>CM050661.1:4195280-6695280 GCA_027574665.1 Rhynochetos jubatus
AGTGTTAGCAACTTTTAGCACTTACTCACTAATTTTCTGGAGTACTTCACAAGGTGATTGCCAAGTGACCCGTTCCAAGTTCAGGAATCCTGTCGAGAACCACTCGGAAAGCATGTTCTTTAGAACTCCATTCATTTCCTGCAAACAGACGACAGATGAATTTGTGTGCTAAATAAGCTAGGTCTAACATACGAATGCAAGTAAAGATAACCTTGATTATTTCCAACTACAGCATTGGGAAGTACAAGGAAACCAATGCAACTGTTTGAGGGGATTAACCACACAGCAGCTGAGCTTCCCTCACACAGGACTAAACCAAGGAAAACGTTTAAAGGCACCGTCTGTAGTAAACCGCAGACGGGGAAGTGGAAGATAATGCAAAACAAAGTAGATGAAAAGCAGACAGTAAGTAGAAGTATTTGAGCAATCTTGACAATAAGACCACAGTCACACAGGTGGTCAGATTTAAATACCATGAAAAAAAAATTCATGGGAAATTTGGTGAAAATTAGGACTTAAATTTCTCTCTATTTCTTCTCTCTATTTTTCTACATCTGAATCTCCCCTCAGTACTTGGCAGCTGGTGCCTTAGGAAGACCATTAGAACTGGCTTATTAATATAAGAAAGCACCTCAGCAAATTAAAATTTTTCAGTTCCTTACCATATGTTATTAGTCATCTCTATAACATTTTTTCCATTGCTCTTTCTGAGAAAGGTACAGAACAGCTATTTACTCCTGCACATTCTGCACCACAATTAACACGTGGAACTTTCCGCTTTTGACAGATCTCCAAGGCACGTAATGGATCTACTGGAGGTGACGGGAACACACACATACAACCATACTGAGGCATCAGTAAACTACAAAAATGCTTCAGTGTGGATTTTAGCATGGATTGTACAACTCGGCACAGGAGCTCCACAGGCCCATTCAGGATGTTAAATGAGAAAATTAGCAGTTTTCAACAGGATGCAGATGAAACCACGGGCTTTAAAGAATTTTTCTTCTCCAAAAATACGAAAATCTTTGAGCAAGAATAACAAAAGCAGCAGTATAAGAGTACAGAATGCAAAAATCAATAGATTTGGAAGGGTACAATACAGAATTGAAGTCAATGGTAACAGCAAATACTTTCAGAAACATTCATTGTAATAATGAATTTTATATTCACTACCAATTTCTTGCTATCTATATTATTAAAGATTTTCCTGTCTAAAATTCTTTGAGTTTAGAACGTATTCTTGAAATCAGCACAGCATGAATAACCCTTAAGGAGATCCTAAAGCTTATTTTTCATTATTACATTTACTTTGTATGTAGGGTGCAGCGTGATACCAACACCAACATACCAACAGCCAGATAAGAAACGTAGGCTTACCTGAAACTAATTTAATAAGCATTTATTTAGAACCAAAAAATCTTTACCTTCTATTCAGACCTTCATTAAATAGCCACTGTTATACATAAAATAGGCAAAAATTATGTTCCAATGAACTTTGGCAGACAATACAACAGGAAAAAGAAATCCACACAGAAAAAACTTACTACTTAAAATCTCTTTCCAAAGCTGAGATTTAGTCTCCGGACTTAAATAAGCAAAAATATTGCATCTTGGTTAGGTATAGGAAAGTTTCAGAGATACTTGTCAAGAGACACACATCAAAGAATGTTCCTGCTGGCCAAAGGAACTGCTAAAAGTATTCCCAGACTTAAAGAATAAAACTGTCCTTTTTTTCATTCAACATACAAGAAGACCTAAAATTTTCAAGCCTGGTCTATGCTTGCAGCCAACTGTGATCACATATTTCAGCCTATACCAATGCACCCAAACTTATTATTAAATTAACTCCTCCCATCAAAAAATCCTAGAGTAAAGCTGATGATAATGACCAGAGTCATGGAGTTTGCAAGGTAAATTCATACCAAGTCCCGGCTCTATTCCATAGCTGAGGTGCAGAGCCTAAGTCGTGTTAGTGAAAGACAGCCTTTTGTTTGGTATCTAGCTTTGTTTATGCAGAAATGTCTAGGAGAGGAACCATCTAGAAGATAACAGCCATTCATCCACATACAACAATTCTGTCTTGCATGAGTATTCTATGCTATCCTTCTGTATTTTTTTCAGTAGCATCCTCAAGTCTGTGAGAGGAGAGCAGCTTACTTACTGAAGCATAAACTGACATATACTTCAAATAGTGAAAATGTCAATTGCATTGTTCCAAATACAAGGAGTATCCATGAACTCTCCCATGAGGTCAACTCTTCCAAGCTTTGTAAATTAGTCTTTTGATGGTCTTTCTCAGTAGAGCTCTCTTTCAGTTATATAGTAAGTTGTGCTGAAAGTCTCCTGCCAAATTCTATTTCCGCCTGCACTTGTGCCACAGGCTGAACAAAGCCTGTGTATGCTGGTAAAAAAGAAGTTGTTAAATGGCTATGAAACTGAAATAACGCAAACAAAATTCACCTTAAGTACATTTGTAGGGTAAGCAACCCGCAGTGGAAAACCATGGAAGCCACATAATTCATGGCACAGGCAAGTTTTGAAGAAAACACACATGTGACTATCTGCAAGGAGTACCACTAAAGAACGGAGAGAAACGAAGGATCACACACAAAATCCAGCCTGAGAAAGGGCAGCTGGGGTGGGGTGACCCTGGCTGGAGGCCGGGTGCCCACCAAGCTTCTCTATCATTCCCTTCCTCAGCAGGATGGGAAGGGGGGAGAAAATAAGATGGAAAAAAAGAATTCAGGGGTCAAGACACAGGCAGTTTAATAAGATATTTAATAATGAACATCACCCCCCCTCTTTCTAACAGCTTTTATTGCTTAGGAGACATCATACGGTATGGAACATCCCTTTGGTCACTTGGGGTCAGCTGTCCTGGCTGGGTCCCCTCCCAAGGTCTTGCCCACCGCCAGCCTACTGGGGAGAGAGGGAGGAATTTTGGCAAGACAGCCTTGGTGCTGTGGGAGCAGCGCTCAGCACCGCAGTGATGGGTTACCAACACTGCACCACGCACAGCAGGGTGTGGGCTGCTCCATTGCTGCCAGACCTGCTACAGCAGCCTTCACAATTCTGCGCTGATGCTTTGATTAAAACATTCCTCCTGCCTTCTCTCTCCCAAGGTTTTATAGCAAGTCCGATGATTTAAGGGACTGACTGGACACATATGTTAAACCTGTGCTCCCTTACTACCTCCACAGAGCAGGTTACTTCTGTAATACGCCATGACTATGAAAACGCAGAGTTGCTGTTGGCTGAGGGCTCTTCACTTGACAACAACACAACACATCACCCAACGGGCACTCAGAGTAGCTGTAATCTGTACTGGTAAAACTGGTTTCGCTGATGCTTCTGGGCTAGTGGATTGAAGCGAAAGCAGCCAGTGAAACAAGCTGCACCAACAAAGAGCCCAAACAGCACCTCCAAAGAGGGCTCCTTCTGGTACGGCTAAGTCGTGCAAGAATTGCAACGCCCAAGCGGTTGGTTACACCTGAGCAGGTACCGCAGTGCCTGCGACCTCAACCAGGCTTGCCTCAGCAACAGGTTTATTGGGAAAAGCTAAATTTTGGTTGAGGTACTCTTTTACACACACATTTGTCCCTTCCCCACTCCCCCTCCAATACATTTTTCCTCTCGAACTGTAGAGGTATAAGTGTCCTAAACAAGTATATTTGGACAGGTTGGTTTGTTCTGGTTTTAAGGTACTTCCCTTGCAAATCCTTGTTTCTGCACAGCTCTGGAGTTTTGAGAAAATAACCGTAAATCATTGTGGTCAAACATCCCTGGGTGTAGTGAAAGTCTCCAGGTATTGCAGGATTGTTTGCTTTGTTTTCTTTTTAAGGGCACACCGTAAGCCAGGAAAAGCAGCTCAGTTGTCAGTTCTGGGGTCAAACCAACAGGTTCCTATGGGTCTCTTGTCATCCATCTGTTTTTCGGAACACCATTTCACACTGCTGTCTAGCAGCTAGGAGGGAAAACTGCTGATGGCTGCACTCCTGCTAGTCATTATTTTGAACACACTGCTCTGCATCTACTGGCAGTAACATGGCTCAGATGGCAACGAGTGACTTGGGAGAAAGCCAGTTATCCTACATGGATACCAGTAAAAGTGGAAAACACAGGAATCAGATGCATTTTCCTGCTCTGAAGCACCTACGGGTTTCGCAAGCATGCTGCATACGATGGGACACGATCACATCCAACTGAACTGAAGGCTACTTCGCCAGATGCTGGCTGCATTACAGAGCGACATTAGGTCCAAGGTGGAGCTGTATAAAAGCAGTGCATTTGTAATCCAAGGAAAAAGCAAAGCAGATGTGCTTTCAGTAATTATTTTGGAAGAAAGGAGTATCGTTTATGGGGAATTACAACTCAACTAAAATAATCTGGCAGTTGTAAATAATAATGCTTTGTAAAACAACAGGGCAGCATGCAGAAAAAGAATTAGAACAGGTCCAGTTGGGAGGGAACTGCAACCATCACCTCGTCCAACTGCAACTGCGTATGCTGACAAAACTTTGTGCAGAAAGACAGGAAACACTTTATAGTCTTCAAAACTGTGTTTGAGTCATCTGAGCAAAATTCTGAGTTGTGTTTAACATCACAGAATATGCTTTGACTGCAACAACCCGAGTCACAAGTCAGATTCTCTTATTTTGTCAATACAGTGGTAAGTAAAGTCTTATTTTCATTTCAGAGGCATTTCTAGGTTTTTTTTTTTTTTTTAATTAAGAAAAGCTGCCTCTCTGATGAGGGAACTATTCCAATTTTCCTCTCAAACTACTAAAAAATAAACCACCCCTCACAATGAAAATTCATACGCAGATATTTACAGATAAACACAATATGAAACAGCAGTCACTAACTCTCCATGCGTATCAAACAGATGGCTCAGTTATTGCTAGATGCTGGTTACAGATCCAACAGGGCCACAAGAGAAGTGAGTGTTCTGCCAGCCTCACAAGAGTCGAGTGTTTCCATGGCTTTGGAATGTTTGAAGGTTTTTAAGCAACCTGGCCATACTGACTTCAAGACTTACTTGGATATTGCCACATGTTTAAAAGTGTCTTTAGTTGGTTGGGTTTTTTTTAAATATATTGTTCGAAATATAGGTACAAAATACTCCTGCTGAGATACTGAAAAGTATTCCCCTCAGAAAGCAGGATTCAATAGTCCGACACGAAGAAAAGGGGACTGTTTTTCTGCTTCTGTACCGCTGACAGTAATTACTGCAGTGGTAATGGTAGTGCTGAAAATTTCCCTGGCTCTTGTGTTTTATACAGTTTGATGTCTTACTCTTAAAAAAAAATTACTAGCTCTCCTTTCCCCCCCTCCTCCCCATTTTTGCTCATTTAAACCATGACTAAAGTGTGCACAAGCATTTTCAAGCAACTTAATCACCTGTCTATGTTATTTCACTGTAATCTATCGAACAAACACAAAATAGAAATGCTTCATCAACCCATATCTAACAGTCCAAGCTGCTTGAGTTGATATGTTTGGAGGAAACAGAAAAATATTTTATATTTACAACAGCAGTGGGTAATCCTTGTTTTAATAGGTCTTTCAAAATGCGAAGTAAAAGCTAAGGACTGACTAAGAAATATTTCAGACAGTTTGGGCAAAACCAAAATCCCAGAAGGCTATATAATGCATTCTGTCATTTTCCTCCAGTATCAAGAAGACCCATTTAATTTTATTTCCTCGTCAGTATATCTACAAATACACACAAGTTAAAGGCAAATACGCAACATGAATTTTATGTATGTTAGAATTTAAAACAAACCTACAATAACAAAACAGCTGTACAGGACTTTTGATAGGCAAATACCAAACACTTTTTCATAGGAAAATCAACTTTCAATTGTTTCTCTAATTAAGGACTTCTTAGATCTTTAAAGCACACTGGCTTGATATTCAGATCTCCATATAGCTGCTGTTCCACCTGAGTGAACAGATACTCTAATCCATTGACAAATCCTCATTAAGGAGGCCACAGTTCCTTCAAGGCAGTAGAACAGAGTGAAATAAATACATCCTTCTGTGGATATACACAGGGAAGACATCTATCGCCAGAAGTATTTCCCCTACCCAAAACCCACGCACAGCCCACACACAAAATATTCTCCCTTAAAGCCTGTTCTACCATTTCCAATTTCTCTACTAAAATGTAAACCCATTTTCCCTGATTATACGAAGTCAGTGTTCAAATCTGTGAGAAAGCTTTAAGAAAAAAAAAAAAAATTCAAGGAAAAGTTCAACTTCAGGTCCTCACTGTGTTTAGGATCAGCTGCTATGAGGGGAAAAATACCCAAAACAATTATGGTGTTTCTTTATAGCAGAGCAATAGAAGCACAAAATTACGGATACGTTCCAACTACTGCTTAATTTCAGAAGCAGGTTTATTTCTAAATCAATTTGACAAAAATGCTATCTTTTTCATTATCTTTTGCCAGTAATTTGAACCTTCCACTTTCTTTTTCTAAATCATATGTAAAGATGAAGCATATTTTAAAAGCAATAGTTGAATTATTTGCTACCTGAAATAATAATGCTGTGAATTTTTCAGAGTCCATATTTCAAATGCTGAAACTGAGCAAGCAAGCAAAAAAGAACCTCAAGAGGAAAATGCTGGCACAGAAAAGAAATACTGCAGGTGAGAGGGTTCTGAGCAGTGAGAGGAAGAACTATGCTCAGAAAACAGGTTTTCAGCAAATTTCACTGGAAGGGCTTATCAGAAAATCAACTCATTTATAAGGACACTAGAAAATGGGTGTCTTTTGGTGGAAGGAAAGAACAGAACACATGAAAAGAACATAAGAGCAAGAGGAAACATATTCAAACGGCATCATGAAAAAGGATTAGGTCCAGCTTTACTATAATTTAACTATTCAAACAATGTATCATGTGCCAGTACCTTTATTCTGGTTTTTCTAATGGTCATCTTAACATTATCCATGAGGCTTACAATAGTATTAATTTATTCATATATTTAATAGGAAAGAAAACCAACCTCTAAGACAGATTACGAAGAAAGATTTCTCTTCACCATCTGTCCTGTATATATTTTTGGTGGACTCTACTTCAAAAATACAGCTTACTGCTAAATTTTTGCCATCTGATTATCAAGAAACTTCTGTCAAGGAGTATTCGTCATCTTTCACACATCCACAAAGACATTTACTATGTCATAACAACTTGTCACTAAGGATACCTATAATTTTTCTGTCTTGCTCTGGGTGACAATTCTGCCTTCTAATAACTAAGTTAAATATAAACTCAACCTTACGTGCAGCAGGTTCCTTCTCTTTGCACAATCCGTCATTTTAAGCATTTCCAATGCACTGTTCAGGGTTTATGTTCAAGATCTGTGGAATTCTTCCGGTAAGGTAGTGACCATTCCTCTCCATACAGGTCAGCTTTTTCAACCCAATTTGCCTTACCCTGCCAGCAGTGCACTACAACCTCTGATTTAATGAACATTGCTAAGATAGTTCAGTGATTTCAGTGCTCAGATTTTTTCACAAGTCTAACAATGAGACACATTCCAGAGTGCAGTACAGCTAGGCATATGCCACACAGTACCTAAAATCAAGAGCAAGTTAGGCATTCGCATTTCTTCATTTACTTTAAACAGCAATTCAACTTAGGAGGTGATTTATGAAAGACAACAGGGCATTATGACAACGTGTATACTTGGGAGCAACCAAAGATGATACTGCACCAGTTCACAGTGCGTCATCTATTTTGTTAATGATTCAGGAAAAGTGAAACCAACGGAGAGACAATCATCAAGTAATTTGTATACTCTTGGTTTGAAATAATGCCTTAAGCAGGTAAACAAGAATTCATCATAGGTAACAGTGAAACCTGATGTGTTAACATCCATCCCAAGTTCCAGAGCTTTTCTATCACTCTTTTCGTCTCTTCCCTGCAGTTAGGGAAACCAGCGAAGAACCACTCGGAAACTGTCCACAAGATTCCAAAATACATGTTGTATCACAAGAACAGTTCTGTACTCAAGACCAAAATTCTTTTTTAAAAAGAAAAAAATACCCCTAGTAACCCACCCCCACCCTCCAAACCATAGCCTGGATATTCTGCCACACAGCTTTTTCTGTTCCTGTCATTTAGCCTCAGAATAGCTAATGGAGTTCCCTCACGCCTACAGCTAAAGGTATCACATCAAATACACATGCCCTCACATGACTTCCTTGCAAACCACTTGCATCAGCTAGTAATCAGCTCTACTGCAGGGACTGTAAAGTCTTCCTGTGGATTGGGTGCTCCCTGGGGTGCCCACAGTTATTCTGACACTTAACTGCAATCAATGCAAACAGATTTTAAAGGCCAAGCAAGATTTGTTTCAGAAGAAAGACATAACACCTTCCCCAGGCACACCAGCAAGAACACTGGATCAGCACACAGTTCTAGGTCTTGGTTGCTGTGGAAAACAGATGCAAATGACCTAAATGGAACTCCAAACTGGAAAGAAACCATATCCTGGGTGAATTCTTAAAGCCAATATGGTCACAACAGAGAATAATGCAAACCAGTTCTAGCTTCATCTTTCTTGGCTTATGTGTTATTTATCACCAGCTCTCCTATTTACAATATATCACATTTGAAAAATAAAACTGATCAACAAGCACAAAAGAGACTACAAGAACAAATATGCAGAACTAAGCCCAGTCATGCGATGAACCCAAACATCTCAACAAATATTTTAAGAAGGCAGAATGATTATGACAGCACTTTTATTGAAGCTTTGGTCTTGCAAACACTATTTTCCTACTTTCAAACAGGTTTAGTATGTTTCTAAACATACTGTATTATTTGACACATGTACATTCAGCTGTTTTACACATTTCTATCCTAATTTTGCACATTCAGTCTGTTTTTACTTAAGATGATCCAACTAGATGTGGAATCTTACCAGTGCTGTTGCTACTTCAGTTATGTTACGACTGTGGTTAATTGACAGCACTGACATAAAGTCCGTCCTTTTCTTGGCAAACTTAATTTGTATCTGAGTATCGACAAACAAGTTATGGTCAGTGCATCTGACCAACTTGCTGCCTTTCTTTGCTGACCTTCCAGGATGTCCTGTCACCTCCTGCCACCGGCATCTGCTACATCATTCCTTCCTCCACACCCATGTCACCTGGCTGCACCATGCACTGGGGATGTTCCACCTCACCTGTTTTTTACACGCTCCTGAGCTAAGTCACGACAACTCCTCTCTCCCATCGACATTCTTCGCAACACAGCTGCTATGTCACTTGTGGCCCTATACTGGATTCAGGAGTAACGCCACCACACGCCACTCCCGCAGTGAGCTCCAGACACAGCTTGGCAGTCCCAGCACCAGCTGCATTATGTCACGCTGCGTCGGTGTGGCACTTCCTCCAGCGCCGAGGCCAGCCCTTCGCAGCTCGCAGCCCAGCCTCCCACCACCGCTTCGGTTTGGAAAGACTCTTGCTTCACACTTCTTCCTGAGCTGCCAACAAAGCCAGCTCCCACCACTGCCACAGACTGTGGGAAGGGGCTTCTCACTTGCGTCACACCATGGTGACCCCAACAGTGAATCAGGTTCGCGGGACACTCTTCAGCCCAAGGTGGAGGCTCCATGAGTAGCACCAAACCCCAAACCACATCCCCTCTGGCCTCCCCACGATTCCCTTCCAGGGCCACACACCCCCTCACCTTGACATGAGGCCCGTCCACCGCCTTGGTCGCCAGCCCCTCCAGCAGGTCACCCCTCAGCTCCACCAGGAAGCGCAGCCCGCCCTCCAGGCGGCCCAGGTGCTGGAAAAGACCCCGGTACTGGGGGTTGAGGTAGTAGCGGAGCCGGTCCTCGGCCTGCAGCAGGGCGCCCAGCTCCCTCTGCTGCTCCCGGGCCTGCAGCACCTTGGCGCTGAACTCCGCCACCCGGCCGTGGTCCACGCCGAAGTCGCGGGCCAAGCGGGTGAGGAGCTCGGCTCTGGGCGGCCCGGCCTGCAGGGCGCGGTAGTACCGCACGAACTCCGCGCTGCGCAGCTCCGCCGGAGGCGGCGCCTTCTCCTTGGTCTCGTAGGGCGGCAGCGGCGGCACGGAGCGACTCAGCAGCTCCTCCATGCCCGCGACAGCGGCGGTGCTGGAGCCCGCCGGGGCCACCGAGACGCGACGCGGCCCCCACGGCGCCGCCCAGGGCCCACGCAGGAGGGGCCGCGGGTTCAGACACGGGCCCAGGCGGCTCATCGCGCGCCTCGCCTCTTGCGACAGCCGCAGAACACCCTGCACCCGAGCCAGGCCGCAGCACCGCCTTCAGCCCCGCAGCGAGCGGGCTGATTGGTTGGGAGAACAGACTGCCAGTCCTGCTCGCCAATCGCAAGCGAAAAGAGTGTGGCGGGGTTGGGCAGGTGCCGGCCGCCATATTGAGCGTGGCGCGCAGACCAACAGGTCATTGGGCTGCCTCACGGCGGCCGCGTCGCCTCCTGGCGTAGCCGCTGCGCCCAGGCCATTCCTGGTTCGTCCTCATTGCTCAGAGCTCTGAGTACATTTTCTTTTTGCATCCAGCAAACCCACTGACACCTGTATCATTCTCACCTGTTGCTCCTGGTTTCCCCTGCCCACCGCGGTTTTCCCTCACAGCTTTCCTGTGCTTGAGGGAGAGGCCTGAGGTGAATGTGCCCTCAGCCAGGCATCGGGATGAGCTCATGGCCCTGATAAGAGTTCAGATGGCATCATGGACAGTATTGTTTTAATACCAGTGGCGTCCAAAAAAGGCTGTGGTCTCAGAAGGTTTGGACTCCTAGAAGTCTGCCAGCTGTCGGTGTGAGCGGTGAGGGTAGAGGGATTATTGCACAGTCCCCGGAAGCCCACGCCAGGCCTGCTGCTATCTACTCGCTCTGAAGTAAGGGCAGGAGACCGCACAAATCGGATTGTGTAATTTGAGGACACGGTCCTGAAACTAATGTGCCCTTTGGGACCTGTCGCAAAAAAACCCAGTCATGTGCCCAAAGTCCTCCAGAGTGCATCAGGACTATTCATGAACGCAGCTAAACGTACACATGCTGCTCCTGGTTCAGTATAAAGATCTTTATACTTTCATCTTTGCCTCCTTGTAAAGATGTATTTGTCTCCTTTTGACATCCCATGTGCTCTGTCATTACTATTGTTACTTTACCATTAAATCAAGCAAAACACATAGGTCAGATTGATGTCAGTGAGATTAGAACTGAGCACAAATTATCCTGACCTTCAGAAGCACAGATTATTCTTGATTCTCAACATTCAAAGCAAGAATTGAGGAGGGAATCAAGCAGTCCCCACCAGTGAAGAGACAAACATAAAAACAGAGCACTACCTACGTTAGAGCTTCCCAAGGAGATAAAAAAAACCAAAACCAAAAAAGCTACGTGAGCAGTATAGGCCTGGGGAGGGTCATAAGATAAAATACCATTAAAAGAGGTAAAGCATGACTCAGAAGCATTACAATATATGAAAAACGTCTTATTTTAACCATTTGAATCCCGCAGGCAATGAACTAAGTTTCAGAAATTCCCTTAAAAACTTTATAACTTCATTTTCAGGAAAAGTGAAAGCACTCAGAAGTTGGCTGGTTAGTCCTTCTACTTCACCTCTGCAGAAAATGGACTGTCAAAGAAGACTTCTGTCTGTGTCAGATTCCCAAGCCAATATTTTCCGAGACAGAGAAATGGGTAAGTACGAACTTTCACCAAATCTCATGATGATATTTGTATGTGCATAGTTTACAGACAACAATGCTGCCGTTTTAAATGGGTATCTATTAGCCAAGTACAACCTTTTCCATTTGAAAACCAAAATAAAACGTTTGTTAGCCATGGTCTATAGCAAGAGGTGGACAGTCTTGGTTTTATTTTCAATAAAGGGCAGCTAGAAATTGAATTTTTCCTTCTATATGTTTAATAATGACCTTTCACCTGCTGTATGTTTGTCATATTTATGTTTATATAATAAACTTCTTTACACCTCATGATGCAGATTTGGTTAACGTAAGCCTAAAAATTGTGCTGAAAATCTCCATGACCCTAGTTAGTCTTTGTGGCAGTTTTAGTTAGTGCACGTCAGCTTCTGAAACCATTAGGACAAAACAGCTGCTTTCGACTCACGGGCCAGAAAACCTGGGTACTCTTATGCATGTACATATCCACAGGAAGATAGATCAATTTCTCCTTAGTGTCTTAAAACACTCCTGTAACTTTGTGTAAATTAATTAAATCAAAGCATTAAGGCATTTGCAAAAATATTAGTAGAAAGCCTCCATTTCTGTGTGAATCAAAGATTCCTGGAATCTTCAAGAAACCCCAGCTTGAGGTGTTAGTATAGGGAGAGTGGTAACAGAAGCTGAAGGCTTACGACCCCCCAGGATTTGGTCAGCATTTCTCAGGATCAAGTCCAACTTTTCTAGCTTTTAAAAATCCTGCATAGAAATCACTTCTACTCTTTCCGTTTTGACAGCCCTCTCAGATTGGCCTTGGTTATAATTCTTACAATAATATAATTCTCTTGCATAACCCACAGGCCATAAAAACTAGCTACCTGTATTGTTCATTGACTAAAAAAAAAAGAAGCACCGTGGTGTAAGCTATAAGGCTTTGTAAAGTAAGACATTTCTTCTGAAATCTTCTACTGCTTCTTTTTTCCCCCTAGGGAAAACTATTATCTGCTTCAGCTGCTGCCTGAAAAATGAAAATACATCTCTTTCTGTCAGGACCTGAGGGCACTAATAGACTTTAACAGCCCTGACCACCCTCACCTGCTGCCTTCTCTCACATCCTCCTGTGGGCCCAGAAGCCCCATTTCACCTCAGCTTGGGAGGTTTCAGGCTCTTTTTGAGCTGTGCTGTAGGAGTAGGGGTCTCCAGTTTAGCCACAGTCATGCCTGCAGTGGGCTGTGGGTGTCTCTGGTCCTAAACTCCAGGCTCACTTCTTGGCCTGACTTTAGACCTGCCTTGCTGCTACAGACACATCTAGCAATTACTGGGCTGTGTCTGACTCTGGTTCCTGTCTTTGGGCCTGACCCTGGCATGTGTTCCTGGCTTGACCTAACACCATAGAGCTGCTTGCTCATCTGGGCTCTTGAGGCTGCTACCTGGGCCTGCCCTGCTCACCTTGCTCAGGTATGGTGTGGCTGTGTTGTCGTTCTTGGCTCCCTGTCCTGTGGGGAGAGCCAGCCCTTGCTGCTGCCTGACGTTTCCTTCTCAATTGAGATCACCCAGCTAAAGGCAGAGAAGCAAGTCATCCAGGTCCAAGAACTTACTTGCTGAACTTAAGTATATAATAAATTAGTCTCTAATAAAGTGAATTATTGGGGGTTTTTTGGCTTTGTGGAAAACTGAGTGTTATTAGAACAATGGAGATCGAAAGAGACTCTGTCTGCATAGCAGGGAGGTTTATAAGGAAACATTCCTCCCCCCATCACACAGGTATCATGACTAAGATTTTATTCTTGTGTGTAATAATGGGGTGTATACGCAACTTCTCTAAGCATGGTTCTTAAACTAAAGATTTAAAAAAAAAATCTACTAGAAATTACTATAAGGACCTATTTGTTTAATTGAAAAACAGCCCTTTTGGGGTCAATACTAAGAGAAAGGCTGAGAGATGATAAAAGACTTCTTCCCCTATTTCTTCTGTTAAGGTTGGTGAATTAGCAGTGCTTACAGTGTCATAGCGCAGCGGTAAGCTGTGCTGCAAGCTCTAAATGCGTTTTATAATAGCTTGGAAAAGAGTTTGTAAAATGACTTTAAATGAGAGAGTATCCCATTTGAAAGATTTCATAAATCTCATAAGGTATTGGAAAAAGAAAATCTGCTGTAGTTATTTAGTAAAAAGCAGGATCTTTTCAGCTTTTGCACTAGCTCTTCAATTATTTAGACCTTCCAGATAGGCAATTCTATATGGCAGTTCTGTGGCTTGTTTTGTTACAACCCCCAAAGCTGTCTGTTTAAAATTAGATAGCAATGTTTGATTGTCAGAGCTGTAGCCAGTGGTTAGCTTTAATCTTAATTTTAGATAAATACGATATTGTTTTACAGAATTATCTGGCTTTAAGCACATGAGACTTGTACACAGAGGCTATAGAATAAATTCTAAGCTCTCAGCTGAACAATTTTGTTGAGTTCTGTTGTAAGGCTGGCTGGGTTCAGTGTTTCATTCCTGATTCTTCAGATCTTCAAGTGCTTGTTTAATTTGCCTGCAGCGAGTTGTTTGCTACGTGATGAAATGAAGTACTACTGAACAGGATAGGTGTCTGAGATCAGACTGTGGTAATATTTGTTTTAAGTGATTAATCTTTCTGTATTGAGGACTTCTCTGAAATAATGGTTATGAAGCTAAGGACTTTTGTTTAGGTGTGTGTAGAATCAGAACTTTTATCATAAAACTTTGGTTTATGTGTCTTTTCTACCAACTTTAAGAATATTTACAACTGATAGTGGGCTGTCTATTTCTCAGACTTGAATGGTTTATCATTTTTAAGAAAGGAAAATAAATGCTCTTAGAGATTTTTATAAAATGCCTTGAAAGTCTCAATGTACAGTGAAAATGAACGTGATACTTCTTATTTTCAGTCATGGCTCCAAAGTACAATGTTGGAAGTTGCTAATGTTCTTGCAAACATTGTGTTGCTTTATTGTCAGATGCCTGGGTTTGCTTTTACAGGGTTTGATAGTAAATAAAAATGGAATATAGTATGTGTGTTTATACATAAACATAATTCACCCTTGTTACTGCAGAATCCTTATAATTAGCATGGAGATTGGCAGCGTACAGGCTTCGAGCTGCTCTTTTTCCCCCTATTTATGTTGGGCTCAAGAGAAACAGCGACAAAACTCTCTTTGAAGATATAAAATAAAAGGAGAATATTTGCCAAGGTTGTTCCCCCACCCCATAACAACTAGCCCCTTTTTTCCTTACCTTGTCTCTTTCTTACTTTCAGCCTTAATTGATCATTCAGTTCCTCGTAATACTTCTATTGGTATTTACCCAGTTTGTTCAGTTCCTTGATATTAATTCTTGCTAAGGCTCAGATAGCACATTAAAGGAAAATTAGGCCAAAGATTTAAGCAGATACTTTTAATTATGGCTGGCTCTAATGTAAGGTGGACAGAATCCTACAGGACAGCATGTGAAGCTAATCTTTTCTGCATGAAACTTTTGTGCTTATAGCAGAAACTGTACAGTTTCATAGCAAATTCTTCCTTAGAATAGTTATTTCTAAACTGATGTTTGTAATTTTTCTCCTTGAATGCTGAGCCAGATTTTTACACTTGCATGAATTTGGATGTCAAAGCATTAAGTTCTTAATTACCTCCTAGCCTGCAGAAATGAGGCTGGATGTAAGAGTAAGAAGCTATCTCCCCATTTTCTTGCTTGCAGTGAAAACTGTTAGATTTTTAACCATAATGGAACAGAGCAAGGAGGGAGAGGGACAGAGGTTATCAGGAGGGGGAAGTTGCATGATGGAGGGAATATGAAAAGTAATTTGTATTTTATTTATGTGTTTAGTCACAGAAGTTGAATGACAGAATTAATGACACATTTGTGACTCTTCAGGGGAGAACATAACTTTTCATCTGTGATGGCTGGGTTATCGATGGTGTGTTCAACTCACCTGTGGTGCAAATTAGATTGTGAACAGTATAGAAATCTATGTGAACTTTCTAGTTTTCATTGTTTTCTCTTTTTTTTCCTCCATCATAAAAGATTAGATGAATAGCTTCATACAGCCCAATGAGTCTGAGCTCTGCAGCGCTTAGGGGAATAAATGACCTGAAGCACGGACAGTCCAAGTTTTTTTATTGAAGTAGAGGCCTGGTTTCTTGTAACTGGATTATGTGTGAAGTGTTGTTGTCTGCGAGTGACCTTGGCATTGCCCTGGATGACAAGTCTCCCTCTTTCTTGCTGTGACTGGAGTGGTTTTCCAGCCCCCTCCAACTTAGCTTCAGGCATTTGCTGAGTGAAAAGATTTACCAGATTGTATGAGGAGGAGTTCAGGATGCAACCTAGTTATTAACTGTGTAAATGTTACTGCTTTTACAGTTAGTATGTCATGCTACAGGGATGAGTGTAGGCTGGCTGCTATAAGCCTATGCAAATTTATTTAGTCCCTTGTATGCTAAAAACATTGATTAGCTTTAATAAAATAACATAAGGATCGGGAAATTGAGAGATGTGATAATTGCTTTTGCACAGTATCTAACTTAATATTCAGGAAACAAAGTACTTTAAAATATTTTGCTTTTATACTAGTGGCAATGACAATAACCCTTTTATATTGTTGTCTTCAACACCTGATTTTTAATGTTGCTGGAGTTTCCTTGAGGAAACAATTTTTGTAAATTATCTATTGGAGTAACTGTGGTGCTTGGACTTGCGAGTCAGCATGTCACTGACTAGGTGGTCTTACTCCCTAACATTACCAAGCAAACTAGCTAGCATTTATTCCCCTTATGCCTTCAGATCACAGGACAGAGACTTCATATAACGTTCATAATTATTATGAACAGGCCACGGTCAGGCCTCAGAGAGTGGGCAGAGCTTTCCCTAAGCTCCACAGGAGGCTTGTGTCAGGAAGCCAGTGAAAGCTGCTGAACTTGAGCAGTACTGGAGGTGTGGGCCCATCAGCAAGAACCCTGGGGGCTCTGCAGTAATTGTTGATAAACCTTTAAATCTTTCTTGCTTAGTAGATTTGTTTTCCTTGCCAAAAGTAGATTTTGTTATAGTGTATGTACTAATAAAATGCATCTTGGATATTGAAAGTGCTTTAGTGTGCTTTCTTCCAGGAGTTGCAAATAATTTTGTTAGCAAATTGAGCCAATTTTTCCCCGTTACAGAAGCTCACTGCCATAGTTCAGAACAGTCCATGCCAGTGGCTTTGTCCCTAGTCCCCTTTTTGCTGCATAGTTGCCAGAGCAATTTTTACTGTAAGGCCTGCCCTTTCTGCTTTACAGCCAACAGCATTTAGGAGCAGCCTTGCGTTCTGTAACAATGCCATGTAGGGCAAGGAGGTCGTTTTGAAACAGGAGGAAGTCTTCAAGTCAATGATGAAAACATTAATAATGAAGTAATTGCATATCTGTAAGCTTGAGCAAATGTCTTACACCGGCAAACGCTTGAGTTTCAAATGTAACTGCTAATTGTGATGCCATCAAAATAATGGTGAAACCCAGACGCTCCTGTGGCAATCACTCCATGGGCAAAGGCTCAGCCACAATGCATACTCGGTGTAGGGAGCTCCGTTGGAAGTTTTGGCTATGATGTAGTGCTTACTCCTAGGCCTGAAGTTTTAAGCCTCACTGCCTGTAACTGATGCTGATAATACACGCTCAGAAGGCTTGTGAGCAGAAATTGAAATGTAAATGTCTGTGTCCAGTTTTAGGGGGGGGGGGGGGGGGAATATTTCTGAATTTTGTACTAACAGGTCTGAAAGTGCTGTTATGCCACTATTTGAGGATCTCAGTGGAGATGGAGTATAGTTCATAGTTTAAGTGAAAACTTTTGTTGATTACTAACACCAAAGAAATTACAAACTGGAGCATGAAAAGATCTGCTATGCAGAGTTGTATTTCATTTCATGTGACAGTAAATATAGTTACACAAGAGGAATCTTAGGGAGACTTGTCTGATGCTACAGATGGCTTTTTGCAAATACGGTACTGGTGGTGGGTGAAGTTTCGAAAGGATAAGAAAGAGAAATGAGTCATGGCCACAACCTCAATTTGCAGTATAACAAAAGTAGAAATTGAAAGGATTTTGGGGGGGAATGCGCCTCTTAGGAAGAAACTCTGATTGTGTGTCTCTTGGTGTGCCTCTGTATCTCTGCCCTCGTAACCGAGTGTGGTACTGAGCATGTACAGTGCTCCTGGTCTGCCTTTTTCCAGTGGTTAGACTGGGGCTAGTGACACTTCTGAGTTTTACACTGCAGTTATGCTGCTGGGTTTTAAATGTAGATGTGCACTGTCACATGCTTATAGCTGATCATAAGGTAATGTTGAACATGTACTTAATAAATTCATGGCAATACAGTGTGCTTAAAGGACTTGAGTGTGTAATAGCTATTTGCATTGACAATCCAGTGATACTCATTCTTGTAGTGTTTACATCTACCTGGAATCGCCTAGCTTTGTGCTTGGATAGATGTGCTTATATGCTCTTGATAGGAGTGATGAATAATATAGAAACTAGAGGCTGAACCAATGAAATAATCTTATTTTACATACTAATTGCTGTGCTTTTTGATGTTTTCTTCAAAGTGGAAGCTTTTATCACCAGTTTAAGTTGAATTTATATGGATTAACAAAGATTAGTCTAGGAGTTTAAAAAAATATGAACTGTAATGCTTTGTATAATATTAATTCAGGACAAAAAACACTTGAAGATTAAGTTGCAGAATAACAATTAGTTGTATGATATTTTTATAATTAATAGAACTGTGCTTTTGATCTTAAAAATACTTAATAAGCAAATATCTATGCTATAGATGGGTCATGGGAAGAACAGCTCAATCTGTTACCTGTGTTTTGGCTGGGTTCAGCACGTGGAAATTGAAGATCCTTGTTGGGAAGCAGTGTATCTTGGAAATAGCTAAAGAACTTTGGAAGTGGCATTCAAAGTGTGTAATTATTTGTGTGAAACAAAGGAAGAAAGAAGGTGCAGTGTTGTGATTCTTTCATGGAGGTTTTGTTACTGCTTATTAGAAGCGTTTGTTACATTTTTTGGTTTTACTTTCTTTCTCTGTGAATTCATCACCTGCAACTTGAAGCGCAGTTTATTCCATGGTTACTGTATTTGCTCATGGATGCGAAGGAAGAGATGTGTAGGAGCAGACAAATTCACTTCATGTTGGCCAGTCGGGTCTTCTGTGTCACTGAACAGAGACAGTGAAGGTAGCAATGTTTTGGGGGTTTTTTTAACTGTAGGAATTGCTGTGTTTACAAACTTCCTACCTTGTCTGCTGTTGTGCTTTCCTTAATGAAGTATTTATTTGAAACCCCCTTCCCATTTGATTTTGTTTTAGTTACATCCTAACAAGATGTGATGGGGGTAGCAGACTGGTAAAGCATGAAGACCTGTAAATAAAGGAGCTGTTCTGTCTTATTAAATTTCTGGGGAGGAAGAAAAAAAAAACAAACAAAAAAACCCCTGTTTCATATGCTATTAGATTGTTTTCTTGTAGTCCCATGTATTTTGATGACAGTTTTTCAGATTTAAATGTATGAGATGTAATTCTCTTTCTATAGCTTTGTCAGTCACTTTTCCAAATGAAATAAAGGTTTCTCCTTTGCTTTTTAATTATTTCACAGATTAATATATTGTAAATGGGTTCACTTCTGTGCCTCAAATTAAGCTACTTCTGTTTTAGCTTTTTGTCAATTACTCCTGTAATTAAGACCCATAAACCCATAGCAGAGAATGAAATAAGAAAATTTAAAAAAAAAGTAAAGAATAAATTAAAAAGGGATAGCATCTATTTGACTTAATAATAAAGTGCTTAAAACTCTTTCTGAAACAGCCACTACAATGGAAATGATTAAAGAACTTGACAGGCTATATGTAGTTTTGAAAAGAACATAAAGTTTTCAGACAGTAGTCTCATCAGGGATCCAAGTAGTAAACAGTCTGGAGTGTACCCACTTAATTGTATGAAAACCTGGCATGGTGCTCTGGGGAAGAATTAAAAAATGCTAAACCTGCATCCCATACTGAAGTGGAATATTTAATCAAGTCAAAAGCTTCATTGCACCCTATAGCAAGCCAAGTTAAATCTAGGCTGTTAAATATTTTATTAGTGTTGATGTTCATTCTAGCTATATATCAGATCATGGTAACAACAAAAGTATTTCTTTCACTTAGAGAGTGTAAGGCTATGATATGTAATTTTCCTTGACACTTATGATGGTTACTATGGAAAGTGGCCTCAAGGAGAGGTGATCTTGAGCTATGAAGTGGCCCAGGCTAAAATGTGTTAAGATGGGCTAGATGCCATACAGGAAAAAACAATTCATAAATATGTACCATCCTTTATTTTCTTTACACTGCTAGGCAACATTAAACACTCTTTTTTTATGTATATATATTAAAGAGGGTGTTGTAGTAACTCACTGTCACAGACTATTTTTGCTCAAAGCCCAAGGACACATCTGAAGAATAAAAAAAAAAATATTAAAAGGAAGACATATTCTTTCTTCAAAGCAAGCTTGTATAAATGAAAAATAGAGGTTTCCTTGTGTGATACTTGTGAATCCAGTGGTATTCAAATTATAATTTTTTAACCCCTTGTAGCATTCTTTCAGAGCTTTGGCAAGCGAACCTGGACAAAAAGCAAGTTTGTGCTGTAGCTTGGGTCAATACAGACCTTAATTGGCTATAAATTATTCGTTAGGTAGTCAGTTCTTTACGATGCTTGCACTGGAGGACCACCATAAAAGTAGTTATGCACATAGTATGTCAGAAATACATTTTTCATACTTTTGAGATCTTCTAGGACATTGTTTAGGGATTAATGCATGACTGTGTGCCATAAAGTTAATGATAGCTGTTTTCTTCCTAAAATGTTTCTTTCAAAATGCAGTAAATTCAGGGCAAAATATTTCTAGATACTAAAGATCATTACAAACCTGTCATTGTCTTTGGCAGCTTACTACAGATAAGCTTTAAATGGAAAATTAATAGCTCTTTTGTAAAAACAGAGCTTAGTTTAAGCAGCTTGCAAGAGGCCACGTGTACTGATAGCATACATAGATTTCTAGTGACTTTCACCGTTTTCATGCCACTGACCCCAAGGAAAGAGAATTGCTTTAGAAATGCCAGTTAATTGAAGGTACAGTTAAGCTACAGATAGCTGAAAACAGTGCAAACCTAAATCCCAGTTTGGCATTTTACTGTACTGTCTGATTCTTGCTCCCGTATGAGCCCAGCATCAGGTTGGGGACAAGACTTACTCTTGTGTCCACAGTTATTTAATTTGCTAAAAGAGTGTTAGTTTGCCTTCTGTAGAATCAAATCAATAATGTTTTATTATCATCTTGTCATCTGATGCCTTCTGAAACCACCTTCTCGTTCCAATGTTCAGCAATAACGAAGGCTCCCATGTTGCTCCTTTATACATGTTTTAACCTTTTTGGACTTAAAATGACCTCCTGTTTATTATGCTGAACAGAATAAGAATAAATACAGAGGAGGGAGGAAGGTTAATTACCTCATCTTAATACTTATGAATACCACCCTAAATATCCCTCTGACTCTTCTCCTTTTCAGAGATTAATTATTCCAGTTTTCACCCCTGAGGCATGTACACGACAAGTTTGATGACTCTAAACTTTTGGCATTTGCAATCCAAGTGATAGCTAATATTAAAATGCAGACAAACAATGTGAATTAAGTCCTGCTAAGAGAGGATTTTTAATGGAATGACAGTTCCTTTGTTATTGCAATTGCAATCTCTAGTTCATGAGCTGTTCTGCGTGCTGAGATGTGAGATCAGCTCTTTGTTTCAAACTACATAATCCATGTGTGTAGAAAACCTGGAGTTGGTTTCCGATATACATTATAAATGCTTTCTGAATTAGAAACAAACTAATAGCTATGCCAGAAGATTATTATCTTAGTGGTGAAAAACTGTACTCCTGCAAACATCTATGTGGACGTGGATGCTATTCCCCTGGATAAGTACTTGAAGGGAAAGGCCCTGCAACCCTTTGGAACAGTTTTTCCCTGCCTGTGCAAACGATTGACATTTAATAATTTCACTGCTGTAGGCCTTTGTGATTCTCATGTGTTCATTTATGCAGAGGAAATAAGTTCCGATAAGCAGGTTTGTATCTTCTATGGGCAAACACCATGTTGGCTGAATTGGGAGTTTCCTGCACAAGTGTTATTTTGATCTATGAATCCTCACTGTAATGAGCAGAGAATAAAGCCACCGCAAGAAAGAAACTAATGAAAACAAAATCCAGCTGTAATAAGAGACCAGAAGAAGAATAGTCTTTAGATAACTCTGGCTTCAAAAAGTGACAGTTTAATTAAAATTCTTATTGGGAGCACTAGGTAATATAGCTTTGCATTTAATAGGAATATTTTGCAAAACAAGTGTGTGACTATATTTCAAAATACAAATTAATTGGTTACTGGCTAGAAAAATGACTGATTAGTAGGTGCTTATGCCATCATCCTGCACTGTTTGGGGTCTTGCCATGCTACAGGTGCAAGGACTTGGTGGTCTGATTTTGAGTGACCAGTCTCGCAAAACTGAGCTATTTCAGTGTATTACTGAGATCTTTGGGTGCTGCTGAAACAAGGCTAAAGCAATGCATACTTCTAGTTAAGCCTAGAGCCTTATGTCATGAAAGGAAGGAAAAAAAAAAGGAAAAAGAGGTTTGGTTTTTGTCAATAGGAGTAAAAAAAAATAAGATTTAAATGTTTTTAATAAAAATGGACTGAGTTTCAGGTAGGAGTAATTTGGAATCTAAAATGAAAACCTTTTTGAATAAGAATGTTGATGGTTTCCCTTCAAACCTCACAGACCGTTGTTTCTAAGCTTATCTTTGCAAAGTTCATGCAAAGTCGTATGTAAAAGATTAGCAAGACATACACGTTGTAGTGCTACAGAATGCTGCATGACAATCATTTATTTTACACCACCATGAGTGGGTAAGAATTAAACCAGCTCTACAGCTTGGCTGAAAGAACAGAGGCAAGAAGATTTGCTCAAGGTCAGCCAGAAGATTATTGGCAGAGCCAGGATTAAAACTTACTTTTTAAATCCTAAAAATGAGAATTTTTAACAGGGCCTAAACAGCGGAGGGGAAGTGGTGGGAGTGTTTCATGAACTTTAGCACATTGAACCACTTTCTTGTAAACTTCCTTCTGCCCACAGTAAACCACATAGGCATACAAGAAAAGTAATTTGTCTTCTTTTTGTCTTCACTCTTTAATTTATGGTACTTAAGATTGTTAGGGCCAAACTCTTCAAAGCTTCCTTTCTTGTGCCCCTAGTAGGTCCCCTGGGAGTTCATGTTTGCACAAACTGGGAATGTAAAAACTGGCGTCTGACTCAAGACACATTCATGTATGCTTTATTTTTAACCTTCATAAAAATTGCTACTGTAAGAAGATTAGAGTCAATGTGGAAAATGGAGAAAGTTGAGGGGTTTAAGAAATTTCTGACTATACATCTGTTTTAATTTTAGTAGACTCTGTCACATATAATTTGATTCTGCTAGTGAACTGCTGCTAGACAAAATCTGACTAGCCCTAAAAAATTCCGAAATCCTGAAAGGGAACGTGTCCCTGGTTAAGATGATCGTTGTTGTTGTGCTGCAGGGGTTAAAAGCCAGTAATTCTGTGGGTGGATCCTAGTGTGTTGGTTTCTATTTATACTGTAAAGCATGTTAAAGGATCAGGGAGCTAAATGAGGGGAGAGTCTTAATTAACACTTGTTCCTCCTCTTTTCGCCTGGTTTTTCTGTGCAGGTGCACAGCAGTCCATTGGCTGGTTCAGAGTTCAAACAGAACCCCTGGTTTACCAAAAAAGAAACATAAAAGCTAGGAGTGTTGAGATGATTGTTACGCAGTTGAGCATGCCAAATATAGTGCAGTCTATAGAATACTTGAATCTGTGGAAGCGTTGACAGAACAACAGTACTTGGGCTATTTTGTTTTAAATTTTTCTTGTGCCTATTTCATGCTAAAAACAGATTTAAGGTTCGAACTTTAAAACTTTTTGTAACAAATACTTCTTGAGCAAACCTTTACAACAGATTTCCTTACACCTATTTAAAAGCATTTAAAAAAAAGACTCCTTAACTATTCTAGTTAACTGCTTCATAATGAATTTTTGCCCTCTCTTGCAAAAAGAGCCCTGCAGCACAGATCTGCAAGTTCATCACGAAACTGCAAGTTCCAGTTTTGGTATGTTGTGTTACTAAGGGAATTCCTTTGCTGTCTTCCTGCAGTGGCATGCCATAGAATTTCCCTTCTTAGGTAAACCAGAGGCAACATAAACAGTATCACCCAGAAATCACATGACCGGTTGATAACTCTTGTTCAGGAACACCAGCGCTGTGAACTTCTTGCAACATGCAACTGTTTCTGGTGGTAGCCCTCTTATGAAGCAGCTTGAGATTATTATTGCATGTTGGAGACAGTTTAACCAAGACATTAAGACATCTATTTATTATGGAACATGTATGGATCTAATCTGTAGATCGCAGTTGCCTTAAGCTTATGCAGAGATCCTGGAACCAATCCTGAAAGAATAAATATTTCTGTGCAAGTAACAAGCAAGCTGCATGGAATGTCTGTTTGTCAATTCCTTGAATTTACTGCGATCCAATACTTAAGACCCTTGATAAAGTGAACCCTGGGAGAAACTACTCATCTTCAGTCGGATGTTTTGGTTGTTTTGTGTGTATAGAAACTCTGTTAGTTCACAAATATAATAGGGTCAGCAAAGCTTGATGATGCTGGGGATTCCACATCAACAATCTAATTAAAGGGGAGGCGATTTGAGGATTTGGCATGAAAATACCAGAATGCAGAGTGACCTGAATCTATACTTTTTTAAACAATGTGTTGCTGTAAATTGCTGGACTTGAGCAAACGGCTCATTACAGCACATCTGGCACTGCATGCCCCTTCAGATGAGAGCTTGTCTTCTTCCTGATAACTTATTAAAACAGCAGCTTGAAGCATAGCTGTGTTGTTCAGTTGGATAGGGATGGTGACACAACCGTGTGTTTGTAATCTTGGGTAGGCTGTTCCAGCTGTGTTCCTAAAGTACTCCATGAACCACAACAAACTGGGAAGTGTTCTACAAATCAACAAGTCTTGCAGACAATATTTATTGCATTTGTGACATTTAACCATGGATGATAAGTGTACATATTTGTTGAACTTCAAAAGTTCAAGGCCCAGTAAAAATCTGTCTGGATCACTCCTCATTGTGCTGAAGCTAATGCATCCTGCTGAGACTTGCCTGCACTTCGCACAGCAGAACCTTTCAACTGTAGAGCAGAACGAACAGTGCTGTAACTTTTCAGCTGTCCATGACCTGTAGAAATGGTTTCATAGTAGAGGGATTGTTTCCTGAGATCTGGAAACAAAGTCAAATTGAGGAGCCAACAAAAAAGCTTAAATCTCAACAATTTTTTAAATGTATCAGTTGTCTGATTCCTACTTGGAATAGAAACACTTGTTAGGCTTAGAAGAATTTTGGGCAAAAAGTAAGAAAGTCTACTAAAGCATTTAATTACCTTGAGAGCTGCATATATATATGTTTTTATATATATATATAAAAATATACATATATTTATATTATGCTTATATATTTACTTATGTACTCATTCACAAGCCTTCTTTTCCCCATCTTTTTAACAGAAACATAGCCTCTCTGCCCCTGTAAGTCTGTGACTTATTTGCAGCATTTACTGAACTCTTCTGAAACGGGATGGGGATCTTGACAAAAGAGGAAAGAAGAAAAGGTGGGGAAAAAACAACTAAAAAGAGGAGAGGTTCTTAAATCAGGGACTTGTCAATAGCATCAGGAAAACTAAATTTAACAGCTAATTTACTGGTGACAGAAATATAATCTATGTATTTTATGCATCTAATATAATCTGTCATTTGTGTTTAAGGAGGAGAGCAAGGCAGCATCTAATAAAATGTAAGAAAAAATGAGTTTGTACAGTGAGTGACAGAAATGTTCATTACCTCAGTTCTTTCCTCTGGTGTTCCTCCCTTTTTCAGGCAAGAATCTGAAGAGTTTAAGTACAGAATTATTACTTTAAAGGATATCTTTTTTTCTCTTTCTTGTCAAAACTTAAAATTGTTCCAGTTCAAAACCAATCGAAGAAGAAACAGAAGATTCTGACTTTATCTCTGTCCAAAGAGAGCAAAGAGAAAAGAGGCCAAGATCTGGTTTGGAGATGAAAGACACGTCTAAGTTAATTTGAAATCATCATCAATCTTTCCAGATCAAATCCAGGCTATGTATTAGATACACACAGATGAGTAAAAGGAGTTAGTATGTTCTGCAGTCGGTGCCAGGTGAGAGGAAATCCAAATACTAAGAAAGACATCTGTAAATATGTGGTACCTTATTATCCTAAAATTAATTTATTTTGGTCTTGCAACTGGAAATACAAAACTGGAGTGAGAAACTGTGGGACGCTGAAAAATACTTGAAGCGAGACCCAAGAGAGATTCTGCGCTGAAGTTCCTAGTGTATTTTTCTGTTGCTTTTGTAAATGGCATATGATGACTAGTGATGCCAAAGCCCTGAAGAAGGCCTGGTGCAGAGCAACAGCCCATCTGTTGGAGTAGCACAAGCTGTCATAGACTTACCGCACTAATGCCAGTGTAGAGGTCAGAGGTCTTAATAATCAAGACATTGTCTTCAGGGCATTGACTGTAGCCAAGAAGTCAGCTCTAAAAGTATCTGCTGTAACTCTTATTTTGACTGTCATGTTTCTCGTTGCACTATGATTTGGGGTTTTTGCTCTCTAGGCTTTTGGAAGAGGAGGAGAAGGCAGCATGCAGCAGTCTTACAAAGCTGGTCTCTGCAGTTAGAGAACTTTGAGACTATCAATATCATGTCTGAGGAAAGACATGTCTCTTCCAGTTAAGTGCATCTTAATAACAATATAAAATAAGAAGCTTCTCTGCACAATTGCATGAAAGGAACTTTCTGAAACCCATAAATCTAGTGTAAAATCCTTCTTGCTGTGACAGGCATTAGTTCCTGTAAAAATGTTTTCTACTTATTACATGTTGACATTTGGGAGTTCAGAGATACTGTAGTACATTGCAGACAATTTTATATTTATGTGGTATGATAAATGCATTTATCCACAGGCGTTTTTCTATTAGATTAAGAGATGCTGTTGATTTAAAAATGGAAAAATGTTGTGTTTGCAGAAGAGACAATGGAGCAAGCATCCTATTACCTCTGGCTTCTTGTTTATTTATGTTGTAATCCTATGATATTATTACTTTAAAGCAAAATGCTAGCTCCCTTGCTAATTGTATCAATGGTATTTATTAACAGCATATAATGAAGACAGCATATTGTCTTTAGGCTATTCTTATAGAGACATGGAAACTTAGAAGTTGCCTAGCAGTTTTCAAAACTAATACTTAAATATAAGTACTTTTTAAAATTCTGAATGCTTCCAACACTCAAAGCTTGAATATGCAGTTGCAACATTGATTGCTTTTATTTGAAATACAAGGATCAAACTGGAGATACTGTGTTTCAGCAAAATTTTGGATGCAGGTATTCCTTTGTGCAGTTTTATTTCAGATGGTACTTTGGGGAAAGAGCTTAAACTAACTGCTCTAGATCTGCACAATGCCTGTTTTAATACCACCACAGTAGGCTCTTTTTATACACATTCCTGTAAAAGCATCACTCTTGAACTGGTTTCATACCCATCTCATTGGTCATTAATCTTTTATTATTAAATGGTCATTTACTTATCAGCATGGTTATTAGGATCCTTAGTGAGTTTTGGGGCTATTTGGTTACAAAATGAAGCAATAGCTGCTTCAGAGCTGAGAATCCAAATAGGTACCTTGAGGAGCAAGGTACTCTTAATTAATAATCAATTAATTGATACTTAATTATCACTACTTGAAACCTTTCCAACAGAACATTTTCTCACAGGAAAACAGTTTTGCCAAAATGGAAACTTTCTGCAAGTCCATATCAACTTTGGTAAAATGTAGTTGTGAAAGAGAAGTAAAAATGAGTCATTGCAATAAATGTCAAAACACTTCTGAAAGAGAACATACAGGGCTTTTCCAAGTGTGTTGATTTTCATGCTATTTATTTTACAGTAGAATACTGAAATAAAATGTTGTTCTTGAATCAAAATACCTAACGTGAGCTTTATAGGATACTCTAAGTGGCAAATTTAGAGGAGAATTGGGATGAAAACTGGTTTCACAGTGGAAGTTTTTGGTAGCTCTGACCAGGGTTAAACCCCAGAATATCTTATACTCTCATACAGGCTCCTCAGGTGTTTGTGCTATTTGGGCTGAAATTCACATCTTGTATGTATGCAAGGATAAAGGTAAAAAAAAAAAAAAGGCAAACAAACACCAAGCAGGAAGAGACAAGTGACATATTGCTGAACAGAACAAGGTTGAAAGGATAAAGCAAAGACATGCAGGACAACTAGGGTAAGGCTAGAGTGAAAAGATGCAAAGGTTGGCTGGAACAACCAGTGACGGGAGATAAAGAACACTTAGCAAATACGTCTGACATCAGTGTCAGAAAGCCATTGCTTTTTCTGTCTTTAGTATTTTATCTCCATTTTGGTGGCTTTCTCACTTCTAAACCCCAACTCCGAACATTTTATCATGGTGTTTAATACCATGTACTTAATTACTTAATATTTTAAAATCACTGAACCCAAACTAATACTAAACCATATATTTTGGTTTTTAAAGTCTCTGCAATGTATCTTGTTCTTGACCTAATAAAAAGGATGAGCTCATATGCTGCTGTGTCATCAGGTTAAATCTTTAACCATAGATCGCCAGGTTTGTCACAATCGTTGGCAGTGAATGTTTAGTATGTCTGGGGTGAATTAACTACATGCAACAAGAAGATATTAAGCATTGTGAAGGAAGGCCAGGCTAGGTGAAGTCAGAACTCCGCCATGCCTGTTTCATGGATGACTGTCAAAGCTTCTCTGTCTGTACTTGCTGTAATCCTTGCCAATAATGCAGGACTAATCACACCAGCAAGGGAATAGCTCTTTGGCTGTGTATGTTAGACACCAACATTGCTCTAATGCTTTCAGGTTTACTTTAAATCCGAGTCTGCTTATAGATTGTAGAGGACAATGTGCATTGATACTGTTTCATCAAGATGACTTCTTCAGATTAGGCTTCCTCGTATTTGAAGGATTTACTCAAATCCTTCCATAGAAAATGCTAGTAAAGACATCCTTTTTATTTCACTTACCTTTTCTGTGAAGATCTGTTTTGCAAATCATTTTGCATATAATAAAAGACAAGAAAGATCAGGTGACAGTACCACCAATCTGCACTGTGAAGTTAGTAGCTACTATATACATCAACTGCTTTTCAATTCTGTAAGTTTCTAATGTGTGCTTTGGTTAAAAAAATAATATATAATTACTTCCCTAGTGTTCAGCTGAAAGGAGATCACACTGAAGTAGGATCGCTTTTGACTGGAAAAGCACACTCTGCTACTACAAGTGATGAGGAAGTACAAACTGGTGTATACAGTCTTCTCATTGACTGTTGATTCAGCTTAACTGTGGCTGCACAAAAAGAACAATCTCCAGTTTCGTGGGTTTGGGAGCAAAGCACAGCTGAGTTAACCTCTTTAAATAAAATCATCAGCAAGGGAAAAAAAACAAGCACTTTTTCTATTCTTTTTGTTTTCAAATAGCCAACATCGAAACTACCTGGTTTGATATCCAGCCTTGTCACTTGAGTTTGTTTAAACTCTGGTAAGCTGTTTATTCTTCAGTTCTTAGGTTTAGTTCCTTATACTTCTCGAAAAAAAAAAAATCATGCTATCAGGGAATGACGAAATGGTTGTAAACGATGGTTGGTCTTCTGGGATTCAGGTCAGGAACTGCTTCTGACTGGGGCTGAGGGAAGAATAGCATGGAAAGTCCATGTGAGTAAATCATAAGATTTTCCAGGTGAAGCTTAGCTGACCTCTCCTGGGAAGAGTGAAATTTTCTTGGGACAGATCTGATTCAGCCATAAAGTCATGTTACCACATAAACCCCATCAAGTTTTAAAATTCACAAGGAGCAGGTACTGGAAATGAGGATACAGTTAAGATTTTCATGGAGGTTTGGAACTGAAGGGAATAAACTGTCTCTTGATTTAGCCTAATTTGCAGTGTTCGTGAGACCTTTCTCCAAAGGGGCTGGTCACTTTGTGTTTTGGAGAGCGGTAGCCTCAATGATCATAATGTTCAGGGATCAAAAACCAAATAAAAATAATAATATCCCTGTGAGAGTTAGGAAAGTGAAGCCAAGTGAGTTATAAAAGGCTTGCCTCATGATTGCTCTAATTTCGTAGAAAGTGCTGTACTGAATACAAAAGCTGTCTTGTATTCAATTTACATAAAATGTTCTAGTACCAAACCAAGAGTTATAATTTCTCCCCCCAGAGGATAGTAATCTCGCAACAAAAGGAGATATAATGAGTAGAAATAGTGGTACTAAGCTAGCAAAAAAAAACCAACCCTAAATAATCTACTTTTGTCACCTAAGCATGAAAAGAGGAGAAATAACTTAAAGGAATTGTATTCATATGAAAAATGTAGCTTCCAGTCTTACAGTTTCCCTTGCTTTCCAACCAGTGGGAAATCCAAGAGCCATATTGTTCAGCGGAAAAACTGCAGCCAGTACAACTATTTAGAACTGTTCCAAAAGAAAGTTATTCCTTTTACTCAAAAGTTGAAAGAGAAGTTCTTTGTAATCCATATGTAATGGTCCACTCTTACTCTCTGCAGTCGGTCTCTGTGAATCTTATTAAAGCGATTACATCCTTGCATTCATATGATCATCTCTAAAAAGTAACAGTAAGTTGTGATTGTGTGCTTCTGGTTTTTCGCAAATGTGTCTGAACAGTCTGACTTACGAGGATGGTTCTCCCAGCTACGAACATGTTTCTTGTCTGTAGAATCAAAACTGCATCAGAGCCAGCCTGGGAAAAGCCTGACTGCCCCAGGTGGGACTTGGACTATGCAAGACTCAGATTTTCAGTGCAGCACCATGTCTGTGCATCTTAACTTCTGTAATAGCAGAGGCCCAGGCTGTCTTGTTTTGGAAAGATTTTTGTGTCTCAGTGCAGAGAGAAGGTGGTTGGTCTTGGGTTTGATTTGTTCTTCTACTTTTCAGAAAGTTAAGGCCCTTTCCCTGTTTTACACACCACACATTTTATGTTTGAGGAGAATTCAGTAATAAAGCAGTATCCTTAAATTTGTCTTAATGTATCAAGGGTGAAAAGAGAATGGGGTAGGAAAAGATTCCACATTTTATAGCTCCTGGTTTTTCTTCACTGTTGCTTTGTAAAGCAAAGCTGCATTTATTACCTTTTAGAGCCATACATTTTATGGTTGTTACATGATAGATGTCTTCAGGCAGCACAATACACTTTCCTTTCCCTAAGTTTTCTTATGCATGTCTGTATGTCCGTACTTAACGGGAGAGTGGTATTATCAAAGAGTAAAAAAGGAAGCTAAGAGATGAGTAAAGAATGGTTGTGTCTTGAAATTGAAGTGAGAGAAAGCAACGAAAGAAATGCTAACTACATAGTGGAATTTACATTCTGGTTGAACCGTAAAGCACCCAAATGAGGAAAATCTAGTCTCAAATTCTTCAGCACTATAGGTAAACATATGCAAACTGCCATTTCAAAGACTAGGTTGTCTTTTGTTGACAATATAATCTCTTCTTTAATTGACAATCACAGTTACACTTAAAAAACCCCATGTGAATACACTTCCCTCTATTCGAATTTATCACTGTGATAAAAGCTTTCAAAACAATAGCAAAAATAGTTATATTTAGAACCTCATGTCTAAGTATTTCTACAGATTTAAATTGCTTTGTCTGGGAGTAGCAATATTTTCTGCCTTTTTTTTTTTTTCACCTCCCAAACAGTCCCCAGTGTCCCTGTAACAGTAGATTTCTACCACCTTGCTTTGCAAGCAGAATCAAACCATGGTAACACTGAATCCTGGAAGTTTTGTTACGAAGTGAGATGTCTTGTTCTTTTGATGCTCTCTCTTTTCAAGTATTTATCATTTCTTGTAAGAATATTCCAGTGCACTTTTACTACACTCGGTGGATTAACGTTTTCTGTCTAGGAAATCATAAACACAACTATCAGAACCCTAGACCAGACTGGTCTTAGGCTTGAAGAATACCAGACTTATATAAATACAACAAATAAATCTTTAATATATAACTTCTAATGCTGTATGGGTTTTTAGATGTCTTTTTAGCTCTGCTTCTAACTAGACAACTAGAGCTAAAGGCTTAACTATGTAGTAGAGAATGCTGAGTTTTATGTATTAAGGGAGGAAGGTGCAAAAGTGATCTTGACTCAGAATTAGGGTAGATGTTCTTTATATGTTGAAGGATAGGCAAATGGAACTCTTGCACTCAAATCAGGGTGAGTATTGATCCCAATGCATAATGAAATCTAAATGATCACTTAAAAAGAAAAAGTAAGTATGTGTATGTGTCTTTATTTTATAAAAAAAAAAAAATTCATGTTGTTACTTCATTGTTCTTACATTCAGGAAAAAACTGTCCTGTCAATGACAGATAATGTTCGACAATACTAAAGAACCTATTAACTGTTCACCTTAAAAAATACTTTGCTACCTTTGTACTAATTTTGCAGTTTCGATTAGTGACTGTTTGTTTCCTGATTGTTAGTTTACTGATAAAAGGTTCACTTCCTATATCTGCTCTCAATGAGTAAGTCAGGGCTAAAAAGCTAATAACAACACCAAAATGGTAAGGTAGCTTTAATGGCTAATGTATAGGAATGAATTCTTTGTGACTCATAAAAATCAAAAGATTGAACCAAACGAATTATTTTACTTCTGAATTTGCAGTTGCAAGTTCACTGCTTAGTGCATAGAGGGAGATTATAGTCTTTTACGTGTAATGGTGTTTCATTAGCTTCCCTATTTATTCAAATTATGCTTTTACTGCTATAGAACTGTTATGTTTATATTTACATTTTATGGTCTTACGTTTACTTAAGAGAATAACTTGAAAACATTCCACAGATGTAGCAGTACTGAAAACCTGCCACAACCCAGTGAGAAAATGCTTAGTTAGTAAATGACATTTAATCAAAACCATCCAGACTGTTAGGGGAAAGAAATGCTTTAAGTGCACTGGAATAAAGGATATGCTGCTGCTTCTTGAGTGGTATCCAGCTGGAGAGTCAGTGTTCATGCTTTCAGGAGCCTTAATGGGGGGGTCAATGTCTTCAGACAGCTAAGGCCTCATAAGGACTATTTTAGTTAATTAACTATAAAGCCTCTCCCATCAGCTGTGATGGCAGAAAACTGATGTGGTGAAACATTTCACCTGGAGAAGTACTTGTTGGTACCATCTGCTACTAGTGGGCTTCAGGATGGAGGGGAAAAAATAAATCAACAAGGTGCAATCCTTCAGTAGAGTACAAGCAAATACCAAAATAGAGAATGCAAGACAGGTGTAAACCTAGTCTCCTAATATTAGATTAATCACTTGCTTGTCAGCATTTGCAAGTGAAGTACCCAAAAGATGTATGATTTTTCTGTGGGTAGTCTTTTACTTTCCACTTCAGAAAGCTGTTTTAAGCGCTAACTTTGCATGACTGCTAGCAGCCTTGCTATGGTACTTTTTACTGAGCACTGTTTCCTGTTCTTGTCTAGCATTCCAAGACTTGCATGTGCTAATCTAACCATTTTTAAAAGAAACTCTTGAATCATAGAATAGTTTGTGTTGAAAGGGACCTTTAAAGGTAGTCTAGTCCAACCCCCAAGACACCACACTGATTCATGTCTTCAGTGTGCAGAGCTGGAACTGGTTCTTCTGGCTAATGAGAGTGTTGGAGGATGCAGAGATTGCCAAATCAAGATTACTCAAGTCAAAATGTGCTAGTTTTAAACCAGGCAGCATAGCCTTAATGCTTAGGCAAAAGGTCAATTGTATTGTTTTACCAATGTGAGGAAGTCTGTGCACTGCAGAAATCCTGCTGTATTTCAGGCCAGTGATTTGGATATGGAGCAGTATCTTGATCACAGTAGACTTAGACCATGTGTACTTGAGTTACTAGGTCAAGCTTTGCAAACTTTTTCTATCCAAGACACCTAAGTCTCCTGTTTTCCTACTAGCAGAGCTTCTAGGGTCTGGTGGTCTGAATCTACCTGAATGATGGGTTTGGCAGACACTTTAATGCTGGTTTATGCAGGAGGGAAATGAGCTTTGGGAACCTTAATACCTGGCTTAAGAATTGTTTCCATTTCCTGGGAGCTATGTGTCCATGGTCATTTGAGGCCAAGCTGCTGTAATTCCATAAATTGTCTCCTCAGTCCTGTTCCTGCTGCTCAAAGGTGTCCTTCTCCAGTTAGTGAGGGGCTTAAATCATGTAACCTCTGTAAGGACTTGTAGGTTTTTACCTGTGTGAGAGCAAAATAAATAAAGATCATGTTGTATAATAAAGTAATCATTAATTTAGTCACTTATCTTGTGAGTCTTCCACGCTCTCATTCATAAGGAGAGGGAAATCTGAAAGCATTAGTTGATATTTCTAGCTGACAACGTTTGGAGATAAATTCTGAACTATGAATTTTGGCCAAACTACCCATTTGGGGTGTCAGACTTTTCTGTGTAATTTGTTACTGAGTTCAAAAGGTCTTTGTTTTACATTTCAGCTTGCTGAGTCTTTTTAAAGAAAAGTGAAAGTCAAAAAGCATATTTCTGAGACTTATTTCAAATGAAATGTCATTCTTGCAGCTTCAGGGTTCATAAATGTTTTCAAACAAACCAACATCTCCTAGAAAATATTTAAACAGACATTACTAATGTAAGCACAGAAAGAATTAATTTGCAATACTTTATCATAAAGACATTTGCAAATCGCTTTCTGAATTACTCCACTACTTGTAGTTATTTGTTCTTTTTCCACTGAAGCGGACTAAAATTCTTCTTTCCAGCTACTTGCTGCTGTTATCTCCCGAAATGAATTGTGTTCCCCACACTGCACCCACGATCGATGCAAATATGCTTTGATTTTTTCACAAAGCAATTACCCATAAATACCAGAGTTCATTGCCAGGTTAGTACATACTGTACTACTGATTTAAAACTGGAGAACTCGCTTGTAAACACTTTCCTTGTACATTATTGTTTAGTAGTTGAATGATGTGATGCTCCACTATCCGTTTATTTCCAAACACAGTTAAATGCTTGATTCCATCAGCTGAACATAAGAATTCCCTTTCCCAATTTTTCATGTATACAGCACTTCTTTTGATGTATCTTGGCTTGAGGTCTCATAAAAAGAATGGAAAGCTTTCCCACTTTTTGATGAACTTGACTCAAATACAGAAATCCTGGTAAGGATGTTACAAAAATCAAATAGCACTGGGCTGTATTTTGGGCTAAACTCTAAAGTCACAGTAAAAGGTGAATTTGAGAAGAGCTAACTGTGATTCAAATGCAATACACCTAATCTGTATTTGAGAGACACTCTTTGTCCTTTAGGAGGTACAGTTAAAAACAAACAAAACCAAACCAACCAACCAAGCAGCAAACCCCCACACATACAGAAGACCTACAAGGAAGGATGTGTAGTGAAGACAAGATCTTGCTTGTCAATGTACTGGTCTTAGCCAAGGATAAAAATACATATTTCAAAGTATAAGTGGCTGCTCTCTTCTGTTTCTCCAAAGAAAATTCTGAGACAGTTTTTAGGAGAAATTTGCAGAGTGTTGGAGTTTGGGGAGATAAACTGCAGCTCACCGAACTCCAAGCAGTGTGCTTCAGAGACATCGTTCAGTGCCTAGTAAGGGGAATAAGAAAATGTTTTCTTATCTCAGTGGAGGATCTTGGTTTTTTTAAAGTGAAAACCAAAGGAGGACTTGTCTCTATCAGCCTCCAGCTCCCCTGAGACACAATAAGCTATTTTGAAGGCTGGTTTTCATTATGCATTTGCTACTCATATATTTGCATCTGTTTCATAACGCTTCTTCTCCTGATCTGTGATATTTGCAGTTAATATTTGGGCTGATCCCCAGATTTATGAATTACTTTAAATTCTTATGTTGTAGATAACACTCCACCTGTATTTATTTGGTTTGGATTTCTTCCCTAGAGCCAAGTTAGTATTCAGTAGGTATTCAATCGCAAGTTATTTTCACAAACAAGTAGTAGGTGTTTTCCTCTTTGATATCCTGTATTTATTGTTCCAGAGTTATAAGGAGGCTGATTCTGCCACTTTTTTGAATGAAATACAGGTTATGCTACTAAATCAATATCAAATCTGACAGATAGGACAAATGATTTCCTAGGAACTGAATAGGGACAAAGTTTTGATTTAGCAATTTTTGGACTTTTCACCCCAGAACTACAATAAGAAAGACAAAGGGATGTTTTTATTTCTGGATCATTTTCATATTAATCACTTTTTAAAGCTGTTTACTTACAGCAAATTTCTTGACTCTTTTGGTAACACCTAAACTGTACAGTTATTAATGCTTTATCCTGGATTGCAGCATAGTCAGCACATGGTGCTGAACCATTTTGTATTTATTTGGAAAGACTTTGAAATGTGGCATACTAGATCATTCCTACAGACTTGGGGAGGCTAGGAATGGGCCATTTACTCACTTTTATTTACCCCTAAACTTGTCTGTTTGGTGTTGCAGGCCTGGCAGTGAACATAGCTAAAAGCTATATTGCCCAGATAAGAAGCAAGCTTAGTTTAATATTTATGCTTGACTCCTGCTACAGGTAACTCTTCCAGTTTTAAGGAAAAGAGTTTCTGTCCTTGATCGAACTTCAGTTACACTTTGGAGACCTTTTCTGAGGGATATATCTCCCAGGATATAGACATCACTTAGATTTTGATGAAAGCTTTTCCTGTGATTCAGATTTATATGAAACCTTGTAATTGAGGTTTGGTCCCAAATGCTTTAGCATTCCTAATGCTTGACACTGAACGGAATTCGGCTTTCTCCTTTCTTTTACAAATGCTACTTCTTCCATATGTAGACTTTTTTTCCCCTCTTACAAACTGTGGAGCCTTGTGAGAGGAGGTTTGATTATAAAGAACAGGAGAGCCAAGTACTGCGTGACTTCCTTCGATGACAGAAGAAACAGGAGGCAGAACTGACCCGAGAAATCTAAGCCTCCTAATTCTGTGGTGGCATCCCCACACGTGTGTAGAAAAAAGGCAGCATTGTACAAGATGTCTGGCTTAGGAGACCTCCAAATGAGCAAATAAAACCTCATTTTTTTAATTTAAGCTGTGTAGGTTTTTCCCTGTCTACCAGTTAAACTTTTCCAGCTTTTTAAGATGGATGCAGTTTTCTTTGTTCCTCCTCCAGTCACACATGATGGAATTTTCCATCTGCACTCACCTCAACACACCAGTGCCTTATTTACACTAACAATAATTTTTGAACTGTACTGAAGCACCACTTTACTCTTATTGCCTCAAGAAATGGGAAAATCTTTCCAATTACTTAGCCCCTGTAGATTAGCAAGCCTTATTGTATCCATATTCCTACTCTCTGACACTAAGGAGCATCATATTGCACTGTACAGATGTTCAGAGCCTCACATTGTAGTAATGATGAGATTTTTCATTTGGCTGCGTAGTACTGCTCTGCCAGTTTAAATCTGCTTTTTCCTGCACATTTTGCATCTGTGTATTGCACACTGTCTGCACACAAGGGGAAATTAAACCCACTCTGTGTCTGTAACCGTCCTCTGTGATTCTGCCTTCTCATTCAAAGCTCCCAAATCACATTTTAAGTTAACTGTTGCATGCAAGCGGATGCATGGAAATAAATCTGTGGTTACTTTGTTGGCTTTTATCAAGCAGAAAAGAAAAAAACCCTGAATTTTCTGAAATTAGGTTATCTATGATGGTCATACATAGAATTAAGTTTGGAAGTTAAATTCATTTATTTTTTTAACTAGATTATTATTACTTGAAATGTTAGATTATTGTTAGAATTAGATTTGGTTAGTCTGTATGGCTGAATCTCATGGCTGTTTATAAATCAATATCAGCACTCCACATACATGATAGCTCAGGCAGAACAGCCAGTCCAGCCTTAGGATCCTGTAGGATGACAGGGGCATTGTATCCTGAATGCATTCAGGGTAACAACCCTGTCTCCTACTACCCTGGGGAGTCTGAGCAACACATTACTGAAAGGCAGATCCATTTCCCAGCGTGGCCCAAGTCAGTGGCACAGTCAGGCGGAAGGAGCTGTGGTTGTAATACGGTGCTGAACCCAGACAGATCTTTTTGGAATAAAATGTTCCGTGCTGATAAATACTCTAGACACAGGTCAATCTTTCTTCCTGTTTGTGTGATTATACACAAGCTGATTCACAAGCTTGCCGATTTGAAGCCGATTTCACAAGCTTGCATCCAAATGATGCAACATTGCTAAATGTTAAACCGCCTGCTGTGATTTAGCATAATAATCAGTTTAAGAATATTCTAGATTGAAAAATGTTTAATAATTTCCTGTATTCTGCTCCACGGGGTTTTCCAGGGCTTTTATGCTTATGCAAGACTAAAGCTTTCTTAAAATACCTTATTGTTTTATTTAAGAAAAGCAAAAATCTACAAATTTGTGCTGTTGTCTTAATAATCAATATTTTAAGTAGGCATTGTTCTTTAGCTAACCTTCTGCTATACACGTTAATGTAAATTTGAAGGAAAACTTCTTTAGTGATGTTGGTATCGAAGTGCTCTGAGCTTTAATTTGCTGTGTTACCTGAGGGAGCCACACTTATTTATGGGGCATGGTTCTCACAGTTTTTCTAAGTAGGATTGCATCATTTGCCTGGTAAGAGCAGCAGCTGCAAGAGAGTCACATCAGTGCCAAGTCCCAGGCAAGTTGTTATTAGTGACATGCTACTGAATTACGTTAATTCCAGGCTTTTTTCAGTTTTATGAAAAGGTATTGTTTGGTGGTCTGAGCATAATCCTGGAAGTCGTAATTTTCTGCTGTACTCAAGACATTGCTGTCAACAGCAGTTTGGAGAATTGATTCTCTGTATTATTGTAGTGACTAATAAATGTTCTCTCTTCTGTAAAATGAGGATGATTTCTCAATACTCACTTTACTGAGAATTAATATTTGGACTTTTAGAGGTGAAAAGCTTCTCAAGTTTTTGACCTGCTGTGGCATAAAACCCAGCTTTGACAGCTGAATTTGACAGTGATGTAAAGTGTGGTGTGTGCCGGAAATGATTGCTTTTGTTTGGGGATGGAGATCAGGCAGTTCTGAAATCACGCAGCAGACACAAAACCTGCAATGACCTCCTGCTTAATTTTAATAATAATAATGTCTAGGAGAAATAATTATGTAATGTTGCAAGAATAAGTTCCTTTAATATCAAAGTTAGCCTGGGTTATAGGTTAACGTGACAAATGTGCGTTGAGCTTTTTCCATATCTATGGTATAAATAAGAGTACTTGGAAACAGCCAGCATGGCATTTAGCTTTTCCTGTTCTGAGGATTTGTCCTTCTGGAAGGTAGGATCACATCACATCCCTGCCAGAGGTAATAAGGTGACAAAACCCCTTGTTTATTTAGCCCGTAGAGGTGTACTTGTCTTGTTAACTGCTCCCAGTAGGTGTCTGTAGAAAGTTTACCTTCTCTGTTATGAATTGTAAGTGGGAGGAAAAGAAATATGAAGACAGTATCAAATAGAAGTTTCTGGAAAACTAAGGTCTGTTGTTCACCCCAGCCTCTGGATGGCTGCCTGGAGATATTTTATGCTTTTTTATGACGGTAATCACCTACTTGATGAGATTATTGATCGGTGGACCTTAATGTCTTGTGTAATGAGCTTGTGAGCACTAATTGTTTAAGTATGGGTTTTTATTTGGTATCAGGGCAGCCACTGAAACAAGTTGGGCAGTTTATATAATTGATCTTCTCCAAGAGATCCTACAGCTGAATCAACAAATGATAGTGTATTAAAAAAAATAATTTAATACCTTAACTCTGCCATGCAAGTTGTTTTCTGCTATAGAGTAATCATTAATAAAAGAACTGTGAGTGAGATCAGTAGTGGAAAAATACCTTATTTCAAAGTTTCTTTAAACCATCTTTTGACTGCCTTCCCTTCATACCTCAGGCCTTCCTCTAAAAATAGAATAGAGCTCATTCACAAATCCGGTAATACAAGTGTTTTGCGGCATGAATGTGCATTTCCAATTCTGATCTAAAGCCCATCAAAATAATTGAAATACACCTACTCTCTTAGTTGGCTCTAGATTGGACCTGTATAATGGCGGTTGGATGTGTGAAGGAAAGTGAGTAGGGGTGGGAAGGTGGAATCCCTGAGCTTTCCATTAGAGTAACCCCCATTTATAACGCTGTGGCAGATGCATTCATTCATTTGACCATCTGTATAAGGATGCATGAGGTTTGATCTACAATGTCAAAATAAGTTCTGAACATGAACTAGAACAGTTTTAGTTGGCTTTTGATATGTAAAATATAAATGTGTTGTTTATAGGTGTGTTGGTATACAGAATAGTTTCCATTTTTGCTGATTTTTCCCACATACAATAAGCTTTGAGCATTTTTCAGATCAGGTAGTGTAATTGCATATCCATTGAGTTTTGCATGGACTTAGCAATTGATTCCAAGTCAAACAAATGGTAATGCATGTGGAGAGAAGAAATTAAAATTTTATTAGTTTCAGCAGCATCAATCCTGATATATTTTCCACTTTATCTTTCTTTCAACCTGAATTAAAAAATGCTGCTGTTCTGAACTAATTTTATTATTTTATAACTCACTTCAAAAATTTATATAAACTTCAGATGCTCAGCATTTTTTGCAAATGTTGACCCATGACTGGTCAATTTAAATTGCAACAAGGTCAGATCTACTACACATAATTCATATAAAGAAATGCCTCATAAAATCTGAAAAATAATACACTCGGAAGTGCAGAGGGAATAGGACCTTCTTCAGCTGTTGGAAAAGCAATAAAATGTTATAGTATTTCTCTGCATAGGAGCAATAACAAACCTTTCCAGCCAATAATCTGACTTGACTTTAAAGAATGTTCAACTTGCTTAATAGTGAAGACATTTTCTTAATGTATAATGTACATAACACAGACCTGGGTGTTAATCTGGATAAATAACAGCGTCTGTTCTGACTTGTCTGTAAAATAATGTCTGCTAGGCTTATATTTCCATATCTGAGTGCCAATGACAGTAAGTAGTGACTGGGACTAAAAGCAAAAATACCTTGTGGGAAAACAAAGGCTCCCAAAACTACTTTGTGCTGTTTCTAGAATAACAGTAGCATTTGTTTTATTAATACAATTACACTCGAGTGGCTTTTCAGAACATGTCGGAATCATCTTAAACTGTTGATATTCTAGCTCCAACTAAAACTGTGTTTTAAAAACAAATAAGTTGGTTTAAACCAGCTTTTTTTTTTTTGGTCAAAAACTGTTCTGGAATTTTATTAAATTATAAGCTTAAGAGAGAATGTTCTGAGGTTTATTAATGCGTTACCTGTATCAAAATGACTGCATGCCATCTCCACTTAGAGCCGGGTTTCACTGGTGTTCTTCTGAACTGATGCTAGTTTAATTGAGATCAGCTGGGGCTTCTGTTGCTCCCCAAGGATAATTGCAGCTGGTTGTAAGCATATTTGTTGCTATGTGATGAAATAAATGACTTTGCGCTGCAGTTGCTACAGCATACCACAAACACACCAAACACGGGCTCATGTGATTGATTTCATATATAGACATGCACATATCATATATATACACCTATGTTCTAGGGTTGTCTGTGTGCTAGTTATCCACATGCTTGTCTGTGGATTGGAATTACAGCTATTTTTTTTAATACAAAGCACAAGGTGGTACCAAGAACATTATTTTGTATCTGGCAAAGCGTGTAAGTCCCATGTTGATCAGCAGGATTTAAATGTATGTTATCCATTCTGCTGCACTGCAGCCAGAATCTGTCCCGCTGCCACTGAACTCTAAAGAACTCTTTCGTAACCTATTCAATAGAAAATTTGTGTGGGGAAATTTCTTTCGCATTTCTCCAGCACTTAGAATTATTTACATTTCAAAGTAAAATGGATTGCTCCTGTGTAAGCAAAATGGGATTATTTTGCTTTGCTCTAAGATTGAACAAACTATCATGTAGCTTTGGAGTCTTGGACAAAGGCTGGAACTTAAGTGGGAAGAGTATAAATGACACATTAAAGTGGCATGCTACAAAACCTATGATAGGCTTAAAAATTGATCCATGTTACAAGAAAAAGGATAAAAGGGCAATTGACAAAATGACATTGCTGTAATAGCAGTCACCGTGTGGCTGAATAAGGAAAGCTAGTGGAATGATTCTGTAGTTTCAGCAGAAAATACTCCCTGACTTAATATAATGATTAAAATATATATACTTTGGCAAATGGTGCTAGTCTAACCTAGAACTCAGCTTCCAAACAGAAGAACTGATGTCACCATGCAAGTCCTTTTGTAAGTAAGTATCACGTTTGCAGTAATTCCTTTTCCACACACCAGGTGTGTGACGGACTGTTATATGACTAGCCTCATGTTGCTCTCGCACCTTCCCCCAACAATTTTTCACATGACGTGTACCAGTGACATATAGTTGTGCTTTGCCTGTGTAAACCCTTCCCAAGGGTTGAAGAAACACAGATTCCTTGATCCCTGGAATCACTAGTTTATAGTTACAGACCATATATTCCATTGTGGTGTTGAAATACTTAAGAAATACGTATAAATTTTTTGAAAAGAAAAGTTGTTGATCTTCATGAATTGAAGTTTTCATGGAAGAAAAGGAAAGAATAGAAAACTCTGACAGTTTTGGTGTTAAACCCCTGTTTAATGTGGAGTGAGCGGGGAGAGGCAACCCATGAGAAATGAGATGCTTTTGGTATGCTTTTTTTTTTTTTAGCGTAAGAGAGAAATGGTTTCTGCAGTTGCCAGAGCAGCACCTTTCCATGCCCTGAGTTCACATGAGTTAAAAAATGGCTATTTCGTTTATAGTGATGCATACACAATGTCACGTTAAACCCCGAAGCTGGAAAACACAAATTACAAACAATAAATCTGCTACACTCTGTGCGTTTAATGGTTACGGTAGTGTATGAATTGGCTTTGAGGGGTTGAAACCGTTTTGAATTCACCTTTGTTTTCCACTAAATCATCTCTCTGAACTGAGAATGTAGTTGTTTATTGTTGGAAACCTGATTTAAATATCATGTTGGTTCCTGTGGTTAGAAGAGCAAAACAAAGTAAACTTGAATCTTGTCCAGAAATTTCTCAGTATTAGCTCCTGCATCTGTTCATCAGACCCTTTACAGGATAATTTGAAGACACGAAGTAAACCATTCACCCAGCTTTTCTTTTATAGATATACGCTTCCTAAGGTTTTGTTCTTGTTTATGCATTGTCATATCACATCATCCTTCACAAAGAAAATTTACAATGAGATTGTTCATCCGATTAATTCCAGAATTCCTCTACCTGAAGCAAGCAAAGAACAGGCAATGGAATACTTACATCATTTAGAAATCCTGAAGACAGGCATGGCAGAACTCTTGTTTGAGCTGGCTTTAGTCACTGCTAGGGATTGTTTGGAATGGGTGACGTGCTAGAAACACCAGAAAAGGGGACTTAGGGGGCTCAGGGAAATAAAAGGGAACTCAGCCTAGCTTCAGTTCCCAGAAAAGCTCTGAAGATGTTACCAAATGATTGCAAAAGTAGAAAAAAGATAAGTAAGGACCAACAGTGTGTTGAAATATGTTCCTGACAATATATCTGGTTTATTTCTTTGCTAGAAAAAACCACTTGTGGCTACAGGAAAATAGTAGATATCCTGTCTTGACATAGAGACTTTTGGAGCTCTTCTGAGTGATGTTTTTCAGACAGAAAGTGGAAGAAGTATGTTTTCTTTTGGTTCCAGAATTTTGATCCTCTCCTGCAGCATTTTTCCCTTTCCCAGTAGTCTTGTGGGTGGGAATCAGTGTTCTAATCCACATCAGCAGTGAAACACTTTTTCCTTAGTGATGCAGAAGGTGCACTATTTTTCCACAGGTGTCACAAGATCTCTGTCCTCTTTCCAGCAGAATCATGGGAATATTCAAACAGAAATATGACCACAACAGGAATATCCATCTTGGAAAAAGGCAAACTTGAGCAATAAAACAGTTAGTGAAAGAGGTTGGAAATATGTCTAACAGACTGTGACTGAGATGAAAATTCAAGAACCTAATCCAGTCTCTTGCTACAAGAGCACTTTAAAGGTACCTGTCTCTGTTCTGGTAGTTTTAAAAGGCTTTGAGTTGTTAAGGTTCATAACTTGCTGTGAGAATGAAATGAGAGGTAAATTTTTTCTTAGTTAAATCCATGGATTTGCTCACTGTGTGTTTGTCTTTTTTAATTGTGTACCCAGCAGCTCCTGGGTCCAGTGAGGTATTTTGTAATAGCTTCCTGAAAGCTAGTTCTTGAAATGTGACCTTAAAGCTGGTTGGGATGAGTGCAGTTAATAGCTGTGTATGGACGAATACTGGGTATTCAAGGAATCTTACCCATCTAAAGACTTGTCATCTTGTACTATTGGTGTTATCCTGTGGGAATGGGGGGACAGCAGGACAAAAGTGCTGTAAATGAATGAGGTCACATACTCGTAATAGGGTCTGGAGAGCAGTGGGGTTTCTGCAGCACAGGACACCAAAGTTGGCTATCTTGATGCTTAAGCAAAATGGTAGGCAGGTTTTACAGTCTGTGTTAAGTCTGAATTTCGTCATGGCTATGCCGTTGTTGATCCATGCAAGTTGTTTGTAGCTTAATATGTTACATGATCAGTGTACTCATTCCCTGTCAAATTTCTTTCCTTTCTGTGAGATGACTCCATTCCCCGCTGTCTTTCATCTAGGCCTCTCTTCTCAGGCACATGCAGGAGCAGTTAGTACTGATAGCAGGACTAGACTTAAGCTGAGGGCTTCCTCAAAGCCATGTTTAGCTTGGCAGCTTTGTTATTCCAGCCCATCTGTCTGTTCCACTTGGGCTGAAATGCCACCCCACTTCTCAGCTTTTCCTCCAGCCATCATCTGCTACGCCAACAACTAAACCCTTGGTGCAATTCGTAGGGGAGAGAGAGGGTGTCGCTGATGAGCGAAGCTAAGGTTTTGTTACTGCTTGATCCTTAAAACTTTAAAGCAAAGATCGAGAACCTTTAGATAAATTCAATTCCCCTTATTGTCTCCATTTAAAAATAGATCTAACCACCTGATCGTGAGAAACAGGAATGGCTTCCTGCGCTTTTTATGTAGACTTGAGTGCAAAGTAATTGGGTTTTGATTGACATAATTTAATCAATAAATAATTTCATTTCTTTGACCCAGTTATGATGCATTTTTTAAGGCATTATAATTTCTCAGCAAACATTTACCTCAAGCTTATGAAATCTACAGTTTGGATATATTGCAATGAAGTCTTTGCACTGAGGTAAAAAGCTTTTGGGGATTTTTCCTGGTGTATCAGTTTTCAACTAGATCCACATATGAAGAATAATTTTGTAGGAAAGACATAAGCATTGATGGCCCTTCCCAAACTTACTTCTTTGCTACTAATACTCACTCTTAGCATGTTTCAAACTATGTATTGCCTTTAGTCTTCTGTTACTTGCCAGGAAATAGGTCTCCAGTATTTGGTCCAAGCACTGCCTGAATAGTTTCATCTTTGTCTTATTATTTCACTACTTTGTGCCTTGATGCATCTCTATGACAAGTGAGTATTAAAAGAGATACTGTCTTGAAAGTAGGAGAGGAACTGCTTTGTGTTGAACAGCCATAGAGGTTGTTGAGGGTGCTTAGATGAAAGCAATCAAAGACTCAAATGCCTCCTGGCACTCCCTTCTGGTTGAAATGTATTTCTTTTTACTGGCTATTTTCCATTTAAGCCAAAAAGTGTTTAGTAAAAGTCGAAAAGTAGTGTGATGTAACTCAAAATAAGAACAGTCTGTATACATCCTCCTGTTCCAATCCAGAGGATATTATTCACTATGGGATTTCAATTCATGATGATATTTTGGGGCTCTTAAGTGAGGCTTATCAACTGCTGATATCATCTGTCCTGAGGCCTCTGTGGAGAACATAGGATGCCTCGTGGAAAAGGCCTTCTGAAATAGTATTGCATCTGGCATAAATACTGCTGCTGGGCTTGGAATTAATCTTGAAGGACACCCAAGGGGACTGGATGAGTAGCAGCATGAACAGGGAAGCTGGAGGACTGTCACGTTGCCATGGAATGGCCTGCTCTGAGCTGCACAACCATCAGACTTGCCGTCACTGTGTGTTACTCATCCTCACTCCCTTCCAATCTGTCTGGTCTGCTTCCACTGTTCACAAGTTATTTCTTGGCAATGTCTTCTTCCTCTACCAGCATGCTCGGAAACAGCTCAGCTGCTTGGTTGCCATTCACTCTGGATCGTCATGGCCCTTTGCTGCATGGACAGCCTCGGATCTGATGTGGCAAATGCTACTTGTCATAGCACCCAATAGTGTGCTGACAGCAGCATCATCTTGGCTATCAGTCAGCCCCCAAAACTTACAATTAGCTGTCCTCTTCTGACTTGCCATATCTGCTGTTTACAGGCTAGTCCTTATGCTAGTCTGGCTTTGAGAAACTGCCTGTAAGAACTGTCATCTCATCCCTTCTAGGAAGCTGCTACTACAAGACTTTGGCATCGCCATACAAAGGGATTTCTGGCTTTCATCAGTCCATTCGTTCTGCAGATGGCAATAGCTCAAACTGCCAGGCATTCACAGCTTTCAGGCTCATCCTTGTGACAGCTCAGTTCTCCTCAACCAAGAATGCTTCCGTAGGTCGGAGGTTGCTGCCTTCCAGCCCTGTGAAGTACTTCTAGAGAAATGCAATGGTTTACTGTAGTGCACGCACCGCCGTTCGAACATAAGCAGCTGGGCCTCAGCTCTGCTCTACCCCCAGTCAGAGGTGACAGTGTAATGTTACATTTTTTGTGACATTTTAAAAAATGGTAAGGATACAGTGTTACCTACTGATAGCAGTGGTCTCTGTGCTGTTCCTGTCAGCGTCCTCTGAGAATGTGGAAAGCTGTGTGTGACAGGGATCTGGTTACCTAGGAACAGAATTGTAAGGGAAAACTGGCCTTTCAAGAGCTTGAGCTGAAATGTAATATCTGATCTATCATGTTTCAGGTTCGTTTGACATGTGCTGATGTTGCATTTGTGAGATGCACAAATTCCTTCTGTCCCTTCCAAAATATTCCTGTTTACTCAGCTACTTACATTTTATTATTATCCTTAAAGATGCAGCAATTTCAAACAAAGATTCCTCCATTAAGTACCACTCAAGTAATACAGTGAAGGTGAGGGAAAGCCTCTCTTTTGTGATTGACAGAGGAGTGTCCAGTTCTGTTAGTTTATTAGGATCTGAATTCAAGGATTTCTGCTATTTATCTTAAATGCAAATTGTATATAAAAAGGGCCTCATCTCCTTCATATACTGCAGCAAGGTGACCCATGGAAAAATATTTCCTTTAAGCCCTAGTTATATCAGTACAAATTAAAGACTTGGAATTATAGTACATAATTTTTTTTAGCCTGAAGTCCGTGTTCCTTGTAGGTTGAGTGCATCCATTCACCTTCTAGTTTTCTCCCACCTGAGAGCTGCGTTTTCTTTTCAGGCCATTAAAGGGAACAAGAGAGCAAGAGTACTTATTCTGCCAAAGGTGTCAGACAAGACTGGCACCTACTTCTTGGTCGAATAGCACTTTCCTTTTGAAAAGGGAAAGAAAAAAAAGGGGGGGGGGGGCATCAGCTGCTGTGTGAAATCAATCTTCCAATCTGTTGTAGAACAGAGTTGGCTTTGTAAAGAGGAAGAAAAAAAAGCTCTCCTAAAAGATACACGCTTCATTTGTATGTGTGCTCATTGGCTTCAGTGTCCCCCTTTGCGCGTTTCATTCAACACTGCATCAGACACTAATAAAGTACAAAATATTAGCTGTAATTAGGACCTGCAGCTACCGGGGTACTAATGATGGAGTTATTGCGAAGTTAGTCATTCCCATTCTGAGGAGTCATTCCAGCTTGATACTTCTCTCATTATCTGCAGGGACTGCTTTCTGACAATGGCAAGCTCATACTCATTTCGAGAGAATGATACTTGAGAGGTGGAAGTTGTGTTTCTAGCTTGCTGGAACACAAGAAATCCTCTACAGGGTGTCCGTTTCCATTTATTCCCCTCATTATGCTGTGTTGAAGAACATATTATCTTCTTCATCAATAACATAAAGAATCTCAAGTAACAAAGCAATTCTGAGCTAGGCTCTTAATATGAGTAAACTCAAGTCATCCCAAGTTAGCTTGAGCTTCAGAAGTCTGCCTGTGTCCTGGAGTGTGGTCCCGTTAATACAGCTGCTTAAAATCCTTAGGCATCTCTTTTTCTGTCAGTTATGCTAGAGAACCTTTCAGTAGGATGAGACCCTCTTTCTTGTCAGTAATCCACGAGGCTTAAGTAATACGACACCTTAACAGGGAAAAGTTGGGAGAATGGGGAAAGGCGGAGAGATTAGTACTGCCTAATTTTAGCAATATATATGAGAAGCTTAGAGAAACTAATCTTCTAATATGATAAATAGAGAGCAGGACTCTGAAGTTAGGCTCTTGCTCTGAAATGCCTAGTACAGGAACCTAACGCTTTTCCAGGGATCTGGAATCCAGACTTGGGTACTTGGGGTAGGTGGTTCGGGTCTCTCCCTTTTTGCCCCCTTTAGAAGAGCGACTTCCTCAGGATTTTGAAGAAAGCAGCAACTGGCTGTTGAACAAGGGAAGGTTTGGCCACGTAGTTTGACTGTCATGGGATGGATGCTCAGCCATTTCTCCCCTGTAGCACTACCCAAGTGCTGCATCTGCCTGATGCTGTGGCTGATCCCAACCTCCCAACAAGCACTCCTGCAGGGCTTCATATTGCCTGGCCTATTTCAGGAAGGGCTGTCCACAAGCAATCAAAAAATCAGCCCAAACTGCACAACGACACACAGGTTTGATGGTCAGAGGACCCCTGAGTAAATTGTTATTCAGTTTAAGTTTCCCCTAGTGCTTTTGGCATCTCTGGATCAAATTATCTTTGTTTTGAATCTCAGCCTTCTTAGAATGCTGGCCACACAGGCAGATGGGAAAACTGATGTTAGTGATATGATTTTCCTTGTAGCTGTTATAAATGTAGTAAAATACAGCGTTTCAAACATTTCAGCATCTAGGAGAACTGCATTTTCAATCTCGATATTTATAAAAATAAGGTAGCAGAATCACTTGAGAGCCCATGGGGGGTGGTATTTGTTTATAACTATTTTTAGCTTCCTGACTGCCACTTTTCTATTTACCTATTCTTTTGCTTAAATAGAGAAGTTTGATTTTGGCTATTCGTTTATGAAAATGAATTCTACAGGGCTGGAAATTGCATGTGTGTGCTGAACAGCTCCTTAAAGGAGATCAGAAGTGCAAACACCTTATCCCTCTCCCACTTGGGCTCAGCTAGCTTGAAATGTTTCCTTTAAATGTGGCATCCATCTTGCAACCTTCAGTTCCCATTTTTCAAGCTGCTGTAAAATTTCCAGCCTTTCAATAATCTTTGTATTAATTTCCTAATACTGAAAATAAGTAATTACTCACATTTTTCAAAATGTGCTCCAAATTAAGAGGCTACAGTGCATCTTCTTTTACTAATTATTTCAGGAAAGCTAATCTACAATGTGTGTGACCTTTTCTGAATTTGGACCCATCTGGCATTTTCAAATGGAATTGAGTATTGATCTCCACACTGTTAATTTATTGTTTAATTAAAAAATCATAGTGCTGTGATGTGGTTTGATTGCACATCCTTTTCCACATCAACCAATTAATGTGGAGAGCTATCACAAAACTATCACATTTTATTATTTTTTCTTTTTAATAATGGAGCTTCCCAGAAATGTCGGTCTCCTCTCATATACCATAGTAATAGCCTGGAACACGTTTTAACATAAATGACCTGCAGGAACTGCTGTAGAAAGTAAATTCTCAGTTTATATCGTTTTGGTGTGACCAAGGTGCTACCTTCCTGGACTAGTCTGAATGGTTCTGGAGCTTGACCATGCATCTTAGGTCACCAATACCTCGTCTAAAATGTAGAGGAGTGGTTATTAAAGACCAGTGATCTTAGGGGTGGGTTTGCTGCACTGCCCTCGCTTATTAGGAAGAAGAAACTATACTTCTTGAATAAGGCAATACCATCAAACTTTGTACTGCCAAGTTCCCCTCCTTGGGTGAAAAATGTTTACAACAAGCTTGTGTTGTTGCCAAACTACTTATACTCTGTGTGTCTGAAAATGTGCCTAGGTGAGACTGAGTGTGGTGATTCTGCAGAATGCTCATTTCCCAACTGTCTTAAGACACCTCTTGAAAGTGAAGTCCTTATGGTTCCTGCCTTGTATTTTTATGACTGAATGGTTGTTTAAACTGAGGTCTCACTGGAGTGTAATGCCTTCTGCCTCCTCAGCCCTTACTTAATGCTCCATCTGGAATATCCTGTGGATGAACATTCAAATCTAGAAATCCTGGTAGGGACGCTTCAGCCAAAGAATTCTCTTACAGTCAGATCTCTGGAATATAGTAGTGTTGTTCTAAGATGCTCTAGTTTAACCTTCAGCACACCTGTGTATGAAAGATCAAAGCCAGACTCCTATTAGGATGTTCAAGTAGAAAATCTGATAATGGGAACTTAAATTATATGCTAACAACTTTAAAGCAAGCATTTACTTCTAAAGGCTGTAGAAGCGATGCAGGACTGGAGCAGCACGTCATGCAGCAAAGCCTCACTTCAGCTGGGTCACTTTTAACTTGTCTGATGTGAGGATTCCAGAAAAGATCAAAGGGAATTGTAAGGATTGTAAGACTAAATCTTGCGTTGCACGCTGGTCTGCCAGGCAGCATTTCTGTGGAGATCATAAGATGATGACATCGTGGTTTGCAACGTATTGTCAGGAGTCGTGATATGTGGACCAAAAAAATCTCAGCCTCTTGAAGCAGTTTAACAAGGAGGTAGATAAAATGTGTGTATCTAACCAGGCTTGGGAGAAGAGTGGGAGGGATTTTTTTCTTCTCTTCCTCTCCTTAAAGCTTTGCATGAAAGAATCTGTATTTTTCCTATGTAATTTTTCTATCTTCACAATTATGAAAGCAGTAATCCTTCTGTAGTCTCTATTTCTGTTTCAGTAGTGAGTTTTGAGGAAAAAATTAAGAATATTGAAAGCATATATATCAACTCATTTCTGATCAGAATGAAAAGTTGCCAATGATAGTTTGATTTATTAAAAATAGTTATATTCTTCATCACCAAATAACTTTGATATAATTAATAGGATCGCATCTAGTACAAAGGCATCCAGAAATAAATCACAGTGGTGTTAAAATTAATGTGGCCTAAACCTTGAAACAAAAATCATTATCAGATATTAACTTTGGCTTAGTAATTCAAGTAATCAGTGCTTTTCCAAGTCCATTCCAGAATAAATAGCATGTCAAAACAAGACATTGCTAACAGATCATCCTTCAAAAAATTACAGGACCAGGAGCTCTCAAATTAAGGCAGTTTTGAAATGAAGAACAAACTACATCATTTCAAGGAACATTGTTAGAAAACCATGTATCACTCTGGTGTCGAAATGAAACCTTGGTGTTCTTTGCAGATAAAGGCATGTGTAAACATGAGCACTGGTTTTGTATGCAGCCAGCCAGAATCCAGTGAAAGCAACTTATCATCTTTGGTCTTCTGAGAAAAGCCTCCAGTTCAATGTTATTTAATATCTTAACTGTGATTGGAAATTAAAAAGAAAGGGAACCTGAAAGAATCCCTTTCAATTGTATTACTCTTGGAGATTCAACTCCTAAGATAAAGGAAAAAGGACTTTTTTACTTCTGATCTTGAAAATGTTATTTCTTCGCGATGCAAATCCCTCAGTTATGCAGAACTGTGACAAAAGTACACGTGGAAGGATTAATAAGCTATTAGTAAACCAAAGTTGTGATCTAACACCCAGTGAAATGAACAAATGGAAGTCTTCCTATTGACATCTCTGGCCCTTAGATAGGTCCTTGGTTTATTATCAGCAAGAAGTTCTTAAAACTCACTTGCAGATGCAGTGTCAAAAGGTGGTTTTCCTTTAATGCACCATAAAGAACGGAGGGTTAGCAAGCTGCAGAATGACCAGGTAAAGTACAAAACCGAATGTGTTCTTAGCAGGTCAAAAGAAGGTCACCTGTTTTACAGTAAGAAATAAGTCCTCAGTTGAGAGTGACAGTAAGGCTTTTACTACTTCAGTTCAAGGAAAGTAACGGTTATCAGTGTAAATGGCATTCTGAAGTGCTTTCACTACTCTTATGGCTATGACATAAATTAAAGGGAGGGGAGAAATCGGACAGGTAAGAAACAATGAGAAGAGCTGGTGTTAAGAAAGATAGAAGCCCAGAAGCAGCAGTTGTGGCCACACAAGTATACTGACCGGTCACCTGCTTACATGTGACTGGTGAGAGCAACACTGGTAGGTCAGGGCCAAACCATTCTCCTCTGGTGGCCCAGGGGAAAGCAACTAGTGATGAGATACTATCATTGTCCGCTTGTCCTTGTTCCTCTGCTTATTTGCATATAGGGGCAAACTCAGCAATCTGATATAAACATCATTCAATTATTCTACCCCTTGAGCCTTCAAACTGTGCTTTCTGTTTCCTATAATCCTGCTCTGGCAGGAGTTGAGCCTGGGGCCCCACTCCTGCTTGTTTTACACCCAACTTCCTACCACAGTAACTGACATTAACGTGGGCATCTAGATGAAGCTGTTCCAAAAAGCAGGTTAGCATGTAGTTCAACAAAAAGACTTTCACAGCAGCTTCATGGTGGCTATACTGGGTACTTAGATATGACTGTAAATATTGCTTGATTTACCGCATGTGAATTTGAATGATGTAGATGTATCTCAGTGTGCATTTAGAAAGCATTCAGATCATAAAAACACACTTTTCGTAACCATCTGACTATGATTAATTGTAACAATACAACTTATTAATTAAACTTGGGAAGCTGCATAATTGAAACTAGCATTCTCAATTCACTTGAATGAATTTCAGCATTTATTCTGCAGGTCTTTTAATGAAATGCTGAAATCATCTGCGTATCAATCTATTCATTACCAAATGAGATGAATGCAACAATCCTAAGTATTCATGGAAATATCTTCATTAGAAAAATCATGTAATTAACCTGGAGTGTTCTCTAAATGAAGCACCTAAAATGCTACATACTTTCTTTCATAATTGCAATTTGAGAATATTAGTTTCTCATTCTCCCTGATTATATTTAAAGTAAAAATAGCATTCAGCATGATTTAAGCATTTTGCACAAAGAATAAACTTCCGGAAAATGCTAGCGCAACCTTTTGTGTTGTTTATTTTATTTGCTGTTAATAGCCATTATCAAAGATTGCACTTCAGCAAGAATTGTTCTGGCTGTGGGTCTTGTCTGTGTGCTGAAGACTGTCTGCAGCCGTGCTCATGCTACTGTTACTTGAAGAATTTATCAGTGTTAAGGACACTTCATTGCCTTCCCCCCATCCACAAATACTTCAGCTAAAAAGTACAAATTATCTCTATTCTGAAGTTTGCCAAGAAATGTCACCCACTGAACCAATGTGTATGTCAGCTATCTGGTTTTAGGAGCCTTATTTTTAAGGAAACATCTTTGCTTCTGTTTGAAAAACATGAATAGTTCCCACTGAAATAGAATTGCTGCTTTATCTAAAGTTTTGCATGGCATGTACTTGCCACGTTTTCAGTCAGCAGTGACGTGACAGTCCCTGCAGAGGTAATGGTGTGAAGTGTTTCTGGTGCTTTCAGACTGAAGCAATTCTTACAAGGTGGAATATAGATGTGAACTGTTCATGGATTGCCTAGTGAAGAATAATTTCCCAGAAATACTTGCAGGGACCCTAAACATCCTGCATCGTGGTGTTCTCTCCTCCTTCAAAGCATGTTATACCATTCTGTGTACTTTCCCCCCTCCTCCTCATGTTTTTCTTCTCATATGGCAGGCATCTTGGGGCTAAGCTTTTGTTAACATGATGTGGCTTGATTCTGCCCGAGCCCCAGATGCATCAGAACACACAGAACAGCCGGGCATGGACTCTCTTCAGTTGCATTAAAGATGCCCCTTTTTTTCTTTAAGGAAATGAAGGAAGCATATTAAAAATCTGTGCAGGAATGTGGCCTGGATCATTATCAAAACAAAGGCTGGTAACTTCAAGAGAGAATGTTCCTGGCTTACTTTAAGGATAAGGGGATAACCCTAAATAAATGATGCAGGAAAAAACCAACCAAACAAAAACCCAAACAAACTCAACTGCCTGAAGATATTTTCATCAGCTACTGGCAGTAGGTGCAAACGTTCCAAGGACAACTGGTCTCACAGAGGAGAAAAGATGGTGTGAGTGTATATGAATTCTGTTTATTTTTACCATGAGATGTGAGGGTAAAGGAGAATGGTACACATTAAGATAGAGAAACCTGAGAAGCACACTGTACAAAATCTGACCATTTTTAGGTAGCCTGACAATTAAGCAGTGCTTTTGATGTCACTGTGAGCTTCATTCATCGAAGGGTGGATGTGGGTTTGGTTAGCAAAGTTTGTAGTGATGCGGTATCACTTTTGATCTCATTTGAAGAGCTCTGAATACTTTGCAAATGGTAACTCTCTGACTCTGTCCCCTTAACTTGGTATTATTTAATTGACTTTTCAATTAAGGTTTAGGGTACGAGTTAATGGTATGCTTATTGCTAGACATTTTCAGAGTAGTTGTTATAAGGATACAGTTGAAAATGTCAGTCTCTACTTATGTATAAGAGTGCAGCACACAAGGAGTTAACAGAAGGAACATTCTCATATCCTAGAGGGAGCTGTGCAACAGGACTTCAAACAAATATATGCCCAGCTGTAATGAGTGCCTGAATATTTCTACTGTACCTGCTGGATGACTGTGATCTCTGTTTAAACAAAAGATTTCTTCATTTTGATCCATCTATTTATCCTCATTTCAATGAAAGATTCTCAGCTCATTAAATTACAAGCTGCTCTCTAGGAGATTGTTGGGACACCACAGCTAAACACTATAACTTTAACCAAGGAGAATCTACCTCCTCAAGGAAATTGATTGAAAGGCACTTCTTAAAATGAATGTTATCATCAATCATTATTGTCAACAGGTGAAATATTGAATTTCTAGGTTTTATTTAATATAGTTTGTTATCTATTTTGATTTCTTAAACAAGACTTAGGAATTCACTGTTTCTTTGTTCTTCTAATAACTTTTGGTCCTATTAGCTATTTTCAATGAAATGTGATAGAGATATAATGTCATCAGTGACATTTTATGTTAACACTTCTGCAAAACAGGCTGTTTGGCAGAGAGAAGAAAGCCAATTGGATGGCCTTAGAGTAGAAAAGGTTGCAATGTGAAGTTCAGCCGCGTTATCAGACATCAGTGAATCTACACAAGGCAGTCTAGGTAACCTAGATTTATGAAGTCCCATGAAGAAACAATTACTGTCAATAATAAGATGAAAAGTAGTTTTGTGCAGCTACAACAGAGGTATTTGCTGTTGCTCTGCCTCTTGTACTTACCTCTGAAATATTTCGGTTTCCTTGGCCTGGTGATTTTTGCCTTTCTCTGAATTTGAAGGTGTCCCTAGTATTACTTTATGAAGTCGGGGGATTTTATTTCTGATTTTGGTGGGAAAAGAGACATGATGGCCATGAGGATTTATGGAAGTCGAACTTTGTCGTGTGTCAGGCCTGTACGGAGCCCTTGCCCACTGAGGGCAATGTGGAAAGACAGAGACGACTGAAGAACAGGTCCTGTGTAGGTGCTGCAGCTCTGCAGGAAAGTAGAGTTGATCTGGAAGCAGGATTTAAGTTTGAGTTGTGTACCAGACAAATGTCAGCCTTGTGAAATAAAAATATACTTACAGAAAGTTACTGATCATCTTGATACAAAGGTTTTGTGGAAACTGCAAAAGGTGAAGAGTTCTTGGGAAATTTCCTGTGGAAAGATCTGAAATCCTTGGGGATCCTTGCATCTCAAACTCCAGAGTTCTTGAGCTTTACAGGGTGTAAGGTTTTCAAGCTGAGAAATACAGAAACATTTCGGAAGCTTATTTTAACCCCTGCAGGTGAAGAAAAATTAAGGTTTTAAAGCTGCAATTTATGTTTTTTGGGTAGATCAGTTGTTCTCTGATTTCAATCACAGCAATCCAGTTGTCTTTTTCCTCCTCGTGTCCAGAGGCTGAAAGACTGCTACCATGGCCATGCACTGGCAGGGACCACACTGCCCACCACCTCCTGATAGAGAAGGCAGTGTTTTGTCAGCTTGCTGTGTCTGAAGGGATTTCTCTGCTGGCCACAGAGAAATGACTTCCCAAGCAGTGGTTTTATCTCCACCCCACTGCCTCTCATTCTCTTTGGCTCCAGGATTCCTCCCGCACTGATTCTGCAAGGTACTTCTGTCCCTGTCATAGCATGCTCTGCCGGCTTGGACAGTTTCCCCACTACAAATACTGAGCCTGCGAAAAAGCTGCAAGCTACTGATTTGACATTGTAAAATTTGTTGTGTTTAATGGGTTTTCTGCAAGGGGGATTGTTGAAGGCGCTTTGTCACTTGTTTTTCCTACAACATTGTTGAGTTAAAATGCTGCTGGAGCAACATTTTCAAGCAGCAAGAAGCCTTTTATTTTCAGGACTATAAATGGAGCATTCTGAGTAGCCTTAATCACATACATAAAGGTTTTAGTATTTCTTTTGTACAGCATTTTATGTTGTCAACAGCTATAGTCAGAACCATTTCTGAGATTCGAGATCTATCACATCATTGGGTTGAGATGAGTAACTTAGAAAAGCAAGTCTTTATGGAAGATGTAAAGAAACCTGAAAGATGTGAAAAAAGGGGCATTTTATTAAATGATGCATTAATGAGGCTTTACATCTTCTGTATAGCACCTGTTTATACTGACAGCACTGGAGTTCATGGATGTAACTTCCCATATTGAACATACAGCTTGTTCTTTGTCTTGTTACAGCCTGATTATCCTGGTGTAAATGCATCACTGCAGGTAGATTCTTTTTTATTGGAGAACAGCCATCTGTGTTTTTAAAAACTTGATGAGGCTTTGAAAAGCCAAGCAGCATAAACTACTTACAATAGCCAATTTTGATAACTTTAGAATCAGAGCATTCAGAAATAATCTTCAGCAATAAGTGGAACTAGATTGTATGGTGTGATGGGAGCCTTATGTGCTGGTTGTCTATGTGTGTTCTCCTTAAGCACCTTTTCCTTCCACTTGCCAAATTTAGATATTAGATACAAGATTTTTAAATGGTGCCCTAGGCTCCAGTTTGGTGGTCTTAATTATTTACTGCCTCCTTGCACACAGTCTTGCCTACTTAAGTAATTGCACTAACAAATTACAGTATTAAAATGTCTGTCTAAACAATTTGTAGGCACAGTCTGATATTTAGATGTTTAAAGTGCTTCTCTGAAATCCACACTTTATTGTGCATGCAAAATTACACCTGAAAAAGAGGAGTGTTTCTGAAAAATCAGGGTCATTTATGTGAATCTATCCTGTGGTTGTAACCAGAGTAATTTACATAATTATAGAAAAGCACTGTGCTGGAACCCGCGGTAACTTCCTCTGATTCTGTGATACCTGTCAAACCGAGTAAGATGCATTATAGCCTTTGCCTCTTTAAAAATATCCATGTAGGTGATGCCTTGTGTTGATCTTGCCTCTTTCATGGGAGGATCGAATGGTCTCTGTAGATGTTAATTTTACACTGAGCACTGCTATTGTGAGGTACTCTTACTACTTTCACTTATATGAAACACTTGAGAAACAAACTCATGCAAAGAACACAGATTTTTATTTTACCTCCATTACTCCCTTGGAAAAACTGATCTTTACACTGCATCAGTGCACGGTATGTTCTGTATTTGGTACTGCAGAAAGGTGGGAACTATATATAGGACGCCCTGTGAAAGTGAAGCTGAGGGTAGCGTCATTCAGCTAACGAGTTGTCCTCAGATAGGTGTCTTTAAGCTCACTCTCTGCAGGCAAAAGGGAAGGAGGGCATGCCCAGAAGCTGAGTATTCCATGCAAAGAGAAGGTATGACTTGCTTCTGGGAGGCCCCTCTAGATCTCTTGCTGTGAGGGAGTGCAGATGACTAGCATAGGCTTGACACCCAACTCAGATGAGTGGAGTAGATGAGCTGAATCACACCCTGAGGAGACACTGGTCTTCAGAATTTTTGCAGTTAGCAGTGAAAAAGGGTTCCCGGTAAGCTGATCAAGCCAGCATTTAAGATAGAATTTGGTTCCACTGAGCTTCCAAATATTTCAGTCTCATGCCCAGTTTTGGCATCCCTTCTGAGAATGCTTAGAAGCCACTTGGAGGTGTACGCCGTAGGAAAAGCAGGTATCTTCGTCCCTCTTTGTTTCTTACAAGCAAGTAAGACTATATGAGTGCAGGCTCACAAGCATGTAGTGCTGGAAGTTGATGCCTCAGATGAGAGTAGGAGGATGTATATGGCCTTTTCTTGTGAGCGTAAACAGAGGAGAATGCTTTGACGAGACTGGGCCCCATGTGCCTGAAAAATAGCAGTTTGCAGCTCCACCTCTCCACAAAGTCTGATCCCCGACATCATTCTGTAAGGAGCATCCATCCCTGCCTGCGTGGGCAGGGGTCTGGAGGCTGGCTCACCGAAGGCCGTGGGTTCAAGCTCACACGCACAAGGTGATACGCTTGAAGTTAGCTAGGTGGTATGAGTAACTCAGCAAGGTTGATAATCTCAGGAGGAAAACCATGTCCTGCATTCCTGTGGAAAAGAGCTGGTCCTTCTGTGAAAGAGGCCTTTGAGTCTGCCCCTACAGTGACTGCAGATGCGATGTACGGTGTCGGCCTCTTTTTGTCCATACTAAGACCTCAATGTCAGATACTTCCTGCACACTGAAAATTATTACTAGTAGAGCTTGTGGTAATGAGTAGTTGTATCTTTGGGGAAGGGGGAGGGGAATAATTATAGCAGAAATTGTGCAAGTTTATCTTTAAATAGAACTATCTTGTTACAGATCTGTGAGCAAGTGGTGGGGATAGTATAAGGAGGGGACAGTAAAAATCTAGCAAGGTCTTTTTTTCATCAAATTTTAGTATTCTTAACAGTGACAGCTGGTGCTTGAAAGCATTTGTATGGAGTCTATCCCTAAGGTTCATGATAGTACCTGAGATAATAGCTGCGGAAGGATCCGTGCACCCACGTGACTCCTGTTCTGAATGCAGTGATGTATTCCAGCAGAAGCAGAGAAAGTTCAGGCAGATATCTATTGTGACTTTTCTTGAATACATGTGATGGAGCAGAAGTGAGATGAAAGAGGTGAAAACGGGAAATGGGGCTTTCAGCTTTCTAGTCAGGTTATGTGGTACACTTTCTATCTTTTCGTGTTGAAGGGGTAGTACACGTTCACCTCTTGCTTAGGTTAGAGATGCCCATAAACAAATCAGTGGGGGGAAAGAAAGTGAGTTGTTCCTGCTTTTAGCATAGAATATCAACAAAATACACCAATCACTGTGCATGTTTACAGTCCTTTAGGGAAGAAAAGGTGATGGACAGGTGACAGTGATCTGTGATTCCTTTTTCCAGCAAGCTGCTTTTGTACTTCTGTGCAACTTCTCCAAGGAATTCTATCACTAGAAAGACCAGTTCAGTTCCAAATTCACATACTAAGAATCTAAACTATATTTTATATATATGATAGTTTTAGTATTTATGATTTTTTAATACTAGATATTTCCTATAAGGTCTATCTCTTTCAGGAGAAATACCAAGTTAACTGAATAAAGCTTACAGCTGCAGCCATTTGGTATTTTGGAATCTTGAGTTCGACAACAACAAATTTAATCTATTTTACAACAGCACTGCGAAGAAAAGAGAAAACCCAAAGAATAATGGCTAATGTCTGTGGTTTAAAATTCTTGAAACCATTGTGGAAGAAAGAAACTAAAACTTGCTACCGAGGCAAGTGTTCTTGTTAAAAAGCAAAAACTTGCCTTGTCCGTGAAAGTGACTCATGCTTTCTGAGCTTGTCATTGCTGTAGGAGATGCAGGGCTGAATGAAAGAAGATGACACCACCCAAGGCACTTAAATGTTTTCTTTCCAGGCTATTGAAGCTAACATCTTGGAAAGATAAGAGTGATCCCGAGAATAAAGTATTGAGCGAAGAGCCAAGGGGCATCACTTCATTTCCCAGCCCTGATACAGTTTTCCTCAAATGTCTCAGGCAAATCACTTAATGTCTATTTCTATTTCCCTCTGTAGATTTGCAGTAGTATTTTTCCACCTTATTTGGGTGGTGGTTTGATTTTTGAAGATCTTAACAGTAGCAGGATAAAGCATACAACAGAGGAAAAATATTTTATTACATGACACTTCACCACTAGGGGTCACAATGAAACTTTATGGCCTTAAGGGGTTGTCTGGGAGAAGAACTGTACTTGATTCCTCAGAACTTTGAGAACACATTGACAAGTTTGAAACTGAAAGGTACAACTCCACTGAAATCAAGGCAGCAATACCAAGAGTTGATTTATTCAAGTTGTTTGAAAAATATGATATTTCTGGAGTAGTGACTGAAAGGTTAGAAAATACTGTGAAATTCTGATCCAAGGCACGTAGCACAGGAATCCTGCAATGACATCTGACCTCACTGAAAGTGGGTGGTGAGATCTTTACCCAATTACATGGCAGGTGAAAGACTAAATTAGTTGGTGGATGGTGATGTGAATTTGTGTTGAAAGGATGTATGCCCTGTGGGTGGTGTAGGATTGTCCTGTGATTAAAAAACCAGCCTGTGTCAGCCTTCACGTGCTTTAGATGTCTGGCGGTCTGTGGTGTTAATGTGAACCGCTGAAGGAGAAAACACCACATGATATTTGCTTTATTTTCCTACCTTTTGCTTCTGTTTGAAGGTTCCCAAATTCACAGCCCTTAAGAATGCCTCTTCAGGGGGGTGAGGGAAACAGCATATATTTCCAAATATGCCACTTGTGTTTCTGCCTTCTGTCTTGAAATTTTGTCAGCATGGTTTCTTTCTCTTCTGCGCCCTCTCTGCCATTGCTGTGTGGGGTGGTTCTGGGCAGAGACCGAAGAGCGTGCCTGTGTTAAGCTGCAGGCAGAATACCTTTTGACCAAACTGCATCCAGCAAACTTCGCAGGCAGTTTTAACAAGGCTTCTGGATCCGATAGGACTGTGAAGTTAGCCACTGTGACAGCAATTTATAAGCTGTGAATAGAACACTGTGCTGATTATATTGATTTTGAAACCTACCGCCAAGGCTGCTATTCATTGACGTTCTTGTTGGCAGCGTGTCATGGAAGCTCCATCTACGTTAAAAGTGAGATGTATTAATACTATACTTGTCAGATTTGTCTGGACTCAAATCCAGACAGTGCAAGCTTCAAAGGTATCATTAAGAAGATTCCCTGTGTCCTGGGCAGTTTGGATTTTGCCAGGTTTGGCTTTACTGTAACCTGCATGCCTCACCTAAAATATTCTCTCTAGGTCATATCTGGAGTCTGCTAAGTACAACTAGTCATAGAGTCCAATTAATAATCTTCTTGGCTGTGAATATGCATTTTCTCAGGTTGACAGTTGTGTAGACTCTAGAGTAGTTCTTTGCCCTTGGAGGGCATTCTTAAAATGTAACGAGGACAAAACATTTGGGTTGAAGTCAGCTGTCAGCATCTGGCACAAGTGACGGCAGCCACACTTGGGTTTGCAAAGTAGGGCACGCTGCAAGGCTTTGGGCCCCGTGGCTTAAGCACTTCCCACAGCCCACCCAACACTGTCAGCAAAGGCACAAAAATGAAATGAATTGAAAAGTCTTGACGAAAACCTTGGGGGGCTGGCATGTTCCCTCGTCTCCCTGCAAGAAGGAAAGTCTTTAACTTTTTTAATTGCTTCCATTTTTTTTCTCCTTGATGGTGACATTTTTTCCCCAAGTGACTGCAATGGTAGTTCATTTATCATTTTTCCTTTCTCAAGACCATGTGACTTTGTTTTCCTTAATTTTATTTAATTGATTATAACTAATTGACTCTTATCTTAGGGAATAGAAATTTCTGAGCCTACTGGTCTGGTCTTAATCTATTTTTGGGGAAGTCTTTCTCCCAGCCCAGAACTGAGGAACAAGGTTATTATTTAAAAAAAAAAAAAAAAAAAAAAGGCAAATGCAAAAAACCCCCAAAACTCACCACCACCAAAAACCAAAGTTACTAACTTCTTTTTAGATTAATAGGCAGCTTGGGCTTCATTGTATGAAGCTTACCTTGATATTCATTAAGTGTTCTGTCGACTTTTGATTTCACCACACCTCAGATGCAAGCACAACTAGATCTCCTCTGAATCAAGGTTGTAGATATCTATCTACATAAACATATATTTTCTTTCCTTTCTGGAGTGTGCATGTATTATTTTGAAATCTAGGAACAAGGCACAGGAGCTTACTCCAGTGCATCATCTCCACAACACAATAGTTGTTTTGCTCTTTTAAAAGGGAAGGAAAACAGATTTCCTTGGCAGTGAAAATAATTCCATTTCTATCTCTGTTATGTAAATAATTATATTTATTTTCTTATGTAAAATACTTGGTGATCATTGAGAGAAAATGTTGTTTGTTTGATAAATGCATTTAAAACTTAAACACTGACTAAATAATACTGATTCATGAGGTTTCATAATGCAGCTGCTCCCTTTCCTGGTTCCTTGGGAGTAACCCCTCCGTCTCTGCGGGGAACAGTCGGCGGTGGTGCCCTCTGCACACCACAGTCCCTGCAGACTATCCCGGGGAAGACTGTGACGACTGAGGGAATTGCTGGACATGGTCTTCATGGGGGGTTTTTTGTTCCCCTTCCCAACACAAATTCTGCCATATTTTCTGCTCTGGGTTTTAGAGGAGGACTCCAAGTAGTCCCTTGATCCTGAACAGATCTTGATCAAACTACTGGCAAAATTGTTTATTTTCGCTATTTTATGGTTTCTGTTGTAGATACTCGCCAGGGGTGAGGGGCATTTCTCAGTGGCACAGTGCTATTTCCATTAATCTGTCTGCCTCCTTATGCCTTCCGTTCTTCTGCCTGATGATTACTGCGCGGGCTTCCTCTGTGAATTAACAGAATGTGCAGGAATCCTCGCTACACCGTGGAAGCCAAGGAATCTTAAAGTAACTTCTTTTGTCCAGGAGCTGTGCTTTACCCAAGAGCACCATCTTCTGGCTGTCATCCCTCCCCATGGCTGGGAGTGCTGTGGCTGAGAAATTCTGCTTGAAGGGTATGATCGCTAAGGAGAAGTGAAGCCTTGTGAACCTGAGCCTGGTAGGGGACTCGCTGTCATTTTCTATTTAGCAAATGCAAACGATCTCTCTGGACTATTTTCACTTGCTTTTTCAGGCATAGCGCTCTGACCTGTTCATCAGTGGCAGGGCTGGGGAGGGTCTTCAGAATTCCTTGTATTTCTTGGCTGGCTTTGAGTATTTCTCTCCACGGTCCTGCTACTCATCATATTCTCGTAGTGAGTTCCCTTTTCTGGGCTCTTATTTAGTTGCTGTGGCCTTAACTTCTTTCTTCTGGGCTGCTTTCTCACCATTAAAATCTGTGTATCTTGACCAAATGGCAAGTCCCTCTGAAACATATTAAACACCAAAGAAATTGTCTGAAGGACCTGATTTTGGTATCATTGAGATTTAGGAGAGATTTGTGCATGGAACTGGTGCTGGTTCAGGTCAAGGGAAACCTTATGAGAAGCCTGTCATTAAAAACTGCGTATGTGTGATTGCCAGAAGAATCTCTTCTGAGTCAATGCTCTCCCCTGCAAGTGTCACAGAAAAAAAAAGGCAGAAACATGGTGAAATCTTTGAATGTGAAAAGGGCCCAATTAACAATCAGGTTAATAAATCCATTTCAGTTCATAGATGCCCTCTTTTTAAGGTACTACTTCAAACTTTTTTCTGTTCTTCCATGTGACAGATCCAGTCACAACTGGGAAGAAGTCTGTCATGACGGTCCTGTCACTTGGCTAGCGCCTTGGACAGACAAGAGACAGGTATCTATCAAATACAGTGTGGCCATGTGCTCTGGCTAAAAAAAATAGTCACTGCAATGAAGTGTGCATGATGGAGACAAGAAGGTGTCTCTGACCTCATTTTGCACTGTTTTCCTATTACCTGAGACACTTAAACTAAGGGAGATTTTACTTACTAGGAGAAACTTTGGAATTGCAAGGATGTTTAAGCATGGAAGAGATTTCCTTGGGGGTGGTGAAGTCCTTCTCCTTAGAGGCTTTCAAGAACAGATTAGAGAAACGTCTGTCAAGAATAGTTTGTGTTGCTGAGCCTGCCTTAGGCAGAGAGATAGACTGAATGACCTTTGAGGTTCTCTTCCAGCCCTGTTTTGATGATGAATCCTCAGAGAGAGTGCATATACTCTGTGCTACACTTGATCTGAGCTAGGATGTAAGCACGTTGGTTGTTAGTGCAAAGCAAACTCTCTGGCTGAACATCACTCACAAATTTTGCTTCAAGTGTCAGTATTGCAGACTGGGGAGCTGGTTTTGTGTGTCTGAATGGGAGAGCCTTAAGGGTGAGGTGGCTGAACTCCCTGGGGTGCTCTGTCATAACTAGATGGTGTTAACCTCACCGGAGGCAGGAGTATGCTCCTTCTTCGTGCCCTGATTAATTGTGGTAGATTCTGCTGCACTCTGTTACATACACCCTTGCCATGTGTACAAGAAGATGGTCGACTCGCATTCATGCCGGTAAAATCTTTATTCACCCTGTGTTACCATTCCAATACACATACTGCATGTTGTATGCAAGGCTAAATGAGACTGAGGTTTTGCAAGGTGTGCATCTTCCTAGGTAAATCTAGAGAATTTAGCATGGCAGGCCCTCAGGGCAGCTTTTTTTGAAGTCTTTGGGTGCTATTACAAGCACATAATATCACATGGGAAGCAATAAAATGGAGAAATCCTTTTGGAAACACTTGGAGACCTCCATTGCTGCAGTTATCACTCCCTATCACTTCTGACTGACACAGCTGCAGAGATGGAGTTATAAGTGATTTTATCGCATGAATCTCATTAGAAAGTGCCCACTGAAGTATTTTCAAAGTGCCTTTTCAAAGCACACTACTTTCCACCCTGCTTCCATCTCACTTTTACTAAAAATGCCTCCACCAAAGTATCTGAATGAAGTCAATGAGAATGTAATGCACCCATTCCTTTTTGTAGTTCCCCTTGATAAACCAATATTTCTCTAGAATGAGTCTGGAAGACTAGTGCTTCATTTTAACATGGAAAACATTGTTCAGCAGGACTCTCTTTGGGTCTTACACGCTGTCAATGAGGTCATATATTCAAAAGGGATCTAAATGCTAAGCTTTACCAGATAGGATTCGTATTATGCTCTTGACAGGCAGTATTTATGCTTCAGTAAAAAAGTTTCTTGCACATTAAAGTTGTGGTAACTGGTACAACCAGTCTCTAGGTCTATTTTTAAGCTGTATAATGTACTGCTCACTATCCTTTGATTATAGCAGAGATTCAGGTTTTATTTGAGTAACAGGCCTCTGTGAATGTGCTGCAAGAGTTCCAAATCTATTTACATCAGATACAGGGTTCTTCTTCCATTGTCTTCTAAGCCAGTGTGGTCTGGTCCCCAAGCCTAGCTCAGTAAGTCTGTGTGACACCATCTGGTAGCTCTGTGCCAATCCTAGACCTCTGTGAAAGCCATGAGAAGAGGTTTAAATTGTGATGTTTTGGTTTATTTTAGCAAATGCCCTTCTGAGACGAGGAAGCTGCTGAATTAAGTTTTCTGAGAAACCCCCTAGTAAGTCTCTGCTCAGTGCTAAGCAGCAGCTCTATGGATCCATCCCCTAGTCAGCATTACATGTAAGTGTGAAAAAGCCTGAACAAGATCCAAACTTGCAATAATTGGGTCTGAAGGTTGAGCACCCACCAGTGGATCATTGTAGTAGCAGCGTCTCGGTTTCACAATAATTGAATCACATTCCAGTTTGAAGATGGGAGTGACTGGTACTTAAATTCATATTTGGATCCTGAACCTCTCAGAAGCCCTAGAGATATTTGGAGACAGACTTAGCCTACACCAGACCCCTGTCATGTTTGAAAATGGAGGTTATTTTAACCCTTTTTCCCTCCTCATTTTAAAATCTCTTTTCCCTATCCCTATTCATTTTCCTTCAGGGAGAAGAGGATTTGGAAAAGTATGGAGATATCAGAAACTAGAAAGGCATAACAAGGATTTTGTCTGAATGTTGTGAAGCTTGATGACAGCAGGGAGTTTTCTGTGTGTCTTTGACAATCTATATCTTGAGGGAAAATGGCTAAGGATCATCAGTGAACTTGTGTCCTTACAGATCTGCTGTGATGGTGTAAGAAAAGGCTGGAAACCTTCTCTGGGGCAAGAGGAGCGAACTAGAGGAACACCACCTGTAAATGAGGGGCTATCTGCACTCATTTGTTCCACTGTGAGCAGAACCGAAGAGAGACTGACCTGCCTTACTGCCGTGTCTCCTCGGTGAGTCAGCAGAGCCTTCTGTAGCCTGTCCAGACAGGACCTTTCATGAGTGCTAAATTTGCATTTCTTTACCAAATGTTCTCTCCATATTATTTTTGAATATGCAATTACATGGCAAGCATACTTGTATTTCTCTTGACGGGAGTGTTTACAAGACCAGCATTTGTGATGCTTTTAAACCTGAGATCATTTAGCGTTCTAATTTTAGAGCTGTTTCTTTCTCTCTTCTATGCAAACCTGGTGCTACCAATTGTAAATTGGCCTCAGCTTCAACTTGCATAATTTACAGCAAATTATGAGATCAATTTTAAGAAATAAGGACATATTCTTTCCCCTTACATTATCTTTCTTGCACTTGCATTCTTCACTGTGGACTCTCACTAATAATAAGCACGTTATCGATTAAAGCTCCTCACCAGATCCCAGCATCCACAGGGAGAATATTACATGGAGAGATCTAAAGGGGGTCCCCTCAAGTAAGGATTCCAGTCAGCAGACTAATGAAGTAGGCAAGTTTTTGTGTGACTGATGCCCTGTGACAGTCTCGTGGCTGTAGTAAATAACGAGGTTCAGTGCTCTGCAGACCCCAGACTCTGCTGCTGCCCCTCAACAGGACGGGTGGCAGCACTGGAGGACAGGGAGCTCTGGTCATCAATAAGAAATAACAAGCTGTTGTGCTTCTGGCCTGTGGCTGCATCCAGAGCGTGGTGCCGTGAGGTGAACTTGTGTGTGGAAGCTGCTGTCAGGATTTGCCTGTCTCTCTACTGCCTGATGTGCAGAAGCTGGGGACACGGTGAGAGAGGTTAAAGACTCGATGCAGAATGCCAGACCTTTTCTTTGTATTTGTCCTTTTGCCAAAACAAATCTAGTGCTGGAGAAAGCTGTCAACTTCTAGAGCTGGAGAAATATGTCTTCTTTAGCTACAGCTGTTATGGGAGGATCCTCTTGCCCTTGTTTTCTCACCAGATAGGTCTCGGTCTCAGATCTTATTTTGAATGAGATTTCTTGCTCCAGAGATCCCACAAAATGCCAGTGGAGTGACCCTCTTCACACCAGACTACGCAGCGATAATTCAAGCCCGTCAGCGTTTGTCCACATCCCCACCAAGCCTGTGTCCCAACTGAACTTATTCCTAGCGGCCTTTTTTCCCCTCTTCTTTTTCCTCTATCTCACTCCCTTCTGGAAAAGACCCCTGTCTGTACGAACTACCTCTTCCATTAAGCTTCACGGTGAACGCTGACTGCTGCTGTGGAGGTCTTGTGTGACTGAACCACTAACGAGAAATAGGTTACTGCTGAACACGCCAGCTTTGAATTCTGCTGTAGGGTCGGAAGTGATTTTGGCGAGGGGGATTTTTAGCCGTGTTGTTAATGCCTCTTGATCATAAACCTCACAGCAACAGGTCAGCAGGGACCATCTCTGGGACCTTCCACAGAGAAAGCACTGGCTTCTATCAACTAAAATAGAAATATTTCTGGTAAAGGCCTGCTGCTTGCATTAGCTCTCCTCTGTTCTGGGACAAGAACATGTAATATTGTAATCTCGAGCAGGGAAGCTCTGAACTTGAAAGAGACTGATAACAGGAGACATGTCTTTGTTTACAGCCAATTTCTGAAGAGGTAATTGGCAGATTATTGCTGTGCTGTGCCGTCATTCATTTCTCAGCAGTCTGCAGTGGTAAAAATATGCCAAAGCCATCCCCAAGTTTTGTTGTGAGGATGTTTCCATTTGTGACCAGTGACACCTCAATGGAGGAGGATCTTTGGCCATTTCTTGTCTTTATTAGCAACAGTGCACCTCACTCAACAGAAAAGCTGTCTGCCCACACACTGCCTTTTCCCATTTTTAGAGTACTGTCTCAGTCAGGTGTATTCTCTTGAAACAAACCTTGCATGATTGTAAAAATAATGTATAAGAGCATTAAAAATTGTTTGGGTGAGTCAGTTTATCACGAGACAGTAGAGGCTTCCCATCCCTCCAGCACAGGACTAGCAGTAAAGCTAGCTCTTCTGACTGTCAGTGACCCACTGAGTGACTTTCTCCGGCAAGGACACCAATTAGCAGTAGTTTAGTCCAAAGGGATTAGCTAGAGACTGCTAAATTCATGTCATGTATGCCACCGAAAGGCCAGCACCAGCCTTTCCTTGCTGAATTGGGTATGAATGGGCATATGAAAGGTGAACTATTCTATATTCTATTACTTATTCCCTTGGGCCATGCAGTCTTCCCCTCTAAAGCTGAACTTTAAATATGATAGTTGTTAAGGCTTGTCCAGCCTTGAGATTTAGCTCATATAAATTCTGACAAGAACAAATGACGCTAAATTGTGACCAAACCTTTCTTTCTCACCATCACCTTGCCCTTCCAGGTCTGCTGTTTGAAGAGGAAACTGAATCAAAATAGGTCAGGAAGATAAACAGCTGCTTTAAAACAAGTTTTCCAGTTTTCTTCCTCATATAAAATTTACTGCAACGTGCTGTGCTACAGTTGAAGGCAACGTGGTTGTGACAGATACTTTTCTATTTTAAAATTGTCTCTTAGAGCAGGTAACAAGCGAAGGGGAGCAGAGCATGTCGAGCTGCGTGCGGAGCTCAGTGGCGAAGACGTGGAATTCAGTTTTCTGGGCAAAAGCTCTATCAGATAATACAAGTATTGATGGAAAAGCAGGTAGACCAAGACACATTGCTAACCCACATTAGGAACCGGGTATATCTGGCAGCTGGGACGCTGGGAATTATTTCTGACTATGCTATAGATAAGTGCATAATTTCCCCTCTTTGACCTGTTCTGCTCTGACTTTTTTTTTTTTTTTGCTAATGTGGCAAGCCCCAAAGAGCAGTGACTGGGGGTACTGCAAAGTTGGATGAATGTAAAGTTTGACTTCAACTGGTGCAGTGCTGTGACATGAGTTTGAGTCGATCTGTTCTTTCAGTTTGAGTGAAACGGCGTATTCAGAATGGCAAATGAGAAACAAAGGGTGGGAGTAGGAGCCTGCTACCACTGATTTTGGGGGTAGGAGGGATCACGAACTAACACCTCATCCCATCACAACTCTTCTTTTGTCAGGAAGCAGCAATAGCCAGTCAGACTTCCTGTGGGTCCAGCAGAGGCAAGGTTGGCAGGAAGCCCACGGCCATTGTGTTTCTCGCAGCAGCCTTCTGCTCAAGGCAACTGCCTCCTTTGCCTCTACCTGGAGCCACTGCTGAAGACAGCCCGCATAGCACATTTGTCAGTTCAATTAAATTAGCTTAAAAAAAATCTCTTATGTTAAATAGATGCAGCTTTCTTACATATTCAAGGACTGTTTTTCAAGGACTGTGTGTACAGCATCCAGCCTGCCAGGACTCTGATCTCATTGGGGATCTTGAAGCAGTATCAGGAGCTGACTAAAGACAATTTTACTGAGGTTGAAGCAACATGTCCTTTGGCTTAGGATAATGGTGCTCTGCAAAGCTGCATGAGTCTGCTATTAGTCAATGGTCCCTGTAAAAATACTCGGTGATGTTGCAGCGGGAAAGAGGATAAAACCGAACTGTCTCGTGCCAAGTGATAAAACCTTTTGTATATGGTTATACTGCTATCCTTTGCCCTTATAATGCCTTTCACAGAAGGATCTTGAGACATTTTCCAGACGTTAGTTAATTAATCTCCATAACATCCCTGTGAATTAGGTGACTTATCTACTATTTTACAGACGGGTGAACTGAGGCGCGTAGAGGTTAAGTGTCTTTCCCAAAGTTAAACAGTGAATTAAAGGGAAATGCTGGTGGTAGAATGAAGGGCCACAGCTCTGTTTAACAGCCCTGTTTGCTCACCAACACTGGTGAAGAGCACTTACCCAGGACAGTTACCTCCCTCTCTACACCACGTCCTGTTTTAAAGGAAAGTGGTAAAGTTCAAATATTTCTGTGGGTGTTTGCAAAACATTAGCTCATTAGTAAGCATTTTTCTTGCAATTTAAATACATGACATGGATTCTTAGGTATTAAATGAAAGATTGTGCTATGTAAAATAGTTTCTTGCTTGAAGCCAATTAAATCCTCCTCACAGGGGAATAAAATTGAGTTTAGAGACACCAACTGCATGTGTATGTTGCCATAAAAGCACTAACACCGCAAACTGAAAGGTGTATTTTTGAATGGCTTCAGAGATCGGCAATATAGGCTCTCTTGTACCTTAGAGAAACTGATTTTCTGCAAATGTTTGGCAGGTTTTTTGATCATACTTTTTTTTTTTTTCCTAATCAGAAACGGAAACTACTGAATTGCTTCATATTTAAGGAGACATTCCGGAAGCCGGAGAATACATGTTTTGTATTTGCAGCTTTTGACAACCCGGGAAAAGGAGGTAGGTATTCAATACCTGTCCCACATGTTACAGCCTGTCCAACTCAATATAGACAAGAAGACCAGCAGTCTCGTAGAGTGCTGAAGTTATAGTTGCCACCTGTTTTTTGGCAAGTACCATATTTACTGGCATAAAGCCCATTCATCTTTGAAACGCTCCAGCTGCTGATGATCTATTCTATTTTAATAAAGTGTTTAAAAATCTCCAGCTGTTTATGAAGAACCAGCGCAAAGGAGATGATCTATTTGACAGCCAGAACGTGAGGATGGGCCTCACAAATACTCCATTGTGACTTTGGTGATTAATATTGACATGTTGAATTTGGCAGCTCTTACTGAAGCAATCTACTGCCAGATGGTGAAAGAATGGAGGGAGGCTGGAAGGAGAGGCAGAGGGACTTTCCACCTGCTGCTACCCAGTCAGTAGTCACAGTGGCTGGCATAGCTAGGGATGAAGAGGAGGCTGGAGGGTAGTACTGCTACATGATGGGCTGGGTGGGATGCACGTTCTGGTCCTGCATCCCATCTTTTGTCGATGACAGACCTAGGATAGGTCATCAGTTCTTCTCCCACAAGGGAAACAAGCATCCGTGGCCTCATTCCAACCCGCAACAAATTACCTTTGTTCTTCCAATTAATTTAGCCTTCTGCTTAGTGCGCAGCAAATGTATAATTAGCTCTAGAAAGACAGAAATGTTATTTCAAAAACTGTTTGAAATATCCCAAAGAGACATTCCAGCAGGCTTTACCCAGTGTTCCTTTATCTCCATTCCCACTTTAATTACCAATGAGCCTCCTTGTTTAATACTATTTTATGGAGCTCTTCTCTCCTTCTCTGCTGCTATTAGAAAGTTGCTGATGTGGAAAAACCACGGAAAGTGTCATGCAAAGAATCATGGCAGAATGAGTTCATTTTGAAAAATTGCTATTCAAAACTCGAGTAGGGGGTTGGGGTTTTTGATGTGAAACACCAAAACACTGAGGGACAGGGATGGATTCTCAGCAGAAGAATGCTGGATATGCCATTCTTTCCACTTTTTCTTGAGGAGATGGGAGTAGCATGATGGGTGAGACATTATCTCTCTTCACTACATATTCTCTTAAGAGAGTGGAGCTGTGCAGCCATAAGAGTACAAGATAAATTTCACTTTCACTGTAATCAGAAATTGTGCTTATCCTGTGTTTGTCAAGATGGGGTTTGAAATTCAAGTGATTATAAGAAGACAGAAGGTTGTTGCTTTAATCCAGAAGTGAGATAGCAGTGTGATCTGTGGCTTTCATCTGTGGCTTCCCTGCCTCACCATCCCTAGAGTCACAGGTCTTTAATAATCTAAACTGTCATCTGAGTAGGGGAGAAGAGGAGCACATCAATGCGTCTATCCATCCTACCCACTCATGGTGCCAGCCCTCAGGAGCAAAAAGATTTATTTCCTCACACCGTCCTGATTCTGCCTCACTGAAATGAGTTGTTTCTGATTTGTGCTGGGGTAACAAAACGAGTACGATTTTTGCAGAGGAATACAGATTGTACAGATTTTTGCTTTGCTTAGAGGTTTGAAACCTTCTCTATCTACTTTTGTAGGAGAAAGTGGGCCAGAAATGCTGCTTGTTTGGTCACCAACACAGTATCACTGCTAAGTTCCTGACCCATTTCACTTTTCAGTCACCAAATTTACTGTAAGTAAAATACCTTCTGATTATTTTACTGCTTCTGTTGAATTTTGAACCTTCCCACCCCCACTGTATCTCTAAAATCCTGTACATACATGGCCATATGGTTTTATTCATAGCTGACATGATGTGCTTTAAGATGTGCTGTAGAGGGTACTGTACTGTCCTGTCTTAACACCTTGAGGAACTTGGTTGTAGTCTGACCCTGTACTGCAACAAGACGTCACATTCCCAAAGGTGCTACTGTTGAAATGGGTCTGTCTGTCTCTTGTAGACTGAGGTCAGAGAATGACTTCCCTTAGCAAAGAAAGAGTTGGAAAAAGAGAAGCACACCATGAAGGAGACTGGCTGTGAAAATCTGAAGGACTGTATCTTCATTTCCTTAACTGTGTAACTTGTAAGTGCCTCCCCTAAGCCTAAGCAAAATATCTTTACTGTCTGAGACACTCTTCATCCCCAGTGGATTTCCAAGTGTTATACTTACACATCCAGCAATCACCCAGCACATGCTGGAATACAATTCCCTGCTGGATTGGGAAGATGACCAAGGAGTTTAGGACAGGAAATGAATGATGCCATTATGCCCAATTTCAACTTCATGGGAATTTTGGGGAGGCAGATTGTCAATACCCAATCTACAACTGGGTCATTGGGCTATCAAGCCTGCAGTTGAAAAGCACCCAGGATCCTACCATCTGTTAAGGCCTATCTGTGGCACTTACTGCCACCGTGTCTGAGCATCTAACGACTACAAGGAGTAAGGATCTCAGCTGTACTTCTCATCCAGAACCTGATCCTTCCCTTAACGCCGTGCTGAAGCACGGCTTTATTACAGAGGGTAGAGTGCCATCTACTGAACCAGGCTGACAGTGTGTTTGTGCCTTCCTCAAAACGGTGAAATGAACTCCTACATTTATCGATTTATCCCGGTGCTCTGCTGACTATTCACTTGAGATGGCACTCTCTGCTCCTTCAGTTCGCCCTGAGTCCTCCTCTGTGTTCTGCCTAGAGCTGAACACGCGAACAATAAATAACAGCCAATAGCTTAGTGTCAGCAGTACAGAACAGTCACACAGCAATTTTGAAATCACGTTGTTCCAACCACTTTGCTGTGTGGTTTTGTGTCATTTTGAAGGCTGTTTGACAGGTTCCAGAAAAAATGTCTAATCTTTATCCAAATTACATATATTGCCATCAACTTTTAAATACTTCTGCGGTTGTATATCTCCTGAACTCTTCACTGTTTGTGAATGATTGTTGTATGTGCCACTTACTCAAAAGCTTCCCGGTTACACTGACAAACATATGTGGAACACGGCTGTTCTGAGAGACGAATGGAACATGGGATCCATGTGGTGGGTCAGAATCCTATAGTAAATGCAACTGACACTTAACTTTAACAAACATTGAGGGTTTCTATAGCTAATGAATTGAAGAGTACTGTCATGGGTGTTTTTAAAGGCTACACACACCTGTCACCTAAAGGGGAAAACGGATGAGATTTGCTCTTTCCATGTAACCTGGGGGGTTTGCTGTCCCACAGGCTTGACAGTTGCAAATGCTTTAGTGCTGTTCCACTCCTTCCCATCAGGCAACAAATCCATTCCTGCTCTTTGGAACAGGAAAAATCAAGGGTTTGTTCTTGCTGTCATCGCAAGGCTCTTGCACCAGTGTACCAACAGCAAATTCATAGGTGGTTGAACTGTCTTGTGAAAGGCTGTTGAGACAAGGAAGTCTGGCTTTGAACCTTACCAAAACTGAGGGGTGTGATGGTTTTAGTCTGGAAAGCGTGAACTTTCTTCACAGTGGCAGGTGCATGTTAGAGGCTAAATTGACTCTGGCCTATGTATCTGCTCACTGATGTGATCTCTTCAGAAGCCAGTCAGTCCCAACAGCTCTACCTGGAAAGTGGTAAAATCAAAGCAGTGGCTGAAGTAGAAGATTTCTGTGTTTTCCATGTAAGCCAGTTCACCTGGACTCTCAAAAACCTGGACTAATTTCACACTGAAGCACAAAACTTCAGCTGTAATAAGCTACTGTAATAGAAACGTAGCACCAGTCTGAAGAGATCTGCTCAGAAGAAAAACGTATTTCTGCTACTGAACCTATTCCTCTGGTAACAAGACTTTTGCCACCCAGCTGACAATTCAGTTCTACGCACTAGAGAACAGTGGGAATCTAATCGGTTAACATTGCCATAAGGCTAGGGTTTAACAAACGGTCATTGTAACCAGTAAGATGGACTGATGTTTAAATAGCAGTAGATATTTGGGTGAAGATTAGAGGATTTTTAGTCATGAATCCAGATTCTTTAGTTAAATAAAAATTCGAGTGACATTTCTGCAATAATTCTGAGGAATTATGCTGGGTGTATTTAGTTTGGGATAAAGCTTAACTTGTAGGATCTCCTCCTACAGAAGTACAAGAGCCTTGTTTATCATAAAAGTTGACCCACTTGACCTGTTCTCACTGTTTCTGGTCTTCTACCTTGGCAGGCACCATCCAAAGCCTGAAGAAACACACTCTGAACATGATCCTTGAGGCTGGTCCAAGAAGATTGTCAAGGGGGAGTGCTCCAGAATCACAAAACCTCACTGAAATTTCTGTCAGTGAGTGTCTGTAAGAAGAGTTAAACTAAGTCCATCAGACTTCCTAGCATAGTTATGCTTTTGAGCAGACTGAGAGATAGCTGACTTCTCAAGGTATTTTCTAGCTGATTCTATGATTCTGAAGCCAGAATCACAGAAAACAGAGCTAGAAAAACCTTGGTATGGCATAATTGTGGTTAGCAGTGCCAATTTCCCATTTAACAGAGACAGTTTTGCAGAAATGTGTTTTGTGGCACGTAGCCTTTCCCATCTTTACAGAAAGTTTCCGATAATTGTGTATTTATGCTATGCTGTGAGTGTGTGTTCACCCGTACCCTCGGGGTTGGAGATACTGTTAGCAGTACCCTGAGGTGAAGCATATATCATCTGTGTCCTTGCAGTGAGGGCATGTGCCCTCAACCCTTTCTGCCTCCGAGAGCTGCAACTCCCTGTTTATCTCCAAATAACCATTTTCCTACTCAGACTCAGTTAATACATGCTAACCTTAGTGTAAACATTTTTTCATAGATAAATTCCCTCAGGAAAACTTTCTGCTTGATTTTTGTGGAATTACTTAGCTGTAATCATGCAGAATTCTTTGGGTTTCAAGCCATGTGCCTCCTGCAGAGGTGTTCTGCCTGCTAATGATAGGCATTCAAGCTGTTCATTTTGTTTAGGCAAGGGCACTTGAAGGACAGCGCTCTACTTTTACCATTCCTTCCTGTCTTATACAAGGAAAACTGCAGAACTTTTGCAAAGTGTCACGGTCCCTATGCTTAGTAAGCCTTCCTTGGAAAATACATGGGTGTTGCTATCCAGAAGGAGCCACTTCTTTCTGTGGTTTTTATGTTGCTATAGGGAGAGATTTCCATCGTTTCTGAGACGAGCTGTAAAATGGTAAGAAAAAGACTAACTGATACCAAAAATGACAGCTTTCTGTCCTCAGTATGAAGATTCATTACACAAACACCAGGCAGATCTTTAAGAGCGAACTTGGACTATGCAGTGAAAATAACTTCCCTAAATTCTAGGCAAAGCTGTCTCCTTCAAATTATATGCTCCTTTTCATAGGAATGAGGCTTATTTAGCAGGACTTTTGAGACAGCCCTGTTGCAGACACAGAAGAAGTTGCTACAGTCTTTGCTGTGCCACTATGAAGTATTGCACTGCACTTCTGCCTTCTCCCAGGCAGGCATCAGCCTTGTAAATCCCAGTTCCAGTGCAATTCCCTCTGCAACCTGAAATGGCAACTGCCCAGTGGGTAACTGGCACTGAATCAGAGAATCTTTTAAGTTGAAAAGACCCTTAAGATCATCAAGTCCAGCGGTTAACCCAGCACTGCCAAGTCCACCACTAAACCATGCCCCTAAGCACCTCGTTGACATGTCTCTTAAATCCCTCCTGGGATAGTGACCCCACCACATCCCTGAGCAGCCTGTTCAATGCCTGAGAGCCCTTTCCGGGAAGGAATTTTCCCTAATATCCAATCTAAACTTCCCCGGCACAACTTGAGGCTGTTTCCACTTGTACTGTCACTTGAGAAGAGATCGGCCCCTCCTTTCAGCACCCTCCTTTCAGCACCCTCCTTTCAGGGGGTTGTAGGGAGCAATAAGGTCTCCCCTGAGCCTCCTCTTCTCCAGGCTGAAGACCCCCAGCTCCCTCAGCCGCTCCTCACAGGAATAGTGCTCCAGACCCTTCCCCAGCTCCGTTCCCTTCTCTGGACACGCTCCAGCACCTCAGTGTCTCTCTTGTAGTGAGACCCAAACCTGAACCCAGGATTCCAGGTGTGGCCTCATGTTCATTTGAAGGGATAAAGCTTTGGATCTATGCCAACAGGTTTTTGAGACATGGATACATATGCTTTACACTGCCCCCTCTCCCTGTGCCTTTCAAGCAATCTGCAGTATTCCCCCTTTCTTGGAGGAATTCAGGGAGGATGTGACCAGTTCCCCCCCCCCCCCCCCCCCCATGCCTTCTGCAAAGGGCACAAGGATGTGTTTCACCCTTCTGCCAGAGAAGTGCTCAGTCTGGGGCGCTTGGGAATGCACATCCCAATAGCAGGCTATATTTATACACGGTGTGCCTTGAACAAGAAAAGCTAATGAATCACTTTACCGACTGCACGCATGCAATTAATAACGCATTAATGATACAGGGGATGGTCACCCCTGTGTTAACGTTGCCCGCTGGCTAAATTCCTATAAATAAGTTTGTGCTCAAATTTCACTCATTTCTTTGCCAATGCTTGGAATACAAAATAGTTTATCCTGCAACAGTGACTGTCTCCTTGTTACCTGGCGTGTTGTTCTCTTCAGTAGTGGCTGAACGGAACTCAGGGCCGAGGCTTTACAGCATGCGGTGGGCTTCAGTGATCCAAACCCCCAGCTGTTTTCTCATTGCAGGGTTGTACGCAGTGAAACAAAGTCAGCACAAAGAACAGAGGGCAGTTTGCAGAAACCGAAGGTGCAGGTAATGCAAAGAGGAAGAGGAGAAAATATCCTCTGGCACCTTCAGACTGAGCTATCTGGAGCCTCAGACTTTTGTAGCAACTGGCGACTGCGCTCCCTGGCCGGAGGGACCACCTGTTTGTCTCTGTAACAGTTCAGTTTGGAGAGTTTTAGTTCATGCCTGATAATTTCAGCATTCATGGAAGGAATGACTGCACCTATATGCTCCCTGTAGAGTTCCATATTCACCTGTTACTGATATATATTCATTCTTTCCAGGTGTAAAACATAGGCTTGCAGTGGGGAAAATCTGCAGGAAAAGCCGGCGAGGTGAGTACATGTGGGTATTAAACATGGCTGAGGGAGGTTTCAAATTCTAATCATGACTTTTCCTGAAGTATTTGTTCTGCCCTATCAGCTAATACAGTAATGGTGCATGCATTAACATCCTGAAATTGAAACAGAGATCAAGGGTATGGGGTATAAATTGGTTTTACAGCATAACGTTAAATAATCAAACCATGCTGGAGCAGCCTCTGTGACAAAATTACTTACATTTTTGGTGCTGCTTTTTAAATGTGATTATGCATTTTAATTGTTTAACTTCAGTCTATGGAGTAGTTTCAAAGATGTTTTCAAATAACTTATGTCATGAAAAGCCTCCTGATTTTTAAATGTGCCTCAGGTTCAATAAATCTGGTTTTAATTTTGTGTGATGTGTGAAACTGATTTTTGTTCAGTGCTTTCGGTGGGGTGGAGCAGGATTTCCTAAAACACACTGGATCAACAAGGCTACAGATTTGTAAAGACAGTAGAAATTTCCATTCTGTTTGTTGTCTTGTATCGCTGGAAGAACACAGGGTTCCTATAAATTTCGGAGTGTTTGGAAGAACAGGGTACATCTGCTACTCGAGACCTAGAAGGAACAGCACTGGGACATAAAGAGCCTCCAAATAAGGATGCAAAGGTGACTGGTTTGTCTTGCTCCTCTCCTTCAGCCATTCATCTGTCCTTATCTCCACGTAGCAGAGCCCTGTGCCCAGTTTCAGGTGGCCTAACCCCGTGCAGAACCAATTACAAACCCCAGTGAACGTACTGCAGCAGGGTCCGTACCCCTCCCGCAGTGTCCGTATCCCCTCCATGGATGCAGGACGGGTTAATCTGGAAACACATCTCACAGGCGCAATAATGGGTGAAAACTGAGATTTAAATCTGCACTTTATTTGGGTTTGCTCCCAACTATTCAGAGAGCAGAAAATCATAATTTATGGTGCCAACTGTCAGTATTTATAACAAAATCCCTGCTTCAGACACTGAAAAGACGATGCAAAAAAAAAAAAAAGGCAGATGGTGTCATTCTGCTAAATATTGTTTACTGTTGCCTGTTGTTTTAGAAATGCTCAAAATGGAATTTAAACAAGAGCTTTATTGTGCAAGTGACAGACCTTTCCTTCAAGGGCTTCAATTTAGTTTGTTACTTGCTAATGAGTGGCACTAATAATCTAGCTCGTCAGTCACATCAGATCCCAAACAGTGTCTTTAGTGGGGATGGGGGAGGAAGGCCTCCAGCGTGTCCAGGATCTTTGTGAAGCAATTCAACCTTCATGGTCACACTCACCCCCACAGTTTCTCAGTAGTAAAGTGTTAAACTGCTCTCTTGACTTCTATTTAAACTTGGTTCTGACCTGAAGAAAACCAGTGTTAATGTGAAGGCCTCGTATGAAAACAAGATTAAGAATGTCTGGCTTTAAACATCAAAGGTACCCAATTGCCTCCACGCAATCTGCAGCACTCAAAGAGTTGACGAGCTCTTGCTTTTCGATTCTGTACTTGTTCTGAACCCATTTTTTATTAAAACATTCAGTTAAAAAGGTGAGAATTGGGGCTACTAGTGAAGAAGAGCACAGTCTGTACCTTCTCGTACAACAGGGTAACGCTAATAATTTGGAGGAAATACTTGCAAAGAATTTCAGAGCAGTGAATCCTGCTCAAGGATCTACAGTTAATTGTCTCTTAAGATGCCCCCAGTTCTCAGTTGCATGGCACGGTTGTTGAATTTATTAAAATGACACATCTATTTGTAGCCCTCTGATATGAACCTGATTAAATTTTTTGCCTGACTTGTTGGAGATCCCAGTGATGGCCCTTCTAATGAATGTTGATTGCATTTGTCATTAATTTTAACATTTCCTGTCCCATTAATTTTTTAAGAAGCTTGGTCTGATTTATATGTTTTGTGTGTCAACAGCAGGAGGGCTGGCTTCGCTGAAAAAGGTGGAAGGTTTTGGGTTGGGTTTGCCCCTTATATCATGTTAACATTCATTAACAGTCACACTTTCAGTTGTAGGAACTAGGTACTGTTTTTACAAGATGATAACATGGCTGAGGTCCTGTACTTGTGTTTCTCGGTGTGATTTTAGGCAAGGAAGCACTCAAGTTGTTTTATATTTGGTGGCCAGTCATTTGCATTAGGAATGTACTGCTCTGCAGAGCCAGGGAGAGATTCATGTGCTGTTTCCTACAAGATCTGGTGCCTTGAAGGGTCTTTCTGGTACTTCACAACGGAATAAAATCCTTACAAAATCAAACTGTTTGCGAAGATCAAGGGAATTTGCACTTCTGGGCCTTAGATATTTAACTATGGCAGTGCTCTGATTGTGGTGTTTTGGTTTTTTGGGGGTTTTTATTGCCTCCTAGCTCTAAAGAACACTTTTTAGAGTGAACACATTTGGAAGAGAGGATTTGGCTGAGATTCGGCCTCTCAGTCTAACTGAATTGGGCACCTGTTGTAGGATACGAAACCCCTGTTTTATGACACTTGGCAAACTAAATGAATTGTTCTGCGGTAGAGCAGCCTCTTAGGAAGCTAACCAACGCTCCTTCTTTATTGCCAGTGAGATGTCAGACCATGGTGGACACTTTATCACACCCGTGGGGTCTGAAATGCCCAGCAGCAATAAGCTAGCTGCATGTCTTAAAGTTGGGCTCTTCTACCCGTGTTATCAGTTGCTTTAGTTTTCCCAAACTACACCATGTCTGCCCTGGATATCCTTCGCCTCCTGACTCCTCGGAGTGCATGTGAAAATAAATGAACCAACAATGCCTTTCCGGAAACCTTCCTGTATTATTTCTGAGGAACTGGTATTTCTATGCCAGTGGATCAAGAGCAGCTGAATTCCATGATTTCCTCCAGTGTGATGGCACAGGTTAAAATACAAAAAGCTTCCCTAATACGCTGTAAAGAGTCAGGGATCTGGTCTTCAAAACCAAGCAGGTCTGCAACGGGAATAAGTGAAATATTTATTAGAGCTGTCCACGCATCAGGAACTTTTATCCTTTTGGAAATTCATATTCATAGAGAAAGGGGAATTGGACTGAAGTGGAATGGTACAAGTAAGAACTGAGGTGCTCTGCCCATGAATTGCTTTGAGCCAGGGCGACTACAACTATCAGCTGGCAGAATACCAGGCAGGTCTTTGTCAATAATCCACCTCGCCCAAGCCGATGACATTCCTGCGTGCCCATGAGATGGCATTTGGACAAACATTTCTCCACTTGACACCTACATCTAACAGATGACTATGCTGCATCAAAATTTGGGATACCTTTTGCTGAAGACAAACAGACCATGCAGCATGTGGGTTTTTTCTGATCCAAACTCTTCAGGGAATTCAGATGTGAAGGAGCAGATCCTTATTTTGCAAGTCCACCTGCCTGCCTCCTTGGTTTGGGAGACAGGTGAGTGCTACCTAGTCTGTCTCAAATGTTTTTTGCAGGTCACTTAAAGATTTCAATCATCTAAGGCCTGGCTCAGCCCCTGATCTGCTGTGAAGCCTTAAGGGGTTTTTCTCTGCTCTTTGCCTCCCCTTTTCAGGGAGCCCTTTGCCTGTTTTCTCTGTTTTGCCCATAAACTGATGGATTATTTTGCAGTGTTTCCTGTATCTGTATGGGAGCTTGCACTGAAGGGTCACAGATCTTCCATCCAGACTTGTCATATGAACACCTGTGAATCTGAGACTTGAGAAACACTGAACTCCATCACCCCTCCAGGTGCTGTTCTGAGCAGGGTTTAATCTCTGGAGCAAGGATTGTATATTCTACAGCTTTGTAAACTGAAGACATTTTTACATACGTATCTAACCACAACAGCTTCATAAACAATACTGTCAGGTCTGTAGCAAAATGACACAGAACACTTTCCATGAATATATGTATGTTTGTCAGAGAGACAGTTCCTGTTAACCTTTCTTTGCTCGGAGTGCTTGTAAGATGTAAAGTTTCTATTCCCATGCTTTACTTTCCTAACGACCTAATTTCATTAACTCTACAATGGAGTCAGGAAAAAATATCTCAGCAAGCATCAGGTTTTTTGAAAATACAGTAAGGCTTAAAGCTCAGGAAGGGATTTGTGTATCCTATTAATTTTCTTAATTGTAAACAAAGCCTCAGTGTGTGGTATAATAACCACATTTCAAATCAGCATATGGCTCATTAAAGCCCCAACATCTGCAGTTACACATTAAAGGTAACCAAACTATGAGTAGTGTTCCTTCTGCTAGTGAGTGTGCCCACTAGGAGGCACTATCTGCTAGAGTTACAATCTTGAGGAAAAGTGAAAAGCGTCATTAACTCATTGCACGTGGGTAAATCATCCCGTGTGGGTACCTGCAGGAAGACTGCAGGCTCGGGGGTAACTCTGGCGAGGATGGACAGTGTCTCTGGCCTTGGCTACGGGTGTTTCACAGTGGAACCGTGCAGAACCAAAGCTATTTTCTTGTTGAAGGCACGGTGTGAAATGTGTTTACAACGTGAAGGAATGAATTTTGTGAGCTTCAGGTTTGGAGGAAGAAGCAGTGGGCGATGTCAGCACTCCCCCAGGGTTTGGAAGACAGGAGGGTCAGGTCTCTGAGTTCCGCACTAGTCCCAGGCAAACCAATTCCCCGTGCCTCATCCCATCTAAGGAAAGGAACTAACAGCACTTCTTTGGAAGTGTTGAGATACTGAGTCTAGAGGAGGCCAGATAACATGGATTTGCACAGATGTTCCCTGTCTCCAGTGGCATCCATGGATTGTGAGAACTGCAGGATGAAGGCCAAGTGTTTGCTCGTGAGCTCTGCCCCCAGAGCAGGCAGCGATGCAGCGATTGTACATGCCAGGCACCTGGGAGACCTGCAGTCTCAGGGAAAGGAGGGCTTACAAGCCGCTCCTGCGGACAGTGAGTGCCGTAGGTCAGTGTGTCTCCCTGGCCTACAACCAGCTCGTTCCGTGCGCTGACCAGGTAGTACTATGGTTGAAGAGCTATCTGTGCGCAGCCTTGGTTACCAGGCGCTGTCTTTGACGCAGAGATTAAATGAAAACTCCTCTTAAGGAAACTATGGATCACTTACCAGTGGGCCAAGGTGTTTCGAATCGTGGGTTTATTACAACACTCTTACTCTGCACTGAGGAAGTGTCATTCCCACTATAAACACAGGAATTAAGGCACCAGCCAGGAGGAGGCAGGAGTTTCAAGTTTAGTTCTGTTGCCCAGTGTAAAATGCATAGGGCACACAGCTCCTGGGACCTTCGGCTTGTTTCTGGGTTCTCAGGCCTGATGTCTAGCGCTGGGGAAACGAACTGCTGTCAGTGACTGGCTGCGAATGCTGTGGCTGCGGGTGCACAGCATCACCCCCAATTCCTGCCACAGAAAAACCGGTTCTGTTTGGTGTTGCTAATGGAGACCTGGTGTGACAGAGCGTGTGTACTGTTACCCGGAGACAGGCTGGGAGCAGTGGCTTCAGCTGACACGAGTGGAAGAATTGCAAACTGGCAAATGCAGCACCCGCCAGGCTGCTTGTACAGGAGTCGGAGCAGGGGGCATCTAATCTGCAACTGGTGGTGAAAATAAACCGTAGGAGGCAAATAGGTGAATGATAAAGGATATCCAGGTGGGTGCTACCATGATGACAGGCAGCAGAAAGTTCTTCTGAAAGCAGAAAGTGCTTATGTAGGCTTGGGGGTAGAGATAAATCACTAAAAAGTGCAGGCTGCAGTCTCAGAGGATGGTCCTTAAGGAACGGCAGCACCACGCAGCGCGATTTAAACAAATACATGGAACAGCTGCCTTTACGTTCTGCTAAGGAGGACAGTCCCTGTTCATGAGCTTAATCCTCGGACTCGTTCTTGTCTTTGCAAAGGAGGCAGCGCAGTGCAGAGGCAAATATATGTCAGATAAGATGCAACCCAGCATATTCAGGAGAAAAACCCAGTTATTTTGTAAAGTGTTGTCAAATCCATATAAAGTAACGCTTAAGAAGAGTCATCTGCTTTGCTTTTTGTATTAAATAACCGCACTTTAGCAAATTGTGGCCAAAAGGGATTCCCCATCGGCTTGCTGAGCTGTTTGTATAGAAGCTCCATCAGTGGTTCGGAGTCAGAATAAAAAACATTTATCCAAAATGCACAGGATTTAAAGAGCTACAGGTAATCCCTTCCTGTCCAGAAGGCTTGTTTGGAATTGAATTGCTACTTTTCCAAATCAGCAAAGCGTTGTATGTGTGAGGGAAAACCATCCCTACTGAGAAGTGTTTAGAATCTTAAAGCTGAAATAATTCCCCACTAAGCTATCCTGACAAAATAACCTTCAGGCAAGCAGGCCCTGTTCTGCTGCCTGCAGGGTGGTGCAGGCAAACCCTGGAACGACCCTTCCTCCCACAGGAGGAGGAAGGTCAGATGAGAATTTATAGTTGTATAAACATCACACAAAATGATGCTTAATACGCTTTAATACACTTTGCTGTGGATTTGGTCTATATTGTAATTACTTATTTGACAGGGCACGAATCGCGCTCACCTGTTCCTTATACAGAACGCCCCTACATTCTGGACTAAACTCGGTCAGCAGCAGCTGTGCTCCAGGGTTTCTATAACCAGTCTCCCATATCATGATATCCTGGATCGTGTTTAATATATATGACCTGACTATTTGTTACCACATCACAGTTTATTAGGGTTTTCAAATGACATTACAGAGAGCCTAAGGCCGGTATTACAAGGTAGAGCGATACATTTCCTGTCTTCACAAAATCCCTCCATTAGGAACTTCTATTACAGCTTCCCCTCAGTTTTGAAAAATGACCCATCGTATTGCCTTCGTAATACACAGGCGCTAATTTGGTGGCATTCGAAGAGCAGGAGCAAGTGCGGGACACACGTACCTGCTGGCCGCCACTAGTGCTTTCTTCAGTTCACGTGCTGCAGCGATTGTCAGCCATACCTGACGTCGGTCATTTTTCTTTACAAGTGACGTAATCCAGACTCTTCCAGGTACGCTTTTCATTGCCAAAATACTCTAGTGTGAGCCACTAAACTCCAGACCCCTGAACGTGGGTATCCTTACAAAAACAAACACCTTTTAAAGCAACTGCTTGAACAGTTCTGGCTAGTTGTCACTCAGAGAGAAGCAAGGCCTTACAATTCTAACTGGATTCTCTTTTTTGTTACTCAGCGTATCACTGCTTTGTTCGCAAACCGTTTTGTACAACGCGGCGGTGATTTGCACTGAAGGACCACACACGTACAGACACCCCCAATCCCATCCCTAGTCTGTCCAGTATCGCTATTTTAATTATAATTATTGTTCAAAGGTGATGCTAAACGACACTCCGCCAGTTTCAAAGTAGAGTTTTACAGTGTTAAAAAACATAAATCCCACAGTGAGATTCTTCATAGCTGGTGGTTCCTCGTCTGCCTAAGTAGAACAGACCTGAATGGCAGTGGCTGCTCAACTGTACAGATGTCTCCGGTGTTAAATCTGTATTCCTGGTTTATGTTCTAGGAACACATGGGTAAGGTAACGCCAGATACGGTCTCGATGTTCCAGGTCTTATGTTTCCAAAATCAGCTAATTACATTTATGAGAAAACAACACACAGTCCTCAGCCAGTTGAGTGACTGCTGCTCAGAGCTAAGATTAATGCCAAGTACCAATCCTGTGCTTCACTCCACAGTTACGTAGGACAAGTTACGGTTTCCATTTGATGGGAGTCACTAGATGCTTAGCTATCAAAAATGAAATGCCTAGAAAAAGTGTAAGAAAGAGGAAAAAAGTGACTTCACAAAACAAATACACCCAGTAGTTGAGATCCGTAAGATCTGTGTTTTAATAACACAACTAATTGATCCTCATAACAAGAATTCAGAAAGTGAAATTACAGTACACAAATCAAAATATAAACTAACCTATCCCTAGCTATACAATATACATTAGGAATGCAAGCTCTGTAACAATATAAAAATGCTTTTACACACAGTAGTTGCAAAAAGCTGTTCTGTAATTCCAAGGATTTGTAGAAAAAAAAAAAGTCATCTTCCAGGATTCATCTGACGTTATTGGCAACCTGCTGGGGGAAAACAGTTTTAGAAAGTGTTACTGAGAAGAACTGGGAGAATCACGCGCATCAGATTTTCATCTGTGGCACTGGGGGCAGTGAAGGCCGTAATAATTTGTATTTCTGTCAAAGTATCACAAAAAATAGGTACCTTAACAAAGACAAGGTGTCCCTGTTCCAAACACACATGCCTGTTCAGCGGGCTGCACAGCATTCGAGATGTGACCTCAGGGTTTCCAGCCCAGGAGAGGCTGAGACATGCCTGAGCCACCTTAAGTTCATCTAACATTATACATCTCATACTTCATTAACCAGCTGCCTCCCGTGGTTTACAAAAACCAAGCTCTGTACAAACTGCAGTGCAATCTTGGTGCTCGTGTATTATAATTAGGCACCACACCCCCCCCCCCTTGTTGATGCTGTAACCGCTGTGGCACTCTCACGTTGCCCCCATCTTTGGCAATTGTAAATGCTGTGTAGGGTGCTACTGATCAGTTGATTGACACGTTACTGCACTAGATTTTGAACTGCTGCTTGCCTAGTGCACGAAACGCCTACTTCTCCAATGTTTTTGTGTAACACAGGGGCAGGTTATCAATTAAGTCATTACAAAAGAGGAATACAGAATATCATCACATTTACCTTTCAGCAAGAAATCTTTTTCCAGGGAGCACTGCCCTGGGATACGCCTTGCCTCCTACCCGTGTGTCGTCTTACACTGCCCGAGTCGACACCTGCTGCTCTGCAGGGGTGTGAGTGAGTCACGTTCTCCCAGCAAGCTCCTAACTTACACAGGAGGAACTCACAGCCCGTGGACTCGCTCACTGCGCCGCAGCAGGTCTACCGTCCTTAGCAGCTAGTGGGAGTCTAGAGGGTGCAGCAGAAGATGGCAGAGGAACACCACGCTCACACTAGATTCCCAGCTATGGAAATTGGGGCTGATGTTGGGAAAGTACATGAGATTCCGGTCCTTTCCGGAACACTCAGATATAATGAGAGGGGAAAAAAAAAAAAAAAAAGAGAACAGCTTGGATTGTTGCTGATATTTTTTCCCATATATATATATGCGTATATATAGAACTCTGCTCTGCAAGAATTTCAGACTACCTCACAGATCAAAGGAGAACTCCCATCTACGTTAACATCAGTAATTTCAAGTGACCCGAGGATTTGTTACAAGGCTAGCAAGCAATGGGCTCACTTTAACTCTTGTTAGTCGCAGGGGTCTTGTTCTCGCCTTCCAATTCTTCCACTCCCGCCTGCGTCATGAGGTCTGCTATGTTCTTCTCCAGGTCATCTATGCGACAGCTCATGTCATCAAGTTCACTGGAGTTAAGGAACATGCTTGCAATCTAGCGGCGGTTGGTTGGTTTGTTTGGGTTTCATTACGGCTTTGCTCAAACTCCTATGGTCACTTCATCTTACAAATCCCACTGGTAAATACACTTTAAAATACTTGAGAGTCTCTGGCGTACAGCACCTAGTAACTTTACAAAAGGATATTTCTTCCAATTATTTGGTCAGACATGGTTTGAAATTTGTCTTGCATTTGCTGAAGCAATGTCTGCACCTAATAGAAAGGGGGAAAAGAAAGGAAGTCTGTTTTGTTTTCATTAAAGAGGTTGTTACAGTATTTAATCCCATGTAATGAGGTCAGTACAATGTCTTCTCACACCGCTGAGCTCACCTGTGCACAAACTCTGCAGTGTAATTCCGTATTTAACATCCATTTTTAAGTATACACGTATATACGTACACACAAGAACCGAGGCTCACAGTAAACAACTTGAAGATCTAGAAAACGCCTGCGTTCCACAACCAGGGCTAACCCCGCAACCAGGGCTAACCCCGCAACCAGGGCTAACCCCGCAACCAGGGCTAACCCCGCAACCGCTACTTCCAGCGCCCCACGCGAACCACGTGAGGCCGCCTTTTTCGGTAGGAGCCCAAGCGCCTTTCCCGCCGCGCTGCCAACCCCTGCGCTTACCCACATCCCTGCCGGGGACGGGTACCACCGCCTGAGCAAGGGCTGCCGCTGCCCCGGCTGGCGGCGCGGCCTGCCTGCGGGGCGGCACCAGCTCAGCGCTCGGACCCGAGCCCCCCCCGAGCCTCGGCGCCACCAGCCCCACGGTGGAAGCGGTTTATAGTGACACCCGCGCGAAAAGGCCCGGGCAACAGCACAACCCCAGCGGGCCCCCAGCGGCCCGCAGACGCGGGTCACGCAAGCTCGGCCACGCCGGGCCCCGGGAGGCAACGTCAGGGCCCGCAAGCGGGGCGAGCCCGGAGCCTTCCACCCCTTCCCGCCGGGGCCTGGCCGCGACCCGCCCGCCCCGCGCTCTGCGGCCGCCCCGGGGCGGCGCTCCGCTCGGCGCTCCCTGCTCCCCCCGAGGCGGCGGTCCCGGTCCCGGCGGCCTCACCACGGCGGTGAGGTCCTGCACGGTCTTGGGGTCGGTCTCGGCCATAGCGAGCAGCTGGGCGGGCGCTGCGCTCCCGGCTCCCGGGCAGCGGCACTTCCGGGCTGCGCCGCGGGACTGCCGCCGCCGCCTCTCGCGAGAAGAGCCCGCCCCGGGGCACGCTGGGAAGTGCAGTCCGCGGGGCCTGATGGGCACCCGGCCCTTGGCGGGAGCAGCCGCCGGGGGCTCGGCTGCGGGGGCTCGGCTGCGGGGGCTCGGCTGCGGGCTGCCGTCCCCGCCCCACGCGGCCCTGCCGGTCCGGGAGCCCGCCCACACCTGGCCAGGCTGCCCGCGGCGGAGGCCGTGGTCACTTGGACCGTCAACCTGGAGTCCGGCCTCTGCCCCCTTCACGGCCTCTGTTGGCCCCCGCGGGCGGTGAGGCGTGAAAAGTGAAAGTAAGGAGCTTGCGGCCTCCCTGTGGTGGGGTCTCGTGTGAATAGGGCACCGGCACACCTGGGTGGGAAGGGAAGGCGTTAAAACGTCTGTTACGTCCCCAGAGCGTGAAGCTCAGATGCCACGTCCCGCTCAGGGCAAACGCTCCCCTCACGCCGGGGTGGAACGGGTGCGCTCATGCTCTCAACACACAACTCTCCCCTCACGCCGGGGTGGAACGGGTGCGCTCATGCTCTCAACACACAACTCTCCCCTCACGCCGGGGTGGAACGGGTGCGCTCATGCTCTCAACACACAACTCTCCCCTCACGCCGGGGTGGAACGGGTGCGCTCATGCTCTCAACACACAACTCTCCCCTCACGCCGGGGTGGAACGGGTGCGCTCATGCTCTCAACACACAACTCTCCCCTCACGCCGGGGTGGAACGGGTGCGCTCATGCTCTCAACACACAACTCGGGGGTTGGGGAGATCACAAACGCGGCCTTCAGGGCCGGCTGAAGGCCCCTGTCCCTTAGGTCACTGGGAGGGGAGTGGGCGGTTAAGCCTGGCCGGCAGACCCTGCAGGTAAGCAGGCCCCAGAGGGGGCTGCTGAGGGAAAGGTGGCATTAGGGCTCAGTGCGGGGAGGCGGGATGGTTACCGAAGTGGATTGACGATTAAAGGGAATATATTACTGCGGCATGTTGTATTCATGAAGGGACGTGCCAGTAATGGAGTTGACCGCGTTAGATAACATCCCTGTTTGCCACAGATGAGTGATGCGGTCTTCAAGATACTCTAGAGCGTTGTAGACTGGATTTTCGGGGTGGGGATGGACGCAGGATAAGCATTCCCCAAGTGAAAGTTTGTAGGCTTTTTAGGTCAGAACGGCTCATTTGTAGTTTTCGTTTGTGAAATGAGTCGATGTTCAGCTGGGTCACTGTGTACTGAGATGAGAGCTGAACTGGAGTTAACCAGACCACTGAAGGTGAAGTCAGAAATGAACAAGGTTTCCCAGTAGGAGATGATGATTCTCAAACATTTCACCTGAAAACTGCCAGAGCGCTGACACACTCTGCCCGTCCCATGACTAGTGACAAATGTGAGCTGTGGGGCGGTTGTATTACACATGTCCCTCTTGGAGCACTGCAGTAGTAATAAAAAAAACTACTTGGTGCCAATTTGGGGAAATTCTGTTGTCTGTTTGAAAGTGAATACGGCTCTAGTTCTGAAAAATGCTAAGAAATAGCTCCCATTTGTTTGTTCGGTGTGTTTGCACAAGGTGGCTGGTTTTGTGCCTGCTTTTCCGACTCGGATAAATTATTGTTTTGAAAAGTTCATCGTGTCTGGTCTCTTGGTGCACGTCAAAGCGCAGATCTCGGCTCCCCCGAACGCTTGTGTGAGTCTCACGGCAGGTAGTGGTGCTTCCAGGGTCAGGCTGTGGCTGCCGCCGCCCACCCACTCCAGACCCCAAAGGACGTGGCATAGGAGTGCCTGTCTGGGGCCCGTGTCCTCCCCAGCGTGCTTCTGTACACGTACAGGGAGACAACACGGTGTGTGGCCTCGCTCCCGTGTGCGCCGTGTGCTGCGTGGTCAGGCAGTCCTGGCTTTCTCGGCGAGTCCCGCGGACGCAAACGCAGCAGGGAGAGGCAGCGCAGAGCAGGAGAGGTCTGATGTGTGCGCTGGTGCCTTCTGGCTCTGAGCTCAGGGTGATCTTTATTCTGTTACGTGTTCTTCTGGTGCAAGTAGATTGCTGTGTCCCGTTATGTTCGTAGCATTTGCTGGTAGTGCAGAAAAGAGGGGAGCTCTCGGGAGCCATTTCTGTGTCTTGCAGCATCCTGACCAGGGTGTCGAGACGACAGCCCCTAGGCTAGATGCCTGCCAGGAGGAGGCATACGGGCCGAAGCTTACTCCCTGCAGCAGTCCCCCAGGTTTCAGCAGGTGACAGTGCACAACCTTTTATTGCTTCTCCATCATTTAACTTGAAAAAATGATGGATTGGCCTGATTCTCCAGATTTTTTCTTGTAGGTGGTTTTGTTGCAGCCCGACCTTGAGAATGAGACACCACTGATTGTGGCCACGCTGTTACCACGCGTGGCAAGTTTAATGAGGTGCTTTATAGCTTCAGCTAGTGCATCATCGAGCACAAACGTCCCGCTACCATGGTCCATTTTAGGCCGTGGACAAGCCCAAGATGGCTTTAACATGTCACTTAACGTGTGTGTCCCCTGAACTGGCATCCCAGCCCTCGTTACACAGGGGGTCAGGTCTGACTAACAGAACGATTCCTCGGGCCGTTAAGGTTTTCAGTGTCACACGGCTTCGGGCTTGTTCTCATAACTGTAGGATTATTTTTTTCGTGTCAGGATAAAACATTTTCATTATTCACTGGCTTCCTAGCATGGCGTAGTTAAACAATGACAGACTTCAAATCTGCAGGGTTTTGTCTCCTTTTTGAGACGGGACTGAAAGAAAATGCAATGCAAGGAGGACTGGTAGGATTAATGATCCTTTCACAGCAGTGTTCAGAGATTACTGCAATGAATGGAGTGGTAGAAAGCGGAATTCTCTTTCTAGCTTTTTACTGTTAAAGTCTTAATTTCAAGTACGCAGAGAAGGAGGACCTTCCGAATGTACAAAGAGCCTGTTGTTTTCCTTGAAATCAAGGGGAATTTCCAGAGATTAATTTCAGAACAGTTCAGGAAACTCCTTTAAAATTCAGGAATGTGTAATTCCAAAGGAGAATGATTGGACCTCATGTCGCAGTAAGTCACGGTCTGGGTTTGCACAAAAGCAGGCACGTTTTCAGTTTTCCAGAGAACTCAGGATGAACTTTGCCTGTGTGGAAACAGGACAGAGATTTCTGGTACTGGCGTCTTTCTGTCTGATCTAGTTCCTGTTTCCTTTGGTGATGTAGGATTAAGGCTCAATATAACTCTCATCAAGTAACCACTTGAAAAACAGGCTGTTAATCATAACACGGGGATTGGGAGGCGTCTAATGAAATGTAAGTTTAAAAAAGCAGAATAAAACGTCCCAAAGGCAGTTTTTGCAGAGAGAGTTGTTTTTGCAAAAGACCCTGTTCAAAAACTGTTGTGGATTCTGCAATGACCTCAGAGGGTTGCGGTCCTGTATCTCCGTTCTTTCAATAGCAGCCCTTCCGGCGGACTGTTGCTGTGGAATGCTGGTGCATTAGCTCAGCGGTAACAGTTCAGAAAAGACAGGATTACTATGTCTGCGTACTCCGCGAGGCAATAAATCGCAACTACACCTTAATTGTGTTGACCCCCACATCTTATTTGGGCTCCCTGATGCCTTGCGGGTAATTGCGGCAGTTGGGTTGTTTGCACGAGGCCTGTGCTCACACTGCCGCAACCCTCTTGCCTTAAGATACTCAGCACATAAACTCACAGAAATGGGGGTTTGTATTTGAGGCAGAGTCTTATGAAGAAATCTTGAGAATGAATTTCAGTATTTCAGTTGCAGCCAGAGTTGCTCATGGCGGAAATTCTCGAGAAAATACCAGACTAACAAACAGAACCCATTTATTGCCTCCAGAGGGATAACACTCCTTAGAGGCTGTCCTATGTACGGGAGGTCAGAGCACGCTAAGCAAAGAACCGTACTTAGAAAACAACTGCCAAGGGAAAAGTAAACGTTCAGTATCATGACTTATGTGAATATTTAACTGGATGAAGCACAAATTATGGAAGCAGCACAAACAGGTCTAGAATAAATGTGAAAGTGATTTGTATTAAACCAGAAACAATTCTCTGTGCTTTCTTCAGATCATCCGGCAGCGGCTAAAACAAACAGCTTTTTTGTGAATAGTTTTCACATGAAGTTAACTCCTGGTACAAAATGAAATTATTTTTGTTGTAGTTATTGCCCTCTGGTAATTTATTCTATATTTTGCATTTCAGCCTTTGATTGTCTTGCCGTTACCTGCCATCAGAACTGATCAAGGAGTCCTTCCCTCCACACTTCAGATCTTTCGGGCCGTGCGAGGGAAGCGCAAGACAAGGGCAGACAGATTTTGTTTTAGGAGGTTGGACCAGAGGAAGGCAAGCAAGGTAAGAGACAGAGATGTGAGGGGTATTATCATATCTTGTACTTTGCCCTTGCACCATCGCATTCCTCCCCACTCTCCCACTTCATTCTTGTACACAGACACTACAGATACTACAAGTGCTCTCAGAGATGTTTGGGCTGTGAGTGATAACATTTAGTCTCAGCTGGGAAGTTTGAAGAGCAAAAACAAGGTTATAACCGCAGCCTCAGTAAAGGACGCAAATCACGTGCTGTTACTCTTGTGTGGAAATCCTGTGCGGGGTATGGGAAGAGAAGCGCTTTGGAGGTTACAGACTCCAGTGGGCGAGGGGGCAGTTTCCCTCCAATGGTTGTTGAGATTTGAGTGCTGTATCCAAATGATGACTATAACCATATGGCAAGATTATTTCACCTTTGTTTTCCTGAAAAATTGCTATCACTGCTAGTTGTTAGAGTTTTCTGAGACACATCAATACCGTTATTCTCGTGTCTTCTAACGCCATTCATTATATCTGTCATTCTGTTAAAAGAGCTGCTCTGCTCTAATGATTATACATTTTTGTTTGAACTACAACTGTTGTCTCTGTTTAATGTATCTCCCTGTACAACTTGCTTGCTGAAGCCTCATTTTTTCCACAAAGATAATAGAGTGATTCATTTCCCAGTTTCAGTTTTTTTATGCACAGTAATGAAATATTCCGTTAATTTATTTCTTGCCTTCTTGTGGATGAGCAGTTAAGCTGAGCTATGTCTTACCTTTTGAATGCTAACAGTCTACCCAGAGTTAGCTGAAAATGTAAAGGATGACATTTCCTTGAGTATTTCTTAAAGAATTCATTGGCATTTCTGCTGCTTTAGATAGACAAAGCTGGATGTATTGAATTATAAGTACTTCATGTGTGGAGGAGAATAGATAATTATTCTCAGTGTCTGCTCCACTGACATGTTTTTTTCCTCTGTTATTCAGTTAAAACAGGTTTGGCAAATCAATCACAAATTTACAACTCCGTATCCTAGACTAAAATAAGGACAGTTGAAAATTTTCCCATTGAAATCTGAAATGTTTCCTTCCGATTCCAGCTCTGTAAAGCCAGGAGAAAGGCATCATTTGTAAATGGACACGGGTACCACCAGGACAACAAATGGACAACCGTGGAAGCTGGCAGGGAAGCCAGACCAGAGAAGGGGGCAATGACATGGTTGTGCAGCCACTGAATAACGGGGCAGTTATAAAGGCTTTGCAGAATGTGTAAAGCTATAGCTCTGGACATCATGGGGCAGTGATAGCCAATTCCTACTCGGGCTGAATCAGGTGTTAAATTCCCGTTGATTCCGGTGTGACAATGCTGAACTCTTGCAAAATCCACCCACTGAGGAATGACTAAACCCAGCATTTATTCGTTCAGTATCATGATGGGAAAGGAAGGGTTTTCTAACTGCCACATCCAGGCAACTATGGGTGTGTGTTTAGCTTCCCAAACTGCTCATTGGAATAACTTCTTCGGTTCCTGCCCAGACTGTGCACCAGCGCTCTCATCACACGAAAACCTGCAGCTGTCTCATCTGCTATAGGCGGACTGTGATGTGCCCCTCTTTGCAGAATAAACATACCTGCTTTGCTCTACACTTCTGTAAGCATTAGCAGCCTTAGAAGTAATGCCCGCAGCTCCCTGCAGTTGTCCATGTGCTAAAAGAGTTTCTCACAAAGGACAACAAAAAATGATTACTCCCTGTTCATCATCCTTTTCTTAATTTTGGGCCATGTTGTTAGCAATTCAGCATGATGCATAAGCAATAAATACTATTCTGTGCCTCAGACCTAGACAGCTGGTTCCCCAGATTTTGTGCAGCACTGCTTTACTACCTGTTAGCTTGGCATACAGCAGTCCCCCGCTAAATTACTCACTTTATTCGGTGGCCAACAGACTGGATGCTTGTGACATGTCAAATGAAATTCAGTCACTACATCTGATGTAAACAAAGTCTCAAGACTTGTCTCTTTGAGGAACAGAGCTTTTGATAAGGTGATGATCTTCTCCCAGCCTGGCCTTAGCACTCCCAAGGGAGGCATTAAAAACGTGAAGCAAGATCCTCATCATTTAATGGCAATACACTCCCTGCCCTTAGGCCAGTTTAGACCCGTTGGGGTGAGAATAAGTATGATTCAGAAAAGGGGAAGGTGATTTGCACACAAGAATCCACACCCAAAACCACTGAGGTAAAAGGGGTCTTTCTGGTAACCCTGGTGGGACTGGAGGCTTACATGGATGCTTTCAAACAGAGTGGGGCAGAAGGACAGAACACATTTGTGCACGTCAGCAGTTTTATCATAGAACCATAAAACAGTTTGGGTTGGAAGGGACCTTAAAGATCATCTAGTTCCAACCCCCCTGCCATGGGCAGAGACACCCTCCACTAGCCCAGGTTGCTCCCAGCCTCATCCAGCCTGGCCTTGGACACTGCCAGGGATGGGGCAGCCACAGCTTCTCTGGGCAACCTGCCCCAGGGCCTCCCCACCCTCTCCGGGAAGAATTTCTTCCTGATGTCCCATCTAAATCTCGTCTCTTTCAGATTAAACCCGTTACCCCTTGTCCTGTCACTCCCTGCCCTTGTAAAAAGTCCCGTCGTTCCCCCCCCCCCTGCTTTCTTGTAGCCCCCCAGGCACTGGAAGGTGCTATAAGGTTTCCCTAGAGACTTCTCTTCTCCAGGCTGAACACCCCCAAATCTATCAGCCTGGCAGAGGTGCTCCAGCCCTAATTTTGGTACAGTATATCTCGTCTGGGGGCAGTCACATCAGTTCTGGAGTCTGCTGTTGGATTTTTGAGTCTTCAAGCTGCTGGCACTAGACACTACCCATGCCAGTTGCCTCTGTGTGGGAGGCTGATTTATGTTTTCATCCCTAGAGTCGGGAGGTAAGGAATGGGGTGGAGGCTGTACTCCTGTTGCCCCTGCTGCAGGAAGGGAGGATTGTGTGTTTAAAAAATGGCACAATGGTACTGTAAAATTCAAGCCTCGAGGTTAGATTTCCTCAAGTTGTAAATGTGGTGTGAAAGCCACGTATGTATCATTTGTTCTACCACACCTCAAAAACTGATGGCAGAGATTGGAATTTTTTTTTTCTTCCAATACTGGGGAAATAAATAGCATTTGTTTTAGTCCCTTCTCTTCCTCAAGACAAGCTTGAACTCTCTTCAGTAGAAAAAACAGAGAAGATTGTTATCACAAACTAGAAATACCATGAGTGAAAAATAGGTGCTTCTTCAAGCACATCGTAACTGGTATGAGGTGCTTCAAAGTAAAAAAATCTGCTTTAATTATAGGTGATATATCAGCATAACCTTCCTAGGTTATGCTTTTCTGGGCCCCTTCTTTTTATCTGTGAGCAGAATGAAAACTTCACCATTTTCCTGAGCTCGGTGACAGTCCGTGCACTAGGCGGGATGAGGGAGGAGGGTTTGCAGGAGAGATTGCAGCTGGCAGATCTGTTCCCTTGAAGGGCGCTCTTTTGAGAGCAAGAGCTGGGCCGAAAGCAGGCACCCCTTGTTGCCACGCAACCATCAGACAGAACCCTGGGTACCAGATACAGCTCATCCATCATTTCCTGGGTTTTCGATGCCCTCAAACGTGGCTACCAGAACTGCACACAGCCTTCAGTCCCTGCCTCAGCCGTGCTGTAAAACAACTTCCTTACTCCTACCTATTAGTCCCCCACGCATATGGTTAAAGATCCTGTGAGTCTCTTATGCTACCACACCTCATCCCTTTGTGTCTTAGTTCAGATGCTGCTGCTGCTGTCTCCATCGTAATGCAGCAAGGGCTCCTCATGTGAGCTGACGTCTCTGCTGAGATAAACGACTCTCAGCGCAGGGAAAGCGGTGGCTGCGAGAAATGTCCACCGATCCACATTTCTTCTGTGTCTAAGTAAGCCCTTCCCGCAGGAAGCTGGCTTCAGCGCGGTGTCGTAGCTGTGACACAGTGCCAGCAATGTGTTGTAGGGCTGTCTCCTTGCCAGATGTGATGAAGACCAGGTTTTACCATCTGATCTCTTTTCCCCTTATATCGGTAAAGGAGTGGCTAATATTAAAAAACACTGGTTCTTTCTTTATGTTGCTATCAACTGTATAAAGATGTTCAGAGCATGTGATAAATGAGAGTTATGCTTGTCTGCATGTGAGAGAACATACCTGTTGTTGGGGCTCAAAACACTGTCTGTTTACAGCCTGCATTGATAGTGCATGATTATTTTCAGTTCTTGGATACATTTGCACACATTTCCTTTGATATTTAATAGTCAGTGTTTATTTGTGCAGTAAAACGCACAACAATACCCAATACCAAGCTATAAAAGTGTGTGCAGGCCTACTGCTCCAATCTCCTGTTGCATGAATATAGTTTTGTCTGGCTCCATCTGATAATATGAAGCCTGTGCCAAGGAGGAAGTTATTGAAAGGATCACGGAGTCATACCCCATTTGGAACAAACAACCAGCAAGTTTAAGGAGAAATGAAATTAAACTTTAACATCACCCTCATTACACGGCGGTGAAATTCACCTCTTATAATTCTGGTTACATTATCTTAGAAAAGCTTTTACTGCCCCTTAGGCTGTAGAAGAAATCCATTAGAAGCATAACCTGAAAGGGACACGAAGAGGTCATCTTTCATCTCCCTGCTCTGAAGCTACATGGGCTGGAAAACTTCCAGCCATGTATTGTTCCAAAAACCTTGTGGGCCTGCCTGACTGCCGGGGGAAGAGTTAAGGTTATGTATAGAAGTTTCCTACTTTCAGATGTCAAAATACGTAACTTGAGCAGGGTCAGCGAAGTCGTATCAGTAAGCGAAGGATGGAAACTGAGAGGAGTCACATCTTGAAAATAAATTGGAACTGGAAAACAGGCCTAGAAGCAATGTGATAAATACTCGCGAATCAATACTTGTCAGCGTGTTATTTGTGCATGTTGTGACTTCATTATTCAGCCAGCCATGAACAGAACTCCATCTGAAGCTAGCGGTTATTTTCCTGCACTTTCCACCAGCAAAGACTGTTGAAACTAAACCAGTGCAGAGTTAATAATGTACACTGGTGTACTTATCGCTTCTGTTCAGATCTGCACCAGCAGTGTCGTGGGAACACTAACAGTAGTAGACTTGGAGCACCTGTAATTATTACTGCAAATTACTAAATTGACCTTGCCAGAAAAAGTGGAGTGAACATTCTCTTGTTAATTAATTTTCTCAAATGCTTTTGTGACTGGTTTTTGAATAGCATGGAGATAGGCCAGAAGAAAAGGCAGGCGCTGGAGAGGTGCATTTAAACGGTGGATGAAGCACTGTTAGCAATTTGGGCACTGCGTTTTTACATGTCCTGATCTGATGAATACCATAATTATTAGGTGCTGACATACTAAGATAATTGGTAAAATGTTCTAAAATAATTTTAAAATTATGCCAATTAAAAAGGAACTTCATCATGACAGTCTGCAAGTGAGGGTTCTGCCCTGGTGACAAGGAACATGTGGAATATTCCTGTTTGGTTTGGTTGATCTTGGAATAGAGCAGTTTCCCGTGTTTCCCACTGACTTGCAGAATACAACACAGGTTTGAGAGCAGCATTTACAGGTAATACCTGTCCTTGTGCAGGAAGCAGCTTCCACTGCTTGGGCTTCAGCTAGCACAGCTCAGTGTCAGGGGACAGCAGCTTCGCAAGGCAGGAGCAGAAAGGGTCACCAGGCTGTGCTGCTGCCCTGCTGTTCAGCTGCTGCTGTGCTTGCAGCTGCACAGCTGTGGACTGCTGTATGCAGGGGGGTTTGCAACATACTGTGTTGGTAAACTGTGAAATCAAGTTACTGATAACAACCTGGATGTGTTTGGAAATACCGAAGGTTTCAAGGATCTTCAGGTGTCAGAAAAGACCGACAGATAAGATTTTTTCTTTAACTGACATTTCTTAGAGACATAATCCCAATGTCCACTGTGTTCAGTAATTTAACTTCTGGGGCCATAGGACAATGGCCTTTGGCTGGTCTGTGGACAAGGTAGGTGCTGGTGGCTTGGCTGGGTCTGGAAAGGAGACGGAAGAGGAACAGCACTTCTTTAATTTTTTAAGTCAAAGACAATGGCAACCATTGATTTTATCAGGAAATTGCTGCTACTGTCAGGAGAAACTCTGGGGACATTCCTTCCCAAAAGCTCCTTTTCTCTAGGAGGATGAAGGAGTTTCTTCATCTCACAAGATTTCTTGCATTTAATTTTCTGCTCAACCTTCATTTATTCAGAGTGGAGAACACTGAATGACTATCCCTGCTTCTCCGTACTGCAGTTACGCCGCTAGGAAAGGGTGAGATCACCTGAGCCCTGCCCGTTTCTGTTTGGGGCAGAAGGGTGGGTGCTGAAGCTGGTGTACGCTTGCAGCAGAGCCCCCCTCTTGGCAGAGGTTCCTAGTGCTTTATGAAACCGCCTGGCTGCATCAGTTAACTGCTTGTTACAAAGCCCTATCAGGGCACATAAAGATCGCAGGGCACTTGATAATTTGATTCTTCGAATAGTTTAGGAGAGCTGATTGTGCTGGAGTAACACAGCAGCAATCTTCCCAAGTACCTGCAGCATGCATGCTGCCGGAGACAAGGGCGATCAATCAGTGTGCTGCCACCGCTATTGATGGAGTCCGAGATGGAGTTTGACTTGAAAGATGAAGAGGAAATTAGTCATAACAGAGTGATAATAGAATGATCAATGCTGCTGGCTGCAGACTTTGCATGTGCAGTGAAAGGGAAGGTACTTGGTCGATGCTAGCCACAGATGTGTAACGGGTGATAAGCCTTATCTGAAATACAAAGCTAAATAGAAGTGACTGGTGTGGTAGAGATAACATTGGCGGCTTTACTAACAAAGTAAGAAAAACAAAAGGGTGAGGTGATGGCCCAGACTTTCAGGCAAGTATAGATAGTTCTGGTGGTTTCTATGAAATTCCTCCTTCTCGCTGTTTGAGTCATGGTTCTGTTTTCTCTCATAAACATTGAGTGTGAAGAAGGAATTAGCAGAGAAGTCGTTTTCCTCCCGCACTCGAGTAGCCGGGGTTGTGAACCAGAAACCTGCTGTCATAAAAACTCTTTGTTACTAAAGACCGCTTTCAGTGGCAATGAAGTCATCCGTTTGGGACAAAACTTCTCTCTTCAATGGGATATTCTGTAGAAGGAGCCTTCAATAGCCCATTTGTTCTGAGTATCATGGGCCTCAGATGCCCCTAGTATGAAGCCTTTGGTCACCAGGTTCCTGAATACTGATCTGGGGAGGAATACATTTATGTCTCACCTTGGGAATCCTTCGCAGCCAGTAGGATTTGGTTTGCAAAATTTTGTTTGTGTAATGCCATTTTGAATTTTTTATTATGTTAATAGTTCCCATAAGAGAAAACAAGACTTCTGAATGTCTGATTGCTTATAGGATCTAGCATTTATTATTTATTCTACATGCTTTCATTGACGGTTGTTGCTAAAGAGAGCGCCTCATCCTTGTGGGTTCCAGTACTTTTATAGAATGTCATATTCTCAGGAAATCTTTAAGCAAATCATTAGGGATCTTCATCCATTTCCCATCCTTCCATGCACGTAGGTGTTTCAGTGCACTCCAACTATGTGATTTTCAGCATTCTGACTTGCTGCAAAGACTAAGAGATGGATTTCCACACCCTGGCCTTTTTCACAGCCTTCAAGGTTCTTATTCACAGCATCTAATCCACTCTCTGAAATGTTCTTAGCTACTTTCCTCAATAATATCAGATGATGAACCAGATAATGAGATTGCCTTATCCCAATCATATGCTTTAAAATATCTTGTGGGGTCAAAATTTCATTATTTTAATCTTCCATTGACCATTCTATGAACTCTTTCAATTCACTGTGGCTTTTCTACAAAATTACATTACCTAGTGGCTTGTATGAAATCCTTTTTTAATGTCCTCAAGTAGTCAGTAGCTTTTTAATACAAAATTTTGTTCTAAAATTCCTTTTCCATGTAGTAAACTTTTATTTCTTGGCATTACTGTCCACTCAAATGGTGATGTGTTTCTCTAAGTTCTAAGTGCAGCTGGAACTGAGACTCCCTGCAGCACAGGGGCAAGATTTCGCTTTCTCTCCATCAGTGATCATGCCAGTGCCTTCATCAACTGAGATAATCAGTCATGTTTGTGAAGAATGTGGGCTGCAAACCCCTGATTTTAGCATAACTTCCCCTCTTAAAGCATCAAAGGAAGGTAATAAAGATTGGACAGAGCTGGTCTAGCAGTCCCGCATCTTTGGAATGAGCAAGAAATGGAGTGCCGCAGGAATCATGCTAGGTAGATGACATGCTTTAACTGAGCTGAGTCCTTGAAGAATTAGTCTGGTGATTAGGGGAAGACCACAGTCGAGTGTCTTTTTAAATCAGGTAATTTTAAATTAACTCTCCTTTCCTTCTCTAGTTAGTACAGTCCATTGTTCTCAATTTATGGCTCAGGTCGCTATCTGATGTTCAAAACACCGTTTCCCAAAGTGTCTCCTGATGAGTTTAATGTAGTTTGAGACCCTTTTATTCTTGAATGCTACAATTGCAATGAGATTAGGAAGCAGAGTGGTTAAAAAGAGTTTCCATTGCTAAAAAAAGATATTGGTAGATAGCCCAGAACTTTTCAAACGAGAAAAAAGTGTAAAAGACTAGAAAGCTGAAAACAACCCATGTTGAGAGACTACCTGCTGCCCAGAGCAATACGGGCTCCACCTTCTCCAAGCTGCAGTTCCCTTTGCTTTCTAATAATATGCCAGGTGTAACGTGAATGACTCCCAGATCAAGTGTTGCTTGATAAAAACGGGTTAGGAGAAGAAATCCGTGGGAGCTCGCCACGTCCTGCTCTGTGCAGCTCACCCTGCCTGCCAGGCAAACAGGCGGCAGAGCGATTAGCATTCAAGTAGCAATGAGATGTGTGATTTGGGTTTTTCAGGTCTCTGCCTTTTACATTCTCATAATAGAAATTATTATGGATCCTCTGAAATATTGCATTTGTCACAGTAAATTCAGATGACTGGTGACATTAAGTGCTGTTATGGGTCTGGGTCATGATTACTGCCAAGCAGAGCCCTGTTCTGGCTGAGCGAGTGTACATTAACTCAAATAGCTAGATTATTATCTGTCATGGCTGTTGAATAAGGCCCAGTTTTTCTAGCAACAGGGTGGGTAGGAAAGTGTCTGAGGGAAGTGTCTGTCTCTTGCAGAAGGGTGAATTCAGGATTAAGTCCTCGTGCTATTGCTTGGGTAAATCAAAAGCGTTTGAGCTAATTCAGCCTTTCCAAATTGCACTTTTCTGCTTCTGGCTGAGGCCAACTCCTGCTTATGCACTGGAGAAGAGTTATTGCCTATGGGCCTAGGAAAAGGAAAGGAAGAGGCAGACATCTCTGGAGCAGACAATGATGAGGTTACATGGAAATTACACTCCCAGCTACAAACATACAGTATTTTCCCCTACCATTAAGTGTTTTTCTCTTCTGTCACACAGTTTACATCCAATCTGTCACAGCAATCTTGCTCTGGAGTTCGAGTGCATCTCGGCCTTTGATTTCCATCCTCTCCAGACAGGTTTTTAGGTTGACTGCCAAAAGTCAGGTAGCTTACAACATAAATTCACTGTCTTCAGTTCCAAACAGTGGCTTTACAAATTGCACTTTCATTATGTAAAATAAAGCAATTTATATCCATTGACAGTAGATACAGTGCTTCAGTGCACACTGTTTGGATTGATGTGTTTGAGAGGTTAAACTAGCTGCCTTCCAAACGTACGCGTGCTTGTTCTGCTGCATGGTCCTTGTGTCTATAAGCACTAGCCTGCTCATCTTCCAGAATGAAGTAGGTCAGTCTTGAGTTCTGAGGTTAGCCATTTGAATCTGGAATGAAATGCACAGATAGAAGTAGTTAATTTGTTTGTCTTGCTGGTAAACCTCAGGCATCTGTTATTACAAGACTGCTCATCAGAAATAATAAATCCATGCACTTTTTTCCTCTGAAACACTGGCATGGTATAATTGTATTATGATTTATTTTACAACCTCAAGACCAGAACCTGAAATATTTACTCAGGCAAAATTAGAAATCAAGGAGAGTAATCGATCATTCACAACTAGGGAACTGTAATCCTTTCTGTGTCTGTTTAGTAGGCTAAGTACAGAATAACCCTGTTGTTAGAACCTCTGACAAATGCAAAGAATGAAAGTCAGGTTTCTTGATTGCTAATGACCTTTCACCCTGAGCCTTATTAATGCAACTCACCCCAAGTAACAGTCATAAACAGTAGTTCAGCCTTTCTAATATCAAGGATACAAGTTCTTAGTGGAAATGATAATTTGAGACCCCAGTTACCTAGCTAAATGGGAGCACTGGACAAGGCATCCTCCAACTTTTCCATTGCCTTCCATATGGATATGACCTATGAGTGGGATTTCTCTCCCTGGTCAGACCTACTCCAAAAATTACCAGTTGTGTAAGACTGCATTTGGTTTAGGGGGGAGGGATGCAATACGGGGTTTTGCCCATATTTTCCTCTTCTCCAGGCTATACTAGGCATTCCTGATGGATAGCTGTCCTACTGTGTGTTTTAAGATCCAAACCAGTCACTACAACTTTGGATGTAAACAGAAAAACTTCCTGTGGCTTTTAACTGCATGGAGACACAGATCAGATTGCAAATCAGCAGTGTTTTCAGGGTAAAAACACTGCCCACCAAGGAACTGTTAATGTGTGGGGAAATGAGCTGATTTGGGAAAGAGCAATTAGTATGTCTCTTAAAGAATTACCCCAATTTTCAAGCCTGAATTGTCAGGTAACTGTAAATCAGTATGTAGAAAATGGTTTTTCGTGTTTGATTTGTGCTTAGTAAAAAGATCATAAAATTCTCAAGGTTCTGCATTCTTTTAATTTCCAGCTGTCTCGGGTAAACTGGGAATTGTCACCATAACTCTAAGTCCTGATGTGTAGTTAGTTAACAAAACACGTTGTTACACTGCTCCATAAGTCCTGACATTAATAGTCAGGTTCTTTAGTCAAGAGAATGGTGAGCCTAGAATAATAAAATACAGTGGAATCAGTGTCAACCAAAATGATTATTCAATGAAAATTTACCCGAGCAGGCCGGTACCCATACCTGAATCACAGAATGAGGTCAGCTGAGAGGTGTAAGTCATCACTGTTTCATAATTTTGATACGTGCTTTGGGTTCATTTTGTAGCCTGTTAAAAATGAGACATCATTGTGACATCTTTCTTGTCCCTTAGAAACGAACTGCACGGAGGCAATCCCGTACAGTTCCCTTAGGAAATTATTAGCTGAATCTGTTGGAAGTTGGTTTGTTTATTTGAGTGGAGTTACGCTGGTTTACATCAGCTCAGGATATGATGGATATTTCCTTGGATTTTTCACAAATCACTGCAAATGCAGTATTTTGGGAATACATTCCTGTGATGTGAATAAAAATTTCTGACTGTGGTTTTTGAGATATAGAATCACAGAAAGGTTTGGGTTGGAAGGGACCTTAAAGCCCACCCAGTTCCAACCCCCCTGCCATGGGCAGGGACACCCTCCACTAGCCCAGGTTGCTCCAAGCCTCATCCAGCCTGGCCTTGGACACTTCCAGGGATGGGGCATCCACAGCTTCTCTGGGCAACCTGTCCCAGTGCTCCCCACCCTCTCTGGGAAGAATTCCTTCCAGATATCCAATCTAAATCTCCCCGCTTTCAGATTAAAGCCGTGACATACACTGTGGGTGGAAGGACCCGAGGCCCTGTCTGTCAAAGATAGGCAGGTGCATTTTGGCTAGAACACCCTGGAAATGATGCTGTTCATAGCTTTGAGTTCAAAGTGGATCAGTCACTGAAATTAGAATGATGCATGTAAAATTGAACAGATCTTCTGCCTTCTGAGTTTGGGTTTGTTAGGAAAGTTATTTTCCAGTGGGAAAAAACCCAGCTCTGCCATTTTATTCAGGCTACAGGAGCTGTCAGTCCTTCACAATGACTGTTTGCAAGCAGTGACATTTGCAAAGTTCTTCCTTACAGCTGTTGCCAACTGGCCTGCACAGAACATGGGTGTAGATGTGCTCATCCCTTACCCTTTACAGATGCTGCTCTGGCAAGTGTCACTGCAGCAATGTCCATCCAGAGTGTCACTTGAGAAACATCTGCCAGATCTGCCTGCCAGCATCAGCTAAATCATCTCACCATGGATCGAATGTCCATCCTTGCCTCTCCCTCTAAGAATATCATCGGGAGCTGTAGAAGAGCTGATAACTAGCCATGAGTGACTTGCAGCAGATGCTAAAGATTGCAACACTCCTAATGGTGAATTTTTTACTGTGAGATCTGAAACTCTAGAAACTTTATTCATCACTGAGGAATGTTTACTCTGATTTGAAGGGACTGGATGGAGAAACCTGTGGGAACAGAACAAGGAAGGAAGTGATTAACAAACATTCCATACTAGCCCTTAGCCTGGAGTATCCTGAATTTAAAGCTCATTGAGTCAGGCACTGTAAGTGAGATAGATAGGAGATGGAGAGCAAAGCAAAACTGAGACAAAAGGAACAAGGACTTTTAAGCTTGTTGTAAATTGCCTAATCCTGTGGAGATTAATGTTTCATGCGCTTTATTTCTGATGCATAGTCTTAACATTTTTCTGCTGCAGATTACCACTGTCTGTGGTTTGTCAATCTATGCCGAGTCTCAGTCTCAAAGGACAGACGGTTGTGTGCTGCAGCACTGACAAGAAATATCAAAATTAATTAATTCAGGAAGTCAAAGTTGTTCTTACATTCTCCTGCATCGTCCAACTGCAGGGGATGTGCTGTGCAGACTTACAACCCATCCTGCTGCTGCCAGTTTCCTAGCGGATCACTGCACTCGCGGCAGAGCTTCCTTGAAGGCAGAACGTGGCCATCACCAACTGCTGGGTCCAGACCTTGCCACGGGAAGGATCTGTTCCCTCTCAGAACAGGAACTTCCTAGGTGACCTTTCCAGCTGTCAGTCACTCCCGCTGAGGTGCCTTTGATCCCAAGGAGAGGCACAGACCGATGCATCGCTGTTAAGAGCACTAAATTTAGCAGCTGTGTCTGTTTAATTGGGACTCTCGGCAGAACATGACTGCAGAGGGAGCCTGGAGGGAAGTAAGAGATCACTCAGGTATGAATTGCAAATGTTTTAAAGCTTCGCTCTCCCCTGGATAACACCTCCCAGGACCTGTGATATTTGTGCCTCTGCCATTCCTGGGCAATCTCCTGCACTTGGATGGGAGGTTCTTCCAGTGCAGAATGTTTAGTACAAGTATACAAGAGAGCTACTTAATATGTGCCATTTTTCAGTCATACAGCATGATACTAAAGATTTTCCAGAGCTGCTGAAGATAATTGGACATCACAAAGGCTATTTTAGACCATTTTCATAAATTTCTGCAGGAGCTGAGTGCTAAACTCTGCATCTTTTGTCAACAGCTGTCAAAGGTCCCTGGGAGGTGGGTGGTGAAGTATTGCTATTGAGAGAAACTTTATCTTACCAAGACAGCAAGGAGGAAGGCAGCTTCCGGGAACCTGCAATCTGCAAATTCTTCTTCCTGAAAAAGAAACAAAGGATTTCATCCTACTTTTCTAGAGATTAGCTTTTGTTTAATCTTCCAATCTTCTGGTGTACTGAATCACTGACTACTCTAATAACAACATACTAGTTAATCCTTATGAAACATGTAGTGATAATTCAGGCTAAGAAACAATTCATGTTTCACTGCTGCCAGCTAAAAGCTTACGTTAAAATTCTGCTGTTCTAGAAAAAAAATGAAATGTGATTATTTTTTTTCTCCTCATTTCCCCCACAGTGAACTCTCTAATCACAATATTCTCAGTTATTTCATCTTCTTCATAGATGGTCAGTTCTTACTGGGTTTTATTTCATATTCTCTCAAAGCAGACCAAAGGTCCACCCTTCCCCTTCATCAGTAAACAAGCAAGAAAGCCTGTTAATTACAGGTGGTGTTTATGTTTAAAGGTCTGCTCTAGCTTCACAGAAATCAACAATTTTAATTGTTTTGGGAAGAAAAACAGCTGTTTGGTAAAAAGAAAAAACAATCTATAAATAGAAAAAATCTGCAAAATGTCATAATTTTTGTTGATAAGAGGATTTTTTTTTAAAAAAGACAGTTTGAGAAAAAATGTCATACCAATAATTTCTCTTAAAGACATCTCAACAGTATGCTGCTAGTTCAAAAGCTAATCCTAATCTGCCACTTTCTGCTATTTTGCTGCATAAACGAGCTTCCTAAAACTGCAGGTTCCACAGCAGCAATCCATCATACAAGCTGGCAAAATGGTAACTTTAAGTAAGTTTAAAAACTACCAGGCCAACAGCAAAACGTGTGATCGTGCTGAGATGTGCACTGCAAGCTGCTCTTCATGGACCTGCTGCGCTGCTTCAGGCTTAGTATGTGGTACTTGAACAGCTGAGGGGCTTTTTCAGTGCATTAATATGTAAGGAGCAGGGAAGTGGAGAATTGGGTCAGGATTGGGCTTTTGGGCTTTGTCACTTTAAGTCAGGTGTCAGCTTCACTTTGCAGATCGAATTTGTGAAAGTCTTATGTGGTGCCCTCCCAGGATTTCAATCATCACATGGTGTCAGTAATGCAGTTGATGATTTTGCACTGTTCCTGGAGGGGGGAAAGTCTGCCTGTTAAATAGGAGTAATGAACATCCTGCTTCTACTATAACCTTACTGCACGTTTACTGCTGTCGTGTGGGAGGGGAAAAGGTTTTCGTGGGGTACGTGCCACACAAAATACAGGCTCAGCAGTGCTCCACAGACTGGTCAGTGGTGCAGTGAAAAACAGCGAGACCTGGTGATGACAAGCTTTAGGACTACAACTAAAGCCACATTTCAAACTGGGCTTTTATGGTAGTGAGACAGCTCTCCTGCATCGCACATGTTCCAGCCCAGTTCCCTGGGCATGGATCTGCCTTCTTAACCTGGTCCACTCTGCTTCATTTTTCTCTTTTCCATTTGCCTCCTTCAGATCTTCCTCACTAGCACGGCCTTCTCCGATGTTTTAAAAATAGATGGCTGAAAATAAGAACGTTACATAAAAACGGGGAACCACTGAGGCACACGGAAAACGTTCATGATAAATCACTCTCCCTCCTTTACCTTTTGCACTGACTGAACTCTTTGGAGCAGCCGCCTTAAGTGTCTCTAGAGGTAGCCCACTCGGTGCTGCTGGACCTGCAGACAGTCAGCAGTGAGTAACCCCGTGGCAGACTTAGATTCAGTCATCCCGGTGGCTTCAGGTGATGACAAAGTCTGTAGGCCAGGCTGGATGATCACAGTCAGGGGTTTGGGCTTCCAGCTTAATGGAACCGCATTTGCAGGTGCTTGTCAGTGTAACACGGTGCAGTAATAACTGCGGGGTTCAATAATAATTGTAATAATTTTATGCTTTACTTCAAATAGCACTGGAAATCACTACTCAGTGTAAAAACAAACCATTGTCAAAAACGTGACAATTACAGATTAAATAACTTTTCTGTGATAGAAAAACATGACGAAGGAATTTAGATCTTTTAAACATGGCATTTAATCTTTTGCCAGTATAAAGTTGTGAGTTCATTTTCAATATTGCCTATTTTCCTATTGCTTTTACATTACTAAGTCAATTGGCTTTTGGTTTTGTGGTTAGATTTTTTTAATCTGGTTTACTTGTGTTTAATTTCAAGAGGGATTTAGCTGTGGAGAAAGCCTGAGGTCCAAAGATCAATTCATTTTGTTGTATTTTTCCCCCCCCACCTTTTCAAGTTTCAGAGGGATTGGAAGTAATTTGTGTGCTTTTCTACGTGCTTGCACACGTTGTTTGCATCTGTAAACAGCACGATACTAGCCTGATTTTCAGTACTTCTGTAATTTGGTCTGCTTGCTCTGATATGCTAAAGGAGAAGCCATTTGTTTAGTCGGGAGCGCCCAGGTAGCTTCTGAGCAGTTAGTTGGAGCTTCCCTTCTAGAACGGTACACGTCAGTGATCGAGTCTATTTACTGCTCTCGGTGTGAATCATTGTGAAGGAGGGCCGGTCCTGAAACCTCGCTGCCATTGGTGCCCCAGACCTGTGAAAGGAGCTAGCGTAAAGTCTGTGACAAAACCCTCTTTTAATAGGGGCAAAAAAGCTGAAAGTGAGTTTCTCAGAGTGCATAACACAGCATTCTTTTGGTGCACTATGTCTTGGGAAACTTACTGTATCGTTTTTCCTCCCTCAGGATATTATCTTCCACATGGAGATATCTGTTTGGATGAGTGCCAGCTAAAGCTTTTCCATTGCTCTTCTTGTGGTTGTTTGCAGGATTTTAGAACAGACATAGAGCCACAGCAAGCGAAGCACCGTCTCGGTGTTAATTAATCAGGCTGGGGGATGAGGGCCAGCCGGGATCGTTATAAATTGCTAGGAACAGCAGGGGAAGCTCAGGCAGCTGGGTGGTCAGCGTGTGGGCTTGCAGAAGGAAAAGTATCTTCTGTTCTGTAGAGAATCCAGGCTGGAGGAAATAAGGGGGGCTCTCTGTCAATTTTTAAAGCTAGAACTAGTTTCTGTTGCACTATTTATTGATTGTAGGTTTTTGTATATCCCTTTGCAGTTCTGGAGGAACACATTGCATGTGATTTCTCTACAAGGAATATCTGCTAAGATAAAGCTGAGGGGTTTGATTAAGGGTTGAATTTATTGAAGGTAGTGGAAAAGCAGGCTTGAAATCAACATTTCTTTCTGGTAGGATCCCTGGACTGAGGTAATCTGCCCAATGCCACTCAGGTAACACTTTGACTAGCTACTGTATTCTGGGGTCAAATCATGCTTTTGGCATTGAGGTGTTCTCCTGAGCTGTGTCAATCTCTCTGCTGTGAATTGACACCTACATGGGCAGTTGAAGGCAAACGCTGGAGGCTGTTGGTTTTCTTTGGGTTGGTTGTAATATATGGAATAATCCTACCTGACTAATGCTCGTGCTGACACTTTAAATCTTCTTTTTCCTTTTTTCTTCCCTTAACACTACAACACGTCCCTGCCCTCTGAGTAAACCTGAGTAAAACCTAACATTAATTGGCAATCTTCTTGCCTTCATGCTAAGCTACCCAAGGTATTTTACTGTTAATTTCACAGCTCTCGGAACCTCAAGGCAATGCAGCACCTGTGAGTGTCCAAGCTAGTGACCGATGCCTATAGTTAGGAAGGAGTGCAATGGTCTGCTGAGCTGAGAAACGTGCTCAGCGTTACATGGGGTTCTGTTAGTTTGTCACGTGAAGTATCTTGTAGATTGTTCTAGCTCTCCTTGCTTCTGCTGGGGACGGTGCAGAGCAAGGTGCAACTAAAAGGAGGTTACAGAAGGGGATATGTGAAGACAAAAGCATAACAAAGATCTCTAGGTGATTCTGGGTGTAAATCCGACCATTTAGAGTACCAAAGGATGCAATTGGTGGAAGAACCCAGAAAATCTCAGGTTGTATTTGGTAAGGTGGGCAGGAAGTCCTTTCACAGCTGCTGTAGCGAGGAGCTTAGTCTGCAGAAGGAATCTGGCAGCTATTAATTGACCTGCACAAGATGCATGCTTGAAGGCAGGAGAGGGATAAGAGGGGCACCGAGGAGGGAAATGAGTGCTTGTGCTGGGTAAGACAGAGTAAACCATGATAGTGCTATTGCTGTGTTGTTATGTTCAGGGTGCAAGACTTTAGGGCTGCTTATTCTTGCTCTCTGAATAAAATGAGAATCGCATAAATATTGGCAGTCCACAGAGCTGGCTTTAAGCCAGAGCTGAGCAAGCAAACAGCTATGACTATGCCAGCTTTTCCCTAAAATAAGGGTGCCCATACAGAGTAGGGTCAGCACCTCCTTGTAGTTGTAACTGGAGTGTATTCTCTCCCATGCTCAGGAACACGATTGTCTAACGGTGGCTTCCAGGATGGAATATTCCCTGCTATTAGAGACCCTTTGGTGGCCCCTTTTCTCTCTGTTGGGAACAGGATGAATGAGGAATTGCATCCCTTTTCTCCCAGTTTCCCACCCAGAATCAGCCACGGTGCAAACCTTTGAAGGTCTTATGAAACTCCCTCCCTTTTGGAAATGCGGAGTTTAGGAGCGGTCGCTGTAGCTGTTTCAGAGAGTGCACAGTCTGTGTGTTTTTAGGAAGATCAACATATATAAGAAACTACAGCGTGGTGTGGGAGGAGCGGAGGTAAGAATGGAAATACAAAGGCTTGTGTTTGTACCTGGGTTTGCAGTTCTTGTCAACAAGGTGCAGGGTCACAGTCCAACAAAACTTGTACAGCCTGAAGTGTTGGTCACGGTTGGTGGTAACAGCAAGGTTAATCTGGCCCTTCAGTCTTCTGATTGACCTTTTTTACATTTCAGAATCACTTGATGAAGGAAGGGAACGACAGCGAACATACTGCAGCAATGTGGAAGTGCTTACACCTCACTCTCAGCTGTGGTAAGTTGGTTTAAGTCTATGGATTTTTAAGAGTGATACTGATGGATGCCACATCTAGGCTGCTTTTCTTGTCTGTTCTCCTTTGGTATGCCAAGCTGAGGTACAGAAGCAGGCAGTGTGAAACAGAGGTCTCTTCTAAAACCAGTCAGAATCTGTTACTTCAATGAAATATAGACAAGTACAAAAATTAACTACCTTATCATAATATTTAGTTGCAGTTCCTAGAGTTTTCAGTATAGCTGGTGATTCAAAGTCTCTAGACTTTCCCAAAGCCAGAGACAAGTAACAGCTCACTGGAATTATCCAAAAACCTGCTAAAACAGGCCTTTACTTTGCTGTTATTTCAACAAACAGTGATTAAGGACCAGCAAACCTATTATCCTATACTGCTGACATACTTTGCTCTTTTGGGAGGTGATTTGAAACTGGTTTATCTCTTGTTCTGTGTAGTGTTCCCTCCAATATTCTTGCTTTTGAAGTGTATTTCTGTGGTGGGTGGTTTTGCTGTTTGTTGGTTTTTTTTCTAATGCCACTTGCATCGTAACTCTGAGGAATGTACCCTTGGATACAGTTTTATTCAGAAATGCAAAATTCCATAGACAAAATGCAGTTTTAGCTTCATTTAGAACATTTCACAGTCTCTGAATCACTTACCACATAAATCTATTTGACCTTCGATTTCCCTTAAGTGTCTTTGTATCAGCATGAAATTAGTTTAATTTGTTTAAGCATGAATACTTACACCTTAATGAGCTGATAGCATGATCTTTATCATGACTGCTCTGAATGCTGCTGTGTGCAAGCACCATTGCTTACGGTGTTTTATCAGTGTTATGCTTATGTATGATCCTATGTGTCAGACTTGGAATTACAGACAGAGCTGGTTTCAACCTATATGGTTTCACCCTCTCTTTCCTAAAAATATCCTGTAAAAACCATAGTAATTGTGCTGTATGAGTCTGTTAATGTATCTTTGCTGAATCGTGAAATACGTTTTTGTCTTTAATCATGTGCAGCTCATAGTTCTGTTGTCTCTCTGAAGCTTGAAAATTTCCTGGAGTTTGTTGTCTTTGAGCTGAGATGATTTTTGTGACATTCTCATGTAAAAGCCTCTCAGAGGTAGAGCAGCTCTACCTAATTTGATGAGGGACTAGGTAGTTAGGAAAGCTTCAGGGTAGGTAGGAAAAAGTAAAACATCAGACTGATGAAAACTTATCATTGGGAGAAGTAGATTCTCAAGGCATAAAGTTTTGATTGTCACCTGCTTTGTTGTTCTGGTGAAGATCTTTCAAGAAACGGTGATTTGCAAGTGAAGTTTTAATCAGAAAATGTTAACGGCTATTTTCCTAAAAGACAGTGCGAGACACTTAAAGGACAGTACAAGAACTGTTGATTGAAGGACATAAGCACTTCCTTTGTTTTATGAGTATTCTCTGTTCTTGGGTGCAATCCAATTATCTTTAGTATTTGTCACACAGTACCTTTAGTGTTATGAATTTTAATTCTTTAAGGAGATGGCTTTTTGTCTAGCAAATAACCTGGATGTGGAGTTAAAGCAGAGGGTGAGACATCAGCAAATGATTGTGCTGTTTGTCTGAAATGAAGTGCAACGTCATTGGATTCTCTAGGTCAATACAAATTGTACCCCATCTCCTTTCACTTTAGGCAGAGTGATTCTGTACCACTCCATTTCTTCTTACTGAGAATAGTCATGGTTTCTTGAAAGCTGGTGAAAGAAATGATTTTGAAGAAGCTGAGATAAAGCCTATTGACTCGTAGTTAGTGCCTAAGTAACATTTGGCTGAATGCTGGAACTGGCAAGCAGGAAATTTTGGATGCTCTTCTGACTTTATTATATGCTTGCATAGAATTCTATGCTAATACGTTAACTCCTAAAGGATTGTTTTACACAAAATTGTCAGGTATGAAGCAGTAGACCTTTTCATTTAAGATTTAAAAATTTTAAGTGTTGTTTCAGGATGATTAAGTTTTATTACCTAGTTATGGAACTTATTACTGGTGATATAACAGACTATAACGTTCAGAAGAGAAACACCCGGAGGGGTTTTTACAGCCCTTCCCTTTTAGACATATGCTTGAATTTTACAACTGGTGTAGTTATGGCAGTGATCAAGTATGGAAATAATGAAATCTGAGCTGGATTTTTATCCTTCTGGCTGTATCTACCATATTATTCCACTCAGGTGCTCCCTGAGGCCTTCTGCTTGGTGCTGGTGAGCCAGGCCTGCAAGTTTGACTTGGTTTCCTTGGTACTATTCTGAATGCCAGGTCTTTCTTATAGTGAGGTAGCTCTGCGTTAGGTTTTTTCCCCTCTGTGAGCTGTTCATGGAGATCAGATACAGGCTTAAGAACTACAGGAACACGGAACTTTGGGGAAAATAGGTTTTTGAGGATTAAGGACACATGGAGGAAAGGGAAAAACCTTAGTTCTTGCTCTTCATCATCTTTTTCTTGTGAGGATCATTTCAGTTGTCCAGAAAAAACCAACAGAGTAACCTGGAGCAGTAGGCTGCATCCTAATATTGCAAATTAAGAACTGAAGGTTCCTAACATGATCCTCACCCCATGTGCAACAGCCGGTTTGCCCAGACTAGTCGGGGAGTTCTGTAGAGCTCGGCTGAGCTGAGTGCTGGTGTCCGATAAGGAGCGAGGAGCATTCAGCTCAGTCCCTGCGCTTTGCCTGCTGGGAAAATCTGGTTGAATGCCCCATGTCAGAGGCCAGCAGAGAACCCAGCGTGCATATTGAGTACCTGAGATATTCCCAGCCTTGTCCCATTCTTGGGGCTTTCCAGGTATTGTGCCATGGCTAGGACTCATGGAAGCATCGAAAGCCCTTTTTAGCTTCGCTAAGCCATAGCTACAGAAGCAAAGCCATTCACAGAACAGGATTTAATACTTTCAGTAAGAAGTGCTAGACAGATCTAGCTTTTTGCCATGCAGCAACCAGACTCTATTTAGGAAACATGAGTATTATATCAGTCTTTTATCAGTTTTAACTTCAGCACGTGACTAATAATTTATTACTTGTAGAAGTAAAAACTTTCTAATGCTCCTTCAGGGAATGTGCTGTACTTCTAATTTCCTTGACCTTCTAGGTTTTCATCATTATTTATAGATTACTGCAAGGTATTAAAATAATTTTCTGAACAAAAAAAAAAAAGGGGTAATGCTTTTCTGGCAGGGAAACTGATGAAAATCAAGGAGGAGAAACAGCTGGAGGACAGCCGGGAGGTATAAGGGCTGCAATGAGAATTCCAAACAACCTGCAGGACCCCTGCAGAGATGAGGGTCAGGTCAAAGCAAAGGTCTTAGCCCCTCAGTACTGCTTCAACATCATAGCAAATTTGCATATAGTCTGTGATCAGAACCCATTTGCTGTATGTTGGTTCCAAGCCAGACCAGTAATTGGAAGGGTGCTGTACTGGGTTGTCACGTGATTCTGTCATGTCCTGGCTGGTTTGCAGAGCAGGGTGTCGATCGACTTCCCACAGCGAAGTGGCAAGGTGGGGAGTTTCATGGGTCCCTTCATTCTACAGCAGAGTTGTTGTATATCAGAGTATCAACTAGAAGCTTAAAAAGAGATGTAATGCATTGGTGAGGGCTGAACAAATGGTTTCCCCTGGATAATGGGGGCTGTTCCTCTGCAGATTCTAGGATACAGATTCAGGGAATAGGCTCTGAACTAAAAGAAGCTGGATGCCAGGCACCTAAACTGCTCTTTTAATTAAGTCTGGTTATGAAATTATATGGTCTTGGCAACAACAATAGCTGCTAATTGTAACTGCTTGTTCTGAATTTGTTACTTGTTGAGTTACACAGGAACTAAATGTTCCTCTCAACATATTTTTCCCTCCCTAGTAACACCATGAATCACGAAGGACATTTTCTGTGAAAGCTGGTGTAGCCCAGACCCAGCCATAGGGAGAGATTAAGTTAGAAACAGAAATAAATGGTCCTGATTCTGCTGAAAGTACAAGCACATACATCGCTGTTAAACACCAGTGATTTTTTGGTTTTGGGTTTTTTTTGTTTTACCTTCATGTTTCAGCACATTGTTACATTGTGTTTTGGAAGAACTTACATAAACTTAAATGCTTGACTGAGTCGGGGTTTGGGTTGCTGTGAATTTGGACGCGTGTTATGTCCACAGCCCCACCTACATCACAGAACCTGCTGGACATTAAGCTGTTATAAGCACTTGGGCAGTAAAAGCCCCGATATTTTTCCAGCTCTCTGCACGTTTAGGGCAATGTGGCTGGGCTAATTATCCGTGGGACCATGCTGAACTAATTGCTGAACTAGCGAGAAAACGGAATTAGAAAAAGCAAATCAGTTGCACTACCTAATTGTTTGTGTTTCTAAAGATTGTGTCAGTGGGGAGAAATGACTTTTTCAAGACAGTGCTGTTCTGTGTCAGGATACCTGTCCTGCCAGGGATCAGTCAGCAGGGAGCAGGTGCTGTCCTTGGCTCTGCCAGAGCAGAGGTGCAGAAGGGGACTGTGCTGGGTATTGTGGCAGTGTGCAATAGTTTTCCCTAAGAAAATTGTCTGGATTTTGTCTGGTTTGCCATCTAACTAGTCCTGCTGTAGAAAATTGCTGGCAAAAAGATAAATGCTAATTGCAAAAAATAAAAAAATCAGATGGATCTAGACATAAAGCAGCAGAAATTCCACCCATTTTGTGGCCAATATAAATGCCTGTCATCTAGTGTCGACTTGTTCCAATTGTGTAGGAACATCCCCTCTATAATCCGCTACAGTTTCTCTGGTTTAAATCGTAGGGTCAATAGCAAGATAAATCCAAGAGATTAATTTGAGTCACGTGCTCTGAATTGTGCCAACAACTGTGCTTTTCTGTACTTAAGCTATGCAGTGCGGTGAGGATAGTGTCTAAAAACCCAAACTCCCAAATGCCTGAGTGGGGTTGCATAACTCTGCAAGTGCCTGTGTCTGTACATCCACGTGGGAGCGGGGTCACAGCGCCTGGGAATACTCCTGGGCTCCAGACTGCACCGTACTGTGCCAGAGCGGTGCCTGCCGAACGCTGGAACTGAACAGTCCCTTCACCGAGCTCTGCTCCATCCCAAGGTCACGGGGACCTTGGTAAGATGTAAGAAATGGGATAATAAAAGCTGAAAATGTGATTAAGAAATAATTCAGGCCTTGACTCACTTCAGAACTTCAGTACACGCCCAACACTCAGTGTGTCGGTGTTCTGCAGGTACCAACAGGACTGCTTACAAACTGGGTGAGCACAGACCGGGCCTGCGTCTCTTGGGTTCCATTGTCACTGCATTCACCACATCTGAAAGGTGGAATTGTAGCTGATCGTCTACATTATCCCCTGAAAGAGCATTGGAAACTTCTGTGTAGTTCTGTCGCTTTCTTCTGGCTATAGTTGGATAGCCCAAAAGGAACATCTTCCATTTGCATTAGGAAATGACTCCCACTGCCTGGCTGGCAATCATTCCCCTCGTTCTTTACTATTGAAACCTTTGGATACTTCTGTCATCTCACTTTCAATAACTAGTTTTTATCATTCTTCCAGAGAAGCCATTGCCATTCAGTAAAAAAGATAACACCAACTCTTTTTAACGTGGTCAATAAGCTCAGGTTTTTTTATTCCTCGTTAGTATTTTAAATAAGTATCTGAAAAAGAAGTTTGAAAACTTTTGCTGTCTGGTATGAAATGTTTACAGTTTGCAGACCGCAACTGCGTTTCGAGCAGATTCTCTTGCAAACACCATGTGTTTTATACAGCAGCAGTGCAATTCATTATTTATAGATTGATCGTCTGGCTACAGGCAAACTTTGAAAGCTTTCACATACAGTGCTTTTATTTTAAGCTTATTAGTGGCTTTAGATACAGAACTCAGATTTGTATTGAGGCGTCTTCTGTGTGCCTGGTGGATGAGCATTGTATAAACAACCCTGGTGCGTAGCCCTGGAAGGATCCATTCTACAGCTTGGCTCAAGATGTTAATTGCAAGAACACTGGAAACTCAAAGGCAAATAAAATAACAAGTGTATTTGTGCCAACAGAAGCTGTTTTGTTTGTTACTCATTCAGTATTAGGTATTCAGCAAGATACACGACTGGCAGAGACACAGTTTATTCTTATTAGTCATAGAGAATGCATATTTATTGGCGAATAAACTCTGACTTTTGACATTCACCAAGCCTCCAGCTCCGTAATGATGCACTGGAGCCAGCTGCGTTGGCTTGGCTGCTTATTATACCTAGGCTGGCAGAGAAAAATAGCGTCGTACCCTATGCTGTTGCTTTGCTTTGTGTCTTATGTTGACGTACGTATGCGTATGTTTCTATTCCTGTTCTTGGGAAGGTTTTACAACCGGGCTTAGTTCCCTGTGTAAATGTATTTGATTGGTGATGCTTGATCCTCCAGGATCAAGCTGTCTGTGTCATTGAAGGTGTCGCTTTCACCGGAGTGATTGGCGTTTTTCACTCCGTTTAGCCGAGACTGCAGTCGTTCATGTTCTTTTCTCAGCTCCGAGTAGGAATGGGAGAAAGTGTGGAATATTGATGTTGCAGGAAAAGACATGATGAGAATCCCACTGAGGATGCTGCTCAGAGCCACCATCTGGCCTGGGACGCTCCGTGGGACCATGTCTCCGTACCCCACCGTGGTCATTGAAATGATAGCCCACCAGTAAGACGCGGGTATGCTGGTGAATTCAAGCACCTTCCCAGATTCATTCTCAGCGAGATAGACCAAAGGAGAGAACAGAGTGACAGCCACGCATAAGAAGAGTAAAAGCAGGCCAAATTCCCGTGTGCATCTCCGAACTGTGAGGCCCAAAGTTTGCAAGCCCAAGGAGTGTCGGGCAAGGCGCATTACATACAGGATCCTCAAGGCACGTAAAACCCGTAGCACCAAACCAACCTTCTCCAAATATGTGTTGCTGCTTGGCCTGTCATCCTCCTCATTTGAGTCATCCTCTGAGAAGATGAGGGAAACATAATAGGGTGAAATAGCCAAGAAGTCAATGATATTTAGGGGTCCTTTGAAGAACTGACACTTGCTCCTTGCCTGAATGAATCGGAGGCAGAACTCCAGGGAAAACCAAGCCACACAGATGGTCTCTATGACGAAGATGTAATAGCACTTCTGGGAACACTCGCCCTGACACAAAACAAAAAGAGAATTAAATAAAAGAACAGTCTGTGAACCTGCATCCAAAAACACTGAGGAAGAAGCAATATGTATCTGTAAGTCAGTGGTATCAGAAACGAACCAATCCCAGCTAGCAGGTAGTCGTATGGCAGCCACCTTTCAATGCTGTATAGATGTGAAAGTCTGACTGGACAGATGTATCTACCTGCTTATTTTTATTATGTTGCTCCTTCCAGTCTAAATGAAGGAAATTTGTGTCTGTATAAAGTCTTGGCATGCAGCCTGTAAGTCCCAAATAAGTGCCACTTTCTGCTGTCAGACAGAAGTTAATTTAAACTTGACTGGTTTACAAAAAATCGTTTCTCTTCTAAAGAAAGATTAATGTTTTGAATGTCTCTGTAAACTCCTGATGCTGTTCAGTTCATGGTGCTTTCACAAATGCTGTGTCCTCTGGTGCAATTAAGAGTTGTTCAGAGAAATTCATTAAATCATCTGGATGCTTGGCTCAGTTATGCCATATATAAATCATGCTTCTTTATGTACATGCAAGTAATCTAAAGGAAAAGAAATATCCACCTGGGGGGTGAAACTTGCCTTGAAGAATCCTCTCCCAGTATTGAGGCCACATGCTACAAGCAGTATTTTCTCAGTTTTGTCAAAAAGGAGTTGCATTAGTTGAACTACCTTGGATTCTCATTTTTTCATTTTCCTGAAACAAGCTTAAAAAATGAAACTTGGGCTTATTCCAGTAAAACAATGAGTCAAATGTAAATTAACTTGTAATTCTTTGCGTAAGCAAGAGCCTATGTTGAGCTTTGCCCTTTAGTGATGGGCAGCCACTGGGTTTCACTCATGCGAAGAGCGAGCTCACGGATGGATTGTTACCGGTGAGGTGTACGTTCTGCCTCTGTCACATGCAGAAGTGTCTGCTTACTGTGTTCCATCTGGCAGAAAACAAACCAGGTACTGACACATGGTTTGCCTTACAGACCAGAAGAAATAGCAATGAAAGCAGCATGTACTGCTTAGCAGCAGGACACCTCCCCAGGAGGAACACATTGTTTCTAAATACCTGTGTCACTGGTTTCTTACCCACCCTATCTATCCTGTTGATAAATACATTCTTGCACCTGGACAGAGAGTTAATATGTTCTTAAGAAACCTGGTCTTGTGACTGGACTAATGCTGGTGGTTTTGCTTTCAAGCATTGTGGGGAAGTTTATTGAAGAGTTCTACCTAGCAGGTACCTGCGTGATGCTTTCACAGTGGCATGCTGTTATTTACATTCAGTTCTTGCATCGGTGCAAGTGTTTGGATTACAGTTCTAATCCCACAGCAGTTCAAGTGAGCCGGAGTCCTTCATGGGCTTTGGCTGACCTGGAAGCACATGTGTGCTTTCCCTTGCTGAGCACATGTTTGTGACACTGGCACAGGAAGTGTACAGTGCTTGAGTTGCTGGTGAAGGTGAGAAATGTCAGCTCTAACTGGGAACCAGAGAAAGGCATTGATTAGGATTGCAACCCTTTGAAATTCCAGGCTGGAGTCTGGGTATGGGTTGTCACTGCATGTTCCAGAAAAACAGATGTAGAAGGCAGTACTTTTAGATTTTTAAGCTGCCTGAAAATTTGTACTTGGCAAATAGCTCTTTCCAGCTACAACTTTGGTACCGACGGCTTAGCAAGGTTAAAGAGTCTTCGCCTTCTATTCTTGCAGAACAGGGACTCGCATCTCTGAGAGGTTCACAACTGCAGAAGACCAAGCAGAACTAGTGGTGACAGAGGAGGATCCCTGCAGAGAAAGAACCTCTTTTTGGGAGAGCAGAGTGGCCATATCTTATTTGGGAATAACTGCAGACCCTGGTTCATGGAAGGCTTTTTTGTAATTTCTGTAGAACAGGGTTAGGGCTGCTGTATGCATCTTTCCTGACAGCCTGTCTCTGAAATCAAGCAATTCAGAGGAACAGTTCCTCATAGAGTGTTACCCATTCTCAGCCAGATTTCGTTATCAAAATTGATTATGGAATTTTCTGTGGGAAATGCATACCCCTACTGCTAATGAAACTCACTACCAATGTTCAGGTACCCCCCGCATTGCAATGCGATGTTGGGTTTTTAGTGTCCCTTGTGATGGAATTACTGTGGTCCGTGTAAGAGGCCTTTCTGCTCAGGCAGTGTTTATACCATCAGCTATCTGAGGGTCCCCAGGTCAGCTGGTGACATACCTGCTTTACCCTCTTCATCCCTCAGAACAATTTAGCTCTGTAGCCCTGTTTGGGGATTTTTCCTCTTTCTGAACAGCCAACTATCAAGGTCGTCGTTTATCTCTCAACGTAAACATCGCAGAAGGTAATGAAGACTCGGCGCTGCTAGAGTTACGCACAGGGGATCAGGTTATAGCCCCATTTGAAGTCATTGCCATGGCAGTGCCTCGAGTGTGTTGATGTTTGCCGAGCTGCTGACTTGGCTTGATGAGATTGCTTGCTGACAGCAGTGTTGGGCAATGTTCACTTTTCCTGAGCTGTAAACCATTTGTACAGTGACCTGGACTCTGTGCAGACCCGCCTGTGGTCACTCCAGTGATGTGGCCTGTGAATTATTCATCGTTCCCATCAAGGTTTAGGTTATTTTTTGTTCTGGGCTGCATTTCCAGTATATCTATTACTTATTTACCTTTATGCATTTACAGGTGACATTGCTCTCAGATCATCATGTAGCTTTCACTGCTCCTTCCTTGGAAAACGCAAGAAATAAAAGGTTGTTTGCTGGGAGTTTTAATCATTAATATCTAGGGTGTATTTTGAATTGAGTGTGAAATTGCAAGGACTGGTTGGGAGGCTTTTTTCCTTCGCTCCATCCTTGGTTGCCTCAGTATTCCCCATGGAAAGTTATATATATTTAGGGAAAGCAATTTGTGCAGTCAGCTTCCTAAAAGCGTATTTCATTTTTCGGAAGAGCATCCTGCAAATCAAACTTTTAGGGAATGTTGCTGTGCATTTTATTTCTCCTTCGTGCGTAGTTATGGATGTAAAGGAGGGGTGACTTCTCCCCTGTTAGCACACTTTGTCTTTATGTACTTTGCAAAAGACATTTCAGAAATGTTTGCATTCGATTCAAACCACAGTCCCTGTTTCTGCTGCAGCGAACAAGAGTGACAGTATCTCAGTCACTGACACTGTGACTAACGCAGAGAATTCTGCGCTTCGTTTTTTTGGAGGAGACACAAGGAGGAAGCGTTTGCTTTAGACATACCTACACTACATGAAGGCATGCAGCAAAACCAGCCCTGCGTCTCAGAGGGAACTGATTTACCTGTGCAGCACAGTATTCTGTCTGGGGGTGACAAACTCAAGCCCTAGAAATAATACAGCTGGGCTACCACCTCACAGCAGGGCTGTTTCACTCCAATATATGTGATATGGTTTATATAGAATATCTGTCTAGTTTCAGTCTCTTTGGAGATTCTTGATCCTTTTGAACATCCTGTTCGAAAGCAGCCAATATTGGAATAAGAGGGCAGAAGAGGAAATCTTAAGCACCAAAGCCAATTTCTGTTTCTCTTAGTATCTTCGATGATTTTTAGACCTGGGAGCGCTCTATGTTCTGCTTACAACTGTTGTCCAAAGAGCAGGCAGACTTAACCCCCTGACTTCAAATACTCTGTTCTTGCCAAAGTACGGATGCCTCTGTCAGTGGTAGATCTCAAATTTGCTGCTGTCACCAAATTCCCATCAGATGTTAGTTACTGTCAGCAAACTGTCAAATTATGGGCCAAATACTCTCGTCCATGAAAGGGTTTCTTTGCGTAAATGGCCAATAAAGGAGTTTCCGTGCCACAACAGCTTCTCCATTTCCTCTTTCTGAACAAAGCAAATACGGTTGGGAAATTCCAGTGGTGAGTGCCTGCCAATGCCAAACACAACAACCAACTCTCTCTTGGCCTTGCCATTAACTAGAGCAGAATTCTGAGCTTTGAGTCAAATTTGTCACCGACTACTTTCTCCTGACTCTATTTTCACATCCAAAGTACCATGGTGTAGTACAACCTATAGAAGCTCTAATCCAATATAGTGTTGACTGTGAACCTGTGGGGAAGATGAGGTTTAATTTATAACTGGTCAGATTCATATCCAGTTTGTGGTCAAGAATTCCATAAATTTTACTTTTTTTTATTGTGTACTCTTAAAGTTTAATCAAGTTGTATCTATATAGGGAAAATGCTTAGAATGTAATACTTCTAACAGAGAGAAGTTGTGTGACTCTCTGGGTTTACTGCAGCTTTCTTGGAGTAGCTTTCTTGGAAAGGTTCAGGAATTCAGCACCTCCGAGGCCAGGACTGTCTGGGGTAATGTGTGGCAGCTAAACCTCAGACCTCAATTGCACAGGTGAGTTTATGGAAGAGTAACGTGCTCACCAGCCGTGAATTCACGCTAAAGGAACCTGACATATGTGCTACTCACAAGATAAAATAAATAACATACATTTCCTGGCAAAGTGCCCTCTTAGTTTACCAGGAAACATTAGTTAAAGCATAATGACATCTGGGATAATAAACAAAACCAGATCTCAGAGCTATGCTGCACTAACTATCTTACAAGAGAGATAAATCTCTTCTAGTGAAAATAGTATCTTTACATGCATCAGTAATTGTAGCAATGCCCAGAGAGACTGAAACAGATTTTCCCCTGCAGAATATATATGGTGTCTATCCACCTTCCTTGTCACATGCAACTCACTTTGGTACATTTTCTGGACCAAGGACTCATGCCTTCAGGATCTGCTCTGTGTTGACCATTTGTGTCCCACTTGGTTGCACTCTAAGACACTCTACAATTAAAACATACTATGGAAAACTTGTTCAGAATCATTACCTGATGTGCTGATTAATTTCCTACTGCCAAAGATATACACCCCAATACCTTTTTCAATGGGTATTTACCCTTTAGTCTATCGTAAGGTGCTTTTTCATGAAAGTGGCTGCAAACACAAAACCTAGAGGTAACATTACACACTTTGGTATGATCCTCTTATAAATCTGTTTGAGAATTCTGAGCATTTGAACCTAAATCTGTGTGGCCTGGTAGCAGCTGAAGGACGTGTTGCACATTAATGGAAAGGGTTTCAGGTTTTACCTCTGGTCCCTCACCAGTATCAACTGGAACAGATCTTTCTAATCCTCTGCAGAGCACTGTGGAAATCAGTGGATTTTGATGGCAGTCAGTGGCTGAGGACTGACTAGTGAGCTAGCAAAGCATGGCCCCTTTCTGCAAAGGGGCATTATATCCCTGCCTGCTCTGTATTGTGGCCGTGGACTCTTGATGTTTTGTTACTGATTCTTAAAAACGAGCACCACCAAACAATTCCTTTGTAAGCAATTTCTGGACTGAAACGATCTGAGAACAGCAGAGGGAAGCATGCAAAGTTTCTCTGTAACTGAGGAAAAGTGGGGTGAAAATCCTGTAATTTCCATTGCCTTGAAAGTGCAGCTGTTCTGGGATGGGAACAGGACAGGTACCACCTTTGCCCTTGGTACGACTGAACTTCTGCGGAAGCGATCTGAACCTCTTTCCCGTGGTGTGTGTTTTGGGATTTCACACATCTAAACAGGGTGGAATCTGAGGCGCCAGACAGGCAGACCTGCAGCATTTCTCATGGTCTCCTTTCCGTGCTCGCCATTACCACTGTCCATGATGACATTAGTGATTGTGTTTCTTGTGCCAAATAATCCATTTCCTAGTTCCTGATGTAGAACACTGCTACTAAGTGCTGCTGGATCAGTATAGGGATTATTTCAGAATCATGTCATCCCTGCAGGGATATTTGCAAAGCCTTAGAGTGGAAATCAACATCTACATCAGCTATGTGTACATATGTTGCTTAGACAGCAACAGTTGCTTAGACTTACGGGAAAAGCAAGTAATATTTAGGAAGCCAAGTTGGTAAAAGCCCTTGAATCCAGCTAGAAGTCATGATTGAACCCCTGTATGCAAGCACTGTTATTCCTGGGGTACATTTATGGAAACCAGCTGGCTCATCATCATAAAACAAATGAGCTGTGGACAGAACGGATCTGAAACCTCTTCCCGGCTAGATCCACCCTAGATGCAGCAGTGATTGCTTCTGAGTAAAGGCTGTTTGGGTGTTTAGCCATCCACACTAAACAGTCCCAAAGCAAAGCAGGGAAGGCACTCACAAAGCACTATGCTTGACTCTTCCTGATTCAGACTCCTGTTGGAGTGCTAAAGGACAGCTTCCTTAACCATGGCACCTGGACCCGTTTAGCACACTGCAGTCGAAGGCTGCGCTGCCAAAACATCATCTTTCACCCCAGAAACGTGCCTGGCAGCGTGGCTGATGCAAGGGCACAATTCACATCTGCTAAGCTCATACTGGCATGTCCAGATTTTATTTGGCACATTCAAGTACAGCCAGTTACTGCTCAAATCCTTCTCTGATCTACACACGGTTTTGTGGACAGGGGCCAGTGTCCACTGAAGTAGCAGCAGATGGGATCAGTCTGTGTTGTGGCTGTTGACCTGCCTTCTGCCTGCTTGTGCTATCCAACACTTAGTAGAGAGGCTTATCTCAGCAAGACTGCCCTTCTTGCAGTCTGGCCTTTTGGCCCACTCAGAGAAAAAACATGCGGCCCTTTATGTGGAGGATTTAGAAGCAAAACTCTCAGGAATTTTCCTCTCTAAGCCCAAGGTTGACATTTCCCGGGCAGGATGCTGTTTTCCAGCACTTCTCAAGGTTATATGTGGGTACTGCATCCTGGCCAGTTCCCTCTGGGGAAAAACGTACAAGCTGATGCACTAGTGAAAAGCCACGTTTTGGTTCTTGCTGTTGTCAGCCCACAGACCCAAGGCTACAGGGTGAGGTTACAAGTGTAGGGAGTAGCGAGGCAGATCAAGCCCTCAGTGTAGGGAACTGAGATAGCTAACCGGCTCCTGGCTGTTCTTATCCCAGTTCACAGCAGGAAGGGAGCAGACGCAGGGGAGAAATCTCTTTTGGCTGTAAAATGATGCTTTGGTTAGTAAGTGCCGTGCCAATCTGCGTTCCCTGCGTACCTGGAGCTGTGGGATCCAGCTGCAGTGCTGCAGGTGCTGCTGAATCACTGCGACCGCATTGCCGCTATTATTTGAATAATTAAACCACGCTCTGCTGAATCAAATGATGGTTAGGGAGAAGCTGAAAACCCTACGTTATGGATCACTTCAGTGCGTGGATTTATGGCTACAGACTGATGCAGTAAAATCCAAAGGTTTTCTGCCTGACCCTAACCTGCTTTACAGAATGATGAGCTTGTTACCAAAGTGCTGCATGTTCTCATCACGGAACCATTTCCCACTCACTTTGCTTTATGGAAAAGAAACCTGGCCTTACAAAAACAATTACTACCACTAGTATATTTGAGTAAACTAAACTAATATTTGGATTATATTAATGTGGACATTAGAAGAACAAGGAAGGAAATTATTATCTCTTTATCCAAGACATAATTATCTCCTCTGGGGCAGAAATGTAACTAAACTGAAGTATTTCAATTAACTTTTAAGCTCGGGTCCTTATTCTGCAAGCACCATGAGAATCAGGCTGAAGAACTGGAATTTGATTTAAAGCAATTGGTGACCTCAGAGTGTTTGTGTTAGGAGAAAGATGTGGAAGTATTATCTTTTTCTTGTTCTTCTAGTAAGAAATTTAACAGACTTCATTTTGTAACTGCAAAGAACAATATAGTCAAAACGGTAAGGTATTTATCTGGGACTTAGGAAGATGACCTTCAGCTTCCAGCTTTGCTGCCGGTCAAATCGGTTGCCCTGTTACTATTTCTTCCCAGCTTCTTTCCTCACTGCATTGTAAGCTGAAACTACTTGTTATCGTACCTGTGAAGTACAATGTGGTTGAACCTGCGACAAGGGGAAATCCTAGCGCTAACAGGAGCTGCTGACACTGGGAATATACACAACACATGCAGTTCACAGCCCTGATGCTGCTGTGAAATTAGCAATTAGATTTGTTCACAGTTAAAATACCAGATTGTGAATTTGAATGCAGCAGTAGACTGAAGAGTCCTCAAAGATTTCCATCATATTCAAAAAGCAATTTGGGTGGTTGTTTATTTTTAATACTTGTTGCATTATTGCTACAAACTGGGAGGATGCACTGGTTTCAAACAGCGTGTTCCAAAGGTAGAGTGCCTCCCTCAGGGGCAGTACCCATCTTCCCAAAGAAGGCATTTGTTGGGTAATCAGCTGAACCCCTGGAGGTGAGTCAAGCGAGGAAAGCAAGCAAGGTTTCTTCCCACTGTAGGTATTACAAACCTGAAAGCAGCAAAAGGGAAAAGGAAGGATGATTCCCAGGGAGGAACACGCGTGCTGGCACATTGAGTAACAGCTGATTGACTGCCCATCGCAGAGCAGCTGGAACAGCTGGGTGTCCCCCCAGGATAGCGGGCAAAGCCAGGAGACTTAGTGCTGTTGGGATACAGCCAAAACTGGATGAACATCAGGCAAACTAATATTGTCTAAATGTGCCTTCTGAACATCAGACCTTGCAAGACAGAGCCGGCTTTGGAAAACCGTGCAGAATCCATTCCCTCACTAGAGCGGGGTGTCCAGACTTTGTGAAGCAAATTGTTTTCTCTGGCAGCGGGAGTAAGCTGAGACACAGACCTGCAGCAGCCTCTACCCCCACTGGTGCCCCTTCGGTTATGTAGAGCAGGGCTTAAGCAATGCGTACTGCCTCAGTGTTGTACGTATTGGATTTAATGCTGAAATATGCAATTCTGTGTGCTGATGCTTGGAGAACAGTTACTAATAATGTGGAACTATGAAATCAGAGTCTTAACGTGTCGGTGCGATTTCAAGGTCAAAGCTTTTGATGTTACTGACTGGATAAGCAAACCTCAAAAACCAGCAGATGCCTTAGAGCTGTGATTTCTTTAAATAACAAAGTCCCAGGCTTGAATATTCTGATTTCTGTTGTTTCACAGCTTCTTATTTCTTATATCTTTCTTCAATTCTTATTAATTTAACTGATGAAATCCACAAAGCAAGTAAGTTAGCTGGATTTTACTATGCCGAGTACACCGAGCAGAGTGGGAGGGTTTTGGTGCTTCCATAAAGCACATTTTCCTACTGTAAAATGCTGCAATACTTTCAGTGATCAAAGTGGTTAGAAGGAATCGGAATTGTACTAGATGACTAGATAATTTAGGAGAGTGAGTGTCCGCAGAAGGTGTCCTGATAAGAGCCCAGAAAAATGTACTGGGCAGATGCAATAAAACCAAAGCGCATCCAGCTTTATTTTGTTCCAAGTAATTTCCAGTCATACGCATATACCAATATATTTATAGCTAGGCATGTACACATACGCCTTTATAGTCTTACACTTGGAAATGAGCATTAGAAGTGTTTCTGAAAGTTGGGATTTCATTAATCTCTTTGCAGCAGAGCGGGTCATTCTGCACCATGCTTTGTGGGATGTGTGCTTGTGTTAGAGGGTTAAGCTCAAACGCTGAAATACTGTGAAATGCCCCTGCTTTTCAGCTACATTCTGAGTAGTGCCCTGCTTCAGCGGCTGCCCTCTGTGCTAGTCATTGAAAGAGATGTTTTTCAGCAGGAGTCATTTTGCCCTGGCTAATCAGTTAGAAAATTCTTTTTTGATCAATACTTAGACCCCCTTATTTAAAAGCTATAAAAGTGGTAGCCAGCAGTATCTGTCAAAATCTGGCTGTCATACTCAATTTACCGAAGGTGATTGCATTTAACAGTTGGCCAAATGACGCTTTGATGAAGAGTCTTATCTGCAGACTATGTGAGCAGCAGAACTGGGTTTACACACCTCTCAGGGACACTGTAGGGATTGTCACCTCCTCCGGTCGCTCCCAAGTTCTTCGGGTTTCCCCTTGATAAGTGCACTGGAGATACATAATGCTATGTGAAGGGCAGAGCTGGAGCTTTAGGTTTGTCTTTGTAATGGGTTTAATAGCTCGAAGACTGAGGATATAGCCTATCTTCACACACTGAGCTGGCTAGATACAAGTCCATGTGAATCTTATAATTAACACATTTAGCTGTGGCAGGAGTAACCCTGATGAAACAAATATCTTGTTTGATTTTCTTTCTCTTCACCGTAAGATCAATAATTTTTTCTTCCCCTATAAAATAAAACTACCCCACTGTGTTTCTCAGTACTTTCCTCTAGTGTACAACCAAATAGGCTGGGTTTAGTGTCATACGGACAGCATTGGCAACATCAAACATTGAAAAACATGTCAGGGCCTCCAGAATAATGATGTAGAATGAAAAAAGCCATTTGAAAGTGATTCTATATATTAGCTACTAGGTTCTTTTCCTCTGTTCTTTATTCTTAGTGCAACCAGAGACTAAAAACTTCATCTTTCAAAAGGAATTAGGTTTTCACATAATCAAGCGACCCCAGGAATGGGAGCTTTAAAGAAAAAGAATGTTCTAAGTTTCAAGATAACCATTAGATGTGACAGCACTGGCTGCAGCTGATGTTGGTTACGTTTCTCTAGGCTATATAGAATACTTAAAGTAATTGCAAGCCTCTCAAGGTCAGTTAAGAGCAAACAAAAAAGTCAGTGGTAACGAGATCTGACCACTCACTGATCGCCAGAGAGAGGGAGAAGAGGCATTTCCTTCTCTCTTAAACCACACTTCACGTACTTGTAGAGCTGTCCACACTGGGAGAAAACAATTTGGTTGTTACCGGTGCTGAGGGACAGGGAATGGAAATGTCTGGGGGTTCTTTAATTTCCCCTCGACCATAACTTGCTGCCTTCCTGAAGAAAAGACCTTGCTGTGTCCGTTCTGCTGAGTCATTTCTCTAGAGGATGCCAATTTTAGGGACTCATTAAAAAATATCTCTTCCTAAAGAAAATCCCAAGAGGGCTTCAAAGCAGTCTCCCTGCCCGAGCTCTTCTGTGGGGGTTTTATTCCGTAGTTCTCTGGTATAATTATGTTTTTTCCTGTGGGTAGATGTGCTGAGCAGTGACAGTTAGAGTGTTTCAGTTACACCTCTTGGATCCTGACTGCAACGCTTATGTGGGACCGAGACTTTTGGGGGACTTCTGCCTTGTCTCTAGTGGGATGCTCTTAGTTACTTCGTTTGAGGGAAATACTGGTAGATTATGTCACTTCAGCTTTCTTATCCTCTATCTATGGTCTCTGAGTCAGGTTCGTGGTTGCCTCAGGCTGCCCATTCAGATCAATAATAAACAGAGTTCCTCCGCTCCAAAGGTGCCTTTTTTTCCTGTCTTTACATACACGTGCCTTGATTACTACATTCTGGTGATACTGTGTCTGCTTCCCTACCAAAGACAGCTTGTTCTCCATAAAGAACAGGTGCAAATATCCTAGGTAAGGATGAATTGCCATTGGAAGATGTGGCATTTCACTTGGTTTATGCCCAAATAACAGAATTTATTACTAGTGAGTCCTCTTTCCTTAGCATCATGTGTGCTAAATCCTTTTGTATGTCTGTTTCATAGCCAGACTTTAACTTGAGATCACTAGAGCCCAGTTTTCCTGATCTTTTGGCCTCATTCACCTGGGGCTGTTTCCCCTGGGTTGGGAGTCATGGCAGGTGCTTATGTGATATAGTTAGAGAATTGTTTGCCCTTCTATCTGTGTTTTTCTTTCATATCTCTAACGAGGAGGTTGCTAAATGCCATGTGATGTGTTCTAGGGTGTGTGCATGGTAGCAATGATAATAACTTGGTCTTTATTTCACTTTCGCTTGCATTCCTATCCTGAGGCTAACCCTCCCTTCCCTTTCCTGCTGCCCATGGAGATGGCTCCTTCCCTCCCCTCTGGTTGCCAGGGTGACTGGGCTTCCCTGATGCGGATGCTCTTGCCTTGGCTCCTTGCCCATCCCTCTCCCAGGGACGTGAGTTTTCACTTTCCCTCGGCCGGTGAGGACTCCTGTTTGCTCTTCTGTCTGCCCAGGCAGCTATTCTTCCTTCTAAGCAGATCTGGTTTAGCAACTGCCAAAAGGAAAAGTGATTTCATGTGCCTGCACGGTGGGATCAGCCAAGCCTCTGAGTGAAGTGGAAGTCACCTTGTATTATTTTTCCTTTATTTTTTACTCTGATCCTTCTCCTTGAGCTGGAGTCCAGCCAGTTCCCACTCTCTTAATGTGGCTGTGATGATGAGAAAAAGGACCCTAGAGTGGTACATATGCCACAGAGGTAAAGCCTTTTTTATTTGTATTTCGGAATGGATAAATTTAATTTCCAATGTTAGTGACACTGGAAAACAGATCCTGGCAGTACTTGTGAGCACATTTACGCATAGAGGCTTTGCCAAGCCTTAACTCATAAATGAATAAGCCTCAGGATAGGGCATCTTTGAATTCAGGTGTGGAATTACAGGTTGTTCAGAAACTTTATTGAAGGAATTGGACTGGCTTTTGTCACTGAGCAAACAGATATCATGCGATCTTTATGTTCAGCCTAAAAAGCCAAAATTTCAGATTCTGCATGCCTCTCCCAGGTTGCTGGTAAATGTGACCACATTTTGGAATGACTTTCAGAGGTCAGACAGTGAACAATTTGACGTTACAAATGAACATAGAGCTGCAGTTTGCCTGCGTGTGACTCAGCCAGAGCCAAGAAGTAGTATTTTTAGTCAGTAAAGTTGTCAGTTATTTGTCCAGTTCTAGCTAAAATGCTCTTTTGAGATCCCAGTAAGAAAATCTCCAGTGTTGCAGGCTAAGAATTTAGGGATGGAAAAACTACTATTTAGTAGTTCATAAACTCTGCTTTTCCACAAGTCATGAGTATCTTGTCTCATATATGCCCCTATGTATTGTCTGGCATCATTTTAAATGGTTCAAATAATAGGACTTTGAATACCCTGTTCTGTGCTTCTGGGACACAATGACAAAGTGCATTAGGCTGGTGCTGTAAGTGTAAATTATGTCATGTTTCCAAATATTAGGACAAATGTGGTCCTTTGCTCAAGTTCATTCTTCATGCTCTCCTCTGCACTTTAAACATTCCTGCATTTGAGCTTGTTCCGATCCAGCTTGCTTGATTCTAAAGCAGTGATATATATGCAAATCTCTAAGTAGTAATGTCATCTGTGTTTTATAGGAAATCCAGGAACAGCAGCTCCACTGCAGCTACCAGATATACTTATAACCCTCAACATGCTTCCCTTTCTAACATACGGTTAATTATTTTTAAAACACACAAAGTGTTACATCTAGCTGAGCTCTGAAACATTCTGTGCTTGTTCTTTTGCATGAAAAGTATTTAGAAAAGCTTTTTCTGCAGTAGTTGGGAGATTAAGATAAAAAGCATTGGGCTACTTCCATTGACAAAGTTAGTAGGAAGCACTTGCTAGAGCAGAGTTTGCAATGCTTTTACAGCTAGCTGTATGAAGGATGTTCTATATTTAAAGCTCTTCTTTGGAAGAAGCACCGGAACAGTGTTACAGTTTTTTCTGCAAAATGTAATAATTGTGGAAGGCTGCAAAAGCACCAGACTTATTACTGAAAGGTAATAGTCCTCCTATGCAAATGTAAATCAATATTCAAGGGGTTAAATGGAACAGGGAATGGTCTTAAATTTCAGGCTTCTGTGCAGCCCTTGGTTTTATTCGAAGACATCAAATATCATGACATATCTTCACCATCGCTGTGCTGCTTTGAATTACTGCTTGAGCAGTAAAATATATACAGATTTGGGAGCTGTGCACGCCATGCTGTGCTATAAATTTAGAAATGGCTTTATTCATCAATATACAATACCCTGAGGAGTGCCTTATCTCACAGCAGTGGTTGGGCCAGGGAGTTTATTTGACCTGCCTTTCCTCAACACTTTTGGAAGGGCAGTTTGCAAATGAAGTGCAGGATTCATTAAAGAGATTACTCAAGGGTTTTTTATGAATTTGGATATTACTACATCTGAAATAGCTTTGGATTGTTACTTTCCTCTTTTATTATTAGAATAACAAATCTTTAAAACGCTGAAATATTCACAACAACGTTATAGAGAAGATCCTTCATGTGTGATGCAGGCTTGATTTATTTGCCCTGAATTAATGTGGATGACTTCCTTGGAAAAGGTTTAAAGGCAGTTAGCAGTTCAGCTAGTGTTTGGCATTAGTCCCACAGTATGTACATATATATGTACAGAATACAGAAATCTATCAGCGTGGAATTTTGGAGGCGCAGCTTTAAGTATCACCATCTGCAAAATACTTCATCTGTCTCTCATCCTGTAATCTTTACACAACGACTGAAATGTAACGATATTTTGGGGGAAAAAGTACTGAATATTTCTTCCCCTTTAAAGGTTTGATTGAATTATCACAAGGGAAGATACCTGTCTATTTTAAAAGTAAAGATGTCAGAGGAAAATATTTCGCTCCTTCCAAACAAGAGACTGCGTAGAACTGGAGAGTAAAGCACGCTGAAGAGAGAACTCCACACCGAGTCTGAGAGGCCCAGTGCTAACAAGTTCACAGAACTTGAACTATCAGCTGCTTCTTAAGAAGGAAAACCAGTGCTATATTTGAGGGCTGCAGTAGCTTTTCTGTCCAGAAGCTCTTTCTGTATTTTTGCTGACAATTAGTAAAACACTTTGTTCACATTATTCTCAGTTGAATATCATTTTGAAACTGTTAGAAGTACTTTAAGCCATTCCTGCATTTTCTGTTACAGACCGTTTCAATGCCAGCGACAGATTTGAACCTCATCGCTGTGGATTTTCTGTATCTTTTTCATCTTTTAAATGATTTATGCCTAGCAAGACAGACAATTTTCTTTTAATTCTGTAGTTAGACCAGTTAAAAAAGAGTTACTTACCCTGTCTTCTTCAGCTCTTAAGTCTGGCATTGTGCTAACACAAAGGCTTATAGCTGTGGTGGCCACAAAGAGAATGGAGAGACAAGCAAAGACTTTGCCTGGGAGTCCCGACTGGGGGTTTTCTACCATGTCTCTGAGTCTGTTCATAAACTGTCCAAATTTGGTTTTCTCGTCCAAGACACACGTAGCTTCCTTGCTCCTCCGGAGCTCCTCTTCTTTGCGTACCTCAGCCAACTCTTGCAGTTTCTGAAATAGTTTTCGAAAGCAGCAGTTCTCCAGGTTGGATTCCTCAATGCCCCAGTATCTCAGCTCCTCCTGAAAAGACAAGGCACACATGTCTCTTAAGAGCATCAGCTTCCCTGCTGCTAGAAAGCTGACAATCATCCCAAAAGCATTGGGGTTCCTGTCAAAGAAGAACTCATGGGTGTCTTCATCGTAATCGTCACACAGCTGAATTATTTCTTCATAGCTGCTGCAAAACTTAAGTTTGCTCAGTCTGGTCAGGGGAAATTGATCTAAAGTGCTCCAGGGTAGCAGGTACTTGATGCCTCCGACATTTATCATGATCTCTGTCTTTAGATCGACTGCAGAGACTTGATCAGGGTGGTAAATCCTTCTGGCTCTTTGGTAATGGACCCCTTTGACAGAAGGGGTTTCAACGGAGACAGGAAACAAGTGGCTCAAGGAATTGCAAGAATTGTAGCTAATGTTACTATAGTCTTGGTCACTGCCTCCAGAGAGAATAGGCATCTCTAAGAGTTCTCACTGGGACATCCGAAATGGCATCAGAGCAGGGTTATCTGTCAGCCGAAAGATATAGGAAGGAGGAGAAAACATAGTAGAGGTTATTGCAAGAGAAAAGGTGGTTCAGGCTACTTTCCTAAATTACAAAATTAATGAGTGCCTGGTTTGTAAATAAAAGTCACCTCTATGCCTCTCCCTGCAATCTGCAGCCTGGGAACGCGGTTTGCTTTGCAGCCTCATTGGTTGTCTGGCAACACAGACGGGGGAGAGCGAAAGCCTCATTCACAGTTATCGCAAAGGGTCGGATGCCTGCAAATCCAAATGTGAGCAGACTGGTCTCTTCTCCCAGCGCATATCGGTCATCGTTAGCTGCTTGTGTTCTCTGCTGGTTGTCACTTTGCTTTTCTATAAACCCTGAAATACACACTAGCTCAGCTAAGCTGCTCCATAGTTATTAGTGGTCAGTGACCTGCCGTCAGCTGGATGCGAAGTTCCTAATTGCTTTAACTCGGATGCTCAGACTGCAAGTCCTCTTCCTTTCACTGCACGCCTGCTTGCCTGCCTGGCAGGGGTACGGCAAGGATTAGCTGGTAGATGTTTGTAAAATGCCTTAAGAGCTCAAGAGCTGTATGAATGAGGACTATTCTTACCAGTCTAGTCTCATGGCACTGCAAATTACTGTGAAGGTACAGGGAGCATTTGCCCACCCTGGAGAAAACTTCGTTACACGCACAGCAGGTGAAGTATTTTACGAGCTTGAGGGGGAGGAAGCAATTGAAAGATTCCACCTCCCCACCCTTCACTTCCCCCTTTCAGGAACACACACCTGGTTTTGTTCATAATCGCTAAAGATTCAAAGGCGCTATTACCCCAAGGCAGCGAACTGCAAAAATTGCAGGGGAACTTCCCCGAAGTTACTTACCACGATGCCGTGTGTTGCTGTCCGGTGCCCGGCTTCCCCGCAGGTGAAGTACACATGCTGCAAATTGATCAGCTCTCCTCTGAGTTACGATCCAGCAGGAGGACCAGGGGATATTTTACAGTATTGATTGCATGAAAAATCACTATAGCACTCTGGAGATCGCAGTCTCTTTCCTCTTCCTCTCCTTTCCTGGAAGGGGAAAATCCTCGTATGTGTTCATGTACTATATGTTGTACTGACAGATCCTTTGCGAAGGAGGCAGAGTCCTAAGTGGCAGCTCCTCTTCTGGACTCCTGGGGCTTCCTGGCGAAATATGCTGAGAGCTGGTGGATCCTGCCCTCTCCCTGTCTCTCCTCTGTTTCCCTTGGGACTGCCAGTGTGGTCCTGGAAGAGGAGGGGAGAGGGAAGGGGGAAGGGCTTAGAAATAATCTCTCCAGCATCCCTCCGTCTATTCAGCAGGCAGCAACTGGGTAAGAACATGGAGTACAAGGACAGTCTCTGGCTAACGAGGCTTAATAATAAGTAAATTTTGGCAAACCAATTTAATAAAACAATTTCAATGTCTATTAACTCCTTCCATTGTACTTACACCACAGTTCTTGATCTGGAGACACCAGTCAAATTCCTCAGGAGCAATTTCCATATCCTGCATCCCTCTTGAAACTGGGATTTGCTCTTAAATATCCCTAGGAGGAGAGGGGAGTATGTTGGGCCGATGGATGCTGGACCTCAGCATTCCTTTGGCTATTAAGGAAGAGCTTTCCTCCTGTAAAAGAAAGGGTCTCTGGCTTGCAAAGAATAGTTGCTGGGCACTCTCTTTTCCACATCTCCAGTGCTTTTCCAACAGCCAAGAACTTTTTCCTGTCTTTTTTACAGATGGTGGGAAATCAAACATAATCCTTTTCACACCTTGCTTGTACATTGCTGTGATGCTTTGGGTTCTGTACCGCCAGTAGGTCTTGGGCTGTGTCAGTCTAGAATTGGGATGACATGGATTTGACCCATATTCTGCTTGTTTGGCCTCAGTCAGAGGGTTCAAGAAACCCACAACCAGATCCTATGGACAAGTGGTGAGGGATAAGAAATGCCTTAGCTTGTGTCTACACCCAGCGTGGTTGGAAGCGCTGAAGCTGACTCCTTTTGCTAGAGGTGTGCGAGTCTGCAGGATTTACATGTCCCGCTGTATGAAGGTCATGTGGAGAAGTGTCAGGAGCTTGCATTGCAGAGCTGCTTTTCTGCCATTTGGACAGCGGGTGCAAGATGCAGGCGATGCCCTTTGCTCATGCCATGGTCTGTACCCTTGTAACGTGTGTGGTTCTTGTGCGATGCGGAGCTGACGCACCTCGGCAGCGGCTGCTGCAGCTGTTTATCAGCGCTGAGCAATGCTGTTGCACATCCTAGGACAGGAAGCCTTTGCTAATTGGACTTTTTGGCACATCTCTCTTGGCCCACGTGGTGCCCAGAAGATTAACTTCTTATCAGGCTTCACCACTGGGGTTTTCACTCAAGTCCTAATTATGCCATCCGCAGAGAAAGACCAGATAGATGCCTGAAGGCAACTGAGTTCTGGGAGTGTAGCTCAAAATCACTTAAATCCTAACACCTTTGTGCAAGATGCAGTTTGCTCTGCCTATCAGGCTTTCTTATGGATTATTTTTGCAAAGAAAAAGCAAACCTATTCTAATTAACTTTGGATGGATTGTTTCACAAAAGGATAAAACCAATTAGCATTTCCTTCTCACCTTGTGAAGCCTTTGTGTGGTGTTAAAGGTTATAATTCTGAAACCAGCTGACGGGAAGGTGAATAAATCCAAAGCAGTGAGTAAATATTGTACATAATTGAATAATTTGAGCGTTATACTTATTTATGAAGAAATACGTATATGCTATATTCCCTTCCAACACTAGGACCCTTTACTGGATCTGCAGCAGTGTCTGTAGCTAGATCAGGACCTCATTGCCAGCCAGATCCATACAAGTATCAGTCAGTCCGTAAGAGTCATCTGTCTTCATAAATGAGACAGAATATTTTTATCTTAATGTTATTAGCGGGATACGAAGGCACAGAGAACTACTTTATTTGGTTTCTGAGGAACCCAGCACTAAACCCAGCTCTGAAGATCTTAAGCATGTAACTAAACCCCAAAGCTGCCCTTCCTCCCTGGCCTGTCCCTGCCTTGGGTTCTGGACCCTACTACCATGTCTGCAGGGGATCCTCCTTGGTAGTGGAGCATCAAGAACTACTAATGCTGGCACCATGAGTGGAAATCTCTCCACAGGTAGGGAAAGCGTATTTCCTGTCTCAATTCAAACCTCTGCTGACTTGGTTTTTTCACTTTTTTGAGTTTTGTTTTTCAAAACTACTGCTTCTGTTAAATTCCCTTTGGATTTGCCCCGTTCAGTATGAAGTTCATGATCTTTATTCTCTTTTTCCCTTACAGTTTCTCAAATTGCTCTCTCCTTCCTCCTTAGCCATCTGGTCATATCACCTTCTTTTTCATGCCCTTCATGCCTTAAATGCAGTTTCCATATGCTTCATTTATTCATTGACATTAGTGACATTCCTGTCTCCTTCCTGTTGTTTCCTCCCTTTTTGTTGTTTTGCCATTCTACTGCCATTTGGTTTAGACTCGCATCCCCTTTGTACAACAAGGGCAACGTGCTACTGCTGAGAAGAATGCTGGGCAGGAGTAGTTCTTACCCAGATGGCTTCAGGGACAAGGCGGTTGCGCACTGATGTACAGCTGTCTCAGCTGGACTAAACCTGGACTAGCCCTGTGTAAACTGGTTAAAGCCTCAGTCTAGGCTGTATGGCAACTGATGGTGTAACTTACTGAATTGAAGTTCAAACACATAGCAGAGATTTACTAGGCTGGCTTGAAACCTTGTGGGTATGATGGTGCAGTTACCCTCATGTCCCTGTGACATGCAGAGGAAAATCTGGTAAGAGGTGTTCATTATGGTGAGCAGATTCCTCTTAGGTAGTTCAATAGTGAAGTCATTTGCAGGGCTGGTATTGAGCTACTGATAGTGTAAATGCTGTAGAAAATGGGAAAGCCAGTGAATGTCACTGGCTTTAGTAGCTTGCTTACCTCCTGTATGTTGTTCTCTGCAGTTATGCCAGAATTTGTATCAAGCATCAGATCCATACAGAATACAGATACACAGAAGAAGCAAGGACTTTTTTCACCAAGCACATTTAGAATTTGTTGGCACGTGACACCGTGGTGGCCAAAGTGTAAAGTATTCAGAAAAGGATGAGCAAATTTGTGCAAGGAAGGTCTACCAGGTAGATCCCACGTCTAGCAGGGGAAGTCAGTAACCCACATACTGCTCAGCAGCAGGGAGATATTTTAGTGGGAATACCACAATGTATATGCTTTCCCTGGTCTGCTTTTTTCCTAGATTTTTGATATATGATGTACATGGGGGTTGCACAGACCCTGGTGTGACCCTGTGGAGAGGTTCTTGTGCTGAGGAGGGTTGCCTAGGCTCTACTAGTTTGGCCACGCATTTCTGGGTTGATCACACACTACTTACCTGACAGAACAGCAAAAAAGAGCTGGAGGTGAAACTCTGATTATATATGTATGTGCTTGTATATATTCAAAACTGATGATGTCTGTATATGACACAAACAGACTGTACGCTGAAATAGTATGTGCTTGCAGGTCTTCCAATCGTTCTGCAGGGAGCAGGCATGTAATTTAATAAAGGCACTGTTGTCTCTCTTCCTTCCCAACTGGGCTTTTTGTAACGCCTAAATATAATACAAAGGTAATTACTTTGCTGGGCATCTATAACAGGAGATGCATTTCAGGCTTTTAAAGTCAGAGAGAAAACAAAAGTGTAAATCAAAATGATTATTTAAGGAAATATGTATGCACTGAAAAAGAAGATAAAAATAAGAACAAAAGAAATTAGTTTGACAGACCTGTGCTATCTTCATTCATTGGCTTAGAAATTAGCCCAGGGCTGATTCTCCAGTTGGTGCAATTTCATTACAAAATTACTGGATGCTGTTTTTCTTATCAATGGAGTATACGGCCTTTTGTCTGTGAGGGCTAATTCTTCTCTGAGCCTCAGTCACTGTATAGCCCTGGCCTCTCCCAGGTTCTTTATGTTTCTGCCATGTGAACTCATAATAGATATTTTTTCATTTATTTGCAAAGTAATTGATATGGGATTGAAAAGAGCATTTTAACACTCAAAAATTAACTTAAATGCTTCCATTGTGTTCACAGGTAGCTAATGCTTCTGGAAGTAATTTGATTTAGATAGCCTTGTTACATGGAAATTCAGCATCTTTTCCGATCCTTATATTACTCACTGGGCATAAAGAATAGCTTAGCCTTCTTTCCTGAGTTTAATTATGACATTATATATTGCAAGGTAAACTTTCAGGATTTATGCCAACATTTTATTCAGTCCAACGTTAGCTTTATGCTCCTATTTATTTCCTCATAATTTGTCTTTATGGAGCAATAGAAATACCCTTTCTTGCCAAATGCCTGGTTTGTATGGATAATTAAATTGACAGTAAAGGGCTAGATTCACCTCATTATTCAAGTCTTAGCGAGTTGCAGCATTATTGATTCCAATAGAATAATGCTGCAATCGCCCAGGAATATGTGGTAAATCAGGCAACGGGTACCCTTGATCTGTTAAACACTTTTATAATACGTTGTTAGTTCATCCCAGCCCTTACAAACCCCCGTCATGATCTCTGCTCCTGGTGTGCCACAAACTGTCTTACAAGTCTGAGTCATGTATTGCTGGCAGTATTTTATTCCATGTTGCCATCCCTGTCTTTGTAAAAGCTGTTTCTTTTTTCTGACGAGTTTGATGATAGCCAAATAGGGCCACTTCGCAGTAGGCGAAATACTAAAGCAAAGGAACTATTCAGAGCTTTTCTTCACTATGTTAATGTGAAATGAGGTTCATGGTATGTAACACACAAATTCCTGGGTCTCTGCACTCTTCTCCACGCGTGAAGACTGAACTTAGGAATTAAGTTTCCCAAACTTTTCTGTGCTCATTTCCTCTAGACTTTCTAGAGAATTACACCTGTTAATGCAGAGTACCAAGGAAACTAATTTCAAATGGACAGTCTTTCCTATGTTGATCCAAATGAATTTTGCACAAGGACTGAATCACTTAGGTTTAAAAGCTTTTAGGGGATTAAAATGTTGTGTGGCACAGGCAGAGGAAACAGAGAGCTGAATGCCACAGCTTAGAGCTCAGGGCTATTATCTCCCCACGTAGCAAGAGATCGGGTGAGATATGTCCAGGTAACGTGAGAGTCACGCTTTAGAGGGAAGCAACCTAAAGTCTTTCATAACCTGATCTGGAGAATAATTCCTTCCTGATTGCACTTTTGGGGATCAGGCGTACCTGAGACCCACACACATGTTGAACATTTGAGGAAGTTTTCTACCGTCTCTGAGCATTGGTCCATTTTGGAGGTGTCAGGTTTTTATGGGAAACACGGGCGAGCTTCCTTTCCTTGAGCCCAGACCAAAGGGCACACCTGTCTAACTGCATGCACATCAGGAAAAACATTCGGATGGTGTTTTTAACCTGAGAGCCTAGTGACTGAGGGAGTTAAAACAGGGTCGTGGCCGACAATCAGCGTGAGGCTGTTATGAGAAATGGAAGTTTTCTTCAGGAGTGCGAACTTCCATTTCTCTCTTACTCTGCAGGCAGACTTGGCTGTGCGCTCTGATGCTTCTATCAAAGCTGAAAACATCTTGACAATGTAAAACCTTTGGTGAGATAAAAATTGGAAATTATACCAATATTTTTCTAACCAAGTGCTTTACTTTTCAAAATGCATTTATGAATCACGCCATTTTCGGGACTGATATTAAAAGAGCCATTTCAGTGATCCACCTCAGGTTCATTGAAATGCCACAAATATCCAATATATAGGATTGGGTACAGCTGTACAGATATATCTTCTACTATTTCTGAAGACTCTCTGAAACCTGATATTCGACTGCCATTTGAGTGCCGGGGTCGGGGTTTTTTTACTATTTTCATGCATTTCTCTGGTTGGTAACAGGAGACATGAGGAGGAGAGTAAGAAACAGAAAACTCTGGTTCAGAGAGCAGCTGTGTGAAGGGTATCTGTGCAGGGATAGGTAACAGAGAAATTGTAACTGTGCTACCATGTGTTAGGGAAAAATAACACCCACTTCAAAATCTGAAGAGGAAAATGGGCAAAAGAAGGTGTTGCAAGTTTTCTAGGAAGAAAAACTGGAGAAACACTAACCAGATGTTTCAAGTAGGCATGAACACTGTTGTTATGTGCTGAGGAGAATTCTCACTCGGATAACATATGTCTATAAGTGATGCTAATTTGGGGGTATCTCTCTGTATACATACACACCTGGCTTACGTGCACACTGAGATGTGCCCGATGGCTGCCATCGGGCGATGCAGTATTGAAAGAGAAAAGGTAATATTATGGTTACAATCCAGAAGTTCTTTGTATGTCTCTTCCTGTTGTAAAATTCTTTCTTTGCAATCCCAGACATATCACTCAATATCTCTGTGCCTTGGTTTCCTAGTCATAAATCAAATAAATACAACTTCTGTGGTCTTGCAGGAGAACTCTGTTTATGATACCAGGCTATGACAGCAAGCTCCCACTCGGGAGGCACACAAGGTATTGAAAAGCTGATCCTCGACTAACTTTGCTAGACTGTTTTTTAACAGGTGGATACGTTACTAGTAAGACTGATTGTCTGAAGTTATGTAGCTCAAGAATAAAATACAGCAATGCTTTCAGGTTTCAAATAGAAAGCAGAAACAGTGCTAAAATTACATTAGCTACTGTGATGAACTGCCAGATTACAATGTGAATTGCTAAGCAGGTGAGGTGGGTTTGAATAGTCAATGCTGTTGATTTTTTTTCCCTCTCCTGTTAGGATTTATTTCTCAAATCATTTAAAGCTACTGAAGGGGAGGTCTGAGAAGTTTTTTATAGTTGTTACTGGTGAGATTGATTACTTCATCTTGTTTTTTCTAATACCATACTGTTCAAATGAATTACCATATAAATCTGGTACTCCATTTATGATGCATTAAATGTAAAAAAAAGGAATTTTTGCATTTATATTTCTTTCCACGTCTTGAGATCTTGTGTTAAAAAGCAGTATATGTAAAAGACCTTGTGCATAGCGTACCACCCAGCTGTTAAAAAGTACCTCTGAGGTCTTCTTAGTAACTTAGCTAGCTCCTCATTGAGATCTGTATCTATTTTAATCAATGAAATGTTAGCGTTATTGAGGCTAAACTACAACGATACTATGATTTGATCATAGTAGTAAGAGAGTCTATGTGCTTGCATTGCAGTCTCTGCAAACCTGGCTGATCCCCATCCACTGGGCTCTGAATAACTGTTTCACTTTTCCCTTTGAAAGGAAAGGAGAGAATTTTCCCTCCTTGTGCTGGTTCTGGGAGTTCCACTGTCTGTTTTGGGGACAACTTTATTTGGCTGACACTAAACATTTGTTAGAAGCCCACCATTGGGTGAGAAGCCAAGCTCTTCCCTCAATCCCCCTTGTCAAACCCATTTTTCAATCCATCTGCCAACACCTGCTCTTTGCAGGTTTGTATTTCAGAAGGGACTGAAGAGCTGCAGAGCCGTTTCCAAACATAAGCCCTTGGTTTGCGCTTTGCGCCCTACGAGCTCTCTCCCGGTTTGTTTGGAAATTGGCATTAGTGAGGGCGGGACAGAGCCCGCCCTGCACACAGGGCTGCAAGGCTTCAGCAGTGCAAACCTCACACACTGCACAGCCTGTGGCATCGCCCAAGTTCCCGTCCTGCTGTCAATAGGTATTTTCCACTTTTCCCTGATCTCTGGCTGCTTCATCAGCCCTTCACATAGAGGAACTTTTGGATTGCTTTAAGGTGCCCTAGAGAGCTGGCTTGGCATGCAGTGGCACAAGGATTAGGAAGGCACAAGTACCCCTTGTGAGCTTCCCTGCCCGGAGCTGACATTCTGGGCCATTACCTTCTGCAAACTGATCACTGTTCTCAATCTGTATTCCTTACCTCCTCCAGTCCTACAAAGTCAGGAGGACTTAATCATTTGCAAGTGCTGAGATACCAGAGGGGAAAAATGATCAGAAAGTGTTTCATTCACTGCAATCTTTAAAATTATCAGCATACTGATTCAGAAAAAGGTCTGACCCTGCGTGGCTGGGCAACAAATGGATATGTGATTCATGTTTATAACCCAGCTTTTGGTATAAACACCACAAAGATGCATTAATTAATGATAAGAATCAAGCTAAATGTCTGGCAGGATAAATAGACAGAGATGGAGCTAGGGGGATGAGAGAAATGGTAGTCATTAAAAATTTAGGCTGAACCTGGGGAAAAACAGACGAGTATGTCCACTATGGGGGACTAATCCAAAGAAAAACAACCATAAAGTAGGAAAAGAGATTAATACACTGAAAAGCAAGTGTCTGGAAAACAGAAATGCTGTTTGGTTTTATAATATGATGGGGTAGCATAAAGCAAATCATAAAATTACTCCATTCATGTGGTTCATCCACCCAAGTAATCAAAATATGCTGGTAGAGATATTTAAAAAAAGATGATGCTATGGATCATGGATTACATGGAAGTCATGTCAAGTTTTCAGTTCCTGTGGCTTGGATTTCATTCTTTGAAAAAAGATTTGCAGAATTTGAAAGGAGTAGGGTTGGCAAAGTCATTTATAGACACACAAGTTTTGTCTTAAAAAACAAAGGAGAAAAAAGAGAAAGAAAAAAGAACTTAAAATATTATCAGTGACATGACAACCATCCGAGGTTGTTGAAAGGGTGTTAACATGAAGCGTAAGGAAATATTGCTGTGAATGATTCAGGTACAGACACAAAATTTCAGTCTGAGTGCTTTAAGACAATAGAAAATGTCTTAAATAGAAAGGTCCCTTAGGCTCCTGAAGGCAGGGGAGCTTTTCCAGCGAAGCTGCTCTTCTCCCCAGAGGTTTCGCCTGCCGGGAGGTGTTGGCCGTCGGCATCTGGTCTGGGTGAGTGCAAGCCCTTGGTGTAAGCAGGAGGTAATGTCATTTGAGAGAAGGATTCTTCCACTTGGGTCAGGTAAGGTAAGTTTACATACACTGCTGTAAACTGCAGAAGCGATGGTCCTGAAAGCTGGTCAGACAGGAGGCTTTGGAAAATGCTGGTATCCTCCAGTCCTTCACCGAGGTGCCTGCTGAAGCTGTGACGAGAGGCCATGATCAGGTAGAAGCCGGCTGCGCTTGTTGGGCACTATTTTGTGCCCAAGGGGTATTGCCCTGTTACTGGATCTTTCCATGCTGCGGAGAGACAAGGTGTGGGGACTCTAACACCCCCTACTCTCTATGAAGCAGTGCAAACACCAGTCAGAGCGTTTTCACATTCACTGCTCTCATTTGTGCTTTAAAGCCTCTTACACGGAGCTTAAATGACAGATACTCCTGTTTCTGCAGCGCTTTCTTCCTAGTCCCTTTCAATAATTCATATTCATCTACACCTCATTCCCGTGCTCCTTTTCATTGCTCCTTTGATAATTAAACAACAGGACATGAAAGGTATGGGAGATGCTGCGATATTGCCGTGGCTCAGAATACACCTGACGTTTGAGTGAGGTAACTTAATTACCACTTGGTCTCATATTGCTTGCCTGGGAATAGCCAGGCAGTTGTGTTACAGATAAACGTATGGCAGCAAGCGAGAAGGAAAAGAGAATTTGAAGGTTCATTGTGGCTGTAATATTTCTTCATGTATTGAAGTCAGAATTCGTGTAGTTCATTTTAACCGTTTCACGTGGGAAACCACAATAAACCTCTCTCCATGCACCCCTTTTCTGGAGGTAAGCAGAAATTATCATCAGATTTAGCTGAAGTGGTTTTACCTTCAGTAAAAATTCCTGGGTTTGAACACGGTCTGCAGACACTTTAAGTCCTCGGTAGTTTTACGTTAGTGCATATGTCTTGTTGCGCAGGACGAATTCTGTCTCAAAGATGTTGCGGTTCAGAACTCCCCTTTTGAACAGCGTGGTAGGACTGAAGTAAATGGCAGCACTTGGCATACATCCACCTCACTTAATGAACGAGACTTAATTGGAAATGTATTCGTTCCAGGCTGTTTGGATAGCAGCAAACAAACTGCTTAGAGGGTGATAGACATCTCAGAAGGGCTGACTCTGTTGCTTGTCCTTCTCTGCTGGGCATGTCGCTGGTCCTTCTCTGCTGGGCATGTCGCTGGTCAAAAGGGACTGTCTTTCAACCCTAACGACCTCAATTAGATAACTGAACTCAGTGGATGAATCCAGGCTTTGTGCATGGGTGTCACTTTTCCTTCTAGTGATATTTAAGCTGCTGAAGGGATTAGAGATATGAAAATATTTTTATTAGAATGAAATGACCCAAATTGTCATAAACTCGTAACGTCATACAGGCAGCAGAGGTATCCGTAAGCTTCCTCCAGTATCATTCTTGATGGACTCCTTCAACTCCCTGATTCCTAATCATATACCTAATGAGTCCTTATAACCCTCCACACTGATTGCTGCTGTGGTCTGTTGGTGCTGCCGTTTTGTACTGCTCCTGCAGTAACTCTCCTTTTCAGAGGAACGTTCACCAGCCTGTTTCCCTCTCAGGAGTCATCCCAGGGTGTCAGTCCGTGTTGTTGGAACCAGGCAGTATAGCGCACCTTTTTATTCGTAAGGTGACAGAACAGCATATTATTGCTTATCTTCTTCTCTGAGCCCTAGTGATCGTACGCTGCTGCAACAGCCTGTAAAATCAAGGCAGAGCCTTACTTCTTTCATCTCTAAATGCATCAGCAGATAAAAACAGAGAGTACTTGCGGAGATGTGATCTAAACACAAGATTAGCAGCGGGCATCAGTTGAAAGCACATTCGACTGATCAATGACTAAGGAGTAAATTATACTGCTTTACTCAGCACCTCCGATTCCCTAAGTGAACTCAGAGGTAGGACTGCTGCTGGTACTGACAGTGCTGCTCTCCTCCCGCTTCGGGGAGGCAATCCTGCTAGCAGAAAAGCAGCCTAAGTCATCTTCCTTTTTGTGCATTCTCAACAGAATTGGTCACTAAATTCAGGCAGAGTTCAGTGGTGAATGAGAGCTAAAAGGGACCCGAGGGCACAGAGGGCATAGCTGGGACTGCGAGTTCTTCGTTACTGCTGAGATGAGAAGGAATAAAGTCAGGCTGATTGGAAAAATAAATAAGTGGTATAATGTTCTCCTGGTTTTAGGATGAGATCTTCATTTTAAGAAACAGCTTTGTGAAGCTTTGTATTCCAAGGTATTTTGGCTGGCTGCAGGGCTTTGGAAGGCCTAGTAGATTCCAGATTCACATTCTGCTAGGGTTGGTAATTGTTTTACTGCTACAGAAGAGTTGTTATTTTCATGTAAACTGATATTATCTCCTAATTTATTTTCCAACTCAAAGGAATAAGTGTTTCAGGGTATTGGAATACAGCCACCTCTGCAGTGCGCCCACCTTGCTGTGTACTGTGATGTTTTTGCAATATTATGGCTCTGATTTCCAGCAAAACCCAATGTTTTGTTACATGGATATTGTCTAGGAATCAATGCTGACTCTTTGGTATCTGAGACAAGATTGTTTTTGCTATTACATGGTCATTAGCGGTGTTGCAGAAGAGCTTAAGAATCCAAGGAATAGACTTGAACATGCTCTTGTTTGGTAAAAACACAGGACAAACAGATGGTTGTTGTCTCAGAAAGCTCACCCTTGAAATAGAGGCAACAGACTAAGCCAGGCACTGTGGGTTTGTTTGGACTTTAGTATTGTTTGAAAACTTTTATCACTTACGAGACAAAATTTGGTCTCTGGTTTCACTGAGGGACTCGAGTGAATCCCCGTAGTTGTCATTAATTGGCTAATAGCCTGATACGTATAATTTAACAGCCAAATCCTGCTTGCCTCTGTCCCAGGAATATTTTGTTCCTTTCAGTCATACTGGATGCTGTCCTGTTAATTGTGAGTAGAAAATGTTCATGTGGATGTGACGAGCAAATTATGTCACCACATGTTGGAGAAGAAGGAGGACCATATGTTTTTGGACCAAGGCCAAAGCTGAGTGGTTTTGACTGCAGTAAAGTAATGCTGAGCTGTAGATCGTGTGCGGAACAGTCTGTAGAGAAGCGTTAGCATCATTCACACCTTCAACTTTAAATTCCCTTCAGGCAGTAAAAGAGTCTCTAGCTGATATTAGCACATCATAAGCTAATCACTCCTTTGAATTGTGGTCCCTTCCAGAAGCTATTTACAACGGACTTAATTGGCTAATGGATGTATGTCTGAACTTCATCCTTTAGTAATAAATGCCACTGATAATTCTTTGCTTTTCTGAAGCTTGGTCCTGTTAGATTCACACCATATATCTCTCCTGGGGTCTCTTTACAGTAAGAGCAGATTGCAGTTACGTAGTCAGAAGCTGCACACCTAATAAAAGATTCAGTAGTCTTCAAAATACCTTCTTTTAAAAAGACTTAAATTTCATTACATTTACAACTCTAATAAAACGTTATATGTGACACTTAGTGTTTGTTCGGGATGTGTTTTGATTTTATGTGTCCACTCTGTGGAAGCTGGAGGGAATATGTTATAAGGGGCAAGCTCTTCTGGCTGGAAATGCAATATGGAGATACACGCATTCCTATATCCCTGTATTCCCGTTAAATTCAAGTTTTTAAAAACCAATTTTTAATTACTGATCCCAAGCATGCCCAGAATACCCAACGCTGATTTACTAATGGCCCTTTGAGTGTTGTTGGCATGGCAGAGTGCTTGTGACCATCTCACCCAGCCCCGCTGCCCTGCTTGCTCCTCAGCTCCAGCCTGCCCTTTAGCATGCCTTTCACAGGACGAGGCTGTGGGGCACACGTCACAATATCAGCAAATGTTTTCCTTCTTTTCTTCTGATATACTCGGCTACAGTTACGTTTCTTTGGGCTGACTTAAAGATGGAAATAGAACCTACCCATCCTTTTGTTTTTACAAGAGTTATATCATCTTCTTCTATGAATGTGGACTCTTCAAAAATGGTCTCATGTCTAACTCATCTAAGATATTGTATTCGTGAGGAAGTCCCAAAAAGTGTCGGTTGGCTTATTATTAACATTTTCATGGCATTACTCATTTTAAAAGTTTCCAAAGCACTTTTTTTTGTTGTTACCATGTTAGGTCATTTCTATGCAGAAACCATAACCTCCTCAGTTAGTTGCCTCGCAGTTCATTGCATAATTGACAGCAAAGTTGTTATATTGTGGTTCCTTGTAGCATTGGTTTCAAGGAAAGACGAGAGGGAAGAAAAGCCAAATTCACTTGTGGGTAGATTAACTTTGGGAGTACATGAGACTATTCCCGTAGTTTCATCTTAAGGCAATTACTTGCTATGCTGTTTATTTGTCCTATTGGGTTGTATCAAGGAAACCTAATTTTAATCTGTCAGTGCTTAATCTATGCCATAGCTTTCCTTTATTACCTAAGGCTATCGACTAACGTGTTTGAGCTTAACCTCGTTTTTGCTTCCTGAGGCTGTTGCTCCCCCAGACATGCACTTAAATGAAGATCCGACCCTTTGTGCTTTGGTTTCCCATGGGTAGCCTGATGGTGTTTCTTCTCTCTGCAGACTTAAAACCTTTGGGAGATGACCTATCTCTCAGTATGTGTCTGCACAAGTTCTGGTACGTAACAGGCTACTTCTACTAGGAAATTCTAGGAGCTCCTTCACAAAGAAATAATAAGAAAATAAGTTTTGGAGGAAACTCTGTAATATTTATGAAAAGACGGGGGCTCGGTACCTCTGAACTTGTCCAAGACAGCAGTACAATACACCTATTAAAGCAACAGACAGTGCCTTCATGCCAAACAACCAAAAGCAGTCAGGTACTGGGGAAGTTTGCTTTTGATATACATAGAAAAATGCACGATAAAATTTGGTGCAGAAGCACTCACCCTGTAGCCTGACGTTGTTTTATTGTGTAAGTTGTACATCGCTTCTCTGACACCAAACACTCTCCACAGCGGAGCAGGGAACACTGGGTTTACACTAGAGACACCAGCGTTTGTTTGTCACACGAGTGCTCGCTCCTGAACCTTTCCCTTCTCTGCAGTGGTCCGTAATATGCCCATTTTAAGGAATTCATGCTGCATGAATAGAGGAACTGCAGTCTGATCAGAGACAGAACTCTCATGCAAGGCACATATCAAAGGATAGTGAACCATCACTTTTGGCTTGGGTATTTCTGGGTTTTAGGTATTAATTTCTTGGTCACTTCTATCTGGGAGTATTTCAAATGCTGTTGTCTAATGCTGATTAACGTGGCCTTTAATTTTTGCCTGTTTATTTGTCTTTTTACCTAGACAAAAATGATTTCTTCTGGTTTCTGACTTTGTCTGACACCTTGCACAGGGGAGCAAGTTATGTTGTGACATTTTGGAGTCATTTGCAGTTCTAACTTCATTTCTGTGTCTGATTTTATACCCTCAAGAACAAAGCTATTATATTCCAAGGGATTACACTAGCTAAGAGAGATTTAAGTGTGTAGAAAATCAGGCTAGGGATGTTGAAATGTATTTATTGCACTGAAACATTTTGATTAAACTGTATATTTAATGCTCTTTTAAAAAGTGTTCATTTATGCAAAATAATGTTATTGCAAAACGAATGGGGTCCTCACATTTGTGAATGAACCTTTATCATCTGTATTTCTGCCTTTAATGCCGTCATTGATCGCATCTAAAAGGGATGCTACTGTCAATTTTACTATGTTTCATTGCTTCACCCTATTGCAACTTGGTTCCACTGTCACTAGTTTTACTGTTTTTAAGGAGAATTAGTTTCTTAGTAGTTATCTGTTAAAGTTGATCATATGTCATTTGGCCCATGACAGACACCCTGCTCTTTCAGAGGGGTAAAGCTGGGCTCCTAAAATGACCGAATCCAGTGAATTACCCAGCAGGATCCAAGTGGAAATCCTTCCAAAGCATTTGAGAGGCACTCAGATGCTGAGCCACACCAGCTATCCACCCTTGGGTTATGCCAGAGGTGGACAGGGATCTTCTCTGGCAAGAGAGAGCCCTCAGCTCTTTGGCAAACAAGATCAAAAAGGGCAGAAATTTGGGGTCACCTCAAACACCTGTTAAAACATCCTGCGCTCTGAATGTGTTGTCTTTGTTCAGAATCTGTAGAGCTGTGTGACAGAGGATTACTTTTCTTCATTAAGTCTTGGTGTTGCTCAGTTTTTGGGACTCTGACATTTAATGAGGAAAATACCTTTCTTCCCAAAGGCTATTTATCCTCCTTTTAAATACACTGCCCTGCTGCTGTCAGATATCTTACTAATGGTTTAATCAAGCAGCAGTGGTTTGATTAAGGTGTTCTCTTGGGTCAGGAGTAGCAAGAGATCATCATTAAAATTAGTGCCTCAGTCATGGAAAGAGTCACTCTGGGAGAGGAGGTTTAGAAGTCTGTCATCAAAGAGCCCATCTCTTCAGTGGTATCGTGTTTGTTTTGAAATCAGCCTGGTTGGTGTTGTTTGCCAGGCAGATGATCTTGCTCTTCTGCCTTGCCCTTGCATCCCTTCTGCCTGCCTTTGTGCCCCCTAACAATGCTGAAACCTGAGGCTGGGGTTTCCTTCACACCCTGTCAGGGCAACGGCATCGCGAGGTGTCGGATCACGGCCGTGCAGGAGAGCAGCACTGGGTTTTGGTAGCAGTCACAAAATACATCCAAAGAAAGCATGTGGGGAAGCATTTTGCTAGGAATGAAAGTATTTTTCTGCATTGGCAAGGACTGGTAATTTACTGAGAGAGGAATATGACAAATAGTCATATTTATGTCATTTCAAAAGCATTTTATTTTCATGCAGTATATATGCAGAAGATGATGTATAAAGAACATTTCCTCACAGCCATTTTTGTATAGATCACTTTCATGCATGTTTTATAAGACTTGTTGTTTACCTCCACTGTGTAGCGCTCCCTGACTTTATTCTCTTCACTCTTATTACTTGTGTTGAATGTCTTTGTGTGTAAATAAATATACATATGCACACCCACTGTAGGATACAGACATGGCACAAATGGTGAATCACATATCGTACCTAATCTTGAGAAATGGAGGAGGCAAAATCACTGCTCTGTCTCCTTTAAGAAATTTTTGGGCTCTCATTAGAACAGGAATGGGGCGTTTTCTCTTTAACTGATTTGCAAAATGCAGAAATCATTTCCTGCATAACATTTCAGTGTTATAATTTCCTGTAAAGAGGTTTAACATACTTCACAACATTTTCTATTTCAATACAATTATTTTGAAAGAGCTAATGCCATTCTATTAACAAGAGAGATTATAAGCAAGTTATTTAAATGGCTGATGGATTATTCACATCCACTTGTCTGGTGCTAACAATCAAAAGGGTTATACTGACTGTGGACTTGGAGCTCACAAGCAGCAGATTTCAGGCTCCGTCCTAACTTTGTCCTTTCAACTTCTCTGTTCAGTGAAGAGTTCAAAGTTCCTTGCAAAATTATATCTGAACTTGACTAGTTTAGGCACGCTAACAAAACACCAGCCACTGCAGTTGGGGAGGCTACGGCTTATTGCCAATATTAATGTCTCATTCTGTAATTATCTTATGAAACAGGCGGATTAAGCAATCATATTGCCACACAGATGCAGCACTGTCATGTGGGTGACATTGGCAGATTGTGCTCACATTAAGCGTCTTGTCTAAGGAAGGGTGAGGAAAGAGAGCAGCGTAATGTGGCACCTCACCCCTTCTGCGTTCCTGCATTAAGTACGTCTGGGGCAGTGTGTGGAAAGGTTTTGAAAACTGCGTAGAAAGTCCTAGTGAACGAGCTGACTGTGTAAAAGCTAAAGCTTGTCTTTGATGGAAAAGGAAGTAAAGAGAGATTCCTGCCTGGAAGTGACATTCTTCTGGTCTAAGTTGCTTGTATGGGTCCCTTACCATTGCCTATCTCAGCAGCGTCAGTGGAAGTCCCTCTGCCGTCTCAAAAGGGGTAAGGAGGAACTCTTATCCCTGGTTTTTCTACAGAGGATAGAGGTGCAGCGATTGCACCTTTTCTTGCCCTCTGGAGTGACCTGTGGTGCATTCCAGGATCCTCTTCCACTCACTATCCAGACCACAAACCCTGTGTACCATGTTGTACCTCCTGCACATGCAGGTTTCCTTCCTCAGGAGCCGTAGGGTGAGGAGGAGTCCCCCAGTTGCCAGATCTTGCTGCAGTGCAGCCAGCAGGAATTCCTGGATCAAGGAACATGGAAGTGCTCCTGCAGTGTGCAATGGGCAGAGCCAGCTAAGAAAGGATGACACCGATACTGAAAATGAGACTGAGGTGGGGCATGGATGGTGGATGTTGGAATTAAAATCCTAAAAATCCGCAGTCGGTTTCCACCCCTCTTTGGCAGTAGGTGCCTTCTATAGCTGCCTGAGTTCTTAAGGAGCCCAAGGCTTTGCTTCTAGTTCTTCGTGCCGTGCCCAAGTTAGCGGGGGCCCAGAGATGAGACGCGCCTTCCACATGCCTCTGCAGAACATTATTGGGCTCTAAACATCCAGTTCAAAGCCATCACAAAGTATAAGGGTGGAAGTCACTTTTTCCCCCCGCTGGCTTTTTTTGTGTGGTTACTCACACTAACTAGCTGTGTTGAGAAACAAAGCCACGTGCAGCGAGTCAGGTTCCTGCCATCATGTTTCAGTAGGGTCAGAGCTGAATGTGGGGCTGCTCACCACAAGTGGAGCTGCTTTTCGGATTCCTGCTTATCAGCTTTTCTGAAGATCAGTCTGTTGTTTGCCAAAAGCTGATTTCCTGCCTACACCCTACTGGTCAGAGCAAAATCGGTTCCAGCAGACCAAATTAAGCAAAAGAACAAAAAGCTTCATGCAGGCATGAATAGTGTTCACTGATGCAAAGGTCAGTCCTCCCTCCTCGCCGTAGCTCTTTGCTCACAGCGAGTGCATGGGTGCTCTGATGCCATATGGGTGCAGAGGTGAAGCATGTGGCACCACAGGGCTGTGCAGAGAAAAACCATAATCGCCATATTCAAAGTGACTGCCTAGATACGTATTTTGTACATTTTATAATGTATAAATGTTTTACTCTAAACATTTCATAAAACACTTGGGGTTTAAATTGCTAAATATTTAGATTTAAAAGTTTGTAATTATATTTCCAATAACCATATATCTGGTTCATATAAAAGCCTAAAAATTAAGTGATCTCTGAAATTTCATGACTTGGGGCAATTTGCCCCCAGTGAGCTCAAATTCTAAGAATTGTATTTCTAAACCATGCTGGAAAATCACTTACTCTTGATTAATCCTTTCCTACGAGCTCTGAATCCTTGTTGCTGATCACAGCATAATGAGTAAAAGTAATGCAATAAAGTACCCTGGTGCTGTGGTTGCAGTGTATCAAGGTGAATAAAACCTTGAAGATCTGAAGGATTAAAGTACTTCATATACCCTAGGATTATAGAAAAGAGAATGGGAGAAAGAAATAAGGAACAAAATACTTTATTCAAAGGCCTAATGTTGGAGCAAAACCTTTCAAATGTGACCTATATATTAATTCAGCATCACTCACGTGGCTGGAAATGAAGAGAGTGCTCCATTTGTTTTGAATGCTTTGGGTCTGCATTTGAAAGTCAAACGGCCAAGGGTAAACTAGTCTTTTATTTGCCTGACTCTTTTGTGTCTTTATGTTTTCAGAGTTAGATAAATTTTATTACTTTAGTTTGAATAGCATATCTGGAATATGTTTGCTCATGTGGTTTTTATTTTCAGCATACTGACATCAACTTTTTTCCACGGATTCGTGGATAATTCTGGCTCACGTCTTTCTGGAACATGTAAAAGCTGACCAGTAAAAAGTAGCTGTGAGAGGGGATCCAGATGTCTCCGTTAATAAGTACCTAAAGCAAAGAGGTGATTTTGGACTCAATCTAGTGGTTCTTAAAAAGTATTTCATAAAACAAGTGTTCCCTGTTAAAAGGTCGCCCATCACGATTTGAGAACATCCCTCTTGGTTGAGAGAGGGGCAGTTGCCTTCGTGAGCAACGCTGCCTCATCTGAAACCCTGGTTTGAACCCTGCTACTGGGACTGGGCACTCACCGGCACCTGGCTTAGAGACTCCCGTCGAGGAGGACATTCTGTGTCTGGGTTCTCCAGCAGTATCTAGTGTAATGCGTTGTCTCACACCTCTCTTCCCCCTCTCCACTTTCTGTGATTAAGATGTTAAAAGAAGGGAAGGCTACCTCACCTGAGGATCTGTATGTCCAATAGCTCTGCCCTCTAGTCCAACCCAAATGGGACTGGCCTGTTGCCTGTTTGCGAGTTTAACTAATGCCTTCCATCCCCACGCTTGGATATTCCAAGAAAGAAAAGTATGTGTGGTTAATAAACCACAGCAAGCCTCTGGCAACAGGACTGTAGGACTGTGAAGTCTGAAGAGCTCTAGAATCAAGTCTGGGTCTAACTTTTAAATCTAACCGTTAAGGTCTGTAAAATGAGCTGACCCTGACCCTTAGTTCTCTGTGTGCCGCTGTGCAGTGAGAAAGGTCATTTCTCATTGTCATGCCTTTGGAATATAGTCATCTGTACTTCATCAGAAATGCTTTATCACCGGTTGACTAAAGCTGCTATTTCCCAAATACTCACCTCTGTTTGCTGAATACACATTTTTTTTTTCTATTTAGCTTTTTATATATGTTTTTTGCATATGTCAGAACTCTCTTTTTTTCTGTCATTTTTAGTGAATATAGAAGTATCCAGGCCAGCAGGGTGGAAGGATTTAAATATTTAGTATCATGAATATTTTAGTATCTTCAGGATTATATTTGAGTCTGAAAAGAATGAAAAGTAACATGTACTTCTGCCCATCTCTCAGACTGTCTTGAGCCTGCGTTGGGCAGCTGTTAGGTGATGTTTGTTTATCTGTAAGGAGTTGTAGTCGTGGAAGCCTTACTGTTAGGTTATGTGACAATGTGTATGTCACATATTTGAAGGTGTTATGTATGTGTGTATTTTTTAAGGCGTAAGCCCAGTAAAACCAATGGAAAACTTCTACTGACTTCGGGACCACTGAGAAACTGGAGGTGACATTGTGGTGCCTCTCGGAGGGGTTTCTTGACCAGGGCACGGTCTCTCTTTGTACTTGTGCTCCTGCCGTTTCTCACCCTGGTGCACAAAATGTGTGGAAGAAGATACTTCACCTTCCAGACCTCCCTCCCACCACAGCTGGCAGGAGCCTAGGGCTTCACTAGGTTGAAGAAGTGCTTCTCGGAGTGCTCCTCTTGTGCCATCCTCACCACGGACCCCTGTGGAGATGCTTGGATCACGTTGTGGTCAGCACAGGAGTGAGCCAGCCCCTCCGGGTCCCTGCGCTGCACCCACGTTATCCAGCACTGATCAAAAACCATTGTCAGGCATATTAAACCATTCCCAGTGTTTTTTATTACGTACCTTTGTAGCTGTCCGTCCTTAAGGCTCAGGACAAATTGGTCACAAGTTTTAAATTTTAAAACAAATTCAATAACTCCTTTAATAAAACAGTGTCATCTGGTATATTACCATTCTGAGGGCCAGAAGCAAGTTAATTGCTGTGTAGTCCACTAGAGAATAGGCAATCTCTGCTCACTGGTCAGCCCAAGAAGGGCCGCAAAAAGGTGACACGGTAGAGACAGGTGGTTGTTCCAAGCATGGATGTCAGGCTGCCATGGATGTGGATGACGTGGATGTCAGGCTGCCATCCTTTCAAGTGTGGTTTTCTAAGTGTTCAGGAGATGCAGACTTTACTGGTGCATGTATGATTCCTAGTGCTCAGAGATTTCCAATGATGCTGGCAGTCTCAGGAACAGCCGAATAGTGAGCAAGGCCGAAGTTACTTAAATTACTCTCACAAGTTCAGCAAACTGGTGCAACTGTTGTATCTCTTACAGTGACACAATGAAACAGGGTTTCTGGTCTGAATTCAGAGTGCTGGGCACTGTAGCAGCCCGTTACATGGTACCTGTAGTAGCCTTTGGACTAACTTAAGAGTATGTTGTATTTCTTAGTGCCATTTTCTGTTTGAAGTTAGGGGAAGGGGTTATATTTTTAACCGTTATTGGCTGCGTAAGAAAAGATCTGTAGAGGGAAAAGGAAAAGCAGATGAATAAGCAAGCAAACTCCAGCTGTATAAGCAGGGAACAGGACAGCCTGTGCCTGCACTGTTAAGTACTGTAACTGTTGAGTTACAGCCTGTCGGTACAGGGCAGTGAGCTGTCTTTGGGTGACTTGCTAACTTCTGAGCAGTATTGTATGTGGAGCTGATCTCTAGATTGGTTTTCTGTATACCTGACACTGGCTCATTAAGCAAAAAAGAAACTAATCCTTACCTTTCTCTGCGTCTGGCATGTTCTTCTGACAGTTCTCTGCCATAATTAAATATAAAGCATTTGTTTCAATGACAAAGAATAATAAGGGTGCCCAGACATTCATCTGCAGTTCTCTGTATCCACAGGCAACACTCACTGACTGTAGTTTTTGAGTCCTGTGACTACAGCTTGCTCTAAGAAGTATAATTACATCTGATACCTGATTATGCCACTCTCTTACCTGTCATCAGGCTTCTGCAGAGCATGATTCAGCCAACGCTTTTCCTCCCAAAGACGTGGTATTCTTGCCGCATACTGGAACTTAAGTACTTACAATACAGAGTGTATGACTGTCTCCCAGAGTTAGTACTGTTTCAAGCATCCATACGCTCTGTCCTTAATAACTGTCTGTTCTGGGAGACCAGCTGAGAAACTTCAGCTTGCTCCGTGAACAGAAGTACCCGTCTCTCTTCCTCTGTATGCGTGAATACCAGAGAGAGTTGTATAACCAAAGCAATCTTCAGCATCTATTTGGGTCTGCGTAACAGGGCCACAAAACTGATTCCACTGGCCTTGTGTCAGTCCTGCTGGCTCCTGCCCACCCAAAGCATTCGCTTCTCTCACTGCAAGTTTGCAAATGTGCATGTACTGTAGTTGTTTTCGTTGGGATGCAGGGCAGTGTGACTGGGGAAGTATATACACATCAGGTGGGACTGAAAATTATTTGTGGATTGGAATAAGTAGGAGATAAGTCTAATTGTAAAGCATTTTAGTTCTAGTCTGTGCCACAGACCTCTGAGTACCTACACAGTCTACTTTTACCACAAGGGTTTTGTTAAGAACCCGAGGGAGGAGGTACTTAATGCTGCGCTCTACATGAATAACTTCCTTGAGGAACCCAGGGGTGGTTAACACAACCCATGTACCCCCTGTTGGTGGGGGAGACTCTCCCTGTGAGAAATACGGTTGCCTTTGCAGAATCTCCTATGCCTAGAGGGACTGCAGAAATCCTCCAGCTATGCTTAACACAGCGCAAGAAAAATTAGGGAGGGAAAGAATTTCTAGAGGCCACATAAGCCTGATCCCAAAGCAGGATTAAACTACTTCTGTCCTGTTTCTAACAGATACTTGCCCACATTGATCCCTTGCTGACCCTTCCTCCTCTCTGGCCATAATGGCAAATTGAGAAGGTGCCGTGTTGATCCGTTCCTGAGCTGACGGTGCAGAACTCAGTCTCTAACAGTAGAAGGACAGTTGTTGGGTTGTTTTGTCATTTTCAAACTCCCTTCTGCAATTCAAGCCTGCTCTTTCTTGCCTATCGCCAGTGGATATGGAGAGCTGCAAAGAGAAGAGCAGTCAGCAAAATCATCTCGTGTAGCTTAAGGCTGTTATAACTTCTTTTAGTGTCTGGACTAAACATTCCCAGTTCTACTCTTTCCCTGTAAGCGATGTTTTCCAGCTCTCCTGTCAGCTTTATTGCTTTCCTCCTAGTTCAAAAGGCACACCACAATATTCTTTACGCTCCTGGGCTACAGATACCAAACCAGTTCCCACTGTAAAGATGGGAACTCGTGGTGTGTGCAGCGCCTTGCATAGCAGTCTGACCGGGGGGCCACAGCCACGAAACAAGAGCTTCATCCTGCACTTTCCGAAATAATGGAAATTTTGGTACCACCGTAGGAAAGGATCAAACCCTTGAGGATATTTGCTTAGTGTTTGCAACAGTTCAGGCAACCCGGTAACATGCTGAGTCTGCAAAGGGGGGGTTGGCTTGCATAATGTATTATTGCGGTTAGGAGGAGATGCAATAATTTTTGAACACAGAATAGCTGGCAGGAAAATGCCTGGGTTGTAAATAATCTTTATCAAATTAACTGGACCCGGTCCTGTTGAGAATGTATGTTGTGACTGTATCTGGAAGCACTCCCAGGGGTACTCTTACTTCTCACTCTCCCAGCCTCGAAGATATTAACCTGCATATTGTTGCCAAGTATTGTATACAGAAGACAACATAAAGCATCATTCATTCATTTCGTATGTTAACACAACTTTAATGCAAGCACTGGAACAAGTTTTAGAGTCATCCTTTCTGGAAATGTAGCAGAAGAACTTAACTTGTAAAGCTTTTCATTTAAAGTGTAAGATTTTTAGAGTGCAGATGAGTTAAAACCAGCTGAAACCTTCAGAAATTAGGAAACGGGGTTGTGCAAATAACTTGTAGGCGTCACTCAGCCTCAAGGTGACTTAACACACACTTTAGTCCCCTGAGATTATTAAAGGAAACAGGATTTACGTGCCAGATAGGAATGTTAGGATGAAGCCCTGCTGCAGGACATCATCTTATCAACACAACATAGTTTGAGGAATAAGATAAATATCATAATACCTTTGTATCTGCGGAATAAAAATGCATTCTTTCAATATATAAACGTTGCGCTGCCTCCAGCCGTACATGGGATGGCCAGTTCACATGAAGGATATGACGTTTTCCCAGAGAAAGCAAATACTTCTTTGTATTTGAGCTGAAGACGTAAGTTAAATGCAGGGTGAAAGGCAGCAGGAAGGAGCATCAACAACCAGCACAGTCCTGCCTTGCACCGTTAAGCCATTTCATGAGATGGTGCTTCTACTCGTACAGCTCAGCATCTCTGCAAAATCCCAGCTGAGCCCTGCTATGTGGACAGAACGATACAGATATCATGGCAGCAACTGTTCATCTGATTCTTCTTAAGTTTATGATATTGAAATTACCCAAACGTGTGTGCTTCTAGCGATACATCAGAGACTATGTTATTCTTGTAATATAACTGTGGTGGAAATAGAGACATTTTTCCTTAATCATGGAATAAACCAATGCAACCACAATTTTAGGTTTTCTTTCTGCAGAGATGTTGAAAGGTTTTGTGAAAAAAGCTGTTACTGATGAGAGATGCTAGATCACAAAGCTAAGGCAGGGCTGAATTTATTTTTCTCTCATTTTGTTCCAATCATATGAAAGTTAGGAGGGAATTTGGCGCTAGGCCTGTATGTAATGAGAGGTACCAAGGCACTAAAACCTTGACAGCTGACTGCCTGTCTGGACATTATTTCTTTATAAGTATACCTATCTACAGCTCTTCATCTAGACATTTAGATGCAAGCCCATAATATCTGTCTTATACATTTACCATCATTTGTTTCTACTTGTGTAATACCACTTGTTTGTCTAGAGCCCATCGGTTATTTTATCACGGAGCAGAATGTGTCCACTTATTGCCAATGCTGATAGAAATGTCCTGCAATATTGAATTAAAAATACGTGATTCTGTCATAATCCATCTAGACCAGTGACTTTCATCCTTCTGTTGTTGGCTGCAGCATGGCAGTTTTCACATCCTTCCACAATTTCATCTCCGTTTTAGGTATGAGCAGCAGCACACATGGCAACCAGATATAGCCCGACTGTTCTCCAGCAAAATGTCAGTCACCCGATAAAGCTAATAAAAAGCCCAATACCTCACTTTTCCTGTGCTGCAGTTTCCATCTCTCACGTCAGGAGAATGCACGTCCAAGGCTGTAGGACTGGCCATCTGTTCTACTCACACAGTCCCAGTACTTGGGAGTTCTGAATTACTCAGATGCTCTAATTTTTACAGACATCTGGAACTGGTGGCCACCTATTAAAAAAAATGCAACAGCATAGAGAAAATGAAATTGTGCTGAGTCCTCTCCCCATGGGAGCAAGAGAAATTGCAGGACCAGCATTTCATGGTATCATCTATCTGCCTGGGGATATGATAAACATGCAGCAGAGTCACTGTGGGTTTTTTTATAACAAAGAAATTTCTTGTCCCATAGTCTGCCTCAAGGCATCTTCTCAACATTTCAAAGAAATTAAATATTATATTTAATTCTAGGGAAATTAATCATTAAGCTGGAGGGGATGACATCATCATTCATTGCTCTTACTGGTTTGTTTTTTTAACAACACCATAAAGCACACGATGGAGCAGCAGAAGACAATCAAGAGACTGACGAGTGCAGGAAGTTAGTAACATCAAACTGAGTGACCTAAGTTACGTCGGGACAAGCGGGTCAGGTTGTCAGAGCCTTTATAATGAAAGTATAAGGAAGATTTCATGTGTTGCCTGACAGGATAACTCAGCTGCCAGCCCTTTTCTGCACAAGTCCCTGGGATCAGCTGTCCCTGGCCTGGAACAGAAATGGATGCTTTCAAATATGGAAATCTCTGCTCGAAGAGACTAGAAGCAGATTTTCTTTGGTGAGGAGTGAAGGGGCAGGCAAGTGGTATGGACTTTGCATGAAACACATTCCTCAACAGTCATCCAGTCAGTGCTTCATTTGGAAATAGGGCAGAAAGAGGGCCCTCAGAATAAGGTGCTACTTACTGCAAGTGCAGAGGCAGGCTGGCAGAAGTGGGTACAGCAGCATGATGACTAATAGCTCTTCATTAATTGCGGCTTCAGTAGACACAGTGTGTTGCAGGAGCACACACGGACACTCACGCAATGAGCAATCAGCAGGTCCCTTTTGCCATCTCACTTGATGTCACAGTTTCCAGGGAATGGAGCATCTGCCATGGGCACTTACTAGACGAAATAGTCACCCCTTGCATGTCTGTGAAACGTCGTGTTTGCGCTCTTCTGAGGCATTCACGCCGGAGAGCACTGGATTTTAAATATGGCATGAACACACTGCCAGTATAAAGAACAAGTACATTTTTTCAGTACTGAAGCTATTGGAAGTTGATTGCAATTCCCTCTTCAGTGCTTGAAACAATGATGAAAATCATCTACAGTTGCTTTTCTTTCTAATACAGAATTTGCTTGTTTGACCATGTAGACAAGTAGAGCAGGGCATTTTGTTGGAGAAGTTTGGAGATCAATTACCATAAAGTTCAGTCTTACCAGGATATTTCCTGCCAGCAGCTTGGGTTTAGGAATGCACTTGTTCACATACTTAAATTTAAGTCAGCAAGTCAAATGAGCCAACATGATTTCATATGGATGGAGCAGGTGCTTAACAATAGTATTGCTGACACCTGCTATTAAAACACAAATTCAGCTTCCTAAACTACTACTAGTTTATTTAGAAAAGAAGATATTCTCTTACTTGTACCTCCTGTTTAGTTCTGAAAGGCATATTTAGGCTACATTTTTAATCTTTTCATTGCAGTCCTGAAGTCTGAGGGTCGACTTTTGACTTCTGGCATTTTCTGTTACTTAACAGCAATGACTTTAGCTGAAATGTTTTCACACAAAGTTACCTCCAGTGGAGAGAACTTGAACACCTGGACAGAAACCTGTGAGACCTCAAGAATTGGGATTTTGTGTTTCAGAACTAAAATAATTAGAAGTTCATATTCAATCTTATCTCTGAATTACCATACTTTTATTGCTTCAGGTTTAAATATTAACTGTTGTAAAGTAATACAGGCTATCTGTATCTACTGCAGGATATTATTCCTAACTGTGCAAATTTGAAGTGACTCATCACTTGCTTTGCTTAAGGAGGTGCTTCTTCACATACATATTAAATGTTCCATTGAATTTTCTGGCTTTATTGCAGCGAAGTAGTGAAGTACAGGCTTAGTGTTCGTTATGAGAGTTGTTTCTTGGGCTTCGCTGCTACTACGTGTCTAACACGCTCGCTCACCTGCCTTGCTGGACCTGGGCTAAGGTGCTCCTTGCCTTTGAAGACGAAACCCGCCGCGAGCAGGCACAGATGGCAGTTTGTGCCAGAATACATGGCTTTATTATTTAACATCTCAGATGGCTATTTAATTTGTTACCACTTTTGGCTGGAAAACTAGTTGTTAATGTAATCAAACGCCTGCTTTCTGTCAGACCCGAGGCATTTATTTTCATCACTGTGGTTGCCTCAAACCAACTAGAGGCTGGGTGTTGGAATCAACGTCTTTGGAGATCTGTATGTCCATCTGGTGTGTCAGTTTGGAATAAATCATTTCTCTGTTGTGGAAACAGGGCCTGACGCGTCCTTCAGGAGGTGAGCAAGCAGGATGCTTAATAATAGTCAGTGGGAAAGTTGCCTGGCTGAGAACCACGAGGCTTAACTCAATTTGAAAGGATCTTTGGGGAGTGAGGAGTCCGGGAGGCACTGAATTAAATGGGTTTGCATCCTCAGCCCCACACCATTTCACCCTCAGCCCATCACTTTTAGCTATGTTTTCCAATTACGTTCACAGTGTGCTCGTTTCTCAAGGCTGTTGTCCCTCGGTTCTTGGTTGGATTGCCCACCTCTGGCTCCTGCCTTCCCTCTTGCTTCCCAGCACACTGCAGGACTCTCACCCCTCCTGCTTTCTTCCTGGCTGCAGCTGCAGGGATTTGAAAAGCAAAAGCAGCTGGAAGGACTGGGGGTATTGCAGGGTGCCTGCAGCTTAAAGACAAAGGAGAAAGATAAAGAAGACAGAAAATGAAAGGAAATGAAAAGAAGAGGAAAAAAATCACATGGGATAGAGAAGAATGAGAGAAAAAAAAAATTAATATTGAAAGTGTCTGAGGGATACAGTAACCTTTCTGCAACATCTTTTCCATAAGGCACTGAGTAAGGTACTGCTGATCCGGGAATTAAAAACAAGACGAGGGAGACAAAACCTGTTAAAATATTTGTTGTTTCTTAATTCTGTGACATTATGGTAAATAACCCAATTAAAAAGTATTAAAAAATTAGTCTCGATAGAAACAGAGGAGAAATCTGCTAATGTTTGCCTAGGGCTGCAAAAGCCTACAGCCATCCGGGTTCAGCAAGGCAGCGTTACACAGGAAAAGCCCCAAAGCTGGCAGCACGTGGGAGGAAGGTGGATGTTAACACTAAGTCAGTGGGGGCCAGAAGGAAACATTTGCAATTAGTTTTTTAGGGAACAGTGCCTGTCAGGTGCCAGGTATCTGCTGCCCAGGAACTGACCCCTCTTTTTTCCCAGAGGACAGCTGAAATCTGTGATTTGTCGCCAGGTATTAAGGATCACAGCTGTATCACCACAGCCCAAGCCCAATGAACGTGCTTTTCTCCAGTAGAGCAGTGAGTGTGAGGCAGCGGCAGACAAGGTGATGCCTGCCAGTTTGTTTGTAAATGTGAACAGCGGAGGTATCTGCTCATCTGTTATTTCACCTGCTTATCTAGAAGAGGAGAGTTACCTGGGTGAGTCCAGTCTGTTGGCCCTATTGGCTGAATGTTTTATCTGTGGGAAACTGTCCCTTGTTTACAAGCACCGTGGACAAACTAAATACACCTGGAGTTAGGAAACGTTGAACTGGGATGAGATTTGGCTTCATTAAGTTCTTGAGAGCTTTGTTACCTGTTTCAGAATGTTGGAGTCTTGGGCTGAAATGCTCATCACAGATCAATCTGCTAAGATGAGCTTCAATTCCCTGCTTGTACACGTGACTGGGAAGAGAACCAGCTTCTCTGGGACTGTGACTTCTCCCTGACTTCTGTGGAGATGGAGGTTGAATTGCACGTTATCATTCCTATATTTAGGCATCTCCATAGGACAGATTTTTTCTGGAGGAAAGCTTGTGCTAACAAACAAAGGGAGGATTTCTCTAAGGTGAAATTTGAACCATATAAAACATTGTAGTCTGGGTTTCCACAGTTATAACGTATATACCAGGGAGCAGAGTCCCGACTTCAAGGCTTCCTCAACAGGAAGGGAGGATGAGTTTGGTATCAGGATGCTGCAGTATCCTTTCCCAGCATGGAGCTGCTGGCTTTGCCTGTGCTAAAGGGTGTGCTAACCTGTGTGCTGCAAGTCAGAGAGCTGGAACATGTGTAAGCAGACCTTATTTTAAAACGAATCAGCCTCTGAAAAACCAAAAGGAAAACTGTTCTCCTTTCACAACTGATCCCGCTTATCTACCAAAGAAACATGCAGTGAGAGATGAAATAGAGATGAAACACACCTCTTCTGCCCCCAAAATCTTTCTGCAAGACTCGTGCCAACTTTGCATTTCCTTTATCACAAACAAAAAGAAGATCAGACCCCAGGTGGACAAGCCAAGCACTGTGTCAGACCAGGGATCAAGCCATTCCCTGCGGTAGTTCGCTACATCATTGCTATTTGTTGACATGTTCTGTGTAATTTAAGAAACCCACTGGTTTCTCTGGGGGTAAAGTCATATGGGTGCCTGGGATTTTCTGTCCTGTACTTGATTATTTCTTCTGTCTACACAGTAAGAGTCCAATCTGTCACTGGATTACATAAATTTACTTAGCTGAGTGATTTTAAGACTGAAACAACTGTGTGAGAGCTGTCTGCTGAAATCCTAAGGCCCTTCGGTCTGTGAAACTGTGTTGGGTGGGTTGAATAACATATCCTGCACAACAGAGCGAATACACAAGAAGCCAAACAGTGAAGGCCCGTGACTCGTTCCTTTCTCTCCTTTCCTATCACACGTGTTTTATTTTTAATTCAGTGTAGAGGTAACCGGGGTTTTTAGAAGACAATTGGCTGTGGCGTTTCTCTGGCTTGTTTTTCTCTTAACAGGGTAATGTCCATGATTACTTCTTTATGTCTGTCATTGGCAAAAGAAAACTCTGGGATCCAGAATGAATATATGAGGCTGAACTGAAACATTGGGGAAAATCTGTGGCCAGTCAGGGCAAAGGGTCTTCCACAGCCCCAAAAGCAGTCTGTGATGCTTAGGTGACCCTAATGGTCACTGGAGTTGGAGCCTTACTGCGAAGGGCAGGAAATATACTCTCCAAATCCATAACATTTATAACAGCATAGCTGGAAGCAGCCAGAAAAAGCCTCTGATGCATATTCAATAGTTTATTTTCTTTCACAGTAGAAAAATAAGCAAGCAGATGTCACAAATATATCAATATATGCAGCAACTGGGGTTGCTTTTATTTCTATTTCCTAGTATGGATTCACAGTCCGTCTGCTCTCATCCCCCTTTTAGCTTGAGAAAGTCAATTAGCTTCCTCCAAATATGACCCATATCACCATGATCCTTTGGAGGAGGGGGGGTAACAAATAGCACAGATGTTTGTGGGATGACTCCACAGCCAGAGCTTCTCCCAGTACACTCACGTATTTGTGTGGGTGTCTGGGGGTGGATGTTTGACCCACCATACACTGTGACATCTTCTCTGAGCTCTGGTCTCCATCCTGCTCTACCTCTGAGTCATTCTATGGGTTTTCTTGTTCTTGGAGGTGGTTACTAGAGGCACAGAAGATGGAGAGGGCAAGACCTTGGCAACAGATGGTGGCTTCTTCATTGCAATACATCCAGGAGTTTAGTAAAGCCAAACTGGATGGTGATGCAGCAGATGTTTATGGCTATTTCTCATTTCAAATCAGATTACAGTGATGTAGTGATTCAGTCCATTAGGGATTGTGCTAAAGTAACAAAGGATATTGTATGTGATAGCTCGTTCAGACAACACCGCAACAACAAGTGTCGTGGCGTCTGCTTCCAGCTCTTCCCCAGCCTGCCTTGCTAAGCAGGCACTGATTGCACACCCGTAATCTCTTGCTGCGACTCATAATTGTTTCTTCCAGCCTTTATTCAAATGACATTAAATGCAGAGCATGGGAAAACATTTTACTTCACCTTTCAAAATTAACCAAATGTTTTAAAGAAATGCAGGAGTTAAAAACATCTCCAACCGCGTAACGTAGAGGCAATCAAGGGCAGAGCACACGGAGCGATCCCATTGCACTTGGCTGCGTGACTCATCCGTGGTAGCTGGTGCGCACATGCCATAGGCTTGAAATCCCTTGCAGTCCTTGAAACATGCTAATGGTAAAGCCTGAACCTTCAACCAGAACCACAGGATTTGTGAAAAAATATCTCAAATTAGTCATCTAGGGGAAGGTTGAAGCACTGGTCTAGAAGGTCAGGAGATCAAAGTTCAGTCCCCAGTCCCGCCAGCAGCCTTTGTTGTGTCCTTGACCGAGTCCTGTGAACTATCTGTGATGTAGTTTTAAAAATGTGGATAAAAGTAAAATGAGGGGGGTTTGCTCCTTGAAGAGTCCAAAAGAAAAAATTTGTCATTGAGACCAAATTAAATCTAGAGGAAGTAGTTAAATCACTGAATGAACTATTTTCATCAAGCGATACTGCGTTTTCAGGATTTTCTGGTTTCCTAGGAAACACTGTGCAGCCACGCAGTCTGTCCATGTCCCCTGGCTGGCGGAGCAAACCCACGGATGGAGTTACGAACCTTCCACGGCAGCTCCTGACGAGCAGGGCACGTGTCAGACTCCTGCAGGCTCTTCTCTGTGGCGGCGGCATGCAGGTTGCTGCGGAAGTGCTTGGTAGGCCAGGGTGGGAAGGAAAGACATAGTGTAGGTGCAGTCAAGAAATCACCGTCGTGCTTTCTGTTTTCAATAGCAAAAGTCACACCCAGACACGTACATTTCATTAATGCTTTCGTTTGTGAAATCCCTTGGTGCTGACACTTCTGACTATGTACTGAGAGGGTGTTTAAAAATATGTCTTCTTTTAGAATGGTTGTAAAGAAGAGACACCCCAATTTTTTTTAGGTTGAGATTTTAGAGAGTAACAGGAAAAGCCAAAAACATTACAGTCAATATGGGGACAGCTTTTGTCTCTGTAAACTTCCAACTTCCAATCATGTAGCAGTATTTTCCTTAATTAAACTGTGAGGAATACTTACTATTTGTAAGATTCCTGGGTAGAAACATCTGTCTGCTTCATTAAGCAGATACCACAGCCAGCTGCCCTCCACGCTCCCTGTCCTCCCCTGGATATTGCACGGGTAGTACAAGACCAAGGTAGAGTGGTTCTCTCTGGCTCTTACGCGAGTTGACTGTTTTAATTCAGACACCATCATACAGGTAACTGAGGCTACAGACCTATTGATTCCTAAAGAAATTGTCACCCTGGGAAATTCTTACCTGAAATTGATAGAATTTTTCCTTTGGTAAATGACAAATTTTAAAATTAGTTTATTGTCTTCATTTTTAATGATTTATAAAATCATTTTCAAAGTAAGAAAATCGGTGTTTTTCTAGAAGGCGTTAATTTTTCATTTCAATATTCCAGATAATATTGAAATGCTCAAAAAAATGTAAATGCTTCGAGTAGGAACCAAATGTTTTCAAATGACAGGAATGAAACTTTTCAGCTGCACAGAACCGATGACAAGAAATCTGATTTCAAAGTGTTGATAGATTGTTCTGATGCACAACATGAAACATTTCCAAAATCTTACAAGTTCTTCAAGGAACAGGAAAAATCTTCCCACTCAGTTCTTGTCACAACGGAGGTATTTTGTACTGAACTTTAAAAACACTGACAGATTTCTTCCTTCAGTCAGAGGAAGGCAGCAGGAGTTTATATGTTTCGGAGAGAATTGATATTCTGGCAGACAACATTAATGTCTGTGTGTGTGTCGTTCAAAATGCAGTTGTCACCCGGTGCAATTGTACTGTGAATCATATCCTGAAGAGTTATATAAGGTTTGGGCTATGATTAAAATTTGGGAGTTTTTTTCCAAGGAAATTTTGAATCTAGTAAAAAGTTAACTGCATTATTAGTTGAGATTTAATTGCAATAATTATTGAAAGCCCTAAAATTAGGAGCCTAGTTGTCTGAGTTCAGTGTATTGCATTTCTAAATGGATAAAATACCAGAGTACGGTGGGTGAGTTTAGAGAACAGTTTTCTGGCCTGAATTTAGAAAACACTCCATTCTGATGATAAGAAAGGTCCCCTTGGTTATGTAAGGAGAAGTGGGAAGCATCTCACTGAATAATCCCGACGGATTATACAGTCCCAGCGAAAGTCCAGTATTAGCCACCAGCCAATAGCTTCACATCTGGAATCGGGAGCTGAAAGTCAGCTAGTGGGTGGCACTCATTAAAAATAGATCTGCTGAACAGTTAAGACGATTATTGGTCCTGATTTGCACGATTAGACACAGGGAGCAGTCTGTCAGGCTATTTCTTCACTTGACTACACAAAAAGCTTCTCCAGGGCTTGGATAAAAATCGATTATATGGCCAGGGAGGGGAGAGGGCAGCGTTTGGGAGGAGAAGAGGAAAGACACCTGCCCTCTGCTCCTCTGCCTTTGTGCTCCCTGGTGTAGCGATGCTGGGAGCCCGAGCTGAGCCCATAATCGGTCCTGCAGAGATTTATGCGGCTTAAACACTGTAGATGTAAATTATTAACATGATCTCCCTGCCTGATGCTGTGAAATCTTTGCAGCTGGATTTATATTGAGTTTATTGAAATTGCCAGGTAGCGGGGAATTTGCAGGTTCATTTCTTCGAGTGGGGTGGGAGAATGATCTGGGTACGTAGAACATGAGAGTAGTGGCTGCATTTCGTAGCTTGAAATGAGACAGGTCAGCCGGACTGCCCAGGGTAGTGCTACCTGAACAGAGATCCAGGTGTGCAATAACCTGACTGGGAAACCCTTGTTTGGCTTCTTACTATTTCTTCTTTATGCTTATTTGCAAAAGAGTTCTCTTTTGCAAGAAAACACTTGGCAGATGTCGCAGGGGAAGGATAGATTTCTACTCAGGACCAGAAAATTATACACTTTTTGTGATTAAACATACAGATTGAATAACCACAGGTATTTATTTCCTAACGATCCATTTCCACTCATTTGCTGAGACAATGATAGAACAAACAATTTAAAATAATAAGTGCTTTCAGAAAAAAATTGTGTGCTCTCTGTCAAGGAGAAGTTTCATTTATCAAAGAAATTACTACAGGTAGTTTGCCCAGATCCTATTCATTGACAGGTGCAAAGAATTGCTCGTGTAACTCTGCTGGTATGTGTTAAGCCATGGCAAATGAATATTTGGTTGAATCATTTGAGCACTGAGCTTTCAACTGGCCATTCAGTTAACCTGGACAGCCAGACCTGTACCTCCAAAACGCAGATTAGGCGGTTTATTTGGTAATTGTTTCATCATCGGTTCCCACTGAACTGCTGCGTTAATTTTGTTTTAGTGGGGTCCTGTCATCCATATTTACAGTCACTGAAGCCCTTTCAGGCAACAGCACATCCTAAGCCTGACGGCTGCACGCAGCATGCAATTTGGAGACAATGTCACTCAGGGCTTTCCCTGTAAATAATAATAAGATACAATGGATCTGTGGGAATTAAGTTCTTAGGAGGCAGTGATGTCATCTCCGCAGATTCAGGGCACTATACACTTGCTTTTGGAAAACATTTTATAGTTATATAATATTCCTCAATCCATGTTCTGGATCAGCTTTGTTCCATCAGGCTTTTCCCATTACTCTAATAACTTCTGTCCCCAGCTTCGCAAGTTTATTTGAAATATGCAAATGGATTTGAAAAAAAAATTAAAGGAAAACAAATCCAGGGAAGCCAGCATCTTCTAAACCATGATCGTTGCTCACATGGACATAAATAATAGGAGCTGTTTAACTGCGGGCGGCTTATTTCTTATCTGCAGAAATATTAATGCCCTCCCTGTTATCTAATTCAGCATAATGTAAGGGGATTTAGTGGAGATTAAGAGAGAAAGTGGGAGAAGGATTTATACTCTTTTGGGCCCTGCTTGTGCTCCCAGGGGTTTTGGCATCACTTCCATCAGAAGAGGTGATTGCTCTCTGAGGAGCTACAAAGAATTGGAGAGGCATGCTCTGACACTGGAGTGAAAAAGTCCTGCGGAAAAAAGAAGCAATTGTTCAAGTTTCAGACTCCCTGCCCTGCTGCTGGAGGGAAACGTCTTTGTTCTCAGACCTGGAGCCTGAGAAAAGGCCAGTACACCGACAACACTTAATTTTTAACAGCTCTGTTCCTCTGCTTGGAACAGAAATAGGCTCTGCAGAGATTCGCTCCCGCTGGATCACACAGCCTGGCCCGACAGTGACAGAGTACAATTCCATAATACATCATTATCAAATCAGTAGCATTATGTATACAGCTCCTTAGGGTGCTCCAGGTTCTGGGAAAGAGAAAGGCTGTAATACACACAGGCTGTATATTCCACATTCCCTGAGTGAATGCATTAAGGTTTATGAATATGTATCAATTTTATACAGGGAAAAACTTTATATATGCGGGAGCTTTCTCAGAAGTCTGTTGCTATTTGTCCTGAGCAGTTTGATGTGATTTGTGGGGTATCTGAGGACCAAATCCCCAGATTTACCATTGCAGTCAAGATTCAGGGAAGTCTGCGTACCAGAGCGCTTCTTCCTAGTAACAACATGAAATATTAGAATAACGTTTGCTTAGCTGCTCATCAGTCTCAGAGCATAAAGTATCGCCTCGTTTTCTGAAGGTTGTGTGTTCCAGAAGCATTTTGGAGAAGTGAGATGAGTCTTTCATTGCAAACTGATTCTTGATAAGTACTCCTTAGGCAGAAAAAGCCTTATAAAAGGTTAAACACTATTCTGTGGGTTTAGTGAGATTTCAGCTGATGCCAGTAACAGACTCATGTAGGTTGTATGGGAGCCTGGGTGTGTTAAATAGCCTCCACGGTGATAGAAGTTTTCTTTAGCATCACTGACAGCATCTCAGATGGTGTGTAAAGTGCAAAGTCAACTTTTTTTCCCTGTGGATGTGACATTGGTAGGTATGCACAATTATACCTTGATGAGGATGAACATGTGATACCTTCAGGGCAGAATTAAGGCACCGGGCTATTTATGACATTTGATCTTAGGGTTATGCAGAATGTCATTGCTGATTTTGGTTTTAACTGAGCAAAAGCAGGTTAGAAACTCAATACTTCTTGTTATGGGCCGTATAGTGAAACAAATACGACCTTTCCACACCCCCACAGATGGAGCAAAGGATGTTTGAAGGGCAGGACCAGTCTTAAAGTGTGAATTTTCCCTGGGGAAATCTACCTCTACAGTCATCTTTCTGCATCCTGTGAGTGTGGAAGTCTGTGAGGGTCTGTCCTTGCTGGGACTGCAGCAGACTTCTGGCCATGGTCCCTTATCTCTGTCATTCATGAAGCAGGTTGGGATAAATCCATCCGGATCGCTGGGTTTTACAGCCTACTCATTTTGCTTATTATTCTAAGCAAAAGTAGTAATCTTCTGGGAAGGGAAATAAAAAGTCGTTGTGGATACAATAATGTAGTTGTAACTGTGCTGTTCACTCGTCTGCATTCACAAAAGGAAGCTATTGTATTTTGTGAAAGTGAAGGTTGTAGCCATTCGCTGGGCAGCTTAATCCAGACAGTGATCCCATAATCCATGTTACATTTACTGGCTTCCCCTTCTAATCGGTTTGGAGTCGGCATGATTTCTTCCAAATGTTAATGAAAAGCAGGGGGCACCTCCTCAGGAAAGCACATGGAAATACAGTTCACGTTCCCAGCCATTACTGCAGCTGGTGTCTGGCTTTGGGTTTATGTCGCAGTGTTACGCTGAGCTCAGCTCCCAGTCTTTGTTCATTTCTGACCTGGAATATTAAAGTTTGACATGACCAAGAAAATACTTGCTTAGGAAATCAAAGAAACATCTCCCTACAGAATCCTCAAATGTAAATAAACTTTTGTTTGTATTTTCTTTCCAAGAAATATGAAAATTATGTGCCAGATTTCTGAACTTCCTCTGTTTACCACCCCATTTTCTCTCTTCTTCGAATGTGTACAACCTTCTTGTGGGATTTACCAATGAGCTTCTCTTGTACCAGCCATGACTCCACTCTACTGTTATTTATTCCTTCCCCGGTGTCCGGACATCCCTGCATGGGCTGCGAAGGCGCTGGCTGGATTTGCACCAGACTTCCTTTTCTGGAACAACTGCTGTGTAACTCCAATACTTATGGTTGTGTATTTTTACATTTTTATTGCAGCTCAGCATCAAAAAATAAGTGAGATGCTGTCTTCAGTTTCTAGCATCTGGAGGTCCTCAGAGGAGAGGTGTGGCAGACTCAGGAAAACAACTCAGTGTTGTGATAAATGGATATAAGGCTGAACCAGCTTTGCAATTAGGGCTAAGCCAGTCCATGACTTGGCCTGAGCAGGCAGTGGTGTGGCATGGCACTGCAGAGTGTGTTTCACCGCCTTGGCTTCTGTGGGTCCTGTCTTGAGACCAGAGACATATTTCTGGGCTACTCAGAGCTGAGATTTTCTGAGGGGTGCTGATTTCCCAGGAGCATAACCTCGTTTGATTCAGCCAAGGACACTCTTGGCAAGAAAAATGGTCTTGTATTCATTAACCTGATGGAAGAAAAGAGGTATTTACTTGTTGACTAATTTCCTCTTGATTTATTTTCCATGTTCTTGGAAAATGTTCTTGGATAACTTGTGGTCAATTTGTAAACGTCTCTAAAGTACCATATGTGAAGTAATCTGACTTTCATCCCATCTGAAACGAGGACCCTAAATCAGACCTCCATTTCAGTAGTCGGCAGCGGGTTTCTTCAACACCGCCTCACTTTACTCATTCCTGACTGATTGATGTGTGGAGATGCTGAGTTTAATTGTGTTATTCCTGGCAAAGAAGGGGAAAAAAAGCATAGGAAAACTAGTTCTAACAATCCAATTTGTGAATTATAACTGTACACTCTAATCTAATCATGTGTCCCTTTGCCCAGATGTGGAGAATTTTAAGAGTACCTCATTACTGACCACTAATTAAATCTAATGTGAAAGAAATGTTGGATGAAATCCTGCCAGTGCTGAAGTTTCTGGCAAAGCTCCCATTGACTTCAGTGGAACTCAAATTTTGCTTTTTGAGGTTTGGACTCTTCTGAAGATGATCATTATGATTACTTATTATCTGGTATCATCTGGGATCTCCAGTTAAAGCTCAGGCCTGGTGGCACTGGGCAAGTAAAGTGGCTCTTTGGTTTTTAGGTCATTACGCTCACTGTGAGAAGCAGAAGAAGCTGTTGAATGGAACAGCTAGGCAAGATGGAAAGGAGGGGGCAGAGAGAGCAGACCTTGAGACTAATGAAGTTTGTCATAACAGTGAACGGTTTGTTAGAAAACATAACGTAGTGCTTTCCTTTCACCATGGGTAAATGTTCAGAAGTGCCTGCTTATAACCAGATGGTTTATTCCTGGGGCCAGCCAGCCCTCTCTGAAGACAGAGTCTTTTAGGAATGTATGTTTGGGTCCAGTAAGAATTATCAGGCCCAAAAGAGAAGGTCTCAGTGGTTCATATAAAAGCCCGACATCCCGGGCAATCCTGGCTGGAGTTACATGTGTAGGTGTTATCCACACACATGGGTGTTGCAGCAGGAGTGGGGGCTCACACATGTAGTGACATCCGTAACACGTATGAGAAGGGAGTAAAGGGTGTGGGGGCTTGAGGGGATGGTTTGCACAGGCGTCTCTAGGAGCTGCCGCAAGCAATATAGGGGAAAATCCATGATATTGTTGTACTCGGGTCTGTGATATTGACATCTGCGTCCTGGGTTGATTGCGACTTTCCTAATTCCTTCCTAAAGCTCATTTAAAGTCTTCACCAGTTTGTTTTTCTCCTCCCTGTAGCACTCCTTGATCTATGCAGTTCAATTAAAAGGCAGCATGAGGGCAGTATCTACAAGATGTTGTTTATTTCTGTACTTCGTTGAACAGAAGTTCTCTAACTGCCCAGATTCTAAAGCAACGTATTTTCCACTTCTTTTTATTTCTCCCTCCCCTAAACTGCTAAACCTTGCTTTGAAACTGCAGTGTGGGTTAACGATTGCGTGCCCAAACGCCTGCCTGTGCGTGTAAACTCAGTTTGCTGTTAGTGACAACTCCCATGGTGTGTGGTGCTGGAGGGCAGAGGAAGAGCGTATCAAATTTGGTTTCTTGATTTTCCACTTTGCTCACGGTAGCACTGTAACGAAGGAGATGTTTCTAGCTGTGTTTCACCTTTCTCTTTCCTCAGCACGTTTGAACTAGATACCATCTCGTTTCATCTGTAAGGTTAATTGCAGATTAAAAAGGACGTGTTTAGGTCTCTTTTCATGGCCCTGCAGTCTGTTTGCCGCCTTTGTTGTATTTTTGTGTGCGGGTTTTTCTGGCCCTGTCAGCTGCTCTCATGTCGTACTCAGAGATGAAGGTCTCAGCCAGAGTCTCCTTGCTGGCTGCCTAGGGTGATGAGGAACCTGGGGGAAGCCGAGGAGTGTGAGTCTGAAGAGGACTAACTTTAAGAGTATTCTTGGGAAGTCCCCGCCAGCTCCAAGGAGCGTGTAAGAGGGTATTTCCTTGGTGATGCTGAAAGTCAGACATCCCCCACCAGTAGGTTTCTCTGAGACTTAGTAAATATTTGTTTCGTCCGAGCTCTTTCTGAAGCGCTCTTCCTGTGTTTAGTGTACATCATGGGTTTTTTCAGTTATGCTTTAAATATAATTGAGTGCAACCCCATCATCGGTTGAAGGGGTATGTGCACCCTTAGCCTGTAGTGCTTAGTTTGGCTAATTCCAAACCTGTTCAGCAACTCCCTTTCGTGCGTGCCGACTGCTTACTGCTCTGAAACAAGTTCGCTTCCCACGAGGATGTCTGCAACACTCAGCTCTGGAACATCACCGCGCGACCATCAGAACAGCTCTGCCATTTCAGGTGTACTGTGACTGCTTCCTGGAGAAGGGATACAGCTGTTGCAGAAATGCATCCAAAGTAGTTTTTATGATATTGTGTTAATGCAGCTTCTGGAACTGCTGTAGGTGTACTGCTTCTGTCACTGAAATGAGGATGGATTCGTCTTCGAATGTAGGGGAGGCCATATGAGTTTCTTTAAGAAGTTGTTTCTCGTAAGCAGGCTATATATCCAGCTGATGTTGAGGTCTCCTAATGCCTGGGTACTGTCTGCTATTCCCAGGTGGATACTCAGTGTTAAAAATGGCAGTACATCAATATCAGGTTATACATTTAGAAGAACCACTGTGCGATTAAAAATAAAAAATCCCATTGCCTTTCATCTGTCCTGTTTTCTTCTGTAGAACATGTGGTTTATGTCTGTGGAGCCAGACCTGAATCAGAGGTTGTCAATGGGATGTGAGTCCGTGCAAAGCCTTGAGCTGACATTCGTCAATGCTGTAAAGGGCAGGAGAATAGGCAGTGTCCCAGGTACCTCATCGTGCCTGCAGCAGAACAGGAACCAACTGCAGAGCTGAGTTGTGGGTACAGATCCAGTTGTAGCTGAGGATCCCGTCTCCCCACCATGGGATCTTAACAATTACCTTTTGGAAGCAGTGGTTCTCAGATGGCTCCTTAATCTCAGCTTGTACATGCAGTATTCAAGCAGCAAAGACTGTTCATCTTCTTCCTCCTATTAAGGAAGCATCATCTGCATGAACATTGCATTTAAAAAAACCTCTTTGTTTTGATTGGGACAGTGGGGTTCTTAAAAAAATGGCCAAGACACTTTTAAATGTCTCAGCAAAGACATCTCCCAGTCTAATTCTAAAGGGGGTCTGAGCCTCCAGGCCTGTCCCAGTTTGCAGTGCCGTGCCACGCTTTCAGAAGGTGGATGCCTGTATTCTGGAGCAAGGCTGTGTCTACTGTGACATTGTGTGGGCAATAAAAACACTCATCCTTTCAAATTACATCAACAGTAGTAGCAAAACGGCTAACAGAATTGCAGTCAGATTCTCAATTGCCTTTGAAAGAAGAGAAAATGCTATGACATTTGAGGATGACACTAACAGCACCATTAAAAAAATAAATTAAATGAATGTTATCTATTTTGCTGAGTGGCTTTTAGAGTCTTTAGAGTGCTTTTTGGATTGTTACTGCCGAATAATATTAACAAAGCACCAAACATCTATTTCCGCGTAATTCATCTTTTGCAGTGTTTGACAGTCCCGAAATAATGGGAGAGTCAATAGCAACTGGAAATGGATGAAATGAAGCATCAGAAAAGAGAGGATGCTATCAAATAAGAGAGTAAACAAGTTTCTGAAATTAGAAAATGTGAGTTTGCTGCTTCCAGTACCTTACTCAAACAGGTGTGATAATGCTGTGTGGGGTTACAAGAGATTTAACCACAGCTGTTAAGCTGCAAAGAGCTTGGGTAAACGGATTTAATTTCCAAATAAATTCAGACCTCAAGACCAAAGGAACACTGCCCTCTATATTCATCCTCATATGGCAAATTTCTCAAGAAAATTTGAGCCCTGACTTCTAGGCCCCCACTGCAGAAGCTTATGCTTTCCACTTGTGCAAAGCAAGCCTGGGTTTGAGTTTAAAGCTGGAATGTCAGAGCAGGTGGGTATCAGGGAATTTAAGGATTTATTCTGGTCTTTGTCTAACAATGTGGGCTACTCTGAAAAAAAAGAGGAAAATATGTGTTTTGGCTTATGAGAAGGATTAAAAGCTAGAGATGACATAAATCGTGATAACTGTTTTGAGGAAGAGTTGATTGTCCAGCCATGCTGTTCTCAGCCTGCAGTGGCAGAAAGCTAAAGAATTGCAATGATCACCTTTGACTAAAAAGCATACACAAGCCCTTGCCCTGGTTCATTTGTCAGACTGTGGCTCCATGGAGGTGCTACAGCATGGTGTGGGACACATTAGGGTCTCTCTGGATGTTTCTGCTATGTGTTCAGCAGCAATACAATCAGGAGCTCAAGCAAACAAGGATGCCAAGGTCCTGTCTCAGCTCAGTACTCCAGACTGCAGTCGTCGTTGCTGCCCCATTTTATACGTGATAGTATAATGCAACGCTTCAGCTTTTGATGAGGTCTCAGTAGTCCCTGGATGAGTCCCAGTGAAGGACGACTTCCAGCCCTTGCAGTCAAGTCAAAAGAGTCCCCAAAAACAGCCTGTTTGTGGAATTGCTGCATTACAATTAGCTCAGCTCAATCCTTCCATGAGGAATTACAGGACCTTATTTGCAGCATCTGTCAAAATAATTGCAGCTCTCTATGATTTTTATCCCTCTATGCCTTGTTTTAAGTATATTCATTAATTAAATGGCTCAGCTTATTTCAACATGGCCCTGAACTGAACTGAGCAGTATATCATACTCATTATCTTCTGAGCATATTGCTCTGAATTCACACAATTCAAAAGACTTTCTGTCTGCTCACCCTCTTTCTTCGTGCCTTTTCTATTTCTTTGCTTGTCTTGTTACGAGGATGATACCGTAGGTTGAACAGCTGATTGTAACGTGTCAAGTTGCAGGTGACAGGAAAGCACCAGCACACCAGAGGGTCAGGATTGCAGGGGTGTGGGCACACAAGGTGTCCAGCGGTTCAAGGGTTTGAAAATAGGTGTGGGGAATTGGGATACTAAATGGAGGTGCCAGGCTGGGAGGAAAGAAGGGATGGAGGGAGCATGGAGTGCCAGTCCTTGCTGGGAGGGATGGTATGGGGAGAGCCAGGGTAGGAAGGGTGCAGGGCCCAGGGACATGTGGGCACGCATGGCAGGGCAGCGGGACCTACAGGTGGCACTTCTCTGGTTCACATCCGCTGCTCCTCAAACATCCCTGCTGAAACCACCCAGCAAGACAAGACAGATGAACAAAATTGAAATAATCTGCAACAAAGCAGTAATTGAGGGATGTTTTACTGCAGTAGTTCAGTGGCTTGCCATTTCCTACTCGGGAAATGTGTAACTCATTAAGTCTAGGACATTCATTTAACTCAAACAATAAAAAGCGCTTCATGTCATCAACGATATTTACTAAACATACATTTTCCTGATGGGGGAGGGGAGAATTTGTAAATGAAACAGGAAAATATCTGTTTATCACCTTCCTGAATTCCAGATAAAGCTCAGTTGACACTAGTTAGGACTAGTGGCATTGATCCCTACTAGTGTCTGCAGTAGCAGGGCTAGGGAATAATACTTACTTTAAGGTGAGGACTCAGGTTTGAAAGTAGTCAAGGGAATAAATCTTGTACCTCCAATACCAGATCTTGGGTAAGCGTGTGCTTCCTTGCTCGTGCACCGTGAGAGCAGACCTCAACATACTGCAGATTGACTGGGAGCATAGCTGGGGTTACCCAGCTCTAGGGCAACTCATCTGTTACTTGTTCCTACAGTGAGGGCTGAATACAAAATTACAGCAAAAAAAACCCTGTAGTATGAAGACCTGGAAGGCTCAGAATAAACAGTCTCAACGGGTAATCTGCACATTACGGCAGAGTCAGGGATTAAGCAGGGATTGTCCCACTAAACGCTCCGACCAAAACGGCTCTGCACAGCTCTAAACCGGCCTCGGTCATGGATGCACCGTCGCTCCCTGCGCACAGTGACCGCTGATGTGGAGCCCCTTTGCGCCAGCACAAGCAAGAGCAACTCACAGTATCGTTTCTGTGCCGAGGAGCTGCTGACTCTCAGACCTTGTTTTGCTTTGAACAAGCAGATGCTTCCGTGCCACTCGTTGCCATCTAGTACCGATAATGCCAGTATCTCAGCGATATCTTGGTGATGCAAGGAAGGTGTTGTGACTTTGCAGAAGGAGCCAGCAGCAAGCCAGGCACTGCTATGTTTGCCCCTAAGACAGTCCCTGCCTTTTTACAGGGCCGAGGGATTTGCCTGGTGTCTCCTCTCATTGCAAGGCAAGTGTGCCAAGAATTTGACACCTACACTTCACTGCTGGCCCACATCACATACCTCCTGGCAAATCTCGTCATGTCTAGTCATGCAGAGTGGCAGGGGACCCTTGGGCATATGTTTTGCTTAGTCTGCCCATTTAGCTCCCGTGCTCGGCACTACCTGATTTGTGTCTGCTTTCCCAGCAGAATCTGTTGTGTCTAATGGGAGATTATTCCAAGTGTCACAGCAGCGACCAAATCTGACAGCTCAGCTGAGCACTGAAGTAATGAGTTAAATAATGCACCTTGGAAAAGTTAATCCTTAAAAATCCGTTAGACATATCTTGTTTTCCAGGTCAAAGCAGAACTGTATTTAACCTTTCAGAGGAATTCAAGAATTTGGGGATGGGGGACAAATGGAGTACAGAGCAGTTATTCTGTGAAGTGTACAATCTCATCTCATGGTAGCAAACAGACTTGCTCCGACTGTGGGAGACAGAACAAAGTTTGGGTTTTGTTTTCGCTTCTCCCGGATCTTGTCCCAGCAGATGACAGCCAGACACAGGAATAAAACAAAGTACCATACTGAAGAGGTATTAAATCCTGCTGCCAAGAATTGGGTTCATTTTTCTCATTATTGATTGCTGTCAAGCTGCTGTCTGGGGAAGGACACGGAGTCCTGGTTTATGACAGCTCACAGAAACACCAAATCTTCACATTCTTGCCCTGAGCACATTTCTATTTTGCAACTTAAATTCCCCCACACACACTGTGACTTTATTCCATAGGTCAGGTGGTCCAGGTAGGCACAGGGTTATACCCTGTCTCCTCTGGGTCGGGAAGAGGCTGATGGAAACACATTGCTGGTGGGGCCATGTCATGGGAAGGTACGTTACTGTGACGTGACGTTGTGTGTCTGTGACTCCTTTGGGCGAGGCACAGTGCGGCGTTCCATCCCTACAGCAGAGGCACTCCAAACACACCAGAAGCCTCAGAGCCAGCTTTTGTCTTTGCTGTCTGATTTCAACAGCAACCTCAGAGAGCCACACAACTTGTCACCTAATTCCCTAAGCCCTTTGGATTGTCCTGTGCCATACATGCCGCACAGATGTTGGGAACACAAAAGCCATCCCATCCTCTCCCATCTGGAGTCACTTCTGCCTAACCCTTTCTCCCAGGAGGCAAAAAGAACCCATTTTCTCCAAGGAAGTGAAAAAAGTTGGCAGCAAACAACTCAGGCCAGTCATTGTAGCAGTTTTGGGGGTTTGTCTGAAACAGCCACAACAGAGCAACATAATTCCTGCATTCCCCAGTCCTTACTACTAGCCAAAGCAGAGTCTCTTTACCAGATGTAGGGAATCTTTCATAGATTGAAAGCCCATTCATTGTTTTCTTACTTTGTTCCATTTTTCTCCACCTACTTCACACATGGAGACACATGCTAGCCCAGTGTACAACACTCTCTTTGATCTCTGCACCAGAAAATCTGTATCAAGTCAGCTGCACATTTCTGAGGAGATTAAATTTGCCTTTGTGGTTCATCTGAAGCCTGGCAGATCTCCTTTGTTGTGCTTTGTGGTCCAAGATCCCAAACCAGCAAGACCCTCAGCCCATCCATAAATTTAAGCTTATGAGCCTTCCTTCTATGCAACTTCCTCGCTTAAGGTTAAGCGTGTGCTTAAAGCCTTGTGCAAACAAACTGCTCTGCTTTTAGACACTTCTGAGTGACCATCACCTGCAGATGACTGCGATGCTCTGGGCTTGTAATTTGTGATTTTGGGGGACACTGCTTTAGAAAAGGGAGAAAAGCTTACAGTCTTTACAAGAAGAGGTGGAGGCCCTTTGGCATTCGTGATGGAGACATAGGGCCCTAAGGTAGGACATCAGTTCAAAAGGCAAGACAAGGACATAGCTACGAGTTTTTGAGAACGTTGTAAGGAATCGTGTGCGGTGGAGTATCTTCTCTTCGGTTCTGTGAGGTTACAGGTAGATTTTCCCTGGCTCAGTCTCAGTTCAAAGGAAGATCTACAGGCAAGAGAGGGACCTGAGGTGCAGGAAAGCGCGAGGACTTGAGGGAGGGTGTTACCAAGGGTTGAAGTGACATGGGACCTGTGGTTGCAAGCAAAGCAGACAGCTTTTCCCAACAGTAATTGGAAAAGGTCCATTTTGGGGTTCTAACATCTCCCTCTGGGTTCCAGGAAGCAGCTCTACCACAAAACCAACTTTTGACACAAGGTCAACATCGTGAGAATGTGTCTGTCAGCTAGTTTGTCCAAACTTTCTCTTGATTGCAGCACAGAGCTGGAAGGCTGTTGTGCCTGGTGAAATTGATGTCTTGGTACAGTTTTATAAAAATGCCTGCTTTGCTTGGGGTTGCTATATTTAGCCCAGCATATCCTGCAAGCTATATTTGAGTGTCATTCACAATGAAAATAGTCTTGTGAGGTCAGGAGCCAAACAGAGAAAGGAACCACCCTCGAAAGTATTCTGGGCTGTGCACATCCTCTCTCATCAATGGAAATATTCCCGTTTGGGTGCAAATTATTTATCTGATAAATGGCAAATGTCAAGGTGAGATACTGTGAAAGGAGGGGGAGCAAGAGGAAACTGTGCCTAGCCTGCCTCTCCTTCTGCAGGCCTTTGTAGCCTTTTTGAAAGCTGAAGGGTTTTTTAAAACGTGTTTCCTTTGAATAAACTGCATGTTTATTTATGGTTTCTGATGAGAATCTAAGTCACTGATAGCTTTGATTTACATATTTATTTGGGTTTTTTGGAACAAAAATAGAGAGCATTTGCTTGTGTGAATCTGGAATCTATTACAAGCGTCCTGATTCTTGACTAGGGGTGAAATACTTTATCTGAAAAATTAATTGCTCCTTCTAATCCTTTCAACCTGCCAGGGAAAAAAAGAAGAAAAATAAGAAAAATTGAAATGAAATGAAAAGCAACAAACCCCTTTTCGATTCAAATGGGACTGAAGGAAATCTAAACTGATGGGGGAAAAAATCCTGGCTGGTGTGATTTGTGGGATCTGCAACCTGGGAAAGCTGAGGGAGATAATCTCAACGGGACATCTTTGATTTAGATCCTGGGGCTGAGGGGATAAAGGGATCTCTCTGCTAACAGAAAGCTAGGAATGAGCCAGGATTTTATATCATTTTGATGATATCATTTTGATGATATTGATAAAGCCATTTCGTCTTCTTGTGCCAGTGACTGTAATTGCTGGAGTCAGACAGCCCAGAGGGCTATGCTAACACAGTACCTTCAGCATCCATCCAACCCTGATGCTTCAAACCCCAGGTCTAACCTCCCCATCATCTCCTGTACCTCCACTTCCATATTTATTCGCGACACAGAAGTAAATGGCACCGTAGCTCTGAGGAATCGGGAGATTTGTGCTTGCTGCCATCGAGACTACATTTGGTATTTCATCTTCAGCCCATAAAAGTTGCAGCCCTTGCTTCTAAAACACACTCACGGAAGCTGAACAGATTGAGCCATCGCTGCTGCACACAGCTAGAGAGGAAGAGGCAAGTTGCCATGTTTTTTCAATCCTTCCTCATAAATAGCCTTTGCTTTGATGTTTCAGATGGCCTTAACATCAATCAACAGTCGCAGCCCTCAACAGCTTATTCAGTAAACTGATGTTTGTAAATAAAGCAGAGATTTTAATCCACCGTAGCAAAGGGTCAGTTTGAAAGGAGGAATGATTTACACATGGATCCTGTCCCTGCTCTCCCACAAGAACTGGACAGCCCCTCAGGCTGTAAAAGTCACAAACTTTTCTTTGCACAAAATCAGAAAAAATGGAATTTAATTTGATTGTGACATATTACACATATTCCTTGATTGTGATATCAAAGAAGCGGTGGTGGGGAGGAATTTCTAGCACTTGGTGTTCTCTTTTTGGTAAAGCATCTTTTGTAAACCACTCCAAGGTCTTTATTCACAAACCTTTAAAACTCTGGGACCCCTCCTCATCCCCAAACAGCTCTGCCATTGCTCTCCATCACCTACACGTGGGAGCTCGCTCCTGCACTGAAATCCCCTTCTTCCTCAATGCTTCCCTGCCAGAGGTGGAGGTCACGGCCGGGGCCCCGCAGGGAGAGGTGCTCCCGGCAGCTGCCTTTTCTTTCCCTGAGCCACAAGATCTTTGCTGACAGTTGTCAAGCTTTTGTGATCTCTGGAATTCATCACTTTCAGCAAAGAAAAACAGCATCTGTGCAGGAAACATGTCCTTGGTAGCTCAGCATCGAAGGTCTGCGTACACATAAACCACAGATAGCTGCAGCAAGCGACCCAGAGCTATCCTCCAGGTCTAGCACTGATGATGGGAAGGGGAAATCTCCCATAAATTACTGCTGTGCTTTTAAAAGTGGGTAAGCAAACAGCCATGAACGTCCTTTGTTCTTCACACTGGTGCCGACAGCTGCTGGGGGGATAGCCCTCGAGCAAGGGAGGATGCCCACATTCAAGGTCTTCCGTGAGTGCCACAGCTGTGGGGCAAACAGATGTCTCCCCAGTACCAAGTATTGTAAGGAAAAGGGAAATGGGAAGCTCTGTTAAACCAGGCTGTTTGCACAGCTGGTTTGTGAGAATGGGCAGTGAGCCCAGAGCTCTGCTGGCTGGTTCAGAAGGGTTTGCATCGGTTCGGAAGGCAGCACAGCCTGGCCGAAGGAGCACGGGGTCCCTGCATGCCAGAGCATCTGCCCCTGTGTCTGGCCTCACCACCCTCAGTTTTATGTCCATTCTGTCTCCGCCAACTCTGAGAGGCCATAATGTCCCCAAAGCCCATGCGACTGCTGATGGGTCCCCAGCACCGCCGCGTTGCTTCCTCTTCCACGTGGGTCTGTCAGCAGCCGTTTCGCGCCTGGCTCTGAACAGCGAGGAGCAGCACGGAGCTGTCTTACTCCCGCAGGCTCCTGCAAACAGGAGTTAGCCGGCTCTGAGGAACAACCGAAGGGACGGACCCCCACCACGCTGCCTGCGCGGATGTTACAACACATCCCTGGAGCTCTCACTGCTGTCAAAGAGGAAAGTGCCCCAGCACTGGCTGCTAAGCCCGTTTGAGAAAAATCGTCATTTTAAGCAGTGGTTATTTCATTACTGCGGTAAAAGAGATTGTGGCCATTTCAAGGATCATGATAGAGTCTGTAATATAATTATATGATCCTGAAAAAGCAATACTGGAATTCAGTCATTGAGCAACCCACATGTGCTTCCTGAAGGTAATCAATCCCGGTGGCAAGGAAGCCTATTGTTCTCCATCCCCCAGGGTCTCCTTTTCCTACAATGTACAGAGGGCTTTTTTGTCAGGACCAACAAATCTACTTCCCCAGGGTAGCTGAAGATAAGAAAACAATGCCTGGACTATCCAAACAATTTGTCTTTCTTTAGGCACTTTGCTTTTCTCTTTCTAGCTTTCACCGTTTCCCTGGTTTGGAGACTGCTGACACACAGCCACTAACACTTTCCCTGGGGCAATGCTCTGTTATCTCTACACCAGTGTAAAACTGAAAATCAGTGAAAATCACTCTGGAACAGGGTACTGAAGGGCAGCGTTCACATCCCTAACTCCATGGTAAAGGTAGAACTGATAAAATGCTATAAAAATATAGCCAGCATCCAAGCTCCTCTTTTGGTGGCCCTAATGTAGAATTAGGCTTTTTATTGTCCCTTCCCACCCGTGTACTGTGAGATTTGATTTGTAAACACTGGCCCAGGACTCGGCATTCATTCATTAATTCTACTAAGAATGTTCTGTTTTGTAATCACAAAATTGAATTACCTCCTCTACTTAATTTTAGCACTTTCCACCTTTTGCCTAAGAACTTGAATTATCCAGGTTGGTTTTCTTTTTCCACGGTGTAATAATACACTAATCTTCTGTGTTAAAATATATATGATGTGCCCCCACCAGGTAAATTCCACCTAATTCGTACCTGTCCGAGCTTGTTGAGCTTAATAGGAGTTACACCAGTAAAACTGCAGCCAGAACTGAGTCAGTGTCTGTCTTTTGTGGAAGGCCTCCAGGGCTCAGACAACCCTGGAGAAATAAAACGAAGTGTCTGACTCAGTGGAGCTACCAGTAGCTAATGGTTCTCGATTGCAATTGATGCAGTTTTTCTAAAGGGAAAACTTTCCTTAAGAATCACATCCGCCCCCCGGCAGCAGCGAGAGCCCCAGTAGGCACCCTCCATAAACATGCAGTGCCGCAGCAGTCAGAAGAGATTAACGGCATTTCCCCAAGCCTTCCCAGTGGAATCAATGCTTGCTAATCTTTAGAAAATTACACTAACAAGCTCCAGGCCTGAACTGCAGGAGTTCGGCACACCAGTCTCTGAAATCACGCACAGGCCATTAATGCATCAAGGCTTTAATGAACCGGAAAATCTCCACTAAGCAGAGGCCAGAAGGATGCTTTAAGGTTCCCACCTCTTCTAAGCTGGGCTTATGACAGATGGTCAACTCTGAAAGCAAAAATGCTACTTTTGGGACTGATCCAGTCTGGGAAGCAGCCCCAGCTCCTCACAGGTAGTTAAGCTTTGAAGTCCATGCACGTGATGATCATCAGCTCTTGAAAAGTCCTGAACTCAGAAATGCTCAAATGGCAAGTTCAGCAAAGACTGCAGGTTGTTGTGCTATAGGTGCTGTGTGTAGTTTCAGGAAAAAACCCTTTTACTCCTGTTTCAAACCACCAGGCAGAACTAGAAGGTGTAGCTGGCCAAAACACAATTGGTAGAGAGGCTGGCAACCCAAAATGAATGAAACCTTGCTACAGCCTGCATTTAAAAAAAGCTTTTTTTTCCCCTATCAGTCATGAAATCTACTTATTTCCTGAGCAATGTTCTAATTTGCTTGGTGCTTACGAGATACATTGCCTGTTCTCTACTCTGTTTCCTATTGGACAGTCTGCAAGGTTGTCTAATCTCTACATGAAATAAGCATCTGTTTCCTTCATGGTCTATGTCTGATCTGAGGTAATTATACTCCTATTATACTCCTACGCAACATATCCTAGAGAAAATAAGAACAACTGGCTTCTTTTTGCTCAAAAGATATTTTAACTTGCAGTCCAAGAGGAATGCACATTGGATCCTTCTTTAAAAGAGTGAGCCTGCAAGCTTTTGTCCCCAGTCCGGGGTGGAGTTCAGTGGGCCAGGTCCATGTCACTGCCATGGAGCTTGTCCTGATGTCTCTGCAGAACTGGCACCCGAGGGACTCCTGCCTTTAAAGTTCTCACACCTGGCATCCCTGTCTGTCCTGATGCACCAGCAGTTGGAGCTGCCCAGGGCTCTGAAGGTAAAAATAAGAAGGTAATTTCAAGAGAGGGGAGAAAGAGTGACAAAAAGGCAGAAGGAAAAAAGCAAAATGTTGGGAAAAGGACAGAGTACAGCAGGCAAAGCCCTGGAGCTCATCACATCACCCTGTGGAGGCAGGCTCCCCCTTATTTTGAAACACTGAAAACTGTTCTCTGCCTGTGTTGACACGAGCAAGGAACAGCCCATCAGAGGGTTTTGCAGAGCATCAGCAGGCGAAAGGCACGAGAGGGTGCATCTTCATGTGTGGGCCTCGTATTTGCAGTCATTACAAAAAAATAACATCTTTGTGTTTGTTCTTTGGGGTCAAGTATTTGACTTTGGAATCCCTGGGGGTCTGTTTCTCCAAACCAAAAGGCACAGGGTATCTGCACTGCCTGGCCGTGGGGTCTCAGTCCCATTTTTGTTCTCTGATGCGAGGATTTTCTTCATCTCTATCAGCAGCCGTTGTTCCCATTCTGCAAACCTTGTCTCTGAAAAGGCTCAACAAAGCAATTTTCCCACTTAGACAAAAACAAGCAGACATGCATCACAGGGATTTCTGTTTTCCAGAGCTCCTTAACCTCTGCGACCTCACTTCTCAGGTTTTAACAAGAAATCTATTGTAATTTTTTTTTTCATGTTGCTGATTCTGACATGGGGAAAGGGTAAGTATTAACTTAAATTTGACTCCAAATTGAAAACGTTGCAGAACCTGCATTTTTTAGTGCAGCCTTTGAACAACTGGAATGTTTCCTTTCATAAAATCCTCAATGAAAACCACATCTGAAGCCAGTATTTGTCCCCCCTGCAGAGTGTGAAACCCACAGATTTCAGCACAGATGCTGCAATCCCTGTGCTGTGAGAATCGATAGCAATTTCACTTGGGTTGGGAACAGAATTTCATCCTAAAATACAATGGTCCCAGAGCAGTTTGCCCCAGCTGAGGATCTGCTGCTGAGTGGGAAATTTAAAGCAGGAGGGACGTAACTTGAAATCTTGACACTTGAAAAAATGAATTAGAAATAGTTTCAGGTTCTTCTGTCTCTGCTGTCAGTTTTCTGACTTTACACTCCCGACATTCCTACTTTATAGAGTCAGGGTTTTCTTTTCTCTGTTCTTTTCTGCATCATACACTCAAAAAGCAGGGGCAGTCAGGCATAAATGAGACTCAATCCCAAAATATTCCCCACATACGAAAATGGAGGCCAAGCACAGAGAAATAAATGTAGAGCCCTCTGATGAAGTTTGGTTTCTGTAAGTGAGAATTTCCCTCAAACTCCACTGTAAACCTTTATTCCCTGTCCCAGGAAGGATGGGGTGGGATTGTATTACATTTCAGAGTGCCCTGACCCAGAGGAGCCCTCAGAGCCTGTAAACACAATCCCTGTTCATCCCTGCCTCTTGGAAACACTCATCTGCTGTCAACACTGGTCTGCTGTCAACCATCACTGCTCTTCTAGCCTTTCACTGTTCCCTTTCTACCAGTCCATGACCCCAGCGAGGGTCAAAACTTGCAGACTGGGGAACAGAGGATAATTGCAGTTCCAAGTGTTAATTGTGCTTCGGGGTGGGGACCATCATTGTGTTCATTTTGGACAGTAGCTGGAACAACAAACTCTTGCCCTGCAAGGAGACCTCCCCAGTATTACACTTGCCGTGTCCGCAGACAGAACATTTCCCAGGCACCCATTTTGGGGTGTACCTTGCCACTGCCAGACCACTAATTCTCAAGGTCCAGGCTGACTGAGACATAAAGACCATCTGCTTTGATTTGAATTCACATTAGTGCTTTTCCTTGTCTCATTCCAGACCTAGTCGTAAAACCCTCTCTGAATTTTTCTCCTTTCCTTAAATAGGAGTTTTGTCTCCTCTGAGGAATATCTGTGGATTCCAGGATTTGCCCTCATCTCCCGACCTTGGGCTCCCACTGCCTCCCGGCGCAGTGGGAGGAAGGCAGTGTGCACCGTACAAGGACAAACAGCAGCAACAGGGCCGATCCGCCCCCATTGCTCGAGGGAAAGGCTCCAGCTGGCTCCAGTGGGAGCTGGATCAGTCTCATACTGGGAAGGGTAATGATCTAGCCATTTAGCCTGGCATTTGTTAGGGCCCAGCCACAGCAGAAGTGCAGACATTACTCACGTCCCAAGTTATGCAGGGCTAAGGCCAAGATTTCTTGTGGATCTGCAGGCTCAGTGGGGCTCCTTGGGGCCCTTTCCATGCCTCAGTGGTTTGCCAGTAACCCCTCTTCTGGGCAGTGCATCAGGGCACTCGCTAATCCCTGATCAGCAAGCCCCTCCTTTGCGTGGTGGCCCCAAGCCTCCGACCTGGAAGGAACTGGTTTACAAAGCCCACAATCAAAAATACGCTGCTCGTGTTTCAGAAAGAACAGGAATTATTCTCTACATCTGTTCTCCAGTGAGTACGGAAAATTGAACCACTTTGAGCTAGTGTATAATACGGTGAAACCGCCTGAAATGTCTCTCGATGAAACTGGTAGGCACACTCTCAGCCTTTCGGTTTGCAGTGCCCATCCAGGCACACAGAGTTGAAGTCCGGAGGAGGTTTTTTCCTGAAACTTTGAAAACCAATGAAATATATTGGCATTTGGGTTTGTGATATACTGGGCAAAAAGATTTTCATGGACTATTACTTCCTAAAGTATACATGGATAGGGGGTCACTTTACAAGTAGTGACAACTTACATTAATCACTCCCCCTTTTGGGGGAAAAGCTGTTCGTTATTCCTGTGTTGAACATGTTTTTCCCATGTTCCCAGAAGCTGCTCTGTTTAACAAATCACTGCTCCAGTAGATGTATTGTGTCTAATGCATTTGCTTATGCATTCCTGAGACTTCACATTTGTCCCAGCAGCCACTTGGAAATTGCTGACTGTGACTCTCACTAACGGGCTGATCTTGCAAATACCCACTTGAAGGAAGTGGCTTCTGTTCTCAGTTACTATCTGTTCTGATCTCGTAGCACACAGTTATTTGCAAAGCAATCAGGATGGTACCGTGTTACATGTAGTTATAAATCTAAGTTGGTGTAGAGGAGGGAGAGCAGCACGTTTTCTTCCTAAGAGAGAGAGGAAAACTGTAGGAGCTTGGCTGCTGTGCCAGGTCATGTGTGACCTGTGTGTGTTATGGAATTTCTGACCTAAATTCCAATGTTTTCTCATGGCTGTACTGGTGCCTTTCTATAGCATGGACTGCAGGAGTGGCTTATTAGTCTTCATTCTCCCTTAGTTTGAGTAACTTCCTTCTATTGATTCAGTGTTTAAATCTGTTTTCCGTGCTAGGTCTTTGAGAATGAGGAGTTGCTTTGTAATAATTCACAGTTATTGTATATAAGCTGATTATTGAGATGTTTAAACATGCCAGTTTAAGTTCATAACGGCAGTGTCAAAAACTGCCTGCATGGGAGTTCAAGACCGCAGCTCCAATCAAGACCTCTCCTTGTGGCAGCGCAGTAACGAATCCTAAGCTATTAGTTGGGAAGAACCTACTTCAGCTGAGTTTTGCAGCTTGCTTTGTCAACATTGACACAGTTGACAACGGCAAATGAAGGGTCCTCTGCTCAAGCAAGTGTTGGGAAGATGTTTGTAGGAGGTAGAGAGCTGCCTTGAAGTTCCTAGAAGCAGGACTATCCAGTGATCCAGTTGGTAATCGTCCAATAAATAGTTATGCAGTGGGTGTTAATTGTTCCTTATCCTTTAGCACCTTACATGAAAATGATACTTTGATTTACAAAGGCTGCCGCAGACTTATGGCTGGCAACAAGCTCCCAAAGGAAAGAGCCTAGAGGAATGGGAACCTCGATGGAGCTAGGTAGGTTTTCTACAAAGCTAATTTGGGATGAGTGTGATTTCTCCCCTTGAGACACAGACGGGAGACCTCACAGCTGAGGGACATGCATCCAGAGCTAAAGAGACACAGCTAACACTGCCGCTATTGCATTTCAGTTAGGAGTCTGGGAAAGCTCAACTGTAAATGCCATAACTTTCTAGTCACAGACTGAAACAGCTGTGTAAGTCTGCCCAGAAAAGTAAATCTGCCCTGCTGCAAACAGCATGTCCTGGGTTTCTTTGGCAGGAGTGCTGAGTTAATTGAGACAGAAAGTCTTTAGTATCTGCAGGTCCTGCTGAAATGAAGCCCCAGATGAAAGGGGTTGTATAGCATTTGTCTCCATTACTTCGTCGTGAGAAGGCTTTTCCCTGAACAAACGCATACGTGCTCAGAAGAATACGGACGCGGGGCTTGCAAACCTCAGCACCCAAAAAACCTCAAGCAAACTCATTGCTCCAGCACTGGCTTTTGCCATTGCGATGCATCCTCCTTCCAAGGACCCTTCCTGTGCCCCAAGTTGCTGTGGGAGGTGTCCTTCAGCCGCCAGCTGTATCAGCCTTGCCGTTTTGTCTCTGAAGGACTTGATGGAATAAGAAATGCTTTGGATCCTCTACTCCAGCTGCTGAGTCTACACTTACTCCCAACACATGGACTTCAGTCCCCATCACTCCCTTGGCATAGAGGCTGCAGGGAAAGGATGTGCAGAGGCTGAGACTTTCACTCTGGGTGCAAGAGACGAAGTTCAGAGCACCCGGATGTATGTGGGCAATAAAGGAGATGGTATTTAATCACACAAGAAGCTATGATTAAGTTAATCCACCATTCTCCTTTTTGCAGCTCTTTGGGGGAATTAGATCAAGAACGTAACAAAGGAATGCCACAGTCTGCCAATAATGTAATTAAGGAGTCAAGCCTGAGCTTTCTCTTGCCAAAGAGTTTGCTGGATGCAAGATGGAAAAAAAAATCAAATTCAGGGCTTTAAAGAGAAGATGGAGAGATACTGTGAAAAGTTATTTGAATATTCAGCTATTCGCTTCCTCCAGTTCCCTTAACACTCCCAGAATTCAGAAAACATGAATGATGAAATAATGCACCTACTTTGGGAAGATTAGGCAAAAAAGAGTGATTTGTTAGGGCTGGTTGCACTCAAGTATAGGCAAATGGCTTTGAAAGACAGGTAGACTTGGAAGGATCTGGAATTCATGCCAAATCAACTGCAAATGATTATCCTGTACTATGATAATGGGCTAAAAGAATGGTCCAAACAAAGCAGATGTTCTAGTCTGGCTTGGACACGTCTGGAGCATCCTGGTGGTAATTTGGAGAGTCTTGGTTTTTCCCTCTCTTTCCCCTAAGATACAGCATTTTCCCTTGCTCTGCATTTTGAGGCACGACAGCATGAGCTTCAGCAAACAAGGGGGAAGCAGGGACCTTGGCCTGTTGACACCTGAGTGCACAGTGGGCTTGGAGTGCTACTGCTGGTATGACTCCACGTGTAGACACGTCCATGGCCTGATGCAGGGAGCAGGCCCCTCACCTCGATACCTGCGTCGGATCACTCAGTGCACAATGGCAAAACGTTTATGATTCCACTGACAAAACCAGCACAAAGTCCACCACAACCCAATTAGTCCACGGGACTGGTGTGCTCAGTGGTCTCCATGATACTTTGAGAATGTTCTGCTCCTACTGATTAGATACCTGTTCCCAGAGGACTTAGGTTGCCGTGTTTCAGGCTGGACAAAATATACAACTACTCGCTCTGTAGAAATGATTGGCATTGGAACGTATCCAGAATTGCTGGGCACGGGAGATCTCAAATAAGTGAACCCTGAAGAAGCAAAAAAGTTGCCAAGTGGGGCAAAAAATGGAGTATAAATCTGAACTCAAACTCTGGCAAGCCCTGTGTCCACTCTGCAGGTATTACGTGGCCTGTATTAGGAAGAGCTGTAATGTACCGAGCAGAGAGGTTTGGTGGCGTTGCTCCATTACTTTTTGGAGGGGGGCATGAACAAACAAGAAACATGCTAGAGATTAAAGTTTATGTATATGTAAACATATATAATTATGTATAAATGGACATAAAATGTATCTTTCTATAACATATGTAGTTATAGAACATGTAATATTTAACTTAGCATTGAACCAAACCTGAAATGAACGTTTTCCAGCATATAGAAGTCACATGGGAAATGGCAAAAGCAGCTGTGCAGAGCTGGGAGTGTGCTCTGAGGAGTTAGGGGTGCGACCATCTGCAGCCTCGTTCAGCGCTAAGTAGTGACAGCACCCAGGTCTGTAATGCAGTCTGGTTTTTAGCACTGCCTGTAATCTCTGCCTGGTGTTAATAGGGTGATCAGAGAGATTTTGCTTTGTGCTTAGCTGAGAACATCCAGATCGTTCTGCTGCAGACGAAGGGACGCCCATTGCTGAAGCCCCTGTGCAGTATTCAGAACATTGACTTTGTAATACGGATGTCACCATGCTGTTGTTCTCCCATAACGTAAACATCCTGCTCTGTTCTCTCTGTGCCTTGCCCGAATGGTTCACTGCAGCTGTATGAGAGCCGAGTGTGGAAGCGAACTGAACATGCCCGCGAACGCAAAGCATTGATTGACTGCGGCTGAGGCACAGCGTGTCCACACTATCTTCATGTTTCCCCTTTGTGTCAGGAATAGCAAGCGTTGTAATAGGCAACATCTGTGGCAAAATGCAAGTTACTGTCAGCCTAAAAATGAGTGGCTCGCTGGAGGACAATAACTTTCCCATTGAAGAGCCTCTATTCAGATGGAAAGTTTTGTGTTGAGATAAAAGGTGGAAGCTCTCCTTGAGTCTCTCCCAGCCTGACAAATGGTTGAGAAGGAATTCAGCTAGAACACTAAACCTCACTGTTCAGGACCTCACACCGAGACACAGGGCGGGGAAACCCCTTCTGTTATGGTCTAGCACCTTCAAAAACAATTCAGCTATGTCTGACTGCTCAGACAGTCCCCTGCTCAGCTGAGGAGTGAGATGGGCCAAGATACATACCAAGAGATGCATCCTCTTAATTAGGGGTACATACATCAAAAAAGAACACAACCTGAGGTCTCCTGTGTTTTCCTGCCCACACCAAAGCTTGTAAAAGCTGTCTGCCCAGGGGACTTTTGCAGGAGGCTCAATCCCAGGTGTTCCAGGGCACGTGTGGGTATCAGCAAGGAGTTTTGGGAACTTCCTTGCAGGAATTTTATGCTTTGCAATGCCAGTTTGCATCTCTTGATTTCTGACTTTGAAATGACACCTAATTATATTTAATGCCCAAGGCAAGAAAGGATTCAAAACAATGCTGAGGGAGAGTGCAAGGATGGAAGCCAGAGTCTGAGCTCCATCTGGGCACCAGGTGTCTGTGCTGAATGAGATCCAGCCCCTTAGCAGAGCTGTTGAGCAGGAGAGAGCCTGCGTGTCCCCTTCAGACCATGGAAACATATGTGCTGATTCCAGACACTCTGCTGAAGGACATAAAAGGGAACACTCCTGGATAAGCCCAGTCTGCAGCAACTCAAAGTACTGCTATCTTCAGCCAGCTTTAGATAAGGCTTTTATCAGGAGGTCAAAGGCAAGTGGGATTTTCTATAGCTTGTCTAACCCTGCTCCTTGGATAAGAGAAGGCAAGAAGAACTATATGCCATCTCATAGCACACTCCGTAAGGGCAATGGGATGACAGTGCAAATGTGACTCTCGGCCTCCAAAATCCTTGGATCTCTTCTAAGAAATTCTGCAGCAGCAGTACTGACTGCAAGTCTTTATTCCCTGTATGGCTGATGAGCTGCAGCGATGCTGCCTGCCCTGCCAGGCCCCTGCAGAGTGCTGAGGCTGTGCGGTGGTAGGAGCACAGCTCAAGGTGCACGTCACCAGCTGTGCTGGAGAGAATTGAGGTAAGGAGCCATAGTTTTTCAGAGCTCTTAAGACATTTGCCATATGGTTGGGGCTGGGATATCACTTTGTGTCCTTGCCAAAGCGCTCATTGCCTCAGAGCAGCCCCAGCAAAGAGTGAGGGAGTTTACTTATAACAGTACGTGGGACGCAAAGGTTAAAGGTTTCATAAAGGAAATCATATGCAAGCACAGTGCTGATACCTTTCTGGCCCTTCATCTGCCTTGTTTAGTGTTTGCAGGTTTATCTATTTTTATCAATCTGTTTATCTATTAAGTTGCTATTTCTGGATGTAAGCAGGATGCTTTCGTTATGGGAAACCATCTGGCTCTGGGGCTACAGGCAGGCAGATTCAGTCTCGGAGAGATGCAACACCAAAACCAAACTGCTTGGTCCTGGCCAGGTCTCTGTGGGTCAGTGCAGGGAATCAGCCACCAAATAACCCCTATTTCAATGTCGTATGTAAAATTGTGAATTTGCTAATGCCACATGCCTTTTAGATGGTTTTATTAGCGTCCGTGCTGACATAACTGCATGGTCCCTGGCTCTGACTTGTGCCTTACTGTGGTCCAAGCAAGATATCATGTGCCCCATGCTTCTCTGGAGCCCCCAGAGCACAGCTCTGCTTTTTTAGGGCCAGGGGTCCCTGGGTGCAGTCTTGCTACCCCCAGGGAATCCAATCTGACTGCTCTGCAGAGTGTGGTACAGGGCTGTGGATTTGCTGTAAGATCCATGCAAACCCACAGCCGGACTAACTTCCCCTGTCTTTCATTTCAGAGTCAAATCTGTCATCCAGGGAGATTTCTCAGAGGTTTCCAGTCCGTCACTTGGCTTCTCTTGGCAGTCACAGTGTGAGCGCTTCACGGTATGTCCCCCTCATCCAAACCATGCAGCAACCCCCAGTTAGCCTGAGAGGGAAAGTGTCCCCGCCCCCACCCCCAGCCCCTGCGACCTCCTCTCCTGCCTCACTGCGGGGACACTGACCGCTCACAGGGGCCTCTTTGGAGACAAAAGACTTTGGGACAACAGTGCCCCAGAGGGGACTGGCACAGGGAAGCGTGTGGGTAAGAGCTGCAGCTCTGGCAGTCCCACCCAGAGGAGTCGCTCTGGATTCGCAGGGGTCGCCCTGGGCATTGCAGGGGGGGCAAAGCGCATGCTGCACCCCACAGGCGAGCTTCTCCCCCAGACTGGGCACCTGTCCACCTTCTAGTAATACGATGTTTTGATCATATCTTTGAAGACTTTCTGCTAATCTTGTTAGTAGGATGCAGCACTCGTGAAAGCGCTTCTCTAATAACGTGGATCTGCTTAATTTATATCTCATATGCAATAAAGCTAGTTAAAAGTAGAGACACTTTATATTCTTCTTTATAGGCCTTTCCAAATGGTCAGGGGCCACTTAACATTGACCTCTGCCAGGCTTTGCAAGGGCTTGCAGCCAGATGCCTAAAGAGAATCACCTGCCTGTGTTTTGAAATGCTTTTGATCTTTTATTTCATCCTATAAATTCCCAGTGGAGTTCACTGGTAGCAAACATCTGGCACAGACACAATAGCTAGCTTTTCCTGCTCAGAGAAGGAATGAATCCATACTGAAACCCCAGATTTGGTGTCTTCCTGCAGAGCTGACTGTGAAATAACCCTCTGGGTGAGGGGGTGCATCACCTGCATTCAGTGTCACCCCTCAAGGGATGCTGCCGTTTCTTTTATTTGCTGAGGATCACATTCACCCTCCTGGTTGGGCACACGTGAGGGACTCCTTTTCCTGGTAGTCCGCACCGTGGGCGATTCCCATCGCTCTTAGGCAAGGGAAAAAAGTAACAATTACAATATTGCTGCTTTAAGATACCTTACACAAAGCACAGGTTGGAGGGGTGACCATACAGGTAAGAGTGATGCCATCTGTTATTGCTGGGGAGCCCAGCACTGCCTGTAGCTTTCCCTGAATTTCTCATGACACGTTTAGGTGGAGGAAGCTGAATCAGAGCTGTGGTTATTCTGTGCTCATATTCACAACAAAAAACTGGATTTACTTGTTTTCACTGATTTCCTAAAACCGAGTGGAAGTCAGGTGAGCTCAGGTCTGAGCCTTCACATGGCATCTGGGAGTAGCAGGGAGAAGCATTAGCTTGGTTTATTTGTCACTGTGATCAGTGGAGTTGTTCTCCTGATGCATCTGACCCATAAGAAGCCCTGGGAAGTACTCTGTCACCCTTGGTTGATCCCAGCACACACCTGCAGGCATCCTCCAGGCCCCAGAACCCCGGTCACGAGGTCAGGCTGGGCCCCCAGAACTGGCCACCAGCAGCTGGGCGTGCAGGAGCTGGGGGAGGCAGAGCAGCTGTAGCCTTGCCTTCCTGCCCGATCATGTCCTATCAACAATCTCTAACCTGCTTAAGCCCCAGAAAACCAGGGCCCTTGGCTATGGGCTACAGAACCTGTTCAGAGCTGGCGAGGAAAGAGCGGCCCTCTAAGCGCCACGGATAAGGAGTTGCAGCAGCCCCTGGCATGAAGGTGCTGTGATTATATCAACCTAAAATGAGTCACCTCATGCTGCTGGAGTTGTGTGCTCTAAGGAAACTCTCTCTTTGACATAATCTTTCCTTAAAAGTCAGATCTTTCCTCTGGGAAAGGGGAAGTCTTGGCTTAGGCTGACCTACCTCACTAGTTTTTGGCTGGAGAAAGACATTTTTCCTTGGCTGCACAAACACCCCGTGACTTTCACTCGGAACCTCCCTGAGAACATTTTTTAAAACCATTATTTAATACATTCTAATCAGGCAGCACGAATCCTGGTTCCAAAAGTGAATTTATTCTCCTAGCCTGATAAAATGCCTGTCCTTTTATTCAGATACATCTTCCTCACTGTAACAAGTGGTGCTGAAGGTTTCACAGGTCCTGGGGAGATGCTCAAGTGTCAGCCTTGTACTCTCACTATCATCTGACAGCAATTTATGTTACTGCAGAATTTGCCTTATTGAAACCATTTGTGGAATGGAAATTCGCACAGATCTGTGCACAGAAGATGCCTCTCTGTTTAATGATGATGTATGAAGCGATCTCACTTAACATCCTTGACGGCAGCGGGGATGTGGTGTGAGGAACCGCACCACAAATCTTGAAGCAGAGAAATCCTAAGTTATGATGTTCTGTGTATTCCCTGGACAAGCACATAGAAAATAATCATTTTATTATGAATGACACGACCGAGCACACAGTAAATTTTAACTTGTGGAAAATTTGCTGACTGCTTGGTTCACACAGGTTTTGCAGCTGGCCAGATGTGCTGGTCAGGTGTGTGGCTTTTCACTTTAACACCTTCCCTGGGCTAATTGCTCAGCGCGGATGGAGTTCTACACGTTACTATACTTGTTGCTTTTCTCCAGCTGTCAGTCTAACTGCCTGCCTGCTGAATGGCCAAGATTTCAGACAAACAGGAGCCAAATCTAGCCAAGACATTACAATAATACCAGGGTGTCTTATAGCAGCATCAGTTACTCACCTTTGCATAGCATAGCCACACAGCAACTTTATACAGATGTAACCAGCCCCAGAGGGACTTGCTCCACTTAGAGTAAATGACTGTGGTCCCAGTGTTGTGTGTGGATAAGATGTAGTTTAAGAGAAAATGGCAGTTAATTTTCTCTTTCTTGTATTAATAGCTTTAAAAACATCACACCTCATCCAATACCTAGCATTTAAAGTAAGACAACTCAGAAATCTGCTTAGCAGTATTTTTTAAATTTCTGATTATTGCCAGTGGCTGTGTTTGCTAAGAATTTCTGCCTGATTCCTATAATTACTTCACAAGCTGCTACGAATGCTTTATACTAATAGTTGGAGCCATAAACCTGCTGAGAACTGCTTTGTTAAGCAAGAAATTCTTCAGAAAGTCAAAGCTGCTTCTCTTTCTTTTTTTCTTTTCTATTTTTCTGAATGGGCCATTCAAAAGTGAACGTGATAAGTCATGAACTGCTCTGTGTTGGGAGCGAGGAGCCTCTGTAACCGAGTGGACTAAAGTCTCTCTTGGTTTAGGTGTGCACTGGTCTCCAGGTGTGGATATGAAATGGGCTGAAGCTGTCCTGCGCCTGTCCTGTGACGACACAGCCCTGCCAGGGACTGCCAAGAAGAAGAATCGCCAGAAACAGTAAGAAATATATTCTTTCTAATGTTGTCAGCTAAAGAAGTTGTTCTTAATCCTATAAAAAATGTGAAATCCCTTGCCTAGCTTCCAAGACAGACTGGAGGAAGAAGCATGTGACGAATGGGAATGGTTGGCATGAAGAATTCCCCGTTGAATGTGAGTATAGAGCATGGAAGCACAGAACCCTGGCCTAGGCTGAGCTGTAATAACTCCAGCAGTTTGGCTGTGCAGGTGGAAGGAGGTCTAATTTCAGCAAATCACCCACCCGTGCCTCGGTTTCCCCAGTTGATAGTAGGGATAATCCAATCCAGCCACTGCATGCAGTACTTTGGGAAGTTGTGAAATGGTTGTGTGCAGGAGGCCTAAGTGTTACAACATCACCGTTCATTTTTATGTGAAGCCCATGCCCTGCTGTTCAAGTTTTGTCCTGTGGGACAATTCTCACTTGTGTGGTGTACCATCCAGGAATGCACAGAGCCTAGTGTCTCCCAGGTAAATGTCAAAGCCGTGTATCTGCCAAAAGAAAGGCCAGTAAATGGGGTCTGAAGTAGCTATTAATCCTCAGAATTATTTGCTCCAAGCCCTGATTGCAAGTATAGGAAACAAACAACAAAAATTAAATCAAATTAAGGAGATTTATCGTGAACAGTTGTTGTTTCATGCTGATTTGGGTTTCAGCAAGAGCACAGACAAATGAAATATCAGCACTAAGACATAAATTGGGTAGGAATCCTCCAAGAAAAGATCTTGTTTATTCTTTGTAACCAGCCATGTCATTTGTCACCTTACAACACGGGGGTCGGGACGTTGGTGGGAGCTCCTGGTTGTGCCTCAAAGGTGCTTTATCAAGGTGCAGATACTAATATTGCAACAAAGAGGGAAGATTTGTTTTTAAAAGGAATTGGAGGCATCCTGTTGTGTCAGACAACGTTCTCTGAGCAACGAAAAATAAAGCCACGGGTTGAAATCTTCTGGTAGTGACCTGTTCCTCGCTGGGTGTACTGAAGATGTCTGAGTGTGCCCTTCACTAACTCCGGCACAACTGCTGAGTTCAGGTGACGTTGGGATGAGACGTGGGTGGAAGTGGCAGTGACCTGTGGGTGCTGAGCTCTGCAGTCATCAGCCAGTCACTTCGCGTAGCCGCAGCCTGACCTCTGGACACGAGTTGTCCGCAGTTGTTCTGATTAAATGCAGAAGAGAGGACAGCCTGAGGGAAATGACCTGTTTAAGGGAAAACTGGGATAAATACTGTTTTAAATGGGTGGCTGTAGCTCTGGGACAGAGGATGACAGTGCAAAGCAGGTGACAGGGACCTGGAGCCATGAAAGGCTGTCCAGCCCAAATGCACACTCCCTTAGCAACAGGTTTTGTTGCTAAGAAGCTTTCTACAGCAGTAGAGATATGGCCAGGACTGTCCTAAAACACACGTATTGCTAGAAACCCTGTAAATCCCTTCTCTCTACATAAATCTATTCCACTAAACACAGGGCTTTTTAAAACCCACACCTCACTCATTCTTCAGATTCCCATCACCATATTCTGGCAAGCTTGGAGATTAAATCCTTTGGCTACCACCTACAGGCATGGATCAAAGTGACCTGCCACAGCTTTCAGGTATAAGAAAGAACTGGAAGGCTTTTTTGCACTTGTCCACAGGGTTTAACACTCCTGTGCACCCTCATTCTACAGCAGATTATAAAATAAATTCAGTGCATCCAGCAAGCCTCCACCCTGCAGCAAGGGCTGCAGTCAGGGTAAACTGAGGGCAGGCAGGGCTTAGTGCTCGTATCTCGACTTTGTGGCTCCGTTTGTCTCTTTATTCTGGGTGGAGGCTGGACAAGCTGCTGGAGGAGAAATTCATTATAAAATAAACAGCCCCCACATTTGGCTCAGGAAGCCCTGAGCAACATTACTAAAGGCTGTGGAAATATATGCATGCATACATATACATAGGTGTATATGTAACAGTTGCCTTGTTCTCATACATTGTCTTTGGTGCCTGCCTCTGCCCCTGTCCCAGGCAGGATGCTTGGGGTGCTTTCAGCCTGATTTCCTAAGTCCATTCTTGTCCTTCAGGCACTCGGGTGCCTGGATGTCCATGTAGGTGTCTCATACCCCACATCTAGTCTCTGCATCTCTCCCATTGTCAGGCACAGCCTGACTCATGTCCCCTTCCTTGCTTTCCATTTGGTCATGTCATTTCTAAACCACCTTCCTTCCCTGTTCCCCACCCACACATGGGGATTTCTTTTTCCCCAGTGGCCACGTCTTCCCCTTCTTCAAAATCATTTGCAGAAAGCCGACATCAACTTGCTTTAATTAAAACCCCTACGTGTTTATCGTGTCTTTAAATCATTTCCTTCAAGCAAACTTCATATGAAGTTATCACTTTGTCAAAACACGATCCAAAGCCACAGCTCAGGGCACAGTGGGAAGCACACAAAGGGAGAGCCGAGTAGCTTGGAAAGTTTGGGTGAGCTGTTTGCTGGAAGCTGCCGAGCCCACCCCTCCAAGACCTTTATTTCCCCCTGCGGCAGCTGTCATCTGATCCCATGCTTTGGCTTTGAATGGGGCTCTCTGAGGATGCCAGATGTTGGGAACAAAGGTCTAAAAATAATCTTTCCAAATAATCTTCCCATCTATCATTCAAGGAGAGCGTGTGCTTTGTGTGAACGTGTGAGCTGAGAACCTCATCTAACTCGGAGTAACGAAGTTCAGCAGCAGCTCCTGGCTTCTGCTCCTGGGCTCCTTCTTTTTTTTTTTTTCCTCTTTTCCTTCCCAGAAGCTGCGCAGCGAAAAGCGGCTCTCACGATCAGCCCTCGCTTTCCTCCCTCCCCGTCTCCCTCCCTCCTTGCCAAGACTCTGAATCGTCTGGATCCCGAAAGGCAGGCTCCCTATTTGGTCTCTCCCTTGGAAAATGGATTCTAGCGTGCTGTCAGAGATGCGATTCTGTAAAAAGATCTTCACTGCAGCCTTGTGTGTCATAGTTTTGCTGCCAGATTCGGGCTGTGCAAGGAATCTGTGGAAACGTGCTCTACATCTGAAAACGATGGAGAAATATGATGTGAGTACACTGCGGTGGGGTGGCCTGGGGGGAGCCGGGTACGCTCCCTGTGCAAGGGGAGCTTTCTGTACATGTCTCTGTCATTTTAGAATAAGAAGTATTTGAATCTGCAGGCTGTCTCTTTATAAAAGGCTTGCGTTAAGTTTCCCAGGTTGTGCTAAACTTTTGCCACCTAGCTGCTGCGATGGGAAACGTGGAAAGCATGCCTGGAGCAGCGAGAAGACACTGCTACGGCAGCCGCCACTGCTTTTCCTAGCAACTTGATGGGGCAGCAAGGGAAGCGGGAGTGGGGAGAAGGGAAATGCAAAACCCACGCATCTGGGGATAGATTGAGTGAAAAGAGGATAACGTGATTGCTTGCACAGAGCAGGGAGGAGGGTTCCCTGCCCAGTTCCTCCACCGCCTTTTGGTGTGGCTTTGGGTAAATGCCTCCAACTCCTAGTGCTGATGTGTACTAGAGGGATGGTGGCATTGCCTAGGGCTTTGCAAATCACTGGAGCACAGGGACCGCCAGATCCACAGTGTCAGGGTAACGGCCCATCACCTTAACGGGCGTGAGGAGCCGGTTGGAGAAATCCGTGCCATGGCTGTGCCTTGCCTGGCACGTTCCCTGGGAGCTGAGCTCCCCTCTACTGCCCACACGCCGGGAGCCACGTGAATCACTTAGGGGGAAGCCCCAGCCACTCTGTTTTCTCGTGCTCAGGTCTGATCGCATCTTCCAGCCGTTGCACGTGCATAAATAGCTCCTTGGTGCCACGTGGGGGTTCCTCCACCTGTTTTCTGCAGCCCCATACAAAAGCTTTTAATTTAAAACGGATGCTTTTTTTGCCCGTGACATCTAGAGTGATGTCTGGGGACAGCTACGTTTGGCTCCTGTGACTGCTGACTCAGAAGTGACACACGTGTTTCGCCCGTGCCGAATGAACGGAAAAGCGGTGCTCCTGTCTCCTTGAAACTTCGCAGAAAACATTGTGCTAATATTTGAAGGGCACCCCCGTATTTTAGAACAAGAAATTTTCGCCATTGCAGCCTCCCCTGGGACAGGGTATCATCTAGTTTGCTCTTTAACTGGAAAATGGTGACGTTAAGAAGAGTTTCCTGCAAAATCACTCACTGGGAAGCGTATTTATTAGTACGTTCTTCTGTCATATTTCAGTGCAAAGCTCAAATGCAATAGCAGCGGTGAAGTAAATGACCCAGAGAGACAGGACAGGAGTAGAACAGGAATTTACATGTTGATCTTCAGATAACGTGCTCTCTGGAGGCCAGAGCTCACTCCCCTGAGGATATATCCTCTTCTTTTAGTCTGCAGCTCTTCAGAGGGCTGGTTTTGCTGGCAGCCGTGCATCCAGGTGCTACTGATCTGGCAAGCTCAGCTAGAAGTGCTCATATTGACAGAAACATCTTATCTAGGGAAAGCAGAAAATGCTTTCCTTTTTCTTCTCCTCAAAGCCTTGTAGGGAGGAAGGCATCTGCTCTCCATCCTCTTATCCACCAACAGCCTGTTCTGGCAGCCCCTCTTGTTTCTCAGAGAGGTGCTTTCTTTTCTCCCAAATGCTGTGTGTTCCCTACAGTTCAAAAACTGTGGGTGTGGGTGGAACTGCTGATTTGTGAGTTGCTTGGATAGAGGGGTAAGAGATGGAGGGGCTTGTGGCAAGATGCAGCCATACAGGAGGGGCGACATCCCTGTGGGACTCCCCAGAGGACACAGGCAAGGTCTGGAGGGGGAAGAGGTGGTGAGGGGTAGGGAGTTGACCACAAGATAGTTTCCTGGGTCCAAAAAATCTGAGTCTGCAATAGGAGGGATGCATCCACCATGAGGGCTGGCCAGGGCTGGCTCGAGGGCTGGCCAGGAGTTTGGCATTCAGGTGTCTGAGGAAGTGTGTTGGCTGGCAAGGAGGGGTCAAGTGGGGATGGAGAAGGGAGAAAGGAGGGGGAATTCAGGGAGAAGAAAAAACTGGCAGTCACAGTGGGATGGAGGAGCTGGGCTTCCAGGTTTTAGCAAATCCCTGTGTTACAGCTGGAGGGACACTTGCCAGGTTCAGCGATTTGCAGCTGGTGTTCTGTGGCCCCTGCACAGCCTCTGGACTGTTTCCCGAGTGCAGAGGGAGGGAGCGACCTGGGAGTGGGCTTCAATCCATTATCAAGACGGCCACATGCCTCTTGGGAAAACCTGGGGTAGTCTTGATTTTATTCCAGTGTCAACTGCATCAAGCATTTTAGAAAAAAATCCAGCCTGCTTTTAAAGATTTCCAGAAATATAGAATTCCTCACAGCTGCTGTAATGTTCTTCCAACTGTTTATTTACCCTCCAGCTAGCTGTCGTAAATCAACACTGAGATACCCTCTTCATCTACCAGATTAGCACACCTCCCATGAGGTTTCTGTCCTGCATATGTCTCGGAGTAATGTGTGGGCAGAGCCGCCCTCATCCTCCCCTTTGAAACCTGCATGCACGCAGAGAAGTCTTGCTCTGTATTCCCTGCTTTCCAGTCCTCTAATCGCTATCCTGCATCTTCTTGAGCCCACTGTCATTTTGCCATAATTCTCTGGTACTGCAGACCCCAGAACCAAAACTACTGATCCAGAGTAAGTAGCAGGAGAATATTATTTCTACTGGTTTGGTCTTCAAAACAGGTCATTTAACTCTCCCTCAGTCTGATATTTGCAACTTTGATCGCCAATGATCTGTGTTATTCCAAGCCTTTGATAGAAATATTGGATGGCTCCAAATTCCTCCTGACTGTGTGTTGTTTCAGAGGAAAAAAGTGGTTTATGGCCAGTGTTTGGAAATACCTGCCAGGGGCAGAACTGGCGACCGCAGGCTGGGAATAAACCTCACGCGTGATCTTGGGCGTAGCCATGGAGAATAGCAGAGAACTGTGCTTTGGCACAACCCAGAGTCCAGTGTCAGGCACAAATAATAGAACAAATCTGGGATTTTTTGGAGGCAGGCTGCATCCCAGAGTTACTATGGAAAATACGGGTTGAGAATGAGTGATTGCATTCCTGGTCATCTTTACTGACCTCCAGCACTCCTCAGCTGGACTCTGAACTTTTCCCCTTACTTTGTTCCTGGATATTTCCAAGGCAGATAGTGTCATTAAAATGATTTAATAAGTCTCCCTGGGAAACAACAGTGTGCCTCCTGCACTGAAAAATATTCCTAAAGGAAGAAATTTTGACTGTTTTCACAATCCGTAAGAATAATAAATCCAAGCTGTGCTCAGAGCCAGACTGTGAACCTGGGAGAGCTTTTAAAAAGACCTTGAAACCGATACCTGGAGACATCCCTAACCAGGCTATTTTAGGAATGAGGGATTCCTGTTTCCCACTAGCATGGCTTATGCATGTATAAACCAGTGGCAATGGTTTTATTAGATCAAATGTGCAAAACATACTTTTTTCACTGTGAGGTATTGAAAGAAAGAGGTTCAGAGCAAGAGGTGAACAGAGAGAATGGGCAGGGACGCCATGAGTTATTTGGCTAAAAATGGTATATTGTTCCCAAACGGAAATCTGAGCCAACTGTTCTTTGCAGTTTTGGCTTCTCAGTTTCTGAATCATCTGTGAAGCAACTGCAGTGATTGTTTGGGGTGGGGTTGGGGTTTTGTTTCATGTATCCATTATTTGCCAGTATTATTTTGGTCACATTTCAGTCTGCAGCTGACATCTCAAATAAGAGAATAGTAAACTGCGACCTTCCAGGATGAATGCTGCCTCCAACAAGGAGACCTATTAAATGTATGAAACTGCCTGGATTTACAGTTAAATGCTCTCTTGTATCCCAAAATTATACTTGGTGCAAGCATTTTCTCTATTTAAATTTCAAGAACCACAAAAAAAGGTTGAACTTGTAATATCTTCGGTTCAAAAGCGCATTATTCAAAGCTGGAGTGTTTTCAGCCTTTGAGGAACGGGGTGATGTGATAGCTTACACCTTGTTTTACACTTTAGCACTGAAAACATCATCAAAATTAGGAAATATTTTTTTTCAAACCTGTTTTGTGGTTCAAACAGCCTATTTAATTCATGGGAAAATAACCTCACAGATGGGTTTTTGAGCCGTTTCATGCTTACTGAATGGAAACTAAGGAAAAAGAAAATTGTTGTTTGTGCAAATATTAGGAATTCTCTGTCTCTCACACACAGACACGTTATTTAACCAGCTATAGATATAACCAGGATATGGATTTTCTTTAACACCTTGTTACAGAAATTCAAACTTTTATTCATCCTGACATTTCTCTGCACTTTTACATTGGCTGACACTCAATCGCTGCACAACCAGGCAGCGGAGAACCACCCCCACTCTCCGTTTCCCCCTGGCTGTGGCCCAAAGACCAGAGCTCAGCTTTGCTGTAAAACCCGCCGCCTCATCAATACAATTCTACCCTATGTACAATATTGAAATAACATTTCTTGCATTGGTACCACAGTCAGAGGGCATCGTTATTTCTTTTGTGTCCCTTGGGCTTGTCTTCATCATTACGGATAATCGACTGCTGCTCACTCTCACATAGCAGAGGCCGTGTAGGCCTGTGGTCAGTCCCCAGGGCAATGGACCTCCTGGCGCCTCTCCTAGGACATATTTTGGACAGTACCTGTGGGGATATGCTGTTTGGCAAAGGCACATGTGCTCCACAGAAGCCGTTGGGAGGTTTCAACATTGAGGATGTAGCAGCATGTAGATAAAGGGGGATATTAGTCTCACCTCCTATTTCTCCATAGCCTGATGGTGAAATTTCCTGGAGATTCCCTCAGGGACTGTTGCACCATGTTGTTTCTTGGAATAACAACCCCAGTTATTCGTCAATGATTTTGTGACACACCAGTGATCAGGCCAAGTATATATAGAACTCTTAAAAACAGACAGCCTGCTAGCGAGTGCATGGCAGTGCCCACTTCATACCTCTGGCAAGATGCTGATCTCCTTTCAAAGTGCAAACCCAGAATCCATCTTTTGATTTGGTTAGAGCTTATTAATGTTTGTTAATAAATCTGAGAACTGATCGCCCTTTCTGAGTACTTTCTGGTGCTCTGGGGAGCTGAGCTCAAGCCCGGAGATGAGTAGTTTAGCCATAGGTGAGAAAGGAGTGGGCTTGGGTGATTCACCTCTCTGTCGGAGGGAGTTGGCTTCTTGCTAAATTGCCACCAGCGTGAATAATATCTGAATGCTGCCTCTTACCAATGTTCCTGGTAAAATCCTGTGCCTGTTAATCCGCTCTGAATCTCCCTTGCCCTTTCGGTGTGCGATGAGCAGCTGGGATCCTGCTGTAGTCAAACACAGCCTCATTTTCTTTTGGATTAAGCTGACATCACCCACACAGAACTCACCCACATCATCTCATGTTTTCGAAATGGTCTCAGATTTGACAGCCCAGCACCCAGCAGTGGATAAGCTTGAAAGACTCCCCTATATGCTCCATTCCAGCAGAAGGTGATGAAGGTAGAGGAGCCTACTGAGGAGAGAGGTGCTACCTGGGACGTTAGTTCCAGGTCCCGTTTGAGCACGTAACCTCATAAAAATACAGTGTCATTGTTTCCACTGCTTTACTCCCCAGATGTTTTGGCCTGCTGGTCATGAGGGTGCCTGGAGTCTTTCTCTCTGTTTCCCAGACAAATATAAAAGACTTTAAATGAATTTTGTTCACCTCCTTGTTGTCATTACAATAACCTTAATTATAAAATGAGCTCCACACGATGATTTGGTGGTTTGGTGTTTGCAGAGCAGTGTGCTAAGGTGATCATACAGCTCCCTCCTCAGTGTGCTGAAGACAAGGCTGGGGCAGCTGAACGGTTAATTCTCCTCTCTAATGAATACTTGAAAAGCACTTCGTAAGCCCCTCTTCTGTTTCAACTGCTGGGATGTTTGGTATTCACCTTATGCCAAACCTTTGTTTCCTTTTCTTTTCTTTGCAAGGATTATGAGTACCCTCTTCATTCTCACAGTTCCCACTACCAGAAGAATGACCGCTGCCCGCCGCCACCCCAGACTCTGCCTGACCGAGCCTGCGAGGTGCCCAGCTGCCGATCGGATTCGGAGTGTGAGAGGCACAAGCGCTGCTGCTACAACGGTTGTATCTATGCCTGCCTGGAGTCCGTACAGCCACCGCCAGGTAGAGTGAACCCAGAGATCGAACTGGTAGAGAGAAGCACGCAGAAGTGATGTTAGTCATCCCCCTCTGCACTGGGGCTCGGGTGGGAGGCATGATTTGAGTGTGAGTTGAGGATAAAGCTGCAGTTCCACTCTTCTGATTGCTGGGGTGATGGATTGCTGAATTGAAAATTTATCTAAGGCCAGCTGGCGTTGCAAAATTTCCACCAGCACAAATTAGAGAAATCACTTGAGGCCAGTTCTTTTCCTGGGATTATGTAATCAGGAAGAGAGGTAATCCCAATCTGAGCTCTTGCACAGAGGAGCGAGGCAGCCATCTCGTCTGATCTGTGCCGTGGGAAACAGCCGCTGCTTTGGCCTTTATGACACCAGGTTCTTGTGGCCCGGGATAACATCCATGGCTCTCTTGCCATTGGGACAACAAGAACATAAGTGTCTTGTTGAAAACTCAGATCCATCCTCCAAGAGCCTGGCAGCCTCGTCACTGGCTGTTAAGAGGGAATCTGTGATTTTCCATGACAGTGTGCCCTATGGAACCTCCACCTTGACTCCCTGGTTTCTTGTTTCTGCCTTTTGCAGTACTAGACTGGTTGGTCCAGCCCAAACCCCGCTGGCTGGGAGGAAATGGGTGGCTTTTGGATGGCCCAGAGGAAGTCTTACAAGGTACAGTCTGTTTCACTGTCTTCCCTGCGATGTTGGTAATTATACAAAGGCACTAAATGACATTCATCATACACAGGGCTTGTCAGGGATGCTGGGATACTGGTCTTTGTCTGGAGTTTCCATAGGAATAACACTATGTGGTGCTGAGGGCTAGCTTCTGTTGCAGTTAATCAGTTGGGTTTTATGGATATGGCTCATCCATCAGAGCACTGGGAATACTCCAGGGAACTGGATTTGTATCTGTTCTTGAAATAAGTAGAAATATATCTTTTTTTAAGAAAAAGGCTTTGTCAGCATACACATATTTTCTGCCAGCTTCCTGATAGACTGTGGGCGGGCTTGGATTAAGAGATCTTGTAATCCAGAGTGGCCTCATCGCACAGATGCTTTGGGCTGGGGCTGGGGCTCTCGGGTCTGCAGGCTGCTTTGAACAAGAGCCTTGGCAAACTGCTGCGGAGTTGTGTCAAGCTGACATGGAGCTGGGAGCATCTAAAATTGGGGACTCCTAATGAGATTAGGCTTCTGTGGTGAATTCCATAGGGAAAGGTCTTTCTTTCAATTAATTTTTTCCAATATCTCAAATTGAAATGAGGGAGTGGGGAGGTGGGAAGTATTATTCTACGAGACATTCCCAGATGTATGTATGTATGCCTGAAGTTCTTCATTTCTTCATGGAAAGGCCTTTGATCAGCTTTAGTCAGACACAGGTAATGCCAACAAATCACCCCCTTTGGTTTTACACAGATGGTGTCAGACTCGCTGAATCTTGACTCTCATCTATTATGGAAACTCCTAGCTCTCCAAGAGAAAATTCTGCCTCCAGCTCATAGGAGTTGCAGTGCTAGAAATAAGATAAAATAGGTTCCTCCTCATCCATCCTTGTCACGCTTACATTATTTGCTCTTATCTTCACACCTTCATCTCAGTTTGAGGGAGTAATTAGTGAAATAAGAATCATCAGTCATGGCAGGAGAATTACAGCAGAGTCCTTGACATTAGAATCCTGGCAAATGAAAGGGTGGAGTGTCCCTGCGTAGTCTGTACATGTAGTGGGCACCAGCACTGCCTGTGTGCCCTGCTTTACTTTCTTATTCTGCTCTGCACTTGCTGGATATCCAGGGTCAAGGCGGTTAAAGCCTCCGTTTGTGACAGGGGGTGGTACTGCCTTACTCCCTGCTGAGTCACACCTGAGGTTTACAGCAAGTTAATGGGTGTGGAGCAAAGAGCAAAGCAGCAAACTGCCAGCTTCCTGGTCATGTTCCCTGATTCCTCACCCAGCCCTAAACACTGGCTGGAACAGACTTTTGGCTGCTTCGGGGGGAATAGCTGCGTGGAGGGGCCACCCAGCAGTGACAGTGTGGTGGACAGTGGTGGTCTGTCTTCACTGCTTTGCAGCCCTCGCACGGACCCTGCACCACAGGCCGTCGGGAGGGTATCAGTACAGGTTTTCGGGCTGAGCCACACTCCCCAGGTCGGGCTAGACACGCCAGGTTTTGTGTAAGGTGTGCTCTGGATCACCTGCTCTGCCAGGCTTCTTTGGAGGTGTTAGCTCCTTGGTACCCTGGCATGGGAAGCAGTCTGAGATCCTGCCTGGCAGGAAATACAGAAGTTGGCCATGTTGTCGTATTTTGGTTACCTGCGGGTGTTAAAGCTGTGGTTTATGACCTGCAGGCTTCTTTTGCAGCTGAGGCCTGCAGTACCACTGAGGATGGAGATGAGCCTCTGCATTGCCCCACAGGCTATGAATGCCATATCATCAACCCAGGTAACACAGCTGAAGGGATCCCGAACAGGGGCCAGTGCATCAAGCTCCGTGGAAATCCAGGTCAGTTGACTGGACATCTCCCTTCCTCTCTTGTTCTGTCATGCAAACACCGGTAAGGGACGATGCGCTCTCAGCGGCTTTGAAGGAGGTCTGGTGGTACCTCTGCTCTCGGGGGCTTCCTGGGTCTTCAGGAAGCCCGAGGCCCCAAGGGAGTGTGCGGCTGCTGGGCTGGGAGACAGTCCCCACCCCACAGCAATCTCATGTTGATGTTGCCTGAGCTGTGAAATACGTGGAGCAGGGGACACACTAGTTTGCTCTGTATGCCAGTGTCCTCTGGGGTTGGGTAAGCAGAGCACGTAGTAGCCTGCGTGTGCCATTATTACACAGCACAAAAAAATAGAAGTATTTGTGTATCGCTACACACTTCACTAAGAAACAGGAGTTTCGAATTCCAGTTTTGACTTCTGACTTTGCTTTCTGCCTCTAAAACATCTTTCCCTTTATTCTGCTGACACATTTGCTCTATAAAGGAACTTATATAGGGCAAGCTATTTTCCAGGAAAGCTGATAACATGCCTGGGTGTGTGTAACTTCACTGAATAGCAGCACGTGTATGTCTGCACTGCGCTACAAATCATCTCCCTGTAGAGACATGAGACATCAGTTGTGCCATTTGGTCACTGTAATAGCTGGGGGAAGCATCAAACCAGATCGCTGAACTGCTTCCATGAAAGACTAAGATTTTTTCCAGGACTTTTTGATCATCTCTTTTATTCTTTTACAACTTCTTCTTTAATAACATCCGTAGTAACTCGTGTAATGTATAGCTGTATGGCTCTTAGAGACGAGGTATTTCTAAGAGCTTAAATAATTATGGAAATGGTAAGCAGAAAAACCTAACTGGAGCTTGGATTAGGTAAAACACTAATAGATGGTCTGAAATGTTATCCAAATTTTCTTTCATTTGAGAAGGTCTGTGATTCCTTGACTCATAGCTACTGAAAAGAATGTAACATGCTAGTGACCAGCAGTTAACCTCTCTCAGGGGAAGTGAGTTGTGTCCACATAGTTCAATAAATCAAACAGTTTTATAAGAGGATTATAGCAGCCTACACGATTTCAGCTATGGAGATCTATTTTCCTGTTTGTGAGGTTATTATTTTCATATCTATAACGTTATTTCCATATATATAACAAAGAATGAAGACTGACTGGATGCGTCCTCACTACATACTTTCTTTTTCAGATGGACGCAACCTGAGGCATAAGTATTACAAGGAATATTTTGGTAAGCCGCTGGCACGAAGCGTTTGCTATTGTTAAACTTTATAGTTACTGCATTGGTTACAAGGAATTTGCTGCTTGTGAAATGAAGGCTTGTACGTAGCAAAGAGATTCTTTAGCTTCAACTCTCTATGCCTTGGTTGAAAATTCTTATTTTAAGCTCTGCAGTGCCCTGACTGTGGACTCTAAAGAATCGGAATATCCAGTTGTGACTCTGTGTTAAATGGTGCAGCCTTCTGCCAGGGGTTCCAGCCCAAGGGCTGAGAAACACCCAGTTCAATTACCTTTTGTTAAGTATATTTTTGGGTCATGAGTATTGTGGTATAAGAGATGTCTTTAGCCCAGTGCATCAGTCCTTTGTTGTTATCTGCAGCCGCAAGAGGTGTCAGGTCCCTTGCCCAAATTGATAGATGTGTGTCTCCAAGGAAGCCAGAGGATCTTCCAGAAGATCTCTTTTCTCATGGCTTCAAACCTCCTGGTTTCTGCTGACTTTTGGGTCTAGAGGGGGCCAGTCAGATCAGTTTGGAAGTGATACTCAAATATAACTGGACAACATCTTTGATACGAAATGATTTACAAACAGCCAAATTTGGCCAGTTTAGCTGATAAAACTATGAAAGGTTTTCACAGGGCTATCACAGCTCTCCCAGACAACTGCGGAATAATGAGACCAGTAAAACTGCACTTGTTAGAGAAGCTTGAGAAAATATGTACCTCAGTCTAACTTAAAATCTAACTCTGCTGATATTTGATTTACAGGAAGCAATTCCAACAATGTGGTCGGCTACGTGAAAAACCAACAGAAGCATTTAGGCTAGCCGAAGGCGTGCCTGGGTAAGTGTCCTGTGCACAGAGGGATAGCTGGGTGAAAACAGTTGGTGTTTAGTATGCAATTGTTTAAAGCAATGGTTGCTTGAGGGTGAAATTACCTCTCATCAAAACGCCAGTATAAAGTTGGCACCTTAAAACCGTGTATAGCTCAGGCTCCGTGGAACACCTGTGCTGATAAACAGATGGTGCTGTAAGAGTATCCCAAGAACCTGTGGCATTGGAGACTGAGCTCTGCAAACTGCCCATGGAGAAGTTTTTTCACTCCCACTTTTTATTCTGATTTCTGTGAAGAAGCTTTGCCTTGTGGGTGGTTTGAGGCTGGAGTGATTTGGAGGATGGAAAATAAATGCTGCAAAGCTTCGTGTGCCTTAAGACTTTAAACCTTCTGCTTAGGGGCTTCTGCTAATGCAGGTATAACTGCTCCTGCAAGATGAATTAACGAGCTCTTTATCCTGGACTGACTGCAAAAAGGGTCAGTCTTGCAAATACTTGGGCGCACGGGTGATCTTGTGGGAGAGCTTTATGTGTGTGAGCCGTTGCGTTGAACAGTGTGGCCTCCCTCACATGACTCAGTGTACATGTATCTGGCCACAGCGAAGCCAACTGAATAAGCTCCAATCATCTTATCAGGCTTTGGATTAGGCAAGAATGAAAATATTTATTATAACAAAGGTTCTGTCCCAGGATGGTTTTCTCAACACTTGCAGCTTCACTTCAACTTGAGCTTAACTGGCAGTTACGGAAACAGCAGTTCAGTGCGTCTCGTGTACCTACGTCAGGCTGACTGTTAAGATTGCACAGCTACATAAGGACAAGATCTGTGCAAACAGCCCAGCAAGGGTAAATATTTTAATTCCTCTTTTTGTTTGATTTTCACCCAGCTGGACCACTCTGTTAAGCAGCTGTCAAGGAATGCTTTACCCAACATTTTTCTGGTTTGGAAGAACTCTGGTCCCAAATCTCCATGAGCACGTCTCCAGCATTACCCTGATCCCTGCCCACCCTTGCTAGTCAAGGAACGGGATGACTCTACATTTTAAGCCTATCAGGAGGGGGAGCAATGTGATCCCCCAAAAGAAACCACACCGTTTATGAGCTGCCCGTCTCCCAGTGCAATGCAAATACCTCCAAGCGGATTCCTACAAGCCACAGTGCTGGAACAGAGCCTGTCCTTTATGTGCGTGTTATGTGACCGATTCAGATTTCACGACCGTGAACGTAACTCAGCATTATAAAAATGAAGCGACGTCAGAATTGTACCTAAACATCATACCTAAGTTGCATAAAAAGAGGCAAGACTGTAAGACTAAAGGGGCTCTCTGGATCAAATCCAGTGCCTGCCTATCTCAAACAACTACTTTAAATAAGCTTTCTTCTTTTCTTATTTATACCTAGGGTTCACCAGGTTTGACACCCAGTCTACAAGCCTAAACCTGAAATCTTAAGAATTTGAGGAACTCTGAGCTAGGAGCAGAACAGGTTTTCTAAATGTTTGGGGTTTTTTTAAGTTACTTTCTTCTAGCTTCTCAGTCTGGTGAGCTGCAGATCGAGAGCGAATGATGGCACAGATTTCTTTCTACGACATCTAAGCAGACACATGTGTGTGCCAGTCTTTTTAAGTTGTTTTTAGCCAGCACGGTTAAAACAAAATATACATCAGTGTTTGTACCTGCAAAACCTTGGCAAGAGGGCTGAAGTCTGGATTAGTTGTTGCACAGATTGGAAAAGCAAAAGCAGCATAAAGTCGTGTGATTAAAAGGATTGTCTGGCAGATGGGCAACTGCTCTTTAAAAGTCCTGTACCTTTACGTCGACTTCCATAAACCCTTAAGGTCAAGCTATTTCTATTTGGGCCTTACAGCTCCTTTTAGCTGTTTAGCGTTATAAAATGGAAAACACATTTCCTGTGACCATCTTCCTTTTCTGTGACAGTCCTAAAGGGACGGTTGCATTTTGTTTTGACAAATCTGCCAGGATTGCTAGGCAGAAGAAGCCAAGTTTGCTCCCTTGTTTAGAGCCCCCACCTGCACGCACAGAACTAGCATTTCAGTCCGCAGAGCAGGAGCGGTGTATGTAAACACCCAACTCACAAATACAAGTGCTGCTACCACCCACAAACGATGGGATTTTTTTTCCACTCAACAAATGGTTTAAGCCAAAGCGAAGACGCCTATAAAACACTTGATACTTTGCATATGACATTTGCAGCTGGAGAGATGAAAAGACGCCAAACTGCTCTTCTGTTTCCTATCAGGAACAGGCACACTCCTCGATGCTTTACAGAGCAAAGGAACAGACACATGTGCCTAAATATCTTCATTTGTTGAACTTCTTCGTGCCTTTGTTCCAAGTTCTAGGTATTAAATGCAACGCCATATTCAGACACATCTATTTCTAGAATTTTATCGTGCACAACTTCATACAGTGATGTCTTACCTCCTGCTGAAAGACAGGACTCCATCCGTATTTTATAGTTCCGATCTCAGCTTAGGCCAGAAACCTGCCCCTTTGCCACTGACATTACTTGGCAACTTCAAGCAGCGCAGCTCATAAGCAGCCTTGCTCCCAGGTGCTGCTCAGTGAAACAGATTGGTTGTTCTCAGCACTACTTCTTGCAGAAAAATCAGATTCTGATTAAATAAAGAGAGCCCTTCAGTGGTTACCGCTAAGACCCAAAGAGTGAATGCCAAAATGTTCTATTTCAAAAGAAAAAATTCAGTGCCCAAAACCTGTGAGGATCTAGTTGAAATACTTGTGTTCAGCATCACCAAACTGTCAAGACTAAAACTTCAGATCTCCACCTGATCTTGCATAGCATCCAAAAATATGCTTCATTTGAGCGGACACGTCCGCTTCAGCGCCTGCTTTTTTGTAGCTACCGAAGCACACAGCTGACCACCGTGTTGGGTGGGGTAGTAAAGATACTTTCTGCTTGAAAAAGGAAGTTTTAAGAAAGAAAATTGACAGATTAATAATTTGTTGATGAATTTCAGTTTACTGGGTGTTACCACAGACATCACCCTTCCTCATGGTGCTATAATGTTTGGGGTTTTTTTCAAGTTATTAATTGTCAGACTCAGAAACAAAAGCCACAGAAGAGACTTGACTAAATGCTGCGTTTTCAGCACTGGCATCCATCACACCTTGAAAAGAAAACGCAGGCCGAATGAGTGGTCCTCCGCTTGTCTTCGTTCCCAAGACAAAGGGCTTAGCAGCAGTCCTGTGAAGCGCCGTAGGAAATCACTGATGTAGGCTGGTTTAATGTTCCCACGTACACCTTAAAGCATGTTTGGTGCTATAATAAACGTACCTGTATCACTGTGTGCTAGCAATGCTCACGGCCTGCCGGACCCCCGGGCGCTGCCGGCACTGCCTGTGGAGCTGCTCTGCCTTGCAGCAGCCGAGGGCCTGCGGCAGCCCCGGGCAGACCCTCCCCGGTTTGTGCCCTGGTCTGAGGCATGTTCAGGCTCTGCCACTTCGGTGCTCAATAAAAAGTGACCAGTATATTTTTCAACGCTGCCTAGTTTCAGTTGTGTGTTCTTGACATACGCTTGGCTTTGAATTATGAAAAAAGGACAAATCTTTCACATTTTAGTTGTTGGGAGAGCTCAGAAAACATAGGTACAGGGGGACAAAAGTCATTCTGTCCACTGGAAGGGAGGTGACAGACCCCCCCCGGACACATCTACCACCACTGTCCCCTTCCAGAGGGGCCACCTTTGTGGGTCTGACATTTGTTCAATTCTTGGCACCTTCGTTTCTGTTGCCCAAAGAGGAGCTGATGGACAGCACTGTAAAGAGGATAGTGACGGTGACCCGAGTGGAAGGTGACCCTTTCGTTTGTCCAGGCATTTTCATTGTTGATTCAGAGCTGTTGTTCGCTGCTGGATGGGTTTCAGTGCCAGCTCAGGCACTTTGTGCTGCACAAACAGCTGCTCAGACAGCTTTGCAGGAGGCCAACACTTGCTTGAAGGGTGGAAAAGTAAACCAAGTCAGAGGCCAGCGCTGGGCTGGTGCCACCGCAGGATACCAGTGCTGAAAGAGGAGCCTGGCGCTGCGAGCCTGGGCTGCTGAGCACTGCGTTCCAGGAGCCACTGTCCCACCAGCTCCACCCACACTGGTCTTGCTCTACCTGCTCGTCAGGCATGGGCAGGAGTCCTTCTGCATTGCTTCCCTTCTGCCCTGAAACCAGAATAGAGGAGTCACAGGGAGAGAAACCACCTGTAATTGAGCCGAGGAGGGAATTGTGGAGTGGGTTTCATCGCTTCGGGAGGGTTGTCTGTGGGTTTTGAGAAGACATCAGCTAGCACGAGGTGTCAGGGTAGCTCTGCAGTCTGTCTGTGAACTTACCCCCGGGATCACTTGAACTTCTCATAGCAATGGTCATATGTCCTGTTTGGGTTGGGAGATTATGGGATGTGTTTCCATAACTCGTGCCTCCTGCTGTGAAGTGTGGAGTGGACAAAGCACCTTGGCTTTCAAGAGAAGGATCTATTTGGTGAACACCACAAAATTATGTTTTGATTTCAGCTTGTTTCCAAATCAGTGCAGGCAAATATAGTTTCTGTTGGTGTTGCTGGCTAAGTGGCTTTGTGGAAAAACCATTGTGTGACCTAGGGTGTCATCTGCAGATGATGCTGAAGTGCTGTCGGTATGCCCATGAACCCCACAGCTGGGATCAACAGAAGGACAAATATTATAGTAGATTTCCAGAAGTGAGGGGTCTGCATTAAACTCACAGCCTGCATCTCTAGGTCAGCAGCCTGCAAATAGGAGAATAATAAAAAGAAGTGCAGCAAGTTTGGCATGCCTGGTTCAGAGCTCCATTAAGCTGTGTGGTGCAGAAGCGTTCTGGTTACCTGTAGGAACCTGTTTCATGAGCAGTGAAGAAGCCTACGAGGTTGAGACAAACTATACAAGAGTCTTAGGAGACTGAGAGTTTCTCTTTGCCCACTACATGGCAGGGATTTGTTCACACAGAGGGGGTGTACTTCTCTCACTTCATGCTGTCTGCGCAGGCTAGATTTTTCTCTGGAGGTGGTGTCAGGTGAGCATCGATTGTCTGTCCATGGCAAAAGAATTTACACCATCATTTACCCTCCTTTAAAGATAAATAAGAGACACCTTTTGCTGGTGAGTCTACAGAGGTAAGTCCTATTTCTTCCCATTATTTTCTCCGTGTTACCTTTCTACATAGACAAAGTAGTACTGACCACGGGAGAAGCCGAGCAAAACGAAAAAGCCCTTTTGACCGTTCCCAGGACAGAGATGTGGATGGCGGGACTCATTTCACCCAGCCTGAGCCACCCCACCAGATGAGTCTCCCAGTTTAAGCTGTGGAGGCTGTGCAAACAGAAACCAAGAGATTTAGTTAAATGCCCCCTTCCTTCCTGGTGACACACCTAGGTGACAGACCCAAGGGTTTACCTTTGTCAGGGGCATTGACAAGGCAGAAAGGAACTGTGGCCCAAAACTTTCTTCTTTGTTTTTATAACCAGGAGCAGCAGATGTTCTGCCCAGAGACCTGGCAAAAACCTGACCTGAAAGCAGAGGATTTGGATTTTGGGGTAGCAGCAAACTCAGGAAGTTCTGCCTATGCACTAGAGGTTTCTTCCCTCAAGGTGGCACAAGAGGAACAAAAGTGGGACAAGCCCTGATGATGGCAAGGGAAGCAGGCAAAGGAGCTGGGGCTTTTGTCCTCACAGCGGATTCTCAGATTACAGCTGCTTTGCTGTCTGCCTCTTTGTAACAGGTATTTTCTACTACAAAATAAAAGAAAGGTTTCCCAAATAACCTACTTAGAACTGGAATCTGACCCTGAGCTTTGTTCTTCAATTAAATAGGAATTACTATAAAGGTGCTATAATTGGGCTCTGTGTTATGTCTTTATAGTGTGAAAATTATGTGTTATACCAGAATGAAGAAATACAACTTGTATTAGTGTTGTTTTCTTTACATTATAGTCTTGATTCAGTTTGTTCCCTGCATTTTCTGAGCCATGAGATAGCAAAATACATTAATTTTCCATTACATTTCCTAACAGACAGGAATCAAAAGCAGCAGGAAAATGAAACTTCAGTCCGTGCAGCAATTTTGCAGAATGTGTGGGAAACAGTCATCAAGAACTGTTTTCTTTCTGCATTTATTCAATTTAATTGGGGCTAAAATGTGTTTTCACCTTGCAGAACCGAATGACCATAAAGCTGACAGACAGGACCATGGACCCGAGCCCAGACAATACTGTTTCTCCTGAGCTGCCGGTCTGTTGGGTAACAAACACAACACACCAATTATTATGGTGCATTTTTATGCTCGAAGACTCGTATTTCTCCTTTTCTGTGTCCTGGTTGTGTCGGTATTTCTGTCGTAGCCCTCACTGTACCATTCTCCCACCCCAGCCGAGGCTGGAAGGAGTGCCTCCACGCCAACCCAGGATGCCTTGGCCTGTGTCCACGTTGCGTAGGTTCTGGACTGTGTTCTTCTCCGGATCGTGTACACAGCACTGAGCGACATCTGTTTCCACAAGCAGCAGCTTTTTTGCCAAGAGGAGGAAGTTAAATAAGGAAACAGTCAGCGAGAGCCTGTTGCTCAATTAGCCGCATTGTCAGCAGCACTTGGCTAACAAGAGCCACGCTGGGACTGCACGCTCCACGTACACATTGCTCACAGCAAAGCCCCGGAAGGACGCCCAGGCATGTCACAGGCAGCAGCTCCCCTTCATGGATGATGGGTGAGGTCTTGGGATAAGAAAAGCAAGGAAATCTTCTTTCCTCCCTGCTTAGAGAAGGAGATGTTTTTCAGTTTTCTGTCAGCCACACAAGGAACAATTCAGTACGATCCCAAGGCTGTGACTGCTCCAAGCACACTCAGATGAACAAAAGAATGTACACTCAGATGAACAGAAGAATGTATTTCCTTGCCAAGCAGTGCCTGCTTTGCCTTATCAGGAGCAGGGCAGAGCCAGCTGGCTACGCTCCAGGTCCTTACAAAAGCTGCGGGTGGAGGGGACCAGGTCGAAAGCATATGTGATGTTTTGCCACCTAATTCCCATCCATTTCCATAAGGTCTGTATACCTCTGGGGGCCCGGGCTGCCTTCTCTCTGACTGGGAATGACGTTTACTCCCTCAATGCAGTTTTTACTGTCAAAGGAGGATTTAGTCGCACAGTTTACACCTTAGAGACAATTGAAGCCGATGTGAATCCTGTAGTCACGATGCCTGTGGGAGGATGTAGGTGTCCTGGTGCTCCCTGACAGGTGGCTATAAATCCTCAGGAAGGATGTCACCGGTTAACCTTAGCCATGTGTTGAGATCCACCATGAAAGTGCTCCCCTCTAGTGAGTGAAGGACTCTGGGGTTTATATAAATGAGCATCACAAATTCACACATCACGCACTTATGCCCTCTCCCTGATGCAAATACTTATAAATACCGGCGTTATGCTGACTGTAGCATTTCTCAAGGAGGATTTCCCCAGCCTACAAGTTTACAAACAGGCTCAGCAGTGTGTGTAACCTGTCTTGCCTCTGCACGCAGCAGCTGTGACAAAACAACCTCCCTATCTGCCTGCCCGAGATGTGGCACCCGCCAACGTTCCTCCCGCAACGATTTTCCGGAGGGTGGAGGAAACACAGACCTGCAAGACCTCAACCTCCCCTTTGGGTGCACGCACATAGGACCAACTCGCTCCTGTATCAGCCACGGTTCTGAACACAGACAGGCTTCCCTTGGCGGGGTTTTATGGGCGAAGCACCCCGCTCCCTCCCACCGGCACCTGCGGCCGAAGGCGTGACTTGGCGGCAGGTAGACGCAGCCTCTCCCTGCCTGTAACCATAGCCCCGCGCTTGCAGGGGAATTCGAGCCAGCGCTGCCGGCAGTGGGTGGCCCCGTCTCAGTGCCCCAGGTGCCTCCCGCCGCCGCGCAGAGAAGATGGTAGAAGGAGGTTTCGCCAAACTCTTCCAGAAACGGTCGTTTTTCCGCTTGGCGCAGAAATACCAACCCCTTGGAAGTGGCAAGCCAGAAGAGGAGGTGAGGATTGTCTATGCCTCTTGCCTGGACCCGCTGAAATAGTTTGTCTAATTGGGGTTAATTTTGTCTACTTTGTCTGCTTTGTCCCACCGGTAACTTGATATTGCTGCCGCTGTGCTCTCCTCTCGCTGAGCCGAGTCGTTCCCTGTACAACGAGGGATGAGATTAATGATGTTTACCAGGCAGCGAGGTGAGATGGGGATACTTGTTTCTATGCAATACTCCCAGGACGTGTAGCTCAGGCCAAAGTCCCGGCCAGGAACATTTTTCTCTGCACGGATGAGGTTCAGAATTAACAGAAGGCATAGCAGAGCGACTGCCGTGCGGTCCGTGAGCGCTGTGGGAAGCTTTCTGTCTCAGCAGAAGGGCAGGTGAAGAGCGAGGATACCCCTCTCCCCAGGGGTGCCCCTGCCACCCGTGTCGGGTGCTGGTGGATGAGCTGTGACCCTCGGTCTGTCCCCTGTGCTCCTGCTGCAGTCATTCCTGGGAATGAGCTTCAGCTCAGCCCTGTGGAACCCACTTTGAAATACCGCTTTCTTTTCTGGAGCAAGGCTGATGTGCACACACTGATCCCCCTCCCTGCTTTCACTGCCTCTCCTCGGTGCAGATGGCCCAAAGAGTGGCCGGTGCTGGTTTAGGTGACACATTTGCCATTTTCCTTGGGGTTTTGCCACAAAACCTTCAGGTCTGGGATTATCTTACCATCATGTTTGCTCAGTGTAGAGATTTCCATTGCTCAAGCCCCATTTTTTTACTCCCACACAACAGACTGGTTGGGTGCCCTCCCACGTAAACCCAACTTGTCTAAGTCCTTCTGCGTGCGGGGTTAGCTCTCAGTCCCGTCCCAACAAGCACCATCCACACACTTGGAAATATTCATGTTCTATTCCTTGACCATCTGACTGAGGTCTTTTCTCAGATGCCGTTTCAGCTAATCCTCTGCTCTCTTCTGAGTCTTGTCTTTCCAGTATGGGGGTTGGTCAGTGCTACAGGGAGAAATTAAGACATTGAGCTCTTATCCCAAGTGCCGTGCCGTGCGTTGAGCGATGCTGCTCTGCACTTCCCAAGCACAGCTCAGGATCCCAGGAAGGGAAGATCCTGTGGAGGTTACAGAAAGTTCTGTACGCTCGCTTTGATGGGAAGCTGAGATTCCCGATAGTGTGTAGGCAGGAGGCCACCGGCAATTAGTCTGGCTGGGTCTTTGATGGTACCATTTCTGTTGTGCCAAATAATGATATGTATTTGCTTCCAAATATAAAACCCTTTTGAATTTTAGTCTGTGCAGAGTGTGATACACTTAGGACAGGGAAACAACCAGTATTTTGGCTGGAGGTGTAGGAATTGGGCAGCTGTGCTACATGACAATAGGAACTTGATAAATCAAGAACGTATTCGCAGGTTATGGTTTAGGCTGGTAAATGACACGTTTCCTCTAAGGATGGCATTTTGCTTCTTTATTTGAAAACAGAACACTTTCAGTCTTACAGATTTTGGTCAAAGGGGTGTCCTGGGCCTTAAAGATGTGAGTCCAGGTCACCTGATGGGACTCAAGCCAGGCTAAATACCCAAACTGTGGGTTGTGAAGGGAGAGCCCCGGTGCTGATAGCTGCAAGGTGATGGCCAGCTCGCAGGCTCTGGGATGGTGTTACCTGGGGAGGGCAGAACAGTTAGCTTTCACATCAGAGCACAAGCACAGCCTGTGTCTAGACTCTGCTGGGTACAGTTTCAACTCTCTTGCTGTCGTGGCCCACTCGGACTCCCAGGGAATTCTTGGGGTTTATGGGAACAACGTGTTTGCTGCAGAAACCTGAACACCCATAGATTTTTCTTCTGAGCATCCAAGTGTGTATGTGCAGGTGCACAAGCACACGTACCTCTGTTAGTGTGTGTGTTTGAAAGTGAAAAACCCGAGCACTGCGTGGGTCACAGCTCCTGTCTCTTTGACCACGTAGCAGGGTCACCCCGTGGCACCCAGTGTACGCGATGGATACATCCAACGGTGTATCCAGATTTCCCAGGGGCTGCAGCCCTCCGCTCCCAGTAGTTTTTAACCTGGGGCATGCAGAGCATCCTTAGCAGAACAGTTTTATTATTGTGCAGGTACCTATTGTTTTTACATGCCCTCAAAATAAACCAAATACTGCAGTTTCCTTCCAGGTTAAAAAAAAGGAGGAGGGTGGGATCGCCTCTGCCCCGCAGTGACAGACTTCACTGGCACACACGTGTTTTCAGCCCCTTAGAGGTGTCAAGCCCAATTCCTCAGTCCTGAAGAGCTTCCAGCAGGCAAGGAGTTAACTCCCTCCCTCCAGCTCTCACAGGTTTTTGGGCTGAGGGCTGCAGCACCACCCTCCCAGGAGACCTTATATAAGAAGTTGCCTTAAACTTCTGGTTGTGGGGGGTGTTTTTTTGAGCTTGGGTGAGACTGGTTTGGATGGGTGAGGAGGCTCCTCAGCTGGGATTGCTGTGGAATTTCCAGCAGGGATGGCAATGCCATCTTTCAGCTCAAGGGGTTTAGATTAAAGGGAGCTGGAAGATCCTTTTCCCTTTTTAATTAAGGGGGAAGGGAGGGGAGAAAAGCCAGGTTTGAGCAGGAGCAAGAGAACAGTGGGGGTGACGGAGGGGGTGTGCATCTGGGAGCAGTGAGCCCAGGGTTTGGGCACTGCCCACCCAGCCTGAGCCAGCCCCCCAGTACCCCTGGAGGCAGCTTAAGATCCAGGGAATAGTTTTACAGCAGCTTTTCTGGAAAACCCTTAGCTCTTTGAACAATCCCAGTGTTTGAGGCTTGTATCTGCAAGCAGGGAGGCCAGAGGCTTTATTTTGTGTTAAAAGTCTGCAATTCCATGATAGATGTGGGGTGGGGGAGCAAGGAATTGTGTGAGAGGAGCTGAGGTTTGCTCTGGGCTGTTTTCTGCATGCTGCCTGCACCCCTGAAACGCAGGTCCTCCGCCTGCCTTGTGCACCAGAAAAGCATTGCAAAGGGCTTCTGAGGGAGTAGTTTGATTTATTTCTTTTAGGAAGGATGAAGAATATACAAGGAGAGGGTTTCTGCTTGATGTTTTAAAGGGCTTCTTGTTGGACTAAAGAACCAGTCCACTTTTGACCGGATTACAATATAGAAACTGGCCCAAAGTCATCTGAGACAGGAGAGGAAAATATGCAAAACCTCAGTAAAGGCAGAGCGGGGGGGGGGAAATCCCAAGAACTGATTTTTTTTTTTGGGCTGTCTGCCAGAGTATAGAGAAAGGGCTATGGATTCCGCAGAAACCCCCACGCTTTCTTCCTTCCCGCATGGGCTGCTCGGCACAACAATTGACGGATTGTTTCGCGGCGAGGGATGCGGAGGCAGCAGCGCAGGTACCGGCAGCGCTGGGTGTGCCAGGGCAGGCTGCTCCGTGGCTCCCAGCCACAGCCAGCTGCTCTTTACAGCCTCCACTATCTCCTCATCTTCCAAAGCAATAGGTAAACTCGTAATTCTTTTCATTTTAACTTCTCCCTGCCCTGTATGGAGCCGTGCGTTCCTGTGCTTGAGTTACCTCTGAAGGATAAAGGTTAAAGTGTACACGGATAACATTGGTAGCCCACATCTGGTTTACCGTGTAGACAGAAAAGAAAGTGAAGCACAAGAAGAGGCTGGTTTCTGCGGGGGTTCGCTCCGGACACTGCCCAGTGCCTGGGAGACATGGGGTGGGATATGCTACGGGGCAAAGGGGCTCTGCACCGGCAGCGCTTGGCAGAGGCAGGTGGGGCTCCACCGATGCATTTCCAACTTGTGCATCACTGGAACTCTTTATCTGGTGGGAAAAGCTGTGCCATCCAGGGAAATCACAGGTGTGAGCTAATCAATGCAGATTAACTCATCCCAATAAAGCTGTTCACAGTAGGGAGCATGGAGCTGCTGGTGTTCCTGTTGATCTGCGGCCAGCATTGCCTGCATACGGTCCAGGCACATCCGTATGCTTTTGCCATCCGTTTCCTCCATGCCTTTTGGAAGGTAAATACTGTGATAGAGCTGGGCCCTGGCTTCCCTGCTGGCTCTGGGGGACTGTAGGCATGCTACCCTCGCACCCACCTCTTGTCTCACTCTTCAACCTCTTTAATTTTAATTAAACTCCTTGGTACCTGCATGTGCCATCGGCAGCAGAGGAGCCTGTAGAAACCACGTTAATCAAATCAGCACAGAAATGGATGTTTCTATACGTGACAGCTCTGTATTTTCTTCCCAGCAAGTCCCTCCATCTCCTCAGATGCAAGGGTGGCTTTCAGTCTTGCAGTATCTGGCTGTCAGCAGAGTTACAGGGAACTGATGAATTTGCTCAAGCAAGAACAAATCATCAGTTTTAAACACAGAAGAGCTTTTTTATCCCTTCTGGGGATGTCTGTTAAGGAAGTAAGGGTGATGTTCAGCACTAGGATGTCTCCACAGTGGAGAAATACTGCAGCTTCTCTGGGCAAAATGTGGTTACCAGCATGAGGGAAACATGGAAGAAGGAAAATCCTTGGAAATCTTGAGCAGATTGCTGGGGTTTTGGACAGGCAGGTTGTTCCTGGGGCAAAATGGCCTCTAAATGAGCAATGCACAGCCCAAGGGATCACAGCAAATCCTTCTGCATTTCCTCAGGGAGCAGGTCAGTGCCGGTATCTCGTGTTCGTGGCTGTACTGCGGGTCAGTGCACAGCTGCAACACAGGGGACTGGCAAAAGCCGTTTTAAGAAGCAGGGTTAGAGAGGCTCCTATTTCATCTGCTACAAGCTCTCCGGAAACCATAAGACAGAAACCAATTCCAGACACCAATTCCGTGTACCGGCGTGAGCCAGCATCCAAAGAGATTTCCTGTGTTTGTCTCAGGCTTCAGGTTGCAAAATACTGGATGTTCCTAGAAACCTCCTGAATATTCAGAGAAGGGCCAATTCTCCAAATACCACTTCAGGCATCTCTGAAATCCTCCAAGCCCTGGCTCAGGTGCTGATGAGCCAGACCTTAACGTGTCCCCCAGCAAACACCCCAGGGTGCTGGCAGTGGAATTGCTCTCACCCTGCCAAGCGAGAGCTGGCCGCAGGGCTGAGCTCTGCCGGGCGCTGAGCACCGCCGGGCACTGAGCACCGTGCTGTCGTGGGATCCCTTTTAACGAACACGTGCTCTTGTGCTTTATGAAGGCAGGCAAATGGGAATTGGTTTTCCTTTCCCTTGGGAGGGGTGAGATTTCTCCATCTCCGTACTTACCCTGCGATAGTGGTCACGCGGCCTCCGTTGTGTGCCTGGTTGAGATTTTGGGCGGTGCTGCTGCTCTGGAAAGAGCAATTGGGAAAAGGAGATGAGGATCTTGAAAGGGAAGAGAGGTCGGGATGCTGAGATCATGGGTGCTGGCAGCTCGGTGCAGGCCTCAGGCTGCCTGGATGGGTCAGGAAGGGTTCATGCTGCTCAGAGGCATTTACAGAGCCAGCGTTGGAGGAAAACAGCCGTGGAGACGGGAGAGACTTTTGATTTCTCCCATTGGCTCAGAGATTTTTCTAGCTCTCATTTTCTGTTCGTTTGTGATGCATTTAACAAGGGGAACGGTGTTTTCCTTGCTCTGAGCATCGAGCATGCAGTGGGCTGTGAGACGCTGGCACAGAAAAATGCTCATCTTGGGCAGGATACCTGCCAACCCAGAGCCTGGCATGCTTTTCTGACCACGGCAGTGGCGTGGGTTTCTCTTCCTGGTAATCCAGCTCCTCATAGCCGTTCTTCCGCTACAGGCAGGTGCACCTCACTTTGAGGCTGTAGTAAGGATTAATCAGTGAGTGGTATAAAGACCTGGGATTTGGGAAGTGTTTTAGCTAACTGAAGTGTCACAGCTGGCGGGGTGAGGGAAGGCAATGGGATTAAAGGAACAAGCAAAGAGATGCTGAAATGCTTTAACTGTGCTTTTGCCTAATGATTGCTTTCTCTCGTTTACTTAGACCCATGAGGAGTGTGAGCTGAAAATAATTGAGCAGGAGAAGGAGGTGACAGTTCTGCCCCCGAAAGATGCGTGTAAATGCCATAAAGAAGACTTGGCCAAAGCTTTAAATGTAAGGGATGTTACAGGTCTTTGTGAACATGGTGACGCAGTCTGGGTAATCTGACTCTGGGAAGAGGCTGAGCAGCAAAATTGTTCTTTGGTTTCATGTGCAAACTCCTGGGGTGCCCAGTACCTCTGCTGTTAGGGGGATGAACCCTGGCGTTGGCCGTGTTTGAGGCTCAGCCTTGGGCATTTGTGCTTCACTTCGTCCTGGGGAAGGATTTCACTGAAGTGAGTGGCTCTGTGAGCTGAAAGAGTTCCATTGTCCAGCCTGGAAAATGAAGCTGTCAGAGCTCTCCCAGGGCTGGCAGAGGAGCCCTGGGCACAGGCTACACGGCTCTTCCACGTGAATTATCGGCAGTCCCTTGGAAAATACTGTGCAAATGCACACAGCACTTTTCCCTCCCTCCCTGCTTTTTGCAGCAGGTTTCATTTCAAAAGCAAAACTCATCACCTTTATTGTCCTAGATGACTTCTCAAGGGCTTGCTCACAGCTTAGGTATAAATTCACCTTGTCATCGCTGCCCCAAGCAACCGGCGAAGCTGTAGCCATCACCAGGTTCAGCTCATGCTGAGACCCATTTCTCCACACAGAGCAGGAGAAAAAGAGATGGAAACTTAGAAAGGCTGAGACCCTGTGACCAGGGAAAGCTGTAATGCTAAGCAATATTTTGGGGTCTGACCTTGCTATTTTTTCAAGTCCAGGCAAAATAGGTCTTATTCCTTCTCCATCTGTTCTCTTAGGATTTTGTCAGGGTATTTTTGTGTTTTCTTTAAATGCACTGTCTATTTTAGATTTCTAATTTGGCATCTGTTGTAAGGTTTTTCATTTGTGGAAATGCATTTTTTTTAATTAACTTGTGCTTACTTTATGGGTTTCTCTGGGAGTTGATGATGAAGTTTTACAGTTTAACAAAAATACCTAAACAGGAAATCAGTGGATGGGTTCATTTTGTTGTGGAGGGCTGAACCATGAACATCTTGCCCAGTTTGCTTGGAGGTTTTTAACATAACTTTGCCTTAAGAAGTTTTGTGTAACTATTTTTTAATAAGTAATGTTTGGTTGGTTTGGTTTTTAATTTCCCTCTAGGTTGATTTACAAACTGGACTCTCCGAGTTTTCTGTGCTACAGCGCAGGTTAAAACATGGCTGGAATGAATTTTCAGTAGAGAATACAGAACCGATATGGAAGAAATATCTCGACCAGGTAAGGATTCTTATTTCCTGGCAAAAAACCCTGGCTGGGTTGGCCTAAGTGTGTGTCTCCATTGAAATATGGAGGGTTTCTACTTCCACGGATTCAGGCTTGGAACAGGCTGTGCCCTGGATACAGAAGCTGTCTGTTCCTCTGGGAAAGCCGTTGTGAGATTCAGATGTGGGGTCACTTAATGAGAAGATAACATCTTCAAATAAAAATAAACCTTTTTAACTACACGCAGCCCACGTCAAAAGCCATAGATCAGTCACCTGATTTCTGGAGCGTATTTATTCCCTTTCAGGCAAGTGATAAAATCATGAAAGGTTTGAGGAAAGCCAGTAGTAGCTGAAAGCCACTCTGATCTCAGGTACCCCAGTGAAGGAAGGCCCTAATCCTCCAGCAAAAGCTAAGGCAGTTGTAGAGCTCAGGTGAGTGTCAGTGTCTCTATTAGCAATATGTCAATAACAGATACATTAATACACAGTGCCATGAGTGGTGAAGATGCACAATTTCAAACCAGCTGCCCCCAAAAAGCCAGACAGAAGATGTTATTTGCTGTCTGAGTTTTCCCCAGCTGAGTTGTCCTTGAGTTTTGCTTTTATTAACTGGTTCTCATCAGTATTTAATGTATCTTTCACCTCTCTCTTAGAGCTTTTAACCAAACAAAAAGGGTCTTTTTTTGCTGTTTATCTTCAACCAGCAATTCAACTGATTTTCTTCTTGCCTAACTGGGTCATGAAGATTTTAGTTGCTTTGAAAAACTTTATTTCATGGTTTATCCCTTTTTTCCTATGTGATCCTTTAAGCACTTTGTGATCATCACTAAGTCTCTTCAAGGATTCTTTTATTCTTAATGAAAAGTGAGGTGGTGCAGCTTTTCTGCTTATCCTTAACAAGTTGTTTCTCCTACGAGGACACCAAACAAACCCCTTAGTGCATCTCTGATCCTTCCACAGTCTGTCAGTCTCTGAAGAGCTGCTTGTATTCTCACACTATTCACACCTCTGCACTGGAGCATCATCCCTCAGCAGACAGTTGAAGTGGCTTCTTCCAGCTGCTATTTTTGTAAAAGAACCACTTTGGCCAAGTCTTTAGAAAGAGAAATGAAGGGGATTTTCACCTTTGGCTTCAGCAGGGAATAGATTTTAAACCTGGACTTTCCTGCTCTTCATTGCCACGCTCCTGTTACCCAAATCAGGCAGCCTTGGTTTTGTCTGGCATAATTCCCTTACATCGATTCCCGCATCAGCTAAACAGGGCTGCAACTTTCCCAGGTAGGAGAAAGGTCCTTAAAATCTGTGCTTAAAATGAGGATCTGACTCCCGCAGCGCTGGGCATAGTGCAGAGTTTAGTAGCTTAATTAAAGAAAAAAAAAAGAAAAAGAGGATTTCTGGTTTCAAATTCTGAGACGACAATAAAGTTTTTGTCTGTACCCACTGTGCCTCCAAGGAGCTCTTAGGGTCAGCCCTGGGCTGCCTGTCTGCAGAGGCGAGCCTTGCCCGTGCAAGCAGTGGAAAAGAGAGCAAACTGGTGTTTTGTGGTGTGAGCCTCTGCCTTGTCCTGCTGATCCCTGATGCTGTCCGTCCCCTGTACGGGTGCAGGATCCAGCTTCAGCCCAACCCCAGGGGCTGCGCTGGCTCTGTCCGGGCAGAGCGATGCTGCTGCCATGAGCAGGGAGGGTCCCAGCAGCAAAACTGCATGTCTCATCCTTTCTGAAGAGGCCTGTGGCCAGCTCGGCTTTGGCAACTCCCTGTTTAATTGCATATTACAATTTATTTCTATCTTTTCAGTTTAAAAATCCCCTCATTCTCTTGTTGCTGGCTTCCGCCTTAGTAAGCGTCATCACGAAAGAGTATGAGGACGCCGCGAGCATCGCCATGGTAGGTGGTACCTCTCCGGCCACCCAACCCTCTGATTCCCATGGCTGGTGTGCCCACGCCTGTAACGCCTCTCTGTCCGCAGGCCGTGCTCATCGTCGTCACTGTGGCCTTCATCCAGGTATGTCAGCCAGAGCCGGGCTCCGCAGCCGGGACTGTGCCAGGAGTGAGCCCGCTCGTGTAACTTGGCTTTCTTCTCCTTTCGTGTTTAAAAGGAATATCGCTCCGAAAAATCTCTGGAAGAACTTAACAAGCTGGTGCCCCCCGAGTGCAACTGGTGAGGCATGCCTGGTTCGGTGGGATTCAGCAGGGCTGGGGCTATGAGGGCAGAACCGAGCGGGGAAGAAAGTTGCTTCAGGTTGCCATGCACGTATCTGGGGGGCGGGCACCGCCTGTGGGTGCAGCTGTAAGCCGCAGTGAAAGGGGGTGAGATGACTGATTTTTAAACAAGGCATCCAGTGGAATGGAATAAATGCTGAGACAGGAGGGTCCCGGGAGTGTCCCGCTCCACACCCCGCATAATGGTCCCAACAGCGTGTCGCTGACTCCCCATGCAGGAAAAGCCTCCCCTGAGTATTTTTTTTGGCAAAAAGGTTAGTTTTGCCCCCACGCTGATTGACACAAAACGGCTTATGAGCAGAGGTGCGCGTGGGCTGGGTTTCCGTTCCCACGCCTGCCCGTTGCCGTATGTACACAAGCACGGGCACACCAACCAGGCGTTTGGGTGCAGATCGGCCACACGTGAGCCCAGTCACACCACTGCCCGTGGAGCAGTTGTAGGGCATCAGATACTGTTCCCCTGGCTGCTTTGATGTTTGGTATCGGTGCGTTACACTACAGAAAACACTTTTCCTATTTGTGTCTTTGCAAATCGGTTTTGTCACGGCCAACATAAATAAGCTGCGGGGCTCGGAGAAACCTTGCTCTGCAAAAGAAGCGTGGGGTTTTCTTCTGGTCCAAAGTTCACCCAGGTTGGGATCTTACAAACGCCACTGCTTATTCTTCATTTATGATTTGACACCATAAGCATCTAAGCACTTGAAAGGCTGTACTTTTAATACAGTGGTGAAATGCCAGTGGTAATTCTAGCTTTAAAAAGCTTTTTTTTAGGTTAAAGAATACGCATTCTTTATTTAAAGCATGAGCCATGGGAAGGAACACCTTCTTGACACTGTATACATGCTGTTTAAGTTGCTTATTGCTGAAATGTAAACCTTCCATAACCTGCCCATCCATTTCTGAATTAAAACTGAGCCTAAACTGAACATAACCATCGTTATGAAGATTTTGTGTTCTTCCTTACATTGTAAGCTCTTTGGGGCAGGCTTCTTGTTTTCTTGCCAGTCACATTCCCAAGCCTGCAGAAGGAATAAAAACCTCACAGCCTTATTTTTCCTTTTGTCTCATGTAGCCTAAGGGAGGGAAAACTGCATCATCTTCTAGCGCGAGAGCTTGTGCCTGGAGATATCATATGTCTGTCTGTTGGCGACAGGGTTCCTGCAGACCTCCGGCTCATAGAGGTAAATACAGCTATACCTGCAAGAGCCTGGTTTGGAATTTTCTTGCTTTTACAAGAAATGTGCCTTTTTAATTAGGTTACAGATCTGCTGGTGGATGAATCCAGTTTTACTGGAGAAGCTGAGCCTTGTAACAAGACTGACAGTGTGTTACTGGAAGCTGGAGACATAACCACGCTGAGCAACGTTGTTTTCATGGGGACCCTGGTGCGATACGGGAAGGGAAAAGTGCGTGTTGTCAGCCTTGGCCTTTTCCTCTACATTGGTTACGGAATCTCTAGATTTTTTTTCTTCATCTTCCTCTCTTTTTTTCCTTCTTTTCAGGGTGTAGTTATTGGGACAGGTGAAAACTCCCAGTTTGGAGAGGTGTTCAAAATGATGCAAGCTGAAGAGGTAAAGATGTCTCTGTCTCCCTGGAAACGGTGGATGTTCTGGATGTTTGTGAGGAGGAGCAGTGCCAAGAGTTAGTGCGCTGGGTTCACTTCTGATCCTGCTATGAGGTGCCTGTGTGACTGAGGGGCACCAAAGTGTATCCAAAAAAGAAGGTTATAAGCAGGATTTAGGCTTCTAAATCCAGACTTGTGATGCTCAGCTTGTGTCTAATTCGGTAGTTTCCTAAACATGGTTTCTTCTCCCTGCCCTCTTTCCACTACATATATGCAACTTATATACGTGCTAAAATTTCATGGGCCAGAGCTCTGAGCTAACACAGATGAGGGTCTATAAACTGTTAACTTCTGATCCATTCATGCAAGAAACCACAGCAAAGCAGAAGTAGACACTTCTGGATAATGTGTGTGCAAAGCCTCTGAGACAGGGATGAGGATCCAGACATTTTCTCCCTGTCCCAGCGGCTTTGCACACACATTATGCAGCCCTGGACTCGATTGCTAAGGTCCTTTCCAGATTTAGCCCTTAGTCTGTCTCTACCTTGGCTCCCCAGCTGTAAAATATAATCCTTATCTTCTCCCACTTTCTGCCCACCGTGTGCGCACTGAGGCAGGGACTGTCTCCCTGCGGGACGTCTGTGCCCAGCAGACCCCTTTGGGGGTCTGGGGTGGGTACGCACTGGGGTACGACGGGTGGCTGTAGGGATAATGATAACAAGGACTGTGGTGGTCAGTTGTCTGGGCTGACCGTCATCTCATCTCACGTAACAAGCAAAGAAAACCAGCTGTTCTCTCATGTTTCCAGACTCCCAAAACACCTCTCCAGAAAAGCATGGACAGACTGGGGAAGCAACTGACTCTCTTCTCCTTTGGCATAATTGGTGAGTTGAACACTGTGCTCACACTGCCATGGTCTGCTGTGGAAGCCCTCTGTGCTCCGGGGCCCCTTTTGGCAAAAGTACTTGTTGATGTAGGTTCCCTGGACTTTGGGGTTCGAGCAGAGACACCCTGGAAGGAGAGGTCCGGGAGGGGGGCTCATCGCATAGTCCGTCCTCCAACAACAGTTAGAGCAGGTTACGGGTTGATGAGTTTCTTGGTTTTTAATCGGATGGTTTTGCCCCGCCAGGTTTAATAATGCTCATTGGCTGGTTGCAAGGGAAGCATCTCCTCAGCATGTTCACAATTGGAGTGAGGTGAGGGCTGGAGAGCACCTTTCTCTTTGGTTTTTAATGAAACGTGTCCCAGGGAATTCCCTGTTCAAAACAATGGATGTTTCTCAAAAGAGAACTTGAGTAAGACCTTTCATAAACACACGTTGATCTTGCACGCATGAAATTAATGTGAGCTTTTCAACAGAGATTGAAAAAAAATAAAAACCAACCCAAGTTTGAAGGTTTATTTAATTCTGTAATTTAGTATTTTGAAAACTTCACTGGCTTTTCCACCCCATCCTGCTGTGAATGTCCTTTCCTATCTGTACTGTGAATTCAGTGGGAGTGTAGCAAGAGCAAATATTAGTCTTTGCTGTTCTTACTGGATTTACGTCTAAAGATAGGAATGTGTGTTTTATATGGCATAAGAAGCATGCACAACCACTTAATCAAACATAATAAACCATGTGTTTTTAGTAGTACCCATAAAACCTGTTGTTTGGTGTTGTCATGGCTCTAAAATAAATCCTTTAAAAGAAAAAAAAAGGAAATTTTCTATGGAAATAATAAAACCACCACAGCTGAGGAGATAAGAGAAGCCAGGCTGGCTCAGTGCCCACCCTCCTGTCTCCTGGGTGGGATGTGGTGGCCTGAGTTTTGGAGAGCAGCCTGTGGTTTTGAAAGTCCTCCTTGGTCGCTTTTTGCACGTACCTAGAAGTGTTCGATTACCCAAGGTATAACTAAGGGACAGACGCAGACCGTGCCTGGATTTTTCTGGCATGTCAGGTGTTGCAGGTTTTGATGTTGCTCTCTTTCGATCTGTGAAGCATGGGGACATGTGGGGAGCTGATTCTGTCCCGCTGTAGCTTGTGCCCAGATGTAAGGGAGGAGATGAGGGGCTGCGTGTGGCCAGGAGCCAGTGGCTAACGTGGGAGCCGTCGTGCCAAGGAATATTCAACTTCCCTCCTCAGAAAGTTAAATAAATTAAATGAAACCCAACCTCTAAATCCCTGCTTAGCCAGAAATTAATGCTCTTTGGCAATGTAAAGAAGAAAAGTAATTGCTGTGTCATAATCATCCAGAAAAAGTTGAAGGGTTGGATAAATCCCCTGCTTTTGTATTTACCGTGTGCCAGGAATCCCAGTGGTTAGCACTGCATGCTCCCGCTCGGATGTGCACCTATACCCCGGAAAACTCACCCCATGGAAACGTCCCTTTGGCATGTTGTGGTCAGTGCTTGTAGTTTGACCCACGTTGAAGCTGTTTTCTCTCCACTGTCCCCAGCCTGGCGGTGGCCGCCATCCCAGAGGGCCTTCCCATTGTGGTCACCGTGACGCTGGTGCTGGGCGTTCTCCGGATGGCCAAGAAAAGGGTGATTGTGAAGAAGCTGCCCATAGTAGAGACCTTGGGTAAGTCTGCAAAGGGGCCACACGGTTTTTTCACCTGCCAGGCTTCAAAATCTGAAGTGAATAGCAACGTGCTGGCCTCGTGAGCCTTGGTCTGCTAAAAAAAATAAATTTGGGTTATGCTTACTGGGCCAGAGCAACCTCCGCAGACTTAAACACATTTTCTACCCTGGGTTTCTCACCCTTGTCCCTTAGTTTAGTGGTACTAACACAGGCAGGTGCTAGGAGTGGTGCGATCCAACCCATGGCATTGGCCCGTGGGGCGTGGAGCCCCTCTGCAGACACGCACACCCTGCTCAGGCTGAAAGGCTTCTTTTCCCCTTCCTCCCCATTCTGTGGGAACATCCTGCAGGTCCATCCTGTCCCCTTCTTCAGTGTCTGGCTAAAAAACCTTGCAGCCCCTCACGTCGAGCCTGGTGACAAAACCATTTGTCCTTCTGCAGCCTGTGTGGCCATCTCCCGGGTATCCAAAGAGTCATGGAAAATAGGGACAGAGAGGACCTGGAGACAATGCCCAGCCTCCCAGCTGCAGGGCAGAATGAACTGCAATGAAATTATTCTTCCACCTCCCCTTACCTTCAAATTGGCCCTTATCCCCAGCTCACCGTATTCCAGGCTTTGGTGCCTTGGCCTCGGTCAGTGTGGCCGTTACATGAAGGAGAAGACATCTCGTGCCTGTAGTACCACTCGTTGAAAAGCACACGAAATGCCAAGCCTGTGCGGTTGCTGCTCAGCCGGATCCTTCAGCTAAAATCTCTCTCCCTTGGAAATGCTGCTATTGTTTGAGCTGCCCTTGTTTGTTCTGCAGTTAAGGAATCTTATCACCCTTATTTTATTGTATCTGCCCTGACCCAGGACATCTGAAACGGCCTTATCTCAACAGGAATTTCGTTCTGGTAGGGCTGTGCCCAAATAGGCGTAACTGCCAGGTGTCGGGGTACTCTGCAAGACAGTCTGAGCACGGGATAGCTGTGCTCTCCCACACGCTCTCGCACCATGGCTGTTGAACTTCTGAAAGGGAGAAAAATAATCCTCCTTCTCTATCGGATTCTTTCATTGTAAATCGCTAAAAATGAAATATTGGAGGCGGTAGCTTCGCTCTGTGCTGATCTTTCCAAACTAATTGATTTAATTGCAGCCCAGTCTGCTTTTGCCTGGCGGTCCTGCTCACGGGGTCTGTTCCCAAGCCGTGTGGCCACCCTCAGAGCCAGGGGTGATACTCAGACGTAGAAGGGAGCTGGAGTCTGATTCGTTTTTGCATTAAAGTCATTCTCCTTCTTCAGAGTAGAAACTAGGTTGAATGTGGTGACTGTGTTAGTTCGCTCCTTCGCTGTGTTGTGGTGTAATGGCCCCTGGAAGAAATGTGTGTTGCTGAAGCAGCACTGTCACAGAGCAGAGCATGAGCGGGGCAGCTCCTGACATTAGCTGTGGATTTTTGGGTTTTGTAGCAGTCTTTAACACCTCGACCCTCACAGTCCCTTGGTGAGGCAGGGAAGGGCTATTATTCCTGACTTAGGGAAGCCAGAGTTAAAGGGCTTATCGGAGGAAGCATGTGGCAGAGTGGGAATTTGATAGGTCTTTTTGGAATATAACAGCTGCTCTGTTGATGTGTGATATTGCAGCTCAGAAACATCCATCGGCTCCCTGGAGATCAGTGCCTCCTCTGACTGCCCTCCGTATGATGCTCGAGACAATGTCTCCCTCTTCAGACATCTCCTACCACATCTCATCCAAATTATGTGCACGACACCCTGACGTGCCCTCAAATCCCTTCCTCACTACACCCTGTTAGGAAACTTACCCGTTTCTTGGTATTTTCTCCCTTTTCTCACTGGTGTAGTTTGAGTCACATTAGGGAAACGGGCTCTCCCTCTTCTGGGGCCCTGAATCGCATTGTCCAGTCGCATCATTTATCAGCTCTGATTAAAAACTTTCCTGTGTCAGGTTGCTGCAATGTCATCTGCTCAGACAAGACAGGCACTCTGACCGCCAACGAGATGACGGTGACGCAGCTGGTGACCTCGGACGGGTTCCAGGCAGAGGTATGGCCGAGGCGGTAACATGGATTTCCCGTTCAAGCTCAGCAGGGCCAATTTGCTTTTAGCCCAATTAGGCCCAAACGAGGGATGCCGTGTCAGGCCCAAACCAAGTGGTTTCTTGCGCATCACCAGTTCCATTATAGAGAAGGGACTTGTGGGGTGCTGGAGGCAGGCAGAGCTGGGGCTGAGCACACAAAAGCTGCCTTGAACAAAGACGTTCATTGGCATCACCTGCTGTTCTCTGCAATTATTGTGAATACTGAGGCCTGGCACCGACCCTCGTGGGCCCATCTTCTGCAGGAATATTGGTTGCATGAGTGACTTGACCCTTCCGCTTGATTCATTTACCTGTGTGCAAAGTGGGTGAAAAACACAGGCAGGCAAAGCGTAAGGCAGTGGAGACACAGGCCAGTCACCAATGAGGTGAAACCAGTGAACCCACTGGGACCAAAGGGCTGGATCTCTTGGCTGAGCTGCAGGAGACTGAATTCATGGCAAACAAGTTCTGTTTAGGATAAGCTGATTCTTTTTGTTCCTACTCAGCTATTGTAATATTACACTTTCATTATCTGCAGCCTTTCCTGCAAGCATTGCTTTGAGCTAGAAAGAATAATCCCAGCACGCCTTCAAAGTCAGGAGTTTGCTCAAGCGCACCCTGTTGTGTACAGATGTAATTTAGTCCTGTCTGGCACCAGGAAATCTGCTCCTTCTGTCTCTCCCTTCCTCAGGTCAGTGGGGTGGGCTACAACGGAGAAGGAAACGTTTATCTGCTGCCATCAAAGGAGATTATTAAAGAATTTTCCAACATCTCGGTTGGGAAACTAGTGGAGGTGAGTATGAATTATGAGCCTGTTTGGCCTATTTACATTCAGTTTTCACTTGCACGGACCACTTTGGGTAAGAGCAGGGGAAAAAGCCACTTCTGGAACTCTGAAATAAACCATCTTGCCAGAGCGTTCTCGTGGAAAGGCTCTGGGTAATGGTGATGTAATACCTGAAGCGTATGGGTGAAAGGGAGCAATCATAGGACACGCAGGGAGAGACCAGAGTCATCAGCTTAAAGGATCAGTGACATGTTGGATAAAACCACGATTCCGGCAGAGGAGAGGGTGACTGATTTTATCATGTTCAGGTTTTGAATGTGGGCAGATCATAGGCTTTAGCTACACAGTCAATTTGTAAATGCACTGTGAGGGTCTCCGGGTGTCATGTTAGCATTAAATACAGTCTTGCACGTTCAACTGTGGCCTAAAGTGGAGTGTTTGGGTAGTGAAATAATCTGAGCTGAACATCAAATGGAGGTTAGGTCTTATTTTATCCATATTGCATGTGAGAAGTAGGAGAGACTGAATTTTCATTTTGGTGGTTTATCCAGCTTGTTACATGTATATCATGATTTCTTTGATGTTAATTTATCCAAAACATAACATTTCACCAACATATTGGTGTGTCTTATAGATGAAGCAGGTTTAGAAAGCCCAAGAGCTGATCTCAAGAGATGCTGCTATGGGGAATAGCACATCTTTTGGGATGTGGCTGCTTTCATTCACCAATCTTTCCTCATTTCATTTAAAGAGGTGGAAAAAGCTATGAATTTAGTTATGAAAAAAAACCCAACCATGTAAATATGTCCCTTTCTCTAGGCTGGCTGTGTAGTCAATAATGCCGTTATCAGGAAGAATAGTGTGATAGGACAGCCCACAGAAGGAGCTCTCATTGCCCTTGCAATGAAGGTAAGATTGCGAAGATTTAAAATTCTCCAGAAATATATATATTTTTTAAAAAGACCTGGAATTATTCGTTCTGAGAGCAGTAATCAGCCTTCTCTACAGTCCCCAGGCTGGTTTTAGTCTTTCCTTCTCTCTGCTCCCCAAGGTCATAGGTGTACACCTCTCCCATGTAAACAGCTTGTCACGGACAAGCGCCTTCCCTGAGCTTCTGTGCTAACAGTAGTAATTGTTTTGCTTGGTTAACCCGGGCAATTGTGCTGCTTAGTGGATTTCTTTCGGGTTCAGACCAGACTGCCTGTTTCATATTTTCTGTACATGCCAGTGAAGCGTTGGAGAGGAAGAGGAGAGTGAAAAACGGGCGAGAACAGGCCACATGAGAAAGCATGGCAGAGGGTTGTCATCCATTTGCGGTGGCTGCTAGCTTTTTACTTTTTTCTAGTCACAGTTATGTAAAACAATAATTTTTGCTGACTCCTGCATTCATGCTTATTGGCAGAGGGCTGTAAAACACCTCCAGGTATCATCTAATCACCATTACGCAGCCTGGGGTCCGCAGACCTTGGGTGGGCTGTGCAGCGCAGAAGGCGCCCGGTGAAATGATGCACCTGCCAACACCTGTTCTTACTGCCTCTTTTGAAAGCTTCTAACTCTAACAGTCAAACCATATTTGTTGGGTTGGAGTTTTTTCTATAAAACAGTGACTTTCTATTTCCCTGAATGCTAAATTAAAATCTTCCCTCTGCTCTGCCGTTCGGTAGCCAAAGAACGGCAGAACCCGAGGGGGGTGTTGTCTCTATTTTTTTTTTTTTTTAATGTTTTAGTTTGGAGGGAGCCGGGGGAGAGACTGGAAGCAACGTCTGAGCAGTGCCACGCGTGCTGCTGAAGCAGGCGTGTGTTGGTTTGGACTGTGGCACTTCACAGCTGAAGGGTCTTCGTGTGGTGCATCGCTTTGAGTTTAATTCGTCAGGAAATAATTTGAAACCACCTCCATGCTTGACCATTCAGTTATTTGCAATTTTCCTTTTTGTTCCTAGTAGGGTGGCTGGGAAATAACTGGAGCCGGGGAGGCTGAGCTTGGGCTGGAAGAAATCTGCTCTGCCCATCCCTTTGCTGCAGGTTTAGGGAGAGGACTTGAGCCCCCTTGGACCCAAAGCTCCACCACGACAGCAGTGCAGCTCCCCAGTTCTTGCTCCCTGCTGACTTTAGCAAGTGTCATACTCCAGTTTAATTCATCCCAAATCAGCCACCAAAAGGAAAAGACGGGTTTGAAAAACGAGGTTCACTCTCCACGGGCTTTCTCTTCAGCTCTGTGGTACATAACTGCCTGGAAGGGCATGGTCAGAGTCCGTGTTTGTAGTACGGAAATACGCACAGGCGTTGGCATTGTTCAGCATTACAGTGCTCTTTTTGTTTTGCCTTCCTTCAGATGGAATTAGCTGACATAAAAGATATTTATGTAAGAAAGAAGGAAATTCCGTTCAGCTCTGAACAGAAGTGGATGGCTGTGAAATGCACGCTCAAAAATCAGGTACAGCAAAGAGCGGTGTTGGCTGGTGTTGTGTTTCTCATTGTGCACTTCAACAATGGGCATGAAATGGTATCTCTTTGGCAAATAAGGTTTTCAGAAGTTAACTGTGTCAGGAGAAAAACTGAACAAACCTCAAAAATTCCCACCTTGGGTGTGATTTTCAACTTGTAAAGCTGTGTTTGAATGGGAGAAGATAATGCTTGTCATACAGTGGTTTGAGCAGGAAAATAAAAGCTTTTGAGATAACTGACCAGGGAAGAAAGAGATGATGTTTGGAAGAAAACGTTGGCCATGTTTCCCTTACTGGGTTGAGGAGCTCGGTTTGGCTGATGTTGTATTCCCACTTAAAATCTCACCAGCCTTTTCATTGCCATTCTATGATGGCCAAACATGAAAAATGGCCAGAGCAAAAATGTCACATCCTGTAAATAGCACACACAGCTGGGCATTTCACAAAACAGGTAAAAGAGCAAACAAAAGAATTTTTACCCAGGATGTAAAGCCCTGTGTATTATCAGTATTTTTTAAACATGCTCTTTTCTATGTTTGTTTTATCAAGTATGTTATCTCCTTACTTTAAAGGATCAGGAAGATAGTTACTTCATGAAAGGAGCATTTGAAGAAGTGATTCGATACTGCACTCTGTATAACAGCGGTGGCATCTCGTTATCACTCACACCCCAGCAGAAAGCCTTCTACCAGCAGGAAGAAAAACGAATGGGCTCCTCAGGTCTACGAGGTCAGTCGTTGTCTGTGTCACTTACAGGTCACCATGTCCTCGTACTTCCCTGCTGTGTTTTCGTCAGGATGGACAGGGGCTCAATCCTGAGCATCACTCACATGATCTCTTCATAATCCTGCCCTGTGTTGGCCTGTCTTGGGTCTGCTGGATGCTGCCTTTCAGCTAATCTTTTTTTGCTGGGTTCAAATTAGTGGGATGGAAAGGAGCTGAGAAGAAGCAGGGGAAATGGTGAGTGTTTTCCTCCATGGAGCATTGTGATTGCCTGGGATACGGTCTGAGTGTTGCAGCTTTGTGCTGAACCTGATCTAAGCACTGCTCTGCCAAGTTTTGCTTTGGTTTCAAAAGCAACAAAAAGCAACTTTGACACGGGTTCAAAACGTGGATTTGGGCACCAAGAGTTTTATTTGAAGTTTGGTTTGAGGCTTTATTAGGGCTAAATCTAACAATCTCCTGTTGATCCTGACTGCGTGTCGGTGCGCAGCCCACAGAGGTTTTTACGCCCATGTCATTTCCTTCATCACTAGAAACATCCCTTCAGAAGGGTCTTAGACTTTCACACAGTAACAAAGACACTGTCTCCTGTGCGTGTCCCCGGGATGTAGGTAGATGAGAACAAGGCTCGGCAGCCGGGTCTGGAAGATGGCATAGGTAACGTACATGTTCTCCAGCCCCGTGTCTTGCGGTTAGCAACTCATGTACGGAGCTTGCTTTACAGTATCTGAATCATCTGCCATTGTGAATGGCAAATCACTGCTCTGAGGGAAAGCGATCGGCTCCGGCAGCTGCTGCGAGCTCGTGATTCGGTCATCAAAGCAACGCTGACATGAACCCCTGGCAAAAGATCCCCGAGTGATTTCAGAATGATTGAATGATATGGTTAGGCACCAAGAACAGAAACAGAGTGTTCAGAGCCTTGATGTGTACACGGTGGAAGTTTCACTGGTTTAACTTAATTTACATTTCACATGTTTAGATTTTAAAAAAGAAAAGTTTACGTTTTTACAGGAGCGCCGTTGTTTAACACAGTAAAACTACTGTGTTACAAGACACTGTTAAACAGTGCCTGGCTAACTTTGCACTGTCCCAGTTTAATCTGTCTGCGTTCAGGCAAGTCTTGGTAGATGGATTTAAATTACACAGAAATAAATCCTAAAAGAAACGTGAAACAGAAATGCTCTGATTCAGATAAACCGGTGTTCTTTAAGTGGGCCAAATCTTTGTGTCTACACAACATCAGAATATAATGACTAAAGATCTGGTTTTAATGACTCTGCTGGAAAACTGGCAATTTAATGTCTCCTCTAAATGTTGATTTTAATTTATGAGAACACTTTATTTAGTCTGTTTCTTTTTATTCCCTCTGTTTCTAGTACTTGCTTTGGCTTCAGGTCCAGAACTTGGCAAACTAACATTTTTAGGCCTGGTTGGAATAATTGATCCCCCGAGAGCTGGAGTGAGAGAGGCTGTGCAAGTCCTTTTTGAGTCTGGTGTATCAGTAAAGATGATAACTGGAGATGCCCTGGAAACTGCTGTGGCGATAGGTACAGACTTAGCTTCCTTCCTGAGGGTCTATATTATGTCTGTCAGATCAGTCAAACGTTACATCACTTAGTAACCAACTTTATCGTTCTGCCTGTGTGTGCAATAGAGGTTGTAAATGCCACGGAGTTCTTGCTTTTCCATTGACGCAAATCACATTAAATGCAGTAACAGAGCAGCTATGGACTATGGCCCAAATTCCAGCAACTTAATTCCACTATTTTAGCACTAGAAATGGCAAAATCTCAGTGTTAAGACCCTGCAGTGAGACAGATGCCATTGCCGGGATTATAGACCCATTAACCTTTGGAGTGTGAGCATCTCTGCGCTTCCCATGTTTGCATTTTGCCATCAGAGATACACAGAGTGAGCAGCAGAGACGAGAGCGACAGGTTTCGTTTCAGCTCCGTCTGTGGGTATTGTATTGCTTCCACTACCCCAGCAGAGTACAGGCAGGGCGAGCAGCCCAGCTCAGAGCCAGAGCGCTGTGTGCCCAGTCAGATGCCCCATGTTCAGGAGTGCTTCCCAGTACATCTTGTAACTGTTGCCTCTATTCTTTGTATCAGGAAATAATTGCCTTGTTCCACAGATGATGGGCAGATCTCATTTTGGGCTTTCTGTTGCAGGACAGAATATTGGTCTCTGCAATGGGAAGCTGAAAGCCATGTCTGGGGAAGAGCTGGACCAATTGGCAGAGGCAGAGCTATCATCCACTGTCAAAAATGTAATGGGTTTGATTACAAAAACAAGGCCTGCTTCCATTTCCAATAGCATCCATCTAATACAAGATTGTATTTTTTGTTTTTCAGGTTTCCATTTTCTTCAGAACAAGTCCAAAGCACAAACTGAAAATCATAAAGGTACTATGAGCCCTTCAAATCCATTGTATGCCTTACAAAAACAAAGTGTAGGGGGTGCCCCTCGGTTCTCTAGACCACCTGGTCTTCCCAGACAGGATCAGCTCGAGCCAGAGGACCATACGACCCCAGCCAGAGCGCTGGTACTGTTTTCACTGAAGGCACTGGCATTTCTCATGCAGAGCTGGCCGGGTTCAATTGAAAGACACTAGTGCGATATCAGCAAGCATGATATTGGGAGAATGATTTCTCAGAACTTTGCTCCCTCTTCGAACTCCTGCTGAGGTTGTGAGATACTCTGTACTCCTGAAAATCTGAATTCTTGGTCTGAGTCTTGCGGGCAGCCGAGTCTGCTTTGCCCTCAGTCACAGAGCACTCCTGCTCTTCCCGCATTACGTGCAAATCCTGTGACCGCCAACAGGACGCACGTGTCTTCTCCTGGCTTGAGTCTCTCGTCTCTCCACTCAGGCTTTGCAGAGGGCCGGTGCCGTGGTGTCAATGACAGGAGACGGTGTTAACGATGCCGTGGCCCTTAAATGTGCCGATATCGGGATTGCAATGGGACAAGCTGGCACAGATGTCAGCAAAGAGGCTGCCAACATGATTCTCGTGGATGATGACTTCTCAACAGTAATGTAGGTCTAGTGACTTTCTTACTGCCAGACGCTTTCTCACTTCAGATACTTCCTGGCTATCCATTGCAGCAAGCCCTGTGTGACTTGCCCTGGAAGCGACACAGGACATGTAAATCAAGGGGCAGTAAGCGGAGGGACTGAGCGTGGGTCTGGCTCGTTTTCAGTTGCGTAAGCAGCAATGACTTTTTGTTTCAAGAAGTGGTGACGATGCTGCCTTTCATCTGAAGGCCCTGGGTTCTCTCTGCCATGGCTCACAGGGGATTTGAAAGCACCTACAAGTCTGGGTGGATCGTGACTTCTGCTCTGCCTCAGCAGGGAAGATCAGAGGAAAGACGTAATTTGCAGTGCACAGTCGGTTCGTAGCGAGAGAAAAGGCAGAGTGGAGTGAGGGTGCAGAGAGGTCACGTGCCTGCTTTATGAACCATGACTGGCCATGTGAACCAGGGGTTTCACATCTGCTGGTCCTGATAAAGTCATTTTAACTGAGACGCTGCCTTGATGTCCTTCTCCCAGGCTGGGGTGTGAATTTCATCTGAAATTCATCTGCTAGAGAAGACAACTTGTATTTTGAGTGTCCCAGGGAGCTTGACGTAAAATACTCTGAGTACCAGTTATTTAATAAACTCCCCTCTCCCTTCCAGGAATGCAATAGAAGAGGGAAAGGGAATATTTTACAACATAAAAAACTTTGTCCGGTTCCAGCTGAGCACGTAAGTTCCCGTTTGCTTCAGCCCCAGTAAAGGCACGTTTTGGGCGAGGCCACGCAGAGTAATGTTGTCTGTGCTTTGCAGGAGCATTTCAGCTTTGAGCCTAATTACTCTGTCGACAGTGCTCAACCTACCAAATCCACTCAATGCAATGCAGATCTTATGGATCAACATCATCATGGATGGGCCGCCAGCCCAGAGGTACGGAAGAGTCAAGTGAGCAAAATGTTCTTGGGGTTAATATGGCCGAATCAGGCTCGGGAACACAAGTGTTTCTTACCAATGCACCACTCCTGTGGTGGTTAGATAAGGCAAGTTGTACTTTTGTTCCCTCCTGGTTCCTCCATTTACTTCAGGTTTACCGGCGGTTTTACATACTCCTGTTTTGTGGTGGAATCACTTAACTATTCCACTTGACTATGAATGCTCTGATGTCCCGAGCGCACCCCCTGCTAGTGGCCCTGCAGATCTGACTGCCAGGGGAATACTGGGTACGTATGGGGGCATACGCCCCAAAATCTCAACACTTAGGGACCTCATCCACCTGCTAATTACAGCTACTGCTAATTACAATTACTACTTCCACAGTGTGTAGAGATGTTGTCCACAATCTCACAGCTAGCTGTCCCTCTGGGATGCGATACCCATACGATGCACTGTGGTCGTCATTAATGTATCGTTTTAGCAGCTCATTATGCAAAAAAGACCTTTGGTGTAGGTATCTCTGACAAATCCAGGGCCTACGGAACCCTGACGGAACACTGATCTCCCTCATGCCGTACTTCAAAGAATTTCATCCTCCAGATCCATCCTGTTTTATCAACAGTACCGTTTCGGGATGATCCGCATTAACAGAGCACATCCCTTTGCTTCCCTCTGAGGCAGCCTGGGAGTCGAACCTGTTGACAGGGATACTATCAAACAGCCACCCCGCTGCGTCACGGATACTATACTTAGCAGATCACTGATCCTGAAAATCTTCATGTCAGCTCTAATCATCATCAGTGGAACCCTCTTTGTCTTCTGGAAGGAGGTGAGGAAAAGCTGCAATCACACCTTGTTCTCATCAGGGCTGAGGACAAAGCGAAGGGCAGCGTCCGAAGGGCTTTCTGAAGGGCATCCAGTGGGAAAGGATCAGTTCGGGCAGAGCGTCACGGAACCAGGGTCAGCTCCTGGCTCCGCTTCTGCCTTCCTGTGTTGTCCCTACCTGGGGCCTTCCTGTCTAGAACGGGAAAACTATCACTGAATGGGATTTCAGTGCTGTAAGCCTCCAGCTTTCCACCTAAGCAGAAAACGACAAGTACGTAAGCGCTGCGACTCGCTGTTAGTACACAGTGACTGTAGCAGTTTAAGTCACCTAATTTAGGATATTCTTTACTCAAATTCCACATCAGTTTAAGAATTTAAAACATGGTTGCTAAGATCATAAACTCAGCAGTTAGCAGAGAGAAACTAACGCTATCGCTAATGGTTAAACTAGATTTATTCCTCTGTTTTACCACCCTTCGCATTGGCTGGGGTCATTAAGACAGTATTTCACTGATGTGTTGAATGGACACCTTTTTGTAAGGCTTAACCCCAGAACTTCTGTGTGTGCTTTCAGAATCCAAAAAATGGCATAACTCCTCGAACCACAACGATGACTTTTACCTGTTTTGTGTTTTTTGACCTCTTCAATGCCCTGACATGCCGCTCCCAGGTGAGATCGCTGCGTCAGCAAAACACGAACATAAACATTACACCACCAGTATTTTGCATAGGAAGGGGGTTTTAATGTCATTTAAAGCAGCACAATCTTTATCACCTTTATTTATCAATCTGTCTGTCATCGTTCAGCTGCAACCGCACTTCCATCTGAGCATTCATGCAACTTCCAGAAGTAGTGGTGTTTACATGCTCAGAACCGGTGTGACATCCAAGTGCCAACAGGACACTGGGAAATGTTACGTTTCTTTTTTTTTTTCTCCTTCTCTAGACAAAGTTGATACTTGAAATAGGCTTTTTTCGAAACCGCATGTTCCTGTATTCTGTGCTGGGGTCATTTCTGGGACAGCTGGCTGTTATATACATCCCTCCATTACAAAAGATCTTCCAGACAGAGAATTTAGGAGTGCTGGGTAAGTTGTAAGAATAAATAATGTGGGTTTTTTCATTAAAGCTACTTTAAAGCAGATGTGATCGCCAGATTGTTACACGATAGCTCCCAACAGATTGCTGGTCAGGGAGATCAATCAACAGCTGCTGTACCTACCTACATGCACATAGCTACACACAAGTAGGAGCAGCATTTGAAGAGGATAGCCCAGGTTTTGATTTACTGCACGTAGATGTGTGTAAAGGGAGACAGGCCAAGGTCTCCCACAGCTCCATACGATGATATTTCTCTGCATAGATCTACCGAGGATCATTTTGCAGTCACTCATTTGAAAAAGCAAGGTGAATGTTTCCTAGCTGAGAGGCAACACCTGTTTTACCGTCCGGATCGGCCTACGCAAACTCTGCTCTAGGCTGCCTTGCGCCTACCTTGGGCCTGGTGTTAGAAGCAGGTTCAGTGATCCCAAATGATTGATGTAGAGGTTTCCCGCACCAGGTGGGCTATCCAGCTAAGGGTATTGCTCGTCTACTGCAGGCCTTTCTCTAATCCCACAGCTAGCCAAAGGGTAGCTAGGCTGTACGCCTATGGAGCTACAGCAGCACGAGCACGCGCCACAGGAAGGCCTTTAACCGGGATTCCTGCCCACCGCTAATCCAGCCGTGTTCCTCTCCGCTCTGTTTCCTCTCGGCAGACCTGCTGTTTCTCACCGGACTGGCTTCCTCAGTTTTCATCGTGTCCGAGTTCGTCAAGCTCTGTGAAAAGCGCTGCTGCCAACCGGAGCACACCAAGGGGTGTCATAACTGAGGCAAACTTCCTCTAGAGCTGCGCTCGGGACGGAGCGGCGATGCTGGATAATTCAAATGCACCATTTTCTGACACCAGACACCCTTTCTGAAGACTCTCACGTGAATCTGTACCGACAGTCCTCCTTACACCCGTCGGCGCCTCCTACACGCGCTACCTAAGCTGCTTGAGCTGTCCACAGAAACCTCCGGCGCGGCTCCTGTTCCAAACCGAGATCAGGTACATTTTTCTGACGTTGATCTAGGCCAAGAATGCTGTGATAGTCCCTGACAAAGTAAGAGTTTCACACCTGTACAGAAAAACCTATTGTGCATAAACTGAAATTTTATTTATTTAAATCACAATGATTTTTATTAATAAAATCTACATTTTAAAATGTTACTGACAAGTACCTGAATGAGACTCTTGGTGTAGACCTGTCCTTTTCTATTAAATTAGAAGAACGGAAAGGACCTGCCTTCACCTCTTTTCCCATAGTCTGTAGTGTTTCTGGGTTACCAGGTATCTAGCCTTGATTCAGGAAGACTCAAGGAAGCTGTGGGGAGATGCCAAGCCCAGAGCAGGGAGATGAAATGCCAGCCCTCGGCTGGCAGCTTTTGCCGAACGCTGCAGTGATTTTACGGGACTGAGGCGCAAGCGCGTGCGAAGAAAGGTGGCAGAGGTACACAGCAGGGATGTTACGCTTCGCAGTTGGATCAGCAGCTGCATAAGTGACCGAGAGATGTTTAGCTCACAGCCGAGCCTGGTGCTGACAAACCCTTGCTGGACATTTTGAGGTGCCTGAACACCAAGCACACGTGGCTTAATCATTGGGTTCAGGGAGAAAAAAGGTGTGGAGTCTCTTCCAAGCCCATCTTTCACCTTTAAAGAACAATGCTGAATAACCCCATCTGCGTGTTGGATCAGTAGTGCCCTGGTAAGTAATGCCTCACTGATACAAGTGTCGGTTTGCTTCTTGCCCCAGCTTAACACCTTCACTTCAAAGTGAAGATTAAGATTCTCGGATACAAACCTGTCAAAAACCACTATTTCAGAGATCAAAATGCTACACTGATCTTCAGGAGATGATGTTCAAACAGGACTACATTTTGGATTCATGGCCTAGAAAGAACCAGCTGTACTGGTTTAAAGTGGGATGTACATTAAGGCACGAGTGCAGATTATTCAGAATATTCAAATCTGGCTCCCTGTGAAAAACATCGGGTGGGAAAACCCCCTAAGAAAATTCCGAGGGAAGGAATTTGAAGGAAGGCCACATGATCAGGAATCGCCGTAATTTTACAGCCGGTTACAGCATGTTTTTTGCTCTAAACTGCACGGAAAACAAGCTCATGCCAGGACAAAGAGGACTTGAGACAGTCCTTTTCCTGAGGAGGAGAAGGGCTGACAGTCCTGCACATTAACTCGCAGCCTCAGAAATTACAGTCCCTGCTAGAAATTAGAGTTATTTTTAACAAGTTAATTACACACAGAATTAGCAAGGTCAAACTAGTAATCACTGATAGATGTGAACGGGTTCAAGTAGAAAAAGCCCTGAGTATAAGAGACCTGACAGAACCGGCGTTGCCCGGGGAAGAGCCAACGAAAACCCCAAACCCATGAGCTCCGTTTCACACTGTGGGCGGCTGGTCCATTATACAGCAATGATTGTGTGGAGATAGTGACAGCAGTCATCTGTAAATGTGGTACAGGCATAATCCTGATCTCTTGTGGTTTGGGGTTTATTTTTTTAACAAGGAATCTGCAGATATTATTCCCAATTAACTGTGGATGCTTCTTACTTAATCCTTTTGACAGCCTGACCTTTTAGTCCAGTCTCGAGCGAGGCTGCTAGAGAAGGCACCGTCCCGTGAGAAGTTCTACAGGAGGCATGGCCCATTCGTAGGATAAACATGGCTGAATGACCCCACAGGGCTCTGTTCTACCAAGTTTACAAAGCAAGAGGTAAATTCCCGCAGAAACCCCTTCAGTGAAACGCACTAAGGTGTGGTGCAGTATTTTAACGCTGTGTACTTGGCATTCTGTGCTCTTACGGCCCATGCAGAGTCACTTGCTGAACAGCTGACTTAGGAAATTTAATGCTTTAACTGGAGCGATGCAAACCACGAGCATCCTTCACACAGAATCCGGTGAACTATTCTGTGTTTACCAATGAAGACATCATTACAACCCGCAAGCTTCGCTAACTGATTTCCTTGCACGAGAATATATACGTGCAGCTGAGGTATGCGAGCCTTAACCAGTGTCTTTACGTCAACACGCGTCAGTTCTCCGAGTCAGTGAGCCGTACTGTCACAACGCCGTTTCCCATTCTGCCTGCAGACAGGATCTATCAGGAATGCTAGCAAATTCATCTGCAGCTAGAACTGAGATGTCTAGTGATTAAGTACCCAGTTAACTTTTCTGTCCTCCCCAGACAAAACCGTTCAGGCAAGATACTGTATTTGACCTAAATGTTACATAAGTACGAGGCTTAAGTTTCATCCCAGATAATTAGGTAAATATAAGGAAAAAAATAAGGGAAAATGTATCCTGTCCAAGGAACATTGACACTCAAGAGAAAAAGAAAAAGGCTTTTCATGTTACTGTGATTCTTCTAGTTTTCATCATCACCCTCATCATCCTCTTCAACGGGTTCTCGTAGACCTTCGCTCTGACGACTTTTTCCAGCCATTTCTAATAAGGCCTGAGCCTCAGGATCGACATCCAGGATGCTCTTCTTACCTTTTGTCTTCAAAACAAAATAAAACAGAGGCAATTTAGAATGTCACGATGAATGAATCGATATCAGGCTACAAGAGACGTACTCAGAAGTCCGCAAGGAATCTGGTTTACAAGCCTGTCACAACGAAGCATCTGTACTTTCCACGTAAGGCATTTAGAATTCCCGGGGACGCAGCAAATGATTTTTATTGCTGCAGTTACACTAAACTGTCATACACTTTGCCTAAGATGACAGTGAAGTATTTCAAGTTTATCCAGGTCACAAGCCAGGCAGAACATCCTGGGTAACCTGACCTCAGTCTGAAGTGCAGACGTGAATGTTTTTGGAAAGAGATTGAGGTACAATTCAACATGTTTTGTAAACAATTTGTTCTGTTTCTATTTAGAGCTACCTGTCATCTGAACAGACAGAGCACATGCATTTAGTAGGGAAAGAAATAAAAATTAAAAACCCAAGACACCACCAAAACCTGCAGACCGGACGGTTTAGTAGGAGAATAAATTACAGGGACAGGGGAGACTGGCAAGAGGTCTCCTACTCATTCCCTGAAATAAAGCTGGTGCAGAAAGACCAGCTTAAATCCACTGGCAGAAATTTACTGTAAAACTATAGTAAATTCAGCGTTAATGAAGAAATCTTTTGGGTTCTCTTCCTGAGCTATAGATTAGGCTTCACTTGGGAGCTTCCAGTGCCGGTTTTAACGAACCCCTCTGAGGAGGGTCCTTCTGGAAACCCTTCCTCAACATCAGAAAGGCCTTTTGAAATTGAGAATGAAGTACAGCTCTTGTGAAGCTATCACCTCAGGGCTCCTGATGTTATTTCTTTTGGCACCCTCAACAATTCCACCACTGCTTTGCCACTTACTTGCTACAGAATACATGGGGTCACAGGGCTGGTTAAAGAAAACGTTATTCATCACAGTGGAGAGAGAGTGTTCGACCAGAAAACTGCCAGTGTTGCATTTGCACCTCCCGTTCCAATCCGGGACACAATGTCACAATTTTGTTCACCTACCCCTACGCTTTCAGGGAGGTCTCCCACTGCCCAAACTTCCAGGGCATCCAGTGTAAAATCCTCTTTAGCTGACAGCTGGGGACTGTTGTAGGTGGTACACCGAGGCTTTGCTTTACTGTGTCCCTTCCCGTAGTCACTGTCTATCCAGAGTCCGAAGTAACCGTGCTGTCCTCCCATCCCCTGTGAACCAAAGCAGCACCCTCATCAGAGCTGCACGTGCAAGGCAGACCGGGTAAGTTACAAAACCTACTATGCGTTTATGCCACACTTCTACGGGTAGGTGAAAAGGGTATTCTTGGTGCACCTGGGCTTCTGTACCAACATCCAGTGTTCCTGAAGACAAACAAGAATTTCCCCGAGTGATCCTGCCCTCCCTCTGCGCTTTACAGAATGGCAGTATCCACAAGCACTTCAGCTGCATCTTGTGCCAGAAACACGCCTCACTGGCTTTTGCTTATTGACTGACAGTTCCACTTGAAACAGGGTGAAAGTGCTCAGTCTTGCTGCTGCTTTTCCATTTAGGAAAGTATCTACAGAAACGAATCATGTCATTTGATGTTGTTTGCTTTCTTTAGAGTAAACTTACTCCAGACTGCTGCAATTCCCGGAGTTATGGGCACATCATGCCGCATAACTGTATGGCGCTTTTCAAAACAGGCAACGTGTTGTTGCCCTGTAGAAACCCCTCTGCATCTGGAGCTTCTGCCACTGTAATTACACGACAGCAGCAGCCTGCGTACAACCCCTGTACTCTCATGCTGCTGGGCTTTCTCAGCCTTCCATAAGCTAAAGAGGAGGGTGGCAGCGCGAACAGCCGGCAGAAGGATCCTCAGTGACGAAGGTCAGCTAGCTTGTGCTGCTTCAGCGGTGCGGACACACGCAGTCAGTCCGTCCAGCCACCAGCGAGGACTGCTAGATGGGCCTCCAGGGTAACCCCACCTGGCCAACATAAATCTAACCTACACAGAGCCCACCTGCGTGGGTCAGGCACAAATTCCATCTTAGTCGATCCAGTACTTCAATAAATATAACAGCTGTGAAGAGATGTTCAGATGTAAATCTGCTCATGGTAACAGAAGTAAAAACCACAAAACACTTCCGAACCCCAGCCACAAATCCAATTTTCAAACTGTCATTTCTTAATACTTACAAGCCCATTTGGCATTGTTTGTTGGCCGTGGTTCAAATACATGTAGTGGTCGTTATACCCGGTGTACGTGTGCACAGCAAGAGAGGGGAAAACAGAAAACAGAAAGCATCTGTTGTCACCTGCAAACACAAAGCATCTGAGGTCAGACACTAGACAAGAGTAACTTGCCTACGAACAAGATAAGAAAAAACTATAGGGGAGCTGCAGCTGAATACATCAAAGGCAGCAGCTGCAATCTCAGAGAGCCAACACCTATCTCTCATCAAGATCTAGACCTATTGTTTATTCTCAGTTAGCTCCATGCAGGGTCACAGAAATCAATGTGATGATGTGGCTGTGACCAAGGGCAGTCGGAGGCACGACTGGCACGTTACATTACTCCGTAAGGGTGCACCTATCACAGGCTGGCGTTGCATCACGTACGTCTGGCCAGCCGCTAGACCTGGACAAACTGACAGGAGTGCGGGCACCCTTCGTTCTGACTACACTGACATGTAGATCAGTTGAGGGTCAATGATTCTGAGTACAGTTCCCATTATGGCCAGATCGCTATTCGGAGGGGCCTGCGGTGTGACTGTCTAGTACGCTACATGTGCTGTGTAACCAACGTAACATTATGCTAACTGACTGAAGCGCTAATTATGAAATACTAATTAAATATAGGAATTGAGTTTTTAACACAGCGAAAGTGAGGATTCCCAGCAGGACAAATCATCCAGAGTCCATAATTATTTCTCTTTTCAGAAAGCCATCACCAAAGTTCTTTCCAAAGAGTTACAAAAAACCCTTCTCTTCTCCCCGGAGAATCCAAGGGAACAAAAGGTTGAGCTTGTCCAAAGGACCCTTTTGCTGCTGGATTTTAAAAGGGACACAAAGGCAGTGCACAGATGGCAACAGGAGGCTTAACCTGGTGTTTGGCTCAGCTGTTAGGAGATGGAAGACAGCCATCTGCTGGGCATCTAATTTAAACGCAAATTCATTGCCTGCGCGCTCCATTTTCAGTTCATTTTCAACCAATTTTCATCTACAGGGCTTGATAGATTTCACTGAAAACTTGTTCTGTGATCAATAAATCCTGCAATTTGAAATTCTTATCGAATAACAGACAAGCTGTAAACATTAGTCAACCATACGCCTGACCTGGGACAAACAGGAATAACTTAGCATGTATTTTATATCTTTCAGAAATTAGTGTTACTTTTGCCACAGGAAAATACACCTGGAAGCATAAGATAGCCTGCATGTCACGACAGTAAAATGACCATATCCATTAAGTGGGCAGGATTCCTGCACCTGTGCACCTGTGCAGAACAACATTTACCAGAGCCATGAGATACTAGAGAAAGAAAAGTCAGGTTTACCTTGAAACTGTGGCTTCACCACCCAGGAGTGAGATGCAAACCCACCAAAGATATAACCGTCCAAGTCCCTTACAATCACGAGGCAGGGACCTCTGTTCACTATATGCCCACACAACTGCGAAAAGCTTTCTCCATGAAGCCTAGAAGAAAACAAAAGCTGCCACTTGTGCTGTAGCTCTGCAGGCAGATGGGAGTTGATGTATATGATGGATGGGATGTCAAAGAGACTGACAAGTCCTCTTCCTTTGATGCCTCTGCAGCCTGGAACCAGGTTGGTTATGTCTTTGGTTTGGTCTGGGAGAGAATGCAGAACACGGAGGCCTTGCCTGATAACAACACTGAGGAAAATTGAGATCTGTGGAATTCGGTACACCCAATCCTCAATGACGCTGTGATCAAAATTTGTCTCCATCAGCTGAGGACCCACAGGTTTTGTCCCATCTAAATAGTAAGACACACATGAACTCAGTAAGACTGTCAGTCTGGAAAATAATCAGTTGATTTTTAAGTGTAAACATGATATTCCACTATTTTAATGGCCATGAAGCCACACGTGAAAGGAGCTGGCGACAGGAAAGTGTCAACTGCATTAAGCAGATGCATCCTCAGAACTGAGAAACGTCCGCCTGGGACATCCACTGGTCGGGCTGTCACCATGGACTCCTAGCTGCAACTTCTAAGATGTTCCTTGCAAGACAACAAAATCTGTTATTAAGCAGTGCAAAGATAAACCTGTGCTTTGTAAAAGGGCATCCAGGCATAAACATGTGCCTGGTGCCCATGCACCTAAACACCCGTCACCTGCAAGTCAGGTGTTTGGTGTTCCATGACAAATCGTTTTGCATGTCCACTTAAACTGGGACTTCAAACCAAAACTCTTCTGAATTTAGAGGAAACAGACGGTAAGGCAAAATAAATAAAATTCCCATGTCATTCACAAAGCACTGGGTTTGAAATACTGGTCTCACCATTTAAACTCAATGTTGTGACCTGAAGACAAAAATTCTTGTGAGATCAGCGATTACATGAGCTCTGTGCCATTCTGGGACATGCTACATCAGTGCTGCCTACCTGCAAGCTTCAGTTCCGACAGCAGCTGAGAAGCCAGAGCCTTTACTCCACTTGCAGAATCCCTCGTATTCTCCAAATTCCAACCTTTCAGTTCCTTCCTGTAGCTCAGTACATGGACTACAGACATGATCAGATCCTCTGTGAACTTAAAAGGTTACAACATCACCATTTTGGCATTTCTTAAATAAAATCATCAAGAGCTTCAAAGGACTTTCTGAACATACAGTCAAGGAGTACTGACTCTGTAATCACAATGGCAGAACCATCTCATGAGGAGTCAGAAACACCAGAAATGCTATTTCAGCATCGCAGGTGTTGAAAAGTACCCTTTTTCAAGACATTTTGTAAATGTTATTTCACAAATAAAATAAAATATGGCATGAAAGAAGGAGGGGAGGTCCAAATTTTGCCGTGGTAGGAGCTACTAGTGAATTAGTTTTGGGAGATCCCGCTTTGGAAAAGCCTGCAGCCGAAACAATCCCCCCATATAACCTGGTTTGCCTACACTGTTTGTCCCAGACCAGCAAGTTACTGGTAAAGAAAGAGATGAAAACAATACAAAAGTCAGGAATCCCTGTTCTGAATCTTGTGTTCTAAAGATTATCTTCAAATTACCTACCCTTGGCTTCCTGTCCCCCCAACACCCATTTAACTGCCTGTTTACCTCTTGGATTTGTTTGCCCTTCACAGGCCCTTCTGTCTTGGAGATCATTCTCATTATTATGGTAATCTTCTCATTTGCATTCCCTTTTAGCAGGTTTGACATAAAAATTACAAACTGCTCCTTAGCAATGTGTTCACTCGGCCCGGATGATTTCCCAGTCAGGTCAATACTTTTCATTCCGTTGTACAACCGAACAATCATCTGCTCTGGTAACGGCTCCTGCGTATACGCCTGCAAGGAGAAGAATAGCAAGGAACGAAGAGTGAGTAACATATTCCAGCTAACCTGTGCTGAGCTCTACCACTATAGTGAAGGATTTCGATGCCAAGTACCTACAATCAGCAACGAACTTTTGTCAAACAACTGGTTTTCCAAGAGAAGAAAAAAACCCCTCTATTTTTATAGTATCTCTTTTCCAAAACTATTTAGTGATTTAAATTGATACTGTTTTTTTACAAATGCCATGGACTTAAAAAAAACCCCATTGTGAAGTGTTAACAGGATATTAGCAAAGAATTTCTATATGGTAACTCTGTGGTAAAAGTTCACAACTCTGCCAGTCCAACACTTAAAATGGTGTTTTAATGCTGCTTTTGACAGTGGAGCTCCCAGATACTTAAAAACAATGATAAAGGGTTTTTTAGTACCTCACGTTTGGCCGCAAGACAACGCAGGCTCTGTGTTTAACCCTACGTGCACCCCTAGAAACAGTCCTGAGAAGTTTCCCTCTGCACAGCAACATCTGATTGAAGCACGGAACAAAACTGAGCTCACCCAGTTTGTGTAAGGCATCCCTGATGTTATGGCAGTTGACATCAAACCTTACTCATCTAAACTGAATGACTGGCCCTTGGATCTGAAGTCTGACTGGTGCACATAATCATACACCACAACACGGCGGGAAAGGGCCGGCTCTGGAGTCAAGAAACTCCCAAGCGTTCAGCGTAATTACATGGTTTAAGAAAAAAATCATCTGAAATACGTCCATACACTAGGAGATGATTACACGGCGTCCTCACTGCGCGCAGCACCGCGCACGACGTGCTGAACGCCTGACTGGACCCTCCCGCGCTGGGGTGCCGCCCAGCGGGGACTGCGCCACGATCACCAGCGTAAAAGCACTCCAGCTCCGTTCAGCGGGGCTGCCGTCCCCGGCCCATCGCTGGTGCAGTACCGCTCCTGTCGAAGCCACCGGGGCCGTTCCCATTTGACATTAACGGCCGGTGCTGTGCACACAGGGCAAGATCCGATATGCCAAGCGCTACCCTGCTTTTGCTGACGTCAGTGGTAAAACTCCCATTGATTTCAGGAGAAGCAGAATTAGCAGCCACATCAAAGTGCTTCATAGTGAGGGAGGGGTGGTCGCAGGGGGTACAGCTGTCTGTAAGAGGCTTTCTAAAAGTGTTACATGAGCCTGAAGTGAGACAGCAGCAGGGAACATAATTAAAAACACTTTCCTCAAGGGCTTTTTACTTCACACTGCAGTATTACCTACCCGCTCCCTGCCCCTTCCCACCTACCGACTTTGTGGCACTGTTATGCTTATAGTAGTGAGTAGACTTGGGGTGTGAAAACGGGCTGTAAAAAGGGAACCTTTAATAAACATCTAACAAACTCACACTACTGACAGTTTAGAATCCTTGGCTTCAACGGCTTCAAGAAGATATCTGGAGACACCAGCTCCACCTGCTTTCCAAGCTATGCCGTGCGGCCTGCTCTGGTCCAGAAGCCATGTAGTTTCCTCCTAGTAGAGCGCTGAGCCCAAGCAGAGTACGTGAGGTTACACCTGGGGCCTCGTCAATGTTACCAGACTGTTGCTAGATCAGATCTGCCACCTAATCGATGCACCTCAGGCACGAGCACTGACCCCTCTGAGGCAGGCATCCCATCACAACGCTCCCTGTACCAGGGAATGAGGCACCTACAGGCAGTCTTTCAGAAGATTTATGTTGGCAAACAAAAAGGCAGGAAGGGAAAAGGCAAACATTCATCAAACATCACACTGATCTACGAGCAAAGCTAGAAAAAGAACTTCTTCCAGGGCCCAGCCAAGTAACGGATACCAAGGACCAGGTTCTGGGATGTATTAGGGCTCAGCAGCAACGGTGACAGCTCATGAGCAGGCAGGTTGGAGGAAGGCTAAAGCTGGTCTGTGTGCAGATGCATTGCTAAATACCTTAAAATAACCTGCTGCTTTCGTCAAGTTTTAATTTGGTTCCATTAACTGTGGAACGTCTATAAAAATGCACTTTTAATTCTACGTTCGTTTGGCCACTTGGTTCCTGCCTAACTGAAGCCATCAAGTATGCAACGAATCATTCTCTCCTTTCTTGATTAGAAAATGAATGCAGAGTTAATCAGAAAGCATAATGTATGTTAATTGGCTGAAGCAGGGAGCCACAGCTTAATCAAGCCAAACTGAATTCTCCCCTTTTAACGCAAGTGAAAAGCTGAGAGACGGCGATGCAATTGAGGGAAAAGGATATAAGCAAATAGCAGCTGACTTTGTGGCGGCTTCTCAGGAAAATCTGTAACTAATCACACACTACAGACTCCCAGGAGGAAGAGTATTTTTCCCATTTTTCAGGTTTCTGTAAAAATATCTTCATACATCCCAACTTCCTCGAGAATCAGGAAAGCTGCAAATTGACCCAACACTGCAATTTAAGAGATAAATACAAACCTGAAAGTCACCATTCACGTTAAACTGTAAGAAAAAGTTAAATATCCATCCTGACCCAAAACATTAAGTATGAAACTGACACAAGCAATCCTTTAAAATTAGCTATTGCCTTGTCTTTAGTTTCTTTCTGGAATTATTTCAGTGCACTACACCCCAGGTCTGTCAGGAAGAATACATTGTCTTGCCTGTAGTGCTGTCAGAGTCATGGTTTTCTTTGTAGCTTTGCTGGTTTTTGCTCCAGCTGAGCCACTCGATCCTGATAAGGTATCAAATACTCCATCAATGTCAGACTGCTCCTCAGGAAGAAATCTGGAAAGGTGATTCTGATAGGCACTGCTTTCTGCATTTCCCATCTTCTCAACCTGAAGCAAAGGAACAAAAAAACCCAGTAAACACAGAAAGGTATCACAATGGCCATGAAAGGCGTATCAAACTAACATACCAGTGCAGGTTCTACAAGAAGAGCAATTATGAGCCTTCTAGGAAACTGTTAAAGCTACTCTTCAATCTCTGTATTCACTGAGACAACGCGAAGAACATTCGTGAACAGTAACTGTACTTTAAATCTGCCAGCTCGTCGCTAAAACCACCCTGTCTGCCGATTCAAACCTCATCCAAGTCTTACAAAATGGAAAAACCGATATGATTTAATGATTAAATTAGCTTGTACAAAGTGCCTGTCAGCTGGAATACATCAGTAACATGAAGGGAATAGCGTGATTATGGATTATTTATGACAGATCATGCTACCTCTTTCTGATGCATTAATGTCTGCCAATAATATGTGGCACTCAAACAGCACCACTGTACAGGCTGTGAAGATGAGTCTTTCCTAAGGACATAATGCAAACAAAAATTCAAAAAGCTGCCAATCAACACAGTAAAATAATATTTAGGAAGATGAACCAAGACCCATCAAGAACAGAGTCAGTAAATTGTTGAGAGCTCGCACCCACCGAATTAAGCTTGGCAGGGGCGTTAGTTTTTGGGGTGGGTTTTTTGATTGTTTTACACACTTAATGGTAGAACTGTGATTTCTCTCACTGTCCCAAGATTCACCTGCATTACAGAGACTGATTTTTCAGTATTGTCTGGGCCACGTGCTCTGGCTCCCCGAAGCAGCATGGCAGAGACCTAACAGTGCCGCAGTAGGGCTTGAAATCCCAAATTCCACCACAACCGCCAGCAGTCACCACTGTAAACGGCCTTCCCATCTATCTGGGACAGAGACACTCCTGGCGTGACAACATAAACAAAGTAAGAAGCGGAATAAAACTGCCTTTCGTGGGTTTCTTTCCGCCAATTTCACATCCTTTTCGGGCACCTCCCTTTGGGCTGGGGATTCCCGGTTCCACGGCAATCTCTTTGCGGACAAGCCCATGACACAGCCAGCCCTTCGGGGCCTCAGGAGGACACTTTGTTTAGCCTAATGCAATCTTTCTGTCGTTAGAGGGCAGACTTTGATCAACAGCTGCAGGTACGAGGCCGGCTGAGCCGTTTACCTTCACTGCACAGCAAAGGCCCTGTTTGCCTCTGAGGAAGATGTCGATCGTGGCGGAAGCACCGAGGGCTCATGGAAACGACTGTAACCTGGAGAAGAAACCGTGAAGACGTTACCACGTTAGGCAGCGGACCCTGGAGAAAGGGGGTGCTCAGCCCGTCCCCCTCAGCTCGATGGGGGTGCTCGGCCCGTCCCCCTCAGCTCGATGGGGGTGATCGGGCCGTGGCAGGGCCGCGCCCGGCAGCGGGGCCAGGCCCCGCCGCTGACACCGGGCGCTCCCCGCACCGGCGCGAAGGCGGGATCGGCACAGCGCGGTTTGCCCGGTTATTTCCCGGCGGTTGCCCGGTTATTTCCCGGTCTGCATACCCAGTCCCTCCCCACCCGCTTGGCAACAGCCCTGGTATGTGTCCCCGTCATCCACCCCATCCCTCTGCCCCGGCGACGAGACGGAGCGTGAGATGAGAGACCCCGCTGCGGTGCGGGGCGGCACACCGGGCCCACCCCCTGCTTACCGGCCCCTCTCTGCCCCCCTGCGTCGGCCCCCGGGCCCTCACACACGCCCCGGCAGCCGGGGCCGGCACCGCCCGGTGGGGCGGAGCGCGGCGGGGGAGGCGCTGGGCCGCGGCGGGACATGGCGCCGCGCGGTGCCGCCCCTCAGGCGGCGGCTCGGAGGGACCGTTGTCCCCGCGGCGGGCGGTGCCGGGGCCCGCGGCGGGAAGCGGTGAGGCGGTGGCCTGCGAGGGCCGGAGCCGAGCTGGGCAGCCGCGGCCCTCCTCCCTGAGGCGGTGGCTCTTCTCCCGGAGGCCCCTGGCCCTAAAATGTGCTTTAACGAGAAGGTGAAAGTTCAGAGTTGTACCTGGGGCATCTCCACCACCCCGGCAGCCCCTGGCTAAGGAGCTGAAGTGCCTGGGTGCCCCGTGATGAGGGGGCTTCTAGAAAGTGCTGGGTCCGGTCCTACAAGGGCCTGTGGGAGAAGAAGGACAAGGGTCTGTGGGAGAAGAAGGTGTGGGCCCTGATGTGTCCTGACCTTTGGGAGGGGAAAAAGCTGTGCGTGCCTGTGTGTAATACACGTGCACACACAAGTCATTTTCAAGTCAGGCTCTTTAAATTCCATGGTGAGTTTCCATGGCAATAGGGAGTGGGGAGAAAACACCAAAACTTGTCAATGACTGGGTTAAACTTCTGGCAGCACCATGCCAGGCTGCAGGCTGAGGGGTAACAAGGCCGTACAAGGGCTGAGGGACAAACACAAGGTTACAGGCACAGTGTGAGGGATTGGCTGTGCCTTCAGTCAGAGATGTGAATACTATGAGAAAAATTACAGCCTCAGTGGGTGCAAAACTGGTCCCAGAACTCACTATTTTCAGATGAACAACTTTCCCTCTGGGTGATGTTACTTCAGCAGCACTCCCCTTGCCCTTTCAGCCACAGGGTTTGGTGGTGTAATATATGAAGGCCTTTGCCATCACAACAGTGCCACCTCGTTTGTCCCCGGTCCGTCTAACTCCAGTTGGTTTGTTTGCAGCTGGAGCTCAGAATGAAGCATCCTTCCAGCCAGGGGGAAGACGTGCAGATGCTCACGATGCTGTAATTTGCATTCCTGCAACCGGGTACCACGGAACAGGTCAGCAGCTTTGGCATTTAACTTTCACTAAGAGTCTGATCAGTGTGTTTTCAACAGAGAGCATGCATCTATGTGCCTCTATACATACAAAAGAAAGAATATTATCTGTACCAGTCGTGGCAGAGCTCCTATTTTTATGTTCTTTTGCACGAAGTACAAATCCTGATAAAGTTAAGTTCTAGAAACACCCATCTTGGGTTTATTTTAAAACCTTCATGGTATGCAAAACTTAATAAAAACTGGTAGAATATTCTTGTTGCCAGCTCAGAGTTAAAAACACACTGAGCAGAATTCCAAGGTGGTCATGTTTGAATAAATGGATATTGATTCAGGTTTGATATGGTGGTCACCAGAGCCACGGGAGTTAACCAGCTTGGTGTCAGCAGGATCGGGACATGGCAAGTAAAACTGAGCAAACGAATGGGGAGGTCGTGTAACGTGAGCACAGTCGCCAAAGCTCATCTGGAAGCTGCTTGAAGCGCATTTGTCCACACGGTGGCATAGTATGTTCAGGAAGTTAGCTGTGGGCGACACTGAGCGCTTCCACAGCTGAAAGTGTGTTTGGATTCCCAAGTTTATACACTGCAAGTGTGTAGGAGTTAAAGCTTTTACAAGAAATCAGTTTCATCCCTTTCCCGTTGACTCTGCAAACATAATATGGACCGTGAGGACAAAACTCTGTTCTTGGTGCTGCTCCCTCCTTGGGCTACATAAGCAGGTCCTGGAAAAAAGTGTGCTGTGATGGTTTGGTTTCTATCAGTTTCTAGTTGATGCCTAAGGAGAAAACTGAAACCTACAGAGTAAGAAAAGCAAAGCTTTTGAATTCTGTATAGTTTTTCCGTATTTATTTTATTTTTAAAAGCTAGTAGTGCTGTGGACATGGTGTTTCACATGCAATCGGATGGGGTTTTTTGGTTTTTTAAGGTTTGCGTGTCATTTGTAGCTCTGTCTGTAGGATATCTTTTCAGTCTGGAAGTACAGGACTGGAAGTTCTAGTCTAACTGACCCTGCACTAAGACTGACTGGGCAGCCTCATCTTCACACACAACTGGTGACTTCAAGACCTTTCTAACTACTGAGCTCAGAACCAGTCAAAAGCTACTGAAGGGACCTGGCCTCCCAGCTCCAAGCAGCTGCTCTTGCAAAGAGGATGCCTGCTGCTTTGCCCTCTTTTGTTCAAGTCTTGCCCATTTGTGATGGAGGTGACTACAAACTGTGGGTTTATTTGCCCTGTCAATCTAAATGGAGCTTCCTGCTGTTACTGGGTGACTTTATTCATTTGCTTGTAGCACTAGGCTGTAATCTGCAGGGTAGACATACTCTTAAAGCCACCAGGTACTCTAAATCACATAGATTATGCTCCTACTGTGGGGTAATTTCCAGGTCTCAGACTAACACCCTTTATAGCCTTCTTGCACCGAGAGTGTATAAAGTCAGTCTAGATACCTGGACCATAAGGGTCATAGTTTGCAACACTCTTTAAATGACTAGTCACTTCCCCATGTGTGTTTTCAGATGCTCTAGCTGAGCTAGTTAGGTGTCTCACTTTGTTTCTGCCAGTAAGAATGAGAGAATACACTAAGAAGCCTTTTAAGGACATGCAAGAATATACTGGTGTATAAAAAAGAGGAAGAAGACACAGGAGGGTTCTGGAAATAATTGTGGTTAATTTTGTGAACTAGTGATAGATGTGTATTTGTTTGCAGAGTGAAAAAACAAAGCCACAAAACCCCAAAACACTGGGGTTATTTAAAACACTGTATGCTTTGTACTTGGATAAAATGGAGTAGGTTTGGCCTTAGTTCCAGGTAATTCTAATAATAGTCGTTTTCAGTTAAAATTATTGCAGGGTATCCACCGAGAAGGCAAATGATGTGCTGAGCAGCTGTGTGCTTATCTCAAGCCCATCTTGGTTACCTAGATTATGTTTCAGTTTCTTTAAATTCTTCTTTTTCTTGAGTTAGAACAGAGAGAAATTTTGTAGCTCATCAGTCTTGCATACGTGCGTTAAAGTCGTTACCCTGTGGTAGCAGTGGAGCAGAGAATCGTTGCGGTTCGCCTTTGACAGGATACGTACCTTCCACTGTGTTCTTATTAAAGGCCAGCTGAGGATGGGACCGCTTGTGCCAAAGACTCCGCAGACAGAGGGATGCAGATGATTCCCGTTGCAAAGCTTACAGTCAGCTCCTAACGCATCCGCACGTGCGGTGGGCACGAAACCAGCCCTCTCAGGCCACAAGTTTCAGAGAATGTTGTGAACTCCAAAGAATGGCGATATCACATCAGGGGCACTTTCCAGCAGGGTATTTTTGGGGTATATTCCCCCTTTGAGAAGGGAGATTTTGACTACACTTCCAAAGAAACCTTTGGACTTCAAAACTCTCTTCCAGCCCACAGCCTAAATAAGCAGTATTTTAAGTCACATGGAGGAAACACATTTCATACTTTTAACTTCCCAGTTATTACCCAGCATTTTAGTTACATTACATTGTGGAACAGTGGCCTTTGCAAAAGGGGTCAAACTTGACTTCTTGAAAACAGTGGACTTAAATTATAAAAGACCCTTGTTCATGTTTTAGGGTCTAGTGAACACAGAATTTGTTGTACCTCTGCATAATGCCACTATGCTCCGTGTTCCCTGTTTCAATGTAGATTTTTACAAGCCATCTACAGTCACAGTAAGTGAAATCCTGCAAAAAAAAGTTGATATTTGATGAAACTAGTTGCAGGCTCAGCCCACTGATTGTCTTGTGGTGTGACCTCGGCACGAAACTCCTTTGACTTCAAAAGGTATAGCCCACACCTACACATGATGCCCTTTTATATATGTATTATTCGTCTCCACGTTTCGCTGGCTGCTGTGACAGCTATAAGCTTGGCCTTACTTACCTGATTTGTCTTCTGACTGGTGTGGGATTGCCATATATGGCTAAAAGAGAGTCTGTCTGTAATCAGAACTGCATCCTTAGCCAGTCACAAAGGAAGTTCTGGGTTTTGCTGGTCTTTGCACTTCCCTTTACAAAAACCTCTGCCTGCTAGTAACCAACTCCTTCTATAAAAGGAGAAAGAAAGGGTGCAGTGAAGGGGTGAATCTGATGAGTAAAGGTGGTAATATGCGGGATCCTAGGAAATGTACTTACAGGTGGGTAAAAGCCTCCTGTCATAGCCTGCGAACTGAAACGTGTCGCCAACATGCAGCCTGGCAGTCTACAGCAAACCTGCAATGCCTGCCTTCACTGGGTTAAATTGCAGTGTCCTGCACGTCTATAGATCATAAAGATTATTGAGAGCAGCTGACAAGTTGTCCTGAACTCTGGCATTTCCCACTTTTGGGATACTTAGGGGATACCCTGGCATCCTTATGTTGGCCATTTTAATATGCTTTTAGTGTCATATGATATACAGCACTAATAACTTATTTCATAACAAGGCCTATGGCCCAGGTTGGAGTCTGCGAGCGTTTACCCTACGAAACCATCTGCTGTAATCTTCATATAAACTAGAGTGAATTTAATAGGGCAAATGACCCTTAACATGGGAAGCTTCTCCATGAAACACCATCTGTGATGCTTAGAAACTGTACGCAACCACTTCTGTTTATTTTCTGCCTAGCCCAGGCCTAGTTTGAATTAAAGACACCAGATTACGTACTGCACTACCTAACTCTTTCGTATGGTTTGCAAAGGTTTGCAATAGGCGTTTAATGAAAGCTGTAGGGGAGTAGAGCGGGTCAAATGGGAGAATTCTGTCTCACACTGAATATCCACAGTCCTTCGTTTTGTTTCTGTTTTGGTTGGTTGTGTTCTGATTTTTAAAAAAGGCTGCTTTCCATGAAGGAATTTCAGAATTTGTTCAGGGTATTTGTTCTAATAAGGAATTTTTCCATAGAGCCTGACGACCCGTAACTTTAGCAGTTTCCATATATAGTACTTCAGGATGAAAGGCAGAGGATTCTTTTCCTCCGGATGGAAACAGGAGGTCTCATTTCCACAGAGCACAGCCTGCATTTCATCTGTTTCAGTATGATGTGGGCAACACGGTGCATAGTAGCACTGTGGCCCAGATATTTTGAACTGGATACGAACACAGTCCCACAGTGTGCTATCACTATTGTGTTCTTGCAGCCTGACTGTTTGGTCTACCGATCCGAAACCCTGGAAGTGTTCACACCAGCAAACACAATAATGTGGAAATACAGTGAAAAACTCAAACAATCTTAGAGCATTGTATCTGACAAACAAAAAAGTGTTTGAGGAGGAGATGGGAAAATCTTGGTGACGTTCCTGAACACATTTTCACCCTTGTTCACCTCTTTGATGCACAGAGATTCTCTTTCTCCAAACAGTGGGAGACAACCCCTTACAAACATCTTAGATCTGTAGTTACTGGTGAAGGAAGTCTTTTTCAGCAGGACAGCTGTGTTTCTTGGCACTGCACAGTGTTTACACCCACCGTGTAACAAGAAACCAGTGTTTTGTCATCTGCTGTATGGTGAACTCTTGGGTCTGGAAAAGAAGTGATGGAAACATGATCAGAGTTTGTGTGATTTTCAGAGCCATTAAGTAAACTAATAAATTTCTTGCAGTTTTGGGGTGTTTGTGCAACTAGCATTGCACTATTCTAATTGTTACTTGCAGCTTCTTTTCCTGTATCACTAGCTTCTTCCCTACCACCTGGGCTGGATTTTATCCATTAATTTTCTTTTTGTGCAGTGCACTTTACATTTCAGTGCAGCTCATCTTTTTGACTGCCTCCCACGTTTCTGTCCAGGTTAAGCGGAGTGTGTCGGTTGGCGTCCAAAGTCCCTGGCCTGCCTTTCGCTGAGTAAACAGGTGCCCGTGATGGGATAGTTATTGGCCGAAGCAATACTTGCCAAACCGGTGCAGATCATGGGAGCACCCGGTTGTTGCTGACTGCTCAGTGCTGCGATCTCTGTATCCGGTCACAGGTGAGACACCAGACTGAAGTGTAAGAGATGAAGCTGTTCCCGCCTCAGGCCTTTCCCAGAGGTTGCTGCCTTCTTGGCTCCAGCAATAGTCTGCAGCCACGTCCCTGTACAGTTTGGCATCACCAGATTAATCAGTTACAGGTTTTTTTCAGAACTTTGAGTTATAAAAGCCTGGTTCTGGGGCAGTTTCCTCTGAGATCCAGCTATCCTGCCTATCGAAGCCATAAGCTCTGGGGGGAAGGTAGGGCAGCAAACTGCTTCCAGCTCTGTGTTTATCCCATGTGTGGATAGTCCAGTACCTTCACAGAACATGTGTGGCAGAGCCGTCTCCCAGGGATGCTCTCCAGAGCAGAACGTACCAGCTTTCTCTTTATTTTCTGGTTTCAATCTGTACTTTATTAAGTTAGTGTGAAACCATCATTAACAACAAATAGTCTTAAAACTGTAAATCCAACTGTTCTCCACAGTATGATGAGCTGTCCGGAAGGTCAGACTGGCTTTTCGCAGCTCGGGCTCCATTATGCATTGCACCAGCAAGAGGATAACTTATGCTTTTATACTGAGCAAGGTACCAGTGGGATCAAGATCATAACAGAGAGCTGTGATAGCTTTGAAGGGCTGCGGTGTGAGTCGTCTGCTGCTAGAGGTGACTCAGGGCGTGTTGTGTCCCCAGACACAGCTCAAGTTGCAGTTTAAAGTGGCGATTTCCAACATTAAGCAGGAGTTACACCACAGATCAGAGTCCAAGCCAACAAGCTCTGCCAGGGCTTTAGGTTGGACTCTCTGCTGGCAGCTGACATGGGGAAGAGGAGACTGAGGGTGTGGGGGAAAAGGAAGTGAAGCAGTGCAGTACTGTGCGAATGGTTGGGAGCCGCTGGGGAAGAAAACTAAGCTCCTGAACTAAGAGGTGGGAAAACTCTGAGTGAAAAATGAGAAAACATTTATTTTCAAGGTCTGTCCTTGTCTTGCTCCCTGGCCTCAGGCAGGTTAGTTGTTTCCTTGTCTGTGTCTCTAGCTCGTGGAGTCATGCGGCAAGCGTGCTGTGGCAGAGATTGCCCGTACTGAACTGAAAGAGCGCAGAGCGTGATGGCCCTGACTTTACTCAAGTGCTGTAGCAATACGCTTTCTAACAACCCAGGGAAAAATAGCATTGCTGTTACAAGTACCCCAGGAAGCACCTTTTATTCTCATCCCCCTCCCTTGGGTACCTCCTTTCAGAGCCAGCACACCTGTCAAGCACTGGAGAATAAAACATGCTGGTTCCAGTGGCTGGAGGAGCACCCTCACACACAAAAGCAGCCACACAGCTGGCAGGAGCGTGAGGCCACCACCATGACTGAGTGTTACACGATACCTTATGGCACTCAGGAAGAGCAGGCTGTTTCTATGGCTACTACTGCCTTTCTCTCAAAGACATGTACCATTGGTTCTGAGGAGATCGTGTTGTACCATAGAAAATAATTACACACAGCTTTACACTGCAGCATTTGCTGAGGTAGTAAATATCTGACTTCTTTAAGAAAGGTGTTTTCCACTTAATGTGTTGTTATAAATGGGTAGGATTTTCCTCATCTCTGATTTATAAATGCATCCAGTTTGGCCTCGAAAATCCTTGTTCTGGTTTCCATGACAACAGGTCTGATTTTTGAGACTATTTCTTCCCCTTACTTCATCTTGGGTGGGAAAGAGTTGTTGTCCCTTTGCAGTCACAGTGCCACGGCAAGCGAAATGATTGCCTTGCAGGAAAATCTGCAGACCTGGAAACAGAAACTTGAGACAGTTTTTTGAATTACGGGTGAGGAATGCATGAGAAGAATGGCAGCACAGTCATGGCACAGGGCTCAGTCAGAATTTTTGTACACAGAAAGTCAAGTGCATACGTAACCCCGGGAAATGCAGTCATACACCACACTGTTACGTACTTAAAAACTGATCCGGTAGCCCTGAAGAACCCTGTTCTGGCGTAGGACAATAACCAAACAAAGGGGATCCAGCCAGTCTGTTCATGTGGTTACGTCATCGAGGGATTAATACTGAATGCCCTTTACTGTTGGGAACAGACTCTCACTATCTGTATTTTTCCCCCAGTAGATCCCATTTTCAGTAATGGGCTGCTAGGACTTGCCTCTTTCATAGATCATTCATGGGTCAGCCGTACTCCTTCACTGTGAAACTGTGCATTTGAGACTGTGGGTACTGAAGGCATCATAAATAATGCACAGCTGCTTTGCAAGGACCTTACTGGTGAGGGTTTGCACTTCTAACATTCCCAGGAAAAAAGAAGGTAGGCAGCTGCTGGTGCTCCGTGGTAGGGGTGGGTTAGTAACTGCTGTTCTAAAATAAATGATAAAGAGGTGGGGGTTGCAAACTCCTCAGAAAACCCATGGAGAGGGGATACACCTACATCCTTGTGGGTAATAAGTACCTTCAAATGTGCAGCCCACTAAGGTTGCAGAAGAAATGCTGGTCTTTTGCTTACCACGGAGTTCTTAATTTATGTGAATAAAAGGCGCTATGGACCCACAATGTCCAAGGTGTCATTGGATTATGGCGTTATAATCTCCTTTGCCTTTGAGCTGGGAGCAGCACGCTACATCATCTACCTGTTCCTTAAACTAGCACAGGGTCGCTCCAAGTGTTTCATCCAAGTGCTGGAGTTCCCAGCCCATCTTTCGGAGCAGAAGATCCCCGTGTAGGTTAGGTATTCTCCACTAAGCTGGAATATCTCATTTAGACATGGTTTATCGATACTGTTGCAGCCTGTGCAAAGAGAGACGGTAGCTGTAACCTACGCCGATCCCAAACGTGGAGCAGTGGTCCCTCACTACGCGATCCCTAATGCACCTCACGGTAGGATGCAATTGCCAGCCATACAGGCAGCATTGCAAGCCAAGCACACTTACGAGTGGGTCGATATCAGACACAACACAAAAGTGATTTAGTGATTGCCTTAAATAACCGTGCACAGGTTCTCCCTTTTGTCATGACTAAAACATGATGCCCAGCCTGCCATAACAGCAAGTCCCTTGGGGAGAATGAAGTCACAGCAGTGCTGCTTCCAGCTGCATAGCCAACTAGAAACAATGTGAACACGCTTGTTTTCTGTGCCCTATGCACATGTGGGGCATTAAAAAAGTGAGTCGTTTGCTGTCAGACGTACTGATCCTGTGACAGTAGGATGACTCTTAAGAAAGCTCTTGCTTTCTGTAAAGGCTAATTATAAAAGTGGTGAGTGAGGGATTTTTGCTCTGACTAAAGCAAGGACATGGAAAGTAGACACAATGAGTGCAACCTACGCAATTGCATGTTGCACTTTCAACTTTCCAGTTACCAGCTTTTCCTTCTTTAAACTGCTGTCACACTTAGAACACTTTCGTGGGTTTAGAACCCAGGGGATTGGAAAGGCCGTGACTTTGACATGCTTGGGTTTGTCTGCTTTTCTTGTGGTACAACTTCATGCGCTATTGCACCCCACAGAAGTACAGTGTTGAATTGCTAAATTTTGGTTGTGGTGCTGTCTGAAAGTTCCTCCAAATAGTTAACTGATTCCTGCTTTTCATGTAGTCCAGGGCAAGTTTAGAGGAAATGAATGTAATGTGAGTTAGTCATCCTTAAATAATCTTAGAGCAGGGAGCCCTGCATTAACAGCAGGCTGATAATAAGCTCTGCAGTGCTATCTCCAGTATAGCTTTTCTCATGACTTGGGATAGATTTATGAGCTGTCATTTATTTGTTTGTTTGCTTTTTTTCAGCTGGAGAATTTACTGTCTGGTTGCTGAAGTATCAATTACTCTTGTGAAATTGAAGAGCACTCTCTTAGGCTCACGCATATAGAAGCTACCATAATTTGAGCCATGATAAAAATTAATAAGATACCGCCTCTGTTAAGACATCTGTGACAGGTACTTTTTTGTTGTGCTAGAGGATAACTCCTATGTTAGACGAACAGCCAAGAATGGGGTTTAAAAGAACCAGCAGACTTCATCCAGCCCTGTAATTTTTTATTTTTGCAGGCTTCCGCTGTCAGACCATCTGCAGCTGTTGTCGATCAACCATTGATCTGACCTCTGAGAGGCAGAAGCCCATTCTGTCCCCTAGCTGGTTGTTTAAGTCTTTTTATTCCAGCATTTAAATTGGTTTTTATTCAATTTTATTTAAATCCATTCTATCAACACTTAATGAACAGAAGCCCTCCCACTCTGCTCTGTGGTATCCCATTGTATACCAGCATTTTATTCTTTTTTGTGTCCTATACATATTCATTTCTCTTAGTCTTTCATGCTAATGTATGTTTCCCTTTCCCATTCTTTTTCTCTTCCTGATTATTATTAAATGCCTGGATGATACTTAAATGTCAGAAAGGCTCTGAAAAATATCACATGCTGGAGGAGAACACAATAGCTTATGTTTAAAAAGCCCTGAGCATGGTAATATCTGCTTTTTAGGCTGCAGGGATGTTCTGGCCACCTCTCAGAAAAAATAATCTCTAGAGAGAAATAGATTTATGTTGCTGATGGTGTTTTGATTTTGAACTTTGATACTGAAATTGGAGGTTCAGAAATGAATCCTATCTTCTCTCTGGTCCATCTCTGCCCTGACATGATAATGGGTCACTTGGAACAATCAGCTGGTTTCATTAATTATTAATGTTAACACATGGCAAAAGCAATTGGGAGAGTCACTGGATGCGTGTGGATCTGTTGATGGAAATGTAAAGGGGCAATTATCAATCTGAAAATAAATGAGAGTGGCAAGTGCCAAAGACAAGGGGGAATCAGCGGAAGGCTTCAGCATAGCTGGAAGAATACAAAGGTACTTTATTTTACAGTCAGCTGCATTTCTGAAGTTACGGTCAATTGAAAATTTCTAATGCAGGGCATGTAGTTTACGTGAGTATGAGGTGTAGTCTGTGATGTATTGCCAAGGTCTGCTGGCCTCTTCTGGATGTTGTCCGGATTCAGCTTCCAGGACAGCTTTCCCTCCTGATGGCCACAGGCCCCGGTGACTGCAGAGCCATCTGTGACACAGCTCCAGGTCAGTCGGCCCCGTTTTACTCTGCGTTACCTAACCACAGTGGCACTGGAAGGCGAGGCTAGAAAGGTTAACAACTCACCCCTGGCCCCCAAATGGCTGAGGAGGGTTGGCACAGGGGAGCATGAAACACGAAACGTCTTTCTTTGGCTTAGGCTGCCGCAGCTCATGCAATGCCACAGATTAATAAAACTCCAGACTGTCTGATGGAGTTTTTCCCACAGAGCAAAATATTAACTAAGTCAATTAACTGCATTTTCATTTCTAGAGGGAGCGTTCAGCCCACGCATCCTATTGTGTGTCTGATCACAAAGACACGTCTGCTGTAGCAATATTGTCTTATCTCACAGATGCTTTGTGCTACATCTTGAGCTGTTGCCTCTGATGTAAAAGGAAATGGAAATTCTTGCTCAGAAGACCTACCTGACACGGAAATAAATTCTTGTGAATTCAGTGTCACAAACTTAGGAAATTAGAGTAGCTGCTGCTGAAAAATACTGTGATGAATCCCCATCCGTCTGGAATGATTCCATAATCCACTACAGATTGCCAATTAATTGCACACTTAGTTCTATGTAATAAGGACAGATAATAGGCTGTATTAGTGTAAGTCCCTCCGAGGCAGTGGAAATAACATCACGATATTCTTAAATAGCATATTTTTTTATTAAAGCAATGCCTGCAAATTTCTGTCTGGTACTAGAAACCCATTGTGCTAGGAACTGTACATGTAGTGAAAGGCCGGATTTACAGCACATAGTCCTGTTTAGTGAAGCACTTAATTTCTTACTTCAAGCACCAGTTTAAATAAACTGATCTCATCTATTTTCTAATGAAATGTGGGAAATTGTGGAGTAGCTGGTTGGGACACAAGGTTTTAAAATCCTCTTCTAGAGCAGAAGAAACTGTAAACACTCTGTCTTACGCTGTTAAGATTATAAGGACACTCATGTCACAGAAAAATACCTTTGAACAACGGTGTGTGAAGTACTCAGGATTTTATGCACATAAATAAATCACAGATTTTTTTGCTAATTTATGGAGAACGTTTTGTGGCTAGTTAGGGTTTAAACTAAAATTCCTGTTCGCTAAACCAGCTACATAATGGGAAGATGTCATTTTTAAAAACACATGTATTTAATTTTATTTGGATTAATCAAATTTTTCCTGCTCTGGTGAACATAATGTAATTGATGACCTTTTCCTGCTTACAGTAGTTTGAATATTGTACTGCAATTTTTCTGGAAGGCAACACAATGAAAGGTAATTGTTGTCCAGGGATAAAAAAGGGAAAAATCTGTTTTGAAATCAAGACAGCCTGTCACAGGATTGTTAGAGTCCAAGGAATCCATCTTCACATTTTATTTCCGTTTATTGCTACAGTTAGTTGTTCCTGGATACCTGTGACAACCATGAGAGTCGTGTCATTTTTTCAGTTTAATTTTTTTCCAAACATTTTGTGTTTGTCTTCTACAACTGGTAACATTTTCATACACAAAGTCATAATACCAGGTATAACTATGCACATCCACGGGAACATCAGCAGTGGAGTACCAGAGAGGGCTGCAGCGGTGCAGAGCATTCATTTTAACTCTAGTTGCTCTCAGAAAAGTTTTGGATTCATCTAGAATGCCTTGGAGGGCTCCCGCTGAAACACCTCCACCTGTAACTGTAACCTGTCCCGAAAACTAGCTGATTTTTGACTTTCGGGACACGCTGTTCCTGAGTGTGAGAAGTTTCTCCGAAAGGAGAAAGAGTTTGAAGCTATCAAGAAGAAGCAATTTTCTCCGCTGTTTCCTTCCTTCTCTTGAGTTTGCCACGACAGATGAGACAAAATTCTGTCGGGAACCGCTGTGTATAAGAAAAGCCAGGTTGAGCCCGGACCTCCCTGACTCCTCATGTATTATACATCTGAAACTCATGATAATTTCATAGGATTTCACTCTCTAAAAATAGTGTCCTCATGACCTAGGGCCTCTGGGTCTTAGGCACCACACAATTAAGCATTCAGCTCCACCTTCACTTTTGTGCGCTAGATTCAGCTTAGCTTAATTCCCAGGAGTGCCAAGCATGCATTTGCCAGTCACAGCAAGGAACACTTTATTTCTTACCCCGGGGAAGCATGAAGTACCAGTGTCCACTGGGAGAGTTGTCTTCCTTTTAGCCTCCCACAAGCCCATGTGCAAGAGACATTATTATTTCAGAACAATTTAGCTTTGCTGTGTTTGTAGGGAGGTCACTTCAATAGATTATGATTAGGTGGGTGGCTTTTCCTCTCTCTTAAATGCAAGGGGTTTTTTTTGCTCTTCTCAAATGGTTTTTATGCCATCAAATTACAGAATCTGATCCCTGCAGTCCAATCAAAGATGTTCGTAATGAGAGCAGTGGCTACTGCCTCTTTTCAGTCCTGATGAGGCTCTTCTAGCCCTTGCTGAAATCCGCTGCAGGTCTGGGAAGCATCTGCATCACTTGTAGGCAGCTGCCTGCCTTGACAGTGGGTTGTGGAAATGCTGATGAGAGCCATTGGATCTGGATTGGTATTAAGGCACCTAGAGGAGCTCACTCCCACAGTGCAAGATAAAAGCAGAGGTTCCTCAGTGTGAGGGATTTCAGGAGGTTTCTTACACCTTCAAACACAAGGGCAAAGTTTCCTGAATCTAACACCTTCTGAATCTTACAGCAGAACTCCATCAGTTTCTCTGCGATAGAGGTAACTCGCTCCTAGCTAGTACTTTTTTTCTTTTTAATTAACAAAAAAAGCCACTTCTGAATGTAAGACTGGATTTTCCTCTAACTTTAAGACATCCAAGTATGGCAAATTACCAGCACCTTTCTCACATCCAGCTGCAAAGTATTGTAACATCTGATGACCATGTTATAAGAATACCTAAGAAATAACAAATGAGTGCTTACTGGCAGAAAAGGAAAACTATGCTATCCAGCAAGCACACACATGTGAAAGTGTCTGTAAAATAAATATACGTAAGAGCTTATCTACACACTTGTGCAGGACATTATAGCTGTGTACATCTGTACGTTGGATAGATACAATCTTCTTTCTTTGCTGTGTTGATGGATTCATTTCAGCACAGAGACAGCAAGTCCCCAGCCATAGGAATGATTTGAGTCGTATGGAAGCCCTGGTCACTCATACCACCCGTACAGCTATGTGCCCGTGTTCTCCCAGCTGTACGGCCGGATGTTTGCATTTCTCGTGTATCTTTGCTGAAATGCATTCTTCAGAAGAAACTTTTCTGGTTTGATGCCCCAACTGAGTGACAACAAGAACTAAAAATTCTGTATGTGTGTGTATAGATCTGTTATATATTGAACAAACAGCATTCTTTCTCCCTCCACAAACACACCCTTGTAAATCTAAATCAAAGCCCATCCAAGACATTTCATTTTAAGTGGTTTCACCTTACTGTAATTACCGAGTCATGTGAGGAGTAGCTAAACAATTGGCGGCACAACAATGGAGATGAAATAAAGATAGCCTCTAATTAATTCCATCTAGGTTATAATTAATTTTGACCGAGTTGCTCAGGACAATATCCTTGAGTCTCACAGACTTCTATAAAGAGGACTGATTGCCAGCTGCTGCTCTTTGATTTTTAAAGCAGATGGGGCTGATCCCAGCCCTTGCTTAAAAGGAAATGATGAGGATGAGGGTAGAGAGTGATTGATTGGCTTTGAGGAGGCCCTGGGGTAAGACTGCTAGCAGGAATGCTCTGCTGGCAAACTAGTATGTGATAATGTTCTTCAAAGATTTTAGTGATGTTTTGTTGTAATTTGTTAGAATTCCTTTTTTGTTTTATTAGAAAGAAAAGTAAAAACCTGTGATGCAATGCTATGCCAGTAAATGTTTCACCATATGCTGTATGTTAAATCTACTTTGGGTTATAGTGGTGCTAAAGGCAGTGATGAACAGTACAAATATGAATGTTTGTAGCTTTTTGCCATTTTGTAGAAAGAAAAGATGAAAAATACCTGTTAGATCATTATCCCAGTTCTGTCTGTCAATGTAGAATTGTCCCCTATTTCATTATATAGGAAGCTTTGGTGAATAATTCATTAAAACTAATTTATCTGAGAAATTCTGCCACTTTGTTTGCTGGCAAATTGCAAAATTCTCGGATTTGTTTTTAGAAATTATTCATAAATGTCTGGAATAAACAAATCCCAGCTTGCTGGTAGGCTGTGCTCCGAGGGAGTAATGGCTGTATAAACTGATGGTGTGGCAGTTTCTCAAATACCAGAGTGTTTATGTTTCTTGATTGGATAGCTTCTGGAGCTAGCTAACACCTGGCGTGTGCTTAGCTAGGCAGTTAAATGCCAAAGGTGAAAATTTAAGTTTGGAGATTAGCTTTCTCTGACTGTCTGTAGTGAAACACTTGCCTAAAAAGAGAGCAGATAGGTGAAGACTTCAGGGATAACATTTTCAAAGCTGAGAACCACTCCCCACAATTGTTAGTGGGGTAGGTAAAGTCAAAATGTTTTCCCTATCATGATACACATTGGGAATGAATAGAAAGGCTGGTGCTTTAAATGAATGTGTATCAGAGAGTCTTTTTTAATTTTCTAGGAGCCTCTTCTTCAGTCTGCATTTTCCTGTGCTGAACTTTCTGCTTCCTACTCTTCTGTTTGGCTGCCTTTTCATTGCTGGAGCATACACACCATCCTATTGAATCTTAAAGACCCAGTGCCATGTACTTTTGAAGGTGAAGTTCCCATCGAGAGCAATGTTTAAAGGCCTATATGAAAAATCTGTTAATAAGCGAGAAAAGAAACAGCCCAAGAAATTAGATGAGTAATCTGTGTTATGCGGTGGTTTTGAAATTGGTATAAAATGTATTCACTGATACAATCTTTGCGCTCTGCACAGTGTGCAGCTCCAGCCCCTGCTGGTTCCTGTGCCCCGTTTAGTCTGAGGGACAGAGCTTGCAGTCCTGCTCTTAGGAAAGCACCAGCGTAGTGTGTGAAAGCTGCCCGCATCACCTGTTTGCGTTACCTTGCATGTGATAGTTGTTGCATCTATTTAAGGCTCTTCTTTGTGTGCTTTCATTAAGAAGTCTATTTCTTCATTTGCCCTACAGTGTTAGATTTTGAAGCCAATGAGACCATTATAATGCTTTAACCTGCCTTTTGCGTGATGCAGGCCACAGGGTTTCACCCCGTAATTCTTGTACTGAGCCCAAGAATTGCCCTGACTTTAAACTCCCTCTTTTCTCCCCGTAACGCAGGTGTCCTTACGCTCCTTGGTGTTCCCAAGTAGCCAGTGTACTTCAGTAACCGTAGGCAGGTCTGTGTGGTGCAGAGCTGGCACAGCATGGCTCCATCGGTTCTAGGCAGGCTGGCCGTGCAGCACCCAGAGAAGCTGCTACCTCAAGGGAAGGTGCAGCGTGTCACCAGCTCTGTGGTGATGTGCGGGGTACTTGAACCCTCTGCAGCTGGCTTCCCTTGCTCAGGATCAGGGCTGGCTCTTGTAGGGAAGAGTCAGCTCCCATCTGTTATATATACCTGTTACAATCCTGCTGAATATATCTCTGTTTTGAAATTAATGAAGACTGAAAATGAGGTTTTTTCCCCCTTCAGTTCTCTAGCAATGTCATGCTTGCTTTGCCTGCAGTTTCATATACTGTAAAGCGTTGTATGGGCAGCTCCCCGCTCTCCAGCAACTTCCAGCCTGTCTGGACAGCAGGAGTAAATTGTCTTCTGAGACACTAACGTACCAAAGCAGTAGATTTATGGCTTTCAGCCTAATACCTATCCTTATTATTGTGGGTGGTAATTCAGTTCTTTGTTTAAAAGGAGATATTTTTTTAAACTGACTCGCACATTTGTTCCTCTTCTTCAAAGGATTCTTCCATGCTGGGAAATCACCCACGGAAAGTTCTACAGAAAATTCAAGGAGGATCTGCAGGTTGGCGTAGCTTCCTTTGGCTTATTCAGGTACATTGTTAAATTAGCCATAATTCCATGTTACATACTCTTGGACTGCATGACAGAAGCAGAAATCCCTCTCTGGGTACTAACAGACTGGCAGACTTGGCCGATGACTTGTTACTGAATAGGCACAGGAAGCCTGTCCTTTCCCAGGATTTCTAAGCTATTTCCTCATTAAGCTCTTTAGGTGAGAGAGGAAGAATTAAAATAACTCATGGAACTCTGTTATCCTACCTGAGCATTTTCAGAGCTAACACACATCTTGTGCCTCAGGCCGGGATGTAAAAATCTCAGTTAAGGGACTTCACGTATGTATGTTAAGATATTCTAAACATCGTCATGTTGAGAAATAATGGCTGCATGTGCTTGTTGTGGTTCAAGATGTTCAGTAGCTCTCGTGGGGGTCTCTCAAGCTGAAGTCTTCTGTTGTTACTACCTAATTCCACCTAACACACAGCAGTGTGATTTCTGTGGTGATTTTATGACTTGAATTACTTGATTTAGTGATAATGCCAGATTATTGTGTTCCTACCCGTCTTTTTTCTTCTTCTGTTTTCACTTGTTCCTGCTTTTGTCCTGCCCTCAGTTTTGTCAAAGGAATTTGTTATACAGCAAAGTGGATCAGGGAACTGATCCAGCTTAAAAATCACCTGATTTTAAAGCCAGATCAGTCTCCTGACAGGTTTACATTGTGGCCTCTTGGGCACCTACGGGGAAGAAAAGTGTGGTATTACCATGAGCTGGTGACATGACATGAAGTCTTTAGCCACATAAATCCACTCTGAGAGACACTCACAGTGTTGGCTGGGCTCCACGTACAAAACGAGCAAAAATACTGCAGATCTTCTGACAGCTGTGTTAATGGCTGACCAAGAGGCCAGTCACTCACAAAAAGGAAGCACAGCCCTGAGATCAGTCTAACAAGGGTTGTTTGGTAGGAAGGCGCAGCGCTGGGGAAGCAATTTCTCTTGTGAGGAGGGTATGTGTAAAATCTGCCCACATGCCCTACTTTCTCTAGCTCCCTGCTCTTTCAGGCTGTCACTCTAGCTGTGACAGTGCCAAGTGCATGTGATACTAGGAGTGGGGTCTGGGAACACAGAGTGTGAATTTATTGTGGGTTGACTTTCCCTTTCAGTTTGCTAAGGGACTGTCAGTTTGGACTGTTGCACTGGGCTACTTGTTGAGTCCTGGACTCAGTGGGTTAATGGATCCGACCTGGGATTTCTTTGGTACTGCTAATGCAGGCTTGCTCTGTCAGAAGAAGCAGTATCTTGAAAGATCATAAAACCCAGGCCTTGGGGCAGTGAATCCCTTCTGCAGTCCTTTGAGACCGCTTTCTTTGCCCTGTAAGAATTCCTCTGGCTCATTCTCATGTCTCCATGCAGTATCTGCTCTTTGTTTCCTGCACATCTATATTTTTAAAATCTTATCTGCTAATGTGAAATACTTGTGCTTGGTCCATAGATTAGATACTGGGAAAATGTAGATGTAATTCTGGCTACCATTTCCAACTTCTCCTTTCTAGCCTTTGATCTATTTGTGGCCAGTGGTGGAGCGTGGCTTCCACAAGCTGTGGTCCCTAGAATTAAGTGGGTGTGATGAAGGATCCATCAGACTTCTCCACTTTTAAGCTGGATACCATCACAAAAGGCACAGATTCAGATGCAGGAATGGCTTTCTCTGGGATTGTTATGAGTCCCCTCCATCAGCTAGCTCCCTGTCCTGCTTCTGCCTTGGAAACTCCTGCAGAAATGCTGTTTGTTGTTGAAAGGATTCTTAGGGAAACAGTAATAAGAATGCTCTAGTTTCTTGTCCTGTAAAGATCAATTTTCAGGATTCTGGCCATAATCCTCCAAGGTGATCTTCATGTGGATAATTGCAGGTGATGATTAGCCTTATGACTCTTTCTTTTGGTGGGCCCTTTCTGGGAGGGGAGGGGGAGTGTTTGAGGGGAAACTGAGGCGTACTGAAGTGAACAAGCTTGTTTGTAATGTTGTAGCCAGTTAGGAGCAGACTAGTAGTACTAGGCAATAGAATCAGGTCTACAGAATACTTTGCTTAGCTTTTTTCCCTTGTCCCACCCATTTTTTTTGTTTGTGGACCCTTGATTAGTAAGTGTAGCAAGACAATGGGGGCTTGCTTTTCTTAGTTCCCCTCTCAGTCCTTTCAGAGGAATCTACAGACCTCTAGTACTTCGTGCCCTACAGTTTAAAAATGCACCAAGCAATCTCATATTCTGTTCTCTGACTTTCCTTTGACCCGTAACTCAGAAATAATTACAACAGAAAAAAGCAAAGTGGCCGTCTCTAGAAATACTTTAGTATTTGTGAGGGTTTCAAAACACAGAGCTATGGAAATGGCCTGATTGTAGGTGAGTCTTCTGCAGCCAAGATCCTGACCAACTTGTAAGTTTACTATCTCTTTCTGATATATTGCTCAGATATGCAGAATAGATTTTTGGTTTGTCTCTGCAAGTCATCTTTCACATGGGTTCCAGTTAGTCTTGAAAAGGAACTTAGTCTGATCTTGAGAGAGAAATGTAGAAAGGAGAACTAGTCAGGCACACCCTGTTTCCACACATCTCCATATTTGTGCTTCCTTCACTCTTTGCGATCAGCGTTGCACTGCTAGTTCCCTCTTGGGCTCACAAAATGATGCAGGATGGCATTTCAAGTTGCAGACACTGAAACCAAAGGCCTTTTTATGGCATCTCAGTTGTGCCTCCTTTGTTCACTTGAAACAGGTTTTTCAAATATAAGAAGCTTACTTAACCCAGGATTTAAAGCTATTTTTATCCAGCATGAAATGTCCATGGAGAGAAGGCGTTCAGAGATAAAGGACAGCACTGTTTGTTTTTCTCAAGGTGTCTTTTATGCCTGGGAGAGGTGAAACTATTTTCCAGAAAACCCAGATGATATTTGGATATCCTGCACACCCACGCTGTTTGGGTCAACTCTTTGAGGGACAGAGGCAGATTCATTTGCAAAAGCCCACTGGTGTAGTCAATTGAAATCATCCGAACCCAACTGCTTTGGGTGGCACTAAATTCTGCTGAGGCTCTGGCTCCTTTCTGAGATCTGAGTCCTATCAAACACGTGAAGACTTCTCCTTCCCAGACCACTGCTCCTGCACTATTTGTAATAATTATTACAATAATTATTATGGTATTATTAGAAATAGTTGTAATAACATATCGAAGTGTTGGATCTTTTTAAAACACTGACCTGTTGTACAGCTCGGAGGTTAACACTCCGTTATGCTTCAGTTCCCCAGTAGTAATTGGAAGTGTTTATGTAGCTGCCAACTTGCAGGGGTGAGCTTTGCAGAATTAAAAATGCTGGGGCGAAGATAACGATTTTGCAGGCTTTCCGAGAGCAGGCATGTCACTATTACCCGACAGATTCGCTCCACCTTAAATGGAGAAGCGTGTCTGTTGCCATTGTGAGCTTTCCTTCACTCCAATTACAGTGCTTTTCCCCTCCTGACAGCAAAGGCACGGAGTCCCTTGTTAGGGCTTGCATGAGAACTGGATTATTATTTTTTTCAGTCAAGTAAATGACCACAGCACCAACCCCAGTCCCAACAACACCCAGCAATTTGCTCAGCTGGAGAGCTTGCCGGTTTCGCACAGCAGATGTTTAATGCCGTGCCCGCTATAATGTGCACAATAACTGCCCTTCCCGACTGTGCAGCCACACAAAGCACCCTGAATCCAGGGGGTTATTAAAAAGCCACTATACCAGAGTTAACATTAAACAAGAGCTCAGTTAAAAAAGATGTGCTTGTTGTAGCTGGAGGTTTAGCAACGTGGGCTTTTGAGTCAGAAGTGTGTTAAACTCGATGGTAACAGACTAAAAATGATGTGAGTCTGTAGAAGAAACCATGTTCTGCAATCCACATAAAGGATCAGCATTGTCTCAGGTGTTGGAAGGCCAGTACTCAGCCTTGCTCTCTTGCAGCTCCTCCTGAATGGCCACACTGTGCTGCCTTCTCAAGCAAGCTTACTGTGGAGCTTCTGGAAGTCAACTCTTTTCCCCTTCCTAGCATCATGAAAAGTTGTGGTATTTTCACGGGGAGTGTTACTTCCCAAGTACCTGATGAACCAAACAATGGGCTCCAGTCCCAGCTGCACTGAGAGTTTTCACAGCAGTTATAACTTGCCTCTTTAACACTCATATCCCAGAAGTGGATCCTGCTGCTTTTACACATATTCAGTACCAAAGCCCACAGGAGGGCTGCGGATTTCAGCCTCTGCAAGGCCTGTCATCACTTGTGGGTCAGAGGTTTAGTAACTAGCCAAAGCCCAGAGAGGAAGTTGGGCATGTGTCTTTGTCCTAGCAGCAATGCTAGCTTATGCAACTCTCTGACCATCCAGTGACCTGAACTGTGGAACTGCTTAGGCTGAATATATACTTTTTTTTAAAAAGTTTGGGGTCCCTCCCCCCCCATTATAGCCTGCTCTTTTCCGTCATTTAGCTCATCCAAACAGCCAGACTGATGCTGCTTCTGGCACAATGGAAAAAGTGGTTCTAGATCATGCTTAGTTGGTTCTTGTAGCTGTGTTACTCAGCATCTTACTGTTACTGTAATGTCACTAAACTCCCAGGAGTTCCTCCGAACGTCTTCAGGAACGTGGAGAACCTCTCCAAATAGCACTGAGAACCCCCACTGAAAACAGACTGTCTAAATCTGATGCAAAACCGCTATTTGAGAAGAAACAAGTCAATGAGTTTGCCACCCCGACCCATTAACACAAACTAATATATGCACCAAAAAACATCTGCATTGCAAAGTTCTCCAGAGGCTGAGGATAACCAGGCTACTTCTGGAATCTCGGTCTTGGCCTTTTTCAGAGGGTGGGTAACCCCTGAGGTGTATAAGGCTGTGTTAACAAATGCCAGGGCTCAGACTAGTAAAGAACCTAGGAAGAATGTGTCCATACCAGCTCTCTTGGAAATCTTACCTCTTAATCCTAGTGGGCCTCACGGCTCTGTGGAGCTGGCTGCTTTGACTTTTTTATTTTTGGTTTAATATACAGCTGCTTCTCTTTGAGCTGAGCTGGAACTGTAGCTGCTACTGCCTTCTCTAGTGATCAGAAATACTTATAGAAGTGTTGGCTCCAGCTCCCATACAAATAATGAAACCAACAGCCAAGAAATGTGAGGAAAATACAAATACCCTGGAGAGAGAGAGATGGCATGGCTGTGGTTTTCCACCCACCTCCCATGCCCTCCTTCTCCCTGCTGTGGAAGTTTGTTAGAAAGTTGCAGAATAAAAGTTGCTATGGGATCTTTTTCTCCTTCGTAACAGTGCAGAGCTCCAGGTTTTCTTTTATAAATGACTCCAGAGAAACGGCCTGCAGGACTACATGCTCGCCCTCCATATATCCTGGGAGCTCAAGGTCTCCTTTGGGATTCCAAGTGTGCTCTAGCAAGCGAATGGGTGCTGGTTGTTCTCAGCACCTTGCAGAAATAACCTGGGTGTGTTGCAGGGCAGGAGGGGGCAGTTTAGGATTTATTTCCACACTCTCCCCCCAGCATCCAGGACTCAGTCCTGCTGTCCAAAGGTAGCTTCAAACTTTCATTCATTTCACTGTGTGAGGGTCTAGACCGCAGGTTTACTGTGCCCAGAATATCCCCAGTCAGACCACACATGGGACCCTGAAAACCTGCTCTAAAGGCACAGCTTTGACTGCCTGTAGCCAGCAGATTCTTCTATGTCCCTCTCCGAAGAAAGAAGGTGGCCTACCACACCTCGGAACAGGCTTTGAAATAAGAATTTGTGTTTAAAAGGCACTTTTCAGTTGTGTTGATTAATGGTATTAATCCTTACCCTGATGTTTGTGATGCAGGCAACTCCTTGGTGGTGTTGCCGGTGCCCCGGCAGCTCTGAATGTGTGCAGGCACTGGGGAGGGCACAGACACTGACCACTGGTGTGTTGCTTCAGATCTAGCCTTATTCAGAAAGGCTCAGGATTGCTATGGCAACCCCAAACACAAACTGTAAAGGATTCCTGCTAAACCCCAAAAAGGTTCACACTTCAAGGGCTTTTCTCTCTTTCACTTTTTTTATTCTCTTCATCGCAGAAATCTTCTGAGCAGATGGGCCTATAGCTGCTTTATTATGGACCCTTTGTGTACTGGGAGCCCTTTGTTCCCTGACTTTGCAAGGCAGAGCAAATGCAGCTGCTCTTGGAGTCGGTGGGAATATCAGGTGTTTGTTTCCCAGTTAAACAGGATCCTTGCAATGAAATTGCCAGGTCCAGTGGCAGTTTTCAGTTTCAGAGTATCTTGGGGGGGGGGTGGGGTCTGTAACTCTGGTCTTTCATTGCTCTGTTTGGAAAGCCTCTCCCTTACTAGAGCCAGAAGAGCTTTAGTGCATTTTCTGACTTTTAAGGGCCAGAAGCCCGGGGGGATGAGCTCTGTTAAATCTTGTCAGATTATTGCCTCATCTACCCCTTACACCCTGCCCTGAAAGGCTACGAACTTGACTGCAGAAGCAACTACTCGATAGCTACATGCACACCTCTAACTGCAGCTTAGAGTACTGTGAGCTTCCGTGGACGGGAATTTATTTTGTTGCTGCTTGGACTGCGGGGGGGTTTGTGTCTCTGGCTGTTTGCTTGGTCCCATCTTGGATATCCGTTACAGTGGCATAATCGACCCTTTAATTTTTCTGTCCTTATCCTCCTTACGCAAACAACATGTTTACACAAAGCTCTGTCGGTAGGATGAGCTTTGTGATGAACAGGAGATTTGGGGAATTCCTTAGCTTGCCCACAACGTAGCAGAGTAACTCGGGGATCTCTCATCATCTTTTATTCTTTATACGCTGAATGCACTTCAGAACCATCTCCCTCTCCCAGGCTGAAGCGTGAAAAGCAGCGCTGTTCAGCCCACAGATCTTCGTGTCCTTGACTCTGGTGGACAGAAGGCATGCCTACATGGCTAGTATTTTCTCTGCTTCCAAGAGAAACTTCTTTATTTGCTCTGAGTCACACTGGATGTTACTGGTGGATCCATGGTTACACAAGTCACTCTTCTGCTACCTGCCTAGAATTTACCACATGACTATCAATTGACAGACCTTCATAGGCATGATCCTGAATTTAGCTGATTTATCTCAGCTGATTCTGACTGCTGAAAAAATTCCCTCTGAGTCCATCCAAGACTTTACACAAATGGATGTGGTGTGCACAGCTTATAGAACAACACATTTGCACTTGCATCCTTTGGCTGAAAGGGGAACCAGCTGTATGGGAGAGGGGATTTCCTGGATTATAGCAGTTGAAACAGGGAATAGGGAAAATTCAGCCAAAAAGACTCTTTAAATTTTTCTGAAGAACATGCCTCTGTGAGCTTCCAGGCATACCTGGCTTTTATTGTCTCTGTGATAAAAACTGAAATCTCTTTTTATTATATTTTTAACCGGAAGTAGCAGATCAGCATGCCCAAAAGTGCATAGGAGCAACCTGAGGAGTTGCTAAATACAGGAAAGTAAAGGTGATGTGAGGGGGTTATTGTCTGATTGAGCTTTAAAGAATAGAATGTGCAGTACTTCATCATAGAATCTTATATGACTGTGTTTTAGGAACGTATTTGTTAAATAGTGAGTTTGGTTCAGTAGTGCCCTTGGTGCCAAGTGTGGGAAGATCTCCTTTTTGTTTTAATACCAGGTCTGAGCAGCTATAGACTCCCAGACAATATTTCTGGCCGTGAATGATTGCAGCACATACGAAACTACTGGCGCAGCATGAAAACTCTCCCACAGGAATCATTCAGGAGTGATTACCCCCCCCCTCCACCTCAAGCCTGCAACACAGCAGATGTTTGCAGGGCATACCAATCTAGCAATAATTATAGTATCAATCCTATTACTTCTGAATGAAAATGCGTAAGAGAACTATGTGTACAAAACCCCAAAATATTTCCTGGGCATAAAGTCAAAGCAGAATAATTTAACCACATCAAATTATTTCATGTTTCGGGGACTTTTTTACATGTTAATACCTGAAAGTCAACATGTTCTCAAAGAAAGCAGAGGTTTTGCAGAAACAGTCCTTAGTAGAAGGTGAATATTTTGTCATTATGACCCATTTTCCCAAGGGGATGTTTAGAGGAGTAATGTTCAAAACTTGGGTGTGCGTGCAAGTTAGGGGCAAAAGTCTAATTTGCACATGTTTTTGCCATGACTGTAAGAATGGAATTAAACTGAGTTGGTGCTAGGGGATTAGTAATGCTCTGGGTCTGAACAGAAGTGTGAGGGGGTGGGAGGTGGTTCTAGTTTCATGATTCCTGCTAATGGCAACCCTGGCGTGTATACTATTAGCCTACTTGATTAGCATCACGGACTCATATGTAAATGGTGGAGCTATTCTACTCTGCCAGCCTCTGGGCTGAGGAGCTGGAAGGGCTGGGCAGCAAAGCCTTGTGATATAGCAGTTGATAATGAACTTTTGCTAGCTGAAGGCTTAGCATGGCCTCCTTCTCCCCTGCTAATGGCAAAGCTCCAGTCAAAGCCTCCTTCCTACAGTGAAGTCACCAGCTCTCTCTAGGACACAAGGCAGCTTGTACACTCCAGTTCTCATTGCTCATGTTCAAAGGCATGGATTGAAATCCCTGGTCTGCTTCTCGACAAGCTGCACGGTCACAGATATGTGTTCCCTGGGCCCTTGTGTTAGGTACGACGGCCCTCCAGAATAAATAACTGCAACAGTGCTTGCTGAATCACACAACTTGTACAGACAAAGGAGAGAGCATTAGCTTCTCTTTTCTGTCTGCAAGAAAAATAACCAAGGCAATCCATCCCTTCCCAGAAAGTGGAAGTAGGAGTAAGTAGCTGTAGAATCTTACAGGGCAGATGTCCGATAAATCCATTCAGTTTAGTTCTCCCTCATGGAAAATAAAGGAATGTAAGAACTCAGCTATTACCAGTGCCCCGAGCAGGAGCTTAGCAGCTAGCAGTAGCGACAGCTCAGATTATTAGTGTATTTATAATACAGTCTTTTAAGTCTGCCACATGGAAGGATTTGTGAGTCAGCAAATAGGTCTGCAAGGGACAGGCCAGCACAGAAAGGAAAACTGTCAGGAATTATTCAACCCTGAACATGCCCGGTTCTGCCTCTGTTTCCTTTAGCAGTAACTATTGTTCTGGGAATGAGAGGTTTGTTATTTTTAATGTCTTTGAAAGCTAAGTGCACAGAAGGCAAAGAGAAGTGCTGGTTTGTGACCGGTTATACTGAAGCAGGTCAGCCTGCCTGAGTTGCCATGGGCACAGTCAAACTGCACAGGGGCGTTGTACCAAATCACCCGTCGTGCAAAGACTGCTACCCGGTTTATTCCCTTAACCTACATTTGGAAAAATGTCGTGCTTTACAGATGCACATTGGAGGAGGGTTGGGGAACTGATTGACTTTCTAATAGGTTTAGAGCTGGAGATACCTATTTAGGGCTTATAGGAAGGAGAGCCCTTAATCCTGTTCAATCTGGAGGTTCCTTGCAGGACTGAGACCACAGAGAGCCCAAAACCAAAATGCAGAGTGATGTCTAGCTGTTAGTTGTTCAGCACTCAGTACTTTTTTTAGTTACATAATGTGGAAGACCCCAGTGATATATAACTTTTTGCATTTAAACTTTAGGGGAAAATAAACTTACCACTTACTGTTGTGACAAGCCAGAAAGCAGCAGCTGAATGCCACAGTATAAAGGGGAGACTTGAATGAAATGGATGCACAACTCATACCAAAAGTTAGTTAGATCAAGATGCTTAATTCACATTAGCATCTTTAAAAGCTTTTGCTAAACACAGATCTTAATCACCTGTGCTCACTGATGGTTCCTTTCTGCTTTTTTTAGCAGTAGTAATCCAGGTAACCTGGACAAACTCCAACATGGGTAATTATGTTCTCCTGACCTAAATTCCTCTTGGTGTTTCAGATGGATACTATTCTTGGGGTCAACTGGCGATTGCTGTTACGTGCACTCTTACAGGCTTTCTGTGTTTCATCAGAGTTAGCTGGTTATCACTGGCTGTACAGCCTGTCTTGGGTCCACTGTGGTGTTTATAAACTCAAAAATCCCTTGGTAGGGATAAAGTGGGAGAGGAATTAGTAAACCTCATTCACATTTTACAGCATCTACTTAAATGTTTTTGTTGCTGGATATCAGATATGTATTAGATTAGGTCAGCTATTTTAGCATAGATATATGCTCTGTGATGTGGTTATTGTAGACACTTCAATAGGCAGTCCTAGAACTTCAGATTTATCACTGGAGAATGGATGCCCATGATTCTGCCAAGCACAGACTAAAACACACATACGCATGAAGCCTGTTTGGGTTGGATTTTTTTTGTGTTTGGGGTTTTTTTACGAAGACTCCAAGAGGAGGAAACTGCAGAAGGATAAAGCACATCTAGTAGATCACCCTGGGGGTATCAGCTGTGAATCAACATTAGCTAAATTTACTAGGTGTTCTTCCACATCTTGATTTCAGTCTGCTCTGAGTGTGCAATACGCACACACTTTCACTGTTGTGCTAGCCATTTTGTGTTTTTATTAAAAAAAAAAAAAGTGCTGAACCTCATCCTTCAGCCGGTGCTTGAATTTTACACACCGTCATTTGTTAGATCCTTGATATGACCTGAGCTGCTGACACGTACCCAGACAGGCTCCCTTCATCAGTCAGGCAGGCGCAGGAAAACAGGGACCGACCTTTCAGGGTTTAGTACAGGAAGCAAAGACGTGTGTAGGAAGGGATCAGAAGGGAAGTCGGTGTCAAAAGCCCGGACTGGAAGAAGGATGGGACAGGAAGTAGGAGGGTGGCTGGAGGGGAAGAGAAAAGCTGCTGCTGCTGCTAAAGGACATGGTAGAGTATGAAAAAGCTCTGTGGCGGAAAGTGGAAAGGTGGAGTGTCAGTGGGTAAAAGAAGAGTAGAGGATGGAGCTGTGAGTAGAAAGGACAAGGCCTGGGACTGGAAACAGGAAATAGCGCAAAGCCACTGCCAAGAGGAAGCCGGCAAAAATCCAGTCTCGCCAGCATCCCCGCCATGCTGAAGTTCCCACTCTCCCTCCTTTCAGTGTAGCACATCGGGTGAGCTGCAGCCACTCACAGTGAAGGCTCACTGTTTGATGTCGGGTCACAGCCACAAAGCCGTTGCCCTTTCATTAGTGCGGTAAAATCCATGAATTGTCTATGTTTGACTACCTAAGTCTTGTTGTTTGCTCGGATACAGGCACAGTTAGTATTTTAAACAAATGGAGATGCACAAAATGGGCCAGATGATTCCCTGATGCATTAAACGTGGGTGTACTTGACCCAAAATCTTTTAAAATCACATTTACTTCTCTCTGTCACTAGCAAAAGTGAGAGTTACCGATGCTGGAGCCAGCTGAGGCCACTGCTTCCTTAGAGGGCATTATATACACTTGCAGTGGGGACAGGAATGACTGCAGCCTGTAGCTCGGTATCTGGAATAAAGCACTCCTGGGGTTTGGAGAGGACTCGGTAGTTACTGTGCTGTGTTGCTGCAGCCACTCTGGGTGTCTGAACCTGGAGCAGAGCCCACTGCGATGTTTTCTAGAGGTGTTACGAGAATTAAGAAGAGTTTGCACAATCACTTTCAACTGGCTTCCAAAATGGGTTTGTTACTGGTTTTATGTGAGAAAAGTAAGCAGATTAATTGGTTTTTATGTCCGTTTACACTTCAGTGGAAAGTAGGAAACCCCCTTGCAAATTAAATCTGCCATGAACTCAGCCGGTTTCTTAGCATTAGCATTTTTTGCTCCTTTTCACTTTTGTTTTTGGGCTACATTAAAGCTTCCCAAAACTGAAGCACAAGAGGTAGAAGACTTCTGGTCTCCCAGGATACATGTTGTGTAAAGCCCCTTTCTCTGCATAAACACAGACTTGAAATGCCACAAGCAGCCCGAGATAAGCAACAGTTTCTGAGAGGAACTGAGAAATTAGAGACTTTCTTTCGTGGGAAGTGCATACTGAGACACGTAACAAAAACATGGCCAAAGGCCCACGGTGTTACTGCCACTGTTGACTGTGGTACAGAAGAAAACTGTCACAGTACCAGTTTCAGAACTACATCATTAAATGGTTGATGATGATAACCATTACCACGGTGACGTTGTTCTCCGCCAGCCTTTTATCTTTGAGCTGAAAGCATGTCACACACATGTTCGCTATTAAACTTCATAGCGCTACCCTGGAGTAGATAACCATATAGCAACGGAACTGGAGTCACTCAGTGCTTACCTCGCAGTAAAAATAGGAAAGAGAAAGCAGACACAGCTCTGGCAGAGATGCCAGAAAAATATCTACTGCCCACAAAGGTCAGGATGTTTTCACCAGAGGGAATATTTCCCTCCCACTCATTGCTTTCCCACTAATAAAAAAGCTGGTTAGTTAAAACTGCTTTTTTGGGCTGTCTAGCTCCAAAACTGACATCTGAAATTACATCACTTAATTGCCTTTTTTGCATATCTTCTGGTCTTTTGTGTGATGAGTCAATAAAATCAGCATATGTTGGAGTTCACATAGGAGGTATATGTACGTTTCCTGTGCAATGCAAATAGGAGTGAGCAAATACATGTAGTGAGTGCCCTGTTACCCAGTTACCATAGAGACAGTACATTAAAAGAACCGTTTTCCTTATTCCTTATCACTGATCTAGAATTAAAACCAACACCTTTTCTCTTGTTGAGTTCTTCTGGCTTCTGTTGCACATTGACCAGCAGTTCAGCACCTTGTCTTATCCTTCTGATTAAGATCGATGAACAGCCTGTTTCATGCACAGTCCTCTAAGCTGCTGAAAACAAGAATGCAGGTTCAGTCCCACCATCTCTGGGGTTGAGCAGAGCTCTCCACATTGTTCCTTAAACTGTGCTCACACAGTTTCCTGTTTGGGTGCAAAAAAGTGGCTAAAGAGATCTTGGTGCTTCCTGTTGTAGTCTCAGTACAGCCAGTTCTTCCACAGCAGCAGCTGCCTGTCAGCGTATCTCTCTGAAAGGCACTTGAGTTAATTTTTCACATTCTTATCAGTTCAGATGGCTCATTTTTAAGAGCAGTTTCAAAACCTAATTTCAAGTGGCCAAAAAATAACCAGATAAAATGGGTTCTTTGCTCAGCTAATGCTTTTACAATCCAGGCTTGGGTTTGTGTCAGGGAAGCACAAGGCACTCTGGAGACAGTTAATACCCTGGAAAAGCTCTGTAAGCCTTGCAAAGAAGGTACAGGATATCTGAATCAAAGTTCTGCAGACGCTGCTGTTCCTTGGCTATATTTTCTCTGAGGTTTAGAAAAAGGTCTTGATATTTGTTAGCTCCTACAACTTAAATGTCTGTTGGTTTACTGAGGTGGAAGGTGGTGTGCTCTGGATGCTGCTGCAGTGTGGATTGGGGATGCACCCCCAACTCCCATAGCTCTTAGGTACGCTACCTAGCTGCAACCTCATTGCACGGTGCTGCTAAGCTTTGCAGCTGAGGCTCTTCAGTCAGTTTGGGGGAATTAGTGTCACGGTGATCAGGGTTAACAGATTCATTGAAAAGTCAGCAAGACTTACAAGCAATGAAAAACAATTCTAATTGAGGCTTCTTTCTTTTTCTGGTTGGTTTGACCGCAGTCTTTCCAAGATGCCAACTCTGAAGAGAAGCTCTGGAAAAGCCAACAGGGAGATCTCTAAGAAGAAAACAAGTTTTTAAAATGTACAGGGGGGTCAATGCAGTTCAGGTGACTAAGGATTTGTGTTACAGGAGCCCTCAAAAACAGCTTAGTGAAGGCAATGCCCCTATTCCAGAGCATATTCCTTCCCCCAAGGTTGTTTATGTTCAAGAGATAAAAGGACATAAACCCAGTGACATCATGGTACACCTTTTTGCCACCTTCAATATCCCCTCCCCAATTTTAACATCTACTTTGAGTCTGGTTTCTGCTCTACATTATTTTCTCATTAATTGCAGAATAATTCTTCAATTACTGTAGACTGGAGAACAGAAAAATCCATCTGTCAGATGCTCTGTGTCCTTATGACTCCTTCTGACCTAAATTTGGGAAGGCTTCACCTTGTACCTCTTTTCCATTCCCTCAGGGTGCGGACTCCCAGGCACCAACAGATTAAATTGAAGTACCAAGTGCCAGCAGTCTGCCCTGTCTAGCTCCCAGCAATCAATAGTCTCACAGAAGGGACCAGCGAACTGTGTATGAAGCAGCATCCCGAATCACGCTGTAATTTATAGGCCATGATATTCAAGTGGTGAAACCAGAGCTGTTTACTTAGATATGCAAGGCCAGAAACAGGTGATGTAAAGTTCCCTTTCTGCTTCAGGGCAAAGAAAGCCTTGGATCCAAGAGGATGTCTTTAGGAATAAACTTAATTAGACATTGCCTCTTTTTGTCCTCATCTGGACACCTGGCGCTGTTTGTGCGGTGTGATAAACAGCAGCACATAATTCAGGGTCAGAAGGACCCAGCAGTGTTGGTGAGGCAGGAGGTGGTGTCTGGGAGTTTTTTAAGTACTTGTATGCTGTAATTTTATGAATCTGTTGACTTTCCAGATACAGTAATAAGCACTTTTGCATCTTCAAAGCACTTACAGATACTATCTCGCTTAATCTCCTGGCAAGAAAAATAAGAAAATGATCGGTAACAGAGATAAGCAAATGATTAAATTTTGTAAAAGAACTGAAAGCCCACGGGGAATTAAAGGCCTGTTGTCAAGCTAAATCAAAGCAATGGAAATGAGCTGGAACTTGGATCTAGCCAAGGTTTCTAGTAGGCAGAAGTGAATTGCACCACTGAATATGGTCTAGGTGTGGAGGCCCTTGCCCAGTGGAAGGGCAGAAGAGAGTAAGGACAGAACTATACGAAGAGCTGAGATCCCAGGGGAACAGGGCTCATACCATCATTGCCAGCAGAATAGTGGGACTGGCAATGGCTGGTGCAGAGAAAACCGCTCTCCCTCCAGCCATTTGGGTCCTTCCACCAGCGCAGAGAGCTCGTGGCTATCCTTGGGAACTGCCCACCCTGCCCTGGCCAGAGCCAGGTCTGCTGCTGCCCTTCTGTGACTCACTAACGTCACTGTGTTGGGAACACATGCTCCCAGGGACAGAGTGTTTTGCTGTTGACTTCAGCGTGGCCAAGATTCCACATGTAAATTGCCTTAAAATCTTTGGCACTTGGCTGCGTCTCGTTTCTCTTACAAATCCCCAAGGTCATGATTCAACAATATAATAAATCCAGCTTAAGGGCTCCGCGTGTGGGATCAGAAAAGTCATGACACAGGATCGCATCACGCAGAGCGCTGACCCAGAGTAAGAAAATTTGCCTGTTCAAGTGTGTGAAAAAGTCACGGCGACTTTACTTGGACCAGAAGTCTCACTCCTAGACAAGGCATCTTCTGCAGGTACTGCTCCAGCATTTTACTCTGTCAGAAACTGTCCTCTTCTAGGCAGGGGAAAATCAGCGTAAACGCTGTGTTCTGCGCTCCAGCTATGTCACCGGACACACGATCACGTGCCGATGGCTGATGCACATCATGTGTGCTCCTGGCAGATCAGCAGTGCAGAGGTGTGGTATTAATGATCACAGAACCAGGGCCTCAGTCCAGAACCATGGAAAGATGCTTGAAAAGAGGAACAGCACTTTTTCAGAGGCGCTCGGAGGAGATTAGCGTAGCCGTTCCTCCTGGCCCTTTCATCAGGGAGGTGAGCAAAGCTGCACAGGCAAATGACTGCAAAGGATTCTCCCTAACGCACTGGAAAGACTTAAGAGTCCAGTGAGAGATCACCAAATGCGAAAGCAGCTGTGAAGCATTCCAGCTGTGGCTGGAACGGAGAGCAGCTCCTCCCAGTCCCTCATGTGAAGATTTCCTAAGATGGCCCTGTCTGAAATAGTTTAAATGCTTTGTTGGAGCAATGGAAAGCCTAGCAAATCAAGGTGATTCATTCAATAAATTTCTTTCGCTAACAGCACCTGATTTTAAGGAAATAAATTATACTTTCATGTAAAGGAAGTAGCAGTCCCAAACCAAGTTCCTACTGAGGAAAAGAATTGACCCAGTGGCAGATTTGCTTGAGTCTTTCTGGATTTTTTGTGGCCTGAAGCCATCCATGCATTTGCTTTCCATGTTTCAACAGGACAACTTTTCCCTGTGAGACATGTTATATTGTGTGGTGCAGTTTTCTTACCCATTTCCACATGGTCACTTTGAAGGAGGAAGGTCATTGTGTGATGCAGGTGCCAGGTGAGCATTTCACACTAACTGGGGACATTTCTTTGTGGTCCCTTGACCATGCCGCTAAATCCTCCCAGTGCTAGAAATAACAGCTAAGACATCTGAGGTCACATTCACCATGACCAGAACAATCCTGCCATCTCTTCCAGAAAACAAGGGGTTGCAGTAAACAAGGGAGAGGCTTCCCAAAAGGACTCATTTCACAGTGAGCTCAGTCCATCATGAGCCACAGAGAGCTGAAGCAGTTTATTGTAGTACTCCCGCAGGTCACCGCCGGTGGAGGGTGAACATGGATGTTAGCGGTGTTTACAAATCTGAAGGCTTTGACTGATCTGTTTAGGGACAGAGTCCTTCTTGAGCCATGGTGTTATTTGTACTTCAGTTCAGCTGTTTTGTCTTTAGAGCTGTTAAATATAATCTGTGCTGAAAGGGAAAAATGGTAATTAATGCATTAGTGATAATGCTCATTGCTTTCTTGCACAGTTTGTGTACAGAGCACACAACATGGCACAGCCCCAAGGTCTTACCCACTGCAACAACCCATGGAGGAGAGCTCCAGGGATGGGACTTTTCAATGTCATAACACTGCTCTGAAGCACGCAGGGTATTTTGTTCTACTGCGAGGCAAAGTCTCCAGTCAGATAGTTATTATGGCTGACTCTTTAATAACAAAAAACCCGCTCCAAAAGCAAACAGAATGAAAGCGTGTAAGGAAAGATGCTAATTCAATTTCTTGGAGTCCATAAAAACCGCAAAATCCCTGGAACAGTTGGGTTCCTGGCACTAAAGCAAAATCAGAGAGGCGGGGGGAAAAAAGGGTGAATGATAGCTGGGCATGTAAAATAATCACAGTCAAGTTTTGTTTCTTTTTTAAGCAAGACAAATGAGTAGGATTATCATGATAGGAAATAGTACAGAAACATTCAGATGGTTAAGATTCTCGTCAGGACTGAGGCTCTGCTGTGTTCAGTCTTATATCAATACATAATAGGATGCAGTCCCTAGCCTGCAGAAATGATGTGCTGAAAAGCAAGGCTCAGAGGGGCTGGGGAGGGACAGAGGCACAGGGAAGGGAAGCAACATCCCCCAGGCAGACAATAGCTTAGTGGCAGCGGCAAAAATAGAATCGGAGCTGGCTTCTTCCCACACTGATGTGACGGGATCTCACTCCCTCCTTGACTGATTGTTGTGAAATAAGTCATCGTTTGCAGAAATGAGACACATGCTACTCCCACACTTAGCTGCAAATCTCTTCCATGCAGCGGTTTTCAGCTGTTTGGTGAGCTGTAGGTTTTCTACTGGATGTGTGGTCCCTGAAGAGCGAATTGAAGCCTACTTACAATAAGATCGCTTTTCTTAGTAGTTTTATGGATCCCTTAGAAATAGTCCTTGGAATCCCAGGTGTCTGCAAATTACAGTTTAAAAGCCTGTGTTTTGCAAGACTCCCTTATACATTCTTCTCTTTACACATTCTTGGTCTTAGTTATTTTTTGGATATTTATACACTAAAGACTAACAGCTGCAGAAACTCTGAGCCACCCCATTTTTTGTTATCTTCTTTGGACTAAAGTAAATGGAATAATTGAAATTTTCATGCTGAATGAAAACTGTGAAAGTGAATTAAAGTGTCTACAACAACTCAGGAATGTAGGATCAAAAATTGCATCCAAGCTAATTTGACTTCCTTTGAAACCCAGGGCCCCTGAGGTACACGTGTTACCAACAAACTTGGGGGGTCTCCAGATGAGCTTCTGATCAATACTGCAAACGTTTACCATTGGACCCAGGAATCAATATTTTAGAAATCTCCATGGAGATAATTGCCATGGCAATTCAACAATGCCTAGTCTGTGAAACACAATCATGTTTATACCTCTAATTTGTCAAAAATGCCTTTTTTCCATTCTTGCAATGTGCTAGAAAAAGGAAAAGATATTGCATGTTGGATTAGATTTCCAATTACTAGCAAAATACTCGGTTGTTGACGGATATGTCTTCCTGTTGGAAATGGATGTAAACCAGAATAGGAAAGCTGAACTGATCAGGCTGAGGTCTTTCGAAGTGAAAAATAGAACAATTACCGGATGCAAGTAGATAAAAGTTTTCCTACGGGACAAAAATTCCTTGGAACATGCTGGTTTTGCAAAACTAAAACCTTCCCCAGGAACGTGTCAATCCAAGTTAGCACTGAAGGAAAACAAAGATAAGTTGAATTGTTTAAATTGCTTTTATTTGTTATTTATTACTTTTTGAAGAAATAACAATAGAAGAAATGTCACTGTTAAGACACAATTTCTACAGCTCTTTATACATATACAAATGTTATATCGGAATCAACACAGAACAGTTTTGTCTGTCAAAACCCCAAATTTTACTTTGCTAGAGGCATCACAACTTTGTGTTGGGTTTTTTTGTTTGTTTTGCAACAAAGCAAATTTGGAATTACAGCCTTATGGAAAAAAATTAGGCTGGAAGGGACCTCTTGGAGGCCACATGGTCCAACCTCCTGCTCACAGCACAGCGAATTTCAGAGTTAGATCAGGCTGCGGAGCACCTTGTCCACTCACTGAACTTCTGCAAGCACTGAGATTCCACAGCCTCTCTGAGTCCCTGTTCCAGTGCTTCACGACTCCTTATGAACCTTTTTCCCCCCTTAAATTTGACCAGCTTTTCGTTTTCTGTAACTTGTGACCACCTCCTCTCAAACCACTGCATAGCATTGTCCTGGGAAGTTGAGTTGGAAAAGGATAAGCATGGAGGTTTCTCCTCCCCAGGCATCCTGGAATTGAAATTGGTGTTTATGCCCTGAGCTCAGTCAGCTGTAACAGCTGGGGAATGCAGGATGTAGCAAATTGTGTTCATTTGCTTTTTGACTGTTTCTGTGGAATCTCAGCTGAAAAAGGAACTGGCTAATACTTATCCCACCGAAAAGGCAGGGGAATGGAGAGCCCGACGTTGGCAGCGTCTCACTTGGCAAATCCATGTCTTCAGTTGCTTTCTCATATTCTCCTTCAGCATCTTTATGCTCCCTCGTCATCAACATGGCTCAGGGAGCCAGTCTTTATCTCTGCAGCACTTCATCAGCGCAGATCACTTTAGAGACACAGAAAATGTCTCTTGGCCTCCTAATGTGCAGAAAACTGTAAGCCAAAATGGCTTTCTTGCCCTTCTGTCAAGGCTCTGGGTCATTTTTAAGTAAAATGTTAGTTTTTTCATTTCCTGCAGACCTGTAGCATTCTTTGCCCTGATTCTTTTAGCACTGGGTGGAACTGGGAAACACTAGCAGCCAAGGAAGTGCCTAGTGTCTGAAGCTAAAGGCACAATCAAGACAGCTTGCTGAGCGCATGGGGAAAGGTGGCTGCCTAACACACCAAACTCGGGGGAAGGACCGAGCTCTCTGGTTACTTCTCAGCTCCGTGAAACTGGAGACCAGAGCACGTCACAGAAGGCAAACAGCTCCCAGGGTTCCTTGAGGGGTTGATGCAAAATGCAGTTGCTGCAATTGCACTTGCAAAGCCTGAAGATTTCCTGAGACAGATTGCTCACCTGACAGGGGAGTGATGTTTCTCCTTGGTGTAAGTCACGGCTGAAGAAAGGACAGCAGAACCGTCTCAGGGGCCCAGCATGCTTGGCTTTCCACAGGCACACAGTGGGATGCTAATATCACCCAAGGGCCAGAAATACCTGGCCAGAAACACCTGCCGAGGGAAAGTGTCAATGTGTTTCATGGTGACTTTTAAGAAAAGAAATTCTGACGGCTGGAGAGAATGTGCTCAGCAATTACAAGAGGAAGATAGCAAATAAATAAACAGCTCAACTACCCACATGCCTTATGCGAACAAGGACGATTCTCCATAATACAGAATAAAATGCAGACCTGTACCACTACAGGCACTGCAAACTGAGACATGCACAGTTCCACTGCTGCTTCAGTTCAAAGCAAGATACGGAGCTGAAAAATGTGAACTCTGTCAATTAGAGAAGTTGAGCACAACTACCAGTGGCTGTGCAATGTTCAACCATCTGGTTCAGACAGAGCAAGCCACAGCCCTCAGCTGGGGGCTGTTCAGGAACCAACAATAAAATGAGCTCTTGTGTCAGATTGGCAAATTATATTACAGTCAGGCCCACTCCAGAGATAAGTATGTTTGGGCACATGGGGATATGCCAGTAGAGCGGATTTTCTGTTAAACTGGAGCAGCCAAAGCAGGTCCCTGTTACCTACCCTTGCTATTACCATCAAGAGGAGCGGGAAGGCAAACATAATAGCTGTAGCACAGGCCCCAGCTCTTGCTGTGACCCTTTAGCAACAAAAACAAGCTGTAACCACCCTCAGACAGATCTGAGTAGGTGCGAGGGCATTACAGGGTCAGTGGCAATGATGTAGAACAGAATAATGAAACTCTGGGCTCTCCAGATGAGTCTCTGTGATCACCATAATCGTATATCACACACCACAGCTGCATCTCTGTCACTTGTGTTTTGGGCGGATAGTCTGGAGTCCTGTATCCTGCAGTAATGAGAAAGGGACTAGGATGGTGAAAAAAGGTTTTTCCACATCTAACTTCTCTGATGCAATTTCTTTTGAAAAGGACTCTAGGTCATTGCGTTATTTTCACCTTTACAGAAACATTTTATCTTAAAAAGATTCTTATTAAATAGTCTCCTGCTGGTGCTGAGTTACAGCGTTGGGTTATCTGAGCACTCCAGAGTGCTCTGAAAATAGAAGAGGGAAAGTGCTCCAACGAGGGAGAAAACATATGCCTGTTCGTAAATGTCAGTGTGAAATTTCCTGGCGTGTTGGACACACAGGGAATTGTGGCTGTTGAATTAATTTTCTCACTAAAAATCTTCTAGCCAGTCCAAATAGTCTCCTCTACTCGTCTGTGTTTCCAAAAGCCTTCTGAGGATTTTCTCTTTGGCACCAACTTTCCTGCCATCTTTTGCTTGATCACCTTTGGTGATGCTTTTGGGGTCGGTGACTTTTTCTAAACACATTTCGCTCCTTTGTCAGGCTGGCTAAAACCTACGGTGTTTAGAGCACTGTACAGCCATAGAAAAGTGGTCCCTTCACCACGGAATCTGTGATCTAACCCCAATCAGCAGTCCAACCCTAGACTTCTGTCACCCAGTCTAATTCTAACACCTGATCTGCAGTATCGGATGTCAGATACGAACACCTGGAGACAAATTCCTGATTACGCATTCTTCCTTCAGTGCAGCGTGGAAGCGTTCCTTTTAAATCCGGGCTGCTGTAGATTCATGTCCCACTAAAGGTTGAGTCCTTGCCTCGGCACTTAGAAGACACTCAAGGTGAGCTGGTGAAGTGCCCACGTACACTAGGCAGCTGGAGTGCCAGGGCAACGCTTGTCTGCTGCGGAGCTGTTGAAGAGGGTGTGCTTCTAGGAGTTCGGTTGGCTTTTATGACGGGAGGGTGTACGGATCATACCGCCATCACTCATCTCTGTCAGCTGCTTGCTCGTTTTGTGTTACGAAGGGGGAGAACAGTTGCGTAAATGGCCATTGAGGACATCCCTGGTAATTGCTCAAAGCTAATCTGGAACTTGGGATGGGAGACAATCGAAGTCTCTGATAAAATTGCATATTGCTTATAAGTTAGAGACGAGTTAAATGCTAATTTAGAGGCTCTGATTGTGTCTTCTGAATTCAGCTGCCTCTCTCCACTGATCTGTGGGTGAGCTGAACTAGACAGGAAGGTGATCCAGTTTGCTGTCATCTGTCCTCTGGTGCACGGTGATGTCCAGGTGGGAAGGAGCTCTGTATGTCCTCTCCTTTATCACTGGGTAGCAAGCGAATACAGAAGATGTTTCTGTTCTTTAAAGCCTTTCCCATAGGCCTTGCAAAGATTGATAACTGAAGAAAACAAAAAACTTCTTATCACTTTTATGTTCTTCAGCTATCCTGAAAAACTGCTTCATCGTGCAGGCTACTTTTCAAGGCACTACATCAAAGAGGAGATTATGGCTACTGGACAAATCCCACCAGTGGAGGTGGCCCACTGTCAATATTAAGCTGCTCCTTAAGTTGACATGAAGCCCTCACACCGAAAGGAAGGTGTGAAAATGCAACCACACTGCGGCGATGAAGCTGTCAAAGTCAGAGCTCAGTAATACATTCTTTTTAGTGATCGTTTCTTCCTGAGCTCATCAAGTAGAACATCTTGGCTCAGTGATCTTGCTGAGAAACACCATTTAAATTTAATAGATACCCAGCATGGTGCCCAACCTCTAGCCATCCTTTCTGTAGCACTCGCTGCTTGAAAACTAGTTCAGGACGCCCGGCCCTGTGCTCCAGATTAATCTGATCTTGTTTTTAACCAGCATAGCGGGGAAGCTCTGCAGCATCGCAGATGTCTGCTTGATGCACTGTGCGATTGATTTATTATGGTAAAACCAAATGTACCTTCTGGTGTGAGAGGAGGTAGAGGAAAGATAATGTTACTTCTGAATCCAATTATCCTTCTTTTTTATACTTAATTAAGAACACAGGCTTGCTTGGGGCTGAAAAGCTTTGGCTTCAGTTTGCAGAGACAATGTTGTATCTGTCTGCCTGTTGAAATTTTTTACCCTTACACATTACAGCAATATCTGTGTCTGGTCCTATAAATATTGATGGCAAAACGCCTATTGATTTCAGCTGAGCAGGAGCCAGTAGATGCTGATTTTGCCTGGACAGTGTTCTTTAACAGATGTAGCTCAGTGATAGTTCACGTAGTTGGATCAAACATAAAACTATGAATGCACAATAAAAAAACCACACTTCTGAGTCTGGTTTTTTCCTTTCTACTTCATCAACAGGAACAGAGAGAAGGACCAGATGACCTGTAGCAAAAGGTCTTTATCATTTCTTCTGTACTTCCTTGCTGAAACGATCATCATCTTTCTCTCTGAAAGAGTGAGAGGGTAACACAGTACCCTATTACTATTTAAAAGGCATTTCCTTTGGTGGTGCTTTTACCACACCACGTTTGTAACTGCTGAAATGTAACCTGGATCAGAAAGCCTGGTAAAGCCAAAAAGGTCCTTGTTGTGTAGAAGAGGGCGGTGAGGGACCGTTTCAGTTAGGGGGTAACAAACAGCTTGTATCAGAGGACACAAAGGTAAGGGACATTGCTGTAACCTGCTTGCACAAGGCAGCGGTGGAAGTGCATGGGTTATTCACGGCAGCTGCCTGCGGGGCAGCCAGCCACCAGGAATCTGTGAGTGCCTGGTAAAACAGATGAGAGTTCTCCAGTTCTGGCCTGGAAAATACTGGAGGTCCCTGGGAGGGTCTGAGTACGCTCAGGTCTTTGCAGGGCTCTGTGGGGGTTGGTCCTGAATCCATCTTGTGTTCCAACCGAGCTCGCACACCACAGTGCCAAAGCAGGAGCTCTCTGGTCCTTTCTGAGTGTTGGGGGATTTCTGACCTGAATCTGAACGTAAGCTGTGAATGTGTCTTTCCCCCTTCCCTTGAAACAGAGGGACGGTCAAATCCGGCTGTGGATCCAGACGCTGAACTTCAGGCCTATCTGTGATTTATATTTGTCTGTGTGCTTGTAACATGAGCAGTGCTCTATTTAATGAGAACGTGGACTCTCTTCCTACTCCAGCTCCCATATCCCTGATTCAATCTAAACCACATTTCCCTCACAAAGAACCTTTCAACAGCAAAGAATTTCAAAAATCACTGCTATGAATGGTCCAAGAACCTACATTGTAAAGAAGTCCCCAAATGATCTATCCCCGTTGCAGATCTGTTCCCGAGCTTAGCTTGCTGGGACCAGCCATGGGTCAATTTTCACACACGCACAAAAAGATCTTTTGTTGTCCCAACTATGTGTGAATCTTATGGAATCCTGTTAGAAAAAAGCGTATCTTTAGTTTCAAAGTGTAACATGCCAGAACCAGTTGCTTTGAAAACACCCTTTCCTCAAACATGTTCTTTCTTAGGAAAATCTGCTCCCAAACTGCGGTCGGTACCAGTTTTCAGGGAAGACTCGAGTGTGTTCTTGCCTTGACATCTGTTGGTATAAATAATGTAGTAATACATGAATTGGGAAGAGTGTCGGTGTGGTTTTGAGAAGATCCCTTGTAACTGGGTAGTAATTCTGCCAGCCTGCTTGTACATGCAGAGCTGTCCTCCACGCACATACTGAACCCCGCGAGAGGAACCGTGTAATGTTTGCTGGATCACACTTGCAGACAGGTTTTACAAGTTGCAACCAGATGAGGGAGAGGGATTGCAGACAAGGATGGAAGCATCACCAGGGAGCAACCTTGGGGACAGTTAGGCTTGGGAAGGAAGTGCACACTGAAAGCTGGTTTGCTGTTGTGATTTCCAATAACGCCAAACCCCAGGAGAACGCTTGCCTCTATGGGGTGTTTGCAAGTGGTGACACGTGGAAAACACAGAGACTTGAGCGTACCTTTCATTGATTTACTTAAGTTTTTGAGCATTGTGCCCTGCTGAGTGAAGGGTCCTACTTTGTGGGACTTTATGGCACTCTTTGGGGCTGCTGCTCCGTTTTGCACCTCTGGGTTAAGTCAAGGCTTATGTGTCGTGTCATTGCTGTTTATCCTGTTCAGAGACTTTCTGTTGCTGTTAATCTGCTGAGAGGAAAACTATGTGATCCGTCAGCAGATTCAGAGGTGGTTGTGTGGGGTGGCAGCATGTGCTGGGAGGGCTGAGCAGGTGGCGGGGGGCCAGTGGCTGGTTCCATATCTTGTTTTAATCTGCCCTTACGTTTCTGTTGGAGCTCTTTCCCATCACGTCACGCAGACTGTTTTTTAAATGTCGGTCTGACATGCACTAACTTCTTGGTTCCTTGCCTGGTGTACATTTAAGAGAATGAGCTTGTGCTGGTTTATTTAATTCTGCATCAATTCTTAAATTCTTTTCCCACTGGAAGGCTCCAGCTTTTCTGGCTGTGCTGAAAGTAGCATTTGGCATAAGTCATAAACCCTACTTCAGACAACTTCATCTGTTCAAAACAGTGCTGAGAGGAAAGAAGAGCACTACTGCAAACAAAGGGGTGGGTATCCTTAGCTGAGGCTGAGAACCATATGGCTACGAGAGGCAGGTTTTGTCTTTGGATCCAGCGGTAACCCTTTCAGACATTACTGTTCCAGCTGTTTGCTCTGTCCCTCTGCGCAGCCTAGAGTAGAGCCGGCTCATTTATGTCTTGCACTGCGAATGCACCTGAGTTCAGTGAAATTGTGCCTTGAATTGGTTCTTGTATTGTTGTACCTGAAGCAGTGAAGGTGCTTGAAGTTCTGAAGAGAGATGAGATCAAGTCCAACCATCTGTGCGCAGCAGGCAATTGATTTCCCCTGTTCGCTGAGTCCAGTAATGGGTGTTTCATTCAAGCATCTATTCCAGAAAGAGCGTTCTTGCTTTGCGTAGTAGAAGAAATGGTGAATCAGTCAGTTGCCTTGGCTGCTTCTTCCAGGGTTAATCACCTTCCCTTACAATGATGTGTGGCTAGTTTGTTGTTTCGGTTCCTCTCCAGCCTTTAGCCACTCAGTGTTGCTCTGTCACACTGTGCTCACTGACAGGGTACCAGCTCAGCCCGCAGCAAAACATCATCTCTCTTCACCCCAGCACCAGGTAGCGTGGTTCACGTTCGACATCGCAGTAGGTTTTGCTAATTGGATAAAATCATTAGTTGAACCTCCTCTACATCCCAGCTCTGTGATTCTTCTTGAATATGCCATCCCATTCACTGTGATTAAATCACCAGCTGGGGCAAAAATGTGCTCAATTTATGACTGACTCCTCCATGCACTCGTGTGATAATCCTCGGATAAACTGATCATGAGATTGTACTGCTTAAAGCCCGTGTTTATCTTTCCAAGCACTTAAGGCATTAAGTATCAGTATGAGAGGAAAATGAAATGCTGGCAGAGAGTTCTCAGAAACAAACGTGAACCGGGATATAACGGGCTCAGTGCAAGGAGGGCCATCTAGCAGATTTATGGTTTCATCCGACGGGTTCTGGCTTTTAAATAAGGAAGATGAAGACGATAAATTTGGTAGTGTTTCTGATTTACAGCTCTGGGTAAGATATACTGCTCTGTACAGAGCACAGCTGAGATTCCCTGTCACATCACTCCATAGTTGCATCCACGTTAACCCAGTGGCAATGCGATTCGGGAAGCTTAAGGATTCTCCAGGAAGTTTGCCTAGGTGTGTAAGCGGAAGCAAGATGCTTCCTGGAAAACAGCTGAAGGGAGAAAGGAAAAGCTTATTTCAGGTTTTTGTGATTCTGCCAGAATGTTTTTTGTTAATCCTGTAATTCCACCTGAACTGAATGTGTTTTGGGGGGAAAAAAGTCAAGCCATTTTCCAACAGCATCTGTGTCTGGTGTCAGCCAACACGAGGCTGTTGAGAGCGGCCTGTCTGGGTGGTGCAGTGAACACTGACACCGAAACCCTCCCAGTGCAAACCAGACCGGGCACTTTTCCTCCGGGAAAACATAGAGTCCTTCTCTGTTCCTACTAGTTATTTTCAACTGCTTGTAAAAGCCCGTGGGTAATAGAATAATTGTCACTTTACAACATGAGTATCAGTTTATGACAGAGTTAGGATTCTTTGTCGGAAAAAATGCCAGTAATTTTTGCATAAACCTTTAGGGGGGCTGCAGGATTTCTGCTCTCGGGAATGTGGCAGCTTTTATTTTTATTTTGGTTTGGAACTCGGCAGAATCAAAACATGGACATTTTAAGTGAAGTACACTGTCGGTGTTCTTTGGCGTGGTAACATGCCCTTTGCTGTTACACGCTAGATGGGGGAGAGCTGCAAATTCAGACTGTCGCAGCACGCTCTAAGTCCTGTCTGAGCCCTGTATTCTGTAGGCAGGTTCCATACAAGTTCCCTCATGTGAAAATTTTCCCGGTGCGCAGTAATGGGGCGGTGGGTGTGGAGGCAGCAGTCACACTTCGCTTAGGGCCGCTCAGCCCAGCCCCCTCGCTCGCACTCCGACGCCGCTGAGCACACCTCTGAGACCCGTTTGATTTCTGCTTCTGGCAAGACGCTTCCTCCCATGAAAACCAACAGCAGAATTAATTTCAGTGGGACAACACTTAACTTTTATTATTTTTAAATCATGTCACTAATATGCTTACGGGAGTCTTGCCCTGGCTGTAATAAAACCTAGTTCAAATTGCCGAGGGGTTCAGCTGCTGCCTTGAGCAGCTGCACCGCTGTAATTTGCCAATAGGATGTATTACGTCCTGATTACCGTTTCTGTTGAGTGATAGGCCAAAATTACAAGGCAGAAATGTGGCTAATCATAATAAAGGAGATAAGTCTATTCATCCACTGCCTGCATTTTATATCTGCGGAACAGATGCTGTTTGTTCCCTTTCAGCTGCATTTACATGGAAATGCACTTTCAGTCTGAAGATGTCTTTAAGGTTAATGAAAAACCTTATTGGGCGTTTTGATGGGGGAGGGAGGGGGGAAGGTGGCATATCTTGGAAAGTTTCTTTGTTTTCCCAGCCCTGATAAACTTACACAAATTGATTGGTCGTTGTAAGATGAGGAAAGTGAGCTGCTCCAGGCTGGAGACAGATGTCTGTGAAGGCAGAAGAGACCATGTTTTAGCTGATGGATTGCCAGCATAGGTGCCAATCACACTGGGGAAGACCATAACGCTGAGGCCTGAGTAGGGCTGTGAATGGTCTTTTACGGCATTCATTCCCACCGAGCCATACGCAGTTCATCGTGCTGCAATTAAACCATCTCTTCCTGTGTTTTGCCTCACTGGGACACAAAGCCAAGCCTTAGATGAGGGACTGCATTAACACATTGCCCCATTACACACCAGAGAGTTGCAAAAGTGTGAGAACTGGGGGCGGAGGATGTCTCACTTCATAGCTCAGTAAGAGATATATTCCCCTTCCACAACCCCTGCTTCTAGTCTGGGGAAATCTGTGAGAGAACCCCCATTTTCCGCCCCCGCCCAAGCACCACAACTAAGAGATGCAGTGCCAGGAGTAAGTGGAAGCGTGTCCACTGGAGACCAGGCAAGAAAACGAGCTGCTGTCGACATGCCTGGCACAGAGCTTAGAGCTCATGTGTTGACGGTGATTAAACAACATCCCTTTTTGTGGGGAGCATTGAGCTGAGCTAGACTTATGCCGTAATGCACAAAATATCTTGCATCTCCCCTCCTCTCTGCAGCTCCTCTGCTGCCTCGTTGCTAAATAGCTGCAACAATTCAAGCTGGAGAGATCAGCAGAGCCTGCTTAACACCAGCCTGTAATCTGGCATTATGCACTCTTCGGGACAGCAGTCTATAAAAACACACGCAGAGCACGCCAGCGGTTTCCAGGAGCCAGTCTGTGCGGCCAGGGTTGCCCGGTTCAGCTATTTTCTGTTCTGCAAAGCCTCGCTTACTCCTCCTCGGAGTGAGAATTTGCTGCTCGCGTATTGCAGCTGACTCAGGGCAGCCTTGCTGTCTCCCATGCTCAAACCACGACTTTGCCGCGGGTACCGAGCCTTTTTCTCCCTGACGGCTACCATGGCCTCCGAAACATGGCTTGGGGGCTCACCCATGCCCCCCATCCCTTGGCACCATCTGTCTGCACTGCATAAAGGCTCCCCAGTCTGGACTTGCTCCATGAAGTCATCTGCTGTGTCTGACTCTGATTAATCAAGTTTTTGGAGGATATTTAACTCAGCTCTGTTGCTCCCTCCCAGCTAAAAGCGGATGCTGCCCCGTGTCTGCTGCACTCCTAATGCGGAGGGATAGAAAATCCTTTGGTGTAGCCAAATATAGAGCAGCCATTGAACCGATTCAATCTGTTCCTTGCCAGACACAGCCCCCAGCATGCTGTCGCTGCCGCTCACGCTCTCCCTCGCTCTGTCGGAGGCAGAGCTGCCCCGGCCCCGAGCCCCGACATATGGCAAAGCCCCCGCCTGAGCTGTGGGCGAGGGACACCGCGGGGCCCCTAGAACACAGCCCGCCAGCCTTTGTGCAGCAGCAGGTCTTTAAAGCCCGATGAAAGGGCTGATAAGGAAAAAACCGAGCTTTGAATATTAAGTGGATATAGAACAGGGCACCCGACTTAGTAGAAAAATACAGAAGAAGTGAAACTCCATGTCTCATATGGTGATGAGCATAAATCCCAGGATGGAGCGTTATTCATCGCTCTGATAAGGTGAGGAATGTGTACGTAAGAGGCTGAGTCCCCAGGCGGGGCTGTGGGCCCGGTAACACGTGGGCTGCTCTTTCTGCTTCAGTTCCGTGGCACTTTTATACTAATCTTTCTGAAACACTCAAAGACCTCCTGATGAGGAGTATTACAGAAAAAAATAGGTGTTCTTAATTCCTTCTTTGTCTCCACCAGTCTGGGTGCAGAATACGGTCCATAATAGAGTCCCTAGTCTATCTGATCGGAGCATCGGCCCCGCGCAGGCATCCAGACGCCCTAATGTGCTGCGAAGGCGATCCTGAGGAGGCCTGGAGGCTTCAAAGAGAGACAATTTCCAATGTATGTTGTGTTATCGGGATGTGCCAAGCACAAATGCACCACAAATAATTGGTCTTACGCTTTTATTCTTCATGTCCCAGTCTTCTGCTCGGTTTTTGTCAATTGTTTCTTGCATTCTTAATTATTGCCAGGGAAGGATGATGCATGCGAACACTGTGGGGTAAATGCTTTTCAGCCAGGCAACAGCCGACCCCAGAGGGACGTTTCAGCCTGCAGAGCAGATTATGAGTTACACCAGGCACGGGCAGCGCCTGTAACGAGCTGAGCTGCTCCTGTGGCAAACATGAGAAGGGTTTGTCTCAGTACCAATAAAGTCACTCTCCCGAGGAAAACAAAGACCATTGGGTAATGCTGAAGTATAATCCACACTGTAAAAACAAAGCCATTTAATGTCTAAATTAGCTGACTCTTAGAGGAGTGATGAGTAGAGAGGGAGGGAAGCGCTGAATTCCTGAAACACATTTTGCCCCAAACGCTCTGCGGGAGCCACCTGGGATGTAGGTCCATCGGCTGGGGTCGGGTGTGTTTCCAAGACATTCCTTGTGACTCAGATCATCTCATGTTTGAGTCATGTTTGACAAGCACAGACTTGATTAACTTGGCTGTTGCGGTGCCGTGAGAGGAACAGGACTGCACAAACAAGAACACCCCGGTGGGTTTTTCAGAACTGACCCAGCTGCGCTCCAGTGAGGCCAGGGACAGACCAGCAGCGGTGCTTCGCTACTCCTCATCCTGCCTTTTGCCCACAAAGCTCTTCAGAGCGTTACCAAGTTGATATTGCGCGGTAGCCTGTGTGGGAAGAGGAAGATGAGGCTGGAAACAAAACCAAACCCCACTAGTTCTCTGTATCGCTTATTAGGCTAGTTTTTTCCGTAAGGATTTATCCTGATGTCTTAGCACAAACGAGTAATTCCTTCTCTTCCTTATTTTTCTCATGTGTATCTGACGTTGCCCATGCAATTGCTGTACTAGCGACTGCAAGCTTGGTATTTCCAGGGTCAGAATGGGCCTGGGTGTGCCAGTACGCTGCGGAGACGATGCAAAGAGGGAATATAGGATCTTACATGTTCTGCGAGCTGGACTGAAGGCAAATGGGATGGTTATCTTGTAGGAGTACACTGGAGTCTAGAAAAATACCCTGTGGGAGGCATATGCTAAAGCAACCCAAGCGGCCAGGGCGATGCCTTCGCTTCCTCCATCGCTGGAGCCAGCCCGCCGAAGGCCGCGCGAGTGCTCCACGTTGCCTTGCTCGGATGCCTTCCAGCGGCTGAGAAAGCTGTTTTGCCGCTGTGCTGAGCTCCTTGAGCAGTGCATCAAACCCCACTCCACAGCTGGTGCGAATGACTTTCTTGCCATACTGCTGCCAGGTTTCAAGCCCAGACTGATTTTTGCCTTGGTACCCCACAAACTGTCAAATGAATGTTTACCGTGGTCACTGAACCGGTAAGGCAAAGCCTCAGAGCATCACAAGCTCTCTGCAAAGCTCCGCCCCTTGAGTTATGCCTGTCCCTACTGTCAGTCCTGTAAAAAATTACCATTTCCCTTCTTTCAGGGCAAGTTTCAGTAAGTTCAGCCCAGGATTGTAAGACCCCATGTAACCCTGCACAGGAAGCTGCAGAACTTCACTCTGCAAGTGGTGTTCTTGCTCCCAAATCTGTTCCTGACCTCTCTACATTTATTTCACGTGGGTGTGAAATTCTCTTTGACCTAATTACAATTCCCACTTGGCATTTCGGCGCTGGAAATTTAGATGTAGAGCTGCTGAAGAAAAAGTGTGTCAGATGCACTGTGGTCGCCTCTGGCTTTCAGAGCAGAGACAAGCAGTCAAGGGCTGCAGGCACTGAAATAATTGTACGTTTAAGCCAGTGTTTCATTTTCCTAAATAGCCCCAAGATTGCGAGAGCTCAAAGCCTTACACCCAGGATTAAGAGACCTCCTAGGCTTGTTGTTGCAGGGGAGGTAAAAGAACAACAGAGTCGCCGAGAACTGTTCTTGAAAAACATTTATTTCTGCAATGGATTTGTAGTCCTGACTCCCAAGCCCCAGTACAACACAGTTTCCCCCTGCACATCACTCTGGGGACAATTACCTCTGATGGGAAAAAGAATCCGCACAAAGAAGCCCCCCAGACAAACGGTTTGGTACCAAACAAACTGTGCCCGGCTGATCTGAGCCTCTGCTGCTGTTTCACCCCGTCTGGGCCGGAGCTGCCCTGCTCCATCCCTCGGTCACAGCTGCAGGATGTCTCCCGGCCTGAAGGCCCCAAAGCACTGAAGATGTTGTGTTTGACTGCAGAGAACCAGGCGGGACATGGGCAGAGAAGGCTGCTAGGGTTCAGCGGCTGCTATTTTTGCAGACATCATTTAAAAAGAAATTCTATGCGTTTCAGTTTCACCTCCTGAGCCCCAGCGGTAGGAAAGTCAAATACAAACCCAGAGACCAATGTACACAAAATAGTGGCCAAGTGTCCAGACGTTTCTAAGCCCCTCGCTTTACTGTGCCACGATACTTCCAAAAACCAACAAAACCTCCGCGTTCGGATCACGGTGGATCTTACTTTTAAGAGGGAGGGGTGGAGATGCAGCACATAGCATAGCAACTGTCAAGCAATGCTTAAGGCAAATTTATTCCCATTTATTAAGAGTTGAAGAATTTTTCTGTTTATTCGCTTTGTTTTTTAAGCAGTTTGATAACATCTCAGCTGGAGATTTAAGCTTAGAGAATTTAATCAAGGTTTGAGTGAACTCAATTCCAATCGATCTGAGCCTAGAACTGAAAAAAAAAAATCATTCCCAAGACTATCAGTGAGAACAAATTAAAAAAAATCAAAATAATCAATGTTCAGAACTCCCCAAGAACTTTCTCCCCTCAGAGACCAGGCTGAACCCCGTTAAAAAACACAGACGCGCACGCGTATGAAGAAGGACACGATGGCAAGCCTCTACGGACACAATGCTGGATAGGAGCAAAGCAGAGCCAAGCCTAAATTGGACACGGAATTATGAGTAAAAAAATGGGGGAGGGAAAACCCCAGAACCCCAGAGAGGGATGTTTCATGAGATGGAATGGAAAACAAAAAGTCCGCTGTATGCGAAGGAAGGGAGCGCTTAGGTGGAGAGGCAGAAAGCTGGGGATTTCAGTTGCCTCATCTCTCAGCTGTGTTAGTTTGTTGTGCCTTTCCCCTCCCTTTGAGATCCAGGTGACGGTGTCAGGAGGTTCGTGCGCTTACTCAGTCTGTGCATCATAATTAGCCCCCCCTGCTTTCTTCAGCTCGTTCTTGATGTAATCCTCATCCAGCTCTTTGTGGTCACTGATCACAAATTCTTTGGCAAAGTTCTGCAAGAGAGAAAGAAAAAGCCTGTTAGAAAAGGGTCTACTTGTCCGGGTACCCGGAGAGAGAGGCGTTACCCAGCTTCCACGGCTGTATGCGCTGCATACCCCTACCTGCTGTGGCAGGGGTGATAATAGAAAGCTGGGGATGAGACAGAAGACCAGGGATGGCAAAACCCAAGACTTAGCCTAGAGAAACGCGGCGTTTCTACTGCCACAGCCCCCGGCTGCAAGGCCAACCCTGCCCTACGCAACATCCCTGCCTAGCGATAAACGCGCAGGGAGGCTAGGGTGGGTTTCCTAAGTAGTATGAAAGCAGAAAAGCTCCAAATTGTTGACTTTGTAAAAGCCACAGACCCTCACCACAATCTCTGGCAAGACCCTAACCCTGTCTGTGCCCTGGTGTTTTTTAGGAGCCCTTCTCGCAAACGGAGAATAGCGCTGCACCACAGGATGCTACAGTCCGCACCCACCAGCTGAAGGGAGGGAGGGTTAAAGACCGAGCGACATGCAGATGGCACCCGGAGCACGTAAGTCTGCTTCAGTAGATGTACTGACGCCTCCCCTCAGCTGCCTCGTACACCCCACGGCCAAAACAAAGCGACTGCACCCGCCAGGCTGCTCGGCCGTTAATAGGCTCCGCTGTGCTCTAATGAGCCGAAGTGGCCTGTAAGGACAGGCTTTATTAGCACACTTGTGTGCTGCGGGGCAGCTGTCTAGCTGCTGGAGTGCTCTTGGCCACTCCGGGGAGCGGGGCAAGCCCTAGGCAGCACGCCGGGACGCCAGGCTGTGAACGGAGAAACCCTTTCTCAGAACATCGCTGCGAATGGGATCCCACGGGGCCGTTGGGGCACTTGTCACGGAGCGTCACTGCGGGCAGGGATGTGTTCTTTTGGGGGGGGTGTCCCTCCTGCCTCCTAGCAAGGGCAGCACGCATGTGTGTGCACAGGCATTTCAGCAAACATGCGCATTTGCATCTTGCTTGAGCGTTTTCCTTCCCTTCCTAACCACAGCTGAAAACCCTGCCTGTGACCTTCCCTTCCCCCCTAGCCCACAGAGGCTTTAGCATGAGAAACACAAGCATCCCTTGCACTCTGCAGGGCCAGGGACAAACGGACCACAAAACCAGTGAATTAAACTCGCAGCAGCCCTGCTGCCATGTCTCGGGAAAGCTGCAGCGCCTGGCTCCCGGGGCAGCGAGGCCCTGGAAGGTGACGGGGCCCGGGATATGGGGCCGTGCTTTGAGAGAGAAGCAGTCATCTCATCCAGGCCTCCCCAGCTCTGGCACATCAGCGGAAGGGGGGCGGGTTCTAATTGGGTTCAGACTCCAAGCCATGGGAGAGCTCTTTATTTGGCAGCTTCTCAAGGGTCTCAGTTTGGGCTCAGTCGGGTAAAGGAGGGGGCGGAGAGGGATTCAGCTTGAAAGAGTGTCAGCAGCTCTTTCATGGGGTGGAAAAAATGGGAGAGCAAACCAGCTCCCTCCCCCACGCCAGTCTCCCAGGCTGTGGCTGATCCTGTTTCACACTGTAGGAAATCCTCACTACTCCTTGGTGGGGGGAAGCTCACAGCAGCTACAAGCAGCCTCGTCTGCTCTGCCTTAGCAGCAGCTCGGCAAGGTCCTAAGGAATAACCACTGCTTCACAGCCCCGTTTTGCTCCACGGGTCAGCAGTCGGCTCTTCTGGCGTGAGGACAGGCAGACACTACAGGCGCTTGTCCACGTCTTGGCAGAATTCAGGGAAAAAGGGGAAAGAAATTGTTTGTTTAGGGAAAAAGTCCTTTTTTTTTGAGATGGGAAATGAAGAGACAAACCTCCCAAAACATGAGACTTGGTCATGCTCCCAAGTGTCCTACTTCCAGGTCTCCTGTGGGAGATCTCTGCAAAGGGCAGCTCTGGCCAAGACCAAACAAATGGTCTTCAACTATCTGATGCTCACTGGGGTGTGCTACCTCCGTCAGTGTCGAGCTGAACCTTTTTAATTTCTTTTCTATTTGTGAACACCTTTAACAAGTTTTTCTCAGCTCAGGAAACAGATTATCCAGGACTTCAGTGCCTTGACTTTAGTGAGAACTGGGGCAGGCCCGTAAAATCATTCCTGAGAGGGATTCCATGAAAACCCTGTGTATTTTATAAATGCAGGGAGGGTTTCCTTCAATGCCCAGTGTGCGGAATCCAGCTGATTCTGAATTTAAAACTGCGAGTGCACTCACGCGTGAACAGACGGGAACTAAATTCTAAGTACCACAAAGTAATTCTAGTTACTCAAATGCCTCCTCAGCTAGACAGTTACCCAGATGATTCCCGGGCGATGGGCTGTGGGTACCAGCCACTGCTTCGTGTCAGTGCCACCAAGAGCTGGCGCGAGGTTGGAACAATCTGCCCCCAGCAGTTGGCCAGGGGGGTTATGTTCCCAGCCTCTCTTAAATATCCTCTTAGCTGACTGGGCCACCTCTTGTGCCAGATTTGTGCCCTGGGAGTGCAATCTGGGTCACTGCTATTAATAACGCTTTGCTTTATTCCTTTCTGCTGGCAGGTGCCGTCGGGGCTTCTTTGGTTCTTCGCACCAGCTCTTAGCGCGATGTCTCACCGAGCCTGGCCCCGAGGGGAGGGGATGCTTCAGGTGAGTTTGCCACCTGGAACTCCTGATTTCGGTGTCCTGCTTGACCCTTCTTCAGCCACAGCCTCCCTCGGCACTCTGAATTCTCTGTTTGAGCTCTTTGGGGCTGAGCTCTGGTTCAGGGTGCAAATCGTACGGTGAAGGGAGGGATGTAAGTATTTTAGAGACACCTGGAACTGCCTCTGTGCCATGAGGGCAGGAAGACAGGAGGGACTCTGGCTCTCAGATCAGGAGCTTGGGCACTAAGGATCAACAGCAGCACTTTTCAGCCAAGGGCCACCTTACCCAGAGTTCACTCTTTTTTTGTCCTCGCTGAAACTGCCAGAATGTCAGACTACTCCCAACTGATTTAATGGGCTCTGATGTTGGCTGGAGCAGGCAGCCGTCCTGATTCGGCACGACTGTCATCCGCAATTATAAATAACCGATCACAGCAAACCGGCTCCCGCGAAGCACCAGGAAAGATCCCAGCTTCCAGTGGCTAACAGCAATGCCAGCAGGCACCCGACTTCAGCCATATTTCTGTTCTGCCAACAGATTTCCTCTCTGCGCGTGAGGGCCTGGGTGGGGAAGGTCCCTGCTCTCTCTTCTCTCACACACAGCATTACCTGATGGCTTTCAAGAGAACTGCAGAACAGTTACAGCCCCCTGAGGCACAGAGCGTAACCCTGGGCCTTCACTTTGCTGATGTGCATCTTCATTTTACGTCCTCCACTTCCTTTTCTCTTCTCCTCCCCCTATCTCCAAGCTTTTTACAACCACGGCAAGCCCTGCGAGTGAATTCCAGCCTTTGTGTTCACCCCAGCTCACCAGCAGCCTACAGATAACAAAAACAATGATGCCATTTATCTTTATCGCTCTCACACACAACAGTGACCACAGCCTCTGCTCTGCCTCTCAGATCACTGAACACAACGTGAAAGGTAAGGCTCACTCATGCTTCTTCAACACACCTATCCGGCACGTGCTTCACGGTGGGGAGTAGCAGAGGGTCACAATTTTGCAATCCAATCCCCTGTGTCAGCCTCCACGCGACACTGCAGAGAGAACGGGCTCCAACCATGCGGGTCAGGACGCAAAACGTGAGCCTGGATCTCTGCCTGGGAAGCGCGACACTTGTACAGCGAGCTCAGTCCAGCCTTTCTCTTCCAGACAACTTTTGGGGGGGCAAAAAGGGTGGAGTAGATTTTCTTCCTATTCCAGCCCCTGAATGTTTAGCATATGGGGCCATAAAATCTCCCTAAGCTGGCCAAGGGAAAATCTGGTGCGGATACGGTACCAAAAAGCTCTGCAGAGGCCCTTATGAATCCCAGCATGGGTAGGCCTGAGGCCAGGAGGAAAATCCTTGTATCGTGTACAGACACGGGTTCAGCAGCCAGGGACGGTGCCAGGGAGCTGAGCCGCTTCTTGCTGGTTTTGTTTACACGGGGGCTCGCAGCAGCCTCCGCTGATGTCCGAAATCCTCCACTGCACTGTGCTTAACGTCACCGCTCCCGTCCACTGGTCATCCCGTCTCCAGTGCAGGTGCAGCACAGAGGAGAGGACATCTCCCATGCTTCTTTTCCAGCATGGCATGAGTCCTAGGCCTGGAGTCATGGGGCAGAAAGGGTATGTCCTGTGGCTGCAGCAAAGGGTTGTTCCAGCAGGGCTTCTGCGAGAACAAGGAGAGCTCTAAAGAGACAGCACCTATAGCCATACCACTGCCCTCCTCTCTGCTGGTGGGCTACACCAAACCAGCTGCCAGAGACCAAGCTCCCAGCAACAACCTTCTCCTCACGTTTACTCTCCGCCACTTTTAACACGAGCTGGTTCCAGCCACTGGAGAAGCCAGCCCGAGCCGCTGGCAAGCACATCTCTCAGCGATGGGAACTACACTTCAGCTGATCTGCCAATTCTTGTATCTGTGCTGCATCCCACTGGAAAAGTCACAGGGCTGCGTGTCAGATGTGGGGCGATGAGAAGCTGCTCGTTCTGGCCTGAGGAAGTTACTTACAAAGTTACCACCTTCTCTAGCCTAGTTGTTGTAAATCCATGTCCATTTGGGATGGTTGTTGCAGTAAACCAGAACGGGAAAAACAGCCCAAAGGAACACTTTGTTTGCCTTCCCAGCAGGATCTCACCCTCCTGAGAAAGACTCTCAAACCCACAGTGACACAGCCGTTACGAGTTTGATTTCCTGATGGCCTCTAACAATTGAACCATGTTCTGTTCAGGCCACTGTACTACGGTGAGAAACCTAAAGCGCGTACGTGGAGTTACGCGTGCTGTATCCGTCCCGAGGCCAGTAACCCTGAAAGTGGGTGCTCCCTCGTGAGGCACCAGCACCAGTGCAGCGAGGAATCCAGAGGACAGGAGGAAGGTGAACAAAGGGATCTGGCCATGAGCTCCAACGCAGGAACTCTGTAAACTTGTTGACATCAGGCAAATTCCTCACCAAAAATAATAATGAATAAAATGCCACGAATATTTGCTCACAGAAACAGCTGTTTTGCCCTGCATATGATTTAGGCAAATAATGGAGCACATGACTTTGTGGGGGCAGGAGTGCTGAAGGAAACAGGGAAGAGTGAAAATTCATGGAAAGTAAGACAAACTGGCAAAGGTTGGGCAGTCCCTTTGCTGAGACAGCCCTGCTGAGGAATTCAGGCCCGTCAGGAAAGAGACCTCCATGCTGTCTAATGAAGGGTTAAAATCCCCTGGTAGGAAACGAAGCCATGAGGGGCAGCAAATTCACAGAGATAAGCAACACTCAGAGGGCACCCAAGTCCTGTTTTCAGTTCTCTGGCATTTCTATCAGAACCGGACCACTTCACCGGCTGCCACTCCCAGCCCCACAGCCGTTGTGCCTGGGCTTGTCCTTACTGGAAGAAAAGCACCATCACATCATCCCTCTGCTTCTCCTCCGAGCCAACGGGCCGTTCACGGCAAGGCCTGACGCTCCTGTACTTAAAACCCACAGATGCCACGTTTCATCTGGCAGGAATTTTTATGGCTGAATGGAACCTCGGGCTGGTGGCTCGTCCTTGCCAGGACAAGCCTCAATTTCTGGGCTTAAGCTGACTGACCTGTTTCTCCTGGGCCCTGGGAATAAACGGGGTCAAAACAACAGCCCTCAGAGCACAGAGAGTCTCCTGGATGGGTCTGTACTACGGCTGAATGAGCCAGAGCTTGTGCACGTGAAGGAGGTAAAAGGCAGAAGCATCCCTGCTGCCAGGGACATAAAACACGAGTTTAAAACCAGCTGTGCATGTTCTCCTTTCTGGCCAAGTAGAAGATACGCCCAAAGCCTTTCTGCTCAGCTGGTGTCTGCGGGCTGGGTACAACCCTGGCGTGACAGGCACACAGTGACCAAGCTGCAGCCGTGCAGGGGACACACGTGCTGTGGGGTCTTCTGCCCTACGAGCATCTGCCAGTTCACCAAGGGAAGATGCTGATGGCAAAACAGACGCAGCCTCGCAGTTTAAGTCATCCTGGCATACTGGTTCATAGGTCCCCAGCCGTGAAGCTCAGATCACTCTAGATCCACGTTTAGACTGTACCCCCGCAACGAACACCCAAACATCTTGAGCAACAGCCGGCAAAGCACGGGACGTCGTGTGCTGCCCCCCCACCCCTAGGTCTGTCCTTGGCCTAGGCGGAAGCTCAGTGGAGAAAAGAAGGGATCCCGCATCCCCTTACTCCATGTCTCCGTTTGCAACGTCCCCACACATCGGTGCTTAACTACACTCTTAAGAAGATCCAGATAAATACTTGTTCCCCATCCTGGCCTTCTGACCGGAGCTGAGCTGCAGCTGGAGCTGCGGCAGAGGATGTTCTAGCAGGGCTGCTCCGAGTACAAGCTGAGAGCCTGGACCAGGTCACAGGCTTGGTCCAGGATTTTCAGCTGAGGTAAAGGGGAAGGGGTGGAAAATAAATGGCTGTGAAAAAAAGCTACTGAATGTTCCTTAAATGCAAAATGCATTTTTCTGCAATCCAAAATAGATACAATAAATGCAAACCGCTTTTCCAACAACAGGAAAGAGGTAACAAGGATAGTCTCAAATAAGCAAGAAGACCTGATTCTCAGCTAGTACAGGTCAGAGCTCTGGGTGTTTGCACCAGATGAGATCCATCCCTGTAATTTTACAGTTATTACAGCTAAAAATCCATTGTCCTTTCTTCCTGAGAGGTTTTCTGGCAACCTCCTCCACTGCCTATCAGCATTGCCTCCCAGGCCACCTCCCTGTAGATTCCACAGCACCTGCTCCCCCTTCCAAGGGAGAGCAACCCCGCTCCTCTCCTCGCTTTACGGTATTCCATCCCTCTGTTCACAAGCTCATAATCCGCTCTTCAGCAGCTGATATCCCCTGCATTTTCCTTATGGCGGGCGCTCCTAGGAGACCGTTAATAATCACCCTGTGTGAACACTCTCTCCTATGGATGCTGCTTGGTGGGGTTTGCCTGCGAGGTGGCCTTCAAGTACCACAGCTGTTAGCTGCTGTACAAAGAGCCTCCTCGTCCCACGCTTCCTTGGAAGGAGAGCCGTTACGTGCAACTACGGGCCATGCACACAACTAAAGCTGCAGAGACAAACTGCATCGACAGCCTAGATTCTCTTAGGGTTTATAAAGAACAAAATTCCCACTTTGGGGTGCTACTTATTCCAGATGATGAACCCTCACTGAGTCAGATCCGTACTTGGTCACTGCAACGGCCAACCATCTGTATTTTTCTATGTGTAACCCACATCTCAAATACTCTCTAAAAATCAGCAGCGCTGGGGTGACTGGGAATGTACTTGAAGGTCAAGAGACCCAGTAAGAGTGAAATAGCTCTGGGATAAATTCCCTCCACCAAAGTTCAGTTGGACTTTCTTGTCCTCTGCTGCTTTGACAGATTATCTGCAAGGGTGCGTGCTAACAGAAAAGCGTTCTGCTTTCATCGCGCTCCGCTCGGAAGGATTCAGCTCACACGCAGAACTGTTCAAAACAGGTGTCGAGATAACTTCTCATGGAGAGGAGATCACCCCTGACATTCCACTCTGAAATGCTTTGCAGGGGCTTGGGTATAGAGGGGGCTACTCAGTACAAGTGTCTTAAGCACAAGCGGTATTGTTTCCTTACTGCAGTACAGATTAATTGGGATATGAAAGCTTTTAACAGCCAAGAATGGTTCATGTTCCACCCAATTCTTAACTCATACAGACCTCTAATCAAGGATGAAACAAGTGAAATTGCAAATTACATGGAACAGACCTGAGGGACAGCTCTTCGGGCAGCACCAGGAATGCTACTCAGCTCAACAGGAACAAATGGTCTAAACATATTCTGTAAAAAACTCTTGGGCTCAGTGACTCTTCCATGAGTCATTCATTAGTACTCTCATTAGTACTCTGTAATTTCATCTCCAGCTACAATTACATCCTTTCAGCTGCCTCACAGGAACAGAGATTGGCTTTCCTAGCTCTCAGGTGTCATTAGGGAAGTTTCTTTTCGGAACGGACCCCTCCGTGCAGTTGTCACGTTGGAACAGTTAGCACCAGTGCTTATCTTCTGGAAGGGTGCCAATTTATTATATTCTTTGTGCTTCTTATCCAAACACAATCTTCTGTACCACACAAACTACCAGTGAATCGAGGGGGCGTCCTTCTCATCCTTCGTACGGTCCTACTGGGAGATTTCTTTACAGGAGCACCGGCACTGGGGGAGATTATTGCCGTGGTCAGCCTGTTCTCCAAGCGCGTAAGAAAGACCGTTTCTCAGGTGCTGGAGAGCTGGCTGTAGGTTTAGTTGGAAGAGCTAATCTTGCTTTAAATACTTCTTGGGAGTAACAAGCTGAACGTTAGCATCTTCCCCGTTCAAGTCAGCTTTCTGGCAGCAGTTCTCTGCAGCCCTCCACAATTCACCCCTCTCCCGGCTGTTGCTTGTTCCCGCTCACTTGGACGGAGCGAGCCCGGCTCCGAGCGCCCTGGGAGGCCCTGACAGAGTTAAGTGAGCTCAGTCGGGGCAGACAAATTCAAGAGAAGCCCGTCCAAGGTGTGTACTAAGCACATTTCTTCCCTGATACGCCCAGGGCCAAACAAACCTAGTTAGCTATTAAGACCTGCTGGTTAATTGATACTGATAGGGAGTTCAGACTTTCGTTCATTAGGTCCACAAATTCATTGTGCAAAGACAAAAGGCCTCAAGAGAAGTTTAAACAAGGGCGTGGGGTTTTCTGTTTAACTTCACCTCCTGAGCCTTGTCCCCTACCATTCAGTATTTTGTTGTTTCCGTATCAAGGAAGTTGGGAAACATCTGAACGGTGACAAGGAGGGGAGTGCGTATATTCCCTCCTCATGGAATAGCTAAGACAGCCGTAAGCTCCAGGCTTCTTCTTTATGCCTGAGTGCTCAAAGGGCAGACGTTGTCTTCCTAGTAGGAAGGCAGGCAGTAGGAAACCCCCTTCTTTTTAAAGGATTAACTACTAAGTGGTGGGATGGTCCAATCCTTCCCCCTCCCTCCCATCCTGCTGGTGTTTGTAGAGCTAACAGCGATGCGCGCTGGCGGTTAGAAGCAGAAGAGGTTACCTGTACTACTTCTTTGACCAGAGTCTTGTCGGTCCCAGTTTTGGCTCTCTGCAGGCCACTGACATCCTCTCCAATCCAAGTGATGAGGGCAAACTTGACTCGCTTGCTCATGGCATCACCGGTGGTGAATCGGACAAAGCCGAACAATCGAACATCATCTGGAGAGACAAAGCAAAAAGGACGAAATGATTAAACCCAGAAACAACCCTGCCGTGCCGTTTGCCGGGGTGAGACTATTGTTCTCAACGTAAAGACCGAGCCGAGGCACTGATGCTGTTACAATACCAGCGTTCAGGATTAACGGGGCAATACAGGGGCTCTGCTCATACGTCCTTCGCTTGCAAGGTGGCTTTGCCAGTGCTAGGTCTGCCTCTTCCTGGGGTGCTCTGGGTTACTGGGAGGAAACGGCTGTGCCGCCCACCCCACACCGCATGTGTGCTGCTAGGGAGTCTGGACGGGGCTGAACTACGGCCAACAGGCAGCTTGAGAGCACAGAGCTGACCCCAGCCACATGCTCAGCCAGACCCTTCATCTGCCGGCCGCCGGTCAAGAAGGGAAGAAGGTGACTTCCCAGCATCCCTGTCTTACAGGATAGCAGGATTAGCATCACATTTTATACCATACACCCAGAAACTCGCCACTGTGCAAATTTGATGCTTTCCCCTCCTTCCCCTCCGCAACATTTCTGGCTCCCGTGTAGTATGAGTTTGTAAGAAGGAGGGGAGAAGAAGGAAAAGAAAAATCAGCAATTACTTCCCCAGATGTGTTTTTCTACTGCTTCCAAAGCCCTGCAGAGAAAGGCCTTGGATTTTTGAACTGCCCTGACCTTTGTTTCACAGCTGGTTTCTGCTCTATCATGCCAGACTAGAGTTATTTAGTCTGGCCATATGTGTAAAAACCTTGTAAACTCCTTGTCTCCAGGAGCTTGTTCGCTCCTTCGGTGCAGGGTGACTCATCAACCGGGGCAGTTGGACGCCTTCGTGATCACAGGCACTTCGGAAGCGTGTGATACCATCCTCTCACACCCCCAGCCTCCGTGGCACGCGTGACGCTGGAGCCCTCGACCGGGATCGTACAGAAAAGCAGAGCAGATGGACAGTGTGCCGTCACGGAATATACCTAATCAGAGCTACTTCATCTGTTACAGGTCACTCAGGACCTTTTCAGTGAAATGATATGACTCAAACCAGAAGAACAGACGTGCTGTTTGGAAAGAATCGTGTTAATCCCGGTTCTGCTTGTTGTGACCAGTTCAACCTGCTTTATGGTTATTTGCTGTCTTGACGGCTGCTGGGTGGAAACGCAGGCTCCAGGTGTAGTAACGCTGGCCAACATCCCCATCCTTGGATCTGTTACAGCATGCTCCGCCAACGGTCAGGACAGCCCCAGGAGCTCCGGGGATGGGGGAGAAGCAGCTCGAAATTGCTCATCCCCAGAAAAGAAGCTGCTGGAGATGGATGCAAAAAAAAAAGTGGGATTTTCTCTGAAAGCTGACAGAGCTTCTTTAACGCTCGGTTTTGCCCAAGTATGAGTACAGACAACTTCCCCTTGATGAAAAATAAGACATCTTTAGGTCTGAAAAAAATCCACCTGTGCTCTCCCCGGTTTGTTCTCTGTGTACCCTTTTGCCGCTGACAGAAGATACTGGGGAAGCCTGGAAAATGTATGGTGGGGGTGTCAGCCAGTGCAGTGTTTACAACAAACTCCTCTCCAGATTTCAGAATTGAAGCAAAGAGAGGTCTTATTCAAAGGAAAAATCCAGATGGATCTTTGGAAGGAGAATTAGAGTCGTCTGTCAACGGTGCAGGCAAACAAAACTTCTCTCTCACATACCCTATTACTGGCAAGTACAAGGAACGCCCGGAGGGACTCCTGTTTCTGACAGTAAATCCTCTTCCCAAGATTGATTAGAACCATAAATGAACCGACAGCCAGGAAATACCCAAGGTGAAGAGAGACAGTAAATCCCCTAACGTTACTATTAACAGTTCTGTGAAAAAACCTTGCTTTCCCAGATCTGACAGCAAAGGAGGCCACGCTCTGCTAAGAATTGTACTGTGGTTCCTATGGGAACGGTGCTGGAAGGCACTTTAATGTCACCAAGTCCTGCCCCTTACTCGACTGTAACCGTGTCACAGCCCTTCCCATGGACTTCCCATCACTTTCCACCCTGAGTACGTAGGTTTTTGATCCCTGCCCCTCCTACCGAAGGCTGGTACAGGTCCTGCAGACTGCTGTGGAATAGGCCCCTTTTTACTCAAGGCGATGCAAAAATACAAGGATGTGGAAGAGCAGTGCTTTTCCCTAGCAACTGAGAAAGGAAGTTGAAGGAATTTATGTGTCAGCATGAAATTGAATTTGACGTGAGCCCACAGATCACTGGCAGCGGCAGGACGTGCTGCTCAGCAGAGCGCTGTCCCATCCTGTCTGAAAGCAGCTCGATCCCGGTCCGACGAGAGCCACACCCAGCCATTCCACGTGGGCTTTTATCTATTAGATCACCTACTACTCGGTGACTATGAGCAACTCTTACTTCATCACACTAAGTCCCAGTAAGTTTAATGAGCAACTGGGGTTAGAAGTGGGGCTCTGAGTCACCCTCTTGGGCAGCGTTTACCTGGGGCCGGTTTTCTTGGGGGAGGCTTGAAAGGTCACACCCGCGCTGCGTGCCGTCTCCCCACGGGGGCTGTATCCCCACAGTAAGCACAACAGGCTCTTCAGCCCCGTGGATCTGATGTAAGCTACGGATAGGTGATGCTCCCACTGGATGTGCCGGCCTGTGAACTGCAGCTGAGGGGCGCTTCAGCTGCAGAGAAAGCCAAGGGGAGTATGGATCCGAGCCCTTAGCAACTAACGCGGCTCTTTTCCTAAAAGGGCAACAGGGACAGCAGTGGAGGGTTTTAACCCTCGTTCAGCCTGAGTATGAGCCCTCCAATTGCAAGGCAGAACCCCTCAGCAGAAGTGGTTGAGGTTCACAGTGGGGCTGAAGCATGTTCCGGCTGATGACGGGCTCAAAAGGCACGTTCCCTTATACTCCCAGATTTCCTCTTTCGCAGTTCATCAGTTCTACCCCGCCAGATCACCGCGCTGGAAGTCATCAATGCCATCAGCGCCAGCCCCCCTTCGAGTCTCAAGGCATTAATACTCGCTACCCGCCCCCCCCTTCACACAAACCCACTCATGGTGGTTTAGGAATTTGCTGGGTGTGCGGAGGAGTGTAACACATCAGAGACAGTAGATTTCCTCTGAAAGAGGAAATCCTGCCTAGCTCCACACAACTGCCTTCCTAGTCAGTGAGCCATGAATTTCAGGGCAGAGGGAAGCAAATAATAGATGTGGGCAGGATGGAAACCGCAGCTTTATTTGAGAAGTTCTCGCAAGTCACAAACAGCAGAAATTAACAGCGTTAATTCCTACTACACCCACTACTCCTTTAACTACGGTAGCGCAGCGTGACAACAGGGCGACACAAAGAGTGGGAAGTACAGTGAATGCCTGAAGGAGCATCCCTTAGCACTGGCCTCCAAACCCCGTCCTTATCAGTCGGCAGGATTCTCCAGAGGCGCTGTCCTTGGCGTCAGCAAAGCTGGATGCCAAGCTGCAGAGATCCCCTGGGTGGCATTCTCCTCTTCATCCCCCCAGACCCTTTGGCTCAGCTGTGCTAAAGAATTCCCCATTACATTAAAATGCACCGACGCGTCAGGAAAAGAGAACGGCTGCGGGAAAGGAACACCCTGACAAAAGCTGCTCGGTTCCGACGGCGCTGAACGGCCCAGCCCGAGCCGTGCCAGGATACGGCCACCGCTCCCAGCCTCACCTGCCCCCTCAGCCAAGGTCACATGCAGATGGCATCATCTGCCCCTGGGTTCTGTCCAATGGTGAATTACTGATGGCGTGTGACAGGTTTCACGAGGATTTATTTTGTTTGTTTCCACTGGATTCATTTTTGATTAATTTGCCATTTTTCCACCTCTTTGAGCCAGCCCTGTAGCCACAGGGCTAGAAGAGCAGACAGAAAACCGTCCCTACCTCTTCCTACGCTGGTTTTTCCCCCCTGTAACCCCGTACTAAGCCCACAGATCTCCGACGTGCACCACGCAGCCACGTTCATTGTCACCTGCGACAAATCCAGAATGTGTGACCTGGGGACCTCGACCACCGGGCGTGCTGCAGCTGGGGCTCCCTCTGCTCCCTCTGCCCGGGGCTGCCTGACCCCAGCGCACGGTACTCGGGACACAGGTGCACGGAGGGGGTGACCCCGTGCCGGCTTCGTCCACGTTCTTGGGTCCAGCGAAGCCACCAGCAGCGTCTCACCAGACGGAGTTGCCGCTGCCCCAGGGACAGAGCTCCTGAGGGCGCTCTCCTGCCCGAGGCATGCACCGGAGGGCAGGGCGGGAGGAAGCGGGCTCCAGCTAATCGTTGTTCTCCCTCCCTCAAGGAAGGAACGGTTGCCTGAGGCAGCCAGAAGTAAGGGCTGGGCAGGCCCCAAAGCCAAGGATATGCAAAAGCTGTGACGCTCTGCTCTTCGTTGCCCGCTCTTGTGCCCAGCACCGGATGGCCAAACGCAGCCCCACAGCCATGCCGGTTTTATCGAGCATCACAGAGCTAAACTGGGCGCCGTTACTATTTCAGTGCAGATCTCCACCTGATGAGTTACTCCCACAAGAACGAATGGGAGTGTTCCCTAAAACAACCTCCTGCCCATTGCAAGGGGCAGTCCAGGGCTCCAGCCGGCAGCCACATCACGCCCACGCCGCTTCTGACCCCCGCGGGAGCACGCCCTTCCCCGCAAGCAGGGAGGGCACAGGGCAGGCAGACGTGCAGAGACACTGACGTTCCAGTAAGCCACCCATGGCCCCAGGTCTTCCTTTAAATAGGTCTGAAGGGAAAGCAGGCAAGAGGAGCATTACAGAGGAAAAACAAAAGCAGTAGGAGACTGATTTACAAAGCCCGTTTTAGCAACTTAAGATGTAGCCAAATGCAGATAAGCACCTATCTCATTATATGTCCTCGTGCATTTTTACAGACCTTTCCTACAACCTAAGGTGCCCACCACGTAATCTTGGTGATCTCTCGGCTCTTAGCTCCCCAGTTTGAAATGCAGGCCAGGCTTTATAGGACAACGGTCAGAAGCCCCAGAGAGCTTCACTCTGAGTCTTAGGGGCTGATTCTATTTTCTCCCTAACAGCCTGTGTCAACCAGAAATGGTTTTATGGGGTATTTATTTCAGACTAAAGATCTGCAGCTCTTCCTTGTGCTGAATGCACGGCGTGGTTCTGGTCTGATCTTTCCAGACACATGAATAACCATCCCAGTTCATGCTGTCACTGCAATTATTTATCTGGACCGGGGCTTTCCAAATAAAAGGCTCATTATCCCTTTTGTCAGAGATGCATTGGAAAACAACTGTTCACATGTGGTGGGGGGGGGGGGAACGGAGTCTTCCGACCTCTCTGCTACTTAAGGGCAGAATAAACACTTTAATTTTTTTAGAGTAAACCACAGACAGGGTCTTGCCGCTGCTCCGTAAGGCCGAAACCGAGGCAAGCTGTCCCCTGCTCCCAACACGCGCAACAATTTAAGCGGATGTTCTTGACCGGACTTTTGGTTCGGTATCTCAGTCCTATGTCATTCTACTTTGCCCAGCAGCAGCATCACCAGCCCAATTATGAGACTCTGAGATTAAAAACAACAACACAAAAACCCCAAGAGCCTTCATACCCTTCCGTACAATAACCTTCAACTCTCATCTGTGTTTGTGGCTTCAAATTCGCCAGCTCAGCTGGGGTTTTTTTTAAAAGTGTACTGATGGCACATACTGCTAAACACCAAATTAATGGTGCGCCTGGGTCGGTGCCATCTGCAGAGGCAAGAGCGCTAACTGTGAAGTACAATGGATCGCAAGCCTTGAATGAAGTCCTTGTTCAATGCAGAGGTAATCAGTGCGGCTCAGCCCAACCACAACAGTCCTTAGCCTCAAGGCACTGGGGGTGTCTACTCTGTGTGTGCAATGACCCCGGCACAGTTAGCGTCCTCAGCTTTGGTCCCCAGACTCTCTGGGTCAGACCAAGGCCAACACAGTCACACCCGCGGGTCATCACGCAGGACTGCACGAGGAAATGCCACCGGTGGTCACCTCCTACCCACACCAGGGCTTCATTGTGCCAGCCTCCTCGACGTCACGTCAGGAGAGGCTGGAGGTGTTCACACATCTGGGGCTTTGAGCACAGAGACCAGTGCCTGAGACCCAAGCGGTGCCTACCCCCCCCCAGCCAAGCGTGCGAGTCGTCCTGTGACACACACCTCGACGGACACGGCACGACCGCGACTGACGCACGAGTCCAGGGTTCAGGCTGTTTGCACCGTAATCCTGGGACCCTGACACAAGGGCACCGAAGGAGCTTTTCTCCCCATGTTTTCCTCCTCTGCGAGTGGCAATTGCTGTCCCCAAGCAGTGGGATGGGAAAAGGATGATCGTGGGATTATGCAGTTCCTTCGACTTTCCTGCCAGTACACGAAGCTTGAGCATGAAAAAGCTTCCACCCCAGACAGCTGAGAGTCAGCAGCGAGCGCAGTCAGACCCACACAAGGCAGCAGCAGCTCCTGGCCCGGGCCCCACTGCCCCAGGAGCTCAGCGTCTCGCTCTGCCGTGCCCGCCTGCAGCGGCAGCCCGCGGAGCATTGCTGGTGGTTTACACGCAGCTGGTTTCTAACACGGCCTTTTTAAAACACCGCTGCTTCCGCCAGAAGAAGCAATTTTAGTTCCTTGCTTGTCCCTTTGTCCTCACCCACTCTCTTGCCGGAGGAGGTTTGCAGGATGGGTGATGGGTTGGGCCACGCTCTGCGTGACAAGGGTTGCGTATGGGGGGAAGAAAGGGCACAGCTACAACCCTGCGACCACAACCCCCTCCAGCCCTTGCTCACCGCTGCGTCGCACAAGGCAGGATATCCACCGCGGGCAAATCTCTTCCAAACTGGTACAAAAGCCTGCCTGATCTTAGAGCCACGTGAATTAGCGCAGCCTGACACCGCCTGCTCGGAAGTTAATGCCCCGGGGTGGAGCGGCGCGTCCCGCGTGCCCAAGGGGCTTTTGTAAGAACGGTTATTAAGGAGAGCGGGGGACGCGGCTGTTTGCCACTCGGAACGGCGCTGGAATAGAAGGTAGAGAAAAGAGCAGAGCAAGCTCCGACCGCGGGGCTCGGTGACACTCCGACACCGAGGTTTTCCATTCCCGCTCTCCCCTTCAGGCACCAAACGATGCCCAGCTTCCACCAGAGCAGCTGCAGTGGCTTCGAGGGCAGCGTTTCTCACAAAACAGGAATTCAAAACAAGGAAGGAAGTTTATTCTGATGCCTTTTTCTTTTTTACTCTTTTAATCACTTTTTCCGCAGCTGTTTGCATTGATGGTAGCTCTTCTCCCCTCCAGCAAAACGTAGGACATGGGGCACAGGCCAGGAGGGCACAGACATAGCAGTAGGAAGGAATAATACCTCACAGCTCTTCCCATCCCTCCCTACTCATTTTTACGGGCCTCGTTTCGGCAGAAATACCCTCACCAGCTCCACCCCATAGTAACACTTGGCGCCTTTCTTCCAGGTGGGAAGGGAAGCTCTAGCGTTGCTGCTGGCACAAGCCTTGTTCTCTGACTACGTCTAGTGGTCCAAGCGCAGGGTGGCTGCGCAGAGGGAGGCACCGAAACTCGCGCCGCTTGCTTCCCCAACTGCCACACCGTAAGTCGTGGGTGAAGAAGATCCTTTCCAGCACTTGGCCAAGCAGGTCCGGAATTTGCCTAGTTCTTTAGCCTGCTCCACCGGCAGCTCTGAGGATAACCTCTTGCCCAGGGTCTGCCATGTGCATGAAAGGAAGGGAGAGAAGGAAGAGGGAAAGGGAGCAGCTGAGTAGCTGTAAGGGATTTAGCTCCACATTAAAGGCTAACAATAGGCCACAGCCTACCCCACAGATGCCCTTTAACCCTTCCCTTACCGTGCTTATGCCCAAAATAGGCAAAATCTCCTTCTCGCTGCCAAAATGCTTCAGTACTGGGGCCAGCTTGGCACTTTGCTGGTACAGAACAAGGTTTCCTTAAACTCAGCTTGAATGCCCTGTTTATAAAGAGGGGTTTGGCACATGCAAACGATGGCAAGAAAACAAAACTGGCCATGTTCCAAAGTGCAGTATGTGCCTCCATCAGCGGTTATACACATCCTACCCGGCCCAACCGGTGACTGCTCTCTGCCAAAGCCCCTCTGCTTAGCCACTCGGTCCAAGTGTTCCCTTTGCTACAGAAGGGACGACAGGAACTGTTGTTGAGAGGGCGCCACTCCAGCCAAAGCATTAAAAATCAGTTCAGACAAAAGAAGAGAGAGCCTCCTTGAGAGCAAGGAGAGAAAACACAGGGGGAAGGTTCCTCTGCGAGCCACAGATGTCGGGAGACGCTCAGTTATCTTGGCTACAAGAGGAGACAGAGAACATGGCACTCAGACACTGAAGCTGTTGAGCGCCCAAGAAAACGACCACCCCTGTAGATAACGTTGGCGTGAACCTCAGAAGTGCTGAGCCCTGGGTTTCCCCGTACGCCAGGGAACCACTTTTTAATTTGTGTTGCCCGTTAAGAGGAGCTGGATGGGAAGGGGCTCTTGTGGTACAGGGTGTCAGCTCTTCCGACATCAGTTACACGAGGACCCTTTTTGGGTTTGAGAATCTTCCCCGCAAAGGTCTCAAGAACAGCTGGAAACGAGTCGCTGTGTTAATCCTCGCAAGACCTCACTGCAAATGGCAGGGCAGAGCAGTCTAAACCGTCTTGATTTAGCGGTTCCTTCCCAAGGGGTACAACGCACTTTTCTCCTATGATCTTTGCTGGCTGGTAAGCATCAGGCCAGTCCTGCCCTCAGTGAAGTTACTGCAAGTCCTTCTCTCCAACTCGGTGAAATACAGCCAAGCCCAGCACTTGACAGACCCACCTGGACGGGCACTGGTGTTTCAACAGCGGCGGGACCCTGGCTACAGCGCCTCCCGACTCGCCCCACCTCCAGAAGCAGCACACGGTTCCTTCGCAGTACGGATACCCCACGCTAAACCCACAGGTCAACCATGCCACTGGACTGCAGGGTGACTGGACGAGCGCCGAAGGCCGTGCTGGAGTCCAGTGGTAGCTACGGACGCTCCATGTCTCGTGTCACTTGGTGACACTGTTAAATCGCAGCCAGGATAGGAGGAAAAGCTACACAATCCCCCCACCCCCCGAAGATATTTTGAGAAAAATCAAAGCCCATGTTTGTAAAACACGTCAAAAGTTAAGATAGGATGAAGTTATATATTCCCCCAGGTTCTGTTTCTCCCGTCAGTGTTCTACACCCGCCAGTTAGACAACTGCCACGTCTGACCCTAGAGCCGCAACTGTTGCGGTTGTGCCGCGCCACATAGCCCATTGTTTTCGGTGAGGTATTGTTCCAGCCCGTCTTCTCGGCACAACCACGCTCTTCCCGGCTCCACGTTCCCAGAGCATCCGAGCAAGGCGTCTGACTGCAGCTGCTCCGGCGCTGCGAGTACAGTTTGCAGAGGAGTTGCACTGCAGGAACGCTCTGGATGGCTGCATCGTTTTAGCCACCAAAACGGAGCCTTTTTTGCTCTTCGGCAGCGGAACTGCAGCGCTGAACAAGGAAACCGTCGCTGAAGGAGCGCCTTATCTTGTTTATAGCCGAGAAGCAATGAAAAATGGTGTAAAGGGGGGGCAAAAGCCCCAAGGACCTGAAGTCTAAGGGCGAGACAAAGGACCGGCCGGACTATGGACTTGGCGAGTGGCACTGCGCGGCGGCCGGAAAACCCATCGCGCGGGACAGGGCAGAGCTGGGGAAGCAGCAGCACCAATTCCAGCTTCCCCAAGTTCTCTCCCATCCCTTCCCAGCAAGGAACAGGGTAAGGCGCCAGCGCAGCCGCGGCGGAGCTTACCTGTGCACTTCCTTTTGAAGGTTTCGTAGTCGGCCCCTTGGTCCCCAGGGACGATCGTGGAGCCGTTGTATTTAAAAGTCACCCTGGGGAAGGGGAAAAGAGCAGGGGAAGAACACACTGAGAAGTCACCCCTGGGGCTGGGGGAAAGGGGAGGCGCGTGACACGCGGGACCGTCAGCCTCTGGGTAGGGAAAAGAGGGGATGGGGAAGAATCCACCGTGAAGGAGCATCCTTTGGGAAGAGGGGAGCGGGGAGAGGAGGAGACGGGCGGCCGCACGGCACCGGCGCCTGTCCGGGGGCTGCCGGGGGGTCACCTACCAGTTCACCTCGGTGGCATCGTCCCTGACGAGGTTGTACGCCTCCCTGCACGCCTCCTTGTCGATTTTGGTGGCCATGGGGGCGGCCGGCGGCGCCGGAGGGGAGCGGGGGGGAGGGGGAGGGAAGCCTCCGCCGCTGCTGCCGCACCGCACCGCGCAGCGCCGCGCAGTGCCGAGCCCGCCGCCGCCTCCGCCTCCGCCCCGCCGCCCGCCGCCAATGGCTCGCGCTGGGCCTGCCCCCGCCCCCCCCCCGGCCCCGGCGCGGGGGTTTCGGGGTGATGCAATAGCCCGGGGACTTGGGGGGGGTGGGGGGGTGCCTCTCCTGAGGATGCGCAGGCGGCGGGGGGCGGGGGGGCGAGGGGCCGGACCCGGCGCGGGGGGCCCGCCGCAGTGATGCGGCGTTCGGCCGGGGGTGTTTTTCCAGCCCCCCGCCCCCTCCCGGGATGTTTTTCCAGCCGCCGCCGGGCGGGAGGAGGAAGGAGGGAGAAGCGGTGCGCTGGATGGAGGCGCGGCGGGGCCCGGCGCACGGGAGGCGGCCGAGCGGCAGCAGAGCCGGGTAGGCGGGGGGCCGGGACCGCGGCGTGTCAGCCCCCCTCCGGCCGGCGGGAGCCGGGGCGCCTCGGGCGCGGGTGGGAGATGGGCACCGCCGCCGTGCGGGTGGCCCCGGCCCCTTCGCGGGGGCTGCGGGGTCGGGGCGGGGGGGGAGACACGCGACTCATGTCGTGACACTCCGCTCTCGGCGGGAGCGGGCGCCCCCTGGCGGGATGCGCTGGCAGCGCCGCGGGAGCTGCCGGGTTGGGGCGAGGGGCCGAGCGGGGACCGCGCCGAGGGGGTCCCGGTAGCAGCACCCAGCTGGGGAAAACGGCACCGGGGGTTGTGCCCCGGGAGCGGGGCTTTACAGGCGAGCCCCTGTGCGTGCGAGTGGGGCCCTGCCCTAAACCCGGGGGGCTGGGTGCTGCAAACTTAATAAAAAGCTGCATTCCGCGACGAAAAGCATCACGTTTTGTTTCTCCAAGTTTTCGTGGGACGTGCAACTGCTCGTTTCACGGCAGCGTGTTGTAAAGGTCAAGTCTGAGCAGGGAGAAGGCTCGTTACCACGCGGTTGCTCGGCGTTCCCAGACACCTCGAGCCACGCCATGGCCGGAGCACGTGCCGACTGCGGGGCGCATCCTTCACCGCCCCGCGATCCCGAACGAGCGAGGGTCCCTGCAGCACCAGGCCCGCGGCACGGGCGTGCTGCTGCAGCGCACCCCTGGGGTGTAGGTGAGGTCAGAGGGCGGGAGGAGCGGGTCTGAAGTCAGTGCGCGCGTGCGACACGGCATCGGGGCGAATCGCCCTCCGAATCTCTGCAGACTGCTGGCTCCGAGTGATAATACAGTCACACATTAATAGCTCTGAATTTCTATCGATTTTCTTTTGGAACTGTCTTTAGGAGCGCTTTTTCTTTTTTTAAAAGCCTTTACGCTGACCATTATCTGCTCATCATGGGTTTTCTCACAGTCACCCTTTGGCACTACCTCGCTGCTGTTGGTACCTGTGACAACTGCCTTGTCCTTGGCCGCTCACGCGTGTTCCTCAGCTCCTGCTGCTTTCCTCCGGGGGAGGTGGGTGACTGGAATGTCATTTCCCTCAGAAGGAGAAAACCTCGACCTTGTTTAGGTCTCTGTGACCCAGTGGCTGGAGTGTTTGAATTCTGTTCATTAGGAACTTCGTGCCTCACGCTTCCACGTGCCAGATTCAAACCTCAGAAATGCACGGCTTCCTCGCGGGACCAAACCTCTTCGCTTTCTCTTCCTTGGCTTTGACACATTTTCATGGATTTTCTTCCTTTAAGGCATGGAGGAGTAAAGATTGTGCTCAGTTTCATCAGGCTACAAGTGGCAAGGGGAAAATACCTCCTTCTCTGGCTTTGGTGAGCTCTGCTTCGCTTTTCCTATGCGAGCTTTGAGACCTCCATCTGCCGCACGTGGGTCTTTTCATCCCGTGCAGGAAGACGCCACTGGCCTGCAGAAGCATCCGTCCGTCTCACGGGAGTGCTCGGAGGGGAAGCACAGGCAACAGAGAAAGCGAAAGGACGTAGAACTTACAGCCTTCCCCCAAAAAATGCCCGCAGCAAGCATGGCGCCTTGGATATCTGGACCGACCTTCAGCTGTCCAGACGGCACTGATGGAGGTTGGGAAGGGCCAGAGAATGGGTGGAGGGAGCTGAGCAAACAGGGTGGCTCTGCTGGGCCGTGGCCCCCCAGGAGGCTTAGCTGTTCTCCTAAAATACAGTGCTAGTGCCTCGCTCCTGTGGCTCTTGGCCATCACACCCCTTTTGCTTCTTTTCTGGTCTTTCTGCATGGCTGTCCCCGCTCCTGCTTCTCCGTCTGTGTCTTTTCTGTGCAAGAGCAGAGGAAATAATGGAGAGAAGAATACCCGCTTTGAGGAACAGGCTGCTGTGGATTTATGGAGCTAGTGCTAGTGTGGTCAGCACAGCAGGCTTTTTACTCAGACAGGGGTCAGACTCAGGGTCTTTATCCTGGGTCGCCATGGTCACAAGGGCTACAGGAGAGACCAAAGCCAGGAAAAATGCGTCTCGTCTCCAGACCCCACCAGTTAGATGAGCAGAAACCCATCATCACCTCCGGTTTCTCTGGGGTGGCTGAAGATGCTACTGCCCCCGCGCCGGAGCTGGGGGCTGGATGGCAGCTGGGGTAGGTGGAGGTGCCGGCAGCCCTGGCAGCCCTGGCACACTCCTCTTGTTTAAAATGCGGCTGCTTCACGCTGCACACCGCATCTTCTGCCCGCGACAACTGCCCGTCACCACGCGGGACACGTCCAAGCTGGGCTGGCCTCAGCGAGAGCAGATGGAGCTCGGCCGCACGCACAATCTTGCCGGCTTCTGCTGTCCTGACGATAACCTCTGGAAGATAGCCAGGAGGCCTGGATTAGCAGAGTTTTTTATTTGTGGTGTTTTAGTGGAGATTATCACACTGAAATGGGACTCGGTGAGGCCTGTGTACAAAGTCTTGGCTTCTTCATCCCCGAAGGAGGCGGGTGTCAGCCCTGCTGTTCACCACGGCGGGTTTTATTTAACTGTTAAGCCTCCTGGGCCCTGATGAGTGAGAAGGGGCCGTACAGCAGCGTGCGGTGCTGCAGAGGTGCTGGTTGCGGGATAGGCGTTGGCGAGGTCAGATAGTTTCATGCCCAGGTAAGCAGGACGAGACGGCAGCCGGGCTTCTTGCAGTACCCTAACGCGCACACGCACACCCCCGCTCCACACGGCTTATCGCTGCTCTGCCAGATAACGCCGCCGAGTATCCCCGCTTGCCCTAACAAGCGCCCCTGATGCAGAGGTAGCGATGGCCATGGATGCAGGGCCATGGACGCTGCACCAGGGATGCTGCGCCAAGGATGCAGGGCCACAGATGCTGGGCCGTGGATGCAGCGCCACGGATGCTGCACCAGGGATGCAGGGCCATGGATGCTGGGCCGTGGATGCAGCGCCACGGCTGCCAGCCGGGCTTTGTGCCCCGGCTGTGCGCTCCCCACCCTGCGAGCACCGCCGCCGGCCGGGCCTGCCGGCGGGGAAGGTCCCGAGCCCTGCGGGGGACCCTGCGGGCCGACAGCGAGGGCCCGGCCGCCGCTCGCTCCCGGCGGGGCGACCGCAGACGCCGAGGCCCGGCCCCGCGGCACCTCCCCCGGCGCCGCCCGGCCCCGCGGCCTGCCAGGCGCTGGTTCCCGCCCCGCCGCGGTCCCTCCCCGCTCCAGCCGGCATTTCCTGGGCCGGCCATGGCGGCAGCGGGCCCGGAGGGGCGGTTGCCTGCCGCGCTGGGGTAGCTCCCGGCTCCCGCCGCGCTCGGGCTCGGTGCGGCTGCGAGGGCCGGAGGGCGCGGGCGGTTGCCCGCCGGTTGCGAGGCCCCTTCCCCGGCGCCGCCGCCTCCCCGGCTCCTGGCGCCTGCTGGCGCTTCGCTTCCCGCTTCCCTGGGGCGGAGGAGCGCAGCCCGCCGAGCCGCCGGCGCACGGCGGATGGGCCGCGGGGCGCGGGGGGGACGCGGAGCCCAGGCGGGACCCGGGCGCGGCCTCGGCCCCGCCGCTCGGGTCACACCCGGCCCGTGACGGGGCTGGGGCCGGGCCTGGGCTCGCTGGCAGCGACCGGGAGATGGTCTCACCCCCGGCGGCGGCAGCGAGGAGCAGCAGTGAGTAACTTGCCCAGGGCAGCGTCCGCGCCGGTCGCTGGCTGCATCCGTAACACCGCGCGCGTGTAGCGTCCGTCAACTTGTTGACACGAGCGGGCAGCGGGAGCGCGAGGAAACGCCGCCGCTGGTTTCGAGCTGCAGATCCGCACGTGCAGGTCTCCTCAGCGGCGTTGCTCATCCAGCACAGCAGGGCTCGGGGCGTGTGGCAGGGTCGGTGTGCTGCTGACATCCCTCTGTGCTTTCGTTCCAGTACCGCGGAGCAGCCTGCCATGGAGGGAACCAGGCAAACCAGGATTTGCCGTCCGCACAAGATAAGTGAATCCTCGAAGGTGGGTACCTCTTGCGCCGCCCACCAGAAAGGGGTTGCAGAGATAACAGGGAGGGGTGTAAAGGCTCTGCGTGGGGGGCAGCGTGAATATTCTGGGCTTTTAGAAAGAGCCGTGGAAAGGGCGGTTTACCTGCTCAAGTGTTTGTCGTTGAGGAAGTTGTTACCTAGTGGTTTAAAAAAAGCAGCAGCAGCGAACGGGCATCTGCTCATCGTGACTCAGAGCTTAAACCAGAACCCCCCATCATCGCAGCACAGTGTTTCTCCAGCGGTTTGTCACTAAACGCGCCGTGTTTATTTTGGGAATTTCTCGCGCCGATCCGTCTCATAAAATCCACGCTGGTTAGAGGGGCAAAGCTGGGGTCACTGTGTACTTCTAGGGTTCGTTTTGTACAAGATGGGAGTCTCAATCCTGCAAACCACGGTTGTTCCGGTGAACTCGAGACGTGTTCTGAGGTTTCTGAGGTTGATGTTCTCTGTAGGATTTTACAGAATTCCCTGGAACCTGTGTCTGCAGAAGTACATCGGTTTGGGTTGGGAATCCGCACAAGTCCATCTTGGGTAGCTCTTTCTGCAGGTTATCGGGAGGATGACCTGCGATTTATGTGGTGTTTTTATCAGCTGCAATCATGGTGTTCGCTTTGTGTCGTACCAGCGAGAGCTGCTTTCCCGTGCTAGTGCGGGCACCAGGTTATAGATGCTGCCGAGCAAGTACCGTGTGCTACCAACGGCAGCTCCAAGAGAAAAACTTTTCCGTGCCGGCATCCGTCTTGTGGAAGCTGAATGAGACAGATCTCGTCTTCTTTTGCGCCACTGATGAGTAGTGGAACTGCATTAACGATCTGAAAGAAATTAGGTCTTTGAATCCGAAGGAAGTTAAAATACTGCTCTAATGCAATTGATAAAAGATAAATGGGACTAATTTTTAAGTGCATCCCTGCCAGTATAATCTTTCCCTGAGCACTGATCCTGTCTACCATTTAAATGGTTTAGTCTGAATGGAATGATAATTCATCACATTAAATATTAATTAACTTGACAGCATTGTGTTATTTTCTTGCTTAGACAGCAGCTGTCACTATCTGTTACTCTTAGAGTTGCTAGATCATGCTAAAGCTGTTCTGCAGAGTATAAATAGCTGGGAAGGATGGTCGTGTTTAGTATAAAACAGTCTTGCTTTGGAAACGTGCAGCTATCAGCTTCTGTTGTGTGCTGCCTCAACGAGAGAGCTCGCTAAGCGGCTGGAGTACGTTAATCCGTTCCGAGTCCATCCCGTGCCGTGCGTCACGATTTGATGCTCAAGTGGCAGCAGTCCTTCCTGGCACCAGGGATTTGGGGAGCACAAGTTGTCCGGTGTATTTGCGGTCAGGATTATGCCGCAGACTCGACAGCCAGCTCAGTAAATAGAGATCCCTGGTAAATCTTACGTTCTGGTGTAATCTCGTTACATACGATGGGGGTATTAGAGAATATTAGAGAGAAATGATCGGCCAGCTTACAGAGACGAGAGGGAATATGGTTTTGATTTAATCCAATAACCATCCGCTGTGAGTCAGATTCGTAAGAGGATGCTGTAAGATGATAGTTACTGTCTGTTCATCCTCCATCTTTGTCACAGTTCCCACGAAAATGTGGTTTGTCCTTTGCCATAGTTGTTATTCTTCCCACCTCCTCCCTCCCCTGGTCTCTGCTTGGGCTCCTGTGTGGTATCAGCACTTCTCAGCCTGAGAAAAAGCAAAGATAAAACCCTTAAACCCCGTTTGGTTTTCTGTTACAGATGTCCAGCAGTTTCATTCCTCAGTGGAAGTTGCTTTGTCTGTGCCGTGGTCCCTTTTTAAGTTCAGAGATGTGATGAGGCAATGAGCATAAGGGAAACAAAAGATTTTTTGGCCCAGAAAACATAATTATCAAAGCCTCTTCACTTGGAGTGGTTTAACTCCTCACACTTGTTACTCCAGCAGAAGGCTTTTTGGCAGCTCAGTCTCCATTGTTTGGAAAAGAGCATAAGCAAAGTTAAAGAGACACCACGGGGATACCACGCTGAGAGCAGCACGCTTGGTGATTAATTTGGGACGCGTCTTTGCAGACTGCCTGTCGCTGTAGCCCCGACTGCTGGGAGCTCGGGCTCCCCAGGTCGGCGTTAGCTCAGGACGACTGGCTGCCATCGCGCCTGGGCAGTGGCGAGCGGCGTGCGCCTGTCCCGGTTATCTCCTCGTATAGCAGCGCAGTTACCGAATTACGTACACGGAGCGTGTGTTAGAGGGAGAATTGCTTGTAGGGGAAGAAACTTGGCTCTAGGACTTGAACCTTTCCCATCCAGGTGGGTAGAGAGGTTCTCTCACCGTTAATGGCACTAAGCATGTGCTGTCCGTTTGGGAAACAAGGAACGCCATGGAGAGTAAGGATTTCTAGGAGAAGCAGCAGTTCAGTGAAGGACAGGTTGAATGCCCGAGAGGCTTGAAGAGACCTCGGGCCGTCTGTGTGGCTGTATTCAATGTAGATGTGGCCTGAGACACCTCTGCAGGGTGTCACTCTGGGGAGGCAGTCTGAGGACGTAGGACGGGGCAGGACCCGGGGTCCCACAGCCAGAACTGCTCCGAGCTGCCTGGGGTACGGGACGATGATGTGCTGCCTTTCCAGCTCCTTTCATTTCTCTTACATGTTCTTACAGGCTCTGCAACTCGGCCTGTTTTGGATTTGGCAATTAAAGTCATGTATTTGCATTTAATTTAACCTGGCTTTTATTAAGAGAGATCACAAGGTGACTGGCTGTTCCGTCAAGCATTCCATTCCTCTGGAAGGACGGTCCTAAAAGCTGCATCACTTGACATACTGGGGTGACCAGCCCCTCCGATCCGTGTTCTGCAGGACATTCGGGGGGTAACAAAACGTTTCCATTTTGGCTCTTCAGGCTGGTAACGCGAGTCTGTGGGGAAGAGGTGAATGTTGGTTTTCTCGGAAGCTCTGTGGCACGTACGGAGCTGGTGGGAAGAATGTCTGGACCAGAGGGATCCCAGAAGGGCACTTTAATGGATGTGTTCTGAGGGCTTTTTTCCCTTTCTTTAAAAGAAAAATACTTAGTCATATTCATTAAAGCTACCTCGGCTTCTGGAAGCAAGTAGAGGCCTTGGGGAATAAGTGATCCACATGTGTGGCTTGGCACGTAAATAAGCAGCTGTTACTTTTGAATGCAGTGTGTGTCTGGAGTAGTACGGAAAGAGAGCGGGACTTTACCCTAACGAGCGTAGCAATGCAGAGTTCCCCAAAGATTTTGGGGCGGGGTAGCTGTCAAGAGCTAACCCAAACAATACAGGGGCTGAATGAGAATCTGGCGTACTGCTGCCTGTTCGTCTCCCGCTCCAAAGATTTAGCGAGTAGTTGAGAAGAACACTGTAAGGAGTCATCGGGGGGACGAGGAAGAAAGAAATGTCAGCAAGACGTCTGGAGGACAATGAGTGGAAGAGTTTCAGGAGATTGTGCCTGTATAAATCATCAAGGAGGAGGTTTGGATGCAGCACTGTGGAGGAGGTGGGAGCACATTGTAAAACAAAGCGGGGTAGGAAGCAGTAAACTCTGCATCGGCCTTTCAGAGTGAAGGTGAGGAGCTTGGGCTCATGCTAGGTGGCTTGCCAACTGCTTAAAGTCAGAACTGATTGTAAATGTGCAACACAAGTAACAAGTGAGCTTCCTCTCTCCCGTAGGGCTACATCTGCTGGGAAAACACTTCCTGCGCACCCCAGTTTGTCCTGCTGAAGAGAACGTGTGCCTGACGCTGTTTGTTTATTCCAGGTGTACAGGTGGGATGACCACTCCAGTCTGGTTCTTCAGAGCCTGAATGAGCAGAGGCACCGAGGCCTCTTCTGTGACATTGTCCTTGTGGTGGATGAGCAGAGAGTCCCTGCCCATCGGAACCTCCTCGCCGTTTGCAGCGACTACTTCAACTCCATGTTCACCATTGGTATGCGAGAAGCCCACCAAAAAGAGGTGGAACTTTTTGGAGCCTCGTATATCGGTCTGAAGGCTGTGGTGGATTTCCTTTATGGCAGTGAGCTCTCTTTAGATGGAGGCAATATCGACTACGTGCTGGAAACAGCTCACCTGCTGCAGATCTGGAAGGTGGTCGACTTCTGTTGCGAGTATCTGGAGAATGAAGTCAGCGAGGAGAACTATTTGTACCTGCAAGAGCTAGCCTCTATTTACAACCTGAAGCGCCTTGACTCCTACATCGATTCTTTCATCCTGCAGAACTTCGGCACGCTGTCCTTCACCCCGGACTTCCTGCAGAACGTTTCCTTGCAGAAGCTGTGCCAATACCTAGACAGCAGCAACGTGCAGCAGGAGTGTGAGCACGACCTGCTGCAGGCTGCCTTGCAGTGGCTTACCCAGTACCCGGAGCGGGAGAACGAGGCTTACCAGGTTCTGGATAACATTCATTTTCCCTTGATCCCTAAAAGCGATCTCCTCCATCGAGTCAAGCCTGCCGTCTGCTCTCTTCTTCCCAAAGAAGCAAACTGTGAGGGGTTTATAGAGGAGGCGGTGAACTATCACAATAACGTGACGGCTCAGCCGGTGCTGCAGAACAAACGGACGGCCCTGCGGACCTGCGAGGAAAGGCTCCTCTTTGTGGGGGGGGAGGTTTCCGAACGGTGCCTGGAGCTGAGTGATGATACCTGCTTCTTGGACGTCAGGAAGGGGCAGTGGGTAGCAGAAACCCCTCTCCCAGCCAGACGAAGTCACCACTGCGTTGCTGTCTTGGGAGGCTTCATCTTCATAGCCGGAGGCAGCTTTTCAAGGGACAATGGAGGGGATGCAGCTTCAAATCTCCTATATAGGTATGATCCCCGCTGTAACCAGTGGATAAAGGTGAGACTTAAGCTGTATTATTTCTCTGTTTCAAGTCCTTAATGTTTCGCGTGTTTTCTCCTTTTCGGTGGAAGGACAGGGCTCATGAGAATAGCCAACACTGCAACACTTGCAGGTGGAAATTCAAGTTATTTTCCAAGCTGAAAAAACAGCTGCTTGCATCCTTTCTGGGAATGCTTAAGTTACACACAGAGCAAAAGAGTTTGGGGCAGATTTTAAACTTCACTTGGAATTTGGGCATCTCATCCGTGAAACTCCTGGTGAGCATCCACCTGCAACTCTTGAGATTACTTTGGGAATAATGCTGGAATGGACCTAGAGAGGTGATTGCTTGGTTCGTCTTTCTCAAGCAGTAGCACGTACACTAAGTCATAAATGGGTCTGGTGTAAAAAGAAAACGTCTCTGACGCTTGTCAAATGTCTCTGTGGTAAATGTCTCTCAGAAGGAGCTATTCACTTCCAGTCCCGCTGTAAAACCCTGCGGCCAGTGCAGGTTCCTGTATGACCCAACCATCCTGTGTGGTTCAGTCGTGACTTTGTGTGATTCCAGTACGTGTTTCTTGCAGAGTTGTGGAAGGAGGCCCATGTAACACAAGCATTTCAGAGTAACCTGTCTCTTAGATGCTTCCTGTTGTCCCCTTTTTTGAAAATGAATGCTACGTACCATGGTACTGCAGGAAAAAAACAGTATTTTTTCAATACAGTGGTCAAACCCAGTAGCCCTCCTTTGCAAATAAGTGGGAAGAAGCAACTATCCTGTCCTCAGACGTGGACAGACCTTAAGTCAGCTTGCTTACCAGATGTTTGAGGATGTTGTGTTTTTTGACAGGTTGCCTCCATGAGACAACGCCGAGTGGATTTCTACCTGGGAGCTATTACCGACATGCTGGTGGCTGTTGGTGGCAGGAACGAAAACGGGGCACTTTCTTCCGTTGAGACCTACAGTCCTCAGAAGGATTCATGGTCCTATATAGCCGGCTTGCCCAGGTAATTGTCCTGAGGTACATCTGAAGCATGGGAGGGAGAGCTCTTGGAATTTTGCTCTACTGTTCTTACAATATTTTTCCTGAGGTCACTTGGAGCTGAATCTTTTCAGACAGTGTTTAGATCTTCATCAAAGGCTTTTATAATTTCTTTGGCCTTACTTTGTCACCTTGGTGTGATTGTTTTCCTTGGAAGGTCTTTCCCTCTGGCTACTCAGGTTGGCTGTTGCAGATAAACCACGTTTACCCGTATTGCCAGTAGATAACCCCGGCAAACGTGACCTCTCTCCCTCTCAGTCTGACTTAAAACTTAGCTGCTCTGCTTCGGGGAGGCTTTAGTACTGCAGCTCTTCATGTAACAGCAGCACAGGACATTGCTGGTATTTTGAATCAGTGTTTGAGTGGTGACTTCGTACAAAAGCATTTCATTTGCAAACAGCCATTCTGATTTAGAAATATTGCTCATTCGTGGAAACGACAGGAGTACTGGCTGCAGGGGTGGTAATTTCATGATGTCTGAAACCTGCAACTTCACCAGCAAGCAGTGCTTGCTTCCTTAGTGGCATCACCAGCAAGATACTTGGAATTTGATTTTCGAGCTCAGTTTTTTCCCCTTACTCCCTCAGCTGCAGAGCTGCAGAGCCATAGGCAGCCAGTGAAGGCACAGAAGCCTGTTGCCCAGTTCTATTTTGGGCAGGTGCTGCAATGCGAGTCTGATCCAGGCTAACAGCTGGGCTCGAGTGCTCCTCAGAAGCAGGATGCTTTTTCCTGCTTTATTCCTGCTCACACAGGCAGACCTAGCAGCTGAGGCTAAACACTACCGTATCTCCCGGGAAGCTGTGTGTGAGAGTATCTTCGGTTCCCAAGCTCTTCTGTTAATTGGGGTGACCCCAATAACATCTCACAAAAATCATAGCACGGTTTTTCTCTTTTCTTTTTTTTTTTTTTAAACATTTTTCAAAGAAATGTAGATGTGACCTGACTGCCTTGTATGTTAGAAAAACATTCACCTTAGAACTGGTATGGATATTCTTCTTCCCAGCATACAGGTGGTCCTGGGGGAGCTTGCAGACTGTAAGCTGTCCGAAAAGGGGCAGTAGCTCTGCATGTTCCTGCTGCTACCTGTTTATTGGTTTGGGGAATTTTGCAGCTGCAGCACTTGAAAGTGAACTTTGATGTGGGGGGTGTTAATTTTTTATTAGATTGTGTAGCTGATTGGCTTGGAGTAGGTAAAAGTCCTCCTCCTGGGACAGGCCCCACTTAGCCTGGCTTAGCTGGTGGCAAACTGCAGGGTTAGGCTACAGGTCAGCAGCTATTCTAACTCACTGCTGCAACCCATAATTCCACATCCTCTCTTCCTGCCTGTTCTGTCCTTGTCCCATCTAACTGTCCCTCGTGTCAGCTCAGGTGTTTGTGCAGCTGCGTCCTGAACTAGAGGTGGACAACAGAGAGAAACCTCCTGAATGCAGAGGCAAGCAAATGCTGCTTGGGCTCAGAGATGTGGCTCTGGCAGGTGTGGGTGGCTGCTGGAAGGGATCTGGGCAGTCACAGGGTCACGGAATGGTTTGGGTCGGAAGGGACCTTACAGACCATCTAGTTCAACCCCCCTGCCATGGGCAGAGTCACCCTCCACTAGCCCAGGTTGCTCCAAGCCTCATCCAGCCTGGCCTTGGACACTCCCAGGGATGGGGCATCCACAGCTTCTCTGGGCAACCTGTGCCAGGGCCTCCCCACCCTCAGCATAAAAAAATGTCTTCCTTCTATCTAGTCTGAATCTCCCCTCTTGTAGTTTAAAGCCATTACTCATTGTCCTACTGCAACAGGCCCTTTTGAAATATCCCCAACTTTCTTATAAGCCCCCTCCAGGCACTGGAAGGTGCTATAAGGTCTCCCCGGAGCCTTCTCTTCTCCAGGCTGAACACCCCCAACTCTCCCAGCCTGTCCCCATAGCAGAGGGGCTCCAGCCCTCGGAGTATCTCCATGGCCTCCTCTAGACTCACTCCAACAGGTCTGTGTCCTTCTGATGCTGGGGGCCCCAGAGCTGGATGCTGAACTGCAGGAGGGGGGTCTCATGAGGGTGGAGCAGACTCAATCCTTGCCTGATGCACTTCAGATGGATTTGCTGACAGCAGAGGGAGGAGAGAGAATTTTGGGCTCTATTCAAGACCAGAAGAAAGCATGCTAGCTACAGATCCTTCTGTGCACTCCTGTCTTCGCTCCAACATATTCTTGATCTCTGTTTTCCTCCCCACCACATGCTTTTGTTCCTCAAACTGATTTTAGTGCTGTTTTTACCCAAATACCATCTTCCCCAGCCCTGTTCTAGCAGCAAGTCTTTTCTCCTCATGTAGAGGAAACCAGAAGCTCCAATCCTCTGCTTCCTGATTGCCCGATCAGGCAACATGTCCCTGCATAGCTGCCTTGTTTCCCGCGTTTTGCTGTCCTCTTCCCTCTGAAGAGAAACTCCAGGTTTTGTGTCCTCTTGGGCACGTGGCCACCAGAAACAAGCTCCCTGTCTGCGGCTCTGGTGGGGTTTCTCGCTGCTCTAAGCCAGCAACTGCCTGGAAGACTGTTCCCTGGAGTGATAAGCACATGGTGAGGTCATTCTGGGGTGTAGGCTCGCGTAGCTCGATTTGCGCTGCGGCGTTGGACTCTCAGAGGTCACATTTCTAAAGCTTCTACTCTGAACATGCAGAAAATGGGGTTTATTTTTTTTTTTTTCCCAAGGATTGCAGCTTGCCACGCGCATGGAGATTTTCAGGGGAAAGGCAACGGTTGCGTCCTTGAACACGCATGCCTCCTGGCTGCCGCCAAATCTGTGTCCATGTTGCTGTCCACAGGCACAGTCATGCTCCTAAGGAAGAGCTTTGCAAGCGTTTTTCTCTCATCTTCCCCCCCGCCCCCTTCCCACCCCAACATGGTCAAAACAACATGTCCTTTTCCCTAACTGGTTTCTGGGAAGGAGCTGAGCTGTTTTGACTGAAATAATACTGTTTTACTGAAGAAGAAAGCACAGCCTCTCGAGGCAGATGCTTAACACGGAAAAACCAGCCAAGCTATCTTAAGGGTGGACCTGGTCCAAGTTGGCTACAAGGGAATTTTGCCTGACTCTTACTAGGGTCCTTGGTTGTGGGATACCTTTCCCATTCTGCAGAGGAGGTCCTGTATGTTTTTCACCATTTTCCCAGGCTCTTTAGGAGCAGTTGCTGCCATAGTTTCTAGCCCGGAAGGGAGCAGCGGTGGCTGACAAGCTTGGCAGAGCAGAAGTTAGTGCAATATGTTCTCATCTCGAACAGACCATGAAAAAGTCTGCTGCAGACATCAGGGGAATTAACTGAGTGGCCCTAGGTTAAAGTTTGGCAGAAGAACTGAAAGCAGTTGTACGAGGAAATGTGTTGGAACAGGTTAACGAGTGATGGTATCTGCTCTGCTAGCTGTGTCATGAATAATCTCACAGGGTTGGAACAGGTGGACACGGAGATTTGGAGCAACCACAGCTCGCCTGGACTTTGGCTGGAGTAAGAGCCCAAGGCTTGTGGCTCGTTGGGCCAAGGGTTCTTCTGTTTAACAAAATAAATGGCAGATTTTCTAGCATTTACTGAATGGTGCTGCTGGGTCAGAAACTGTAATTTTTAGAACCATAGAATGGTATAGGTTGGAAAGGACCTTAAAGCTCATCTAGCTCCACCCCGCTGCCATTTTTGCAGCATTGTGTCTGGGGAGGTCATTGAAACTCAGCGACTGGCTCTAGCAGTTGTTGTCAGTTGAAACATCTTTCTCCTTAATGCCTCTGTCTTTTTCTGGACACTCTTACAGGTAACGTGGCCAAAATGCTCGATGCTTTCTGTTGGAGGATGTCTGGGCCCACTCTACTGAAGTGCCCTGTTCTGTTGTGTGTTCAGAATTGCCCCTGTTTAAACCATAGGGCTCGCAGAAAGGATTCTTACTGATTGTTTTCAATTTGTGCATTGCATTTCAGGCAGATTTCTGGTAACGTGAAGGCGGGTATGTGCAATTTTGGATAAACTGTTCAGAAGGGCAAAGCAGAACACCTCTAGCGTATTGGAAAATAACAAACTGAAGGTCGATTTGATGCTTCAGATATGATTGCCTCTTTCAAATTACTCTCGTAGCTATTGCTGGTCACTAGACGTGGCCACTGATTGAGGCAAAAAGTAAAGCATCAGTGCTTTCTCTGTAGCGGTCTGCGCTAGACTGCATGCACCTGCTTGAGAGAAAATGTCTGTTGCTCGCTCACCTACGCAGAATTCCACTTCCCAGTCAGTGCAGAAAAACCTTTAACCTATTTTTTCAGTCGCTCAAGTTTTTCTTAACTTAGGGTCTTTGTTTTCAAATGCTGAGTGTGAGGTGGTTGCTGTCAGCAGTGCAGTAACCCCAGGCTTCGTGTTGGACTCAATGTCACCGCGCTCTTCTTCTGTCTCATCAAAACTACCCATTACCTGACTCTGCCTGCACCATGGAGTGCACTGCACCTCCTCCAGGTAGCTACTACCAGGTAGTAGTCTCATAATTATGCCTTAGTCCTCTCTGTTTTCTTTCCTGAGTGGCTAAGAAGCAGTACAGCTCTGAAGCCATCTCGGCAGGGTCTCTGGGGATGGTGCTCCAGCCCCTGTAGTTGAAAGGTCAGCCCTGGTCACTCAGCATTCTTAGGCCAAGTGTGTCAAGGATTTTTCTGTAGCAGGAGCCTGTTAAAATCTCTGATTCAGACACTGGTCAGGGATCAGAAGCTTCGGTAAGCATCTAGAATAATAAACATCTTTCAGCTTTTCTCAGAAGTGTTGTGCTTTCAGGGTAAATGTGGGTTTTCTTTTCTATTCCACCTTTTCCCTTGGCACAAAAGTGCTTGGCACTTCGGTGTGTGGAAGAAGTTATGATACCATTTGGGGTAGCTGAGAGAAACTATTACCATGTGAAATAAAAACAGCTCAAGGTGGTATCCACATTGAGTTCCCAGCATGTTCAGGCATGGTTCAAAAGCATTCCGGGCTACAATAATGCTAACTTAGGTTTGTCTGCCGTAGAGGTTGAGTTGTCTTGAGTCCTTGACTACAAAGGATGGTAGCAGAGGCTGGTGAGTGCAGCATAATGAGTATGTCGCTCTGCAGCCCTATGGGTATTACATTGTTTGGGCTCTTTGTACCGGTGTGTGAGCCAGTTTGCTGTGCCTGGTGCTGCAGCTACATCTTTTGACACCAGAAAAAAGGGGTAAAAAAGCATGTGCAGCAGGAAGGGTACGCTCAAAGGCTGTCCCTCGCCTGAGCATTCCACTTCCTCCCCCCTCAAAGGGGTTTGGTCAGGAATATCCTAGTGTGAAGTTAAGAACAGCTTCAAGAATTAGGTTTGTAGTGGCTTTATTGCAGCTGATTGAAGGGGTTTTCTCTCTGCCCTGTGGAAGCAGCGTGCATGACGTTGGTTCTGCCATTTCATCTTACTTCAGACATGGGCTCTGGCCGGTGATTGACCGAGGTCTGTTGTCTTGGCTTGGGATGAAGTTAGCACCTGTAGCGCAGATGGATGCTAGCTCATAGGAAGGACACTACGTGTATCGTGACCACAGATAAAGTGGGCTGTGAACACTGGTGGGTAAGAAACGTGATTCATGAAGTGGTGGATGGGGAAGGCAGCAGTAGTTTTCTTGCTGGCCTTTCTTGGTTAATCACTACTGGTAAGTCTGAGAGATGTCATGATTATTTCCCCTTTCTATCACAGAAATCTTGCTGAGATGGGGATTTTTTTTCCTCTCTGGCCCTCTCAGACTGACCCAACCCAGGCACTAGAACAGGAAAATGGGAATGAAGGCCTTGCCAGCTAGAGCAGGATGGGTTACTTCTGCTGTGTGACACCCTGTAGAGGATGACTTAAAAAGTGGGTGTCATACCTTAGCAGTCTGTAGCGACCAGGTATGAAAAGGATGCCTTAAAAAGGGGTTGTAGCACGCTGCAGCGCAGGGTGAAGCAGTGTGAATAGGAGTAGTTACTGGGTAACTAACATTAGGGGTTCTTCTGTCTTTAGTTACTGTTTGCTTTCTTCATCAGTACCAGTCCTTGTTGAATGCTTGTGCACCGTGATAAAATCCATCCGTACTGAGTCGTATGGGTTTTGTTTGCCTGTCCCAGGTTTACCTACGGCCATGCTGGAACAGTCTACAAGGAATTTGTATACATTTCAGGAGGCCACGATTACCAAATTGGCCCCTATAGAAAAAACCTGCTGTGTTACGATTACCGCACAGATGTTTGGGAGGAGAAGAGGCCAATGATCACTGCCCGAGGGTGGCACAGCATGTGCACCTTACAGGACAACATCTACTCCATCGGTGGCAGCGATGACAACATAGAAACCATGGCTCGTTTCGACATTCTGAGTGTGGAGTCGTACAGCCCCCAGTGTAACCAGTGGACCAGAGTTGCTCCTCTGCTGCAAGCAAACAGCGAGTCGGGGGTGGCAGTTTGGGAAGGCAAGATTTATATCCTCGGAGGCTACAGCTGGGAAGAAACAGTCTTCTCCAAAACAGTCCAGGTTTACGATAAGGAGAAAAATAAGTGGTACAAAGGAACTGACTTACCCAAAGCAATTGCTGGTGTGTCTGCATGTGTCTGTGCGTTGAAACCCAAAACAGAGGACAAAAAGAAAAAGACCAAAACAAGGAAACATCAAGATCGAGGAAGATGACTACTTCTGGATAGCCACCCTTCGACGGTGGACTGCAAAAGGACCTTGTATTTAACCATTTCTATCTAACCTTCATTCATTCTTTTTTCTTTTTAAACAGGGGGGAAAGGCATCTTTTGAAGCCTCAGAAAATGTACAGTTGAATGTGGTTTTTCAATTAAGCTCATGTTTAAGGTAGAAACAACAAAACCCACCCTGCTACTATATGAGGGATGATACGGCAAGAGAGGTGGTGCTGCTGTCCTGAATGTTACGGCTTAGTCTCTCACCTCCGTGGTTCATGGCATTTCCACATACACTGTATTGTATCAACGGTTTTGACACTGTCGTCTCAGATCCAACCTCATTTCAAGGGGGGACGGCAGAGTAGTAAGTCTGGTTTGGAGTTAGAGAGCAGTTCAGAGGGCTTCAGAAGCAACTGCTAAGGAAGAGGGAAATGGATCTTCGATGTTGTAAATCTTGAATTTTTGTGATGTTATATTTCATTTACAATACATCCTTGAGTTGTTGGTGTCAGATTTCTGGGACACATGCGTGTTCAAAGAGAATGCTGCTTTCGGTGAACGCAGGTCAGATCAGCAGATGACTCCTGCACTCTTCAGAGTAGCTGACCTTGCTGTGTGGGTGAAGAACAGACGGGGTGGACTTGGGCTTGGCTTGATAGCGTCGTGAGCTTTGACATCAGGGAGAGGTGAAGTGACTTTTGCATCCCTTGTTCTGGCACTTCTCATGTCTAAACCCAATAGCAAGTTTTTCTTGGGCTTTGAAATGTGACCCAGAATGAGGTTGGGGGGGGGGGGGGGGGGGGGATCGATCGAAGAGCTTGAAAGATTTGAGGATTTGGATGGAAAATGTACAATTTGCCTTGGGCTTCACAGCGGAGGGAACTGGAGCTCGCTGTGAGTTTGGGGTTTGCTGAATAGGGTAATGGCTGGGACAAATGGCAGGAGGCTCCTTCAGGTGATCTTGAAACAAGACGATGGCCCACCCCGGCCCTACCGGGCTGTAGAAGCTGGGGTCCACTTCAGTGAACTCAAGCCTCACAGTGGTCATGGCTAGTAGTGTGAGCAGGGGCTGCAAAAAAGCTTATTAATGCAGGATGGCTAATTGGGGTTTGGTAATCCTGAAGAACAGCAGTTTGTTACCTGAGCTAGTAGCTCATACTGTCCTCCTTTTTAATCCAAGTTCAGAATGTCTTTCCATGAGAGTAGCCTTTTCTGGTAGGGTTAGTGAGGACTTGAAGCCACGGCTCCTCAGGCATCAACCTTCCCCAGCGAGACAGCTTCAAAAGGAAGACACCCAAAATACGCTCAGGACTGTGTTTGGGATCCAGACAGTGGGACTGAACTGGGAATGGCCTGTTAGACCCTGTGTCACCCTATCCTCTGCATACCAAGTAAAGGGATTTCCAACCCAAGTGTTAGTCCACCCTTTACAAACACAGCTGATTCTGCTGCAGATATTAAAATTCCCCGACTGTCTGGCCAGCTTTCAGGCATTCACCCTGGGGCATTCTGCAAATGCACCTCTGATTTGCAAGAAGCCGATCACCAGCAATCTGATACAACCACTGCAGTTATTGTAATAGTGCCAGGCCGCAGGTGCGTATTCCTCCTTCCCGAAAGAAGAAATTTTTAGGAAGTTTTTAAAAACAATTTTTATACTTTTTTATAACATTTTGCTAACTCAGTCTCGTTTGCCATATATTACGTTATTTACTGTAGAAGCCACTGCTCTGTCATTGTGACCCCGTTGCTGCCGTCAGGATCCATCATCTGATGGATCCTGTCATCTTTGTGTGGTCGGTGGGATGCGACACGGCTGCCGGAGCCGCGTTTACATCTCGGCATTGTCAGGCGGTCAGCTGGGATTGTGACTATTGTACAGCCTCTTCCCCGACGGTCCAGCTCGCCAGACGTGCTGATAAACACGCTTTATGTTCAGCTATTGGCAACTGCTGAGTGGATTTCAAGGGCTTTGGTTTACAGTTCTGCTGGGGAACTGTTGATTGTTGCTGTTATTTCTTCCTCAGTCCTTTCACATCTCGCTTGTGCACTGTAACCATGTATTTCAGATCTGCCTTTTTCTCCATCAGGTGTACGTACAGTTGATACCCTGATACCCTCCTTGGTTTTTTTTCCCCCCCCAACTATTTACCTCAAAAATTGGGAAACACTATGAAAATGTTTTTGCACTTCACTTCATTGGAAGCTCTTGTAAATTAAAGAACTCTGAGTTATATCACAAGAACGTATTTGGATTGAACTAGGTTCCTCTGAATACATTTCTGGAGTGCAAGGAAGTTACAGGTTTCTTCTTCAGTGCTAAGAAAGGGTTTAAGAAAACTAGTTGAAGTTAATTTTGTGAAACTCCTTAAGGGTTTTTTGGTGTTTTAAAAGAAAAAAGCCTCAGGAGTTGGTCTTTCATTTGCATTAATAGATTGAAAGCCTTTGTACACTGCATGAGGTAATGCTTATTCCTTTTTATTCTAAAAATAAACTAAAAAGAAAAAAACCCCAAACATTTTGGTTATGACAGACTCATTAATGAGGTATTCGAGTTTTTTTATATCTGAAATCCTTGCTATGTTGACTGACAACTGCTTAACTTTTTGGGACATTTTCATGTGTAAGTATAGAGCAACAGTTTCAAAGGCTTGCTTTGTTTCTGTTAACGGGTTGCTTGTTACTATAGCCCCCCTTTTACTGTGTTTATGTATTGCATTAATGTCTGGGAACAATAAATGCAGTTTAGAATGTTGTATTCATTGCTGTCTGACTTGTGTGTTGATTTAATTGAGTTTTTTCCTTTTTGATAAATGGTAAAGAAATAATTCTGTGATTATTTTCAGGTGGCATTGATAATGGTGGAAACATTTTGGCAGGCAGCAGCTAAATGTAACAATATGAAGTAGAAATATAACTTATTTGGCTAATCCACCTTTTCTGCATCATGCTCCAAACCAGACAGTCAGAAATTACTGTTTCCTTTTTTTTTCTTTTTGCAGCTGTGAGAAAGACACAATCCAGTTTATATCATGGTTTTGAAGACAGTATTTACTGGGGAGTAGATAAACGCAGTTATGACTTTGTAACATTAAACTTAATTGCACAGGCAAAATGTAATCTCAGTACTCATCAAAGTAAGCTTTTATTTTTCCCGGTCCACTTATCGTCCCTTCAAAACCAGAGGCTATAGGTGTCCATGGGACGTCACCGGGGTAGCGTACCTGCTGTTGCCGTCAGCGTTCTTCCTTTATTAAAGGACCAAATGATTGCCCTTGGCGCCTGCGAGACCTGGGGTAGTAAGCACTGCTAAAAGCACGGTCTGGCAAGAGTGCCCCTTGATTTTGGCTGTCGTGCACCCAGGCAGGGCTTATCCTTGTGGGAAGGGTTGGGAGATAGCACACGATAGCTCCTAAGTGCTAAACCGCTCTGTGAGATTGGTCTGCTGGAACTCTGCAAAAATGAAAAGGAGAATGGGTATGACCCGAGTGGATTTCGACTTTGATTTTGGAGATCTGAACAGCCTGCTCGGCGAGGCATTGAGATGGGTAGAGAAAAGCCCTATCCTCCTGGTCTGTGCTCTTAGGGAATCAGCCTGGCTCCTGCTCCTGTGCATGCCATGGCCATCAGTGGGGAGCTTTGTAAACCATTCAGCTTGTCAGGAAGCACGGCTCTTTCTTCCTGCCCTGGGGAAAAATAACTGCTGCTCTACCTCATTTTTAAAAGGGCTGCTATTGCCAGATTCTGAGGAAAGCTTGTTTTACCTGACACAAAACAGCTACCAAAAACCTCAGGTTTTCTCTTCCCACACTTCCACGCCTGTACCTTGGCATCAGCATGTCAAGGAGCTGCTGCCTGTAAGACTGACTGTTGGATAACAGAAATCCCTTGAGATACCCTGAGGAAAAATTACGCCGTGGTGTGAGATGCAGTTGTTTTGCAGGCTCGAGAAAGAAGCTGGAAATATTTTTGTTCTCAAGTTGAAATCTTAATTGAGAAAAATGTGCCTGAGTGTGTGTCTGTCTCTGTGAGGGATCAGGCCGCTTTCTTCCACGTACGGGTGATTTGCTGTGTGCTGTTTAGGGTTCAGCATTAAGTGACAGCAAAAAGGTGTCTGGCGTACAGGAAATTTAAAGAAATAATTCAACCTTTAGTACTCTTTCTGAGAAGCAATTTAATGTACGGAAAAAATAGCCCAGATTGTAATTGTGATTCTTACCTTGCTGATGCGTCTTAATGAAGCTCTGACTAGTACGAAGTTTCTCTGGAAACGAAAAACAAAAGCTGGTGTGACAAACTTTATATATTACATTATTTCAGTTTCCTGTCATATTTTAGTTCTCATGAATGTAATGAGTGAGAAGCTAATTACGCCTTCATGAACTTACGGCTTTGAGTTGATTTACAGACCAAGTCAGGGCAGGTGCATCCCCAGTTCAGACGGAGAATTCCGTCACTGCGCGGTGCGGGTCAGAGCACAGAGCTCCAGCTACTGATGGTTCCCTTCTCCCTTGTGATAACTCCACTACGAAGTGAGAGACACGCGGCCCAGCAGCAGGTTTGTTGATACCACACATGGGTTTTTGGTTCCTTCAGGAACTCAGAGTAACTTTGGGAAAAAATTTAACTGTTTTTAGCGTGATGGGTTTGGGGGCAGAACATGAAAGAAAGGTGACATAGACTTGCGGGTTCTTTTGAGGGTGCAGGCCTAGGACAGACGGCTGCATGGGAAAAGGGAAAGCTCGTAAAGATAAGGATGAATACGTCCCAAATAAGGTTTGCGTAGATAACTGAAACTCAGAACGTACCAAGTCAAGCATCCATATGATCTACCAAAGGCTTCTCCAGACTTTTTGTTTCGGGTTTAACTTGAACTACTCCATGTTTAAGTTCCTTATGTCGACAAATTAAATGTATTTGTTACAAATTTTCAGCAAATTTAGGAGTACGGTGTTTGAAGTCAGGTTTGCATTAATACCTTTTTGGAATGAAACGCCTGCTGCGGGTGTCCTGTGCTCCTCTGCTCATTGCTCCTGCCTGCATGACCGTTCCTGCGCCGCTACCACCTCAACTTCCCTCCGTAAGGACAGGGATGCCTGCTGCTGCGCCATCTGGGCCACAGAAAGTCCGAACCTTACTCTTCCGGCTTGTTTCAGTGCTCAGGGTGCTCTGAAGTAGAAGGCCTTGGGAAACCTCAGGAGTGACAATCCGGGACAAGAGGTTCAACAAGAAGGACCTGAGCGAGATCTACGACGGAAGGAGGAGCACTTTATCGGGGCTCTACAGCTGTGTTATTGTAACTGTGAGCAGCAAAAGGGACATCCTTTGGTAGTGAATTCTGTTCCTTCATAGGCACCACCCCATGTAACAGCCTTTGTGCCCCTGTGACCACTGTGGAAACAGCTGGATTTACCTCTGGCGAAGTCCATGGTCTCTGGGGACCCTGGGCTGGAGGTGCAGCTCCCGCAGCAATCAACCAGTTTGTGCAACTCTACGGGAAGATATTCCCTTCAGGCCCTGAAAGGAGAGGTGCGGGTTCCACTGGTGACTTCAGAAAAGTCATACGTATAAATCCTTCACCCCCTGGGCTCTGTCATGAGCACAGGTCTCATGGTCTACCGAAATCCCGAGGAGCGTGGTATGAAGGGTGAGCCACTCCCAAGCCCTTCGCACGTACGGCAGGGTAAGAACAAGTACAGCAGTCACCGGGAGGCAGTTAATGTGGCCTAGTTCAGTCAGCTAATGTCAGACCATCCTTTCTTATTTCCACAGCCACGGACCTCATTTGGTTTTGATCGATTACCAAATAATTAAGTCGGTACCATGTTGTTTGGGACATTAGCTTGTCAAGAACCACTTTTTTAAAGCTGGAAAAACAAGATGCTGGTTGGAATTCTTAATACTGCATTAGTGTTAAGGAATGCTGACTATACAGGATACAATGATGCACAGAATCTGTAATTCATGGCCACTGGCATAAAGGATAGAAGAAAATAACACTGATTTGTGTGATGCAGCGAGCAGTTGGGCGACAACAGGCCACTAAAAACCGCAAAACTGAACGGCAAGACAGAACTGAGGTGGAAACTTTCCAGTAGGTAAGTTTCTTCAAAACATGGTAGTATAATAAAACTGACAAAACTTGCATTATTACAAAATACCATGGTAAGATGTTAACAGACTTCACCATGAAGCTGTATAAAGACAGGATAAAACTGAAGGTGTTTTAAACGTTGCTGAACTATAAGACACTGACATCCTTTCTGCCCACACCACTTCTCACCATCACCTACAGCTTTCGGCAGCGCTGGTATCTGAATTACAGTGCTTTCAGGCTTTTCACTTGTATTTTCAGCCATTTGAAGGGGCCTTTCCAGCACAAACCGTCTGTTTACTTAGGCAGAGGGGAATTTTGCCTTCAACCAGATGAGCTATGTACGGGTTTTCGCTCCATTATTTACCTTGTAAATTAGACTCCCGAGGGGAGAGGGGGTTTCAGATGTTTGAAATGCTGTATGCAAAAAGCCTATACATTTCTCTCCCTTTTTTTCTTCCTCTCTTTTAATATTAAACAGCCATTTTCACTGCTAGGTCTCTGCCTTAGGACAGAGGAGCAACACTTGCTGGAAACCAAAGAAAGGGAGCGGCAGCAGGGCGTGTCAACAGAAAGGACTGAAGCTGATACAGAAAATCATTTACTGTCATTCCTTCCCATTACTGTCATGAGCTTGTTAAGTGTTGCACTTCATAAAACCAGAGACGTGTCCTTATTGTAGAGGGGTGGGTGAAGCCTTCTTCCCACTTCCAGGGAACCTTCTCTCCAAAGACACAAGGGTCTTTATTTCATTTTCTTCTCCGCAACTTCCGCAGGAACGTTTAGCGTTCTCTTTGCTCCCAACTGAAATTGACCTTTGCAGAATTCAGGAGTTTGTTGAAGGAAAAAAATATGGAGCAAATTAGCGATCAGTTTAATGGATTCTTGCCCGGGGGTTTCAGTATTGTGTTATGACTCAGTTCTCTCAAAATCATGAGGATGGCTTAGTGTTGGGGTTTGTTTTTTTTTCTCCAGATACAAACACTGAACCGATTCCCACTTGCTCAGAGACCGAGGCGGGACGGCTTCGCCCTGCCAGCACATGGGCACTCAGCCTATCTGTCACCTGCCGGAGCCCCTTGGCACGAGGCCTCACGGACTTTGGTGGCAAACCCGTGATAACCCCGCGGGGCGGCCCGGCTGCTTGCACGCTCCTGTTTCTCCTGCACGGCACTACCTCAGTCCGGCAGCGCAGGCCTGGCCGTGCTGCCTTGCCCAGGCCAACGGCTGCATGGCCGCAGCTCCAGCGACGTGGGACCAGGCTCCCGCCACTGGCTCTGGAGGCGGCAAGATCGCCTCAGCCTGGGCCCGCCTCACGGCCGCCTCATGGCCACCCGCCTCATGGCAGCTCCCCCGCCCCAGGCGATACCTGGGGGCTGAAGGCGAAGCTTTTTGCCAGCCTGCCCGCCTCGGGCTGCCCCATCTTTCCCCGGCAGGAGGGTGGCGCCCACTCCCCCGGGACCCCCGCCCCGCGGCGCCCGCCGCTGCCCGCCGCCGGGCCCCTTCCCCGGGGCCGGCCCGCCCACTGCTCGGCCGCCAGCGCGCCTGCGCCGCCACCGCCCGCCACCGCCGCCCGGCCCGCACGCAGGCGCAGAGGCGCGCCCGCCGCGCCCCGCCCCTCCCCGGAGGCGCTGTGCGCAGGCGCAGTGCGCTCCGCCTGCCCGCCCGGCTGGTGCGTGCGAGAGAGAAGATGGCGGCGGCGGGGGCAGCAGCGTGAGGTGCCTGGGAGACGCCGAGCTCCCCACGGACGCGGGGCGCCATGGCTGTGAACAGCGCCCAGGTACTGGCCTCGCCCCCGCGCTGCCGGCCCGGGGCGCTGCGGGGGCCCTTGGCGGGCTCTGAGGGGCGGCCGGGCCCCGCGGCGCGGCTCGCCGAGGGGGGGAGCGTGGTGGCCGGGACTAGGCCCAGGGTGATTCTGCAGCTTCATTGAATCTCCTCGGGGCGGTGGAGGGGCCTCGGTGCCGGTCCGGACGGCGGCCTCCCGCACTCCCGGAGGCAGCCCTGCCCCGCGGAGGGGCCCAGCGTGCCGGGGCTCGTCCCCTCGCCACGCCGGTGTCACCGCGCCTGGGCGAGGGGGAAGGAGCGCGGAGGGGTGGGTGAGGCCCGCGGGGTGAAGTCGGTGCTGTGCTCCCCTCGGAGCCACAGCGAGGAGAGGGTGGGGGGAGACTCGATAGCTTGGGCTTTTTTTTATTTTGGAGGGGGAGAGCGGCAGAAGCGATTCTATAATGAGAAAGAAATAAGGAGATTTGTAAACTAATCCTACCCACCCCCCCGCCAAACCCTCCATAAACCTCAGTGCATTGGGGTGCAAAGGGCCGAGTGTTGCAAGATTACTCGGCCTGGGGATGCGTGTGCAGTTCCCCCGTCCCCCACTAACTAGACCAGCTGGAAGATTTGCTCACCGAGTAAAAAAACAAAAAACCGTAATCGTGGTGTTTTTTCACTGGAAGTTAAAGCTCGATTCCTGGTCTCATCTGGGGTGTGTGTAGAGCAAATGATTGAATGAGTTAACTTCACTATTTGCTTCCTCTCAGCTTTTTCTCCCCACAAAGCAAAAATGTCAGGCAGTGTCCGTGGTCCGAGGTGTTTATTCGCAGGACTTACAGCCTTGACTCTAGCAAGAAATACAGTTTAGGAAAAAATGGTCGTGTTAAAGATAATTTTGTTAAGAAACCGTGTGTTTTGTGGTGGAAAATACACAATAAAATTTCAGTGTTTCAGACAGGGTGATACTTTATTCTGAATTCTGGGTTTTTTTCCTGAAGAGCAGCTAAAATACACATAAAGTTGTGCACTAGTGGCACTGGCAGTGATTTTTATCATAAAGGAAAGTTTGTAATTATTGAAAACGATCGTGGCTTTTCTTATCCAGCTGGATTAATTTATGTCTGAGAGAAAGAGGCACCTGACTTCATTAACGTGGGTGTCCCGAGGGCAGTTGCGGTTTCCAGAGTTTGTTTTAAATATTTAAAATAGTCAAAAAAATTTTGTATTCTTCAGCTTTCAAAGTGGAGGAAACTCGCTTAGTTTCTGCACGTTTATTTACTGCCTTAATGAATGAATGGCACGTCTATCAAAAGGACTCTGAAGCTGCTTTCCCCTCCCCTCTTTACTAGAGAGCAGTGCATGTGGCCGGCTTGTTAAGAAAGGGCTTTACGTTGCAGCTGTTTTCTTGATTTAGGAGAATGAAGGATATTTTCGTGTCCTTACTTAATTTCGAAACAAACAAAAGAGTTCAGCGGGTGATTTCATTATGGTGAAGCACTGCACAGCTGTAATTAGAATGAGATTGTAAATTCATCTTCAGTAGTAACCTGTACATACGCTATAAATCAACTCCTTTATAGGTAAAGGTAGATATTTGGGTCTTGCGAGGATTGCTGCTTAAATTTATAGATAATTTGGAAGAAAATATGTAAGATATTTTTCAGGTGTGTTTTTTTTTCCCCCCTAATGTAAACAGTTTATTGAAATGCTGTCTGGGATTTTGTGAATACATACTCTAGAGCAGTACAGTGCTCTAATGCTGAAGTAACAGTGGTTTGGACTCTTTTGGATGGAGAATCTGAAGGTAAAGTCAGGAATGCAGTTTTTCATGTAGGTGTTCCCTTTTTATTTTAGGATGGTGGTGTTGCAGATCAGTAGAAAAACCAGAGTTTTGATAAAAGTTGTCTGTTCTGAGCACAAGACTATGTAACATCATTCAGTCATTATGTTGGCGCAGGCAAAAGTGCTTATTTTTTCCCTGTGACTGTAATGTGAGTGCACTGTAATTGAAACGGGTTTTTTTGTCACAGAGGAGGGAAAAAAAAAAAGTCTTCAAGAAAATTATGCTCTTCTAACAGCCAGAATGTAGTCAGATTTCTGCCAATTAATGGATTCATGTAATAGTGGGCAGAAATATTTCATCAGTCACATTCTAACAAATGAGTCGTGAAACGTGACCGTATCATCTGTTTTCAAAGGGGAATTCATTTTGGATGGCCAGCTAGTCAGCAAGCACGTGAGTAGATAGTAGCACAGTTTAGATATTGCTGGTCGGTTGTACCTTTGTAGTCCATGTCTTTATTTCATAATCATTTAATGAGATACTCAAGGAGTGCTGGCAGTTTTCTGGGCGTGTTCTGAGTATATTCAAAATCTGTAAGACTTTATTACAGTTGGGCTAGAAGCAAACCTGTTGTATCACTACGGATTTTGTATGACAACAGATGCTGAGCTGAGTTAGCACTGGATATAGTGGAAACCATTTGTCATCGAGGTCATCCAAAAATCTTTAAAAAAAAAAAAAGCAGACACTTAAAAAACCATTTCCCTGTTTGGAGGAGTAGTACTCTGTAGGAACTGTATAAACAGTTGTTTTAGCCACTTCTCCTATTGTTTTTTGTAGAAAGAATTAATACAAACGCATCACTTATAAATCTTGTGAAAACAAGTTAAGCAGAAGAAAGGATACCATAGCAGAATGAATCATTTATGCTTGTTTTGTCCTTTCACCATTACCGTGGTGTCACATTCACTCGGTGCCATTTTAAATGTACCGTACTGCCCAAAACCCAGCTGAAGTGAAAACCAGTAGAGTTTGTGTTGAGAAAAAGCTGAACGAGCCCATGAGCTGCTCATCCTCACCCAAGCCTGTGTCTGGCCTGGCAACCAGAATAACTGGAACTGGGAACATGGCGTGCAATCCGACTCCCTGAAATACTGCACTGCAAAGTACCTCTTTCATGGCTGGCTCCGAGTGTTGCTGCCTGGCAGGGTGTAGTTTGGTGTTCCCTTAAGCCACTGCTGTTCCTGGAACTAAACCACCAACCCCCAAAGCAGCCCTCTGTAGGCATTTGTTGTGTGCTGTCTTTGCAGTGCGTGGCCTGACGTTTGTGGGTGACCTTGATTGGGAAATTGATCTGCCTCAAAAATAATCTTAAAAAAAAAAAAGGTTGTTCTGCAGCTGGATGAGTTTCCTCTGCATCTGCACAGATGTGTCTAACGTTGAAGCATCCTTCCAGGTGGAAAGGAGTGATTGGAGAGAGGGCAATGTGGATTCTGCCTGTCAGGTTCTGAAACACAAGGAAAACTATGGGAAGCACCCTGAACACAACGAAAGGTGGCTCTGGGCAAGGGCTGCCAGCCGATGGATTTGGAGAGGGCTGTGGGAATGCATCCTCTTGCTGTAGCTGCTGCTGCTCCCCTGTCCTGCTCAGTTGCTGTTCTGTCTTAGAGGGGTGAAGAAGCTGGGTTTGTCTCCCCCTTCTCTTTTTGAGTCCCCTTTCATTACTCAGAAGGGCTTGGGTTTGTCCTTTTGCTGGAGCTTTTGCCATGGAGTGAGCGGTTGCTCCAGGCTTCCGTGGTCTTGGGAATTGAGGCTGCAGTGAGGCTGTGAGTTGAGGGAGCCAGAAGGTATCGTTTGCCTTTCTGAAATGTGAATGGTGAATCCACACAGAGTAAAGTGGGTGGGCGTGGGTTGGTTAAGTTAAAAAAAGGAAGTCTGGGAAAACTGACATGGAACTGAAATTTGGAACTGTATGGCAGCATGCAAATAATAGAATAAACCCCAGTTTTTGTGAATCACTACTATTTATTCTGGGCATTCTAGACTGTAGCACTGACTCGGAGACTTTTTAGAATGGATCCAGCCATTTACCTATTAATAAATACCGTTTTTGTGAGCGGTTGCTTAGAGACACTGCTTTTCCCATTCATGTAGCTGTTAAAATATGTGCAAAGTTAAGTGGAGTTTTGTTTATAGGTAAACGAAGCAGTCTCATTTCTGTTTAGTGATATGCATGCAACGTGCTGTGTCGTACAAAACAGCCAAATCTGTTGTAACAGAAGTTGCTGGCCTTGGGCCATTGGATTATAGTCATTTGTCACCCTAATGCCATTTCAGCAATGTAGATGTTCATTTCCAAAGAATTAAACATGCTAGGACTGCGGTTTTTCTTTCTTATGGAAGTGTTTTATGTGTGATCATTAAACATACAACTGGGGATTATGGAACAAAGGGTTATGCTTCATGGTGGAAAAAAAGTGTGTGTGTGTGTACATGTGTGTTTATATACACACACATAAATGCTTCATAATGGAATCGCCTGATACGTTAAAATTGGGATTCTAAACTCTATTTTTATTTTATGAGGTTGTATCGTATGCGCTAAGTCTTCCCAATAATGGTGCCGTGTTGATTATTATTAAAACACTTTAAAGGATTTTGCTAGATTAGTGCTCATGTTAATATACTCATTCACAGTCTAATAGAGTAAAACTTTGAAGTACATTAGTCTTTTTGATTTTGTATTTGACTCTCTAATACCTAATTTAAATGCACATGTTCTTGATGTTTTAAATACGTGTAAGAACTTTTCCTACTTGTTGGACAGCATCAGATTTATTGATGTTTGGTGCACGCTATGTGATCTGTTTTTCTTCACCTGTCGGTAGGCAGGAGGTAGCTCAAATCGCAGTAGCCCTAAAAAGTGTTTGTGTAAGGCTTGTTTAAATCATATACCTTAAGGAAAAGCATGTGCTTAGCATAAAATTAAGAAAGGCCTTCTTGAGATCCCATGATAGTCACAAACAGTGCCATACGAACTGAAATAAATGTAAAAGAATGCTTTTTGGGAGTTTTGCTGATAACAGTCCTGTATGTGAATTCATATAATACATGGAAGTTTTAAAAGAAGCATTGTATGTTATTTGCATTGGAATTCTACTAAGAAAGAAAGGGATGTGGATCAGCTTCCACTGAACCTAATGTTAACACAAACTGGAAAATCACTTCAGGGTTCTGTAATTTTTTTACTTTGTCGGAAAAATAAACCCCTTGATTGGGGTTCAGCTTTGAGGTGGAAGAGAAAAATGCCCTATCTGTAAGAAACCATAAAGAACAACATATCTCTAAAGGCTGTGTGAAAAGATGCATTTAAAAGCATATGAGCAAGTAGGTTTTCTTCAAAGAAGTCCGTGTGTGAAAGACTTTTCTCTTTATTCAGTTTAGTTCAAACAAAACATACCAGCAGCAATAGCAGTGCTGTATTCCCTCGGTGCGGCGGGCATGTGTTTTCAGACAGCATTTAGAGCCCGCTGTAGCCATTTGCAGGTTTCCGGCCTCATTTTTCCCCATGACCGTTGCAGGCTGGCAACGGATTTCCCAGTGTAACTTAAAACGCAGAAGTTGTATGTCATTTGTGCAAGGAAGCGAAGGCCTTTGTCATGAAAATGTTTTGTCTTGTTGGAGTGGGATTCCTTTGGAGGTAGTGTAGCAGCGTTACCAGTGGTGATTCTTACAGTGTCAAGGTAATGTTCTTACTTCCGTGAGTACTTAACAGCTTTGCTGTATGCACATACCTATCTCAGCAGGAACGTGTATAGAATTTACTCTTTAGCCTGTATTGCAAAAATAAGCATACATGTTTTAAGTTGGTTGAAGCTCACCTCTTATTAGCATTAACTCCCAGTGTAGGCAGGATTACGGGGTATCGGGTGACAAGAGTGAGTTGAGATGTGCTGGCTTTCGTCGCCTGAACATATCAAGGCTTCACATGCCTTACGTGGTACCAAACCACAGATATTCTTGCTCCTGGTTGTCTGGTGAAGCAGAGTTCCTGTTGCATGTGGCTCTCGTTTGAGCAGGCAGAGTGGAAGTGTTAAAGACGGAAATGAGTTCAAAGCTAACCTTCACAAGGTGGGAGTTAAAGAAATTACTCTGACAGGAAAAAAGGGGAGACAACAGCAAGATTTTGACAATTCCTTTGATTCTTGCTGTAATTATTAGAATGGATGGAGAGGGAAATGGGAGAAGTTCAGTTGTTTAATGTTAGCAACAGGCGGTTAAATTAATCGTATTCATATCATGGGTTTGGACCATGCTACTTAGGAGAAGATTTGATTTAAAGTTATGCTGTACTGGTACATAATACGGGATGGTCTTGACGCTTTAAGTAGGAGTAGGTATGATAAAAGGAGAGGGGAATAAAGCAGAGTCATTGTCAGCACAAGGTACAGTTGAATTGCACGAAGAATCAAGTTCTCTTGAGTTGCAGTCTACTTCAGTCTATCCATTAAATCATTGGTCTCTAATAATAGCTGGCTGTTACCAGAGAAAGTAAGGAATAGGGCTGTAATGTCCCTAAAGAGTGGAAAACCCTGCTTGCTGTTCCTCTGCTGCCTTTGGGATACAAACCCAAAGCTGCCACTGTTTGAAAATTTCTGTGGAGCACTGTAGTTAGTTGATACATAGTTGGAAAAAAGTCAAAGACAACCTATTTAGGCAATTCCCAATACTCCTTTTCTTCTCACCTACAGGCTGTTTTTCATAGGCTATTGCCCCTTAACAAGACGTTTAAACTTCCGTGAATGACACATAGTGAAAGCTCCCTAACAGAACTTCAGAAAACAAAACGTTTATGCTGTTAATACCCTTTTATTGCAAGCAAGGATAAGATACATACATTTTCTGTCGCTCGCAACGGCAGGGTGATAATTTTAACTGCAGCAGAATCATAAGAGTGTGAAAGAGGAGTAGTCAGCTTTCCGAGCAAAAGAAGTAAAGCTGTTGAGTTTGCTCGCATCAACGAGTTTGCATGCTCAGTCTTTTGAACTTTGTTGTTGTTAAACACAACACTGAATTGCGGTGGTCACTCGTGTTGTGAATCAAGGCAACTGAATGCCAGATGCTGGCATGCAGTGTTTCAGATGCTGCCGAAGACTCTGAGTTTCTTTTGGTGAGGAGGATAAAAGCGGTGGCTGTGTTACTACACTTTGTATTAATGATTGTCACATAAAGGCCATTATGGTTTTTGCTTTGGTGTAATTGCATCCTTAAAATAGAGATTTCCCCAAGTTCTCATCAGTGTTTTCCCCTGGAACCATGCCTTAGGGCAGCTGTGCACATTTTTGTCCTTTGCCTTGTGCTGCTGCTACTAATGGTGGGTCAGAATGGACAGTCAGAAGCTTCAAGTGCCCGCACTCGCAGAAGCTGAGCCCATTGTGTGCTGAGCTACTGAGCATGTGCATGAATTCTGTGTTTTTTCCTAGCCAAAAATCTTAGGGCTCAGTTAAGACCTAAGTATTTTGATAGCCATTTGGTTTGCATGTCAAATTTGTATAAATGTACCTCAAATTTATTTATTTTATGACAGCTTTAAAGAAAAAAAGTGCTTTTAATGAGTGAGAAACTGCTTAGGATTCTAGCTTTGAAGGTAAGCGCCAGGTATGAGCGTCCTATGGATCCAGTGTGTTTACAGAGTAGTCAGAGGCTGCGGTATTTGATAATGGCAGACATCACTAACTTTAAACTTTTTTTAGTTTATATTTTCTGTCTAATTTGCAAACCAGCCATTTTTAACAACAGTATGAGTGGCTGATCGTATTTACTAAATGTTTTTGATTTTCAACATTTTGTTATTGGATTTGGGACCTAAGGAGGCAATGTACAGCCACATGAGAAGCATGTTCTTTCAAAAGCTGCCTAAATTGGTGGTGTTCGATAGTGGAAAGTATTATAAATTCACAGCTTGAAATGTGAGGGTCTGGTTTTGTCATTGTTGCTCAGCCGTGTCAGCACTGCGGATTAGGTGGCAGCTTGCTGGTACTTACAGGGCATCCCCTAAAATGCTCTCACTCCTTGGTAATGTAGGCGGATGAGGCAGAGGCTGAAGGAGCTTGAGTTGCAGATAGCTGGTGGAGGTGAGGGGTGTGAGCTGGGATGCTGCAGACAACACCCTCTGTCCTTGCAATGAGAAAGCCAAACAGCCAGTGCTGCACTGTGTTTGTCTTCCCTGCCATGTGCTGATATTCCCATTTGTAGCTGTGAGGCCAAGGAAGTGGTGACTCCAACTCCTTGGATGGAGGAGGTACGGGAACTCTGTTATGTATTCTTATCTCATAGCGCTGTGAGCTTTATGACTAACCCTTTGTCAGAATATACTCTGGTTTAGTCCCTTTTTCTTTTTCATAAAGCAAGGGAATTTCAGTGTCTTCAGTATTTTAAATGTGTTGGGAAATATCTGGAGTGCTCTGTTTTGCATCCTGTCATTCATATGTACAGAAGAAATCTGAATGCTAACAGAAGATCGTGTGTAAGGGAAGACATGAAGTAGTACCACTATCAGTGTTATTCTTTTGAAATAAGATACCTAAAAAAAAAAGTTATCAAATAGCTGGTGTTCTTACCATACAGTAAATCTACTGTCATATTCATACCCAGTTTTTAATCCTGCCATTTAAAAAAACAGGTGTTTAATGTGCCTTGCTATGTGTGTTTTAGTTGCAGCAGTGTATTAATGTGTGAATCTTGCATCAGCATAAAATTGTGTTGCAGATACTTCAGCTCTAAAACTATCTCAGGAGGAGGTGGCATATGTGTGGTGTCCCAATTTTCATGTTAAATTGCGTACGGCAAAATACAAGGTGGCTGTCACGGACAGTGCCAGATCCTGCCGCTTAGCGCACGTCAGGCTGGTAGAATGGATGGCTGGCTCCTTGTATACGGAGAATTGCAGTGTTAGATGCTGTCCTCAGCTTCTGTCTGCCAGGGAATGTACAGCATAGACGTTTGTCACGTGGTGAAGTGCTGGAAGGGGTTTGAGTTCCTGCAGAGAGAAAAGAGGGTACAAACTTCTGTAGAATGACTCTCAAACTTCAGCAGTTACAGAGCTTAAAATACAGGAGACTTTATTATGTGGTGATGGTAGTTTTGTTTCTGTGTTTCCGAGACATTTACCAGTCATTGTGGTTTTCACAAGTTCTCTGGTTTATTTTTGGCTGTTTCTCTGTGAGATTATAACCCAGTTTTGTCAGGGAAAGTCTCCTGGCCACTTGCATCATCTGCTTTATGCTGGTTCTTCACTTTCTTTTAACCCTCTTTTCCACAGCTGGGGCTGGGGGGGCGGTGGGGGGGAATCATCTGGATCATTTTCTCTCAATTGGGAGTATAACCATCTTGCTGATCACTTCAGCGTGTGCCAGAATGGACACAGGAGAAGAGGTGGGGTTGTGAATCCAGCAAAACAAAAAGGAGAGTGAAAACTGTGGCCTTGGTGAATGGAGCAGATGGTGCTTGGTTTTGATGATCAGCCAGTGTTTTCTCTTACTGTCACTGGTCAATGTGCGATGCCTTGCGGAGTGGTTACCCCTGTACGAGCTCTCGGTATCATCAGCTTTTGCACTATCTTTGTTCTTGGTGGCTGGTATGGTTTTGATGGGATTTTGCACCACTTCTTGATTAATGCTAAACTTTCTAGGTTAAATCCCACTCAGTGGTAGTTCTGATAATGTGGTTCTGAAATTCAGGGTTGAGATGCAAAGTTGGTCCTTCAGAAGAGGCTTCTCAGCCCTGGGCAGGTGGGCTCAACTGCCTTCTGAAGGTGCTAATCTGTATTCCTTGACAGGATGGAGTCCAGATAGCTAATTTTTACCTCACCTAATCTTAGCCATCTTAAATCCTGCCCTGAGTAATTGCTTGTGAAAAGCATTGTGTGGGTGACTTGCTTAGCTATGCTGCTGTAAGGATATTTAGTTTTCCACAACATTTGGCTACAGTTCTTCAGAGGCTATCCATTCTTCCCCCACTTTTCTTTATCTTCCAGTGTATTTTTCAGCGTACTTGGCAAACTGGAACAGAGACTGTTCACTGATCAGGGGTGGCATCATCCCCCGGCGTGGGGCTGCATTGATCCTGTGACGTATTCATCCTCTGCAAAGAGGTGAACAGTGGAAATAAGAATATATCAAATGTACACAAACCAGTGGGAATCAAATGAAGATACCAGCAGTTTTAATTTTTGTGCAGCTTTGCTTTTGATGACGTGATTTTTAGCAGCATAACGTTCAGTGTAATTTTCTTATCTTAAATAAGCAGGCGCTATCCTGACTCTCACATGCTCTACCTGCCAGGTTAACACCTTTACGTCCATGGAAAAGCTGTCTGCTCAGCAGTTGGCAAGGGAAGGGGGTATTACTAAAGGAGTTGAGATACATACTGCTGTGAATGAATTAGTCTTGTGGTAACAGTAGAAGGATTATGGGATTCTGGATTTTTGGGTGGTAATTCAGCTCTTGGCCTGTTAGGCACAGACCAGTTATTTCCATGCTTTTTTTTTCCCCCCGTGTGCTGTCTCTACCAATAACTTCAGCTCCTGTGCCATCTCTTCATCTAACTCTTGTTCCTCATTTTTAGCCTCATCAACCCAATTGTAATCTCCTTCTTGAACCACTTACTGTGTTATGTTCAGACTTGTTTAATTTATTAAAACTCAGGCTCTTGTTGCACTTTTTCTTCCCAGAGCTCTACCTCTTTTCTTTTTACTAATATTGAGCAGTTCTAGATGTATTGGTTTACTATTCTAAATCATGGATTCAAAGGATAAAAGTTGCCTACGAGGTAAATTGAGGTATAGTAAGCAGAGAAGAAAGTCTTTCCTGTGCCAGGGCACTGCCATGCACCTCTAAGGCCTGATGGCTGGAAGCTGTTACAGGGAGGGCCTGTCTTTGTCCGGTAGCCCGGAGTATCCTGCCTTGCTGAGCTAGGAATGTTCTGGCTTCTCAGTACTACAAACTATGCAGATGGTAGAAAAGATGTGCTGTTCTTCCACCTGGCGGAATTGAGAGAAGCCCGTTGAAAACATTCCTCAAAATCTTAGTTGCTAAAATACCTGCTAAATAAAGATTTTTGTAAACCTCAGAAGAATGCTGATTTATATAGCATGTCTGGAATTTGGGTGGACTGCTGTGAGGTTTTCAAAGACCTCAATTTGCTGTTTAATGTGGCCAAAACAGTGTTCTCCAGCTGCAAAACTGATTTTACTACCACGTTCTTAGAAGTTTGTTCTGCTTTAGGAATCTGGCACAAAAGGTTGCGGCCCTAATGATTTTAGTCTGGCACAGAAAAAAAAATATGGCTGGCACCAGGGTTTTTCTGCTGGGAAGTATTAGATAAAATTAGGAAGAAATTGTTTTACCTGCCCCACCTATAATAAAATAGTAGATAAACTGGCTGTGTTCTTGAGTAACTTTATGTTCCAGCTCCTCTCTCCTCAGTGCTTATCATGCTATAGTAAATCAGTATAATTCGGGTCTTAAGTATTTTTGCTCTTCATTATAGGAAGCGTTTACAATTTGCACATTAGACTCAGTGACTAGTTCAGTGCAAGCACTGCTTGCAGAGCTTGAAGTAAACGTGTTTGCCCAGTTACGGGCAATGAGCTTGAATCTTGTGTTTTCAAACTCTTCAGGGGTATAAAGATAGAGGCTTAGAAATAGGTGTTTTACTGAGCACTGCTCTTGAATTCAAAACTGAGGGAGGATGGATCTACCCATTTTGGAAGTATTTATTTTTCTTCTGATATTTGCAAGGACTGCCTGCTTGGAGAATTTAATAGGAAAGTGTTTTTGTTCGGCTTTTATTTTGATTTAACATCGCAAGAAAATAGATTGGAAAATGTTACTTCTCTGTGTCGCTGGCAGATGTTCTGTGGGCTTGTAGTGGTAGAGCTGCTGGTGTAAAGCTGTCAGAAATTCCATCTTTTGCTCTCCAAAGAGGTAGGATTTGGTGTAGTCAGCTCTGACAATTCAGTTAACTTCCCTCTTGCTTGCTATCTGGAATGCACTTTCCAGATATTCCTGCTGTTGTCCCAAGATGATGCTCTTCATTGCCGCTCTTGTTTGTGTAACACGTGAGCGTGTTCTTAACTTGGGTTCCAGTGGAAGGTCCAAGGAAGATACTTTCTTCTGTTTGAAAAAGAGTAAAGCAAGAGAATACCTAATGCTCTCACAGGATACAAATTAAAAGGTATATGAAATGTAGATATAATCCTCCTGTCACTGGACCATTGCTTTGTGATCACCTATAAGTGATACCCTCTCTATTATTATTTACACAATAAAATAGTGGCTGGTTTTGGGAGTGCTTTTTATTGTTGTGTGGAACAGCAGAAAAATACCAATCGGGGAAAACTTTAAATGTGAAACAGCAGAGGTTTTTTTGCTGGTGCAGTCCTGATTTGGAGACCAGAAGATACGGGGCTTTCTATGGTTGGGCATGGTACACTGCACGTATAAATGCAGTGGTGTCTGTGTAAGATGATGGGTTGGTTTTTTATTCTTCCACTCCCTTTCCCCTGACACTTCACTACAGTCAGCAGTTTTATAGACAGCTTCCTTGGGCTAGTTGCATTTTGTGGCAGCTGCTGTTTGTTTGAAATGGAAGAATGCCAACAAGCACCTCATTTTGGGTAATGGAATGAAGAGTATATAAACAGAATTTGTTTGGGTGTAAGAAACTGGCTCGTGTTTTGGCAGTTTTTGGTATGGTTGTTGCTTGGTGTGTTGCTCTAAAATATGTTATGTAATTGATGAAAACTAATAATAACAAGAACACAACCTGCTCTGCTTTTGTGAATATTTGAATTACAATCTTCAGGATGAATTAGTCTGATTCATGTTGTGCTCCACGATAGTGTCAGGCTGTAGGGGCCCTTTCATGTAAAATGTGTGGAAGATGCCCAACTTCCTTCAGCTGAGAGTGTTGTAAACCCTGAATTGGGAGAAGGAAAAAAAAAAGGGGGGGGGGGGAGGAGGTAGACAGTCATGTACTATATTTTTGAGCCTTTGATTGCTTAAATGGTAGGCAGGCAGAGTGGCACTGGCTCATGGGTTTAGTTGACCTACATTTACCTAGCTCTGATCTTTCTTCAGGCACTATGTAGATTTGTTAATGTTCTAGTTTTAAGCTGCAGACTAGTGATAAAGGACTGTAAGCTGTACTAAGTGTTTTGTCATGATTCGTTGCATTTTCAACTGTTGAAAGCTTTAATATGCAACCCATTTGCCTCAAAGTACAACTGCACTTCCATACATTTTTATTTATAAAAATGGGCTATTTTTCCATGAGAGGGTACATCCACATAGGGTTTTTTTTCAGGAACTGAGTTGCTTAAAATAGTACTATTTAGGCTCTGATACATCTGTAAATACTTGGCCTGTTGTCTTCACAGCTCCTGCTTATGGGTTGTTGCTTGCAGATTTATAATCTTAAAACAAACAAACAAACCCAAAACAAAACAAAAAAAACCAACCCAAAAACCTGGTTTTTAGTCTCAGTTTTCTTTGTGTTATAAGCATTTTAGCAATAAGTTTCTTGGGATTTGGAAGTTGATAAAGTCTTGTGGTATCAAACTAAATTATCGTCTGTGTACTAAGACTTGATGGATTTCAGTCTGAAAAGGAAGGAGAACCTGAGGGAAGATTGTCTTTCCCTCCACTTTCCAGGAAAAAAGAAGTTGGCAAGCCTTGCCAAAGTGAGAGAGCAGGGCAGGGTAAGGGAGAATTACCTTATGTGCTGCTCAGATGACTAATATAAGAGCTTTTTCTCTGCTAATAAACCCCAAGTGCAGTCCCACACATGTGCCCCTTTTTCCTTGCCAGAAAACAGACTTCTGTGTGAATGGTACCTTTTCTTCCTCTACTCCAGCCCACCCTGATAGCTTTAAGACTAGATACACCTTGTAGACGTAGCTCAGTGAGCAATATATACATAAACTATGGAATCATTTCAATTTATATGTGAACTAGTTTTGACTTGTTAGGCCTTCTGCTCCGACACAGTTGAATTGTTCCTTGCCACCGTTAAGCAAAAGCTGTATTTTTAACTCATTTGTGGAAAAGGAGTGGAAATAGTTGCAGCTTAAACTAATTTGACTGGGAGATCTGAAGCTGTTGGTTATTAGATGAAAGCCACAGTAATGCTTCTTGAAAGCAGAAGTTGACACTTCATTTTCCTAGCTTTCTTGTAGCACAGGTGATGCCAAGATGATGATGCATCAGCAGTGCTATTTCTACCCATTTTTCTAGGACAAGCAGCTGTGTAACACGTACTCTTGCTCATATTCCTCCAGGAGAGTGTTTGTGTTGCTAGACTGGAATACCAGTGGAGATTTCATTACAGGCAGTGGGGTGATATTAGCATTCGTTTCTTAGGTGGTTAAGGAAAGCACAGCAAAAAGCAGCCATGGGGAGAACTTGCAGGTCAGGCTTTTTAATCCTTTGGGATCTTCAGAGACCCTTTTTCTCCCTCCTTCTTGGAATTCTGTTGCTGCTGCTTTTGTCTGCACAGTTAAGATGCCACTTGGTCAGTGGTAGTCGGTAACTGCACAAATATGAAAGTACTTTTACTTTCATTCCTGTGTGGTGGGAAACATATTTTCTTGTGTAGATTTATTTGGTTAATTGGTTTTATGTAGTTTATGTTACAGTCTAGATGTAGTTAGTGTCTCGGAGGTGTAAAGGTGATGTCATTGATGAAATGTGGTGTTAGAAGTGGTGTAAGATGTACTGGAGTGCAGCTGTGTGTTACAGTATTGTAGTCGTAGAGATGAACTTAGAAATTGATTCCAGTTTTGTTGTGACTGGAGGCACCAACGACTGAAAATTGGGAGGGTTTGGGATGTTGCTCTGGGACAGGTATTTAATGTGAGTATTTTTTTTAAAGACATCTGGTACTGGGAGGCAGGTACTCAGCACAGGGAACTTTACATCCCTTGTGCCATGTTGGGCTGAACACTAAAATTGGTGACACAAGCTCGCTAGTGAGTTTTGGAAACACAGGCTGAAAGTCCTTCCCACTGTATCAGCTTCAATAGTCTAATTCCATATCAATAACTCATATTACAGGAAAAAAACTACTGCAAATGTTGTATACTTTTAAAAAAAATATTCTCACCTGTAGAGCATTTTGGTAATATTCTAGTCTCTTCAGGAAGGCAGCAGATACAGGTCTTTTGATGTCTCCCTACAGTCATACAGGAAGAACTTCAGAACTACAGTTGGATCAAACATTTTCAGGAATTCAGTGGTACTTTGTCAGTTGGGTTTTTGTTGTTGTGTTGTGGTGGGGTTTTCTTTCTTTCTTTGTTTTTGGGTTTTGTACTTCTCAGAGCTCTGTGAGAGTGTTTCAAATTCAGTCCTCAAACAGATAGGTGGAAATAAGGGAAATAAATCTAAAGTACTGGTAACAGAAGAAAAATTATTTAAAAACTGGAGTATCCATGCCATCATCAGCTTCATGTGAAAAGAGATACCACTTTAGAATTGCACAGAGTGTATTTACCTTCACGCTGATTTTTTTTTTAAATTTATGTGCTAGTTGTTAGTGTCAGTATCTGAAAGGAGAGATTTTGTGTACATCATGTACCATCCTGCCTAATGCTGTTTCACTTTTAATTTTTATTCTGGCATTGTTTGCTTTTACAAAGTGTTTGGTTTAGAAGGCGATTGGTTGTTAAACCTCAGTATGAAAGATGCCAGATGGAAAATCCATCCATTTCTGCTCATGCAGTGTAAAACAGTTTGCTATGTTGGTATATGTTTACCCACATCATTTAAAGTCATGTTAATTTTAATACGCTTAATGACATGTTGTACATCTCTGCCAAACAGCCGAGTTGGGTTCCGGTCATGAAGTGCAAAATGGAATAGATCTGTCAGTATGTTTTCTATTTTGTTTTTCCATTCCAAAGAGAGACTTGGAAACACTGATGAGAAAGTGGAAAGGTATTAGAGGTAGATTCCATCCCCTCCAGATTTCCACGAAGCCTTGTCCTCTACACACTCCCCCCAGGAGGACTCCCCCTATTTTCCATCTGTTTTTCTTACTCAGCCACACGTGGAAGATCACTGAAATTTATACAATGCTGTTTTGACATTCTCTTAATCTGTGGCAGAAATTAAACTCACCTGACTGAGGTGTCTTAAGGGATCCTTGAATACACTTAAGGTTAATGATTGCTCTGCAGAGTTAAATAATCTGGGGAGTAGCGGGAGAAGCAGGGTGAAATACGTACTCCTGAAAAAGTGAGAGAGGATTTCTTTCCCCGAGCCAGAAGAGCAAGCTGCTATGTAGGTTGCAGAGATGGTTTGAGAAGGAGGGGGAGATCAGATCTGACTCTGAACTAAGCCTCTTAGGGATTATGTGTCTTTAAAAGTAAGTCTGGGGGTAACATTACGATCGGAAATTTTCAAAACTTCCCCCCTGCAAGGCAATGTTCTCGTAGAATTTTTCTCCCAAATCCAGTGTCAGTGTAAGACTGGATTTGTTTCTAAGCGTGGTTCCTGCTCTACCTTGTGAGTTACTGCTTAGACCATTGATTACTATTTGGCCTGCTTTTCAAGCAGATGTGTTTTTGTCTGAGGACATAAAATTAATTTTTGAAATACATAATTGAATGCTGAACAGTATTTTTGCTAGGAGAAAGCTTGGTTTTTTGCCTTAAAATGACATTTATGTGGAGCTCTGAGTAATTAAGCTTCAACTTTTCACTGGTGATATCTTTTAATATTGCGGTGTTTTATGTTGCCATACACAGTTTATGTATTATTGATGGTAATGGGCATGGATTTTGCTAACTGTGCCAATTCAGCTGTCTGTTCATACGCATCGTCAGGGCAGTTGTGCTCTCCTTTGCTCAGGTAACAGCTACAGTTACTGTAAAGTGAAAGGCTCTTGATGCAGTGACACATCTGTAATGGGCAGCATGACAAGCAGCTTACCTCCGGGCAGATCACCATCTCTTGCCTGCGTTACGGCTGACCGTAAGCAGTCTGTATCTGAAACCCACATTTTTCTTGTGTAGTGGGTGAGGTCCCACTCGGTTGTTATCTGTGATTGGGATGTCAGAGTGCTGTGAAGTGCACACAAGTTTACTGAGATTCCAGGGTAGATTAGAGTTCGGCATTTAAGGGAGTCAGTTTGATGTAGGTATGTCTTTTATCGGTATGTCTTCCTTATGCAACTGCGCACCTCCAAATATTAAAACTGGAATTGAAATAGTTTTGAAATTGAAAAATTGCTTACTCTGAGGCATTCTGTAAATGTTGCAGAAAACCCTTTAACTTTTGAATGAGTGGTTCAGAGTAAGCACTAAAGTGATGCTTGTTTTAACTGTGAAAGTGTCAGAAAGACATGTTCTTCCACGGAGATCGGTTGCATAGCACCAGGCACTCTGATTCTGTGGGATGTAGGATGGATGGAGAGCAGGCAGGCAGGGACCTAGAGCTGTACTTCAGGTTGTTTAAAATGCAGTGGTTTTCCCCGCTCCTCACATCCTTTCTTGTAAAGATGATTATACTTGCCAAGTGTTGCGAGATATCGGTTCTTTTTCATGTCATCATGTTCGTGCATCCTTAAAAAGGGTGGGAGATTCTGTTGTGCTAGCAGAGAGGGTGCTGGGTGTGCAGCTTGCAGAAATCTCAGTGGGAGACAAGGTGGACTGGAGGGCAGGAAGGTCGGTTAAGTTGGGTAGGTGTCATGGCATCAGTACTATGGCCTAGTAAGTTTATTTTGAAACAGTATTTTTCTCAGTTGATTATGCCCGGACCTTTTAACTGCTTACCTTGGTGTTTGTAGGTATAAAGCCTCACAAAATCTACTAAAATTCTAGTTTCTTAGGCCAAAAGGAGATGATTGATATGCTCTCCCCCCCCCCCTTTCTTTACTGTAGTCTGACCAGGATTAGTTTATGGGTTACATGTTGGTAAAATTTTAATGTCCTGTTTTAAATTAAGAAGAAACAGTTGTAGAGACACATTTCCCTATGTGAATACATCATTATATGGTAAAACTGTGCCATTAAAGAATGTGATCATTAATACCATCCTAACTTTTGTCTTGTGTTCCCTAATTTAAAAGTAGCACTTCCTTTTGCTCAGAAAGAAATACCAGATCTGTGATACCTCAGTTAAAAGCATTGGTAAACAAGGATACTATCATACTGTGGAGGAATTAGGGTTGGATTTATATTACTTTTAGTAGTCTATAGTTGAGATTATTGTTTTCTTTTATTGCATGATGGCATCAAAAATATCTCCTAAAAAGGTAACTTGAGTTATGATGCAGCAATTGTTTTTTGTAAGCTTGTTTTTGGAATATAATGATTTATAGCTGGTATGTTACTGAGTAAAAAAGACTTGGTTATACTGAGAGCATAAGCCAGGTTTAAATCCTATGCCAAGAACTGTGAAGCTGTTCACTGAAGTACAATTTAGGGATCTTGTTCTGTTTAGGTGTTGTACTGTCTCGGTCGGTGGTTAGCAGTTGGTTATGTGGTTATTTAAAGCATTAACTGTTTCAGTGTGCTTCAAACGTTAGTATCTCAGATATTCCAGTTTGTTTTGACTGTTAGTGGTGTTTGTTGACTAAACCAGATTATATTAATACCGGTTTAAAAACACTGAAGTGCATTGAAATGGTTAAACTCTTTGAAAATGGTATATGTATAAATCACTTCTCTACATTTCATAATTGCTGGGGTATTTAGCTTAAACTTAAGCTTTGGAATTTATGAATGTAGATGGCTGTGAGTCATGCTACCAGTGAGTTACATGAATCACCTGAAGTCTAAAACCAATACTGTGATTAATTACTGTATCTGCAGTTTGCAGCAACAGCCTGCACTGCACTAGAGATGATTTTTTCGAATTTGGACAACTTTTTTCTATGGTTCAACTCCCAATCTAATTAATTGTGTCTTGATACACTTAAGCTAAGGATTTACTGTGGGCAAGACTTAACACTGATGGAAAAGCTGGTGTCTGCCCTGGTGGAAGATAGCTAAGACCTCTCTGAAATGACCGTTAGAGTACACTGCAGGTGAATGAGAGTGGTAGGCTGTAAGGTACTGGACCAAACTGACCTGCTTTTATCCCTAGCCATAATGTCTGTAACTAGTTCTTCTTAATGTGGATATCCTGCTGTGTGGTAAGAAAGTGCTGTTAGTGGTATTTTTCCAGTCCTCTTGTCTATTTTGTTGGTTTATTCAAATCCTGGTTCAGCTTTGTTCTGTCCCAGTATCGCTCTGCTGTCCTGAATGTTCAGATGCTATTCAGCTAATTACAGCTGGAGGTGGAAGTTTCTATAAACTTCCAGGTGCTATAAAGTGCCAACATGACAGGCATTTTTATTGGGAATGTTTCTTTTTCTGTAAACTAAATATAAACTCACATTTTAGTGTGTTGGGGTTTTCTTATATTTTTTTTCTTATTTTTCGTCTTACGTGCTTATTTTTCCATCGAAATATAGATGCAAAATATGTAAAAGGGTGCAGGAAGATAACATTGGGAAAAGACATTTCATCTTAGTTTTGGTATGCAGAGTTTCAGAAACAGGGGTAACAAAATTTGTAAGAGCAGCTGTACCAACACTGATGTTGAGATCTGGTGTGTTTTTCTACACCTAGGCGGTTGCGGTTCTGTGCTCATGCACTTGTGTAGTGGTAGCATTAGTCTTGTGTAAGTCATTAGTTTAGCAGAACTCTGGAAAAGTTCTTTTCAAACAAAAGTTCTGTTGTTTTTTTCTGTTGTGCGGGGTAGGTGTCTGTTTTAGAAGGTAAACTGGCTTGTGCCTAGGGCTTATGAACTGGTGCGACTCCTTGCCCTACATGTTGGTTTAAAGCTGGCCCTGGGATGAGCTGCAGTTTGTGCTGTGATTACCTCCGGTGGGAATTTGAAGGAAAATGTATTCTACACAGTTTTAGAGCCTGAAGCACTTTTCTAAAACTTGGGAAGAAGTGAGAGTTGGGTTGCTAACAGATGAGTTTCGGGCTCCCAGCACACAGGTCTTTTTGAATGCTAGTATCTTAATAAATTTTACCATGAATTTATTAATGATATCAAGTATAAATCCTTCTTTAACAACTATTCTTCTCTTTTATTTTTAGTATATTTTTGGGGAGTTCAGCCCTGATGAATTTAATCAGTTCTTTGTGACTCCACGATGCTCTGTTGAGGTAAGGTCTACTTTAAACTTATTTTTGGAAAAAAAACCCTTTTAAAGCTACATCTCTGTGTATATTTGAAATATAACAATACCATTATTTTTTTGTCATTCTCTTAGCTTGCTAATTTACAAACTGAAGATATTGAGCAGGAGTCTTCTTTCCGTGTATGTGGATGTTAAGTCAACTTTTAAAAAATAAGGAATTGATTATTCTACCTCCTGCTTGTTGTTTTTCAGAGCTGGAATAGGTGACACTAGTGATAGGATGTTGAAAGTGAGTTATCCAGCCCTATTACCTCAGCTTTGATTGCCTTTTTTTTTTTTTTTTGAGGTGGATATAGAGAAAGCTTTTTCAGCAGTGTTCTTGGTTGTAAGTAAAGTGGTCTTAGCGCTTGTGAGTCTTCCATAACAGGCATTCTTTAATATTTTTGGCAGGTGGAGCAGTGCTAACCATGAAAGCTCTGCTTGCAAGGAAGGATGTGCCTAAAGTCTGAGAAATAGATCAGAAATGAACTAATTACAGGGACAGTGAGAACCACAGGCTGGGAAACAGTTCATTGTGTGTTTGAATTCGTAACATACTACAGATAGTAATGTGGACTCTTATTCTCTCTATCTCTCGGTAAAGAGTGAGAAACTATTTTCCTTTGTAGGGAGGAGTATTACGCCATTGTCCTAATCTCCAGAGTTGGAAAGTCTTTTCCTCTAGGTCAATTTCCAAGTTTTCTTCCTCTAAAGATTTCCATTCAAACACTTCAGTCATGCTTCCATCCTCCCCTGTCAACATAACGGAAACACATGCTTCAACTGTAGATGGCAAAATCCTTGTGTCACATTTCATAAATCTGATGACCATTGTTAATTCAACTTAATTTCCTGTAGCTTAATATTCAAAGTGTTATTAGTGTAGTATACTGCTAAATGATCAAAGTGCCTGTGGAGTGGGGGAAGTTTAGAAAGAAAAAGATAGCTTCTGCTTGCCTTCAGGATGGCTTTGTATCTTCTGTGGTAGGTGGGAAGTAATGCAGAATAGATCTTCAGGTAATACACGTTTCTTCTGATGATATTGCTGTTTTCCCACCATTAAACATAGTAGCAGCAGCGTGATGTTTGCACCCTATGTAGTGAGCGTCACCTTAAGCGTCCTACATGAGCTCTTCTAACACATTGTGGAAAATGAAAATGTTGTATTCTGACTTCTGCAAAGCTATTCTCATAAAGTATGCTAAGGAAACATGAACCTACAGTGTTCAAACCAGTCTTACTTTGTTTTATAACTGTCTCAAGTGTACCACTTACTGGTTAGCTATTGAAATAAATTGTGGTGAAGAGTGTTCCTTAAGTTTGTCCTTGATCTGGTTCAGTTCAATGTTTTAATTATCTGGGTGATGAAATAAAAATTATGCTTATTAGATTTTACAATGTGCAGATATTTCCGAGCGAAGTGGTCTGAAAAAAATAGGCTGAAATTCAAGAAGGGCAAGACTGAGATTATAATACTGCAGTGGTGCTTGACATATATTCTGTGGGAGCAGTGCCAGCTCTGGGAGTCCCAGCATCCGCTGATGTCCCTTACCTGTAGACTAAAGGGTGGACTAAGGCAGGGGACAAGTGAAAGCTAAAAGTCTCTAGAAAGTCTACTTTTACGTGGCGTTGTTAATACCTGTTCTACGGATACCTCTTGACTGCGGTGATTCCGATGACCCGGTTGTATGAAACAGGTCAACTCGGAAAGCTATACTTTGCAGAGGTGCTGTTGCTTAACCAGCTCTATAGGAGACCAGTAAGTGGACTACAACTTCTCTAAATGTTTATTTTTTTTTTACTTTGTATTTTCTTAAGTCCTTTGATTTGGAGAAAAACAAGAATTACAAATTGTATCATACAGTTGACTGTAGAGTTGTAGAGTAACTTTATAAGCTCCAACTATAAAATTACATTGAATCCATGTTCAACATTAATGTGGATGACAGGTTCTTAACAGCTTGGTGCCTCTTTCTGACCCATTGATTCTCCTGGGAAGTTGATGTATTAAGATGTAGTATGGTTTATAAATGGATTTTACAGTATGTTGTCTTTTTACACACTTTTTATAATGGAACTATAGGAATATTTTTCTTGCCACTTCCGATGCGCTGTTGCCTACAGTGCTTTAAGAAGTCAATATGTAAGTATCTGTAGCTTCAGCTTCACTAAAGTCTTTGATATTTGATACAGCATTATAGTTAATATTTAGAATACCATTATAAAACTGCAGTATACTCTCCATTTTTGGCTCCCACTGCAGAGACAGTTCAGCTGTTCAGCTGCACAAGCAGCTGCTGGGCTGCAGCGTAGCAGTGGCTACCAGTTCATGCAGGCACAGGAGGAAGCTTTCAGCTGCTGGGGGAATGGGGAGGCAGGCGAGGGGGGATTAGAAATTGCCCACCCGTGGTTGCACAAAAGCAAGGCTTCAAACAACCAAAGTCCATAAAATGATGTCAGTGCTTTGTACTAGACACATTTACAATCCAGATAGAAGCTATGTGCTGTGGTTACATTATGCTTAGGCTGACAATCAAACATTTTTGGTTTTCTTAATCACATTCAACAGTACACCTTACCTGAAACATTTCAGGGGCAACACTACGGCTGAACCAGGTTGAGAGTCAAAAGGTTTAGGGGTGACTATTGTCTGTGCAAAGCTCTGTTTCATACTTTCACAGGTAATTTGGTCTATCTTCAGGTTTTGTGTAAAAAGGGGATACGCTCCTCGTTTTAATGAGTTAGTGTTGATGAAGGAAGATCCTGGTGCTGTGAGGTGAAGTGCTTGAGAAGTTGATGAGCCTGTGGTGTGTAGCCAAGATTATCTTTATCTTTCAGTGTAGTAATCTGCAAGGACACTTGAAGCTACGGAGTGGGATTTGGTAAATATAGAAGCGTGAGTTCAAGGCACACTCTCAGAAAATCAAACCTTAATAATCATACTGTTTTTTAAAGGATTCAGAAGTTTCAGATGAAACTGATATCAAATGTTAATGAAGTTGCTTTGGCTTTAAATAAGTTTCATTTCTTTTTTTTGTACAGCTCCCCCCATACAATGAAACAGTTTCATGTGGTATTAAGTCCACAGGTAAGTTTCATGATGGTAAGAAATCAGCATCCATTTTTATTAAACTTAAAAATTGTGACACTTTCTGTAGATTTACTGCAACGTCTCTTTAAATTCAAACTTTGGAACTTGTTCAGCAGATATTTGTGCATATATTTGGCAGATTGCTTTTTTAAACACCTTTACTGAATGAGACCTATGAGTATTTAAAAATATTTTATTGAACTTTAGCTAGCCAGGGTAGACATGCTCACTCCTCCTTGACTGTGCTACCACACAATGTCAGTCTTGCTGAAGTAGCGTAGAATGTAGCTGTGAGAAGGGGAGGGGGCTGAAGCATGCTAGACCGCTTGTACTGAAGCAACAAAGAAGTAGTGTGGCATTCAGCTGACCCTCCCTCCTTGAAGAGCCATAGCATGAGTATTTATTTTCTGCCACTTGCAACCTGAAGGCAGCTCTGCAAGCAGTGCTCTGCTCAGTGTTCCCTTTTACCCTTTTGCTTCTGTCTGGCTCAGCTATTTTTCTGGAAAATCCCTTTTTTTGAGTGAATGTATGACTCCATGTAAAAATGCGTTAAGAGTTCCTGTTTTCAAGCTGTGGCAGTCATGTGTCTGTTCCCTCAACCCATGCACCTTACAACTTGAAAAAGGAACCTGGCCTTACTTAATGGTTAAACCAAACCTTCTCAGTGTTTTAAACAGCAGGTAAACTAGTATTTGTTCTTTTTCCCTGAACCAGGGTAGAGCAGGGAAGCTGAGACTTACCCAGGTGTATATGAGAATGGTACAAATGCATTATTTTGAAGAAGACCTGGATGTCAAGTGTCTGACGGGGCATTTCTCAAAAGTACTTGAGGACCAAAATGCACATATTAATGTTTAAGAACACCTGATCATTATGCTTAGCGACTTGAAAACTGGGGAGCTTTATTTAGTACCAGTTTTAGGACCCTGAGTAGTTTTAAGTAGGAGTTTCAAATGTTCATTAAAAGGACCATATGGTATGGGTTGTTTGTTGTTGATGACAGGGGAGTCCAGTCGTATATTGCTTTGTCTAATCATGGATTGAAGTTCTGTTCTTGAAGACTGAGATTTTAATGTTCACAAGCCATACAGAAAGTTGGTTTGTACAAATGTTTTTCAGATCATTCCTAGACCCTGAGAGAATCCCTCCCAGCCCTGAGATTAGGTAATGACAGCAAATTAGGTTTTGCCTGAGAAATGTCTTTAACAAGCTTGCACTGTACTGTGCATGCGTATTATCACTGTGATGGCTGCATAAGAAGCTGCGGAAACTAAAACGGAATGCTATGCTTATGCAGAATATATAGAATAATGTATTATTATTATTGAGATGACACACACTGAACATGGCACCCCCCATAGTCTTAAATTTTTTCTATACTTAGCTTCAGTATTTAACTTTATTGCGTAATCAGAAGATCGTTAATACTAGGAATAATCAAATCACGGCTGAAGCTCTAATATTCAGAACTCTGTTCAGACTAATTAGTCCTGTGTATTCACAGCTTCTGTTACTGTGCTTGCACTTTGTCCTTGGAGCATCTGTTGATACTTGTTTCAATATGTGTGTCATGTTGTTCATGACAGATATATCTATTTCGGTCCATTCAGAAATAGCACTGTGAACTAGATTGAAACAAAGATGCCCAGAAGCAAAGTAGAAAGTAAAAACAGATAAGGAAAATCACATCTCATTTTTTTTCAAAGGAACTTGACACTATCTTATGGCAAATGAGCTTCTGCCAATCATCCCACAGACTAACTACATAGCAGCTACTGCTATTTATTATTCTAATCCTGTTGTAAGGTGTAAAGTTCAGTTTCTCAGCTCTAAGTTGCATGTTACATGCTAGGATATCAGTTATGCTCTTGGCAAGATTTTAGTCCATGATGTTCATGTTGCACCTTCAGCTAAATTACAGCTGTGGCACAGTTGTAAAGAGTATGGTTTGTTTTCTGCTCCCCACTTGCCCTGAGTTGGCTCTTGTGATTGTCTGGTGTACGATAAGCAGATAAATTCACCAAAACAGAAAAAACCCCAAACTTGCTTGGATTATGTTTTTTTTGCTAGGTTAGCTTTCAGTAACGCAGTGCTGGAAGCTTGCTGGAGAGGAGAGGAGCGCAGCAGTGAGAACTTTCACTTTTGGCAGTGCTCGACTTAACTCACCCACAAAGGGAAACCACCTTCTTTGTTTCAAAGCAATTACTACTTTTTGAACTTGGATTTTGGAACAGAAACACAAGTCCCAGATTATTTGGAACTGATGGGGATTTTGAAATGTGCCCAATAATTCTTTCTTATCGTGGTTGGAGGAATAGTAGGTGTTACCAGTTGTTGCTTGTGCTTTTTACTGTTGTAACAAAGGGTAAAGACCTATCCCTTGGTTCATGCTTGAACTAACAAGTTGCTCCATAAGCAGATGAACTAATGAGGAATAGGTGTGTTGTGGATTTGTCCCTCATATCCCTTAAAACCCCATAAATCCCCACGCCCTGCATTTGCAAGCGACTGAAGCTGTGGCTGGTTTCCAGCTGTGTGTGTCCTGACAGGCCAGCCAGTGTAGGCACTGATAGCTGATTGGTGTTGCTGCTAAACAATTAGGGTGCTGCCAAACATCTCTCAGCCCTTCCCTCTTCAGTGGGTATCAGGCAGCAGCTTTCACCTCCCTGCCTCTAGCCTGCTGGTTTTTTTGAGAAGACACATAAGCTCTTTTCTGGTTGTTGATAGCTAGTCAGTGATTGCAGAAGTAGCTGGTGAATGGTGGATTGACAGGCATGGTGTTATAAAATGCTTTCTCACGGGTGTACAGGAGGGGTGAAGAAAATTTGAAATTCAGGCTCTTGTTAACATGATTTAGAGAAATGAGATGCACAGAGTGTTTTTTTTCTTTCCAAAGTTTCCTTTAGTCTGACTGGCAGCAGGATTTAAATTGATATGTGACAGGTATTCTCAGGTTACTAGATCAAAGCAGGAAAGCAATTAACATCTGTATTGTATATCTTTGTTCATTAATTCATGATATGTTGATATTGCATGTGTCAGACTTCAGCACACATTGAATGTTTGTTACTCTTAATGTGATGTTAAAAATAAATATGCCCTGTAGATCCTTGTTTCTTTCACTTTTTTTTTTTTGTAATGCTAAAATTTTTCTCAGTGGACTTTTCTAGAAAGTATTTGGAAAGTTTCAGAACAGTTAAGTTGATGGTTACATATCAAAATGTTCTCCACTAGTCTCTGTCTTCCCATAGGATTATTTCCTTAGGTGTGCAAATAGCTTTTTTTTTTTTTCCCCTTAGGAACTGTTGCTTGCCTTTTTTTTTTTTTAACACAAAACAACAACAGAACCACCTCAGTTTTAGTGAGTGTCTGGCATACTTGAAAACTTGCATTTGTTGATGTGTCATACATGATTTAAGTTGCACAAAATTTTCATTAAGTTCAGTGGTGTATCTGCTTATATTCTTTGGAAACATGTCTGGTGTTGTTTGGTTTTCTAGGAACAGTCTTAAAAATTTGAAATGTGTTACTTAGCCCCCCATCTTTGAGGAAACAGAAAATACTAAAATTAATGTCTTTGAATCAGTAGCATATGTGTCATCGAAAGACCTGCAAAAAGCTTTAAGTACTAAAGTGTGATCTTACCTTTAACATTCCTGAGAGTATTCTCTCTTTATTTGACAGCTACGGAAATAGTTGTAACTGAAGTGTTCAGTGTTACTCGTTAGCACGTGTGCATAGAAAACTAATTAAGTTCCATGAAATTGCAGTACTTGGACAATATTTTGTGATACTGCAGCCTGCCATGAGAATATTTCTTAGTGTTTCTTTAAAGAGTGAAAGTTCCAGGCTAAATAAATAAATTAAATAAACCCAGCAAAACAAAAAAGCCACCACAAACCTCATCCTCTTCATTTTTCAGTACTGCTTGTATGTAGAAGTTGAACACTGACTTATGTTGAGATGCATCTGTTGTATTACTTGCCATAAAATCATATAGTCATATATTCTCATGTAATAACAAACGCAGGTGTGTTAAAATTAAAGAAGTTATTGATCAGCCTAGGGTTTAAAAGCTGTAATTGCAGTGTTTCTGTACAATTAATGAAAGTATTGTTCAGCTGTTAAGGATTATGATAAATCTTTACGGGACAGGAAAACCAAAACATATAAACCCCCTAAAAACTCTACATATGGAAAGTTTTTTTTAAAAGTTAAGCAGCTGAAGGCTTTTGGAAGTGTTAGTGGAAAAGACTGGCTTTAGAAGAAGTGCGGAGTTACGTATCGCACCATATTGTGTATGCAATTACCCAGAATATTGCTGAAGTCAGTGAGCTTTAATAGTTTTTCTTAATAGGTGAATTTAATAAGTGTTATTTGCAGGAACTGTGCAGTGATTTGGAAAATTACACACTCTGTGTAAGAAAACCTGAATCATACTCTGTTGTCTTTAAGGAAACGATGTTTTGAAATGGCCTTCAGGATTGAGGTAGAGAATGAGAATTACTTCAGTTTGGGGGAATGTAGTTTGTTCTCTGACGTGCAGGAAAATGCGAGGAATTTTCTTGATTTTACAGCTTTTTGATTAGATGTCATTCACTAACTCAGGTTTACTTTCTCTTGTCCAGGGGAAGAGTATCAGAGAATTGAATTTGGTGTTAATGAAGTTATCGAGACACAGTCACCTGTACTAAATAACACCGACTACAGTATTTCAAGTACGCTGAATCCTCAGGCTCCAGAATTCATTCTCAGTTGTGCACCTGCTCAGAAACCCGCTGATGTTAGTCTCAGTGAAACAAACTACAACTCCATTGACTGCCAGTTCACTGATCCAACCCTCACCTTGGACAGCGGTTCTAACGCCGAAAATGATGGCTTGTCTGGAGGCCTTGGGCAAAGGGAGCGTAAAAAGAAGAAAAAAAGACCGCCTGGATACTACAGTTACTTGGAAGATGTCAGCGATGGCATTGCTCCTGCAGAAGCTCTTGTAAACGGCCACGCGAATTCATCGGGACTAAATAGTATAAGCACGGAGGATACGGAACTGACAGGAGACATACCCTGCCTGGCCACACCAAGGACTTGCAACAGCCCGGACAATTCTGTGGACTTCATTAATGAAGCTGTCTCTGATGATTCTGTTTCTAGCGCACTAGACAATACCAGGACTGCAGGGCAGCCTGAGGTATGCCGTGTTACTAATTCTGAACAGTTTTGCATCCCCTCAGAGACTGGCAGAGATAGCCCTTTAAGGACAGCTGTTGTACAGTCTTATGCTGGTACTGATACTACTGAAAACCTTGGCGTTACTAATGGACAAACACTTGAATCCTCTGGTGAGGACACAGCTGCCAATGGGGTAGAATTGCACACTGTGGAAAGCACTGACTCAGACCAAGCTAAGCCTGAGGAAGCTTCACCTACTACTGAGGCAACAGTCCCGGTTGCAGGATCAGTCCCTGTTAATCAGCCTGCAAAATCGTGGGCTAGTCTTTTTCACAATTCCAAGCCCTCTGCTTCCACATCTGTGGTCTATGTTGAGACTAAGTATACCCCTCCTGCCACATCTACTCTGGTCCCTGAAAAACAGGTTGAAGTCAAAGAGGGACCTGTTCCAGTTTCAGAGGATCCTGTAGCCATAAAGATTGCAGGTATAGTTAATGCACACGAGTGGATGTTACACTGGAAGGGTATTAGCTCTGCTTGTAAACAGGAGCGCGCAATATTGACAGAGAACATTCCTCTCTTAATGTTCTTAATAAGATGACTGTTCAAACACTGCTCTGAAAGATGTAATTTAAATAAGCTAGCTTTGTGTCCCCCTGAGTAAACATTCCAGTGAGACGTCACTGTGTCGTTATCCCAGATGCAGTAAAACTATTGCTATTTGTCAAACAATATGTTGAAGTGATCTGTGGTTTCAAACAGGCTGGTTGCATTCAGCTGTGTGCTGCTGTAGTAGGGAGAACACGTTAGAAATGTTTGTTGGGAAAATGGTGTGTTATATTATCTGGTATTTATAATCTTGTACTACATTCCATTACAAGAAGAGTATTAATATATGTAAAAGTAGCTGAAATTCCTGGATGCTTACAGTAGATCAAGTGTATCATCTGAATAGGTCCTGCTTCAGTAATTCTAACTCAGAAAATAGCTTTCATATTTATTGATCTGCTCTGAGATGTCTGCCTTTCACATTTAGAATTTCCATAGCCATTATGAACGATACTATTTTATTCAGAAACAATGCTATCAATTGCCTCTTGAAGAGTAACCGTAAGAACTGTCCAGAGGGTACATCAGGAAAGGCAATATGTGATAGAAAGGTTTTTGATGGTTGTTCCTGTCCTGTTTGTGGCTCTAATAAGAAATGCTGGAATGTGCATGAGATTTTTCTTGCAGAGTCAGTCAGAAAACATGAAGAAAATAACCAGTTGGCTGCGTTTTGTGTCACTGACTCATGAGCGTTGGAACGAAAGTAATGATTTTAAATTTGTGAAGTAGTCCATATGTGAAAAGGCATGTGCAAATCCTGCTATTTATGCTACAGGCTGATTTATAAGCACAGCGGCGTTTTGCGTGTGATAGCTTCAAGTTGGTTCTCTGCTCTAACCAGAAGCTGACCTGGAGGTTTCTGTTCAGAATACGCTGAAGTCTGTGTCTGCCTCTCACCCCCTCCTTGGTCAGGAATGGTTTCGTTACTGAAGTTCTCTGTTGAGACGGAAGCTGTCAGAAGAATTTGTATTTCTGCGTATTTTTCACTTAGGTGCCACAAACATAAAGTTGTGTCTAAGCAGGTGATTATGGTTTGTATGAATCCATACACATGGAGTATGCTGTTCTCTTAAAACCCTTTTCATCAGCAGCAAGCAGTTCTAGCTCAGTTTGTCACAAGATGGTTTGAAGTGAAAATTCATTGCCAAAAGATATTTTAAGATTTTATCTGGTCCGAGTTGCTTCAGCTTTAAGTTAACTTTCCATTTTTTGCTGTTTCTGTACTATTTTTTGCCACCAGGTGGGAGCAGAGCTTTTTATTTTGCCTTTAATGTATTAAAATGGCAGTGTTATTTTTATACAGTTTTTTCCTGTGCCTTCACTGGCAGCTTAGATACTTTTTCAGGGAAAAGGAATTCATATTCTCGTCACAGCTGATTTAGGTAGGAGTTACATCGCTGCAATTCTTGTAACTCAGATGCTGCTGATTTCTGGAGATAACAGTTACTTGAATGCCATGGAATCAGTGCTTTGCTGTGTGGAAGAAGGTGGATTTCTTCGTTGTCTGATCTTTTCTTTGTTCTCTGTCCTGTTTGGGAAATAGGTTCATTAGTGTTCAGTTCTTACACCCACACTCAAAAAATGTATTTACAAGAGTTTCAATTTATGAGTTCCAGACAGATCACTTGCTCCCTTCTGTATGGATTTAATTTAGGATCCTCTGCCTCTGTTGCCATCATGGTGTAATGGTATATAGCAATCCTGTGTGTTTTCCCTAAGTAGCTACTCTGTTCCTTGTTCTCTGTGTGGCTGAGTTGAGATCTGTTGTTTGGTTTACTGGGAATTCACCAGTTTCAACTCATGCCAGTGGGAATGAATTTCTGACCACAAGTGCCATAGGGTGCTCAACAGGTAAAACCTAGGCCTGAAGTGTCTCGAGTTTAGCAAGCAAAATTCACAAGTCTTCTGAATTAACATTGGAGCTCTGCGGCCCTTCTGTACAGTTTTCATTCAGAACAGCTGCTCAGGACACAAGTTACTGTTCCAGAGGCAAATTGCTGGCTTCTGCTTTGATTTCACCTTTTATTACAAGGGAGGTTAATGGTTCACAGGCACCTTGGGAGTAGTTTAATGCCACTTGATTGACCCTGCAAAGGTCTGTGGTTTCTTAGTCCTCAAACGAAAGCTGCAGGAGATAAGGGAAGATTGGGACTAGAAAACAAATAAAGCAAATTTCGTGTTAATCTTGGTGGATTAAAAAAACACCGAAGAGTTAATTTTTGCAAGTGGCCAAGGTATGTGGTGGGAAGCTTTGCTGGAACACCAGTGAACAAGCTAAAGGAACTTCTGAAGCAAACTCTGAACCGTTGGTGTTTATTTGGCAAAACTCAAGGCAGGTAGCATCCGAACGGTAGAAGTACAGGTCGGGCACTTGCATGGTTAGAAAGGGACGTCTGTGCCCATTGTGCACCTTAGCCGGATTGAGATGGTAGGACAGACATATTATTCATTTCTAAGGGACAGCAAGGTTATAAATGGTCTGTATTGGTAACAAATATGCCTCTCCTTCATGCTTCCCTTGCTGCCTTTCACAGTTACTACCCTCAGATGCATAACATGATGGTAGTTAATAATGACTTATTTAATGTGCTCTAAGTAAGCTAGGGAAAAAAAGATGGAAAACTAGCTGTTCTCTGGGTAGTCTTACAGCTGTTCTTGGCAGCGTTAGGAAAAATGGCAACGGGAGAATCGATTTTCTGAGTCATGTTTTCTTTGTGGATGATGGAATTAACAGTGCACGTAAAACTTGTTCATGGCAGGCAGAATTTCAGATGAATTGAAAACCACAAACATTTAAGATCTGACTAAATCTAGAACGATATTAAAATAAATGGACGGGAATCCAGTAAATGCAAGTATGGAAGGATACACCAGAACAGAAATCAAGTGCAAGCATACACTACAAAGAACAAACGGTTGGTAGTGGTATTAGAGAATAAAAGGATGTGGATGTTCCGTGGAGTTAAGTGTCCTTAATAAAGCTGAAGAAGACAGTTATTTTCCAGTGTGTGTTAATACGATTTAACATGGAAAATAGGGGAGATGGCTGTGATTCTGCTGTTGATGACTCGATGAAAATGTCAGTCTTTGGGCATTACTTTCCAAGGAAGGTGTAATAGAAGTAAGATTTGAAAACCGTGCTTTTTCAGCAGATGTGGAAAATGGGCATTTACTTTGTCTCAGATGAGATCATTGGAGTGATCGTGGATGTTACTTCAAATAGGTGAACCAAATTCATAAAGAAGGTGGCCATTCTCTGCTCTCCCAAGGCTGTAGCGAACAAGACAGGAATTAGGTAGCTTAACTTCCAAGAAGGATGTTGCATTGTTAAATAGTAGAAATGTTTTTCTTCTTGATACAGCACTAGAGCACATGGATGTGGACTGGAGGCATGCAAGGCTTGGGTTTTTTTATAGACAACTTCAGAAGTTCAACCTGTTGTAGTACAAGCTGCATTCTTGCAGAAACCGATTCTGTGCAGGGTTATGCAGCAGTGTTGACCTGGAACGTACTGTCATTGTCCAGATGTCAAGAAAGATCTGACTGCCATACGTGGTATTAGCCAAATAATGGTCTCAAGCTCTGTTAAGTTGCTGACTTGTAACACGTGTATCATAGGGGCTGTATCCATACGGTTTCTATTTTGTTAAACTTTGGACTTGCATTGAATAGGAAATTACCTTTTTTTTTTAATTAACACATATTTTAATGACACCATGATAGCAAAATATTTTCTATTTACCAACAGAAATTTCTAAACATGGTAATATTGTTCTAGATATGTTTTCAAATCAAGGCCGCATTTCACAAGTCGGTATCTACCAATTCTTCCTGGTTAGTGACGGGTGCTTTATAACAGGGTTTGAAAATGTAAGGTTTTCTTGTGGTTGCAGATGTATTTTTCTCCTGGTGCTCTTGTAAAAGTTCTTTTAGTTATTGTGCAGATGTTAGATGCGAGATGAAAACGTGGTATTGAATAGATTTGCTGTACACAAAAATAGTTCTTTATGTTAAAAGAAACAAAACACTGATCGCGCTGGGCGTTGTTAACAAAGCAGTTATATGACCACAAGAGGATGCTAAAGGCCCTAATTACATTTTTTTAGTATGATGCAAAAGTGGGGGGAAAAGCAGTTAATGTAAAAAAATATTGATAAAGCATTAAAAATGTTTTCCCTTATTTTTATCCTACTTTTCAACAGTGCTTGGTTATATTAACAGAAGGATTGTATGTGTTCATAACCTGTTTCAAACTTTGCTTTAACAGTATATTCTGAAATACTTGAGCATTAATAATTTAATAACATATATTTCAGCACTCGTAGCCAAAAGATGTTAAAGGGAATATGTATCTGCACAGATGCAGACAAAAATTCTTCTATGTGACCTTTCCGGTGTCAGTTCCTTGATGTGATAGAGGACTGATTTAAGCCTTTTCTATCTTTGACATGGTTTTGTTGTTAAACTGATGCTGTCAGCAGGAAATATGATGCCATAGATAGAGAGAGAAAGAGATAGTTTGGAAGTAGAAGTACATGGATTTTATTTGCAATTCTGCCATCCCCTGTGCTTAGTTATGGCATTGTGCCTCTTTTTCCACCTGTATCCTGTTATGTTGTCTGTTTAGATAGTCCTAGTGAACAGCTCAAACTCTTAAGTTTGTATAGTGTAGTGTGTAAGGGCTTTAGAGGCCCTTGCATTTATTATAAAAATAAATAACCCCTGCGGGAGACAAGTTATGGTTTTTATTCTGTCTTGTATAGCTCTTGTCCTTGGTTTGCAAATTTAAAATATACTGGATCCAATATTTTCCTTAAACAGTTTTTTATTTAGGTACCTAAATAACAGGTCAGGCTTCCTGGAAAAACTCTGGTGTTTGCTCTCAGTTTCACAGCTGACACAGATGTATTTATGTGCAGTGGTTTCTAAACTTTTAAATTTGCTGAAGTTTTTTGAAAGCAGGAAAACAGTAGGCAGTACATTATGTGAGCCTGCTATCTTGTAGATTTTGGAAATCTTAAACCAGTAAATGAAACGTACTGTGCAGAAGACCACGTTGACATGTCTGTCCTGTTTGCACTAAGATATTTTTGTTGTAAGATTGTGTAGTTTGAAACTTGTAAACTGAGACTGCTGCTTCATCTCTCTTCAAAGCAGAAGAATTTGGAAAATACTTCATAAAGATTGGTAGCATGGGATTACAGCTATTGGGTTCTTATATCTACATGTGTATCTATATAAATAAAAGCATCTGACTTTCAGGAAAACCAAAACCAAATAGGTTTTCTTGGTTTTGAAATTACAATGATAGCTTTTGTACCAGCATCCTCCTGAGCAGATTCCAGGATGCCTTCGGTTGAAGAAACAGATCCAATTTGAAATACGAGCAGTGTTTAAATCGAGCGAAAATCACTTGCTGAAGTTTCTGAGAGTCTTGTTCATTGACTTTAATTATTTTGTAACGCGTCAGCAGGTTCTTGGTTTGATGACCAGTTTATGTGTTTTGTGGATGCTCAATTTACTGTTTCTCATTCTGCAGAAATACTGGAAAATGTAAGACTAATACATAAACCAGTGTCTTTGCAACCGCGAGGGCTGATCAACAAAGGAAACTGGTGCTACATCAATGCTGTATCCTTACCTTGGAAAAAAGTAATGCACTTAAGCTAAAATTTATACATTGTATCTGTCAAAGTTTTTCTGGATTATTCTGGTAAGTATTTTATAAAAGTGTTTGTCTTCCTGTATCCTACTGCTGTGGTTAAAATGTTTAAGGGTGACCTGCAGAAATCCAGGAGTATTTGTGGATCATTGAACCTAGTGACCGGGGTTCCCCTGCGGTTGGGTGCACAGTCCTGGTGGCAATTTGTCTCTGTTACCTCTGTCAGAGTATTTCAGAACTGTAACTTTCTCATGTCTGAAAACCTTGACACTTCTAGTTTCTGTTTACTCATGACTCTCTACACATCAACTTCAGTGGTTATTTCTCTTTGCCACTTACTCCTAGGCTTTGTTTTGGCAGTTTGGTAAGCGGATCGTTTGGCTCTCTGTTGAGCAGGCCGTTGCTATCGCACCATTTGTGTAAAGGTAGTGTTTAATATAATATAGGATGGAAGATTAGCTCAGTCTTCACGTGTTAGAATTGTATTCCCCTGCAAAAATAACTTTTTCCTTGGGTAACAGAAGCCTTCCTGCTTCAGTGCTGCATTAGGTTAGTTATTAATAATAAAAATTTATTAAGATACCAATTTTCCCTGTGTTAGTAATGGCTCATTGAAGTGACAGGATGCTTTAACTGCTAGTATAGCTAGTCAAAAACATTAAGACCTGTTTAAAGACTGATCACTGCAGAAACGTAGAACCTATTTCCAGACCAGCAAATTCTGCTTTAGATGTCAGCTTTTTTCTTATATAACCAATTCTGCACTCATCTGACTGTCTTAGCTCCCATTTTTTCAGTCTTGAAATGTTCCGTGGGAATTAGTTACTCCACTTTTGCGCTCTAGCCATTGAGTTCGCTGTCTTGGTTTTTTTTCCTCTGCCTTTCCAGTCTTCTAACATGTTTCCTTTGTTGACTGTTCTTGTTAGGTAGCCCACATTTTGATGTTTCTAAAGTATTTTCTCCCAGCATAAGCTGTAGTTTTCCTGGTTGCTCCAAACTCTTTACACCGCAGAGTGTTTCACATCACAGCGGGGTTTTTTGGTTTGGTTGGTTTGTGGAGTTGAATCATCACCGTTAGTGTAAAGTCTGTCAGCTGGCTTCTTCCTTTCTTTTCAGAAAAGATGTTGTAGCTTATCACGTGCCAACTTCCAAATTGTTAAGTTTTCCTATGGAAATTCCTATAAAATTATTCCTATGAAAGTTCTTTTCCTCTCCTGCTTCTAGACTAAATGTTTCTTTCCCTTTTTTAATTAAAGTTTCTGACATTTATTAAAATGTCAGTGAAAACACTGCGTGTTACAAGATGCTGGGTTTTTTTAGTATAACTTCTGTGCACTTTTAGTTAATGGTGTGATAACAGTCCATCCATCTGTTCCAGTTTTGTTCTTGGATTAGTCTACATAATAAAGAGTTAGCTTTGTTTTGCATATAATTTTAAATATATTTGAATATTTGGTTAATATGCAGATTACATTTTCTGACTGTTTCCTTAATACCACTGCATAGACCCTGCAAGCCTTGGTTGCTTGCCCTCCAATGTATCATTTAATGAAGTCCATTCCAATGTATTCAAAATCGCAGCGGCCGTGTACCTCAACACCAATGCTAGACAGTTTGTAAGTAGCTTCTTAAAAACCCCTAAACCTGTGACCTGACTGAACTCACTCAGAAATATGTGACCAGTGATTGCTTACTGCAGTTGTTCAAAGTTGATATGTAGCCAGAAGTCTCTCTTTGTGTGTTTTTTGGTGATAGGTGGAATTTATAATGAACTTGGTATTTTACAATTGCTTGACTAGTCAAGGAAGATACTTCCTGTTGTTTGAGCAATATCAGTTTTAAATAGTGTTTAATATGCAAAAGTGAACTGTGAGAGCTGCAAGAACTAACCCAACACCTTGCTTTAATTAGCAATGATGGAGTTAATTCTTAGTCTGAACTTTACTCAGACTTCATTATGATGTTCTTCAGTTTTAATCTTTGTTTTGCAGTCAGTAATGATGATGATCTATTTTATTATTAGTCCTTCCACGTCTTATCTTGCTGCTCACGTCTAGTTGTTCCTTCCGTTCTGTTTCAGTGTTCGTTTAATGAATGAGTTCACTAATATGCCTGTACCTCCTAAAGCAAAACAAGGTGAGTGGGAATAGAGGGAGAAGAGTCTTAAAATCATGATAAGGAGGCTTTGGGGTAAGGATTTGCTTTGTGTGATGTACTTGCGGCCTTTTAATACTGGTGCTTGATCCCCTTCATGGCTCTTTGAGGTTTTTTGATATCTTAAAGTTTGCTGTTGTGTTGCTGTCAGCATTACACTTCTCCTTAGTGGAGATTCGTGTCAAAAGTCATAGAAGGTGTTGCACCTTACATTTTTTCTTGTATTTGGTAGACCAAATGGACAGATGCGGGAAGAATTGGTTTTGTTGAAGGTTAGCATAATTGTCAACATGTCTTCTAAGAATATGCCCTAATGTAATTGTTTGTTATTCACTGTATTTTACTCCGCTTCCTTCCCTACATATTTCCAGCTGTTTGGTTTATCAACTTACTCAGTTCTATCATTCTTCTTTCAGTTGTAAACGCATTCATTTGGAACAAAACGGGGCCATAATAGGTGTGTCTAGCAGTATAGAGGTTGCCTGGGCATGTTATCATGGCTTTTAATTCCTCCCCATCCTATGCACTGTTTCAATGAGAAAACTTTAGAAGTATATGATTCTTACTACTGTGTTTAGGATGAATGCTGATTATGTAGTGAGATAAATTACCTTGCAGGTTTTATGTTTAATCTCTAAACTAAATCTGTTGTATTACAAACTTCTAGAAAGAAAAAAAAGTTTCAGGAATGTGTTTATGTAACATTATTAGAAAACATCACGAGGAGCTGGTTGTTCCAGTGATTTCCAAACAGTTCAGACATTTCTGTGGTTTGCTGCTTAAGTTTTGTTTCTGTAAAACAAATCTTGCTATCTTATGCAACTTATTATACTTCTAGGTCATCTGTTGTATTGTGTAGTTTTCAGATTTACTGAGGCATTGTATGGCCATTAGCTTGACTGTTCTGTCAAACTGTTTCTTGTTTGGTTTTTGGGTTCTTTTTTCTGCAGTGAGGACAAGTGATCTGTTAGAATTACAAACATATAAAAGACTTAAAGTGTTCTTTGAATACAAAAGGAGTGAAAAAATGTAAATAGAACCAGAATTGTTCTTTTATGATGGCTGTGGAAATTCTTGTTAATCTTCAGTGTGTTGACTATGAAAAGAAAATACTAACTTTTCCAGACCGTCTGTAGGTCTGTGTAGTGAGCAAGATGTTTCATTTACAGGTAGAGGGCTGTATCTTAGCAATTTTGAGCTTGAGTCAATGAAGTAGTAATAAAACTATTAATAAAAAATAATCCTGGATTCCAAAATCTAGTGATTTATGAAGAGCATATTAAGGTACAGTGTAGAAAATCTTTTATTTATCGATTTTATTTATATGTACTTCTCTTTGCCTTGCAGCTTTAGGTGATAAAATTGCGAGAGACATCCGACCAGGAGCTGCCTTTGAACCTACGTACATTTATAGGCTTTTGACGGTTATAAAGTCAAGTCTGTCAGAAAAGGTGTGACTTGCAGATCTTTCACTTCTGTAATGGCATTGCATGGCAGTGCCTTGTCGTTAAAACAATGTAAAGCCATACAGCAGGTTCTGTGCCTAGGTATCACTAAAATCAACTAGTTGGTAGTTTGTTACAGTGAAGCTAGACTGTCTTGGGACTTAAGTTATAAGATGGTGTTAATCATAAGTTTGGCTGTTTGATATGTCAGAATAATAAGTTATGATTGGAATGGAACATCTCTTTATGAAGTAGATGATACCTATTGATTTATATTTAAGAAATGAGCAGCTAGTTGCTGCTTGGGATTCAGCTTGGAAAGGTTGAAGGTCCACAGTGACTTCAAAATACTATTTTAATCTTTGTTTCGATTTAAAAGAAAAGCTCATAGTTCAGAGCATCTTTGGTTTTGGTTTGACAGCAACTTTTAATGTTGCTTTTAAAACAAACAAACAAATCGCCACCCGACATGTTAAATTGAATGTGTATTGAGAACAAAACCGTAACGCTTGTCTCAAGTCAAGCTTATATGTGTACATGTTTGTGACAGGTTACCAATTATTCCATTAGTACTTGTTGAACTGTTTAATAATTGATGGGTGGTTATAGTAAATTGTAATGTTTATCTGACTATACAGCTTAAACTGATTAATCAGTAAATTAGCTACATTAATAGGAGGAACCTAGGTGATCAATGTGATAAACCTTCTCTTAAAATGAAAATGTAATAATTGAAATAAACCATTTTATTCAGGGCAGGCAGGAGGATGCTGAAGAATACTTGGGATTTATCCTCAATGGACTACATGAAGAAATGCTGACCCTGAAGAAACTTCTCTCTCCTCATAATGAAAGTCAGTGTTTTTGTTGTTGGTTTGTTTGTTTTTTTTTTTAAGCTAACTCATCTTCTTTCAAATATTCTCCTTTTTTGTGGTGATTCTGTAATGAACAGTAAAGTTTGGAGTAGCTGTTCAGATAGGGATAGAATGCCTGGTTTAGGGGACCCAGACATTAACAACCTTTTGTTAAAATCTGTCCAAAGGATAAAATGAGTCCATTCTGTCCCAACTTACAGATGGATCTAAAGTGTTACTGGGTATTTGGAAAAGTGTTATTATTCATAAATACTCTGAATGACAATAATAACAAGTCATATACCTGGTCCTCCTAAGCCAAAAATTTCATATTCCAAATGTTTACTGAGCTCAACTGACCATTATTTGAGGCTAACTCAAGTTGACTGCTCTTGTCTTCAGCATAGGTATGTTTGTCTGCCGTTCATAATACCTGCAATGTCAGTTGTTTACTGGGGTTTTGGCTCTCCCCGTGGTAGTTCAAAAATATGTCTGTGTGTTTTTTTCCTGATCTGTAAACCACTGTTAAGATTTTTTTGAAGTGGAAACTTCTAGACTAATGGCTAATTTATATCTCATGTAAACCAGAACACATTACATTATCTTAAATTTTTTATTGACATAGTTGGAGGAAAAATTTCTTTGGAAGCATTAGAATTCGTATGCAGAGTAAAATGACATTTTATTTTACAGTGGCTTTGTGTTTGAGTCCCCCATTTGAAATGAAACAAAACACTGTTAGTCTTAGCCAAGTATAGAATTAAGATCGCTAGTTATCCAATTTCTCTTTAGTAGGGTAAATTTTTTATGATACAAAATGGCCATTCCATATTTTGTTTGTTAGCTGTGTGCAGTTTATAGCCTCCTGACTTTGGCACTGGCAAAGAAAATATTTGCTGAGCCTTGGGTTCCCTATAAAATACCTGTGCAGAAAGGAGTTGTATTTAATAATGGCATAATTATGTTTCCAGAATAACACTTGACTTTCTAATTTTCTACCCCATAAATTTACTACTAAAAATATATCAAACTTTGCTAGACAACTACATGTGTTTACACACAGTCATCAGTGAGCCGCATTCTGTTAACATATGGACGTGTCCAGCCAGGAGTGAGCCTGGAATATACTTGTTCTCATTTACTTCCTCAGATCTGTGATCTGTGAAAACATTGGGGCTTTTTCCTTTCAAATTCTTTATCTGTATACATGTTTTATTTGTAAGAAAAAAATGAATGCTTTCTTTTTTCTTGTTCACTTTAAGAACTCTCAGTGTCTAATGGCCCTGAGGCTCAGACTGTTCATGAAGAGGAGGAGCAAGATGAACAAGGGGAAGGCAGTGAGGATGAATGGGAGCAAGTGGGACCTCGCAACAAATCATCCGTCACTCGACAGGCTGACTTCATTCAGACTCCAATTACTGATATTTTTGGTGGTCACATAAGGTATAGTATGTTTTTGTAAAACCATCGTTGGGTAGTTGGATAGGAGAGACTGTAACAGTTTGTTCAGGCCAGGAGAGGTGAACATTCTGCCATGAAACGTGTGTTAGTCAAGAGAGAGTTCAGAAGATGGACCAGAATGATCGAAGGGTTGGTCAATGATCCTGTGGCTTATTGCAGAATTGGAGTTCTTAAGTGTCTTAAAAGAACAAACTGTTTAGAGAACAAAACCCCTGAATTGCAAATGGAGAAGGATTTTGAAATACATGTGCTTTGTATATTGATACAGTGTCTAAAAATTCCAAAAGAACTTCAGAGCTACCCAATTTTTGTGACCTCTGAGGATTCATGACTCATTTTGTAAATGAGGATACTAAGGGATAGTGAGATTTGCCAAGAGTTAAATCTGGTCAGTAAAAGAATAAAATACAATAAACCACTGTAAACTTTTGGGGTTTTAGACATTTATGCTTCCCAGAGGCAGGAAAGTTATGTTGTATTAGTTAATAAATAAAACGTTAAAGGCAAAAAGAGCAGAGAAAAATGTAAATTGCTACAAGATGTTACAGGAATGGAAAGAATGTGGGACATGGCTTGTATTCAGGTCTGATACCAGATGAAGGCAGAAAGTAGATACTGGAAGAATGTTTTTTGGAAAGGCCTCCTGACTTGTTTGGAGAAATGTATAATTTCCAATGAAAGCAAGGTAAACACTTGCTAAAAACATATTCCAAAACAAAACTGCTAGACTTGAAGAATTATTTTTAAATTGGAGACAGACACTTAATTGCTAGTGTTTGACTCCCTGCATTGCCAGGTATTCAGTCTAGAGGTGTGAACAGTGTGGGCTAGTGCCTTCTGCCTGTGTAACCGACATCTTTCTTCTGGGATTTGGGTCAGACAGCTGGCAAATAAGACTATATTTTCCACAGAAATGGACAGGTCGATGTTCGAGTGTATTGACAAAATTTTGTGTTGATGTTGCACGTTCACGCACCCAAGATACTGTTAATGCCCTTTGTATATTTACCCTGGTCAGAATTGTTCAGATCTCTGTGTGATTCCATTAGTTTTTAAAGTGAGAATACTCAGAGAATGCTGTCTTCTGTAAAAGTCCACAGAAAATTCTATAAATCACAGGTAATCCTGAAAAAAAAGCCGAAAACTTGCACTGAGCAGCAGAACCACAGGGTCCGATCTGAGATCTGTTGTCTGCTGTCACCACACCCATGTTCTTTAGCCTCCAAGCTAGGTCACGCGATTTACTGCAGAAACAGTATCCCATGTTGTGATGCTGGAAAGCTTCATCCTCTGAGGGTGGAGATAGGAAGGATTGAATACAGAATTGCCAGTATAAGTCCATGAAATGAAAACGTCAGAAATGGGAAAAATCACATGGAAAAGCAGTTATGAAAACATGGTTTGAGTTGGCATCTTTGGCCATGGGAAACTTTAGGCGGTCTTCGAGGCTTTAATTGTCTGCTAAATGCTTATTTAGGCATATTTGCTTAAAAAACAAACAGAAAACTCCACCAAAAAATCTTTCTTGAGCCGTGTGAGACTTGAGTGTGTAAGCACAAAAATAGCGTTGTATCAGGATCTGGCTTGTTCATGTGTGGGAGTCCCTGTGACTTGTAGCCTGTGTGAATTTCAAACGCTTGTTATGCAGGGTAGTTCACAAGCCAGTTACAGAAATATTTAGCCCATTTCTAAGTAGTACTAACTTTGCAAATGCAATCTTATTTTAAAAGAAAATACAGCAATTACATTGTTGTTTAGGCAGGGTAGCAGTGAGTAGTGGCTCTTTCCCCGAAAAATTCTTACTATGCAGTTCTTGTAGTACCAGAGAACAATTATTCGTGGAAAATGACACATTTTTTCTTGACTGAAATTTATAATTACTCTAATAAATGATAGTTACAGAAAATCATAGTCCAGCGAAAGTTTTGCTGTCGTTTTCTGCATATCATTTTGAAGAAAATGTTTCGAAGAAATGTTGGAATTTAATTTCTAATAATTAAAAAATAAGCCTTAACGTTATCTTTTCAGGATATGATCTGTATTATTAATTAAATCTTTAATATGTGGACTTGAAAACAGTTGGAGTTGTTAGCATTTTCCTGTTGATTATTGCACTAAGTAACGGTTAGCTTAGAAAGGGTTTGGGAAGCGTATCCAACAGCAGCAAGACTGACACAGTGGAGGGTTTGTTTGTTGAAACACTGCACTTGCCATGTGTTGAAGGTTTTGTCCTTAAATATAGCCAAGGAGGAAGTGTGAAACTGAAATAAAGATGCCACTGTTTTTCATACGCTCTCTTTCCTCTCAGGGACATGTGTTTGCCAATATAAAGATGCATTGGCTTTCTGTTGGTGCTTCAGGGCTTTGCCTGAGTCAAAGGGGCTCTTTGGATAGGATTTTGCAGTCCAGGCTTTAAACATTCCATACATGACCTGGAGACATTTCAGTGTGGCTACCTGCATCAGAGCTATGTTAATTATCTTGCGACTTTCAGGCTTTGTGGGGCACGGTAACAAGCGTAACAGTATAATAAATGAAGGATTTCTTTGTCTGTGTAAACCCACATCTTTGTAGCAGCTGGGGCTTTTTAAGTACTACTTTCAAAATTAAAAGAAAAAAAAATTCTTGAGCCATGTTTGATGGTTTTAGCTTTCAGTGAAGTTTGAGAACAGTGAAAATCAGGAAGAGTCCACTTAGTGATGTTGCAGCTGAAGAGTGTACTGTCTCATTGCACAAAGCAATGATCCCCAAGCCAGGCTACTTAAAGGCTGCAACTGACTGCACTTCAAACAAAATTAAAAACCAAAAAAACAGAAAACGTTCTCACGCCATAGTTCCTTACTCCTCCTGGTTTTCCGAAAGACTACGGTTTATGTACAAAGGAGTGCATGGACAAAGTCTGGGCACAGAAAGTGATGGGAGGAAAAGGAAATGCCAGTCCTCAATGGAGCATAGTTTATATTTCCTATGGCAAGATTTAAGCAAACAGTTTAAAATCACTGTGAAATTGGTCTTGGTGAAGTGGCTGAAAAGATTGTGTATTTTTATTGGAGAATCTGGAATGAATTGTAAGTCTGACAGTAAAACAGTTAGATGGACGCTAGTATTTTGCACTTCTGAAGATCTATCGAAAAACATAATTTCAAAATAATGTGAAAAGAGTCTGGAGGTGCATCTGTTTAAATGCATTGTCAAAAATGTCGGTATTTTTCTTTAGACTTCTGATGCTTATCCAATAACTGGTTTAATCCTTGCATAAAGAAAACAATCAGATGTAATCCCATTCACTATGCTCTAAATGGATGTAAAAATAATTTAAATTGCAGTAAAGCGGATTCACGTTGTTGAAATTTATGCTAAACCTTCGTCTTTGTGTGTTTTGGTTTGGATTACTAATGTAGACTTCGATCCATTTTTACTTGAATGTTTTATATTGTTGATAATTACTCTGCTTTATTACATTTTCACTTTTTTGTTTCCACAGATCTGTTGTTTACCAGCAGAGTTCTAAGGAGTCTGCTACACTGCAACCTTTCTTCACCCTGCAACTGGATATCCAGTCAGACAAGATACGCACAGTTCAGGATGCATTGGAAAGTTTGGTGGCAAGAGAGTCTGTCCAGGGTTATACCACAAAAACCAAGCAAGAGGTGTGTTTTATTGACCCCTTTTTACAGTCAAATACTTTTAGAAAGGGTTTTAGTACAGCTCTTGCTTTACAAATAGTTACTTGAACACTATTACTTATGTTAACAAAAGAGGTACTAACCTTCTCAAAGTGCCCTGCGGCAGTGAAACGTGTTACACTTGAACACACACTGAAAGGAAGAGAACTGACTGCTCAGCAAAACCATGCCTGCTAACAAGTAGGCTCTCTGAGCTGGTGTAGTAATTGGGTGGAGATGTTACCCGGGTGTATATTAAATTAACAGGGTGAACTGTGGTAATAATGCGCACTACTACGAGTAAAACAGCTTTTAGCTGATGTTAGTGTACTGATTCCTGGGGGTTGCCAGGTGATCGTAGTAAGGGAGCAGCTCTTCAGAGAATTGTCTCAAAGCACGCTGTACCTTCTAGAAGAAAACTGTTGAAGCAGAACACTTGTGTGGCTGTCCTTGATGGGTTTTAATTTACACATTGCACAAACCAAAAATGCAAATATCCATTGGTGGTAGGCCTGGTGGAACCATCTAGCACCTCACTAAAACATCTGATGATCACTATCTTTCTCCTGGATCAATAATCTGAAATCTTCCAATAGCCAGCAACACCTCGAATCAGTGCCCTTGGCACTGTACAGTTGACTGGTTTGCTGTACACAGCCTTAAAAACTTGGCAGTAATACTATATTCAGTGTTAGGTGATCAGTGGAGGAAAAATGTTCTTCAGTCGGAGTTATTCTGTATTCCCGTGCAGCTCTGCCATTTTTTTCATCTTATTTTTCAAATGATGCAATACATAATAGTAATAATAGCGACAGAAAAATGTTTCACAGGGAGAAGGGCATGCATTGTCAGTACAGCTTGAGACCGTGTGATATGGGGTAGTACGTGAAGGGTTTTCCCCACTGAGGTGTTGCCTTGCCTTGCAGTTTGTGGTGTGCATGGATTGCTGAGACGGAACAGCGTACGCTGTTCAGAACTTCTTTCCGTAGGTCAGGGTGGAAGCAGGCTCTTGAGCCGTAGTTGTTCTCTCTGGCATTCGTTTGTGTAAGCTTGCTGACTGCTCCGAAGGAGAATACGGTTAGATAGCGGAAGGGTGGACCGTTTTGTTTGGGAAGCTAAAGATGGGTAGCTGAAATTTGTCTGCCTTGAATGCTCGGTAGGAGTGTTAGAGAAGATTTATTTCTCCGGTAGCATTCCACGTGAAAGAAGCATTTGCAATGCAAGCTCATCATGATTTACCACACAGATTTTGTTGTGCTAGTCAGTCATTTTTTGGTTTTTACTGCAGATGGTTTTAACTTCTTTACTGAGAACCCAGCATTCAATTATGGGCTTTGGAAGAAATGGGTGTTCAAATTAGGTGCTGGAGGTTTGGTGTGGTTTATATTTTAGAGTCTGAATGGAAATACAAGCATTCACGATGTCTTTTAGATCATTTTTCAAAAGAAATTCAAGTAGAAATAACTGTTCTTATATTACAGTTGTAGTGAAAAGCCTGAACACGTTGACTGTAGAACAAGCAGAGGACATATTTCTTCTCCCTTTTACAGATGGGGAACTCTGACTACTGATAAAGCTAAAAATCATATTACATTATTAAAAAGTATTACTGTCTTTTGGTTGCTTTAATCTGAATTGTATTCTTTACCAGTTGTGGGCATAAACAATAGATGTGAAAAGAATAATCGTCCAAATATATGTAAATTATTTTTCTTACAGTTTGTTTAATCACTTTGAGCTGATCTTGAATTTTGTGTGTGTGTGTGAATATAACCAGGAAATCAGCCAAATTTTCATGCAGAGTTTAAAATAATTAGGCAGATTAAATTAAAATAGGTATTTTCAATGGAGTGGCATTCTCTTGCTGCTTGTAACTCGATTTCACTTGCTAACACTTGAAGAAAATTCTTCTGGTTCCTTCAGATCTTGCAGATCAGTTTGTTAAATCTTGAATATTTCAACAAGTAATATATTTTTTCAAGGGCTTAATATTTAACCTCACTGAAGTAATATTTTCTTGTCAGTCTTATCTGCAGACCTGCTCATGTTTTCTAACAGAAGTGAAGACTCTTGAGTAACAAACTAGCCTTATCTGATATACTTTTCCAGGTTACCTTCCATGTACTCCTTAGGACTCTTCACATCCCCTGGAGTTCTCCAACTGCTCCTTGTGGCTCTTATAAATATTTTCTTGGGACTCTGACTCACATTCACTAAACAAACATTTGTGGCACTTTTAGCTGGTGATGTTGCTGCCAGCAGTGGGAGCCCCTTCCCGCAGTCAGGATGGCAGAACATGTGCCTGTGCCTCAGCTGCTGCTCTTCAGTCTGGCACTGTAACACAGCTGCTTTGATCTGTGGTTTAAGCTCGTATGTGAGACGGAGTGGCGCAGCTGAGGTGCAGGCATCTGGTCCCATATGCCACCTCACTTACTGAGGGTGGAGAATGGCAACTGCTTAACCCACTGCAGTGATGTTCATCAGCATCCTCTATTCCTGGGCTCAGCTGGGAGCTGTTAAGTTCTTTATGCACAAAACTCCAAATTCAAAGACTTCAAGTTGCAGATTTAGAAGACTCAGTAGAGGAAAATCTTGAGATAGTAATAACTGTGTGAATCAAGTGTGTATTTTTTCTCTATATAAAGCCTGTGGATTTGCTCCCTAAAAGCAGAGGCTGTTCCATGCCAAGCTGCATGCTCTCGTGAGTTCACAGGATAATTGTGTGAACCTCTTGTTGCCACCTTCACAATTTACCTTCTGACTTCTTACTCTGCGTGTGGTTTCCTGGGAGTCAAGGAGGTGAGCATCAATAGGCACGCACGTGTTGAATGGAAAAGAACAGGGTCCTGTTTGGCTTGCTGGCTTAAGAAAAAAATCACGTAACATAATCCTGCCTCAGTTCTCAGTGAAGCTGCAGCCGTTGCGAGGGGTTTGGTGGGTTTTGGATGCAGTAAGGCGTATTTTGAACCCTTAAGATGCAGGTGAAATTTTACACAGTTTGTGGAGACTATTTCTGCTTCAAATGTAGAATTGCTTTTTGTAAACTGGGTTGGCTGAAGAGGAAGTCAAGTAACCTACAAAATCTGCTTGCTTCAGTGTCCTGAGAAGTTTTACTTTTTGTGCTTGGGGGGAGGTAATGGGTTTACCCATGAGTTTCTGTTCCACACTTCATAGGTTCTAGCTGAATCAGGCTCTGTATTGAAAAATAACGTGCTGATCACTTGCAATAAAGAAATTTTTCACAATAAAAAAAGTGAGCAAAACCTAAAGCAGTTATTTTGAGAAATGTTTTTATGTCATAATTTCTAGGAAGGCAAAACATTTTTCTTCTGCAATTCTGAGTTCAATCTTAGGCTTTCCAACAGTAACTTTGTGGATTTTGTGGTTATAATTACATAAAAATCAATATTTAGGAGAAAAAAAAAGAAGTTAACTAATATTTTTGCCTTTTGAATTTTCTTCAGAACCTTTTGAAGAACGCAACATACTTTTTTAGAAAGAAAAATCTTTAATTCCTGGTCTCCTCCGTAACAGCTGATCACGACAGGTTACTCGGTTTTGGGTAGTCTACGTAACAGCTCGCTCTGTTTTTTGAGGAACTTCTTGAAGGACAAATATCTTCTGATTAACACAAAATGACTTTCAAATTGTTGTGTTCTAATACCTTGCTCTCAATACATGGATGACCGTTATCCCCCCCCGTGAAAACCCTTTGTGTCAGGTACTGAGACGTGGAGCTCTTGTCTGCAGCAGTTCAGTGTTCTCTCAATTCAGCAGCATGTGGTACAAGTTCTTGACCTTTCATTAGAGCCTAACAGCTTGTTAAGAGTTATTAAACACTAAATTGTCATGAGGAGTTGCTCCTCGGGGATCTCCAGCAAGGTGGGTTTAGTGCTGTGGTGTCTAAACATCTGTGCTCCTGCTGACACTTTGCTAAAAGATATTGGGGTTCACCTTAAAGACAACAACGTGGTTGAAGATCCAGTGTGCTTTAAGTCATAAATCTCAGTATGTATCATAAATTAGTAATAATAATTAAACCCTGTGTTTGTGTTTTCTGCTAGTGTATCGAAAACTAAGCACTTCTCTTTCAAAGGAGCAGTTTTGAGCAGTTCAGTTGCAGTTTCTCCATCTTTGTTCTGTGTATGTGTTAGGTGGAGATCAGTCGAAGAGTGACACTAGAAGAACTGCCCCCTGTTCTTGTTTTACACCTCAAGCGGTTCGTATATGAGAAAACTGGTGGATGCCAGAAGCTTATCAAGAATATTGAGTATCCTGTTGATCTGGAAATTAGTAAAGGTAAGGGTTTTGGAACAGAATTTTCCCCTCTTTAGGAAGAAGATAATGTGTTTCCTAGGACTGCCTGTTTGTGCCTATTTTTATCTTGTAGACAAGCTGTATTCTCCGTTGTTTTCTCCTTCATAAAAAGAATATAGTTGGGGTTCTGGGTTCAGCCTTGCTGACCTGATGTTGCCCATATGAGTTTGGACACCCATTTGTGAAGAACATGATGGAAAAGATCTTGCATCTGATGCCACATCCTAGACATTGGGTTGGCCAAGTAAGAGTAAGGTTATAGACTGCTGAGGGCCAGTATTGCAAATGATCCTGTTGAAGGGCATGTCCATACAGAAGGCTGTTACCAAGGAATAGTAGATACTTTTATCTCAGATTTCATTCACAGGAGTGGGAAATTATTGTAATAGACAGTGACTGATGAAAGGAAATGGGGAGTTTCATAGAAAATGCAGCCTGGAGGCAGACAAGCAGTAGTTCAGAGATTAAAGAACAGAGTTTGTTCTTTTAACAAATACATTGAGACACAGTGGTTTTACAGAGTGTGAGAGCTTGCATAGAATCCAGCATCTGAAGCTTGCCAAATTAAATGCATTTTGGTTTGATCTGACACATGAGCTATTAGCCAGCCAGTAGTTCAGATAGGGGAGGAAAAAATAAAAAAAATTAGTGATTACTCCTCTCTCACGCTGTCAGACAGTACCTTTCGGTTTTACTTAACAGAACATTTTAAAAAAATCTTCAAAGAATTTCTTCTTTGTAGAAAGAGTTAATTTGGCCTTGGCTGACAGAAATAGTTGTATTATGATTTGGAATCTGAAATTGATTTTTGTCATTGTCCGACAGCAGGAATGAAAGGAAAAAATGACTAGTCTGCTCTTTCCCCCTCTTTTTTATTTTTTCTTTATCCCTTCAGGTTTTTTTGTGGTATTTTTAAACCTTCCACAAATGTTAGTGTTCAGCAAACCTCAAAATTAATTCCCTTGATTACCAGGTATCAGACCCATGACCATTCTTTATAGGCTGCTGTTTTAAGTAAATGTTCTCCATTATGGTAGTGTTGGTTTCTCTGAGAAATAATTGATCCCTTTAAAATTGAATTTGTAAACTTGCTAACTATTGCCTTTGTGACTTTTTTTTTTCCTCTTCCAGAGCTACTGTCTCCTGGTGTGAAAAGTAAAATTTTTAAAGGCCAAAGAACCTACCGGCTCTTTGCAGGTATTTTATCTATATGCCTCTAGTCCCTGTATTGTAAAGACAAATTCTGCGTGTAGAATTCTAGAAACACTGGAGTTTCCTCGATTATGTAAAGTATTTTCTTTTATATTACATTACAGTAGCTTGTGGGTGTCAAATTCTTTTATTTAGTGGAGGTTTTTTCATATGTGTATATACAAATACATTGTTATATCAATATTTACATAGCTCGCTGATCCAGCTTCGTGCAAATCCAGAACTCTGCACCAGATCCACCCTGAAAAATACCAGCAAAAGCTGACACACAGCTGTAATGTAACTGTGCCTAAAATACACCACGCATTCTCAGAATAACGTTTCAAACATCTTTTGAAATGGCTCTTGGAATGCTGGCTTTGCATCCCTTTGAATCCTCGCAATGAGTATTGCTGGCAGGGTATGAATAGCATATTGTAGGTGGAAAAGTTTAACTTGGAGGAGACGATGAGTTTTGTGCAAGGAAACGCTGGTTTTAAGTGTTTGCCATGTAATCGAAAAACCTGAACTGGTAGTGAAGATTGGAAGCTCGTGTGAGAGTTGAGAAGCAGCATTATAATGTTGAACAAAACAGTTTCTGGGCAGTAAATTTCCTGAAGTTTAAAACTCCTACGCAGTTTATGATTTGCACCTGCTTATTTGTGTTGGCATCGGGAGAACGTCATAAACTGGAGATCCGGAGGCCTTAACTTTGTGCCACCAAATCCGTGCCAGTACTGGTGGCCTTACGTGACTTGGTGGTTTGGATCCAGTTTTGTGACTGCTGAGGTGAAGGAAGGAAGGAACGTACCTGTCTCCTGTGGAAATTCAGGACTGTTGCTGGCAGTGTAATATTGCTTTTCTTGATAGCGATTCTCATGGGACAAGTGTCGGCAGCATATTTCAGGTGGTTTGAAGATGTGTTAACCACTGTAATTTTTCCTAACTCCTTCTGTGGAAAAGTACAATACTTCTGTCAGTCTAGGACTTATCCACAGAAACTGAGCTGGGACAGGCTGCCCAGAGAAGCTGTGGGTGCCCCATCCCTGGCAGTGTCCAAGGCCAGGCTGGATGAGGCTTGGAGCAACCTGGGCTATGGAAGGTGTCCCTGCCCATGGCAGCGGGTGGGACTGGGTGGGCTTTAAGGTCCCTTCCAACCCATTCTGTGATTGTGACGTTAATTTTAAATTACTAAAATAAGCTTTTGAAGAATTAAGTTTCAGATACCATCCAGGATTTGCCTAATTATCTAACAACAAATTTTAGAAAACCAGTAATTCAGGTTTAAGCTACTGTAAAAAGAAATGTCCTAAATACCCCCAAATGTATAGATGTAGGATATTCTACCTTTTTGCTTTGCTGAAGTTACTCTGAAATGTTTACTTTGTACAAGTGTGAAGAAAATCTGTATAAACTTGAAGTGACTCTTGTCTGAAAGAGTGTAAACAATGCCCTAATTATATACTGCTGCTCTCGTGTCAAATACGGCAACTCCTGCTTTTGATGTGGTTTTGTTGGGTAGATGGTCGGGGCTCACGTGTTCCTAGGAGGAGTTAGGAGCAGTTTCTTGCATGCATCCTTAGAATTATGTGCCCCAAAGATCTCTTCCATCTGGTGGCAGTTGCTAGTACTGCTGGCGCTCGTAGGCAGTGCACTTTGAACAGTCTTCCCTCGTTTTCTTTTTTTACACTACCACCTTTTTACCTGGGATTCGTGGTGTTTGGTTGGGGTTTTTTTTCTTCAGTAGTTTCCATAAATTACTGTTGCCGTCAGCAGCCAGGACAAGCGCGTGGCAGTACCTGATGGAAGCTCGGAAGGGTGTGCAGCTCTGTTGCCTCTGAGGCAAACCCTTCCCAGGAAATCCTCTAGGAAGTTATGAAAAGTGATTTGATGGGTTTGGTTCTTAATTTACTTAAACCTTCTTTGAGAATCATGGGTGTTGATATCCAGAGACACTACTAATATTATGTGGAATCAAACGTAAGCAAGCACTAAACACAAAGATTGTTGCTTAATCCAGATTATACCCTCTGAAAAACGCTGAGTAAGCCATGAAGAAAGCAGTGTGGGATGTTTCTTCTCAGTTTACTTTTTGAGTAGCTAAATACCAGTGTGTCGTGTACACGTGCATCATGGATTTCTCTTTGCAGTTGTCTATCATCACGGAAACAGCGCAACTGGTGGCCATTACACTACAGACGTCTTCCAAATTGGTCTCAACGGCTGGTTACGCATCGATGACCAGGCAGTCAAAGTGATAAATCAGTACCAGGTGGTGAAGCCGTCTGCAGAGCGCACAGCCTACCTCCTGTACTACCGCCGAGTTGACCTGCTGTGAACCTCCTCCCTCTTACGCTGTGTGTGCAAGATACCTGCTTTGTAGAACGCCAACTATCACTAACTTTTTTTTCTCCTGTAAATGCTCTTTTGAGTGCATCTTTTTTCTTTTTTTTCTTTTTTTTTTCTCCTTTCCCTTGCAATGATGGCATAGAGTGATAAAGGAAGCTACCTTGGGTTTGTGCTCAACGTAGTTTGTGTTGACTTTTGACTTGCAGAATAAAGTCACTTGGTTGAAAGACTCAGTCTTGTGAATCACAAAAATATGGAAAAAAAGTTAAATCTGAGTCAGTGCTGAATCCTAAGATAATAAAAGGGGATTTGCATTGGATTCCCCCTTTCTAATTGCGTAGTAGGAAACCCTGCACCAGCAACAGAACTTGTAGATTTCTGAGAAAATGTTTTATCTTTACTTAAGTAAAAAAATGTTAAAAAAAGTTAAAAAAAAAAAGTTAATACAAAGCGCTCTCTGCTTCCCTGATAGTTTTTGATAAGTGGTAAAATACGAGCCGATGTGTAGGAGATGGAAATGGTCCTATGTGCTTCAAAAAAACCCGTACGAACGTACAACATGCAGAGTTGCTGGTTCCGAATAGGAGGACACATTTTAGTAATTGTGCGATGAGAAATTGCTTAAGTACACATTGCAGATCAACTGTTTGGAGTTAAGATGTTAGTCTATATAGATGGGTGATTGTAACTTTATTGCTATTAAGAAATTTCAAACCGCATTTATGCTTCTGTGTACACGAAATTAAAAAGAAAATGGGCAAACCAATTAAGATTGATATTTCTTTAAGTCTGCTTTGTTTAATTTCGCTGTCTGCTCTCCTATAATGTTGAGTTCCTAATTGTACACAGTTTAGTGATATCTAGAAGTATAAAGTTGTCGCCCATCAATAAAAGTCACAAAGTTGGTTTAAGGGGTGTGTGTGCGTGTGGCTTTTGTTTTTCCTCAGGTGTTAAATTCTACCCTGGAAACGCAAAAAGTTGCTGTGGGGCACTTGTACAGGCCCTGGGGAGCGTTCCCCGGGGAAGGGCAGATGAGGTTGTCTTGTACAGCTTCCTCAAGCGTCGGAAGTGTTCCCAGCTGGCACTGAGATGGAGGTGAGCTTGGAGGGGAGAGGAGATGGGTCAGCTCAGGCGCGGCCTGCACCCGGGATGAGGTAGTCCTGGGGCTGAACACTCTGCTGGGAGAGGGAATTTAATCCCTTCTCTATCCTAGTGGAAGCCCTGCACAGTTGTTTGCAGTAGAGGTTTAGTCTGCCTTGGGCTAAGAAGTTCCCTTCTTCAGCCAGTTGATGTTTTGATTGAAAGGTTTGGCTGAAATATTTCCCTGATCAGCTTCTTGTTGCCTTCCCTGCTGCTAACGAGGATGCAACATCTGTGTGTTGTTTAATCCTTAACTGGATGATGCTGGTGTTAGGTGCCTAGTGCATCATTGGAGATGTGTTGCAGTTGTTGCCAGTGGAATGGCTGATTTAGCAGGGGTTGTCAATGAAAGAAACTGTATATACTGTGCCCAGGTCACTCATGTAAGGTGATGTTTAGGGAGGAAAAAGGGTTATTTTTGTCAAAGCTGCATTAATTTTACGGGTACTGTGTTCCAATAAATTCCTTTAGCATTTCTTTATACTGCTGGCTTGTCCTTCGAGTGGCCTGTGTCCAGGAGGTGGGTGTAGGTGAAAAGTGTTACTGGATTTTTTCAGGAGACGGAAGCAGACCTGGAATAAATGCCATAGGGCTCAGCACCCGTTGGCACGGGCTTCCCTGTTGTCAAATCAAACCGCAGTCAGTCACTGTGCAGAAGATGGAGGGTTGCTTGGCTGTTTCCCAGGAGTTAGAGGGGAGATGTTAAATCCCGGATGCAGTTTGTTTTGTTTCGTTGCCGTGGGTGTGCATGGATCTGGGTGTTGGACTTGCTGAGGGGAGCCCTCCTCATTTGCCCTCTGGCTTCTCTACCCTCATCGGATGGTGGAGAACTTGGGGTGTCCCTGCCTAGAATCGCTCCAGCGATGCTCTCCGGGGTCAGGAGTGAGGGTGCTGCTCCAGCAGTGTCGGAGCCTTGAACTCCTAGGCTGTGTTAACTGTCCCTGCTGCAATCCTGATGCTGAGAAAATTGGGTATTTGATCAATTGTTTTGAATATCGAAATGTATGGTTGTTTTTTCATTGATCAGCAAACTATTAGGGGTTTCTGATCTCAAAATTGTGACAGAGACTGTCCTGATTTTGGTGACACTCCACCAACTCCAGTTTTGTGCCCAAAGCTTGGTTTGATTTCTGGCCAGCTGCAGGGAAAGCTGCAGCTCCTGGCTGCCCGCTGGGCACGGTGCCCCGGAGCTGGAGCTGCGGAAGCAGTGTGCGGGGGGCTGCCCAGGGGTTGGTGCTCCCAGTGTTTCCCAGTGCAGGGCTGCCCGTGATGAGGGTTATCCCAGAGCTGGTGCTGGGGAGACACCGATTCTGCTTTGAATTGGGAATCTGGGGGAAGTGGGGGTTGTTCCAAAAAGGAAAGAGATCGGATTTTGAAAATCCTGTTCTGGACTGGTAGTTATTCGCATCCTGTTGCCCCACCCTGGCTGAGAGGCCTTCTGTGCGTCAGGAGCCCTTCATTCCTTGTGGCTGTGTTGAGATTTACCTCTGTGCCCAGCGGGTTGTGAAAAGCTGTGTTTCTGATAACATAGGCTCGCTGGAATATTCCAGATAGAATTGCAGGTGATGGGTAATTAATATGTTAATTGATAGCTGGTCCTTGCATTAACTTGGGCTTGGACTGGGCAAGATCCTGGCTGGCCGGGGACTGCGTTACTCAAAAATCAGGGGTTTGCGTGTGGGCAGGACGTGGGATATGTTCAGAAGGAACCAATGGGATCCCGTGTTGCTGCTTGACTCTTGCGTGAACAGGACTGAAGGGTTTTTCTAGCAAAAAGCTTTTACTGTTTACAGATGTCTTGACCAGTCATGGATGGGTGTGTTAAAATACACGTGTAGTAAAGTCACTGTATTATTCTGAGGGCTGGTTGCAGGCAGCCCTGTGAGGCGTTCCCAGGGCTTGGGAACGTGCAGTGAGATGAAGTTCAACTTCTTGCTGTCTCTGTTATCTCTTTGGAAAGGAAGCGCTGGCTAGTCTCCGTCTCACTGCGAGTAACGGAACGAGTCTTCCCGGCTGTAGGTGACTCCTCATCCGTCTGGGCAGTAACGGCGTTCGACCTGGAGCGAGCGCCGCTCTGCGATGGGCGCTTTCCAGTGGAGTGCGGCGTGGCAGAAAGAGCTTAAAAGGTGAAGTGGAGGAGGGGGAAGAAATGAAGAAAGAGCAAACTGGTGTACAATTAATGAGATCTTACTTCATTTAGCTGTTTGCACTTCTGCTGCGGTTTGCTAGGAGTTGCGTATGTGATGGGTTAATACTATAATTACAATTACTAATATTAGTAGTTACTATGATTAGTGTTGGAATTACAGCGTAATCACCTCATGCAGTTTTACCCGAGACAGGCTTGCTCCCCAGATCCTCCAATATGATTTTTTTGCTATTGGGAGAGTTTTGGTGTTGAGACACAGGGTTCTGCATTCCGTCATGGCTGTAGAAGCTCCAAGGGCTTTTCCTGTGTCCCGTGTTATCCTCAGGGGTAAAAGAATGGAAGATGAATTTATATCACAACTCAAGTCCTGGTATACAACCTGAACCTTCCATAAAACACGTATAGATGTCTTGTACAGGTGGTCAGGGTCGGAGAAGGTGGTAGGAGAGAAGCTCAGAAATGCAGCTCCCTCCGGGTGTGTGTATTCAGGTCTGTCTCTCTTGACGTGGTCGGGTTACAGATGTTGTTAATTATTTTAAAGAAAAGGCAGTGAGTAATTGCCAGTTTAAAAAACAAGTGTCGAAATGCTCTCGTAGTATGAAATGGAAGTTGTCCAGATGGTGTTAAATCTTTAGTTCTTTCACTAAGGATATTACGAATGCACTTGTTGCTAAAATCAGTATTTTGCCGCGTAATAGTCAAAGGAAAAGGGGGGGGGGGGGGGAAGAGTAACAAGTATGTGGCAACAGTCTGATGTGAACACATAACCACAATTTTTATTTTCTGGATTGATCTCCTCCCCTTGTTGCAAAACAAGGAATTTGCAGCCTTTTAAGTACTGCTTTGTCTGGGGGTGATTATGTAGAAGGGACACGCCCCCCCCCCAACCCCCCAGACAACCCCCCCCCCTCTGATAGACCATAAGCTGGGGGGTGGTTTACTTGAGATTTAAACCAGCCTTTAAAACATGATCTTTAAAAATCACATACTGAGGCCTAAAGTTTTCAAAACTAGAAACTCGGGATGTGCGAGACCGTGGGGCCGTTAGATGCCGGGGTAGGATGGGGAGATGGGGTGGGGGAGGAAGAATATCAAAAGCACAAGGTATTTGGGGGTGGGAGGAGGTCGTGTGGTTTTTTTTAATTGAAGACACTACTGTTTTCCACAGAACCCCCCCGGAGATGACGTGAGGGCCGAGGCGCTTCGGGGACGTGCTGCAGCAGAGGGCACTGGTGACACATGTGAGTTCCACAGCTGCTTCCCGAATTGCTGCCCGGGCTGTTGGCAAGGGGTTCATCTGCGGAAATGATCCCTGAATCAATCCTGTTTCGAGCAGGAGTGAGGAGTGCGCCTCTGCCATGCAGCGGGTATTCCCAAGGTGTCCGGGGATTCGTGCAGCCGGGTCTTGTCCCGCCTGCAGAGCACTTGCAATCCAACTTATCTCTTTGGGCGTGAAATCTCTAAAAAAGAGCTTTGGGTTAATATTTCTGCCCTGTTTCAGCCTGCAGATCTGCACTGCTGGCTTTGTTATTAAAAAAAGGGTGTTTCTCACCTCAGGGAAATGTGACTGCGGCTCACCACAAGGTGAGGGGTCTGTGGTTCTCGGTTCACGTGTGCTCAGTGGTCAGCAGTGCCCCCAAAATTCAGTGATTAATTTATAGAATTGCTGCTTGTGTGCTTATTTCCTTGTCTTACTGCCCTAATTTTTTACCTGGGCACTGACAGAACAGCAGGAGCTTTGGGAAGTTTTGTGAGAAGTTGCTTTCTTGCCAATCGTCTGCAGATTAAACGTTTGGGGAAACATTTTATAATTGTGAGGAGGAAAAGAAGCCGCAGATGAACCTGGGCAGTGGCAGTCCAACCTGCCCCACACCAGGAGAGCAGAGAGGGAGAATAAATAGGGGTTCACAGTGCCAAAATTTAGTTGTGCTTGGGAGTGAATCTGTAAATGCGTGGTGCTCGCTCCAGTGGTTCTGGATCTCCATGCTCTTAGTTCATCTGCTGGAGCAGGCTCTGTAGAATGCCAAGGCAGCATCGTGCTGTATAGTCAGGAGACTGGGGTGTCTTCATCTCATCTCCACAGCAGGGCAGGACGGAGGCAGGAGGGGTTTTTGGCCACCTCTGCCCCACCACATCATCCTCCAGTAGACACAGCCCAGGCAGGGGGGGAAATGTAAGTGGCCAGCAGAACTGAGGATGCGGTTCCCCCAGACGTGAGTATGGCCGTGCTGCTGCCTGCCTGGTGCCCATCAGGAGAAGCCCAGGGGCTGCTGGTGGTCTCCACTACGCTCTCCTACATAATTACAGCCAAGTTGCTCTGCGTTTCCTAGTGCCAGGGGGTTTGCTTCATCCCCACTATTGCCCTTGTGCTCTCTCTGTCCCGGAGCAGGAGTCAAAACCAGCTGGTAGCGGGCGTTGGCACTGCGGCTTTGAGGCTCTCGCCTCACTTTTCGCTCTGCCCCAGCTCAGATTCAGGGCTGTTATTGCTGAGCTACTATTTGAATAAGAAATAAAGGGGAATTTGGTTGAAGTTGAAAATCAAGACATGCTGTCTGCACGTACAATTAGGAGGGCAGAGTGAAATCTGTGTTTCTTCCTATTCATTGGCTATTACATTAAAAGCCTTCTCTCCTAATATATACTTATATATGCAGCCTGCTTTATGTGGCTTTTACCACATATGAAACGGAGACGTTGTAATCAAGGCAGTAATAACGCTGAATGATTAAAAGTAACTTCTGATTGTTTTGGCTTTGGTTGAGTGTATGACCTGAAACTGCTGACTTGAGACAAAACGAGGTGGATAGACAGTCTCGTTCCGGGCCGTGCTCATCCCTAAGCACGACTGCGCGCCACATATGACTGGTACGGTGAAACCATCCTGGTGTATATAAAGAAATAAGTTTAAAAATCAAATCTTTATAAGCAGCAGAGTTGATGGAGAAGTCAGACTGCCCAAACCATCCCACAGGGATTAATTTCCCATAGGAACAGTTGTGGAGATTACAAAATACTGAATTGCTCTGAGATCTGGAAATCATTTGTACGTTGGTACGTCAGATTTCAAACGAGCTAATTCAACTTTCTGGCAATTGGAGTGAATAGTACCCTCTGAGAACTGTGAGTCAGGGTACGGAGCTGTGTGGTTTCGGGGTGGCATCCTGTGCGGGGCATGACGGTTCACCGCTGTTGGCCCTCGTTATTCTGTGAAATTAGGAAACTGGGAGCTGCAGCATCTTTCAACTGATGAAATAAGCCTTTTGCAAATACAGCAAACTCGTTGATCCAGAGTGAATCAGAGGAGGAGGAAAGAAAAAAGAGGGTACAGTGGTTTTAAAGAAAGGCAGTGCAGAGCGTGCTGTCAGCCCAGTTCTGTGAGGTCTGAGTTGCCCGTGTTGGGGGCAGCATCTGAGCCTTTCGGGGAGCGAGCTGCCCAAATCACACTGAGCCGCTTTAGCAGGGTGGAACTGCCAGGTCCAAGTGACGGACCGTATGTTGTCAGTTCACATACACAGTTTGTTTGGAAGTAAATAGGAACTCTTTGTAAATACAGCTGGGAGAATGCAGCCAGTGAGCAAGAGCAGCCAGAAGGGGTGTTGTGGCCCAGTCCCCAGGCTGTGGGACTGGGACTGGCTGGTGAGAACTGGCTCCCCCTTGTCCCAGCAGTGATGGTTTAAAACACACAGGCCAGAAACGGCGCTGAGGATACACTCCAAGTGATGGGAGTCTGTTACTTCTCAAAAAACCTTTTGGGGAAGATGGTGTAAGAGATTAAATGAGCAGATAAGCCTTGGAGCTGACCTGAGAGGGTTGTTCTCTTTGCTCGCTGGAGCTGCTCTATCAACTGCCAGTAATTGCTGCTTTGCTTGCACGGTTGAACAGGTTTGATAAATGTCATTCTGCTTCTTGCACGCTGCTGGTATTTAAACAAGAGGCTGAGTATCTTGTAGGCTTTCTTCTCGCAGTCAGTCACTTAAATTGGTTGGTGTTTTGCTTGAAGAAATAAATACTGACTGTTCAGAAGAATGGAAGGACTTTTTTTGCACAAGAACTTTGGACAGAGGACTAGACTAGAGCATTTGGAAAAAATCAGAGCTGCTTCGCTCAGATATGCCAAAACCAGGGGATGGGTGGTCCCTTGCCTCTGTCCTGGTTGCCCCCTCCTCAAGGGAACACCCCAGCCTGGGGCTGGGTCACCCGGGCTCTGTGCCAGCAGATGTGCTGACCCCAGGGTGCTGCTGGGTGGGGACCCCAAGGGATTCCCGCGGGTGGGCTGTGCCCGGGACCTGCTCACTGCAGGCACTCGGCCCTGCAGCATCCTGTTGCGGGCTGGCGGCTGCTGCACCAGAGGTGCTGTAATACGCTTGTGGTGTTACTTACGATAGGGGTTCGTTTTTTCCTGTTTGTTCACTTAGAAAGACGGAACCTACGCTTGTCTTTTGCTCAATCATTTCCTTTCCAGGTGAGTAAAACTGTGGTTCAGCAGCCCACGTAGAGATGCAGATGCTGGCACGGAGCTCGATGCCAACGCGGCGCTGGGGCTTTTCGGGCATCGGTGGTGTGGCGGAAGGGGTGAGCCCTGCCTGGGTGTTTCACCAACTCTTTATTCTCCTTATTCCCTGTCGCTCCCGCTGCCACGCCTGGAGCTGCGGGACTGGTCCGTGGGTGTTGCATGGGGAAACGGCAGCGCTGGGAATGCATCGCAGAGGAGGAGGCATCTCCCGTTTCCCAGCTCTGGAAACAAGGGAGATGCCCCGGGCTCTGCTGGGGTGCAGCCCGCTGCCAGCTTGGGGACACTGCAGTGCTGTGGGAGCCAGTGGAGCTGTCTCAGCCCTGGAGCAGCGGTGGGATTTTCCCCTGGGGAGCGGGAATGGCTGAGCTGGCAGCCAAGGGGAGACAGCAGCTTTAGTCCCTCGAGGACAAAAATACCCCTTTTCTGGAATTCCCCCTCCCTCATCCCCGGAGCCCCTCACCGAGACGTCGCGGCTATACCCCCGCGAGGGCTCCGGGCTGCGGCTGGGCAGGAAAGCAAAGCCCTTTTATATGATCATCCGGCTGCTTCCTCCCCCCCTTCTCCCCCCGGGTGTTGTGTTACAGCCTTTGGGAGGATGGTCCTAAAGTCCTGAGCCCCAATGACTATCTTCAAACTGTTGAGATCCAAGCGACACCCCCCTGCTCCGCTCCTTGCTCCTGCCCCCTTTTCGTGGTTTCCCCCCCCCCCCCCCTTTTTTTTTTCTTCCCCTTTTTTTCGCTATTACTACAGGCCCGTGGCCAAGCAGGATGATCCAGGGTTGTCCTCTGCCTGGAGAGCATAAATACCACTGGGGAGCTCTGTGAGACTGCAGTTGGTAGGAGCTGCTGAGCCGAGCCCTGGCATTCCTCACACCTCCCGTTTCATCCTTTCCCCTCTTCCTCCCAGTTTAAATATTCCAGATCTATAATTTATTTTCCACAAGCAGGCTTGGAGGAGCTACAGTTTCCTGGGGACTTGGAAGTATTCGGCGAGGTAAGTGTAAGCTTTGGTCCCCGCTTCTGAAATGCGGTTTGGGGGGCGTGTGTCCGTGTGTGTGCGAGAGCTGTCTCTGCTAAGAAGGCACAGATTTAGTAACTTCTCCAGAAAGTTGCCTGGATGGTATAAAACAGCACAATACTGAGTGCATGCTTTGCAGAGCTTAATGCAGGATTAATAAACATTAATCTTGAATGAGCGGGAGGAGTTTGCTGGTCCAGGAGTGGATTTCTACACAAGTAGAAGATACCCACGGGATGCTGTAGTGGTCTCTGATAGCTGACTGACTGCCTGTGGGCACACGTCACCCACTCCAGAAAGCCTGTGTTTGTGCAACTCTGCTCTAAAGTCCTGTCTGAAAGGAATTTCAGAGTGTCGCCACATGTTGTGTCTCTTACCAGTGGGTTTCCCCATGTGGTTTTGCATAGAAACGCACCCACTTGAGTTGTGTAGGAGCGGATTGTTGATGGAAGATCCAGATGTTTTGGCCCGTGGCCTTGAAGGTGCTGAATGCATAGTGTGTTCTGTGAAGGCAGCTGTATGTCCTGTGTCAAGGACCTTGTCATCCAGCTTCTCTTTTGAAGCCAGTGTAATTCTGCAAAGCTTGTGCATCTCAGTTAAATAGCTGACCTGGGGTTTAATGCATTTAGGATCTTGGGGCTTTATCACTGGATTTCTTTGCGCAGGTGACTGCTGCTTTAGATGCTTTGCTGGTAGCCCCTGCTAACTCCCGCATTTTCCTGCCTTGTCAGCTTGTTCCATGTATAACTCCGCAGGTCCTGGGATGCTTGGGCTGCAAATGTCATCTGTAACCAAGGAGTAGAGACCCACTCGTACGCTTCACCAGTAAAAAGATGGATAGCTGTAAGGATAAGGTGAAGCGAGGACAGGATGAAGTACAAAAGTCAGCCTGCATGTGGCTCTGGCAGGCAGTGCTGCGTGCCAGGCTTCCAGCGCTACCAACTCTTCTGCTTTCTGTGAAACGCAGACACCATCCATTAGCTGGGGAAATAACTTTCTAAAAATAACCTTTTCCGAAGTCCGGTGCAGCTTTTTAACTTCCTCAGACCCCAGAAGAAGGCCTCCCCTTTGTCCCCAGTTTGGGCAGGCTTTACAGCGTATTAAGGAGTCGGTTTCTGCTGACTCACCCATATTTGATCGCTCCCAGATGTCTACCTGGCACCCATATCAAGGGCCTGATGTGTTTAAAGGGAGGCTGTGCTAAAGCTCCTCTTCAACCCTTGAAAACAACAGCAGAGACTTCCTCAGCTGACTGTCAGCTGATAATTTTCTCCAAATAATGTCAAATCCCAACTTGCAGGCAGTATGATTTCAATCTTCCCCGGCGAGGAGCTCCCGATGCAGCCTGGAGGTGTTGCCCCAGGTCTGCAGGGCATGTGGGCTGGCTGAGCTGGAACACATGTCCCAGGGTTCCGTTGCACCTGGGCGTGAGGATATTAAGAGAAGCAAATGGATGGACATCTGAAATTGCTGAGAGCTTGCTGAAATGTGGGCATCTTCTTGCTGCTTTCAATTAATCTGGCCAGGCCTTTGCTCCCTGTCCCTCTCTGATCATCCCTCCTTTGGATGCTCAGCGCTCCTCACCTCGAACCAAAGCAGAGGAAGGGACCTGTGCACCCCAAGTGAGAAAGAAGGTAGTGCCAAAGTGACCTAATTTTAGAGAGGTGCTGGGCATCCTCTTGCTTGCAAATGAGATACAGGGAAGAACATCCCAAGGAATAATGCACCATCTGTTGCAGAGTTTTGGCTGGGTCCCGAAACCCGACGCATTGGTTTCGTTGCATGGCTGTGAGTGGGGCAGCTCCTCTGGGCTTTCATATGTTACAGCTGATTTTTTTTTTTTTTGCCCTTTCTGTAAATTCAGTGTTTGCCTTAAATGGGTGTTGGGTACGGGCTCCTATTTAGCGAAGGGCACCCGGCCAAATGAAGGGGTACGACTGCAGCGTATGAGAGCTGTGTGTTCCTGCCCGCTCTACCTACAGGGCAGGCTGCAGTTAAAATGGCTAAATGGCCGCATTGTAAATGGCTGTGGCAGAGCATCTATTTTTAAACTCTTAGGGAAGTGCCTCAAAGTAGGAATTGTTCCCTGAATTTGGGTCAGACAGTCTACAAAAGCAACAGCTCGTTTTGCTTCCCCTACCCCTGTGTAGCCGGGTTAGAATGTTGGGCTCCTCCTTTGGGGGGGGAAGCAAATGCCAACAAACAGGGCTGAGAAGAGGATGAGGTTAAAGCAATATTTGTCCCGACGCCACCGAACGTCCTGTCTTTCAGGTGTGCCTGGAGCAGGGGACAAGACGCGTGTGTTCGACTTGCTCTGCAGAGCAGGAAATAATGCGAAGCCGTTACCTAAACCGAGCAAATTACATTCCTGCATTGTTCTACCCAGGCGAAGGCTTAACGCTCTGCCTGGAGAGGGACTGAAGGCAGCTGTTTTTCATCTGCCTTAATACAGGACAAGGGAGAAGCCTCAAAAAGGGAAAGTAACTATTTTGTTTAGACAGCCAACAAGTTTTCAGGGGTTCTCGATGGCCTCAGGTATTTTTTGGGGTCCCCACCTGTGCAAAGCACCTTGTGCTTGCCACTGTCCTCTGACGATGCTGTTGTGCTGGGTCTGGAGAACAGAGGTTTGGGACTTTGTGCTCAAGCGTAGCTTTTCCAGCTGGGAGCTGGAAGGCGCTTCCCTGCCTTGGATGGTTTCCAACTCATCCTGTCTCTGTGTGTCCAAATCCTGTATCACTGGGCTGAAACTTCTCGAATAATTCCTGCTAATCTGGGGTTTGTTTCCTGTCGCTGCGTAGGAATGCTTTCAGCGCGTCTTTTAACGGTGCTGTCTAAACCGCATCCTCACCTAGTGTTGAAGGCGGGGATGGGGAAGCTTTCTTCCAAAATTTATCCCTAAGGAGAGAGATGCTGTGCTTGCATTGTCTGTACGGATGCCTGTTGCCCCGATGGATTGATGCTGCTTTAGTGGCTCTTGGATCCCACCTAAAGAGCACTGGGAGCTGCTGAGCCGTGCAGCAGCACAAGCTCCCTTCCCCGAATAGCTCATGATCTAAACACAACCAGCCGAGATGCACAGGGCTCGTTAGTTGGAGAAGTTGGATCAGAGACGGGGGGAGGGGAAGGGAGAAAGAGTTTGGAAATGGGAGGTGGAGCAAGGGATGGGGATTAAATGCAGCCATTCAAAGCTGGCAGTAACCAAATTGAGACCATCTCTTCGAGTCCTCGGTGCTGACGGCTACTGAGTGTCCATGGGAACGCCTAATCTGACTGGGAGAGGACGGGTGCGCCAGCTCCTCTCCCAACCTGCCATAATTCATATCGCTGGCCGCGCTCCCGCCGGCCGTAAAGCGATGCGTCAGCGAGAACACCCCGCTGCGTCACTCGCCAGCGGGGTTTTGGTCGTTCGATGTTACGGTGACATTTCACATAAACAGCCGCTTTCATGGCATCTGGCAGCTGCTCTGCTGGAGTCTATTGGCAGAGTGGGGCCTCCGAAATAGCTCTTGCTGATGTCTGACCTCTGCGATCTGGCTTGCTGGGAATTCTACTTTCTCTTCAGTTCATATCCGTTCTGTACTTTAACAGCTGCTCTTTGGGCGAACAGCTTCAAATGTCTCCCCTTCCCGCCTGTGAAGGGATGGAGCTGGGATTATTCGGAGCTGCTGGGCATTGCTGGGTGACACCCGCACCCCTGGCATCTTTGGTGGAGAAGGCACCCACCACCGTGCCCGGGTGCTGCCTGGCTAATGCTCGCTCACCACACGACACCGTCATTGTTCCCCGGTGTGATAAACTGAATTCCCGTCACGGTGGTGGTGTTCAGGTCTTGTGGCCACTGGGGTGAATGATAATTGCTTAGACTGTAGGCTTCGCTCTTTTTCAAGCAAAAACCTGGATTGTGTGGCTTCCTCAGTGGTGTCACGTGCACTGGGAGCTTCTCTGGCACTGCTCTCACTGCCTGTTTCTCCCCAGAACCCAGCCCTGCGCTGAGCCACAGGAGTCCCTGCAAGAAAGCCTACCGTGGTCTTCGTCTGCTTCTGGCTGTAGAGGAGGAGGAATGAATCCTGCCCTGCCTTGGATCCTTCCCCTTGGATGTGTACTGCTCCTGACAAAGGCGGCCGAAAGCTTTATCCTGCCCAACTCAAGTCACCTGGAGAGCATTCTGAGTAAATACCAGGATGGGGAAACTCACTCCAGATCCAGGAGAGCCATTTTATTCTCAGACAGACAAGAAATATTGATGCTGCACAACAAACTGAGAGGTCAGGTGTACCCAGTGGCCTCTAACATGGAATACATGGTGAGTCTAGCTCCTGGTTTGTAACTTTATTGTTACTTTTTTTTAATTTTTATGTTAATTTTCCTTACGGTGCAAGAGGTGTAGCAAATTTCCACTGAAGTAAGTTTTTCTCAAGAGGTTTCCTGGAGCAGTTTCATTCCAGAGTGAATGATGTTTTAGATCACTGGACTGTTTTGGTTGGAAAGAGCCGCTAACGGGTCATCGAGTCCGTCCACTGCATAGTTTCAGGACTGGTTCCATTATTCATAAACTTGCATCTGGCCCAGCCCTGGACTCATCTCCAGTGATGGCAATTCCACAGCCTGCCTCAGCAGGTTCTTCCATTACCCTAATGTCATTAAAGCATTAAATTTTCCCTAGCGCTTAACCCGCGTTCTCCCTGTGCAAGCTTTCAGACCGTTGTGTCTGGCATTTGAGGACACCGCAGTCTGCTCAGAGAAACTTCTCGTGGTCTTTGGGTTCCCATCAGCTACTGCCCAGCACTAGAGGCAGCATCTGCCCTTTTGCCGTACGCTGATTGCCAGAGGTTGTCAGTGTGAGCCAAGAATCCGTGATGCTGCTGGCAATCTGCTCAGCACCTTAGAGAAACAAGGCTTGAGGAATGTGGCTTCACCTGCAAAGAGGTTTGGTCCCTGGAAGTAGCTGCAAAAACTGGGAGTTCACGGATGGATGAGTCAGTGCTATTGGCTTTTTGTAGTTCAAGAAACCAAAATAAAAGTTTGGTCAGTGTATTCTCCCACTTCAGAGGGCAAACTTAAAAGTTTGAGTGTGAAACATGCCTGCACCATCAACAATTCAGATGAATAGTTTTTCTTCACCTGATGCCAGAGACCCTACTTTCAGCTATTTCTGACGTGCCATCAAAATATTGCGGGGCCAGAAAATGATGTAGGCAAATAACGTTTTTTTGGTGCCTTTTCCCAGTGTGCAAATATAGTTATGGCTGAAACTCGCCTGACTTCAACTGCGTGCTCCTGCTGACAGATTGAATGATTAATGATTTGCTGAGACCGTGTTTAAAAGGGTAAAAGCAATAGTACACTAAGTGTAATATAAAATTGTTCACCAGCTGTGCTGAAATGAGTGCTGCAAGTGGAAACTCCTGCCTTTAGTAGGTGTAGGGGAAAAGGGAAAGAGAAGGGAGGACAGAGGACAGTCAGCAAGGATGACTGTCCATCAGTTGGTCCTCGTTGGCGCTGACGCCGCCGGTCTCCCGTCCCACTTTTGCCTCAGTCACACGCCTTTCTAAGAACCGGGGCTTTGTGTGTCTCCTCCTCAGCGGGCTCTCACGTTATCCGCAGGCCGTGCCTGCAGGGTACTGCCAGGGAAGAGGTGACTTGATTCATTTCCAGAAAGTAAACACAAAGCATGAGAAAGCCAAACGTGTTTTGGTTGGCGCTGAGGATCTGAGAGGGCTGCTGTTGCGGACTGTCCGCTGGCCGGCCGCTGTTTGCGCTTGCAGCGTGGTTACACTTTCATGTTTGCCTTTGCTCAGTGTGCTTTTCTAGTGGTTTTTATGGGCGATTGAGGGTAAATGAAAGGACCTTATATGCTGTGAAGAAAGAAGCTGAGTATAAGATGGTGCTAGTTGGAAAGGCTATAATCAGTCTTTCATGTATTTGTGTTTACCCAATATTACTTGGCAATGCTCTCTATATTCTGAACGTGAATTTCACTTTAATCCTTTGTTCTGCCTAGAACATTGCTCATATGGACTCGTTTAAGAGGATGGTCTGTGTTCAGGACCGTAGATACACTTTTCTCTTTTCCTTTGGTGCCGGTGTGGAGCGTCACAGGCGACGTGTGGTGCTAATTTTCGGATAAGTAGGTAGAACTTGCTCTTGCCTGTCCGCCTCCAAACGCTACCTCGTGAAAGTCCTTTCTCCCAGCTCCGTATCTGACATATTTAAGCCATCTAAAGCAGCAAGGGAAGCTAATGTATTCCAGGAAAGGGACATATTTATCTACTACTGGAGGAACTTTACTCAGTGGAGGCTGTTAATAAGAAAGCAGTAACACAGTCCCATGACTTAGCTGGACATTGAAAGAATTACATACATATGGGATAGAGGTAAAGTGGAGTGAAGAAAGGAAGAAAGAAAGAGTGTTGATGCTGGATTAATGGGAAGCTAGCACAGGTATTCAGCGTTCATGGAAAATGAATGAGCAGCGTGCATCTTCCTGACGAAGTTGGTCAAATACTGAATCACCGTAACCCTGTAGCAGTTTTATGATCGACACTTCCACTGCGTGTTTGGAATTCATAACGGCAGTCAGGGCAGCGGATGGGAGCCAAGACCAAAACAAACTCCTTATTAATGAACCCGGAGTAGAAAGGACATAATAGTTCCTAAGACATCTTGACCTTTTAAGATGGCTTAGTCAGATGGCTTTCAGCAGAGATGAAAGGCAGAAGTCTTTCCTCAAAGACAGCTGGATAATACAAAATCGTTCTCAGTACAGATTGTTGGAAGGAAAACAGTTTGGTTTTCTGTATAAAGTAACCATCCTCCCTGTAAACTGTAGTGTGGTGACTTTCCTTGTCAGGATGGGATTTCTGTGGGGGTTAGCAAAGCATATCCATCCAGTACATCTCAGTCCTGGCCTCGCATGCCGCTTTTAAAAATAAATTGCCAATATTGCAAAAAGTGCAAATAGTCTAGGCTGGGGAGAGAAATGAGAGAGTAACCTGATAGCTACAATTCAGGTGTCTGGGGTGAGGTTTTACAAACCGTTTAGGCCAAGTAAGTAGACTCCTTGTGGGGTATATTCTTATTAAATCTGAACCTACGAATTGTAGCGTTGCGTGTGCATGCCATGCGTGCGTTTTCCGTAAACAGTGTACGCTGTACTTCGAAAGGGCGTTACCAATTTGCAGGAATAAAAAAAGAGTCCATATGCTAAATCTTGGGATCGCACATACCCAAAGGCTTCTCAGTCTCTGCTAGAGACGGAAACTGAGCATAGGCGAACGTTGCCCCTCTGGCTACAGTAGTCTTCCTAGATACCGCTTTGAATATTGGCATATGGGATTCATGCCGACATAGCCGGGAAAGTCTGCATCTTTTTTTTATTTTTGATATGTTTATTGCACTGAAATAATTCCAGCCTCCTGACCACATTCACGTCTGAGAAGCAAGAGGCAAATAACTGCTTTAATTTAAGTGGGATGGCTTTGTAATCTGACGCCCGCAGAAATGAGCTTCTCTACTCATGAAGCACAAAGCCATGCAAAGACTAGCTCGTTCCCAATTGCCTGTTGAGTGTCTTTTGTCCAAGTTCATTTATTTTATCCGTAGGCATCAAAGGAAGATGTAACACATGTTCACATCAATTTCCATTTAATGGCCTATTGCTCGTAATGTTTCTGCATTAAATTAGGAGATTTGGAACGTCTCCGCCTTTGAGGCTACAGGGAATAATGCTCCGCTAGAAAGCCTGAAGTACTAGCAGCACGTAACGTCTTGGGAGAGTTTCTGTGGCTTGTGTGTTGGATGGGAAGGCGGATTGTGGCTGGTCATTGCCTGGTGCAGAAAGTGGGAGACCACAAAAAGCTGTGTGTCTAGGCACAATCGCAACAGTCTGCTGGATCAGAGGTTTGGAAATGTGCGTGGGGTGGGTCAGATCCCGTATACCTTCAAGGAGCTGGAGGGCTGAGACGGAAAATGGTTTTATTCCCTCTGTCAGAGATGTGTCCGCAGGGGGTTTTGCAGACTGACGTGAGTTTGCTTGGCCACTCGTCAGTTTGGAGCCAAGCTGATGAGCTCAGAGCAGCTCTGGGATGTTGTTGGAATTTGGGTTGCTGAGCATGCTTAAAGATAAGCTGCTCTCAGAGGTCTGGGCTGTCAGCTCAGTCGGATGAGCTCATGTTTGACTTACGAAGATAGTGTAGACACACCAAGTTCCAGGAGACACTGTGTCGTCCTGATGTCTTAGCCAGGGACACGCGGTCCCTCCCCATCCCAGTTACAACTGCCTGAGACTGTGTTCAGATACTTTCTTGGAATGAGCACTTGGTGTTTTTTAAATGTGTTTGAGACCCTAAATGCTCTTCAGCTCTCCAAATGGGCTCTGATGGTTCCTTTGATATGTTTGGGGTCAGGAGTTGCTTTTCTTCTGATGAAGACAGGACTTGGGAAGACCAGCTGGTTGTGATGTTCCATGTCCAGAGAGGACATAATCTTGCACTAGCTCGTGAGCGGGCTGGAGACACGTTACAAGACCTCTCTTCTCTTTGGCTTTATTTGTAGGAGTGTGCGGTAATATTTTAATCCCAACAAATTGTCCTCCAAAGGCTGTTCTGAATAGGCCAGCTGTCAGCAATTACACAATGAATTCAGGGCACTGTCTACTGGGTCCAGCAAGTCTGGCCTTTAGAACAAATCCACTCCTGGGCAGTGGAGCCAATGAAGCCTGTTTTCCTATTTGCCTTTGTGTCACATTTGAGCTCTTGTTTGGATTACAGCTGGGTGATATTCGATGAGAAGTGATCTCACACTGATGCCCTTCCCTCAGTGGGAACATAAATGGGATTTGTCACTTCTAACCTGTTGCCTGTTCCAGTTGGAGTGATATTAGCTTCACAGCTCTGGGACTTTGCCACCTCTGTTAAGTTTGGTTCATCGGTGGACTCAGCAGTTATTCTGGAAGGAGAAGGGGTGATGGGACTGTGAGACTCAGACCCACACCCACTACTCAAGAGTTTGGCCCAAAGATCTCCAGCTGTGTCGGTAGTGAAGGGCAGGAGCACATCCACTGTTGGAGTTCCCTTTGATGGGAAAGCCAGGAAATGTCCTGATGGACTGTGGATGGAAAATCTGTGCTGCAGCTGCATCAGAGCACTGACTGCATGTTGGAAGTTTTGCAGATCTCAGGAATGGGTGTCACGAGGAGGCGCTGGGATCTCTATCCTTAATTTTTTTAAGAAACAGATTAGAAAAACACCTGCCAAGAATGGATTTTTTTTTTTTTTTTTTTGGTATTTAGGGTGGATAGTCTAGATGGGTTCTTGAGGTCTTCCTGGGTCTGTCTTCTGCTGACCTGTGCAAAGCATCTCCTAAGCAGCATGGCGTCAAGCAGGGAAAACCACAGACCCTTCAGTGCCCTGCCTTTCTCGGGCAGGGGAACATCCTGAGAAACTTGCTCAAGGTCAGGGCACATCATTAAACTGTGCTGGCTTCACAAGGCCAGGCCAGGCACCAGGGCTGAGCTGTAACTCAGTCTCTCTTTCTCCTCTAATTGCTGTTGATTGAGTCTCTTGATCTAGTAAGCTTGAGATGACAAATTAACCTGTTCTTTTCTCTCCCCACCCCCTGCAGACCTGGGATGACGAGCTGGAAAGATCAGCCCAGGCTTGGGCTCAGCAGTGCATCTGGGACCACGGGCCTAGTGCCCTCATCAGGTCAATTGGGCAGAACTTGGCGGTTCACTGGGGCAGGTAAGAGTTGGAGCGCTACAAGGTCATTGCAAAGAGCAATTGATGGATCCTCCTTTAGAGCCAATGGGAAAGGTTTGCCTTGTTGATGCTTAGAAGAACACCAGGGAGACAGGATCAAGGTGAGGATCAATAATTGGTATTGCTGCAGTGAGAGGGTTATAGCCATAACAACTCCAGCAGGCTGCTCCCAGCACACCAGCCCTCATGTGGGTTACTCCATTTACCTGTGTCTTGGAGTGCTGCGGCTGTAATGTGCCTCAGGTCCCTCTTACTCCTTAAAGAGAACCACTACAAAAGCCATAACCCTTGCTCCTAAATCTGCTATTTTGGGGGTGTTTCTGGCACCATGCTGAGAACCAGCTGAAAGCTGGAGTTTCTCAGGAACCATGTGTGGCCTCAGCTGTGAGTCCAGAACTCATTGCTGTAAACTTTTTAATGATCTCTTGCTGTATTTCCCATAAATACTTAGCCAACTCCTAATTTCTCTTTACTGAAATGACTTTTCAGATTTGTTTTTTAACTTCCTGGGGAAAGTTTTTAACCTAGAGCTGTTAACCCAGCTGGGAAAGCTGACGTTAAGGCTTCCAAATGGATTTGCCTCTCCATCTCATGGTGAAATTTGTTTGTTGTTAAGCTTGCTTTGTACAGCAAGCATTTCGTGCGTGCTCAGGAGCCCTAATGGGTGGAAATGCAGTTATGCTGCTTTGTCAGTCAGGTAGGACTTGGTTGAAAGCAATGGAAATTTGCTGGTGTGAAATTAGCCTGATAGAAAAAAATCGGGCCCGTTTTTATTGGCAGAATTAAACAGCCATTGGAAAGTAGAGTGGTTAATCCATTGGAAACAAAGAGAAAAGATGGGGCTGTTGGCTCTCCTACAGGCGTTCAAGATGGCCATGGGTTACTGATGGAGGTAGATCCAATCTCCCGCCCTTTGCAGCCACCGAGAGGAAAAAGCAATCAGAGTTATCTCAGTTTTTCAGGAACAGGCTATGACTTGATTGCCTCAATTTCCTCCTCTCCTGTAAAATAGGATTCGGAAAGTATTCACTTAATGACATCATGAGATTAATATTTCAAAAATACGTCTAATGAATGATTTTTAATGAAGCGTTGGCTGAACGAACAAACTCCAGTTGGTAATGATATCATTTGTGTTTCTGGCCGCTTGCTTCATGCGAGCTGTTGAAAGCAATAAAAAGCAGTGGGTTTGAAGCGCCGCCCTGCTTCGATGCAGAGTTTGCAGCGTGCTCTGTCTGCTCACTGTGTACGCAGCGTGCAAAACGCGTACGAGTTTCCTACAGGTAGTTCTAACGCCGTCTGTGTTCCCCCAAAACACACAAGTAGCGCTGGGGCTGCCCCAGACTGCAGGGCCATGTGCAGAGTTTGCACAGGGCACACGCAGCGTGTCGGGGGGGGGGGACTGCTGCACTGAAAGATGGGGTACGTGTCGTGCACCGGCGACGCTGCGCTAACTCTTGGTGTGATGAAACAGCCCGCTTGCTTTCAAAGGTCTTACAGTATTAACTGCTAGCGTAGTTCCAGATTTAGCAAATTTTCTGGTGGTAAAATAGGTACCCGATGGCTTTGGGTTTAAGGTGTTTGGCAAACCTTCACTTGTGTTTACTTTCAAAATACAACTTTCCGCCAAACTAGAAGTTTTCTGTAGTTACGTGGAAAAGTCAGGAGGACATTTCAGGTCAGCAGGCGCTTGAAGATGGTGTCAAACTTACAAATAATACAGAAAGTCAGACCGTGCTGGGAATCTTGGGCGGGGGGGAAATAATCTTGATCAATTTTTTCCTAATCACTGGATCATGCTTCTGGGTTCTTTAAGTGACACCGTCTCAACAAATGGAACTTGCCTTTTGTATAAAAATCAGCACAACTGGTGTTAAATCTGAGCTTATGGTATGGCAGGAGGCTACAGGTGTTGTTTGCGAACTTCTACCAGACCTCGGTGATTTAAGCTGCGACCGGTCTTTGCTCCTTCAGGTATCGGTCTCCAGCTTTCCATGTCCAGTCTTGGTATGATGAAGTTAAAGATTACACGTACCCGTACCCTCACGAGTGCAACCCGTGGTGCCCGGAGAAGTGCACTGGCTCCATGTGCACGCATTACACCCAGGTAAAGGAGACGGACGGCTTCCGTGCTTACACTCCGCATCGCCCCGTGTCCGTGTTGTCCCTGCAGTGCGTGCCCGCGTGGGATAGTTTGCTCGTTTTCAATAATTGATTTGCACTTGCAGATAGTCTGGGCCACGACGAACAAGATCGGCTGCGCTGTGAACGTCTGCAAGCAGATGAATGTCTGGGGGGAAATCTGGGAAAACGCCGTCTACCTGGTCTGCAACTACTCGCCCAAGTAAGGCGGATGAGCTGGGCTCCCTCCAGCTTTCCTAAACCTGGCAGGTTGCTTAACTAGCCCAGGGTCTGGGGAATAGATTTCAGGCAGTCTAGACTGGTGGTTGTGGCTTTAAATTTTCTCTTTAGACGGCAGTGCAGCGCTGGTTCAAGACTTCTGAGTGTTGCCTGGAAAACTGAATGAGGGGCCGGGGCCAGGCTGGAGCTTTGATGTTCCTGCCACGGGAAGGAGGAGCAGGAGATGGCCAGGACGGAGCTGGCGTGCGCTGCCAAGGGAGGCTCGCTCGCTCTCTGCTGCTGGGGGGTGGGAGGGGATGGGGTGGTGGTCAGTGCTCCGGCAGCAGCCCCTGTTCCCAGCCAGGTAGGCTGCCGTGTGGTGAGGTATTCTCACCAGCCCTCCGGTAAAATCTGTTGGGTTAGATGCACCGCTGCTTCGTGCAAAGCCAGCCCTGCCGCAGTCGCTGATGGGGCCCGCTGCAAGGAGCTGTGAAGAGGTAAATCCCAGATCCGATGAGCTCCCCGTGGCTTAAAAAAATAAGAAAGAAATAGCTAAATCTCGACTGATGCAGTTAACTCGACAGCTTGATTAAATTTCAAAGTGAAAATCACATTTCTTTTACTGTCGCATCCAGGAGAAGTTTCCTCCCAGGCAATGGCAATATTTTCTGCTTTAATGGCTAATAGGAGACACATTCCCACTCCAAGCCCTCGGCAAATTAAATCTTAGCAACAGAGTGAAATAGGGAAATGGCTATGTACAAATGGAGCGGCTTGGAGAGCATCTGGCTGCTGGAGATCCTGGGGCAGAGTGACACAGAGAAAAAAGCTGTGCAGGTATCGAGCTGGCAGCTCGTAGCACGATCCAGGCAGGGCCCTACGGGTGGGTTGTCTAAGCCTCTCTCCCCATGTTCGCTACTGAGCACGTTGTGCTTGTGGTTTGGTGGGATTTAATAACCCGCTTCTCACACGGGATGGCACCGTCTCCCGTGGAGCTCCTGCAGCAGGCTTGTTCTATCTGCACATCATCTGTTCAGGGCTGCTGCATGGAAAAATACTCTATTTCTGCAGTTTCTGCTTAATCTTTTCTCTCTGGCGTCAGCGCGCGTTGTCCTCATCTAGCCTTCTAGGTGGAGACAGCTGAAAGAGCAATAACCAAAGGGTTCGTAGGCATGGGCTGGAATCCGGCTCCTTCCACCTTCTCAGTCCCTGAAGTCTGCAGTGCAGAGCGCCAAAAAGGGCTTTTGTTTCTGGGTAATTTCTTGAGGAAAGTGCAGTAATCCATTGATTCGCTTCTGTTTACATAAGATCACAGTATTTATATTGGAGTTTAATGTAAATGTGGTATTGCACGCAATTTATCTAAATAAACCCCTAAAAACGTCATCTTGGCGGTGAAATGGGGAGGAACGTTTTGCTTACAAGGCTCTACTAGGCTGGTTGTTTAGTCTTTGCTTAGTTGCTCTGTGTCAGGATGATGTTTCTGCTGCCACAGAGGCAAAATTGGGGGCTTGCGGATGTCCAGGTTGGGTGAGGAGAAAGTGCAGAGGGCGTTTCCCGCACGATCTGGCATGAGGGACCACGTATTTCTGGTGGTTTTCTCTTTGGAAGTGGCTCCAGATGGAAAATGGAGCAGCTTTTACATGGCAAACGCTGTGCTGCAGCCTGTCCCATGCCAGCTGCCTGGGGGTGTTGCTGGGAAAAGGGTGGGAGACGTGGCTCTGATGAACGAGAGGCGAAGGCAGGCGTCGGGCAAAGGGAGGCAGCCGGCAGGCAGTCGCAGGAGGGGGCCAGGCAGCACGGGGATGGAAAGAGTGGGGGCAAGCCGTCTTTTCCCCATTTACAGCCCCCTACCCAAGGATGAGCACAGCAGAAACACCTATTTTCCCCACTCCCTTAGCACCAGGCCGTGTCGGGGGCTTGGGTGGGTATTTGGGTGTCTGATGGGTGTGCACTGCTCTTGTGTTGCAGGGGCAACTGGATCGGGGAAGCCCCGTACAAGACCGGCCGCCCCTGCTCCGAGTGCCCGCCGAGCTACGGAGGAGGCTGCCAGAACAACCTCTGCTACAAAGGTACGTGGTGGGCGGGCATGGGGCGACCTCCTGGGTGGAGCAAACGTAGGTCTGGAAACTTTTAATTAGAAGCGGCCACAGCTTTATGCGCCTTTTAATTAGCTATCCTTAATATTTCGACATCGCAGCGCGTGGTAAATGGGTGACCACTGCTGAAACCGGAAAACACTGGACTGCTCAAAATCTCGGCGCGTTTTCCCTGGCGAAAATGAGAGCGAGCGCTCGGGTAGGGGGGAAGCGGCTCTGCGCTGACATGGGTTTGGCTCAAGATCTCCGGCGGGATTTTGAGCGCTGGCAGGCTGCAGGCAGGAGCGATCCCATCCTTGCGGGGTTTATTTGGGAAGGGAACGTTCTCCATCGCTTACTGGAGGCGACGTGGGTGGGCAGAGCTTGGCCGCCTGCCCCGCTCCTTCGGGGACTGGGACGGAGTGTTTCCCTCGCTCCCCACCTTGGCTTTCATAGCTGCAAAATGAATACAGCGATTCGTGTCTCTTGGAGGAGAGGACGGGATCGTGGATGGTTTTTTCCTGACACATGGGGTTCTCTTAAAAATATTATTCACACTGAAATGTCCCGTGAAGCAGCACTATCGCCCCAGCACGCGGGATATTCTGAGGGCACTTTTCTTCTCCCGTGTTTTCCTTCACAGAGAAACAGGCTCCTAGAAAAGGGCAGGTTCCCTGGAGACTTGCCTAAAGCAGAGGCTTATTTGGCTGTGACGTTGTATTTACTGGTTTTAGCCTGGGGTTGTGGGTCCAGGGAGGTCCCCGGGGTGCCCGTGGGCTGCAGTGGGGAGAGGGGAGGGGATGCCCTGGCGATGGAAAGCCCTCTCGGAGCCACCATCCATCATCCCTTTCTTTGCCCCATTCCTCTCCTCATTGCAGAGGACGAGAGCAGCGCGGGGCTTCGGGCAGGGGCCAAGCAAAATGAATTTTGCTGGCAGTGTTTCCAAAGTCCCTTTGCCCGGCTGGAACAGCAGGCAGCTTGTTCTCTGATGGAGGCGAAGCCGCGGGATAAACCCGCTGGAGGCGTGGAAGCCGGGATGAGGCTGTAGCAGGACCTGCGCTTTCCAGGGGGAGCGGCTGAAGCTGATGGGGGGAAGGTTGAAGAAGCAAACCCAGGTGGGAGGAGAAGAGGTTTCAGCCACCTTCCCGTGTGCCGGGGCCCTCTGTTAGCGCACACCCTTCAGGAAATTTGTGCTTTCCTCCAAGAGAGCGAGCTGTGTGGAAACAGATAAGAAATAGCAATTATTTCAATCAACCTTTATTGTAAGAAGCTCTAAACGCTGTTTCCTGCGAGAGGAGCAGATCTCCCCTCCTGGTGCTGTGCCTGCCCGGGCGATAGCCCTGTGCAGCCTTTAATGGGCGTTTTTGAGTTTCTAACGGTCAGAAAGCAGATCCTTGTCACCCTAAATCGCCTCCCTCAAAATAAGGACCTGTCCGACTTCCCCATCGCTGTGAACACGTGGTAATTATTTGTAATCCCCTCTCCTAACAAGATTATCACTACGAAGATCCCGTCATCGCCGAGACGGATGAGACTAACGAAGTGGAGATTTCGCAGGTGGCGGAGCAAAACCCGGTGCGGTTCTACCCTCCCGAAAGCAATCCCAGCAAACCCATCAAGCCCAACAAAATCACCCCGGAGTCCTACATGAGTAAGACAGCCACCTTCTTTTTCAGATCCTCTGAGTTTTAAAGTACCTCTATGGGAACCAGGGAGGAAAACCCTGGGAGGATGGTTGGGCGGAGGGGGAGGTAATCGGTGTGAAAATGCGCTGTTAATTATAGCAGAATCCTGCCAGAAGTGGGGAGCAGAGCTTCCAGAAGCCACTCATGCCTTCTGCACGTCCATCTGCAGTAGTTATTTGTTCTTGCAGGACAAATATTGATGAACCAAAGGTCAGTAATCGATCACTTTAGGAAATACTGGGTTTATTTCCCAGTTAAATACGCTCAGCAGTTACCTCCTTTGCAGCTTTTTTAAAAATTTATTTCCTTTTTATTGTTTGCTTGGGAAGATTTCTGAAATTATTTGTGGATCTGGTAGTACTTCCTCAGTTGTTTTCCAATCACTGTTAATTAAAAGAGACCTATTGGAAAAACAAGGTGAGGCAAGTCAGCGCATCCTTTTCAAGTTTATCTACGAGCATCTCGAGAGCCTGTAATTAAACGGAGAATGAGAGCTCTGGCTGCGGACCTTGGGCTGTAAATCAAAGCCTTCAGCTGTCAGATGCCTCTTCTTTTCTAATATTGCCAAAGACACCTGTCTCAGGTGAACAGCTAAAGAGGCACAAACTGCTCCGGGCTGGTTGGTCAGTGATAAGGTTTTTATCTTGCTGCACCAAAGGCCTCCAGGAGAGGTGTGTGGTGGTTGCTCATCTCTGCAGCTGTGACAGTCTTCTTTTCTAAAATACCTACTTACTTTATATTTTTTTCCCCAGCACAAGTCATTACCTGTGAAACCAAGATGAGAGACAAGTGCAGAGGCTCAACATGCAACAGGTAGCGTTTTATTGATACCTCTTGGAGCTATGTGGGGGAAAAATGGCCTAAAAATTGTCCAGTTCTTGCAAACATAGGATAGCTTATACTATGTGTTTTCTGTGACCATCTAGATAGATTTATGAAAAAAGAAAAAAGCCTTGATTTACCTTAATACAAGTCCTTCATGCAGCCTAGCAATAAGGTGACTCAGTTTATTTTATTCAGCCACGATGACCCACAGTTTCAGGTGTCCAAAATAATTTAATAAATTCTGGCAGAGTCATTTTTGAGCCTTCTTCATGCATTCCACGGCTGTCCAAGCCAGACCAATAATTCATGGCTTGTCCCCTCCCAGCCAGTCAAGAACTTCTGGTTAAGGTTTCTGCAAAGTACGGGACAGTTTATCACTTGGAGAAAAACCAAATCCACAGAACCTAAATATTGGACGGGCTTTTAAGGAGGGTGGAGAAACGGTTTTAAAAAGTAGCTATTTTGCAATCTTGTTTTTAAATGGGAGAGTTACGTGAAATGAATGGAATGACTATTAAATGAAATAGAGTCAAAGTCTGTTTTTCTTGAATTGTTTTTTCGCCACCCTCAAAGATATATATCTTCACTAGGTATTTGTGCCCAGCTGGCTGCTTGTACAGTAAGGGAAAGATCTTTGGAACATTTTATTACGAGAGTGTAAGTACCTTTTAATAGCTCTTAGATGTAATTTGTGGGGAGTTAGCGGTAATAACAGAAATGGGAAATGCCAACAATTCTAGCATAATTTGGCTCCAGTTTTGGTGCTGTAAAATAGTGCTAATACAGTTTATCTCTATTTTCCTCATCCTAGTGATGAAAAAAGAAGCGTTCTGGAAAGGCAAAGTGATCCCAGACGTGATTTTTATCATGAATGCCCTTAATGTGCGGTGAAACCCATGGAAAGTGAGGGATGGGGATCAATAGACAGCTCTTACAAAGATCTCTTCTTTAGTGTGGGCAGCTGTCATGCTGAACAGAAACTTTATACGAAAAACACTGTTTAATGTTGTAACTAAATAATATTTGGGGCCGATTTGCTGGATCTTGAATTAGCAAGATAATTTGTAAATAAAGCATGGCACTGTTTTCCCATCAGAACTACTGTTGGAGTGAAGAAAGGTTTAAAATAAAAGGGGTTTTGTGTAAAAGCGTGTTTGCTTTCCCCATTCTCACTGTCGGTGCGTGACTGCATCGCCCATGATACATCTTTGCCCTGCAACTTCTGTGATTGCAGACAGCCGCCTCCTCCAAGTGGTTTCAGCAGAAATATTTTGGGTTTGAATATTTTGTTGCGAACCGGAAATACTTCATGCTGGTCGTTAGTTTCTAACGCTGCCTTTCTTCTAAATTGCGTCTAAATGTACAGTTTTGTTATTTAAAAGAAGCTTGCCGTTCAACCAGGCAGCGCTTAAAATAATAATGAAAAAAAGAGTAAGGCCGTGCTGGGAGAGTAAGATTTAACAACCAGATTCCAGAGGAGTGTACTCAGCCTATTTTCCGTTTGGCGCTTTGGTGGTGGTTTAATTTCTTCTTCATTTTTTTGCGCAGCGGTTGGTCAGTGTTGCTCTGCGAGCGAGATCTATTTCACATGCCATTTGTATTTGTGCTCTTGTCAGTCATCAAGCATATGTCGTGCTGCAATCCATTACGGCATCCTGGACAACAAAGGGGGACTGGTTGATATCACGAGGAAGGGGAGGACACCGGCTTTTGTGAAGTCTACCAGGAACGGCGTGGAGTCTTTTAGGTACTGCCTTATGGAAAGGTTTTTGCGTATATTTAAAGCAAACACAGATGTTCATCTTTGTTACTCACGTGTGGACATTACTCATAGTAATTCTAGTACGCTGATTTAGTTTTAATAAATGTTTTTGTTTGTTTTGCAGGAAAACTAAGCCTTCAAATGCATTCATGGTTTCCAAAGTCACAAGTAAGTTCTAAGAGTTGAGAAGAAACCATTGTTGCTAGAGTTCTATGGGATACTTCAACATCATTCCTTACAGGGCTCTTTATCATTTTAAGCGGCCCTGTCAAACAGTTCAGTTCCACAACCAAACCCCAGAGCGCCAAACCATCTCCCACTATGGCCAATTCAACCTCTTCATTTTTCTCTAGGGCTCTACAAGGAAGGTGCAGGATAAAAAAGTGATAGCTGGCTGTTTCCAGCAGCATCTCCTGGTGATGGATCACAGTCGAGTCCATGCATCAGCTGCAGTGTCACAAGCTGCTGATAGTAAAGTGATGGAAGATGAGCCATGCTTGTGTGCAAGGCTCAGTCTAGTGTGAGCGCTGTGTAAAACCTGAAAAAGTAGTACCTAATGTAATGGTGCAATACTATAATGAAACACCTAATACACACAGATTCAGTTCATAACAGTGAGTTGTTATATTTATGATAAGCATACAAATAAATACTACGAAGTTCTAATTTTTAAACAATTCCCACTCTCTGAATAATTCCTCCTCCTACATACAATCATCACTTTGATTAGTTCCATCTGAGCCACGTTCAGGGAAAACTGTGTCAGATTATTTGGACTCCATGTCTGGAGCTGCAGCAGAAATACACCGTCTTGTGGGTCAGCTGCATTTCTCCTGTGAAAGCTGTGACACTTTCAAGGCCGTGTAGTCATATGGTAGCAGGATTTCTGCTGGAGAGCTGGTCAGCCCTCTCCTCGGTGCATGCTGCCGGCAAAGGAGCCAGCGGCGTTCCTGGTGTCCTCAGCTGGACGTGGGTCTCACCAGATGCGTTGCGTGACTGGGACTTGTGTTTTCTGCTGAGCTGTTGGGTCTAGTAATTTGCCTTTCCATATTTCTTTCTGCAGCACAGACACTGGATTGCTACACTACAGTAGCTGAGCTGTGCCAGTTCAAAAAGCCGGCGACCCACTGCCCAAGGTGAGTGCTGCACGAGCCTCTTGTGTTCAGCTAAACCCGCTCTGCTCCGAGGGTGGAGGATGCTGAGGTCCCCAGAGCTGAGGGCTGGCAGGAACGGAGCTGATTTTACCGGATGAGCTGGAGGGAGGGGGCTGGGAACAACGCGTTTCCTCCTGCCCGCGTGCTTTTCTTGGCACTGTGGTAGAAATTTCACGTTAAGTTTTCAGGCTGATTCAGTAAGGTGCAGGTTGGGCTACGCCGACCCCGTTTCAGCACACTCCTAGGTGCAACTTTGCACTCTGCCTTTGTTCTCCTTCGCTTGCCGGTTTTTTTGGATGCGGTTTTCCTTTCCACCTCAAACCACGGAAGAAGTTTGTCCTAGAAAGCTGCTTTGTGCAGGTGTAAGTGGTGGCAGGGCAGGAGGGGCACAGACGTGCGAATCATTTTGTGCACAGCACTGTGCAAAAATACAGTACTCCCCTTTGAAAACGTCGTAAGAGACCAATCCCTCTGTTGCTGGTCTAACTCCCTATATTTGCAGTTCTGCAGTGACTACCAAGTGTCATCTGAGGGGAACAAATAATTGAATTCACTGTTGCCACCTGCAGACCAGATGCAGGCACTTGAAATCTCCCAAGAATGCAGCTTGCTTTCCTGTCGAGCCTTGATATAGAGAATAAATATGAATAAATTGTTTTCTAGGATTTATTGTCCAGCCCACTGTAAAGACGAACCATCGTACTGGGCACCGGTGTTTGGCACAAACGTTTATGCAGATGTGAGTATGCTCCTTCCCCCGATGGTCCCGTGCATCACGGTGTCTGTATCGCAGAGCTGGGCTCATACTCTGCCGTTTAGGGAAGAGTGTCAAACTCTCCGTGAGCATTGCAGTGTGGAGCTGGGTAAATGGGGATGAAGGAAGAAGTAGCACCAACAAAGTGCAACGGCTACACCACCAGGTTGGGCTCAGTGGATCTGGGGAGTCGTCCTCTCTGGCACTGACTTATTCTTATGGACTTGGGCAGGTCACTTAACCGCTCTGTGCCTTAGGGGCTGTGAAATGATGGCAGCGCTCATCTGCCTTTGGAAAGTGCTTTGGGATCTACAGATGAGCAGCCAAGGGGCTTTTGTTATATGTTCTCGCACTACGCAGTTGGCAGAAACAGACGTTCTGCCCTCTCCCCTGACCTCTTTCTGGGAGCTGAACAGTGTTTCTGAGCAGTCAGGACGCAGCGCAGAGCAGTGGAAAGAAAGCATGCGAGTTGGTTTTATTGGTTTGTTTTTCTAAACTCTGCTCGTGGGGATGAGCAGAGACTTGATGCTAAAACTAGGCAGAGAGTCATTTTTTAAAAAATCTGTTAATATCAGGCCTCTAAAACCCGGGTTTCAACGTTTTTCCATTTGTGGGTGCTTCTCTTTCTCTTTCTCTTTTTTTTCCTCCCTCTGTTGGAGGCTGTGTTTAGAAATGCCAGCTCCCTGGCTGGTGTGTAGCCTGTAGGAACGTGCTTTCCGAAGGCCTGGGGACAGCAGTTGGCAGATCGTGGACCCCCACCTTGGGGTCGGTGTGAAGCTTTGCAGACCCCTGAGAAGAAAACATCCTTGGAAAAATCATACGTTCATTTGGGGCAAGCAATCACGAAAGCAAATTTAAAATTCCCTATTTATTATTTTACTCAAAACCAATTATTTTTTTAAGGGTAGAGCTGCACAAACAGGTTAGCCTAGACTGGCTCGCATGCAAATTCATCGGGCAGCTGCCACCCCGCGGTACCTGCCTCCATGCGTGCTCCAACCTGCAGGAAATGGGAAATACTTTTTTTACTGTGGACAAAACTACCTCAGATTACCCCCGAACGAGGCCTGTGATTTCAAGGGTATTAGGCGAGGACCAGCATCCCGGGCTGGCGTTGTTTCCTGATTTGTACTGACGCAAAAGGATTAGTGTCCTTTAATGAATCGCAAGCTCCATTTCCTCCCATTCCCCCTGGGTATTGTTTCATAAAAGAGGGCATGGACTGTGATTTGGGAGAAAAAATTAAATAGAAAAAAAAAAAGAAATATTTGGCCACTTCCTAGAGGGTTTGGTTAACCTTTTTCTGGAGCAGTGCCAATAGCATGGGGCAGGTGTCATAAGGAAAGCATTTAGGTTTTTATGAGTGTGGAATTGGTAGCAAAGCAGGTGAAACCAGCTGGGAAAAAGGAGTTTGAGCTGTGGAACATGCTGCAAAGGGAGAGGTATTGATGGTGAGCAATGCTGACAAGAGAAACCTGCAGGGAGAGTTTGGGCAAAGGCTTTTCCCGGGGAGCACGGGCTGGGCAGGATGCTCTCCAGGAGGGGATGCTGTGAATTAACCCAAGCCCACAAACGAGGAGTAATTAAATCTGGCAATAAGCTGGGTAAGACAAGTGCTAGTCTGCTGGGAGGGTCTTTGGCTTCAGGTCTAGAATCATGGCCCTTGGCGGGGGACTCGTCCCTCAACTGTGTTGTCTGAAGTTATCTAAAACGAAAATGAAGGATCTTGCCCTGTTTCCAGCTGCCCTCCCTGCGTGGTGCCCTCTGGCCTTTTAGCACCTTCTCCAAAACGTCCATTTGCTAAGTGCTCTGGCAGGTAAGGAGCTGACAGTCCAAGCTCTGGTGCCAGAAATGCATTGCTGGTCTGTTAACGACCCGATCCGCTCTGTTTTTGGCCTGAGATAGCATTCACATTTACAGATCCCAGGAAGGCATGTGATTTTTTTTTTTTTTTTTTTCCCCATGAAGAACAAAGCTGGGATATGAAAAATTGGCAGGTTTTGTGGTATAATTCTGATTTTTATTCAGGGGCATAGAAGCCACTATCTGGGTTTGTGTTAAGGGCTTTTTACCTACTTTATATGCATTCTGATTGGTGGAGTTTATTTAACTCATGATAAAATTATTGTGGATGGTGTGTTAGAAGATTATCTCTTGGGTCCTCCTGGTGGCTTCAAGCACAGAGATATTGACAGCCTTTGCTTTAAATGCAGTGCAGGAAACTGTTTGTGGTGAAATTAGTAAGACTGTGGAACAGGGGATAGAGGAGCTTTAAAATTTGGGGTAAATGGGCAAAATGAAAGCAAGCAGTGGGAAAAGTTCATGCCCAAATCCCAGGTCTTTCCACTGATTGGCATAACTTTTTAGTGAGAGCAGACCTGCTGCCTGTGTGCAGGGTTTGCAGATTGAAGCAGCATGAGGGGGTGCGGAGGGAACTTACACAGCATCCTTCCGGCCCTGAAATTAGTAACAAGCAGCAGCTGGCTGGGGAACAGAAAAATTAGTTGCCTCTTTTCCCTGGGGCCACATTGGGGGAATAATTAAAAAAATAAAGTTGTATGAATACATGATTGTGCCTAGGAAATAAAACTCAGCTCTCGCTAGTGTGAACAGGACCGGTTCTGGGGTGATGCTGGAGCCGTGCGAACCTGCTGGGAGTGTTGATCAAGGCTGTAAAAGAGCTTTTAAGTTTCACAAGACATTTGCTGTGAAAGACACTGCAAGGAGACCTGTCCCCATCCCTCCTCAGGAGCCCTGGTGAGCTAGGAGAGAAAAAGGCTCTCTGCTCCCGAGATAAGGTCCTTTATCCACAGTTGTGCGGCAGTTAGTTGGAGAAGGATCGATTGCCTACATAACGAGGTGGGCGTTTATCAGCAGAGCAAGCTGGGTGGCTCAGCTCTCAGGAGATAGGAATTTAATGATTAAACGGCTCACACTAATGAGGAAATTATGGGTGATTAAACTCGTAGTCACAGACTATTGGTGATGGCCCTCTATAAAAAGTACTGGCAGTGTATGGTGTATGCCTCGGAGCATCCCAAGGGGCTACACCACGGAAAGCTGTTGCATTGTCCGTAGAGCTGTTGTGAATTTGAGGGGAATGCCTTTATTCTTGCAATATCTCGTCTTCCCAAAGCTCTGCAGTCAATTCATCAAAGCAAAGCCCGGCCTGGGATAGAGGAGGGCAGTAATCCAACAGTGATAAGGCAATAAAAACCCTGTTGGTCAAAGCTTTGAGTAAGCGGCAGAACAGCAAGTCCTGGAAAAAAAAAAAAAACCCAAAAAAAAACAACCTGCAGGAATGCCTTGAAAAGAACATCGTTTAGGGTGTCTCTCAGTGGAGAGTGTTTCAAATTGATTCAGGACAGTTTAATTTTATAAGCCAATTTTAGATTTACAGATTTCCCACTGCATGCTAGTGAATTTGCAGCATATCTTCCAAACGCAGCGTTCCTTTGCTCCCTTGACCATATATAGAAGCAAAATACCAAATTGGCACTCAGAACTCAGAGAGCTGCCAAGAGATAGGCCATCCGGAGCGATAAATATATAGGGGACAAGGCAGACCTGCCATATATGGCTGCAAGAATGAAACAGCACGATCCGTATTGTACGTACACGACGGGAACATTTGCCCTTGGCACGGGTTGTCTGGTACTTTGGTTTTTAGCGATCAGGGAGTTTATGGGATTGGGATTTTCACCTGCTGCACTTCCCTGTGCAAGGCTGGTTTTTTGCTTTTTGTTTTTCCAGCTTGCTGTATGCAAAACCTCTAGAGGGTTGATGGCCAAGTTTCTACTATGCCTAAGCCTTCTCTGCTTTTGCTCTCTTTTCGAGATGCTTGGGGAGCGTAGTCATCAGTTGTTAGTGTTTTGTGTTCCTCCAGCCCTTCTGACACTGCACATCTTGGAGACCAGGGTACTAGAGAAGCTTTAGTCTTTTCTGAAATGTTAATCTCCCTCCGTACTTTGTCTTGTCCTATGGGGTAATGCCTGTCCAAAAACTACACCACTCAATGGGTGCAGTCCTGTTTTTTCTAGAAAGAAGGATAACCAGTGGTCATTTACCTTAAATCTGGAAGAGTGGCTGCTTTGCAAGCAACCGGGTGAATAAACTTTGCTGGTCACTAGCAAAGTGTTTCACCGCAGCGGTTGCTCTGGTGCAGATCCAAGAGGCACAGGCTGGAAAGTTGTCCTCCATTCAGCTTTGGCCCTGGATAATCTCCCAGGTGCAGCTCCACCGCAGAAGGGAGTGGTGGAAAGGCGGTGGGTCTTCTTACAGCCAGGGCTTATGACATACCTGCAAGATGTGGTCCGTGACATCTGTTATCCCTATTCTGTCCGTGAGAAGGACAGAATTGTTTCAAAGCTTTTTCACTCCACTCTCGGGTTTTGTCTTTTTATTTCCTGGTTTTCCTTGTTGCTATAAAGATGGTAAATCTCCAGATATAAAATATAGATAATTTGTCAGTCAAAATAATATGTAATTAATTATTAATAAATAATAATTATTTTTCAGAGCTCCAGTATCTGCAAAACAGCAGTGCATGCAGGAGTCATTCCAGATGAAAGAGGTGGTTTTGTGGACGTGATGCCTGTAGAAAAGAAGAAAAGTTATGTTGGCTCCTTAAAGAACGGAGTCCAGTCTGAGAGGTGGGCATTTTTCCCTTTGTCCTTTCCTCTTACTCTCGATGGTGTGTTCAGTGGTGTGTCAAAGTCAGCAGCTGTCAGCCAGCAAGGCGGGTGGGTTGGAAACGGTGTCACTGTGAATTTTGAGCCCCAAACAAATAGAGCGTGTTGCCCTGCTCTCATCTTCCATGAGTGAGTAGCTGCTGTCAGATGGGTGGGAAAGGTATGAAATAGTGTTAAGCCTTGGTTTATTTTATTGCAGTACGAGTCCATATTAATACAGATAGCTAGTATGAAAGATAAGCACGGGTATTTCTGCAGCTCTCAGCCTGGGTCAGGCTTTGAGGCTTAGAACTGGGATTTCCATTCAATTCTGGGGTGTGGGATGCATTTGTATTTGTTAACTAAGTTCCTCTATTCTCTCTGTAAGAGACTAAATGACTAAATTAACCTCTTGAGATGATCAAAGAGTTTTTGAAGGTACATTTACCACCCTTGTAATGTTTTTTGGTTGTTTCTTTTGGGCCAACCTTGCTGGTTTCAGTGTGCAGTTGCCAGTCAGCACTTCCAAAACCCTGCACCTCTGGGTGATTGCAGTGGTGGAGTTGCAGCTTATTCTGTCCTTTCTAACTTGAAACTTTTGTGATGTACTTTCTCAGATACTGGTGTGATGATTCTGCTTTCTTGGAGCTATCTTTGCAAACATAGAATTTCCCACTGCTGTGGGGGGTCTTGGTCACTACTAACGTGGCTCTGTCTGCTCTATGTAGTTCCTCTTTTATAATTATCGTAAGAAATCCAGACAATTTTGCCGTTTTTATTCTAATAATGAATATGCCAGAATGCTGTAGAGCATCTCAGAAAATAAAACTGGACTAAACCAGGAAAGCTGTTAAACATGGGCGGCTGTGGTATAGCTCTGTCATGGTCAGCATTTTGCACTTGTGTGATTTGTAATTGGGTAGATAAGGTTTAGGTGACAAACCTTCTGTTCATATGAGTTTTCTTTTATCTCTGTCTTGCTTTTACTTATACTGCCAGACAACTTCTTACTTGGATGGCAAACTCTGCCCTAGCTAAGAATAAACTGTACAGCTAGCGGTGACATGCAATATCGGCACCAGGTGCTGGTCTAGGAGGTGAGGGAAACCAAAGACGTTCTTGCAGTGGGGGTGAGCGTGAAGGTTTGGAAAGTGCTATTTACACCCAGCAGTAAGGAGCACCTTTGTGCTCTGAGATCCACTGGACACTGAAATAGCATTTCAAAGGTCAAGGTGAAAACTTTACCCCTTAGGACACTGGAAGTAACCTTCAGTAAAAATACATACCCAAACAGGTATGGGAACGGGTTGCCTTTAAGAATTACTGAGTCTTTACCCTTGTTGGAATGTGTATTTTGTGGAAATATGAAATTTTGCCTTTTTCCTGGGGTCTTGCAGCCCAGCAGGGCTGAAGAGATAAGGGCTGGGAACAGAAACAAGTCCTTGCCCCCATGCACACAGCCACTGCCAGCAGCTCGGAGTCGGAGCTGCTGGGGGCACCTCTGCAGCTTGAAAATGAATATCCGTATTTGTTGTCGTTTAACGTGAGCTGATCTGGTTACTTGCACTGCCAGCACCAGGAGATGGGCCAGGCAGGCCCTGGGAACCCGCCAGCCTATTTGACAACTGTTTTTAGCGAAGCACGTTCTGCTTTGTAGCCTGAATCCCTGCGTAAGGGAGCACAGTGTTCTTGGATCCAAGCTAGCACTCTGAGAGGCTTTTGCTTCCCAGCTCCTTTTGGTGGTATTAAGACTATAGATTTGGATTGAAAGCATAAAGTAAAAGGCAAACTCGTGGGTTTGTGCCTCTTCTTTTTCATCCTTTATTTTTCTCCTGCTCCTGGTAGGGCCACGTCAGCACAGAGCCAGCAGTGGACCCCCAAGGAATTAGAAGTTGCCTGTAGGTCTGTCAAATCGTGGGTCCTGTAGCACCTGCATTTGGTTCATGACTTGTTTCTCTTTCTTCTTTGTTTTCTTCAGCTTGAAGAATCCTTCAGATGGAAACGCTTTCCGAATTTTTGCTGTGAAGCAGTAAATTCCCAGGGAAGGTGTGGGTTTCTTTGGGAGAGCGCTCTGATATCCAGAGACAGGAAGGCTCCTCTGACGGCATCAGCTCTGACCGTACCCTCCTTGCCGATCTCTTTCAGGGAATTAAAAAAAGGAAAAAAAAAAAAAAAAGACACCAGGTTCTGACTCAGCTGTTCGCATCTCATCACACCCGTTCAGCGTTGTATCTTTTCGTTTCGTGTTTTTGTTTCTCTAGGGGCATTCAGCAGTGATAAACTGTTCTAACTTTCAATTTACGAGGGAGGTGTGCTACACAGAACGGTGGTGGCTCAATGTACAGCAGACGTAGGGATCTCGGCCTGGCCCTGGATGGTGTTTTTGGGGTGTGAAGCATCTACTGCAATGGGAGTGAGGACATGCACTGCCGAGCAGACTCAGAAGTGAGCGGCTGTCCAGGCGCTGGACCCTTTGAAATGAGAAACTGTTTCAAAAGTTGCATCTTTTAGGGAGAGGTTGGACTTTGGTAGAGTGTTGTTGTGTATGTTTGATGTTTTCTGTGCAAAAGAAGAGAAAATTTGGTGGTTTTTTCAATGAGGTGGCACGCGTCAGCTCTGCTGTGTAAGGCTGCTGGGGCATTGCGCTAGGCTAAGTTGTGCGATGGTTTCACGTTTGGGGAGAGGACGTTCGTGTCGGCTGGATATCAAGTTTTTTGGGGACTGGAGTAGGGTATGAAACGGTGGCAGAGATCCTCACTGCAGAAAACGAAGCCACTGGATAATCAGAACAGCAGGTTTAGTGTTTGCTGGTCAAACATTTGCAGGTATTTTGTAAGTCTGGCAACCCATGAGAAGTCAGTGAATCGGGGCTCCTGTGCTGGCACATCTCATCCTATGCTACACGCCATTTCAAATAAAATTTCAGTTAAATGCAGTGTATTGTTTCATACAGCAGTGCTGGTTGTTTTATCTGTAACAGTTAAATAGTTATAAAGTTAATCTTATTTCTGCTAGGAATGGTTGCATCCGTAGGAAGCATGTTCACCTCTGTGAAGCTCTTTGTGGTGTGTGCAGTTCTGAGACTTTAAAGATAACGGCGTAAATTGGGGTAGCTGTGTTTTTCCTGTTCGATTCATGACACCAACAGATCCCCACTTTCAGTGTCAATGGTTGTACTCATGAGCATTTGATATCCGGGATGGTATGGTTTGCAAAACCTGTAAGTGTTGTAATGATGTTTAATATTTTGTTATTTATGTCTCAACACGCATCCAAATGCATTTCAAAGCCAAGAGAAGAGCCTAGCATGACCAGCTCTTTAAGTCAGGAGAGTATTCTCTGCTATATACATTGGAAGTGGATTTGTAGAATTGGTCTAAACACAAATCTGGTTGTCTTTTGGTGCACGCACCGCCCCCAGTAATGTCATTACTCATGAGAAAGCAACGTAAACTTTAGTTCTTCCATTCTTGTAAAAGCACGGTCCTTCTGCTCAGTAACTTCATTTTACTATTGTATCACAAATGGGAAAATGGTTTCCTCTGTTTGGCAGATGTCTGCTAGCTGTTCTTAGGCTCAGGCTATGTTTGGTTTAATCTAGACAGATATAAAAGTCATCTCTTCAAGCTGTTTCAAAACACAGACCAAAAATCTTTATATAATTAAGCACTTCTTTAATTCTGTAAAGGCCAAGAAATGAGCAAGGAAATTACTTTCATCACTCAGTGTGTCTCACTGATGGGCTTTCTTTTTCTGTGAAATCTGAATCTGGTAAGAGACCTTTGGTCTCCGTGAAATCGGAGCTGCTTTGCGTGGTCTCCAAAAGTGCTGCACAGCAAACCTACCTTCGGGGTGGACAGAGAGAAATGGCTGCGTCGTCATTTGTATAGTACCGTCTTCCAGGGTGTACAGTATTTGCTTTAGATAGGAAAACTGAACTATTTTTTTTCTTAGGAGGTAAATTGATGTTAAAAACAGCTGGAATATATCTTAGAAATGCTGCTGGTTGGAAGCGATTGAGATCTTGGCAGTGAGATAAGGCTTCCCTGTTTCTGCCCACTGCAAATAATGATGCTATACATGGTCTGGTTCAAGCCCATTAAATACTGCAGCGTGAGTCTCTGACCATCACGGGCCAAATGGTCCTCACAGTGCTGTTTACTCAGTTGGAAGGTGCGAGAGGCGCAGTTGGGTATGGGGACTGCAAGAGCACATAAAATGCCTCGACGCTGATGTACGATTCCACGTGTAATATGCTGTCCGTCACAATTACGTACGCTGTAAAAGGATGGGAAGAAACGTGAGGGCTCTTGGAGAAACCTCCAGGGGATATTGTGAACGCATAAAAACTCCAAACAGCTTGGGATGTATCTACCTGGCGAAAAGGGGGCGAGGGAAGAATTATTATTCCAACAGAAATATCCTAAAGTGCTTAATTCGTTACAATTGCTTATTTTTATCTTCAGCCAACTGGTTTGGATTTTTAGAAACCGATGTTAATTTAAGTCTGTATCTGTTTATTTTTATATTTGTTGTACAAAAGAGAAATTGTGACTTTACTACGCAAATATTATTCGAGGTCCTGGGTGCTATTAATTTAAACATACCTCCACCAGAATTAGGGGAGATCAGGTCCTCCAAGGCAGTCACGATACGGCAGTTACTTGCAATCGTGTGTGCTAGCTGTTCATTTATAGGTGGGACAGTACCAGTTTTTAGCCAAATATTTACTGATTTTTTTTATTTCTGATACCAAAACATTTCTCAGCCTAATATATTTCAACGCCGCTTAAAGATGCAGCAGGTCTTTCTATCTCCAGATCCGTTCCTCCTTAGACCCCAGCTCAGCAGATTAGTAAGCACGTGCCAACTTGAAGCACCGGGGTGTAGCCTTGCTGAAGTCTCTGGTTAAAACCTTGGCAAAGCCGATGCCGCCTGGTGGTTCCTTTCCAATAAATTTATTTTTGAACCCAAGACTGCCGGCGCAGACGCTGCCATGGCAGAGCGTCTGGCGCAGCGCGGCCGAATTTCCAGAAAACAGCACCCGTGCGAAAGCTGAGGTGCTGCCGGGTCCGTTGGCTCCAGCAAATTGTTCATTTTAAGACGTTCAGCCAACGGCTGGTTGAGGAGTCTCCGGTTGGTCGGTTGTGCAGTCCAAATATTTAGGGCCAGTTCATAGAGTTGCTTTTTTTTCTATGAAAAATGATGTATTTTACTTCCTGTGTATAAAAGTTTCTTGTAAATTTTTTTGTGTACCTTTGCATGTTTTTCAAGGGGCTGTGTGTTTGTTTATAAACTATATATTTTTTTCTAAATACAGAATTGTAAAATATCTTCTCCCTTCCCCCCCCCCACCTTCAGTTTTCTTTTGATTTCTGAATTATTTGTGAAATAAAACCTTCCCAGAATGAATACTTCCCTTGTCTTTTAATGCTCAGCCAGAGCTGGGTTGAATTTAGAAGAGCTATTTGGGCTTACTCCTGGGGACTAGAGTATCCCCTGGAGAGCCCAAGCGAGATCAGGATGTGCAGAGTCTGTTCCGCAAAAAAATAAATAGAACTGCCTAGTACCCGAACACTGCAAGTCAACCTTTACCCCATCACGAATAAGATGTATCCTTTCCTGAAACATCCTGAGAGTAAGGGAAAAGCAGTGTCTGTCGAGGTAGATTAACGAGTTGGAAATGGGGTTTAATGAAGCAGACACAAAATGTAACTGAGATGAGCTCCTCCCCACCTGACCAGGCTGTTTTTAAATGTATCCTTATTTTTGTTGAAGGGAAAATTATACCTTTTTTTTCTCCCCCCCCCCCCCCCCCCCCCCCCTTGAAATTTTCTCCAAGCTCATACTTGCTGACAGCACCACAAATCAAACCAAGTTGTTTCATGGTAATTCAACACCGGCTTGTTTAAAAGCGCGACATGACGGGGAGGTTTACAACTCAGCCTCCAGGCAATGAGCACCATATGGCTTTTGACCAAAAACGCGGGCTGAGCCGTGGGAGGGAGTCCTGATTGACAAGAAGGCCATGAAATTTTATGTTTTCCATTACATCTACAAGATGAACGTAAAATACAGAGATGTTTGCATTACTCCAAGGCTGCCTTGGTACAGTTATGGTTGAATGGTATTTACCCATAAAACCCAAACCAAGGACTGACATGGTGACACGGTGGTTATCTCCGTTGATGACTGCTGGGGAGGATTTTCATGAGCTTAAAAGGAAGCAGCGAAGGTTATTCAGACTAATGCTCGTGGTCATGATGAGGCTGCTTCGATCATTCTGTTGATTGCAACACTGATTTGATTTCCTATTTGCTAGCGCTACAAAATGCCCCAAAATACCGTTGCAAAATCTAGGTCTGGGTTGGCTTAGGGAGGAAAACAGCGTAATATCCAAAATTTCAGGCCTTATTCCCACCCTTTGTGTTAGCTTCTGCCCTGTTGATGCTGGCTCTGGTTTTGCTAACTGTTGCCTTCTCCTGCTCAAGCCACGTGCTTCACCCTGTGCTTGTCGGCAAAGAAAACGGAGTGTGCACGCAGTGCTGCAGGCAAAGCTGGGTCTTCTTTCCGTACAGCAGCTCTGCAAATCGGGTAAGTGAAGTCTTAAAGCAACACACACAGAGGTAGGAGCACAGTTTATTTTTTTTTTTTCCCAGCCAGGAGTGGGTTTCAGGTTCGTGCTGTAGTGAAGAGGGCACAAAAACTGGAAGGCTGAATGTAAGTAGAGCGGAAAGAGAAACCCATGTGGATTGGAGTGAGGGTAGCAGTCTGCAAAAAGAGTGGACCTGATAATCCTGCTTCCCCACTTTGCTGGTAATCCTCTGGGATCAGCAGGATGCAGGGCTCCCCCCGCTCACCATTTTGGGCGAAATGTCTTGTTGCCTGTTGCTCTGCCTTCGGCTGCCTGCTCCTCATCCCGTGCTGAGCTCATCAGAGGCTATGTATAGCACGGGCATACCTTGGGGTGGGTGTTCTTCCAAAAACCCACATTCATTTATAGGATGCACCCGGGCAATGTTTTCAAAGCCATTTTGCCAACGACGGGGTTGGTTCTGATTTATACTAAGGACCTACTTTAAGGCACTTAGAAGACATTTATGCCACTTTAGGGTGTGGACTAAGCAGTGTAAAGAAGCCTCAGTGTAAATAGAAACCACCCTTCTATCTTGTTGACAGTGGTTAAAATAGGGTTATGGAGTTAAATCAAGAGACAAGGTCTGCCTTGTGCAGCACTCTGCAGTGTTTGCTCCTCACCCCTCCTACCAAGTGAGAAGGCAGGGGCTATACGCAGTTTTCCTCATCATCTGCTGCATAGCCGAGCACATCCGAGTGCTATTAAGTGTCAAACTGAATACAAGGATATTTATAGCGGGCTAAAAGTCAGGAGGCTCAGGTGGAAGATTGTAGCTGAAAGCAGGAGGAAAGGGAGCACAGGCTTGCAAAATAAATTCAGTGCTTCAGCATGCCTCACAGGCGTTGCTTCCCCCCAGGTTTGGGGCTCATCTGGTTTAGGGGCTACCATGACCCCAAGAGAGGACCTGCCAACACCTATGCTGTCCTGAGAAGTGCTTGAGGCCGATTTCCTAGAAGCTGCTTCAAGGCTTGTTTCTGCACATCCATCTTTTGCACTCGGGGAAGCTAAGAAACTCTTGAAGTGTGTAAAGGTGCCATAAGGGGGGGAGACAGCCCCCAAAGGGGCCCCGCTGAGATGTAACGGGCTGAAGCTGTAGTAGGGAACACTGAGAGTGGCGTTAGCAAAGGCTCTGACGGGAACAGATACCCTGCGTGGTCTTCTCAGGCCATCACTCAAGGTTTTTAAGAAAACGCTGTCTGTCAGCTCCTCAGAATGAGATGGCCACTGCTAATCCTGCCTTGAGTGGAGGATGGACTAGAAAATGTCTTGGTGGCCCTCCCAACGGTATGGCTGTAATTGTCAAGGCTGAAGGAAACACGAGTTCATATGGGAAGGGTTATCAGCACCAGGATGGTGCGCAGTCACGGACCGGCATTGTCCCGTGGGTGATACAGCTAGTGACTTCGCATAGAAGTCGCCTAGGTAAAGGTGCACAGCATCATGCCAGCATGGGGTGAAGTAACAAGAACCAGTCATCGTGCTCGTTTGCTGTTCAGATTTCTTTCCCTGTAGGGCTTTTGGCAGACAAATGAGTCCTGCAGGGACCCTGGCATGGGTTTGCAGATGGACCAGTGCACCTCCTGCCACGTCTGAGGTAAAGTACAGGGGGACAACCTGATCTAAAATGCTGGCAAGGGCTGATTTAGGGCATCCCTGTAGGGATGTCATTGAGCAGAGTAACAGAAACTGTGTTGGGTGTTGGAGAGCAGCAGGGGCTGCTGAAGTGCGGAGGAGGCGTCTCATACCACCAGTACCAGGCATGTGGCACCATCTGAGGACAGGCTTTTGGTGGGAAGATGGAGACCATGGGAATTTTCTCATCTGCAGAGTCATGAAACAATCTCAGGCGCCTGAGGGCAGCCGGCCAGCTCAGCAAGCTGCGTTCACCTTCCCAAATACAGGAGTGAAGTTAAGCTGTCTTAAACCGTGACAGCAAAGCAGATGCACGGAGCTAAGTAGCCTACTGCTGGTCAGTGCTTTTCTGGGCAACAGATTCTTTGTGAGCAAACAGTGATTTTTCAAAGTCCAAAGCACTAAGTTGGAATCTGTTCGGGCACCAACCATTTTAACAAGAGCAATAAAATTATGAAGGCACTCAAATTTTGAGCTCAAAACTCTCTAGTCTAGACCAAGAAAAGGACTTCACATCAACTAGAGTTGGCTTTTAGACAGCTCAGGATGCAGTTCCAGAAAATGCTTGTGATCTTCTTTTAAGGAGAGTTACTGGAAAAATGGTCAAGCTTTGGCCCCTTGGACAAGTGCATAGTACGGCATGATGGCGAGGGCTTGGTGTGAAGGGGGTCCCTGGCCCCTCCCTGGGTGTCCCGCGCTGACGCAGGAGAAACTTGTGTGAGGTCTCTGCTCTCCTCTTATGTAATCAATGACTTCAGATAAAATTAATGCCAAGTACCCAAAAAAGGGATTGTGTGTGCTCTCTCGCAGCCTCTTCCCGTAATCTGAACACAGCGTTCGGCTGTGACAGTTTTGCCAGTAAAAGAGGTTTTTCCTTTGCCTTGAGATCCAGATTTAAAATTAGCTGCCTGTCAGCAGAGCCATCGGCAGCGGTCCCTGCCAGCCTCAGTGCTCGGCGTTAGAGGTTCAGCCATAAAAGCGCTCAGCAGCGCAGTTTAAACAGCGACCAGAAAAGTTTGTTCAGGGAGGGCTCCCTGGCCGTTAACAACAGGAGCCTCCAATAGATCCTACGTTGAGAAAACCAGTCAAACTTTATAAAAATACTTCCTAAAGTAAATATTAGTGAGTCATAGGTACTAAATATTAATAATTCGTACATTGGAAACAGAAATATTAGTGGGATCTGTAAGGCAGGTCTTCTCTACGTGCATATTACAGAATTGGGTATGTGTTCCTCTCTCTCTCTCTGTGTTTTTTGTCTTGCGTGTGCCAACCTTTCACGTCTGAGATGCAGGCTTGGAGCTGCTCCGAGGTCTTGGGTCAGCGAAGATGGTTGGTGTCCAAGTCCCACGAGGGGAGCAGCTTGCCTGGAAAGGACCCAAGCAGGCACGGCGTTGAGCCGTGCTCCTTGTCCGGAGGTCAGTAGCGGGGCACTCCTGGGGAATCGGAGGGTTTGACTCCACGCTTGCAAATTGCAGATAAATTAGGGGTTTTTTTTTTTTTCTTTTTTTTTTCTTTTTTTTTTTTCTTCCCCCATTGTCAGACTGACCTCTGGAAAAAAAAAACCACAACCCCAAACGAACCACATTTCTGCAAAGTTTATGCAACCACGCAGTCCCGCAAAGCACTTTTGTCACATTAAGGAGCAAAATGGAGCGAGCACCACCCCTTGTTTTTCTAGCAAGGCGCTTTTAAGTGAAATGTGGTTTTCTTGATCCAAAACAAGAGAAAAATTAGAAAAATTTCAATTATAAAAAGTGAAATTGCAATTATTTCAGTAATTTCTTTTCATGTGTGAAAGCATGTCTTCTTAAAAATTTGTCAGCACTGAAAAGCAGTAATGGAATATTTTAATTAAACTTTTTTTAGTTTCCCATGGTGCGTAACTGGTATTTGCTGGCTCATGGTGGAGAGTGAGGTGTTGTCTGGGTGAAGAGGGGGACAATTTTTTTTGTTGGAATTGTAAAAGGAGTATCAACAACAGATTCCAGGCAGAACTGTGAAGGGGCAAGGCTTTTCTTGGAGGGGTGGAGCAGAAGGAGGAGTGAAGAGCAAGGGGCTATGCTAGAGACCCAGACTGGAGTCTAAGGCCTTATTCTTGTCAAATCTGAGGGCAGTTTTGGCTTGGATGTTGAACGAAAGCCAGTCCCCAAAAGCCAGAGGGGTGAGTGGAAGTCAGGAAGTGAGGTGATCCCAATGCTTTGAACCACCACAAACACATTTTCCTCTTCCTCCCCAAAGAGAAGCGTTCTATTCGGCCGGTTATGAAAGGCTCAGTTTCACCATCGGTGCCTCATTTCATGATGCTGTGCCCTTGGCTCTGCAGCCCATCCTGCTGAGGCTGATCCAGCACGGTGGTGGGGAGCACGCTGCCACTTAGGTGGTCCCAAATTACTTCTTGCTGCTTGTTCCTCAGCTCCTTTAAGCCAAACCCCAGCTTTGCAAGAACTCCATGAGAGCTTTTCACTCTGAGCAGTTGATTCATTAATTAGCACACACATGACCTTGAAGGTCTGAACCTCTCAGTGGTAAGTTTTGGTCCGGCGTGGCAGTGCAGGTGGAGGTAGCTTTCTGGGAACGGGGAATGGATGTTCCTCTTCAGATTTTGCTTTTGGACCCTGGTTCTGATCCAGTGGAAAGAGAAAAGGCCCACTGTGGCTCGAGGGAAAATAGTCGTTACTGAGCTGAGAGCTGTACTGGCACAGAGATGCCATCAAGTACCCACGGAGACAATTTGCTCTTTCATCTTTGCCTGAGGGTCTCAGGGGTGTAGGAGGTAAGTTCATGCCTTCCACATCTGCTCCGGGCAGTTTCTACTGAAAGGTAGATGATACTGAAATTGTCCAAAAATGCTAAGGGCGTCTTTCACCCTTCCCCTGAAAGCCCTCACAGGGAAATCTACTGTGAGATACCAGACTGCTCTTCACCTCAGCTGAACGCAACATAGAGGAAGCTTCTCGCTAGGAAGGGACAGCCACAAGCAGCCTAGCTTTTCCTGAGCTAACGTTTGGGATCTCTGGAAATTAACAGGTGACTTTCCGGCTCTGCGGGTGGGCAGACATGACCATTGTTTCTACATCTTTATACTGATGGCTTCCTCAGCGAGAATGAAGTGGAACAGCTAACTGGGCCAGTCGAACAGCTAACTGGGCCAGTCAAACAGCACATGCAACCTAGAAAACTGCCGAGGATTACAAGTCTGGACAAAAGTCCAACTTCTGCTCTTACACCAATGACAGGTATCACAGAACCATAGCGTGGTTTGAGTTGGAAAGGACCTTAAAGATCATCCAGTTCCAACCCCCCTGCCACGGGCAGGGACACCCTCCACTAGAATCATTAGTTTTGTGCTAAATCACTGGCAGATGGTGCCATGTACCCACCCCATTTCTAGGCCTGGTTTAAACACCCACGTGTCGAGGCACTCTGGTCTGCTGGAGTGCAGCAAAGCTTTGTGTCTTGGTAAGCTCCATCCTGTCTGTGGGAGCATCTCAGTTTTGGTTGACGGGTAATGGAATCATTCCCACAGCTGGGGGCATGCAAAACAAAGGGGAATCCTATTTCCACCAACACCTTTAACACCAATTACCAGCCCTCTGGGCGCAGTAATTTTGGCAGATGTGAATTTCTCATCAAAGCCTCACTTTGTGCTGAGCTCTCCTGTCCCTTCTTATTATCACCTGCCGACCAGTCTAGTCCTCTGTGATCTCTAGCTTTAATTAAAAGCAGACCAGAGACCCCTGGGACTTGCACACACACACACACACACACACACACACACACACTCAGAGCTTTGCATTCCCTCTCCCTTGCTGGTGGCAGAGAGGGGCGGGCTGGGCTGGGCTGGGCTGGGCATGGAGGGCAGCAGAGGTAGCAATTTGTAGGCACAGGCTGTGCTCAGAGTACACTGTCACATTAACGGTGGAGTAAATTTTTCCTGGGAGAGCAGGGTGGCAAGAAAACGATTGGAAGAGGATGCAAAAATGAACCACTCATTCATTTTTAATGAGTGTACTGAAAATTACTGTGGATTTCAACATCTGTTTTGACTGGGACAGGAACCCAGTATTGCAAAGGGTGCAGAGACACAGATCCCCTTGCTAAAATAAAGGCTCAAAAAGTGCTGTCAGGGTCTCATTTATGGAACCATTAAGCCAGAGCCTGAGCTAGCTATTCTACTTCATCCCTAAGTTTGCCTGATCAGGGTTTGCAAATGAACCCCAGTTGTGTACAAGTTTGCATTCGTGGGGAAATGTAGGCAGGGATCCACGTTTTCTGCATGGAGCACACCACCTTCCCTCCCCAGGCTGCCTTGCATTTAGAGCACCCTAGGATCTGTATTAGAGGATCTAAACCATCCAGGCAGGAAAATGGAGATTTTCTGGAGTGCTGGCATCTCGATGAGGGTGTCTTTACAGGACAGATGATTTCCCCCATGGAAGAAGCAGGGCAGGCAATGTCAACCCATTCCTCTTGTTGTTGATGGCTGTGCTGTAACAGCTGGCGTGAAGAGAAAGGTATGGACAGTGTCTCCTGTGGGTATCCACAGGGCTATGGGATGGGGTCTGTAATGCAGGTTCACCAATGCATTTTCTCATTAAAGGGTCATGAGTGGCCCTCACATGGAGGATATTGCATGGCAAAAAAAGAGGCAATGAGGAAGCCCACGGACTCGACTTGCAGCTGCATAAGTCTTAGTCTGCAAACTGCACTGCTCTGATTCACGGACACGTGATGCACTGTTTTGTAACAGACACTAAATCACAGCTACCTTGATGCTCATTTCCTCATTGATTTTATTGAGATCTGCTTAGGTCCATGGTTAAAATAGCTGCAGAGTGTTGGTGGGCTGATGTGGAGCAATGTTGGGGCGTTGCGTCATCCGGTGTTTGGATGGAGTGTCGTGCACAGAGGGTCCCCTCTGGGCACGGTAGTACCTCTTCCTGGACATAATCACTCCTCGTTAAGCCCCATTAGTCTGTCATTGCGGTGGCCTGGACACCAACCCTTCTGCAAGTGAGTCAGCGGATGATGAGATGCAGCACCACTGCTTTTCGTGTCTTGAGCTGGTTTATGGCAGGAGAAGGAGTTATGGAACAGGAAGAGCATTTGCTATTCCAAACCAGAATCAAGGCATTGTGAGAGATGACCTGTGATGCACAGCAAAAGCGAGAAGGATGTTTCCGTTTTGACTTCAGGGAATGGGATATTACTGTGATGAGTCTGACTGGTTTAGCCGTGTTGGTCTAATGCACGGCCTTTAACCAATAAAAAAGTTTTTGGTGGTAAAATTTAAGTCAAAGCTAAGCTAAACTTCTGACATCTGAATTTTGTGGCATTTGAAGTAAGGAGTTGACATTTTCTCTGGAAAATTGTAGTTTTCTCCTGGGAAGATGAGAGCATGCCCAATCTAAATACTAAAGAAAGTCGCGTGTTGCTGGAAACATTTCTTCCATGCTCTGGGAAGCTGGTGGGCAGTTTACCAAGTGTTGCTCTTTTGCTTTACAGAAAATCCCTCCAACCTGTCCCGCAGGTGTGCCATCCTGACTTCTGGCATTTCACGGTATGGATTCGGATGGTAAGAAGAGTGAAGCCTTGCATCATGCTCTGACAATTACTATGCTGGGACACTTCTGATTTTGATAGAAGCATGTCCTTATTCGACACAATTTCTCTGTCTTGTGATCAATCTTTTGATCTGTTTTGATGTCTTGGAGAATCTGTATAACTGCTCCGGGGTATGGGGAAAATACAGTTGGCAATCCAACTTCTTAGCCAAATGAATGAGAATCTTAAAGGAAAGTTCAGTCTCAGACGTTCTTTTTCCCTAATGAAAGAACACTGGTATTCTGCTTTGGATTTGCAGCACTTGAATACATGGCTCAGACTTTGTTCTTGCCAGTAAGTCACCCATGAGACTGAAACTGTAAATTACTTGTTCAGGGTTTGAGTGAGACACCAAGTTTTTCAAGGCACAGTAAACCCTCATCAGCAGTATCTGAGCCGGTGTCAATTGGCACAACCTCACAGCAGTTGGTGAAGCTACTTCACATTTTGGCTGCAGGAGTTTACAGCCTAAAAATACCCCCCCACAAACTTGCTTCTGACAGAGTAAGATGTATAATGTCATGCCTGCTAAACCCAACCTCATATTCTCGGGCAGTTAGACTAAGCAATCTCATCACTGCCTGAGGTTCTTAACATGACCTGGTGGGGCTTGCAAGTCTTAGCCTTGAATTATGCCATTGACAGTGTTTTCCTACTATGGCTGCATGGATTCAGGCAGAGCTTCCCCCTCCCAGGGAATCACATGGGCCTGGAAACAGAAATAAACTTCACATGGCATTTCTTCTGACTGCTTACTCCTCTGAGGTATATGGTGTATCAAGAGACCAGCGTCAGCAAATGCATCACTCTTCACTTACTATAACGTTATTTCTAGACCCTTGCTTGGTTTACAAAGAACAGAAATCTGATTAAATGGTTGGATGAAGCACAGGATAAATTCAGCTGTGGTACAGATGTGAAATGATAAAAAGCCGTTTGGTTCTGTCTCTTTTCAAAACAAACCGGCTCCTTCACTTCTTCAGCATGCAGGCTCTTAAGCACTGTCACAGCCTCTCCACCCCAGCAGAAAGAACAAACACCGTCCCCATGCTTTCGCTGTTGGAAACCCATCTGCAAGAAATGTGTTTTAAGCTTTGTACATGAATATATTTTTCAGAGTCTCAGGGCTCTTTTGGGGTAAAATGCTGTAAGTAGATTAATTATGATGAGCACAACAGCTGTAAATAAAATGGGAAATAATGTTTAATAGGAATAATTTAATGTTTAACTTGACTTTGTTGTTACTAATCTGTTTTCAAGCTGAATTGCTGTGAAGAGGTGGTCAAAGATGTTCAAGGGCCTCCTACATGCATTTGGATGAACTCAACTCTTCTCTTGGCCTTCATGTTTCTTCACTTTTCTGGATCTGCCCAACTGGAATTGCAGGTAGATGTCATGAGAGACTCTCTTCAGCTTTCCTGGTAGAAAACTGATACCTGTCTCATGATTCCTGTGTGTATAAAGCTAAAGCACATTGCTGCCACACTATTGTCCTTTACCCTTTTTACCTATTGCAAGGCTTCTTGGAAACATGCTCTGTTTTCTCTTCTGTTCTGCTCTCTACATGTTGATACGTTGGAAGATATTAAACAACAAAACAGCAAAGAGGATATGTTTTATATTATTTTGTTTGTAAGAACACTCTTGACTGGTAAATAGCTACACCCTTCATAAGTGTTTTCAATTTTCTCTTTGAAATACGAAACAAGTAATGCTTTCAACAAGCAGTGTCAAGTATTTTTCCTGTTTCAGGATACCCAAATAGTTTGAGAATCATAATGTTTCCAGAAAACATGTTTTGGGCACACTTTCTTTTGTTTTGGTTTTTTTTTTTTAAAGCCTTGCAAAGTTCAAGCTGTGACTATGAAGACATGGCTGTTCGCGATGCTGAATGCTTCATGCTGAGTAGGATGCCTTTCAGTATGGGAACCAATGTGTGATCTATAAAAGGACACTACAACCTTGTAAAGGCGTTTGCATGAGACACTTGGTTTCTTTCTTACTAAATTCAGCAAAAAGCGTCTGGTATAACAAACCAATAGCTTGAAATGTATAAGGAAGAATGATACCTTCAGACACAGGTCAGTGGCCTGGAGCAAGATATCCTTGTGATGGTCATTTCTTGGAAATTAATGACCAGCCCAGGGCATTTCAGTGTCCCTGCTATGTTGCGCCCAGCAGCATCAAATGATCACAAAAAGCTCTTATTTACCAGCTCATGCCTTTTCCCTGGGAGAATTTGTGAGTGCATGCCTGACACTTGGTCCCTTTTCCCAAGTGGGGCACAGAGGCGGGATTCTCCTTGACTTCACCATGGGAGAGCTTGAAAAATTAGGTCCGAAAGTGAGGTGGCCCAGACCAAACTTATTCTAGGCTAACCTTACATCCTCACCACAAACTTTTTGGTCTTACTGTAGCTGGGATGGTTCCCTCTGGATGTGCTGTACTCTACTGTATTGTTCTACACTTCCAGAAAGTGTTATTTCAACCCAGTTTAAGGTCACTTCGAGAGTGGCTGGGCTTGGCACAGCTGATTTCTGGACCCAGGACTTGCTGCTGATCTCAAGTTGTTGGCTGATTATTCAAAACAGTTTATATGTTAAGTCTGAATAAACTCTTCAATTAAGGTCATACTAAGTCAGATTCTAAGGTTAAAGCACTTTGTGGCAAAACAGGCTCTTAGGAACTAGTCATACTAAGAGTAATGATTTGATTAGAGAATGAGAAACAGGACTGGGAAGACAGGAACCTGACCTCAGCAATAAAATGCACATAGTTGCTTTTTCTTTTTCTTCTTGGAAACTGGTGTGCAAAGGTACAATTATACAACGTGGCCAAGATTTCAGCAGGCCAATGCAAACGTTTTGTGCTTTTCCTGACTCTGGGCATCTGCACAGAATTTTGCTTTGCTTTAAACTTTCAGGCCAAATCCTCTCGCTAGCGTGCGGCACAAGGAGGCTGCAACGTGGGCTAGTGCTGGGACCCTCCACTGGGAGGGGTGGAGGTGCCCGTGGAGGTGAACCGACCATGCTGAGCTGCAGCGGTGTTTGGCTCCAACTCAGAATAAGCTTTTGTACGGTACCGATCGATGCAGGACGAATTTAAGGTTATCTGCAAGCAGAATGTAATTTGGAAGAGCAACCAGGGCAGGTAGCCTGGACCACATTGTTGGAGTCAGCTGAAATTGGAGGTGGAGGGAGGTGGTGGGGTTGGGATACAGAGGCAGCCAAACACCCACACGACCCCAGTGCCAACCTTCACTGTCTTTGCAGTGTTTGATTTGTTGTTTCCTTAGAAAACCAGGCTAAACTCCCAGCAGCAGATTGTTTTCAACCTCTCGGTGTCTGAGTTAGAAAGGAAGGGCTTTATCCCAGAAGTGGATACTTCCAGTATCACTGGCAGTGCCGAGCAGTGTTTGCATTCTTGTTATTCTTTCTTCTTACCTTTCTGCAGGAGGAAGTGTGCCCCAGGAGCAGGGGTCATACGCTTGGAGCCTGCTGCTGAAGTGTTAATGTGGTGCCCTCTGGTTTGCTCAGGAGGATGTAGGATGCAGTCAGGATGGCTGGGAACCAAAGGGATAGACACAGAGAGGATGCATCAACAAGGACTACAGTTCTGTGCCTGGTGGGAGCCCTCCATGTGTGCCTGGAGGTCCTGAGGGCAGTACCAGGGAAAAAGGCAGCCTAACCCTCACTGAGCCTGTGCTGAGGATTTGCACATCCTGCTCCCCTTCAGTGGGAGGCAAGTGCAGAGGGGCAGCTAATACGGTGAGAGACGATAGGGGAAACTATCAGACAGACGTCACTGAGGTATGGCCTGTTACGGTTATCCCAGCAGCCACCCCATTTAATTACAGCAAGGTTCTTATAGGGCTGCCATCAGCCCTACAGCAGGAGAGGGACATGGTGCCTTCCTCTGCTGCCCAGCCCTGGTGTGAATAACCCAGCTTCTCTTCCAGGCTGCATAACTGAGTGAAGGCATAGCCCAAGGAAAGTGCCTTTGAGGGCAGTGTCTGCAAACGGGGCACTGTGGTGGGACGGATGAGTCTATTCTTGTTTGCACTACGACTTTGGCAGCCGCAGAGCCATTGCAGCCCATGAGCATCAAAGGGTTCCTGTTTGGATATGGGCAGACCAGGCTTTCCTGAAGGAAAGAGCAGGACCACATTATTCAAAGTTGTTGTGTGTAGTTGAATAAAGCAGCTCGGTGCCTTGCAGGGGAGGTAGGGCCACCATTTCGTGTCTCACCATTTCACACAGAAGACTTAGGTCATGGGAAGACCTCCCAGAATAAATACTCAGAAAACACAAATGTGCAGTAGTGCAAAGTCTGGTGAGAAATAATTATATCACATTAACTGTGTCATTACTTACAAGGTCACCAGTGCTTTAATCACAAAGGGGTTGGAGAGACTGTATGTACCCACTGCGAGAGACCCCCTCCTGTGAAAGACTGCCAGAAGGTGGGGTGTAAGGAGGGCAGAGTATTCCTGGGTGGCTGTACCTCAAGCACTGCATTAGCATCGTTTGCCATTTGTCCATGTGGTCTTACTTGGTCTAATGAAACTATGAAGTATTTCCAGAAACCTGACTTAATTTACCTCCTGAGAGGTTTTGAAAGGTTCTTGAATCCCCATGTCTGCCATGTTTCATGTGAGACAAGTGTGGGTGTTAGAGATTAGGAAAAACAGAAAGGAAAAAAAAAAGGTGGAAATTTTTCCATTAGGAAAAACACCAAACCCAACAACATTAATCAAGCATGACAAACTAAAGATATGTCTGTCAGGGTCGATGGTTGCTCGTAGCTAATACATCAGTGGGTTGCAGGGGTTTTATTTCTGGTAGAGGGTTGAGTGGCTGCAAAGCTGCACATGCCGATAACGTGTGTGAGCTTCTGGAGGTCCTTGCAAGACCCTGACTTTCAGCAGTGCTTTGTGCTCCTTCAAGCAACAACTTTTCAGGAGTAGCTGAGCTGTCATCCACGAGGCAGTACAGGACAAACCCTATCCTCTAAGACTACTTTATGTTCTAAGGAGTGTTTCTCCAAAAGCCTTGAGATGCAGAAAGGAACACACCTTTCTGCTTGTTGGAAGGACAAAAGTAATAGTGATAACACAAAATATTTCATGTGTTCTTTGTGTGGAAGAGGTAAACAAATTGTGTAATCTTAGAAGCCGTGCAGCCAAGTTTGGATGTTGTGTTCTAAAGCATGATTGTGATTGCACCAATTCATTTGGTGAGGCTGCAGGGTAAGATCTACCGTGTCAGCAAACGTTTCCATTTGCTTTACTCAACCTGTTCGCTGAAGTGTCGAAGGACTACATTGAAGCCCAGTGTAACACAAGTTGAGGAGATTTAGACAGAATTTAAACATGTGATTTTTTTTTTTTTAATGTATCACTGGCAGATACTGAGTAATAATTCCACTGGTCTCAGTAGAAGTGTGCTAGTCTGAACACAGCATTTTTCAGGTCCAAATCAGCTTGTGTTTGTGGAAGATTTATGCCATTTTGCAAAGTTTATTTTCTCAAATGAGAAAGAAACATCCAGAAATATCATGACTTCTACAGAAAACAAGTTGGAGTAGGCCAAATAAAACGACAGTCTCCATTTGGCAGAGACAGGAGATGATGCAATTAGCTGATTTTTATTAAGAAATTAGTAGAAAGGTATGAATTTGATATATAGCCTTTTTCTGGCCAGAAATATCACAGCATAAAGAGCAGAAAAGATAAACAGCTAAATGCTTTAGCAAAAAATGATCTGTGTCTATGGTCAGATAATGCTCAATTATAAGACTTAAGAGACAAAAAAGTAGACTAAAATAAATCTTCTTAATTTATTTTCCTTTTCTGTTCTACCACTTTCAAGTTTCCTTCAAATCTCTCCCGTCTGCTGAATTTTTCTCTGGCAGAAACCTGGCCTGGCCTTTCGTAAAACGAGAGCACAAGGGATGCTTTCAAAAATGGCTGATAGTTTTGTCTTGGGACGTTTTGTGGAGACCTTGGAAAATACAAGCTGTGTAAAATCTCTGCCACCGTGAAAACGTGTAAGGCAATCATGGTATATTCCACAAGCACCAGAGTTGGCATATGAAACTCAGAAAGAAACAAAAAACCCTACTGAGGTTTTGAGAAAACCCTGTGTCTCTACATACCCCTCTGGGGTTGGTTTTAGGGGTTTGTTTGCGGGGGTTTTAATTTTTTTTTTTTTTTTTTTTTTTTTTATGTTATCATCTAAACAAGTACAAATAGTGAGGAGAAAGAAAAACAGGTCCCTGCTCGAGGAGGTAAGTATAGCCCCTCCTGCCCTCCCCCCCCTTCCCAGTTGCCGCTGCAGAACAGATACGGGGCTCTGGAGCTCGAGGGCCAGGCAATTGGGGATGCAGAGACCAGAGAAGGAGCACAGCTCATTACCCTAGATGGGATCTCTCATTTTTTACAAGCCACCTGAAGATGTGTCATAAAGAGGTCAGCTCTTAATTGAGCTAAGGGAAGCCTGTGTATGGGAGGAACAAGGAGTCTATTCCAGTTTTAACTGGTGTTTACGGCAGCCACCAGTGACTGGCTGTGTGAGAAGCATCGAGGGAGATGCAGTGCATGTAGGGGTCCCACAGAACCCTCCTGGTCCTGTCATCCCATCTGAAAAGTGGGATTTGATATTTCCAGGTGTTGTCATTACTGCTCTCTCCCTCAGTAACCAAATCCAATAGCTCTCCTGCCTTTATTGTAGATGTATGGGTTTAAGTATGCGTCTTTATGAAAATTTCTCAGAGCCATGGTTGACAAATCATCGTGTGTGGCTGACCCAGGAAAGCCAACATCTGTCCAGAACTGTATTTTCATGAATGTAAGTACATCTGTTCTTGCTGCTACATGTATTTTTGAAGGTATATCAACAAACACATTCTGGTTTGACTTCATGGAAGGCCAGTGGTGTAGCAGTCATCTTTTCATTAGTCAGCCTTACGTCATTTGCTAAATTTAGTAAGCTTTGTTCTGTTCTTCTTCTCTCTTTCATTGGTGAGTTTGCAAAATATTTGGGTTACCTGTGGCAAAGCGTGAAACATAGCTCAGGGTGAAGCCCAAGCTGGCAAAGATTTGCTGCATCAGGGATCTTTGGAATATAGTCCCTTGCGTGACATCTGCAGATGAAAACCAGAGTTGTCTAAGGTCGTGTCACCAGAGGTGACCCTGAGCATTACCTATGCTGCTAAAAGGCAGCTCCTTCCTTGTATTTTTTTTTTTTTTTGAGGTCGTCTTTGGGACTATTTGTGGTGGCATTGCACTGAGGTCTCAGAGTAGAGATGCTTTGCAGTGCCTGCTCTGGCAGCACTTAGTGAGGCTGGGTGTGTGGCTGCAGAGCTCTGTTGACAGAGGATGGGAAACTCTTTCAGAGGTTGCTTGAAAGTGGTTTTTTTTTCGCATTTGGCAGACGCACAAAGCAAACAGACACCAAACATCATTCTCTTGAATGTTATAGCTGGTCCATCTACCAGGGGCTGTTAGAAATGAGAATAAACCCATTGTCCTGAAGGTTTCTCCTGTCTTAAGCCTGGAGAACTCATATAATTTATTTCTCTTACCATTTTTTGACCAAGCCATACTCTGCACAAGATCTTATCATTTCCTCATACAACAATAACTAAATCTTTTCAATTATATTACGATCCTCTATCGGTGGAACTGACCTCCTGTTTGTCTTCCATGCTGCAGCTGCACATGGAGTTGAAAGCTTGGGGAATATTTTCTACAATCTCCGGTATAATTTGCTAGCTGCAGCCCCTGTCAGCTTTACAGCACCTCCCATCTGACCGGGGGATAGATTGCTTCAGGAAACCTTACCCAACGCCATCATACGTCATACAGCCAAACTGATTATTTACATCCTATTTCGGAAAGTGGAGTTTCTGCTGTGCTGGGAGCTCGGTGTGCCCCCCGAGGATTGCCTGGCGCTGCAGGAACGCAGTTGTTGCAAGAATTCTGCTTCTACAAAGCACAGACGCAGCAGGAGACAATTAAAAAAAACCCCAAACAGCCTTTTGGGGTGAGATTTGCAGCTTATGCAAAGGAAGCTTTGGAAGTTGTTGAGGTCAGTAGTGGGGCTTTAGGGGAGCTTCAGCTCCTGCCTCGGTGATATAGTTAATATCCATTCAGTTAGTGAGGGTGCAAAAATCACCCTAATGGTACCGTGCGCCTGAAAGGTGTTAGCAGGGTGTGCTGCAGGGTGGTGCCTGAAGGAAAAGGCAGTGTCCGCCGCTGGCCGGTGTCCTTGGCTCCTCCGCCCGGCACTGCCGCTCACGCTGGTGCCGGTGGGTGCTGCAGAGCTGTTCGCAGCCTGTCAGCGGCTGTCGCAGCAAATGTGGCCTCTAGTTCTGTATGCTTTTTATAAAAATAACTGTTCCCAGACCGGATCACACAATCACAGCTGAATTGCAAACCCTGAAGTTTGTTCGTGCATTAATAGGAAACACAAGTGCAAGTTTTTGATTTTGTAATTCCAGCTCCGACTTGCAGGGATATCAAGTGTTGTTTCCTCCTGCTTCTGATCCACTTTTCTTTTAATTTTCTTAAGGGTGAATGTCGCAAAATCCCAAGGAGAAACAAAACTGCATTTTAATCAAAATCTGACCATGTAGTGCTCGTATTTTGTGCTGCTTGATGCATTCAGATCCTGCTTTCTGCATAACGGTAACCAGCATGGAGTGTTGATGACCAAAAAGTATTTAACTCGTTGCTCTCGCAGGTCAATATGTATTGGTCCCAGGAGACAGGTATCATAGTTGTTATGGGCTCAGTACAAAAACTGCATCGAAAACAGTGTCCTCATGGCAAAATACACCACGTTCTTCTTGAGCATGGAGTGTGTTTGCTTCTGTGCCAAATCCAAGTTTTCCACTGCTTCTGTGGGGCTGATGACTAAGCCAGCATGTTGTTAGTATACGTATTCACTGCTGCCTTCAGGTTGTTTGATGTAAATGGGGGGAGGGGAAATCCTAACAAAGTACCAATTACATACAGTGCTTAAGCCTGAAGAGGTGTTCAGGGTATTGGTTGCAAATAAAGCCGGTTGCTTCACTGCACTTCGCAGCCATCTTGGAGGGCTGCTGGTTACTGTTTTCTGGAAAATGATCTTTATGTCCCATCTTCTGCTGCTGCTTTTCTGGATTAGATAAATTCTTGTTCATACATTGTGACTTCCAAAGTCTTTTTTTTTCCCCAACTGTTTTCTTCTGTCTTCTTTCGAGTTTATTCTCATCACCTTTCCCATCCCCGGATGAAGGCAATGGTTGTGTTCAGCATCCCCGAGCAGGATGGAGTTACCCTGGAGCACTCACATTACTGCACTCCTGCATGAGGTTGGCTTTATCTCAAGCAACTTGAGTCGCACTGGCTCATTTGGTCTGTGGCTCCATCTTGCTCCTGGATTCTTCACACCCAAGCAGGGCCCCTGCCACCAGTTCCTCATTCACACTTGGTTTCTCCTTTCTAAGCACAGTTCTTTGCTCTTTCCTTTGTGCAGTTTGATTTTCATTTCAGCCTGTTTCACCAGTTATTCCAAGAATATTTGGAATTTAATCTTGGCTGGTGAAAATCTTGCAAGCCTTCCTGCTGTGATACAATCTCAGCCTTTACAAGCATGTTCTTTGATTCTCTATCCAAGTCCTAAGCACAAATACTACCTAGAACAGCTTCACGGGTCCACCCCAAGGACCTGCGTCTGAACTGATAAAATTGAGCAGCGTGTTTTGATTGGTTTCCCGTTCCTGTTGCAGTGGTTTTGTCCCCACCACATTTACCTGCATTAGCTTGACAAAATGGTATGCAGAGTCTGCAGTAAGATTCCCAGGGAAACAAATCTCCAGAACTTCCTTTCTGCCCCACACTGGCTCGCGTCCTGTTGTGAACATTATCCAGCTCCTTGTGCAGGAATGCCGTGTGTTTTCGCCTCTCTTGGTAAAAACTGTGGTCTTAACCCAGACCTTTTCTTCTCAGTGTTGATTCTGTGTTTCTCAATGTGTCCCTTTTTTTGAGCAATAGCACTGCTTTTACTTTATTCAGCCCAGGGCTCCGGTCTACTCTATGCTTTACATAGCAAATGAATCCCTTTGCCTTTTTTAGGGGAGAGAGTGAGATGAAAAGTTCCAGCAAAACAGAAAGCAATGGCAAGATGTGGGTTTATTGGATTATTAGCCCTGGGGCATGAAGTTTGCATGATACGATACTCCTAAAGTGGTAGAATCCAAAGGTCATTGAAAGTGTCAGACCTGAGATAGGCGTTACACTGATTTTTTGATGTGCAATCACTGGATCACGTGGTTTATTGGAAGCCATATGTTATCAGCCTGAATTATTTCGCCTTGAATTATAGGCATCTGGTGGAGAGTTTTTTCTTGTTACACAAAATTTACTGTACAATTTTATTTGGTAATTCAGAGCCCCACTGTCAGCCTGTGAACTCTGATGCAGAGAGATATGTTGCAGGGCTGGACTGTAAGGACTTCAATTTATACTTTCTGGGGTGGAAATCCCTTTACCTGAGCAAGAACTGCTAAAATGTGAACTGCCATCGAGGTGTTGTGCAACACAGACAGGATCAGAGCTCACAGCAGAGGAGTTCAGCCTCAGCAGAGTCAAACTCTGAATGAAGGGAATTAATCATCTGGTCCACAGATGCAGCAATTAGATGAATTATCCTCTTTATTCTACTTGACCTTGTATTCCCTCCTAACATGGAAATATACTCCCAGAAATACTTGATATATATGAATTCTACTCAATTTGGGCTAGGAATTTCTTGAATAAACCACAAAACCAAAGGATTCTCAATTTCTGTTTCCATTTCCTAATTACATTTTATTATATAAATGAGATTAAACTTGATAACAATGGAACACAATGTACGAAACATTCAGGGAAAAAATGAGATTGGAAAGGAAACAAGTTTCAACCTTTAGTAGAATTTGGACTTTTTCTTTTTTAAATAAAACCATCTGTATTTATATTTTAAAAATTTGTCAGGGCCAGATGTTGACAAATTGTACTATTTCCTAATCTGTAACCTGGATGGTGACCCCTTTGTGTAGCCAGGCATGTCCCTAGCCTTCATATATCAGAAATGGTATATGAAGCCAGAGAAGGAAACTTACTTTCCAAAAATATATATTTAAAAAAACCAGAATGTTGTATGCTACCTGGATTGAAGCCTTAGGGGAAAAAAAAAAAAAAAAAAAATCAGTCATTTATCCTTGCTGCAATCAGGCAGACTCAGTTAAAATAAAAACCAGGTAGACTAATATACTGTAGACTAATAAAATGTTCTCACCAATCTCATCTTTCTCTAGGGTGTTTTCTTGATTTCAGGCACAAACTGGAGATTGGAGCATGGGCTTCCCTTAAACCTAGAATGCACTTGGATCCTTGCCTTGGTTCACAGCTACCTCCTGATTCTGTTTCAATTTAAGGTACGTTTATACACATACACAAGCAGAAAAGTATGTTTTTAATTCTAGTAAACCCATTCTTATTAAGTAAAGCTAAGGAGGATAAGGATGAAAAAAAAGAAGGAAAAATAGCATATGCTCTCACTTCGGTAATTTGAATTCAACCCCAGCCTAAAACCTGAATCACCTCTTGGCTGTTACTCATAGTTGAAGAAACTGGGGTGCCCACACAGCAGGTTTAAATCAACTGAGAAGCAGTAATTTGTCCCACCATCCATTACCTGCCTGAGGAGCTCATTTTTGTGGGATATTGTGAAGCATAAGCCCATGCGAGACTCTTAAACTTCATCAGCTGGGACCTCTGACTTCAAACGTTTCTGAAGCTGTGCGTTTCTCAGGGCTGAATGTAGGATGGGAATTAGTCACTGCTTCCCATGCTTTTATGTTCCTCCCTCAGCATTTAAGAACCTTGGATCTGAACCAATCCTTATGTTCTTGTTGTCTTTTCACCTCTATTTTAACCTGGGCTAGCTCACGAGGGTTGGGAAAACCGAAATAAAACCAATTTTTTAATTTCCAGAGTAGATAAAACATCAGGCATCCTTGTTCAAACAAAATCCTGTTAAGGCGACTGCAGTTAAACTGAGAAAGGACATGGGATCTGGGCTTTATTTTTAAGTTCTTGCCTCTACAGTGATTCAGACTGTCTTGGTTAAAAAAATTCCGTCCTCCTCTTGCCATAAATCACTGTGTTCTGGCTTTTGTCCCCAGGAAGAGACTGTCTGTTCTGTTGCCAGCGTTATTCCCAGTTTTTTTGTCATAGTTACAGGACTGGATTATCTTCAGGGACAGGCTGTTGCCTTGTGGTCCTTCTAACACTTTTCGGAAGACTGAGGAAACCTTCACGTTGTCAGCGATCTCCTTCCCGTCTCTTCTCTAAACAACTCATTCTCTAGCCCGAGCTGAGCTACAGGAGGATTTGTGTTTTGGAAATGTTTGCCTTTTCTGTCTGCAGTCTACTTAAACATGGGATTGATGGGACATTTGGAGCAGAAGATGGGACAGCTGGTGTCCCCCGGTGCGCTACCGCTGCCTGTGCAACATGTGCATTTATGCCCAGACCCCCCCCCCAGCTTCACACCCTCCAGTTCTCTCTCCCTTCATTCATCTGTATCCAGGTTCATCTCACCCTTCCCTCAGCCTCCAGCTCTTCCCAGCGCTTACCGTCTAGGCTTAACATTTTGTACGTTTAAGGGCCGCCTTTTGCCAAGTATGGAACAGGCAATATTTTCCTTTGGAAACTCTGTCAGGACACCAGGGGTGGCTCATTGAAAGTGCATCTCGGGCAGTGTAATTACTATCAAAATGATGCATATTAAAATATGCAAATTGTGGGCTTGCCATTGCCAAAAAATTGGAAGCCACATATATAAGATTACAGGCTATTCTTCCTTTGTGAGAAGGGTGTTTTTCCTTTCCATTGGCTTTTTTGTTTTCATGTTGAATGTCATCTGTCTGAGGGCTTTAGAAAGCAGCCAGGGGAGTTACACGGTTTCAGAGGCCAGTGCAGTAATTTAAGTAAAGAAGGCATGTGGCTGCGATAGGGAGACAATGCGAGTGTGGGCATAACAGAGTGGGGTGAGCACCTCGGGGTGTAGGTCATCACCACTGCTCTGAAATCCATACAGCCACATTGGTAAATGTAGGAGTTGGGGAGCTCATGCAGAAAAATGCTAAAGCAACTAAATTCGTTTCCAGATCAGGTTTGGAGTTATATAAATCTTGATTGCCAAAAACGTCTCGGTTTTAGTCCCTGGCTTTATCAACAAGCTCTCCACTCATGTTGCACTTCAGGAATGCACGTAAACGCATGTTTCAATGCAGTTACATTCAAAACAACTTGAAAAATGATTTTAAGCTCCATTAAAATCACACAGGGTGTTTGAGGTTGGAGGGAACCTCTGCTCAAAGCAAGATCAACAAGAGCCAGTTGCTCAGGAACAACTTTTGCTGAGGTGCTGATTTTACTTACTTTTTTTTCCTTTTTCCTGACTCAGGACTTCAGTTTTTCTTTCATATCTGAGGTGAATGGGACAGTAGGGAAATTGTGTTTCCCTCCTTTCCTCTCGAAGCCCTGTGTCTGTGTCAAATGCAGTGACAGTTCAGCTCGTTTGCAGACTTCATGCATTCCTGCCAAGATGACAGCAATCCTGACACTAGAGTAACGTTGGAGAAGGAGCAGCCGAAGGAGTCACCGTGACACAAGTCACACGTTCTTGACTTCTGAATAGTTTGTGTCCACCAGTGAAGGCCTCACTTCACATTTTAGTTCATTCTGCCCCCCTGGGAATAGTGTCCAGTGCTGATGCTTCTTTGTCTAGTGGGAGTAAGAATCAGCAGGAAGTGGTGATGCTGCCTCCATACAAAAGTCAGTAATGAGAGGTGGCCACTCAACAGGTGTACTCAAATGTTGGAACAATGTCTTAGACAGGTTGTGAAATCCCCAATTTTGGAGCTTTTCAATGATTGGCTGGACAAGGCCATGAGCAACATGATATAAGTTAGCCCTGTCTTCAGCAGGGAGTCGGTCCTACCACAGGCCCTCTTGAACCCACATTGCTTTGATGCTGTGTTTCTTGCAGCCGGTGCTTGCTGGCCCCATGGTTTCACACCTCCTCAGTTTTACCTCCACACTGATGCCAGGAGTCTGATTTTTCGCAGGGCTTCTTTGCTTTTTGAAATGCTCCACTTGCATTTGATTTCCCCTGCGCTCTCTGAACAAAGGCAGGCTGGCTGGCAGCTGGTGGTGGGGATGGAGGGGGTTGAAGTAGTGGAACGTTAACTCCAGATTATTGTCTGGACTGGCTTAAAGTGCCATCAGGTGTGAGGCTTGGATAGAGATTTGTGGAGTTTGACGCCTTGCCCAGACAGAACTTGAGTTCAATCACTTAAAGGTATGTCCGGCTAGACACAGCCATTGTGTCGAATCCTGGAACAGGAATATCCTGCGCGCTTTCAATCAGAGCCACAGAAGTGTTTGGTTTTACAGGTCACTTCATTTGTTTCTGGCCCTTGCCTATGATAAATATCTCCATCTCCTGTGCTCAACTCTTGCAAAGCTGTTTGCTCAACGCCTGTAGGCGTTCAGATCTACCTGAGATGATTTGTTTTACCTTTTGGCCCAGGTGGTCCAACCCCTGGACTGGAAGGACATGCTTTGTGAGCTTGGCATAAGCGGTATTTATTTGAGTCTGCCCTCTTGCTCATTAGACAAAGCCTGTGGTGGAGAGCGCATATCTTAGCAATGGCATCAAGAGGTTTTATTTGGAGACAGATTGAGATTTAGAGTGTTGCTTTTGACTGCTATAAATGAAGCTGTTTTCTCTTGGCACCATTATTTATGCTGTGATACTACTGCATCAGTAAAATACACGGTTTTGACAGTATTAGCTGGTGATCCCACCTGTCTAGGACTGTGGCCAAAGCTCCTCCATGACCTGAGCTGTCACTGCTGTGGCTTTCCTTTAGTCTTTACATCACAGCAACAGCCACCGTTGGGGCCACAGTGTGAGCATACAGCCCAGGGTGACTGCCAGAAATATGCACGTTGTTTCAGCTGTGCCAACACACAGACTGACCTGTCACTGCCATCCTGCCTTCTCCGGACACCAGTGCTGTCACCCCAACACCGGAGGTGCAGCATATATCCCCTTCTTGGCAGCACAGCTGAGGGGGCTTGTGGCCTCTTGCCTGCTGCAGAGCTGCCTTCATCAGGAAAGCCGCATAGGTAGCAAAGTATGGCCATTTTAAAGGCCTGGAGAGGCCAGAGTATCCTGTCTCGGGCTTGGCAAGACACGGCATTGCAGCACATTCCTTCACCGTTTTAACTCTGGGTTGAGGCTGTACAGCCAGACGATACTGGCAAGGCAACAGAAGTTGAGTTTGTGTTTTTTGGTGGGGGAATAAAGATTAATACCACCAACTGTAAACTTAGGGTGGGGGAATTTTAGGAGAGCAAAAAATGTCCTGACTCTGAATTGTGCCAGAAATTAATATCCCAGTCCTTGCAAGAAATACAGTGTTGTCTTTCCGGTATAGCCAGGGTCTAATAGTTACCTCTCATCTGAAAAGAATAATATCTCTCAGGCAGCATATCCGATCAGACTTGGATGGCTTTGCTCTTAGGTACAGGTGTCTTGACTCTGTTATTGAATCTGCAGGGTGGAAGGAGTCCAAGGTTGAACGGAGCATCATTCCCCGGCAACGCGTACCAGATGTTAGAGAAATGAACGCAAATGGAAGTCAGCGTTCCCTGGGACGACGGTATCAAGGTATTTCCTAGGCTTTTATTTCATTGCTGGGAAGTGTATGTGTCCTGCATTTCAGTTACTAATGGGCTTTCACTGCAGTTTGGGGAGAACAGGTGAGAATTTACACTGTAGCCAGCTCTTAGTAATTAAAATGAGGGGTGACAACATTAAAATCTGAAGGGGTGAGTCCAGTCAGAAGGATGAGTGGTAGGAAAAGAAGGGTGCTGAATGCTGTCATCTCCTGCATGTCCGTCGCCAACCTGTCAATCATGGGTATGTCCGTGCAGGCTCTGACAGGTGATTGCAGTAAGACAGTGCTGCTAGTTCTGCCTCACAGCTTCTTTTCACCAGCCCCACCAGAGCTTCACATAATTGCCTTCGTTTTGTAAAGCTGTCATGCTTTCCGTGATCCTTCTAAACCAATTTTTCTGCTGATCTTCAAGCAGTTGTTAGTAGGTTGTGATTGCTTTTTGTGGGCTCGTCGAAAAAGCATGGAATTGCAAGGTAGTCCTCATCCCCTCAGCCCTTCAAACTAACCGACATTTTTTGGGAGAATCTTGGGTAGGATTTGCTTAGGACTGGGCAAGTGTGCCATGACTACCCTTAGACATAACTGGTTTAAGTGCCTCTGCACCAGTGTAGTCCTGAATGCAGCATCCTGCTCAGGATGTGGGGGAGGAATGTATTGACTATGAGTAAAGAACCTAAAAATGTGCTATTGAATTCTCTATTGCGATTCAGTTACCATAAACAGTAATTAAAATAGTTACTGGGCTATCCACTGGCATGAGGAACATTACATACTGTTAAGTTTTCCACAGGCAAAGAGCCAAACTCAGGTCAGAGTCAGACGATGCCTTTTATTTCATGCAAAGGGAGTCACAAACATCAGACTTGCCTGCAATGAGTTCCCCCAAGACATTCCTCACTCGAAATCGGGATGCCTTCCGCTCCCGGTCCTCTGCAGCGCACAGTAGGACCTGCAGGCTGTAGAGTATGCGCAGGCGAGTGACAGCCCCTCTGGTGTTGGGACACATCATTGCAGCCGCCTTCATTCCCAGCAAAGTAGTATCTTCTGTTTCAGAGAATCATTCCGGTTGGAAAAGACCTTTAAGATCATCAGGTTCAGCCCAACACCGCCCAGCCCGCCACTAAACTGTGTTCCCAAGTGCCTTGTCCACGTGTCTCTTCAATCCCTCCAGGGATGGTGACCCCACCACCTCCCTGGGCAGCCCGTTCCAACGCCTGACAGCCCTTTCCGGGAAGAAATTTTTTCCTAATATCCAATCGAAACCTCTCCTGGCACAACTTGAGGCTGTTTCCTCTTGTCCCATCACTTGTCACTTGGGAGAAGAAACCAAACTTAAACTCATCTTCTCCTTACCAGAGCAGGGCTTTTCCCCTGCAAACGTCCTCCCATCCTACCTGACTCAGGCTTGCTAAAGTGACCTCAGGTGCTTTGGGTTGAGAAAGGAGGAGGACAAAGGTATAACCAAGCTTTGCAAATACCCCTTTGGGAGAACAGAGCTGGTGATTCATCCTCCTGCCCCTACACTGAATCTTCTGAGCCTGCCATTTCCACCTTTATGAGTAACAAGAGCAGTGCCAGCCCCCAAATGAATGGTTTAAAAAGTAATACATTTTTAAAATCTAATACCTTTCCTATTCTTACTAGATAGTGTCTTCTCCCTGGGGAACTATTAGTTTTCCTTCTTTCATGCTTTGCTTTTAAAGCCAGAATCAAAACAGCAAGTGTCAGCTAATTTATTCCAGAACGTGGAGCTACACTGATATGCCGAAGGTCCCAAAGTGCCTGGAAAGGTCATGAGAAGTGATGCCAGTGGGGAGAGTCTTGCTCCCTGTTTTCTCCAGTGGGTTTGCTCCCCTGTGTTCACTGCACACGAAGGGCCTGGGAACAGTCCCTGTGCCACAGCCATTAGGGTTATATCACTGAAGGGTGAGGGTGGGCTGTACTGAGAAGACTTTGCTCCTGTTGGGGCCCCTGAAAAGTATTTTGGATCTTGAGCAGTTTCAAAATCTGGATGTAAAGTGCTGAAACACCTCATGCCTTTTAGCTAGGTTTCCTCCTGAGCAATTGAGATGCTTGCAGAAATGGTGGACCGTCCTGAACTCAGCAAAATCCAGCCTCGAGCATGTTCAGGGACCTTGTAGAGAAACTGAGGCATTGGGAGGGTACGGGCAGGGGTGCCAGCAGAGCAGAGGGCTCAAGCCCAAACTCCTTACTCTAGCTGCTAGTCTCTACAGCTCCTAGTACTGTATCTGCTGGTGATCTACAAGATTTACATGTAAAGGTGCTGCAGTGGGAGGGTTCATATAAATAGGTTAGATAGAAAGGTTTGCTTAAAATCAACCATCAGACTCTGAAGGTTAATATTTTCCATCCCAAACAACTGTCGGAGCATTCAGCTCATATAAATCTCAGCTCCATGTTCAACGCTGTTTCAGCTGACGCTACGGCAGAGCGGTTATTCGTTTCAACAGATTTCTAGAGGAAAGCTTGGTGGAAAAAAAAGTAGAAATGGGCAAAAGTACAAAACAAAACAAAACAAAAAAGCCAGAAGATGCAGCCAAGACATCAGTGATAAAGTGGTGCAGAAGAGACAGCCGGAGCCTTGGACTGCAGTGCAGGACATTGTGTGCTGGAATCAGGAATGGCTCCAGAGAGATCAATATTTGTTGCCCTGCCGGTCCAAATGCCAAAGCACTGTGTCACCAAAGGGGAGAAAACCCACTGTCTAAATCTGCGGAGAGTGAGTGGTAGGGTGTGACGTGCAAGATAGCAGGGGATAATGTAATAAGTCTGTAAAAAAGAAGATATATAGACCATAACACGGCTATTTGGTGTCTGGTTCCACCCCCCTCCCTGACTCTGCCTTCTGTCTGTGCTTCTGTGCTTTTCTTCTATGTTTCACCCTCCCTTTATTTGAGTATTTCCTGGCCTTTGCAAGCAGAGCTTGTTTTCCCTCTGGGTGATCATGCCAGCTTCTTTCTAGGGCCTGGCTGAAGGTAACCTTTTGTCCCAAGCAAGGGATCACGGGGCTGTTTGTCTCTCCTTTTCCCAGGTTTTTCCAGTGTTGTGGCGAGAAGAAGCAAAGAAACTGCTTTGCTTTCTCCCACGTGTGGCTGGAGGTGGATGAAGGCTGCGAAGACTTAGCCTCTGTGTCTAGGCTGAGAAGGCCATCAGTGCAGTTGATCAAGGGGTGAAGGTAGGTCCTCTCATCCTCATCTGGTTCAGGAGAGACCCTGGCCAAGAGCCTGTGGGTCTTGGGGTCACACAGTTCCTGAACCACCACAACTACACACTACCTGCTTACTCAGGGGTTGCAAAGGGCTTACTACCCATCTGTAAACCCCAAATTTCTGCTCTACTTATTGGAGCGCTCATTAAATGTCATCTGGACTGCCCAATGGCAGCAGTGTCCGACTTAATCTGGAGATACTCATCAGAATTTGTTTGATATGTCACACATTCATAACAGGTCAGGCTTCAGCAACTTCTGGGTTGTCTTAACTCAAACATGAGTATGTACTTTCAGCCACAGAATTAGCTTGCTCACCAAGTTCTTACGCTGTCTGGTGGAGGCTTCTGTGTGGCTCTTTGGCTTGCAAACCTGACTTTGGCATGGTGATTAGATGACAGAAAGGGTTTCTTTTTGCTTGGAAGAGGCTACCATATGATGATAAGGGGACCAGAAACTCATTGCTAGGTTAACGTCAGGCTGCAAGCTACAAAGCAGCTGTTAACGTAAGGAAATACTCATACTCAACCAAAACCAGACTTCACTGGGGAACAGAGGCAGACAGAGGGTAACCCCTGCAAAGAAACACAAGGTGAGACAGTCCCAGGAAGAACGGATGAAGGTGTCAGCAGTCTGCTTTGGTGCACTGAAATCAAGGGCACATCAGCTCTTTCTAGCTGCGAATGCTGAACCTTAGCAAAACGCTGAAATTAATTTTTAAGAGTGCTTGGTGTCTAGCCAAGGAACTTTTCCTTGCTAAAACTTTTCCACTATAACTGGCAGAACTGTAACCGCGCACGAAAGGTTGCGCAGCGCTGTCTCCTGGTGTGCCAAACAACAGGGAAAAGGCAAAGAGCATCCCAGACGGATCACAGCAAGCGTTTAGATGAAACAGTTCCACAGCTGTAGATATACCTGCCATGAACCTCTCCACGTACCGGGTGTAAGGGCTGTGGCTCACTTCTTTCAGTATTTACCAGACAAATATCAAGAAGTCCAGCTACAAGAGATATCAGCAGAAGAAGTCGAGCCTTTGGTTTGTTTTAGAAGTTGCTGTTATATTGCATTTCTTCTATGGGTAGGGGAATCTTTCCTGCATTGCTCGTGGAAGCCGTTTCCTGACAAGTCGCTGCAGACTAACAGAGCTCCTGTATATTTGTGCTGGTTTGTAGCGCTGAGAAGTTTAGATGAGGCAAAGCTCTGGTCGCATGTAATTTGGAAGGATCACGGCTCCCACTCCTTGGCACAATATTAAAACCGAAAGAAAGATTTCTGTCAGGTTCTAGAGAGTAATTTAATGATTTTTGTTACCCACACTCAGCAGGCACAGCAAAATTTAGGTAGATAACCCAGATCTCAGTATCTCCTCCCTGTCCTCCCCATCTGGTTTTCATCTGTTCACAGAAAGATGATAGTAGTCTTTTGGGAGAGGAAGAGAGAGAAACTAACACCAACAAGATAATTTTAACGGGGGTATGGAGGTCAGAAGAACATCTTAAAGTAATAAGTAAAATGGAGAGATGCATTAGCTGAGGCAACGAAATCTTTGTGGGAGAGGGTGAATTCTCTTTCATGTTACTGAATGACATTTTTCCCCAAAGTTTAAACCAGTGATGCCTTCTACTGGAACTTGCTTTCTGTGACAGGTTTATGTTGTCTTTCAGATTAGATAGTTTTCACTGAATTTATAGAGAATAGTATGGGGTTTTTTTTAACGTTTAGACTTACTTCAAGTAAAGGGAAACAAGAGAAAGGACTTCTGTACAAAAGCTTGGAGAAATATACAGCTGTAGAGCAATTGATTTAAAGTTCAGACATGTAATGCTCTCTGTAATTTACCTACCATAAATTTTAAACTGATCTTACAGTTTTGATTATATACTTTTTATGATGCATTTCATGCCTCGTTTGCAGGCAGATTTATAGTCCTTACACAATGCTAGATGAGTGACTCCACATGCTTCATGTCAACAAGTTCCTTTTATTCCCCGCCCCCCCCCCCCCCCCCCCCCCCCCCCGAAACTTCTGCTGGTTAAAATTCAGGCCTATTGCAGTCAAAGCGCATTTGCTCTTGTGATTTTTGAACTTCTTTTGGTCATCCCAGAGAATTTGGTGTAAATAGCCATAAGTGTTTTGACTCTACGGATGGATGGCAATAAACAAGGGCTGGTATCCCTAGAAATTGCAAAACTGAAACTGGGTCTTTCTTCTTTATATATATGTTGTGTTGACCACCTGAATTTTGGCATGATTAAAGGACAAGGTGAAGCCTATCTAACCTACGAAGTGTCCTTTCCAAACCAATCTCACCTATGGAATCAGAAAGAGGAGAGAACAATGCTGCTCTTTACAGGCTAACAGATGTGAAAATATCTACAGAGACAGAGTAGCCAACAATAACCTAGCACAAATCATGAGCTGTTGGAAAGGAAACTACCTTTACACTGGGCTTTGAATAAATGCTGTGGCTTGGAGACAAGTACAGATTTTGCCCAAATGTTCTGGCTGATGCTTTCCCTTTGATAGGTCCCATAGGATGGCCCCATCACCATCCTTGCATCATGACACATGTCAAAGCCAGAAACAGTAAGCAAAACACATGCTTGCTTATATTTATTTCTGAATAAACATGAGTTTATTTATACTCATGTCCAAACCTCTCAAGAGCTAACAAGGTCTTACTAAGGCTGCTGGGACAGGGTTACCCTTTGGCATATTCATAAACGTGGGACATGCGGAAGCAGGAGGAATCTGCCCAGGATATCACATCATAGCTGGATATAACCACAAGGCCAATGCACATTTTACATGCACTGTTACACCTGACTCACACAGGATGTGGCTTTTTTTTTTGCCAGCTTGCCCTTCACAGTGGAAATTTAGGTTATTAATCCCTCAAGGGGAATAAGCATCTCCGTGGGGTGTTGCAAGGATGGTGGCTGTACCCACAGCACAAGGAAATGAGTGGCTGAACCGAAGGGAGGAAGGGATGATGCCTTGATCATCCCAGCAGGCCATCCAGCAGGGATGTGTTACAGCCTGACAGAAAAATCCATCTCCTGTCCTTCATGCATGGGGAGAGACAGGCATATTGCTGAGACCTGCTGGGATAGTTAATCCCCTGATAGGTGTATCAGCCCTTCAGAAGATGGTGGTTGGTGGGAGAACACCTAGACTCCAGCAAAATTTTACCTGGTGTGTTCAGTGAGGCAGAAGTGTTCCCAGCATAGCCTATCCTGGGGGTCGTTCTTGTTTTCCAAGCTGAGAGTGCTTGGAGGTAGCAGCAGTGAAGGGATGTTGTAAACAGGTTGGTAGATGCACTAAGTGCCCAATGAAGCCAGGAGCCCTGGCCCATGGCAGCGATGCTCCCTGCTCTCACGGAGCCGCTCGCCAGCTTGCCTTGCTGTGGAGCCCAGCAGGCTGGGGTAGGAACGCCCGGTTTTCAGGGAGCTGCTTCAGGAGCAGAGATTTACACTGTGTTTGACAAGAAGCAAGCCTGTTTCAGCAGCTCCTGTTAGCAGCTGGCGTGCTGCAGGGAGGCGGCGCCCATTCAACTGCTTGTTTTCCAGTCCCACACGCTTTGGTTTGGCTCTGGGGATCAGGTGCCCAGAGACTCAGGGAATAGCCCCTGTTCAAGGACAGAAGACCTTGTTAAAATATTTTATTTCTATAAAAATGACAGTGACTTCTTTGAGGCTGTTGCCTGTCCGTTCATGACGCAGAGCTAAGAACCAATTCCTCATTTGCAGCATATTTCTTTTTATGACCTGAAAAGCAGCACACAGAGCAGCTTAAGGATTTTCTTTAGGCAGCACTGATTTATCTCACACCCACCCTGCACCCCCAGAAACAGTCTATCTTCTGTTCTTTATTTCTTTAAACGTGGCCTTTCCAAAGTGCTCTCTATAGCAGCCAAAATGCTGCCCCTCCATCCTCTCACTACTTCGCATCCAACCCATGAGACTCAGTGCAATTAGGACCAGTTATTGTCTCCTGCGATCCTCATGTTGCTGTGGTGATGGGGCTGTCAGTGGCAAAGAGAAACGTGGTTGGCTTCCCCCAAAGCCGGGTTTTGGACCTTCACATCTCCTTGTCACAAGGAACAAAGCACTTATCTATTCTTCTGCTTTTTGTTTTCCTGTGGCATGTTGTATTTTTGTGAGAGGGTCTGGGCCCTTGTGCCAGAGAGTTATTTGCTGTGTAGGCTGTTGGAGTGACTGGGAGAGATGCTGTGGAAACCCTTCTGCCACTCACCTATTAAAATGCAAAAAGAGAGGATTTGAGATTATTTCCAAACTCCAAAAGAAAAAAAAAAAGTTTGGGAAAACCAGGCTCTGGGTCACATATATCATTGACCTCATTGCTAACTCCTCCTGGTGTTGTCTCTCTGCAGTCGCTTGCTGTTGGCCCCCATCAATGGCTTTGTCATACTCCGGAGCCTCTGTTCTCCTTTGCTCTCTCATCCCTTCTCATTAGGCTGAGCATGGGATTTGTCAAAACCTTTCTCTCAAAAGGTTGTCAAAACCAGTGAAAGTGCTTTTGACACGGCTTGAAAACAAAAGGTTCTTTGTTTTCATTTCTGTGTTTTTCAACAAAGGTCCAACCTTTTCCACAGCGGGAAGAAATGTTTCCAGTCCATTTCCCTAACAGCTGTAATACCTTGTATGTTCTCCTTTCCTTCAGATCCTCTCTTAATGCGATCTCTAGAAATCTTCTCGTGTTCTTCCCAGGAAGCATTGCATCTCTCTCTTAATTTTCTTGCGCTTCTTTTTTTCCCCCTAATCTACCTTGAGCTGTAAATTCTTCAGGGTGAAGAAAAGGGCTGCATTTTGGCAGTCTTACTTTGATATCATTGACTTAATCTGGGTTAGATCCCCAAGAATGAAAGCAGCAGGCATTCCTTTCTGCTCCGTGCAAGATGGCATGTAGAGAAACTGTGGCTTCTAATATTTTGATTTTCAAGAGAAGGATGGCTTAAGGACAGAAAAATCTGGTGTTCCTCAGTCCTCTGCTATGCAGCTGCCCATCATCATCAGATGTTTTCTTGGCATTATTCCTTTAAAATAAATAACGATTAGCTCCCCAACCAGCTAGAACCAACTAAATGCTTGAATGTATTGAGACTCCTGTGGTTTGTCCCTCACCCAAAAATCTCTCCAGAGCTCCTGAGCGAGCTAAAAATGCAAATGTTGAATTGGCAGTATCCTGCACTGGAGGAGGATGAGATCTTCATTACAGACTTACCTCTTTTCCTACTGATTTCTCCTAGCCCGTCACAGCTTGCTAGCCAAAAGCAGAGGCTCTAGGATGAAAGCTGTTATGACTGCAGCCTCTGAGGTATGCAGAGGAAATGGTAAAATATGTGTGCGAAATGTATGCAAGTGCAAGCAAATCAAGATTTATGGAAATAGGCATTTATAAAATAATGGTCTTCACAGCCTCTACTTCCCTGCAGCGATGGAGTTTTGGCCATGCTTCTGTCACAGTAATAGTAACTCTGAGCATGTTTATCAAAGTCCGAGGGCTCACGTGATCCAAAACGTTTAGAATTTGTGAAAATCTTTGAATTTTGATCTTTTCTGTTAGATCTACATGCACAAAAAAACATTACTCAAGTCCAGCAGTAATGGAAGCAAAGGTGGTGGTGTTATCTAGTCCAGCTTGGATAGATGTGAATTTGTTTCTGTTCAGTGGTGTTCCAGGAAAAGTGGCAGAAATGAGAGATGTAGAGACGATCTTGCCTATTATTATATGATGAAAGTCCTATTTCTTTCTTGAAACGTCACTAACATTTCAAGACTGCTTTTCCACAGAATGCTAGCAATATTTGATCATTTCCAACTGGAGGAATATATAAAATAACAAAGGCTTGTTACACTCGATAGTGCCTCATGGCTGGTGGTCTGGCAGCTGTTCAGATGATGCATATAAAGACTTAGAAGAAAGCATCTTGGACAGTTTTAAAAGCCTTTCTTAGAAATGGATATATGTGTGATTCAGTTCACTTCTTTTTCCTCAGCCATGACAAATAAATGTTACCAGTGTCGGGCAGAATAGTCCTGGTGAAGGGCAACGGCAGCTTGTTCAAAGAGGGATTACAGCTGAAACCTGGAAGCTAAGCACTGTCAGTCCTGCCCTTGGAAGAGGGGAAATGTTCTCAGAGAGAGGGATGTGACATAAAAAGAAAACCCAGAGTGTTTCCTGCTCTCATGCCAAGTTCTTTTCCCCTCTCTTGGAGAAAGATCGACCCCTTTCCGTGGGGAGAGCTGTACAACCCCATAAAGGAACAATGGACCCCTCAGTCATGCCAGATGAGATTCTGTAGCCATTTCTTTCTCTATGGGATTTTTGTCAAGGATCAGGGTAATGAATGACCCATCTAATTAATCTCATGTTTGAATTTTTCAAAGCAGCCAGTGAAGACTAAGTTATGATTGCATGAGTAACTGCAGAAGGAAGGAGGTACATTGTGGTGTCTGCTGCAAGATCTGTTTTTCTGGAAACAATGACTAATTCAGCTTTTTCTCATGTACATCCAGGCTGCATGCATGAATCAGTGCTGACAATCAGCAAACTGCAACTCTTTACTTTTTGCTTTCTATTTTGCCTTCTGGACTGGGAGGACCCGATCGGTTACCTCTTGCACATATCCGTTGCGTAGCTGCAAGTGATGAGGAGCACCGGGGCAGGTGAGACCAAAGGTCCTCTGCTGCCTGCACAGATTTCTCCTTTACATGTCACCACCTGAAGACATCGCAGGGGTCATCTGAAGTCAGTTTTCAGTCTGACACAGCATTAGATTGTCTAGTGTGCTTGGTCTGTGAAACATGATCACTACATCAAAAGTGAGTATGACTGCTGTTACGCGTTGCACATCTTGAATTTCAGATGGCCTACAAGACCTCATACCAATCACTTGCCAGTACTTAACCTGCACACAAAAAATATATTGCAAATCATGGCAAATCACCCTGTGTGCCTGTAACCTAAGTAGTTGGTTCAAAAGGAAGCATAAGGCTTCCTATTGGCTTTCTGGTTCTCTGAAACCTACCCCAAACCATAATATCTTTCGGTTGAGGTTACTGTCCCGGAACCACAGCTGTGGAGGTATGAAAGCTGGGGAGGGAGCAATGTCGGTGCAGTGCCGTGCTCCTCTTGGCAGGCCTTTGCAATCCCAGTTATCCCTGGACCTGTGGGCTTTCTGGTTCTCTGGATTCTAACCCTAACCGTAACCCTAAGAGTTGATGCCCACGGTTTCCGGCCACGGCCCCCCTGGGTTCTGGCTAGGAAAGCTGGGGAGGGAGCAATGTCGGTGCAGTGTTGTGCTCCTCTTGGCAGGCCTTTGTGATCCCTATTGTCCATGGACATCTAGGCTTTGTGTTTTTCAGAACTCTAACCTCTACCATAACCCTAATATTTTTGGCTTGAATCTGAAGTTATAGTTTTTAATCGTGGGTTGCCAACAATCATGCTTAAAAGATTTTCTTACTGGTGTTTTGGCCTCTTGTTAATGATGGGCTTTGTTTCTCAGCATGGGCAAACAGCAGTCCAGAGTTGCACCCAGGACTCTCTAATTTTCTGAGGATTGTCGCCATTTGAACTGAGTTTAAGCAAATGGGCTACCTCAGGGAAATGCAGAGTGTTGATGAAGTCTAATATGTAAGTTCTGAAGTGCATCTTACTCTTCTCATTCCGCTCTCTGAGCAGCTTATCATTGAGTTTTGCTGCTGTGTGCTGAATTTCTTGGAAGTGTTTAGCTAACAAACAGCTGTAACTGGTAGTCTCCAACTTCTAACAGGCCCTGTTGATCTTTCTTTTTTTCTTGTTTTGTTGCAATCATTCCTTTTTCCCTCACAATGCTCTGAAACCCTTTTACAAATTATAACTATTTTTTGCATAATCTTATGTACAGCTACATCAACTGAGATGATATAAGTATGGCAGGATCAGATAGTGCATTGACATTTGGCAGAGGGAGAGTAAAAAAATAGGGTGAAAACCTGGCCACAACAATGCCCATGGAAATTCTATATTTAAGTCTAATTTCCTAGGGAAATGAGTATTATGGTACCCATCTCTCTAGCTCTCATAATTTCTTTAAGGCTTGAAACAGAACAGTGCTGGGAAATGAGACATAGCTACAAATATACATTTGCAATATGGCAGAAGTGGAGATGTTTTTAGGTAAAAAAAGACACTTTCCTAGGACTGAGTACAATTAATGTGGTATAAATACCTTTATTTGAGAACCTGGCAGGCCACTCTTTGATTTACTTGAGCTAAAAAATGGTGAGTGTGTTGTAGTTCTGGATAGTTTTGTTTCAACCTTCAATAAATATTAAACCTTTCTGAGCATCTTGGCACAAAGGTGTTGTGCTCAAAGTGTCATTCATCCCTGAGAGTACTGTATATTGCCCTTTTTCTGCAGCATTTGAATGCAGCCATGCTGCAGAGCTGACCAAATGCTCCAGAAAATAAAAAAGATACCGTTATTTCAGCAAAGGTTTTCCTCATTTTCAATCTCCATCTCTCCTTGGTGGGGTTTAGGATTTCCAAGAATTTGGAAGGTGTATGGTTCAGCAAAAGCATTTCCTCAGATGAGATGATGCTCATTCTTTGGTCTCCTTTAAAAATATTATAAGAAATTGCATTGGACCATGAAACTCAGAATGTTAAATTAGAGTCTTTCTTACACAAATAATCCAGGTTTTAGGGATCTTTTGATGCTAAGTGGATTCTTTGGCATCAACTAGTTTTGTTATGGATGGAGCCACTGCAGAACCACATTCGAAAAGGATATTGTTACAACACTTTCAGTGTCAACAATGCTACTTGGAAAGGAATAATGTATTCCAGATGGCTATTAAGAATGTCTGTTCTTTGTAGAAGGAAATTTTTTTGGTGTTTAGTTGATTTATTCTGATAAAATTTGGGTTAATTTAGATTTCTGTCATAGTCAGTAAACATGAAGATAAAGTTATTCCCAGAACAGCCAGTCTGAAAGGCTACTTTCATTGAAGTAAATTAGATAGGTTTTCATATTGGTTTTATTTCTTTTATCTCAAGTATGGTGCCTAATTTTTCTTCATGAAAGAGAAAGCAGAGTACAGTTACTGCCGACATCAAAATTGTTGGATTATGTCCAGGGCTTTTCCATACCACTGGTCAGTAATGAGCACACAGTTACATGGATAAATAAGAGGGTGTAATAACAGCCACTGATAAAACAGATGAGATTGAGGTGTTTGAATAAAACGAATCTCCATTTGTGTTATATATCACACCAGTGTTTCTCACCAGACCTGTGTGTTTACGTTGGGTGCCAAATTGGAGCTGAACTGTTTGAAACAAAATCAGAACAATATTCTAAATTTGGCTTTGTTCTCCTGCTGACCACCTTTGTGGAAAGTCTAGATGCTGTCAGATCAAGCTATAGTTGCTCTAAGTTTACAAGGGTGTGGTTCCTATGGGCTCTGAATCACCGTGTCTCTGTATGCTCCTCCTTTATCCTGGTCCTCTGATAACACTGATGGTCTGCATAACAGCGCTGAGGACACAGTATCTCCTTCCCATCACTGATGTACTTCTGTACTGAATTATCCCACACATGGGGAATAACAGTGGGTGACACAAGGCTGATGCCATCCCTGGATAGTGCCAGTGAGCTACAGTGCAGGTAAAATGTTACCTAGCCAGTCTTGCACGGGACATTTTTTTTAATCCCACTCTGGCTTTCTGGTTTGGCAGGGATTTCTGTTCATGGTTTTATGCCTGTCCCCAAGCATGACAGCATGAACAAAGGCTGTTCATGAATTGCTTCAGCTTTTTATTGTCTGTTCTTCTTAAGACCTGATGTATCTGGGCTGTCTCCCAGCTTCCACTTAGGCCATTGCTTAGGTCCTTTGGATCAGGTATTCACAGGCCCCCAGGGGCACTGAGAATCATGGGGCATGGGGACAGCAGTGGGGTTTGAGCTGGCTGAATCTGGATGTTGCTTCTGCTGGGCAAAGTCCATGGTAACCTCCATCGATAGACCTCAGCACACACACCTGCTCTCTGCAGCTCCCTCTCAGCCGTTCCCAGCAGCATCCACCCATCTCTCCAGCCATTTCATTTTCTCTTGAAGAATTCATTTTGCTTTTGTGGGTTTCTCTATCAGGCTTTAGTTAAGCTGCTCACAAGAAGGCTCTTGCAGACATTCCCCAGAGCTGGGGGCTTCTGAGCATCAAGCAGTGGAGGAATCTGAGGAGGTTTGTTAGTCCTGGATGATCAGATTCCTGTTAAGTATTTGAAATAGATCTGCAGCCGGTTGGTTAACAAAATATTATGCTCAGAATAACTACCTGAGCTACCTCGCCAAGCCGAAGAGTCATAGTAGGGTTCCAGAAAAGCCAATATTAAATCCAGAGACATCAATATTAGTGAAGTAGGACTAAATTATCTCCAGGTGGCTCTGGCTCTAGCCTGAGGCACAGAAATAAGTAGCTCCCTTGAAAAGAAGAAAAGATGAAGGCTGCGTTAATGAGGACCATAGCAAAGCCTGTACCTCAGGTCACGTTCTTTTTCTGGTCCTATCAGGTTCAGTCACTGACCATGTCTCAGCTCCCATCACTTGCCTGCCAGCCATTCCAGTTTCCTTGGCAGTGAGGAGGACAGCCAGTGCCACTGTCAGAGTGTCAGAGACGTGAGTTGCTCCTGCTTCCAGTGGTCGGCTGGTGTAGGTGACAAGCAGAGATTCCTTGAAGCGTGTGTTGTTCTTGATTCCTTTAGCTGGTTTTAACTCTTAATGACATACTAAGCACAATGAGAGCTTACTACCAAGTGCTTCTGTCCTCACTGGCCAGCATCATTCGGTGTGAGTCCTGAGATATATGGGGGAAATGATAGGTAAACACTGACCATTACTTTATGCTAAATGTGGCTTAGAATAGCAACTTATGAACAAATTATCAACCTGGATATTTGGAAACATTCACTGTGCCTTCCTGATCAGTTCTTATGACAAAAGTGGTGTTAGAAGAAACAGGGCTTTCAGGCATGAGCTGTTAACTGCTGTGACAGGTAAGCTCTGCTCTCCCATACACTGTCCTGATGCCACTATTAATTTCAGTTAACATCTGCAGGTTCTTTGGAAAAGCCTACTTGCCACATGAATCTATGCATAGAAGTAACCACACTGAAAATGCCTGTGTTTACTGATGCTTCACTTTTGATTAGAGGCTCTTTCCTTTTTTTGAAAGCTTCGTGAACCCAAAAGGTCCAACCTGGTGCAATGCTTTGGGGGAAGAGATGTGTGAGAGGCTTTACTTTTTAATGATGACATGAAGAAAGATAGGAAAAGCTTCCTAACTACATAAAGGTGCAGGAAGATGGAGCTGTTTATAAAAGCGCTGTGTAGCACTTCAGTGTGTATTGCTGGGCAAAGTGGATATGGGTATAATGAGGCATGGAAAATATAAATTCAGTTGGCTGGAATCACAGGGTGAGAAATTATCCCTATGGGAAGATAGCAGGTGGATTAGTTACTGGGCTGCATCTGCAATCAGCAATTAAAGGAAAACATCTGTTTCACATCATCCATTTCAGCTTTTCCAGGATACTCCTCCAGTTTCTCTCTCTGATATTGCAACCTGGAGACAAGTAATGTCTCTAATGAAGCTGTGCAAATATCATGTGTTCCTCTGTGGAAAGGAGTGGAGATGGCCAGGAGCAACAGGGCACAGTAAGTAACATCCGGAAACACCCACTGACTCTCTTGTTTTATTTTCTATTAGATTCTGCCTTGTTCCAATCCAAAATGAATCTGTTTGCAGTGACTTGAGAACAGTCCTATTAGAAGTACAGAAAATAGTCCAGGAGACAGCTCTGCTAAGTGACTCGTAATATCTCTGCTGCCATCTTGAGTAAGAGGAAAGTCTGAGCATCAGGTCGTTTCTCTGATCAAGTTGCTTAAACAGGAATTTGTTAGGCCAGTATCTGGCATGCAATGTGTTGTGAAGGCTCTGTTGGCGGCAGGAAAGGTTACCATGTTCAGCAGTGCTTCGGGTATCCGTGGCTGATGCCAAAGTGTCCCTTTTGTAGGCAAAACTAATAGCAAACGAAACATAAACGCTGCACTCTGCATGCTCTTTTGTGCCTGCCTCATGCATTATTACAAGCATGATTTCTTTATGCCCTGGATGGATTTATTTGGGTTGGATTCTGTTCAAAACTGTGGTAAATCCAGAATAAGCCTGCTTTAGGCAAGCCGGTTGCAGTAGCGCTGGTGTAGGTCTACATGTATTTAGTGAAGGGAACTCTTTTCCCTCTCGGTTTGGTAATTTCTCACTGGTGGTAAACTAGTCAGCAGCCTGAATCTAGTTGTCTAGATTATCACAATGTATAGGGTGATTGCCAACAGAACATAGACACAAAGATAACTTTTGAAGGTGTGGACTTTGTTATTTAATTTATCCAACTTGTGGTCTTGGCTGAGCAAGCATTGCTTTCTCTGAAAGCCCTGTATCTTTATTGCACTTGTCTGGGATTTATTTTTCAAGCAGGGATTAGACTAAATTTCTGTAAAATGATTAAATATACTTGAGCAGAAGTGTGTGGTTTAGCAATGCATATCGGAGTGTCATCTAATGTGCATACCGCAAATGTTGGTTGGTGTCTTAATATCTTGAGCTGAACTCAGCTATCAGTTATGCCAGTATGCAACTAGAATAACGTAGTTCGATGAAGAAACGTATCCAACCCCCTTTACTATGACAAGAAAGTACAAATTGCATTCTTTCTTAAATTTAAAGTACAATTAAATTGCTGCTTGGCAGAAAGAGCTTTAGCAATATTTGTTTTCTTTTTGCCTTATCTCTGTTTTACAGATTAAAATACAAATATTTCAAGTACAATAAGAATTCATTAAAGCAGGCTATTGCCTAGGGAAATATGCCTTTGGGATGTGTTGCTATCAAGTCTCCTGGAAAAAAAAAAATGTTATTAGTATTGCATATTCTAAGTGGAAAATGGGCCAAAACCCCTATGTGTACAAACACAGTATTGCAACTGTGGAGTGTAAATTGCTTATTGCTCTCAGGCTAGTTATTCATGGGGGCCAGTGTGAGCTAGAAAGTCCTAACTGGAAGAATGCAGAGGGTGCTGGAGACATCCTGGAGAAAGATGAGATTATCTGTTTTATAAGATCAGAAAAACAGAGTCCTGGTAGTAATAGTTATCTTCTTTTATATGTACTTTCTATACACATCAATAAAATTGTGGCTCAAATGCACTGATTTCAGTGCATGGTGATGGTATTTCACTCCAGATTCCTGGACAGTGTCTTGGCTTGTAAGACATCGCGAACTAATTGTCAGTAATAGTCACAGTCTCTCTTCTTTTGCATGAAGGAATCAGTACTGTGGATCAGCTCCTTGGTGCCTCTTTAAATTAAAATTATCAGATGCATGATTAAACTCTCTGCCACACTGTGAGATCCAGATTCAGGTGCAACTCAAAATTTAGTGGCATGATCTGGTGGGAAAGGCATGTGCCTGGGACTGAGCAGATCCGGCCTCTGTTTTCAGCCAGGACAGCTTGCTTTGCTCTTCAGTTTTCCTTCCTACCTCTTACCTACTTGGTTTGTTATAATCAGGGACTGTTGCTTACTGCGTTTCCGAACAGCACCAGGTCTAGAAGCATCCATCCCCTATGTGCTGCTGGAATATAAATAAGAACAATAAAAAGCCTTTTCCCTGTGCTAATATTTCATTGGTGTTTTCATGCAGAATTTTGGCCTGGAGCAAAGTATAATTGGCAGGCAGCTTTAACTGGAAAGGCCACACTGACCTATTTCAGCAAGGGACCACAGAATAACAAACCCATGTTATGCTTAAAACATAACTGACATCAGCAATGAAGTGTGGGTTTGAGAGCTCCTCCAGGATTTAAGGCTGGTTTCCCCCTTCTCCCCCTGAAATATCTGAGGGGGGAAAAAAAAAAAGCCAAGCAAACAGAAGGACAGAGATGAGGTTATTCCACATGGCAGTGGAAAACTAGTTGTAGCACTGGGAATTAGAGTGCATTATCTGGTGTTACACTTCAGCTGTACCCACACAAATCCCGTCAGCACGGATGCTGCCACTCCTCCTCCCTATGAATGGGCTCCTGAAAGTAATTATTCTTAGAGCAGGTAAAGACTTTCCATTTGTCTTCCCTTAGTTTTTCCTCTGTTAAATTTTTCCTTCACTCTTTCAAAATTTTACATAAGGTGAGGAGGCAGGATCGATGCAGGTGTGACAGAAATTAAATTACACATGTGCCAGCATTTTGCTGAGTTTGGCAGCCACAGGGTAAACCCAGGAGAGAGTGGGGAGAGGCTTCCCTGTCCCTTCTCCTCTTGGTCAACAGATAAGCCAGAGGGCAAAGCAAGGATGGGAAAGATGACTTTTGTATCCCATGGGTATACTTAGATACATAGATAATATACATATTGCTTATATATATACACTATATATTTATATTTATTATGTACAATATATACACAAATATGTACAAGCTAGTAGCTAATTCTCCAAACATTGAAAAATCCTAATTTTGTAACATGAAATGTATAAAGATAAAATTAAGATTTTTGTGCAACTTGCTGGCTAGTGCATCCCTTTAGATTAGATTTAGGCTAGTTCCAAATACTTCTTGAATCCATATAGACTTAACTGAACTAAGTGGATCAGACTATGATCTGTAAAACCCTCCTGATGTCAGTGCTATTCCCTAATAAAAGGGTTGGTTCAGTGTGACCACTGGTCATATACATTGATTGGTATATGGCATAAAAATGCATATGAGAGATGTCCCTGAAACTGTGACATTTGCTACACTTTTGGGTTCAGAAGATTTGCTAAAAACTCTGCTTTGAGGGAATTTTGACACTGTGGCTACTCGTGGATGAAAAAGAGAGGACTGTGTCATTTGCTGCTTAGGTCCAGTTTCTAAATGATTCATGTGATGTCACATACTCTTTAAGATATGAAATCAGTCTAATTAAAGACAGATGTGCAAAATATAGCCTACACGATGGATATGAGGAAAACATACTTTTCCTTGTGAGTGGCAAAGCCCACAGCCACAAATACCTCTCCAACCTTGTAGCCTCAAAAATGCATCCACAAATAGTATTCATCTGAATGGTCTGCACAGATTTATCAGGGGTTATAGCTTCCTGAAAACATCTGTGAAACGAAGAGTTTTGTGTATGTGTGTATTTGTCACTCAGTAAACAGTCTCTTTTACTATACCCACTAGTCTAAGAGAGCAGCAATTATGAGTGAGGCAGTCCGGAAGAGACTGAAGTGTTCAAAAATGGATATTATGGGGAAAATATAGCTTGATGTTTACAATAATTTCTCCAATTTAAAGTCATAAAAAACATCTTTTCAACACGTCAACATGTCTACTTACCACTTCTTTGTGGGAGAATCTTTTTGAAAGAAAAATCTGTCTGAATTTGCCCCAAATACTTTTGAAATAGCTTTTCATTTTGAATGAGGAAAGCAGAATATATCCACCTACATATGAATGCAGTAATCCTGAAACTCCAGGAGCTGAGTAAGATGCATCTGTTATTCACTGATTTTGATGAACAACCACTTCTTGGTTTATGGATGTTGTTGAATCACTGTGTTATATCAGATTTCTTCATGGTCTTTAAGACATTTTTGAAAGATATGCCTAGAAAGAAGAAAAAATCCCCATAGGACATAGGACTTATAGCTTGTTAGAGATGATATACTGGAGTGTGCCACAGACTGTAAGTGGAAATACAACTGTTTCAATATGTACAAATAAGCACTCCAACCAATACCAGCATTTCTTTCCCACATTCACAGAGCGTGGAGTTCCATTCGAGTTACTCACAGCTTCGGTTCATCAAGAAACCGCAGGATAAGCTACTGAATGACAGTGCTGGGTCGAATATTTGCTGATGATACTTTCTATCTTGCAATGTCTAGCTGAGTTGGATGGTTTATAATGACTACTTCTAGATATGTAGCTGTAGAGCAGAGAGAGGCAGGGATTCCGAAGAACTACTGGGTTTTCTCATCTCCTGTTTTAGAAACAGATAAAACAGGCTTCTCTTGTGCTTCTGTTCTGTAGAATAAGTTATCTTTTCCTACTGATTTTCTCATTTTTTCTTTTTAACTTATCCCTTTGATGTTATCCATTAAGACTCATAGATATTGTCCCCAAAGCCTCATTAATTTTTATATGATAGCCATTTTAGATAATCCATCATTTAAAAAAGTCAGTATTTCTTTAGGTTTGTGCATGTTTCAGCTTTCCAGGGCCTTACATAAATGGATTTTTTTTCTCCAGAGCATACTACGTACATTGGTTGAAGAACTTTCATTCTTATCCTGATGCTGAGCCTCAACAAGTTCTTAGTGTGTTTGCAAGAGCTGCAAGATCAGATGTGCAAATATATAATGGATTATTGCAGCTAAAGTGAACTTGACCTGTATTTTTTTTAATGTGGTATGTCTTCTATCCTTTCTGAGCTTTCAATATTTTCACTTGGTTTACTTACAAGACCACACTGAAAGGAGTACCTTGGCAGAACTCCATATTTGTCCTGAACTATTAATTTATCTGAAGAATGGCAAAGCTAGAAAATCTAGGGGACAAGAACAGAAATCAAAACTACCCAACAAAATGGTGCATGATTTCCCTGGTAGGAACCTTGCTTTCATCTCCTCCATTCATTGTAACACAGGTGACAAATCACATGATCACAGCCAAAGGTCAACTTATTCTTGATGCTTCTCTAGATTTGAGCCAAAACCTGTTGGTTTATCTCACATAACAAAAATGTAGTGTGAAGATACAGAGGAGAATGGCTTACAAAAAACTTACAACCAGAAAAGGTGGATTTTGGTGAAATTTTATTCCTCTTAGTGGTGAAACTAGATCTAGAGTCTACCACAGAAGTTTTAAAATACAAAAGAAAACAAAGGAACAAGGTAAATGCTTTTAGACCCAGAACTAGGGATTTGTAAGATACAAGCCAAAATCTAAGTCCAAGGTTAATTTTTGGGAATGTGGGAGATTACATTTTAAGATATATGAGCATGACTTTGATAGAAGAACACCTTAAAAAGGGTGCTTTATACGATAGGAAAGGGCTTATGAAATAGTAAAGGCATCCCCTAAAATAGAAAAAACAACAGCAACATAAAACACTCATCGTGCTTTCAGTGCTAAGTGAGAACTTGCACTCCTAACCTCCCACACTGGATCTGGGTCTTGAATAGCGTCTCTGTTTTCTGCTCAGCTGAGCTAATGACAGATCTGAAGGAGTGTCAACACTGCAACCAAAAAAGCTCGAAGCAGCAGGAATGTCATTCGCAGGGGAGATGGGAGTCACAGCAAATACTCTTTTCAAGGTTGGTTACTCCTGACTAACGGCATGTCATTTTCAGCAAGAAAACCCAAAAAGCTTGCCCACAGGCAGCAGAGTACTCCAGAAGAGTGCCATGCCTTCTCCAAGCAGCAGCCAGTGAGGTAATGCTGCTCCCCCCTCCCTTGATCCTCTCTCCTCTCCCACTGCCAGCCCCAGTTCAGGCAGGCTGGGGTATTTGCTTTAGTCAGAGGTTGACATCACCCATGGCTGAGGAATCCAGCCTAATTCTTGATGGCTCTGTGTGTCATGTTGTCTGTTGGCAGGGGAGAATTAATATTATGTGACTTTACCTTCCAAAAAAATTGCAGGTTGAGTGTAAGTCACCTACACGCCCCACGCGCTCTGTTTAGAGATTGGCACTGCTATGCAGTTCATCCCTCAGCCCCTTGGAGACCTGTCCGTTTGGGATGAATCACCCTTTGGACCTGCCGATTTTTCTTTAGTGGCTGCAGAAATACTGGTGTTTCCAGTCGAGATACGTAGCCTCAGTCTGGCATGGTGAAAATTGGGAGATGTGGGTTGCTTGGTGCTATAGGTGATGATCTGCTGCAACCCCGTATTTCTCTCCAGGTGGCATAAATGAGGGCTAGCGTGTGGGGAACATCGCATCCCAAGGGCAGTGAAGTGGATGAAGGAGGGGAGGACTGGCAGGTTTAGTTCATATGTTCTGGTTCTCCATATTACATGCTCCAGTGTGTGTTTTCTGCTTTCAGTTCAGTGCTGAGAGTTTGGAGGAGTTTGGGCTGGATTGGTGTAAGACAGAGCAGAGCTTGGCCCAGATTCCTGCAATTACTTGAGTCCGGTTTTTCCCGTGTAAGCCCAGGGTAGAAAACACTTGTGTGGAAAGGAAGTGGATGTCATCTTTGTAGGAAGCAGGTGGAAACAGGGTATTTCCCTGCCAAAGAATGAAACTTTCCTCTTAGCTGTAGAAGGTGGAATAAAGCTGATCATGACTTTTGAAATCTCGGCCACGTGCACTTAGCAGAAAGCAAGCTGCCAAGGGTTTAAAATTTAGGTCAGAAGCCGGTACCATGACTGATGTTTGCAAACAAAAACAAGAACAAAAATGTTTTGTTTCTGTTCTTTTGGTACTTTTAATTTTGTTCATTATTCAATATTTTCATTTCTCTCCTTCCTTCTGTGACTTTCAAAGTTCAATTACAAATGAGAAAACATTTTGAAACCAACAATATCCTTTTCCCCAAGGAGTATTTAATGAAGTTTGTACTCTTTTTCATGATTATTCCAAGTGTTGACCAGCTGATCTCTTTTAAGACAGGAAAAGAAACAAGAAGTCTTCTGAAATATCCCCAAGGAATACACACTGATTTTGTATTTGTTGATGTGAAGAAAAATACGCTGTTTTGAAACTATTGCAGGCATTTCCTCTTTCGGAGAACTTACTGCTGCTTGCGGGGCGGTGGGGACGATAGATTCAAACTGAATCTGGCAGCAGGCATCAGGTGTTTGCCATGATGCATCTTCCTGTGTGAGACAGGTTTGCAAAGGGCATCAGACTCCAGGAGACCCCCGTGTAGGCCGGGAAATTAGGTTTTATTCAGATTTTACTCAGGTGCGGAAAAAAGGGGGATTTATTTCCAAACCACCAGTGACCTGTGGCTACATGAAGGTATCTTTGCAAATCCGGTCGTTATTCCAAGTAGGAGCTCCTGTTTCTCAACAGATCTCAAATTCAGGCTGTTTTCATTTTTAGAAACCTAAATGAGCGCTTAGCACTTCTGAAATTCTGGCTTTGGCCAAGCACACTGTAGCCAAGAACCAAAGTTATGTGAACTGAGAAAGAACAAACGATCAGGTTAACAATCAGGTCACTGGAAGAATGTAAAACTTTTCATATTTATTCTCCAAATCCAGTTCTGGTTTCATCTGTGCTGAACAGTCCGTACATCGGTGAAATAACTAAATTTCATTAATTAACCAACCTGAAGTCATTGCTGGCAGTAGGGTCTTTGTGTGAATTGGGCTTGACAATTTGTAAAGACCAGAATCCATCATTCAAACCTGGTGGAAAAAGTTTTTTGGTGTGTTTTTGGGGATTTCTTTTGTGGTTTCTTTTTTTTTCCAAATTATCCTAAAGGAATTTTTTCAGCATAGTGATTGGAGCTTGCTTAACTTTCTATTTTCCCCAAAGAGTTGCTATGGAATATTGAATCTAAAAGATCTAAAAGCAAAATGAGTAAATGTTAAGTGACTGTTTGGCAGCAGTAAAGTAAAATAAGTTTGTCTGGAGAGAAAGGAGGTGAAAGCCCTGATCCTCATGTCTTTTGTTTTCCTTCTCTCCCTTCTCCTGTATGATGGGTGATGTTACCTCATGTCCATCATGTCATGTCCATCATGGGGACTTGAAGAGAGCTGTACAGTTAATGCATCCCTGATGGAGTTGCTGTCAAGTCCCTGTGGAGAAAAGCCTGTGTCCTTACTCAGATTTTGTTCACCATCTCAGGGTGTGACTTATGACTCCTCCCGAAATTTGGTGTGTCTAAACAACCCTAGAGTTGGTGGGTTTGGATTCTAAAGGATCTCCATCATGCCTGGAGGCCTTTGAGGCACAGCTACTGGTGAATGGGCTTCTAGTAGGAGATGATATGAAAGCTAATGCAAAACTGCCACCAAGCCAAACTCAAGAGGTGTTGAGGGTTTTGGCTAATTTTTTTTTTTTTCTGAGACAAGTTGTTTCTTGGTCAGATGCCATTAGCTTTGATGGGAATGGTATTAGCTGGAGATGGAGGGGCCTTCTGGGGACTTTAGAGAAAAAAGCCACATTTCATTTTGCCTTCCTGTTCACCTAGCTCTTCCACAGCACTGGAAGAAATAAGTTGTTCAGCTTTGATGTGGCCAATGGAATAATTTGCCTCTGTTGAGTTTCCACCTATTCAGAGTGGACAAGACTGACTCCAGTGGTGGTCCCTATGGCTGTACCCGGCACCGCAGCATGCTGCATGTCAGCCTAAACCTCATCATCATCACCCTCCATGATCGGTCCTGCAACCTTCAGCTTAGGTTGCCAGGACATTGACACTGCTAACGGGTAGCTGTGTGACTCTCCTGCTGCTTAAACATACAGTGAGTTTGAAACACAGTCAATGAATTGGCCTGATGCTTTTTGGAAAAACAGAAGTTGTTATTATTATTTTTATGAATAATCACTACACAGACAGAAATGTTTGTAGGAGATAGAGTTGGAAGAACAAGCAGACTCCCACTATACTGTGAAAGTCACAGTGCTGTGGAAATATAATATTTATTGTAATAAGAGATACCTGAAAATGTAATGAGAAATTTTGCTGCTAACTGCATCACAGATATCATTCAGTGATATATACCATAAGAAATTTCACCGGGAAAGGAGGGAACTGATTTCATAGACATCTGGTCTAGATAAATTTGTCATGTCTGCTGTAGTAATTATATGCTAATGATATGATTTCACACTGCTTATAATCTCAGAAGCATACTGCTTCTAATTATACATTACACAGAAAAAAGGCCTTACTGGCGTCTGTTGTTCAACTACTGTTTTTATCCAGACACCCTCTCTCTAAGTAGGTAATTTTATGGCTACCGTCGCTTCTGGTACCTGAGAACCACCTGAACGTTGGTGGATTTATGCTCACTAATCTCTGCAAGGTCAGGAAAGAGTATAATTATTGCTGCATTTCAGATGGAGAAAATCTTCAAAACAGTGGTAGGGCTTTTAAATGCGCTTCTAAGAATTAAAGAAGAAAGCTTCTGTGCCAAAAATATAGTTAGTAGCTTAAGTCTGCCTTGTCATTTTGCATAGCAACAAGTCTTTTGTTAGGTTTTAGTGTCTCAGAAACCTCTCCCCATATGCAGCACAGAGATGCTTTCCTTTAAAAACCAGCCTCCAGAGGTGGATGTGCAGCTGCCATAGCTTGCAAACATCTCCCACCACTTACCCTGCCAAAGAAATGTTGTCTCTGATGGCTTGCTTGAGGTACTTCGTGTTCTTCTCTCTTAATTAATTGAAGAGGTCTTATCTTTTCTGCACTTCATCTTGTCTAACAGGTGTTCCCAAAAGCATCCGAATTTTGTTTCTAGGAATAAGCATGTTGGCTTATTGGGACCATGTGTTCGTCAGAGCCTGCCCTCTGTCCTCCCTGCAATACATAGGAGAAACCGTATTGATTCATTCCCAGAGCCCTATCTTTGAATAGTCATACTATTTTTGTTAAACATAACCCACTTTTTTCCTCCCTTTTCCCTTTCCCCTGCACTCTCCAGCTATATCCAGCCGCACTGAGTCAAAAAAAGGAATAAATGGAAAACATATTGAGGCTTATGTCCATATGGAGGAGGATTGACATCCATTTACAAACTGGGAAGACTGTGTTACACTGTCCCGTTTTGCCTTTGGTTTATCCCTACACCCAAGATGCCTGTGCAGGTGAGTCGATGCGTGAGCACCCAAGGGAAGGACAGACACGCCTAGGCGTGTCCTCTCGCTGGAGAACCAGCAAGGTGTTTTGCAAAAAACAGTTGTCTGTGATGCATTGTGGTCAACTCACCTATGCAAGCATCAGTTCTGCAGCCCAGAGGGAGTGCTCATACAGAGGAGCTCTTCGCCTCTCGTGCGGCTGCTTGCTGAGACTGGCGTGCAGGGCGTAGCAACACCAAGGGGGGGAATATTTGCTGTTGGTGCCAGTGGGATTTCTCATGTGGCCCACAGCTGGGTGGCTGCTCCCCCTTCGCAGCCCCAGCAGCAGCATGAGCATCTGCATTGAGCACATGCTCCCCACACGTGCTCCTCCTGCGAGCGAGAAAAGGGAGCAATATGGGACAGGCAGATATTTGTTTGCTTTCCTGATCTCTTCTAGAGAAGGCTCTTCAAACCCGTAGATCTACTTACTGGGGTTAATATCTCTGAATCATGTGGCAGTTACCTTTACCTGTGATCAGCACTTGGCTTGTGCCAAGACCTGAGCAGCCGCATCTGTTCTCTGCACTGAGAGAAGGTTAGAAATGGGTGGTGGAGAAGGATCAGAGCCTGGCTTCAGTCCCACCAGGTGTCCTCTCACCCCAGAAGCCAGGAGTATCTGTCAGAGCCTTGGGCATTCGGTGTAGTAGCCCTTGTTTGGCCTGGCTGGCTCTTCTCAGCACTGGCACATTGCAGGGAGGGCCAGAACATCTGCACACAGCTCACAGACACACACAGATGTAACTGAAGTAGCTCCTCAAGAGCTGCCATGTCTCTGCCCAAGTCCTGGGAAGAGTGGCTCAGCTGTTGGTCAACCCCACAAATCTCTTCAACCTTCAAGTATTTCCTTACTGTTGCCCCTCCCTGTGAAGGATTTGAGATTACTCCCGTCCCCAAAGTGCCTCTTGCGTGCTTGTTGCATGTTTCCATGAGAGACCAACGAAGGCTGGTGCATGTCCTGTGGGCATCCTGGGAGATGCTGGTGGGAAGAGCAAAGTGACTGCAGGCTTGCTGTCCTTCAGGGTAATGCCAAAGCACTGAGAGCCAAACGCCAGCCCTCTCCCACCTGCTGCCAGCCAGTTTCCCACAACAAAGGGAGCAGATTTTTATGTCTAACACTTGTTTGAGGTCAGCTGGAGAGAGACCTTTCCCCAGGTCCCCAGCTGGTCTGCTCTGCCAGGTTAAATCCTTGTAAGCTAATGAAGAAAGCAGCTAGAGATTTCTGGCTCTTGGCTGGGACAGGGGCCACTTCATTGTGATATCAGTGCTGAGTGGATGTGAGGGCACCTCAAAGTGAGATAGATTTCTTTTGATGTTAATAAAACTCAGTTCCAGCCTTGAATAGGTCACAGCTGAATTGCATCTGTGACTCAGAAAGTGATGTAAGAAAGCAGGGACAGGAAAAAGAAGAAACAATTCAACCCTCAGCAAAGTTTTGGTACTCTTCAGGGCTGCTTTTCTGCCAGAGTGGTTTGGAACAGGGCGCTGACATCTGTTTGAAATAGGTAGAAATGCCACACAGTATCACTCCAAGACCACTTTCCATAGCAAGTCAGTCCTGATTATCAATAGGGATGTGATGTTGAAATCTGGTCCTGAAGTACGAAATTTGCTCTATAACCTTTTCTCATTCCCAATACTTTTTTTTTTTTTTAATTCCCAGGATGAAAAAGTGTCCAAGCATGTCCTCGCCTCCCAGCTTTCTTTGGAAATAAGCCTTATCCCTCACTTTGGACTGAGAAATCGAGAACATTGAGGGATGTCTAAAGCCAATGCCTATTGACATCAAGACAAGAACCCACACATCTCTCTGGACCATAATTGCCCAAAAGCATGGTATATACCAATATGACTATTTTAACAGTGAGAAACCCATACAAACTCACCCTGGAACTGTAGAAACCTGAGAACTCTTAGCTGTGATAGTACCAGGGTGCTGAGAATTAGGCAGGATTGTGCCCATAGCTCAGTTTAAAAAAAAAAGCCAGATTAATAGGCATTATCAAGACTGACATTGAGTAAGAGGCAAGAACGACTAATCAGATGCTAACTTAGCTGATGCTGGCATTACTGAAAGCCTGGGTTCAGAGTCCAAGGATAAAAACATAACGTCTTATCTAACCAAGGAGTCATTTGTGCACCACTAGTTGCAACATGTTCTTAAAAAAGGAAAGAAGGAAAACAAAAGTATCTATGGCACATGAAATTATTTTATGCCCCAGAAATGATAAGAAACTAAAGCTAAGTGTTCCTGCACCCAATCTTTATAGGGGAAAAGCCTATCCAGGGTTAACCCATTGCAACACCCATTGTAAGTCCCCAGGATATGGAAAAATTACATTAAAAAAAAGAAGTAAAATGGGGATGAAATCAAAATTAGTATATCTAAGACATTTCAAAACTCAGTTTTGGCATATTTCTTGATATTTGGAGTTTGCTAGGATACATGGGGCCGCCCTGCTCCTCGGTTCAGTGAGAGTTCAGGCAGTCTGGCAATCCTGTTCTTTTGGCCAAGGCTCCTTTTCTGGCAACACATCTCCTTATTTCTCAAGACCCTTCTTTTTCTCCAGATTCAACAGGATGTTTAACTGGATCTTGCAGAACAGCTCATGGAAAGGAAAGGCCCTCTGACACAGAACAACGTCATTGGAGAAGGAACTGTAATGTCAGGGAAGGCGTCTGGAAGATGAAACCAGGAATAATCCAAGCACTTCAAGCTATATCGCTTTGTATGGCTGTGTTTTATTTCCAGTCTTTTGCAGTACAAAATACAGCTCATGAGTCTTAACAAAGAAAGAACTTCTGTGCAGAATTCAGTAAATTATAAAAGAAAAAACCTCCCCACACAGCCCCATGAGGAAAAACTGGAATTTTACTTCCATAATACGGGCCTTTGCCAGAAAAGCCAGGCATGGGGTCAGCATGAAATGCCACACCACACATCTGCAAGGGACTCTGCCCAGTTCCTTCCACCCTTTTCCATTTTCATCATTTGCTATTGCTTGAAACCTTCTGCCCTAACAACTCGCAACCACAACAGAGCTCTTTCCCAGTGGGAGCCCTGGCACGCTGGGGCTGCCTGGTGTCAGGAGGGAGAAGACGCAGATGACATGGACCTGGGGGGAGGTGGGGGGCGAAGTCACCTCCCCTTTGTCTATGAGGCAGGGTGAAACAATGCAGACAGCTGTAATGAAGCCTCATTTTCCCCTTCCAGCAGTCACTTGGAGTGTGATCCAGTGGGCAGCACTGTTGGTGTCTCATGGCAATGCCTCAAGTTGTCAATGCTGACTTAACGGTCTTCAGCCAGTGGTGACACTGACTCATTGTCTTCACCCGCTTCAACTGACGTCATTTGGTCTTTTCCCAAGGGCTGGTGGCCACGCAAGGTGACATCGGTATGGGTTTTATTTGACGTGACCACCGCTTTGCCCTGGAAGAGCGGCGCATGTGTGCGAACGCCTCTCCACAGCCCTTTTCAAAATGTTTGCGCAGGAACAGCCATAAACGTGGCTGTATTGACCCGAAGATGCAGTCCAAGTCGTTTGAGTCTAGGCCTTATCTACATCCTATTATCAGGACTGAGAGAGCACAGATGCACCCCGGGAAGGGAGGGGACTGCGTGCGCGAGAGGGGACGGTTTCGTCCCTTCTCTCCTGGCACGGGGAGGGGACTGCGGGCAGAGCTGGGTAATGATTTGTCATCGCGAGGGCTGGGATGTCTCTCTTTGCTGAGGAAACCTTGGCCGTGATTGACATCAGGGCTGTTTTTTGCCGCTTCCCTTGCTGTTGACAAGTAATAATGAAGCTTTGTCAGTCCATCATGGACATGGATATGCCAGATTACGTCGACTCCTTGGACTCCTCATATACCATGCTGGAATTTGACAACCTTCGGGTGCTCCCCAGTAACACCGGTGAGATTTCTGTTCGCTTCCTCTTGAACAACTTCCACTACCTTTGTTATAAAGCTGAACACCTAGGAAAGGCAGGTAGGAGGTGTGGGGCAAAGGGTGGAACGGGTAATATTTAAGCAGCTGACCTGTCAACTTGTTGCCTCTGCAGTTGTGTTTGGGCTGAAATGGGAACCCTTCACTTTACCCATACTATTTTGTTGTTATTTTCCTTGGTGGGCTGAGCGTCACATCCTGAAGAGCCCATATTGCAAATGTCGGTAAAGCTCTTTATGGCATGCTACAGGTTTGTCTCCCTGTATGACTTATGAGAGGAATTACCACCAACATTTCTTCCTTAAAATGTGTGGTTAATTCCCATATATGACTTAGGTTCGTATTTAATCCTTGGGAAAAAATCGTTGTCTCAAATGGCATTTGTCTGTTACTCAGACAATACACCGTGTGTCCAATTTAACTTGTTTCTAGGTACTTAGATTGAGCAGCAATATCCAGATTGTTACTTGCCTTATATATATTTTTTTTGTGGCTACCAAGATGGTCTGAAAGTCTTTACAGCACACAAAGAACTTGGCTGCGAGGTGTGAGTGTTTATATGCAAACACTTCCGCTTTGCTCACAGACATAAAGTGTACTGGTGACATTCAGGTTTTGAGCAGCCAGAAGTACTCTGACACAAAGCCAACACTCTTCTGTGACAGTAACTGTTCACTGTGTAAAAAATAAAGGACATTTTTGACCTATTGCATGAAACCAGCCATGTAACTGAATGAGATTGCAATGTTAGCGACGCCTTTGGAAACATTTGGCAGCATTTAATTTGATTTTTTAATGAGCTTAGTGAAACTAGGATGGGATTTTTAAGGTCTCATGTCTGCTCATTAGCTGTCTCATCAAAAGAAATCAGAGTTTCAGTAGGGTTATCACCTACTATATAAAAAGATCAGACTTATTACTGTGGGACATGGAGGGAGGTCAGGTGACAAGTAGAGGTAAAAGGCCCAAAGACATTTGAATTTACAGTTGACTTCACGAACAGCTCTGTCTGTCCCTAAATAAAAGATTTTCAATATGATTTTTTGACAGCTCCAGATACACTAGATCTTATTTCTTATTCTTGTGGAAAGGTTTCCGTCCGCCGTCCTGCTCCAGAAGTGTTATTTAACACAGATGTTCTCTGTGTCACTTGCTGCTGAACAAAAAGATACATTTCACTTTAGAGTGGTACAAATTTCCTCAAATTCAATATAATTTGGCAGATTAGCTGCCAAACCCTGTTTGGGGCACTCTGTTGTTTCATGCTGTGGAACTGACAGGTTGAGTTTTTTCTGAAGTTTATCTAGATCAGTATTGTGTTATTTGTCTAGCTGTTAATGAGTAACTGGTTCTCTCAGGAACTAGCTGTTTTGAAATTAGCTTGTTTGTCTTGGGTAAGTGTCCTCTTCTACAGTTTGTAAAAATAACTTCAAAAAAGACCTGAAGTGTCCGTGAATGGAAATACATTGCTATCCACCTGAGTTCAGTTCCCATAGGTAACCCAAAATAATAGTTCAAACAGATACTCCGCAGTTTCAGAATTATTTTCAAAGTGGTTAGAATCAAGAAATTATATCTTTTTTTTTCTTTTTTTTTAAATATACTGCATTTTTTTAAACAGTATCTTTCCTCTGTGGAAGATTATTCTGTTATTTCCCCTACTGCCCTCTATATAAATAGGAAAAAGAAGGGGTTCAATATTAATTTTGCTGGACTGAGGAATGTCTCTTGCATTCGGAACCATCTGAAAAATGAAAACTAGAATATTTTCAAATAAGGTCATTCTTTCTTAAACCCGATTGTTTCCTTCTTTGGATCATTGTTTCATCAACATTTTGGAGTGATTAATGATGTGGAGCACTTCCGCTGCTAAGCCCTCTGCTTCAGGAAGCTGCTATCATTTTGAGATTTGCCTAGATACATATTTTGGATTTTCCACCTTTAAATAGCCCATAATTTCCCAAATATTTTGAGACTAATTCAAAATAATGAATAGAATCCATTATGGGAGTGGAGGAGTATAAAGAATTGTCTGTTTTAACTAGAAGGAATGGCAAAAGGAAATGAACAAAACTCAATGCTTATCCTATCTTTCCTTTATAAATTATGAGGAAATTTTCCCATTCTGCACAAACTTGTTTCCTTTACCTTGGCTGGCAGTACAAGCCGTATTCTCACTTGGATTTTATGTGCTGTTAATACCCATTTCCTCACACTCTTGTCAGAGGTGTCATTTTGCTTAAAATAGGAAGCATTATTGAAATATTGTACTAATTCTTTAGTTGAGTGTTGCTGAACACTTTCTCCCATGGTGGTGCTCGTTTGCCCATCTCAGCACTCAAACCACACGTTGATCCTTGGGATTTTGGTGCGGTGTTGGTGGAACACCGTTCCCAGTCCCACTGCAGTCGGACCCAATTCAGACCGTGAAAACCCAAAAGCTATTTTGACAGTGCCTGACCATCTCTCAAGCTGCAGGCGTGCTTGTGAGGAGCTCTGGCCTCTCTGGATGGCCTCTTCATCATTGTTACTGTAGGATTTGGGAACACTAAATCAATGCTACATTTTATATCTCAAAAACTCCTCCTCTGTTTGCTGAAAGCTGATGTAGAAAACGGCTGACCTGCACGTGGCCAGGGCTTCTGTGCTCACCCCCTTCCAGCCCTACATTTGTATGCACAGGTTTTGCAATGCTGGCTTTGGCCACCGAGTTTGACTGCGAGGGCATGCCCTAAACATGCATTTATGATCTCTTTACATTCAGCCCAGCATGTGTAATCTGGGGATTTGTTAGCTGCACATTATGTGCACCAGAGCCAGGAGTCGAGACTGGCTTGGGCTTCTGGGTAGATAAAAGCAAAAGCCACTCAGGAAAGTTTTGCAGGGTAATTCTCCTATAGAATATGCATATAGAAGAGATGCAGCCCACAACATAACTGAAGGGAACAGCAGCAAAAAGGTCTGCTGTGGACAGGCATCATGCAGAGCTCCAGCTCTGAATGGAAGCCAGATGCCATTCCTCAGCAACATCCTCACTGAGACCACCCTCCCTGTCATTTCTTATCACTGTGAAACTTGGCGTCTCCATTTCAGCCCTGTTTAGGTAACGACTTACATACAGGGGCAGTAGGTAACAAAAATCTGCATGCACTTTGGTTGCAAGCTTGATTGGCCCCAAAGCTGGTGAAGCCACTGGGATCCTCTCATCAGCGTGACATAGGCTGTCATTCCCAATCTGCATGCTGATTATATGTCACGTGCAAAAGATGGTTGAAACTTCAGATTTTTGTGCTGGTGAATGTCTGGGACAGTCCTAGTGAGGAGTCTGGACACAGCCACAGGCCTTCAGCTCAGCCTGCGACCCACACCAGGTCAGGTTAAGTTATGATCTCTGCTTGGAGAATGTCATCAGTTGCATCTGTCCCTGAGGAATTTCAGAGGCACGTGGCACAGCTTTGGAACTGTTCTACCACAGTCATGGGCATCTATAGCCAATACATGTCTCTGAGCATCAGTTTCCAGGGCATCGAGGAGATTTGCGAGCTTGTTGCAGTTGTGAGCTGGCTGGACACTGACCAGATCCAACCTAGCAGCTCTAGAGCCCATTGCAATGTGGTGCTGAGCTCCAGCACCTACAGAGACACACGACATGTTAAATGAAGCTCTGAGCAGGTTATCAGCTCATGTCAGGCAGGGCTGAAGTAAGTGGTCTACAGTTTTCAACTGATTTCACAGACAAGAAACTGAGTTGGCAGAGATCCTGTCTTTCCTCTGCCTTTCCTAGCAGTGACCGGTCCAGGAAATACCCAGACATTCCCCAAATACTGGGTAGGTTTGAAAGCCACATCAAAACAGTCTTCTGGTGCACGGGGTATTGGTTGTGCCTTTGCTCTTCTCTGAGCTAATTCTCATTTGGAACTCATCATTAGTTGGTGACAGGATTTTGTAATTAAAATTTATCATCATAATTAAGATGATGTATATACTGGCTTAGGGCTTTTCCTTACTTTTTAAAAATTTCTGTTCATGATTAAACAAGCTGAAAAGGACACATGGGACGTAGCAGGGACTGAATTTTTAGCTATGTATCTGCCCTAGCATGGAGCCACCCAACTCAGCTGTAGCCCAGGGACTTGCCTGTGTCTTCATGGGTACAAGTGAGGGCAAAATTTGGTTTGCTAACTTCCATGGCCTCTCACATGCTTGGTGCTGATGGTCCTTCCTTCAGTAATAGTTGGTTTAAAGCCAGATTATTAATTTCTTCCTTATATCAGCACACAGCTCCTCACATGTCTTGCTCTCTTGAGGGAAAAAAAGTCTTCTCTGGTGGGTAAATGCTTCCCAGCATCAGGAGCATGTTGCAATCTGGACCCGGATGAAGGGTCCATTGGAGATCCTCCTACATGACCTTGGCTTGATTCCTCTGAAGTCAGTAAAGAAAGAACGAGTGGTGTGAAGAGACAATTGGACTGCTTCTTTTTGGGGTTTGTTGTGCAATTTTTTTAAATTAAATACAGCACACCCAGCGCATTTGTTTATGGTCATATGTTCCTTCAAAAACATAGGTGGAGCAACAGATACACAAATGTTTAGCAGTACAGATACCCTCAAAGGAATGCTCTAGTACAGTTCATTTAATACTGAGTTATCAAGCAAAATAAAATGAAGAATCAATAGTAAAAAAATATAAATCGATGTAAATTACCATTACGCACACCCGATGCAGACAGTGTTCCCAAAGGACCCACATGCCAAATGCTGACAAATGTCAGAGCTGGGAGCATCTTACATGGATTTTGGGAAGAGGTAAATCAATTCCTGTTGTTATGACCTAATTTTGACAGTCATTTTTTTCTTGTCATGTTGTTCCCATCTTGCTACAACCTACTTATTTATTCATCCATATGTTAGAAGGTGAAATCAAAAGGGTTTTTCAAGGGGGTGAAAGGAAGTCTGACCTTTGCATTTGTGAAATTGTAGCTAAAAATGTCTCAGCCTTAGCTAAAAACTTTACAGTTTAAAAAAAAAACATGAAAGCTTTATTGGCTTATTTCTTTTTTTTTGGCTTTTGATTACAATTTTCATTGCATAGCAAATATTTTCACTATAAATTTTTGATGTGTATTCATATACAAAAATAGCCTTCTCTCTCTCTGTGTATATATACATGTTGTGTGTGGATTACCCAAAGCTATTTTTATGCATTATGCATTAGAAAACTTTCTCTAGAGTGTCCAGATCAGATGGCAATTCCTCCCCTTTGAGTAATTTTCTCTGAGATTTGTCATTGCTCAACACAAGAGCAGCTGAGCTTTTCTCATCACTGCCTGTCTCTTGTGTGAGGCGGGATGCGTCTTGTCCCAGAGACATTGAAGAGGTCACTGTAGCATGAGATCGGCTCCCCTGGAGTGAAACATGCTCCCAGAGGTGCGATAAATTCATAGAACTGTCCTGCAGTGAGTGTCCAGGTCAGGACAGACTCCACAAACATTTCTGCTCTCGGTGCGATATAAACACTGTCATCTGCATCTCCTCAAGTGTCTCCTTTTTTTTATTTTCCTTTTTTTTTTTTTCCCCTTCCCCAAACTGTGCCTCAAATTAGGAGGATTAAGAGGGCAGCGAGTCTGGTGGTTAAGGTCAAGGGGAGTTTTCAGCAGTGTATACACAAACCAGGCAGGGGCAGCGCTATTCCTGCCCCAAATGGGTGAGTGCAAACAGAGGACATGACAGAGGGCATTCACATGACCTAATTTTAGGTCCCTAATTTAGAAGGCTGATCTTTCTGCACTCCTCTGTTGCTCTCCAGTGGGAAGCAATGAGCCTCTTCAGAGGGTAGTTCAGAGCAGGAACCAGACTTAGGAGAACTAAATTGACCCTTGTAAGAGCTGCTGTCCCTGTCCCAGCTCCAGAGGAGCTCTGAAGAGCAGCCTTTTATCTTGAGCACTTCTGTCACGTGCATGAAGTAGTTCATCCTTCCTGCCTCTGCTGTCTCTTCTCTGCTTTCTGTTTATTCAAGATAATGATGGTCTTGCCATTGTCTTCTCTGGGCACCAGCTTTGATACATGCTCTCCAGCTGTCTAACTGAGGAGGTGGCTCCCCATCCCTCAGAAGTATGTACCTCACATCCAGGTAAGGTTTCTCTACATCTGTCAAGAAAAGCAGTGGTGATTGTTACATTCTCATGAGCACATTGGGTTATGCAGCTTGAAATCTCTGTTCACTGAAGCAAAGGAAAACACCAGTACGAGAAGCAAAGCAGCAGAGTTACTCCCAGCTGAGGTTGAGAGGAGCATGACCATCAATCTGGGCCTGGCTCAGTACATGCTTTGCTTGGAAAAAAGCAACTTGCTGTCAGCTGGTTCTGGTTCCCAATCACAGAGGGGTCTAACAGTCCCTGTGCTCTGCCCACAGAGGCCATCGCAGCTGAATCGGCAAACACCAACCTGCTCACCAATGGCATCAACTCCCTGTGCTCCATCTGCGGGGACCGGGCGACCGGCAAACACTATGGAGCATCCAGCTGCGATGGCTGCAAAGGCTTCTTCAGGAGAAGTGTCCGCAAGAACCATGTCTATTCCTGCAGGTACCTGTCCTTTCTGCAATAAATAAATACAATTTATTATCGCTATAAATAATCTGGGGTGGAGATCAGGTTGTACAATGGGGCTCCTATTACCACGCCGTGAATGCCAACAGTAATACTGCAGCTTAGTTTATGGCTGGAGGACAGGGAGCCAAGGAGTAAACTAAGTCCATTGTGGACCCTATCGCCTTTTGTGGCACCGAGCAATCCATTTATTTGGTGAGCTCACCGTTGCTGCCTTCCCTGTGATGTAAAACAATGGGAACTTACAGACCTGAGTTTTGACCTGGTGTGTGTAACACGTAAGTAGAGATTCTGGGTGTGGATTGACACCATGACCTCGTCACAGCCCAGCAAGGGAAAGTCAAGATGGCAAAGGACTAAAACTCCAGAGATTCCATCTCAAATGCAGTCTTTCTTGATTTTCCTGCTAAAAAGCAACAAGCATCCAAGAGCCTGTCACCTCCAAAGCCTCCACCTCCCCCAGAGCTTTGCCATTTTTCTTTTGAAATACATAAAGCTATGTCGGCTGACGTATCAATGAGGGTTTTAAAGTCATTCTGTGAGCCAAGAGTGAACCAGCGATGATTCACATCCACTTTGGCACACAGATATACATTTGAGAGATTTTTTTTTTTTACCAGGAGAAGGGTATAAATTATAAAGCAGCTATCTTGGTTGACCTTAGAAAAATGGTGTTTATTTTAGCACAGGAGGAAGGGAAAAAAAACCCCTGTACAAACTCAAGCCCTTCATCTCTAATTAAAACCTGGAAGTTTTCCTTCTGTTCCAGAACTCTTCCTCCTTTAAGGGCGTTCCAGATTTTTGCAACATGAGTCCTTGTTTGTTCATAATGCTTCTGGGGTCCTTATCACTCCAGGACACACCAGCCATGAAAGACAGCTGGAGTGACAGCAGTGTCGACCTGCATGGTGCCCACCCCAGGAACCATGGAATCCCTGCAGGAGGAGGCAACAGATTTCTCTGAAATTCCAGCTCTCAGCCTCCTGGGAGCAGAGCTGTTGCCCCTCCCCAGGAATCTGTGAATCTCTGTGATATTTGGCAGCTCAAGGAAGAACCACAGCATTGAAGCCAAGCAAATGGCAAATGCTTACTTGTCTGCAAGTCCTTATTTGGTGAGCCGCGCTGTATTTAGCCCAGCTCGGAGCTCTGTTGTTTATTGCAGATGTCAATTCCTCGGAAAGTCTTTGGGCCTTTGTACCTTTGGCTTTCTACCAGTCTGGGAAAGTGCCTCAGCTTTTACAACCTGATGATGGTCCCGAAGCAACCCATGTCCTCTCCTGCCTGTGTGGCAGATTCCTCTTCCACTGCTTCACCCAGCATGGCAAGAGCTGCCGAGCCTACAGGGGACACCCCTTGAACAGCACATAGGTTCCTAAATCCTCCGTATAAATGAGTAGGAATTAGGAGGCCACGTGCCTCAAAACTAGGCTGCAGACACAAAAGGAATTGTGGTCCGTAGTGTAATTACGCTACACAAAGCAGAACGGTGTTAACAAGTGATTTCAAACGAGCCCCAACGATGAACACGCCATTATTTGGTGCCTGAAAATGGATGATGGAGTTCCTACACCAGCACAACTTGAGTCACAGTAACACTTTCACAACCAAAACCATCACCGTCCTCGCAGGGTGGGTGGTCTGAAATTGCTGTGCTCCCAGCTGGCAGGACTGGCGCTGGGGAAGATGATGAACTGGGCCAAGCCAACGTTGATTTAACCCGTTCCTTGCAAATCTTTGGCTCTTCTCTAGGTTCATACGATGCATGGCTTGGTGAGGACTGGGACTGTGCTTGGGGCTGCTCGGGGTGAGTGGGGTGCAGGTGCCAGGCTGGTTGCTCCATGTTTTATTTCCCATCTCCTCCCAGATTCAGCCGACAGTGTGTGATAGACAAAGACAAGAGGAACCAGTGCAGGTACTGCAGGCTGAAGAAGTGCTTCAGAGCTGGCATGAAAAAAGAAGGTAGGTGCAAAAGGACATTTCAAAACTGCCTGCTGATGTCTCTGGCGTTACTCCCACTGCAGAGCATAGAGTGAGAGGTTTCTTGTTGCAGCTGAAAGCCCCGTTTTCCATCCTATCAGATGGGGATTTCAATGAGAACCTTGTGACGGTATTCACCCACTCCGGGAGGCTGGTCTCTTTGGGATGTTTTTATACCGGGCAAGGGATGACCTTCCTCAGGGTTTATTTGGTCTCTAAGTTCTTCACAACAGCAATTCCCTCGCTACATACCTGCTAGCATGATTCCTAATCCCAGCTGTGACAACCTCAGCGAGGACCTGCCACCCTCAAGCTTGTGAATGCCAGCAGTTGACTACTGCAGAGTAGCATTTGTCAGTTGTAGCTTGGTGCAACCCTTGGGGCAAGGTACAGCCTGAAAACGATGTCTTAGGGTGTGAGAGATGCTTCTCCATGGCACAGGGTACCCATGCTCCCAGAGGCAGCCGACTTCTGTGTCCCCCAGGGTGGGACCTGTGCCAGAGTCGAACCCTTTGGTAGGGCTGTCCTTGTGGTCGCTGTAGCCTGCCTATAGAGTCAGTATTAGCACTGGTACCGAAGGGCTGATCCAACATTGGCTGCTGCCTTGTGTTGCACTTCACTTTGGCTGCATTAAGAGGGACGTGGAGTGCTGTGGAGCATTTGGGTACCGGTGGCCATTGAGAAGTATGCTTCCAAAGCACTGAAGGAAATACTGTTACAGTGCCTAATACTAAGCAAGAGAAAAAACACTTCCATTAACCGTACCTCCCTAGAGCCAGCTTCCCTGGGAGAGTTTGGGACCTATCATAGCATTTCTGATCTCTGCTCACTCAGTGTTTGCATAGTGAGGGAGCGTGGATGATACTATTTTACTTACTCCAAACTTTTTGGGCAGAGAATGTGTTTGTACACTGAGTGCTTAGCAAAGTGGGGGCCCAACCCACAAATTATGGTACATCCCCCTGATGTGCAGGTAGTTGGGAGATGGTTTCAACACTCTTCACCCTTCGTTTGTGCTGTTTTCCAACCCACTGACAGCTAAAGGATGACGGAGCTAGAAAGGAACTTGAGAGTTCCTTTCCACACCACCGAGTTAAATGCCCCCTACTTGGGGTGAAATCACAGTCCCACTGAAACCAAGGGGAAATTTGTTCACTGGTTTCTGGTAATTCCTAAGATTTCACTGGTGATGAAAAAAGTCTTTCCAAACTTCTGGCCATATGTTTTCCTGGAGAATAAGGGTGTCTTAAAATTTGGTATAAGTCATGGATGTAGCAAAAATGCCTGCTGATTTAATTTAGGAGAAATGGAGTAAATATAACTGATGGAAATAAAAATTAGCCCTCAAGTTAAGAAAGAACAACCTGAAGATAATCTGGTTGGGTCTAGATGGGGATGAAACCAACTGCCAATGCAGCAAGCTCCGAAGCTTGAGAAGGCTGAAATGTGGTTATCAGCTCCATTCTTTGAGCTGAAGCATGATTTTTATTGGCTTTATGGTAAAAGTTATAAAACCTTGGCTCACACCTTCGTTATTGATTGCAGCTCAATGGAAAATGACTCATTTCAAGTTCCACATAGTCACATTCTTTGAAACTTTTTTATGAGTGCCTAGTCAGGTTGTGTGCTCACAGACTGCTCATGTGTTCGGTGAGGAAGATTTTAAAGCACCTTGAGCAACTGCTTTGCAGAAATGAGTTTAGCTGACCAGAGCTATATCCAAAGCATGTGTGCAGTACTGTGAAAGAAATTTTCTTGCACAATTGTGTGCACAAAAAGAACACAGTTATTTGCTTTAGGGTGGTTCTAGATTAATATTAAACGGTATTGCGAAGTATTGGGGAAAAAGAGAAGCCATGTCTTGGGATAGAGAAGTATTAGGAGGATACAAAGGTTTGTACAAAATCTTTTGGGAGCATGCACCAGTTTGTGTTGGGACACCACAGCTGTGACATCCACACTCACGATGTCCCGTTGTCCCTGCACTGGCACGCAAGAGTTTGACACTCTCTCTCTGGCACACCACTTTTCAGCCAGCCCTTGTAACAGCAGTCAGACTTTCCAGGGTGTGGTAACAGCATTGTTTATTCACAGTAGAGGGGAAAAAGCTGGAAACGATCCTTTTCCCAGCCTGTCTCTGACAATACACCTGGGGTGGGGTTAGCAAGGTTGTGTCACCCTCGCCTGCTCCTCACCCCACTGACCCTCTCTGCTTGGCCTGTGTGTGTGCAATATTGGAAAACTTGTTGTTCCTCAGCAAGACTAACTGGAATTTTGGATGCAGGGTGATGTGTTATTTTTTTTCCAATCATCCTGTGTTGCAAGACATGATGTGACACATTTGGATATTGCTTTTCCCCTTTTTTTTCCACTTTGGAAACAATTCTAGTAGATAAGAAATTGCGAGGAGCTATGTTACCTAGCTTGGTAGAAGGAAATTTCTGCCTAAAGAAAAAGCTGTATGATGCGAATACCCAAGCTAGCTTTAAACTGGCTGTCTACGGGGCAGCAGTGCAGGTGCTGGCCTGAGGGTCTCAGCATGTGTGGTCCTGGGAACACAAAGCAGTCTGGCTATAGGTTCACCGTGGATTTGGGGCAGCTGGGCAGAGGTTGCTGAGAAAGGCATCAGTAGGGTCCTTCAGATTGTCTTGTTTGTGCCCTCTGAATTTCATCCTGCCTTCAGAGAGGACCAAGACTGTCCCACACATGAGCCCTACACCCCCAAGCTTGTGCATTCAGGTGGGTTCCAGGTTCCATCAGTACCAGTGAGAGCAAGAAAGGGCCAAAACTTGAGCTTTGTGGGAAGTCCAGTCCCCGGATTTCCTAGAAATTACCTCATTCAGAAACACTCCTATCCCAATTACATTTTTGGTGTCAATAATTCACTTTAATAACTACAAGTAAACAGTCATTAAAGTGGGGATGAGGGCAGAGGAAAAGGCTTGCTTGCACACAAGCCCCTTCTTGTCTCCTGAAACGGCACTGTGACCAGGATTTAAGATTTTTACATGAGATTCACTCCTTTATTCTTGTGTTGTGGTCATGGCTGGCATGGTACTGCAATATGGTCTGGCTGTTTGGGGGATTTTCTGCCTGTTCTTGATGGTTTTCCCTCTTTGCACAGAGGAAGGTTCTATTTCTATTATTTTGCACAATGCTACTGGACAGGTTTGTGGTGACTACAGCATCAGTGCACCAGGTACTTAAACACCCAAAGAAAAATAGCAGGATACTATTTTTAGCATCTTACTGAGATAGTGTTTAACTAAATTAGCAGGGTGTGATTTTTCAAGTGAGCCAGGTCATCTACTCACATGGAGTTGAACATCTGAAAACCTGGAAGCCTTTTGAAATGCCAGCACTGCACTGTCAGGATTCAGTTTGCTGGTTAAAAAACAAGAAGGGTTAATATTTAACCTCTCATCCCCTTTAAAGTAATTTATGAATGTACATGAACTCCTTTAGTTTTACTCAGATGTGAAAAAGAATTATTGTATCACTTAGGGCCACAACACCGCGGGAGGATTTGAGGTTATTTTTCATTTATTTTTGTTAAATTGGACAGGTTTACGGGACAGTTTTATTAGTGTTTCACAGGATCTCTATCTTGTTTCATACCTTTTTTTTGTATATCTGTCCTGACAGCTCTTAGAAGGCTGGAACTGCAGTTTATTGCAAAGATGAATGGAAAAGTTAAAGGATCTTCCCTACTTCGCAAGTCATAAATCAGGCCAAAAGCCCATGAAAGGATTAAATGTGCATGTGCCATTGGGATTACTTGGAAATAGAATATACCACACCTACAAAATCAGAAGTAGCTTGAGGATAAAAATTATTTGTGTATATAAATTAACCAGGCAGCAGAAGAGGTAAACCTATTGGTGGAGACAGAAACACCGTGAGTGCTGGTGACTGCCAGCACCACACTGGGGTACCGGCACCTCCATCCTCCTGCTCTCTCCTTGTGCCATTTATTGATGCATTTCCAACCCCATCGGCATTAAATGAGGATATTTTTAGTGGAATAATAATGAAAATGGTATCTCCCATGTAGGTAGGGCTCCAACCTCGGCAGTCACCATGGAAAGTTACAGGTTTCCTGCTGTCCCCTTCCAGTCAATGCCTGCGTCCGTATTAACTGGGCTCCCCGGAGGTTCCTAGTCACATGCTCTGTACCTGTGTGGCAAGGCAGCAAGGACAAAATGTTTGGGAAACACGGGTTTGTTGCAATCTCACAAACACGCCGCTGTTTACTCAAGAGCCGTCGCGTGTGCTCCGCAGCCTGCCCGGCTGCTGGCATCCTCGGTGCTTTCATGGCAAAAGGCTTGCTCTGAACAAGAAAACCCCTCCGATGGCTCCTCTACGTCAGACGGAGAATATGTTTGTTTTCCTGCCCGCTTCCCACAGTCAGGACATGCCGTAGCTGTGAACAATTCTCCAGAGGGAGTTGCTGGCAGCATCCTGCCCTTCCTCTCCTTTCCCTGAGGGAGAGCCTGGGTTGGGACCACACTGTCTCTGTCCAGCAGCATCGTCAGGACTCGCTCCCACTGACGTCCCCTCATGCAGGGCCGCACTGGCCCTTCACGGTGTTTATTGGCTTTGGGAACTGGCGTGCTGTGCAGAGGAGAGGATTAGAAGGGAAAAAATCAGAGCAGAGCCAAGCTTTGGCCAGGTACATACTGATAATAGTAGTCCCTGGGAGACAGTGGGATCCAGCACTGGGATTTTAGCCCTTCCTGCAAGTTTGCTGAGTTTTATTGACTGCAAAGCCAAGATCTTGTCCAAGTCTGAGCACCCTCAGCCCCATCACACCCCTCGAGCACTCCCGATGCCTCACCACAGGTGACCTATCCCTTGCCTTTTACAAGCACAATAAATACAGCAATATAATTACCACACAGTAATAGATTCATTTTGTGACAGGTAAAACATTAACTCCCTTTTTTATCTAATTCCATCGCATCTTGGGTACTTTCGGCGATAACACCCCAATCACCTTGAGAAAGTCAGTCTGTACCATCCACTTACACTTGAAGATTGAGCTTATCAGAGCATGAGGGAAGCACTGAAATATGTGCCATAAAAGGACCGGGGAGAAAAACAGGCTGAAGCCTCTTAAAGGAGTCTGTCTCTGGGGTCTAGGACTGGGTCTGCCTGGGTTTGTAGGATTTATGTGAAACAAGATGTGTAACTCAGTTGGAAAGGCAAAATTTGTACCTGGCAGGTTGGTAAAAGGTTACCAACCTTTTGGTCACTTACCCCCAGAGAGCTACGTGGGGGAGCATCTGAGATGAAATCAGGCATAGAAGGTTTGGTAGGGATTTTCCAAGGGTGTCAGCAATGTGGGTGCTGGATGCTGCTGCTTATCTTTCTGGTGTACCAAGCAAAGCTGTGAAGGGTTAAGGTATTCTGAAGATCAATCAGTAATTATGGTTCCTGTAATGAAAGATGCTGTTCAGCTGGAGATCCCCACCTTCACTTTGAAACCTGCGGGGATCCCCAGCTGAGCAGCATCTTCCATCACCACTGGTGCCTGCTGCTGCCTAAGGTAGGTTAGCAGAGCCTCCCAAGGGCTGAAATTGTTGGGATTTTTTTTCCTAAATTGATGTCTAACTGCTTTTATGTAGTATTCACAGCCTGAAAAGGCTCCAGTGATACGTGTGTGTGGTGCATCTTTCACAAATTGATGCATGGATCCAGCCCCTTGCAGGCATTCGTGGCTCCGAGGTGCAAACTGGCTTTGGCGGCTGGAGCCCAGCATTGCCTTCCCCCACAAGCACACCCATCTCGGGTCCTGACTGGCAGCAAGGCTAAGCCCCAGATCCTGGAAAATAAATACTACGCTCTTGCAGATAACGGGAGGCATTGATTTTTGTCACTGTTGCTTGTTTTCTGCCCTTTCACTTTGTTGGCCTCTCATCAGAGGCCGGTTAGGAAAACAGCAGTGGTGGAACCTGAGCTGATAAAACCCCCCACTTCCCCATCCTGTGTGAAAATCTGTGCCCACATCTCCTCCTTTGCGTGAACTCAAAGAAATGTGCCCCGTGCAGAGAGGGATGCTTGCTCTAAAACAAGGCCCAGCGGCGAGGCAAAGTCTGGAGCGAAGACAAGATTATTTTGCTGACTCTGTGAAAAATATTTGCTGGAAAAATCTTCTCCAGTGGCCGCGTTTGAGACAAAACCGCAGTTTCACATCCAAAGGGTTAAAGCACGGAGCGCGTGGTGCTTTGACAGCTAGGTCTGAGTCATTCCCCCTAAATTAAACCAAAAGGAGTCTGGAATTGCTGTGTGAAGGAGGAAGGGATGTGCTGCGTTATCACCACATGCTAAATCTTCCCGCTCCCTACGTTTTAAGGAGCTGACAATTGCCTTTCCGAGCTGTACGTAGCCAAGATACATGAGCTGTGAGGGAAACACTGAGTCTGCATTCAGTCTCCTGCCCCATGTGGGCTTGTTTGCCCCTAGATGAAGGCAACAGGACTCAGGGCAGAAGCTAACACTGAAAACAAGGTTGGACTAAGTCTAAATTCTGCTTTTTTTCTCTGCTTCTGTTTTACTTGATGGCTGCAGCGGAGGCGAGTCAGTTCTTGGAGGCTGCGTTGCAAAAATAAGATGCTGAAGTGTATTGAATCCCTTCTGTTCCGAGTGCAGGGTTGATGGAACATGGGGCTAAAAATGGCTGGTGTTTCAGGGAGAAGGATGGTTTAAAGGGTGTAACGGACCTCAAAAAAATTTCTTTTTTTCTAATTTACCATGGCATGGCCATACCTTTCTGTTTGCTAAAAGGCCAGGTCTGATCTGCACTCTGCGGTGGTCACTGCAGCACGTTGGAGGTGCGTTGTGTCACTGTTATTAACAGTTCAGGACCCTCTGAGCTGATTTGCAGTAGTGATTTGCCAGGAGAGCTGGAGACAAACCCCAGCTTGGTTTGTTCCCTCAGCTGTGTGCCATCATCACCAGTGGGTTTCTGGGCTCACAGAAATGGGCAGCGTGATGGGCAAGGCTGAGGGAATGGTTTTCCGGAGGGATCAGGGATTTCAAGCTTTCTTTCTTTGGAACTCCCCTAATGAGGTGACTCTTTCTGCTCCCCCTAAGTGGTGGAGATGGCCCCTGGAGACCACCACCTGCGATGCCTCTAGGCTGCTGTGAGATGGGAGCAGAGGATGGTTTTCCCAGTGCTGCTGTAAGATGAGATGCGACCTCAAGAGCATCCCACCCTACGAGGAGCTCAGTGGGACCAGCTAATGGGGTTGCTCTGACTGCCAAACAGCTTTATCTCCCTTTGTGCTTTTTCTTCTCCCTCTCAGGTGGCCTTTTCCTCTCCCCAGGGACCTGTTTAATCTTATTCCAGCATCAAACAAGGGTGGAGGGTCTTGCAGGCACTGAACCCCTGTCTGCTCCCGTTTGTAACAGCAGGAATCGGTTGTGTGGGAAGTTTCTTGCTGACACAGCCACCACTTGCTCTCGTTTCAGCGGTGCAGAATGAGCGTGACAGGATCAGCATTCGCAGGAGCAGCTACGAGGACAACGGCTCCCTCTCCATCAACATCCTCACTCAGGCCGAGGCCATGGCGCAGCAGGTATGAAACAGGGGGGACAGCCCTCCAAATAAGCATGTTGTCTTTAGCTGTTCCATAGGGGAGGTTATGAACTCACTGAACCTACTGGGCCTGGATCTTTGTCTGCCCTTGGATGGCTCTCGCTCAAAGCCACGGGGAGGAAAATGCATTGGAGGTACCCAACAGCAGACAGTAAAAATCCTTGGTGCGTTATCAAGACAACATGCCCTGTGAGGATCAAATGCAGCCTTTGGTGTGTGAGATGCAACACTGAAATTTCAAGGGCTGAGGGATGTTGCAGACCCCGGGTCCACTCTGCCCCCAGCCTAAATTGTTGCTACACCCCTAAAAACTTGCTGCATTTCATCCCTCCTTGCTGCACACACTGTCCTGCTCAGAACATAATATTCCCGTCGTGGTCGGTTGTATCTTTTCTCGTAAATTCTTTACCATGGCAACAATTTTAGGGGAGAAAAATAAAGCTAATAAAAATCGCTGGGCTTCAACTAACGCTGACTGCTTTCCTATTTCATGTTCCACAGTGAATTTCACCCTGAGCGTCCTTTAAATTCATATGCAAATATCCTTTCACCACTGAAACATATGGTCCAGATGTTGCAGCAATGTGTCCACTTCCTTTTCAAGAACTGCGATGTTTTAACCTCTCCCGCAACCCTTTAGGGATCGAAATGGGCGGTTTGTGTCCCAGACAGCAACTTGGGGGAGAAAGGCTGCATGCATTCCATGCATTTGGCTGGCTGAAGTGATTGATGGGAAGCTGAGGCGCAGTGCTGCTGGCTACTGCGAGGAATGGGAATATTAATCAGATTTTGTCCTAAACCAGTTGAAGCAGAGGGAGGGGTGTCTGTTGGGACCGAGCACCACCTCGTGGAGGCTTTACCATGGGCTGTGCGTTGGACAGTATACGCTGCTGAGCTCTTAACTGTGCAACCACACGGCAGATGTCATGAGTCTGTGAAGGCTGCCCCCGTTATCAGTGAATTGTTGTTATCGAGGTTGGCAAAGCAGCACCAATCTGGGCACAACGCAACCGAGTTGTTTCTCTTTCAGTATTCATCGCTGAGTCCAGTGCACAGCACAGACATCGCGATGAAGAAGGTGGCAACCATCAACGACGTGTGTGAATCCATGAAACAGCAGCTTCTGGTGCTGGTTGAATGGGCAAAATACATCCCAGCGTTTTGTGAGCTCCCGCTTGACGACCAGGTAAAATGCAACTGACTCTTCCTTGGCATCCTGCCCTTCCTTGGCCTTCCTGTCGAACCCACCGCCTTCGACAGGAATTGCCGGCCGTACCTTTCAGCAGGGGAGTCTGACGTTAACCTATAGATCACCCTGTGCGGAGCGATAAACTAGCAGGAGAGGAAGAATGATAAAGGACAAGACATCAATCAAAACTAGTCCAGCAATCAAAATCCCCAGAAATAGAGTTGGTATGCACAAGGACCCAGTCGAAAGGATTGGTTTTCCCTTTATTGATATCAGATAGTTGCAAATAAAAGCCATTTGTTTCTTCTTTCATTTGTAAACACCTTTTAACTTCATTTGCCATCAACATCACGCTTCTGAAAAGTGGAGATATGCTAACGATTTCTAGCTCTTATTAGCACTTTATGTGTAGGTCTTGCATATCTGGACAAACACCAAACTTGGCTTAAGCTAAACAGCCACAGCTCACCGTTCTGTTCCCTGCTTTTCAAACGTAATAGAATTTCTTTCTTCTGTGCCGTCTCCAGGTTGCCTTGCTCAGAGCCCACGCAGGGGAACACCTGCTCCTCGGGGTAGCCAAGCGATCCATACCGTACACCGATTTTCTCTTATTAGGTAAATTCACTCCTGCTTTTATAACTCACACACCCGAGTCACTGTCAGGTACCCTGCCAAATCCCCTCTGGATTCCTGGGCAGGGTCTGCACATCTGGCTCAAGGCCAAGTGCTTGGGAATGTCTCTGGAGAAGGGTGGAGCGAGGAAATTCACTGGGACTTTCACAACTGTTCCCTTACTGGTTTGGAATTGTGGGTGAGGATACTCCCAGTATTGAAATGGCATCTCAAGCTGCGTTGCCTTGGTTTTGCCACTGAAATTGCCAGGACACAGGCAATGAGGTATTTTGGTATCGGTGCTTAAAAGCTTAGCAGGAAGGTCCATTAAAAATTACACTGCAAAGAGGTATTTCCTTCTCATGTAGCTCTCTGCCTCCACAAACACAGACAAACAGGATTATTCTTGGAAAAATGAGAATACTGACCTTGAAAGTCACATATTAAAGAAAAGAGGGAGGGATAACTTTGTTTAAAAAACCACCCCAAAAATAACGATGCAACACCGCTTGTGAACAGATGGTAGGTATAACAGAGGGTAAACCAGAGCAGAACGTGGGGCAGGCTCTGTGCAGTGTGGGTGTACCGACATGTGCAAACAAGATAATTACAGGCCAAAGAATAAAATCCAAGGCTTGCTTCTCAAATCGTGAGTCTGAGTATCAAGCTGCATGCTAGAAATCTGCTGCACATGGGCACTGGGGCTATCCGGCAACTTGCCTTGGATTAACTTCTGAATGAGACCCTGTCTGCAGAGCTAGAGCGAAAATCTGATGCCGAATTTCTCTTGTCTCCTCAGGGAATGACTTCATCATCCCAATGCACTGCCCAGAACTGGAAATCGCTCGTGTGGCCACCAGAATCTTGGATGAGTTGGTGAAGCCCTTGCGGGACATCCAGATTGATGACAATGAGTACGCTTGCCTTAAAGCCATCATCTTCTTTGATCCAGGTAAGCTTCCTTCCCGAGTGCCAAGCATGGGGCTGGAAAAGGGGTTGAATGCTCTGATAACCAGGAAAGCCCCTTGGCAGCAGCTCTGCATGTCACCCTGCCTCTGCTGTGAGGAGCAGTACTCAGCAGTGCAGCAAGGACACGTTAGGGGTGACCTGTTCCTGAACAATCAGCCATTTAGCAGTAGTAACTCCAGCCAGAGCGACGTGCAAGGCTCTGCAGACCCTAGAGGAGTTTTGCTGCCTCTGCAGCTCAGTTTCAGGAAAGCCCATCAGCCTGAAATGACTATGAAGGACATATATTCCTATATTGAATTATGCATAAGCAAAGTGAGTCAGCTGTGCAGCAGTGTGGAGCAGCCATCAGAGTTCAGAAAGCAGCATTAAAAACCACAGAGCTGGACTGTTCAGAGTACCCAGAAATGTCAAGGATGTCTGTTAATGGATCTTGCTAGTAGGCAGTACTGACTGAGGGCAGGGCTGGTCCGCACAGGCCGCACAGGATCGAGAACAGGGAAACGCACAGCGGCAGACAAAAGCTTGTTTCAAACCTTTGCTGTATTCTCATTCCACAGTCTCTCAAAGAGTTTCTCTCTCAGCCTGGGTTTTCTCTTGGAAAGATGATCCCTAAAATGTGGTGCATGTGGGTTCTTTGTAGACAGTGAAGGAAATGGTCCAGTGAGCCAGGAATCCCAGTTTTAGAGGCCGGAGTGGAAAGCTGTAAATCCCGGCCCTTCAGCCTTCCCAGAGTGCACATTTTCTTGCTTAAGCAAAACTGGACCAGTGGTCCATGAAAAAGGGATCAACCACAGGTCAAAGACAGGAAATCCAGACAAGAATCTGATGCTGCAGTTACAACATACAGACACTAAACCTGCATGGATTTAGCGGAAATAGTTGGGACTCAAGAGTTTTCAGGGGAAAATTCCAGGCTGTTTCCTTGGAAGGACAAGTATAGTTCAATTTCTAAATCCTTCCTCTTCGCTAGTGGCAGTAGCCAGACATACCCATCTGAAGCAAACTCTTAGTTTCTTAATGTTTCCCCTGAAATTGCTGATTACCCTCCAATTCCCCTTACTGTTTCCCTATTCCATGTGAGATATGAAATAGTGGCAGCCCGATGCTGATCTGTCAGGTAAACTTGGAGACTGACAGATAATTGGCAGAGGATCACTGCCACCTCATCCGTTTCCCTCTACGGAGCCTGACTGACAGGGTAACAACTGCCTTCATTTTTTCCCCTCCCAGACTGCAAAGGCTTGAGCGAGCCCGGGAAGGTGAAGAACATGCGCTTCCAGGTCCAAGTCAACCTGGAAGACTACATCAACGATCGGCAGTACGACTCCCGAGGCCGGTTCAGCGACATCCTCCTCCTGCTGCCCCCGCTGCAGAGCATCACCTGGCAGATGATAGAGCAAGTCCAGTTCGTGAAGCTCTTTGGTGTGGCCAGGATTGACAGTTTGCTGCAGGAGATGCTGCTGGGAGGTACGACCCTTGCTGAGCAAGGACAGCAAAGCTGTTTCAGTACAAAGCCATTACGGGGTTTTACAGCTGGGTTCGTGTCCTTCGCTGGAGGATGTAAGGTAGCCAGAACTTGGTCTTGGGAGGAGGGGAGTTGTGAATTACAGTTTGAACACGGATCTTTCTCACTCCAGTCTAACACCTGAGCCACTTCTTTCCAGCCTCTCTCTGAAAAGCTGACCCGGGATCAGTTTTATAGAGCTGGGGATGCTCTGTGGTGCTTCACACCAGCATTTGGCTTTTAGGCAAAGCGATGCAGTTTGCAAGGAGACAACACATTTCCTGCTAGCAACATGTAAAAGTTATAACTATATGGGAAACCCTGAACGAGCAGTAGTTGGGACACACACAGAGCCAGATGAAGCTGGCTATTAGCAGAAACCCCAGACATCCCAAGAGATTGTCTCTAGACAGTGAGAAGGCTGAGAGCAAAGAGGACAGCCGGAGCAGGCAGGAAGCACAGACGAGCCAGGACATTAACCGCCACCCACAGAGGTCTTCCACATTCCCTGCGAAAAAGAGATTTGGCCCAGAACATCTGGCTTCTCAGTAGCGATGCAAAGAATGATGGTTTTTTCCCCACTTCCACTGCAGGAACCACCATTGATCTCCAGTACCAGTCAGGACCTCCCAACCTCAACCTGGAACCGCTGCCAGGACACGTCCTCCCAGGCAACATGAGCTCTGTGATTCACGCCGCTCCAGACCGTACGTGCCCGTTTTTGTGCAATTAGTGCCAGCGTAACGAAGGGGCTGGATAGGAGATGCAGTTAAGAAAAAGACCTTTAGATTTATTTATATGTTTAAGGGTAACACATCAGAGTTCACAGCACCCCTTTACCCTGCAGCCTGGAAACATGCTTCCAGAGAGAAGCTGAGATTTTCTTGTAATCCAGAGGGGGTTTGAGATGCTGCTAAGCATCATAAGATTTAAAAAAAGGAAATCAAGATTGGCGACAGTGTGTTTCTATGAACACAGGCAGTGCTGGGAAATACCGCAAAGAAGCACACGCGGTTATTAGTGGCAAGAGTTTCCCTACATAAAGCATCCTGGTTGCTGTCAACCAGAACACAATGTGACCTGAATACGAGACCGTCCTCAACCACTCTGGGCACTGCTGCCAGGCAGTGGCTACTCGTTACGGCATTTACCCACTGTAGTAGCAAACGGACCATGCTATTAAAAAATGGGCAGAACACGAGTTGCAGTTTAACAGTCACTGCCATGTAATCACAGTGTCTTGCACACAGTCTCCTGCCAGTTACGGTCGTCTGCCTCTTGCAGCGTGTGTTGCAGCCCTATGAATGTTGGCATCGTGTATTTTAGCTTTCTTGGGGTTTTTTTGAAGCCACTTTGCAGGAAGGGAGATTAGAGAGATGGCGTATTCTGGAAATGAAGTGTCGTAGCTGGCAGGTTGAGCTCTCCTCTGACAAGGAGAGGAAGGATTGGAAAGAAGTTGGGGGTATTTCCAAGTGCAGAATACTGAGACGAGGTGGTACGTGCCTCCTTGTGCCTCATCCCAAACAGGGGAGGTACATGTGTAAACATGCCTGAACATGGGATGGATCCCCCAGGCTCCTGCTCCTTGGTTCCTAGGATGGTTTGCTGATTTTATTTGGGCACCACTCCACTGAACAGCATCCAAGTCCATTTCAATTCTTTCTTTTCTCTCCCACAGCGTCTCCTGAAACATCCCTTCCATCTCCTTCTACAAGCACAGGCAGCGAAGACTATAAACTAGGCTCTAGCGCAGGACCCAACGCCATAGCACAGCTCTTGCCTCAGACAGTGATACCCAAGCAGGAGATTTTATAGGGAGAGGTGGGAGGAGAAGCTGGGAGCAATGTGAAAACTGTGCTGAAAGTGAAACAGGCCCTTTCTCTTTGCAGAGACAAAGCACAGCAACCCCCTGCCTGTAGCCGGATCTGTGGGTCACGCTCTTTCCCACCTGTGAGCCAAGCACCGGGTTCAGACTGCGGCAGGAGCCTCACCTCCTCCCACCACCGTCACCCTCGGTTCACAAATGGTTGGGGTTAATGCTCTTTTCAGTAGGACCAAGACTGCACGCTCTTGGGAGCGGGGCCTCTGAGTGCATTTGTTATCATCGCCTAGCTCGCTGCGAAGGCTTTTAAAGCCTTCAGCCACTATCTCCACAAAACCGAATGCCCTACGCAGCGCCTGTTAATCGTTAATGAGGACAGCTTGTCTTGAATTGTCAGTATGCAAAGGTCTAGTCCCATTAAAACATTAATTACACTACCATTCCTCATTCCTCTGCCACATGTTAAGCTTTAGGAAGAATACCCTCATAACCCTTAGCAGCCCGACGGCGCCTTATCCCACACAGAGTTCCACATTGGCCAGGTAACGTTTAATGCCAGTCAGCTACTATTTGTGATCAGGAATGCCAACATGTGGTTATTTTCCGTAATTTCCAGTATATCTGGATCCAGTTGTAAGCTGTTTGATGCATCCTCTACTTGGTGTGCGCGACTAACGCAGCTCTAAGATGGCAGCAAGGATTTCTGCATCAGACCGGGGCCCCTGGGTCTGGTAAAACCCACTGCTGGCTTACCAAATTGCTGCTTTCTAGCTTCTGCAAACGTGTTTGGAAGAAGCAACAGTCATAAAAAAGCCAAAAAAGCCTTTTCCCAGTACACAGTTATGATTTTGCTGTAGTTTTATATATCATTGTAATGTCTACAACATGAACTTCAAAGCTCTACCTTAGCAAAAAAAAAAGGGAGAGGCAGGTCTCCTGCGAGGCGTGGATTTTAAAGAGCTTTTGCAGCCAAAACATAAGGTGCTTCTGCACTTAAAACTTAATGAGCAGTAGGTGACCCATGTAGCAACGATTTCAAACCATCCCAACAGACACTGTACAGCCCCAAGCTCTCCAGCAGCACCGTCACGGCGGTCGCGTTCCGTTTGCGTAACCTGAACCTTATCTGAAAGCCGACTGCTGGATTCTGCAGAACTCAGGCTGGGCCGCAGCAGTGCCCAGCACCCACCACCGGGCAGCTCCCGAGGGTTACGGGTGGCTGTACTGAACCGGAGGGGACAGTGGACAATTACTCACTGTTGAGCCGCATCGCACAGACCGCCCAACCCGCCTGCATCCCAGAAATGGGATGGCAGTGCCTCGCTACGCCTTTGCAAGGCTGATTTCACCAACGCTCCTCAAGGACTTGGAGCCTCAGATGGAGGGCGCTATCTTGCCAATTGAAGAGAAGCTGGGAAGAGCATCTGAACCTTCCTGAAGAAGGGAATACTTTGTACTTGGCCACCTTTCATTCCCTGGGGAGATATCCCAGAGTCGCCGTTCTACAGCTCAAGAGATTGAAAACCTGGGTGGAATTTCACCTGGGATCACAACGGTTTCTTTTTCTACTGTCTAGGATGAATTTGATCTGACGTTGCCTGCCGATAACACTGATTTGGAAGAGCTGTATCTGGAACAGGGCTCCACTGCAAGCGTTCCTGCTGCATGGCAGGTGCAGCTGTACTCACCTAACATTGCTTCCAGTGCCTCCATCACCTAGATGACATTTTCTAGAAGTTAAATGTACATTTATATTCATTAATGGTAAGAAAATCAAGCTATGGGGGGAAATAAATTCCATATTCTCATATTTCATATGTACAGTTTGTCTTTTTCTCTTAAATTCAAACCCAAGTTTTCAAGTTTCTCCAGTGTAGATACCGTAGGGATTTCTCGTACAAAACAGTCACCTGTGGCTGCAAAGCCCAGCTCTCACCCGAGACTGATGTAATTAGCAATCTAAGATACTATCTGACCAAAGAAAGGAGAATTGTGGAGGAACACGTAGGTGTCAGACTGTCTCCAGTGCTCAGCCAGCCCAGCAAGAACAATTCACCGTCCCACGGGGCCAGGACAGACTCATACCAAAAACCTGCTCCTGGCATCCCTGTGTCAAACTCCACCCTAAATTAAGCCAATAGCCTTATGCAAACACACCTTGGAAATTACTATTGTATTAGATTACTGCAGTTTTGTTAACAAAAGGGGTTCAAAGCCATTATTTCAATCTATTTTAGTTGTCTGGCAAGATGCTTTGTCAGAGCATGAACACCTCAGGTAATCAAGTCTTACCTATTTCTCCAAGTCATCCGTTGCCCTAACCATTAGCACATTTGGCTTTACTGACACCGAGTCCATCGTACCTCAACTTTCCCCTGCACTAGTGTTACGAGAAATCGCAGAGAGATTTCAGAGGTGCAAAGTTTTGCTCATAAAGAAGCCAAGAGTGGCCGTTTCCAGAGGCCCGTTTGGGTATGACAAGAGTAACTTGCATTACAATAGCACGTACGCTACTGCAATCGTTGGGAAATACTGCAAAAACTAGCAAAAAAAGAAACTGGTAAAATAAAACAGCGGTGTTTCTCCGTGAACAGTCAGAACACCTAAAATCAGTGAGCGACACAGGCAAAGAATTGTCACCATCTCATTGATCGAGAAGCACCAACCCCCGTTCCACCGCGAGGTACAGCACTGCGTGAACCAAAGAGCTACCGGGCCTGGCGAACCAACACAACACGTGCAGGGCCGCTGCACTGCATTTGGGCGTTACTGACGGCGGCGAGAATCGCTTCACAGACCCATTTCTGTATTTCAAAACCTCTAACGCCACTTTCTTTCCCCAGCAGCATTGAATACGTTCACCTACTGATACAGTGCCAACAGAAAGAAGGGAGAATTTTGATAGAAACACAACATTTCCGCAGGGAATAGGCATAAGGGAGCCCAGAAATGCATGAATCCTCGCTTGCCGCTGCTGCGGTCTAAGACTGCAGCAAGGGTTCAGGAAACAACCCAACCTTCCCACTAGAAATTAAACAAGACAACAAAAAGGAGATATGTCAGCAGGAGCCATCTGCAGGGACACCTGTGCCATTTGGGGAGTAAACAAGCGCTTCCCTAACACGTATGTAAACACAGCCCAGCCTAACCGCTGTGCCACGCAAATACAACCAGATCGTTAATCAAAAGCCCAGGCAGCAGTGGTGCAAAGCTCCGAACACCTTCACACGAGCTATCTCCATACAACAGCAGGTACCAAGTGTGAGATTATAACCAAAGCGTTTGTTTAGAAGTTACACACGGGAGGCAAACCGCTTCCAGTCCCTCCCTCCCTCCCTCTGGAAGCCTCGTTTCCTCCTGGCCTCACCTTTGCTGGGTCAGTTGCCCTGTTGGCCCAACTGCTGCTTTCTCCAGGCTGCACGACTGTACCTGGAGCGACACAACTAGCGCAAACAGCCAACGTTTGCGCAGAGGAACCAGGGAGGCCAAACCTGTGTTTTGCACAAACACCTTGAAGGTGCAAAGCCCGAGATACCCTGTTCAGAGTTTAGAAACAGGAAACATTCACTCACCCTGGACAAACAGGTACCAAGCCATCGCAGAAAAGGAAATGCCTAAGAGCTGCTGAGCCGTTAGCGCAGCTGAAAGCCCTGCATGAGCAGAGCAGCATCTTCAGCTCGGAGCAGCATCCTCCGATGCACATGGGCGTATCAGTTAGAAGCCAAAGGATGCAAAGACCCCAAAGTTGCCGTACTATAGATGGATGTGAATATTTACACATACGTGCAAAATAAGTGACATGCAGAGCAGAAGTTAATCAACTATGACTTCAATCATTACTTTATTTATTTTTTTTTTACATTAAAAAAATTACAACGTAACAAGGGTTGGAAAAGCCAAGTAAACCTGATTTCACACACTCACACACTTGCTAAGTCACAGGGTTCGACCGCTTGAAGTGATATTTTCTGATTTTCACCAGGATATTTTATTCAACAATATACACATTAAGAGCCTCATGACAAAGCCAGACACGTTGTTTTTTTTTTCCCCAATCTTTATTATGTGCAACTGAATATGCAAAGATTCTTGTGGAACTTCTGACTTTCCCTTCAGTTACACAAGACAGTTTTGTTCATCTGACTGCGATTTCATTGGATGTGTCCACCCGGAGCTTGTCCGGAGTTACACATCATCTCCCCCAAGCAAAGTGAACATATGACGTAGTATTGCACAGTTTTGTTCGCGGGGCCGTAGCGAGTAAGTGGATCCCTTAGTAATTTCACCCACCCAAGGGTATTATACCTGATGAAGCTGGAATCAAGATGCCACAAACAGTTACAAGGAAACGGAGAAGCAGGTCACTGAAAAAAAGAAAGTAGAGCCTCTGTGGTCCGTAAACTTTATAATGCAAGATCCTTCAGCGCATGAACTGCTTGAGGTGGGACAGATCCTCAGTGCTACTGGCAAAGCAAAAGCAAGAACAGGACAATTTTAAGGCAAGTCCCAGAACAGGGAGCTATTTACTGTCTAGGCACGATTTCAAGCTATGCATCAAGGCTCCTGCTTTATCCTTTATACTGTCGGTAATTTCTAGAACAGATTAACGATAATAGAAAAAATAGTCTAAATGTAATTTTTAAAGAATCCACTTTTAGCTGAATTTCATTACTTGCAGCTTCTATTTCATTACTTCCAGATTCATAAACATTTCTTAGCACTACTGTTGTTTGTCAGGCCCACATAAAGCAGTTCTAGATCGATATTGCTCTAATATCTCCAAAGTAGTTTTGGTTGGAAAACGGTTAAATACAAAATAATTACGTCTATTGCAGATCTTTCTACGTTTAAGATCTGTCACCCTTGAGAAAGAGGCAACCTCCCTCATTTCTCTGTGTCTCGGTTCAAGGGTTTATTGACCAGCTTTCCTTCTATGAAAAGTCTGTACAACAAAAAAAGGGGCAGAGCAAGACCTTAAAAAGACAAGTTTTCAGTCAATTAACTCCAATCTGCAGTACATTCATTTCAATCTCACACAGGAGGATACAGTCACTGGTCCCCGCTTACCCCTGCACAGAGGACTAGATACAATCCCCAAACACCGCCACTTCAAGTTCCTGTAGAATCAATGCATTAAGAACTGGAGATGCATATCCGAGGGCAGAATTCGGCCCTCGGCCGTTAGATAAGTGTTGGTTGCTGAAGATTTAGAACTTACCTAAATGCCCTACGAGATTAATGCTGGCAAACACAAGACATGCCTTTGTGAGCCTGGGAAGACATTTGGCAGGGGTGTAACAGTGCCTCTGACGTGTTGTGCTCTTGTGTGCACCAGTCCTTTGAATCGCTTGCATATGAGGAATGCGTGTCTGAAGTGGGACACGGGAGCACAGCTCTGTCTGTCAGGACAAGCTGAAATAGAAACTAAACAGAACAAACCACTATTCCCTGAAAACTGGATTTAGAAGGCTAGGTCTCATACGAGATCAACGTTCACCATAATGCTCCTCCTTATGATTGACAACTGCACCTAAGTATATACTTCTTATAAAAACACACAGGTAATTCCCCAAACATTTATCAAATAAAAAGGGTTTAACAAAAATGGATTAATCTCATAAAATAAATTACAGTAGCATGACATTTGGCTTCTTTAGTGTGACCGCGTGCTTTTCCTTTGTTATCTTGCTGCCAAGACCGTTACAGATCCAGTTCGCGTCTCTGAAAGTTAATGAGATGTCTGTGACGATAAACATATAAAACTCTGCTTGCTACAAGCAAATGTCTGATATCAGTTTCACCTGGTCACAGATTAGATGTGTCAGCCTCCTCTGGCCCCAAATAAATATTATATAGGATTCTTGCAGTTCCAGCGTAATTAGGCTCAAACAGAAAACTCAGGTCCTCCTTTCCTCGCCCTCAGCAGAAGTCGCCTGATTCGAAATCCTGCAAAAGGGTTAATCCACAGGAGTGAAGGCTGACCCCCGAAAACGGATTTCATTCCTTCCCAGCGTAGTCTCCGCTCCCACGTTGGCTTTTCACTCTTCAGTCTTTCGATCTCCTGTATACAAACAGGCGTACAGTGACACACTAAGTCCGACATTCAGTAAATCTTAGAGCAGTTATCAAAACTGATGACATTTGCGTCCTTTTAACGTAAGCTCATCAGCTGACTCGCTTCTTAGTGTTACTTATTCAGTAAGGAAGAAATACGGACGGCTGACTGAGCTCTGCACGTACAGGGCACAAGACTTAGACTAAACTTCTTGTACCCACCGTGTGTTCTACCACTACCCCCCCCAAAACTAAGTGACAAAATGACCAGAAAAGCTGATGTTAAAGTAAAGGATCCGCACACAAGACACCTACACTGAGTACACAACTTGCAGTGTAATGACACCAGACAGTAGGGCTTCCAAGGCGGCGCTGGTACTGCAATTACTGAAGCCAGGCTCACTCCCCCAAATGCATTATTTTGACGATCACCTTTTGTACTTCCCACTAATGAAGGCTGGATAATTACCAATTGTTTCTCACTCTTCAGCACAGGGCACTTTTAAACAGCCTCACATGAGAAGATTCTGAACAGCCACAAGACTCAAATTCTTACATTTCCAGTCAATCATCCATCACAAAACATCCTCTTAACAATGCAGATCTAAGGGCAAGGGAGCCAAACAGCCAAACCACGCTTGTACTCAGCTGAAGTGTATCACAGTGAAGTGCTCAGGGTTGATACAAGATCCCTAGGTGAAGTGTAAACCTGAGAAAAGCATAATTTCTCACGAAACCCTCAGGAGTTTGCGGTAGTTGAGAATCTCAGAAGGCTAAACTGTGCAATCTTTGTAATGGAAAACCTAATCAGAAAAGCAAATAACACAAGAGCTTCCGTCAGACAGCAAGCCCCAAAAGACTACGTCAACCCTTACAACCGTAGAAAATAAAAATGCTGAGCTATTTCAGCTCTGGGGTTTCCTCCAAAATAAGAGCCTGCCCTGATGCAAATAAAGCAACATCTGATGGCATCTTCCCAGAACAATTGTTACAGTATACCAAAGTGGGGGTCTTTACCGTTTCATCGTTGCATATTGAGTGGATTTGGGTGCCAAACATGACTGCAGTGAAAGTGAGAAACAGAAAACCCTCAAGGCACAAGAAGATCATCAGGATCACAGTTACAGGTGGGGAGAAGTCACTGCATTCTGTGAAAACAACACATGTAGTTACAAAAAAAATTACTGAACATCTATAGAGCAAGCTCATACTGAGACATTCCCTCTTCGACTGTAAAACCTAACTATCTGACACTTGAAACAACATTTCACAATTACAACAAACTTCCGGTATCTAGCACCGCGGCAGCTTTGTTTGCCGCCGAAGGGGATAAAGAATTTTAAGGAAGTAACACTTTTTGCCTCGTATAAAGCACACGATGCTGCGTTACTGCGATCGTGCCTCAGTATTTCAAGGACACAATATACAGCAGTGATGAATGTTTGCTGTGTGGAAAGGGAGTGAGAGCGCCCTCGACAGCCACAGCTCGTACAGTGACTGAAGGGAAAACCAGACAGACGGGGAAACAGGCAGGGAACATTTTCAGGACCTCACTTTAAAAAGATCCAAGTCCTGCAGTATTTCATACACGGGACTGAAACAGGTGGAACGCTATGACCTCCCCCTAATATCTGCTAGAGTATGACAGTGGAAGTGAAGTATTTGCTTACCAGTCCACTGCCCTCGGACACAGGAGAAAAACTGAAACCCACACAGTATGAGCGCATGAGCTGAAATTAGGGCTATATACATCTGGAAATAAGAGAGACAGCGATTAGTTTTGACTGCTGCCAGACATTCAGCCAGCCATCACCACTGCACGGTGAATATACTTCCCTATTTCAATTTTTAATTCAATACAACGATGTAAAAACAAACTGTAATCAAGTTTCAATCTAAAAATGTGAGCAACAACAAAAGTTTAACGACCAGCTCCCTAAATCACAGTACCGTTTCACTAATTGTTACTACATAAACCAGGGCAAAATTAACATAGTTTCAAATAACAGCACATTGCAAGATTAAAACGAGTAGAAATATCTCCCTACTTGGAGAATCTCTCGCATAAAAGGAAAACCACCCCAACACCACATACCAATTGTGCCCTTAAGCCATTACTCACTACTAAGCACCACCAAAATGGTTATAATCAAGGTACATTCACACTGTGATCAAGCTGCTTTTGATTTTTCACTTACCGTAAACAGAACAAAAAACCTCTGATTTTTCTCCCCCACGCAATTATTCACCCACGGACAGTGGTGATCCATCTTTCGAATACATCGTTTGCAAATACTAACGGAAAGGAAGGCAGATTTTTGTTAAGAAACAATACTTCACATTTTAATGTGGAAACAAGGGCATCCAGTGGTCGTAAGATGATGTGCTGAAATATGCTTTCTGGAAAAACGGCAGTGTTTTCATTAGCATTTTATTTACTCATTTACAACTCAGCTTTTGCTTGTTAATAAAACCATGCGGGTAAAATACTCTTCGCATAAGAAAAACGGGATTAATAAGAGAATCAGTGCGTACCCAAGCACATCATCAAGCGAACCTGGTATCTTGTTTCAGACACTTGTGGCACCGAACGAGCAAAGCTTCAGTTCTTTCTTCATTCAGTATTAAAAACTTCCTTTCTGGAGAAGCTTTTTTTAATCTAAAGTAATTATTTCAAGTTTACAGACTTTCAAGCTGTAAATTTACTTCGTGAATCAGAAAAAAAAAAAAAAAAGAAATTCACATCCTCACAAGAGAAATTGCCACTCTTGAGGTTTCAACTGGCCATACAACTCTAAATACACGCAAGCAAAATCTTAACTGAAGAATGCCGTCACACCTCACTTCCTCAACATAAACCAAAACCATCGGAACCATAAGCAGCACACGTCCTTTGCCTGCTTGTAAATGAATACTTAAGCACTGCTGTTCCTGCTAGTTCTGCAAGCAATTGCTTAGTTTCTGCCCAGTTTTGAGTCAAGGTTATTTCCAGAAAGAGAAGTCAAATATTTCAGTAAGTCCATTTTACACCTGCGAGGCCATACAGCACCAAAGGGCTCATTTCTCTTCTACTCGGGTCCATCTGCAGCAAAACACGAACAGTTATACCAGAGAAACAGCAGAGTTGCAACATGTGATGAAGTTCTTCCATAAACCAGTGGCTTAAGCAATGCCTATATGTCATTTTCCGAGCTTTGCGCTTCAGACAGCCACACGCTCGAAGCGTTTCAGATTTTCCTGCAGAACGTCCAAAATATTAAGCATTTTCATTTCAGCAGTTACAAAGCCAAATAAGCCTCAAAATGGCAGGCGCTGCTATTCACAATCTTTTGGGGTTTTTAACACATGCTTATTTATGTCTGATATCTGTGAGTGAAGTAAAGCTGGGTGACTGTCGCTGGAGTGAGCAAGGCGGTGTGTTCGTGGGAAATCAATGCTCTGAGGTGTAAACTAATTTTGAAGTCGCCACATATGCTTGCTTATAAGGTAAAAGACAATTCATTCTCTGATGCAAATTACTTTTTAAATACTGCCAGTTACACATGAAAATCCCAATATCACACCTAACCACGCAACCCTTCGCTAGTGCAGAAGCAGCAGGTACCATTCAAGAGAAGGCATTCAGAAGGTTCTCAACAAGATTTTCATTTCACAGCCTGCTGCCTGTATGTTCAGCCTGTCATTAGTTTCCTGAGGTCTGTGGGAAGGTGAGCTAACTCCAGTCACCACAGCCATGCAAGACAGAATATACACTGCCACTCTGAAAAGAATATTAATGTGAAGTACTGAGTAAAATCCCATCCAGACTCAAACAAGCCAAATGCTGGAGGATGTGAGGTGGGCAGGACACACTTTTGCTCATTCAGTATTTCTCACCAGCCCACGCAGAGCTCTCCAACACATCAGATGTCTGGAACCTTGCCTTCATTTCTAAACTCACACCACGCTTCAACAAACACTTCAGCCAACAGACTCACAGCAATGCTGAAAACAGTGGCTTTGCCTTCTTCCCACCCTCGCCACTTGTATTCTACTCCTGCCTTTGTCCAAGCACTCTTCATGCAGCAGGAGGTTGGGGAAGTTACTCCATTACCTGCAACCTGGGTCATTTCACTGTGTATGTACACTCACACCTTGTACACAGAGAAGGAGCAATACGGTAGTGAGAACAAGCAGCTTGTTCTCTTCTTGACAAGGGAAGGTCCTCTCCAGCTTGGCTCTGCTGCTGAATGTGCTCAGGACACTGCAGGTGCAATTGCAGTTTTGAATGCCAAAAGTGACATTCAGAAAGACACAGCTAATGGCTCAGGAGAAATTGGTCTGGGTAACAGAAAGTCACAGGCAGACTGATGCAAACATCTTGTTGACTTCACTCTGGATAACAGGTTCCCACAAACACAGGCCAAAAATAAGGACAGCTGCACTTCAGTGAAAATGAATTAGCATTCACCCAGGATAAGCCTCTTCCTTATGCTGACAATGTTAACTGCGTAGTAAAATCGCAGTTTAATGTATTTCACCGAGGCTCGATATTTGGCTGTAAATAAAGTTTTCTTGTTCTTTTTCCCATCACTAAAGTGTATTATGAAACTACTTTTCTTCCTCAAAAGAACTTCTGCTGCACTGTTGCACAACAATTTTCATAACTACATCATAAGAGCCTCTTCTGTTAATAATTTACTACTCCAAACATGCACTGTGGCTTTGAGTGTAACTATTTCCCAACAGCAACCAACTTCAATTTCCATTTTCAAGTCTCTTCTATCAGCAAATTCCCACTTTGACTTCTTGGGACTACACCATCCTTCTAATGTCCTTGCAACGGGTTTGTTAGCCAATAAAACGTTGGCAGTATAATCAAACAAACCCTTGTTTCTATTCAGTACGCTTCTGCAGTGCTAAATCCACAGCACAGAACCAGATTCTGGCAGCTGGTTTCCAGCCCATTTACCCTCCTATGCAGTATGTGTTCAACATTCAAGAAATCACAAAAAGAAATTCCTTTGTTTTACCTGCAAAAAGTTAAAAGCAACTACTAGTAGCACTGATTGTATAACAGAAACAAAGACAATTAAAACAGGTCTCCAACTGCTGAGAAAAGCATGACAGCAGGCTTACAAAAGGATAAAACAAGCTTTCAGGCTCTTTCTCTTTCAGATGTTCTGTGAAGTCAGTTATGCACAGTGCATTAAAATCCATCCTCTGCCCTTATGTGGAACATCTCAGTGTATTTTACCAGGGCACAGAAAAGTAAAACCACTCACAAGACGTAAAGCCACGTGCCTGAGCCTAGGACTGGTTCCCTGGTTAGCGAACGGCCCAGATGTGCGACTGCAGGGCACAGAGTTGCAGCGACTCCAGGCTCCCCGATACTCCAGCTTCTTTACTCATATGTAAGGTTTAATATAAGATGCCTTCATCTAGGGCTACCTCCAAATTCGTAAATCCTATCAGGACCAAATATGTGGGAAACACTTTACAAAAGATACCTGAAAAGTCTCTGTAACAGGCAGCCTGAATCTGAGGTGAGATCAGCAAGATCCAACCTACACTCAGCGGAGGCTCTCGGGTGCCCCTTCACCACATCCCATGAACGCAATGCCAGGACACACTGCACAAAGCTGGTTTGGATCCCCAGAGGCTCACGGATTCTATTCTGGCCCAGGGAAGCAGCTGCACTGCTTCCATCCACGGGCCTGCTGTGCAGTCGGCAGAGCTGTGCTCATCTACACTCACCAGAGCTAAGAGAGCCAGGCAGAACCTTCACTGCACGTGAGGGCAGGACTGGGACCCGCACCCATGCAAAAGCTAACCTACAGCAGATAAACTGAAGATAATTCTATACTTGACTATTTATACATGAAGCCTTTCCCTTCACACTCCAGATACAAAAACCCACTTGCATCTGAGAGAAGAACAAGATTTCAGTGCCAAGGCAGAGTATTTATAATGACAATACCTGCTCAGCCATAACTTTCACACAGATAAGTGCCAAAACACTGAGACATTTAATTTAGAAACCACAAATTTAGAGAATCATTTGAGAGTCCTGACAAGACTCCACTCTGTTCTTTTGACGGGCACTAACTCAGAGACTTAAATTTAATACGCCACACAATTCAATACACACCACTCCTCACACCTAGACAGAGCCGCCAGGCACATTTACATATTTATGTAAGTCTTAATTATGCAGGCATATCTATTTTCAACTCTCACACAATAAACATTGCGAATGCATATCCACAGTGCCCGAAAACTTAAAAGACTGAGGTTGAATTAAAAATGCACACATTTACTATCTCTTCCATAGCATGTTAGGTTCAAATGATATCATTTCTGTCCTTATGAAAATGAATTTTCAATAAGCAGAAGTGCATTTAACTAATTACACATGCAAATCTGGGAAAATAAGCTGCCAATTCAAAAGCAAATGATGCGCTATGAAGACAAGGAGGCACAAATTGAAGTCATAGTTTAAAACTAATCTTTTTTTTTTTAATTTAAGATTGCAGGAGTCGTTTCTTATATCAGCTTCTATCAGAAACTTTCTTGAGATTCTTCCCTTTGCCCTGCACAGGGCATGATAATTAGGATGATGTGCAGGAAAAAATATTCACAGATCAAACAATTTAAGACACCATAGTATGATTATTTTTTAGAACTTGTCTCTTGCTTCTTTCCCCTCATCCACATTCATTTTTGGCCACAGTATATTGTATTTATAAAATACTCCGCAATGTACAAATCTGAAAGTTCACTGGATACCAAAATAAATTGGGGAAAAAAAAATCAACACATAAATGTCAGGAACATTATTCCAAGAGTCAGTAGGCTTTGAAGAAAACGACAGCGTACCTGCAATGGTGTGCACGTTCAGGTTTGATACTACAGCACTTCGGACATTTGTAGATCACTTCTCCTGGTTTCAGTTGCAAATTATCCATGTATTCTTTAGTGGCATTTCCTTTGGGTACAGCCCCCTGAAATAATTTCAATTAAAGGAGAGACAGCTTCTTAAATGGTATGAGAGCATTTAAAAATACATTTTACAGACTTCATATCAGTAATCGCAGGATAATTGCTGAAATAAGTTCATTTACTCAAACCATTAAGCCAGAATCATTTCCAAACGAATGAATTACCTCTGCTTGACCTCAAATTCAGTTTCATTTCAGCAAGACTCCTCTATCGCCAAGTATTAGCATGATTCCGATAGAACCTGCTCTCACCAGCATACATAAAACGAAGGGGAAGACATCCTCCCACGCAGACACAAGCGCCACAGCTGCAGCGTTCGCCGAGCGGTGACTCCGAACGAGCACTGTAAGACGCGCTTTCTAACAGTGGCATACGGTAATCGTTTTGACGTTCGATTACTAGGCCAACCTATCCACGAAAGTTAAATCAGCAAGGACTCCTCGAAAGATGTTATTTCAACTCCCTGAGTGCAAGATTTAGCCACCCGCCCCATGTACGCAAGTTTCTGAGAACAGCCATCCTCTCTCTATACTTCAGCCTTTAGCTTGGACACCGCCAGCATGGACCACCAGCGGCTTCTTTATTCTACATTTAGCATCCCCTGCTGCTTCCTGCTACCCTGAAAGTTTGCGTAGCTACGTGGTAAACAGCCGAAGGAACTCATCCAGAAGAAAAATAACCCATCAGGAAAAGAAATTATTTTTTAGTGATTAGTTCTCTGAGCTGTCCACCACAAAGCTGCATTAGCAGCTGTTTCAACACAAGGAGGAAGATAATGAAGAGACAGGAATAGAAAGCAGGATTACTTCTTCCAGTAACTATTAATCCAGAGTCTCGCAAGATGGGAACCTAACTGTGGATTAGTAAGAAAAAAAATAATGGGAGGTACCACTGTCACCTTGCTTATTTATGGAGCTAAAGTTTTGGCTGTGACAAGAAGTGATTGTGAAACAAACCACATGCCAAACGCAATGGCCTTTGTGTACCACCTCCTCCAAGCCAGCACTGACTTCCCACAGGGATAGCCTTCTCCAGGTTGGCCTACATGGTCTGCAACATTCTGTAATTGCTCCTCATTCAGAAAAAGCCCACGGGAAACACCATCACTTTGTACAGACACCTTATGGATGTTTTTGGGGACAGAATTAAGAAACCAGCAGGCACTTCAGATTCAATTACAAAACACCTCTCTGCTTAGGCAGAAAGTTTTTGTTGCCTATTGCCTGGAACAACAATCTTGTGTTTGTATTGCCCAAGAGAAAGCCCAAGTTCTGTCCCAGATGAACTCTTCGGCAGAGAGGTGCTTCCAACCTGAGCCAGCTGGCCTTTGCGGGATGCCAACCGAGATTCTTCAACACCCGCGTTGTAGTGTTGTTCTTTGAATGTTCTCAATGAAGGCTACTTCGGTGTAGACACGGTGAATTATCTCAGAGAGAACTCCTAAAGCATAAATTTAACTTGTTTCAGGTAAATTTATGCTTATAAAAACACATCTCCCATTCACCTCCTCTCCTGTCGTTAAGGACAATAACTTCAGGCCACGCTTTTAGCATTTTGCTGATAAAAGTATGCGCTATTTCAATAAGCTCTTTCAGAGTCAGACAGTCACCAATTCCTGTCAATGAAAAATCTATTTTTATAGTTATAAAAGTAAACTTAATTCACATAGGTTTTGAGACAGTTTATTCCTTTTTTCCTCCAGTCTTCATTTCTATCACACAGCTGTGTCTTCCATTCTGGGAGACAGCAGGACAGGAGTGCAGGAAGAAAGGTAGCGATTCACCTCAATTTCTATCATGTTTTATCCATAAAGAACAACACAGGTCGAGAAAGACACACAGTTGTACCGGGACCTATTTTTAAGCAATCTGTCCTTAACCCAGTAACTTTCCTAGCTGCCCCAGTCCGCAGAAGTCGTAACAGTTCATCACTGGGCGTGGGCTTGGAAGTAAATCAAAGAACTAGAAAACCATTAACTACAACACCCAGAACACTCCCATAACTTCTATATACGCTGTCACCGTCTCAAAAATCCGGAGAACACAGATGGTTTTTCCCCCCTCCCCCCAGATTTATTCCCTGAGAAGAATAATAGATTTTGGCACAAAATAAACAATTTCATCTCTTGAATTGGAGCATGAGTCCTAAGAAATGAGTACTTTCAAGCCCTCTTATACCTACACTGTTCCAGTGTGGGTTCAACTTCAACCTCCTTTCCCACTGACTCCAAATACCTAAGCCAATAATGCATGAATCATGTAGGACAATAGCTCTTAACTTCATGCCAAGATGTGACTGAGATTTTTCAGCTTGTCTACCTCTAAGTTCTTTCACGTGCCAGAAACAGAAGACACATTTCAAATGATACAACGGGATGAAGCTACAGCTTTTTATGAAATTTTGAAAGATATATCTGATGAAAAAAAAGTAAGAAAAATTAGGACAGAAAATATTAAGGCTTTATTAGCTTCTTCAGAACCTGGGTTAATATTTAACAAATAAACTGTATTTCTCATGAGCCTACCTCTCCCTTCTAAATTAATTTTATACTGCCTGCTCCTCAAGTCAAAAATTATTTACAGTTTCATTAACAGAACAACAGGAAAAGTACAGATACCAACCCTCCAGCCTGAGGGTTTTGAATCTATCACTACTTTTCCTAGCAGACGACAGACATCACTTCTCCCAGTTTCTCTGCAGATGACGAGCTACACGAGAAAACAATCCCACATCAAGGAACGATCGCATACTTACTGGATCAGTTAGCATAGTTCTCAGGTGCGATGACAAAGCTAGTACTGCCAAGCAGTTAAAAAGAACACCGTTGATCACAGAGTACCAAAAGTCTTTGGAAGGCAGCAACATGACAAAAGTCACTACGAAGTCTGCATAGACAACCAGAAGCCACGTCATTATAGCACAGACCATACCACAGCCATCTCTGATGAACCAAACCCTCTCTGCCATGTCGGCCTCTGAGGAAGAGGAATCGTAGCTGTCATTTTCAGCCAGAAGCGGGTGGTGCTCAACATCACGGAATCTGTGCCCTGATGACTGCATGGTTTTCTGGCCTTGCCCTGCAGAAAGCAAAGATACTGTTGTTATGCATGAGGAAACTGGAAATAGGGTGGCTTTCTTTTTTATTTCTGCAAGATAAAACATATCCAAGTTCAAAACAGATTACAGAGATTTGTTCTGTTCAAAACCTGAACAGTTCTATGGCTCCATAAAGATGAATCATTTCTGCACTCAGAAGATACTAATTTACAAAGTTTCAACAACAATTTTCTTAGCCATTTACTGAGTTTTATAATCACATAACTACCTTTTTTTTTTTTTACCATGCAACTCAATGCTTGACTAAGGGATTTTAGAATGGTTTCATTTCTATCTTGCTGTGTCCATAAACCATTCTTCCCCTTTTGCAGCCTCTTTCTTTTATCTCAAAATAAAACAGCAAAGTCTTCATTAAATTACAACTCATGTCTCTCAGAAAACAACAAATTATGGCACCAGACTGTTGGCTTTTCATACGGGTCCAGCAACTCAGTGAAGAGCAGAAGGAAAAAACAGAATGGAAATAAGGCTGTTTTCATATGTTGCTCACAACAGAAAACAGAGCAAGTTACAAGGCAGCTAAATTTGTTGACAAAAGTGCTATTGTGTTGGAAAAGAAACCAAACCTGTTACAAAGATCTACTGGATAACTTTCAAAACAGTCTCAGATCAAGAACAAACTTAAGTGAAACAAATCAGCATGGCAACAGATTACACAAACCAGATTTTGAAAGAACACATTAATTAATTTAATGTAATGAAAACTCTTTTAGGCCTTTGTTGTTGTTCCAATATGGAACAAAAACAAGACTTGAAACTCTAACAGTTTTCCTAAACCCAGAATTATTTTCCAGACATTTCTAACAAGCAAAGATACAGAATTGCAGAACTCAAGTGTTATCAACAAACAAGAGACAAACTAAAGCTTAAACATTACGCATCAAGAATAGCCTGCTACTTTACAAGTATATTGTGTTCTAAACCTCATATTGATTCATGCTATTAAAGGCCATGTCTGAGATAAACTGGAAAGCATTATATTGATTAATGAGAGTCACCCAGAAGGCTCTGGTTTCCCCCCTTATTAATGAAAGCCTATATATGACTGCTAGAAATTATGGTACTTCAGTTTACATCCCAACACCTTACATATAGGATCACACTGATAGTCTAAAACAGTCAAAGTGACCATTTACCAGGTAGAGACTCGTATTTGAGTTAGTTTTCAGGTGATGCTGTGTATTTTTAAACCCTTTAAAAAAACCTCTCAGTCCTATCTACCAGGAATCAGTTGAGATAAACACATTCTGCCCAGGAAATCTTTCTGAACCTTAAGTTATAATGCTAGAACTAGGCAGGAATAATCCAAGAGACCAGAAATGAAAACAAGTATATGCAGATTGCAGTGTAGAGAACCCAGAGCAACAGTTAAAATAGCTAGCTGAGATATTCGTAGGAGAGAACTTACGTGTGGGCTACATTCTCTGGTTGTGAAACAGAGCAAACTGAAACGCAGCTCTGGTGCTGGGATCTAGTTGCTAGCAACGCAGTATCACCATTTCTAGTAGCTACACTGTGTCTTCTATCCATACATTGGGGTTGGTTTCTTTGTGGTTTTGTTTGGGTTTTTGTTGGTTTTGTTTGGGTTTTTGTTGGATTGTTTGGGGTTTTTTCCACAAACCTCACCTCTCTAACCAGAATGCAGCTATTAAGCCATGGATGAAGGTACCCACATACAAGAAAAATACCTTAGAAAAGAAGAAAATTCATCTCCCTTAAAAGCAATACAAACTTAACGTGGATAAGTACAGGCTGTATCTTTGGGGCTACCTGCAGTTATTCCAATCTAACTGCCTACAGTTAAAATTACAATCTCTGCCAATTCATTTCAATAGCACCTTGGGACATCAACCAATCCTTGTGGTCAACACTTGCAAAAGAAAAGTCAAATTTCAGGAAAAGTACATAACTAACATCTGGAACATGAAGATAACTAGGCAAACCAGCTTTTATTTTGTAAAAAAAGGGCATATAAAACTTTTCTTAAAAGTTCTTGTCTACCTTTTTCTGCGTCAAAAGGACCCACTGAAAAAGCACGTGCGCTACACTCAACTACGCCTTGAAGTACATGCAGCGCTGACAGCCAAGGAACGTTATCACACACAATATAACCAACACATGCTTTAAAGAGCCAGTCTTGTAACAAAACCCTAAGTGACAGTACCGCAGAAATAGTCCAGTACAGCGCATTCACATGTTGGTGTTCTGTCAAAATACTTTTTCATTGGCCAATGCTGGTTGTATTAACTCAAATTCACTGTAAATTCAACCAAATTTACAATGGCAAATGTAGTAGCTTGTTCTACTTTTTTAGTATTCTTAAAAAAAAAAAGTATTTTATATAATAAGTCAATATGTGAGTAATTTAGTTTAAATAAAATGACCCTTTTTGTTTTTTAAACCAAGCAAACGCCGCTCCTTCAAAACCTCCTGCTGCACAGATGTTTTGAAGCATCTGAGAGGAATCAGTGAAACAAAACCAACCTCCCACTTTTGAAGCTTCCTATACAACACAAATTTGGAATTCCATCCAGCCAGAGTACTCAGAAGAAGAAATGTACAATTATTTTCAATCAAGTAAGTTTTCAGCCGCTAAAATCAACAAGTTATCTTGCATCAGAAGAGACATCAAGACTCTGAAAAAATAAATCAGTATTTGTGTACGTCATTTAGATCAACTCTACAAACAACTCCTCCAGCATGCAAATGATAGGCATCTGCATTAAAGACATCTTTAAAAGAATTTTTTTAGCAGAACAGAAAAAAAACCCCCACATACCTCACAAATGTTTTGTATGTTATTCTGACATCATGTCCCTCCTTTTTGGCTATCCTAGGCTATTCACATAGTCATATCTGATGTAACCTGGAAAGATATCATGAACAAATCGGTTAGTAAAACACTCCTGCTTCATCAGGAAAATGAAGTTCAATGCAAATACTGTATCACGATAGTAGTACTTGGACTGCACACACTTCCAGCAAGCAAGCTTCTGACAAGAGGAAAAAACTTCTAGCTTGATTAAGCTATCAAAGAACAAACTAAAAAGAGTAAAGCGTTTCAACTAACACTGCATCTGCCTTGTTCAGCTTTTTGAAGATTACTTGGATATCCAGATTTTAGCATTACAAACTAATGAATTCAGAAACATATTTCTTTTTCCCATTTGCCACTCCTGCATGACTAAGAGATAAAGTATGCAAACCCCAATCACCTTACTTGATTGTCCTCAATGCTTACAGCGAGGGTTTCGGTGACAGGTTATTAATAAGAAACATAAGAAGGAAAATGTTGTTTTAACTCTAATTACTAGCCCAAGCTACAGCCAGTTTAAAAATGAAGAAGTTACTCATTCCCATATCTGTATATAACAGAAAATGGTTCACAGCTATGCCAAAGGGAATGTGCACTTAGAAAGTTCTCCTTGCTAGAATTCCATCATACAGGCAAATAATTTTATTTTTCAGTATTTAAAATAAGCTTTCTGACATGGAAGCTTCACTCTTATTTGGAAGCTTAATTTAAATGAATATATTTTGAGAGTGATGTAAGGATTCTGTCATTTCTCAGCTATAGAAGATATGAAGCCACTTCCAAAGGAAAGCTTCTGAAACTTAACTTGTTACAAAGAAATATTCTCAATACAACATTACTGATGGAGTTCTTTGGTATACATTTTAAAATTTTCCCAATTCAAGGGGAATTACACCAATGCAGACTTCCCCTGAAAATCAGAAGCCACTTGTTATTTAAACAAACTAATATATCCTATTGCAAGTCTAAAAGGTAACGCAAACACTTATTATTACGCACATAACTGCGTGCAGCTACTGATTACTTTCCTTCTTGCGTTATAAATAAGCTTTTATACTTTTGTTTAACAAGTTCTCACAATATTGCGAAATCCACAATCATTAAGTTGTCATTGACATGGCATTTGGTGGAAGCTAAGTGGAAGCACACAAAAAGAAGACAGGTTGAGTGTACCACATTAATTTCAATGTCACCCACCCATCTCCAAGTCGAAGATGACAAGCCATAGACATGCTAAGCCTCTGCAGAGGCTTGAAATCAGAGTAATCAGCTGAAATTGTTAACAGAAAATTCATTCACAAGATAGGGACATGATTTGTTCAGTCCTAAATGCAATTCTGAGCAAAATTTCAGTGCTTATTGTAGCCTCATCAGTTACCGCTTTACACGGAAGCACCACCACAGTTTAGCTTCTGCGAAAATAATAGATGTAGTCAGTCTCGTGCTCTCTCCCGCCCCTTCTCCTCTCCAGCTGCCCACACTGTTACCTCCCACCCTGGCTGCCTTCAAGGGGATGCAGTTCCACTCTCAGGTGTTATTTGAAACTCTCAGATTGAGAATGTCTCATCTGACCTGCACCTCATAGTTAACGAAATGTAGGCCCGAAATGCAGATATATTATTGGAATGAAAGGACTCTTGAAGAAAGTCACATTACAAACTCATGACCACTGAAAGATCATCTTGTAAAATGACTGTGCCTAAAATGTTTTTAGGTTTTCAACGGGGCTGCAGCTAACCTCCTTTCTCTAGATTTACTGGAAGGTGGTTACCTAGGGCATTAGGAAGATGAATGATGCAGTACAACCACTGTACCATGACACCCATGTACTGTCAATAAATAAAAAATGGCACTTCAGTGTTAAGCACAGCCTGTTTCCCTGCTATTTTTGGAGGAAGAAAGGAGAAGTGTTGTAGTAAAAAAATTTTTCTTTTTTCTTTTTTTAACAGGTATACAGATAAGAATTCATATACAGACTAAAAACCCATCAGATGTCAAAGCCTAGATCTTTCCTGGTGTTTTTTTCTTCTACGAGGAATTGTAGGGACTGTTTCAGTTACAGGTATTCTCTTTACTGTGTTGTATTTCAACATCTGTGACTGTTTACTGGTTAAGTCAAAAGTTGTAGAGACATAACAGATATTGTATGTAAGCACTGTAGGATTATTCTAGTGTGCAATGGGTTTAAAGCCTACCTAGAAAGCACAGCACTGACGGCAGTGTCACAGAACTCTCATTAAAAGGTTACAGTGTAAACATTAACTTCCATAACTACAAAAAATTTAAGTAAACCAAATGGGCACACTTACTACTGCATCCAATTTCATGAGCAATTTGGACCATTCATTGCCGACAAATATCCATCAGATTACGTCTAGACATAATCACACCTAATTTAAGTGAGTAACCTACTTTTTATTACAGATACATGCAATACAAACTGCAAAGCCATTCAATATGTAAACTGTGGCTTCTTTCAACTTTTTCTCAGCAAACAACCTCACAGCAAACAAATAAAACTACTCCACTAACTATGTCAACCGGTAACTGCTTTGACAACTCTTCAGCCCAGCCCCAGCAACAGCCAGCTCCGTACAAGGAAACCCTGCTAGGCACTAGGGCTTCAAGGTTGAATTTTCTCAGCAACCATAACACGCATAAGCAACAATATTCAGAAGAACCCGTCCATCAACTGCAATCCCAATTCAGCCCTGACAGACTCAACTTTTGCTATCGGTAATTACACAGAGATATGCCCAATCTCAGCGATCTGGGACATACGTAACACAGTGCACACAACTCTGGAAAAGAGCAGCTGAAGTAGCTTGTGATGGCAACCTGTGATACAACCCTACAGCGTTATTATCAACTTATCTCCAAATCTATCCCATACCCTCAGTAACACAGCTTATCATGTCTGTAAATCCTTGGTGCTTTAGCTCTAACTTAATATATTTTCTACCATATTTATGTCATGAATTTCCCATTTATTCCTTACAGCCCTTCTTTGTACTGACCCGTATCTGCTCAACTGAAGGGACACAGTGACACTTCACAGTGGAAACACGTAGCCAATGTGATGCTGTTTACATGAACACACCTGGCATCAAATTCAACAGAATCTTCAGTAAGTATATATTTAACACAGTCAAGTTTTAAGCTATTGCAGTGATACTCCTCACACCATTCTCTTACTGAAGAGTGGGTTCTGGGCCATAGGAAGACACCGGAATTGTTTCTTTTCAGCTCTGAAAAGGGGATATGCTGCTTTACTAAGTAATCTCAGGAAAAGGGTATATAGAAGAAGTACTTCAGCATAAGTATGGACATCTTATTGGGAAGCTGGTCCTTTAATTACTTATGTCTTTATGCTGGTAGCATCTCTATAAATATCCTCAAAACCCACCAGTGAGAATTCAAGGTAAAACAAGCCATGCAAAATGAAAGAAAGGAAACACATGAGTGTCTTAAGAACACATATTTATAAAAAGTATAAGAGCTTTGCTATCAGCAATAAACTCAATAGATTTGTGATACCAAGTCACTTTTCCATAAGCACGAAAATAACATCCAAGATAATCAGCGAGGTATCTTTTCGACAACAAATTTCCCCCTCCTCCCCCAAGATGTGGGAGTCAAAGAAAATACGTTTCACAAGACGCCAGTGCCCAGCGAAGACACACACTACCCGACATAAAGAACTCACTGAGCTACAACAGCAAGGACAGAACACTTCTGGATTAAAGAACAACCTTCACCTGAGAGAAGGACACGAACACAATCTGTGCGAGTAATGCTTTGCATCTTATCTGTTTTGGAACAAAGCCACAAACTCAAATTCAGACTGGACTCCAGAAATCTAGATGCTTAAACAAATATCAGCATTGTTATGTGGAAACTGGGAAGTTTTACTCCTTTGCCAATGGCAATTGGATGCATCCCATTTTACTTTAAGAGTGTAATTTTTTTATTCTGATTTTTGCACTTATGAACATACACTATATCCTCATACCCAACCAAAGACAGCTTGGGTATCCCATTTACTGATTGCACTGCAGCATCAGGCTGGCAAGCACATTTTCCTGTCAGTTATTATATCAATACCCACATGGGATTCTTCCCTCCAGGTTCCAAAAAGTACTGTTACAGATCAAAGCCGGTCTATTTTCACTGGCAATTTTCAATATTGATTAAAGGAGTGTTAAAGCCTTTGTTTCAACAGCTCCTCATATCAGACACATATAAAGTCTCACATCTCCTCTATATTCATCTTCGGCCTTTCAACTGCTGCAGAATTCTACCAATTTACTTTCCTTAAAAGTTCTGTCTTCATAAAAAGCATAAAAAAGAAATCCATCAGATATATATCTGAAAAAATATACTTTGTTAGAGTAAAACCAAGGAAGTTTTAGAGATAAAAAATATCATCCATTTCTTTTAGCCACAAACAGCTTTCAGCTATTTAACTCTTATCTAAAATAGCTAAAATTTTACGTCAGTTTTATCTACTAATGAATCAAGTACAGCTCTATCTGTAAATTTTCAGAAGTCAGAGAGCACCCACTTCAAAAGACCTAATTTAAGTCTGTTAATGTGAACAGTCACAGTGACTTCAACCTAATTATGTCTTCAGCAAAGTGAACAGTTACATCACTGTAATTCAGCATGCTGATACCATTACACAACGGTGTACACGATACAGAAAACAGACCATGATTTCCCAATCCTTTCCGGATGGCACAGATCACACACGTGCTGCGCTGTATCAATCTACCCTCTTTTTTCAGCGTGCGAGCTATGTGCATTCCCTGACAGCGCTGTTCTTCCCTCCTGGAAATAAGGAAAACCAGCACCACATAAACCACCAAACTCCCTACAGCAAGCGCTGGGACGTTACTGAAAAGCGTGGTGACTCAAATGGTTGCTGTTCCCTCCCCGTTCTGCTTCCCACGGCGGCAGCTGAGGCTCCACATCAGTGCTGGGCACAGGGACACCTCCACGCACGTGTTTCCATGGCTGCTGACAGACGATATTTTAAATTTTTAAATAACCCGAGGAGGCAGGGGCACAGCCAAGACCTAGAGCCACCGGCGGGGACGGAGCCTGACGGGGCACCCAGCGCTCCGCCAGACCTGCCCCGGGAGAGGAAGCTGGTCCCCGCTAACCCTCCCCGCTCGCCCTTCGCCGAGGCTTCCCCGGGCCACCGCGCTCCTTCCCAGGGTGTCCGGACCTCCGCGAGGGCCAGGGGGAACGCAGGGAAGATCCGCGGCGGCCGGGCCCGGGAAAGCAGCGGCGGGTGCCCGGAGGGGAACTGGCTCCGCGAAGGGAAGGTGGCCCGAGGAGGGAACAGGGGTGGCTTTACCTCAGCGGCGGCGGCCCCGCCGCCCTCAGAGCTGCGCCTGGCGCCGTGACGACAGCGCGGTGGGGCGAGCCGGGGCCGAGCCGCCACCGCCGCCGCCACCGTGCCCGCCGCCGTGCGCTCCGCGGAGCCGAGGACTCCCGGAAGCGGGAAGGGCAGCGCCGCAGAAGGCGGAAGCCGGGCGCCCCTCACTGCGCAGGCGTCGCGTCCGGCAGGGCCGGCTCCTGGGCGCTCTGCGCAGGCGCCAGCGAACGGAGGGAGGTGCACGACCCGCTGTGCGCATGAGCGCCCCGAGCGGGACGTCCTTGGCGCCGACTGTCCGGCCGGAGGGAAGGTCCATCGATGCGCATGCGCGCGTGCGGCCGGTGGGCGCAGTGCAGTGCCGAGCGCTGCCTCGCCTGGGGCGGGGCCGCCGGACGTTTGCACACCCAGTTTTTCAGAGCATCAAGATTTGAGGATAAAACTGGGTTGGTAGGCTTCTGAGGTGATACCTCGGTCACAAGCAGTCGCAGAGTGAAGACGCAGGGCCTGCTGATGGGGCAGCCTCTGCCCCAAGCTCCCCAGGCAGGGCCCAGGCCGCCGGCGTGGGGCAAAGCCCATGGCATGGCCAAAGCCATCGTGTCGCTGCTTCCCTGGGGCAGCAGGCACCTGCAGCACAACCTGCCTCCATCCCTTTGACACCTTCATCGCCAGCAGGGTTGCGGTCCAGCAGGGTTGCGGTCCAGCAGGGTTGCAGTCCAGCAGCAGCACATCCACCGGTACCTGCGACACCTTAACACCCCCCCCCCCCCCCCCCCCCCTTGGGTTTTAGCTCAGTTCTTCCATGCAGGGTTTTTGTGTCTGCACAGGTTTTTGTGGTGATAGTTCATCATGGTCCCTTGTTACTTGAGGGAGTCTTGGGAGGGTGATTTGGCACCTGCGTCAAGAGCATGTTCTGTGGCTAAATTTGGTCCACCTAGGCTTCAACATCAGTACTTGAATTAGACAAATGTTTTATATGGAAATACTACGGCATGACGCTCGTTCAGAATTTTCCACTGCTCATCAGAAAAAATACATGCACCCAGTAGCTTCAAAAACAACATGCAAAATAGCAAGCCTTTCGGTATGTGATGCAACAATACATTTAAGACACAAAAGATAACTGAAATATGACAAATTCTCACAGCTCCGGCACACGTCTGCATCCCGCTGGTTTTTTTCTTGTAGCACGACCACCATCTAGTGGGACACGGGCAGAAAGTGCGTAAGGGGTTGTGTGTGTCGGTAAATTCACTAAAATACAGCTGCCCACAAGTCTATGTGTGTTTCTTTCTGCTTTTCTTTTCTGCATTTCTTTCTGCTTCTGTGCTAAAATATTAGAGACCAGAAAAGCTTTGTTTTGCATGTAGTTTTCTATTTCCCTGCACCTGGGTTTCACACCCTAAAAGAAATTAGTTGATGTCAATCTCCCTGCTATTCAAATGTAAGTGTGTAAACATCTATAGGCACAAAGTCGTAAGAGCTGATCTTGTTCTAAAGCATCCTTCTCCCTCCATGTTTTCCTTGATATAACTAATACGTCACTTATCCAGGAACAAGAACAGTGCAGTGCTGATTACAGTGAGCTGAGAAAAGTGAACCGCATTGCCTTTCTTGTGCTTTTATCTCAGGATGGCTGATATATAACAGTTACCCAGAAGTTACCCAAAGTTGGGTCCTGTGTTGGGGTTTTTTTAGCAGTATCCACTAGACAGGACTCTGGATGCTGTCACGCCCAGGAGGTTATGCACTTCAGCAGTTCCCACACATGCTTTATCAGTGAAAGCTTCTAATTCCGTGGAAGTTTTGCAACCGACTTCGGTGGAACTGATGTTTAATAACTTGTCACCGCAGTGTAACTGATGCGTTTGTCCACTGGATGGTGCATCACCGCAGCCCTGGGGCAGCCTAAGCAGTGTTAGTCACACCGGCCATATGACACTGGCAAACAGCCTATCTCCAGGTGCAAATGCAGGGAGAAAATGTTTATAGACAAGGCAGTTGTTTGACATTTTTCTTTTTTAAGAAACACCACATGCAATGACAGTCTGAAACCTGGAAATTCTCTCCCAGATCTGAGATTTCTTGAAGTAGAGAAATGTCTGGGTCTCATACCACAGATACAAGTGTAGCTATTACTTCCTGATGTAGTTCTGAAAATCCAGTTTCATTTGCAGTGCTGAGGAGGAGAGGTCATGATAGGTTTTTTTTTCTTCTTGGCTTTGATTTCTGCTCAAACACTGTTGGAGGGACCAGATAGCTTTGCACAGCAAATAGTCAGTGCTCACTGCACTGCAAAGATCTTGAGAACCACTTTGGACCTCAGAGCTACATTTCATCTGACTTTGCAGGCCCTTGATTTCTGAGGGTGCTGAAGTATTTTTTCTGGTGGAATTTAGTCCTAACATGCCAATTTCCTTTGTCTTGCAGCCGGATTTAGAAGAGGAAGTGCTGTTTCAAATGTTCTCTATGCAACGATAAGTTTTATGGTCAATACTTCAGATGCTTAAGAGCAAGTTACCAGATTTATGCTAACCAGATATTCAGTTTACCTTGTTCTCCGCTTTTTTAGCACCATGCATCAGTCGCAGGTTTCTCATTTCCTCCTGAAATTATAAATAAACAAGTCAGTTGAATATTTTCCTCCCCACGTTTTTGCTAAGCGTGTGGAGCAGCCCTTAGGCTTGTTTTAATAGACACAAGGTTGTTTTTTGCCATGCTAAAACCAAACCAGACATGTCAGGACTTTGGTTCTGCGAGTCCTGCTGGTTTGGAACCCATTTCCACAGCAAACAATATTGCCAAGATAAATTGTTTGCCAGAGATAACTTCACGTCCTCAAACAAATTACCTAAGAAATGTTGAAACATAATGCCACACGAAGCAAACTGTTTCCACGCTTCCTGTCCCCGTAGGAAGGAACGGAGCTTATCTCTGTTATAGATTCCATAGAGACAGCCACAATGCCTTCACCGATGCGACGCGTTGTTTAGGCTATGGGAGTTCTGAGTATGAAATACATGCCCCATTTATCCTGCCTCCTCAGAACTGAAATTCAGGTCATCTGTGTGAGGACTCCCAGCAGTTTGGCAAAGGGCAGTAGAGCTGCTCATGGGTTGCATTAGGGAATAAAGGAAGAGTTTACAGGAATCTGTCATTCACCATAGGCCCTTACATCTCCAGCAGAGCAGTGCTGCCAAGGGTTTAAATATGTGCATGTTTGTAAAGTCCCAAAGGTTTGCCATTTGAATACTGCTTTGTGTCAATACCGTGTTTAAATTTTAACTGAAAATAAAAGCTGGTTTTCATAATCCATTCCCTTTCCAGCCTTTCCCTGGACTGAACCGTATCTGCTGTGCTGCAGGTACAGGATGATAACATCATGACACATCTCCTATTTCTAGACAGTTTTCAGTCCCTCCAGGACACAGCCTGAAGTAAGAAAATAACCCTGTTATCTCTCTGGCTCTCTGCCTACTCCATGTGGTTGCTTTCAAGATGTACCCCTTCAATATTAACTGGAGCAACGGCGATTTACAGAAATACATTTCTGAACCTCATTGTCTTAATCTCTGGTGCCTTCTGCCTTTTAGTTCCCGCCCTTCTACTTTGGATTTGATGTGGTCTGTGGATAGCAATAAAGCAATACAGCAGTTGTGCCTGGTCTCAGAAAAGGGGAACGGTGTAAAAATAAGGAAGCTTTTTAAGAAGGTAAAAAGAACATCTAAGAAACAAAAAGCTTTTGAAGGATAAATAGAAATATGGTAGTAGAGGCAGAGTAAGTGCACATCAGTATCAGAAAAGACTAGATAAAGGACAAAATGAAGCAGCAGAGCAAAGGAGGTTATTAAAACCCAGTTGCATTCTGAGAAGAGAATCGAAAGAACCGTAAGCACTGATCCGTTAAACACAAACCACAGCAGAGGTGGATATAGAACCAAATTGAGGGACAACTGAGACAAGGCACAAAAACGTACAATAAATGTTTTTTTCGAGTAACAGGAAGTCTGCTGAGAAGTCTGTAGAGCTCACAGGGACTCGAAACACTCGGAAAACAAAATAAAGCACGTGTTCCGAGAGCTCCATCCCTCTCTAAAGCTCGATCAGGTACACTTCAACTGCTCCGGAGAGGCTGGGTTCATTTCACTGGAGGGCAATGAGACTGAGCGCTTGCTAATTGCAAACGGAGTAAAAAGATCAATTGTGCAGCCAGCCAAATACCACGGCTTGTAGAAATGGTACCTACAGGGGACGCTGAAGGGATGCCCGCTGCGATTTTGGGTTTTTTTCCGGTGATTTGGATGAAACAGGCCGCCCTTTCCCTTCCCACTGTCTGGAGCTGCCAGCGGGAGCAAGCGAAGGGCCCGCTTACCCCGAGAGCCCCGCAAAACAGGGTCAGAAACCAGCAGCACCAACTGCTGGAACACCCCAGCCTGGGGGAAGAGCCGCTGATTTACCCTCGTACCCCCCGCCAGCCCCGGGGGCAACACCCCAAAACTCACCCCCTCCTGCCCCACAACACTCCAGCCGAGGATTTCCTAGAAAAGTTTCTAGGAAAGGGCTGTGCCTTTCCCGGGAAATGCCTCAACTTCCCTTTGAGCGCTTCTACAGCTGGGCGAAACGCGCGCCGAGACCGTGTTTCTGGGGAGAAAAACCATACAGAAAACGTTAAAAAATATATAAATAAAAGGAGCAAATGCAAGTTCCCAGCGTGACCTCAACGCTCCCACAGCAGGGACATGCCCCTCCCGGAAATGACCGCGACCAGCCCCGGGACACCCACCGCGATGCGCGGCCCCGAGGCGGGGTTTGGCAGCGCCTGGCACCGCGCGCCGCCCCGCCCTGCTCCGCGCCCCGCTCCGCGCCCCGTCCCGCTCCGCACCGCTCCGCGTCGCCATGCTGGGGCTGCTGGCGCTGCTGGCGGCGGTGCTGCTGGCGCTGCTCGGGGTGCGGAGGGCGGCCGCCCCCGGCGCCTTGGCTCCGCTGAAGCGCTGGGCCCTGGGCTGCCTCCTGCTCTTCCACGGCGCCTGCAGGCAGCGGGCGGCCGGCGGAGGTACCGCGGAGCCACGGCGGCCGCGCCCGCTCCCCCCCGACCCCCACGTGAGTGTCCCGCCGCGCCCCTGGCACCCCCAGTCCTGAGACCCCACTGCCCTGGCAGCCCCTTCCCTGGGACCCCTTTCTGTGACACCCTTCCCTGTCTCCGCCATCCCTGGCACCCCAATCTCCCTGCAGCCCTGGGATAGCCCTTGGACCCTGTCCCCAGCATCCCCACCCCCAATCCCTGGAATCCCCATCCACTGGGACCCACGTTCCCCCATAACACCCATTCCCCTCCATCTGCAGAACCCACATCCCCCCGGGACCTGCATCCCCCAGGTACCCCCATCTCCTGCATCCTGGTGCCTGGCAACCCCAGCCAACTCCTGCAGCATCGGGTCCCACATCCTTTCCCTGTCCCTTCAACACATCCCAGGGAGGGCTGGTTGGGGGTGTCACCTTGGCAGGGAGAGGAAGGGTTACCTCGAATCAGAGCAGCTGATATCAGTGGGAAAAAGCACACAGTGGCACACAAAAGCCTTGTATTTTAGCACCCTTAGTGAATTGAATCTAATTTTCCAGGTGTACTTGTCTGCTTAATAAATAATAAACCCTCTATCTACAACCTGTGCTTTGCTTGCGTTCATGCACCATCCTGTCAAAATACTCACTGTGCCTAACAGAGATCTGGGTGGGCTTTGCTGTGTTACTTGGGGAAGCGGAAAGGCTGATGAGATTTCCCTCGGTTCTCCTTGCCTCATTGAGATTCAGCTTGCAGATGCCAGCTGAGATTTTGGATCCTAAGTAATTTTTTGCGAAAAATCAACTTCTTGCTAACATTTCCTGGAGCCTCCTGGGAATCCTGAAGTCATGTTATTTAACAAATACATTGAGGCTTCTGCTTAGCCTTTGGGGAAAAAAAAAAAAAAGAAGCTGTTTCCTTTAGCTTTTCCTTTCTACTAATTAAGCTGCTGCTTGGAGCTTTTTGAAGTGTTTTGCCAATCTCGACCGAATTTGATAGGGCAGGAGTGATGCCATCTTCCAAATCAAACTGACATCCAGGGTGGTTTGAGGTATAGCCAAGGGGTCTGTGATTTCCTCTCCAAGCAGCAGCACTAGAGCAACACTTACAGGAGGGATCTAAAAACGGATCTGGAAAATACTTCCAGAAATCATGTCTCTGAATTTCCGCGTTGGCATCAAGTGGACTCATTCTGCATGTACTTCCAGATTCTCTGCCCTCAAAATCCCCCCTTTCCTGTATGCATAAGGGCAATAGCAATCTCGTTTTTCTATTTTTTGTCATTTTACGATGGATAAATTTTCAGAAGCAGGACTTTGTCTGTGCCCCAAAATGCATACATAAATCTTGATTTCCACACTTGGGATTTTAAAACTTCACTTTGAGTGAGTTCTGCACCAATATGTGAAAATACGCATCTGAATTTGAACATGAGGACTTCTGTTCCCAATAGTTTTTAAGACCTGAGATGTTACCTGGCCCTGCACCAGCCCAACTGCTAATCATCTTGGTAAAGTGCTGGGTTTCCTATGACTTTCTTTTTCCTTTTTAGTTCTATGTTTCCCCTGTATATAAGTTGTCCTGCATACAATTTGGAGCTGGATGGGGAAACGGCATGTTTGTGGCTCAATTTTACCCTCACAGAGATTCTTTTTGAGGACACATTTCATAAGGATTTTGCTCAAGGAAACTTCTCATTGCAAAATAACCATCTTAATTCAAGGTAGTATTTCACCTTGTCCGTGGCTATCGTGCAATAATCATGTTCCCTCTCTAAAACTGCTAATCATCTGTTCCCTCTCTGCTTTCTCTGTCTGCCCTGATGAGGAAATGGACGAACAAGAAAGAAAAAGTGGTTTTGCGTCAATGGACAGTGTGATTATTGTACAGATTGACTAAACGTTCTGGATCTCAGTCATTTTCTGAGCACATGGACTGTCCTGTCTCACGAATGAGGCTTTACTGTGGCTAGCCAAGCTCACTGGCTGTTCGCTGAGGTGCCTGCTATTAAATACAAAAAGTGAAAGTAAAAGTTTACTTCTGAGAAGAAACCTACGGAAAACAAAGGATTACTCACCTTCTGCACCTCCTTTCCGGCCTCCAGCCGGAGCTGAAATCCATTTCCCTTTCCTAGGCACTTGATTCGGTTTACTTCACCGGCTTTGCAGAGACCAACAAGACCTTTGTGATTGCTCGTCTTGCAAAACGTCCTGATGGGATCTGTGAAATGTGGCTCTTCCTGAGGGTGGATGGAATAGGAGAGTTTGAAGTAAGTAGTGGATGTAGGGTGACATTCCAGAGCAGTGCTTAACTCCTATCTTGAACCCATGTTAGGATCCTAAGCAAAAGTTGATGCTCTCTGCATTTTCACTACATTGACATCCTATCTGTAGGACATCAGTGCTACTAAAGGTAGTGGTAGAACTGGCCTCGTTACTGGTAATGTCTGAATTTTTGAGTAGTTATCTGACACTCATTCCCTTTATCCCATAATGTGCACAAAACGTAGCATGTTTTCTAAAAAATGTCTTGGTAAATCTCCCATAAAGGATTTGAGCATTCAGTCTTTCTGATAATGTGCAGCACGTGGCTAATAAATTACGTTGTATGGTTATGGTTGATTTTTTTCCCCTTTTTGAATGAGTGAATGCTATAAAAAACATTGTGGAAATGTGTCGGTGAAAGAGAAAGGAAAGCTTTTAGGGAGTTATATATACATCTGCTTCTTTCTTGCTAAAAAGAAAAGAGTCTTAATCATATATTTTGCATGTGGATTTTCTTCATTGTTAATAGCTGACTACATTGTAAAGAAGGAGAGAAGATCTGGCACAGATCCCTTTTCACTCAACTATCTTTATGTTCACAAATTTGTTTTGCTAAGTAGCCATGACAAGAAAAAGCAGGAGACACCCTATTTGCAGAAAATAAGGCGAGACCGATACATTTATTATAACAATACTACTTTGTGTCTTTGTTACTTAAAACTGCCAGCCAGGTTCAGGACCTCCTTAGATCCTTCCCTACAGCAACAGGCATAAGCTGTCTTTTAGAAAGGTGGCAGCTTTAGGAAACAAGACATATTTTTCAAAGAGCAGATGAGGTTTTGGATGTGGTGTGCAGTAGAAATATAAATAATTTCAGAGTTTCATCAAATGCAGTCTAAAAATAAATGTACCCCCAAAGCCCTGCATCAGCTTGGCTGTTAGCTTGACGGAGTCTCTAGCGTAAGGAGCTGTGCTCTTGCAGTGAGCTCCCTTCACACAAGGAATTCAGCAGATTTATCTTAAACAATAGTGTTGTGTTGTAACTCAGGTGGTTTAGGTGCAGTTTTCCCTCTCTAATAATCTGATTACTAGAAAGCCAGTAGAACTGAACAGCCAGTTCAGTTGCTTCTGCAGAGGACCATCAGAGCAGGCACGCATGCTCACAATTGAATTAAGAAAATGTTTTTCCTGAAATGTCTTTTTAGCACCCGCAGCATCCAAACATGATGGTGAGTGATGAATCTGAAGAGGTTTGGAGTGGAGGAGGGCTCACTATTGAATACTTAGAGCTCCAAACACGTTGGAAAATAACCTTCAGTGGATTACTCAGGTATTGCAGCCCTCATTTCATTTATCTATACTTAAGACCAAGGCTTTCTGAAAACTACTTGGAAATATATTTAACTGACTTGAACCAAAAGCTATTTGGTAACAACGGCATGCATTGATTTTTATGGAATGGAAATATGGCTAGTAATACCTGTGTCCAATGTAGGGTGGTAATACAGCATTACAACCTTAGCACACAACAGCCTCATCCTTCTGCAGTGTCTCCTGTTGCATCCATTTCCAAACATACGGGAATAATTTTGCTGTTTTTTTAGGAGTGATACAAAATTATAGTGCTTTGTCTTACAGAAAAGGACCCTACCGACAGCAGTGGAGTGAAGAGGAAGGCGAACTTGTACCAGTTAAATTCTCTTTCCAGTAAGAACGTTTCACGTGTGCTTTGGGATGTAGAGTGGGTTCGTGGCTAGGGATTTGGTTACTGCTTTCAAAGGGTCATGTGCACAAAGTAACACATGAAGCCCTTGCCTCTGCTTTCTCTTTCGTTTTAGGGACTATATTTGTCTGATAAAAATGATTTGGTGTCAGAGTAGCACATCGTTTCTGGAGTAATGCTGCCTTTGTACCTCTGAACCGACTGCCTGAGGGAAAGCAGCATGCTTTCACTTGCCGCTCTGCCCTGCCACCTTCCTTTCCTAGGTAACCTGTTGGCTCTGGCAGACTGTTCCTCTTCTCGGTTTCCTTTTGTTTGCTTCCTTGTAAAGGAGTGACATATGTAAAATGCTGAAAATCAGAATTTTCCAATAATGATAAAATACGAAAGTTGCTCCTGTCCGAGGAGCGCACAACTTGGCCTAATATCACCTGAAAGCTAATAATATCTTTTATTTTTTCCCCTCTTTTCCTAGTTGGGAGAACTTCACAGAAGTCTTTAACTTTAGTGTCGACAGTCACCCTGGCACATTTGCTCGTGCTTTGGCCCAGGAACCGTGGACCATCAAGCTCTTCCAGGCGGTCAAAAAGTGAGAGGATAAACTGATTTTTGCTGGGGTTAATAGTAATTTTTCTGCAGATCTCTTCAGGGTCTGTCATGTATTGTTTTAGGTGATTTTAGAAGGTGGGTTTAATTCCAAATGAGCTAAGGGTCATGTCAGGTGTCTCCTGGTTTCATTACCACACCAGACCTGACAACCTCTGAGGAGGATCCTGCACGCAGACGGGGTCTTCCTAATATGTGGGTGGAGGGACCTGCCCAAAATTTTGGCCTGTATACCTTGAGTATTAGGAATATATTTTATTCTGTCCTTTTTTATTGCTAACAATCAGATTTAGGCCACTTCCAGTCAATGGTGCAGGCATATCTAAGCAAAGGATTGAATATAACCGTGTGAAAGGAGGGCTAAAGTTGGTGTTTTAATTATTGAGAGAGCGCTGAAAATATGGGAAGAAAATACGAGTATCAACAGCGTGTTGTCTAAACACAAGCAGAAAATGTGTATACCAATAGTGTGCTGTCTTTGGGAATATTTGCTTGTCTTCTAAGCAACAGCTGTTTGACAGTACAGCATTTTTTCAAACAATGGTCATTTTTATGGTCTGCCAGGGTGGGAGTTTGTTGCTGTTTCATTCTCAGGTTTCTGATAGACGTTACGTACCAATAACTGGGAAATGGAAAAGTGGTTGCTAATGTGAAAAATCTGGCATAGCCATGATCCAGATGCTCTGGAAACTCTCCTTCATTTTGGGATAGAAATCTATCAGATTAGCATTGTGGCCACCTTGCTTTTGCTTTGTTGATTTTGCCTGTGTCAATTCCCTGGTTTTTTTTCTCCCAGACAAAGGGAACAACATTTCCGACATGAGCAGTGGGGCCAGTCTGTTGGAGAAATTGAAATAGAAAATCATGAGAAAACAGAACTTTCCCTCAAAGGCGTTCGGAGCCACTCTTACGGTAACAGCACCAGAACAACTCACTCGCTTGGCCACCTTCACTGTGGCTGGTACTGGCTGGACAGTGGGTCTAAGGATTATCTTTAAAAATGGCCAGTTTCATGACTGGGTGTGAAGTTAAGACATTTCAGAGGCAATACCATTACTATTTTGGGGACATTTGCTTACCATATTATCAATTATGGAATGTTTCTTTATCCAGAGTTAATGTCAAGTCACGTATTATTAGTTCACATTTTCCAGCAATGGTGAACTTTAAGTTGGATGATTTTGGTTTTTTTTTTCAGGTATCCGGAACTGGTCTGAGATTTACCGTTATGTCATGATTTTGGCACGCTTTGAAGTAGGTATTAACATGGCAATGTGCTAGTTAGCCATGAAACTGGAGGTGTTTCTGAGCTTCTTGGTCATATTTAAGTATCCAGAAATAAGGCATTGGGAGCATCCACGGTGTGCACTCAGAAGTGCTACCTGGTGCCATCATTAGCGTGTATCAGCGTTGGGAGGAGCTCTCAAAAGCAGAGCTCTGTGTGTAAAAAGTGGAGATTTTGCTACACCGGTTGAACAAAAAGTTGTTTTGGAAACTTGAAACTGTTTTGGCTTTTTAAAGAAAAATTAGGTAGGTGTCTTTGCAGGATAGATTCTCAGCTGCCGCACATACCCAGCACTCGGTGGAGCTGATGTAGGGCTGGTTCACACTAATTGAGAGCCTGGGGTGTTTGAAGGCATCCTGAGCCTTCATGACAGCAGTCGGCAAATATTTCTGCCTGTGCTGAGCTCTAATTCTCTGCTTTGCCGTTGTGGCAGTGCTGGAGGAGTGTCAGCCCTGCGGCTGCTGGGAGCACACAGCCTGGGGAGATGCTGAACGCTGGCGTTACAAGCTGGCATGCAACCCGAACAGATGCTCCTGGAAAGGCATTTCCTTTGCCAACACAGGCGTGAAGAAATCTAAACTCTCTGATAGGCAGAATTACAGGAGTTAAGACTGAATTCAGAATAAAAGTTCTTTTCCCCGCCAGCACAAAAACACACCTTGGAAAATCCCATGCGTGCAGATCCAGCAGCTGCTGTGATTTAACATATGCCTGTGTACCTTTTAATGAGGCTGTGCTGTTGCCCTGCAGTGTATAATCAGGTTGTAACCTGTTCCTTTTCTTCATCGTTATTCAGGACTCAAAATGACCACTGCTCTTCCCTTCCTAATTAAAAGCCATCTGACTTCATTAAGAAGGAATTAAAGTTTGTTGCAGATTAAAGTTTGGAATCCTCATATCCTGAGTGTCTGTCCATATATAACATCACAGAGAGGCTTATATTTGACTTAGAGCAGCCCAAGTGGAACATGAAGGAATTCAGACTCAAGGATGGAAGGGAAATTAATAAAAACACGAGATTCCAGTTCCTTCTTATTTAACATTTTTCCTATACGCTGCTCCTAGACATAGAATAATATAGGTTAGAAGAGATGTCTGGTCAAAGGAGGGCCAACTTTATAGGTTGCCCATCAGTCTTGGACAGGGCTAGCTGACATCTCTGCATGTATTGTTTCCCTCCTCCTCTTATGTCTGCCTGCTGTGGACTTTCTGTTGTTGTTAATGACCTTAACGTGTCTCGGTTTATATTCTTGGACTCTCATTTGCAGCCAGGTTTTCATGGAAGGTATACTGAGAAGATTTAAAAGTGTGAAGTTGCAGCACACTGCATAACCTGAGTTGTATTCAGTGTCTTGTCGGTCAAGTCAGTGTATGGTCCATGCAAATGAGTTCACACAAATCAAACTGCTTTTTCTTTATTGCTCTCTCACAGGATGGGACTGCGGCACACTTAACAGTAATTAATATGCCAGCTACCACAACTAAGTGAGTAACCAAAGAAGTTTATGCTGCTAAGAACATACATCTTGAAGGTGGCAGAAGTTGCTCTGCAGGACGCCTATATATACATTCTTGCTTTGAACCTGGATAGCCCGATTTCCATCCACACCCTCTTGCTTTCCACTCCCTCCGCCCAAATTTCCATTTGCAATTAGTCACAAGGACAGCTTTTACCTTCAATTACTTCCTTCCCATTCTATTACTGTTTGGCTGATGCAGCTGCCTGTCTTACTGTCTAGATGATTTAGAAGTACAAATTGAGCGCTTCCAGCTATTTAAGGTGTGCTCATCTGCAACGGGAGCCCTGCCTTGCTGACGGGCGCTCTCTGCATCCAGGAGCTGAAAGCCCAGTGTTCATGGCCCTCTGACCAAGTGGGACCAAGTGACCTGCCTGTCCCACCTGCCCACCACAACCCATCCTTCAAGCCTGCTTCCCACACTCAGCATTTCCAGTATCCCACAATATGGAGTTTTTTATTTATTCCTACTGCTTTCCACGGCTGAAGGCCATCCTCAGCATGAAGCTCCCCTGGAAAGCCAATGTGCAGGTCCAATTGAGTTTTAGTTCGACTTTAATTCTCCATTTTTTGTCCCCTGCAGCCTCTCTGTAGGTTATGTCTTTTTCCCTGATGGGAGGAAGGCTGGCATTGAGTGGTCCAACGCCTCGCTGGCTGGGATGGCTGACGATGGTGTTATCAAGGACGAATATGGAGTCAGTTTTACCGCCGGTAAGCTAAATGTAGCCTGTATCTGCCTTCACCTTTTTTTGGCACGCAGTTCATTTAGTGCAGGAAAGGCTATTCAGTGAAATTCCATGTGGTCTTTTGAGCAAATTTGAAAGCTAAATGTATCATCGTACACTCTGGGAGATTTACTCCTGCGCCTAAGTCACAGGGGCAGGGTGTCATCGGTGAAACGGTGTGTGTGTGTTCACTGCAGGATCAGAGCCACAGGCAGCTGCATCTGAGGGAGTTTCTGTTTGTGGTGACTGTTGCTTATGCTAATCCAGATAAATGATGTGATTTTCACCTTTTTGGGTGTCAAAACGTATGTTATGAGGTGGATTCAGCTGCTCTGAAAATATGGCTTGATCAAAGGTTTTATGTAATTTACAAAGCAGACAGGAAAACTATTGCTCTTCAGAAAAACGTAAGAAACCATGTGGAAAAATAATAGATCGTGGGAATTTTTGAGATAAAACACTATCGAAGGTTGGAGACATTGTTCCCTTTTTACTGTTATCAAAGGTGGCAAGTACTTTGAAGTTTCTGTGGCACTGGATAAGCAGGCTCGCCCCGTGGTGTATAATGGCCTGACTGGAAGTGGCGTTTTCCACGAGTGCATTGCGGATTTCCAACTGAACGGGTTAACGCAAGGCTGGGGCTTGGTTGAATTTTATTACAGGTAAAATAATTACAGAACTAAAGCAGAGGTAAAGAATCCCCCATCCTTCTATATTGACTTATGTGGCTACAGCTCCATGGATATTTGAGGGATAAATGCACCGATTTTTTATCTGATGTAAAGAAATGTTGTTCATTTAATGCTTAATGTGTTTATAACATTGTCAAACATGATATATATAATTTCAAAAAGGATTGTGCAAGCACTTCATACATGCAGACAAACCGTGGGCACTTGTTCAGTTATTTGTTACATAGGTTTATGTAGGGGCTTTTTATAGGTTTCCATATAGGTTTATGAATTGGTGGATAGTCCATTATGGAGATTGTCCTATTTAGGCAATCTGTCAGTTCATAAAAAATAGTGAGTCCTGTACCCCAAAAAGCAGGCTAACCATTTACAGGGTGAAATTTGCTCACACAAGTATTTGACAAACTAGAGCACAGAACAGATAAATGATCAGAAAATCAGCACAGGAATGCCTCTTCTAGGGGAAGGGATTATATTGACAAAATATGTGCTTCTCGGTGAACTGCTGTTTCTCCTGCCACATGATAATCACAGCCTTTTACTGGAGGCTTTCCTCGATGGAGTATTTTCTCTCATGAAAAAAAGGCAAGTTAGGTTGTTTACATTTAGTTTGCTTTTTAAAATAACCACTAATTCTTGGCTGTCAGAGGAAATGCCGTAGATGTCTTTCAGGAGATTGAGAGCTCAGCTTCTTCTGGAAACCAGACACATTTAAAGCACATAAAATAGGCCACTAAACTGCCAAACTCCCGCTGGTTGAACTTGCAGACCGTGGCCTGTAGCTGCTGCCAGGCACCTGCTCCACTCCCTTTGCTGGCTGACAAAACCTGAATGGTGGAGGAAATGACCCAGCACGGGTAGTCTCTGCTTAAACCCAAACAAGGCACCTTCTGCAAGTTTGGACAATCCTGGACATTTCTAGATCCTCCCTAGGAAGGCTTAATTTGGCAATGCTGACAAAATTCCTGTAGGCTAGGAGATTACACTATATATAATGTCCCATCTCGTATCTACTTCCAAATCAAAACCTTGTTAGAAATTAAAGGGTGGGTGTCTGGTTCTTCCCCCTTGCCGCAGAATGCCAACTCAGCATTGCTGCTCTTCTTGCAGGGACGAAGCTGCCCAGCTGGTTCCGAATTTGCAGCTTGGTTCAAAAGCCAAAGGACCCAACCTTTCCTCCTGGCTCCCTGCGACTGACGTCTCTCCCCCGTGAGCGTTTGCCGGCTTGTACCAGCGACGTCAGCAAGCAGCAGCTTTCCAAAAAAATGCTGTCCCCCGCAAAATGCAGAATTTTGAGTGTGGAACTCATTGTCACAGGATGCAGTGGAGGTCAAGGGTGTGAAAGGATGTGGAGAGAAATGAGTTAGAGACATTTCAGTTGTGCAGCTCTTGGCAGGTGCTAACTGTGGTGGTCTGGAGGAAATGTAAAGGAAACCTCTGAACAGCTGATTGCAGTAGGAGTGCACTAGGAGGGATTGCTCTATGCTCTGTCTTTTCATATTTTTACTAGACTGCCAGCTGCTCCCCACCGTGAAGAACAGGACACTTGGGCCATGTAGATCTCTGACCCAGTTTAGCAGTTCCTCTGTTCTTTCAGATTTGTTTTTTAAATAAAAGCTCTATCTTTCTGAACTCTCTGGTTGTTATAGTCATTAAAATATGGGAAACAGCTATTACAGGAAACTGCACTGATTTGATAGTCTTGTCTATAGCTGTATGAGAGCTGAACTGGAAGAAGTAGGAGAAAGAACATCTAAATGAGGCGTCCTCTAGGAACAGCATTAATGGCCAATGAAATAAGTGATACAAACACATTTTTCCCTTGTCTGAAGGGAAGCCAGGGTCTGGTAGTCCAATTTAGAAGACAATCTGAATTTCTCATCATTCACTTGAACTTAGATGCTGTATTCATCACATGTTCCCTGATAGTTGCTGGCCCAAGGTAACCTACAGTGTATTCCCTACTTAGGTGCATCTTACCATTAAGTACTGAAAATTAAGTGTACTTAACAATATGTCAAGAAAAAATAAATACATGGACAATCTGGACAGAAGAAATTAAGGAAAGATGCCTTGTTCTCTATACCAGGCAGCAGTGCTTTATCATAAGGATGTGTTACAATAGTACCTCCACCCCATTTAAGAAAGTAGTGAAATCTGGGTGCACATATATATATATATATATATATATATGTATATAAAATCTCTGCTTAGGTTGATACTGGAGGAGACTAATAGACTTTAAAGAAGGCTTTCTCCTTTCTGAGATTATTTGGATCAGCAACAGGCTGATTTTATCAGTAATCTCTTCTGCAGCTGTGCAGTAGGGCAGAGAGATTCCCACTCCCTAATTAATAACGTTGTCCCTGTTCTGCATTTGTGCCTGTGAGCTGGACCCCACCGAATGCACAGATTTGCGGTGTAAGGGCCGTGCCCCTCCTTGCGCCCCAAACCATCAGCTGGATGTGCAAAGCAGATTTAGGATTGCATTTCTGCTGGGATAGTCACTGATTCAGAGCTTTGGGTTTTAGCTGGACTTCTCCTATAAATACTTCTCTAGTTACAGGGGTATTAAGAAACACATTCTTGTGAGGCTTGCACAAATTTAAAGATGTCTTAAATCTGTCTGTGCGCTGGAAGTCTCAATGTGCTGAAACAGGGAGCTTCTAAATTACTCGAGACAATGGTACTTTGACAGAAGGGAAGGCCTTACGCCTCTTTTTACACATAAGAAATCAGTCAAATAGGTAATTTTAGAAAGGTTAGAAAAATAGCTATGTTACACATCACAGTTTGTTCCTACTAAGTATGTGGCTTGTTTTGCTATGATCTCAGGAACATCTGGTCCTTTTTTCTGTGGACTTTTTGTCATCTTTCCTTTTTGGTTGTGGTTAGTTTTTTCTTGAAGTTTAAACATTAACATTTAGAAGAAGGAATAGAGGCACATACTCAAGCAAGGACTTTAAAAGTGTCAGAGAATGTATATAATTATTACTTTGGAATGAGAGAGATATTGATGTAAAAAAAAAAAAATCCCCTGCCCTGGTTAAAAATTAAAAATCCATCCCATCAAGGAAGGTATTGGTCTGGCTGTTTCTGACTCACAGAAACTGGGCTACAACTCGGGATGCTTTAGGGCACATGGCAGGTATCTTCCCTCACTCGCAATCTCTGAAGTTCATGTTCCTGCAGTGGAGGAGGCAGAGGAGGATGATGTAGCCTTCATCACTCTCCTTTGGTGCTCCTTACTTGTTTCTTTTGGTACCAGTGGATGGAGAATTAGAGCACTCCTGAGTTCAGTTTGCAAAAGTTCAAGCAGGGTACAGAAAATGATTAATAAAGTTTTGAGCTGGCAGGTTTATTTGCCAGGTGATGAACTACTGGTATGGTATTTTAGCTTGAAGGGCTGAAAAATTGACTGTCGGGGGTTTTCTCCCTGGATTTCAAATTAGTTTATAGTGAGCTTGTGTCTAGGACACATTGAATAACTTATTTAATTTAAAATAAATCTACCAAGCCCTGCGCTTTGACCATATGAAGTGGTCCTTTTCTTGCGGCTCCTTTCTCGGTGGAAAAATCCATCTTGGGAAGTGCTTCTGCAGCCCAAAAGCATTAATTCTGAGCAAAAAAAGCAGTAAATGGAGGTAAATCCTGGCCAGAAGTGAAATGTAGCATATGATCCGCTCTCGTCCGGCATGAAGGGAGGCAGCTGGAGCCTTGTTGGGATGAGCTGCTTTCCAGCATCTGCGTTTTGCACGTCTGGGAGGAACTGAACACCTGTAATTCCTGCCGCTGTCAATGGGCCAGCGCCTGACACGGCAAAATCCTTGCACGTCCCACGGGACCTCACATGAATGTTGGATTTCAAGATTCAGGCACTTGTAAAGAGGTCATTTAAAGGCTGTCAGCTCCAAACTAAGCATTTCCCATCAATCTGGCCTTGGCTACTGATGTCTAGAATGGTAAATATTTTACTAGGCTTATTTATTCTCCTTCCTTTTTGCAATCTTTCATGTATTCATAGTATAGATATAAAGGCCATTTTCAGTGACATTGTATTTCACTGGCAGAAAGAAAGGAAGAAAAAAATAATCTTTTTTCTGTTTGGATTTATGTCCCAGCTTTACAGTTGGTGAAGCAAAGTATAGCTCAGGGAGTTCTGTAATTTATCAAAAAAAAAAAAAACGCTATATGGCCAAATTATCTCTGTAAAGCAACCAATTATTTCAAACGTGGACTTTTCCCTCCGTAAGAACAAGCTCAGCAGCCAAATGACTCAAAGACATTCCAGACAAAATGACTGATAACCACCCACTCCCTTCTCCCATTTACTGGAACCCCGACTGCCTCATGCTCCCTCTTGTTTGCCATAAAAAGCCACATCAGTCTTTCTCCATCCAAAATTGCTTTTCCCTAAACTGTGGCTTTTTTTGTTGTTGTTGCTCTTGTAACAAACTCAGAGCTCAGGTGTCTAAAGCAGGACCTCCAAAGGGATTTGTTCTGGGGGGCTTTTTGTGTCCTCCCCCCCCATTCTGAGGTATTTTCCTTTCCTGGTTGAAGCTGTAATTAGTTACAGCACTGATTTTTGCTTTTATTCAGCAGACACACAAAAAAATAACCTTGCTAGAAACACAGTGCAAGTGAAGTTCATTCTAATCTGGCTATAAAATTTTACGAGGGATGTAAATCAAAGGGAGGAGTGGCAGCTAATGCTCTGGAACAGTTGAGCCCTGTTCAGGCTTTCTCAATAGAGTTAAATCCCTCCAGGAGCAATTAGCCTAACAAGCTGCTTGGTCCACTTATAAATAACGTCACTGATGGAGACGTCTGGAGGTGTCTGCTCCGTGCACAAGAGACTATCCAAATATGCCGAGTGGTAAATGACATTTTTTTCCTTAATCCAGAGCAGAGGGGTGGAGATGCATATCTGACATGTCCCAGCAGCTCCGCTCACATGTTTATCATGATTTCCAGGAAAGATATAGAGAAGAAAGTGGGAGTGCCATGCTCTTCTGGAGTGTTGTCATGCATTGCTTGGTTGCTGTGCATGGGTCAGCATGTCCTAAGTGCTGACCCCAAATGCTTTAGTCAAAGTAACTTAGAAACGGCCTTGTGCACGACAAACCTGGAACAGTTCATGGCTGAAGTCCTCGTCACAGCCCCTGCGATGTCTGTGACTGTCGAGGGACTTCTGATTGCTATAGATTTGCAGAAGGAGTTCCATCAGATGCCGTTGGAGCAAGAGAATGTTGATAGGAGTGAGCGGGCTGTGCCAGCCCTGCAGGGCTGGAGATTTGGGGTGTGAAGTTTTACCTCTACAGAGTGTCTTTTCTGATAGTATTTGTTGGAGGGACTCAACAAGGTGAAGGTTTGTTTTGCATGTGACCAAATGACTTTAGTTTCTGCATTCAGGGGCATCCCTGGCACATCTGAGTCACACAGCCTCAACTAATGCTATTGCCTCATTTTTTCTTTCTGCTCGAGAGCTGACCTTAGTTTTCCCACCCACCCCATTGGCTTGAAGCATCATCTTTGTTTTGAGTTATTTTTTTAAGTTGTCATCTGTTTGCTTTTTCTTTTCCTAAAATATGCTGTAAAATTCTAGTCTTTGTGCTCTTTTGATTATGGAGGAACCTTCTGAAGCATGTAGAGATCTTACCCCATAAAACTGGCTTTATAAAATGCTAATCACAAGTTTTCAGTTGTAAGGCTAAATAACTGTCCATAGTGCTTTAAAGTTCAACTTTTCAAAGTAGAGCGGAAAGGGGCTCTTAGATAATCTTTGCCAAAGCATGAACTCCAGCACTGGCAAAAAAACCCAACTGCACAAGGAGAAACCAGCAGTGGATGATTATAGTAGCCTTAAGGTGGTGCCTTTAACCATCCAAAATGGAGACTTTCATAAGTAAATAAACCTCAGCACAGATACTGCCACGGTTTCAACCCTCGTATGACTGTCATTTGAGTTTGTTCACCAAACTCAGCCAATTTCCGTGTGACAGGAAGCATAAATGCTTTTGGATGAGAGGATGAAAATGGTGGGAAAAGGATGAAAGGCCTTTGGTCTCATCCTGTTTGCACCTTGAAGAGAGAGATCTGTGATCTGCATATTGCATCGGGCACAGAAAAGTGCTGTTGTGAGCAACTAAATAGGCTGATAACTGGGTGCAAGTAAAAGTGGCAATTATTTCCCTCAGAAGGAGTTTCATCATAAAATCTAAGTTGATTGAGGCTGGGTTTGGTCACGTCATATGACAAGGGTAGGATACAACACATTCAGGCAGGACTGCACAGCTCAACACCAGTAGGATAAGACTTGGCCTGCCCAGAAAGCCCAGTGAGCCGCGGTGCCAGGGCAGGGGCAAGATCAATGTCATGGTTGAAGGCATGGTGCCAAGCACACATCTGTGGTGACATCAGCCAGTACTGTGTATGGATCAATAAACAGAGAAGGAGTGACCACGAGGACATCTGGGAGCTGACTTACACCTTTGTGCAAGTAAAAAATGCTATTCATACCTTTTCTGTCCTCTTAAGGCCATAAAAGTAGTAAATATTCAGGCAAGGAGACACTGATGGTTTTTACTTCTGTCCCCCCTTTTCCTTGGAAATTGCAATTTTTTTTCTTTCTGCAAACGACCCAAATTGTGCACACTTGATACATTTTGATTAACTTTTTAAACCTTCCTTTTGGATGAAGCATAGGAAATTCCACTGTTTTTTCTTTTGTTGTCAATCCTAAATGTCCTTCAAGTAAGGGCTGGATAATCAGTTGATAAGGAATTAAGAAAAAATAAATTACAGGCCCCAAAGTTTAAGAATATGTAATAGCATTTTGCAGAGATGAGGAGTGGGAAAAGCTCTCAGGTTACACAGTGTGCTGTGCTGCTGGTTGTCTTTACTAAAGCATCCAGATCTCAATGTTTCTTTTCCCAGCCTTGTTTCTGCTGTTATTCTAAGGCATGTAGGCTTCTACCACATGTTTATAAGCTGATAAACCCCATAATGCCTGGAATGTTTTCCTTCCTGTATTAGATTAACAAAATAAGTGACTTTTCCGATACAGCCCTGTTTACCCTGCTCTCCACACCAAAACAATAGCTGTGAGTAAGTGTCGTAACTCACTGGGAGGTGAGAAAATGAGAGTTGCTTGGCATAAATGCAGATGTAAGATGTACCTGTGCATCTCAGTGCTGATGAGAAAAGTTCTGGTATCCTGATGCTGCTCTTCTCATGGGTGCCATGGTATTGCACCACTGCTTTGCCAGACTGGCAACCCTCTGTTGTGACAGGAGGGGTGACGTAATATTTAGTCCAAATACCAAAGAATAAGTCCCATCCAATATGACTGAGCTCTTCTGCAGCCGCTGTTGAGCGATTCATAATTGTACTTGTCAGGCAGCTTTCCAATGACGTGGGGTTTGGGTCCCATTAAGAGGAAACAGCCACACAAAACACTTTTCATAATGAAGAAGGAGTATTTTAAATGATCTGTAATGAGCTTTTCCCAAAGCCATAAACATGCTCCTCTTGATCTGTCATGCACTTAGTACAGCCGTGAGCTGCGTGAGGCTTTCAGAACAAACACCGACATAGAGAAGTTTTGGGGATAGGGATAAGCCTTGAGCCATCAGAGCCAATCACACTAAACTCCCAAAATACATAAAGCATTTCATCAAGGGAGATCAAAGAGCCTTTCATGGGAAGGAAGAGCTATGGTCTATCTTCTACCCATGGGAAAAATCTGGGGAAGAAATTGTCTGGCCAATTCTATAGCAGCATTCTTTAAATGTTAACTCGAGAGTTAGCTTCCCATATGCCCCCACAGCCTCCTGTGAGCTCTGCACAGACCTACAGCAGCCCTTACGCTTTTTGGGGTGGGAAATGGAGCAGGCAAGATGAAGAAGGAGGCAAATTCTGCAACAGAAACAAAACGCAGTCAAACCCATGAAGGAAACAAGAGAGCACCCACTATAGGTGCCTGATGGGTGTTGCATCATGTAAATGCTCTGCAAACACCCCCAGTAAAACAGTTAGAACTGTGATTGCAAAGAATGATGAAATGTTTTGTGTTGTGTGACACTGGTTGGAAATTGTTGCTTTGACTGTGAAGACCTCAGTGGCTATAAAGAATTACCTCAGTTATCCCTCACCTTAATGAACTGTGGATGAAATGTTCCTTAAACACCATTTCCATGTTTTTACATTTGTCTCAGAGAGAAAATGTCATAGTGGCAAAGCATGCAAAAGAAGTCCAGCTCTACATGCAAATGAGCAGGCATGGAGTGATGCTCTCAAGAAGACTTAGGATTTGGATCCACACTTGTGATTGCCACAATACAGCAGTTTCCCACAGACAAGCCAGTCCTGATATGTCCAGAATACTAAAAGTTTCTGCTGTGGGAAGCGGTTATGGAGTTTGGTTTCAGCTCTTGGATCCTGTCTGTGGCCAACACTAAGCCTTTCAAAGGCGCATGTAACATTTGGGAAGTGCTGGAGCACAGAGAAGCTCTGATGTTCGTAACTGGTATGAGCTGGATGATGAAGACCCATTTGTAACCATCTCTTTCTCCCTCAGGCTTTCTCAGCTTAATTGGTGAGCTGTGATCCTGCACCCTTTTTACATGGGCTTGACTGACTGTCTCGAGGAAAAAATGTCAAATCATTACATGGAGATTCTTTTCTGCATTTATTTCATTTAAGACCCAGAGGAAAGTGTCACCCTGGCCACCTCTGCTCGCTTCACACTGCTGCTTTCTCCTCTCATGAGTTCGGGATGGTTTTGCCGTCTCTCCCCCTGCAGTCTGCTGGGACTTGCACCTCCAATTTGTCTTCTCGAATGACTCTGGAGGGTGTTTCCGGGAGGACATTGTCTCTTGAATTAGTTTCCCCTGTCTGATCCACAGAGCTTGTTTGATCTCCCAGGGCCAGCGTTTCCAGCAGCTCCCTGGGGCTCCATGAAAGGGGAGTAAGGAAGAAGAGTTCACATATGCTACACAGAAATCTCCATATTTTAAAGGGTATCCTGTATCCCCGCTGGAACATTTTTAATGGTCCACAAATCAGAAAAAAAAAAAAAAGTTGAAAACCACACTTAAGGCATTCATTGTTCAAAGCCGAGATCTTCTGGGGCCGTCGTCTTCGTGAAGGTTCCACGGGGCTGTGATCTGAGGAAGTCTGTTCTGAGATCCGACTCAGAGACCCCGCTCGCCTGGGGCTGGGTGGGGTGCCGAGCGTACGCTCTCAGGCACACAGTGTTTATCTTTCAGGGAAATGTTTCCATTTTTGGTAAAGGAAGCAAGAGGAAAGATTTCCAAGGAAGAATATGCAAAGGTATTAGCTATGGAGATTTATGCCCTGCTTATGACAGCCAATGGGGATTTGGTGAAATGTGTGCTAGAAGAGGTAAAGACCTATTTTATTCCTCTTTAATTCTCCTAGAGCAGAATTCTGCTCTCCTCGTGACATCCTCTGATGAGATTTCACAGTTACCAAGGCTGGCCAAGCCAAAAAATGGTTGCTGGGATTTTCAGAAGTGCTTGGTAAACCCAGCGCTAATTCAGCGTGTTGCAGCTTCTGTCTTCCCTTCCTACGCTCTGCGAATCCTGGTCACTGTGACTCACACAGAAAAATGAAGAGCTCCAAAAATAAAGTCTGCTGTCTTTAAGCTGTTTAATGTGTGTCTTCTGCTTTAGTCTTTGGTCACAGGGTGATAAGAGGAATCGCCAGGTGCTGAGAAATCTCCAGCTCTTCAGCAAGGAGATATATTTTGTGGGAATGATATATATAGACTGGATATAATCTTGCCTGTGCTCAGAAGAGCAGGTACTGACAGTGAAGAAACAATATCCCACAGAAAGTAAATGATGGGACTGGACAACAATTTGCAACTTATCGTTTAAACAAACAGAAAGGAACATAATCTTTTATCGTGGGATTGTGAGAATAGGTTTTCCCAATGTGTCCAGTATCATCTAGAAATACCTTCAGAATATGCTTGTTCTGAAAAGTCTCTTGGAATGGGATTTACATATAAAAGTGTTTGCACTGTGAACATTTGGCAATTCTTCTGCTTTTTGGTCACTGACTAAAGCAGAACTATTTGGTAATTGTACAACCAAAACATAATTTCGTTTGTTTTCTGCGTGTTCTGAATCAAAATGTACTTTCTATAACTATTCTGCAAGAATAGGTCAAATATTTGTAAGGGGGTCAAAATCGATATTAATGTTTTAATAATCAAGTTGTGCAAACTCTTAAAATGTTGACAATCTGGAAGGGTCAACAGCTTGTAGGGAATTCCCATTATTTCAGCAGAGAAACTGCTAAAGTAACCGCTCATTTGCCAAGACAGTGTCTTTTGCAAATATCCTCCAGCATAGTAGAGGTCTCCAGTTAAATCTATAAGCAAAGGACTTGACAGTTTTCCCATACTCCCCCCAGCTTGCAGTGCCAGCAGTGCCAGCGCTGACTGACTGGTTGTTTGGTATGAGATAAGATGTTTTCACCAGTAAGATTACCCTTTCCCCTGTTTATCTGCGGGATCAGCAATCAGTACTTGCTCCTTGCCTTATCTGCTCTCATAAGTCATGGGCTAATGTCTATGTTTGCTGCCCACGGAGAGCATGGATGCAACACACCGCATCCACTAATTACTTCTTTTTCCCCTTTGGAGACATATTCCCACCCTCCTGCAGATACCCCATCCATCCTCCTCCTCCCTCTGGCTGATGAAGGCCAAAATGTGCCAGATCCAGAGGGACAACACCATGAGCTGGTGAAGGGACATGAGCATCCAAACATCGGTCTCATTTCAAAGCAGAGGAGGAACACATGGAATCATCCTGTGATTATGCAGGGCTCTAGAGACCTCTCGTGGACAAACACATTTGTTTCCTCCGTGTTACGTGTGTGCATCAGAGACAGATTGCATTGATTTCCCTAGCCTTAACCCTGTTTGGCATTATTAGTGGTCCACGGTGATGCAAAGGTCCTATAGGGATGATCAAGCAAATAAGATTTTGAATATTTATAATCTACTTTCTCACTTTGCCTTGTCCTGCCATTTATTTGTAGGTTAGAATCTTTTTATGCTGAAGTGCTCTACAGCAGTATCATTCAAACTCACATATCTGTTTAATTGCTCTTGACCAAAATGGGTTTGTTTTTTCTTAATATTTTAACTTGTTAGGCAATATAGGTGCCACAGGAGGAAGAATTAAAACAGCAACACTAAATTTTATTCCTCTGTATTTATTGCTGACCATGAGTTATTTGGAATGTGGTATTTTTCTCATCCTAAAAACTTAGCAAGATTCATCGATTTAGTTGACTCTTCCCACCCCCTCAAAGTTTTATTGACAATTTTTCCCTCTATCACAGAATTTCCATAAACCAGACAGAAATCTGGGGGTTACTGAGCATTTCTTGGGCTGGCAGGAGGTGTTCAGTGGTTGAAAACCACAACTCTTAAAGAAGAAATAAATCAGTTGTTGAATTTTTATTTACTGATGAAAAAAATAATCAAAACTTTCCCTGAGGAATGTGTTAACCTAGTTGGGTTCAGGCCCTGGGAGGTGCTTCCTATGAGACATTATACTGAAATCCACATGTCTGTACCCATCTGTCAGTGCAGGGATATATTGCTTTTTCTCCAGAGATTATTCGATTTTTTCCACCATCCGCCTCATTTTCCAGTTTTATCCTTTCCTCACTTAGATGAATTATTGGTGACCCTTGATGTTTTCACTTAACAAAAAGCATAAGGAGAAATGGCTGTTTTCTTCACTGCCCTGGCTTTGCATGGAAGTGCCATAAAGTTAAAGGCAGACAAAAAAGTTTTATATGCAGGGGATACAATTAAAGGGTGCACCCAGTTCTCAGTGCTTATCTCCAGCCTCTCTTAGCAGCCCACTGTGTGGAAGGCAAAGGCAAGGTAATTTTTCTTTTTAATACTGCAATAACTCTAAGCTATTTTAAGAGAAAATCTGCTGACAATTTTGGACAGAAAACTACATTTCAAAAAATAAATTAAAATCTTCTCAGGAAGCGCCTTTTTTCACAGAAAATTTCGATGCACTGGAGAACTGGAATCTAAATGAGTGTGATGTATTTCAGCTGAACACACTTTGATTTTCACCAGTGCGGGGGGGAAACACAGATTGGATGCTTCCTTTTTACTTCTTTTCTGTCATTCTTTTCTGCAGAGGAAAGGACACAGCAATACTTTTTCATTGTCCTTTGTGGCTTTGGTTGTAGGTGCAAAGTGCTAATGGGGGAATTGGGAAGAAGAGGATAAAGCTGTTGAGGTTCAGTGCTAGCTCTCCTTTTCCCAAACCATGCTAGGAATGCTTTCAATACTCTGCTCTAGGTTGATTGTAAGTGTATTTTAAAGTGGATTTTAGAGGAAATTTTTCTCTTCAGCAGGTTGCTCTACTCAGCTCCTACACCTGTGTAATTTTAACATCACTTTTTAATTTATTCTTGTCCTTGTGCTGACTGTAAACCAACATATTCTCACAATAAAATTATGGGTATTTTTCAGACACCAAGGAAAGACTGGAGAAAGGTGGGTTTTGGTTGGTTGGTTGTGTTTTTTTCTGTCCATACCACCCCCCCCCCCCCCCCCCCCCCCCCCGCCTTTTTATTGCAATTCTGGATATCAGCTGTACCCAGGCCAAACATGAATCTGGAATCCCAAATTCTTGCCCCATTTTGCTCTTTATCTTTGCCTAAAGACTTCTCATTTCAGTTTGACAAACCACCAAGAAGTTTGAGTCTGGATATTATTTTTTTGTGGTACATCTTATCGGCCAATTAGTGCTTTAATTTAAATGTACAAGTGCCTATCTCTCCGTTCGCAGTTATTCTGCCTGATGTAAAACAATTGTTTGGTTACAGGCTTCATGAATCAATGTTATCACGACTCGTGAAGTATCTTATTTGCTTTGTGATATGAATGTTTAGCGTATTTTTAAATTCTATTTTCTTGGTTTTCACTTTTATGTGCCATGAAAACCAGAGTGATCTCAGCAGGCTATTTTCCTGTTGTTAAGCCCTGAACCCTAATCTGAAGGAAACAAACCCAGCTCCTCTTATTTTCAAACAGATAAGATTTGCGAGGTTATTAATCACAGGTTCAAATAGCTACACTGGGAATTGAAAATGATATACAGTTTTATATAAAACTTGTCAACATTTATTACAGAGACGGACCATCCGTCCAGTGGGAGCCTTAGAAAGTCATTATGTGTCTGGTGTATGATAAAGAGCGATTTAACTGCATAAACACCCATGACATCATGCTGAACTCACATGTTCTTTCATCTGCCCCTAAATGATACCATTTCTTTTTGGCTATTGCCCTGAGCTTTGATTCTGGATGAGGGAGTTCTTTCTCCTCCTGTGTATGATTGAATCTATTTTTTTTAAATACAGCAAATATCTGTTGTTGGTTTTATTCTTCTTAAAGATCTGAAAAAGCTTTCTGACTGGATTCAGAGGATTAGCTCCTGGGTAGGTGTAAATCAACATCCCACGGAAGTTGGCTTCATTCAGACAAGGAGTTAGTTCATGGTGTTTAATCTTGGTGAATTTTTACGCTGGAAAACGTGTAGTTATATCCTCCCCCACATAAACAGGTCCTGATAGGTGCTGAACACACTGAAAGATCACTTTTATTTCCTTTCTCAGCATTGCTCCTCAGACATTAAACATATTTCATGGGTGACTGATACGTTAGGGCTACCCAACCCACTGGATATGCTGACAATTAATGAGACAGATGATAACTTGAAAAGGAGATTAATTTCTTTTTGCTGTAGCTGCCATAAGCTCTGCGAGTGCCCAACAGCCGTTAGCTGGAAGGGCTTTCAGCATGCAGTGTAACATCGCCATTGCTAGGACAAAGTAGTTTAAAAGTCTTCATAAATAACCCATCAAAATCTTCCAGTGACCATTCGGCGCTGAAATAAACTGGCAACACTGCTCAAAAAAAGGTGATATACATATATATATATATATATAGGTGTGGATGTACTCGTGGTGGGAAAGGTCCCCTTGCATGGATGCCACGGTGCAATTGCAGTCGCCACGGTACGCCCTGGACACCCTCCTGAGTTACTGCCAAGGTCTGGAGTAGCTGGTGATAAGATCACAGCATGCGATAAACCTCCCAAATCCCTTCCAAGGGATAAAAGATGGGAAGCAAAGTGTTTTAAGTGCAGCCAGATTGCTGTCCCAGGCTGGGGAGGAAAAAAAAAAAAGAAAAGCAATGAAACTGGAATCTGGAGAAGTGGTCTGTGAACTGTGTAAAATTGTGTTTGGCATCGAGAAATTATGTGGAGACTAATAAATACAGATTTTTGCAACTAATAGTGCTGCAGCCTTGAACTGGCATCCCTGGAGCTGTGGATACCAAAGGGCAAAGCTGTCAAACGTGAAGTGGAGAAACTGAGATAAGAGTCTTGGAGGATGACAAAGATTTCCCTTGTTCCTGTCTGTGATTCCTCACTCCAAGAGGACAAAGTGCAGGAAGACTGTCAGAGAACTGATGGATTTTCCCTCATGCATACAGAAAGGTGGCTGTTAGCACCAGAGAGGCAGAACAGTGTGTCTTACAACAAAGGTGTCAGGGTATGTTTTTTTGCAAATTCACAAAGGAAAAATAATAACAGTTTTGGAGTTTTATTTAATCTGCATTTAAATAGTCTCCTCTGACCACCAGCCATTCCTCCCTTATGTTTATGCTTATTAAACACCAACTAAATTGCTGCTTGGAGTGCCTGTACTCCATTCCCACCCCTAACAGAGCTTGTGTCACTTCTAAGTAGAAACATCTTCAGAAATCATCCTGTATCGTAATTCAGAGTAAAGGATTTGCCTCCATTTGCCTTCTTTTTTTCTGGAGAAAACAGTGTTTTTCATTGCACTCTGAACCTGATGAGCACCTCCTCCCTCTTTCCTGCACACCCTCTGCAACGGCCAAATACTCTTATCAGGCTGATATAATCTGGCAGAAAATACCCCCAGTCTTAAAAAATCTCAGAATATCAATAAAAACAAAACAAGGAGGAGAACAAAGATCTTATTGGAAGTGGGATTTCCACAGGGCATTTCTCTGTTTTCCAAGAGGTGGATGCTGCAGTTCTCTGAGACCACACTCACAGAAGGAGTCACATCCTAGGGATGTGACCATGGAGTAGTTAGGCATAACTGTGCCAGCTTTGAACTGGTCACCAGCGAAACTCCAAAATTTGTACCCCAGGTTTCAGAGGAGCTTTATAGCCCGTCCTGAGCTTTACTTTGCTGTAGCTAAGCATAGCTGAACTCCAGGTGTCAAACACTAGTCCAAAGCACTAACAGCAGAGTAGCAATTCCCTGCAGCGGGGATATTCAGCTACTCCCAGCAGCTATTGCCTGAGTTTCTCCTGTTGATGCTGCTGTTAAAGTATTACGCTTGCTGTTATTTGGAAGAAGACGTTTTGATGAGTTAGCTGCTTGTGAAGTCCCTGGTAGCTGAGATGGCTGTATCTGAGGGTAACAATTTTGGGGAATAGGAGTGATATGCATGAGTAAAGCAACGTCAAATGGGTTTTATCACAGTCCACATGCTGCGCGAAAAGGGAAAAGCATGTGTGTGGGAAGAGATATTTTGTTAAGGCGCTCTCTGTTACTTTTTTAGTCTTACTGTGGATATTTTCTGCTGAAACATGCATATATTTCTGAATTTCAAGATTTTTGTAGTGCAAAAGATGATTATTGGCTGAAGCTGATGCTGTAAAATGCTCTGGTCTTTGGTAGAAAAAGTTCACTGTTTATGCAATTCTAAATTCTTCCTTTTAAAATAAAATTTACAGCCTACTGAAATGGCTTGCACAGACCTCCCAGGCTTTGATTTCTCGCAGAGTTTTTGAAATGCATATTAACCCTGAGACTGGTAACAGACTGAAATAATTACACCCAATGGTAGGTGTTAATGCCTTGACATTGCCTGCCAGTTGTCTTCATGCTTGTGAGTAATTTATGTACCAACTGCCCAGCATTTTACTGCCAAACTGTATTATTCCCATTCCTCTTAGGGCTTACCCTCTATGCCGTGAATCTGCCCGTTCATTTTTCATAGCAATTCTTCAAGTCAGATTTGTTTCAAAGAATAAAACAAGGCATAGGCTACAAATTGCTCAAGTTGTGAGGTTTTTGTAAAAGGTTAATGCACAGCGCTGGGCACCCTGCGTGGGCATGGCATTGCCTTATGCATTTGCTATGCTTAATTGCGGGAGAGAGGACAAGCTGGTGAAGATAGCTGGGGTGTGCTGTAACGTCAGGCAATGTGCTGACAAGCAGCCTCCAGATCTGCTGAGACATGGGTTTGGGATGACGTCTAACAACAGCAGGAAGGGGGCAGGGAAGGGACATGTTCATTTCCAATAAATGAAGGGAGGAGGGTTATCCATGCAGGTAATTGACCTTCAACGTAGACAAGTCACCTCACTTGAGGAATTCAGAGCTGGATGAGGTTTTGCATTGCATCCTAATTCCAGAGGAGTTGAAAAAAGCTGCTTTTTAGTCCATGAAAACCAGCACTGAGGTGTGGCAGTATCTGCCATCCCAAGTGCCAAAGCTGCACAGTGCAACATGAGGCACTGATACCTCTGCAGGGAACGCTGATTTGTGCTGGGCACGTTGGATCTGGGCTTTATTTTTCCAGGTGGTTGTGGAAGAGGCTGGTTCTGTGCTTTGTGGTGATGAATGCGGAAATTTTCCTATCAGGTTCTGACATGTTAAACTCTTCTGGGTGATGCTGAGGAGACTGTGAGAGGATTTGGACACCTAAACAATTATAATTATCCACAGCCAACACACTGGTCTGTCAGTACTCATGCTCAAAGCAAAAGTGCTGAGTGAGAGCTGAGTGACAAGCAGCAAAACCACGAGGCACAGAAAAGGAGGAACAACATCTCCACACTTTCTGTACTTATCAGAAGGGATTTGTTGGGCGTATGGTGTGCAAGTGTCCTGTAAAGCAGCATCTGCAGCCCACGTTTCTTGCTCTGGCGTGTTCGAGGACGTGCTCGCCAGGACGGCTGCGTGCAGCGTATGCAAACTAGCTGCAGGGCTGGAAATCAAATACAGCGCTACGGAGCGTTTTTCACCTTCCGCAAGTGTTTCACCAACTGCCTTAAGCCTTGGTGACATCTTGCTTTGGCCATTAGCTTAAAGAAACCTGAGGCCTCGTGAACACCTTCAAGGGGATGTTCTGCTTTCCAGGGGTACAGTGGTTCTCTTTTGTCTCTTTTTTTTCCTGTATGGGGATTTTTCTAGTCACACCAGGATTTAGTTACTTCAGTGTCTACTGTTCATGTACCATAGGTAACTCAAACAGTCTTATAGTAGACTATTGCCAGAACTTTAGACTAATTTCAAAGTCCAAAAATATTGATAACAAGTATTTAATAACTCTTAAATTCATCAGAAGTGGGGAAAGGGAAGCTATTTTCCTTTTGGTCCAGGGAACTTTGAAGAGTTTTGTTAAAACGGTAGAGAACTTTATTAATGTTTTCAGCTACACTCCATCAAATAGTGAGGCTAAACAGGGAAACAGCCAGACCTTTGAACTGTTTTTGTGGCTCCTCATCACTCACTTCTACACAGAACTCTCTCCTAACAATGATCCCAAATAGAAAGGCAGGGACATACTTAATACATGAGCAGTGTTTCCTGCCAGACCTCAGCTGATCTCAAAGAAACTGTAAATGATCCTACCTCTAGGCAGGACCACGGGTTGCACTGCTGTCATTTTATTTTCATTAATACCTTAGTTGGGTGTAAAACCTGAGGAGGCCCTTTGGCTTACACCTTTGCAGAGGATGCAATACAGATGAAACCTCCCCATGGGTTGAAAGGGATCCTGTGAACCAAAACCTATCAGTTTAACATTAAAAAAATGAGAACTATCCTCAGACTCATTTATCTCTCCCTGCAGTGAAAGTGCCACTGGGGTTTGGTTCCTTTGAAGTCTGAGTGAAGAGAGGAGCAGGGAGGTCAGTATCTGGGGGAAGGCATTGCTCCAAAAAGCCGTCTTTCCTGGCTTAAGAACAAAATAGCAATGGGTGAGCTGGTAAGAAGCAGCTCTTTCTGGACATGGGGCCCACAGAGTGGTCACACAGAGCTGAGATGTCTCTGGACCTCCCATCTTATTATGCAGGAAGCTGGTGTGGAAAACCACGGTGTCCCAGTTGTCCACCTTCCACCTCCTCTGCCAACTTAGCACCAGCCTACCTGTAAGCCTTCCTGGACAAAGGAGACCCAAAATATTACAAAATTAGCAAGTTTTAGGTGAGTTTGCAATCCTCACCCTGTGGCTGGGATATCTGAGGCCCCTTTTGGGCACACGGGAGCTGGTGGGTGGCCGCAGCCACGCTGATGACAGACCGGGCACAACCCCAGCTGTGGCTGGACGTTTTGGGTCTGGCTGTGGGCCGGGGGTGGGAGAATGTGTCTGTCTGTTTAAAATGAGATAATCAGCTCTTGTGGGACATGGGCTAGCAGGGTTGAGCCGAGAGCAGCAGTTGGCACGGCCATGGCATATTTCCTCTTGCAGATTAAAAGCCCTTTCTGTAACCTCAGCAACACCCACCGCCAAAAGCATTGTTTTACAGAGTGCTGTAGATGCTGCCCATTAAACAGCAATTAGTCTGTGCTGGATGCATAGCCCGCTCTCTCTCCCAGGTGGCTAGTTATTAAGATATTTATGGTTAATATGAATTTCCCCTGCCATAAATCACCGGCCTTTATACCTGCAGGGAAGTCATGGCAATCAGTGACCCCGCTCAGTCGGCCCAGGCAATGAACGCTGTCTTGTAAAATAAAGATTGTAACAACTTATCATCATCGTAAAAACAACAGGAGAGGGAAAAATCCCAGTGCTGGTATCTGATAACATGCTGTAATCAAGCGCTTGCATATCCTCTTCGAGGAGGCTGCTAAATGGAAAGTTACACAGATTCATTTGTCACTCGGGGACTTCTGGATAAGGAGTCAAAGCCTGTTGCAGTTAGATGGGTGGGAGGATGACGGAGCAGCGATGTGGATGGCTTGCTGGAGGACCACGTGCCAGCAGGCGTGGGGCACACCTCACCCAGCATGGGGAAATGTGGGGGAAACCGCTGGATATAAGGAACTCTGCTGGGAACTGGGACACCACCCTTGGGTTTGTGCTGCCGTAGGTGCTGTGAGTTGCTCCCAAATCAAAGCTGTCCTGAGATGCATACGTGTTTTTTATGCAGTTTATATGCTTTGAAAACCTGTGTTACGCGTATATCTCAAAATAAATAGTGTTATGCACACACGTGACACCTCATGATGGGTGTAGAGAGGTTATGAGCAACATGAAAGCATGCAGAGTATTTCTACCTTTGGGGCTGTTCTCATTTTTACCCTGTGGTTTTGGTGTTATCAGGAACTAATGTTCACATCAACACTGGCTGGTTCTAACTACACATCTCCAAACCAGGGAAATCACTGGTCTTTTTTATTTTTTTTTTCCTTACTTCTCTATGAAACATTAACTCTGTGAAGTAATTTCAGAGAAAGTGCCTTACCTGACAGTGGACAGCAGGAGAAGAACATCCTCCTGTGCTGGTGTGCAGCTCCCAAGCAGGCTTTTTTTTCCCCTCAATATATAAGAAGCCGCCCATATTACTGCCGCAAACTGCATCACCTGGTCCTTCCTTTCAGGTGTTTCCTCTTGTCTTAAATAATGTGACAAGGGATTTCACATGCACCTTGCACAACAGCCTGCCTTTTGAGTGCTGCTGAAGATAACCAACCATCCTCGCAGTCCCCATTACCCCTTCCTGCATCTGATGCTGGAAAATCTAGACCTGCACACTATCTTTGCCTTTTCATTCGGGGCTCTGGGATGACACCAGCTGGGTTAATCACTTCCAACAGCCCTGCTAGCACTAGGGTTGTCTTCCAGTACCAATTTAGGGATGCTTTAGTACCATCTGAGCAGCATGCCCCGGTCAGAGAGTTAATACAATGATGAATCGGTATTAAAAACAGCTTTCGAGGTTTCCTGCTGAGGACACAGGAGTTGTTTCAACCGTCTGGGGGAGTGGCATTAAAATGCAGTGTCGGTAGATGGCACTATTTTATACTTTATGACGACAGTACAGGTAGGGAGGGAGCGGTAAAGCTCGGGAGATGCACTAAACAGATTTTCTTTTTCACCCAATGCAAAAATGCTCAGCAAGAGCATTGCAGAAGAGGTGAGGGGTTTACTCTTCTTGTTTTCCTCTTTTGTACTGAGCCTTTTGGCAAAGGTTAAGGCTTGAGGACGATCTCTGTCATCTATGCTTCCTGAGATGGTAAGATCCTGTTGCCACGTGAATGCAGGGACATATTCATGTGCTTATTAAACATCTCTAGCTAACCCTGCTCAGAAAATATTCAGATTGCTGCAAACTGCTGTGGATGGTCTCATTTGCTCCTAGAAGCTTGCTAAAAGTGGACTAAAAAGGGTGACCTTTTTATTCCTCTGAAGCCCAGAGTTGCCTATGGAGTGATTGAGAACAGCCTTTTTTCAGCTGGGCAGGATTTAAAGGTCTCTCTAATGTGAAATGGCTCTTGGTGTTTTATGCCTTGGCATAAATGATTCCGTGATTAATACTGCGCTGTTACCACACTCAGGGAAACTGGAAGAGGGAAGAAAGGGGAAAACTGGGGCAAAATGTCACTTTTCTCATATCTGTTGTAAAGCAGAAAAAGTAACAGTCTGTCTCCCCAGCCTAATTATTTTACCCGCTGCCATAATGCTGGGATAATCCTGGAAAAATTCACCGGGTGACTCTGATTGGATGCTGGGGCATGGGAACAGAGTTTGAACACTGTCTGTCTGTCTCTCCACAGGAGCCGCTGCCACCACGGTGGTGCTGGACACAGCTGAACGGTGCCACGGGTGTGCGGCCAAAGGCACCTGAGCGAGCGACTTGGCTGTCTGTTGCCATTTCTTTGGAGCTGGCCCAGTTTTATTTTAGAGGCTTTAAAGGTCAGAGAGTTCAAAGTTCAAAAATGCTCATCAGAGTTAACATATATTTTGCCTTTAAGAAAAAAAAAAAAAGAATCTGTCATTCAGTGCTAAATCCCTTATATAAGGAATTCCTGTCATCCTCTGACAGTGATGTTTTTATTCCCTTTAGTAATTGATTTTTTTTCCTTTCCCCAGAGCCTCCCTTGTTTTGATTCATGCCATTTATTACTTTTCTCTTTACTTGGCATCTTGGAGAACTGTCCCCATTCCACCAGTGTGCTAGTCTGTGTCTTTGTACATATATTGTCCCTCTTTCTGTACTAAAAACAAACAAAACAAATGCCTGAAGAGCAGTAAAACCTCCTGGTCTTCACTATTGCTGGTCAGCAGAAAGACTAAACCGTGCCCATTTACACCCAAGTCATTTCCCCCTTTCTGCCCTCCCGCCTGCTCCCTTTCCGTTGCTGATGCAACGCTAGATTTGTAAAAAAAAAAAAAAATAAAAATCCTGACTACTCTACTGTTTTTATCTTGAGGAACATCTAAATCACTTAGAAGTCTGTTGGCTGAACTCAATAAATAAATAGCGGAAAGCTCACTGGTAGCAGTGAGTTATGGCTTTTCTGTCACTGCTACGCGGGGTTGTATACAGCAGCTGCACTAACAGCAACCCCTCTATTAGCATATGTTTCTTTTAATCCAGTTCAGAAGAATTAAAGCAGTGTTCCCCACATTGGGGAGTGTGGCGTTTTATAAACTATCCAGATTAAGGTCTGCCCGGGCGGCGCTTTGCTGCTGGTACACGGTCACGAGGGTTTGCCCGCGGTCCCTTCTTGCTGCGCGCAGGGGAGATGCTCAGACCTAATCACACGTGCAGCCCCACTTTGATTTGATGGAGGAAATCATCTGTTACTGTGAATATCTCCAAGGGGTTGGCAAAACAGAAATGCAAAAAGCATACTAAGATACAGTATTTTTTTTTTTTTATCCAGCATTGCAGCATGACGTGGTCCTGTTCACAACTTTTGACAAAGCTTACAGTTTTCGGTTCACTTACGGGGGTTTTGCATTACAACCTAAGTATTTACAATATTTCGTTATATTTTAAACCAAAAGCAATGAGAAAATCCTTGAAATAAAAATGCCCATAATTTTCTGGTTCCCTTGTCACTGTCTGAAAACCTTATCAGAGTTCCTCATTACTTTAGTGGTATAGGATTAAGGGTAATGAAGGAACATTTAGGGTTCTGCAAATCACTTTGATTTCATTGTATAATGTAACAGCACTTCTCTTCCTTTGATTTACTACTCGGTTGTTTGAAATAGCCTATGGTATTTATCGGTCTTGGAGGAAACTCTGTTTCCTTGAACAATTAACTACTCCGACTAAGGTTGTGCAACTGTTTTATTCTTTTTTTTTTTTTCCCAGAGCATTTGTGGATGAGAAATAACGAACCCTCCACTGGATCCTGCCTTGATGTTTAGGGGGTGGAGATGAGTATTTGTATTGCAAGTTTTATTGCAAACATTTTGATTGTCTAGACTTTATTTTTTTTTTAAGGTTAAAGGTCACTGATCATGGTTAAATTGGGTTTACTTCTATACTTTTGGTAATTTTCATTTGCTCACTATGATCCTCGTTTTTCATTTGGTTTTCAGTTCAGATCTGTTTTCCTCGTTGCCCACATGGATTTCTCAGTTTCCTCACTGAGGGGGATGTTTCTCAAGTTAAAAAAATGGTTTTGAAATAAAGCACTCACGTTCAAACAGAGCAATTACATTTCTGATTATTACAATGCTCACAATTAAAACAAAACGTCCAATGAACTCCAAAATTACCCATATATAAAACCTTTTAAAAATGTTGCCATTTCCAAGGCAATTAATTCTGATCTTTCCCTTCCTATTAATTAGTTAGTGAAGAAAGGGTCCTTTCTCCATCAAATTTACCAACTTCTGCGGGAAGATGCCCTGCCTGGAGGTGAGTATGGTGGTATAAAACCAAAAATATATGGCTTCTTGGCTTATATTTCTGTCGGCTCAACCCCTGACACACGGTTTAGGAGCTGTGCCTGCTCCTGCACTCTCTGCAAAGCAATTTCTTCCGCTTGGGATTCAGACTCCTCCGTGGTCAGAACTGATGCTGCTGCATGATCTGGGTATCAGGAATGCTGAAGCCACCCTGAGTTCACGGGTAGTTCAGTGCATGCGGCGGCACGCAGGGCTTCAAACGCATTGCTGGCGTTGTGTCTAAAATGTTTCAGAGTTCCCCAGTACAGTAAACTCCTTTAAGCAATGTAATAATTGAGGATTAAAATAATGTAGCTGTGGTTTTGCTGTTACTAGGATGAGATGAATGTGTAGCTGGACCAGTTCTTTAATTCCCTTTGATGAATTTTTCCCATGGTATGCGCCAGCCAGGTAAAATTCGTTGTCAGTTTGGAAGGCCTTTATGTAAGCACAGTCTCACTTGAGGCTCAGCTCTTCCCAGCAGGATGACCAGGAATTGGCTATGACATAATTGTGGTTGCAGAAAATGACTACTATGGGATATCCCCACCCTTAAAGGGTTGATGAACACATCTCTGGAGCAGATGACCATGGAGTAGGTGGGGAAAGAGTACCAAGAGATCCAGGCATGCCTCTGAAGCTAGGTAAGTGGTGAATATTGTTAATAAGGCAGGCATGTCCTAACAGGCACAAAATATTTGGCATGGAGGAGAGGGACTGGACATGACTCTCTTTCCAGACCATTGTCTAAAGGCATGAGCTCACCTTGTACTTCCTCCACTTCCGAATTGCGTGGGGAAGGCATCCATCGTGCAGTCGTGCTTTTAGTCTGTTTCACAGTGTATATCTATCCAGTAGTTTACAACTCGAGATGCCAGTGTGATGCAAACACAACTGATAATAGTTGATTTGATAGTCTCTCACCTGGCAAAGATAACGTAAGAAACAGCCATTCAGAGCTTTTGAAGCAGCTGTCTGCAAAAGGCATCGTAGGCGTCTCATGAAAAGTCTTTCCCTGGAAAAATAAGGAATATAGAACATCATTTTATATTCAGCAAGAGCACTGTCAAAAGCATATAAACAATGTAAGATCTTACAACCTACACCAAGTCTGGCTTTGTAAGACTTGGGAAAGTTTAATCCCATGTCTGTTGTTTGGAAGCCTCTTCACTGAATCCACTGAGCTCAGGTTGGTTAGTGCCTGTTAGTTTCTAGCTACTTGCTTTATAAATTTTCAATGGTTTCTGTTCAATAGCCCTGGTCTTGTAAGCAGAGAAGTAGCGTAGGAACAATAATATGTCGTTTGCCGTATTATACCAGCAGCATAATCCTATATTGCTGTTGGGAGATAGCAATATACTTAAGAACTTAAGGAATCACAAAACATTTTTGCAGTGTAATCAGTGCTACCAAAACCCCTCTCCCAACATATCTGTGGGGGGCAGGAGGAGGGAGAGATTTCAAGCTAATTCTTTCCATCTGGGTTTCATTTACGGATTATGTGGGAAAAGGCGAGATTAATACATTGGAGGAATGAGCACACATTAATTTGCCATCTGTGGAAGTAAACAGGAAGCCCAACGCGTTGTGCCTTAATGTGTGCTTATTGGTTTAGTGAGGAAAGATGAGTTGACGCCATGGGTCTTATGCCGAAAATATTTCAGTAAATTCTAATAAGATATTATAAACAAATGTCAGTCCAAAGCTTTTTCAAAAAGAAGAGAAGAACGTTGTCCTTGGATATAAGAGCATCTGATAGGAGTGAAAAAATCCTTTGAATGAATTTGGCAAGAAAATCTCAGTTGTTTGAGATTATTTTTCTTGAGGCTTTTTTTTTTTTTTTGTAATTTTCCTTGATTTGAGCATGTAAATGAACCCCCACATTCAACTTTTGAGCTTCTGCTGCTCCTTTTAAAAAGTAATAATTAGCCTCAAGGACTGACAATGCTTTCAAAGCATAAGTTTAAGAATAATCCTTTTGTACTGTGATAGCTGAGTGAAAGAGGGGTGATTTTCTCCCCTGGCCTTTTCTTTTCATTTCCCGTCTATTCATTAAGAGTGGCCCAGACCACCTACGTGAGGTGTAACCCAGAGGTCTCCCTGCTTTGCTCCCAGGTGACGGGATCCCATCTCTTTCCACTGTTTCCCTCCCTGAAATACATAGCCCTATCTTTCCTGAGTGCATTTCTCTGGAGAGGTGGAAGCTGAGTATTTAAACAGAGATGACACCGATTCTTCTTTCCCAAGACCCGTAGCTTAACTCCCACCTTCCTCTCCCGCAGCAGGGGGTGGCTGTTCCAGCCCCACTGCCCCCTAACCACAACCGAAACGCCGCAATGCAGTTTCCCATTGTCTGCACATGCAGGACATCAGCAACACGAGGATCCTGCTGCAGCACACACAGCGAGCAACACATCCAAGATCCCGCTGTAGCATCATACCCAGGCAAAACTGTGGATGCATCCCATGGGGTTGGCAGCATTTCATTCCCTTTAGGCTAAAAAAGCCTGCATTTTCTTCCCAGTTTGCTACCAGATTATCCCAAGGACAATTTTTGCCTTGCAGGTATCACACTGAGGTTTATAAACACTCCCAGGGAGAAATACTCAGGCATGAAGCAGAAAACTGATTCTTTCAAGACAGGAGTGTTTATTTCCTGTCCCTGATTCAAAACAGTGATCGGGACTGTGGACAATAAATGTCAAGCCCTGGAATTTGTACTTTTATACAAAGTTCATTTTGGAAATTAGGGCAGGTAGCTGTTATGGCTGGCTACAGAGATGGCATGGTCCCTCCTTGTTTTAATCTGTGTATCCAGCTCTCAGGATCTGCTGTGGACATGGGCATTCCCATGCAGCAGGCTTTGCAAGGTGGGATGTTCCTTGCACTTGAATGGAGCATTCTTCTTTCACCCCCATGCACTCCACATCACTCCTTGCCCAGGAATCTACTGCAGGGATGTGCTTGGTGGTGGTACAACATGAATTTCATTTTTAAGGAATGTATGAGGCTCCTCAAGACTGCTAGAATCCCACAAACCTAGAAGATATCCCATTTAAACCTCAGAGCAGTGTCCTTTCCTGTTTATATCCCATAATTATCCTCTATATTAATATTTTTCAAGTATATATGTGTGTATGTACTCATCTACCATTAATTGTATGGGGTTTTACAAATTTCCATTCCTGTCTAATGGCTTTTTACAGGCAATGTAATTACCAGTTCTTTTTATTGCTATTATAATGACTCAAACATGCATACAAAAAAGGCATAGTCCAGCTAAAGAAATGGCTGCTGTAAAATTCTATATATATTTTCTCCGCATAGGTTTAAATGAATCCATTTTTATTAGGGTGCTTGGCAAAAAAATTAGTCGGAAACTGAGTCCAAACAGATTAGGACTTATTGCAGGTCTGTAATTCTGAAGAGTGGTTTGATGGATTTAAACCATTTTTACAATAAAAAAAAAAAAAAGGAGGCAAACAAATTATCCTGGCTTAAAAGCTGGAAACCCATTCTCCTTTCTTGTGCTCTGTGATTTGAACCAGCTGAGACGATAAACTCCAACGTTGAGTCTTTCAGTGAGGAAGGCTGATGAACTCAGACCAAACAGCATTAGGGATCTCAGCTCTCAGCAGCTTCGAGGGCTCCCAGTTTCCCTACAGATACTGCCCAGTGTCCCAGCGTGGATCCCTCTGGATCTTGGTGGAGAAGTCGGGGGGCAGAGCTGGACCTTCTGTGGGCAGCACCTCAATCCAGGAGGAAATTCATTGATTTCAATTTTTGAAGGTGGCTGTTAATCAAATATTCAGCAGGGTATTAAAGTTTAGCAATAACCACTCTAAGCCTCAAAGATACCAAACTGTTCCTTCCTCATCTCTTTAAAGATGACATGGTTTTGTACCCTTTATTTTCTTTTGAGTTCTTTGTGCAGAAAAGCCAGCTCCGTTAGAGCAAAGAGATGCCATTATGTCTGAGATGCCCTGTAAGTTCCTGCCTGTAGCCCATCTTGATGAAAGCTAATGCTGGTGGTGAGTCAGTGGGTGCTGAGGGCTCCCAGGACCCCCCGTGGCTGCAATGGGCTGGGCAAGTGTTAATTAATCCTCCGCTCCTTTGGAGGAATGTTTTCCAAGACTCATTTTACGTGCTTTAAATGAAAGCACAGAGAGTTTCCTTTGTAAGCTTTGATAAATGCTTTCTTATTATTTATATTACTGTGCTGTTCAGAGGTCTTACAAGAGATTGGGGTCCTGTTGCGATAGGTGCTGTACAAAACCTCTCTGAAGAGCTGACAATTTAAACAGCTAAGGCAAAAACTGGAGGTATGGAAATACAGGGAAGCAATTTGCCAAAAATACAAGGAGCCTGGGAGCAGCTCTCCTTCCCCATTGCTTTGGCCACTCCATAGTGCAGCTAAAGACAAGACCCAGCAGTGGCCAAAATCATTCCCCTTTCTTAGATGTTGACTTTAGTATGGCCTTGGGATCCCCTTTGGAGAAAATAATGTCTTGCAATGTTGTTCAGCGTGAGCTGAAATCCAGGAGCTGCATGGAGGGAGCATACTGGCATATAGCAGAAGGAGAAATGATTTACAGCAAACTGGGAACCACCCTGCTCATCACATTCCTCTGAGTATCTCATTTTGGAAAATGAACTTCAAGATAATAATACTTTTCATCCATTTTATGGATTTTTTGATCTTCGGAGAAGTAGGAAACATTTCCTATACACACTGAGTAGTCCTTCACCCAATAAACATCCACTAAGCCTTTTCTTGCCCGAAAGCAGCTGCCTGTCCCTCATCTGTCACAGCATGCCTTGGACTGCCACATGCTGTAGTTGTTTTCTCTCACACAAACGAGCAAATCAAGTCACTCAGCCCTCACTGGGGACTTGGTCTTCATAAAGGAGCACAAGGTCATTTATAATAACTAGCAGGGGCTGACCCACATGCAAAATGTGAACTCTCAGTGCAAATGTACATCTGGCCATCCTGGGTTTTAAATGATGAATTTTCTTCCTTCCCCCGCAATGTTGTCCGTTATTCTCACCGGTGTGGACAAGACAAATAGCACCTCACACCAATGACTCTCTGTCAGAGGACGGAAGCGGCAACGAAGGCTGCAAATGCCTTCTCAGAAGTCACTGTTGACCTTACTACTAACACAGACATTTCTGACTCAAGAGGCGACTCCCCCTGTGCTCCTATGTGTCCCAATTCCTGTATTTGCTTGGTTATTTTTCTTTATCTCCTTGCTTTTTTTCTGTTATCTTCTTCCACCGGCAATGGCCGTCACTCACTGGGTCACCCCAAGTCGTCCTGAATCGGAGCATTGGCAGCTATTCACTTATTAGTCAGCCAACTCATGGGATCCTGGCAAACATTTTCTCTATAAGGATAGGGTCCAAGCTGCTCTTTGATGTTGTCAAACCATGACTTCCACTGGTCTCCCTGCTGATTTCTTTGCTCTTTCTCCCTGGGAGTAGAAAGCCACAGGGAAGCATTTAGTGTTGTATCAGGCACTACGCCAATATGGTTTCAGTCTTTGTTACTGTGTGGAGCAGACAGCCTGTCCCGGTCCTGGATCTATATGAGGGATGCTTTCATCTTGTAAGAATGCTGTGCATTTCTTTCGTTCAGGTTGTTCCACCTATAGAGCCCATCCAGGCAACCTCTATAATAGCCATCCCCCCCTGAAATTCAGAGGGATAACAAAAATAACAGAGTTCAAAGTTTGCGCAGAATTTATGTTTGATGGATTCAGAAACATAGGGGACAGGGTGAAATCTGTATTTCTGGTGGGATATTGATTTATTTCTGTTCCATTTGCCTCCTAAGGCTTGAAATATGTGGACAAAAAGAAGTCACTCTCCGTATCTGAGGCAACACGGGCCAAATTCTCCCATTGACTACGGTGGGGCCAGCATTTCACCCCATGATTTCTCATCTTGCTTTATTTTATTGACCTTTCTCTTGAATATGAGAGAAATGCAAATATTTTTTTCCAGCACAAGTCTTTGTACTCTATGAACTCTGCTGGATCCAAAGTACTTCATATGTATATAGGAAAAACAGCTAAAAATGAGAGAGCAGTTAACTATGCAAATAATGATCTCCACTATCTATAAAAAATGGCCATCTTCAAAAAGAGACAGTGGTTTAAATGGTCAGAATAAATAAAACAGGCTTAAGGCTAACATTTGCACCACAAAGAGCATTCTTAAGCCCGCATGGTACAGACCACACATCTTGGGAATGCAGATCGCCTCTGAGGCCACCTCAGCATGGCTCCGTAGTGGCCATGAAATCACAGACACTTTAATATCATTTTAACATCATGCTGATATGCAAAGCCTAAGGAATCCAGCAGTTCTGGTGTGAGAGGATGGGGGATGCTCCCATTCTTCTGGTATTGTTCTGGCTAACTGTTCGCAGTGGAAAAAATGGATGTTCTTTCTATGTGGGTTCTCTCTCAACAGAGAATGAATAAAAGTAGCTGATTTCAGAGACAAACAATTGCCCTCTTTGCTTTCTCCCAAAGCCTTGCCTCATCCTTAAAATACTTCAGAATAATACCCTCTGTGTTGCGACTGTGAATCCAGGTAGCTTCACAGTTCATTAAATTATTATTTTGCCTTTTTGTGGAAACGCACGCTGGCAGTGCACATTGTCAAAGCTGCTTTTCACAATAATCTCCCTTGTCATAGTAGCCATCCCTTGCCCACCAAATCCTGAGTTTCATCACAAACCTTTCAGCCAGCACTGTTGATAATATTAAGGGGCTCTGACGGACTGGAGATTCAGGTCTTCCAAGAGCGTCTCAGGCACTTGGAGATGGTTTGCACAGTTTAAGCAGTCCTGAAAATGGTAGAAGGATGTGACCTTCACTAAAATGATCCTCGTTTTACTACAAGCAAACCACAGCACAAGAAGTCGTGTAAATGTCAAGCCAAGTAAGAGCAGCTGTGGTGGGAAGAAAGCAGAACTCTCGAGTCCCAGAGCAGACATAGTATCGTGCCCAGCGCCTTGATATGACACAGAAATGAGAAATGATACAAGCCAAATAATTTGGAAAGCTTGGTATCGCTACCAGTGTAGAGCAGAAGGCTTCTTTCATTCCACCTTCATCTTCATCTGCTGCCTCAATGCTTTTCAGCATCCTTAAATCCATGAACAACCTCACTTCTGCAGGATGTAAAATCCAAGAACCGTCTTGTGTGGTGCTGCTGTGAGGGCTTTCCTTTACAACCAAATAAAAACAAGGCTAAGTTTTAAGTGCTTTAGGCTTACATTTTCTCCCCTTTCATTTATTTTTGCTTCAGAATGTGCCTTTCTATTAAAAAAAAAGCCAACAAAGAAATTGCTACCATCTCTTGGGCCATGTTCGGATGCCTCATGGACCACCAGTGGTTTGCAGACCACAGGGTGAGTAATGGTGCACGAGAGCACATTGCATGTTAAGTCCTTCACTCTGGCTCCTTCTGCCAAAGTAACTGTTCGCACTAGTGTGTTTGCCCATGCTTTGTCAGACCCAATCCTGCGTGATTTGAGTTATGAAGCTTCCGTCATGTCTTTAGGGAAAATTATTTCACTGTCTACCAAGTCTCTTGGGCCAGAATGTGGATTCATGAAGCCTGCAGTGTGTATTTAGTAGAAGAGCACTTTGAAATTAATAATGTTGAGGAAATGGGGCCAAAATTCTGTCCTCAACCTCACCGGTGTGGTGCTTGTTAGAGCACAGAGGAGCCGACTGAATGACAAGGGGTGGAGGATGGGGGGCTTCTACAGGGGCCAGTGCATCACTGAATATTGTGACCCTTGGGAAATCCTTTGACTTTAATCACCCTAGCTGGAAAACCGACTACACCATCAAACCCTTGCTAAAAAGCCAACTTCTGCACTTAAATCCATGTTATCACTTACATAAATAACAAACAAATCATATGGTTTGGGCTCTATTTCCTGGCTGGAAGGAGCGTGAAGACTGATCACTCACATAAAGCAAATTTTATACCGGTTTTGCTTTAAACAAGTGCTGTATTGCACTTGTGAACACGGGTTAACAATATTGTTCTTTCTGAAAACGTTAGCGCTCACTGAAATGTTTCAGACAAACATCCTATGAAGACTTAGTGGCCTCAGCTTGTTTGACTTGGAATCAGACTTGATTTCTAATTAGCCAATCTTCAGCAGTCTGTCAGAAAGTGCAACGAGCTGCCAATTTTCACACCTTAGCCCAAAAAAGAGGTCGCAATGAAAGTCTTAAGAAAAATGGCCTATCACCTCTACTGCTAGGAAATTCCCGATATGTTCAAGGCTCTTCTCCATTCACACACACGCATATATATGTATGTGCCTACACGCTCTTACATGACCACCACCCAAATCTTAACATACAAGCTTAGAGAGTCCAAGGTAAGAACATTTTCTTAATTTCCTACAATTTTCCATGGAAAAGGAAAGTTCCGTGTATTTAAACAAGCCCCAATCATTTAAAATAACCAATGTTAACCACCATTTTAGCTGTTTAAATCAAAACACATGCACTGATGTTTTTATAACACAAATCTATGGGGAAATGAAAAGAAAATAGCGAGTGGATAAAACTTGCTGAAATATAAGCTATCAAACAGCTGTTTAGGTCAAGCATAGAAGTGGTATAAGTAGCACAGCTCAATGGAGTTGAAATTGCGCCCATCATTATTTTAAAGGTCTCAAAAAGATTCCATTGCAAGTCCCAAATGTATCAATATCATTTTCCTTCCAAATTTTGTTCATTAGGATTCTTTGTGGATCATTTTCCATGGCCTCTGAATCTCAGATGTAAGTGGCTTCCAGGGGGACACCTAATTGCAATGGATTCTGGTGAGGAAAGAATAAAAGCTTGATAATTTTCATTCAACCTTCTGGTTTTTTTGGGGGGTGGGGAAGATTCCAAGATTTCTCTTTGATAGACATTACATGATTAGTCATCTTCACCTTTGAATTGCTATTTATCTTTATTTACACTTTGATTTTAGAGTCTTCATTTACAAACGTATAACAGCCTTCAACATCTTGCTTAGAGAAAAGGCTGAGGAGTTTGGGTCCATCATAAATATATATAATCTTGGCTCAGATCCAGCTCGGAAGGAATCCTTGAAGGGGCTGACTATATCACGAACCTCACACACTGTCCTCTTCTACAAATGTGCCTAAGAAGAAACAATCAGTTCTCCACCTGCAGATAAGCTACCTTTGGTACCTGAAGGATCATGAGCATAGTACCCCTATGCTCTTTGACCCTTCCTCTTTGAAGGCATTGTTTGGAAAAGTAACTTTTTCATCAGAGATTAAAAATCTGAAAGCCCATTAAAAAACCCAAAGCAAGTATTACTGTCCTTGCTCCTCAGGCGGTTAATTTTCACGGGGGTTATTTCTCTGCCCTCGGCCCTGAAGTCCAGATTAAGTTAATGTGTTCTTTGAAGGAAAAAAGGTAGAAATGGAGACAAAACAGCAAAATATGTGTTCTTAATGGTGTTGGCAGATCCAGAGACGTCTCCATCTCATATTTTGCTTCTGCTTCACATTTCAAGTATGATTCTATCTTCTTTTCTCTCTCTAATATTCTTCAGATGCAAGGAAAAATACTGTTTGCTGTCAGCCACAGTGGTTGTACAGCTTCAAGCCCTTAAACTTTGCCTATAAACTGCCTTGTGGGGACCTCTTGACACTTAATCAGAGCATTTGGTACAAGGAAGGGCAGTGAGCTTTAGTCCTGAAGATCTTTTTCAGCTGTTTCAGAGTCCCTAACTCAAGCAAATTCCAACTGACTTCAAGAGACATTTCGGTCAGTTAAAGTCTAGGTGAGAACTCCCAGATTTGGCCAATACTAATAAAATTAGAGAAATGTGTCTTGCTTCCTCAGCTAATAGTTTCCTTAAAGGCACTACCACATGCCGCCAGATTTCTCTAATTTCTCTCGGCAGCCCAAACCCAGCTCCCCTTGTTGCAGTGCCTGCCCCCATGGGTGTCAATGGCAGTCATGTCTGCTAGGGATTATTTGCATTCCTCAAGCAAGCATTCAGCCCATAAATTACAACAAGAAAGGCTCTTCTTTGAGCCCCCATTTTTAAATTCTTCTTTAGGAAGGTTTTCACTCATATCACGATCCATTAACTAAGCCATATGTACAATCCTCCATCCAGAACCATTCCACTCCCAAAAACACAACTGCTAGGGAGAAATGAATATTTGGATCCATTCTTGTTTTCCTTTCTGGCTGTTTATTTAACACCGGAAAGATTATTGAAGATGTTATCTCAGAGAGAGTTCACTGGGGCATTTTTCTGTGACGGTATTATTGCAAGCGCGGTCGGCTGGCTCTTACTTCAGCTAATAAAGGTGCATTAAGCAGGCAAAACTGATCAAATGTGCACTGACCGTAATTTCTTTTGAGCTTTTTCTGTAAAGCAAATATTCTGTTTCTTACATCTTTTGTTCACTTTTAAATGGTGCTGCTTTGCTTTCCCTTTCTAGAAAACTAGAGGGGCTTAATTCAGAAAAGGACTATTTGGGTGTCTGTCTTGGTTCTTCACAGCCACAAGCACCAATGTAATAGTGTATAAACCAGGAAGGTCCATATGTTTGCTGTGAAAAAGCTCTCCGGCACCACAGCACACGTGAAGTCCTCGTTAGGAGAAGAGCAAAGCATTTATATAAATTAATGGAAATGCCCAGACAGGATTAAACCCAGGATTTACAGTCCAGGCTACTGCAGTAAATGGTCTTTTTGCACCTCCGGTCTTACTGGAGACCCCTGCCTGTTTGAGTAGAGGGAAAATGTATTTCCAGTTGCAGTTTCTGGCCATTTATAGTCACTTAAATCTGCCATGGATTTGTAGGCAATTTTTGGTGGCCAGCAGAGCTCCATCACAGTCTTCTCCAGTCATTCTGATGCTTCAGCAAGGGATTAATCCATGCAGTAAGGAAACATGGGACTATTCCTGTTAACATTGTATAAACAATGTGCCAGAAGTATCATGCAGACTTTAAGAAAAGCCTCAACATCACCATTCGGGCAGATGAAGTTTAACTGCACTCTTTTTTTCCGCATTTCCAGCACTTTTAACAGACTGAGGCTGAATTTCATGGTCTGTTGGTATGCATTGTTACCACTCAATGATCGTATTCTTTCTGCTGACCTCACTTGAACTTGCTTCCCTTGAGTCCATGGCAAGTCCAGGAGGCAAGGGCTTGGTTTACTGCAACAAGCCTTTGGTGGGACTACACTTTCGGACCACCCAGGAACAGCAGTGAGACATAGCATGGCTTGTATCTGGAGCACACCTGCGCTCCTTGACCTGTTTTGGCTTCCCCTTCAATTCTGGTCTCGTTCAGACCCACCATGCCCTGAATGGTTCAGCTCACAGGTACCTCAGAGACCTCATCTCTTTCTCCTTCCCTCTCTCCCCTTGCAAACTCGACTGCAGTGGTGGAGCTGACTTTATTTGACTTAACTGAGAGCAACTGAGTGCAGCTGGTGTGAATGCTGCAGGCTTTGCTGGAAGCCACGGGAAGTCCCATGCCAATTTGCATCCTCTAAGAGCCTGGCCCAGGATGTTTTCTATTTTAATTTTTATGTCTGCACCTAGTGTTCCAGTTGGATGTATTTTAAAGTAAACAGAGTTGATAAATAAAACTTGTGCATTTCCCAGTCATCCCAGAGTATTTCTTCTCCTCCCTCCTGGCATCCCCCCTCCCAGTCTTTCACTGCTTGCACAGATACAACAATTAAATATTCATCCAGCATGCCAGTTTCCTCTTGCTTGGTTGATTCATCCTCAAATCTGGTGTTTGAATGGCCACCTTCTAAAAGAAGTAGTGCCAGAGTGGAGAACTCAGGTTCTTGGGTGGAAAACTCCTTATGCAGGACTTTTCGCCCCAAATTAGTCATCAATCATCAGCAACAAAGAAGTTTTACTCTGACCTTGGGCTTTGCAGGAGCCAAAATGCAGAGGCTTAATGGGAAGAATGGGAACAGTAACACCAAACCGACCAGCAGTCAGCAAATAGCCCCATGATTTCTTCTGGATCTGGATGGTGGAAACAACATGGGAGCATGACCATGTTCCAGGTTAAGGGGAGGTGTGGGGACGGGGTCTGCCTTCCCCATCAGCTCTCGTGATGCTCACCTTCCCTGGCCTTCTGCATCACCAGCTCCACAGTGTGTGTTTAGGCGCTTTTCCAAATCTGTGAGTTCAAGAGAATTTGCCTTAGTTTGAAGCACCAGCCTTTGATCCTAGTAACCAAGGTCTTTATTTGTTTAAGACAGTAATTAACTGGAATTAGTAATGGAAAGATTTTTTAACTTAATGGGCTCTTAAGTGTTTGAAAAGCTCTGTTGCATTTTTTATTTTAGATATAAATCCCACCCTTTTCTTACTTTCTGAAACTGCTTTCTGTCCATCCTTCTCATTAAAGACCTCAGAACTAAATACTGGGGCTTGTGACTTGGGAAGCATATAGATTTTACAGTCCATGCAAACCAAAAGACGAGGCATTCATCTGCGCAGACCATTCCTGTTTGTTTATTGTCCCAGCAATGGGACTTCTTGGCTCGGCAGCCATCAGAGCACAGGTTCCAGACTCAGCTTTTCAGACTCTCACTGTGTGTCCCAGCTGCATTAAAACTCTGGCAGGTCTAATTCTTCTCCGACGGCCACCTTCCTTCACTTAAAACAAGCCTGGGGATCGTCAGGCCTTGGTTCCTTTCCAAAGCCTATTAATTGAACCTGCAGGGCTTAGTTCTAACACACAAGGAGCCCAACTCTGCAAGCTCCACGCAGCTGCTCTGCCTATTGCAAATGCAGAGCACATGCCAGCCTTACAACTCTAGGAAATAAGGGTCTATTCCCAGCCAGAAGGACTAAAAAAAAAACTTTTTTTTTTTTTTAAAAGAAGCTCTCATCAAGAGTATGTTTCCTGGCTATGAAGAAATTATTCCTACACAAAAATTGTTTTTGTGTCCAAACAGAGCTGTGGAAAGGGTGGGATGGGAAAGAAGCTTTCCTCAAAGACCCACTGAATAAAAAGAGACTTTCTCACACCCTGACATCTGCTGCCCAGAGTCCATCCATCCCTGCTCATAGCCAGAGAGAGTGCTTGGTGACCAGAGCAACATGGGGAGGGACAGGAACTCATTGCCTAAAGTGACCCTTTTAATGCAATGTGTCACAGCTCAAATGCAAGACATCCTGAAGCCCACAGAGAACTTCCAGAGCCTTCTGAGGTGCTTTACCCATTTCTCCAGAGTTTTTTGTAGCTGTCCTTCATTTTTTTTCAGACACATGGGAAAAGAGAAGAAGGAATTCAGTCTTTGCATTGTATTTTCTCTGACGCAAAGGGCTTATTCTGAGGCAGTGCAGGAGAGCTGCATGTTTCTGCTGAATGGTGACTGAGCAAAAGAGTCTCCTGCCAGGGTCCTCAGTCCTCGGAGGAGTCTTCATCTTTGCTGATGAAAGCAAACACCTCCTGCTTCTGCACCTCCTTTGCATTATCTTCTTTGGAGCAGTGGACACATCTTTTTTCTGTGTATCTTCTTCGGCTGGGGATTTTCTGAGTCTCTCTGCTTCCAGCCACTCTTCAGACAGAGGGTGATTAAAGGGCTCAAGTTATCAGCCCACAAGTAGCTGTTCAATATTGTTTGGGATCTCCTCAGTCATCTCAAAAGTTACTCGCAAAGGATACGAGTCTCCCACAGGTCCTGTATCAAATCTGGCAGCCCCTTGTACGTGCCTCAGATATTTCAGGATGCCTCAAGGCAACATATTGAAGCCCCAGAAGTCTGTGGCTGGGTCAAGGTCAGTTCATCATTGGCCTGCTTAGATGTAACTACCCAGTGTCTATAACCCCCTGCAGGTCTTGCTTCACCTGCCAGTCTGCTTGGCCCCATAATGCTAGAGGTTCCCATCATGAGCAATAATTCACTGAACAAAAAGGGAGTGAGAGGCAGGCACAGCCTTATCCTGCTACTGGTGAACTCAGGCGAGCCGTCTCCATCAACCCAGGTAGAACTAGATCCCACAGATGACTGGGGAAGGCAGAGAGCAGAGGGGAGCAAATACACAGAAGGCCATTTGTTTGAAAACTGGGACACACATTGACTGAAAATATTTTGCAGCATTCACTCAGCCCTAATAGGAACTCACACATTCCTTGAAATGGGCTATTCATTATACAGCAGCTAGTAAAAAAGAAGGGATTTTTCCCCCCAGCCCTTAAAACATATGATTTTTTGCTTCCAACAAGGGCTTTACGAAGTTCACATGGAGCAACTTCACCAGTGGCAGCGTGTACTGCCATCGGCCACGTGCGGGGCTGGGGCACTTGCTCGGGGCTCGGCAGACCTGGTGCAAACCCGTGTTCATGGGCCCCTGGTGCCTGGGAAGCCGTGCCAAAGCCATGAGCTTTTATTAGCACTAACTTTCCATTTAGTCGGGAGGGACCTTTCCATTTGCTTCCCCTGCTGTATAGCACTGGCTCCACCTCAACATTTGCACCTTATAAAGTGTTGTCATGACCCGACTAGAGCAGTTTATACAAGGCCCTTCAAGATCCCCAGTAATGAAGAGTAAATAACCGAGGAAAGCTTTCTCTCACTTTGCAGCTTTCTTTCAGTCTCAAAAGAAATAAAACAACTTACTTAACAGCATTCTTTAATCTTTTGCACCAGTGGCCTCCTTTATAGGGTGTTATACAGAGCCAGTGTAAATCCAACCTCTGTAATGGGGTCAGTGTTTCTCAACAGGTGTTGGGTGGATACAGTGTAAGATCTATTTTTTCAATAAATGTCAAGCCAGAAAGCTTGCTGTTCATACACAGGCAACGTTAACATGTGGTTCTCTCACGCGCTCACCCTCCCTTCCCTGGCACCCCTCTCCCAACCTTTTTTTTTTTTTTCTTTTTTCCAGCATCCCACCAAGGTCTCTACTTCAATAAAGGAAAGCAGTGAATGCCCATTGCCCAGTGGTAGGAACAAGAACACAAGAGCTGCTGATCTGCCGTGCTTTGGGCATGACAGATCCCAAAAAGATTATACAAATCCTTTCTCCCACTCCCTTTCCACAAAGGGGCTGCAAAGAACACTGGTGGTGCAGGGGAAGTACAGCACGCAAAGTCATTCAAAGAAACTCACTATATTCTTTGGGAGCAGCCCCAGGCCTGATCCTGAAGTTTTAATTATTCTTCTACTAAGGCAAAACACACTCTGGAGCCAGCAAAAAGCTCACCTGAATAAGGATGACATTAGTGAGCCCATGGCCATCAAGTTACAGCCTGAACATGGTTGTTGACCAACAGATTTGTTTCAGCAAGGTCACAGTTCCACATCTCCTGTGCAGTGGTCCAGGAAACTATATCATAGCAGCATTTGGAAATACAATTATTAGCTATACAACTAGCTCTCAGACAAGCAAGTTATTTGAATAAGGCAAATTTATACTCAATATTTTAAATAGGTCTTCTTAAATATTTGCATTTTAATATAAATGGAAATCTTTGCATGTGTCTTCTTGGGATCAAGCTAATGTTCCTCAACTGGCAACTGCCAGGTAATTAATAATTAGGCAGCTCCCTTGGGGCTGCTGTGCCTCCCTGATGCCAAAGCCTGCTGGAGTCCCCATTCCCCAGTGTTCTGCGGCTGTGAAAGATGGGTCCAAAGAATGAAACCTTCTTTGCAGTATTTACTTGTGGCTACAGTAGACTGTGCCGCCTCTCTGCTTGACTGTTCAAATACCATATAGGAAATTAATGCAAAATACTTCCATAAGTATTCATTTGAATTTAAGGGGGAGTGGGGGGAGGTGGTGGTGTGGCTGTGGAAATCACACTTTGCAATCATTTGGACTTACTCAAAGTATTTACTTATGCACTTAACTTTAAGCATGTTCTTAAGTCCACCTCCTGTTCATCAACACATTTCAGCATCTAAGTAAGTCCTTAAGCACTCTGCTTTATAAGGGACGATAAGAATTGAAGTATACTGGGAAAACATCTGTGGAAAGCAATTTGCAAGGTATTATAGAAACCAGACCTTTAACTCGCATGTTCAAGTCTCCTTGCTATGCTCTTTCAGTGAAAAATACTATGTGGTCTGTCAAAACTGAGCAACAAAGTTCTAATTCCGACATTTCTGAACAAACCTGGGGTCTGATGAAATAAAATATCCATATAGTTGTCATCAAACAATGCAGGAGAACAAACAGACTCAAGGGCATTGCAAACTGCTCACAGATATTCCAGGAGCCGGTACACAAAAAAAAAAAAAAAAACAAAAAACAAAACCAACAAACAACCACATTTCAAGACGACCCATTAGATACTTGCTGTTAATTTTTATCTGGTGGTGGGCATAAATTACGAGTGGTATATAGTAAATAATAATAAAAAAAATCTTTGCTTAGATTTGATTATAATGGTATTTCGTGACCACCGATCCAGTTATGTCTGGCTGGATGACAGTTAAAAAAAGATGAGATTTCTTTCTGCTCCGTTTTTATCTGGTAAACCAGAAACCAACCTACTCATTGTACTTTCTGGAAGCATTTTAATAATCTGAGTAAAGTGCTGCAAACATTTTTGTCTTTGGGGAGGAAGAATGAAACTGGTGCAATATAGGATCATGTGGGGTGGCTGAAAAGGACATATTCTTTCTTGTTTTCTTTTCTAATCCAGTTTGAATAGTCAAACTACCTTGTGAGTTGGTATCTACTATTGCTTTTGCATTGATGTTGCTCAGTTCCAGTGTGTTTGGATCATGTCTCTATTGTGTAGTTGACAGAGTTGCAATGGAGTAGAATGTACGCCAAAGATCAGTACACTTTCTAACTACTTAGGGGGAAAAAAACCCAAACACCACATGGATAGAAATCACAAATAAACAAAGAATTCTTCTATCCTTCAGAACTATTTCACTCAAAAAGTCTACAGAAATTTAGTTTAACGGACTCACTCCCCCCAGTGAAAAAAAAGGCATTTCCCCCCCAAAACCAACATTCTAGTTATGTCTTAATGAAGTTGATTCTTCACTCTTTCTCAAAGCTGACTTAAGCAGCACTTTTTAAAAAAGATGAGACTTTTCATAATCATAAATTCCACCACATACTAGTGTTCAGATCAAACCAATTGAGATTGAAAGTGAAGTGTGATGATAACGTGACTGTCCCAGTTGAACAATGAGAAATGCATCCCAGAACAGCTATTAGTGGAAGTAAATTTAGTGAAGCAGTTGTAAGAGAAGGAAGGAGGTAAACAACAGCTGTAGGATCAAGTCCTTTTTTGGCAACTTCCAAAACTCTTTGGATGACATCAGAATCAGGAAGGGCCTCCATGTAAAAGCTTCCAAGGTTGAGTAATGATGAAAGTGACTTATTTCTAATGAAGATAAAACAACAGATATTTTGAAGTCAGATGGAATTATGAGGCTGTGTGTGCTATTGAGAATATAATTTCATCAGAAAAAAAAGTATTTGACTGAGGGACCTAGTCCTGATGGGAAGACTTGAGAGTTTCAAGAGGCATGAGAAAATACAAGATTTGAAGATGCAACAGAATGTAGTTACTTCTAATTTTAAATTATACATGGATCATTTGGAATAACAAATAATAATAATGCTCTATTAGTAGCAGACAGTTACTGATTAGGGAAAAGATGTTAAAAACAAGGGCAAGGACAGAATGATCTTTTCCTTGGTTTGTCCCTTCCAGCTCCCAGCAGCTTAAGAACTAAATAAACCAGACGTTGCATCCAGGCTCCCATGTTTGGTAGCCACCAGTGAGCTTATCCACCATTAATTTGTCTAATCCCTTCCTGAATGCATTCTTTTGGCCCCTATGACATTCTGTGGCAGAGATGCTGAGTAAATATGATCTCTGGATATTTGTTCAGATTTTGCAAGCATAAAACAAATAGTAACATAGGATTAAGCCATGATTGTGCAACCTCAGCCCTCATGTATCTCAAAAGAAGTTTCAACTGTTACGTTTCACTGCAGTTTGGTGTTTCTTTTAGCACAGGAGCTGCGTGTTCCTCTGAGTTCTGTTCAACGCTGTGTGAGCTAGCATCACCGGGAAGGAAAAAATGGAGCTTGTTTCTGTAGAAAATTTGGACAAGGGCACATTATTCTCCCAAGGACATGTTTGCAAAAACATGTTTTCCTAAAAATTACTCATGCATTTACAAACTTTTGCCACAAAAGCAAAATGCTACTATAAGTGCAAAAGTTGAAAAATTGCTAAAGCCCACATCTTTCAGTTTTCATTGGAAATATTTTAGAAACCTTGCAAGCTTCTAATTAAAAATGAAGGAAACCAAATCAGTCACCTTTTGGAAAAAGTCATTGGTTTAAAGCCTATAATTTTTGGTTAAATAATGATTTGGCAGAATATTTTCAGGCAATGCAAGTAATGAGCAACTTTCATTTCTTTGCTTCCTTATAGGGACCAAATCCTTGGACAATATCACAGGAGTTTCTTCCAAGCAAGGAAGTTGTTCCTGCTTTCAGGCAGTGGAAGAGCCTTTCATTCAAGCGCAAAAGCTCCTCTGAAGTCAATAGCTATAAATCTTGCTCTTGCTATATACGTTTGCATGAGAGATTTTGAGAGTAATTATTTTTATTCTGTAAATATAGGGATTCAAGTTACTGTGGATGTAAACAGCCATATCACATGAAAGATCTGGTTCAATGCTGGTATTGTTAGATTTTGTTGGTGAGCTTCTGAGTCAGAGATAGCTTTATTTTATTAATTTTATCACACTCTAGTTCATTCTCTTGTAGTGCCTTGGTCCATTATTTAAGGTTATCCATCATCATGACAGTAGTGTCAAGCTCAAAGTAGTGCCATATCTTTTAATTCCAAGAAAATCATTCACATTTTTGGGTTTCAATAGAGATGAAGTATTTATTAGAAAATGTAATACCACAAGGAATTGTTTCAACATGTGAGACCATTACTGGCAGATACAGATGGGAGGACAAACACTACTAGTAATGGCAAGACGTGGGTACACTGAGATGTAATTACCAGTAGATATTTTTAACAGAAAATCACAGAAGCGAATAAATTTTAAACCTTCATTTTGGCATGTAGAGACAATCTTCTGGAAGAGGAGATTGAGAATCAGCATAATACTGCAGCCTTCCTGAGCTGACCCAAAGAAGGGGAGAGAATAAAAGTCCCTAAGTTTGTAGCTCTCAGGTTTGCTTTCTTGCTCGCTTCATTTTATTTCAAAGAGAGATCTCTGATTAGGGCAATAAGTTCCAGCTAAGATTTTGCTGACTTGTACTTGCAGGATGTTAGAAAATTCTGTGCACCAGAAGTGGGAAACGAATGTGGGTCTCACATGGCAAATGAGAGAAAAAACTTGAAGGGTCCAGTGCTAACTGGCTCACTTCATAGGGTCTGTTAGGGATAAGAATGGAAAAATAGATGAAATTGCAAAGGAAGCTGCATTTTAGAGGTCAGCAAGCATAGGGGTAAAGTGAGAACTGCCAAAAGTCAAGCTGAGTTAGACCTTGCAAAGGATATTAAAATAAACAACAGAAGTTCTTTAACCAGAAGAATAAAAAGAGAACCAGAAAAGACGACGTGGGTTTGCGATGCAGTAAGAACAGCGATGAGGTCAGAAGAAACTGGGTATAATTCCCAAACCTAAATGAAAGCATTGCATGTGTTTTCAGTAAGGAAGTGTATAGAATATGGGGTAAAGGCTGGATGGCTCATGAGCGGCTGGGAAGTTACCACATCTGAGATGGAAAGAAAACTCAGAGGACTCAATCTGCTGAAATCAGTGTACAGAGGGAAAAAAATCACACAGAATAGTGGAAAAACTGGCACAGTCCATTAGCCAGGATAGAAATAAGTGTATCCAACTGGGGTGACCTGAGCAACTACAGATGCCTGCAGCTGTCCTCTGTAATCTGAAAAGCTTTAGGAAAAAAAAGGAGAATAAGCGTGATTACAGACATCAAGGTAAAGAAAAGAATCAAAACATGAATTTACCTGAGGTAATTCTAACAAAATCTTTCTCTGATCTTTTTGCATTCTGTAAGCAGAGCTAGAAAAGCATGTAGTACTTCAGAGGAAGTCTAAGAAGATGATGGGAGCCTGCTCCAGATTGTAACCCAATAAGAAGCCTGCTAAATGGGAGCCAATAACGTTGTGTGGAATGGTTGGATGGTGGGAGGTTATAGGCAGTTTCCAAAGATCCATCTGGAGTACAATTTTAAGTGATGTTCCCAAGAACCATAGGACCAAAGCTCAGACAAGATCAGCCAACGAAACAAAATTAAGCCTGGAGATATATCATTACAGAAGAGGCTCAGCACAGCACCTAGAAAGAACTAGAGCTCAACCTGAAGGTTGAAGTAATATAAAAGACATTAGATCTAAGACTGCAAAACAGGAAGTTGAGAGAATAAGAATTTCTGCAAGCCAGAATCTGTTATATTCTACTCTAATTGACGGGAAAAGACAGAGGAAAAGCCAGACCTGACGTACGTATTCTCAGTAAGACTACCAGCTTCTCATATGAATTGCTTGTGAACGAGACAGGTGAAACACTAATGAATGCATTGAGAAAAGGAAAATAGGAAGGTGACGCTGAAAGATACTGGTCCTCACCTAAAACACCATGTGCCTGTAGTTATCTGATCTGAACGAATGCAGTGGGAAGGAATGAGAATGCTTGGTCGCATAGGGATCTTGCTCTCCTTAGCTTAGCAAAGCAAAGATGGAGCAGGGACACAACTGGCCCTGGAGACTGCATCCAAGGAAACATGCCAGCAGGGAGGGAGAACTCTCTGGATAAAGAACAATATTGGCATACAAAGCAGATGCTGTCCAGAAAGGCATTTATGGATTTAGAGGGAAAATAAATGATCCGAAAACATTTAGTTCACTGAATTTGGTGGTCTCTTCAGACCAGGACATTTCCATTGGCAGCAAGAGGTGCTGGAACAAACTTCCTGCAGAAGTAACAGAGCAAGGAGCAAAGTAATTAAAAAGAGGAAACAGACCCCAGAAGTCCTTTGCAGTTCCTCATTTCTGGACCAGTAATTTGAGGCTTTGTCCAGAGCTTATTAAATTGTGCATATTTCTCCATCAAGGCCAGCATTTAATACCTGTCCATATAACAGCCATCAGGGATCAGGAGGTACTAAATATAGATATTAAATAGTCTAGTGCTCCCTTACACTGGGTTTCCATTCCACTTGAAACTTCTGAAGTCCTCTCCTTCCCTCCCAGCTCTACTTTTCAAACAGACACTTTTAACAGAGAATCAGGATTGAGCCATAAAATAATTTTCACAGTTTCTAGGCCAGTTGGCATAAATCACTGCCACCAAGCTGCTGACCAAAAGAAGCATGTATTTAACAGATAATCTTTGTGAAACACAGTGATAGTTACAGTTTTATAGAGCCACATAATTTTAGCCTCTAACAAATATTACAGGGAAGGCTTTATCCTATTTAACCTTGAGTCACTATCAAGAGCTTATTTTTTAATGTGTTTTTCTCTGTTTATTCCCCTTCCTAATGTCATCACTGACATTCAAAAAGGTTTGTAGAGCACTGACATGTGGAATAATAAAGAAAAGATCAGTTTTTAAACACAGGAAAAAATCTCTTTCCATTCATCTGAATTATTTTCAAATATTTTCAAATTAAATAAACCAGTTTGCTCTTACCAAGTTTACTTTTGGGTTTCCCAAAAAGCTCCTTTCAGTGTTTTAAATCTCACCTTCTGAGTACTTTCTAATTGAGATAAAATCCTTTAAAATCAAGTGAACTATGAATAAAATCCGAGGAACACAGGTTTAACTGATCTTCTTTGTAAGTTCTGTGCAAGTCAGAATACTGGGTAGTCACTTCCTGACTTGAATAATTAATGAAACATTGTCCCAACATATATAGATTTAAATGCTCAGATATAATGAATTGCAGCCCAATATTAGATCTGTGCAATTTCCCAAGCTCCAGAAACATTGACCCAATCACATGACCAATAAATAAAAAGAGAAAAAAATCCAATGAGGATTTCTCAACAGAAAACATGTAAGTGCTATTTTAACTGTGCAGACAGGGTCCAAGGTACCTCTTCATGATTAAAAGCTGCAATTCATTCTCTCAGGCTAGATGCTGACCAACACAATATGCCAGATTCCACCCAGGGCCTAAATTAATAGAATTTAAGACCAGGATGGACCATTAGATCACCTAGGAAGCAACCCAGACTCTTGCATTTTACCCTCTTACTTCAGTACTGAGCCCTAAAGCAAGTGCTTAGTTAAATCATACCTGTACTCAAGGTATCCCATCCCTGATATAAGACCTTGGAGCTCATTGTTTCAGGAAATAAAACTGCCCTTTGGACTTGAAGCTCTTGGGCTCATAGCTTTGTCTTGTATGGGATGACAGAGTTAAAACCCAAATCCACCATCAGCCCCAAGGTAACTGATGGGAGATGGCAGCAGGCTGCCCACACACGCCAACCCCTGAACCAGTGTTGCTGTAAAGAAATACAGGACAACCCATAGCTGTCAGACCCCAAGATCGTCCTGATCTTTAGCTCTGCCTGGGAAGATAAATCGCTTAATGCAACGCATGAAAATGAGGTCTCCGCGCAAGGACTAGGGTTGCTTGTTCAATGACCATGATTTGGGGAACATGCCTTACATTCTGCAGGGGCATCATTAACCTTCCCCTTTTTTTTTTTTCTTAAATCTGTAATTAAGAATATCACTCAACTTTCTGTTTTAAAACAGTGCATTCTCATGAGAGCTCCACAGGTTGTTTGAAATCTGGGCCTCTTCCCAGTATTTTTCAGCCAGTTTCCTGAGCTTGCTGACAGAGCTGTCTGGACGGCCACTGGCTCACATTCCTTGCAGTCTCTGCTCCAAGCCAGCTTCTTTGGGCCCAGTTTCAACAAATACAGACAGACCACCACAATCCAGAGCTCAACGTGGGACTGGCACCACATGCCTTTGAGATATTAAACATAAATCAGCTGTGGCGAGCAGAGACAGATGTGGGCGTTAAGAGATCTGCCAGCTCTATACGCTAAATATGGAGTTTTGCATAGGGCATGCCAAAGATCGCAGGTCTTTCTTTAATGCAGATTCGACTGGAGGAGCAATAACAGCAGCCAATTAACCAGTTTTCAATAGAAAGCAGGCACTTTCTATTGCATTTGCAGCTGGGAGGCCTAGATTCAAGTCAAGAAAGGGGACAATAATGCAGCATCAAGTTGCTTTGGTTGGGCCTCAGGAGAAAGAAGTCAATTTTGCATTAGGATAACTTGTGCTGGCAGAGCATCACTGCTGGGACCCTGATAGCCCTCAAAGGGTTTCCGTGCCTCTGTACTCTGAGCTGGGAGAGCACCTACTCCTCTGAGCCCTCGGAGGAGGCACAAAATCAAAACTGTTTCTGGAAACCTGTTTGAAAGCACGCGAGTTTGTCAAGTATGATACGAGACTAACAGGGAGGTGGAGCACAGCTTCAGCTTGATCATTCTGGAGGTTTCATGGGGTTTGTAACTGGCACAGGGAGCAACCCTGATTCCCAGGGGAAGTCACAGGGTATCACACTGTGGGCAGCTGTGGCTTTTGGGCACATGTTGCTGACTACCCTCATCACAAAAGCCTGCAAGAGTCAAATACAAATATAGCCTTGTGGTTTAGGTCAACCTGGTATTCCTGATGCACCGCTGATTTCATTTCTAAATCACTGATGAATTTGCAATCTTTATTTTCTGAGGTGCCTCACTCACATCTCACCCTTCCACACCTGCAAACACCAAGAGGTCAGGCTGGGCTATGCTATTAAATATACCTCTCCATCAAACTGCTAGCGTGTCTCCCAATAAAGTGAAGCAGAAGTACCACGATGTATTGTGCCTAAACAGACTCCAGAGCCAATCTATATTTCTAATGATGCTTGTAAGTATTTATGCGTATGGATAATTTTTCTTATACTCCTCAGCCCACCTGAGGCTGACAGCTTTCTGGCATTAGAGAAACCCAAACCAAAGCTTAGGGGTATGTATCAATAGGACTCAGTCTGAGATGCTGCTGATGTCAATAAGGCTGTGGGACACATTTTGGTTTCAAGATACTCCAGCTGTGCTCGCTGGTCTCTACCTGCCAGCTCCATCCTGTTTCAAGAAGTATTAGATGGCAAAGGAAGATTAGAAACTGCTTTGGTTTCCAGAGCTGTAGCTAAAGCAGGGCTTAGACAGAAAATGAAGCACTGAATGTTTTATTCAGGGACTGGGACATTCAACCAGATTTTGTATGGGAAGTTTATGTTGATTACAGACCAGAAACATCTTGTTAAAACTCCTGAACAAAAAGAGATAGAGCAGCCAGCAGCTGGCGTATTACAGAGGCGGACTCTCAGGTTAACGTCTTCTGACCGTTATATCAGGTGGCTTATAAACACAGAAATGCTCACACAGTCTCCTGAGTGCCATTGCAGGCTGACAGTGCACCACAATCAAGTCTCACTTGCTGGATTTCCCCTTGTAGGACAAGTATTATTACTGCAAAAGACATTGCAGCAAGGTGGAAGCTGACACGGTTTTGAGATCTCTCTGTGTTTAGGATGGAGAGCGGTCTTGTAGCACACATTTCTGGTGTCAAATTTATTGGAAAAGTGTCACTGCTGGTGTCAGCTTTCCATCTCTAGCAGAACTGGTACCGATACCAACTTTGGCTCTGACAAAAATTTGAGCTGAGACCTGAAGGAGACAAAAAGGAGCTAAACATAGATCCACCCCTTAATAAGATGACACGGTCCAGGGAAAGCAGCCCTGTCTCTTCTGCTTCTGAAACCTTGGTTACCCCTGTGGGTACTTTGACTGGAAACAAACTCACTGCTACTGAAAGCGTCAAGACTCATCTGTTAAAACTGTCCATCTTCAGTAAGGAATTTCCAAGTTTTCCATCATATTTCTACATTATGGCAATGGCATAGAACTCAGTAAGAATGGAGAACTCGCATGAAATGCAATTTCCCCCATAAATAAAAGTATTAAAATTCTTTAAGAGTGAAAATGCTGTCTTAATTTCTACCACTTCCTCACCCCCTTTTCCTTCACCTCCAGAATAATTTCTCTGAAATATTTGATGTGAAGAATAGGAAGTATTCTTAAGAGTATTAAAAAGGAGGTGCATTTGGAACCCCCCGTCTGTAATTATTCAAACACTTGCATCGTCCTGCAGTTTATATCTGTGACTCCCCCCTCAGCAGTAATAAGGTTTCTTGAATTCTCAGCAAGTGAACAAAAAAACAGAGGCTTGACTTTAATATCTCTTAGCAAAATATTTTTTTCTCTTCAAAGAAGACAGCAACAAAGATATCTGTCCTCAGGAGAGCAAACTTGGTATATAGGATACACGGTGCTGTCTGGGAGGGTATTGCTATAGATTAGGGTGTTTCTGAGCTGGCAGGCAGAATAAACGCTACAGTCTTAAATCATGCCAGTATTTTCCTCTTTGATATCAAGCTTGGTTTAGATATCTAAGTTTGGAGGATTCCTATGATGTAGAATTAAGACGGTGGACAAAACTTGGTATCCCTGCAAGCTTCAATACATGTCCATGTAATAGAAGCCAAATTTTGTAGCCAAGGACTAAAAACTAAGAGAACAGGATGTTACTAGGGTTCATTAGAAAAGGTGAGCCTATCAGCAGTATTTCTGAGAAAGTAAATGTTTTCACTAATTTTATTTGCTGAAAGGAATTGCTTTACACTCTCAGTGAGTTAAGAAGAGAGAAAGCAAATTTCTTCTGAACTGGGAAAGAGTGGAAGTGGCAGCTCTTTCTTTCCTTTTCTTATAGGAGAGACCAGTCACTTGAAGTTATCCCTGCTGCAGCCCCAGGTTTGTACCTCTCTGCAGTCAGATTTACCAGCAGAGACACCATCCCATCTCCATCCGCTGAGCGCAGTTATCCTCCTTTAACTTTTGGCATGTTCCCTGAACTGAAATTTCCCTCCAATAGCACATGTGTGAGACACAGGGAATAAGATAAGAATTGTAATATATCTGTCTAATTTGTTTCCTTCCAGTGAAGATAAAGAGATACAGATGAATTCCTTCCCCCCCCCTCCCCTAGCAGCAAAACAAAAAAAAAAAAAACACCTTGAAAAAATAAAAAAAACCCTTTTAAAAAGGTTATTGGTTGCTAGAACATTATTGCAACTTGGTTGAAACTGGAAAGACAGACAAAATATCTCCATAAAAGTTATAAACAAAGTTTCTGAAGATCTAGATTTCCCCATTAGGATCATAAAAAAGAAGCTACTTCCTTGAAAACAGAGGTTTCCTTTGTCAGGAAAAAAAGGGAGAGCAGATCTGTTACCTGTTTCCTGGAAGCTCCTTATCAGCTAAGCCTGGAGAAGGTACCTGGCACTAACTTAAGAGCAGTTTCAGACCAAAAAAAAGAAGCCCTTATCATTGGCTAAGGTAAGCTTGCACCAGCACAACTTGACCACAGCTCATTTGGGCAGAGCCTGACAAGAGACACCTGAGCAAATTTATAAAGACCTTGTTAAAATCTACTCAGCTGACAATTATGGAGAAAACTCAGAAAGCTAATGCCCTGGTTTCTTTTTTTCCCCTGTCCACTTAATGCAACTCTATGCAAGGGGCAATGATTTTGCAAACACAGGTTTTTACTGGTGTGTCCACTAAGGCATTTCCAGGTGTGAGTCTGACAGGGGTGGGGAGATAGATAAGCCTATAAAATTATGCTAATTAAGGATACCTAACGAGCATATCCACTGCCTCACCACTCTGGTATTTAAGGTAACCCAAAGTGTGTTAGAACTAGGGAGGCATTAGTGATATATTTTGCTGCAATAGTAACTTCCCCTCATAGTAGAAAAATGTAAAATGTTATAATAACTTAGTGGTTCAGGAATCAAGCAGTGTTAGAGGGGTTTGAGCATATGATGAATCTTAGCGGGTGAATAAGCCTCCCCTATAAATTATCATGTACCTTGGGGAAAACTTTTCCTACAACAGTGTTACCTACATGGTCTCAGAGATCCCAAGCGTAGCACCTTTCTCTGTTGGATAAAGCTGAACCATGTCCCATCTTGTTCTTTGTTATGGTGCAATTCTGGTTTTGAATGTTTGCTTCTCACCATTGCTGAATTCATGTCTAGTAGCAGCAAAGCTATGAAAAAGAGCTGGAGAATACTGTCCTCTCCTCAAATTCTGGGTTTCTTTCTCTTCTTTGTACTATTAACACCACCACTAGATAGTCTGAGCAACTGTGTTATTTCAGATCAAGCCATAAAGCATTTTGGATTAAAAAGGCTAAGGAGTGATTTATATTAGCACCATTTAGCAGCATTTGGGTGTGCCAAGAGATTATGACATGCCAAAAAGTTACAAACATTCAGTACAAAAACAAAATTGCTGAAAGCCAGGTTAAATATAGAAAGCAGGTTTGCTAGGAAAAAGCATTCAACCTGAAAAATGAATGCAATTTTTTGACTGGTCCTTATAGAGACACAGGTGCTGCAAGGAGAATTGTTATGCCAGATCAAAACAAAAGCCAGTTCTTGGAGGTTAATAAGGTCTTATAGATTGAAACCCCCAAGAGGGATTTAACTGTTGCATTTTGGTTCAAAATTGAGCCAGTGGGACTGAACTACTACTAACAACTACTAAGGAAACACTTAGCAAACCTTGTGGATAATTTGTAAGGTCTGAATCTTGGATCAGTATTAATTCCCAGCCACTTTGTTATCACCAGTTTTGGAGGTCAAATATATCTTTTTTTTTTCTTTTGGTTGAAGTTGTAGGAAATCCTTTAATCCTGTAAAAATCAACATCACGAAGAAGACTCTTCCTTTACCTGTGCTCGATGGGTCTGAGCTTGTAAATCAATGCTCTCTGAATTCTGAATTTTACCTTTTCCAGATTTTAACCCTCTTGCATTTATAAAGGACCCTCTTCTTGAATGAGATTCCTTGATTTCTGAAGTTTCAGTTTCCCTCTTCAGTGTTTTCAGCTGCTGCTGGTTTTACTAGTGCGTATAATGGATGCTAAATTTACCATGAGCACGATATTTCCAGTTTGAGCTGCCTTTGATTAACTGGCACTCCAGTAATTCAAAATGCTCGTGGCTGTTGCACCTAGCAGACCTTTGGCAGCTTGTGCTGGCTGCCCATTTTTCTTGGGAGCATTCATGGGGAAAGGAATTTTATGTTCGCTAAAGCCCCTGATGGTGAAAAATAAAACACAGTGCAACAAAACCCCCCGGAGAGGTCAAGAGGGCAGCAAGAAAAGTCCTGACACGATCGTGCTTTGGAAAGATCTCCATCTAAGTTGTAAATAAGCGTTGTTTCTCCGCATCTCTCAACCTCACAATTCACAGACTGCTCGGAAATTGGGTAAGTGGTTTTTTGTTTTTTTTTTTTTTTACCCAAACTTGAGTAACCGCTTTTAAATGTATGGTTGGAAAATCTGGCTTGCACAGCAGACCTCACAGTCATTCTCCCAGTGAAATTCAATCCTCTTGGTTTATTTCATTTTACCTAAGACACCACTGAAGGAAAAATGGTTTTGGAGTAGATAAATCTCTTTCCATCCATGACTATGTTTTTTTTTAACAGAAAATCTTGTTCTTTTTTTTTTTTTTTTTCAACTTGAGCTGTAATTTGGATCGTCTGTTTTCTACTCTCTGTTTTCCACTGAATACAAGGCAAAGGCCCCTTACAAACAGCAGGCCATTGGACCTGAGATTCCCTATGGCTGTGACTGGGTGTCTTTGCTGTATTTGGTAAGTCGTCCAGACAGCCAGGAATGATTTACTGCAAGTCTCCATTTGCCATTGTGCTAGGATTACAATCTGGGAGGTTTTTCAGCAAGCATTCTCAGCCCCCATTTTTAATCAGTCTCTCACCCGGATAGGCCAAGAGAAAGTTGTAAAGTCAGAAGAAACACTGGCATCTGTTCTGTGACTCAGAACAGAGCAGAGGTTGTCTCCCTTCCATTTTCTGCAAACTCCAATTTTTTTTTTTGTTGACCACACACAAATGGTTCTAATCAGCTTCCAAAAGGCTCTTGTTGGCATTTTAAGATGTTTGCTCTTTGCATTCTTCTCTACATGCCCCTTTCCTTTCTCATCTGAAAGCAAAGAGGATGTTGAAAAAATGGACAATTTTTTTCTGAGCGATTTTGGTTTTCCATTAGCTGAACACTTCTGTTGAAGGGTGTTGTGCAATGAAAGTGCAACGGATATGGAAACCTCTTTATTATGCTTGGAATGTCAATTTGGACATTTGTTTTAGTTGGACCATGTGAAACACGGTCATGGCAAGAACAAGCCAGCAGTTTGCTTCTTTAATGACCCTTCCTCCACTAATGGGGCTCAGGCTGTCAAGCAGTGATGCATGTTCCTCGATCACAGGTGAATTCCGGTGCTTGTCTGTCTGGGGCCAGCTGGGAGCTGACAATGCCCATGTCAATCAGCTACACAAGAAGCATGATTGGCGATGCTTCTTCGAATGGAGCATCCTTCAATCATACCACCAGAGGAAGTAGTTAAAGGCCTTTTTCACCTCTGATGGCACTGAGCTGTTGAAGGCAGAGAGAAAAAATTGAAAGCTTCTCAGGAAGGAGAAAAAGAAAGATGGTTGTTGGCTTGAGAGATGTTGTGACTTCCCATAGTGAGAGAGCACAGAGGTTGATGAGAAATAGAAAGCAAAAAAAAAAAAAAAAAAGAGATTATATAATGGCCAACAACTGAACACATATGTCTCTTCCAAAAGATTTTCTCCTCTGCTATAATATTGACAGTGAAATATATTCCTTTATATAAACAAAAATAACCCCCAAAATATGAGCCCTTGGCGTAGGTCGGTAAAATCACACATTCTGAAGAGGGCCAGGCCAAGATGGAAAAATACTCAGTCTATTTTTCCTAAAATCTACCATATTTCTCCACTCTCCTTTTTTTTTTCTTTTTTTCCCCTCAGTGCAAATGCAAGATGCTCATATTTTGCAGATATGTTTGAGTGACGCACAACCGCAACCCCAACGGGTGAAGCCACAGCGGCCCTCAGCGGTCTGACTTCTATGAAATGAAATCCAATGGTTCTTGTTTTGGCTTGAGGAGCATCAGATGTTAAATGACAAACACCTCCAGAGAAAGAATTCCCCACTCCGCAGTGACCTGGAAAGCACTTCCACAGATGGCCCCCGTGGACATCACTGCAGTCTCTGATTTGTTGAAATAATTTCCCAGCTGAAAGGTCCTTGGTTCCAGCAGGGTTTTGATTAGACCTTATGCGTAAGTTTCAACTGAAGCTAATAAAGTTCAGTCATTAATTCACAGAATTGATCAAAAGTCCAGAGAACACATGAAAAGGTTTAGATTTTGGTCCATGACAAGATGCAACAGATCGATATGACAAACAGGTGGAGAAGCTAGTGACTCGAGTCCGGGTAATTCACAGCCTTGAATAAGGAGAGGATTTAAAAGAAAAATATTTTTATCTGAAATTTGAAATTTCAGATATTTGCACATGTGTAATTCAATAAGAAACTCAACCAACCATCTCATTTGTAAGACCTAAGAGGCAAAGGGTATATTGTGTGACATACCCAAAAGGGAAAAAGGATGGAGAAAACCCAGCTGTAGTTCTGGTTTCGGCAATTCCTTCCTGTCTTCATTTTCCAGTGCCACATTTTATCCCTCACCTCCTGAACAGCAAACTGTTCAGGAAATACCTGTGCATGGAGACCAGCATCCTGGTGCCCAAATCTCATCTGAAACACTCAGATGTGTCAGTGCAACTCACAAGAAAACACTGACTTCTTGCAGAAACTGTTTTTTTTAAAACCAGTGAAAAGGTGAGATTTTTCATTAAAATACTATCCCAAAAAAAGGAAAGAGCCAGAGCAGGGAGAAGGAAACTATCTCTTCTTGTTGTTTGGAGAGGTGGCATTTTGAAGGAGAGTATAAAATGAGTTGTTGTACCGGCTTGTATTATCTATGCAGCAACAGATAAATATTTGGCTTTTTCAGGTTATCCAAAATGGATCATGAAAAGGAAAATAATCAGGGAGACACGATTTTATTGGCTATTATCCCCAAAAACCTGTTGATTCAACACTCAACGATGCTAATTAGTGGGCAATCCAAACTGTTCAAAGCAAAGGAGTCACAAAAAATGTCAGGAATTATTCTTATACCATAAAGAGCATTTGCTCTTGTGTCCTCCTGTGAGTTGGAGAAATCTGGTTTATTCTGTATGAGTCATCGCTTTCTCCTCGGGGCACAGAGGAGCGTTTGTGAAGGTAACCGCACCAACCAGCTGGAAGGTGTCCTCTAGTAATTAGCTTCAGCAAACCCGTCCTTCAGATTTTACACAGTGTTTTCCATCTTAGATGGAACTTGGCATGAATCAAAGATTAGTTGACAGGATGGTGGTGGGGCAGACTCGTGTCCACCCAACACCTGGACCCCCACCCACCCCTGGAAGGAAACAGGCATCTCTACCCTCACTCTGCTTCTCCTCCTTTAGACACCCACAGGATTTCAGCTTGAGTGGCCCCAGGTCTGTGAGGGAACGGGCAGAAGACAAATGCAAATGGTGATATATCTAGGAATTACACAGAATTGCCCTTTTCTCTGGTCAGATGAGCCAAGGTGTCTGAAACAACTGGTGTACACAGAGTAACGGAAAACTGAAACTTGACTTGGCACTGTCAAACAAATTCTTTTTATTTTTCCTTTCTCTCTTCCTCAATGCCAGCTATTCAGCAACAGCAACGTAAGTAGCATGACAATATAAAGCTCTGTTTTCATTATTTTGAACTAATTTTTTTTGTGCTATTTTTAACTACTGTGAATGCTACTGCCACAGGGAATAAGTACAATTATTTTGCCATTTTAGCAGACTGGAAAGAGATTGAATGAACTTTTGCATACAGTGGGATGTTACCCTTGCCAACACTTAAATGAAATAGGTTTGCCTGTGTTATTATAGGACCATAATAATGTAATTACGTAGTACTAGCAGAGTGTTTTACATCTCTGCAGTAGCCTGACATTAATCTGCGCAGTAGCTAAACATTATTTCCATTTCATAGACTAGGAAAGTAAGGAGAAGAGTAAATCTCTGGGGTGACAAAGAACATTAGTACTAGAGTGCAGCTAGGAGGCAGCACAGAGCACACTCTGCAGGACTGAAAGCCGTAGGGATGCTCTGCTGCTTCACACAATTTTTAAGGTAGAATACCCTTTTGGCTTTTCTTTTTTTGCTTTGACACAGACATATCAACTTGCTTCAGAATCTTTAAAGGACGCCACAGAGCATGCATGGTGAGTCCTCTACCCTCTGCAAAACTGGGCAATTGGTAGCCTACCTATGTTTAATGCATTTATTCTCTCATCTCTGTATGAAGGGAAGCCTCGGCAACGAGACACTACATAGTTTACACAAGTCTCCGGGATAATCGGTTATAGGGACTACTCAGCTCTAGCCCAACTTGCTTTTGTCCCTTCTCCACCACAGCCCCAGCCATTACAAGGGTGTTTGTGACAAAGCAGGGGGGATTATTCAGTTTTTGAGACCCTTCCACAGTCAGTGCCCAGATATATCCAGCACTGTAGAAAGCACATGGATCAGCAAGACACACGATGAGACTCCTGAAAAGCCATCGCCATCCTCTACTCCCCCCAGATTCCCATCCATCTTCAGGGACACTCTCTTCTCTCCCCAAAGACAGACACCTTTCTTAAAAAGCCTGTCCGCGTTCACCCTAAGCAGCCTCACAGGCTCTGGGTAAGTGCTCTAACGAGCATGTCCACGGCCAAATTGCGTCTTCCTCTTCTTTCCTGGACATCAAGCAGGTTTGCAAAATTAACTGAACACCAGCAGCCTGGTTCATCGCTCCTGGTAGAAGGACATGGGCAGGGATTTCTTGCAGCTTCACTCATGGGTGAAACAGCCTCTGCGGATCTGTAATGATTTGTCATTTCCTCATTCCTGGAGGCCCACTCTTCTCCAGCATCCATGTTAGAGGCCATGTCTATTAATAGCTCTCAGGCTTTGCATTTCCTGCATCCAAAGTGCTAATGAAAACTCCTTCCTGGTACTCCTCCAGAGGAAAGGCAGTTTCCTCCATCTTCCCATCCCTATCTGTACATCTGGTCACCCGACCTTCTGGACATTTCTGTTCTATGGCAGATTTACATGAAACATCTGCTGCTTCTCGTTGGGGTAGGTATTTTGTGGTGAAAAGCCGCAGGCTGTCTCAGGACAATAAGTGCTTCTGCCTGCCCAGATGACTATTCCCATTCTCTGGAAGGGAAATAGCAATTAGACCTTTTGCCCTGGTTGACTTATCATACTGCTGCTTCTGCCCAAGTCAGGCTTCCTCTAGGGTCTGTGAAGTGAAATCCTTCATCCTGCATAATTATAACCTCATCCTGATGCTGAGGGCTGCTTTGACAGCTCAAAGAATGTGAGCTGGGGATTTTGGTCTCTGCAGATGTTGATATGGGAATCACTTGGCAAGGATAAAAGCTTGTCCTACCTATGTACAGCTCTTCACTGAGCAACGGAGCATTTTTCCATGGGGGCTTTGTTCTATTCCTTTGTCACAGAAATTTTCTTGATGTAGAAGATGATCCCCTTCTCCATGCAGTGTACATCAACACTACAAACAGCTTGGGCCAGGAGTGCAGATTCCAGCATTTTCTTAGGAGTTGTACTGTTGCACATGCCGCATTGCAAACCAAGGGCTGTGCCACCAGCTCTGCTCAAGTTAAACATGAATATTCTGAAAGCAAATGAGCTTTCATCTTCTGTTGACCCCAAAAGAGGTTTCTAGATCTGGTTCAGGCAGTGCAAGAGTTAACCTTCCCTCCCCTCTGCCCCCCTGACCTCTCCCCAGCCTCTCTGTGCTATCAGACTTCCTGGAGTGATTGTCATCTTTCCCTGAACTGTTCAGTGGGAATTCTACAACTGGGCCAAATCCTCACCCGGTCTGAGCCCCGAGGCCTCCCCATGATGCTGAACCATCGTGTTCACATTGGTGTCCTTGGCAAGAGGAGGACTGCCTGGGACAAAGCTTCTTGCCAAGTCAGGCCAGCGACTGTACCAAGAGGGATGCCATCAAATCCTGGGGAAGGGACAATTTGCAAGTAATTTTTGGTTTCCGCTCATTTAGGAACCAGGGGGGAGAGAAGGGGATGTGTGTTGGGAATCTGATGAAGTCTAGCACTTTTGAGGTAAATGGAGTAGCAATTTTTGGGGGGGTACATTTCCTATTTTTTGCAAAGTTTGTATTTTCTGCAGTGAATGTGATACCTAAAATGCCAGCAACATTTGGTTTCCATTCCACCCAAAGAGACATTTGTCTCCAGACTAATAAATCTGAATCTGAATGTGCAGCCTGGTAAAAAAACTGGTGCCAACATGACCTGTTTATGTCTCCAGTGTCTCAGTTTTCCTGTTTGAGGAACAAACTTTCTTTTATAAAGTTTTGTAGGGCTTTAAAATGACAGGTTTTGTATCAGTTAGGGGTTCCAGATCAATACATCCACTGAAGAAGATAAAAAATACACAAGCAAGGAACTATTTCTTATGTAAATGAAAGCATTTTTATGAAGGATCTGTCACCAAGATGGTTTGGATGGTTTTGCCTCAGCAAAGTGTTGGCTGTTGAACCCTTTTCTCTTGAAAAGAAATACCTCAACAGCAGCTAGTTAAATATTGTGATTTCATATGGCGCCTTTATTTACAATGTGGCATTATCTTTAACAGCATCTATTTATAATGATCTCTATGAGATAATAAACAGTGCTATCCTATTAACAGAGCCCTCAGGGTTCAGCCAACAGCAAGAGCAGCCTGCCAAAAGAGCTAGGTGGCCTTCTATGCAGTGCAGAGCAGCACAACTGATGGTATTTTTTATATCCCTCTATTGCTGTGTTCCTATTCAAATAAATACACATTAAAGGTGCAAAGAGAAGTTTATTGATGTGTGTGCAAGCCCGTGACTATTTGGGGTACTCCAGAAGGGGGACGGTGCCACTAACCCTGTCCTACCAGGCAGCTCCATCAACATAAACCAATAAGCAGACTTAGATGTTTAATCAGAAAAAATCATATTATTTCCTTTGAGAAAGCTGTCCTCCCCTCTAGCCACCCAACAGGGAGGAAACATAGTCCTTTACCTTCCCCATCCTGAGGCTGGGAGATTTTGGCACTGAGGAGACTGAGGATGATAAGCTCTGACACATCACAGGCATCGGGGCACAGCCCATCTCTACATTAAATCTCTTCCAAATTAGAAAATAGAATAAAGGATGCATTTCTGCCAAGGCATAGCCCACCTGGGATGAGAAACCTCCTCACTTCAACACCAATGATTTGCTGTGAATGCTGCCACATTTCAGAGGTCAGACATAGGCAACAACCATGAGGGGTAACAATTTTGGTGTGATTTCCATGCTTTTGGGGCTGAGATGTGCTCTGCCTACTCCGTGCTACGGCTGCCATGGCTGTTGTCTGTCTTCCCTGGTGCTAGGTCCACCCTGGTTGAAAGGGAGCTTTGGGAGTGGATCGGGCCTCCAGGGAAGTGTCTGTGACAGAGGGAGGCATGGGTTGAAGACCTGACTGCAGCAGACAGAAATCCCTGTGTTAAGCCAAGCAGAGGGTTCCCTAGACTGCCCGCACAAACAAGTCCCTTTTCATGAAAACGCCTGGCCAGAAAGCTCAGTGCCCCCAACCAGGGAAAAGCCCATCCTGTTCCAGTGCCCAACAGATGGCACGTCCCACCAGAAACCTTTCCACTCCTTTCATCACATTATTTATTGCTTTGTTCCATTTGCAGTAGAAAAGACTGTTTTACCCAACGTCTTCCATTTTCAAAGCCAAACAAGCCACTATAAATGCCTCCTGTCACTGCTGGGGTTTGCATGTGTTATATGTTTGACATCATGAACCTTGGCAAAATGTGGCTATAAGCAGTAATTATGTGACTGTATTGCATAGGAAGTGGTGTTTTAATTACAGCCTTAATTCAGCCATGGACAAGCACCTTGAATCTGCTGCTTTTTTTGAGTCAACAAGTCCAAACCTTCAGGAGACCTCCCTGTATCACACAGCACCTTTCATACAGAACCATCCTTTAATACCAGGGTCATCCATGAAGCTAGACACAAGCATCCCTCTGAAAAGCAGGTCCTGCTGTAATGTCTAGAAACTTCCAGCTTGAATTTACAGGCAGATAGTTTATCCTGAAGCAGGTCCCACAACAGTAAGAATAGGCATGGGACAAAGAAGCCTGAGCAGGATGTAGCAGACACAGGGCACAGGAAGGATTATGTTCTGTGTTTCTTCTCAGGGATAACATGGGAGTATTATCTGCACTGTGAAATAAATGATAGCTTGGAGAAATATGCAGCGAGCTCCTGTACGGGCTCCCAGGACTGCCTGCTGGGATTTAGGGCAGCATGTTTCCATGCTGGCCAGCAAGTCCCACCACTCAGCTGGGTCCTCACTGCCATGCAACGGCCCTCTGAGAAGAGTTAATAAGCTCCAAATGACCGCTTAGAAGAAAAGTCCCAGTCTGCAAAAAATCTCTGCATAAACAGCCTGGGAGCCCTCAAAGTGGGATGTATGACAGTGTGTATGATGCTCAAGAAAATCTGAAACCTGGCTGCTGAGATGCTGCTGAAGAACACAGTGTTTCTGGGAATGATCCCTGATAAAAACTGAATTTCTAAATACCTACAATTCCTGACAATGCCATGGTCCTTTTCTCGAGACAGTGGATATGAATATTAATATATTATATATTAAACACATTTTCCAAACTCCTTTTCAAGATGAGTTCAGTCCTCTCCAGCACTATAGTGGAAATATATAAAAAAATAAAACCTCACTTCAGTCAGATGATTGAGTGCTCAGATGATCACTCAAGGACATCATCTCGAAGGTAGCTGAACGGGTGTGGTGAAATATGCTCCTCTTCCAGGGGGTTCAGACCATGCCTTGGGAACCCATGAAGCATGAGATGTTATAATGAGAACTTTTTAAGATGGGCTTGAAGGGGATTTATGACCCGGGAGACTTCACTAAGCCTTTCCATAGGTTTCCCTGCAGTTCACATAACAACGGAGTCCTAATTCACAGCCCAGCACTAAAAACTTGGACTTACCTCAAAGAAAATGGAGAGAAAAAAGATATCAAAGGGATCAAAACGGTGTTTGCATTAACATCAGAAATCAGATGATGGCAAGGTCCTCTGAAGAAAAAAGGCTTCGATCTTTTCCTCTTACTGGTGTCCAACCTGTAAAAATTAATGTGTCAACATCTCCAAGAAAATACACTCTCCATGACCTTCCTATTATCCCTTCAATTGGAGGTTTCTGTTCATCATAAAAATGTTTTCTCTATGTTATTTCCCATGATAGATTTGTAGAAAAAACCATTATTTTACTACAGCGTTAATCGTTTTGCTGTGTAGATTTACCTATAAAAGGTATTTTTATTCAGGGAGCTAAAAAGACCTAAATTCCTCCTACAAACCCTCTCTCCTCTGCCACATGTAGCCCTGAAATCCTTTTGCTACATGACTTGAAATATTAATTCTTCTTGGGGTGGGAGGTAAGTTTATAACGTGGCTGAAAGGATACTTTTCATCTCCTAGCCAGTGGTATCTATTTATTTATTTTATTTTTTGTAATGAGAATCCAGCTGAAGACTAACACTTGACTTTAGCAACTGCTGAGGAAAACTTATTAGCAGGGTGATATATGGTATCTTTTTACTTCACAGATGGGCTCTCCCTAGTTCAAAAGAAAACGAGGTCTCAAGTAGCTTGTTCTTAAAAAAAATAATAAAGCTTGACTTCAGAACAATGGTATGTGCCCTTAGGGCCGCTTTCCAGATCACAAGGGGGTTAGGGAGAGGCAAAAGCTATGCCCTGAAATACACGGGTGAGCTCCTATCCACAGCCCTTCCTCTGCAAGCACTGCCAGGCAGGTTTGGCAAAAACACTGAAGATCTGCTCAAAAACACAGCAGCTGATGGTATTTGACCATTGTTCCCAGAGGGAATAAATCCTTACAGGCTGGGATCAGTTTTATTCTGACCTAGCATAAATACCCTATACCTATATTTCCCTGCACTGCAGATTTTGGGGTCCTTGACACACAAATCACCAGATTACTTATTAATTTACTTTGCAGATTGCTATGGGTCCTGTTTTAATTCCGTGGCAAAATGAAGGCCAAAGATGTTTGTCCCTCTGTTTCAAGCCTGTAGCCTCTGCTGGGGCTGGAGCATTTGCACTCTGGCTGGAAAGATGCCAGACTGCACTTAGAGCAAGGGTGTCCGCCGTTCTTCACAGGTAACGAGTGCTGGCAGTGAGCAAGTCAGAAATTCAACATTTCTGCTATGGTCTAATAACACTTTCTAATAATGATGCACTTATAAATAGTCAATAAATGACAAGTTTATTTATCTGTATGAAATAGGCATTTTAATAAATGGCAAATCATTTTTATATAGACCAGAAGCTTGCTTATAACCCCAGTTTATAACTAGCTATAAAAACTCAGATCGATGTGTTTTAACTGATGCTCGACACATTCTAGTCATGTTTGCAATTTTCTTATAAAAATCCCTTAAATATTTATTTGCCACTTATAAGTCATTTACAAAGGGAAGCATTACTATAAAATATTACTACTGCTTAGAGATTTAGGATATCTGAATAATTGAATGGTTTATTTGCTCGCTGTTCTAATTTCTAAATGAACTAGCATAATTTTTTTTTTCTTTATTCATTTTTTTTAAGGACAGTCTCCAACGCAAAAGGATTAGTGCAACATTTAAGGTCTGGAGTAACAATGATTTTTGTGCCAATATCGTTCGTTATGGAGCTGCAAATTTTTACCAATACTGCTATAAATGCAGGCCTTAATGTGCTGTGACCAGTTTACAGGGGAAAAGGATTACTGTAATCCCCCTGATTAGCACCAGTCCAAGCCCCAGTTCACATCACACCATTGCAGCCTCACCTCAGTCTTTCTGCCTCCCTTTCTGCCTGTAAATATACTGATGTGACATACTTTTCTGGCTAGAAAAGACTTTTCTCCCTTCTTTCCCCTCTCCACAGAAAAGGGTGTAAAAATCAGCAAGAGAATAAAAAATAAAGAAAACTGGACAAGAAAAAGGGAGAGGAGTGTGGCTGCTAAGTGTAAGAATGCAAATCAGACAGATTTGTCCAGACCTGGGAACAGGATAGAGAAGGGGAATTTCCACTAAATAGATCTCTCCTTTGCAAAGATCCCAACATCTCCAGTGACTTCCTCAAACAGTTCCATTTCTGAAGGGTTTTGAAAAAAGCCAGGGACACAAACAATTAGTGTTGATTTTCCTGTGCTGTTTACCTCCTGTTGGTATCACTACAAATCCTGCAGATCCCATCCTGTACTGTTGCGGGGAATTTAAAATGTAGACATATTCCAAATTTCAATTCTTCAAGAAAATTTGATGAGCTCAGGCTGCCTGGTAGACTCCTCCATCTGCAATGATCCCAAAGATGAGAGGGGAAGAAAGAATTATTGTCAGGACAATATAATTTAAAAATAAAACCTCACGTTCTGATAACAGCTTTTTTTCCCTAACGTGGATCTCAAATCTATCTGTAGAGGCATAGGCTGTGTTGTTACAGGTGAGAATGGATATCAGGTGTTTGGAAGGATACAGCAACACCTGGGTGTGGGTTTGGCCTGCTGTCAGGATGGGGATGGAAATGTATGTTAAGACACTGAAACCATCCAGGGTGTGTAGAGGGACGTGAAAAGCACAGAGCTCTCCCGCAGTACAGCAAACCAACACGTGTCCTCAGCATCCACAGCAGGACACTTCGGAGGAGGTTTTTAAACGTTGCTGCAGAGCTATTCAAACTACTTTTCATTTAACCCTGCCAAGAGAGCCAACACCCCCAATAACCTTTGATTTAATACCGCCCTTATTGAAGTCAGTGGTAAATTTTTTGTTGCTTGCAGTGGAGTTCATGACTCCATAAGTATACAGGGCTCAGAATTACAGAAAGAGCAATTTCAATAAAAATGTCTAAAATATATTTTCTAGGCTTGTCAAGGCTATAATCTTGGTGTCTTCCAGAGCTGTAAGTGGTTAGGAAAGCTAAAGAATTTACCCAGGACCAAATCTGACCTCTTGTAAGTCTCCAGTGGGTATAGGGTAGGGTGCAAACACCACATGTGAAAGAGTTGTAGGTATTTTACTGTGTATAGCTTGTTCTTAAGCTTCTGCAAACTATCAGTACTATGAAAAGCTCTTTGTGAGCTAGAAAGTCCAAGTGAGAAGTATATTCTTCCTGAATTATTTAGCCTAGAACTAATAATAACAATAACAATAAAAATAAACCTAAAAATGAAAATGGCTGCTAAGCTCTGTAATCAATTCTTCCCTCATTGTAAATCTTGTGTGGTCTCATTTCTGTTCAGTGTAGAAACAGGAAATGTTGTTTTCAAAGGGATTGTTACAAGGGACCTCTTTGTTATTTGTCCGTGCAACGCTTCGCACAACGAGGCCTTAATCCTGGATTAAGTAGGTGCTACTGTAACACAGTAACTAATTACACCATGTGTGGGAGCATTATTATTGATGAGCATAACAATAGTAAAAGTAACGATATTAGTTAGAGATTATGAAGTACAAGAGGTTCCCCTAGGAAGGGATTTCTCAGGAAACCAGGCCATGTGGCTTCTGAGCAGTTACAGGCACTATCAAAGAAGAATAAATGTCCAGTGGCATATCACAAACCCAGCGGGTCCATTTCTGCTTTTCTTCTGGGATTTTACTTTAAGGTTTTGCATTGGTCACGTCATTTTCTGGAGAAGACAAATCTGCAGTGGCTGCTGCTCCTGATGTCTACAGGATTTTTGTTGGAAGGACAAATTTCCACGTGAAGTGTCTGGTCCAGGTAGGATGCGAGAGCTCAGGATCTGAGCTCACCTCTCTAATTCTCTTCTAAACCTCTGAAAGGAGTGTTCAGGGCTTCCTCCAGTGGAGCTTTAAATATTTGAATCTCTTTCCTTAATAAACTGCTTTCCTAATAAACTGCTACCATTTGTAAATGCTAACTGTTCATTGACTCTCAATACCCAAACGGAGCTGCTCACTGCAGTACTGCTACCCTTGTACACAACACATACTCACATCGCTATAAAAAGTAGCGGACTGTGTCCCTTTAATAAATTACACCATAAATTTTACAGACTTTACCCCAGTGACTTTTTAAATCTACCTTCGGCTATGCAACATCATCTTGCAATAGGAAACATCCTTCAAATGTTTAGGTTAGAGGAACAGAATTTAATCCAGTCAAGTTATTTTAAAGTGTAATAAATAAAATGTACCCTCTTTTCAGGATGAAATATGACACACACAAAAGGGAGACAAGCAGCTTTGATAGCTGATAATAAGGGTCAGTATTTCATTTTCATTTTATACAACATCTGGTTTTTGTCCTAAAAACATAGTATCTATGACACTGACAAATTAAGTTTAAAAAGTGAAGTACTGGAAAAGTTGTTTTGCCCTGAAATCTTCTAATCTGAGAAATAAGAAGAAAGAAGAATCAAGTTATTTCAACAGTGATACAAGACTCCCACCCAGAATGAAACTCTCAGTAATGTCAGTGCCTAGGACCTGAAGATGAGGAGAAACAGAAACTTCAAAGACAAATTAAAATGCTTCTGTGGTCTTCTTTGTGCCCTCCTATCGGTCCCTTAGTAGATACATATGGACCAAAATTTGAGCGGCTACTTCTGCCAGTGTGGGGATAAACTCTGGGGCAGCGGATGAGCCTATGCTGCTTTGTGCGACTGCTGCCACAAGTGTTTATAGCGGTGGCCATGGTATTAGAAAGCCTCAGTCTCCACCATGGAGAAACAGGCACTTGTGCTGACTCCACAGGCAGGTGGAAAACTAATCAACATATTGAAACTTGTGGAAACCTGTGGAAAGCAAGACCCAGCATGGAAAGGAATGAGCATCACAACAAAAAAGATAAATCCAAAGTAGCGTTGACACCAGGGTTCATAAAGAGTACAGGTCAGATTTGAATGTAAGAAAAGCAAGAGGTGCCCCCTTAAGACCAAGTCTGAATTTGGCCACGGCTGTTGAGCTCTTGAGGAGTAAGCACAAGCTCTTCAGCCATTCATGAGTGAGCGCCACTATTTTTGTGACTTTCAACATTGCATTCGATCCTGCTTTCCTTTCTGCTGTGGTTTCATGGGCAAAATTTCTGGGCATGGGTCCCAAGACAAGGAGATGCCAATTGCTATTTAGGACTGGGGGGAGGGGGGGAGGGAGGAAGGAAAAGACGGTTGTTAAATACCGCTGCCACACAAACACATGTGTGTGAGCATACTCCTTCCCTCCCTATAGTGAGCATGGCACCAGCACAACCCTTCCAGAGTTTTTCCACTATTTTCATGGGGTTTGACCTATTAATCAACAATATTATTTATAAATGGTGTAATTGACAATGGGTTTGCCTGTAATTTGATAAATACAGTTAAGCAATTTTCTTTTTTTCTGAGAAGGAATGAAGAGTGAAAGGTTTACTTTAGGAAGATGCAACACCCAAGAGTAAGCAGAAGGCGTATTAAGGTCACTCATGGTTGTTTCCATAATAAAACCTAAGAAACACCACAAACAAATCCAGAAAAAAAAACCAACTTGAAAAGACAAGAAAACTGCAGAAATTGCTATTAGTGAGGAACTGAGAAGCATGTGGGGGAATAACATCAACATAACTCCACAGCAGAAAATAAAATACGTACCACATATGGGTGCAGCCTAGTTTAGCCTTGCCTGCTCCAGACAGCACACGGATGAACTATCAAATAACAGCTCTGAAGATTGTATAAAGAATGCTAGAAGCTCTGGGATGGAAAAGCAACCCTCAGAGCCTCTGCAGTTGAGGCAGCACTACACAGCCCTGCTCACACACCAGTTACAAGCACTGATTACCTTCAACTCAGCTTTAAACCCTCCCTCTCTTCTGAAAAGCCTGCAGGCTTTCAGCCACAGCCCCAGTGTTGGCCTTGGGGCTTTTTTGCTTGGCTTTAGCAGAACAAGGGGAACTCATCTGGGGCTCTAAATCTGGCCCTTGACATAGCAGAGTTAATCCTGATTTGGGAGGATTCATTAATTTCATACACCTCTGTTTACTTTGAGAGTGAGCTCAGGACTCCCTTTGAGTCCTGCACTGTGTTTTTGACTATCCTTTCTGTATGCTGTACACAGTAGTTGGACATGGTCTGTAGACCTCTGTAGTTGTTATTTTTCATCAGGAAGATGGCTTTTAGCTGCAGGGGTAAACCTCACTCCATGCTGGGCAAATGTTGGGTGGAAAAATATTTCACAATAGGAAACAAGTTGGAATAAGTTAGAAAAGAGGAAGTCAACCAATCCACGGTGCTGTTTGGTCTTGGTGTAATATTTCAAAGTTCCCTGTTTTGAAATTATTAGACCACCAAAAAAGTGAAAGTCTGCCAAAAATTACTGTAAAAGGTAATAATTGTTAATAACTTGGCATCTGCTTGCTCATTTGAGCTGCATGGTTTTGGCATTCATTAAAGACAACATTGTAAGCAAATAAAAGAGCAACTGCTTGGCACATAAAACTTTTAACCACATCATAACTAAATATTAAATGTGAGTTTTTAATTCAATTTATAGTTTAAATAAGGATCTTTGCAGAAACTTTAAAAAAAAAAAAGGGAGGAAAAGGACGAATCAACCCCATAAACAGTCAGTAATAACAAGATTTTAAAGAAATAATTGCAGTGTCCTTGACCTTGCAATGATCCTTTTTCTGAATTAGCACAGGAATTTAATTAAAGTTTCAAAAAAAGTTTTCATTTTAGATTTGAGTTACCAAATATTTAGAGATCCAGTGCCCAGGCAAGCCAATGGAAACATTCCTGTTCATTTCAGTGAGCTTTGGATCAGGCCCTGCACGGCTTTAGGTATCTTATTTCACAGGATGGACCCCAGGTCACTGCAGGAGAAAATGTTCTCTGACGTTAACCCAATGTTATCTGAGGTCAAGCATCTCAGGGACCACGAAGGCAACCACATGGCATGGACAAAGCAGGGAGGAGCAGAAGCTAAACCATCTTCATTCATCTTGCCTTGTCATTACTCTGCAGTAGTTTCAGGTGATTGCATGATGCTCTGAGAACCCTTTTTCTGTCCTTTTCAACAGCTGAGGCTATTTTGACCTGCTAACGACATTGCTAAATCTCTGCACCTAATTAGGGCCAGAGATACAGCAGGTTCCTGCCAGTGAGCCTCCATCTCCCTTTTCTTTCTGACAGCATTGTAGGAGTTACAGCTCCAGTGTGCTAGAGACTCATCCAAAGGTCACTGAAGTCAGGGGACACCTTTTCTATTGACTGCAGTGGGCTTTGGACCAGGTTCTTAGTCACTGTTAACAAGTCAGCATTTACCAGAAGTGACATCTGAGGCCTCCAGCTCTTTCCTGTTGCCGGTACAGGGTAAGTGGTGATAGATGGGATGTCATCCAGTGGTTGCATTTGATGTTTCTGACCTCTAAATAAGATACTCCATCCCAGCCTAGCATATCCAGGTTTCTGATCTTCATGGCCCAGAATGCAAGAGTGGGGGGAGCAGGCTGCAAGAAATGTCTCTTTCCTTGTTTGTTCCCTTCTTATTGTGATCCCAAGCAAAGGATAATTTTTAGAGGGATGCAAATCCTCCCCCCAAAAAACCCCAAAACCCTGTTTCTCTAAGGTGTTGGTGAAATTACTGCCCACTTTCTTAAGTCAGGTTCACAATGAAATGGTTGGCAATTTTTTGTGAGTCAGGACAAAATAAGGACAAACTGGGAAAGAAGCCCTCAGTCCCGGCACACAGTCAACAGTGTCATCTTTCAAAAGAAATTTCTGCATGCTCAAAAGGATCAATGTCTTCTTATTTTGGTTCAACAGAGGCCTGGTTTATTACACAGCTTTTGTTTTTATTAGTGAAATACACTAAACTGTTTTCTCAAGACTTGCCAAACAGCTTAAAATGTAATACCATTAAATTTGAGGTCCTACTGGGAAAAGTAATGCAAACTTAATTAAAGTTAACCAGAGTTTTCTAGTTTTCTCTCTCTGCAGACCTGTGTTCCACTGCATTGGAGTTTGCTCGTAAAGCACTTGCTTACTCAGTGTGGCAGCAGTGCTCAGGCTGGAAAGGGTGATGTAATTTGCCAAGGATTGCCAGGGTGGGAGACTGTGAGAAGGTAGGAAAGAGCAACAGAAATAGCTAGGCAAGAAAAGAACAGGACCGTTTGTTTTCTCTGGTGTAAAACATCCCCATTTTCATCTTAGGCTTCGTGGCATCCCCACAGCTTTCACAGGGACGGGGTCTGGAAGACAGTGTGGTGTCTTCAAAGGTGGTGAGGGCTCAGGCTCCAGAAAACAGCTATAAGGCTCATATGTTAATCTTACTGTTCCTACCTTTTTACTTCCAAGATATCCATGTCACCTCCTTGGGATGCCTCCTCTGTAGGTGACAGTTACCTTTTTTCTGATGGCAGGAGCCTGGCAGGCAGAGACTTAAGGGTTCAAGAGGAAGGATGAGCTTTGCAAACAAGAGCCGTGACATTGCACTCCCAATAAGTCACCGTGGTATTTGGAGGTGATAGACTGATTGCATCTCCATGTTTCAGGCCAGAATTAAAACTCATATCCTGACTTCTTATAAAGCATTAGCTATCTCCTGGTGTTTTATGGCAAGGGTGAGAATATAACAACTGATATTTAGCCAGGTTCCAACATGGGTAATTTGATATTTTACCCATCAAATATTTGCCTGTTGGTTTGTGCTGGACGTTTGTCCTAGGACCTGCTCAAAAAGCTGGTGTGCTCCCCACCAGAGATGAAGTATTTCAGTGGGGGACGCAACAACAACAACAAAAAAGGAAGGTTAAATTCCTCTAGACATGAAATCTGATCTGTAAGCAGACAGAATACAGAAAATGGCCCATCCGATGCCATCTTTTTCCCTCTTGGCATGTGTTGATCAGAAGAGGGTAAAGATTTGGCAGCAGCACTGAGCCATGCAATAGGAATAAGAGGGTAACCCAACTGACTGGTCAAAAAGCCAAGATACCATTATCCACCATTGCTTGAACAGGCTAGAAAGCAGGGGTAGGAGACTCTGGGAAGATGCAAGTTATTTTGTGATGAGTTGTTCCGGGATTTTGCCTCATCTTCCCTCTATTTATAGTCTTCTGAGCAAAGCTCACGTCTGCCCCAGGCATTGTAATGCATTTCCTGTTGTCTGAATGAGTTTATTATATATTGTCTGTATTGGCAAAAAAGAAAAATGTGAAAAATTCCATAATAAGTACATTTTTAAAAGGGAACCCTCTTAGAAATTGTTCATATACTGCTCTTCATTACGAGCTTAAGAGCTGAGTTGCCAGGCCATCTATCCTGCAAGGCAACAGGTGGTGATGAATATATATGTGAAAGTTTAACCTATATGCTATTAGAGTTAGAGTTCTGCTTCTCAGATCAGAAAGAATAAAGCTTTCTTGTGATCTGTTTGTCAGCTAAAGCTCCATGAATTTTGAATAAAGTGGTTTTTAACTTAGTAGGAGTAATTAATTATTTAACTTAAGCAAGAAGTACACAGAAAATAAGCAAATGGAGGTGACATTCAGCAATAGAATGATTAATTATGAGTTATGTATCAACTTTTAATTATTATAGAATATAACATTTTTTTTTTATTGTTACCAGTTTATAGCAGATGTTTGTAGTATCTCCAACCAGTAATTTCCTAGCCATCACCATTTCTCAGTTAAAATTTGGAGCTCTGAAGCTATGTGCTGTATCTGGCGTTTATCTGGAATGGTATATTGCAGAAGAGCTCCGTTACTGCTGAAGCTGAGATTTTTCTTTTTTACTGATAGGGTTGAAAGCAAAATGATGTGGCCTTTCACAACTCATTTATTCTGCTCCTTCTTTCCCAGATTGTAAACTAACTCCTGAAGATAGAGAAAGAGGGTATAAATAAGGGTGAAATATTTACTCTGTGTGGGCAGAATATATTCTTGTGAAGCAGTAATTCGTGGGAGGACCTTTTTTTTTTTTCCTTGCTGCCACCTCATGGAAACCCAGGGCATCAGAAGTGGCAACTTGTTTTTGTTTTTCCCCACACAGCACTTAGACATAAACCCTGTGGAGAGCACCACGTGGTATCCGTGTGTTGATAAGAGGGACAAGAATAGCATTTCAGTCCTTGGAGAATTCATTTATTTCCTAAAAACTGCACCGGTTGCAATGCTACCACTTTCCCTTTTATACGAGCATGGGTAGCATCAGACGTGACCAGGACTGAAAAGCCATACATCCCTGTCTGCAGGGGCACTTCCTGACCAGAAACAAGCAGTGGGACATTCCACTATCCCTGGAGAACAACAATTTTTTGGGAGCAAACTACGCCTACATGGAAAGTTCCCATTTCCTCCTCCAAACAACAAAAATTAAATCCAAAAAAATAAGACTCTTGTCTCCTCTGTTCCACGGCTGGGGCAGGTTCCCGCTTGCGCTATAGCGTGGCCCTCGTGTTGGCCAGTTGCCCAAAACTCCCGTCTGTTTTCCAGACAGGAAATATGAATCAAAATAACATGACATAAAACCAGTAATTAGCTTTTGTGTGTGAGGCTGCTAAGGCCTTAATGAGGAACAGGCTTGTAATAAAAGTCTTGGCTACTCTCTCCAAAACTTACTCTCTCGCTTGCTCTCCTTTTCAATTCATCATTTATTTTCTTGTAGGCAGAAGTGAGGAGAGAAAGAGACAATATCTGTAAATTGATCCTCCCCACCCTTGCTTAATTATCAGGGAGTCTGTAAATGTTTTGACAGTTTTTTCCATTTGTTTCGGGCTATTTCTCTCCCACCCACAATGTTCATCTTTCCCCACGATACTTCCCTGTCTTTCATGGCATCTTAAGAACTCTGGCTGGAGCAATAGCTGAGCTTTTAATGAAAGTGTGGGATCCTGCAGGTCACCCAGGGCTACCAGACTCATCCAAGGACATTTGCTAGATAGTTGCTCCATCAAGTGACCTAGGGCGGTTGTGGTGTCTCCAAACACCCTTGTGCATTTGAGTGAAGGGTGTTGTGGAGCAGCAGGTTCACCATGAGGCCAAGGGAGCTGGGCCAGCACCAAAGGGTCACCTCCTCTAGCACCCTTTGCACAGAAAACTGTGGTCTCAAAAGGTAAATATTGACTCCAGCTCCTTGTGTGTGTGGATGAGTTTAATTTCTGAAGGAAGAGGCTTCAAGTTCTCAAAACTGGCATTGTTTGGATCATATTAATGCACGAAAAGAGACCAACCTCAGGACCAACGCTGCTGAAATGATTGCTGTGAGTACTCAGAAGTTTGCAAGCCCCTGGACTTTTCTTCAGCAACGCAACTGTTTGCTTATAAAAACAGCTGTGCCTCCTTCCCAGACAGACATATCTAGACGTTATAACTCTATAGGAACTAATATCCTACTGGTCTTGGTCCAAAGTGTAAACCCTACTGTGATGCCACGTGCCCTGGTAAAACCATATATCTTTGTATAGACCCCGATAACTTTTCTGTATACGTCTCTGTCCACGTGACTGTAGGCTCCCTATCGGTTTAAATGAGATGAAATTTAGAGGTCAAGTCCCGTTATGGTCCTCCATTCAGAGCTGCAGAGCACTGATGCAAGCCAGTTGCATGGTTGCTAGCAATAAATATTAAAACTTTTCTAGGATCAGTCATCGTCCGTGCACAAAATGCACTATTGGTAGCAGATCTAATGGGCTTCACCAGGAGGGAGGAAAGAGAGAAGTTGTGTCCCTGGTTCCAGAGTCTGTGCTGTCATTTCCCACTTCTTTATGGGGTGTTTGATAGGGTGTATCATGGAAAAAGACAGCAGGGACTGCAAGTTGCATGTTAGGGGTGTTTCGAGGGAGTATCCACAGATTATCTCCTGCTGTGGAAGAAACTGTGGATCCTGCAGAAAAGCTTCCCTCCATGGTGGGACTAACCTCATGCCACTGTCTGTAAAGTGATGCCTACCAATTAATTAACCATCTGTAAGAGCACCTTTTCTGCTGACAGTTTCCATTGCTTGGTGCTCAACATCAGAGGTGGCAAAGCCCAGCAGTGCTGGTGGTGTCAGAGAAAATACGTTCTTGGAGACCTCAAAATGTGCTGTAATTTTTAACTTCAAGTGCTGCTGTACATGATAATATCAGATTAGAGCTAGCAGGAAAAAATCTTTCCCTGGCAATTTTTCAATGGAAAATGCCATCCAGTTGAAATCAAGACTTCCGATCAGACTATGTAGCTGTCAATGAAGTTTTGTTTCAGTTTTTTAAGAATTGTCTTGACTAGGTTGAAATATTGTGTTTGAACCTTGTTGGAGAGAAATGACTTGACTTTTGTCCAAAGTGTCTTTTCATAACTAAAGTGATTTAATTTTATGCTGTGAATAATGTATGTTAAAAGGGATGGTACTTTGTTCTGATTTAGTTTTATCAGAACAGGCTATTTTAATTCATCCCAAATATTTATTTTTTTAATGTGGTTGAAGAGAAAATGTGGTTTTCAAAAATTTGGCCCTAAAACAAATTTTGAAATGTCAGAATTTCAAGTGGACTTTCAGAGATGTTCATCCCATTCCATGGTGTAAAGCAAGAATAAAACCCACATAAAACAATCAAATTGATGTAGACATTTATTACTTGTGAGAGTTGTAAAAGCATCACATGGCTTTCTCATAAAAAGTCATAAACCCTATTTACAGTCCCTGCATTATTATTCTAGTAACTAAAACCAGTGACTCTATGAAGTGCATGAGTGTTCAGCTAACTCACAACTAGTTTGAAAACGCAAAAAATACTTACTGTTTTCAGAGCAGTGGGATTGTATTTTACATGTATTTATTTACCGTGTTTACCTCTTACACTTATAGCTTGGCCCCTACCCAAAAGGTCAAAGCTATAATTATTTATACTTCACGATAACAAATGCAGAAATTGGTTAATTGTACTCATGCTTTTGTGAAAGCTAGTGGTGTTTAGGTTACATTTCAGCATTCAATAGGGTTAAATGCTTTAGTAAAAAAGTCTTAACCCTGTATACAATGGAGCATCCAACACTTACAGCCTCAGGCAGTTTGTGGTTACAGGTGAAATTTATTTGAAATTATCATAAAGTCCATAAAGCACATGGAAAAAAAAAAAAAAACTCTATGAGGTTTTGGATCATGTCCAGGCTTTCCTATTCAGAAATACTAAAAAAAAGAAAATGCAGAAAGATTCGTTTGTTGTTCCATGTTCTTAGCTCAGTGAAATCAATGAAAAAAGGTCAGCTCCAGAGAGAGAGTTTGGTTGTCCCGTTAACCAGCAGTGTTGCTATTGCAAACACATTGTATTTGCGTGTTGTCATCTCTGGAATAAAGCACCGAAGCTTTTAGACCGAAGCCAAAGCTTCCCTCAGACTTTCTAATGTGAAGAGCTTTTACATTGCCTGTAAAAATGATGCCCCCCTCCTTCTTTAGGGAAAGTTCAAAGCAGGATCAGCTGGAGATGTTTGCAGAGTTTTGCTTTATTAGGGGTCTAAGCGAAGGGAAGCCCCGCTCCTTGCATTGGCTTTGAACCTACAAAACTTGGACTTATGGAACATGATCCTCTTGACTGTAACGTAACTTGCTTACTTTTATTTTCTCTCATTTGTTCTCCTTTACAGAGCCAACATGTTCCTCTAAGGGGGTGAGTGAGTTTTGCTGTTCGTCTGTGGAAGGCTCTGTCTCTCACAGGTTTCCCACCGGTGTCACTGCACTGTCATCAGCATTGCTATGCCTAGCTAGAGTAGCTTTTGATAACCTTGCCATTGTTATTTTCAACCTTTGGCTTCTGTGCAGGACTCACACACAAGGCCAGGCCTAAAAATACTTGAATCCAGCAATTTTTCCCCACAGATCTGGGAACTTGAGTCTGTTGACTGAGCTCAGCCAGACAAAAATTTCCAGAGTCCAAAATTCAGGTTAGACCAATGTTTCAAAAAGCTGAAATATTGGAGGACAGCCCTGGGCAGTTTATAGATCCATCCCCGCTCTCCCATGGATGTAGCGCAACTACCCATGCCAGCTCACCTCACCTGAGAGTACCCCCCAAAAATAGCCTGCAAAGAGCTGATAAAATTATTTTGCTGGCTGTTTGGAAGGGTTAAAATAACTGATCCATGCAAAGGAAACACTTGTGTTTTAAAAAACTTGCAGTGGAGCTCCCTTCTCAGAGGGGAGATGCCCCTCGGGCTGCAAGAGAGCATGTGTTGCTTTCCCATCCATTCGGAAAAATTCGGAGATAACCATGCCATGTCCTCCCATACTCTCGCGCCCGCCCGCAGCATTCCCCAACTCGCGTACGCGCTCAAATGACACATGGTATTAGTCTTTATGATTCAATTATTCTGCGGTAGAGCTTGGACGTGTGCAATATATTGAAAGCCTTTGGGAGACTATCAAAATTTAATAGGGAAAGTATGGCATTTTTTAATTTTTACTTCCAATCCTTACAGTCAAATGATTTGTTTGCTATTTTTATAAACACACTACGCTACCACTGGGGAGGTATGGGGACAAGAATAAACTGAGCTGACTAATCCAGTCGCAAAACACAAGGACGGATTAACCCCCTGAGTACCCCTCATTGGGATTTCCAGATATTCAAGAATAACAATCAGATCTGACTGGTATCCTGTGGTGGAAAAACTGCCTTTCCCTGGGTAGCAGGGCATGGTGAGGAAAGCCCCGTGGGTACGTTGTTCAGTATTGCAGATACCCTAGTTGCTATCTCTGTGGTTAACTGTCCATACAGATAATATTGTGTAGGCAATTATTCTGCAGCTTTGGCTCTGCTCTCTTTCTGGGTTTCTCAGAAATAACATTGGACATGGAGATGTTTTCTTGTTGTGCCCTTTCTACCACTGGTACTTCCTTTCCTCCATACTCCCGCCCTCCTCTTTGGCTTGTTTCTCTTGGGATTGCTCATCTAACTCTACAGTCTCTTCTGGTTCTCCCAGGATTTTTAAGATCACCATGTTTGTTAAGGCCTCACAGCTTTTGTCTTTCTCTTTCTCCATATGCTTCCTACCTAAATTTCTGCCCGGTCACAAAGTCTCCTCTTGTTCCAGACAAATGTCCCAATCTGCTCTTGTCCTCCTTTTCCTTCTTATTTGTTCCTCCCATTTAGCAGTTTTTCATCAAGCCCAACTTGCTCTTTTCCAACCAGCACTTCTGAGGTCTTGGTCATCTGCCACGAAATAAAACTCACCTCTTTCTAAAACTCCTCTCCCTCAGGGCCCCATTTCTACCTCTGTCTTTGCAACTGCTCAGTCAGCACCTGTAACTTTAAAGCTGTCTTTTAACCAGCTCTCTGATTTCACACTTCTTGCTCTACCCACTTAGACTTTCCCCACTGACAACTGACAGGGGCAATGTGCAAGCCAGACTTCATTTAACACGGAGATATACAGAAGTCCAACCCCTTGCTGCCTTATGACTTTTTCCTTTGAAATGCAAAGGCACAAGTCCACTTTTCCTTTCCCTTGACTTCCCTCTTATGCTTGGGACAAATGGTATTCCTCTACCAAACACTCAGCACTTCCTCCTTTTCCCTCTTACTCCATTCAACTTGCAAGGAATTTGCTACACACTTCCTTTTGGAGGTCCAAAAGCTACACAACACTAATGTAGCTTTGGACTCGTCATAGGTTGGCAGCAATGAAATGACTCTTAGTATTTGGTAGGTTTAACTGGCTGCTTTAACACCACCTGTTCTCCAACCCCTTCTACTTATATACCACAATTTATTTTTCTACTAATGGCAAAATACACTGAAAAATAAATGGTGTGCTTTTCATCTACAGTTATTTCCTTGAAAAGATGGCCTTGGAAAAGAACCCTGAGTGGGTCTTTACCTATGAATCACTGTCTGCAAAGAATCTGTAGCTCCAACTGCTAATCCCAGTGTGTAAAGAGGACATATTCTGGCCTGTGTGCATTTGTATAGGCAGAGAAACGTTGACGTTTGCATCTGCCTTTGATTCAAGGGCAAAAAGAAGCAATATCACTTTACACAGACAGCAGACAGTTCCAAAGCCCTTTACATTTTGTATGATCATGGTTTTGAAAGATGACTCACTCAAGCTTGTCAAATTAGCCATTACATTTGCATAGATCTTATGGGAACTGTTCAACCTAGCACAGAAAGTTAAAAAACAACAGCACACCCAGAGAAAGCAAATTAAATGGGATTACTCTTTGCCTTTCATCCTTAATACTTCGGCTGTCTTTGTTTCCCATCAGAGAGGTAAAGGGACAGGTACACAAAGCAAGCAAAACAAGTCTCCCAAATATCTCCTCCTTTGGAGCACATTGGAGATTTGAAGACATTTTGGCAAACTTCATTTTACGTCACGTGTGTGTAATTAAATAGCAGCTTTCTGACAAAGAGGGGGAAGTTGGTTCAGGACACAAGCACACTGCCTGCCTGATCACTCAAACACTTGTACAGTATTCTTTATGCGTCCAAGCCGTAACATCAGGTCTTGGCGCCGTGACTCCAGGCTCTGCAATCAATCTATAAACTATCCTCCCCTGTGGATCCTAGCTTTCTGCCAAGGCTGAAGGGTTTGGGGCTTTTTAAAGCCAGATGTCTCTGTAATCCTTGATTCCCGTTAACCTCTTCACTCAAGCGTCTTTGGAATGATGAGAAAGGTTTTCCTAACAAGGATGACGAACTGACAAGAATTGGGCCACATGAAACACAGAAGCCGGGGGGGGGGAGGTGTGCCTTGCTGAGTTCTTTCACTCATGTTTGAACATTAACACATAGATCCAGATAAGTCAGTTCTTTGTGCAAATTCCTGAGTTACTGGCACCAAAAGATCCTTTTTGAAGTCATTTCTGCATCCACTGTGGTGTGAGAGATCCCAAGGAGCAGTCGCTTGCTGTAAGTGGCACGTTTGCATTGAGTTTCCTGGGATGAGGTAAGGCTGGATCTGGCTCTCCCAGTTGTCACTGCAAAGATTTCCAACGACTTTGCTGGAAATTAAGTCCAAGGTAGAGTGTGATGTTTAGCACAGCGGTTCTGTGTCATGCTATCTGTACGTCTTGTCATGCAAACCTTAACTATGAAGTCCGTGTATGAAACCTGTTTTAATTAGCTTCAGTTCCACTCTTGGAGAAACATGAGTCTCAGTACAAGACGTGGGCAGAAGAAACAGAACTTTTTCATCATGTCTTGGCATCTGTCTCTCTTTCTCTCTTATTCCCAATCTCAATAATTGTAACCTTTTTTTTCCACTTTTTTTTCATTTCAACCATGACTTGAAAAGATTAAAGCCTGACGTTACCACTTAGAAAAAGGGACCTCTTCCAACAGGGTGTCCTGCAGAATGCAAATGGGAAGGAGCAGTGAGTGACCAAAGCTTTCTGAAACAACAGCATTAATATGTGGTGATTGAATTGCACACCACCTTTTCACTGAGGATACCAGGGGCTGGATTCTCTCTCCCTCAGTCCTGCTTGTTAATACTTTCATCCATGACTAAACCTCAGAAGGAAAACTCGCAGAGCAAGACAGCAGGTGGAGGCTGCCCAACTTAAATTTTGTAACTTTCTTATTTAGTTAAAATCTTGGTCCATTTGAGACTTTTTATAGTATACATTCATATGTATTCATGTATCACTAATTTTTACGTCTTTTTAGTGGGGTTGCTTTGCTTAACCTGACACAGAACAAGGTTTGACTGGTTTATGGCAGAAAATCATGAGAAAAATGGACTCTGGAAGGGAGGAATCAGTTCTGGTAGAGAAGTGGAGAGAGGTGACCAAGTGGGTCCAGTGGCCAAAGAAGACTTGATCTACCTCAGATGGCTATTCCACTAGGGCAGTGATCAATCCATGACATGGCTCTACCAAAGACTTCTTGTGTGACCACCACTTGAAAAAAGCTTTCTGGAGTAGCTCTGGCAAGTTTAGTACGTGCGGTCTGAGATCTCACTGACCCTTACAGCAAATCTTTCTGCCAAGGATTGCTATCCAAGTAGCGAGTGCAGCAGGCATATAGCATTGAAAGCAGTTGATTCAAGGGCAATGCCTCTGTGTTAGCCCTTGGTGCAAAGTGATGGTGGTTAGTACTCCTCCAGCTATGTCAATGAGGGTCAAGTGTGAGCTATCATGCAGCCACAGGGCTGAGGAATGAATCTTAATTCCCTTCCTCTCATTCTGTCTTGAAGTCCTGGTGTTTAAAAGCTGTCCAGCTCCACAATGTATTTCCAGTTCCTCTCTAGGCTTGTCAGCACCACGACGGGTTACATGACTGAGCACTCCCCTCTGCAAGAGCCAGGAGGCAATCCTTTGTTTGCCACTGCTATAATTCGCACAAAAAACCTCTCTTGCTCATATCCAAATTTCTCCTGCTTAACAAACAGGGTGTCTTGTGCTCCAGGTTTACCTCTAACACCCTCTGGTTTTGCCTTAGCACTGGAGGGGCTCTCATCTGCCTCAGCCCCAGCAAAAATAGGAAGCAATGCAGAAGAGTCGATGAACAATGGCAGTGTTTCAGGAAGATATTGCTGCCTGGGCATTTGCACATTTAAGTATTTCCCCCCTTTACATTTACATACGTCATTTGATTTACATCTCTTCCTCTACCACAGATCTTCATTTTAGAGACAGCATTAATGAAGTTGTTCTTCTAGAAGGAAAAATAATATATGAACATATGCTAAAGAAATAGCTCCTGTGAGAGTAGGAAGATTCCTCAGGGAGAGGAAGAAGAACCATTTTTTGTAATTTCCTCTAAAAACAGGCAAAAACACTGACGACTCCCAGTGGCATATGGCTTTACTACAAAGGCAGAGTTTTATACTCACCTTGCCCTGGTACAGGTCAGGTTTACAGCGCTGCATGCTTTACACACCTCTGTGCTGCTGCACTGCACCTATTGCAGCCTTAGGTTCGCTTCACCAAACATCCCCTTTGCCCACCAGAACAGCCATCAGCCTAATTCATGTAGTCACGCTATTTAGACCTTGAACAATTTTTCTCAGCTATGGTTATGTACAAGGTCTAAATATTTTCCTTGCAAAGCACAAACACCCTTTCCCCTTCTGCTTACACACCCGCTTGAGGAGCTCACATGAGAATTTTTAATCAGCACCATATTTTGAGGACAGTCTCTTTCCTATTTCTTTTTTTAAATTTTTTTCAGAAAAACAAACAGTCTCTGGTACATGCTCACATTTTTATTGTCATGTTGCCATTGACACACAGAATCCTGACAAGCCAAGTTGTATTAATTTCCTTGATTGGCACCAAAAGTAAATTTACAGCTCGCATTTCATTTCCAGTCTGCTGTTCTGAATTTCAGCCCCTTCATGGAGTAGGTACAACCAGAAGAACTTGGCAGACTGTGTTTACTTAATGAAGACCGGGCTGCTTGACTTATCTGATACTTATTCTTCCGTTTGTTCTTATTTTCCCCCAAAAAGCTGAGATTACAGATCACCTGGGCTGAGTTAAAAAAAAAAAAAAAAAGACAAAAAACCGCTTCTCTTTTAGAAGAAGGGGTTTTTCTGTATTTCAAAGAAAACAGACATTGCAGAAACTGTGGGTTTCCTCAGACCCTGGAGATTGCGGCGACCTTTGAGATAGATTGTGGGCCACCAGAAGCTAAATATGCTTACTTTGGTTAGCTTGACGTGAGTTATGACTCTGGAATGCTGAGGTCCATGTTCTTGATATATTTAGGTATAACGAAGGGTTATAACATAAAATTAGATCAACAGATTGCTATCTGGCAAAATGAAGGCTGAGAAATGATACATGCCACAATGTAATGGAGTTACAGTCAAAACCTGGTAACTCATTTGCCCACAACTACAAAATCTGCAATTTCTTAAACTCATTTTCTCTAAAACCCTTCCTCACTTCCCAGTAGATCAATGCTGATTTGAAATAGCACAACCCAAACCAGCCATTGAGCCATGCAGGGTCTCAGTGCTGAGCCTGCTCTTCTGTCACGCTGTCGTGGCTGACCTCCAGTTGCTTCCACTTGTCATGACTGCATCCAGCTCATCATACTGGCATAAGGATAAAAGGCAAAAAATCCTCTTTAGTCACCCAATACACTGGAATATAAACTGGGAGTCTGGTGTTCCAGTAAGGTGTCCTAACGTTTAGACTCTAAATAACTGCTGGGATTACTCCACTGAAGATTTGTGAACATGAAAAAACCAATAATGAAGTTTTTCTTTGGTGTATTAAGGTGTTAGTGTGTATGAGTTCATACTGAAGCTCCGCTCGACTGGCTCTTGTTTGCATTTGGACTGTAACTAGCGTCCTCCATCACCTGTCCCAGGATGACCGCCATGGTCCCATGCTTCATTAGTAGCCAAATCTCAGCTGTAAAACTTGTTTCATTTTACAGCTACGGGAAGCAGAGATAGGAGTCAGCCTGAATCTGAGGGTGACCATGATTTAAAAAATCAGTGTCATGCTCATGCCCAACATCTTCTTGGGTTGAGCCCTAGCAGGAATACAAAATTTCCCTTGGATCTGGGAAGGTACTGAAGTTTTTCTGAACAGTTGTGACTGCAATATCTTTCCAAGGAACACCAATTCCGAACTTATATCTTAGAAATTAATGTGCTTACACACACTCCTGATCAGAAGTGTGCAGATGGGTGATCTAGTGCTTCATGTCAACAAATCACACTGTTGTTCTTAATTATGTTTTCATTATCCCGACACACACTACAAGCCTCAGACATGACCGCAGACATGCAGGTAGGGCAAGAATGCAGGGTAAAACTTTGGTCTTTATCTTCCTATTTTGTAATTCCACCATATTTCTTATTGTGTCATTTCCAGCATCTTCATGTTGGCAAAAATCCCCAAGAACAAAGCATAGAGTAGTGTTACAGCTGGGAATCTTTGTCCTCCTTTGTCAGAAGTTTTCATAGAGAAATTAATAAGGAAAATATCACATGGGGCATACAGAGGCATCCATCCTTCTTGAGCCATTCGTTTTTCAGCAGGAAGAAAGGGAAAAAAGACATCCAGCCTGAGTTCACCTTTCTGCCATACACAGATGGGTCTTTGAATGCGGCAAAGCCTGCTCACCATGCTCAGTTCTGGTGTTTGCCAGAACAAAATCAGATTTTGGCTTCTGAGCAAGAGAATGACAGGAATGGGGGGCAGAATTTCTTGTCACAGGCAGAGCTGTGCAACTCTGTTTGCTCTGGCACGCTGCCCTTTTATTTATATGAACTTGCAGCCGTTTTTCACTGTGTAGGACCATCCCCTAGAGAGGCTATTTCAGAAGGAAATCAGTCTAAACTTTGATGAAAACTGTCATGTTACCTCTCTCTCCTGATTTGCCTTGAGTATATGTGCCATATGAAAAATGCAGCCACCCACATAATGGTGAGAAGAAATCCATCCACGGATAATAAAACTGTTCAGCGATTTATTTTTTTACACTTCACATCTCTCCTGGTTGCCACCTACATAACCCAGGCAGCAGTGAAGCCATTTGCCAGCAAACAAGGCTGGGTCCACCTAATCAACCATTTCTGTAGCCATTTAGGCTCCCGGTTTGGCTGGAAAACAAGTTTTCAACAAGTTCACTACGCAGAACTACAGCACAGCAGCCATAAATGCGTGCTTGGTGCTGTGACCATCTGCTGAAGGTCACTGAACAATAGCTATTTTCAGGAAAATGTTTAGCTTCTTATTGGTAATACCCCTAATCAAAGCCAAGCCAATAGGGAGATCATATGTTGGTTGGTGGGTGGCCTTGATGATTTTACCATAAAAGTAATTCCAAAAATACACATATCAGGCGCTCCAGCTAATTCTGTAGCTTGATTTGTCATGTATGAACCGATATAGTAAGCAGGCAGTTATTAGTGGTAGAGCAGCAGCATTAAAGCTACTAAAATTGTCTTGGCACAAATGGCAGTGCGGTGCCCTTGTTTCAAGTCACACGGGAAGTTCCATTTTTATGCTGTTTCTAACATTGCCTCCTCTCGGAGAGAAAGCCAAGGAGCCAGCATGTGCTATAGGTTCATAGAATGTTACCCAGAGTCCTTTCCCCCACATTATATGGTCACCCCCCCTCATTGCAGGGATGATATTGTGATGTAGAGAAGCTTTTTCTACAGCTTTCCTGAATCTTTGGAACTTTATGGAAAATTTTGAGGTTCACAGACTTTAAGGACCATCTTGTGAATGTTGTGGGAAGTCCCCACGGGGACCCAGGCACGAAGGGCGATCATGACTTGTAGGATAGCATCTCATCCTGCTCCCAATTGGCTCTCCCATGCCTACTTTCTTCCTCCGCTTTGATCTTTTAATATTTCCAAATTTTTCTTTCCCTTATCACATTGTTTCCTTAGCCTGTCACTGGCCTGGTCCCCATATATTAGGAAAAATTAGGATACTTATTTATCGAAGACCGTTTTATGAACCTGACAAACACAGTAGCTGAGAAAAGAGCAAGAACATAATGAAATATAAAAGAGTTTATCTTCATTATTTAAGAACATGCTGAACCAAGGCTCCTAGTGCTGAGAAGAGGTATGAAATCACTGTGATATAAATTTGGCTCCACTATCTGCAAAGGCTCATCCCAAACCAACCCATAAAAGAAACCTTAAATGGGAGGTGAATCCTAAAATACACTTCTTTTTCAGTATTATTAAGCAAGATACCTGACTATCATGATTCACAGGGTGATAAGGTGCTGCAACACACCATACACACAAATATGGGGTCAAAACCTAGTTGTTACCAGCTATTAACAGAGCATGGTGGGCTGTCTCTCATTGCAGAGAGGTTTCAGAGATGAAGCAGCCCTCCAAAACTGCTGCTTCTATCTTCCTGTCCTGGTATTTCAAAGTTACAGCTCTCCATCACATACTTTTATAGGGAGCCCAAACGATGGCCCAGAGCCCTGTGTGTCCCCGGGACGAGGCAGCTGGCCGCTGCTGGGTCACCGGAGGAGCTGCGCAATCCCCCTCGGAGCAGGACGGGAACCCCACAGGCTTGTGCTGACCTTGGGGCACGCAGTGACATTAGCAGATAGCAGGGCTTAAGCACAAATCCAGAAAGTACTGTTTTGTTCACACCGTGTGCTACTCGTTGCCACAGGATATCAGAGAGTAGACATGGCTTGAAAAAGAGTTTAGAGGAATCCCTGTGGGACATATCCATCAGTGACCATGAATAGCAATGACACACATGCAGTCTCCAGATGAGGAAATCCCTGCACTAGTACTAGCCATAAACTGCGAGAATATTCAAAACACTACTCTTAGTTTTCCTTTTTGTTGTGATATTTCCCTTAGTGCCTGTTACCGGTTCTGTCAGAGGAAGATAACGTGATCCTGTGTGGCCATTCTTACGTCTTTGCACATGGCCAAATGCTTTGAGCCCTAAATTTGCTGTCGTGGATAGTGGAAAGAAGGTTTAGGGCTAGAGGCATTGGGGAATGCAGTGTGTGCGCAGAGTATCTCCCGCTGTACCTGAGCACGGCTGCATCTCAACCACCTCAAGAAGCGCATCAAATAAGCACGTGCATTCTTCAATTCCAAGAAAATTGTTTTCCTTCACCTGAAAGGAGTTAAAAATGCTTTGCTCTTCCCTTATCATTCAAGTAATACAAAAAGACCTTCAATGCTGTGAGCAGCCATTCATTTTAGAACAAATGAAGGGGGAAAAGGATGTTGCACTGGGCTTCAAGTAACCTCTGTAAGTAGGAAATGCGCCAAGTAACCCCTGGAAGCAAGAGATGTTTTTAATGCTTGTAGCTGTGCTGTGCATCAAATGCACCAGGTATCTCTTGCTCATATAGCGTCTTCACCTCCAGTTTTGCTTTCAGTCGCAAGGTAACCTCAGTACTGCAGTTTTCCTTTTATTTCCTGACATTTTGCCATAGTAAAAGCTGTGGGGATATTACAAATACCGACCTAATGTTTAATGAGGCAGTTGGCTGGCTTAAAGGGATATATGTGTATGCATGTGTGTATGTGTATACATATATTTTGTTGAAGGTATACCATTCTGATTCTGAAAGGCAAGGTACTTGAGGCACATGCATGTGCACAGAGACAATGCTCTCATTTTTCTTCTGAGATACGTTTTGCTGTCATTTGTGTAACCTTTCTTTTCAGTTTGTTAATCAATTATACTTCAGGCTTCATCAGAGGGGTCTAAAGTATAACAGCAGCCGCTATTGTTACAAGGCAAAGAACAAATTGATTGATGGTGGGTAATCAAAGTAATATAGAGACTTGGCATAGGTAGTATTTACTTTACATCTGTCACTTAAGACATTTTACTGCCAATCAGTGCCTTCAGAAGGCTGGCTGGAACAATAGAGGTCTTTTTACTTAATTCCTCCTATTGACTAGGGCTTATACTGACAAAGTTCACTTGCTATGTAATCCTCAAGGCATGCACTCACTGCTGCAGCCAAGTTTTTAGATATATATCCCCCTGTGTCAATGAATAGGAAAAAAAGCAGCTCTTCGGAGCCAAAGCATTGAAGGTGGTCCCTGAAACACAGCCCGTGACAGTGTACAATTGGCGTTGTCCGCTTTGGAGGTGTCAAAGTGATAGGAGCGCTTACAGGAACTCTCCCTGCAGCTGCTGGAGATGTGAAAGGCCTTTGATGGTTCACTGGTGACCACTGTTTGCAGGTCAAGTCTGGCCAGGAAGATCCTATGCAATAACAAATGTGAGGGGCGTTGGTGGGAAGCAGGAGGAGGGGTTCGTTTTTCTCCATTTTGCTCTATTTTTTTTTTTTCTTTCCTTTTTCTTTCTTGTTGGTCCTGCTTGCTGCGGAGACTGGTATTTACAAGATGACTCAGAAAAGCCACAGACCAGGATTGGTGTGGGGGAGCAAGAAAACTATGAAAAACACCTTGTGCTCTTTCTCCACTACTGGGTCCTCTGTGTTGTTGTTAGATGCCCCATGCCAAGAGCAGAGGGGTGCCCACCACAGCCGTGTCATCTCAGGCATCATCACGCAGGGGGGACAGAAGCTGCTTTTGCCCTTTAAGGTGAGGTGTGCAGTAAGAACAGGAAAGGATGAAAACATCCCTTTCAGATGGAAATCCTTTGTACCTACAGCGTATTCAGCTTTCAGACACACGATTCCCTGACCTGGAAAATGAGGACACCTGAATTAGAGAGTGTTTTGGGATGATGGGGCTGCAAGGCAAGATCCATTCCTGTTTACAGGCCAGCTGGGTGCCTGGTCAAAGTCCACAGGAATTCAATGGAAAGGCTCTTTTAAACAGAGTTTTAGGGACATCACCCTGAAAAGCTCCTACAGATAACTGAATTTAGCTTATTCTCCAAAATATCAGAACAAATGCACTTTTGGAGCGTTTACTGCCCTGACAGACACAATCCTCTTCCACTCCACCTTAAAGAACATACTTTTTTTTGTTTTTCTTCACACCCCCACTTGACATCCATCCACAGGGATTTAGTGCCCATTTTGCCTGTAGCTGGTGCTGACACAGTTTCCCGGTGCTCTTGGCACTTCAATCCTGTGGTGGTTCAACTTCTGGGTTAAACACCATGTGAGAGCCTCTTGGCCACAGGCTTTGCAGCTCCTTCTCTCGCACAGCAAAATCAGATCTCTGCCTTCCTTAAAACACACACTAAGTTGCTATAGCCCACTTCTGCTGAGGACTTATCAGCCAGATTGCGTTTTAGTACCTATTAGATTCAATCAAAGAAGCCAAAGAATTTTCATGTATTAAGCACCAAGGAGCCAGCCTTGCTGTTCCAGAGTTTCTCCTACTGGCAGTTTTCTGTCTCACAAATGGCATTTTTTTCTGCATGTACCATCTTGACTCACAACAAATATCCTTAAGAGAGTTGAAAGCAAAGCACCAGTGGGGCTTCCTGGGTTTGAAGACCCTCTGCTCCAAAGAGATTTTCTTTTTTTTCTTTAAGGGTGGTGGGGAAGAAGAAAAAAAATATCCTGGGTCTCTGCCAAAATAACTAGCTAACTTCCAAGACATGTCCGTCAGTAACTCGCTCTGGAATTTCCTTTGCATGTACTGGAGGGTTCAATTTTTCCATAAAACCCAGTATTACGTAAGGGGCACTGACAAATCTTTCCAGTTGGACCCTGAGATTGCAAACGCGTTTGTGGAGGATGGACAAGAGATAACTCAGGTTCCCAAATCACTGGAGTCACCCTGGAGCCAGTGCAAATTTGCAGCTCTACTACTTCATGAATCAAAAAGTACCAGAATTAACGGCCTGAGATTTAACCAGTCCGCTTTAGATTGCAGTAGAGATAAACAGGAAGCTATTGTACTTAAGTGTCGTTAGTGTGCAAATGACAACACAGTGTGATCACAGCACTCAGCTCCGGCAGCTCTCACCCAGCACCTGGAGCTCAGGAACACATTTGCAAAACGAACGTGATTGTTCTGAAATGTCCCCGAATATTGCATATCTGTGTACAGCAGGGATTTCAGTGTCAGCACATTTTTCAGCTTTCACTGAGGGCTTGGAATGGCAGAGGGTGTTTCAAGGTCAAGGCTGGGAGACATTGGCAGAGCTCTGCGTGGGAAAGCTTGACATTGCGATATGTCTGGCTGTAACCATTGCAGTCAGACTGACCTCCTCAGGAACCAAATTCATCTTGTAATTAAACAGGGGAAAGTAAAAGTAAACTGGCATCTAAGTTTGTAGCTCAGGAAAAAGTCCAACATGTAATCACATATGCGTATATATAGACACACATGCCATCTCTTCTGTAAAGCCACACATACATGAGCATCAATATGGTTTGCAGAAACAGAAGTGATACATGAAGGTTAGAAATAGTAGGCTATCTGTCCATGATCTTTGCTCCCTTTCTCAAATAAGTAGCTGAAAGGCCTGAAAGACCTGAGTTGAAGGCCATTTTGGAAATATTCCTTAAAGACATGGGCAGAAACATTCACTAGTGCATTGCTTACTTGCAGCTGATGCCTCTAACGTAGCTCGAGGTGGTTTGCAGCAATGCACCGCAGCACCCGGGCGTATGTTAGCTGTATCTGTCATTCGTAAAATGCATTTGTTGCTTACCGCCTCCATGGCCCGCTTACTCCTTGCGTGCTTTGCTGGGAGTCCCTCAAGTCTTGCAATCCCACCACACCTCCAAGAGAAGCCTGGTGGAGATCTCATATGGGAGCTACGGACCTGGTGGGGGCCGCACCGCTGGGGTCGGAATGGCCCAGCTCGCTGCCATCAGCTCACCATGCACTGGGCAGCAGTCCTGCAAACTAAACAGAAAGGAAATAAGAGTGTGCTCGAAAAAGTGCAGGGCAGCTGAAGAAGCTGCTCAGGCTCCTGCCACTACCCCAGTCTGCCTCAGGCACTGTCTGCGGGCAGCACCCGGTGGGTTAAAAAAGAAATGTGAGCAAAATACTGGCACAAAATAGGTTTTCATCATCCCTAGGTTACGGTGCCCAAACATGGGCTCTTGTGTCTCACAGGCAGAGCTGTGAGTCAGGACACCCTGCAGTTCCCACTTCCCAAAGCATCAGGCTCAGAGCTGGTGTGTAATTTATCCCAACAAAGGAAATCATGCAGAAAATGATCGATTCCCTCCATGTCCCTGGGTTGAACACATTCCCTGGGCCCAGCACCAGGGATATTGCTCATGCAAGCTCAGTCTGAGCTCTGGCTGCCACAAACCCTACTGACCCTGGAGACTTCACACCACCCTTGGAGAAAGTCTCCCGTCCCCTCTTCACCAGGTACCATCACCTGGAGGGATGCTACGCTAGCTGGCAGCTGCTGGGGCTGCCAGGCTCACCCATGACGCAAAACGTGCTTTAATCTGCAAACCCATCTGAGATGCCTGCAATACTCTCCAGGATTTCCAACATCAGCCCGGGGTGAGCAAGTAAATCGTGTAGATAGGGAGCTATTTTGCTATGCCGGCGACCTTTCCATGTCTCCACGCTTGCTTCCAGCGAGTTCAAGGGAAGGAAAGGGTGAAGCTGCACTGCTGATAGGTAAAAGGTAAAAGTTCACAAGTCCACGGCGCACACATGCCGAATACTTCATGGACTGAGAGGGATACGGTTTCAGATCGCACCACTGGAATGCAGCCGCGACTGCAAGGGCTCGGAGCAGGAGGGATGAGGGGGTGACAGAGCCGGGGATTCACACAAGCGCGTTGCACCCACAGGAGACGAGGGAAAATAAAGGAGAGAAAGGAGACTGCTGGAGTGGGGTAATGCGGTTCTGGTAGGTTCCCCCAGAGGGAGGGGAAAGGGAGCGCAGGGGAATGTTGCAGGCTACCCTTGCTCCAGCTCACACTCAAGTTCTGGTAGTTTTATTGATCCCAGAGGGAACAGGCTTGAACCTTTCCTGCCTGAATCTACCTGGAAGTCATGTCCAAATACCTGGCCCTTGTAGGCTGCTTAGCCAGCTGATTCTAGTTAAAAATTCAATAGCCATTTCTTCCCTCTGAATAAATAATAGTAATTCATATGGTCATAAATGATCATTTTCTTCCTAAGAAAGCTCTCGTTGATATTCAGCCACTGGTTGTCAAACAGAGGCTTGTTTCCTTTCCTGTTAATAAGTACCGTCTCTTTTTTTAACCAGACTTTTTGGAGCATTACATCACCGTGCACAAAGTTATGTCAAGGCTGGATGGAGATAATTCACATCCTGTCAGGTCTGACATAAGAGAGTGGGCTACCTTCCAGCAGGGTAAAATATGAAAGGGAAAGTAAAATGGGTCTATTCTAGTGTAAATGAGGGCTAGTGAATACCGGACATACGGTTGTGGGAGGTAATTGAGGAAGAAGGTTACGTGTTTAACTTCTGCTCGCTTTCTGCTCCCCTTCACCTCCACTGATCACGCCTTAAAAGCTTCATGTCATGACCATTTGCCATCTAAATACCTACACTGAGTTACAAGTCACATTATTACTCATTGCTTGTTGAATATATTTGGATTCTGTTTTGCCACTTCATCGCAAAATGGGAGGACAAGGTAAAACTGACCTAAAAAGGAGCAGAGCCAAAAGTTGTGACCCAGAAATGGCAAAATGAAAACGTTTGGTCAGAAGGAACATTTCCTCAATGCTCTGCAGCCATTGCAGCTCCCCAGCTCCCCGAGCTATGCAAGGTGGTGTTTTGTCGTCCTCACCACTTGGAAGCTTTTTTAATTTTTAATTTGAGCCTGGCTTGCTGTAATGCAATCCCATTTCTTCCTGTCCCATCAACCCAAGGATATAGAGAAGGTCCCACTCCATCCTCTCCGCTGCAGTTTTTAGGTACTCAGATTTAAAGCACTGCTAGTATGGAAAACAGACTGCTTATAGTCCCATTTCAATTAATAACTACTGATTTAACCAGCTTCAGGATGAAGCCAAAGCCTGAAATTTGCTTTTAATCCCCACTTACCAGAAAAAGGTAACCAGAAACTCTAATTTCAGATTCTGTTGACCATGTTTTCCCCTCTGAGCTCTGCTCTGCGATTAAAGAACAAACCTAAAAATCACACTTTATAAAAGCGACCATAACTTTGCACCAGGACAGTTTTAAATACAAGCTGTGGTTTCTTGAAACAAAACTCATTTCTGGAGATATGTCATTGCTATTTAGGGAGTGGGATTTCTGTTCTGATCTTCCCTGAGATCTCTACTGTATCAGTGTAAAATCAGTGAAAACTTAAACATGGGAGCAGATTTACTCTGAATTTACTCTAAGCAAGGGAGAATCCATATTGCACACAAATCTCAACTATAGCTGGCTATTCAAAATAAATTTACTAAATGCTTTAGTACTTCACATTCGGCCCCAGATTACTACTAAGTGACAAATTCCAAGTGCATCTGAAACAGGAGCAGCTTTAAAATGAAAAATCTTGCATGTAATTTCTATTTCATGTTTGCACTACAAACACTTCAAAGTCCTTCACATCCTTTTGGTTTCTGATTTTTAATGAAGCTATCATAAACCCACAGCAAATTTAGTTCAAGGAATTCCAATAAAGCCTTTTAAAAAAGAAAAAAGCTCCCAACAAATGATATCTGAAATGACAAGTGTGTTATTACAATCAAATGCAGGCTGACTAATATTTATTTGGGGTTAGGGGAAAATGGAGTTTAATTCATGACAGCTAATTTTTTTTTTTTGTAAGAATAAGGATTATTTACCTGTCTGAATCAAATTATGGTTTTTTGAATCTGAACACTTAAGGATGAGGGAACAGCAAAACACAACTGAGAATGGTTATCCTGCCATTTTAACACAAAACCAGTTACAGAGTGCCATGTATTTAAGAGTAAAAGCAAGACTATGCCACAATTGCTTGTACAGAAATGCGCAGAATTAAGTGGAGGTGGCTGAAACATGTTTTTGTGTGTGCAGCACATAGGGGTTTTTCCACTGTGGAACATTTCAGTACCTTATTTCTGGAACTTTATTACTGCTCGAATTTAATTTGCTGTTTAATTTGACAAAATTACAAGTTCCTCCCAACCCCCTAAGATGTCTTTTCTTTGAAACTGTAAATGCCTCATTATGAAGCCTTCAGTTTCACAATGCACTCTTAAAATAAATGGAACCCATATTTCCACAGCCAAGGAGTGGTGTTGAAAATGAATGAAGATTTCTTGCAGAAGAGTAGGTGTCTGTTCTTGTACCAAAAAACAAATAGGCTCCATGTCTGATGATTTTGCTGTTTACCACCACAGGCTCACTCTCTGCTATGCATTGATACGCTCATTAAGATAATCCTTTTTATAATGATTAAGCTTTCACACCTGCAGTGCTAGGGTACATCCTCACACAGCAAACATTAATTTTTCACTAATGGTACAGAAAATATCCATCTCCCTTATTCTGTCTATTCAGAGATGCTCAGCTGTGAGCCATCATAAACTATTCCTAGAAATGCTATTTGCAGAAAATGCTGCTTTGGCCACGAAAGCAAAAGTATCAGAAGTATTAATGACTGGTAAAAAAAAAAAAAATCTTTCCAAGAAATATCCATGTCCTAAACAGGATACAGGACCATCATCTCCTTGCACTGACAATGGGCAATACTTCGTTCCAAACCTACTAAGGGAGGTGTGAACCAATCTCCTGCTCCAAACAGGGGTATGGGGGACCCATAAGCCAATATGTCGTGTGTGACCACAATTAACATTGCTGATGCTGTTACCATTGTTAATACTGTGCCTGCAGTTATTGTGCAGGAAGCCTTTTTTTTTCCTCAAAAACAGGAAGGAAAAAAAAGTGTGTTACGGAGGTGGTCTTAATCAGGTAAAATACAGTCTTTGCTGGTGCTCACTGCTTGGGAATGTGCTCAGGTCTGCTTTCGTTTTTAGGCTGCATCACTGACCTCTGGATGCACACGGGGTGGTCTGCCACCCGGTGCGGTGCTCAGAGACCTTCTCCTGACACTTTCTTCCTTATTTCAGCGCCTCTTGTTTGGGTCTCGATGGATGTGATACAGCTAGAAGTAGAGCCTGGGAGTTCATGGAGGGATTTTCCACTGGTCCCCAGATGCTTCTTCCAATTAAATGATCTGCAGCTTCTAAAACTGCCGGTGGATTTACGCAGCATTAAATTACGCTGGGGGTGGATAATTTAAAAATTTGAGGTAGGAAGCGTAAATCTGTAATGGCAAAAATGCAAAAAGGAAAACACTACAGCACCTGCTCTGGAAATTATTATTTAAGTAAAGAGCTATATACCTTAAAAACTATGCTGCTTTTAATAGCTAATCCACCAGTATCCTTCCAGTGGGATTTACCACAGTTCACCAGCAGATAAAAAATAAAGTGATCCCAACTGGCATCTGGATCCCTTGCGTCAAGTGGAAGCCCGTTGTCATTATAAGAAACAATGAGAAGAAAGATTTCATTTTGTTTAGCAAAAGCCCAGCGTAAGATCATTGCCCTGGGGGAGTTATTTGGTTTTAGACATTCATAAAAAATTAGAATGAGTGGTAAGATCACTTATTTATACCTTTCTTCCCTCCCCTAAATGACTGTAAAAACCTCAAACCCATATTTTACGCCCTCAGAAATGAATCTGCAACAGGTTCATAGGTCAGTCTGCTAGATTTGAGGTGATTTTTTGAACTTTGAACAAGTTACAAATACTTCCTAGAACAGCAAATGCAATAAATATCTCAGCAGAAGAAATTTCTTTGACTTCTTTCCCTGGATTTCATCCAGGGATGAAAGTGGGGCCAGAGCCGTTACATGTTGAAGAGGAATTAAAAAAGTCAGCTTCGAGAACCTCAGCAGAAAGCTCATTTCAGGCTTCGTGTGAGTTTTTGATGAACATTTACAGTGTCTTGAACCATTTTACTCATTCCTACTAAATACAGGTTGCATCTGTTAAGTCAGTCAGTGAGGAGCCATCGTAAATGTGAAAACCAGAAAAGCCTCTGCAGAAGGTTGAAACCCATTTCTCCTTATTTATCATTTTAGGTGAAATTAAAGCTTGTTTTCCTTCTGTCTGGAAATGTCACTTACAAGATCTTCTAAATCCTCCGTCCTTAGCACTCTGAGTTTCCATTTGATTGGAAATTTGTCTCCAAACTCAGTGGGGTGGGCTGGTAGGCAATCACCAGCGAGCTTGTCTCCCGTGACAGATAGCCCTTTTACAGGCAATGGATTTATACCCTGTATTTATGAATAACGAAAGCGAGAATAATGATGAAGGGGGAGTAACATATTTTCCTTGACGTACTTTGTCACCCAGAGCTGTTAGAGCTCTAAGCAGTCAGATTTGTTTAGGCCTGCAAAGTGAGTGATGTGCCCTTTTCTCTGAGGTAAAGAGATATTTGTAGTGGCATGAAGCGAGCTGGGAACATTTCTTGTGAGACCGCCCAAAGGAAATAGTAGCATCCACAACTGGCTTTTTGTATAGAAGACTATATTAAAGAAAAAAGAAGAACACATATAATCTAAAACTATATTTGTAAAATAAAGGGGGGGGGGGGGGGGGGGGGGGGAAGGCAAGACGACATACTTCAACCCTTGTTGAAACGCCTGAAAAGTTTCCCTGTAACACTAAATGATCTAAGTCATGTCTCCAAAGAGCAGCTCATCATTTCTCAGACAACAGCAGGAATTTGTGGCTGACCTCCTGAGGGAAATGGTCAACTTTCTCCATCTTCCCTCTCTATGCCAATGTTTGGCTTTAATTTATGTTGGTCAGTTGAAAATGGAAAGTTCAGTACCAAAGCTGAACTGGGGGAAAAATACAGCATGAGAAAGGATTTGTTTGTGGAATATGTTTCAAAAGCACTCTGGTTTTACACAGACCATTTCCGTATGCCTTCCAGCCTGTTTATCACCCCAGCATCATGCAATCTGAGTGCGCTACCCAGATGGAGAAATGAAAGGCTTCAGTAATTGAGGTCAGTTGTCGTTACTGCTAACTGTTTGCAAAGGGTTTTTTACAAGCTGTCAGGCCACCTCCATCTGGTAAGAAGCTCCACATCTCTTCTAACCACTGCAGTGTGTTTTCTTTCAAAATATCATAGAGGAAACATATTGCACCGAGAAAGATATAAGCAATTTTCAGTGAGAGCTGGGTGCCTTGACTCTGTGACACACATTGGTATCTCAGCTGTAACTCGCTTGTAGATTTGCCTGTTAAAAAACACCCAAAAGTAACACGTGCCGGGTACATACCTCAGAAATGAAGCCAAAGAAAATAAGGTGCACGGAGATGAGAGCGCCCAAAAAAATGACGTAGCAGAAATTTGTATTCCAGGTTATGAGAAGTGGAGTGAGGGAGAGACGGCCCATTTGGTTTGTTGACCCTGGTTCGGCAGGATGTGTGTGTGGGGTGACCCCAGTTGCACATCTCCTGCCTGCACTGAAGGAAGATCCGAGGGACAGCAGGGACCTGCTACAAAGCTGCATCCATGAGGTCTCTAGAAAAGCATTGAGGATTTACTACTCCAGGAAGACACATCTGTTTATACCTTTACAGGGCTGGTATTTAATTGCAGAGCAGGTGGGCATTATTTTCAGGTGGGCTGAACATGCCCAACTTCACAGCCACCTACAAGCAAGCCTTCAGCTGTGACCTCTTTAAAAGTTCCCCTAAAGAAAATAGAAGTCTCCAAAAAGCATCCAGCAGCTGATCAAGCAAGCAATCTGAAGTGCAAAGCTGATTGTCAAGATTGGCAGCTAAAGGGTAGTGTCACTGGAAGAATTACTGTGACACTATTTGCCAGACAGCACAAAGTACAGATTTTGTAGAAGACATTTTTGGAGAAAGATTTAAGAGTTGTGCCCTGGCACAGTTCGGGACAAGTCTCCATCTTATGTATATTCATTACCTTTGCAATTCCTTTTCTATTTGTTTTTCTGGTAAGGAGCCTTAATCAACAACCTGTGTGATGTTTTTATCATTTCCAAGAGGTATTTTGGCAACTACAAGGAGAAACAGCTTACAAACTGGGAACACAGCAAATGTACCCTAGATTTGCTCCAGAACAAGGTATATACAGGCATGGTACATGTAAATGCAATTTAAAATCAGTTTAAAATAATATCTAACCCAAGATAATCCCTTGAATGGTGTTATTTTACCCACCCTAGGAGAGACTGTATTGTCATTAAAAGCTTCCTTTCAGCAGATTGCACCCTTCCCACCTTCAGATCGTAACGAATAATCCCAAACTGTGTAAACCCTAATAGCTAAGAGGCTGGGCTCTCTGTTTGCTTTCTACTCGTTTGTTTTTTTCCTCTTCCTCTGAATCCCAGACAGATCGTGCTGTCTCATGCTTTTCCACACCCAGGACATTGGAAAGAGATTACTTAATAGCTCAGCTCTTGCCAGCAGCTCTCGACAACGTGGGACACGATCTCACTTGCTGGGCTTCCACCCAAAATTGCCACTACATGACACCTTTCTGGACTTTCTCAGTGATTTGGAAACACCTGACTCTCCCTGCAATGCACACCTGGATGAGGCACAACTGATGGAGGGTCAACCCAGGCAAGGGAAAATCAGAGATGTTGGAAAGATCTCAGAGCATTGGCCAAATATGTAACCCTACCCTCAATTGTCATGCCTGTCCAACAATGGTGGGCTCCATCAGACATGAGTTTCAGCTCTTCTCCTGTATAATCAACCATGCACACAAGCTCCAAATATATCAAAGTCATACACCTTTAACCCCTCAGGTTTGCTTAATGCAAATCGCTTTTCCTAGGAAAGAGTCTCTAATTACTCAGAAGAAGTTGCTCATGTTTCTGAGGAAGACCAATGAGAGGACAATCCTCCACATACTGTACCTCCTTCTCCATCTCTCTCAAACTCCTGACCTCAGCTGAAGCAGAGCAGATCCTTGCAGTCCTGCAAACCATGAGGCTTAGTTAGTGATGGAATGCAGCTCTCAGATTTTTGGGACCAGATCTTTTCCCCTGGAACAACATATATACGCAGACTGCTGAGAACGGCAGCGTTTTCCCAGCCATAGGTATGCCGAGAGTGGGCAGAGATTGTTCACGTAGCACAGGGCATCTGTGCATTGTCTTTAACAGCCCTCCCAGTAGCAAACTGGGGTCTGTATATGAAATATAGTATTTTCACACATCTAGTGAATGCCACAATAAAAAAAGGAATTGGTGCAGTTTACGACTGGGCCTCATGCTGAGTCCAATTAAACCTACTGTTTCCAATCAGGTTTAATGTGAGGATAAAGTGAATGCTCCCTGCGATTTGGAGGAGGATAATTTGTCAGTAATAATAAGTGTAGACAAACAGGATGTTCCGCAGTGCAGGGGCCTGATTAAAACCAAATGTATTTCCAGGGATCATCTCGAAACTCCTGGCAGCCAACGCGGTCAGCATTGCTTGCAACTTGCAGCATTTCTTTTGCAAAGGCTTTCAGCTTTTGCAATTCTTCCTAAATCCCATGGAAAAAAAATAGGAACCAGGCCATTGGGTCACCCAAGAGCCATCTCTGTGCGTTATTGTCATTTTTGAGGGTTTTTTTTCAGAGCATGTTTCAGCATTATAACCTGTCAATGCAAGGACATCCTAACAGGAAAAGGAAAAAGTCTTAGATTTTCAGCCTGGCCCTATCCTACTTCCTGACAAGAGTCTGTCTAGCTGGACTTAACATTGGCAAAAATACATTTCCTGATCAAAATGGGGTTTCCTACAAAAGGTGAATTCTTTCTTGAGGAACTTTACCATAGAAACAAAATTGGCAGTCATCAGACCACGGTCCAAAAAGTCACTTCAGTTTTGTGGGAGTTTATTGAAAAGAAACAAAGAAAGTTTCAAACTATCCCAGGCTTCGGGTTTTAAATTAGACTCGAGATCATTCTAATAACCTTCTTCCTTAGGGGATGGAGAGGGTGAATTTCCTAAGAAGGATTTTCTCACTTCTTGGCCAGATGGGAGACTCAGTAACTCAATGCTTGTTAGTTAAGTTATAGTCCCTGAGAAATCAGTGGTTACCTGTTGCTGGAGAACTGCTTTTGTTCATTAGAGACGAACCAGCCTGAGGTCAATGTGCAGAGCAGTTAACATACTAGCAAACCACTAATTAACCTAACACAGAAGCAGGAGCCCGTTTCCAAAATGTGTCTCTAATTCACCATCACTCAGTGTTTACAGCAGTACAATGGATCGTGTGTGAAGCGGGGGCTGTGGCGAGGACCCGCTCTGAGGGGATCCCACTGGGGGACCATTTCTACAAGTCTGCAGAAGTCTGGATTAGGGATGGGGAAAATCACCAATGTAAATGAAAAACTGGATGTTATGTCCTGCAAACATTTGGCCTATTGCCCAGGAGGGCCAATGCCCCCTAAGGTGCCAGCCCTTCCAGCTCTAGGTCTCTGCCTTGTTCAGATTTACCCGTTTGCCTTCAGGATGATTCTGGCTTAATAGAAAGTTACTGTCTACACCCCCTCTCTCCATCTGTCCCAGAGGCACTTGCTTTTTTCAACAGATCATGGAAAACACTGAAATGCTCAAAACTTAAAATTTTTTGGAGGTCTCTATGTATGACCAATGCTTTGGTGATGTAAGCAGAGCTTCATTCCCAGAAACCTGCCATACTTCCTTGCATCTCATCCCCTAATGAATTCTTCTCCTTTTCCTTCTATAAACTTCAAATACTTCCTTTATGTGCCATTTCTGAATTTCTGCAGCCACAGTCTTCTTAGGAGGGTCTGTTGAGCTCCTTTTTGTGCCCCCGGGACCAAAAGCTACCACGGCTGCTCCAGCAGCTCAGTATCACGTGTCTTGTATATATTAAAAAAACCCCAAAAAACTATTCTAGACTATAAAAAGGGATATAACCCCGTAATTTGAGTCCCAAACATTCTTATGGATGAGCTCCCATCGAAAAGAAAGAATACATAGGAAAACATGGAAGTTTTAAAGTCCCAGAACAGCCTTTGGATGGGATTTTGAGGCATCTCCCTGGTGAGGGTGCCTTGCAGAAGAAAGGCTGGTCAGGCACTGAGGGGCTGAACAGCAAGGGTGAGCTGGGAAGAAGATAGTGACAGCCCTCCACGCTCCTCTCATCTGTAAATTCAGGTGGGATTACAAAGCTACGGACATTTTTCTTTGGATAAAGCAGCACTGTTGAAGCTGCCGTACAGGGACCTGAGCAAAACATTTAGGAGATAAATGCAAAAATACAGAGCCCTGGCTTATTTCAGTCCCAAAGTGCACAGAAAACTTTCTTCTTCCTCGCAGCCTGGAAAAAATGCAGGTGAATTCACAGGATTCTTCCCCAGAACACACTTCTCAGGTCTTTACCTGCATAGAGTCTGTTTTGAGAGGCCTGACAGAAATCAATCTTTGGGAAGAAGATACTTTGAGGCAGCTGGAGATTTGCATGTCTCCAGCTAGGAAAAATGTATTTTCAAAAAGAAGACTAGGATTGGCGACAGGAAAATAGCACCAGTAAAGAAGACCCATTCTGGGTGGGAGTATTTCCTTTGAGGGAAACAAAAAGGCCCACAAAAAGAAATGCCAGTCTGACACAGGCACCCATGCCTCTCCTTTTCTTGATGAGAAGCGACAACTCCAAAGACATACTTTCAGATGGCAGCAACTTCTCTGAAAACCGCATGATGTATCTTAGCCAAGCTGCCCCAGACAAATAAATGGTTTGATTTAATTTAGAGCCACATCTTGTTCCCAGGGAAGGGTAATTGGATCCATGGCAAAGAGCTGGGAAGGGGGCCTGAGATGAAACAAAGGAGGCAACTCTGCTGCATGGGATGCTTGTTTTCTCCAGTGGAAATCCTTTACGGAACAAAACCCCTTCTCCTCAGTTTCACTGACCTAATTTCCTGCCACTGTTCCTTCTCTCCTCATAATGGGTAAGGGTGTTGGTTTTCTCCTCCCTCAATTAAATAAACAAAGTATAACATTAATATGAATGTTTAATGCAAAAAGCCTGCAGAAGGGGGGACTGGATTGATTGGGACTGGAGACCTTTGCAAACACGAGGTTATGTGGTTATGTTACGATTGTTTCCACCACTACTGTCCTGTAACTTCCAAGCGTGGTGCATCTAACTATTCTGAGAGCCTCCCTCAAGTTATAGCTGCCAGGCAGCACTGGGGAGCTGGGAAAAAGGATGAGCTGCTCCTGTCTTGCCTCCTTCCTTCTCTAGCTCACAGACGATGAGGAGGACAGTTGGGTTACCAGCTCTTGGCCATCATTCCTCATGGTCTGGCCCACACTGGCTCTTGGTGGGACACCTCCAGCACGGCTGCAATAAAAGTGAAATTTGGTGCCTTGTGTGGGCTGGGGGGTGGAATTAAGGCCATGTAAGGCCATGTGATCACAGCAGGAAAGGTGGTTGTGGTGCTGGGAGGCTGTGTGAGGCCCCATGGGCGGTACCATGGACAGAGTATGGCCAGTCACACGTACCCACGCACACGTTGTTTGCAGAGCACAAATCCGACATCAAAAGGCAAATAAAAGGAAAAGAAAAAAAAATCATAGCCCAACACATGGGCACAAGCTGATGTGGGAACTTGCAAAGTCCTGGGAAAACCTTATCAGCATCTGAATCTGGTTTGAATCTTCTTGGGTCAAACCAGGGTCTTCCTGACCTGGAGCGACCCGACAGTGACATTTTCTTGAGCTGTTACCACTTTGGACTGGCTGTGGAGCTGAGCTACCTGGAATTTACAGCTCTGGTCTGGTTGTGAATCAGTGGAAAAGGGATAACACTAGTTTGTTGTGGTGTTTGGTTTTTTTTTAATCTAGATGTAAGTTTTCACTCTCTTCCTCTCTCCTTCTCCCCCCTGCACATTATTAAATGTTCAGCTCTGGACTGTCCTTCCCTACATTTGCTTTATGTGTAATTTATGCTATTTAAAGTAAAGCAAAATCCAGAGCAATTCTGGATAAAAAAGCTGTTGTTTGAAACTTTAAGGCATAATATAAACATTTCCCTCAATGTGGGATTTCATTTTTATAACCAAATGCTGCCACTATCATTGCTTTAAATCTGGGCAGAATTTCATAACTTCATATACTATTTTTGTAACTGTGACCAGCTTAAAAGTCAGTGTGATGAGGGTAAAGAGCAAATTGAAAGTGCTTTTTCATCTTTTTTTCATTCATTGTTTAAATTTTGTACCCCTGAATAATGGAACAGGTTCTGTTCACAAGACTGTTGTGTCATATATTCCCCTGCATAATGAGTGCTCAGCCTGGGAATTACTTTAGGAAGATTACTTTTAATAAGATCCATACAGTTATAAAATATAATCAAAATATATTAACTCTTCCTTAGTCCTTTGCTTTAGGCTGGAATTCTCTCTGCCCTTTCATGCCTGGAAAAGGAAAAATATGTTCAGCTTTCTTCCCACAAGGGAAAAAGGTGTTTGTTTCAGAGGGCTTCTTTGTAGTGCTGTGTTTTCTAGAACCCTTGTAAAAATGTCAGGCTAGAGCCTATTCAGTGAGTAAGATACTGAAACCATGAGGATAACCCTCCAGCACCGTGGGGAATGCGTTGCAAAGGTTTTCAGCAGTATGCTGGGTGAAGATGGAAGTTGCTTATAGAACCCTTCTCCCAAATTTTTCCAAAGGAAAATGCACACAGAGTCCACTAGAGGGTACAGCTCGGAGATGTGCAGCCCAGTGCGCAGCGACTGCGTCCGGGCTGGATGCACTCAGCTTGGCAGGTGGAACGGAGCCTTTGCCGTTCCTGGCTGGACGCCACTTGAACCCCATCTCCAGGTCAGAAACCACCTGCAGCTGGAGGAAAGGAAGAGACCAGTTGGGAAAGTTATCTGAATGAAAAATGGATTATTATAAAGGGTTCAATTGCTCTTTGATTCATATTGATTAAATTGACGGCGCTTACTGGAACCATAACGTCTGCTCCCTCTGTCTGTGCTCATTCTTTTGGCTGGTTAGAAAGCCCTCTAGTCTTGTAAAACTTCAGCTAGGAAGATCTAGCTTTCTTTGAGTTTTGAGAATTTTTCTTACAAGCCAGAAAAAAAAAAAAAAAAAAGAACCAGAAATGCATAAAATCATCTGGAGCCTGTGGAATTACTGCTGGCTTGTGTTGCACTCAGCAAGTCAGCAATTATAGCCTGAAATATTGAGTGGCAGGAAAATTTATGTCTTACCTCGGCACTTTTTTTTGGTTGTTGTTTAAAGCACAGAAATATATGAAATAGACCTTTCTGTGGCAGGCTGAGGGGTAACACCATCTAATGTGATTACAAGGCAGGGGGTACTCCGGGTCAGCGTGGATCCCAAAAGAGTGATGGCAATAAACTACTCATTGGCCCATTCGTTTCTTTTTTAGCACCTTTGCCAAGACCAAATGCAGGAGAGGACCAAATGCAGGGAGGGTGGCTTTTATGGGATCACAGAAGGGAGCTGTCAGAGGCCCTTAGGAATAACATTTTGGACAAGAAAAAACTATTGTAGTTCAATCTTAGCAGTCAACCATCCATCTTATTGCAAGGAGAGTGGTAGGTAAACACGATGAGATAGCAGATGGGACCCCATGGAAGACGCAGATAGTGCACATTAACAACCAGCAAATGTAGGCAGAGGGGGACCAGACCCACATGGCTGTGGCCACCTCCTTTGGGTATCTAATTTCCCATAGCTCTCAGAGGACACCTCTGAAGATCTGGCCTAAAAAAAGCTTTTCTTGCCCAGGACTCAGTGTCCTCAAATCCCCCTGTCACGAGTAGGATAGGAGGATGCCCTGCATGGGGCAGGATAGTTGTCTTATGCCCTGATGCTGTAATTCTGGCTTACATGGCTTTGCTGATAAAGTTAATGAGATTTCTGCACCCCAATGGCCGTTGCTGAAGCAAGGCAGATTGCAAACGCAGGGCAGTAATTGGCCAAATCCCAACTGAAATGGAATATTTTATCAAGTGATTTCATCTCTTCTCACTTAACATGGTGGCAACATTTCCCCCTGCTTTCTGGGGCTCTGGACTTTGGTTTCATCATGGGGATAGGAAAATAATGAGATGATATCCACAGCCTTATCCTCAAAGCTGACAGCTACTGAGAAAAACCTTCTTTCTTGTAATCTGGCTCCATTATACTGGGATTAAGTTAAGGCGTGTAAGATTTCTACTCATGGCTAAGCCCTGAATTTTGTGTGTGCTGTATCACGGAAAGTTATGACTTGGCTTTCACATGAATAATTCAGCCTCCTGCTCTTATGCAGTCTGCTGCCAGCAAAATCATCATATTTTAGGATTTTATAGATGGATCAAAAAGGGTGCCCTTCTAAAAATGCACATTTTCAATGGAGAGAAAGGGTTCAGATTGCAGCACTCTCTGCTTGAAAATGCTGCTTGGAAGACAGATTATTTTACTTCCTTCTGGACCAAAGCATACCAATGCTTCCATTTTAGTACACACACCCCACATCCTTCGAATGCCAGGCCCCAGATGGGGCTGGGAGATTTATGTTAAAAAAAACAGAGAGATGTTCAGAAGAGATCGATAGCAAGTGCACATTTACCGGTCTCCTCAGCCTTTTCTTTGAAAGCAGGACTAAAATTTCCATCCACTTCAGCAAGAATCAGACAGAGGATCTCACCTGAAAGCCAAAGTGGCTTTGGTACAAACACACCAGACTGCGACGCAAATAACTTGTGTTTTAATCTTGCACTTTACCAATGAATTTGCATCTTGGATAAACCTGGAGTTTTCCTAGTGCCTCAGTTTCCCAATCTATAAAAATTAAAACGAATCATCCTAATTTTTTGCATTAAACTTTGAAATGTACAGGAATTACAAATGAACTATGAAAAAATAGCAGAACATCTTTCTACTTACCTCCTAGAGTACTGGCTGCTGCTGTTGCTGCATTAATAAAACGCTGGTATTCAGGGTCTCTGCTACCCTGCAGTCCATACTGCATGAGAACATCCTTCAGTAGATAAAACTGTCGAGGAAAAGACTGAGGATACAGGATCAGGACCAAAATCTTGTTAATTCTACTTAATCCATGCAGCTCACATGAGAGAACTTTCTGAACTAACCTAACAACGTGGGTCAGACAAGTGGTGTACACCAGTGCCAGTTCAGAGTGATTTCTCTCCAGCTGCTTCTTTGCTGTGTTCATCTCAAGGTCCCGATCCAGGTGATACTCAGATTTGAGGAATACTTGCTGCTGGCTTTACTTTTAGCTCAACTGGACCACATGGACCAGATCCTGCATGCTCCCTCCCAGGGACAGCTGGCAGGATTGGGTCTTATTTTCCCTTTTTTCTTTTTCTGGAATATATATAAAATTTGCTTTCATCAACAGCCTGTGTATATGGTCAAATGATGAACTTCAGCAAGAAGGAATCACAGAAAAGACACCATCTATTAGGACTCCTGTCACTCCACCCAGATTATCTTTTATTTATTTTGTGGGCAAACAGCAAGCTTTTAAGGATTTTAATCCATTACAACCCACCAAACAAAAACAAGAAATGGGATTCTCCTGGCAAATCAAGTCAGACTGGATTAAATCCTCCTGTCGGAGAGGGACTAGATAAATATTTTCCTGTAGGACTTGACACCCCCAGCCTCTCTACATGCTAAAGGGGCAAGTGCGGGTTTACTGGCTATATAGATAGCCCTTATCTAAAGGATACAACACTTAGCTTTACAGTCCGCACACTTACTTACCAATTGCTAATGGCTACTGGGTTTATGGCACTCGTGCCTCAATTAGGGTGCGAACAGCCCCGGTTACCAGCGCAGGGAGCACGCCGTACCCCGGAGCCCAGCCATGCCCCAGGGAGCCCCCAAAGGCACTTTGCGGTGGAAACAGGCGCTTTAGGGGGGGAGTCTGATAGAAAAAGGGGGTTTTCTCTCGCTTTAAGCGAGCACCGTGTGCATTTAAAACTCTGTGCAGGGGAGAGGCGTCTGCAGCCGACTCAGCTGCGTTTGGAAGAGCTTGGGGCTTGTTTAGATTTCTTGGCTCAAAGCTATGACAAAGGTGATTTTTTAAAATTACTATTTTCCTCGTATTCGTATTCATTATTAATTTTTATTATTATATTATTTTCGTGAACCATTTTCGTTACAGAAACGAAGAGCGGGGGGGAAAACATCTGGACCCCCCTCTTCCTGATGCTGCCGGTGGAGGGATGCTGCCCTCAAAGGGGTGGGAGGCGGCGCCGGGACCCCAGCCCAGGTGATGTTTATGGCACAAAAAAGTCCCAATATCCCGGCGTACAATGGCCACACTGTAAATGTGTCCTTTCCCATCATGTAAGACGTTAAGATCGTTAGTTTTGGCTGGAAACAAAATATACGACATGCAAACCGCTCTGCTAGTGGGCAGAAAATACACGCCGCTGCTGTAATGTTTCTCATTATATTTCCCCTTTGTTCATAAAAATGACTGAGTTATTGCATAATGCAGGAACCAAGGAAGAGGGAAAATATATCATAAAGATGGAAACGAAGACAGCTTGTCAGTTATGAATGTAAATGAATGCTTGATTTCTTTTTAAAAGCAATTTCGCTATAAAACTAATAGTGTAAGTAAAAAAAAAAAATTCCTATTCTGACAAATAAATAGTTCGTCTCCTTCACATTTAATCCAATCTTGAAAAATCTCCAGAAACTAGTCAGAGTTGGGCTTTTTTTTTTTCTGCCTTGATTCTTCAATTTTCCTCCGAATTTTGTGTGCGTGCGTTTTATTAGGTTAATAAAACTTGATTTTGAAGGTTTTGGGCGCCTCGGGGGTACAATGAGCTCGGATGTCAAATGCATCAAATAGCTAATGAAGGGATTTCAGAGGTCTCCAAAGTGTCCGTAGCAGCAATTTGTAGCGTCTCATAAAGGTAAAACCCATTCTGGCTTCAGTGTGTTTTGTCTGACGGTTTTCCGGGTAATCCAACTTCGATCTGCTGGTTTATTCCGATTTTACACCGTTTTCAAATGCCCCCGCCTCACTGTCACGGGGGTTGTGGCCAAATCAAATCATCATCCCCAGACGGGCTCATCCCAGTATTACTCGGACAAGGCAAACGAGGGGGGGACACCCACACACCCCCAAATGTATCGTGCGTTACAGGGATTTACCAAAAGGGATGGAGAGGGTAAAAACGATATGGGGGAAAATCCTTACCCAAGGAACCATATTACTTTGTGAAGATCTTGTCGGGGGGAAGGGGGGAGCAGGACTGCGTTTTTACTCTTTTTTTTTTTTTTTTTCCCCCTGGTTGTTCTTATTTCAACTTCTTTTCTGCTAAGCAAATACCCTTTCTGGGGGCTGAGTCTTGCTGGGGGCTGAGCTCGGTGGGCAGGCGGGTGACAGTTGAGGGATGGAGGGAGGCTGCGGTGGGTCCGCCGGCTGCTCCAGGCGCTGCTGCCCGCCCCTGCGCAGCTCTCACCCGGCCCGGGGCACCCGGTTCTTCCTCCAGATTCCCCCCTTGATTTGCTCTTTATTCTCCCCCCCCACCCCAGTCTGGTGTTATTTCGCAAAAGCGAAAAACCAAGCAGCCCCCCGCCCCATCCTGCATCCCGTCCTTGCGGGTCGCGGCTTCCCCCCGGACTGCGTGTGTAATTCCTGGGCAAACGAACTTGCCGTTGCCAGTTTTCCCCCGCCTTTTCCCAAAGACAGAGCTCAATTAACATAGCTGCAGAGCGGTACCTTTGGACTAAGCTTCCATAATAAATTACCCGCACTCCCACTTGCAGATAGCGCTGTCTCCCTCCCCTCCCGAGACTTCAGCGGTCAGCAAAGCGAACAGGCCGGTGTCTCCTGCAAAACCTTGCGGGCAGCTCGCTCTGTCATTTCTTACGAGCTCTCCTCGCCTGCCAAATTAAAGACAACACCCATACAAAGAAATTAAAATAAAAATCAAAGCCCTTCTGCCGGATATTTGCTCCTTGGGCTGTGGGGGACACCCAGAGCCCTGGGGACTCGCAGGCTGGGGATGGAGAGGGGCCGAGCTGAGGACGGCGGTACTCGGGACTGTTGTCACCAAAACAAAAGGGCTATTCTGGAGCCCATAGATCAGCAGCAGTAAAAGCTTTCACAAGGCACAGGTCTCTCTATGAGGTTAGAACAGCAGTGTTAATCTTCTATTCAGTGTTTACAGAGCCAGCTCATCCGTGGGGTGGGTGGAAGGCAGCCAGCTCGCAAGAGAACGCTCTTTATTAAAAAATACGGAGTTGTGTTGCTTTTAGCAGTGACCCCGGAGCGTTTCCCGCATTTTTAGGGGAGGGCAGCTCCTCTTGCTCCCCCAGTCCCGGCCCCGCACCCACCGGGGGGGCGCGGCAAGAGGTGGGGTGGGGGGTTCTCCATCCGCCTTCAGCACCATCTAGCAGAGTCCCAGCCCTCGAAGAAAATCCTTTGCGGGGATTTGGTGGGTTACCCTCGCCCAGCCGGGAGCCTAAAGAAGCCAATCACCCCCTCGGCAATGCCCGTGGACCGTGTCTCCCCCCTCCCCGCGATGCTGTCGCAGTCCCCGCGTAGGACAGCAACGCGCTCTCCCGGGCTGGCTTCTTCGCTCACGTAGCTTTTATTTATTCCTGTATTTGTTTGTTTTACGTAAGGAGGGGGGAGCCTTTCGGTCCGTATCAGCCGGCAGAAACCGTCATTTCGACGAGGGAAGAAAAAGGGGAGGAACGGGTGAATTGTGGAAAACTTAGGAAAAGCAGGGGCGATAGCTGTGCAAAAAAATCCCAAACCAAACCCAACCCCCTCCCTGCTACACTCATCCTGGTGTGAAATGCGGTTTTAGAAGAAATCCCAGCACGGAACTCGTTCGTTTCTCCATCCTGCTTATGCCAACCCGTGGGAAGGGAAGATAATTCCTCGGGAAGGGCTGTGCACCCTGCGCGGGTGTACAGGGAGCTGCCTCTGAGCTCGGTTTGGGGACGGATGGGCTGATACTGGTATTTCTGCCGGGCAAACAGTCCCCGGCGATGGGCTGTGGGCGAATCCGGCCGGCACCCCCCGCCCCTGCCCTGCGCTCTGCCGCAACCATCACAATCACCAAAACTGGGCTGCCGCACCCACGGGGAGATGTTGGGGTTCCGCGTCCTGCCCCGGCTCCCGGGGGCTTTCCCCGAGGGATGAGTTTCCGTGGGGTGAACATACAGCGCTGCGAGGGCATTGCGGGCTGGAGCGGTGCCCGCGGTGCGCAGCGCGCTGCCCGCGCGCCGCCCGCCGCCCCTCGCTCCCCTCCCTGCCCAAGCGCACGGCCCGAGCGAATTTGTTGCATTTCCTCTATTGATTGTTTAGTTAGAGATTTTGCCAACTTCCTGATGGTTCATTTTCTGATTCTGGAAAAAAAAAAAAAAAAAAAGTGAAAGAACCGCATTTCCTTTTTTGACTTAAGAGGGAGAGAGAGAGAGAAGCGGAGGCTGGGGGCTGGTGGACTCATCGAGCTGTATGTACTGGACTTTTTCTCTTCCCTCTCCCCGTCCCGAAACCCTCCTCCTCTTCCTCTTCCTCCCCTCCGAGCCCGGGGTTTGCACCATCCCCTTCCCCGCTCGGAGCTCCTGCCTTGCAAAACCTCGCCGGGCTCCTGGGACGGGGGGAAGCGGCACCGCTGCGCTGCGGAGCTGCTCGCCAGCCCCGCTGGCCCAGCCTGGAGGCGACGGATTTGCTTCCTTTGTCTTAAATTGCTTTAAAACCTTTTTTTCTCTATAATTTTCTCTTTTTTCCTGTCTTTTATTTCCCATTTCGCGTCCTATCCCTGCAGTTCTGGTGGCTACAACAAGGGATCCAACTGCAGAAAGAAAAGTAAACACGGAAATCTGTTCCACTCGCTTTTATTTGCTTCGGGTTTTATGTTGTTGGGCTTGTCTGGGTTTATTTTACAGTTATTTCGATTTTTTCCTTTTTTGAGGGCAGCAAAGCTACTCTTTGCACAATTTTTTCCCCCAGCTCTGGTTTTTTACTACCGTTAAGCCTTTAATCTTGCTGCTTTTAAAACCGTATCTCGTTTATAGTTGATTTTTATCCCTAACCTTACCATACTAGAATATGCTTGAAATAGGTGGTGTGGGGGCACAAACCTTGGAGTAAGCATAGCGCACTTCATAGAAAATTACCATCTTTCTCCCCCAGCCCCTCTTCTGAACTATTTTTGGGTGGCCTGATGTTTATCATTCATATCAGCACTGACTTCAGAAGTGTCTGCAGCAGGTCAGGAGCTGAAGATGCACAGGGCCCTATCCCAAACCTCCTGAAGTCAGCGGAAGCTTTGGATCAGGCCCTACAGAAATAAATTAAAGGAAAATCCTGAGTACAGTGTAAAGGAAAATATATACGAGTCAGAGAATGGTGCTTTGTTCAGCTGCAACAGGGAAGGGGTAGAGCAAAATCCAAACTGCTTTCTGATAGTCCTACATCCAATGGTGTGGAACCAGGGTGGAAATCTTAAATCATCTTCAAATTAGGGCCTAGTTTGGGAGTCAGTCCTAAAAATTGGTCAAATTTTATTTGCTGCACCAGTGAAAAGGCAACATAATTCTCTTGAATTGGAAAGTTTCCCCTGGATTTGGGCAGTTGGGCGGGATCTGTCCTGTGCCCAAAGTGCCCCCTGTATTTACACACATGCGTATAGATGACTAAATGAGCATGCACGCATTTGTCAGCACCAGTGCATGCCTGCCTATGAACCTGTACGTGAAAGCGTTCCAGGGAGGGCGCACACACACACAGGGTCTCTGTGATGCTGCAAAAAACAGATGCAACGTGCAAAGAGCAGTTTAAGGCAAAGGCATATTTAGTCTCTGCCTCTGAGCCCTGGTCTCGTTTTCTCCATGTACATCTCTCTGCCAACAGCCGCGTGTGAGCAGCGTGTACGTGTGTGCCTGTGCGTATCTGGATCCGCGTGAGCCGGAGCGTGGGGGTGTGAGTGATGGGGAAGATGAAAGCATGTCACAGCCACGCGTCAGAGAGCAGGGATTAGTGCATCCCAGGGTGTTTTCACGTTGCTTTGCAATCGGGTCACGTCTCCAACTTTTCTGCCTAAGAGGAATGGGAGATTTCTACAAAGATAATAAATCTAAGCCAGCGCATCAGCCGTGCACCCCATGTAAAACCAAGACTCGCACTTTAGGGACCACGTGCATCTGCCCGTGAGACAGGGATGAGTTGAGACAACGCTGCTCACTTCAAGCGTTGACATCTAGCAAGGCAATCAAAATATTTGTCCAGCCTCTGCTACAGGATTTTGTTATTCTTCCATTGAAACTATCGCTTTGTAAAGTCTTTTTTTTTTTTTTTTTTTTTTCCCCAAGCTGTTGAAGCTAAGCAAAGATTGCTATCAGGGAAAACTCCTGCTCGTCTTGTGCGAGGTGCTGCTCTCCATTAGGTGGCATTGCTACTTTGGCAGTGCGAGGGGAGAAAGTGGCTCCGTGCAGTGCTCAGGTCTGCTCCGGGGCATGTGTTTGCAGTGCAATTGAAAGCGTCTTTATCTTTTCAGCACTTGTTCTGTACTCACCGTACGACTTACTTTATCAGCACGCAGTTTAACAATTTTATCGCGTAGGTTTCTGTAGCGAGAAGGAAAATCTTGCCCTAAACGGTGGGCATCGTATCTACTTTGTATGCAATTAGTGGCGTAATAAAAATAATTGGTTACTATACAGCACTTAGAAACCATAACAATCAAACATAATGTACAACAGATTATACACAACCCTTTCCTGTTTTCCAAAGGTTCAAACACCTGATAATTCAGCCCTTATCTTGTGAGGTAGCTGTGCATCGGCGAACGAATTTAACACCCTTACACACTGTGGGTCTGTTGTGCGCTGCTCAAAGATAGAGTGATGCGAAGAAGAAAAATGCTTATTGAATGTGTATAGCACAAACTGGTTTTGATCTGAGAGACTGTAGATGTGATTTAAAATCGTAAGAATAATTAACATTCTAAAAAAAATTAATTGAATAGAAATCAGTTAAGAAAAATATTTTTTCTACTCACAGTAACGTTCCGTCCGCGGGAGTTCTGCTTTTGCATCTCATGCCAGAATTTTCTTTTAATCTGAAAAAAAACTTTAATTGTTTTTTAAAAAATCTATTTTGATTGCAAAGACAGAGACCCTTTTAATCATAAGATAATTAGCCTAATTTAATTTACACTGGTGAAATCTCATTAACTGAATTAGAGCCAGTCCTTTATTTACAATGAGGTTAGCAAGAGCAGAATCAGCCTCAAACTGTTTGCTATTGTTTGTTTTGTTTTGTTTTTTCCCCCTGACTTCTTGCTGCCTTTTAATTTAAAGGGCAGACTTCACATTTATACTCATTTGGGAAAAATGTCCTAAAGAATTAAATCTGTATTTTAATCTCAAACCACTGTGTTTAAAGAAGTTTCCCTGAATGGCTTTAAAACATCCATTCACAAAGGCTGAACTGTATATTTTGTCAAAGTTATGACCGGTAAGCTGTGTCGGAAATGTTAGCTTGCTATATATGTATGATGAAATATCTGTGCATACTAATGGTTAAATAGATTTTAAAGCATTTGGTTTGGTTTATCTAGAAAAAATGATTTTTATTTTAGCTTATGAAATTTTCTCATAGTACAAATAGTTTTCCACTTTTATCTTCTTTACCTCACATTCCCTGGATCTGAGTAAATGTTAAAAGCCTGATTTGTTGGACTTCTTTTAATAACCCATACTGCGTTCCTATGTTCTCATGGGAGGGAATATTCTGGCTATTTTGACAACTAAAGTTTTCAAAAGCTTTTCCTTTTTTTTTTTTTTAAGTGTAGTGGGCACAAAACAGCCCTTCTATTTGAATATGTGAGTCAATGAAAGCACATAAAAAGTTAACATTTTAGTATCTTAGATTTCTAGGCTCCAGCAATAATGAACTGAGCGCTCATGTCCCAGATACATTTTAAAGTGTAAATTTTAAATACTTTCCCTGTAACATCTGCAAGAGCCCAAGAGGGTGAATTAATACCAACATGTCTATTGATATATCTCAAGAAAAGTGGCTTTAAGTCTCAGGACCCCAATGGGAATGTCCAAATCCAGTTTTGCACCAATTAAACACTTAAATGACCAGAATTTTGTTTGTTTAAAGGTCATTTTTGCCCCTTGCAGTGTAGGGGGGACCATAAAGTTATGTGGCTCATTCCAGCAATTTGTTTTGTGTTTATCTAAAGTCATAGAAATGCAAATTAGCTTTGTTACCCCTTGTATCAGTTTGCAGCTAAAAGCAGAAGGGCTGAAGCCAGGGAGGAGAGGACAGTCAGCTCAAACAAAACAAACACAGTGATTTCCAGAAGGAGCATTTAAAGTCATAACAGTGGTTAATTAATTAATGCTGAGTTTGTTAGCATCTTCTGCACAAAGGCACAGGCATGTCATATTCCTATTTCAAGCCACATTCCTATTTCAAGCCTTGTGTAACTTTTTCTTTCTTTATTTTTATTAAGGTGCGTTTACCAGGGGGTTTTTGTTTGTTTGTTTGTTTTTTTTCTGAAGTAACTTCTGTCATTCATCACCAATGTTCTAGCAAACTGAAATTTTTGCCCTGTGCTCAGTGCAGTAATAATGATATCATCATCCTGAGCTGAAACAAAGCAGGACTTCATTTTGGGGGCAGAGGGATATGATAATCAGGGAGAAATCAGAGACCAGATCTAAAACTAGGAGAAATTAGTGAATTTCCATGAAAAATCAATGAGAGGCTGGAGTGATTCCCCCCCTGCCCCCACCCCGGGGTGGAAGAAAACTGATATCAAAGTCAACAACCTCAGAGCTTACCCCAGTCTGTGGAAATTTCAACATACATTACCTGCTTTTGACCTTTAGCAGGGCAGCAGAATAAGCAGCATGCAAATGCTGGGGGAACGGTGTGGCACCCACACACAGTTTCTCTTTCATACAGGAAAAATCAGATGGAAGAAATTGAAATATGTTTTTCTATAACAGCTTGCAGCGAAGAATCGTCCCCTCTTAAAAAAAAAAATAGAAACACAAATGATCAATGTGGTGATAGGGATTAGAGTGTTTTCATGGCTTTTTCTAGCACAATGAGGCCCCAGGTTTGATCGCAGCTGAAACTCCTGGAAAGTTCAGCAGAACAAACAAACAAACAAAAAGGGGATGTGTAAGCTCTCAGGGGTCAGGTTACCCCGCTTGCCTATTCATCACCCAGTGCAGTCTCCTCTGGTAATTTTTAACTACGTTTTAGGGTACTTGCACGCTGCAAATTGTTTGGTTAGACTCCTCCTCATGAGAGAATCAAATATGCGGAGCGTTTAGGGGAGTAAAAGATCGTGGGATGAGGCTTTAGAGATTCAAATTGTGGTCTTGGGCAATGATGCAAGTCTAAATAAATGCTGAAAAACTCCAGGAAAAGTTCTGCACAGTCCTTCTAGTTAAAATAAACTAATAATATTAATAATAATAAAAAACCCATGGAAGGGCCAAACGCTGCTATAAGCTACCCCAGTGAAAATTGCGTTGTAGTAATGACTCTGCAGGCCAGCTTTCAACATCATGAAGGCGTCTGCTCTGTATTCCTGCCTTAAGAGCATGTCAACAGGAATAGATGCCCTTGCATAATCCTATGGAAATACACATGGCTCTGCCTTTATTTAGGCTGTTGGTGGATCAGGGCTTTCGGGTGTCTGCTTTTCCCACCACTACTGGCTCCTTTGCGGCATTTTCTTGCCTTATCCATGGTTTTGTTAAAAAGAGATACAAACCGCAGGCTGGCTGTGACGCTAATTTAACGGGCTCGCGTCCGCCTGCCCCCCGGCCTCGGGAGGTGTTTCAGTCCCAACGCATCCAGAGCAGAAATCCCGTCAAAGGCAAATCTCCGGGCTCCCATGTGCGGCCGGCACGAATATGGGGGGGGGAAGTATTAGCTGATGAATGAAAGCAAGGAAAGTATTTTTGCCCATGATTAAAAAAATAAATTGGTTTTAAAAGAACATATTATATTTATTCAGTTTTGAGTTTGGCTGAGGTTTGTTATAAAAATAGTGCCGTAATTTTTTAAGAAACATTTTCTGTTTGGATAGATTAACTGTACACGCAGGCACTTTAGCTTTTGATTCCTTTCAGTAATATAGTAATATTCATTGCTGGCATCAAAACCTGCTCTTAATATAAAAAGTTTGGGAAATCTTCCATGCCAGGCAGATAAAATCTCTCTGAAATGTGGGGCTGTGATGAGCAACTACCAGAGTATGCAATCCCCCCTCTGTCCTTGGGTCCCAGACCCGAAGGACCATCGCCTGCGGGCGTGCTTCTTACCCAGCGCTCCTCTACAAATGCAGAAAAACCATTTGAGAACAAAATTATTTCTGAGCCAGACGATTGCAATAACCAGCGCAGTGTGTGTACAGAGCAAAAATACTACGGGTGTCACGGCAATGGGGGGTCCTCCCTCTCCCTGTGTACTTTTTACATCTGGGCCAGCATCTGGTGGGACCCAGCAGGACTGTGGTGCATCCTTCCCAGCCCATCTTGCCTCCTTGGCTTCCCTCAAGCTCTCAGCAAAATTGTTTGATTCCCATGACGTGTGGGAAAAGCCCAACCTAAGTGGCGGTGCTGGGGAGCCAGCAGAAGGGATTCTCTCCCCTTCCCCTCCGTGCTTGCCTTCAAAATAGCTCCTTGCACCTATTGCCTTTAATCTCCAGGCTCACAGGTCATTTGCAGCTCAGCAATAATTCCTCTGGTGGCCTGAGAAGCTTATTTATAGCCAATAGTTACCTTCTGTCCCTTTATGTCTGTTAAATCGGAGCAAGATTCATCTGAGTTAAATTTTCATAGTTCACTGAAAATACCCATTTACCTAAGCTGAGGCTGCGACCCCGAACACCCGCTAACCGTCAGAGCAGAGTCAGCAGAAGCAAAACTTTAAAAGGAGGAAAAATAGCAGAATACTGAAAGAAACAAACATTTCTCTCCATTTTCGGTGTCAGTGGGTCGTTGCAGAGGTGGCCGCTGACTGGGAGCTGGCTGAGTCCAACTTGTTTGTGCCACCCGCACCGATCCAGCCCGCAGAACTCAGCCCCGGCACGTTTGAGCGCACAGGACTGTTACTGGCTCAGGTTTTGTTTGTAATTGTTTCTGCCATGCAATGCTCTTTTGTAAATCCTGCAGCAGTTCTGAGCTGTTCGCTTCAGTCCTTTGTAAAAGTTGTGTTTTGGGGTTTTTTTCCATTTTTGCAGTGTTTTTACTTCAGTACGTGAGCCGATGCACTGCCAACACAACTGTGAACGCACCCGAAAACTCAGTGTTCAATTAAGCAACTCACTGCTCTTTTGACATTTTAATTTCATCTTCTTTTTTTTTTTCTTTTAAAAGAATTAGCGGTAACTTTATCTCTCATCAAATTCCAGGATTTTGTGTAATTAAATTATACCCATCTAGCTGCTTTTCTTCTTTCTTTGGCTTTACTAAAGTGACACATAACATTGTATATCTGTTTCTGAGGAATTTCAAGTTGCCCTGGAATTATCTGCATTTTTGGTTTTATATGCCCAATAATAGCCCTTACACTTCTTCAAAAGCAAAAAATTCTCATCTGTTGTTTGTTACATATTACTATTAAATCATTTTAATGATTTTCCATCTTCAGAGATCGGTAATTTTTTACAGCAGCAGCAGTGGTTATGATAATAGAAAAACAATATTAGGAAGCATCACCTTTTTGCATTAGCCTTCCTTGCCATGCTCCGGGTCAGCTTGCATCCCCTTCTCCTCACCTGTGAGATAGAAATAACCTTGGGGCTAGGAGAAATGTGTGTTTCTCATAAGAACGTGCGACAGGAAAGCCTTTTCTTTAACTCAAAAGCAGTCAGCTTCTCCAAGAGTCCTGAAGCAGAAACTTTGCGGCTGATGGCGTGTCAGCCCTTCCACCTGCCCACAGGCATAATTCACTGCCCTCAATATCAAACCTAAAGTCCTTATTTGTAATAGTGCTCTAATCCGAGACCACTGCAAAGCTTGCCTGAGGGGTCTGGCCCATGCAGGACCAGGCTGGGTGTTCCTGGAGCCTGGAGGGAGCTGGCGATGGGACAGGTTATGAGGATATTCTCCCCAGCAAGCACCTCACATCGGGACTGTGTCGCTGCTGGGAAATCGGACAGGGGTTTGCCCAGGGTAACTCTCCAGGAGCTACCTTAGGCTTTTTTAGGTGCTGTGTCCAGCCTGCTTCCTCCAGACACTCCTCCTCCGTCGTGCACATCACAAGGTGTGCTGCAATATGGTGTTCTTGCACCGCAGCTCTGCCTACGCATGGGCTGGCGATGCCTGCGCAGACAGACCATTTTGGCTACTCCCTCTTGGAAGGGAGATTCACCAGTTTTCCTTCTGAGACATATTTTGTCAGCCAGCTAACGAGCAGAGATTCTCTTCCCATGTACAACCCTTTCTTTCCTAGGTAGATGGGAGGTCTGTATGTGTCCCAAGGGAATAACGGGGCGGGGGGGGGGGGGGCATTCCCCGTTCTTTGTGCCCCAGTGAACCTCTGCATCCATGCATGGTGAAGTAGTCCCATGACATTGCTGGTGGCTGCTGTCTTGGCATTTAAGAGCGATGCAACCTGGGGGCCCTGTGAAAACCGATGCTGTTGGTTTTACACAGCTTTGCTCAAAAGTTTTCAAAGCCAAGGATGGGCGTCAGCGCACACGGCTGGGTGCGCCGGGAGCGCGGGCGTTCGCAGACCTCATGCGCTGCGCAGGTGGATTGGTATGTGGAAAGGTCACACCTACCAACTTCTTAGGCCTCTGGTGTGAAAGATAAAGCCATCTGGTCACCATTTGACAGCTTAAATTGTAATTACACCATTTGGCCTACGAATTGCTGTGAGCCACCGTTTGAAGCTGCCGTGATTCAGCTATTCCACCACTGAGATAGGGATCGAGTCATCCTCCAGAAGCCGAGTTACTGGAATTCATCTCGCTTCATCTCCTTGGCCTGCTTTTTACCTTCCAAAATTTATCTTCGTGGATCCTGCGTTATGATTGTGAACTTGGCAGCAGTTGTTTAGCTTAAATAGTCGCAATCGCCAATAACCAGTAACACCTGCTGGCCCATTACCCGCAACAGGAGGAGAAGACGGGCATCTCCAGCAAAATTCCACTGTGGCAATATGGAAGTGTTTAAAGGAAGACCTGCACTGCTCAGGGTAGCAGAGATCTGAACCTTTAAATTACAGCCATTCCCAGCCTGACGATAAGTAAATAAACAATTCACAGCTGCATGGGCTAAACACAGAAACACATCTATCTCTTCCAGGCGTGATTGCTGAACAAGTAATTAAGTGCGAAATGTGAGCCCTCAATGTCAGTGTGAGATGATAAAGGTCTCCAGTTGTAAATTAACTGAACTCCTGCGAGCCCTCGATATTAACCCTTCAGGAGCCCTTGGGTGGCAGTGGGTGCGTTAGCATGACTCCAGTGCAATTTGCATGCAGTTTTTCCTGACATTTGCCCCTGGGAATATGGATCTGTTATTTTAACAAATTAAAAAAACAAGTGAGGGAGTCGCTTTCTCTCTTCTCTCTGAGGTGGCACAGAGGACCCCATAAGATGGGAGATGTAGTCCCAGTTCGTGGCTCTGCCACACTCATCCATCACCTTCCCCTGTGACAGTCTTCCTCCTGGCAATAGCAGAGGTGTCACAAAGCTAAAATACGTTCAAGACTCTTGAGCTGCTCAAGCACTGAGATAAAGAGGACTGCTAACTCAGATGGGCACATATCCATCAATGCCTCGAGATGAGTACACCATGATTCATTTTGAGAATAAGAATCCAATGAATGACCATAAATTGAAATATCACCACTCATTAAGTAATTCATTCAATGGGCTGTGAGGCGTTTTTGTTTGGTTTTGTTTTGATCTTGTTTTCATTTTCTTTTTTTTTCATGAATGAACTTGTTGAAAGGGAGTTTACTTGTGATTTTATTTTGCATTGTATTTGATGATTTATCTTAAGGGCTCAGCTCCTGCAATCCTATAACTATACTCAGTGTTCATTTTCAGGTTAATATTTCTAATTCTTTTAGCTCGTAACAGAAACCTTGACAATGTGCATCAAGTGTCCAGTTTTCAATCCAAGGGACTGGAAACTACAAGGCAAATAAAATTGATTCAAAGTAAATATTTTTAAACTCATCATTTTTAAGGCATATGATAATTTTTGAGGCCTAAATACTGACTTTGAAACTTCTGGGGTTGGTTGTACCTAATGCAGTTTTGCTCATTAGATGATTCATAATCTTAGAGGACCTATTTGATGCTGGGGCTGGATTTGACTCGAAGTCCTGACTGTGAAGTGACATGAAATTGTGCTGCTGGAGTGACAGATCTGTAGGTCTGGACCTTGGACCCCCCAGACCCCAAGAGCCAGTGGACCATATGGGGCACCGCACATGTCTGCTGGCTCCTTGCTAACTGGCAGATGCATGAGGTGAGTCCAGTTTTCCTGTCCCCACCAGCCAGTTTTCACTGGGGATTAGCAGAGCCTTGTTCCTGCCTCTGGCCTCAACACTTCTGGTCTTGGCAAGCTCAGTCTAGCCACACTGTAACATAGCAGAAGAATGGAAGCAGGGGAAAATTTATGGACATGGTGAAGTTGAATTTCAGGCAAGACCTTTAGAAATGATATTTGAACTATGGCTCAACCCTGGGCCAAAGAGATGACTTCTCAGATGGAGCAAGCATTGCTCGCTCTTTCACATCATAACAACTGCAGAGTAGAAGGGCAGGAGACAGAAAGGAGGACATGGGCAGGAAAGAGCATGTAGTCCCAACTCAGCCTCCAAATGCAGACAAAAGAACTCAAAACCACAACTGCAGTTAAGCTGTTGTCCATTCTGGGCTCCAGACAACTTAGGATTGAAGTAAGAAGTCAGCAAATGCAGAGTGACCGAGCTAAATGGGTTGGGTTCATGCAAAAATAATCTTTTATCTACTGGGCTTAGCACAGAAGTGACCCCACTGGCATTCAGCATGATATATCCCAAGCTAAATAGATAAATCAAGAGGTTATGTTGTTGCACACATGAGTGTGTTATGAGTGTCTTAACTCTTGGACAAAGCATGCTGACCTTGGCTTTTGTGCTGCAAATACTTAATCCTTTTATCTAAGACTCCCTCATGTCTCTTGTCTTTTCTAACAGTCTCCACAGGTGAGTAGAAAGCAGTATAAGATGTTAAAATGGGGCTCTGGTGCAGCTGCAGTAGGAAAAGACAGGGCAAATAATCGAATCATGTTTTTTAGGGGAGTTGGTGAGTTTATAATGGGAATTATTTGACCTAGTACTGGCCACAGAAGGAGATATATCAGATGTCTCAAGAGGCCCCTTCCAGTACTATGTCCAGCTTTCCTCTGACCATGGAAGACCAAGAAACAAGCAGTTCAGTTGTGTCTTGCTGCCTGTCTTGGTACCCTAGGGTTACGCTGAGCCCATACCTATACAGACAGGGCATCTTCCTAAAATCTATTTCCTTAAATGAGCCTACTTTTCCTGCCTTATCCTCACTAGCATGCTACCCTTTCATTACTCCATCATGCCTAGGCATTGCGTTTCAGCCTCAGCCCAGGAATCACATGCAGCACGGTAAATTTTTATGGAGATCAAATATATCCTTGGGTCCACTGGGGAAGGGAGGAAATCAGGGAGTGGGTAACAGCAGGGAGATGGTACTTCAGCTTCTTTCTTGCTGAAGCATGTGGTTTGTTTGGGACTGGGCTCTTTGTTATGCATTTCTTAAGATTTTACTCACAGGCTCTTTTTCTTTTCCTGTTTTTGAAGCAAGCTGCTTATATTTCACAGCTTTATGTGAAGCCACAGCAAGAGCTATGCTCAAAATGCTGCAGTGGGAGTCTGTGTGGCAGTTCAGGAGAGCAGACACCAAATCCCTGGTGCATCTCGGCAGCTGGGCACACTCCAGCTCCAGACTGGGGTGCCCTGCCGAGCCAACTCCTTGGGGTACATCACCGGTGGTGCAAACAGCAGAGGGGGCATCAGATAACCAAGACAGGGATCTCCTGATTAACCAGAAGTACCTTATCTTTCCCCTGTTTCAAAGTGTCTATATAAAAATGCTCCATTTGACGTAGCTGCTCTTTTCAGTGCTGAAGCCATGTAGAAACACGGATCATCCATTTTAGGTCTTACTTCCAGTGAAGGACCCTGGGAACTGGGCAGGGAGACAGAAAACTTTCAAAACCCAAGCTGTGAAGGAGCAACAACACTCCTAAAATGTCCCTTCTAAAAGGGAGCCTCCCTTTTGGGTTGAAAATGCTATCTTTGTTACCACCCTCAGTAACCTCTCTAGAAAAAAGCTGAATGTTATTAGAAAAGAGCTGAGTATGGGTGGGAAGACAAGAAAACAAAAGGAAATGGAAGTGCTGCAAATTGATTTTCCATTTGAATCTATTCTTTTTTCTTCTTATTTTTTAATAATCCATTTTATGAAGTTTATTGCACTGCTCTCTGTTTTCTTTTAGGGTGTGTTATCTTTTGTGACTTAGTTTAGACTAAAATAAACCTCAGTTACTAATTAAGGATAGAAATGGAAATCCAAAGATTTGCTTCTCATCAATGCCAAGTGGTAAATCCTTTAATGCTCTGGGATTTTGCTCTATAGCTCTAAATTTCCCATTGGTATTTAGTAATCTGCTGATTGCATTTACTTTAATTCTTCGGTCTTCAGAGTTTTCATGTTAAGGCACTCACTTACAGTAGCTCTACGTGTTAAGGGCAACGAGTTAAAAGCTATAGGGTTTTTTTTATTAAATTCCAGCTTTGTTTTTTCTATTGAGTTCCCAGCTACTGTGTTATATCATACTAATAAGAGTTGTACTCTGGCTGGATAAATGGCAAAGTACTGTAGTGTCCTGTGGGAGCCGTGACATCATTTTCAGTTTGCTTATCTGAATTCCCTCAAAATAGAAGGGTGAGTGGTGAGCAACTGAATTGCATTTTCACTCCAACCCACCTCTTCTGGCTCTGACGTTATGGGAACGGTGTCACTGTGCAGCTTATGCTCACTAGCTACTCCCCAGAGGCCTCAAATGCACCTACCTCCATCACCCCTAAAGGGAATGTAGGTGCTTAGTGACCCATAAACCGCTCTTCCCATTCCCAAGGGCTAAGCAGCAGTAGTGGAGTAGGAAAAGACATCAGTTCCTTTAATACATATCCCTCAGTGTTTCCTCCAGGCTTAGAGGCACCATAGAAATCTTCCAGACAGTTTTGTGACAGGGTCTCACAACCTTCTTCACACTGGGATCAACAAGGGTAGAGACCAGTGATATGATTTGCAGCAGTTTGGATACCTTTGGCCATGTTCAGACTGCATTAGTTCAAGAAGAATTGGATTTCTTTCCCTTCAATTTCCTCATTCCAGCTTAGACTGAAAGAGATGGTCTGTTTTCATGGAAGCTGAAGAAAGGCCTCCTGCCAGAGCAGGTCTAGCCTTTTCTGTGGGTGCTTCTTTGCTTATGGAATGAGGGCCGGAGGCAGGAATTTTAGGATTGGAGAGAGACACTGACATTATCCATTTTATTCACATTCTTCTGAGTAAATACATCTAGAGAATCTTGGTTAAATAGTTACTAAATGATTACATGCTTTTCTAATTTAACCCAAACTTTTAACATTTCCTGAAACCATGTCCATCTCTGCCCCAGAAAAGACAATCTAGACACCAAGTCTTTCAGAAATCTGTATCACTCAGCCAGTTGACATACATATTTTCCCTAGCTGTCCACTCTCGTTTTGCAATGAGCACCTCTACAGAGAGAGGGCAATGCCATTTTTTACTATGCCATTTTTGTCATTTGCCTACTTAGGGCACTTCATCCAGAGAATTGTTCATGCACTAAAATTGGTACTTGCACTTTCTCACTTCTAACAAGAGTACACATTTGAGTGATCCCTGCTCGACCCAGGATCTCACGTAAGCATCTCCCCTCATCCCCCAGGCAGGATGCACTGAGTTTCTTTTAAGCTTTGGCTGTCAGAATCCAGGTGATTTAACTCTTTCTAGCTGTTTGGGTAAACTAGGTTTGAAGAAGAGATCTAAAGCTGTATTTTCAGAGTGATTGGAGAAAACAAAATCACTTCATCAATCTAGGCAGCTTTCTGTAAAATCAGCGCCATAAGCTCCTGAGCACCTGAAAGAGCTGACTTGACAGTCCCAGTGAGTGAGGACCAAAGGCTCCAGCTCCCTGCAACAGGATAACATAACTGCATGAGGAAGACCTGTTTACATCACCGAGATAACCTGTTTCTTTAAAAATAGCAAGGTCAGGGAGGCAATAAAGCTGTCAGCATGCAATCACAGCAGTGCCTGTGTTCCACCAGTCGGAGGACAGTGGGGATGGATGCTCACCAGGCTGGAGACCAGGCGGGTGGGGAATTCACAGAGAGGATGGCCATGTTTGGGTAAAACAAACCTGTGGCAATATCAGACTGCTATTGTCTGCCGAACAGTTCTATTTGTGCCAATGATATTTCCAGGTTAGCTTCTCCAGGACCATAAAAATCTTCATTTTATTCTTTTTGCTTTTTTTTTTTTCTCAGTGCAATGAAAGATGGATTGCTCATAAAACCTCAGGGCACCATGTACGAAATCCCCAAACCCTGAGCCAAGTGTGGAGCAACTGGTCACTGAGCAGGCTTCCACACAGTCCTAGGTTTGGCTCGTGTGTGTCTATTTTCTGGTCACTGGGATGCTTCACTGTTTGTTCTATGTCGAAATGAGCATCTGACTGTGGGAATATTTCACACTGAAGTCCAGGCCAAGAATGGAAAGCCATCAAATCTATTCAGCTAAGCCGCCTTATGAGGTACTTGCACAGTCCCAGTGGGAGCACAGCCCAGTATTTTTATTGTGTTAAAAGTATGTGTTCTCAAAAAAGGAAGACATTGTGTAGGGTTCACATCCTGTTGGTGCATCGGATACACTTCAGCTATTGCTCTCTTATTATGGATAGCGTTTCCCTTGGCTATGTCTCCAGTTTAGCTGTCCTTGCACAATGAGTCATAGTGACACAACTGATCTGGGGGTGACTTTTGGACACGAGTGTTTTGGGTCAAACTGTACAGTATAGATACTGATTGTGTATGTGCAAAGCAGCATTCAGGAATAAAACACTTCTTGGTATATCCAAAGTGAAACATAGGCTTGTGGCACTGATACCACATTACATGGCTTTGTCTGTTAAACTAGCCAAAACACCAAGTCTTGATCAAATTTTGGGAAAATTTCGGTCTTTTAAGATATTTCCCAGTTTAAAATGTTGAGAAGATGTCAGGGGTTGGGTGCAGAGATGAGAAAGGCCCAGAAGAAACATTAGCCTCATGTAAGCAAAATCCTGTCACAGTTACAGCAGCTGTGTTTGCCTTGCACAGCTTTTCCCTTCTTTTGGTGGTGGTTCAGCATTGCATTCAGAATAGCTGCAGGCAGTTATAATCTAAATTTCCTGAGAATTATGCCCATTGTCTCCCGTCCTGTCCAGAATCAAATGGATGAAAGAAATCCATTTGAAAATCCAAACTTCCATCACTATCAAAAAGGGCTAGAGAGGATGTGCTTCTGAGCAACTGGATGGGATAAAATTTTAGTTGACCAGAAAATCTAGTTACAATTCAAACAAATCTTTTAAAGAGTTTTTTAGATACATTTGTTACTTTGCTTAATATATTTGTGTGCCATCATATTTAGTGATTTTGACAGGGGGACCATAAACAGAAATTCCATGAGACAAGGCTATTTCCGTGGACTATTTTTGTTCTGTACTGGGGAAGGCACGGAATTTGGGGGAAGAAAATAAAACCTGTTCTTTTAAGATTTCCAGCTCAAAGAGGAATCAGAAAAAAATCCATTTATGAGTGCTTTTCTAAATGGAATAGTTCATCTGAATCTTGCCTGTCACCAGGTCCTAATTACCTGTTCGTGTTACAGCTAATTACACTGATTCTCCATAGGTGAGGCGGACTTCTAAGGCAACGAAGGAATTTAAACAGAATGATTTTTCAGTTTTGGTTCTATTTACAGACTGTGGTATGTCAATTTGAGGAAAAGCCAGAATCTGAAACTGAAACACCAGTGTTTTCTTCTTGCTATAATTGGAATCTTTCAAGACAAGATTCCAATGTTTGAAGGTGTTCCCTGCAAGGTTTTGGTCCTTTCCCATCAAGTTTTCTGTGCTGATGTATAAAGCATTAAACTTGGTGTTGGCTGCCTTCTTCTTCCATTGAACTCAACAGAGATTTTATTCTTTGATTTCAGGCAGAGCTCAATCAGGCCAATGCTAAATACTTTTGGCTCTCCAAAATACACTGTCGTCCAGATAACCAGCCCTGGATCTGCAGGCTATGCCTTACAGGTGTTACTGGCGTTTCTTGAGTTATCACTAAAGTGCTGTCTTTACCAAACCCAGTGTTTTTTTGGTTGAAAAAACTAGTAATGGTGACCTGAAACATTACTGTTATTTGGTGCTTCTTGGGAGAAACCCTCCTTGGGAAGGAAGTTGAATGCTGTTAATTTCTATGATGATAAAAAAAATCTTTTAATGAAGGGACGGGTTTGGCCTACAACTCCTTTGCCTCAGGGACCGGGTGTGAAGTAGCTCATCATCCATGGGTTTGCCATGCTATCTGTAAGGGCGTGAGAAGAATTGTGTTTGTACATCTGCCAAGCTCTTCCCTGCTGGTCTTTAAGAAACCAAGTTGCAAAAAGCTCTTTCCTACAGAGTGTTGCAAGGACTGTATTGAATTTGGCTTCAGGAAAATGTTTAATTCATTTTTTAAGTCTGGGTTGCTTCACACCATTGAAAAAATAAAAATCATTATATGCATGTATTGCCTCTATGGGGCAGAGGACCTACATCACCTACAGTGATGGTGATGGGGGTGGCAATTACTATGTGCCAGAGCAACAAGTCAGCATTATTCTAAATCCATTCTTTCATCCAATGCAACAGTAATATCTTCTGGACAACGGATTTTGGAAAAGTTGAAATGTTTGCTTTGCAAAACAGACATAAAGTTTCTCCTTCAAGGTGCTAAATTTGTGCTGAGCTGGTCCAAAACACGACTGCATCTGGCTATGTCTTGTGTCTGCTACTAAAAAAATGTCCTAAATTCCAGACAACCTCTGGGGCTTTGAAATAAAACTCATTAATCCTGCATTTGAATTTAATATTTGAAATTTTATCCTAATCTTTTTTTTCTTCCACATGAATTAACTTTAGAAAACTTGGAAAGGAACTCAAGGGTGGGTTTTTTTCTTTTCTTTTTTTTTTTTTTTTTTTGAGAGAGAACATTCTTAACAAAGGGTATAAAATTAAACTAGATTTGACCTCTGCCTTTAGCAGATTTTCCACCTGGTCTGTGCAGGAAATCAACTTCTATATAGCAGCTCTTTCATAAGGAATAACATACATGAGACTGTAAGTGACAGTTTTTCTTGGGTGGACAACAATGTTAGTTACTTTTTATGATTAATTGATAAATGTTTTGATATGGTTCCTGGGCTCTGAGTCAAAAATCACTCTAGTTAGATGATCCAACATTTGGGAAGCTGAGCCAATTACAGCTCAGGCACAGTGAAAACAATTCTAAAATATTTGAGCCTAAAATGTGCATAGTTGTTAAGGAATCTTACACGTGGGTGTATGGTGGTATCCTGAATTACAACTACTTGGTGGGCCAGTTTCTTGAGGAATGCAGGGATGTGCAGGGATTTGAGACATCTATATTTCAAAAGACTTGGGAAAACAGAAGAACCACATGGACTCTTGTGGCTGGGCACGTGCTGAGGAAAACCAGACCGTGGGCCAAAATGTACTTTTAGTCCCTTGGGTCACACAAATCCCTTTGCTTTTGGGGGAAGGCTTTAGGTTTCAAGTGTCCTTCTTCCCTTGGCTCATAACCTTCTCTTCTGAGCTTGCTCTTTTCTTTTTCAAGCTCCAGAATTTACTTTCTACACCAGGCTTCCTACCTTGTCCTCGGATTTGCACCCTGACTCTAAGCCCTAGTGTCTTTCTAAATGATCCATGAGAAGCAAGACTTCATCATGTCCATGGCTATTTGTCAGGTTACCACTACCAGTGGGATAGCCTGGACTCAGAGGTTGTGGGTGCACCCCAGCATTAGTACAAACCTACACCAGCCACAGCTGCTTCTTGTAACGGAGGTCCTCTAGAAGAATAACCAATTAAAGGCTATTTTCTCAGACTATTAGGGGAAAGAATAAACACTCTGTATTTTTCTTTTCACACGTAGGTGAATATGGAGGCATTTTTGAGTAGGATTTTGGGGTCAGCAACTCAAAGACCATTTGGAAAGTTCGTTATTGCAGGCTGCTAATGACTTTGTGTTACACACTGAGAGCTGCTCCCAAAAAATGTCAGTGGAAAGAGAGTATTTGTCATCTTTTCTGGTTTCTCAATCTTCAGTACCTAAAATGTCACATGGAGGTTTTGAGGGATGCATACCTGGATTTCAGTACCACCACAGATCTGGAAACTAGGAGGCAAACTCTGAGCTTCAGAAATCTTGGTGCTTATTAGCTGCTCATCATAGACCCCTGCTTTTTTTTTTTTTTAAACACAAGGATCTGATCCTACCCCAAACATCTTATTGCCTTCAACAGATTTTTATTCAAGGTGAAGACCAGGCAGCATTTTAGAAAAATTAATGTCTAACACATGCAGATGCTCCTGAAGACTATTTTACATCACCAAGGTCATCAAACCCTGCGGGGCTTAGATCTGGACATCTATTGAAGATGTTGAAACAGACTTAAACCTAGGTGTTACTTCATCTTCTTATGACCCTTGGCTCTTCTGATAGAGCTCTGTCTACAGAAGGATGTGAGGGAAGCTGAAGAATATCTTTTCAAATGGAAGAGCATCTTTCCTACCCTTGTTTCACAGTGAAGATCCATAAAGAATGATGACTCTTCCAGTGTGGTATGTGCTTAAAAATACAACTTTTCCAGTAATTCTCTCATTTCAGGTACCATTTGAATGGCATGATACTCCCTCCCTCCATCCCTGACACTCTGTTTTGATCTGCCTGCTGGATCTAAACACACTGGAGCTTTCACTTTATTTAACACTAGAGGATTTCATCGTTGCTGATATGAAAGGAAAATTTCTAACAGCATACTGTAAGCTTCACTGCTCGTGACTTCTTAATCACACAGATTTTATTTCATGTTAAGCTAGCAACTGAACTCTTCTAATAAACAGAGTAAAATCTAATTAGGCTACTGGAGGGGAATGAAGAATTTATACTCCTCCAGACACACAGACATTAGGAATTCTTCCTCAAACATACACACAGGCTTCCTGGCAGCTGTCTCATTCAAAGAGTGGCTAATGATCATACTAATTTGCACTTAGCTGATACTGTTAGGAGTTCCTTGCAGATGGAAAATATACTTCTTTCATGAGATCATATGGGGTAACATGGCCTCGTGGATTGTGCACAGAGAAAAAGAAATCCCAATTTCTAATCCCATGGCTCACACTACTTGCTGTGTGGTCTCTCTTTCTCAGTCTCTCCATGCGCAATCTTACTTATCCGGCTCATTCATGGGATTGTGATGATTACTCAGTCATTTGGCTGTAATGTGTTTCAAAAGCAGAAGGAACAATTACAGCACTGAAGCACTGTGATTAGAGACTCAACGGCACCTCCAAAATATATGTATGAGATTGACATCAAGGATTAATTTGGCTGGTTTCTTGCCTTCATTGGGCACATAATTATGTCAAGCATTGCTGACGAGAGAGCTCAGAAAGCAGCAAAGCTGTGTCCCATCCAAGCTCGGGGGAATCCAACCCTCATGCAACAGGGCACGTCTTCCCACATAAAGGCCATATAGCTGGACTACACCCAACATGTCAGGAATATCTCCACGCACACAACACTTCCTGGCCTAAACAGCCAGTGGATTCAAGCTTGGGGTCACCACTAACTTGGACTGGGACTGATGTATCATGCAAGGGGCAGAGGATCTTCCAGCAAATTTCCTCGGAGTTCCCTGCAAAGGACAGCCCAGATGTCCCACAGCATCCCCAGCTGCCCAGAGCCTCATCATGAGGATCCATGAGATATCTGGTCAGAACTGGCTGTGCAAGTGCAGACACCACAGAGGCAACATGTAAACCCAGGGAATGCAACATCAGGAATCGTTGCTCAAAGCTTTTCCTTGAGCCTGCTTATTTTCCAGTAGCCTTTCTTCAGCTGGAGAGCTGTCATCTCCTTCTCCAAGACTGTTTAGATCTTCCCCTGTTGCATGTCAGGATTGTTCCTATAAAACCATTAGTCATTTCTTGGGTTTGAAAGAAGTGCAGGGAGAGAATATAGGAATAAACGTTAAAATAAGACCAGAATAAAAGCTGGTGCTTGTCTATAAGTAAACAGGGCCTGACACAGCCCCTAGAAAGATGTCTCCTGAGGTTGTGATCAACTGTAATAGGGCAGGGTGCCAACCAGCTCAGGTCCCTGGAGACATAACTAGTTCTGGAAGGATTCAGGTCCCGCTGAGCGTAGGTTTGTTCAGGGAAGGGTGTAGCCCCAGGAGAGGGAGGAGAAGACCTGCCTTCTCCTATTTCAGATTTTAAAAAATCATCACAAAAAAACCCCAAAATCCAAAAAAGCAACAACCCTGCAGTGGGATGTAGCCAGTGTATCTTTTTATAATACAATGAGTTTTTGTGAAATGGAATTGCTGGACTGAAACCTGGAGTCATTGCTCAGTTTTGACTTATACTTTATTCAGGCAAAACTCCAGTTGATGTGAGAGAGCACTGGGTCATATTAGGATTTGGCCCACAAGGGCGGAGGAGAGCCAAGCTCAGAATGTCACATAAACATATTAGCTAGTCTTGGCTTTCTTTGAGATCCCAGGGATGGAACAGGGCCGTGATCTAGTCTTTTGCGAGGCATAGAAGGAGGTTAAATTTGTCCTGCATAGAGAATTAAGAGAACAGGATCCAAACATCTGCACAAGCATCTGTATCATCTCTTCCTCTTCCCAGAGGTGTCTGGAATATAGTCCTTTTTGTGTGACAAGTAGAAACCGAGGTAAAAACTGCTTAACCTGTTTTGTGCGGGTGAAAAAAAATAATAATAAAGCCACGGGTTTTTCATGCTGAAGTCGAAAGCGTGTTCTTTCTGGTGATGAGGTATGAAGAGGGCATATTGTTCATTTAAACCACACTCTATAGGTTTTGCACAGCAAAGTATTTTTGAAAGTTTACAGCTGTAGCAGAAATTCCCTGGAGCTTAACCATCAGTTTTCTGCCAATCAGAAAGCTGAACGCACTCCGGCTTGGGCTCCAAAAGTGACATTTTAGTGTTACACGTCTTAAACGTGGAGCAGTTTCGAGAGAGCATCCTGACAGGTTTTGAACTCTGAAGAAATTATTTTCTGGTGCCAAGCTACACAGTCTGGGAAACGCTGCACGCCACACTCACTCGCTGTATCTCTGCCAGAAACCAAAATATATATTGAAAAAAAAAGTATAAGAACTATGGCCCAGGACTAAGGTTTGTGGGTGCATTTCAAGTAGGAGCTCTCTCTAAGATTTAATGTATTAACTGTGCTCACAGCCCTAAGAAGTTGGTATAAGAGGAGGAGCATGTACATGTGTATCATGTAGCAACACCATGGAGAAAGGGAGAGGAAGGGCAGGAGAACATCACCTCAGATTGCCCAAAAAACATCTACAGTATGGAGGAAATGGTAAAACTTGAGCCATTTCACTGTAACGCTATTAACTTAATGAGTTTAAAAGTCACTTTGCAGTGGTTTCTGAAAAGGAAAACATGGGCATCTGAGAAGGTGCAGATGCTAAGGAATTTATGTGGGACCCATACTTCAGGAACAGGAATACATCAGCACATCATGACTGTCTCCACAAAATTGAAAGAAGTTTAGAGTTACTTCTTGCCCCCCAAAAAAATGGCTACAAGGTGGAGAGAAAAAAAAACCAAAAAACCCACATTCAGATTCCTGTACTTCCTTTATTTAAAGTAAAGAAGAGCTGGGACAGAAACAGGCAACATTTTAAGACCTTTAACTGGATTATAAGAACAGATGATCTTTAATTAAGGCCTTGGATGAACCACCTTGCAATAACTCATTTAGCTCGTCAGACCAGGAGCTGCACTGACATAGGCAGGTTTATCTCCAGGGGTATCACTGAAATGTGATTGTTTATGTGAGTCTGGGTTGGAAAGAGCTCCCTGATGGGAAATAGCTCAGACATGGTCCTCATACCTCTCCTTAACTGGCCTACACTGGTCAGGGCAGAGCCAGGACACCAGGTGAGCTCAGCCCCTTCTAATGTCCTTGCATGTGGGAGGCTTAATATTTTAAAACATTCTGTCATGGATACGATGACTTTGGCCATGTACCTTCTGTTTATTGTTAATAAAAGTCAAGAGAAGTGTGGAAAAGTACAAAATGTCAACCTATGACCTTATGAAATCCATAGCAGTAGAGAGAAAAGAAAGAAAACCCACCCTTTGGTACATGTTTTGTCCCACATGCTGTGTTGTGATCCAGAAGTAGAAATCTTTCCTCAGGACTGGGGCTTAGAAAGTCAAGAATTTTGTGTGTCTTTATTTTCATTACAGTTAGTTAAATCCTTAGGCTCCTGTTAACACTGAACTCCAAGTTGATTTTTTTGTTAAAATGCTGAAACCTAATTTTCGTTTAACAATTTTCTGTTTGAGGCCAACATCAAATTAGTGTGCTTTCCACTGGCAGACCCCAGTAATTTGGTAGGCAGGAGGCTCACACATACTTAAGTTATTCAATACATTTTGTTATACTCTGTACAAAAAACCTAGTCAGAAAAGCCTGATTTATGATATTCCTCAGGTTTCCTGTTACTTTAAACCACTAACATCCTATGGCCAAGCCCTTCAGAGGCAGCCAGCACATCTGGCCCAGAGTGGTTCTGTCGCCTATCGCCAAAATGTCATATTTATAATCAAGTCATAATAGAAAATAAAGAATTGATTATGATGAAAAAAGAAAAATAATTGAAATTTAAAATGGCCAAGTTAACGGTGGACATTTGTTCATAAGATTGGGTGTTTCTGTCAAAACATACGTCCCAGACAAACAGAAGCACGCAGCATACCTAGCAGACAGATTGCACGCGTGCAATCACCTCTTCTGGTGTAATTATAAAATCACTGAAAGCTCCAATTTTCTCATTTCACATATTCTTAATTTCTATTTTGTTTTTCATTTATACAGACAAACCTCTCCTGACTGAAGCCAAAACTACACAGTCCATCTGAAATCCCACCTGCAATTCTGCAACTGCTTGTAAATAAGCGAGTCTGCTCCTCGCAAAGTGTTTTGTAGCTGGTCTCCTTAGGGATTTAAGGCTTATGCAATCATTGTGTCTGTGTTGTATCTATGTATCCATCTGTCAAATTTCATCAATGAGCCAAAGTCTCCCAAAATATTAGCTTCCTACATGTTTCATAAAAATAGTTAGAGGCAGAAATTTAGTTTAATATCCTCCCTTAAAGGGAAAGCTGGAGTGGATGTCTGTGTTGTAGAAATCGTATGCAAATCCACAGAACAAGAATTTAAGCTCACAGCACAAATCCTTAATTTTCTCATAAAACTACATGGTTAAAAAATAGCTTTATAAACAAAAGAGTAGAAAGATCTGCAAGTTTCCGACTGGTACAGGCTGTGAAGTCAGGCAGTGCTTTGAGGGTACGTATAGGCTGGCATGAGCAAGGATGTAAGTTGCGTGTACTCCTAAAGGGCACAGGCAGAGCTGGCCGTGTATTTTTTCTCCGGAAGATTTATTTTGCAGAAATTCATTTTTTCTAAGGGAGTCATAAAAGAAACAGAGATGATAACGAACAGATTCTCAGCCGTGTCAAACCCTGGGACACTGCTATGGAAATGTGAAGAGCTGCAGAGGTTCAACAACTTTGAAAACCTGATCACTGAGTATTTCTGGTCAGCTTCCTCTGCCACAGGGATATGAAATTTTCCAAATCTGTGCCAAACTCTGACGTTCACGAACTGTTTCTCAAGTGGATTCGGATGATGTAACCAATAACCATGAAACCCTCCTCCACTTTCTAAATTACATCTGCCTGAGATGAATTTCTATATGGGTAATACAATGAAAGACTATATTTGTTCTAAACCTTACTATGCAGTTGCGTTATGACATATAAAATTCCCTATGGTAACGTGTCATAATCTAAAGCAACTGTGTGCTCACACATGAGAGATCCAGCAGCTTTGCCATTTTGTTCTTCATTATCCCTGGTGGATAAACTAGTTGGAAGACTGAGCCAACTTCTCCATCCTCAAAACCAATGGAGCAATGCTGATTTACATCAGCTGCAATCCTTTACTGCAGTTTACAAAGTAGTTATCAATTAATTTCCTGCATAATTTCTCCAGAAACACAGTGGAAGTGCAGCCTGACTTGTTTTTTTTGGCCTCCAATTCAGCAAGATATCTCCATGCAGAATATTATTTAAGCACACATTTAACTGCAAACAAATGGTTAAACATGCCTTTGAGTTTCAGATGTGTGCCCAAGTGTTAAAACATGATCCTGGGGGAAGCATCCACCTGGCTCGTATGTTCACTCAAGATGATCTTTGCACGACCGACAAAGGATTTACCAGCTCTTCTGATAACAATGCCTCTTGTTTCTTCTTTTGGCAATAATTTTGCAAGTTTCTCTCAGAATTAGATCACAGTCAGTCCCACCTTAACTACATATTTGCTAGCTGAATAAACAGGATGAAATCGGAACAACGGTCATGTCTGCTGGCAGAGCTGAGCCCTTCCAGTGCTGCTAAGAGTGGTTCCAAGCGTGCAGGGTATTCAACCCGCCTCTCCCATCCCAGGTTTTGCTGTCTGCCAAAATTACATCCCAGCAAAAATTCTCGCTGCTGCCCTCACCATCACTACCAATAATGTGCAAACTAAAGACAAATTCATTCACATTTTTAGCAGCAATCTCAGCAGTGTTAATTGCACAATAAAAAAGAATTTGTTCTGAGTATGAAGCCAGCTATTTATTTGTGTTCAATTCTGAGTCATAAATCTTTAATTTGACATTTAAACTGTATTTTAACAAAGAGAATTTTTTTTTATTATTCTTATTTGCAAAGTGCCTAATCAGGTAGGTCTTCTGAGCTGTTTCAGGAGCTCTGAGAAATGCAGTCTCTGATGGGTATTTCACTGCACTAAACATAACTTTTCTCTACATAAACCAAACTGGCATTTTTCCTTTTTCAGATTTAAGTGCTCTAAACTTCGCTTTCTCCTTTCAGTGTTGTTTTTAAAGATAAAGAAGAAATGAAAACAAGGACTCCAAATTAATTTTAAAGATAGCTGGCTCCATGAACAAGTTTCTGTGCCTTCGTTCACACAAATTGTCCCTCCCTACTGCACCATGTTGAGTAGTTCTTGAAAATTACTTATTAGATACAAGGGAAGAGAAATCTGCAGTTAAAACATGGTGCTGAGGGAAACATGTTTTCTGATACTGTGATTTTAATTTTTTTTTTTCCACTTTTTTGGGTGTCCAAAAAAGTTAGTTAGTTTGTACTTCCACAAACAATAGTATTTGCAGTGCATCTTGCTAATTCATTCACATGTGAGCTGAATTATCTTTCTGTTAGCTTCTGGTGTCCCAGTTCCCCACCTGTGCTATAGGGTCATTCCATCTCTCTCATTGGGAAATACATATTTAGAAGAAATGAGGTATTCAGTTATTGTTGTAATGGGGAACTAGAAATAATCCAATATTACTAAATTCTGTAAATAGCTGCAGAAATCAATAAGTAGGAAGAAAAACTTCAAATTAAACGTTGCAGTCTTGAGTGTATTTGGCCCTAGTGCCAAACACATGTTTGTACCTATGAGCTTTTAGGTGTCAATAGTTAAAACACAATTAATGTTGCCATTCATGGAGAAAGATGGCCAGGAGATAATTTCATATTCTCTGTATGGGCCAAACCCAAACACATATAAATCACTGATAAATGTAGAATGGACATGTAAATACAAACATGGGTGCTGCACACTCACCTAAAACTGTTGCCCTTGATCACTGTTGGTAGAATATTCCCTCTTCACGGAGCAGGGAACAGCTGATGAGGCCATGCTCTCCTGTCTCCAGAGCTACAGCAGACATGAAGAACAGAAGCATCCAAGTGACCACTTGAAGATATCAGGGAAAGAGGAACTTAAGATTCTAACGAGAGTCTTATCAGCTGAGAAAGACTGATAGAGGAAGATTGATGTCATTTGTGTGATTCCTGGTAATGAGAAAGGTTAAACCACAACACCTTTCTGCTGCCATTGCATTTCTTGCACAAGGGCTTATGTATCCCAACAACAGTGGGGACTATTGTTTAGATAACTGTGATTTTACTTCTTCCTTTTACTGAAGGATTTTAAAAACTTAAGCCAGACCTAGTGGCAGATGTGGGAGTGTCCATAAAGAATACATATGGGTCGGGTACAAGAAAGCAGTGATTCTGGAAAATTTCTACAGCTGAATTAGTTCTTTGTGCCAATGATTTCCTGCCATTGCACCAATTAATCTGGCCCTTAGTGTTTATGAAATACTTTCAGAATGCAAGATTGTATATTGAATTTAATTATAATTATTACATTTGTTTATTTACTTAGAGCACTCTCTTGCTTTGTCTTCATATGACATATGTATGTTGAGAATGCAAAATTATGGCACATGCAAGGAATTTTAAGAAATGTATTTAATTGAAGATTAATCACTAGTATTTGTGCATCAACCAAGGCCCTCATGTAGTGGAGCAAGTTTCAGCATGATTTTCATCTTTAAATTCTCAATTTTCTCTGCTTTTCTTACTTTACCATAGATGTTTGTGGTATGATTTTTTTTTTAATTTTTATTTTATTTTTAATAATACCAATAAAAAAGGAGGGGGGGGGGGGCGCGAGAAAAATCTTCATTGGAAATATTTGAAATATTCTCCACTGGAAAAATAACATCCTGGAATAGATGGATAGTCATGTAAACACACTGCTGCCTAGCACAACAAAACCAGCCTGGATTCTTGGATGTGACTTCAGATGGCATAGTGGGGAGGAGGGAGGACTTTTCCAGGGGATTAATACACCAGGTTTGCACCTCTGGGGATGCTGGTTCAGTTCGGGCTCTGGTTGGGAGGGAAAATGAGTATGGTGGTCTCATTAGTCCTCATTACAAAAATTGACCACATGATTTGGTACGGTTGGCAGCCCTTCGCTAGATAAATCCGGGACTAGAATAACAAGGGTGACTGCAAGCTAGACTTGAGGTAGGTGCGTTGGCAGGGAAGGGAAGTTTGCACAAAGCCTGGCTGTACCGAGGCCAGTGTTAACAGTCTCTTTACTTTCATTTGCTCTGAATTCACATATATATTTGCAATCAAAATGGTTTTAAAGTCTTAAAAAAAAAAAAAAAAAAAAAAATTGAGAGGGAGAGTGAAAGAGAGACAGAGGGACAGTTTTGAAATATAAAACATTTAACAGACCCCATTCCCGACAGGTTTTATTGCTGTTCAACTAAATCCCTCAAGTCTATCTTTAAATTAGCTGAATTAGAAAAGATGTAAAACTAATCAGAATACTGCTGTCTAGATACTCCTCTGTCTGAACTATAACAACTTTATCTTCTGGTAGAATCATTACATGTGTTATCAGTTATAAATAACCTTTTACAAAGGAGTAGTAAATCAAGTAGTTTGCATTTCTTGAAAGAATACATAATCACATTATTTTTCCCAATTAACCAGTTTCAACATTTTAATCTCAGCAAATTGCGTTTATAAAAAGTTATCTGGATTTCATAAGCATTTTGCAATGCAGTTTGTTGCACACTGCATCTGAACAAATTAGGGTGTATGTATGTATATGGATATCCCCCCTCTCCTTCCCCAGAGAGTCTCAAATGAGCCAAATATTCAGCTGATGTAAATCAGTGTTGTTCCAGATACTTTTAGACATGATATACTGCATTAAATCAACAGCCAGCCTTCCACAACTGACTCCATCACTATACCTGGTTGAAGCTGTAATTAAAGTCTGAGCTGCTCAGGAGTCAGTACCCAGCAGCCTCGGAGGATTAATTAGGTCTGATATTTATTTCTTTTGATACGAAACCCAGATGTGTGCAGTTAAGCCAAAAACCATAGGGAGAGCCATCCTGCTTTTTTTTCCAGTGGACAGAGGAAAAACAGTGTTGCCCACCCAGAATTAAAGAACAGAAGCAAATAATTACCATCATGGAACAATTTGGCAGCAGTGTGGTTTCATAATCTGCTAAACCACTTTACCTGCCTGATTATGAAATAATTCAGATGACCTCAATGTTTGGGGTTTTTTTTGTTAGCAAGTATTGTAAATATATATATATATATATATATATATACACACACACAATATACATATATGTGTGTGTGTGTGTGTGTGTGTGTGTGTTGATTTATTTGTCTGAAAGCTGGGAGGAAAAATATGGATGAAATATTCTTGCCCTCTATGGTTATAGAAATAAATCAGCTTGTATTTCACTTTAAGTGTATGTTCTTCAATGTGTTATAAAAATACCTGTTCATTCAGTAAATGTTACCTTAAGATTAATTAATAAGACTGGAAAATAGATGTGAAAACACTCTGAATTGTGAGCCAGTGTAGTACTGTAGTAGAACCCTTGGTTCCCACTATGGAATGGACATCTCCGGCAGGAAAATGTAGTTCAGATTTTATGCTTAGAAAGATATAGGATTCAGGGCAGTTTTGACGTTGAGCTTTGTGCTGTGAGCAGCCCTCTGGCAATACTATCTCACTCACAAAATGCACCAAATTGGGCCAGCATCAGATGAATTCACATGAACCGTGAAACAGCTTCATATGACATCAATTTGTGCAGCATTTCTTATTCAGCCTTTTCTTTCAATGGGAAAAATTATCAACTCCCATAGATATAATTCTGAGTTTTTCATTATAAATAGAAAAGCAGAAAAAAAGGGTGGTTTCCAGTCTTGAAACCAAACCTATTTTTTTGTTTGAGTTATTTGTTCTCAGTCTGTGCTCCCCCTTTTTTCCCAGTGACAAAATTTAAGAGGTAAATCTACAGGAGTAGGAAACACCCAAAAACGAATATTGAAAAGAAATGTAACAAAAATAACAAAATATTCAAATATTCTGTCATTCAAAATAACAGATGAAAATTCAGATTTTTTTTCTAATGATTTCTGTTAGTTCTTTCTTGTTGTGTACCTGGGTATTGATTCAGAGCAATGAGACTCCCACTGATTTCACTGAGTTTTAGATCAAATTCCTAGGAGACATTTGAGCCAGTGATCTAATGATAAAAGACTGGAAAGCCCATTCCTTTTCCCTGATGCAGCTAGCCAACATATTATACTGGAGATAGGCAACATTTTTCCCCTCTGAATAATTCCTATAGAACTTTGTGAAGACTAGCTTTTCTCACTGATTGCATCCGTGCATTTTACAGTATCTTCATATGTTTTGGTTTACAAGGGAAAAAAAGGACTGGAAAACAGTCGATCTACTTTTTTTTTTTTTTTTTTTTTTTTTGAAGTTTCTGATACTTGTTTTTCAGGTAGACTGTCAAAAGTAGACTTTTGCATAGTTTCCAGGAGCATTTCCTCGCTTCTTTGCAGCTCGTTAAGCTCCATTTTTTTTTTTGGTTTTGTTGGTTTTTTTTCAATCCATCTATGGGGCATCTCACAGGTCTCCACAGCTCCAAATGTCAGCTGAAAAAACAAGCACTCTCTTTTTAGCTCCTCTGGTTGATGCAAGACACATCAGGACTCAGGCAAAACGGGGGGAAAAAAAAGGCAAACCCGCTGTCTTTGGAGTTAGGAGCAACTGCTACTGGTAGGTGTCCTAGTCCTCCTCCCCTTCCAGGTTCTGGAGAACATCAGCCCAAGTGACCTCGGCGAACAGGTACGACGTCCCTCTCTGCTCTCCCCAGGCCTCTGCTATGCTTAATACTGTCAGAAAAGTCTCCAGCAAACATTTGTAATTGCAGGGAGAAAGAACACTGCTGTCTTTATTTTTTCTAACTTGACATCTATCAAATTTAGTTTAAGTGTTCCCCTGGGTCAGTCGAGTTGCTGAGCTATAAACTAAAAATAATTAAAATAAAATATTAAAAAAACCTCAAGTCTGCTTGCCAGGAGCGTATCGTTGGGAGTTAACAGCTCTCAATCATGTATTTCAGAGTGTTAGAATAGCTGAAATAAGACAGGCAGGCTTAATACAACATAAAACCTGAATTCTTTGATGTTTTGATACTATAGGCTTGATTCTTGCACTTCAGGACAAAACTGGTTTCCTTGACAGGAGTTCAGACTCTAGAAGCATTTTTTTTTTTTTTGTTTAATCCTACAGTTGTTAATATAAATTTTATAGGACTAGCTTAACACAAAGGAAAGCGGGGGAAGGTGTAAGCAGTCTTTCTGATTAATACACCAGATAATTAAAACCTCACCCTGACGATTCTCATAAGGTAAAAGACAAGTCACCTTTTCGTACTGTAAAAGATGACTTTGCCAATTTATTGATCCCAGCTGATGTATCAACTATCACCAAAATTGGAAATCCTAGTTACAATGACTTAAATTTTGGCTTAAACCCGACCAGACAGACAGCGTGTTCCCAGACTGGTCACATTCATAAATGTCATAAAAAACATACTTGTTCTATGACATGCATGAAATAAAATTCTTGAACAAGACATCTCTAACCAGAAAGGCATGAAGCAAAAATCTTTAACCACGTGACAGGGAATGAGGACTGCTAAAAATGGTATTTTCGACATTGGTGGACTGCTGAAGTAAAGCTTCTCCAGGCATAGCTTTAACATTGTTTTTCTTATTTTTATTATTCTTATAGGCCATAGAAACCATGTGAGGTAAGATGAAAAAAAATCAGTCAAAACATGGTTCAAAATTTTTGTGTAAGCTGTTCCAGTACAAGTTTAAAGAGAAAAAGTGAAGTCACGGATCACGTTCAGGGGATCTGAGTAGAATCAGCCATCAAGAAGTGCTTAATATGTAACTGAGGAATTAACCTGTGTTTTCTGAGTCTGTCTGCACCTAATGCTTTTGCTTCTCATTACGTATCTTCTACACTTTAATGATCGATTTATTTTTACACCTAGTGAAAAACAGAATATAAGTTCAGCTTATCTTTTTCACTATAAGCATATTATCATTGAAAAACACTCATTTCTGGAAAATGACATTTTTTAACAAAAGTTGTCATTACCAATACTTTTATTTTTCTTTTTAAATACTAGTGACTTCATATTTCTGCAAACACTGTTAAACATAACAGGATTCTCTATTTGAAAATGATAAAGCCATAAAGTTGACAGGATTGTCTGCATTTAACCTTCAAAAAGAGAGAAAATCATCTTTTCAAGCCCTATAAAATAGGAATAATTGTAATTTTTTTAATGTGTCATTGCAACTAGGTCTAAATCAAAACCAGACACAATAGCATTATTCAATTCTTGTCAAAATTGCTGAATAACACCCTCCCAGGCTTTAAACTCAGTCTGTATCTCACCTTCAAAATGGCTGCACTCCTCTGATACAAATTGCCTCCCTGTAACGTGGGGCCAAGCTCCCTTGCAGAGGGGATGCCCTGGAGTCAAGGGAGCTACGCCCACGGATGGTTTGGTCCATAGCTAGCAGAGGATTTGGAAATGAAATGTGCTCCCGTGTACAGACTAGAGGTGGCTGGGAATTTTCCAAGGTACTTATTTGGCGGGGTGTCACAGAATGGCAATTTCTTGAAACTGAAACCATTCACAAGGGAAGGTCTGTCTGAACAAAGCTCCCAACTCAGAGTGAAAAGCAAAAACAGAAAAGCAAGTAAGAAAACAAAAAAAAAAAAAAAAGAAGGGGGGTGTGTGGGTGTGTGAGAGGACACAAAGAGCGGTTAGAGAAACTGCCCCTTTCCAACAACCCTGGAGGAAAAAGTTCAGGGGTCTGGCTTGACGTGATTCTTGCTTTTCTCACTGTAAATGGAAATTTGTGCAGAAGATTTTTTAGGAGAAAATTACAAAGTCAAAGTGGAATAGAACAACAGAAAGGATTTTCACTCAGTCTGATCTCTTGAAATGAACCATTCCTGGACTTCTTTACATTTTGATTTTTCACCCATTTCTGCAGCCATATTTGTACTTATTGCCAAGAACTGCAAAAACACCATGTGAAATCTAATTGATCAAAAATACCTGACTCATCCCCTTGTACATGATTAAGCAACTAGTACCTGTCGGAAATTTTCTGTCAAGCCTACTATTCACTGGAAGATTGCTCCTCTTATAATCCACTTTTTCAGAAGAGTTACCTGCTGTTTGGGTTCACTTCTTCAAAAACCAAACATGGTGTAACCAAAATATTTTATGGCTTTTAGTCAAAATGATAAAGAAGAAACAATTCCCCATTAGAATTTATAAGAAGTGCCTCAAGAATTGGTTTCCTGCGTTAGTTACCGTAGAATAAGATAAAGTAGATAAAGTGACTTTAAAATAGTGCCAGGGGGTATTTTTGAGTGAGCAGATGCTGCTGTTCACCTCTTTTACAGGCATAACAGAAAGTTTATGGTTCAGTCACGACACGCTTGCTCTGCAGCAAGGAATTATGACCTGGCTGTCCTTTGCCACTAATTTCAGTGAGATGTTTTCTGTCCTCTGGGACTTTACCTTCCAGTTCTTGAAGGAGAAGAAAAATAAAAGCAGGCTGAAGTGAACATGCACATGATAAAATCAGACTTGATATGAGCGCAAGTCTCCTGATACCCAGTATAATCACTCATTTTTGATTCAGATCTGGTTTCGGTCTTGTGTAAGTTGAACGCATTTGCTATGGTCCTGATATATGTCAGGTAGTAAGGACACGTGAGTTAAAGCCACCATAGGGTTTGTCCTGCAAGGTGGGAGGATGCAGACCTTCCATGGCAGTGGGCTGTAGACAAGCGGTATTGCACAAATGGTCAAGGCTGCTGGACATCTAGAAAAAGACATAATATCCTGAGAGCTGCAAACATTGACCTATTAACTAGCTGTTGGTAGATTTGGCTGCAGTCAGATATGGAATGAGTTTAAACCATCACTGATCAGTCAAATGGGCTTTAAGCAGTTCCTGATCCCAGAGAGAGCACCTGACCCTTGATGAATACTGTCACCTACATTGTGCTTTTGTCCCTCTTTGTATCCCGTGCCCAGTGGACGGAAGAGCCAAGGAGTTCCTATTCCTCTGCATTTGCATGCAGAAAGGGAAGCAGATTTTAAGGTCTCGTTCCTGAAGAAACACTGTATTTCCTTTCACCCCCATATTATTTCTCCCCCTGTTATCTTCACCCCAACTTCTTTCCTTACCACCAGCCCGGAGAGGGAGAAAACAGACAGAAAGAAAAGAGAGAAATATGCTGCCTGGATTGGAAAAGTCATCTTTTCCCAGGAGCAGCGTAATAATGTTAATGGAAGGGAGAACGGGAAAGAGGAAATGTTTCGCTAACGTGGAGAATTTCTGGCCTGGGTTCTTTCTGAGGCCTGTTTGTCAGGGGGAAAAGGAAATTGGTGGCTGGATGAAATATGAGCTGATGCAGCTGCAATGCCTTTAAATACAAGCTTTTTTAGGCACACTGGTGCTTCAGTTTGGGGATATAAGCAGATGCTGAATGCCTTTCCCTACTTCACATGGGGCCTTTGCGTGCTGTGGTTTTAAGACCAGTGTTCAGGTGATAAAAAAAAAAAGGGGGGGGGAGGGGGGGAATGAAATGTCATTTTCGGAGAGGCAAAAAATACTTCAGGCTCTTTGGCGTGTAAGTCATAAAGGGCTTTTTGTGCATGGGTAGTCAGTGCAGTGTCAAGAGAAATCACTTGCACAAGGTGGAGTAACACTATCTGAAATTAAATTCTGGCCTCCATTTACAAGTAACACTTTAAGGTTAAAAAAAAAAAAAAAAGCTTTTTCTTTTCAAGAAATTGAAAAGAACTAAAAGACGCCCCCTCCTTCCCTCTGAAAACATACCCTTGGTGTTCTTGCTATCCACAACATGGCAGCCCCAAGCATAAAGCAATTAGCAGAGCTCATCAGCCAGTCCTAACGAGCACACAGCAACTTTCTACGGTGAGGTGAAATCTGGGTTGAGGTTTAGGACTGCTGTGATCTGAAAGAGTTTGAACTGAAAAGGTTTGAACTCCCATGCTATTGCTTTCCAGGCTCTTTGAGCCTGATTCCTATTTACACTAACTTTCCTTAGCATAAAGGGGCCTTCAAGTGGGCATGCAGCGAAGGAATATTTCAAGGCAAAGAGCATGCAGAGCAGGCTCTCGCTACCCTCCTTGCACCTTCCTTGGAACAAGCCCCTCACTGTTTTCTTACAGGGTGAAATGCCAGATGTAGCTCTAGTCCGAGGTGGAGGCGAAAGGCTCCAACTCGTAGTCCTGCTGAAACCCTTTTGCACTGCCGTGGTATGCCTAAAGGACCTAAATAATCACTTAGGTTTTGGGTTTTTTTTACTGAAGTTCTGATTTCTTATTCTTTCTTCATTGCTGGAAAAAGTCACCTCGAGCTGGAGGTCCAAGATAGAAGCTGTGCTGACACACTCTGGAGATGTCATTGCAACATAAATAGCAAATAGATGATTAAAAATAGTTTGTCCCCTTTAACAATCATGTTAGAATTTAAGGATTATTCCCAGCTTCTGAAACTCCTTGGCTCAGTCCTGGTCTGCACCTTTCATTTATTTTTAAATGCCTGCCTGTCTTGCTCACTCCTGTGGAAATTAAGGCACATTAAATGCCCTGCAAGATCTGACTTTTTGTCCAAAGACAGTCACACAGTTTTCTGCGACAATATTTATGAACTACGATTCTCATCCAGTCTACCAAAGTCCCTGAAGAAAACATTTCTTACTATTTATACCTGCTCCTTTGCCAAGCAAAGATCTCTCAGACCATAGAATGATCTCTCAAAAGATGTATTGGAAACCTGGTTTGGCCGTTCAGCGTAGCTGAACTGATTAATGTAGCTGGTTGTCATTTTTAGAACTAATGATTTTCAACAGAAATGGTCTTCTTTAACCCAAAAAGACTTTGTCCCAAGCTCTTGACTTTGTATACTTTCTTTCTTTCCATATTTTCATAATTTCTGTTGAAAGGTTTTGCTATGACTTGCTTACCAAAAATGTTTTAATATTTCATTTTAATCCAATAACCATTTCAGAAAGAAAATGAATCTCTTTCAAAGCATTATGATTTTTTAAAGGATCTATTTTGACCTCAGAATATTGAAACTCGGAGTAATTGCAAACACAGGTTTTCAACAATCAAGTTTATTTTCTCTGCAGAAAACCTCACCCATATGCCTGCAGGGAATAGCTGCATTTGCCAAATCCAACTTTTGGTGCACAGAAGAAGTGGGATATATAAATAGAAAGTGTAAGCTTTTGGATATACAAAATGGGTTTGTAATTTAAGGCCTCCCAGCCGGTGGCAACAATTGTCCATGTCTTGTGGGGTGTCAATTTTCCCTCTTCTCTTTATTTGGCTCAGCAAGCTGCCTTCTGAAATCACAGTTTAAAGTCTTGGCTTGTGCCTCCTCTGTCTCCTATCTCACGTTGAGTCGCTGTCATCCCAGGGAACTGCAGGATGCTATTCACTAATCCGATGCTGCAGTCTCCAGGCCTGCTGTGGGATATTGAAAAAAGGGGGGGGAAAAAAACCCTTTCCTAAATGATATACCAAATTACACATTATTTCACTTGACAAACAAAAACTTTTGTGGTTAGCAGAATGAATCGTGTACATCATAATTTTGACAGCGAGTACTGAGGTTGAACTGGCTCTTTAAACAATTTCCCTGTGTATGCATTGCTGTTCCAGTTCAATGCGAGCATATGGCAAACACAGAAACTATACTTACTGATGCCAGGGCATGACCAAAATCTATAATAATGTTGTTTACTTTCACCAGCTCTGCAAGAAAGAATGTAGCCTCATGCACTTAAACGACCTCAGAAGAGTCACACTTCTGCATTGTCAATAATTTACTGAAAACACGCATTGTCCCCTAGAAACATAGAGACCCAAGATGTTTGCAGTAACCAAGTCAAACTCTTCTACAGAGTCCTGCTTGTCTCCTGGAGAAAACCTAACGAAATCCTCTCCATGACGTTGGTGAGAGTAGAGGGAGGCAGCAGACAAGCGTAGCTTTTGGAGCACACTTGGCTTACGCTCTTTTTGTTGTTGTCATTTCTGATAAAAATCATAATATTTCAAAGTCTTCTACGGACAGAGCTCTGCCAACTTCCTTCTCCCAGTAAATTGGCCGTTCTCGAGTGCTGCCAGGAAAGAACATATTTTAGCATCTTAGCGCTGCGTGGTCTGGCAGGCGAGCATTGGGAGGATGAGGTGGTTGGCCACTCCTCTGCAGAAGGTTGTAACATCCAGTGCTCAAGGGGGTTTTCCTCTGCACTTTTGTCAGTCACTAAAGCTGCCCTAATGACGTGGAGCCACGGGACAGTGCAGGCTTTGAAATGCTCAGGGAATAAATAAGCTCAGCTACCCACCTGTGGAAACTCCAGCTCTCGCAGAAAAAACATCCTTCTTCACAACCAAAATCAGAATGTCAACAGGAGGATAGTCTTCGTTTCACTTTGGTCTGAAACATCATAAGGAAAGGAGAGGGGGAGCCTGAAGGGACAGGATCTCTTAAATAAAGATGTATGTTGTAGGAACAGGAGTCGAGGAATTTGAGTGACGTTGCAGTGATTCATTTAATAGCTCAGATACATTTTCAGTGACAACAATCACAAAGACTAATGCTGCAAACATTCACTCACACTAAAGCTAGTATGCAAGAAAACAGAGCACTAACAGATGTTTAAGAGTTGTTTTGTACGTCTGTTCTGACCTAGGAAGAGGTAGATGGTACAGGAGCACAGCCATCCTGAGGCAATCCAGGGGTTTAGTCTCCAGCAGTTCCACACTTTATAAAATAATTGAAGAATTAGCTAACTGAAGACATTTATCCATTTGCCTTAACCAGAGAAGTTTATAAATATTTACAGCCATTGCATTGATAGTGACCCCTTGCATGAACTGGGGGAGACACCCACATTTATTACAGGTCAAAGATACTCTCAAGAGCAAAATCCTAAGACCAAGTAACTGAAAGTTACTCATTTCAAAGAGAAATGGGGTCACACTGGCATGTACCATAAGTAAAAGCCCAATGAATAGATTTTTTTGGAGCCACAGAAGGGTGGGTGGATCCAGATCACACTATTCTACTCATTGTGGAGCAACCCCAAATCTAGAGATTTCAACCCCCAGCCCCTAAAGTATTGCTCAACAGTTAGTTTTCATTTCTGCAAGTGACAAGTTCCTGGCTGGGACAGGGCCACTACTAATAACAAAAATGCAGAGATCAGCATGGACCATGGCTCTCCTTTTCCTTTGTTTTTCTCTTACTTTCCTTCTTTTTACTGAATACACATAATTTAAAGCCTAGGTCCCATTATTGTCTGGAGATGCACACTTTTAATAGTGCCAGGTTTTCTACTCTTCTATCTCAGACCTCTAACAAACGGTGTGGTCCCATATTAGTAGTCAGGTCAGGCAGAACTTAACTCTTGTACTGTGTTAATTTTTGCCTTGGAAATCCAAGGGTTTGCAGCAACGGGATATTTCTAACAATTCTAAAAGTTCACATTTGAAAGCTAAACCACATTTTGCTCACCAGGGCTTAAGATTAGTTCCTCTGAGCTGACAATTTACTGTTTCAACTTGTAACCTAAGATCCTTCTTTCACCTCTCCGGGTGACTGCAAGATGAATTAAGATTTCTCCGCAGCTAAAAAGGTCCCAGTTCTATCAGCAAAAATATTGCTAAAGAATAGGGGATAAAGGGGGATCTGATTCATCTCTTAACAAAATAAGTAAGTGAAGAAATAACAACACTGAAATTAATAGACTTAACAGAAGAAATGCATCAAAGAAATGTTATTTCTCTATCACTATGAGGTTATGCAGATAAACCTACAACCAGATTTAATCTTTTCAAAAGGTTCAGTTAAATGATTCCTGATCTCTAGTTTCATATGACTTTGCAGCTTCTTGGTTCCAGCTCTGAGCAGAAGCAGAGGTGCTGAAATACAAAAAGATAGGATATCCTCTTTGTGTCACTTTTCCTACTGGAAAGAGGAAATAATGGAAATCTTGTAAGAAGTCCCGTTCTCATGAGACTTTCAGCTTCTTTATTCAGACCAAGCGATCCTGGCTAGTTCAGATAAGGTTACTTTGGCTATTTACCCATTGTAAAGTAAATTATCAAAAGTATTCAGGCTTGTCCATCATTAACAAAGGTTGAAAAATCCACCCTCTTTCCCATGACAGGGTTAAGAAAACAATGTTAAAATCTATTTAGGTGTCCAAGAGATGCAGAATTCAGTGTCAAAGGCATTCTGAAGATTTTAAGTTTCTCTGCAGTTTTTCTGCCTATGTTTATATTTGCTTCAGAAGTTGTAGAAGTTACAAGGAAAAGGGGACAGGTCTATACAGTAAGACATCCTGACACCTTTAACAAACAGACAGCTTTTTCTGATCTGATTGTCCCTCCTTATTTGTTCTCGTTATTTCAATTGAACCTGGCAGCATGCTTAGGGCAGTGCTTTGTCTCGGCTGGCCGGACTGTGCTCTCCCTTATGAAGGTGCAATCTCCCAGCCTTGCCAGTGAGCAATCCTGCTGCTAGAGGAAGAAATCTCTGCTTCAGGCAAGATAATTCACCAGCTTCCTCTCATACTCTTCCAGACAGCCCATCCTGTCTCTTCAGCTGCACATTACATCAGGCTGAGCTTCTACACCAAATCTCTGCTTCTCATGCCTTCTCTTAGGCAGAAGAGGAGGAAAAGAGGGACAGGGTGATGGAGCTGAGCTCCCCCGGCACTGCCTGTAGCAGAGGCCCATGGAAATACCAGCAGAAGATTTGTTGCATCATTTGGTGATTTTTCACTGCTTGACTGTACCTCTCTACTCAGAAACTCTTTGTTTATTGTATACCCCTCTAATCCTGGCACTGTCAAAGCCTGGTCCATTAAGCCAGCATTATTATGATTTATTAGCTGTGCATGGCTAACATAGTGTTATGACAGTTGGGATGAGATTAGGTTGCAGGTCAACCTGCTCATTCGACTGGAATATTTTCAGGTCTCTTCGGATCTAAGCTTGAGTTTTAGACTGAGGAATTCCCAGAGGAGAAAGAAAGGGAGGTATGCAGTGCTTCTCCATCCTATACTCATGACACCTCTGATAAATGGCAAGAGAAACCTACTTGTTAGAAAGCAGAGGTGGAAAAAAAAAAAAAAAGATATTTGATGAAGGTAGAGGAACAGTGCTCCTTCTCTCAAAACAAGAAGCTCCCAGACTGAGAGAAAACATGCTCACATTTTCCAGTCCATGCCTAATTTCAGACATAATTTATGAGATCAAAACACCTTGGTGATCAAAAGTAGGTAGTTCTTGCTTGTTTCTCATTTTTTTCCACTTCACTGAAAACAGTTGGGTAGATGTTCAAACAGGCTCCTTTTACATGTCAGAAATCCCAGCTTTATGTTTCAGAACCTTCCCTAAATTAGAACAAAAATATTCTCTGGTTTGCTAACTTCTGCACACCTTCTTTTATTTTGCTGGGTAATTACCTCTTTGTTTGTCCAGGGGACTATCTAATAACTCCCTGTTCACGGAAGGGCACTGACCTCTGAATGAACCAAAAATAGCCCGTGCAATAATTTCAACAATATGCTTAATATCTGATTTAAATCCGATGTGTTACATCATTTCGCACCTGGACAAAGCGGAGCAGGACAAAGCATTGACCCTTTCCCAGCAGGAGAATCGAGTGTCTGCTGGGCAGGAGGAAGGAGGACTGACGTTACTCCTCCGTCAGTCATTCAAATCCACTGTTGTTCAATGCACACATCCAGTAAATTGTTTCAATCAAGTTGTGGTTGGGAGAAGTATGCTCCGTATAATTTGCTGCAGCCTCCTGCCTGAGGACTCCACCGTTTATAGCATGGTCTTAATTGCTTTTTTTCTCCTTTTCTTTTTGCTCAACTGAATTCATTTAGAAACACAATATAAGTTAATGATAAAATCCTTCACTAAACCACTGATAGCTAAGTGTTGCCTGACTGGGACAGACAAATATCCCGTTTAGTCTGGAATCCTTTATGCTTCTATAAGGCTTATAATATGTCTAAATCGTGCAATAATATAGCACAGAGATAAATTATTTCATGGCAAAAGCTTATGTATTAAACCCTTCCAAAGTGCAACAGAGTGTAGCAAACAAGATGATTAAAATAACTGGGTTCTCTTCCAAGATCTAAAGCTGAATTTCTGGATAACCGGCACTAGTCATTGAGCCTCAGCGAGCCTCAGTTCCTTCCTCCTCTCTGTCATCTCGATGGCACTGCTCTGCTTCCTGCCTGTGAAGAATAAGCTACAACCTTTTTCTTAGCCTGTATTTTTATTATCACCTACATAATGTGGCCTTGATCTCAATAATGATTTCAGTTGGTCTTGTAATCATTAATTAAAAATAGCTTGAGTGATATTTTGACTTCCATATGACCTAAATCCTTCTGCCTAATCTTTCAAATCTACCTGCTTTGGGTATATCCCAAGGCATTGAGTGCCAAAGATTAACTATATGCAGCGTGATATTTTTTCCACAGATTTTAAAGTGTTTCCCTTAAAGGCAGTGATATTTTTTGTTCCTTTTTTTTTCTTTTTAATGGGTAAGCAGTCTCATTAGTACCAGGTGATTCGTTTAAAGCACAATTACACAGGGAATTCAGCTAATTGATTGGATAACCCTAGATTCATTTGTAAAAACACAATCCTCAAACCTGAAGTGCTTGGACTTAGTGGTAGTCGTGTACCGAGAAGTTTACTTTAAAAGCAAACGTTTAGGTTAATGGGATCCATATGATATGAATTCCTAATAACTTTACCATGGGTGGGCTTATCAAACTGCTTATCATAACAGAAGTCGGCCCATTTCAAAGGATCTTTCTTCTGAGACTTTCTGAAGACTTTTCTTTCACCCCAGATCTATAGAAAATTCCACTAACTCTCCATTGAGAAAATATTTGAGCCCCCTCTCATGCCATGACTCAAAGGGATTCTTTTCAAAATGCGTATTTTTTAACCCATTGCAGGCAGAACAAAGTCTTTAATAGAGATGGGTGATTCTTTGAAGGGGGCAGAGCTCTGAGCAGCAGTGTTTGTGATGCTGCTGCTCTCTGGTCCAGCAGGTCATATTTGTGTCTAAAAGTGGTTGGGGGCTGGGGCGAAAGAGGTTACACTTGCCTGTAAACTGAAGGAAGAAGTAGAGGAAAATTTGGGCTCACTCAGACCCAGGGAAGTCAATGCACATCTTCCAGCTGACCTCTGCGGGTTTTGAATCAGACAGAGAGAGAGAGATTTTAACCACTATTTCTAATTACAGACACAAACATCTCCTGAAGGGGCACTGGAATATTTAGCAATCGAAGGGGTGAGCCCCCTGTATGGTTTTAGGACAAAATTTTCTACACAGAACTAAATCACCTTAGAAGCAAGCAGAGAAGCTGCTGCTTCAGTAACTAACATTTCTTAATTTATTAATAAAAGTATTTAAATTAAAACCAGGTTGCATTTGCCAGAAACCGCATTATTAGAAACTTTTTTTCTCTCTTCTTCCTGAATTACACCATTGCTGATTGCATACTTTTTCCCCCAATATAATTTTTAAACCTCAGAAAATTATAGAAATAAGTTTAAACATCTAAACATGACAGTTTTATATAAATATGTGTGTATGTGCATTTAAAGAGAAATCCAGTATCTTGATAATCTCTGGGAGAGAATAAGCTGCCAGCAGCATGGCAGGTGTGCAAATTGCCATGATATTCACTGAAGATGGCACAAAAATTCTGTCATTATACATTCAGTATTTAATTAAAACAAAAGAACCCCTATCACTCAACAGGCAAGGGAGACAGTATCATAAAACATAATTATGTGGATAAGATTTCTGCTGAGATAGCTGCATGGACTGAAAAAAGAAAAAATATTAAAACCACTATCTGTAGCCATATTTAGCATTGACCTATGGGGACATTAAAGGAATCTACAAATATGTGAAAAAGAGCAAACAGAGTAATTCTCTAAGATCACAAAAATAAAGAAGGAAAGAGAGAATTAGAATGATCCACTGTGAAGTAAAAAACAAAGGTTATGTTTGAAGGAGAACTTCAGAGAAGGAGCCACTTGCTTGCAAGAGGATTTCCAGTGGCACACACTGCTGCCACCATCCATAATAAATCACACTAAACACAAATCCCATGCAAGATTGTGACACAATCTAACCCAAAGATCTGTGATCCTGTGAAAAAAGAAAAAAAAAAAAAAAGCTGAACACTACTTTGAGTGTAAATTGTGAAATTGGTGTTAAAAACCAAAATTCTAAGCTGAGCAACCTGCAAAAGTTTCTAGTAATCACTGTCATCCTTGTGTGCAATGTTCGGTCATGCTCTCAAAGCTTGTGTAGTGGGTTTTTTAAGTCCTTAATCATTTGCCCTACAGAACTGAAGCCTCAAATGGCTCAATTTCACTGCTGTAAATGCTACCCATCCACAATATTATTGCAAGGTGCTGTATTTGTGATTGCTGTATCCCGTTACAGCATGAGGGATAACGGTCTGGCACATGAGGAGCCGTACAAGGTGATGAGAGGCTGGTGCAGGAGTCCGGCGTGTTGATGTACCGAGTTTCCAAACATTAACTAATGCAGAAGGGAAGTCAGCACTGGAAAATCCTGTTCTTGACCGTGGTGGGACAGCTGAACACTTCATAACACTATCAATTAATATGCTTGTGTAATGCTACAGACACTGGTCTCCTCAGAGGAGAAGGCCAGGTTGGGAACAGCTCAGAGGTGGGCATGTCACAGGAAAAGATTGAGGTTTGTTGGCAGAGAAGTGTGGAAGATGCCTGTAGGTTGCTTGTCAGCACTTCGCCTGGCCCAGACCAGGCGCGTTAAATCATGGGATGCAAACCCACACGTGGATATACATGGACAGGAAAACAAAATACCAGATGCTCTACAGCCATATCCTTCACACCAACACTAGGTTTCTTCTCTCTTTCTGGAGGATGAGGAGGACCCATTGAACTTCTCCATCCAGAAGACTAAAGCCTTTCCAAAGAAAAAAAAAATAGTTAGGGATCACAAAAGTCCCAGAGACCAAATTATCCACAAAACTTGCCTCTAGGAGGCCTCAGAAGTAACCAAAATGGTTAGACGCTGCCATCTCTCATTGCTGGGCTGTAAGATTATTGTGTTAGGGGCTTAACGGGCTTGAAAAAGCTGGGCTGGAGGGGCAGTGAAAGAGAGAACAGTGTTTATTGAGCAATAAAAGAAACATTATGTTTCATTGCTCAGCCAAACAGCCCTACAGAAGCAAATCCCCATGCCTTATAATATGGGGTGTAATAAATACTAATACTATAAAGGGGTCTGTTGGAAACAACCAGCACGGCACTATCGCAGTGTAATCAAGCCTCCCATTAAATTAGCATCTTGCTCGCGCTCGCTGCTTTATTGTCTGACGGGAGCGACCGCCTGGAGGTTCGAACACCGACTCCGGTGGGGTTCACCTCCTGCACAGCTGCACTCTGGTTGCCCTCTCTCAGGGACATCTCTCCAAGGCCAAGGGTTAGGTTTCCTTCCAAGGATTAAGCGGTAGGCTCATGTCAACAAGGTGGTCGTGGAGATAGAGGCAGAGCAGGAAGGATTTGTGAGGCCAATGGAGAGAGATCCAACTATTTCAAGGCAGCAGTTTAATCCTGATAATACTGTGTTGGGCCATTTTTTTTTCCGGGTTGGGTCAAGTTCCCCTAGCAACCACAAAGCCTGTCATTAATAAAATTAAAAAAACCTCCATCATAATTTCCAACCCCTGTGCCCTTTTCAGAGGCAAAAAGATAAATTGAATATAAAATGAAAGCCTTGCTTTTTGGCCTTTGTAAACCTCTTCTCGCTTTTTCACTTTCCTCCCCATAATTCTGCCTTGCTGACCTTCTTCCAGTCGCAACGGTCTCGGGAGCGCACACAACATATGGACCTCATTGTCCTATAGAGTGTGGAGGGCATCAGGATACCTTTCCCGTTGACCTTTCCCTACGCGGGCTGGGGTACATTACAGACGGCATCTGCACAGCTCTACCTGGGCTGGGCTGCAGCCACATTTCGCCTTGAACCTTTGTCTGATATTACAATTATTATCACAAGTTGAGCTGACTTCCAGCATTTCTTTGGAACAAAAAAAGGGCCCTTTTTTCTAACTCAATTTTTTTGGCTAAAATTTATATTTCTGCTAAGATGATTTAGTGACTGGATTCTGTAAGGAAGGAGTGGTTGAAAACCAAAAGAGAGAGAAATATGAATATATCTGAAGATGCTTTAATTTTCAGAAACCAGAAGTAACTGAAGAACAGTTGTTAAAAATTGGAAAAGTGTTGGGTTTGAGGTTTTTGTCAGTAAACAATAATGTTTCTGTGGAAATTCAGGGTTTTTCAGTTGCTTACAAAAATCACTGGAGAACTACCACACTCCAACCACCTCTTTTTCATTTTCTTCTGGTCATATAACACCAGGTTTCCATTTGCTGGAAATAAATGAGGAAGCCATGGGGTATCCCTGCTCTTTTTATTCACACAAATAATCCCATTAAAGTCCACAGGAGTTCTCATATCCAGTGGGCAGGTTCTGACCCCAATTGTTTTAACAGTTCTTTTTATTCACACCTCATATTCTAGCTAAAAAATCTTATAGAGTTTGACAGAAGGCTTAAAACCAGGAGTCTGACCAATGGTGGAATTAGTATTATGTACGTATGCTGCTTGGTTGACTTAGCTCACTTAAAAAGGAGGAGAAAATAATACAAGAAGGAAAAATGTGTTGAGGGTAAACAGATGGCAGAAGTTTGGTAAGGCTGATACTGTCATGCACTCCCAGAGAAACCATAATGAACCCATTTCTTCACTCTGTGCCTCAGTTTCCCCACCTGTAAAAGAGAATTTATTGACGGTCCCTTTCTCAAAGAGCTGTGAACATGTAGCCAGTGGTAAATTATGTATGATCAAATGTAAGAGACAGAACTATGTTTTTCTTCAAATTAACTGAAAATCAGTCCTGTTTTGGTAAAAGGATTATCTTTTTATCTTACTACCCTACTGCTACTCTAACTACTAAGAGTCCTTCTCTTAGCAACATAATGAATGATGCTACATTCACAAATGCTGAAAACACAACAGAGGTAGCTTATTCAAAGCAAGTGAACTCTGTGCATGCTCACACAGTCCTACGCTTCTCTTCAAAGTCATGATCGATGCACAGTCAAAAACAGATTTCTGAAATAATTTCGTTTTAATCAAATTTCTTCAGAGCTTTTATAAACTTTTTCCTCAGTGTAGCATATCCCATTTACAAAGTTTTTTACTCTTTTTAGGCTGAATCCAAAAGGAAAAATTAATAATTTTTTTAAAATTCTATTAATTTATTTATATGATGCCAGCAGCATGTACAGAGCAAGTTAGTGTATTCCAACAATCTTCTTCTTCATGTCTTAAACCTTATAGTAGCAAACCTAATTTTATTTCAGCTTTGAAAGTAACAAAAGTCACCTCTAAGTTCAGACTAAACATGAGAAATTGTAGCCAGAAAGGAAATTTTTTGGAGAAAGTTATGTGGGAAGATATAAAAACAGTGGGTTAGAATGGAATGACTCTTTCAACTCAAGTTTATTGTGTTTACAGTATTACTCAAGTTCTGAGGAAACTAATAACCATCACAAATCTCACCAACATCCCATATTTTAGAGCTTGAATTTTCTACATTTTCTGCTGGTTTAAAGCCCAACAACAAAGAAGTTTCTTGATAGAATAAGCTCTAATGTTAAAGCTACTATGACACACAGCAATATATAACCTCACTCTTGGGTAACCAAAGTCTCCACTGCAACTTGAGCAACAAATTTCTTCCCCTCCCTACAACCTCTCCTACATCCCATAATAGCCTCTATGTTCCAAAAGTAGGGTTCCACATCTGTAATATATTATGTGCATAATTTGCACTTAATTACCAACCACACTGATTAAACCATAGCACAACAATTAAACTTAATTAGGTTTTTTTACAGTGCCTTCACTATTTAACTGAAACCCGCCAAGTGTCTTATCAGCTCTAATTGAAACATTCGCTGGAGATGTTTAGCTTGAAGTGTGATCACCATTTCTTTCCAATTTCAGGTGAAGGCAAAACTGGGGATTAACAAATGTGTGTCAGTCTGTGACCCAGCATGAGCCACTTTGCATTCCCAATTGTTTCCATGTGTATGTCAGCAAATGTTCATCTCAATGCTATAAATAGATGACCAGGCTGCCCCCACCATGAAATTAGACAAGTTCTGTAGCACTTAGCAGGAATGGAGTTTCAGTTGTTATTAAGAATCAGGCTGGGAAATTCAAAGGGTATATTGAGTTTTCAGTAATATGGGTAATAATTTGAAGCATGGTTTTCCTTAAGCACAGAATTGTATAATCAAAAGTAGGCAGAATTTCACAGACTTTAGCTAGTAAAGGAGTTGAAGATGCCTGTCTAGGTGTATAAATACTGAGAGGCTGGTAGTTACATTTAGGGAGGTTTTCTCTAAATTAAGGTACTTTGAGTAGTTGTATGTTTATGGATTTAGTGGTTTTGATTGTTTTTCTCTAGAGAAAGCAATGCAAAAAATATTTGCTACCTTCAAAGTGTGGTTCCTACATCAGATACTGTGGGTAGACCTTTGAGCTAATCATTTGCATGAAATAACAAGGTTAAATATCACTTTATTAAAATGCAGTCTTACTGGGGCTGAATCTGGGGATAAAAATATGGAAAGGAAAAGATAAAATAGATTTTTCTATCTGGTAGTTCATCACTCACTGATCAAAGACAACAGTTTAAAAATATGTTCCTATTACATTTTGTAACGAAAGTCTTGAATTCCCTGAATATTTGAATTTTTCTCTGCTCCTCTGAATAATGTTTCACTCACAATTCTAGACTCAGTCAATTCTTATTCCAACTTCTATATTTTAATGTTCCCTCTATTTCCTAACAAGTGTGGACTTTTAATATTTAATTCACATACTTTACTGAAAAAAACTTTTCTGTAAGGCTGAATAATGCAATGAGATAAATGTAAGACGGAGTTCAGAGACACACGTTGTACTCCTAATTCTGGTTTGAACTTGTATCTAATTGTGTCAGGTTATCCTCTTTTTTCAGGAGCAAGTACTTAATACTCTATTAAATTTCTTAAGCAAAATTTAACTCTTTTGTGTAGCTTTTTTTAAGAAAAAGCTATTTCTGTTACAAGTGGTAGGTTTCATTTATGCACATAAGCAATTTCTGATTTTTCAGTAGCATAAAACCAATTGTGTGGAAAAAAAAGCTTCATTGGCAGAAAAAAAAAGGCAGTACAGTATTTTGATTGCCATTAGATCCACTGGTGATTGGAGTCTGTTGAATAAATTCATAGGACAATGTTTTTGGCAGATTTTACAATGTGTCTTTTACAAAATGATTTGACTAAAATGATATTCATCTCTTTCCCAGCTGATAGTATTGCTTTGGTAACTTGCCCATCCATTCCGGGGGAGAAAAGAAAGATTTCTGTGAAATCTTTCAAATAATAATTTCAAGCAAGAAATATTTTCCTTAAAGTCACTCAATCTGGTGACTGTGGAAACTGTAAGAAAAGCTACACTAGGAAAGTTCAGTGCTCATAACAGTGTTTCAAAACAATGGACATTATTTTATTTTTGCCCCTATCTTGCCCTGCCCCTCTCCTCTCTAATGAGTAAAAAATAATAAAAATAGCAGCATGATTTGACTCCAAACATGCCCTGGGCATTGCAGCAAAGTAGGAAAAGCAAAACTTTCCTTTTCGATGCCCACCCAGCACATCTCTCAGCAGGGTCCACCTTAAGCAACCGGTGGTGGGGTGGGGGCAGACATCTATTTTTAAACAGCAGAGAGTTCAAGACCCGTGCCGTGATTAACACGGAGCCTCCTTCCAGTGTTCCCAGTGATTTCTCTCCGCGAGCGTGAAATGCCATAAAGCGTTGCAGTGATGCCTTTATGAATGGCCTGTTTGTCTCTCTCTCCCTTGGCAGGCCTTTTTTTTTTGTAATTTTATTTTATTTTTCCCTTCCTTTTTCACCCCACACTTGTCCAGTGGCCCAAAGCAGTTTAGCAGATATGGCAGCTCACATGAATTATGAAAACGTGGATACGGCTCTGCTGGCTTGTACCCTGCGTGCTGCCGCTTTGTTGTTCTTGGGGTTTTTTTCATTACAAAATTTCTTCTTTCTGAAAAGGTAGAGGACAAGGAACTTCTTTTATTCCGAGATGCATGACTCTGGGCACCTCACATGCTTAAACAGGAAAAGTAATTGGTCAAATTTAAATAGGCATTTCCCAATATAACCCAAATGCAAAATCTCTCCCCATCACCAACGGCTCCAACTCCACTTAAACTATGCTCAAACATGCAGTGTCTGGATCCTGCAGTCGGAATCTGGATCCAGGGGTAATTTCTGCAGGTGGTATTCATCTCTGAAATAAATCCGTATCTGGGAGACAACCAGGATCAGGCTGTTTGAGTTCCCTTCTTCGTGCCACCCTCCATAGCAACAAAATCGATCTGTGCATGCTGGGAGGGAGGAATTTAAAAATGTTGGAAGAGCTTGTTTAATTAGGTGGCCTAGCAGTCAATTTCAGAAGTATTGCTGGCAAATCACCTAACCTTCTTCCAGGGCTGATGTTAAAATCTGTGTCCACATTTTCTTGTGGGGGGAAAAAAAAAAGGTTATCCTTCACCCTTTCCAGCAAGCCAGGAAAGCTTGAAACTGAAGTGGTGGCTTTATGCCCAGACAGAGAGGAACTGAAATAAATATGAGCAGGGTTAAGAATTTTCTTTATTGAGAGCACCTGCTCCAATTTTATATGTAGCATTGCTAAAAATTCCTTCATTACCGTGTGCTCAACTCTGTGGGAGTTCAGTGAAGCCTTTGGTGCTGAGAAAACCCAAATGAGTCCTTTGGACCTCTCTGGGGAAAGGCTTTCCCTGCCCTCCAAATGAATTAAATGTCCCCAGAGGTAACGCAATGACAGAGCTCCATGTGATGCTTCCGAGGACAGACGCAGGTGAGATGCGTGTATGGTCTTGCTGTGGATGAGTTACAGGGCAGGGAAGTGGAAAAGTGAACTGGTAAACCCTCTCTGCTTGTGAAGTTTCATGTAAAATGGTGATTTCCGCTGCTTTTTCCAGGTAGCCGCACACCTCCTGGGTGTATCGGGTACACCCAAGGCTCAGCAAACCCTTTATGTCCCTCTCAAACACCTTCTCAAGCAGAGGGTGTAAAAGGAGCTGCATTGTGAGTTTATACTGTAATACACCAAATTTAGACAGTTTCCTGTTGTGATGGCAGAAAGACAAAAGCAAGGCAGGTTTTCAGCAAATTTAGCTGAAAAGCTATACTTCACACCAGCCAGATTGCTGGGTCTTAAGCAAGAAATTTCAAGCTAATTTCTAGGCAAAAATAATAATTTCAAGTTTAACTTAATAGCATTAATCAATTAGCCTGAGACTTTGCCTGAGACAGGGGCATTCTTATGGCTTTTGTTTGAGGGTAAAGCAATTAGGGACTAATCCTTTAAACTGTATTATTTTTGGAGTTGAGGTTGATTAGTCACAGACCACTCCAACCTTCTACTACTGCTGTCAAAGTCTAGCTCTCCAGAGGACTTTTGCTCTAGTTGTGATGATCCAAGGACACACAACTTGCCTAAGAAAAGGCACTGTCTCTGCTTACAAACCCATTTCCAGACAAAGTTTATTTCTATGTTTTTCCATGGCCTTATAAAAAAGAGGTGGTCTTCAACTTTGGAAGTTTAATCTCAGTGTTGACAAGTCTCTCAGTGGCCCTGGCTATGTTTCTTGCTTTATTGCACCTTGATTTCCCCAAAAACATGATGACTCCTTTGTTAATGGTCTGAAAATAATATTCACAATAAACTTTTCAACTAGGTCAAAGCCTTTAGATGACAGAAGTGCTTTAGGAAGTGCTGTTTGAGCGCTAATAAAAATGATTATGCATAAGAAAACAGCAGCATGCTGGAGATGGCCAACAGATTCAGTCAAACTGCTGTGGTTTGCACAGAATACCTCGCCAGCTGCAGACAGATTCATTGTGTACGGGGCTGATGCCTCCTGTAGGGGTTCCACAGATTGACCAACCCAGCAAATTGTCACAAGGCAATTAAACTGCCCATCATTCCGGCACGTCTGATAGGGGGTACTGCAGTGGAGAAGATGACAAAGATGGGTCTGCATGTGCTGAGGAGCAGGAGAAAGTTGGGAGGAGCAGAGACAGGCAAAGACCCACCGGGGTCTCTTTGGAGAGGACAAGTGAGGAAGTGGCTGGGGCTTCCTCAGTGCTGGAGTTTTTAGGTTTTGGAGGTTGTGTTTTTCTGGTTTGGTTTGTTTTCCAAATGTGAAGCCTAAACAAACATCAAACTGAAGGTGAGGAGGGCGGCCAGCAGGAGCAGGGATTCAGCAATGCTACCGCAGTGCAATGCCACGGTGAGCCGGAGGGAGGTGACCAGCATCAGTCAAAGAGGGAGATGAAAAGGTTCCCCAGCATCCTGGCTGATGGCTATTCATTTAGCCTGGGGCATGACTTTGGCTAACTGCACTAAACCCAGGAAAAATCTAACACTGGGAATTGGTCATTTCTCTTGTGAACAGTGATATGTTCAAAATTATTGCCTTGACAATCAATTTTATCTGAAGGGCTGGCTCCCTCAGGTTCCCTCTGCGTGCCGGAATAATCCTGTCCTGGTGTTATCAGACAGCCTCTGTTAAATGTCACATTTTTTTCCAGACCCTACAATGGTAGCTTAGGTTCACCAACACAGCAAGTAGAGTTTTCTGGCTTTTTCTTTTATACCAGATTTTAAAAGCCACAGTCATACCCCACAAAGCACCGATCCAGTATAAACTGCAAAATGAGACAGGAATGCTGCAGTGGATCCACACCAGCCCCACAGCCAGTGCCTATTGCTTGAAGGTATCTGCAGCCCACAGACCCACGGCGAGCCACCACACCAGCGCATGGGAACTCACTCCTGCAGCTGAGGGTGGGCATGAGAGTGGGTGGAAAACAAGTGCGTGGGGCTCCCCGGATCAGCTGCTTCAGTCAGATGTTTCCTCAGGAGCTGACATAGCCTAAGCCTAGGAACTGGCAGGGATTTTTGCTTCCCTGGGACAGAAGTAACATTCCTGAACTTACAGAAATTACAATGCTTTACTAGGGGATAAATCTAATCAGATTGTATCCAAACGATCTATCTATAAATTTTAGCCACAGATGTATCTCATTTTCTTAATACCTAAGCCGCTTAGAAGCTTTAGCATATTTATTTTCCTTTCACCCCCGCAACGCAGAGATACACTGTCCCTATTTTACGGCTGGGGAAGTTACTCACAGAGAGACTTAAGTGTATGTATTCACGGCAGTCACTGAGTAGAACGGAATTCAGCATGGCTGGAAAACCCACCTGAGAAGCTGGGTAAATACTTGGGCAAGTAACTCAGCGGTCAATGCCAGGAGTACCCGCGCTAATTCATTGAAAACAGGCTTAAGTGCATCTACTTGCACTCCCTGCAGGGTAGAAATGGTTTGAATGAGTCATGCAAGGTGATGCAGGGAGGCTGGGGCAGTCCCCGGTGCTGATGTGTGACCCTAAGACCACCACCTTCTGCCTGCTCCCTGCTTGGTGGGCAAGGGCTCGCCAGCCAAGAACATGGAATTATGCAACAGGACCTGGGTACGAGATGGAGGCACTAAAGGGCATTAAAAGCTGGTTTTTGCATTCTCTCCTTTTTCCCTGTAGCTGTATAAGAAGCATTCACCAGACCAAGTCAACAAGACTCCTGTCCCCCCCTGCCTCCTAATCAATACATCAAGCTCAGTGAATTCACTGCTTTTCTTCAGAGGTTTGAGCAGGACCTTTTAGAGTAGCAAGGGCAAAATGATAAATCAGAGCAACAACACATGCATGACTGTGGCACCGCAACAGAGACTATTCCTTGAGTCCCAAGTCATAATTAACTCCCTGAAGGACAGAAACCTGACAGGAAATCCAAAATCTCCTTGCAATCCACTAAATATTACAGGAATGAATGGCTGGCACAGGGGTAGGAATGTTGGCTGGAAGTGAAGCTTTTTGGTTTGAGCTTTTCCTGGGTTGAGTTTATTTAGCATATAGCTCGGAGGCACTTGCTGTTTCATATCTAGGAATGGAAGTAACGCAGATAGCATTGTACTGGAGGATGGAAGAGTTGCTGCTCAATGTGCTGTTACCTGGAGTTAATTTCTGCACCTGCACAGGGCCTCAGATGGTGTTTAAAGCATTTAAAGTATTTAACTGTGGATTTAAGTCCAACAGTTCAAAATGTGGCTGCCCTGTGGCTCTTTGTACTCACACTGTGAAGTCCAAGGTGTGATTGCTGATGGCTTTGTGTTTTCTCTGAGTGAAATGGAAGTAAAACCTTAAAAAAAACCCCATATCTGAGCCTTTCTCCTGCCATACCAAAAAACCCCCACTGTACTTCAGATTCAATCTCTCTCAAGGACAGGATAAGAGAAAGACATATGTTGCGTGATGTCATATAACCACTACCAGAAGATGATGATCAGATACAATAGGGTGAGGGTCCCATACAAACTAAAATAGAACATCAATTACTTGTCCCAGTGAAATGATGCAGCTTCACAACAGCTACACGTTGCCCCCTTCCTCAAGAGCTCTGGCTTTACCAAGCTGGGAACTGCTTTGTCTTTGTCTTGGGGTGACATTTCCCATCCTTTCCCTCTTACAAGCCCCCCTCAGATGTGCTTCAAAACACCACTCTTGGGCAGCTCATCTCTGCTTCTCCCCCGCCAGGCAGGACCAACCACCCCAAGTAACTTCGAACGACCGACGCCTGCTCTGTACCAAAGCAGCAGACCTGAAATAACAGAGGGGTCGATTTTACAAGGCATTACGAGCCCTCAGTGTTGAAACGTAGGTGACAAGTTTCCAATCAGATAAGGCAATGGTAATTCCAGATGACCCTGCCATCAGTTGCAGGAATCACCATGCGGGGAATGTCGGGATTAGGTTTCACTTGGAGCCTGGACACATTTATAATGTTTCAGTAAATGAATAGGGAGTACTGTGACCCAGCTGGGAAATTTATGGCCTTGGTTGTGGCTCTGACAGGACTTTGGAGTGAGATATCGTGGGCTCCGGGGGTGGAGGCTCATCTTAAACTTAAATTGGGGTGGGGGTAGGGGTGAGGAGCAGAGATAAAGCAGCTGTTGAAAAGCTTAAGCTGTGTGTCTCTGGTGAAAAGCATTTCGAGAGAACGTGTTTGCCGAGGTGTCAACCATCTACAGAGCACCCATTAATTGAAAAGTATTCCAACTGGACCCTGAAGGACAGATCGAGTCCCATGTTGGGGGGTCCAGGCACTTGCTCATAAAGTGTGCAGATTGCAGTTTTGTGGAAAGAGGAGGAATAGTTTCGTGGGAGGAGAGGTTGTTCCTGACAATGTGCAGTCACCACGAGGCTCGAGTTGGAGAACTGTGCAACACTGGGACCTTTCACTCCATTGTCTGCAGTCACTCAACTTCTTTTCTCTTGGGGTTGGACCAGGGGATTTATTGCACCTTTTGGATTTTCAACAGCATATATTACATACTCTAAAATGAACTCTTCGAAAAATGGAAGCTAATCTTTGCCTAAGCTACGTACGATGATATGCCATGAACTTCCTGACTGATACTTAGAAAAACTTTCCTTAAAAGCAGCAGGCGAAAAGCAGGGTTTAAAGATTTACAGGGATATTTACAAGTGTGATAACATTTTTTCAGCCTGTTTGGTTTTATGATAAATCATTTTTTATTGCCCCAGAAAACCTGGGAGATGATGACCAGAAGTGGAATATTTTTGGCTTTGTCATTGGAAAATGAGACCCAAAGTGTTTCAGCTATGAATGGAAGGAAATTTAAAGCACACAACAATCTGAGGTAACCAGTCAAAACACTTGCTGTGGCTGTCCAAATAAAACCAAAAAATGCCTAGAAGTAAACAAAAGATGTATTTTGTGGGCCACTGAGAAGGTCTTTATTTTTTTTTTTCCTTTTGATCTTGAAGAATTTTTTTGATTTTTTTCCAAAGAAAGTAGTGAGGTCGAAAAATGATTTTTTTTTTTTTTTTGCATTAAAAAATACGAATGTTTGGAGAAAAGCCAAGTGTTCAGGATTTGTTTTATTTGAAAAATTTCAACCAGCTGTACCTATGAAACTGGAAACCAGGTAAAAATTGCCCTGATCTGGGCTTTTTTTTTGAAACTGAAAAGTCAACCAAGGTTCATCAGAATGGTTCTGGAGTTCCAACTAACTGTCCTAGGCTTGCTGGAGACTGGACCTGGATAACGAATTCATAGGAAATCATGAGGACTCAGCTGAGTTTCATTTTCGTTTTTGCAAACAAACCTGAAATCCCAAGTTATATGGCATTTGTCCCAAAACCAAACTGAGATTTACGCAAAAGAATTCACTGGATAATAGATAACAAAAATTTCATGTTGCACAGAAATGACACTGTGGTTGCATCGAAGTAATAACTTTTGTCATTGACATGGTTGGGAATTGGAGCTTACCCTGAACATTCACCATCAAATCAACCTGACTCCTGACTCGATATTAATAAATAATCGGTTCTAGCTATTTTTAAAAGCAATTATCCCATTTTTAATTCTTTTAAATCTTCCAGCTGAGGAAAACCTGATCAATATATCTCAGTTCTTTTGTTGAAAGCGAGCACAGTTTAAGACTCTTTCAAGTTGAGAGGAAGAAGAAATGGGTATGTCTACCCTTTTTTTTCATGATAGTAGCTTTGGAAAACTCATTGGGGGTCACCTTATTTTGATCCATGTTAACACATCTCTAGTGGTTAATTCCTCAACTGTGAGTAGGACTAATGAGCATTAAGGAAGATGAATTAGGTACACAAAAATAGCTGAATAATGGAATGAAAGTGTTTTTCAGTCTCAGTTCAGTTGCAGATGTGTGCAGATCTTTTTTCAGTGCCCATAGTCTTGCAATTATAACTGGAGCAGTGAGCTGCCAAAGCCTCCATCTACTTCAGGACCCCCTGTTGGATAGTTCACCTGCAGCAAGATATTCTGGATGTGCTGCAAACCGAAATCAAAGACGCCAAGTCTGTTTTTTCAGGGCAATCTACACCTATGCAGTAGTTTTCCTGGAATCTGAATAATCTCATACAGCACAGAACACTGAATCCTTGCCAGGAATGATAAACATATCCTATTTTTCTTTCCTTATCTGTTTGCATTTTGCTAATATCACCTCTCAGCCCCTTCCACTCACTTCCAGTGCCTATTATCAGCAGACAGCAAAGAAATCTTTCCCAACTGTCTGCAACTTTTGTGTGGGAATTTTTCTCGCTCATGCTCTCTGTACACATAAGACATGATTTACCTGAGTGGTGATACAGGGATTGATTATGGAAGTTTAATCAAGATCAGTCTCTTAAAAGGTAAAATATTAGGATGGAGGATGACACAACTTGTCAGAACTCCGACTGCATGAAAGTCACCAAAATATATTGCCACACAAATGGAGAAAAACCTTCCTTTGACTTGCTGAGGCAAGGTTTAATATTAGTTGAAAGCCTCATGCTAATATTTGTTAGAACATTGATGTTCATGGCTAAACAGCCTGCATGAATTACAGTAAAAATGAAAAATCAAGAGGGAGAGACTAACTTGCCATAGTCTATTGATTTTGAGTTCCAATCAATTTGGTTTGTATTTTTTTATTACCTTATATGTGTGGCATTAAAAACCCTGAATGCATTCTGTTGTGTTGCATATCTAAAAAACTTGGAAGGCTCTTGGGTAATCTCTAGGAATAAATTTACATGAGTTAAGCTTTTTTACTTAATCACCTATATTTTATATATTGTGTGGAGGGAGCGAATTTGCCATCATTTCTTCTTTATTCAGTGTGCAAAAATAATTTGATAAATGCAGCCTGGAAGACACTGCAATTTTGAGCATGATAGGTTCCCAAGCTTAAGGCAAACTAGAAAGTATATACATCATCAATATATATATCATTCATCATATACGAATTAATAGAAATTTTTAATGCTACAGATGCCGTGGTGTTCAGGTGGGAATACGAACATTTTAAAATAGCACACTCTAGATAGAAACCCAGCTCAATAATATTTGCTACGAACGTGGGAGTTGCTGAGGGAGAAGCCAATATTGCATTCCTCAGGTCTAGGGCAGAAAAAGTGGAGGAGTTAAGATGAAGTACAGATTTTCTTCTAATCAAATCCAGAAGACGTGCTGTAAACCTTATTCTAAGAGATCCGCTAAGTCTGCAGCATGAACATGACAGGCAGGCAAAATTGTGGATTTGATCATTTAAAAACCTGTGGATTCCTGGGGTTTTGGCTACGTTAAAGACTCTGAGAAAAGACATGCTGAGAATTGCTGAGGGGTGTTACCAAACCCAGTTGCCAAAGGCTTAGTCTGCCTCAGTAATACAGAGAGCAGCTGGTTGAGCTAACTCCCAGTTAATTACCTCTTCATTTCTGCAATCACTCCATAGTTTGTTTAGGGCAAGGTGGACTGGAGGTTTTGGTGTTCAAATCATTCAATTTATTCATTTGCTATAGAAAATAAAAGTTGGAAAATAAAGACCTCATTATTGTACATATTTTTCCATTTAATTCGTTATGGGCATATTACAAAATGGCTTTGTAATTTGGGTAATCATACACAAATGTTGGGTTTTGCTGCAGCATATTCAGATCAAATACTTGTTTGGCTGAACCTGGCAGGCAATGCTGGTGCAAGCCCAGCTCCCTGAGAGTGTAGAGGTGATTGATTAATTGCTCCTGTAAATCTTACAGAGCCAGATCCTGATGCCTTTTCACACTCTGAATGGGGTAGGACTTTCAGTGCCCAGCATAAGAAAGGCACTTTTTACATGGAAGCCAGAAGGAGCAAGGGGATCAAAGTACTACATATGCTTCTTTATCCCAGGAGGAAAATGAAGATATGGCACATCTTTTTCCTGCCGTTTAATGGGATCATTGTAGGACAGTTTCATACAATAATGTTTTTCAAGTCCTTTGTCCCATCAACTTTATATAAATACTCCATTGTCGGTCTTAGAGTAACAGCTAAGTATGACAGTCAGTCCTAACTCGCACTGCTCAGTATAATCCCTGTAGATTATCCTAAATAATTGCTCTTTTTATTTGTCATTTTTTATATAATACCAAATTACAATCTCCTACAGTGCCAGCCTTGTTTTAACTCTGCAGCACATCTAAAATCAGCGTTTAAGGAATGTTTAAGTTATAAAGTCAAGCTCTGAGAAGATTAGGAAGTGTTTGGATCCAGAATGCCCAAGCAACCTTAAATTGGCCCCATTCTATAAAGTCTTTAAATATCCGATTGCTACAAGTTCATGCCCCTTCCAACTACTGTGAAAAAAGAGGCAAGACCTGCAAAAACTACTCCATTTTGAGGCACAGCCTGGATTCATTCCCGCAGTACTTTCCATCCAAGGCTTGGAATGAAGTAGGGGGTTATATGGAAAAAACCAGTGTGATCATGTAATTAACATTTCCTTGTGTGGAACCAGAGCAGACCCTAGCAACTAGGGAGAGCAGATGGAAGAGGGTTCACACCCCCACTTTGACAACTTATTGTGTGAAATTAGCCTGCTCTTCTCTCAGAAAAGGTCTTGAAAGGTTGATATTAATTTATTTTGTCTTAGCGATAAGCAGTTGTGATGGAATACTGAAGAGTCACTTGAAAAGCTGATACTCCATTGAGAATTTATTTCTCAGTCATTTTAGTCCTTCTCCTGTTATTTCCCTCATAAAAATCAAGCTTGAGCTCCTTTGAGAAAACACATCTCTGTTCTACAAATGATACAGATGCTTCTCCCATAGCACTTTTCATTTAAAAGTTTACAATCAATCAAAAAAAAAAAAAAAAACAAACACGCAAAAAACCCCCCTTTGCTTTGTTTTGTTTTGTTCTAAGCTACCTCTTATTCTAACTGTGGTGGTGGGGATGTCTTCACTAGACTTTCCAGTGCCTGACCTGGCAAATGTTTTCTGAAGGACTTACTGGAATAGTGTGCCCAATGAATGATCCAGCTGGCTGACTGTTCCTAGGTGCTGGATTATAATGCAACAGAGAGGAAAGACATATTTGTGGGTTTGACATCAACAAGGAGGCACAAAATGCCATTTGGGGTGAGGTGTTCCAATCACTTTGTTTAGGAAACCAAGCAGGTCATTGTAAGAAAGGTGACTATTTTACCTGTATATCTTTTCTGTGTTCTCCATAATTCTACTTCCAACTCCCCAAAGAGGACAAAAATATACAAAATAGAGTAAGATGCTTTTCATGTTGCATCTAACTATAATCCCTGATCATTCCAGGCTAGTGCTGTGGAAGAAATGACCAAACTTTATTCACTTTATGTTGTGAAATTTTTAAAAATAATGTTTCCAGCTGACTTTCCTACTGCTGTACTCACTTTGCCTGAAACGGTTTTGGCTTTCACAGTCTGGGTATGTTCAACATTGCCACGAGGGGTTTGGAAGACCTCACAGGGAAGACCTCCTACAGGCAGTGGTGAATACTGCCCCTTCGGTTAGAAAATAGCTTCTTAGCTTCAAGTAGGTAGTGCGTCAGTGTCCCAGGAGAGGGATCTGCTCTTGGAAGGGTCTGCTTTCCTTGAACACTCTCAAGATCTTGACCACTCTTTCACCAAATAGCTTTATGTGAGCATTGTGCCTGTTCACTCCAATATCCTGTCAACATCTGAGGGTGTTTCCATCCAGAATAGGGATGGTTATTTCCAAAGCTGAAGGTTCTTTATGGAGAAAGCCTTACTCATTTCCCTTTATTCAGAAATTATATTTAAAAAAAAAAAAAGGTGCATTTCTTAAGCCATCTAGAGCTTCAAATGTCAGAACTCCAACTGGAGCACAACTCACAGGCCTCTGGTGTTACTATATTGTTCCAGCGACAAACCCAACCCATGAAGTGGGTTGACCAGCTTCCAGTTGATTAAAGGTGTTCTCCAGAAGAACAGTCTAATTCGGAGTTGACAAAGGCATGGAAACAGTCTGCTTCCAATAAAACTCTCTGCCTCCTTGCCAGGCACAGAAGAAAAAAGACCTGCCTTCAAAAACCTGGCCATGAACTTGCTTCATGTTTTACCGTTGCCATTCTCCTTTCCTTCGCGCTGCAAACATTGCTAAGAATTTATCAGAATATCATCTGAGTGCAAAGCCAGTATGTTCTTTGATGTATTTTCTTGTTTCTTCCTCCATCCCAGTAGCGGCACATTAGTCTGATCTGGGCTGCAGGCTACCACTCTGCTTTTATGCTAGTCCAGTAGACTCCAAAAGCACTAATTGGAAAGGGATTTGGCCAAAGGTGTTATTCTTTCCTCTGTAGACATCCCTAATAGTGCTGCATGTTGGCCTAACCTTTGGAAAGCGCTTTGGAAGAAGGTGGCACACTGAAGTTTGTTACTGCTTTCCGATGACAATGCTGAAGGTGATGATTGCCCTGTAGTGCAGTGCATCATGTTGGATTCATTTAGCGTATGTTATGTACCCTGTGGTCTGTGATTCATTCGCTGCATTGCAACGTGCTTTTTGGAATCACACTCCAGCAGTGACTTTCTGACATGCGGTTCAAATACTCATTTCTTTTCAGACCATACTTTTATTACAGTGAGTAGATCTGTATATAGCTTTAGACTGCTGCAAATTTCCAAGGGCCACGTCCCAACAAGTATCACTTTCCAATTTCATTCCCCTCAAGAAATTCTGTCAACAGCTTCTCCCAATTCCATTAATCTTGTGTTTTACCATCTTAAAGCCTCCCATTCTCTCAACTCCCTTAAAGATGTGACCAGTGTTTCTCCTTGAGTGCTGACAATTGCTTTCTCATTCTTATGTGGAGCTGCTCTCCCTGCTAAGAACCACATGCAGTTTTCAATAATACCTATTCATCAGTAATGTATATAGTGAGCCAGGTCTGGATTTCCACACTGAGTACTGATGTATTTTACATACCTTTCCTTTCTCAAAAGGGATTTTCTGTCTCTGAACACTAAATATGAGAAGCATTTTTCAAATTCTTTGACAGAATGCTTTTAACATATCAGCAGGGTTAATAAATCTTCTCCATTTGTTCTGTTCACTTTTATTCATAGCGAAGTATTGATCAGGAACAAGCAGGGATTGTGAGGACAGTTCTCAAATGAAAGTGATATATGGTGCTACCAGGATGCTGATACTAACTGTTTTGCTTGGAGTTGTGGGCCATTGGCCCTGAGGATTTTCTCTGAGCAGCAAGAAAACCCAGAAAGAGTACATTTAACCACACCAGACCACCAACCTGTTGGAGCTTTCCACTGTGTTAAGTTTTTGGATTTGCTTTTCTTCACCCCCTCTTTCACTGCGGTGCTCTTGAATAATACAAGCATTTTACCTCTCCAAAATGTAAGCAATTGATGGGGTCAGAGTGACTGATTTCAAGAAGGGATGGGGTGACATAGGCTGCAATAATATTGCTGCCAAATGAAACAGCTTAGGAACTTAATTTCACCTTTTGTCTGTGCCTCAGATCTGGAAAATCCAGGGGCTGATTCCTGCACTGATATAACTTTCTCTGTGGCTATCTCTGTGTATGTCTACTCTAGAGCTACCTTATGGCTGTGCAAGAATTAAATCGGTTTCTCCTCAGGCAGTCAGATATTTTTGTTCCTGTGTGTCTTAGTTGAAGGATAATTTGTGAACCCTCACAGGTGATCCATGGGATGTCCCTTGGAGCAGCACAATGAAATGGGACTGTCATGTACACAGATTTAAGCCCAGTCCTCACAGAGACCCTTTGTCAGGTCCTTGGATGGAGAAACCTAAAGGTGTGTGATGGGGTCCAGGACTGGGTCTCTACAAAACACCACACTGAAGCAGAGCAGGGAGTGAACAGAGGACAAGGAGACAAGGAAATTCAAGATTGTCACCATGGTTGGGAACTACTTCTGGAAGAAATAACAAAGAAATGATCAGATAATGTATTTATTGCAAAGTTTTACAGCTTTTTACTTACAGCTTTTTTTCAGCTGCACATCTCAGATGATGTTAGAAGGATGTGCCAAATTCTCAGTTGTACTCTCACAGGTGAGTCACTGGAGGACAGAGAGGTCACCCAAACTCTACCATGTCTCACTCAGTGCTGGAACCGAGGTCCCATAACAGACCTGATGTTCCTATTATCTTCGTCTATTGCTCTAAGGGATTAGAAAAGTGGCCAGAAAAGTATAAATACAACTCACAAAAACAAGCAAACAACCCCCCAGAAAATCCTTTAGAAAAGGGTAGTCAAAAGGACAAATATTCAGTGAAAGGGGAAAAAAACCACCCTAAAAAGAATAACACTGACAAAAATCAGAGATATTGCTGACAAACAGCAAATCAGTCATTTTTTGCAGGTGTAAATTAATATTGGGAAAATGAACTATTGGGATGTATATAGGATGACATCTAGGACCTAACTGCTCTTCTGTGGTCTGTTCACACCATACTACCCACCGTCCCTCAGTACCAGGAAAATGTTGACTGATTTTGTGGTATTCAAAGGAGTCAGAAAACCAAAGGAAAACTTAAAAGCTGAAAGTTAACCTATCCTAATTAACTCATTTTTGATGAAATGCCAGGCAGAAATATTACCCTACAAATATACATTAAAAAAACCCCACCATTTCTTGTGGAGAAAGTCTCAGTAGCTCACATTTTCTCATGAAGATGGGATGGAAAGACTGGTGGTGATGAAGTCCATGATGTGAAGGGATAGGATGCTCTTCTGAAAGAAGAAATTCGGTCAAAATGTCAGAAATACTGGGAAATATCCTGGGTTGTGAATAATCTTCTCAGGTACTGGTAAGAGGTCTCCCATTTGGGGCTGTTAAACCAGCCAGTGCCATTGAGGATTATCCTGATTTATCAAAGAAGGAGCCTGGAATGACCTAATCGATTTTCCATTTCTAGTTTCCATGAGTCTGTAATTCTGTGAATCTTTTTTTCTCTGTTGCTCTACATATGAAAAAGCTTCTCCACATGCTGGTTTTTTGTTTTGGTTTGGTTTTTTTTTTCCAGAAACGTCTGGTCATTGGAATTCCTGTTCAAAATTCTGGTGACACGTTGTGCTTTTGTCAGCCTTGGCAAGGATGCAGGGACGGTGCATGTGATCCACTGAGGAGAACAGAATGTCAAAACGCAGTTGTGGCACGAGGAGAGTTGACGAAGTTTGGAGTTGGGAGTCTATTTTTAGCGGCTAAAGATTGTTCCAAGGTTAAAGGAACATACAATTCTGGGGGAAGGTGGAGGGAATATTTGCCCTCCCTGGAGGGAATCCAAGAGGATTGCAGAATAAGAGGTCAAAGGAGCAAAGGGAGGGGAGGGCTATCTGTGACACAGCTGTTTTTGAAAACAGAAAGAAAAGAAAAATTAAGTTGGACGGTAATCCCTTACGTCGTGTCCCACTGAAGCGTTTTTCAGAGTGGTGGAGTGGAACAAATGTACAGTCATATTTAAGGCATCAGACCACCTACATCTTAACAGATCCACAAATTGATGTTAATGAAGCCATTTATGTTTAAAAAAAAATTTAAATTCAGCTGGAAAAATAGAATGAATGTTGAAACACTGGCTTACTTGTTCAAACCAGCTTTCTAAAGCAGTATTTGATCTGTTTGCTGGAGAAAAGAGTAGAAAGGACAAAGCTGTCTAAGGAAGATGTATCATCTCAGGCAATACTTTCCTTCAGCATGTTTCTGACCAACAGTGGAAGACCTTAGGTTGTATCAGTGACAAATGCTTGTGCACAAAAAGGAAAACAGCAGCTTATTTTTTGGCAGAAAAAGGAACATTTGGGCAGTGTAGGATCCTTTTGGAGATATTTACTGCAGATGAAAATTACTAATGCAGCAAGATCTAGTCACTGTAAATTAGTGATTCCTAAACTGGGAAAATAATGTGGGTTTTTTTTTTTTTTTTTTAAGAGGCACTTGCATACTATGTAAATCTTGGATGGTTTTTCTCTTGTGTTTATTTAGAAAACTAAAACTACACTATCTTTTTTCTTGTGGAACTGTTTTATTTACTCACTTTTCCAAAAGCAAGGGTAACAACTCAAGATTTGGAGGAGGAATAGGCACAGGAGCTGCTTAATTTTGCTGCATTTCTCTTGCCCCTGAAGGACTGTAAGCTTTCTCCAAGGAAATGCATAGCGAATGATTAAGCTACATATAAAAACAAAACAGCCTGTGTTATCCAGTGTGTGCACAAGTCAAGCTGCTTTTTACGTGGGTTAAGAATGTGTTCAGAATTATTTCTTTTCACCTGCCAATCGACAGCTACCCACACAAGTCTTGGATATGCGTACAAGCTTTCAAAGGTTGTCCTCTGTATTTGAGGATAGAGCAGAAAGCCAATATTGTTCATTTGTGGGCTATTTTTGATGGCTGCGTACAGAGAGCTCTCTAGAGTTGCCATAAATATCCTGTTTGCTTTCTTTCTTTCTCTTTCATTTAGGTCCCTTGGTATCAACCAGACTATTCTTTCTCAAATGTTTTACTATATCCCTGCTGCTCCCTTCAGAGGATGAAATCAGGGAAACGCATTTGCAGGGGGGAAAAAGGTATGTTTATTCAGCAGTGAGTAACTTTTAAAAATAGTTAAATCAATTTAGAACAAACTTTCAACAGTGAACGCTCACCTTTGGACAGAGATCAAGAATGGAAACTCTCAGACCAGAAGGAATTTGCGCAGGATGTAATGAGGAAAAAAAAAAAAAACCTATGTGAGTGGGTCTGGGGGGTGCCAGGACCGAAATAATGCCCGAACTGCCAGGCAACACGTTGCCTTTTCTCCCTCTCACGCAGCACACAAATGTATAACATTTCGCTGAGAGTGTGAAGTGCAAATCCAAGCGCCCACGAGGATTAATTTACGTGCCCAAGCAGGGAGCTGTGCTTAAACAATGAGGCTCTACCCTCAAGTGTTTCAGTATATCACGTGTATGCACAATTCCATATGCAGGCATTCGAGTGCCTACAGAGCATTTTCTTGTTGTAAAAGGCACGTGTGAAATTGGGCTCATTAAGATGAAACACGTGAAATCAGATCCTCCTTTCTTCCTGCCCTGTTCTGCCTTTCTTTCTGCTGAGTGTCACAAAAGCAGATTGCATTCGTTCAACCGCTGCCCGCAGCAGCAGAGCTGAAGTTTATCTCCATCTTCCTTCTTCCTTCTATTTTCTTTTCTTTTGAAATTCTTGGCTCCCTTTTCAGAAGCTCCCGAAAGGGAGAAGTTCTCCTAGTGCAGGGAAGCATTTATGCACTGAAGCAGAGGTCTTTTTTTTTTTTTTTAATAAAGCAGATATTACATTTCTTATGAAAGCAGTGCTGACCTTTTTCCCATGCCCATTCTCCCGGCTGGCATGTGCAGACTCCAGGCACTCCACTGACCACTGTTCCTCTCACCTGGGGCTGCAGAGCTTGCCCTCACCAAGGGCGCTTCTCATGAGTCCCCCGACAAGCTGGAGAAAATGCCTTCCAGCAGCTCCTCTCACCTCGTAAAAGCCGGAGTGTGAATTGCTGGCACATGTGGGAGACCCTGCAAACTCTGGGGATGCTGAATCCCTTGTGTTCTCCCACCACAGCTGCCCCAAGTCCTCAGCAAATACTTCCCGTTGCCATTTCGGCAGCAGCACCATTCCCTCCATGGGTGCTCCGCTGCTTCTCATGATCCCACGTGCTGCTGGGGACTTGCAGGTGATGACATGAGACAAGAGCATCAGTCCCGGCTTCCTGTGGCTATACATAACTTCTGGTGCATGCAGCCCAGTCGATCATCAAGCACATGGCTTTTCGGGTCATCCTCAGCACAAGCAGCCAAGACAGGGATTTGCAGACGGGAGGCAGGTGGTGGTTACACTAACCCAACTGTCGTAGGTGCTCTGGGTGACTGCTGCCAGAGATCAGCATCTCTCAGGGAAAACCAGCAATTGCCATAGTGCAGAAATGCACAGCAGCAGAGGAAAGGCTCAACCCACAGTCACGGCCATGTCAGATATTTGTGCTCCTCAAGGACAGATAGCACCTGCCTCCCCAGAGAAAAATCAAGGGGAATTGTAGATGCCTTTGTAGCTTTGCCTGCCTTATAAGGTTAAAGGACTCCTGGTTTGGCCTCTGCTTGTGGGTATCCCATTCCCCATGCCCAGCAGGCGCTGAGGTATGCTGAATTAAGATGATATATTCTGTGGACAGGTGGAGAAGGGAATCACTTCTTCAGACAGGAGGGAAAAATAAGTGGTTAGAAAGTTTATCTTATGCTACAGAATAGCAATATCATTGGCTACCAGGCAGTTACACATTTATTATTATAGATGGTTTCTAAGTTTGATGTATAATTGGAACAATGTGTTTGCATATCAGAGGTTTGTTGGTCCTAGTGGTAATTACACATACCTGCACATCGGTGTTCATCCAGAATGGACAGGCAATGAAAGGATGACATTACTTTACTATCTTCTGCATCCAAATATTAGGAATGTCAAAACCCAGGTCTGGTAAAATACAATGCCATTGTTGCCTTTAATATGATGCCTGTTAAGAGAGATGGGTGCTGGGGGTCTGGGTGTTACTGTCCTGCCTGGGAGAGGGTTAAAGAGGGAGCGGGGGAGGAGGGAAAAATTTTCAGGGTAGTTTGACTATCCTGATTTCTGGCAGCTAATCACACTGGACAACTTGGTCCTGCTCAGAGGGTTTTTCATCTTGGGTACCAGTAGGAGATGGCACCGTGTCAATGGTCCTACAACCTACCTTGCAACAGAGAGGGTTTTCTTACACTGCAGTCCCCACAAGGAAGCCTGGCAGATGTTCACTGGCAGACACTGATTGCACGTACGAGGGAAGGCTCCCATCCCACATACTTTACCCCAGTGGTGATAACCATCCCTGACAAACCATGGGCATCCACAAGACAAAATGCAAAGCTTTTGAGTTGTCATCGTTGCTGTCAGTGGCTCACAGTAAATCTGGGCAGAGTGTGGTGTGTTTACACACTGTATGTGAGTAAAAATACCTCTGTGTTCCCCCCCTCCCCCCAAGCCGTTAACTCTCTGAGGAGTCAGCAAATGAACTGGAGTGGTTAAAGTCATTAACATCAGGTTAACTCCCATTGTGAAGCTCCTGGCTCAACATCAGAGGGCAATAAAACACCAAGCGCAACATGATGAGTGTTATGATCAGGAAATTTGGGACATGTGTCATTAGAGGGAACAAACAGGGCAGCAGAGGTGTCTGGCAGTAACAGTGCTGAGTGTTCATTGCCATTCACTCCCCCTCCATGTTCCTCATGCCCTTTATCAGCTTCCTCCGATGTTGGGTGCAAACAAAGTCTGGCCCTTACCTGAGGGTCAGAGAGATGAGAGACAGTGTTAGACAGGATATTCCCAGCATTTTCAATGCTTCCTCTTTGGTGCGTTATGAATGTCTGACTGACACGGCCAAGCGAAAGTGCTGTGGGTTCCCGCGGGACCCGTGTGGCCATAAAACTCACAAACATAATAATAACAAAGTCATAAATTCTGACCTGTGGTACAGTCCGAGTCGAATAACAGCTCCCCAGCTGTGGAATATGTGCCCTTGTTGTGTGAAGGTGGCAGACCCGGGGGTAAAGTTCACCTCATATTTGTCAGGTTGTGTAGAGCCAGGCCTGTTTAATGATCTAAAACCAGCCAAAAGCCCCAGCGGCAGGACAGATGCCCAACCATGTTTTCAGCTTGTTATGATTTACCGATTATTTTGTGAGGAGGGAAAGCTTAAAAAAATAGTTGATGAAGGACAGATAATGGAGCTGGGGCAACAAGTGGTGGAGATCCTATCGCAAAGGATGGTGTTATCCCCTTCAAAACACCCAGGACCTTTTATCGTCAGAGCTTTACCCAGTGCCTCAATGACTTCAGGGCATGTGGACAGGATGCAGCCCAAGAGAAGGGGTGCAACAGCCCATGGGTGTTTCTGCTTCTTTCTACAGTGATTTCTTCCCAGACACAGCCTTGCAGACCCAAAACCCTAAAAGATATTAGGAAAGACTTTACAGAGGGGCAGGGAGCTGCACTGGGTGAATATTAAGGAAGCCTGACAGAGTCTGAGGAACTTATTCAGATCCTACGCAATGGAGAAGAAAGAGTTTGACACATGGAAAACTCCCAAGTATCCCATGCCTGCATTTGAGATGTGCTGAGAAAGGCTGGCAACAGGAAGATGCAAATAGGAAAGGTCAAGGAGAAAGCTTGGTGGGTCAGCCATCCTCAGGAGTGGATTTTCCAGGGAAAAGGGACTTGGGAGACTTCTTAATACCCCCATCTCCTCTGTCAGACTGGGATCGCGTCCACCTCAAGTCTCAATGACAAGCAGAAGCGGGCGGCTCGCCATCCGGAGAAGGAAGGACGAGATGATTTGTTTTTGTGTGTGTTTTTCTTTCCATGTCTGCTACTTGGAAGGAAACATGTCTGCTTTTAGAGAACAATGCTGCCCAGGGCCGTGGGAGTGAGTTACTGATGTGTGCAAATCCTAACCCGGAGCCCGTTCCCAGGCCAGCCCTTGGTGGTGTTCAGCTGTGGGCCGTCCCGTTGCAGAGGGTTAAATGCTAAATGAAAGGGGCTGGAGGCAACTTGGAAGTGCAGCCCCTTCCCCTCTTTATGGGAAGCCGGCACTTGCTCTCCCTAAGCTGTTGTCAACAGAGATGCTCGGGGGCTTCTTGAAAACTCCCTAAATCCCCAGTCTCCAACCCATGACCTACCCTACCACCTTTAATTATTCCTCTCCTTCTTACCCCAAAAGCTTTCCCTTGACTTTTCTTACAGCTATTTCTTCTTTTCTCCCCTATCTGTATGCCCATGGACTGATGAGGACAATAATATGAGGATAGGACAGCCACCAAACATCTTCCTCCTCTGGAACCAAGCACAGTTAAGTCAGATCTCCTCATCTTGAGACAAAATAACACTCTTGAAAGTTGTGAAGTTCCTACCACACTTTCCACACCTCTATTAATCACATCAAGTGTTGCACATCACCTACTTTGGCAGCTGAGAGGGCTCCACGGTTTGTTACAGTGATGTTGAGCTCCTACCAGCCTCCAGTCCGGTCACGTTTTGTGCTGTGCTGTGATCCGCAGACACCAAATTTTGAAGTGAAGCTATTTGGGCCGCAACCTGCTAACTCCACTTGTAAAGACTGCTTTGCTGTATCTCAAGGGTACAAAACAGCATTTTAAGGATTCCCAGCCAACTCTCCAGACAGTTCCTCTGGCTAAAAGCACTTGGCACAAATTAGGTAATACTTAGATAGGTTGTAATTTCCATCTATGTCTGAGCAACACAGGATTGGGAGCAGGAGGTTTCATGGAGGAGTCAAATACTATGAAATCGAAAGTACTGAGGTAAAGGGGATCAACAAGAACTGCAAAGATACCCTTGGCAGAGTTTAGGGCACTACCCATGATCTCCAGGTGAGTAATGAGTTGAGAAAATACATCCAAGTAACAGGGTCTAACCAGGCATTTTACTTATTTTGCAGCATTTATCATCACCGTGTACTTTCCCTGCTAGTACATTGTGGTCCTTTGAGTCCAGCCGTGCCCAGAGGTGAGGAAGGCAGTGAAGGAAGGTTGTCCTCTCTCCCAGCAAAATAAAGCCCTTTTGGGATCCCTCACGGTGATCCATAAGGTCTAGAGATCACCTTTAATGTAAACTGTTGCACTGACACATCAGGGAGTGCTTAAACAAGGCGCCTTAACATACACCCCGTCTTCGCCCGGCGTGCTTCTCCTGCCATCCGCCTGCCCGAGCCCGGCTATTGCAGCGTTGAATGAGAGCTTAGTTTTAAGGATAAACACATCCATCACAAAGCTGTTTGGCGTACGCCAGCGCTGGCACTCTCATCCCCTCCATGAAACCCCTTTTGAGGACTCTCTGTCCAGAAACCGCATCTTGCTCCAGTTTCCACTCCTCAACCTGCTTTTTCCAATGGTCCCCAAGCATAATCCTGCAGTTTACCGGGAACGGGAAGAGACGCAGGAAAACAAGGGGCACTTTAACCCGTATTTTAAACATATAATTCCCTCCTCATTTAGTATATTTAGATTGGGCACAGTTCTGAAACAAAAGGTATAAAGAAGCCAAGTTGTTGGGGCAGGGGGGAGGGAAGAAAGTTGGTTTGATTCTGAGAGCCTTGGAAGATCATTAAAATTTCATAACAGGCAGAAAAAAAGGTTGTTTGCTTATAAGGTCTCTAGTGTTTAAAGAGCTAGAGACAAAACTGCCGAGCAGTATATTCCAGTTTATCCTGTGGAATAGGAAGGAATGGCCCCAGATGTAATTACAAGTAAGTAGTGCAGCGAGAGAGGGGAAAAAGCTCAGGAAATCTGATGTCTAAGAACTTTTTCTCACTGGTGTTTAATCAGTTTGCCCGGTTGCTTGTTTGTGGGTTTTTTTTGCCATCAGCCTCAGTCGTAACATATTGGATCCTTTGATGGTGAAAGTGCGGGATGGGAAGGATTTTTGCTTCTGAAATTCAGCGCAGCTTAAAGCAAAACCGGGGAACAAGGGTGAAACGTGAAGCTTGTTTTGTGAGGTTGCTGAGCTGAAAGTTAGAGTATGGGGTTTCAGTGCTGGTCTCGCAGCTTATTGACTTGTGATTTTTTATCCACTGAACAAGCAGCGAGAGACATTTTTACAAAAGCAGGGAAATGATATCTCATTAATATTTCTACTTAGCGAAAAAAGAAAGGTATAATAACATTAGTGGTTATAAAGCAGCAGGGAGATGATGATGAATGTCAGGCTGTATATGAAAACTGTACAAGGCTGTATAGTCTTCAAAAAATATGTGCTATTTCTGTTCTTTAGCTTCAATCCTTAAAAATACATTAACATCGAAATGGAATTTAAAAACTGAATAACAACATTGGCAAAACATATTTCTCTGAAACACAGAAGTCTAGCTCTGAAAAACAAAATCAGTCGTAAATCATACAACACATTAACAGCCACAATATAGAAATTGAACGTTATAAAATGTTCCTCTCAGTACGAAGTAACATTAACAACCAGTGCGCTGTAGTGACACAAGCACTAGTAAAGGTATTATATTACCGTTGAGGTTGCACATATCAGTTCCATCTTAAAATCACAGTTTACTACTTTAAAAAAATCATTAATAGAGAAAACCTTTTTCTATGTCACATCATACATATTTATGAAAATCAGAAACTTATTGCACTGTTTTATTATAAACCTACTTTTAGTTGCTCTAATTTGTACAACATTACTATACTGAATGGCAAATTTCTTACAGTAAAAGTTATGTATCTTAATTTTCTGTTATATTTTACAAAACAACAACAAAAAAAAAGCCCTGAAAAAAATAATCTTAGTTATAATTTCCTGTAGTTAGAAGGATTGCTAGGTAACCTTCAAGCCGAACATAAAGAAAACACATTGAACTATTGCTTTAAAATGCATTGTATTTTCTGGGTGTTTTAATGAGTATAGCACATTATCATTCCTCTGTGTTTACCCAATATGCATACTTCATACCCATAAGAACAACTTTATAATTAGGGGAAGCATTTTTAATGGTACATAGCTAAATTAAAAGTGAAGTCCTTTTATCTCTGGTGGGATTTGTGCTCCTAAAATCATTAAGTGCTTTAAGTTGGTCCTCTGTTTTGAAACACTCGTCCCACAAGGAGAATTAATTGTTTTCTATCAGGATACAGTTTTCTCATTATTTTTCTATCTCTGGGGAATGGATCAGATTCCTTACTTTTCAACTTTTACCTACACAATTATACAAATAAACATTAAGATTAATTCTGTAGATCATGTAAAATCTCATCGTTGTTTTAAGGAGTTTCCCAGATCGGAGACTGATTCAAGCCATGCTGAAGTTAGTGAGTCATTTCTATGTGCTGTAACGGGATTTGGATCTGATCACTGGACTCCTTACAAATTGGAGACTGTAGTTTCATAAGAACATGAATCTTATCATTTTGCAAAATCAGGAATACTTACCCATGGAATAGTTTAGACTATAGTTGGAGAGTGTAGTTTGGTCTGATAATGATATCTTCCTCCACGTACTTTGCACTTATCACTGGCTTTGTGGCTGACACAGCACGTGTCAGCTCCTTTCCCACCCATGTGTTAATAAAACACTGTGTTTTGGCGTGGTGTTTGTATAGAAAAGCATAACGAATTTTTATCCTGACTTTGATTTTATTATTTTTCAAAAATAGGCCATGATGTTACTCATGTAAGAGTTCATTCCACATTCTGGTAATTAACAGAGAAGCCTTAAATCTCGTTACCTTATTAGAAAATGGAGAAGTGTGAGGATTTACAGGAGTTCTGGAGTCAATGAAGGTTCATGTGTATTTTGCCTCCTTTTCTCTCTTGCTTTTATACTTTTTATTCCTTGCTGTTGCCTTGCACGTGCCTTTTCACAAAGCTTTCATTCGGAGCAGGGAGGAGGGTCTGAAAAGGGTTAGCTTAGACTAAACATAGTATGGAAACAAGGACTATGTTGTCACATCAGGTTTCCTCAACACTTCAAATCTGACTTGGGTCTCCATGTCCTGACATAATGCAAATGAGAATGTTCTTGCTGGGAACATGTCATTCCCGTGAACGTTAAATGCTGTCATGCCAGCCTCATGGGAGCAGGCTGCAGCAAGTCCTCCTGATTTAAGAGCTATTACTGATGCTGCTATTATTACTTTACAGGGGTACAGCAGGGATTCACAACCTCAGTTCTCAACCTTTCCCTCATTGCTACATGGAAGGAAGTGGAGTGGCAAGGCTCCCAGCTAGACACATTTGTTGTCCCAGTAGGTAGGAATAATTGGAGGAAGGCTCCTGTTATGGAGTTTCACTTGTATGAGGAACCTACCTTCAGATCATTTTTCAGACAGAAAGCTTTAAAAATGCGACTGGTTTATGTGCCCCAAACCAGAATCTTAGGCACTTCATTTGCACATGCTATAGACAGTGCCATTTATGAGCCCAGAAAGCTTCCAGGCTTTGCCAACCTGGACAGCTGGGGATACACGGATGGTCTTTTCAATGCTTGTGCAAGGGGAGGGGGCACTGCAGCAGTCCTCTCCCTGATCACCTGATCTGTGTCCTATAACTTTCCAAGTTAGGTGGGACACCCCAAAAAGTCATTTGAAAAGGTGGTTGAGGATCAAGTTTGTGTGGGAAAAGTGAAAAGGTGGATTCTACCTAATTTCTGTTCTTTCTGTGGGCTTAAGCAGCCTAATTCACAGGCTCACAGTGGCAAAGAGTGTAAAAGAGACCAGAAATGTCAGGGGCAAAGCGTGGTGGCCCATTCCCAATAGCACACCTACTACCACTGATTGCCCACTCAGCTCCCACCCCAGCACAGAAATCTTTGCTGGCTCAGGGATGTAGTGTTACAAACTCCCTGCTCCAACACTTGTAAATAAGGACCTTTTTATCTCTGGGTTTTCAAATTCAGAAGAAAATGATCTCTGGCGATAAAAACCACATCTTTCAGTAGCTCTGCTGAGGGCATACCAGCCCAAATCTTCAGCATGGCATGGAAATGCATATGGCAGGACTGGAGCCATAGATACGTCTTTTTTACTTTCCTTTATCCATTCCACTTGATCCTGACGCAGCCAGTCATACGTTGTTCTTCCTGGAGGGTGGCAACTCAGAAAATGCCAAATATCTGATTTATTTCTGTTTAAAAAAACCAGTCCCTACATGCACGAAAAGTTTCTCTTCTTTTTGTTACAATACCTGCCAAAATCCTTCAACTCTCAGAAACTTTCCTCAGCACTGGCGTTGTTATCGCAGCTTCAGAATCCCTGGAAAGGCTGAAGCCCCGTATCCTTACGCATGCCTTAACACTGCCACAGTCTGCAGCAGAGGCAGGACAGGGGACGGGGATGAAGCAGATAAATGAGGTTGTAATAGGTTGGGGAGCAGATGTAAAACCCAATCCACTAAATCTGGCAGAGAGGCAGCCTGCCCTTTCCTCCTCCCAGTGTAGCCTTTTCCTTCTGACAGTTTGCTGAAAGGACCTCCATTGTGTGTTACTTAACACATCTGTGAATTTATTGCAAGCTGATGCTTTCTGTTTTATATCTCAGTGGCATAAAAAGAAGATGCGGAAGAACAATTCATCCCAGTTCTCTGACTCCACACTGCATCCAAGTGTGGTAAAACCCCGAAAAGCACTGACGTAGGAGAGTTTTGCTTGTCCTGGCCTGATCCTGAATGACACTGACACCCACTGACTTCTTCCTGTAACAGATGCTTAGGGAAAAAGAAGAGAATTTGAATAAATCTAGAAAAAGGGAGGCTTATTTCCAAAATACACCCTTTAAGTGCAGGGCACTGTACACATATGGCAGGGATTTAATACAACAGTGACCAGATTCCTCATGTGTGCAAGCCCACTCGTCCTGACTTTATTACCCTACTGTTTCCTGGATGGAGAATAGGGAGAAAGGGAAAGAATAAAGGCTTCCCAGGCAGGAGTAAAGCTCAGATCTCAGCTCCTCAAACTCAAAAGCAGAATGAGGAGGGATGGTGCACTGCAGAGAGATGTTCCCTGGACAGTTCTCCCACCTGTACACTTTCCCTCTCTGCTGGACCCCTTCTTGGTGCTGCCTGGCTGGGGGCAGTACAGAAGGGTACACTGGAGGCAGCTTGACCCTCCTGCCCCCCCTCACCCAGCAGTTGCACTGGAAGACAGCTGATGGCTGTGTTGTGCTATAGCACAGGCTTTTTTCAGCTGGAGAGCAGGCTGCTGACCGTAGGGCGTCTGTATCCCAACGCCCTTTACCTTATTTAGCCCTTTGGACAGGCTGTAATGAAATAATGTTCACAACAGCAAGAACACAAAATAGCTCATGATGTGCCTCAAACTGTGAGAAAAGAGTATTTGATCCTCCCCAAACACAGACCTGCTCACTTCAAAAGGAGCAATATTTAGACAGTAATCAACATCGCCTTTTTTTCCCCTTCCTGTCCCAACGTGCATATTTGCTCAGCCACACTTTCTGCCCATCAAGAAAATCTGCTGAGACCGGTGGGCAGGGTGAGGTGAGCAGACACGTGGGTCTGAGCTGTGCTTCCAGGCAATGCCTGGGTCCCAGGGACCATCCCAGAGGCTCGGATGCTATAGGGCTGCAAGCCCTGCCACCGCAGTGTCAGGGATGTGTTCCTGGCTCATTTTATTTGTAACCACTAAGCTTGGGCAGAGCTACTGTTGATCCAGGTTTCTGTGTTTTCCACTACGCTTTCTAAATCAACACTTTCTCCCATATAAGTGAGCAAAGAAGCATCCTCCCTGTCTGAGGGATGGGGAAATAAGAGCAAACAATCGAGTCAAAGTCTGGAAGTGAGATATATAACCCCCAGGAGGCACAGATATCCCTCTTGCCATCCCTTTGCTGACTTCAACAACTCAGAATGACTGACTGGGGAGAACCAAATTTCCTCAGTTCTCAGATACTGTGATAAATATTTAATAAAGAACCAGATTAAAACCGAATGTGGCTTGTATTTATTTCTTTTTCTTAGGTCAGCATCTGTAGCTCCTCGTGCTGTTATTTATGAAACAGCTTTATTAACTTATTACGAAAGCAGGCATTTGTTATGCAGTAAATTTAAGTTTCATAGTCAATGGTTGTTTTGTGGCCTGGGAAAAAGTAAACATAAACTGAAAAAGTCACTTATTCCTATTCTTGTTTTGGTCCAACAGAAATTAATATCAGATGTGTAAATGGTGAAATTCCTTGAAGGAAATACATCTCCTTTGTTAGTGATTGTTAGCTAGAAACACCAGAGCCTCAGATGATGTAATAGCCAGACGTCTGCAGACTTTAAGAACAATTGTAATTTATTTCCAGGAATAAGAGGAAATTTCTTTCTACTTTTCTTCCCACATCACTCATCCTAGCAGGGAAATATGCTTTCCAAGGCATTTCAGTAGTCACTAATGCTGTAGATCTGTATGGGTCACTCCACACAACACATAGATTGGGATCTAGCATCAACCCTAGGAAAAACTGAAAAGAAGTCATTGTATGAGAATGGAGACAGGCTGATGAGAACATGCTGCTGATAGTACTGAATTATTCAGGGACTAATGATGAAGGCTGACTGTGATGAGATGCCAAAAATCCATCTGGTAGTACATGACTGGGTGATAAAACATCAGGTAAAATTCAGGCTAAATAGATAAATGTTAAGTGATGTACATAGAGGAGGAGGGTCCTGGAAATTCTCTGCACCAACTCTGTTATGCTCTAAACCAATAATTGAGGAGAGTTGGAGCTACAGCAGAGAATCCTATAAAACTGATGATCCTGTGAAATAGATTCTACCTGCAGCTCTCAGAAAGCAAAGTGATTGTTAGAAATTATTAAGAAATTAATAATAATTTTAAAAATATTGTCATTCTATAAATCTTTAGTGCATCTTCACCTGAAATATCTGAAATCTTCCAGCTCCTAAAGGAACTAGTCAGACTGAAACAGACTTAGAGGAGGGCGCCAAGGATAATTAAAGACTTAGAAAGGTCTCAGTGTGAGAACGATTAAATGGACTAGATTTCTTCAGCCAGAAAAGAGATGACTGAGAGGATATGATGGAGTTCTCAGGAATTATGAGTGACAAGGAGAGAATAGCAAGCAGCTGTTCGCTGTTTTTTCTTCTAATACAAAATCTCAGAAGCATGAAATTAAGCTGGTATCTGGCAGTTTAAACCAAGAAGGAGCAATCCTTCTTGACACCATGCTTAGTCATCTTGTGGAACTCCTCGCCACAGGATGCTAGGGGTGTTAAAAGTTTACTGGATACATTCATGAAAGAAAAACCCATCAGAGGTTTTTAAAATCCATCTGGGTTTTGTATTAAACAGAAAGATGCCATGTCTGGCTCAGACAGTGCCTGAGCCAGAAACCACTGTAGGTTGGGCAAATATTTGGGGGAAGTATCAATGCAGAACTGACCTTCATTTATACTTTTTCCTGGACTTTCACTACCATTGCAGATAGGAGGTTATTTGGCATAGACTTCCAGTCTGACCTGCTAAAGCTCTTCATATCTTCTTCTTGTAAGCCTAGACGTCGACGTGATAAGTAATTCCAGACAAATGCATTCCTTATGTTCTCTCTTAAATCTAATAGCAATTTTAACTATTAAGTCAGGTGATGACAAGACATAGTGGTCTCAGGTTTTGGACTTCCCCTTTCCTAGTTCCTAGTTTCCTTTGCAATGGGATAAGATGGCCCAGGTGCTGTGAGGGCATGTCTATGTGGGTGGATATCAACATCCCATGCCACCCTTGACACCATGTGTCTGTGGCAGAGCAACCAAGACAAGATGGTTTAGCTAATACACAGCAGGACACCAACAAGGTGGTTGTGATGTCTAGGCTCACTTTGACTTTATATCTGAATATCACAGGAGCAATGGCTGGTTCTGTCCAGTCGAAGGAGATGTGCCCAGATTTTATCCTACTATTAAACAACACTGATGTGCTGATACAGCAGTTGGAGCTCAGACTCTTTTAGCAGAGAGGAAAGCTAGTTTAAAAACATTACTTTTGACTCTAAACTAGCAGAAGAGACATCAGATTAAATTAAACAAAGGAAAACATTGAATGAATAACAGGAATTGTTCCTAATGGTAAACTTGACCAGATTTTGCAAAACTTTTTTACACAGATTCCTGGAGTGGTAGGGGTTGGAAGGGACCTCTAGAGATCATCTAGTCCAACCCCCCTGCCAGAGCAGGATCACCCAGAGCAGATCACACAGGAACAAGTCCAGGCAGCTTTTGAAAGTCTCCAGGGAAGGAGACTCGCCCATCTCTCTGGGCAGCCTGTTCCAGTGCTCTGTCACCCTCACAGGGAAGAAGGGTTTCCTTACGTTCAGGTTGAACCTTCTGTTTTCCAGTTGTTGGCCATTGCCCCTAGTCCTGCCACTGGACACCACTGAGAAGAGCCTGGCCCCATCTTCCTGACACCCACCCTTTAGATATCGGTCTGAACCCACATCAAGGGGAGGTGAGAAAGCTGCTTGGATCCCAGTTATTAAAGATATTGGCATCTAATGCTTCCTGTGGCAAAGCAAGAAACATGAACAATCAACAGCAAAGCCAATGGAAAGGGTTTGGCTCTCTCTGTTTTCTGGTGCAAGAGACCAATGATTTTAGAAAGTTCTGCCAAAGGTCTTATTATTAAAAATTTAGTGAGTGTACCCAGAAAGCCCTTAGTCACAAACAAACATGGTTTTCTAAGAGCTTATGGCTACGTCCTTCATCCTTCTACGGTTCCAAAATACTTCTCAGAAAACCCTGCCAGAGCCCACCGCTGATGTGCTGTAGTCGGGAGAACACAAGAGGTGTGATAAAAGTGGGAAAGATCATCATTTACATCCCCAGTACAAACATCAGGTGATATAGGACAAACTGGTCCAGGTCCAGTTTTCTTGAAGTGGTTTTTGACCAGAATTCCCAACCAGGTGCCCACATGTGGGTACCAATTCCCATGTTGTCTTTGTGGTACACCCAAACCACGGGTGGAGTCTATATGTACTGGGGTATGTCCACACAACCATATGGCCTAGCTCTCTTACTGGAAGCCGTTTACAGCTGGCAGGAAACAACGTAACATGGACTTCCCACCTGGCACTGGAGCCTGTGTTCCTGCCACAAAACCACTTCCATTGCAGGAGTCAGAGAACAAGTACTTCTTCATTACAGTGTGGGTCACAGTGTGCTGTGTTTATTGCAGGGCATCAGACCACCTAATCGAGGTGTCCTCGGGGGTTTCTCTTCCAACAGGAACCACGCAGCAGATTGAACGAGAGGTCTTGAACAAACCTGTTGAGCTACAACTTGGTTTTGGCCATGAACAAGTGAAAGAAGATTCTTAGCACTGAGATGTTGGATTATAAAAGCCGATGGGCAGATGAGATCTTGGAGCTCCTCCAGGAACCAGAACCTTTTCTTGCTAAAGTCAGCAAGACCAAGATTTTACTTTGAGTTTCTAAGTCACTGCTTGCTTCTGAAAATCATCTCTTTGGTCTTAAATGACCTGATTTTTCAAAGAACATGAAGACTGAGCATTTCCACTGAAGCTTAAGCAGTTTGTGTCTCTTCATTGACACCTTGCAAAGGCTATGCTCTGAAGACAGGTCTTTATCAAACCCCTGGACTGCTGCAAGCTAATCAAATACATGTAGGTACCTGGCGACTGTTCAGTAACAAGGATTGTATCAAGACTCAGGATTTTCATATTTCAAAGAATGTTATGATTTTCAGAATCACAAACAGGAACGTATTTATGCATAGACCCATGCTGTGTGCTACATTATCCACTTCAACTCATATTACAAAAATAAGCTGTAAACACTTTTCATGAAAGGATTGGACACTTCGTTTACACCCTGAGAATGGACTTTTGTTTTAGTGCCCAATTTCACTTTGGTATTTAACCTTTCACCTCTGTTTTACATATATTCTGTCTTTTCATTCCAGCTTGCTGTTTATTTATCTTTGTGCAGGGGAAAAAAAAAGGAAATAATATTTTTTTAAAAAAATGTAAGTAAATACATTTACAAAAAAAGTGTTCACTCAGCTCTTACCTAAATGTATGCAGCAAATCTGAATCTGTTTACCCTGAGAGTGTTTTGGTTGGGGTCTTAGGTGATTTCCATTGGCAGCGAATGAGAATTAGCTAAAAGCAAAAAGAAATACCTTTTACCTGTCAAGACATTAATTAAAGTTTAATTAGCTCCTGTTTGCATAGTGCTTTGAAGATGTGAAAGAGTTTTGGAAATCCTGTGCATATTAAGGCCTGCACTGGCTACTTCTGGAGCAGTTTTTGGCATTACAAATACCCAGTACGGAATCAGGGCTTACTGCGTCACGCTGAGGGCCTGCTGTCTAATGCCTATCCGGGGTTGCAATGGCAACGCAGAAGAAACACACATCTTGGCAGCTCCATAAAAGAAGTTTTTTTATAATTTTTTTTAAGGGCTGGAATCCACCCTAGTTGGCTAGGTCTTTCCCACAAATTAAACCTTGCCTCAAGGCCACGCTGTGCCAGAAGAAGTGAGTGCAAGCATCATGTCTCTTACTGAATGGCTCAAACAATCCCAGCAAGGATGAGGTCTTCATCACAAGGTTCAACCTCTTGGAGGCTCATCCTATAGGCAACTAAAATAGGGCAAGGGATGAATTTTTGGCATACTTAGTGCTCTTTTCTCTCTGAGCAACCACACTGAAGGCCTTCCTTCAAAGATGACTTGCACAGAAAGAGAGGCAAGTCGGTATTGGTCAGAAATATTGGCATAATTATTCCCTCACTCCAGGAAGCCCAACTTTTTATGGATTTTATTGTTCTTTGTAGGCACTGCGGCAGAAGAAAATGTTAAAAGAGAGCTTTGAAGCAAGGAAATAAGCTAGCTGGACAGATATTTATGGTAGGATCTCCTCCCAGCTCTGAGGAACAGGGTGTGAGGAAGAAAATGTAAGAAGTGGCGTGATGGATGGTGCTGTTATGAGTGGGTGGCTGTAGGGGTGGGTGCTTGATCATGGAAGAGAGACACACGAGAGTGCCAGGCTGTGAACTGCATGGAAAGGGAAAACCAGCACCTTGAGCTGAACAGGATATAGAAGGAGAATTCAATAAAGGGATTTTAAAAATGGGGTGACATGTTCAGATCAGGACCTTTTCAGAAGCATTTGCAGAAAACAGGGTATGAGGGTCTCCCTTCGTTGTGTTTCAGTCTGATTTCTAGAGAGAGTTTCCATAGATTTCTACTAATCATCTGAACTCTTCTGACATTTTTCAGAACCACCAAATTCTTACCCCCACCCCCCCCTCCCGTCCCTCCTCCCCTTTTTCTTTTTTGTTTTGATGTTTAGCCATCACTAATTGTAAATGAGCACTTTGGCTTCCTTTCCTCTCAGACCTTTAAGCTGCCCAGGCACGATTAAACAGTAAAAAATGTCACAGAATTCACAGAGAGAGAGAATAATAGTGAAATCTGTTCCTCATTTTTTTTATATTTCATATGGGATGCGAACCGTTTACTCCATAGTAATTGCAGATGTTAGACTGAGACTGTAATAATGTAGCTGGCAATAACTCTGTTGCTTTACCACAAAAAGCTTCCCAGTAGCATTAAAAAGACAACAGAAACAATAGTTTCAACACATTCATATGTACTAGTACTCTGGAAGCACTCAAGCTACTGATTTATCATGTAAACTTTTGCTGGTGTACGTAAGAACTCCAAATATTTTCTCATAGAGTTGTTTAAGAGATGACAATCCCATATTCTCTTCAATCATGTAATCTCTTAAATTTGCAGACAAGTTTTACCTTCCCATGAGTCATAAAGTTCTTTAATTTCTATCTTTTATATAGGGTTTGGTTTTTTTTTTCCCTCTTTTTTACATTTGTGCTTTCCATTTTCTTTGCCCATTTCAATCTGGTGTGCTGGACTGCAATTTGAATTCAAATCTAAAATTTACTGCAGTCCTTGAAAAGGCTCTTATAGGCTGCCTGGGCTTTGAGCTACCCTGTGTAACATGAATATAGGTGGTACACAAAGCAAATTCACCCTAAACTCAACCCTTCCAAGCTATGTAGAGGCTCTTATCACACATTTTCATGTGCAAGACAAGACCAGGCGCATATCACTGTGCCTTCAAAGTACCACGTTTTTGTCACAGATGTTTTGCATAAATAAATGGTGTCATACAGGCTGATTAAATCAATACATCTGTATCAACTTGCAGTTCCTGACAGTGTGTTCCAGAGGATATCTTCTGCTCCCACCGTACCCTTTGAAATTTCAGATATAAACAAATAAGAATAATAAAAATGCCTTGTTTTTCCCAGGTTAACTTTTCATCTTTATCTAACAGTAACAGTAGTTTCTCTGATTATGGCAGAGAAAAATAACACACAGATGATGTGAATGAAGCCATTTCAGTGCAAGGTTATCCAGTCTGGTGGTACTGTAAACCACAGCAGCAGCGCTCAGCTCCAGTGTCATCAGATCCCCAAGCTGGAATGTTCTTGTACTACAATTTAGGTTTTCCAGCCATTCCTTTCTAATCCAACGCTAATACAGAGAAGTCTTATTTTCTTTCCATCCATTGTTGCATATTTGTGTGTTTGGTACCGTAGTGTGAGATTAGGAAATTTCAGTTTGAAAAAGGGCCTGGGGGCTGTGGTTTCTGGTTATGTTCACATTGCAAGGAGGTCACTTCTCCATTGATACTTGCTGAAAGTAATAAGACTCGTAGCATGCCAGTAATAATATCACTTTGGGTATCTGCTTTGTGTGTCTGGATATCTTCAGAGCCTTGATCTATCGTGTGTGTGTGTTTAGTAGTAGTATTAACAATGTGAGGACTGGGAACTGGGCTTTTAGGGACTTTACAGCTACCAGGGGGAAAAAAATAAAAAACTCCCATAGATAATGTTCACAGTTTTCTATTTAAATTAATAGCCAGTAAACAGATGAGTAACATATGGTAAAAATAACAACTTTTTGCCCTGAGGACAGTCTCCCATTCGGATTTAAAGATTGCATTCTCCTCTGGCTGCCCACTTCTGCCTCATTTCCTGGGCTTACATCACTTATAGAGCACTTAATGAGCTGGTGACAGTATGTCAACATGTATCTGTGCCATCCTTAGGTGCAGCAGGTCAGCTGATCTGCCTGAGGTCAACACGAGCTGCTAGGAAGCTAAATTTTTAACCCCTGCTACCAATCATACTGATCAGACTTCCTTTGTATGTGGTGGTATTTGCTCTGGTTTTGAGAACAGCCCTTCCCCGACCCTGTATCCACAACTCTGTTTATGAGTATTAGAGGTAAGCAAGAATAAGCCTAAGATATAGCACAACAAGGCATAAGCACTCTTGAAAAAAGCAATATTAACATTACCTCTGGCTCTTACACCTCTTTGGTGTCAGGTATTGCCAGGACCCCATTTTACAAAATGAAAAAAATCTGCTTGGAATCAGACTAGATCAGTTAAAAGTACTAATAGTCAGGTTTTCTTGGCATTACACTCCCACACTGGTTTACAGGGTCATCATGAAAGACAGTGTCTGAGCACCTCTCATATAAAACTAACAGCACCATAACGATACAAATGAGAAAACAATTTAGGAAGGAATGAGAGAGAAAGTGTGTCTTCCCTCTCTCCAAAGATATGATATTTTATGGGTAGTTGGAATATTTCTGCGCTCATTATCTGCATCTTGGCTTGGCTTATCTTCAACCCCAAGTTTTACAGAAATGTATCTCTGTATCGCTATGACCTTCCAAAGACATCAGTCTGGCTAGGAAATCCAGAGAATTTCTGGCATTGAGGGTACTGACTCACTCATTGTTCCTGTTCATTGTCAGTTCAGGAATTTCCTCTGGTTTGGTTGGAAGGGAAAAATCAAGCCAATGGTAGTTGTTGGTATTTTGCTGTTGTTTGCCAGAAGTCTAAACCCCAAAATATTTTCTCTTCTCAACAGCATCGTGTTTCTGATTAATCAGGGTCAACTCTTCTTTTTTCTTGTCTGACCTCTAGTAGTGACCCCAATGTTCCTTTTAATTTCCTTGATCTATTTGCTACATTCCCAGCCAGGTCTCTGGAGTGTTGAAGATTGAAAGTAATTTCCAAACACCTTCAGCTGTATTCTGGTTCCAGTTAAACTGGGCTGAATCAGGACTCATTCTGCAGTAATCACTGGGCAGAATTGATGTGGGAGCTAAACCACAGTTTATAACGTTAGAGATTATGTCTTTCAAGAGGAAAAAAGAAAGCTGTCACTTAATTTCTATAGGATTTGCCTTGCCTTACCAATCCCCATCTCTCACTGTCTTCCCTATCACCAGACTGTCCTCCTTATGAAGATGCTTTTCTGGCTCACTTGATCAGAAGATACCAAGAGAAGAGGATGGCCGTGTTGGATGGACCACAGTCACGGGATGCTGCATCTGCTCCTGCAACTCTGGGTGGCTCCATCCAGCCTCTTCCCATGAATCTCAGACTGACAACATGGGCTATTTTTGAGATGTGCTTTTGGGGAAAGGGATGGAGCTGGTTTTCTTATTTTCATCAAGAAAAGACAGCAAGGGAAAGGCTAACATCCTCACTTATTAAAATATAGATATATATCTTTATATTAAGATATATGTAAAGAACATAGCACCCTATCTTCAATTAACCATGCCTTCTCCTAAGGATCAGTCCTGATAGATGTCTGCTGTTTCAGTTGGCTTGCATCTGGGAGGTATAAACTGTATCAGAAATGAACTCAAGCTGTGAAGTTCGAAGAGGCTGGCTGGGTCTGAGCTTTCGGGGCTCTGCTCAGGACCTCAGGAGTCAGATACTGCTCAGCGGGGTGGAGGGGAGCTAGCTTTGACACAGAGGGTTTCTGCACAGGGAGGCCCAGATGATGGATTTGGACTTGAAAATGTAACCATAATATATTTAGACCATAATGTATATAATGGGGGGTGTGTGTGTGTTTGTGAAGGAATGCTGGAAGGGGGTTCATGCAATAAGGCATGATTTATGTTGGCTGTAGAGGATCTAGCCTCCTTTTATCCCATCTGAAGACCCATCTGGGAATTTCATCATAGTAGGAAAACAGCAAGGTGAAAAGGCATCCTTGCTTTAGGTGATCTAACCCCAGTCCAGCTCAGTAGCATCTGAGAGCAGGTTACCACAAGCTCTGCTGGTGCCAGGACTTAAACAGTTTCCATTTCCCCATAAAGACCAGCTCACATTATCCAGCGGAGATGAACAAAATTTCCATTTGCCGTGGTGGGCTCATTAGTTACAGGTAAAATTTGTTCTCCTCACTGGCTAAACCCCTTAAGGGTACTTCGGGTGCATTTCTAGACCCATTAAAGTCAATGGGAGCAGGACTGGGCTCCAGAAGGTATTATTCTTAATTTAAACATTAATAGTTTAATTCTCTGTTGTTAATAATAATAACCCCTTGGAAAATTCAGGCTGAAATCCGTTTCCTTGCTGAATTTCTTTTCTCCCATCAGGCATGCAAACTGGTTTGTTATTGTTGGGTCGCTCTGGAGCGCTTTGGGTTGCACACACTGGTTTGTTATTGTTGGGTTGTCCTTCAGCGCTGGGCTGCGCACACTAACTAATTTGTTATTGGAGTGTTGCTCTAAGCTACACACTCCAGTTTATTACTGATGGGTTGTTCAGTGTGTGTTGGGCTGCTGTCCTTGTTTTATGATTATTACTACTGAGGTCTTTTGTGAAACTCCTACCCACACAAATAGAAGAGCAGGAACTGTGGCAAATTTAATGCAATGTTTTGGGACTAAACCGTTTTGCTTAACTTTTAAAAGGGGACTAATTAAGCCTTTCAGAATTAGGAAACCTGCTTCTTACTTTAATATGGTTTAAAATACCATTTCCTTCCCTATTTCCCTTTCTTCCCACATCCTTCTTTTGAAACATAACTTTTTATAGGTATCCTATCTCCCATCTTAATGCTTCTGTTAGCTTCCCACTGGCCTTTCAGGAAAAACTTCTTTATGGAAGATTTCCTTTCAGGTTCAGTGCAAGAGCAAATACTCATGACCCTTGATCTTAATACTTACTTTCTTCTATAATGCCTTCATTTCATTTTAGTTCATATGTTGATGATCATTAGGAAAATGGAAAGAAAAACAATTGGAAAATATTAGTTGGACAACAATCTGGCATATGCATATGATATAAACCAGGATTCTTCATTATAATAATTACTGACAGTGTAATATTGAATAAAAAATTTATTTTCCCTGTTCCACAAGCACTGCCACTGCTGATCTGGTAATGTTAATTTGGTCAAACTGAGCTCTTCTACCACGCCAGAAATAACGGTAGAAAAAGGCATTATGGTATAAAACAGCTAAGAGCTTTGAAATTACCACTGACTACCTCTTATTTGCCTTTGCCAAACATATTTTTTGTACTGTTACGCTTCTCTTGGATTTAAAAAAAATAGTTTGAGTGGACTAGATATATCATTCTTTGACAAAGGTGAAATAAAACCTATGAAGTTAATAAGACTGTTCTCCACAGCAGTAATTATTTCACTGTTATGTTAATGTGTTTAAATAAGGAAGGAGGGGAACTCTTGGGTAATTTGTGCAATATTACCTGCAAGACCCATCACACTCTCTCTCTTCCATGTGCATAGCTGCATTTGTGTGTGTGTGTTTTCAATCCAATTAAACAAGTGTAAAAACCCAAGTGTGAGCAGAAGACAAGGAGGAAGAGATCCCCTCACTGCTAAATCCAACTGCCTGCTATCAAAGCTTACCACATACATCAGTCTTGTTGAGCTTCATCTTGAAACCAGTTAGGATTTGATCCTTCATTCTCTGCTCCGCTGGGCACATCTGGACAGTGGTCATGGACTGGACGTTCACCACAGGCATGAATGTGGAAATGCCCTTGCGTTTTTCTGCACACTGTCCACCAAGCCCCAGAGAATGGATGTTTGCCGTTTAGAAAGGGAAATGATTATTAGGTTTGTTTTAAGGAGAGGCCAGCTAAGGAAGAGCGGTTCAGCCCTCAAAGTTATGGGCGGACTGGGAAGAGAGCAACCAGCACTAAGCGGTAGGTCTCTGTCTCAGACTGTCTTTCAGCTCCAGGCAAAAGCTGGAGACTGTAGAAGCACTTTCACCATCCTCTAAAAGAAAGGTTGTGCTATTGGCGCAAAAGCAGTCGCTGGTCGGAACAGTTGCATCACATCACGGCTTCGTTCTGGGAAGGGAAACACATTTTAAACACAAATTTCCAAATAGCAACATGCCATGCTCCCTGTGGATGCTGTCGGCTCCTCAAAATAAAAATAGCAGTATCTTTTGATTTTCCTAACCCAAACACCACTTGCTTCAAGTCTTTATTTTCCTTTCAATAGAATTCATTTCTTGAGGGACACTCGGGCATGGCTGGGGCCAGTTGCCTTCAGCAGCATGCTCTGTGCCTGAATAAATGGAGCAAAGGGGCTCAGTGCCAAATCCTGCCCTCAGATAAACACTCTCAATGCTCATTGACTTCTCCACAAGCTGCTGGTGCATATCTGAGGGCAGCGCTTGGCCTACAGATGTGTAGTTTTGGTTATTTTGCAATTCCAGCACAGAAATGGATTTTTTTCCCCTCTGAAGGAAGGAGTTCAGTGCCACATCCCAGCCTGCTGGTAAATGAAGCCTAGAGGGTTTATCGGTGATGGCTTTTAACTACTGGGGCTGTGTTGGGATTCTCATGTTTTATAGCCAGGATATAGGATCTCTGATATGAACACCCAAGGATTTATTGGTCCCACAAGGACTTGGGGTTTCGCTGGCAGTGCAGTTCAGAGAGTCAGAAGAAGTCAAAGGTTATCTTTTGTAGGGTAGTATGGGATTTACCAGCTGACCACCACCCCCCTCCTCTAGTTCATCTGCTAAAATCATTAACGAGCTTTCCTTTCCCCTCAAGAACTGTTAGTGTCTTTTTAGCGCTGAGATCAAGTTACTGACCTCTGCGTTGCCAATATACCTTGAGGATTTCAAGAGCTCGGGGGTATTTTCAGTGTTAAAAGGAACAACTCGAAGAAAGATGAATAGGTGGGTGCCTTGCCCAAAATGAAGCTTAATGTTTTTCTTGCTTGTTAAAGTGACGCCTCATTTGTTTATACACTGTTGTCTCGAGAGATTTGTTTGTTTGTTTGAGAAAAAGCTTTGCTCTTGCAATGCAATGAAAAAAAAAGGGGGATGAAAGTAAAAATGAATTAATGGTATTACAGATGCTGAACTTGGAATGGTGCTCCCCATCCCAGGGAACTGAGAAGATGCTGTCATTCCAGCTCAGGAACAATGATGTTCAACCACACTGCTGAAGGCCACCAGAGCCTGTCAAACTCTTTCTCTCATCCTGCCATGCCTGGACACAGACAGCACGAGTTGGGGGAAAATCATTGGACAAGTATTGCTGTGCCACTCTCCTGATGGGCTCTTCCCCCCTCCAGGCCCTCCATCAGGTCTCCTTGCAAAGGCTTCAGCAAGTTTGTTTCCTGTTAAACTCATTGGGAATGAGCCCACCACAAAATTAAAAATAAAATAATGACAATCCTGCACCATGTAGCTGGGCTTTTCTCACCATATCAAAGAGCAGCTTGCAGAGGTCATTTAAGGCCTCCTAGTGATGTAAAAGTTCCCCCTTCTCCCATCCCCTGACACATACGTCAGTGATCTAATCACTTGTGAAACCCAAAGCAGGGAGCTCCGATGTTATCCCATTACAAAATCAAGATTTATCTGAACATGAGAAGCCTAGCAGGGATTTATGATATTCATGGTGCCATTCCTTTCTGTTAACCCATTTATTACATTTATACTCAGGAACTTTTTATCATTCTTGACACCCATCATCTGTTCCTCACCATTCAGTAGCTGGGAGTCTTGTTTCACGGGACAGCAAGGATGAAATCACTTCATCCTATTAATGGGTTACAGTAATTAAGTTACTGTTTGAACACTTGGATTTTGATCTGCTTTTGGGATAAAGTCCCTGGGCTTCCTTTTCTTCCCATTCTGCGTAGAAATTGACACCCATATAGCTACTACTCCACCAATTATTGACTTTAAAATTTAATATATTTTCTTTTTTATTCTAATAACAGAAATAATCTGAATATCACACTTCCTTCTTGTAAAAGGAAGGTAGGGAACAAAGGTTCTTAGGCATTAATTACACTCAGATAATCTGATATCAGGATTCAGAAAATAGATTCTTAATGTGCAGTATAAAGTGTGAAAAGAAGACAAGGGGGGAAAAAATCTCTTTGTTTTCACTTCAGCGTCAAGCCATTTGGAACCTGTTAGCTGTGCAAAACAGCTCCAAGATGCTATTGATTAATAACAATTACAGTGATGCAGCAACCAGCTCAGTGACATGACCAACACGTTCTTGCCACCGCTTTTAATGATCTAGTTAAAATGTTAAACTCTGTTTGCCTTACACAGAACCCATCAGGAAATTGGAGAATATTGTACATGCTTTGAGCTCCACTGATTTCAGAGCCAGATCCCCCGTGCACGCTGCATCGCTGCAAGCCTGTGCTGGCAAAGTGCGAGGAAGAAGTTCCTTTCTGTCATTCCTTAGATGACAATATCCAGATATGCAAAGAAAGGCTTGTTGATAGACTTCTGGACACAAGGCACCCGCTTCCTTAAATCTGGGTTGTTGCTCTCAGCTCCAGCCCAGCAGACCCTGGACTTTTTGTGGATACCACCATCACAGAGCACATCTCAGCTGCATGGCAGTTGTCCTGCAAACATCACCCACCACTTGCTTGGAACTGTCTGGAGGTGATGCCCTGTGCAGACCAGGTTTTCTTCTCACTGAATGTCGAATGGCAGAGTCCGTGTGTCTTCACCCCTCGAATCAAGCTCCACCCAGAGCTGCTGGGGCAGGTCTTTAACCAGCTGAAGTGTTTTTATTGATTAGAGTTTGGCATGTCCATGTCAAATATGGAGCCATAAGATGGATTATAAACAGAGTCTATGTGATATGTGAGTGTAAATACAGTTAAGTATCTGCCAGGTCCCTCAGCTGAGTGGGCTTTGCTCATATGTCGTAAGTCAGCTCACAGAAAGTGTTCTCCTGCCCTCAGAGGGAATATTTGTAACACAAAGACTGGCTCCTCTTGACCGTGTGTGCAAATGTGCTGCAAACACTGGTGCTGAGTAAACATGAGAAGATAAAAAGGGTTAGCATCTTGGTAAAATTGAATTGAAAAATTTAACTCTTTTGCTTGGTCTTAATAAGACGGCTCTTTGCTGGGTTTAAAGTGCAGTTTAAAAAATTATCATCTTCTGCCTTATTTAGACCCGGTGCCCCAGCCTCACCGAGCAAGAGAGCTGGGAGGCACAACCATTTAGAGAAGTTCAAATAACTAAACTGGCCGTGACCTGAACTAAAACTAATAGTTTGTGTTTGTGATGGCTACGAGTACGGCATCTGGCTTACATTTAAATAGAAGGCTATTCAATAAAGCCACTGCTTCTCGAAACTGCACAGAAGCAAAGATTAATTATTGCAACTAATGACGTTTCAGCCATTCATGCACCCAAGGGAGAAAGGCAACCCCCTGCCCCAAGAACCAATCACGGCAACAGCAAAATCTTGCAGAAAGCCCAACAAGGGAGAAACACCAGGCAATATTGTTTTCCCTGATATTCTGCCCAGGCATCCTAAACATGGAATTAAATATAATCTTTACCAGCAAACTCTTTTTGCTTGTTATCCTCCCAAAGGAGAACCCAGAGTTTCAAATGGGCTTTTAATAGCAACACTCTGAGAATCCAGCCTCTATGTCTTCCAGCGTCTTAAGGAGCTCATGTTTCACATTTCACTCATTCCTCAGTGTGTTGGCACAGCCTAACACTGGCTTCAGACATTTGGTATTTGAAACAGAAAATCTTGGTGTTTCATTCCTTGCCTCACTTCTCCCTGTGTTTCTCCAGCATCATATAATATTGACAGCCCCTGCCTGTAAAGAAAGGCCAGGTTCTCTCGTTTATTCAGCTGCAGGCTTTAAAAATGTAGAATAGGGGTTTTGTTCATAGGAGAGAGCAACTGCCAGTGAACTTTTTCCTTCTTTACATAAAAGTAGGATAACACAATAAACAATGGTAAGAGAAGTAGGACCCAAGGTAGGTATGCACATATGTAATATTTAGATAGCTAGGGTTTTAGTGCCCTAGTTTAAGGATACAAACCTGCTCCCATTTGTGTGAACGACCTGTATACTTTAATAATCTTGAAGATTGCACCTTCATACATCAAAATCGATAGTGAAAGAACTGGCCCTATATGTGTCTCATGTTTTGGTGAAGCACATACTGAAGCATGCCAGGGACCACAGTTGTGTTTTCAGAGCTTTCAAGAGTAAGATCATGCCCTCATTTGGGGTGAAAAGGAGATAAGAAAGAGAAGATACAGAAACAAGTCCCTTCCATAACAAGTGGGAAAATTTCAGTGACAATGTCTACCTGGAGATTTCAACCTTGTGGCCACCATTATTTGCGGGACATTATTCCTAGGATGAGGAACCACTAGATTTTCTAGCTTTTCCCTCATGTACATCAATTCTGTAAGGACAGTAGATACAGGACTGTCTCCCCTTCCTCTCAAACCACAGTCCTTTCTCTGGGACAGCACGCTGAGTGTTTACGCAGCGAAGTAATGTTAGGCAGTTGTCTGCACACCTGTGCTTTTTAACAGAGTATTTTTTGAAGCAGTGCTTCAGCATCAAGTTTGACTCCTGTTGCACCACAGTGATGGGGGAAAAAAAATAAACACACTGTTTTTATGTGGGTATAAAATTGAAATCAATGAAGATCCATTACTTTCCTTCATACAGAGGCCAGTTTCATCTTCTCCAATTCCTCCCCTTAATTTCCCCATCCCAGCTGTTCCCCTCACCTCCAAACCCAGACTGAGCCAGAATTGGATGACCGAGTCACCCGAAGAGGCCACCTGTTTCGGACAGATCTCATTAACCCCTGCTGTTCTACAGACATGACTGTGATGGGCATATGAGAGGGTTGAGCGGGTGCATTCCTGTAGCTGTGTTCCCCAAGGCTGGGCGTGACATCCCCCATCCAGAGGGTCCAAAGAAGAGAGAAAAGGTCTGTTTAGAAGAAAGGAGAGATGACACGGCATTGCCCTGGAAAGTCACGAGATGCCAGCACTGAGGCAGCAAGAATAGGAAATAAACTGCTCCTCAGCCATGAAGGTTGCTACAACAACGCCGAAGAGCTTGATTTGTGTATCCCCGTCCTCGTCAAGTGGCGGGGAGCAGGGAGGAGGGAGCACGCTGACATCATCTCCCAGGCGTTGTTACACATGATTAATGCTGTTTCCCTCTGCTTCTGATCTTCCTTTGGGGAATTTTCATACTCCTTTTGGCCATAAGCACAAAAGGGATGTGAAAGGGAAAGTGGATTTTGGATCGTTACTGTGTCTGTTGTGACGAACGTATAGCAAAGCCGAGCTTTAATGTGAAGTGTTTGCTTGTTAGAATGTAATAGCTCTGGAGCTGTCATCGGGTGTAGTATTGTGTAAATATATATTCAGGCACTTCTTATGGAAGTGGATATGTGACCCAATAGGCTTTATTTAGCTCCTTCTGGCAACTGCAGGAATGCATCATTTTTGGCATATCCAGGAGTAGAGTAGATTCAGGCCTGTAAAAGTGAGGACCTATGAGGGATGTAGACAATAAGTACCTCATCTGGAGACCAGGATTTTGCCCAAGAGGGGGGTGAAGTCCTGAGACACTACAGATAACAGGGGCTCATTTTCTTCAAAGCAGGTCCCTTTTTTCCTTCAACGCTCGATTTGGCAAGATGATGGGATAGTGCACCCTTCAGAACCCTCTCTACACTCTGTATTAGTATGGAGAGACTGGAGTTTGCTTTACACGGGGGTTTCTAAAAGGGAAAGATCCTGTGGAGGTCCACATTGCTATGTAACAGCCCCTTTATAACTGCAAGGGGGGCCAGATGAGACCCTGAGATGCTCCTCTGGGGTCCTGGGAAGCTGCAGGTGCCCAAGGTCACCAGCATCTGGTAGGGATGCAGCAGCTCATCCATTGTCCCTCTGGGGAGGGACAGTTTTGAAACTACACCTCAGTCTGCAAGCGAATAGCTAAATTTTCAAATGCCCAGTCAAGCACTTAATTTATAACAGATTATGGGAAGGTGGTGGAATTTTTTAAGAGGTTCCTTTCAATTAAAAAAATTCTCCTCAAAAAATTTCCGATGATCACTTTCCACTGCATTTGTGAATTTTTTGTCATAAAGTCTTGTACCCAAAATATAACATTTTGGGGCTGCAAAAAATAGCTCAGGTTTGAGGATTTTAGGTAAAAAGTTAACTTTTAAAAGACAGAATATTTTGACAAAACCAGAAACTTTGTTTTCAATTAACTAAAATTACTTTGGGCTGAAAAATATGCTTTAGAAAGACTGTTCAAAGATTAATTTAGTGAGAATAATTATATCTGTTAATAAATATATTCATTTGATGTATTTGTATTTATTCAAAATGTGTTTAATATTATTTCAAGAACACATCACATATAGTTTTAAATTTCAGTTTGTTCCTTTTCCCTTCTTTCACTGAAAACATGGTTTAACTTATAATTCTCCTTTTCTGATAAGAAGAAATAAAGTATTTAACAGGTCCTAACTAATTACTACTGTCAGGAAAAAAAAAATAATAATCCAAAAGCTCGTACTGAGTTTTGTCGAAAAAATCTGACTCTGGGGCACTTCCTTTCTTCTGCCTGATAACTCAAAGTTAGAATGAAATAAACCCGATGATAAGCACATCCAAAAGCCAGGGAGAAGCAGTAGGGTTCGATAGCCTGCTTTCTGGAGGTCTCTGTCTCAGATATGGATCAGATTTCCCCCTGTTTACATGTAAGAAGGTTGTGAAGATCTGCAATTTCAAGATACATCTGGTTCTCGCATCAAATTAAACAGCAACTAAAGCCTGAGCACTGGGGCAGATTTTAAAATGTAGGAATGAATGTGTGTTTATATAGTATTTGCATTAATGCTTCCTACGGTTTATTTTGAAAGTGAAGAAAGAACATTGCATGGTAGGCAACTTAACCCAAACAATATCGGTTTAAAGTTAGGGGCATGCTCCTTGGAATATTTTCCTAGTGTTTTGAAGTGTCCACTTGAAGAGGGAGCTGGGGGGGGGCGGGGGGAAGAAAAGGATTGTTCTGTCTTCTGCTCTGTGTTTGGCCTGGCTCAGTAGGGCTATTGCTGTTGCTCATCTGGTATGGATTAGTCCTTCTCTCTCACACTCTGTCAACTTGGGTGTTCTGCATGCAGGCTGTTTCTGCAGGGGTCTTGGTTTTGCTTTTTTTAACGGCAGGAAGTGCCCCACTCAGACCACATGTGAAATTGTGTGGGAACAGTGGGGGGGGATGAAAGAGCCCCATCAAACATACCAAAAGTGTGGGTGGAGAGACAGGGAGCGTAAGCAGAGAGATACCAGCTGAGTAATTTAACCTCCAGGGCTGGCCAGCCTGGGGACACAGTGGAAGTTTGCTGCCTTAAAAGTGTCTGCTGCTCATGACATCAAATTCTAATATTTTATAATATTGGGGGCTGTTGGAAGTGTGAGGGATTACAGCTGCCGCTTAATTTGTTCTAAATTTCCTGCTAGCCTCACCAGACATGTACAGGAAATAGGCAGTAAATGTTTAATAGGTAATACCCAACTGGACAATTAACAGGTGCTGTCACACTGAAAATCCAAGCCTGCGTGAGCGGGTGCACTTTGGGGACATGGAGCACCGTCAGCAGCATCCCTCAGGTAGCATCTGCACAGAGCAGCACCAGGCAAGCTGCATCCCAGTGCCGTGGTACCCAGCCTGAGGTCCCGCACGTTCCAAAATTCACCCCTGTTCCCATGTTCTGCTTGGACACAAGAACATTTTTTCCTTTTAAACCACTCACTGTTGATTTTTCCATTTGCAAATAAATAAATGTCATCACAGAAACTGGTCCAGCCTGCAGTGTGGGATGCTGGGAAGCCTCCTTGCATCTGTTTAATGCAGAAACTCCACGCTTGTTACAGCCTGGAAGAGGCAAATCCAATGCTCATCAAGTGAGAGAAAACTGTAACCTGTTTTTCCAGGTCAGAATAAATGTCTTTCTGTCCTGTCACTCCGGTTCTACCAGGGACCAGCAGATGCCTTCAGAAAAAATTTGCAATGGGCAGGATATATTAACTGGTCTTACCCTTCTGGACTTTCTCAGTTTCTGGCAGTCAGCAGGTATGGGGTTTCCTGCTCTGGAGTCTGTATCTGCACTTTAATAGTCATTGATGGGTGGTTTTTTCCCAGTTTAAAATTAAGTTTTCTCTTCTGGTCTCCATAAAATTCTGTGACAATTAGTTTTACAAGTTAATAGTGTGTTCTGTGAAAAGTACTTAGCTTGTTTTAAACCTCAATATTAAATGTGACTTTAATTCTATGTTGTTTTGTATCAGTAGAATATAATTTTTAAATAAATTATTTACAGGATTTTCAAGACTACAAAAATCAAATAATGTCAATCAGACACAGTTTCTGGGATTTGGCTTATCTTTCTTAAGATGCCAATTAAATGAAAAAATATTTTTATTATTACACAATTTTTATTTTTATATTATTATTTCTATTAAATTCTATTATGTTATAAATACTATTACTTTGCAAATATTTTGCCGCAATAGCAGTAATTGTTTGCAATTTTTCATTTCTCAGCAGATAAAATATGAGAGAATAACCCTTTTTCAACCTTCAACCTTTTCTAATAGTTATAAGCTTGCAATTAAGTTCTGATTGTTCAGAATAATTATATTTCCAATGAAGGTAGAATTACATTAATTGAATTGCTATTATTAGCTCCAGAGCAATATTGGTTTAATATGTTTGGCCAACACAAAGCAAACCTCTTCTTTGGAATTTGCTTTTATTAAGTTCAAGTCCAATCGAGTTCAAAAGATCCTTCTGTAAAACTTAGCTGTCCCCTAATAGTGCATGACTAATGTCTTACACTTGGCTTTCCTATAAATTGCTCTCTTTACTGAGCAATTTCTGTGTCAATACTCAGACATCCTTATCAGCACTTGATGTTCATGTAAACCAACCCTTGTTAATGACTACACGGACGGGGAGGGGGAAAATGTAACACTGCACAGACCTCAAGACTCCTGCTCCATCTGAACTTTGAAGTCCAGCTGTTAATAGCAGCGTTGACTACTTACATAAAAATGTGTAGTAAACTGAACTGACGTTGTCTGATTTCAAGTGATTGGTTCAAACCATCACAAATGGCTCAAGCTTCCACCCTTATTTCATCTCTCTGTCTCAGTGCCGTCACTCAGGATGATTAACGTTGTTTTGTGATAGGAAGGCTATTGTCCTAGCCTGAAAAAAGCAAACATTTTTACAGTTGAGAGCAAGAAAACTTTCAAACAAGTTCCCTTTTGCATGAAAAAGGGATCCCCAGCTGCTGTTTATTATCTCTCTGTTTACATCACACATGTGCATGTGGAAGACAGAGTAGTTCAATAAATTACTTCTCTACTATGGGTTGACCATTATGGGCTGCCAGGAACAAAAGCATTTAATGCTTTGTTGAGTGCCTCTGAATGTTCCTATAGTCATTTTTATCTCTCACTGAGCTGTTGATCTGAGTTAGTCTGTTTTACTACTTTGTTTAGGGCCCAGAACGTTTTTTGCATTGCATGTGGTAAAATGAAAAAGTGAGATAATTATACCCATGGAACAGGCTACCCAGGGAGGTGCTGCAGTCACCATCCCTGGAGGTATTTGAGAGACCTGTGGGCAATCAGCTTAGGGACACGGTTTACTGGTGGTATTAGCAGTGTTGGGATAGTGGTTGGACTTTATGACCTTAAAGGTCTTTTCTGACCTAAATGATTCTATGATTCTAAAGTGTTAAAGCAGTCAGTGCATACTGGCACAGGCTCACATATCACACTGGACTATCTGCATTAGGGGGGTGAATTGTCACCCTGGAATTGCCTACAGCTTCCATGAGATTTGATAAAGTTACCACCACCCCACTTCCATACTCAGTAATTTACTTAATATTTCTGTGTTTCTTGTATTGGAGGATTTCCCCTTCTAGGGACGAAAATTATAAAAAGTAAAAATAACAAGAAAATGGATTTTTCCCCATAATAGCAATTAACCCAGCCTGCATGGTTGTGCAAATACACAGTCACATGCACTTGGCCATCTTTCCAACCTTGAAACTGCTTCCATTTTTTAATACATTAAGTCCATGTTCAGATATGATTTTGGCTGCCCTTTCACGTACAACCTGCAGTTGGACACTGGGATTTCCCCGGTGGCGAGGATGGCTCCGGCTGTCTGCTCTTTCTGAGTCTTTGCCACGTCGTCCCTCCCACTGCTGCTCCACATTCCCTGCCTTCCTGCCAAGTCAACCCTTTGAGGACCCATGTCTAGCACAAATCTATACAAAAATCTACCTCTATAAAGAAATAAAGCCTAAGCAGTTGTAATCCCCAGTCCCTCCTTCACAGCTCCTACAATTTTCAGTACAGCTACTGCCAAACGAATTGGGTACCTGCTGACAAGTGAGGTACCACACACATTTTTCTCAGCTGATATTTCATAGAACTATCAGTGAGATGATCCGAGTTTAGAAGAGACATTTCTGAGCTTTCTTTTAGGCCTAGATGATTCCAGAGATCCCTTTGCAGCACAACTAAGTAAGTAAAGATTTGAATGGGAACTTCTCAAATCAGTTTCACCACCACAGGAGATGCCCCACAGCCTGGTCTGTGCAAGGTCAGGGTGCTGCAGCAGCACCAGTTGCTCTCCCTGTTATCTCAGCAGATACCCACATCCTCAGCTGTCACAGCTTGGGGTAGAGCAGTGGGACTGCACCAAGAGCTTCAGGGTTTCATATCCCCTTTGGTTTTGTACAATGAGCTGGGCAGGACCCCACGATCTGCCTTCCTTTCACATCCCATCAGCCTCTCCTGACCCACAGCAGCTTGGTGGAAAGTGAGGAGTACTTTGCACGGGGCTCCTCAGCTCCTGAGGTGACTCCTGAGCCCCTGCAGCACTTAGCAATGTTACTTCTCCTTTTCTCCACCTCCTCCAGTCCTCCTGTGGGAGAGTTCCCCTATCAATTTATTACTAGGCATTAATGTACTTCCCAGGTGGTTGAAGTCATTCCCCTTTGCACCTGAGGCGGGCATTAAAAGCCAGTTAATCATTGTGTCATGTCTTAGTGCTCATGGCTAAGGGAAGATCAGGAGAGAGGGGTTGATAGTTCAGCTGAGCACAAAGCAAATGGAAGCAATGCCCTTCCTGGCTACTCTCTTCCTTGCTTTGTCCGTGAAACGCTGAAGCTCTTTTGATACTGTCATCGAGCAATCGTTGTCCAGCATGTAACAAAGCACGCACTAATTGAAACCTCATCTGAGCGTGCGAGCTGGGCTAAGCACACAAGAAAATTTAAATATACATTTTTAACGTTATACTCATGGCAATTTGCACTGAACAAAAACATTGAGGTTTTTTACATTTCACTTTTAACAAAATCAAAAAGGCAAAGCACTGCCAGGAGGGTAGGCAGTGCAGCAATACTGAGCTGGCATAGAAGTTTCCCTTCTCCTGGCCGTTTCTGCAGACCTCTGGGGGTGAGATGTATTAAATCTGCTGGACATGCTGGACCCAGTTCAAGCTCTGGGATCAGTTACCATAAATCTGCATCCAAGCCCTACATCTTATCACACAGCAAGTCCATCCAGACAGTTGGTGTGATATTAACATTAACAATCCACTTCCCCTCCACTTGCGGAAAGTTCTTTTGATGGTCTTTCAGAAACAGCGGTTGCCAAGTCTAGGATATATTTGTAAATATGCTTTAAAACAACACAGAAAAAGCCCATTAGGAACTTAAAACCTGCAATATCCTTGCAGAAAGTGGGTCAGATGATTACCTTGAATCTGTACTATTTTTGTACTATTTGCTAACATACTCGTTTACTGCTGCTGGGAGTGTTTCACAAACACGCTTACCTGTGTGCCCTCTCAGGCAGCATCTTCAGAAGACTTTCTATAAAAATGGGAGAAAAGCCACAATTTGAAGCCCACCACAACACCATCTCAAGGCAACGCTGTCATGAAATGTTGTCCAACCCCCTTCATTCTGATTCACGCAGAGGATAAGTGTTGGGGGGGGGGAAGCCCAAACCTAGCCTGCAGGTTTATTTAGATTTTCAAAAGGCTAGCAGCAGTTAATCTTTCTGCCATTCTAAAATACTTGGATACCTTTCTGTGGCATGTGTCTGGACTCAAATAGATGTCACCCCACAATGAAGAAGGCAGTTATCTTTGTAGCATCAGGAATGGAAGCAACAAGGAGCAGGAATTTCCTACAGACAGCTTGTTCTGGTGCAATTTTCCAGACCAGGTTTCTTGACTTAAGAAATGAGCATTTATAAGCCTCCATGAACTCTGGGAGGATCCTCTGACTGAAATCCAACATTTTTTAGACTTGCTGGTGACCGTGTTACACTGAAGCTGCACTGAGTCTGAAGTTACACAGTAGTTTTAGTCAGTCAGATAAAGACACTGACTTTCTTGATTCCTTCTTGGCTAAGAGCAGTCTCTTGTACATTCCTACCTTTCACCCCTTCTTCATTAAGTGGAAAATCCAAAGTTTCCTTTAATCAGGTTTGAGCTTGGACTGATGTGATGTTTACTGACTGAGACAGTGGTTTTCAAACGACGTCAGGAACATCTGGCCTCGTGGCTTGGCAGAGAGCCCAGCAAATTGCCAATCCAAAGACCCAAGTTCACAAGCAGCTTTGGGGCTTTCATCCTGTAACAAGAAAACCCTGAGGGCAGTGGAGCTGGTACCGATCATCCTTATTCAATTGTGCTGCCTTACTACCTGTGTGCTCCATGGCAGATGTCTGTGTACTGTCAGAATCCTCAGATTAAGGTCCTGCAGGTGACCACCCAGTCTATGACTGTTGGCCTTGTCTCCCTCTACACTCCCATTGTGTCCCACCACTTTCACCAGCTCCCACTCCCATGGGTGATGCGAACCAAGCAGGGACAACACACAATGCATCCCTGTGTATCCCCCAGCAGGTCCCATCTTACTCTACTTTCCATGTTTCCATCTGTCACTCCTGTCTTTACAGACTGCTAGTCCCTAAGGCCGCTGAGAAGTCTGTGCCATGCAAAAGGTTGAGCTCAGATCTCCAGCATCCCAGTGCAGCCACCTGACCAGAAGAACAAGCCCACATTTTGTCAGCAAAGCCCACCTGGAAAGCCCAGCAGCAGCAGATGTTCTGCATACGAAAAGCATTTGCATCTAGTGCAGTTTATAGCTCCACACATGTTTTAAAAGGTTAATTCTGTAATACTTGTGTGAGTCACTTCTACTCCAACAAGCTGAACCTTTCACTCCAGCAAATGGATAAGTAAGACTTCAGATGCAACCTAAGGTTGGATCTCATTGTGAGAGACCTTAAGTATTATGTCCTGAGCCCATCTGGTTCAGATTGCAACCTCTGTAATGGGTTGTTGGCTGGAGCGTGAAAGTTTGACCAGTGTTAGGCTGCTGAAGCATGCGCTGTTGTTAAACAATGAGCAGGAGGGCTCTGTGTTGTGTATCTATGTCATTACAACATACCTTGCCTAGGTAAACACAGTGCTTGTTTACAAGCAAGTGAAAATCTCTGAAGGTAGAGGGTGATGCGGCTTTCACTGCATGGGAAATTGATGTGGAGACAGTCATGGTAACATTAAAACTTCGTTTGTTAGAAAACAAAACAAAACACCGTCCTTCAGGGATTAGCACCAGTTGTCTTGAAATGGTTAGTGAGGTGAGAGGGACAAGAAGCCAAGGGAAAAAAATGTTTCCAAAAATCAGTGACTGATCTCCAGGAGAACAGCGTGTCTCTGTCCTGACCTCCTGTGAGCTCTGAACTCCGCTGGCACTGTCCAGCCTCCTTCCCTGAGAAATGCAAAGCTTATGGAGAAAGTCATCTTTGTTTCATGAAATATTTACATTACAGAAGGGAAGGTCTTTTGTATATTGTCACTGACCTTTGGGGGGGGGGTGGGTGGGGATTGTAATCGGGTTTCACAATCACAATTTTCACAGCTGCACATAATAATTTGATTCAGGTATTTGATTCACGCATTGAAGCTGAAAACTTGTCTAGAACTAACAATTGCTCTGCTTTCCCACAGACTGCTCTGCAGAAGGATACCCTCCGCCTCTCTATCAGCAACTATCAACCCGGGCAAGGACCATGTGTGGAAACATTTTGTGCTGAACACTGTAAAAAAGGGAAAAGGAGTAAAGAAGTTAAACGAAAATGCCTGTGCCTGGCACTCTTTTGTGTCTGAGGATATTTTTTTCTTCCAAATGCTCACAAATGAAAAGGAAGAGCTAATAGGAGTTTGGCTCCATCTCCTCTTCCTGAGAGAGAGTGGGGTCTACAGAATTTCCTGCTCCTGTGCAGCTATCTTAGAAAGGCTTAAAAACACAGTCGAGTCCAAGAAAAATCAAAGGGCCATCTCTGAAAAGGGATACAGAATTTCCAGATCCTAGGGTGGGAGCTGCATTGATGTGGCAAATTACATGGCAGTGGAAAAAGGAAGCAGGTTCAGTGTAAGATTTCACGTGTATGGCCTTTAGTGCCTCTACTGTGTAATGGGGAGACGGGGTGGGGGTGCTTGGATGCAGGAGAGGAAAGATTCAGACTCCTTATTTCCTCTGTAACCAAACACAGTCACTTACTACTTCGAATACTGCCTTACACGAAAATAACATGTAATTGCACTAAAGGCCATGGCTGGAAGATTTGTCCTTCCAACATTGAAGCTATAGAGACATTAATGTGTCAGCCTGCTTTGGCTGTAGGATCTCCCACTGATGTCACGCTGTCAAGGTACAGCGTGTCAAAATAAGGCAGGGTGGATCTTTTTTGGGATCTGTCCCAAAAATGCTATAGCTGCTTGTCTTAGCAGGAAAACTACACATGCATTTTATGTATGTGTATTTACCTTATTTTCAAACCTGAGCTAGCTCAACGGGCAGCTGCAATTGCTCAGGCTGACTTTTCAAAACCAGACTAAACTGGAAACACAAATGCAACCTTTCTGCAATCATCTCTCACGCCTTACTAACTCTGTATCAGGCTATCTGATTCACATCAGTCGGAAAATCGGAGATGAGCAGAAATGAATGAAGTAGAAACAAGATCTAAGATTGCAGAAACCTCTCAAGGACTTGGGTGTACTTGGATATAGGTTGTCACAACAGGGCAGAGAGGCCAAATCCCTCCTGCTATAGGACACACCAAATCCTTCCCTCTCCATAGACCCCCTGCTCTAATAAAACTAAAATGGGCTTTTTTCTTTTCTACCAGAGCTGGGCCTGAAGCGGCATCCCTTCATTTTTTAAAGAAACCTTATGGAAATGCTATAATATTGGGAGTGGGCGGGAGGCAGAGAGGTTAGGTGGGCAGCAGAGATGTGCAGAAAAAACCTATGACTTCCAAGCAGACAGTTTGCCATTTGTGTCATTGTCTTTCTGCATTTTAAGCATCAGGGATAATCTGGAATGCACTCCTCCTGCTTCAGAGACAGATGGCAGCAAGGAAACAGGTTGGAAGAAAGGAATAATAAATATCTGAAGGTGAGTAAATGTCTTGGCTTCAGGCAGCTGCGCCTGTGGTTTTTCTCAGGGTGCACAAATGTCCCCGCATTTACTCTGCTGAGACGTTCTAGTAACTTTTTTATTGCGCGTTTCCTGTACTGTCTGGCCAAGGGTCAGAGATGTTAAGACCTGGGGGAAATCTGGAGTTGAGAGCACTGCATGATCAGGGTTTGATAAGGTGAACTGACAGGCTGGTTTGTGGCAGGGAAGGCAGAGTTAGCTTGGCAGAGCTGAAAGGGTTGTGGAAAGTTTCTTTGTTAGCAAGAAGGGGTATTTATTCCAATTTTTGGACTACTCAGAAGGCAGCTTACCTCCTTCACCACATTGCTGTAGACTGCTGTGGACAGTAGCTGAACAGCTGGGAATAACACACAAACTACTTGAGATGTCCTCTTGCACCCTTCCTCCCAGAGACTCGGTGAGCATCACAAACACTGCGATTCGCCGTTGGGTACGGGAGAGATTTTATCTTCTGTGGTTATCTGGAGACAGAAGGCTGATTGCAGGTCCCTGATTTGGAGGCAGCTATGTGCCGTAACATACTCTTGGGAGGGCTCTGAATGATGGCTTTTGCTAACAGCATTACAGAGCCATCCATCAACCAAAAATAGCTGGAACAGGGCAGCCAACTTCCCAGTCCCATCCATCCTCTGTCAGGAGGCAGAGACCTAATGGAGAAGTCATGTCTCCACTGTCTGAAGAGCATTATATAGGGTGAGAATGTGAAGAAACTTCTTCATTCTTTGCTTCTTTGTGGAGCAAAGTTTGCATTCCAAACTGGACAGCCACCATAGGTGGAAGAAGGGTCATTCCACAAAGCAGTGCGATGTAATTGTTTAGGACAGAAAAATGGAGAAAAAATGTCAGAGCCAAAGTACACTCCATGTAGTTGACATAGGAGGCTGAAATAAGATAGGCAGTTTGTAATTACTTACATTGGAATTTGGCCAGGACGTCGAGGTTAACATCACAACTTCACAAGGACTTCAGAAGCAGCTGAGGATCTCTCCGAGTTGAGAAGACATGCAGGGATCTTCCCTGAAACCTCCTGGCTTGGGCTGTCATGTGCAATGCACGCAAGCTCTCGCCCGGGCCAAGGCCAGGGAGGAACACAATGGGTAGGAGCAAGATCTGATATATCTTCATTGACACGCCAGAACCAAATAAACAAACAGCGAGGCTGTTGCTCCTCAGGCCAGGGCTGTTGGTCTTCTGCCACAGAGTTGTCATTCTTCTTGACAGTGTGCATCTGCTTGGGACAGTCCACCTTCTGGGATGAAAAAACATAAGAGGGCCACAAGAGTATGAAAGGCACAAACAGCTGCAGCCCACGAGCAGCCCCCACCACAACAAAGGGCATTTAAAGAAACTCCACACAACCAAGGGATAACCTAGATTTTTCTTCAAAAAAAAAAAACAAAAAAACAACCTGATTTCAATAAACATAATGGACATCTCTGGGCTTGTGCCATCCTTAAGACATGCTGGAAGCACACGCTTCTGGGTACCTCTCCACCAACACAAATGTATTTTATGGCAGTTCTGAATTTGACCCTAACCAGACTCAGAGGCAATAATTTTGGAACATTTCAGAAAGACCACACCTCAAGTTTTTCTTGGAACTCAGCTACATTAAGAGCAATCCTGTTCCTTAGGGCCTGGGCTTTTTTTTCTCCTATTAAAATCTCAGGTGTTTGAACCATGAACTAAGATGCCAATAGTTCACCTTGCTGCTTTAATTTAAGCAGACTGCAGCTTCAAAAGAGAAACACACAAAATGCTGGGGAAAAAAAGCAGAAATGGCATATTGACCATTACATGGAAGCAAGGGCATTTCTTCTACCCACTAAACCTCGTGAAGAGAGGGTGAGAGAAAAGAAAGCTTTGGCAAAAGACCTTTAGCACATGTTAATAGATGTATAGATGAGCTCTGTACCAGTCAAAATAGGAAATACCACCCATTAAAGCTGGATGTTGGAATGACTGAAAAGCCTTGTGAAACTGTGCTGTGGAGTGCTAAGTAGAATGGAAAAACCATCATTCCTAAAGCTAGTCTTTGGAGATTTCTGGGAAAATTGGCTTACTCGCTAATTTTTGCTCAAGTCTTGATGTGACTGGTCTTAACCCTGGCAAGGATTCTAATCTACTCACTTAATCTGGCTGCAAAACAATGCCATATTGCAAAGAGCTGAGATGCTGTTTAGGTAATTTGCTTCGCTTTTTCTTTCCCCTGTTGCAAGCTGAGCCAGCCCTTTTTGTTCACTCAAATAGCTGCTTCTTCAAAGAGACTGTGGAAAAGTCTTATTTCTTCCCCCAAGTGACAGATTTTTAAGCAATCTCAAAGATATCTTGTCCAACAGAATTACCCTCCACAAATCTGACCCTGACAGAGCTGAGGTAAAGTGTGATTTTTAACCTCAAGCACTAAAACATGTCAGGAAAGTTGTAGTTGTGGCAGAAAGACCTTGAGGTGACTAAAATTTATGGAGAAGAGACATTAAAAGTTTTAAATTCCAGATGTTTGAAGCTCCAGCCATTTGGTGAATGATTGTGGAATTTTGGACCATTTCTCAAGCACCAATTTCAGCCTCAGAAATCGATTTGCAATGTGATGCAGCTATTTCATAGTTTGGTTTTAATTTATGCAAATAGTTTATTCATATCCTAGGACATAAGATATTTGCTGTTCTTTAGAATCACTGAGGGAGACATATCAAGAGCCACATTTTCAAAGGAGCATCCATGTAATGCTACCAAAGTATCCTTTATAAAATGTCCCTTCGCTTTTTAATTTATTGATCAAACCCCTGAGATGGCATGCTGCAGAGCTATTAGAAAATGCACATTACATTTAAAGTCACTTTAACCTCCTTGCTTGTTTTAGGCTAAATATGAGGGATAAAGTCTGCCACTGAGACTGTATTGATTTCTGTTTCAATTCTTGCCTCAAATACTGACTTGAATCTCAAGTTCCCATGAGTGTTCGTAGGATGAGGGTCTGTAACAGCAGAAGCATGTGTTGTAAAGTCAAATTATTCACCTCCCATCCCAAACTGTGGGAAAAGGAAATCAGGGAATCTAATAAGATGGGAACAGTCTGTATCTAAATGGGGTATATTAATAGACTAAAAAGGGTAAAAGAGAATTAGGTAGACAAAGGAAAAAATAATTTGAGGAATGATTGATTTATCTTTTAATCTTGGTAGCACAGACATCATTCTGCTGGGACTTGGGCCTTTTCCCAGACCAGTGACCCGCTGCTGTTCATCATGGAAGCGAACTCTGGGACGGCAAAGGCAGCCAGACTTTCTCTTCTTGACTATCTCTGGCTGCGTCTGTTACAGCAAGGTAGTTTGCTTGCAGGTGATGCTTTCTCACAGCTGGTTGATCAGAGCAGCGTGAGCCAGTGCAGACAGATCTGGCTTTGTTTGCCACACAGAAATGAGTGAGGTGGGATTTTTCTGGGGTATCACTGATGGCACAAATGCTTTTGGGGTGAAAATAGATGGTCCAAATCTAAAAGAGAGTCCCCATTCTCTGGCACTCTCAACCTGTTTGAGAATGACAAATTAGAGGCATGAAAACAAGCAGGGATGTGACAGCAAGGGAGGAGGATCAGTGGGCAATGGATGACTTAATAACAGGTTGCACTGGTGGACAAATTGCACCTCTGGATTGTTTGCGTCCTTGAGCCTGCAGAAGCATGCTTGGATCCTTGTCAGGGAAAACTGAAAGATGGCTCCCAGTTGGACCATGCAAATAATCAGTTGGCCCCAGCCTCCTGCATCGGGCCACGGGCCTGGCAGAGCCCTAATCCTCTCGCTCCCGGGGGCCCTGTCAGTGGAGAACCTAAAGGATGCAAGAGAAAGGATTGGTCAGGCTTCAAAGGAGACATGGACTTGGTTTTAAATTTAACCCCTTTGCAGTTTAAATTTCATCCAGATCTGCATGTGGCCAAGTGGCCCTGTTTGCCTCTGAACAGCCAGTGGGACCGTCTGGTATCAGCAGCAAACACCTGAATATCACATATAGGAGAGCCTGGATTTCCTTCCTGATGGTCCTCAGTAAGATAACTTTACATGACCCAAAAGCTGCTCCCAGGGAATATTGCTCCGCAGACACACGAAATGCAGTGACACAGTGCCTGTGGGAGTCTGCCCACCATGCTGTGGGTTTTCTGTGCATGCAGTTCTTACTCCAGTAATTCATTTATGCTCAGCAAAAGACAAGCTGTCACCACTAAACATCCCATCACTTTATTAAATAAGGCTTCCTAAAGTAATCTCTAAGATTTTCTCATCACAAACAGCCTTTCCGTACTGGCTAAGGTAAGATATACATCACTGACCATGATCTAGTGTAATTCCTCCTGGCAGTTCTTGCTGAGGGTCTGCAAGTCTTTTTTCAGTCCTGTTTCCTTAGTGCAAGAGTTGGGGATGCTCTGTCCCTGCTTTCTCCCTCTTTAGCTTGTCCCAAGACATTTTGTCCCCTTTGCCTTCCCAGCCTCCTCAGTGTCTAGCAGTAAATGTTACGGCCTTCCCACCAAGGCTGGAGAGAAACAAATTAGTGGGGAAAAAGGAAATGCTAAAGGCAGATGGGTGCTCCTGGGGCAGCTAGTGTTCCCTTGCTTGGGAGACATTCACACCAGGAGCTCCCCGGAGTGAGAAAGTTGGCTCTCAGCCCTCATGCAACCCAAATACCAAATAATGCTCGTAAATTTAAAGAATGGGCTTGTGGAATGACCCCAAATGGCTTGTGGGCTGGGGAGAAAATACTCCCTATAAACTTCAGGGGAAATGAAAACACCAAGGTCTTTTGCTGGATTTCGAGGCACATTCTTTAGCCTTCAGCTGGGCACTTGGGGCTAGTACAGATGTCATCTTCCAGTGACAGTGTTCCCTATTGGAGATGCAGACCAAAGCATAAAGAGAAAAAATAATTGTTCTTGAAATTTCCCCAGAGGAGTTTCCTCCCAAACTAGCTCTTGTTAAAAAATTACTTTCCAAAATAAAATTATTCAGTAAAGTATTTTCCATCCTTTTTAAATCTAAGCATCCCAGCTCTTTTTTTTTGTTTGTTTTAACTTTGTTTCTTCTTATACTCCCTGCAGGTCAATGTGCTGTACCAATAGCAGTAAAACCTCATGCCCCAAATAAGCTGTTACACAGCTGCTCCTCTTGGCCTGTTCTTGACTTTACTACCTACTCCAGTAATTCTGTGTCCTCAAGATGTGTAATAGTCAGTGACCCTGCCATCTTAGTTAAACAAAAAATTATAAGTTGTCTTCTATTACCCTAAAAATAAAGTTAGTCTCATGATCCTTTCTGCCTTCACCATTAATGCATCATTGAATTATTATTTTTGTTAATATTTAATGGTTCACTGTATCTGTAATTAGGGACTCCTAATTATGAATACAGGGACCTACACTCTTCATGGACAATCTGAGGAAATTTGGTAGAAATTCAAAAGCCATTCCACCCACCCACAAAGAACTGGAGAATAAGGATTTAGGGTCATAAGCATTGGCACTGTGGCAGACACACATGCGGCTGGAAGGGGCAGGGTAGGACTAGCAGGAACAGCATCACCCTTTATGAAAGTGAATTCCATGTAAAAATGCTATGCACCTGCAAAACAAAAAAGTAAATAAAACCAACCAACACCACCACATTAAATGCACTAAAGTCATGTCGTTAGGCTGAAAAGTCAAGCATTTGAAGTGGGAAAAAAGCATGGTTGCCCAGCCCATTACTGTGGAATTAATTAAGACACTTGGGCTGGGTGCCTTTAAGACACATGGGAGGGAATTCTACAAATCTGGGATGACTGGTAATGACAAAAGGCAGTAACAAACCTCCAATGTGCTGGCAGCATTTTATAGTGCATCTATAGAGACTTGGGAATGGGAAGCCAACCAAAACTTTAATCTCTGATTAAAAAAGAAAATAAAAAACAAAGAAATAAAATAAGTGTGTTTTCTTAAATATGTTTACACACAAACACACATGCAATTACTTCTTTTTAACTGCTAATGGAAACAGGATACATAGACAGAGCTGGTACTTTCAGTAATAAATCCATGTACAGTAGCCCTATAACCCACAATTTCACGCCCAGGGTAAAGGTAGTCTGGCAAAACTATGAGTCCCGCAGTTTAAAATAATGGGAGATGCTCTATGGGGAAGAAATTTATTTTTAAAAATACATGAGGGGTCTGAGAAGCCGCAAATCAAAAAATGTATTTCATTCTGATATTCTTCTTGCATTTCAAGCAGTCAAATTTCTCACCTTTTATTAATCTGACACATAATTTTGTGACTGTAGAAAACAGGGTCACCCTGACACCGGCAGAACTACTCAGACAGGATTTTTCCTTTTCCTCATCCTCATGAATGTGACACCAAACTAGCTGGGTTCAGAAGTGGAAGGAGATTGCCTTTAAAAAGTGGGGGTTTTTGGCAAAACTACTTTTGAGTTTGTATTCTGAACAGAAGCCTCAGTAAACTAAAACTTTTAACCTTTTTTTAATGGGGAGCATGTCCCCAACTGTAAAGATCAGGAGTTTAACGTAAGGGTCCACATTTGAATGTTTGCCTAATTCACAGCACAGTGAAACACCCAACTTCCTCTGCTGAGATCAGTCAGAACTGTCAGACCCATCCACGATTTAAATCCCTTCCAGCCTCACCCGTTTTGGATGAATTTCCTTTGATCAACACCAGTAAATAATCCCCGGTGTGTCAGTGCTACAATTAACCCACTGTGTCCAATTCACAGATGATGCAAATCTATCACAGGGCTGCTTCAGGGACTTTAATTCTATTCCAACTGCCTACTTGAAGCCTTGATGCAACTGTGCAGCCAAGGGAAAACGCAGAGAAATTATATTATTCCCTCCCGTAGCATTTGCCATGTTTTATACTTACTAAATACGTGAATGTGCCCATATTTTTATTTACCACTAGTTTATTGTTGAGGAGCATTGGCCAAAACCAGTGTAGAACCTGGTTAAATGCTGGGGAGCAAGATTTATTTGATGCCCAGCAGATGACGGATATTTCCTCCCAGGTCGGGTTATTTATTTGTCTGGAGCTGTGGGCACGCATGAGTTTCTGACACTTGCAGGTAAGTTTGAAAAACGTGGTTTGCAAGACTATGAAAGAAAGCAGCACGACTTGGTGAACACGCACGGCCGAGAGCAAAAGGTTTACCCACGGCTTTTAAAATGCTCGTTGTGTCTTTGGTGGAGGAGCTTGAATGAAATCTTTTATATTAGCTGCAATATCTGGCTGACTCCACTGATCTCCATAATCAAACGCAAGAGATTTGGAGGGGAGAAGGGGAAGGGGGTGAGGGAGGGGGGAAGCGTGTATAATTAAAACCTTGTTCTAATCCTGCTTTGATGCTTTTGCCAGGACAGGTTGGACTAGTCAAAAGCCCCAAACATTTTAGGTAGGTTTTTGTTTTGGTATTTTTCTGTTTTTTTTTTTTTTATTCTGTCAGTGGCTGCAAAGCAGCAAAGTGGTTATTAGCCTTATAAGGCATCAAGGTAAATATTTCAGCTCCCCTGTGAATTTCAGTCTCTCCCGACTTGGTTTATTTGTTCTTGTCAGTGGACAGTGAAGTTTTGTTTGTTGAAAGCAGTTGGGGCAGAGAGTGACAGCACCAAGGCGCTGTGATTTATTTTCTGCTAACCCACTACTTCCCCCGCGCTTCTTCCCCAGCCTGCCCCCACAGCCCCCATAACCCTCCCACCCCCAGACCCAGGATGGGGGACATCACCAGTGTCTTGGGCACGCAGCTGTGGGGTAACCCTGCACAAACCCCAGCAGCGCCAGGGCTTTTCCTTCTCTCTTTTTCTTTTTTTACAGCTGTCTTGGGGCCATGCTGTTGACCAGTGTAAAGGAGCAACACCGTTTTCAGGGACATAGGGTCCTTGTTGTCTCAGTTTTGTCTGTGGCAGGGCGTGGGTCTTCCATCCTCGCAGGACCATGGACCATGAATGCTAGTGGTCCAGGATGGGGATGCACAGGGTGTTATCCTCCGGTGGCACCCAGCAGGGTGGCCAGGGAAGGAGTGGCCACCACAGGCACTGGGGCAGATGCAAACTCAGGGTGTGCACACAACAACTACATTCAATCCCATCTCACTAAAGACTCCCAAAAGGGCGTGCAAAACTGCATGACCTCACTGGCCAGGTGACAACTCTTCAGCTTGAAGGCAGAAGGGATGGAGAGCAGGTGAGGTGGTCAAGCCTCAAAATGCCTCTTTGGGGTATTATTTTAGAGAGGATGTATTTGGAGCACTGAATGGGTGGTGAAAGTGGAGCTGGCTGCTTTGCAAAAAGCCAGCTTTCCTTTGCAAAAGCGTTTGTTTAAAATGTAGGAGGGGTCTGACAGGAATAGACTTAAGGAAATTGGTCTGTTTAGCTTATGAAAAGATCAAACAGAGACTTGATTACAGCACATAAGTATTTTCACCGAGCAAAAATAATATATATTAAAGGTCTCTTTAATCTAGCTGAGAGAAGACAGCTGAATTCCAACGGCTGGAAGAAAAAGGCAAAGAAATTGAAATTGGAAATGAAGCATTTCATTTAATTCTGTTCCCTTTGTGGGGAAGAACAAGGTTGGATAACAATGACAACAAACAATTGCCACAACCAAGGGTGTGTAATGGAAGTGCTTGGGAATGAAAGCCTTTCTGGATGAAGTGCTTCATCAGGGTCAGGGATTGTGGGGAAAACACAAAATGACAGAGTGGATGTGATGCAGCAACTGGACAAGGAATTCAATAAAAGCAAGGTACACTGATACCAGAGCCCATCTCAACTGGTGACACTGTACCGTTGATGGGGAAAAGCCTCAGCCTATGGCCAGGACACAGGGGTGTCCCAGGTGGTGATCCTCAGGACCAGGTATCACACCCAACTCCCTCCACCTGCAATTCCCCCTCAGGCCTTTCATGATTTATTAGAAATCCCAGGAATAGATTCCTTCCCTCTGATGCAGAGGTATTTTGCAAGAGCCTCTTTGCTCTCTCCAGGACTTGACTGCAAAGACCTTTAAGACACTGCAGCAGTGAGGGGAATTGCTTCTGCCAAGCACAGGTTTGTTCTGTAACAATTAGATCTGTAAAGCAGAAAAGGGAATTCTGGGCATGTAATACACAGAGATGGATTTATGCAAACAAATAGGAAAGGAAGATCCCTGACATTAGACACCCCTGCAGAAGCCAACAACTAGACCACTTCTCTCCCGTGAGGACATTTATCCTCACAGAGATTACACTAAGGTGGAGAGAACTCTCAACAGTGTTGGGGGAATGATGTTGTTAGAAGATTGTTAGAAGGTTGACTACAGTTTAGACTCTTTCTGTGAAAGGTACACCATTTCAGCAGACACTGCCAAGCACACCAGCGGCATTTGTCTGATTTTTGACCCTTTTCAAGCCTCACATTCAATTCTGCACCAAAAGCATTTGACCAGCTCTGCCCTTTTCTTCCCTTCAGGAGTAATAATCCTAGCAATTACATTTTAATCACAGCCTAACACATCTTTCCCTGCACCGTGATCAGTGTGCAGAGACCCACAGTTGTTTCCTAACCAGCTGCAGATGTGAAGCTGGCAGGGGGAGCACCTCATTGTGACTTTGCAGAATCATCAATAATTGATAAGTTGTATATTGGAAAAAAACCTTTCTTGGTAGAGGCCTTGGGTTTGTTAAACAGAAAATTGGCTTTTGGCAGACTTTCCTGATCACTGTAGGATCGGACAGCAAAAGACTTGGCTTTATTTTTAGTGCAGGTAGTAACACAGACTGGATTGTAGTGGGGGAGGAGGAAGAGGGTACCACATGGAAAGGGACCTTGGATGGAGCTGCGTGTGCCCCAGCTGTATTGGGTGCTGCAGGACCAGAAGAGGGGTGCATATTTCTGGTATCAGCAACTGGAAGAAATTGGAATAAAGGCTGAAGCAAGCAAGGTGATCAGCAAAAGAAGGGAGGTACCCATCTCCATTCACAGGGAGTACTGAAAAACAGTACCAAAGAATGTCAGTGTGCAGCTCTGAGCGTGCATATGATGGTATATTATCAGTATTTTCCCTCCTCACTCCCAAGTAACAGCTCATACCAGTTCAGAACTGCTAGTGATTTAAATAGCTATTTCAAACGTTCAGGTCTGTTCAAAGAGATGGTGCTAACATCCCTTAGGACATGGATCATCTTATTGCGATAATAATGTAATTCTGTGCACAGCGAGAAGACTTTATTAAACTGACTGCCCTCTCCCAGACCAGTTCAGCAAGATACTGAGGTCTCACTGACTGAAATGGAAAAGATTTGTGCTGAAAGCTGAGGGTATCCTCTGCTGGGCTGTGGCTTTACCTGGGACTTATTATCCATCCTTAATGCTGTGGGCAGAACTCAGTCCTTCTTTCTTCATATTTACTTCTCCTCCCTTCATATTTGCTGGCTTCCAGAAAATGCATTGGTCTCTTTTTGTTCTCCTCTGTTTTGCCAGCTATTTATTTATTTATTTATTTAGGTACTTGAGGTAAACAACGAAAATCTCACAAGTAATACAGAAAGAAGTTTAAGGTTCAAAGTTTTTTTCAGCCAAAAAACACAAGTGAATTATTCTTAACAGCACATTCTGAAGGTTGAAATCTATGCTTTAGCCTGACATTTTAAGTGTACATCACTTGAATTGCTGCCAGCTTTCTAGAGTGATTAGGTGACTTGAAAAAGGCAAATATTTTTTCATATGCTTCCACTGAACTGGAGGCTCTGCTGCTGAAAAGACTTCAATAATCCTGGCTGTATTTATTTCCTAAAGCCTCACTCATCATTGTCAAAATGTTATCAGCCATCCCCAGCTTTCTCTCCATCCCAGAATCTAATTCCAATTATTAAAAAAAAATCCCTTTCTGGAAATGAATCTTCTGCAGTACTCTCTATTTGTCACATAAGACTTAATCAATTATTAAACGGAATGCATTTGCCACAGAACTGTTGGGCTGAAGTAAAACTGCTCTTGTGTGTTGGAGGAAGCTGTGGCACATGGCTTCAGCATGCTTACTGGGAGCTGGAAGGACGTGGTTCATGGAAAACTCCACCAACACTCTGGGATTTTGGGCACAGGAGGCAAAGTTACTGCCAAGGATTGCACTGGAAGTAGTAAGGAAGGGAAATAGCCCATTCCTGACCTCTTCCTTTAATTGAGACTAGAAATGAAGAATTTAGTTCCATGAACATATCACCTCCCTCTGAAAAACACCAGGGACGTGGAACAATCTTGCTTGCTTGACCCCATCAGCAGCACGGGAAACTCAGTGCCTGCAAAAGTTGCAATAGGTTCATCATCTGCCAATATGCTTCCAGGATCTTGGCCTTGGTTATTTGTCATACCAACAGCTGGAAACAGGCTCTTGAGAAAAACACCTAGAAAGAGTATTTTGTGCCTTAGGAGAAGGCAAGGGAAGAGAGGACAGCAAGGAAATCTCGGCTTCAAGGCTGACAGTTCAGGGGAGGGCTTTGGGCAGAGCCAAAACCCTCTTATTCGGGAAGGAGTGTCGACTCAGTGATTTATACAGGATAACTGTAGGGAGATAAATCCACACATCCCTGTTTTTCTGAGGCTTCCTTGGAAGTAAAAACTTTGTCCATAACTCCAATTGGGCTGGAGTTTCCCCTAAAAATACCTGAAAGAGAAGGAAAAGCTCAAGGCACCATTGAATATATTTAATTTATCTCCAGCTAGTATTTCATGAGGGCTGCTTTCTGAAGCTGTAGTGATTGTTGTAGAGTATATTTAGGCACAAAGCCCCATGTCTTTAGGACCGGGTGAGGGTTTGTAGCTGTTAGTTTGCTTGCCACTTTAACGTGGACGGCTGGTGCTTTTTAGTGCCCTGAATCTGGAAGGTCTAACAGAGTTAAGATGCCTCTGAGACACCCTGGGAAATCCCAGGTTTGCTGATAGCTGGGCAGCATCAAGGTCAGGTTTCCATATCTTACGGGGTGAACTTTCAGTGACTTTCTGGATCGTGTGCTCCCACAGGCTCAACCCTCCCCGCCTGCAATGGGAAAATAGTAGCGAAGGCGTCGGAGGCACCGAGGCATTGAGTTAGCACGTTTATACCTCAGGGGGGGTTTAAGGAGTCCGTGCCTGTTTTTACAGGGAGTTTTTCAGCCTACTTTGAACTACCTTAAAACAATAAAGTTCCCTTTTCAGCAGCTTGGTTTAATGGAAAGATTTACTGTATTTTCATTCTCCTGCTGAAAAGTGATAATGAAGCCAAGTTCAGAATTCAGTGTCAAAGGGAAGGTCTATTTAGGAGAATTAAAGGGTCTAATAACATCCATGCCACCTGGATTACTTTACGGGTGGGAGATGTGTGTTGTCCTTCACACACCGCAGTTTGGTACAAGTAGGGCGTGTTTTTATTTTAAAAAACACAAATGCTTTGCCAATCACAAAAGTAACTTGCTGAAATTAAAATTTCATAAAGTACTGAAGGAGGCAAAATAAAACTTTGTAAGTTTAACACTTCAGCACTGATGTATCAGACTCTCCTGTCTGTGAGGAGCAGCACAGACCTGCCGATACTGTCTGCTAGCCTGACTCCAGTGATCTTTCTCCTCTGACACCGAGATTCAACCAGGGCTTCAACTTCTCCTGTTAAATGAAAAAAATAATAAAGTTATGCATACGCTTATCTTTAAGCATGTGAACAATCTCACTAGCTTGAATACAACTGCTTAAGTGCTTGACATAAAGAATGTGTGTAAATGTGTGTAAAGGTTTTCAGGAGAAAAGATACAGTGGCAAAGAATAACTTTACAAACATGCTCCCAGATTCTCTCTTTGAAGAATCCATTAAGTTGCCGTTTGCTTTTTGTACTTTCTCTCCCAAAAGTTTGTGCTAGAAATGACCCATTTTATGAACTGTCATTTTCAGGTTCAAACCCTTCAATACTGCACGTAACACTGGATAAGGATTTTTAGCTTGCAGAAAACTCTGCAACAGCAGCAATGATGGTTCATCCTTTCCAAATTTCCCTTGCCTCAGTGCTGAAGGAAATAAGTAAAACAAGCCTGAAATTGGGTTCGTTAATTTTTTGACAAGTTTTAACTAAGCACAGTGACAGGGAGCTTTGCAAGAGAAATTTTAGAAGCCCAGGAACTAAGGCATAATAAGCTGTCAGAGAAAAGATCAAGTAGCATTCTCTAATTCATCTAACCAACATCAATGTTCCAGCTAACAGTAGACAGTGTTAGCCAGATTCTTGCCCTTTTTATCTATGAAAAGCTACATTTATCAAAATAAGCAAAAAATGTGAGGTATGGAATGCAGTTCATTGGAGGGCAGGGCTTTATTGGTTGATTGGTAAATTGAAACACATGGAAAAGTGCTACATGTAGGAACACACTGCTGACTGTATTACTCCTTTTTTATTGGCTAATCTCTAATAAGAACCAGCTGGTAATAAAGGACGGAGTTCATGGGAACCCACCCTTTGTTGAAAGCAAAGTTGGTGTCAATACTAGAAACACATGAGCACAAAGAAAACAGATGTAATTGGCTTCTGGAGGTCAGGTTATGTAAAGACCCCAGTGAACAGAGGTGAGGTTTTGGCTGCAGAGAATGACAGGCTAAAATAGCCATTATTTCTGTGTCTGCAAGTGTGTATGTCTCGAAGGGGGGTGGCAGTCACAGAGATCTCTGTCTTGGCTAGAAATTGGGGCTTTAAGGCCCCCAGAAAACAGGGTGCTTCACCTGAAACATACACATACCAAACCAGGAAACAATTGCTCTTTGGGCGAGGAATTCTGCAGTTTGTCTTCGATTACAGGCTAAAACCTGCTCTGAGGATTAACAGAATTAATTCATTTTTGGTAGTCAAAATGATGATGAGACCCACACTTGCCTGTATTTTTTCATGATGTCTACAGCCCTGAAGAGAGCAGACTGGAGCTTCAGCACAGATTTCAAATTAAACAGATGTTTCAATAGTGTCTTGCACAATTATGTCTATTTCTTCAATCAGAACATAAACACACCTTGTTAAAGCTTAAACTAATTTATAAAAAGGGCAGAAAGGAGGTTTTTTTCCTTTTTTTTTCTTTGAGGGCAATAGTATACATTAGATAAAATATGTTAACATAACAGGTTAGAGATGTAAAGAATCAAAATGTCAATATCCTGGGTTTTATCAACACAGACTTTAGTGGAGCACTTCAACCAAGCTCTAATCTCTTACACAGAAAGGCTCCTTTAAGAAGAACTTCAAGGTAGGTATCTGCTCCTTAATTCGGATTTCTCTGTTCTTTCTATAACGAGATGCCAAGCAAATGATTCGAATGAGTAATGTGGGCGACAAGTGAATTTCCAGACACAGCCTTTGTTTGGAATTACTTGCCAAAAATACGTCAGCCTGAGGATTGCCTGGGAGTTCGGCAGCGACGATTTGAAATCCAAATGCTATAGGTGACATTTGAGCAGTCATGTGGTGGCGGCTCTGCCCTGCGGTTGGCTCGGTGTAATCCTCCGAATCAGGACTCTGTTGTGAATATTTGTGGTTTGGAGTTCAAACTTCATTTTCTTCAAACTTTCTCCAATGCTTAAGTCAAATACACCCTTTCCTGCCAGCAGGCTTCTTTGCTGGAATACCCCTTGCAAGAAAATTCAGGAGAGACCCAAATGCAAGCTAGAAAACCAGATCTGAGCAGCAATGCTGTTCTACATTTACACCAGAATACCTGCAGTACGACCCTTATTCTTGGTTTAATTCTCATGTACACTGCAGCAATATCTAACAAACCCCAGGTTCCCCAGAAGCAGGATTTCATGGTGCAAAGAAACATGCCAGAAGGGAAGAGACCATCTCATCCCTCCTGAGATCTTTCCACCCTGCAGAGGACAGGAGAGTGGAGTTGCTCCATGCGTTGCAAGACGAGGTCTAGCCAAGGTGTACTAGGTAAGTGCAGGTACAGAGAAGGCACCCGGGCAGAGCTTGCTTGAGAAATTCATTGCAGCATCATGGCAAAGAGATACTGAGTCTCTGGGTGATTGGCTCTAGGCCTGTACGGTGATGTATTTTTGAAACACCTGAAATGAGGGACAGATACAGCATAAACTGTATTTGAAAGGTTTTCATTCCTGAAGAGAGCCACTAAAGAAGGGTTTTTTTGAAAAGTGTTTGCTGCTGTTATTTTAAAGTCATCTTAATGTCTTTCAAGAAGCAGTGGTTACAAAGGAAAAAAGTTACAAGAAAGAAAAGAAAAGGCTGGGAAAGAATTATTAACACAAAATTCAATAACATCCCCCTTGCTTTCTCGGAGGTATTGCCTGAGTGACTGCAACATCTACAAAAGGGATTCTAATCTGAAATGAATTTGCAGCTAATTCAACCTGTAGGCTAGTGACTCTGGGATTTCCTAGATAATACAATCCAGACAGTAATGTTGATGGATGTTAAAGACTTGCCTGTGTAACTGTTGTAAAGCTCTGTCATAAGAACAAATGAGGCATTATTGCTTTAACAAAAGTAATCCCACTGCACCAGTAAATTCTGCGCTCTTTCAATATCACACGATTATTAGTTACAGTGACTTAGTGATGTATCTTTCTTCAAAGAGGCAACAAACAATTCACCCCAGGATTTTCCAAGCAAAAAGCTCCATGCAAACCACGCTTTTTTCTCCCCCCCCCCCCTCCTTCTTTTTTTACACCGAGTGAATTCAGTGTTGCAGGTTTTCTTACCTAGATGGGCAAGCTGGAAGAAATGTGGCCAGCTACAAAAGCAGATAGCGATTTTCATTACACTGTTTTCTGCTCCTGACTCAGCCCTGTAAGGCAGGTCAGGAGAGGTGGGAGTAAAAAACTAGACTTAAACAGCTAAAAGAGTATCTTATGTTTGGAGGACACTGAATAAAATGGTTTAGTGGCTGCATATTTTCCAAAAGCCTTCTATTGAAGCCACAGATATTTGGCTAACCTGGACTAGACTCTTTCCTACATTCACCCCAGAGCTAATGTGTTTTATGGATTTTGCTTCCTGGACCAAGCCTCACTTACAGCATCCAGATTTCCATCCTTCTCTTTGCTCTTGAGTAAAATGGCCAGCCTGTCTTTTTCTTTCCTAGGTATCTGTACTCTCCAGCATTACCAGATATTACACCCTGTGCCCATAATCTATTTTTTTCATCTAATGCTATCCTTTCACATATTTTATCATTTACTCATCTTTCTCAGAGAGGAGTCCTTCAAAAAATAAAGACGTAAAGCCAAAATAACTCTTGACTTTGGTGGGAGGGAAATGTTGACCAATGATGGGGAAAAATAATACATTAAATTCACACACCTTTGACTTATCAGGTCCTGCTGTGATGTTGCTATTAAAACCCTCCTTGTAAACTTTGAGAACTACTTCTGTTGATAGCATAACAGCATTAAAAATATCATTTTCCATGTCTGGTGGTCTTTCTGTTCCTAATGCTTTCCAGGCTTCCTTTTTTCCTTCCTACCAAATAGCTGATGGACTCAAGCTTTCTGATCAAACACCTACTCATTACAGCCCAGGAGCTTTTTGTTTACTTCTTTTCCTAATGCAAAGGCTCTAGATACAGCCCTATTCAACGAGTGTTAAAAGGGATAATCTAACCTGATTTTTCCAGCTGAGAATTCTCCTGGCAGGTGGTGTTTATCAAGTGATTGCAATTGCTGGTAGGACTTTCCAGCTGAAATTACTTGTAGGACTTCTCAGCTCTAATGGAGGCCTGGGATATATTTGGTTTGTGATGGGAAGAGTCACGCTGATGTTCTGCTTGTCCTTGGCATGGTCCAGCTGGGACCAGAGCTGAACCTTATGCAGTTTTGTGTGTGTCAGGCTACAGCAAGAGCCAGAAGATGCAGTGGTGTAACCAGTTCCCCAGCTCTCCTCCCCGCAGCAGAGAGAACTTGCTGGAGCAAAGCGAGCATGGCCCTCACTGTGAGTAACACTGTGGTTTGGAAAATGCTTATAATAATTTTGGACTACCTAGAAAAAATCACACTACTAGGAGTCTGTCTCGAACCTGCCTTTGTGCCAAAGGTTAATGAGGAGAGGGCGGGGAGGAGGATGGGCACCTGATATTTCATGATTAATTTGACAAATGTCTTTCTGGCTTCTGTCCAGTTCTTTGTGGAGATACGGTACTTGGATGTGTTCACAATGACCTACTTCTTACTACTGGCCAGGGGTTTTGCTGCTTTGTTGTTATTGTTGGACTTTTCTGCTGTGTTTTTTATATTGTTGCACATGAGATTTTTGTCCTGTGGCAGATGACTGGCCTTGTGTTTGAGTACAGCACTTCTCAGAGCGCTCACGTGCTGATACTGGCAATAAAGCATTGCATCTTGAGAAATCTGTCCTCTGAAGCTCTCAAGAGGGTTTAAAACTCCATTTTTTTTTTTTCTTTTTTTTAATTTTCCTAGTGTTGTGCCCAGTAATTAAGCCCTGTGCAGGGCTCCAAGTACTTTCTCTTATATCTCTTTGCTCCTACATTGGGATGGGCAATGTTTGACGTTCATCATCACCAGGGTAAGGTAGGAAGGGAGAGATGATTGTATCTAATGAAAGCTAGTGAGGAACCTGGCCCAGGCACGTGGTTTAATGAATGACCCACATACTACCCAGGAACATGGTCTCCTTCTCCCACCTGCTGCCCAGACCGGGTCAGGTTTACCCCGATTTGTCTCTGGTTTCCCATGCCACAGGAAGGACAGAGCAGGCATCTCCCTGTTCAGACCAGCTCAGGTCAGCTTCAGCAACCCTGCCAAACTACATCGCTCTCTCATGTTTTTAAAAACACAGTTTTGGAGAAGATAAGATCCCTGGTTCACTCCCACCTGCTGTTGCTCTCCAGGACCATTTAGCTGAACCCTATTTATCTCCTGCACTGATAAATACCCCATATGCAAAGGATGCTGCTGTTCCCAGAAAAAAACTTCAGCTCAGGGGTTCGTGGGGACCCTTTCAGCAGCAAGCACTCGTCTGAGGCTCGGAGAGCAAATTCTGTGTGTCCTGTTTTTAGCAATAGGGGTTTTGATGTGTGTTGAAAATAGGGTTGGGACTTTACGGGTTTCCGTCTTGCTAAACATGACCACTAACACTTATAAAATATGTAGCTTAAAGAGTTAGCAAGCAGCAGAGAGCATAGGCTCATTTAAGGTGTTATAAACGAAGTCTACGAATCCATTAAGCCAGAAGAAGCCTCAAGTAACAAGTGCATTTAGAGGACCAGGGAGAAATTGTAAAATGTAACCCAGAACCAATAGATAAAGTGAATATATGTAATGCTGATTTTTCTATTGAACATGTCATTTCCAATTTACTAGGGAAACAGATTGTTATTTATCACCTGTTAAATGCAAACGTGAAGGAAAGGCAAAGGTCTGTAGATGTCTCTTCACTAGCCTAGTGATGCTGATGACTATTTAGTTATGTTTAAAACTAAAATAATATTTTCTTCAAATGCTGCCTTTGCCAAATGCAAAGTGAGCTGACATCTGCTTGGCTAGAGCTGGGGTCACATATGAAGCAGTGCCTAAACTGAACAAATATTTCCAATAAAAAAAAAAAAGAGGAAATAAAAGAAAATCATTAACCTTTTGTCATTAGCATTAGCTGTTCTTTGAGCTGCTCAGCAGTTTGAATTAGTGCACCTGCCAAAATAAGCACCAAGTGTTGTTACCCTCTCAGGGACAGCTCTGTTCCATAAATCACAACATTTCAATGACAGCTAAATGTGTTTTATATCATATAGAGAGCCTGTGTTTATGAATGTGAGATAAAAGGGGTTTAACCAGTGCAAACACTAAGACTACTGTGTGCAGTCTGGCTCTCTTTCATGGTTTTTTCCCCCTTTTTCTTAAATGTGATTTCTACTACCTGGAGTACTGCATACAGCTCTGTAGCCCTCAGCACAGGAAAGGCATGGACCTGCTGGAGTGAGTCCAGAGCAGGGCCACAGAAATTATCAGAGGGCTGGAGCCCCTCTGCTATGGGGACAGGCTGAGAGCGTTGGGGGTGTTCAGCCTGGAGAAGAGAAGGTTCCAGGGTGTCCTTGTAGCACCTTCCAGTACTTAAAGAGGGCTTGCAAGAAAGATGGGGACAGACTTTTTAGCAAGGCCTGTGGTGACAGAACAAGGAGTGATGGTTTTAAACTAAAAGAAGGTAGATTTAGACTAGGTATGAGAAAGAAATTTTTTTATGATGAGTGTGATGAAACAGAGGCACAGGTTGCCCAGAGAGGTGGGAGATGCTCCACCCCTGTAAACATTCAAGGCTAGGTTGGATGAGGCTCTGAGCAACCTGATCTAGTTGAAGGTGTCCCTGCTCATTGCAGGGGTGTGGGGCTAGGTGAACTTTAAAGGTCCTTTCCAACCCAAACTTTTCTATGATGCTACTTCCTATCTCCTAATTTTCTGTCAGTTTTGTCTGTAGTTGATTTTATTTCCATTTTTTTCTGTCCTGAAGTACAGCACTGACTGAATAATCCCAGTAAGTGTCCAGCTGGAAGGAAAAGGGATTTAGAGAAGTTAATTCTTTACATGTACTTTATATCTACAGCTGCAGACATAAAGATATGGCCTTATTCTTTTGTAAACATGCATTTTGCAGAGTTAACTCTTGTACTATTTACAACTTGCAAAAATCCAGCCGCAGGATGTATCCCCCCCTGTTTTCAGTGCTTGAGGGCTTAATACACTTCTTGTCCATAGACAACGCTACTGTGATACTTCAGTATGAGAAGGGAGATGGCAGAAATTAGATGCATTTCTGTGTGCAATCAAGTGACTTCTTAGAGCAAATCTTACACAGTCTGTTACCAAGTTTCCCTATTGCACAAAAAAACTGTTGCCTCCCAGGAGTGATGAAATGTAGATTACTGATGTTCTGAAAGTGTCCAAAAACCCTGGGATATCTCAGGGGTCTGGTTTTTACCCTCACTATTGCAAAGCATCTTGCAAGAAGAACATGTTGTAGTATACATACAACCTGAGCCTGCTTTGCTAGTTTCTCCTGTGATGTCAAATTCACCTGCATAGCCCTGACAGGGCAACGATGAGCTATTGTAAAATGAAATGATTAATAACAGTTTAAATTTGGGTGTTTTTTCCCAACTGCTCACTTTTTGTAAGCAGCTCAGTTTCTGTTTATCACCTGGGGCTTCACTCTGCGAAATTATGGTTTAAGCCATCAGCTAAGGTAGTGATAACAAATCCAAAAAACAAACTGAAGGGTTTGCGAGTAGTCCGGGCAATTCATGACAGAGCAACCACTGACTCATTATTTGTAAAGAGTCTCCATGTAAATAGATGAGAACACTGTAATTTTCACTTGTATTCCAGTGCTATATTTAAAGACCTGTAATTTATTGTAACTGAATTTAATTCCCTTGGAAAAGCATCTTGAGAGTGTGTGCATAGACACCACTTGCCCTGTATGGAAGGAAACAATCTTCATGCATGTTCCAGGCCAATATATTGGCCTGGAACATATTGAATGATTCATTCTTATTGCAGTAAAGGTGGATGAATGAAAAAGATCAGGCATAGATTAAGTCAACACTGAAGTCTAGTAGAAGAATGAGCCTAAAATGCAGAAGAGATGGACTTCTCTGTTAGAGGCTGCATGTATGAATTTGGTTAAATCGCACTGCAGGAAATCCTAGCCCCATGGAGTTTTGCCACTGAAGTCAGTAAAATTCAGCTGCATCTCCCACTAGCCCAACCCCTACTTTGGAGATGACTTGGTTGTAAGGATCTTACTTTGGTTCCACACCCGGACTGAAAGAACACCATCCTCCAGAAGGGATAGGAACACAAAACCAACAGTGACAGAGAGCAGGTTTTAAACAGCCACGCTTTAATTTGTTCATTTCAGATGAAGTGAAAAATTCTGTGAGCTGGTATAAACATTCACAGGCTTGTTGTATGGATGGCTGGTTTCCTCTTCCAAGAACATTGCTGGGAATCACAGCCACTGCTATATGTCATTCTTCTCATGAGTAATACTGTTGTGTTGGGAGCACAACTCCTCCAGGAAAGTGGGCACAAATGCCCATTTCCACAAGAAATTTGCCACCCAGCTGAGCTCTCTCATAACAGTAGTGGCTTTTCTACACCCTATATTTGTCAATAATTTCTGCTCAGGAGCTGGGTCATTTCTTTGTGGCTCAGGAGAGTTGTAGCCCTTTATCAATTGCAGCGCTCAGCCCAGCCAGATGAGGTCTGCTTTTCATTGGAAAGACTTGCAGAACTCAAGGAAGTGCCTGAGTCATGCCCAGTCCTCCTAGGCAAATTCTTTGCCACCTCAGATGTTAATTCCTAGAAACTCTATTGTCAAGAACGATAGTCCTGAGAGCTCTGCTGAGCTGTGGATCTTGGAGAGGGTTAGAGATATTTTCTGCTGCAGTCATTTGGAACGGCTCTGTGTTACTGCAATCTCCATTACAACACAATAACAGGAAACGTTTCAGTGGCCTCTACAGTACTTGGCATATTATTTCAGTTTAATGCTCGTATTGTTTGAGCATTAATAAAACTGGAAACTGTGATATAATTAAATCCATTCTTCCTACAGAGAAGATGACTGTCTAAGATAGTGGCAAGAGCAGCAGACTCACATGTCGCCTGGAGAAGAGAGAGTGTTCCCCTTGCCAAGGCACAGCATACACGTGCTTGGTTTTATATCCTTCTGCATAAAAAGAACTCCAGTTGAGAGCTGGAGACCTCTTGTACCTCTGGATCCAGAACTGCAAGATTTTATTGCTTGAGCTATAAGATTATCCTGTTAGACCAAAGGATAAACCGTTCTCACTGTGAGCAACATGAGCCTCTCATGGGATAAGATTTTAGACACCGAGACCAAATAACTGATAGTGCCATGGTTCATTTGAACTGGCTGAACTAAATAGCTGAAGCGTATCTTCATATGTGAGGGGCAGGATCAGGGAGATGGCAGTGTGGATGTCTCTGTGCATCTTTCAGGCACTGCAACACCAAACGAGGCCCTGCAACGGCTGTTGCCTCCGCTGGCACCAGGGATGCTCACGCAGCCAGCTGCTCCAGTGGTGTGCACACGCTACAGCTGACTGTACTGTGATGTCCATCCCTGTATCTCCAGTCAGGATCACAGATCCAATCCAGCTTCCAGTTAAACTCATGTATAACAGCGTAGTAACTGAGAAGATGATGTATTATCTCTCCAAACAGTCTGAGTCAACAAAGTCCCTGGTGTATCCACTCCCATTTCCTGTACCCTCAGTATTTTTTAGAACTGTTGCAGTGACCAAGGAAATGCATTTCCTGTAATGTAATGAAGATTTTCCTTTGGCCATGCCTAGCATTTTCTCCCTTGCAACAGTCCAGGTGTAATTAGCTCTCTTCTAAGTAAGCCTTATAGGAGATACTCTTGGAAAGTTCCTAGGAACACTTTTTTCCAGTTCAAGAAGTTATCAGTGAACTGGTTAGACCACAAAGACTCAAATCAGGAATTGCAGAATATTGCTATGAAATAACACTAAAATACAAGTTTTCAGATTTAATTCCATACTGTAAGAGTCTCTGTGACCTCACCTAGAGCTTTAAACACTAAAACAATCTTTCTGTAGCCATCAACTTATACAATGTATTCAGGAGAGTAATTTTCCTCCTTTGATGCTACTTCTAATTCTTCTACTAATTAAATTTAACAAGCAAAAAAAAAAAAGTGAAAAGTGATTTGTATATGATATACATATTTAACTACAGCTGCAGATTTTGTAGGGCAGATCCAAACTTCCCCATTTCCCAGGAAAAGTTCAGAGCTCAGGGGAAGAGAGCAGGGAAGAGGGTGGATGGCTGACTGCGCTGCTCAGAGTAATTTTAAAGCCAAATATCTGTTAGATATATTTTCAGTTCACACGCCTTGTTTTCCTATTTCTTAGTCTAATGCATACTAGAGGCTTGAGAGGGAAAGGAGGAACACTGAGGTTCAGAAATAGTGAGTGATTTGGGGACAAATGAGATACATCTAGACTGGGCTGGTCTTTCGGCTTCTGCAAATCACCTTCCTAATACTAGCTGACTGGAATCACACCTTTCCACAACTGTCACAGGGAGCTGAGGTGGCTCTGGCCCATTTATTCCCTCTCCTACACACATGGGAAGTGTAATCAATCCAGTATTGGGTTCAAATCAATTTACCCCAAGAGGTGTAACACTGATGGCAACCTCCTCTGTTGATTTCAGTTGATTTGGGATTTGATGCTGAAGTTCTAGTAAAAAAAAAAAACACCCTCTTGAATTCAAGTTTTCTGTTGACTTCTGCTCCCTTCCGTGGCTTTCAAGATGTAGCGATTTCACAATGTCTCATCTCAAACCTTTGCTTAAATGTCAACAGCTGCCTTTGTTGCCTACTGATCTAGTCAGAAGTTTAATTCTCTTCTGACCATGGATTTAGGGGTGGCAGGTATTTAAGACGGCTGTCATCAATGTGTCCAAGGAGTGGAAAGATTTTCTTTGGTGGAAGCCAGTTAAAAGTCTGTAATGTAGCACCATGTGGATTTTCAAAAAGCCTAAGAGGTAGAAAAAAGTAAGTTTGTCCTGTTTTTGATGGGGAAATCAAGCAGAATCCTGGCGTTTCTCCTGACTTCACTGTGAAATACATGCGGCAAAAGGTTAGAAAATTGGAAGTGGGGGGAAAGATCAGAGGTTAAGGATCTCATATTTCTACATAACATGACCTTATCTCAGTGGCAACTCAATTCTCATGATCTGCTGCTGTGTTCTCACAAAGATAAGTCTTCTAAAGACACAGAAGGGTGTTTTAGCAAGGAAAACAGGAGACTGCACTCACAGCAGTTTCTTTGAAAGGTTCCCCTGCCTGTGAGTTACAAGATACTGTACTTAAAATGTCAAATCAAGCAATCTGTTCTGAAAGGAAAATTACCAAAGCAATCACAGACCTTGATTTCCTCTAGACTCACGGAGTACAGACAAAATTATGAAAATCGCTTGGCCACCCAGAGCCTTAATGTTGAAGTCCCAGGTCAAGGAAAACTCGAGCAATTAGCCTGCTGCGCTAATGACATGCCTGTTTGATATAGTAGCTGAATAGCACCCTGATTGCCTATAATATGATTATGCACATTTTGGGTTCCTTTAAAAAAAAATTGGTGCCTTGGAAAAATAAAATCTAATTTCTCTGGCATTTCTGAAAGACCTCTGTTTCCTGAAAAGCCAAGGGCATATTTCAGCTCCTTATGTTTCCACAAATATGTTATTAGATTCACTCACTGACCTACCTTTAATGAGTAGAAGATGTCATTGTTGAGAAGGATATTAAAATACAGTAACATGAAAATGTTGTCACGTCACAGAGCTGTCATAATTCTTGGGGCCATTTTTAATTCACATCCCATTAAAAAAAAACCAACATAAGGAGGTGAAAGAAGATTGCTCCAGGTTGGATATCCTTAACAATCTACTTACTGAATACACAAGATAAATTCTGGCAACCAGAAAAACACTCCCTTTCCTTCTCCTTTAAGAAGAAGTCAAATTTTGGGCTGATCTATCGTTTTGTAAAAATTCAAACATATTTCAATTTTTAGATTTTTCTCTTCCTGTGTGACATAATTTGTCTTTCTGGTTGGTACTGAAATGGGTGGCATTAAGTAGGGCAGGAGACTAGACTCAAACTTTCTGGGTGTTCAGCATTCTAATGAAAATCTTTGCAGGGTCACCTATAGCTGTACCGCTCTGCCATGTGGGAGACTGTGATTTACAGCCACATGAAAAAAATAAGCCAGGAAAAGACATTTATTCTCATCGAGACATACAGCCAAAACATACTAAGTAAGCACACAGCAGAAAAACATTACTGTGAGGATATGTCCAAAAGACATCTAAACACTCATCGGTCCATGGTCAGAAGCTTATTTGTTGGTGATATGTTGAATTAATGTCACGGGTAAAGCAGGCCAGAAATCTGAGCACAAACAACAGCTTGAGATATTCAGTATTTTTGCAGGACGTGGGGACAAAGAAGCCAGTGACACAGCCGAGACTAGAGCAGCACAAATGTGAGATGAAAAAGGGGATGGAAAAAAAAAAATCCCATCCCTAATTCAATATTTGGTTTGGGAGGTGATCTGGCCTCTTTTAATCTAGAGCTGTTTGCATATTCCGACCAGTGGGACCATCACTCTCTTCAGCTGTGCCATAAAGCAGGGCTTGTAGCATTTTGGGGCAAAACCACAGCGGTTACCTGCACCTACTGAGCACTGACTCAGGAAACCCGTCAGGGTCCTCCAGTTTGGGGCGTTTCAGCTTTTTTTTTTCTGGCATTATATGCCTGACAGTCTAATCTCAGGCAGGACTATTTATTGACATTAAAAAAAAAAAAAAAAAAAAAGAAAATCCCCTCTTTAGCAAGAGGAAAGGGAAATCGAAATCTAGAGGTGATTAATACCGTGGGTCTCGCGTACAATGACTGCCTGTGTCTCACAAATGCACCATCGAGATTTAAAGCTGATACTTTTTGGTTTCCCAAGGGGAGGAGTGGGAGTTTGGGAAAGTTCCTGACCATCTTCATACATATTCAGGGTTTCTCTTTGTTTTCTGATGAAGGGGCAGGCTCTGTCTTTAGACTTTTGAACAGTCCCTTGACACCAGCCCCAGTGATTATTTTTTTTAATTAGGCCAGCCCGGAATGATTTGAATTTGGGTACAGTACTGACAGCATAACTCCTTGGATTAAAAGGGGTTTTAATCTAAAAAGAAGTGGAAATCTTATATAAATTTGCTTCTGTAATTTGGCAGATTTTTGTAAAAAAAAAAAAAAAATCTTTCCTTCCATTTCTCCCTTCCTTTCTGCTGCTCCTGGAGACTATCAACAGCTTGTCTGAAAGAAGGAAGAGGGAAGAAAACCACCAGCAAAAAGATGGCATGAAAACTTTTGAAATATTGCTCACTAGACTTTCAGCTGATATTAATAGATGTTTATGTTAACATTTACACCCGGTGCTCCACTCTTTAGATGTGTCACTGACAACTGATACACCTCTGGCTTCCTTGGGGGGCTGTGTCAGCTCCAGAGCAGTGGGGGTGAGGGCATGTGTGTACACCCCCACCCCACCTCGGTGTGAGACAAGATCCCTTGTCCCCACCAGATGAGAGACCTCCACCCCAGGGAAGGTCCCACTGCTCCATCAGCAAGGGCTCCCAAGGAAAGGCTTCCCAAACCACCCCAATTTTGAGGGAGGACCAATACAGCAGAGTCAAAAGGAGACTCACTCAAACCTCAAAATGAACTTTAATAAGGAGAATGAGCCGGAAAAGCTAATCAAAAACATATGAAATCCTCAGCATTGCTGACTTTCTCTGTGGCTAGGTGCAGAAATGACCAAGACTTCTTTTCTATATTTTTCTAAGACTTTGTACTAAAATATGGTCACTCTTAATCAGAAGAAAAGATTGCTGCTGCTCTCTAATTTTGCAACCACAATATTTCAGATGTTGTTTTCCCATTTTTAATATCGTGAGGGGAGAAGAAAACAAAATTAAAGATGTGAAGATGCATTTAACATACACATAGGTGTCAGTAAATATTTTCTGAATTTTAACATATTGCAATTATAAGTTCACACAAATGGACTTTTATATATGTTACTTGGGACCATTTTACATATTCTGGTTTCCCTCCTTTCAACTTGGAGTCCATCATTAGTGTGTTACAGAAAGATTATTTGAAATTCAGACTAGCAAAAAGTGAACTATAGAGCTTCAGCTGTGATTTGTCTAATGCAACATGTTTTATTATTATATTGTTCTTCCTTGCTAATGACTTTCTGACTCTTTTAATCCACTTAGTACCCAAGGGATGTACAGCACTATCTGCGCACATTAATATTGTTCATGGGACATATGTTTTTACTTTGCAGCAGACTTTCTTCATTGTTTAAAAGTAGCAAATAGAGCTCCAATAAAAATTGATGCTTGTATCCCTTCAACACCAGGTATAGGTTTTTGAGCCAGCAAGTAGGATTTCATGTTGGAACCTATATTGCTGGTGTTCCTGGTTCTCCACACAGCCAGGAAAATAAAATCAGGCTGTTGAGGCTTTGGAAGGGAAAAGCAAATCAACCAACAAATAGTTGGAGAGGAGTAATTTGGTGAATATTAGATAAATTTTCTTTCCTTACTTTAGTACAGGAAAATTATCTCTACTTCCAGTCTCTTTACATCCCTAATATTATTTCTGCATCTTCTCAGTCTCTGCTTTTGCCGACTCATCTGCCATTTGAGACTTTTCTTATGCCTCAAGCTCATACATCCTTCACTCTCCTTGAATTCATTTTAGAGCCCTAAACTCACCCTGTGGGAATCATTTAGATTTTTTTTTAAAACACTCAAGCTCACATGAAACCTCTTAGTCAATATTTAATTTAGACTCTCATATGCGAAGACCCTCAAGTCACTCTGATTTCAAAAGCAAGAGGGAAATGTTGACACAGAAAAGAGTTTGCTGCTGCCAGAAGCCAAACAACGCTGGCTTGCAGGAAAGGTGCATCCATGTGTGTGTGAAAAGCCAGTGCGTCTCTGGAGCTGCCACCATCAGCTGTGGCTTTTGCTGTCACTCTGCTATCAGTCCAAATATCTACAGTCTGTCTGCCAGTGCTCCCTTTATTAGATATGTAAAGCTGGAACATCTCAGACATCCCTCTGGACTGTTCTACAGGAAGCAACATGTGGGTTGTCCTGCTTATTCTTTCTGAAGCCATAAATCCCAAAATGTCCCCAAATTCAGAGCCCTTACTACATTAGAACAAATTAAATCAATCCCATACTGGCAAATCCCATACATGATTCCATACTGGGATTGATTTGGCAGAATGAATGGCAGAAGCCACTCCAGTTTCTGTAAAGTACCCAGAGGAGGAAAGAGAAGCTCAATTAGGAGGCAGAGGTTCTGCACAATGTTCGAGGATGATCATGTCCCATCTCTGGGCCTGTCTCCCACCACTTGCATTAGCATGAGTGTCTGTGATCTCCGAAGGCTCTTATACCCCTCACAGCCCCAAAGGAGAGGGGTCTTCAGTTGCTCTGCTAATAGAAGTGTTAGACAGCTCTGATGCACACTTGGACTCTTTCTCCTCCCTTTCTCCAGAGGCAGGTTTCTGGGATGCTGTGCTGCTGATCATGCTTATTGCCCAGTGTCTGACAACTCCTGGCTTTCTTGAAACTGCTCAATTTGAGGTTACTTATGTTCATCCCTCTTCTTCTCCACATGCATATGTTGAAGGGAAATGAAATGCTCTTAAATGTGAAGGATGCAGACCCCCTGAAGCTCTGGTTGGTGCCCAGCAGATACTCCCCGGGGAGCTTTGATCCTACTCCGCAGCAAGCTCTGTCATTCCAGTTCTCTCACCTTTTAATGCTATTCATCTCCATAAAACCACCAGCCCAACCTGCTGCTGCAGCCAAGGGCCCTTTCCAGCCTGTGAACAGAGCTGCATGTTGTAATGGAGACACAGATCAACACCTCACATTCGCGCTTGATCTACTCTTGATCTACTCCGGGGTTTCTGGCAGGGACACGGAGAGGCTGAAGGTCCACGAGGGACATTATATTGCAGCAATACCTGCCTGCCCTCCGGGAACGGCAGTCAGACTCCTCACACTGCAGCAGTTTGGAGTTTACCCTCAAGGACCGTAGTAAACTCATTACCGCTGTGGCTCTCCTTCATCACAACTTAACAGCTTTTTATAGATTTTTGTTGGATCTGAGTTAAAGTGCTTGAAAAGCAGTGATGTCCTGCCAGTGATTTAACTCGAACCTCAGACAAAAATGTTCCCTTTGCTCTCTGCTCAAGCCTGTGGACCAGGGATGTGTTTCTTTCTAACAGAAACACTTTTTTTTAACTCCCAAATCTCTAGAGAAAAAGCAGACGAACTTGCTTCAAATATTTTACCTTTAACACACCAAGTTTTGTTGTAAGACCAGGACAGTGAGATGGGCAGGATTCCCTCTGGTAAGACTCAGGCACTCAGCTGACTTTGCAGACCTTTAAAATGGGACCAAGAAATTCATCCCAAAAGCTGCACTTACTGGAAACCAGTCCCTGAGGGGCAAAATGCTGGTGTTCCTGCTGTATTTTTACAAGCCAGGTGTGCTGGCAAAAAAGCTGCTACAGTCCTGGGGGGCAGGTAGCTTGACAGCTTTTCTCCAACACATCTTTGCAGGTTCATGGAGCCTCTCCAGACCCCAGGTAGTTTGCTCCAGGCACCCTGGTCCTCTCTGGTGGCTGTAGACTTTGGAGTTGTACAGTGGGTAGGACATGGAGCATTCTGCCTGTCCCTCCTTCCCTGCTCCTTTGAATTCAGGACAGCCCAAGGAGGATCAGTGCCTTGGGTGCTATGGGTGGTAGGGAGTCGGGAGGAGGATTTGGACACTCAGATCAGAGCCAGAGGACAGGTTTCTGTGTAATTACAAAAGACATCACTAATTGAGAAATATAGATGCCAAAAGTGCAACAAGGCAAAGGCCAAAGCAAAAGCATGACCAGAAAGGCATAAAGTCCCTGCTCGGGCTGGGATAAAGAGCTGGAGGCAGTAAGGAGCAGTAGTGCCCCATGCACCCCACTGCCCATCAGTGCAGCCCCCAGCCTGGCTCATCAAGGTCCTGCCACCGGAGGTCCTGAGCCTCCCAGGCAGTACCCAGCACATCAGGTCACCCAGCAGTTAACACAGCCTTGCACACAGAGCCGTAAAACATGCTCAGTTATTTTTCCTATTGCCTAAGCATAAAAATCTCCTTAAAAAATAACAAATCATTTGGGGTTTATGCTCTTTCCACTCACTCCTAACAAAGAACTGCTTCTTTCTTCTTTTTTTGAGGGGAGAAATCAGGAAATCGAATCAGAGTTTGTAGGGTCCAAGCACGGGTGAGCATCTCCTCTTTTCCTGCCGGTGACAAGGGCAGCAGTGATATAATGAAATGTACATGTTCTAAGTGGGGCTTCTTCATTTTTAAACAGTTGCCAAAGCTACATAAATGGGACTCCTTCTTTTCTGACCCTTTGCCCTACTTCAAATGAGCTTTTAAACCCTTTGGAAAACATGCGGTTTTACTTTCAACTGCATTAACGCTCATAATGTGTTATTTTGGCTCTCCTTGTATATTCAGGTTGAAGGCATAGATTTCATAGATTTCGCCTGGTAATGTTGACAAGCAAGCCTTACGCAGGGGCTATCAAGCACCCAAGTCAGCATCTTTTAAAGCTCTGTTAGCTCAGCTGTATTTTTCTTTGTACACCCAAATACTTCTGGACATTACAGGAGTCTCCGCACTCAACATGCTCCAAACAGTTCATATATAATGCAGTGAGTGTCCGCCAAAGGTACGGATGGTGTCAAAACTCACCTGGGGTTTACAACACACTAAAGAAAACACTGGTGGCATCTCGCCCCGCTGGCAGCCCTCCAAAACCCCCGAGCTCGGTACTCGTGCCAGCACACGGAGGGACAAAGCCAGTGTGTACCGAAGTACAGCAGACCTGTCCACCTTCGCCGTGGGTATTTATTCAGCTTTGTGCAAGGAGAATTTGCACTTTGTGCAATAAGAATTTGCATTTTAAAAGGGCAATCCTGCAGCTGGAGTGAGCTCAGGCTGCAAATGGCAGGGGAGAGTGCAGGAGGGCAGGAGATTCCTGTGCTTTTCAGGGACATTGAGGTGTCTTTTCCCTTCAAATCCCCTGTGCAGGGGACTCTGCAAGTGGCCTGTTTGCAGGTATCCCCTGCTGTGTGGATTTTTTTAGTTGTTGGTATATAGTGACTTCCATGCTCTGTGCTTTGTTGATGATTTTCAAAGCTATAGACACGTGGCAGCTAAGTTGTTTTACTCTAAACCACCAGGAAGTCATCACATAGTAAGTAGTTTTTGACCTGATATATCTAAATAAAATCTTAGAGAGGGATTACTGAGTCTATTCACTCCACCCATAAGAAACACAGCTCCAGTGGTAAAATTAGAGCCTCATCTTCCTCTGTTCCTGCTATAAAGAGCAGGAGGGAGTTTGGTTCCTCCAAATTGTGGCTCTGAGCAGCCTAGCTCTCACTCATGGTTTCTGGATCAGGGTGTGGGGTTTGGTTTTGTTTGTTGGTTTGGTTTTTTAACTATTTTATCAGCTCTGGTGGGGATTCTCCCATTCCCCCTTCCCACCCTCCACTCCCACCAAAGGGGTGAATCCCATTTCACAGCACTCCTTCCCTCCAGGCATCCGAGGGGAGCCTCAAAGCACCAACAATTACAAGAAATGCAACCAAAGAGCAAGGTGACATCAAGGGTCTTCATATGAGAAATTTAAGGCTGCAGGTGATGGTCAGGCACATAAGGCAGCCACTTCACTCAGAAATCCCATTATTTTGTCCACAAAGAAATGGAAAGGGAGGGGAAAAAACCCTTTGCTGGAGCACATTTATGGAAAAGCATCCCTGCACACGAATGTTTTGGAGTATGTGACCAAGTATTTAAGAACTTATGGTGGATTTTACTTCAGGAAAGTTTTCGTTAAAGTCATATTTATTTCGTTGGGCTTAAGTAATAACTTAAAGCACTCCTACTTCTTCTAACACACTATTAACAGTGTAATTAATTCTCAGCAACAGGAAACAGAAACCTTTCTTTTTCACTTCATCATCTCAGAGTCAGACCTTCAGCCTTCTTCCCGGATCCCTATCAAACAGATGGCTTTTATACTCATAAACATGTTGAGCTCAATTTTCCTCCTGCTGAGCGAGAGATTCAAACAAACCGAACTTCCATACTACTGCTAGGAAATTCCAAACATGTAGAAATACTTTTACAGACGTTTCTTGGCAAGTGACTCTTAGAAATGTGTGTGGTTCAAAAAAAGCCAACCCCAAAGCAATGAATTTTGCTTATGAAGAAAGCTGATTAAAAAATGGGGAGAAGAAAAGGGAAGAATAGAAAATAAGAGAAGAGGCAGACTTCTATCTGGATAACCAAGTTTGGAAGGCCTGGGAAGAAGCATTTTTTAGTTCATGCTCATTTGTAAGATGGAACCTTTCAAGCTAAACTGGATTGACTTTTTAATGAACGGTGTCCAATTTTGAGACAGCCTTGGCAAATTTATCGGTTCAGGGATGGAAGTTGGTGGTTCAACCACACTTGGAGTCTAAGCCAGGCAAATTTTTGGTGGTTAAGACTAATTTTAGAGGGTGAAATCTAAGGGATGCAAATCCATGCAAGATAAAATCCTCGCAAAGAATCGCAGTTCGGTGTTGCTTTTTAGCAGAACTCTCTTTGATTTAAGGTCTTGTGTTCATAAAGACTGTTCTCACTCCTGTTTACGAGACATTTATCCTGTTAACTAATCTCTGGGTACAGCTAATGCTGACACATGAGTGGATACCTCTGTTGAACGCTGTAACAATAATCCAGATATTTCACCTAGTAAATACATGAGACATTCCGCTGTCTGCCAGGGGTTGCGTTGGCAGACAGAGAACCTATTCTCTCACCGATGAACGCAGGGGAATTTCCAGAGGGATTTAGCCATCAGCAGTGTAGGGAATGGATGAGAAGTGGGGAAAATTAAAGAAAGTCAGACTGATACAATAACCACACAGGCCAGCATTGGTTGGAAAGTCAACAAAAAGTGCAGGATACGTTTTTAGAGGCAGCGTTTTCTAAAGGCGAAATGGCATTTGCAGGCATGACTCCAGCATGATGAAATATCACAGCGCTAACCCCAGTATCTGAGCTTTGGGCTACTGGCTGGATGAGTAAGATATATTTAATGAGGTTTGGAAACCTGTGATGCCACCACTTCTCCCCTCTCGTTTTCCGAGCATTAACCCTCCCTGCAATTTTTTTCTTATAATCGCTGTCTGGTTTGGTGGGTTTCTGCATTTTCCTCTCTCCAAGCTCATGTTTGTTACATATGAAACCATCTCCAGACCCCTGGGAAAGGCCTCATAAAAATTTAGGAATTATATCATCTCTACGCTGTTTTTAAGGAAAAAACAATCTGGTTTTTTGGAAAGGCTCTACTGAGCATTAACAGCGCTCTCTCATCCATGCTCTATGTGTGTGTCTGGTTACCTTGCCCTGAGCCAAACATCTTCATTAAATCTCATTTAAGTGCTGGCTGCGGTCAGCTGTTGTGACTCCAGCCCAAGTTGGAGCAGAAAATCGACAACCTTTAAACACAAAGCACATCTCATTGGGCCAATATTATTTTCATCTTCCTGAACATCATTGTCTGATCTGTACAACCAATTAGACCTGCTGTTAGTCTTGGCCCTGTGTCAACAAAGTATGTGTGGATCAGACAAATATGGGACTTCAAATACGCAGACATATTTTTTGGCTAATACTGTCAGATAAGGCAGTGTTATCTGCACCTTTTCTCTGAGCTGGCTCTAGCTCTATTGAAATTGTTCTATTTTACAAGCCGTATGTCAACAGTACCTGTTTATGGAAGGTGACACCGTCTCCCCCCTGCTGCTGGTGTTATCGATGAGGAAGCACTAAGTGGGTGTGTGAGTATTTTTAAAGTACACTGCAAAAATAAAATAACAAGGGAGTCCTTGATTTATCCATCTGTTAACAAAATAATGAGCCTGCAACCTACAAATGTATTGTTCTGTGCAGCATTCCCAGGTCTTCTGTACTCATTTTTAGAAGAAATCCTTGTTTCTTCTCATAAAGGAAAATATTGACTGTATCTTGGAAATCAAGCGATTTATTTTCCTGATATTTGGTAGTCAGCCTTCAGCTAAAAGCTTTTTTATTATTGTTATTTTTGTCTATTATGACAAGTGGTGTTGGCCCTGTCTGTACAGTGGGAGTTTGAAATTGTCATCTTCACCTAATTCTGCTTTCCTGAATGTCTCAGTGTCAGATACAGCAAGAAACCAAGAAATACTTGAAATCCTACCTGCTTTGTCTGCACAAGAACCAGAGACACGTCTGCTATTTTGCATACTCAGAGCCTTAACTGGGACTTTATACTATCTCATGCACACACATATACATCTATGTATATGCAGGAAATTTCCAGTTTTTAAAGGGTCGTGTTGCTGGGTTGATAATCAACATAACATAGTGTCTTTCAAAGCAATTTTTAGAGCTTCATTAACTAGCTCTGTCCCTGCCCAAAGCAAACAAACAGACAAAACCCCCAGCGGTGGAAGTGCTCATCAAATGCTCATAGGTGCTGTGGCACATGCTGGTAGCAGTGTTACTGTGCCTGTTTCGGGTCCCCAGGACTTTTATGGAGAAATGGCTTTCTCCTATATGCATTTTTAAGTGGGACAAAAGCTGTAAAAAAATCTGAAAAGAGCGTAGCTGCACTTGAAAACTTCAGAGTTTCAATCTGCATATTACACGTACACATGGGTGGGTGTACGGATGTGTACAGGTGTGTGTTTGTGTTAGAACATTATACATTCTGTCAGCAAACAACAAGATAACAGTTATAGAAGACATCAATTTTGCATTTTGAGGGGGTCAAACTTTTTGACTGTGGATATCCACTTCCAAAACTGTGGACATTATTTAAGCAACGGAAGGATAAATAGCTATTCATGTATATGTATAGGATTCCTATGCTTACATCTATGAATAGTCAAAATACATATTCATATGGTGATCAGAGGGGTTAGAATATGATAATATATCACAACAATGCTCCCTTATCTACCCACTCCTTTTTCTGAACATCATAGACAAACGTACAGTGGGACTTCTACATTACTAATCTCTGCCTATCTAAGCAAGGAAAAAAACAGCTTTTGGCATAAGATGTCATTTACTCCTTACATATTTTTCCTACTCACACTCAGGTAATCTTCTAAGCTTCCATATTAAGACTCATTAATTACTACTGGGAAAACGATCTTGGACGTACGAGCAAAAGAACTACTAGTACTAGAATTTCCACACTTGCCCAAATCTAAGATCAACAAATCAGAAGTACCTTGACATGTCAGTGATACGTTAATATTAGTCGCAAAGAAGAAGCAAATCAATTTGGCTTTTTGTTTGCAAAAAATACCCAAAGAACTTATTTGCATTCCTTTGCTTTGTGCAAGATTATTGATGCCAAATACTCTTCGTGTTTTTGGTGTTTAAACACACCAAATTTCCAATGCCCTTAGACTTCTGTTTGGATTAAGTGAGGAGCTAGCAGCTGGTAGTATTCTTATTTTACAATCAAAATCAAGTATTTTTATTGCACCTTTAGCAACCTTTTCACTCCCAGGTGTGCTAAAGCCCTAAAGGACATTCACAGCAACTATGATGTCCTCGTGACAGCTGAGGACTGGGCATACACGGGCACCTTCTCATCAGGGAGTTCTGCTCATTTTACTAACAGAGTGTCCAAATGTGTTTTTATTAGAGAAAACAATGTGTATGTGAGCTTTGCTGTGGTCAGACAGCAGTAGCCTCTTGTTATGTGCTTAATGAGCTAATAAAGACAAGCAATGAAGAGACCTGGTACCAGACATAGTCCAGCTGTCCCAAAATTATTCCGCCTCCATTTCCCCTTTACCGCAGGGCTGGGTTACAATCAGGCTAATGCTCACCCTAGCCCAGATGAGGTTTTCCATGGTCCACAGTGGGATTTAGGTCAGGCTCACAGTAGCTGAAACCAAGCAACTGCGGTAGAGGGAGTAAAGGAAGGAAAAACAGTTCAACAGCGTGTGCTGGGCCAAATGCAGAAGATGCACTAGGGAAAAATCGTCATGTCATTGCTTTTCTAAGGAAATGAGTATCCAGCGCAGAGACACTGAATTCATTTCATAATGATTTAAAATCAGCTTTCTGAGGGGGTGTGTGCACGTGGAAAAGCTGGTTTGAGACATGAATGTATTCCTTTTGTTGATAGTGGAAGAAACACTGTTTCCTTTGGTCATAGCTAAGAGCAAACAGTTACTTTGATAGTCTTGGCAAATGAAAAATTTTATTTTTATCGAACAGCGAAGGAAACGCTGCGTAACCCTTGCCAATACGTTATACGCTACGTGACATGTCCCATTTAGCCCCGCTGCTCCCGAGGCGAAATTCTCACAGCGCATCCGTTTCACCAGGGCAGTCTCTCATCAGTCATCCCATTTGGAGGGTACGTCCAGGACAGTGTCCCTTGGCTCATGGCAGGAGGAAAGGGCCCTTACAATCAGGAATATTTTTTTACAGCAGCCACCGAGGTCAGGTAGAGCCTATCGGCCACTCTTTCATGTTCTGCTCTAGACGGCACAGCATCAATACCAAGGGCGTTTGTGTGCTGCGGTGAGGCGGTATTGGCTAAATAATCCCAGCTGGATCAAGACAGGGTTGGAGAGACCAAAGAGGGGTGTCACTCCCAGCTCGCTCCACCGAGTGTTTGGGAGGGAGTGACCTTGGTCGCACATGTGTTTTGGTGTGATTTTCCTGCTCCCACCACTGTGCGGAGGGCAGCGGTGGAGGCCACAATGCTCTCTGGAGACAGACCCGGTTGTAAACACAGGACATTGCTCATGGGCTCACTGCTGCACAGTGACCGATCTCTACTTTCCTCTGCTTTTCCAGGAAGCTAAAATTTTGGCTTCCTGCTTTTTTATACATTCTCCTAATTTAATACTGATGCAAGAACCAGTTTTAAAACACCTGTATTCACCCTTTTGCGATGAAACTGCAGAGATAGCAGCAGCAGCAGCTTGCCGCTGCAGGATTTCTGAAAGCCTGGGCTTTTTCTGGGGGAATTTCTCTTTCTTTCTTTCTATTTTTTCACTCTGCAACAGCTGGCTCTTAGCAAGCAGACTGGTGCTTAAACCGTCTGATATGATGTGAGAAAGCAAAATAATCACCTGCCAAGGATTTCATCTTCATAAAAGGCAAGGTGTAAGATCAAGTTTCAAAACGTGTAGGAGTTCGGCACACACTGTGACACCGGCATGAACTCTGAGGAACCAACTTCTGTTAACTTTAAAAAAACAGCATTCATCTCCTTGACCCGTCAGACCCTGATTTTGGCAATGCCGGGCTCTTCTGCGAGCATAACTGAATAGAGAATGGAAAAGAGAAGATAGAAAAAGGGGAGAGGGAGGACAAAGGCTTCAGAAAGCGATGCGATCCCCAACCTGCTCCACCAAAACTGTGTGCTCCTCTCCGACAATAATGTATTAGAGCACTTTTCATTTACAGCTCAGTCCAAAGTGCTAGCTTCACACTCGGTTACCCAGGGAGAATTTGACCACATACACGGATGATGGAAAATGGAGAATAAGGGCTTTCTTCTCAGTAGACACATGAAGGGAGTGGGTTCCTCCTGTGAAGAAAATTGTTTGGAAGTAGTCTGAGCCTTAATAAAAAGTGGCAGGGTAACTGTCATGATAAAAACTCCCCTGTTAAGCAAGACGTACTTGTGTTACCATACCAGCTTTGGAGAATTTAAGGGGCTGATTTACTTTTCATCTTTAATTAGGTTTTTGCTTCATTCGGCTTGGAAAGATAAAAGAGATTTAAGGGTCTCATTTGCTAAGACAGTGATTTTTCTGGCTGAATAAGTATTTACATTGTTACATAATATTTTTAGTGGGGTGATGGATGGATGGATGGATGGATGGATGGATGGATGGATGGATGGATGGATGGATGGATGGATGGATGGATGGATGAAAACAACATTTACGGTTCAGTGAAAACCTGTGCATCTCTTCCTTCATTGATTCTCATCTTCATTTCCACTTCTGCAAAAAGCAAAATCCAAAACAGGCAGCAAAGGATGTGATTTAGTGGCCACCAAGTATTTTTTTCACCTCTGGACCCCAAAGCTTTTTCCTAAAGAGTAATCCACCTCCTTAGCAGATGAGGAAACAGATGTCTGTTGCTGTAAAAGGACTTGGGAGGGATCACCCCGCAGATAAGAGCAGAGCTGCTGGTCATGCTCTCCACTGCCAATACACACAGGGTCTGTCCCGCTGGTTGCAGCCTGGTTTGTACACATTTAGCCGGGCCCATATGTACAACCAGACCATGCAGACAAATTTTCCAGCACTTAACTGCACATTTCCTTTGGTTCTTCAGCTTCTGCACATTTGACAAGCCAAAACAGCACTTCTCCCATCAGCTGGAGATGATGTACTGTCAGCAGGAGCAACGCTGTGGGCCAGTTGTAGTACATGGTTGCACGGAAGAAGTCTTCGTCCGTCAGTTTTATTTGCTTTGGGCATGTTCTGCATCAGGTGCTGAGGCAAGCAGCAACGACAGCAGTGCCTTGCATGCAATCTGAGAGCCCCCTCTTCCTCCAAAAATGCATGCAGGTGACCTACACTGGGTAAATTAAAACCCTGCTCTCAAAACTCCATAAATCATGAACAGTGTACTTGATCAAGTACATCAGTACAGGACTTCCCCCTCTGCTCCAAATTGTCTGTGTCCTAATTCGCAAAAAGTTTCCCAGATACATTCATTTATGCATTTCTGAAGACTTTTTTTTTAATAACCATGCAGTCCTGATGTCCCACCAGGACCTTATTTCTGTAGGTTTCCTAAGAGTATGTTCCTGGTGGCGTTTTGCAGTAGGAGTGATAGTCTTGGGTAAAAGACATGAAATTTGCCACTTCTATTTCATATTTGTGTGCCTGGAAGCTTGTCTGGTTTTCCGGTTTAGCCTGTAACCAGATGTTAAGAAACTGCCTCCTCTTATAAACTTTATATGGCAGATACATACATATTGTAGTGAGCAATCAGCTACAAAAGTGATCAGACTAATTAGCAGGTACTTACAGGTATATGTGTGCATGGATTAAGTAGACAGAAAAGTCTGACTTGGGGAAAATTTTAGCACGATCTTTGTAGAGTGTTAGAGTGGTAAGAGATCCACGGGGAGGCAGTGATCAGCTAATTGGACTTCCCCCACACCACCACCTCCCCTTGATTTTTCTTGTCTTGTTCTCTCTTTTCTGTTTCCAAACGAGTACATTGTAATTACTTCATTAGGAAACTATTAGAAGGGAACAAGAGAAGATGAGTCACTCACTTTTGGTCCATGCTTTTATCTGATTGTGAGAACTGAAGGAATTTTAAAAATCTTTTCTAGGTCACCGAGCCTTCCAAGCGCTCGTGCCCATCTTCCCTCCTCCCTTCCCCCCCGACCCCAAGTGATTCTGCAGATCTTGGTGTGGATGCAGGAAATCTACCCACAAGGAGTAATTTCCAGGGCTTGCTATTCAACAAGAAAACCATTTGTTTCCTTTTCATATTTCACTCTTTCTAGATAAGGAAAAACAACTTGTCAGTACCCTTCTTTTTTCTCTTGTAATAATAATTTCTTGTGAATTACATTTTACGGTTCCCAGGCTTTGGCTCAGTTCAGAAGTTCTCTTGGGCTGAAAGTAGTGGATGGAAATACTTAAAGACAAGGAGGAACATTTCAAAACAATTAAAAACCTTTCAAAACCTGTGTGTTGCAAAATACTATTCAACCCACCTGTATGTGTTACAAAAATTGTTTAACGTATTTTGGTTATTTTTTTCTTTTCATGGACATATGGGTGTCTTCATTCTTTCATTTCAACTTCCATGTCAATCATACGACCAAGACAAGCCCCCAGGTCCATATTTAAGCTGTAAAATGAGTGATCTGCTTTTCAGAAAAGCTGAGTGCTCTGCATTCATGACCAGGGAGGAATTTTTCAGTCCTGTTTAAAATGGAAGCTTTAATATTTTTGCATCAGAAATGGATTTATCATCTCCTGAAAAGGAGGTCTGGCACATTTTGGAGAAAGTTCCCTCAAAGAATGGGAACCAAGTCCCTTCCTGGCTATTTAATGACAGTATCATCTTGCCTTGGTGTTTTCCACGTCACTTTACCATTAACTTGCCAAAACATGTGAGGTCTGCCTGCCCTAACTGCTGCTTGGATTAAAAATGATTGACAGGGGATACAATTAAGGTTTAATTCAGAATTCAACAGGCTGGAATTCCTTTGGTAAGAAAATACTTTGATTCCAGGAAAAAAAAAAAAAAGCTAAAAATACTCCTCGGGATAATCATCACAGGTTAATATTTGAATATTTAAGTCTTATTACAGCAAAAGTACTTAAAAAAAAAGGCAAAGCAATGCTGAGAGGTGGCTGGTTACAGTTCCTTGAAACAACAACAACAAAAACATTAGGCATTTAGATCAAAATCTCTTTGTGTTTCCTTCTGTGCCGAACTGATTTACATATTGATATATACCAGATGTTTCAGAAACAAATGCTGTTACATCCGCTGATGGATTGGCTTCAGCTGCTTGCAAACAGCCACTGGAAAGAGTTGGGGGGGCGGGTATAATGTCACATTAGTCATTCTCATTTACTTTATAAGTCCTATGTTGACCCAACAGTACCTGAATAATTTTTTCACCGCAGTAAATTACAGATGGAAGCCTCCGAGGGCAGATGTGGGAAAGGGGGTATTTTTCCCAGCTGACAGGAGAGGTCGGCTGAGGCTGGAGAGATGAATTTTTCCATTTATTTTTACACTGTTTTGCTCAGCTTTCTTCCCTGCATTCGGTAAAAAGCAGAAAATAAGAAGAAGCGATCAAGATATTGCCCTCTCCTTGTGTAGTTGTCGTTAGTTTCACGTCTGGTTATCCTGATGTGGCCGCAAGCACCCTTGCTGGAGGAGATGTGTGAATGCATCCTTAGGAGCTCTGATGTTTCAGCTGATGTGTGTTAAACAGCAACCCTGAGCCTCAGGAGTGTGTCTTGCTCCAGAGTAAAAACTGGGAAGTGAAACGCTGGAGGTGGTGGTTTAAACAGACAAATTTCTCATGGGCTGTGTGGGGACAGAATTTCAGAAGCAAAGGCCAAGGACATAGATGTGGACTGGCTGAACTTTCTTCCAAATAGCAACAACAAACAAACTGAAGTCTCCCAGACAAAGAAGTGAGGGTATGTTTGCATGTGTTTGCATCTCCTCTAATGTATCCTGCACAGTTAAAAGCAAAATGTCTGTGCAAAAAAAGGGTAGAGATTCAGGGGCGCAAAACCTTCCAGCTCTGCTCCTTAGAAGAAAGAATTTACTTAGAGGTGCAGCACCCATAAATGTGCTGTACAAACAACGAGCAGAATCCTGCATTAGAGAAAACCAAATAATCAGTGCCTAAGGAAATAGCCAGGATTTAGAAAGCTTAAATCCAGACCCTCCTGTGATACAATAGCCTTATTAAGCGTGATATTTTATATACGATTTTGAGAGTTTGAAGGTTTTGCGCTGTGTTTAGGTAAGGATCACTGGGATTTCGGAAGCTGTGACCTCATCCCACGTTTGATGCTATCGGAGTTCAGCTGCCGCTACGCGGCAAAGGGCTGAGAGGTTTGGCTAACTCGAAGGCAAAGCCGAGAGCAGCACGGCAAGCCTCCGTGTTTACCAGCCCGGAGTCTATAATTGGTTTTTTGTGGGGGAAGTTCAAGCCCACCCAAAGAGCGTTTCATAGTGCTCACCAAACCAATAAATGTTCTAGTTACGAAAGGCCACATACTGTAGCTGCTGGCCAAAGCTTAGCTGCGTGTCTTCGTTTGACTCTAAAGCAAATTGTGCAGCTAAAACCTTGTGCACCTCTTGGAAAGCTTTGGGCTTGACCTGCCCACCGAAGCCAAAGCATCTGGAAGAGAGGAAAAGCTCCCCTGTGAGCAGGCATGGCAATTTTCCCCAAAAGGAGGAGTTCTTTGCAAGCTCAGGACAGTTCTTGTGCACCTCTCTGGGGTGCTGTTGATTTTCTCTATGGGAAGGAGCAGCATGAAGCAAGGAGGACATCAGGGTGGATGTTGCAAGTGTGACTTGTCTATTTGTATCTGACTGCACAAACTTACATCCAAACTGCAGGCATCTATGCATGGTGGGAAGTGAGAAAGCAAAAAGGAAGCACTTATAACAGTGAATCAGCAACAGGGATTTTTATAAAGCTCAAATTTTGCACTAAAACAAAAGGAAAAAGACCCAAAGCCTGGGGAGTACCACAAAATGGGTAGCCTTGAAATGTTTGCCTTTGGGTTCGGTTCAGTCAGATGGCAAAGGATGTTTTCAGTGTAGGTTTGGGATTTACAAGTGATGAGAGATTATGTGCGGAAAACGGTGTCTGGATCTATTCTGCCTCATAATTTGGGCATTCAGATATGAGACTGCTTGGTTTTAGGCTTGTTTACAAAGTTATCTTTCACCATGCATGTAAACACATTCTCCAGATTAAATCATACTTGCCTAGAGGGTTTGTTTTTTTGTGAATGACATTCTGAGCAGGATACAAACATAGACACGAATATTTATTTCCCTAATAACTGAACACCATCACTGGCTCTGACCTCATCTGTTAATCTCAGAGTAAAAGTACAGCCAAATTTTTCTTAATGCACAGCACAGTTTTTATACCACTGTACTTTTCCTTCTTATTGCATTCATTTTTCTTAATCCAGAGTGAGTTTCCAAAATCCCTGATGCTGGGGCAGGACCCTGGAGCCATGGAAACATGGATTCTTTGGGGATTTCTTTTTTTTTTTCTGTGTAAGAACTTCATATCAAAAAAAACTCTGCAAAAGGCTTGGGGAGCACCAGGCACATGGAAGAGAAGAGCTGGCCCTGTAGCTGAGACCATGGGATGGGGAAAAGTGTGCTATGGCTTTGCTTCTTGGTACTGGCACCAAGACTTTTCAAAATGTGGTATACATCTGCTCTCTGGGCAGAACCTCAGGTGTATTATCTCTGAAACCCTTCTTAATCCAGATATACTTGAGAAATTGTGCTCATGGGTGTAAACAATTTCCCTAAAACTGCATTAAAGAATTTAAATACCTTCCCCGTGGTTTGCTGAGGACTGTCTCTTCACTGGCTTTGATGTCCATTGGGTCAGGCTGTAACAGCACAGATAAGTCAAACCGCCATTAGTAAAATGTTCTTTCTGCCTGAAAATTAAATTAGCCAAGTCTGATACATTTTATATCCCTTGATGACCCTGCATGGCCAGAGCAAAGCGGGAATATACAAGCCATCTGATGTACTTTGTCTTCTGCTGTTTTGGGAAGCTTCTCAGCTGACACGAGGAACAAATGTTTTACAGTCTCATGGGGTCTTTCTTGGGGCTGGCTGGTTTATAGCTGGAAAAAAAATCCTCAGCTGGTTTCAGTAGCTATTTGTTACCAACTTAAAGATCAGGTTCTTCAAGGTAAACTGAAAATGACAATTGGAAAATAAACATGAGCCGCTTGGTGTGTGTCCTCTATTGGACTGAAATGTGACCCGTGTGCTGAGAGGTTAAGGGGTTAAATCGTGCTTCGGTCATTACAGCCCACGAAAAAAATCCTGGGTAAACTCAGAGCTTGTCGCTGTAATAGCAGGGAAAGGTAGCTCTGAAACCTATCATGCTGCTTCATGTGGTCCTCTAATGATATGTGATACCCGGTTTCTTGAGTGTCATGGTTATCAACTGCTTAGGCTTATAAGAACTGACGTCAAAAAGTGCTGAGCCGCCGCTCCCTTATTGCTCTGGTTGTCACTCTGAGCTCATAAGAAAAGCATCAGGCATGTTTACACATGGCAAAGTTATTAAGAGCCCTCACAGAAGGGTTTTAAAGGATGGAGTCTCACCTGGAAGATGGCTGGCTTGATCTTAACCCATTTTTTTCTGGCTGGAATACCTACCTCATAAAAACCGAAATGGGCCCTAGAGAACATTTATGTTCCACAGCCTCATCCCTCCCTCTGATTTAAACCAGCTCCTAGTAAGAGATTTAAGACCACCCCGAATATAGCTGCTTGTCAGCCTGCTCATTTAGGGTCAGAAAGCAGCAAAGCATTTCAGCATGTGCCCAGCGTTTGGGCACCTGCTCAGCCCTGTTGACTACTGGCTCTAAGATGCTCCTGTCTTAGGAACATAAGGCCCTGAAACGGGCCTTTGAACATGTATTTTTCTGAAAACAGAGTCTAAATATGGATTCATGACATGAACTTCAGATGTTCATTTTTGAGATTCTTAGCCACAGGCTTTGGAAAGAAAAAGTCTCATCTAACAGCATATGTGCTATTTTTCTTCTTAAGCAGCAAAAATCATGTTTGGAAATTAGTGAAGAGAAATAATTGATTGGAAGATAATGCACATGGGTGCTCAGGGGACCCAAGTCATCCCTGCTAAGAGACAACTAGAGACAAAGCATTGACTACTGTTCCCAAGTGGGGCACTTTGAGCTTGTTTTTGAAGTGCAAGTATAACATCTTGCTGTGGTCATAGTTTCTTCTGAAGTACAGGGTGTCTCCGTCTTCCAGTGGTGTTTTAGAGACCTTGCTTTTTCTGACAAGTCCCCCAGAATGCAAAAATTTAAAATTCTAAAATGACCAGTGCTGCTGTTTCCAAAATGTTCTATTTGACCCAAAACAATATTTTCCAGTTGTTTTGATCTCTCCAAAACTGCACTTTTTGTGAGCAGTTTATTTGCCAACAAAAGATTGCCTTACTCTGGTCATTAGCTAATAGCGGTTAAATTCTGGGATGCAGATATAGTTAATGTTTTACACATGGGCCTACTTGACTTCTTTTCAAGAAGAAGCCACTGGATCTTGGAAAAAATCATCAAGCTGTCAGCATTAAGTGTAGGACAAGTTAATAAAGGCTCAAATAAATCATGCTGAGCTTGTCTACTCTTCATGATGATTGGTGAAGTATATATTTTCAGAGGTAATGAAATATGCATTCACAGTACAATTCCACTATTTTAATGTAACATTGACTCTGTCATATTAAGGCAGACCCTTTGCCTCCTCATTTTTCATTTAGGATGTGTGGTGCTCATTCCTGTAGCTGTTCAGAGCAGATGTGGATTAGGTCCAGGGTAGATGACGAGCAATCGCAGCTAGTCTTGGTGTTTGTGTTTGTGTAGGGTGTTATTCCTTCCCTCCTTATCTCAAGATGAAGGACCACATGAGAGCTTGTCAGAAGAGCAACACACTCCTGATTGCCGTTCTGTATTTTCCCTGTCTGTTATGTGTGCTAACGCGTTTAGATTGTGTGCAACAAAGTTAGTCAGCCACCCATGGTATCACTTGAAATTGTTTCGGGTTCTGGACTCCTCACTTCTAGGAGGAGGCAGCACAGTTCCAGAGGCAGGAACCGTGGTTTATCTGTATCTTTTCCAGCACATAAAAGAACAATGTAGTTTAGCAGTGAAATTAGCCCACTCAGGGGGGCTAATAACTCAGGTTATTTAGCTTCAGGCTGTGACTTTGTCACTAGTTTACAGAGCAACTGCTGAGTTTGGTTTTCCCTCATTTTGGCTGTCTGTAAAATGGGGTTTATTTTCTCCACTGTTGGTCTGTTTAGGGAACATGTATTGTAAGATCTCTTCCTCAAAGGGAATTTCACTATGTTAAGTACAAGCATTAAGTGTTCCAAAAGCCTTGATTTCTCACTGCAAACAGTTTGCCCAGCCAATTGCTTGTCACAGCCTAAGCTGCTTTATCAGCAGCATGATCAATGGTCTCACCACTTTACAAGTTAAAGGCAACAGGGAAGAAGGCTTCTCCTACGAGACAGTGGTCTTATATATGCTACTGCCCTAAGTGGAGAAGTCATCAAAGGGAAGGCAACAGTCCTACACGCTACATCTGCGCTTTGCCACAGCAAATCATTCACATTCAGTCAAACTTCTTCGGAAGATCTGATCCCAGTATTTCTTAAAAGCAACGTGACTTTTCCTGAGTGTTTGGAGGATGCGTTTTTCCCCCGTAGCAAATGAGAATGAAACAATTGGTGTCTGAAGAGTCAAAAGCAGAGATTAAACAACAGCAATGCACTGTGGAAATCATACAGTGTGCTCTTTATTTCAAATTCCTTTCAGTGAGAAACTGTATAAGTAAGAATTGACAGTTTTAAAGTGGAGGAGAAGGTTTCACTGTAACAATATGAAAATGAAGTGCAGTAATGTGACCTTTTCAGAACTTCCCCTAGCCCCCCTGGGCTATCCCATATCTGTGCGGTTCACATTACCCAGAGCTCTGCTCCCAGAAACATTTGCTTTCAAATAGGTGGGTACCGTTAACTTTCCTCTCTTCAGGGTGACTGCTTTTAGAGGTCCAACCAAGCTCCATTTCAGTTCTGCCACTGTCTCTCCCTGCACAATTGTTTAAAATATACTGTTTTCCTTTTTCAGGTCGAAGGGGGTTGTATATTTAAATTTCTCACGCCTGTTAAAGCTTTAGAAAGTATCCTTTACAAAGTCAATACCCAGGAATGGAAAACATCTTATAAAGTTTCAAACAAATTCTGGCCATATTTAGAAGGCAGTGTGTGACTTTGCTCTCCATCTATAAACTACATGCTAATAGAAAGAGTTTGCTACGTCTCGCTCCTACCCCGCCAGCCTTGGCTGTGATCGTAGATAAGTCTCGGCCGAGCGAGGAGACGGCTATTGGCTTACATTGCACGTTATACCCTCTAACCTCTGACATGGCGAACATACGATAACAAGCATGAGTGAGCTCCCAGAGGGACGGTGCTAAGGGCTGCAGTGGATTAAACGTTCTCAAGCATGACTTCTTCCAAAGGCAAGAGCAGCGGAAGAGCTCAAAGCAAGAGGCATAGTCTGCCGATTAAGGGCCTTGAAGGATTTTCCAATCCCATCGAGCTACTTGCTATATAACCACCCAAAATCTGCTTTGACAGAAGATCAAGTTTGCTATTTAAAGATCAGCAACAGTGGAGAAAGGCTGAAAGATGTTTGTTTCACTTTGTCCTTTCACTCAAGCTGGATTTTTTTGCTAATGTTTTAGGAATGTTTCCTTATCAGGATTATAAAAAATAAATATAGCCAGCACTTCGGCAGTCAAAAAGAACAATATAGATTAGAAAATTATTTAGTACCCTTATTTCGTTAACTAACCTAGATTGCCTGATCTTATGAGCAATTATCCATGTGAGTAATCCTCCTGTGTGAAGATCTTTGTTAAAACCAATGGAAACATTCACATAAGCAAAGTTAGTCACATATCTTCAGATCCAGGGCTTAATTTCCTCGGGTTGAATTTAAGGACAGATTGTTTCCTTTAAAACTTCTTTTTCAGTGAAAAACACTTCTCTTCAGAGGAGAAAGTTAGATGGAAATACTGCATTTTGATAAAAATTTCCTGTATCCCTTAACTGCATGTTAATAGAACGTTCGTTACATGTAGCTCCCTCACCAGCCTTAACTGTGATTATAAGCAATTCTCTGTAGATTTACGAGTTGGTGACTACCTTATACACAACTCTTCTCCACCATTTTTATAAGCTTTGAGATCTACATAGGTCCAGTTGAAATCAAAGGATCTCCACCATTTCCCACTAATCATTAATGGGGTGATACAACCAAAGGTTGGTAGCCTAACAAATGCAGAAAACCAAGAAAAAAAAGCTTGCAAAACAAACTGTTGAAATACATACAAAGCTAAAAATGAACAGATGAAAGATGTATAATTAATAAATCAAACAAATCACCCAAAGCACAATATTTACCCATGAGATACAGGAAATGAGAATTTCTGCTAAACCCACCAGAGACATTACTATTGCTACTGATGTAATCTAGATTATGTTTGGATATTAGTGTGATAGACAGGTACACAACCCCTGGGTTTATAGGTTCAAGCATTGTAAAGATGTGAATTCTGCTGTTCTGGGGTTTCTATCACTTCATTTGTGAATAATTCTACAGTAGCTACTCTGAAATATGCCCTCTGCCATTGTAAAGGGGAATAATATGCTTTATATTATGACCCACAGTGCCATGTCATGAGTTTCATGTTTCATAAAGGGTTCCAGAAACTTGGGCTCGTTACAGAGTACTGTTCTAGGAACACTTATTAACACTTCTAGGTAGGAATGCTTAAGGCAAAACAGAAACGAGAAGCATGCCCCCGCTCACTAACAATATCCGCACTCGGGTACCAAGCTGATGATTTCAGTACAGCCCTTTATGCAGAATTCTGTGATACTTCAGCTTAAAGAAAGAAAAACAAATTTAAAAGTCACTTAACAATGAAAGGAGGTTAGACAGAATTATTGTAAGGTCTCACCTGACTTGGAAATGTATAAATGTGTGTATGTGTTTGTATAATTTTAGAATTTTTTTAAAGTCTAAAGGCATATTTTAAGATAAGTACTATGAACACTTGGCAAGCCTCTTTTAAACACGCTGTAAGATTTTTGGACATAGTGTGTATTTATAAACCACAAAAAATACGTTCTATCTCTTGTTTTGTCTCAACATTAATGTAAAATGGTTAGCTGCATTGCGAATGTTTAGAAGAAACCTCAGCCACTTTATGGAGAACAGATCTGGGAGCAGCACTTTCACCTCACCGTGGGGGAACTTTTTACTTTGCTTCAGGTTTTCTCTGGTTGAAACCAATGAGCATCACCTGAGAAGTAACAGCAGAATCTATTTGAACAGGAAAGCTGTATTTCAAAACCTTCTCTGTCCCAGCACTGCAGAGTAATACAGATGCCTTTGGGGCCCTCCAGCATTTTCACAGAGAGACTATTAACTTGGATCCAAAAGTGTATCTGGCCAGACATTTCAAGTCCACAGAGAAAAGATCTGAAAAGCTTTATCTGAGCCTGATAACCATCACAGCCAAAGTATGGTTTTACTCCTGACTTACATCATTGCAGAGAAAAGGGGGATCAGTCCCAATATGCTGATAAAGTTCAAAAGTGAAACCGAATAAATCCTTGTGATGCCTTCAGCTTGTTTGTTTGCTTGTTGTCCAATGACATCAGGCAAATGCCCAGTTTATCTTTATTTTCTCTTGAATTGGATCCTTGTCAGGGTTTGCCAGAGTTCTGCCAAAGGCATGTAGCAAAACCACATAAAATTCATCCAGTTCGATGTTTTCTTTGCAAATGCTCTAAAATGGGCTTGACTCTGTCCCAAAGGATCATTAAAGTTCCTGAACTTTCTGGGGCAAGCGCGACCAAGTTCAAAGCAAATCTGGGTTTGATTTATGGTCCTGATTGGAGACCAAGGAAAAGTCAAATTTACAGTCTGAGTTTTATGTTGAGTTTCTTGCGCGCTTTCAGTCTGAAACTTGAAGCAAACATCAGGGGGTTGGAAGTCCACGAACACTGAAACCATTGCTGGTACGATGCTCAGCTGGTGAAAGCTGGCAAAGCCCGGCAAGCTCCCTGGCAGTTTATGCACGCTGAAGGCTTTGCTCCAGTGCCAAACGAAGCAGTAGGTTTCGTTGCTTTCTGTTAGGAGTGTTTAGAAGATGAATAAAGTGACATTGGAACATGGCTAAATAGTTTCTTTAAAGATAAGCTGGGGCTTTTTTATAGGAGTTGGGCTGGTGGAGCGTAAGGTCCCAACCACTCTGAGCATTTTGAAACATCCCAGGATGGAGCAAAGAGCATTAATTACTACCAGAGTCATAATCATGAGATGCTATTCCTGGTAAAAGGGTGGCAACAATTCTGAAAATTTCAGGAGTGCTTTGGGAACACCATTTCGAGCGGCAGATGCCAAATGTGTAGGACTTAGCAGCGACTAGGGAAGTAGGTGCTTTGCTGTTGTCACTTTTTATGGATGGCTGTCATCGAGAACAATGGCTCTAGCAGGAGCCATTGGGAGCGGAGCCAAGTGGAAATATCACATCACAGCCAGTGTTTGCTGTTAGACTGTAGCCTCAGCGCCTTGCCATGACTTCATGGACAGAAAGAGCATATAACAAAAGAACAATGCAGTTTAGGCTTGGAAGAGTAATCCTTGTTTGAATGCATAATAGTACTTATTGGACAATGAACTCCTTGTAAGATCATGGAAAAACCATTGTTGAAGGTCTGGAATACCTTTTTGCTGCCAACCCTGGCCCAGATTATTGTAGATTGTATTTCAAATGGTTTCTGAGGGTTTGAATGTTTGGTTTGTTTCAGCAGGAATCACCCCTGTGTCAATGGTTTTCTATTAATTCTGATCTTTGCTTTGCTCCAACCTTCATATCCTGAGATGAGTTAATTCCAAGCCGATGAGCTTGAATCAGTGTTTTTCTTGGAAAAAAGTGTTCCAAATCACCAGCATTTCCCTTGCCACGAGTGCAGTCGTGTAGCACAATGAGGAAGTCTGTTTGAAGGAACTGTCTGCACATACAGGATTGTCCCAGGGGAAAGACAGCCATGGCTCAAGCCCAGGAGTGAACTCACTCTCAGGAGTGCAGGGTTGCTCAGCATCGAGGCCACACGTGAACGGGTTGCCGTTGCCTACAAAGAGTCATTGTATAAAGCCACCCAAGTCATCCTGGGATCCTGTGAACCTGTCACAGGCTAGGGCTCAGTCTTCCCTTTGAGCTGAAGAGAGCTGATGTCTCGTCACTCTTGAATTTGTTTCTGAGGCACAGGGAAATACAAGAATAATTTTTCCAAGCCGTGGCTTAATGGAGAACCCAGTCAGTAGCTAGAGTTCATTGCAATTCTTTTTTCTTTCCCTTCCTTGAAAAATTCCTTCCAAGAGTGACACAACTTTTGAAGAAGTTGGTGTCTTGTCAAAATCTCCCTAACCAGTCCCATTCACTAGTAGGAAAGGACAGCTAGGAACAACCACCTTTCGCTGGTGCTGCTACAGCAGGATAAGTGAGCTGGTACTGTGTGGTGAGAGCAGGCAATGGGCCAAAAGGAAACAAGACCAGCCCACATCAGGAGAGTTGGAACTAAATGATCGTTAAGGTCCCTTACAACCCAAACCATTTTGTGATTCTATGAAGTCCCTTTGGTTTCCCATTGCTCCAGGAAATCAATGCATTGCTGCAGGTTTTCAGAGCTCCTATAGGTATGCGCATCCTTCTGCATTTCCATCAGCTCCCAGCATTTAAATTGAAGCTGTCGGCATTTCGGTAATTCCCCCAGACCTCTGCCATCCACTAAAAAATAGTGTGGGGAAGAAGGAACAGGAGCAAAGGGAGGCACACAATAAAGCCTTGCACACACCAAATGTGGATCAGTGCCCAGTTGTCGTTATCAAGCCGATATCGTGCCTGCTGCCCGGCTGACAGTGAACCTGCAAAGGCTGGGCTTTTCAACACTTCTTGTTAACACAGTGTGTGATTTGTTTTGGATGCTGAGGGGGGGAAAAATTGCAGCATCCAGAGCGCTTTGGTACAGTCAGAACTTTTACTATGAGACATGATGCAAGTGAATAGCATCCTGCTTGTGCCATGTGGGGAAGGAAAATGAAATGTTGCAGGTTAAAAGCAGTGTGTCATTTGAGTTCTGTTAAAGGGGCTGGGCTGCGTCTGACATCCTCCAACCAAAATTGTGTTAGTGCTTTTGTAGGAGAGCCGTTTCTGACTTTTTTCCTAACAATTTGGTGTGTTTAACCACTCTTCCTGTCATCTTTCTGAGGGAGTAATACAGACCTTCTGAAGGTCAGAAGAGACTACCAGTTGCAAAGTTGGATCACCAGATTAGCTTGGGCATAGCCTGACCCTAACACGGCCATGTGGCTTCCAGGTGCAGGAGGAACATATCCAGCCCAGATGACAGCGTGGACAGGTTTGTCTACAGCCATCTGTGTAAATAGAGGGACCTCCTGTCCCAGATACAGATGTGCCTTTTCCAGATGTGACTGTGACCTTCTGCTCTTAACCACATACTACGTGGAGGCTGCTGCCCATTTCCTAACACTATGTCCAAGCAAATTCATCAGGGTTGTCCCAAGCCACCCAATTTTAGATAAGCCCCTACGTCATGCCTGACCTGGATTTGGGAGAGCTCACATGGCCATCTCTGCCAGGAGAAAGATGTGGGAAAGACGAAAAATTGAGAAAAGCCCTGAGTTTGCAGGAGTGAGAGTAGGACAACAGATGTAGATAGCTATTCTCACACAGTTCCACCTGCAACCTCACACAAGACCCCAACAAAATCAGCGAGATTTGCATTCTAAAACATTAAACATTAATGCTAAACATGAAACATTCTTTTCGCGTTGAGTTGAATGGTTGGTTAATTCTCAGTCTCCAAATATAATATGAATCACTTGAGCTGTTTGGCATGAGTCGTGGCTTGATTAGCGTTTTTGGCATTTTTAGTAAGACTCTTAAATAATAGAAGTGGCATCTGAATGGAAATCGGAATAGGCCAGTGAGAGAAAAAGAGCTTTTAAAACTTTGGAAAATTAGCAAAAGCCTCCAAAATGTCAGAAGATGTTAAAAATTTGAAACCAGTTGAGGTCGTATTTTTAAAACAGTGTCAGAATTGATTTGTCCTTCATTTGGATTTTTGACTCCAGCACTGCCATTGTCAGTTATGCAGACAGTGTTTCCAGTGAACACACAATACGCAGCTCCCTGCCTCCATTTCCATGCAAGTCTGAGTAGCTAAGGTATGTTTCTCCAAGGACTGTTTATGATGCTTGACATTGTTACATCACCATAAAAATCTCCCTCTTAACTGATGTGAAAAACACATTTTGGAGCTTTCTAGGCCATTTACTTCGTCCGCTCTGTGGATATATGGTGGACTGTCATCCCTCGCAAGCAATGATCATGTAACTGGATCCAAAGAAAATTCTTCAAACTTTATTGGCCACAGAAAACTAAAGTCAATTGGTTAAAAAGAAAAGTGTTAGTTATGTTTACTCTGGCATCCTAACCGTGGAGAATTATTAATCATTAAGATCCAGATCCATAAAGTTTGCTATTTTTTTTTCCTCAGCAGGGCTTTGCCAATTCATTAAACATCATTAAGTTAAAACAAGCCTCAGCAAGAATGTTTTTTCCTCATCTTTTTAAATTATTTTCTGTTATCACACTGCACTTGCTGCACTCCATCAAAATACTCACCACTATATTCCTGAGGGCCTGGAGAGGGTAGAAATGCTTCCTCCTCTTGTCCTGTATAAATTCTGGTGGGTCCTAAAGACAGACACAAGAGTGTCCATCAATTTCCATTGATCTCATCTTAAGCTGAATCAGAGAGAAACCATGAAAAAGTGCAGATTTGTCTTGTTTGTTCTCCTTTTGCAAAGCAAATTGAGGCCAATAAGGTTCCTCTGTACACAGGACATATTAAGGGAAATAAATTCACGGATACAACACTAATGATTCATGATTGTTGTACTGGATCTCCGTTCTCAGCTGAAATGTTTTCTCTTGAGAGCAATAGAAGAGGTTTTGTAGGGAAACAGCCTCTCTCAACCTCACCAGCAATCAGATGCTTGTTGCACTTCCAAATCTGGCATATATTCCCTCTTTGAGTGGCCCCTGGTTATCCTCCAAGCTGGATGGTTTAGTGCATTATAGTTTTGGTAACAGAAGATTGGCACTATTCCCTGAACTCTGTTTTAATAGCGTCAATATAACTGCTGAAACAATATTTTTATTCCACTGACGTATGTAAAAATGCACTGGCCAGGGCTGCCAGGATCTCTCCATCCACCCCTTTCCCAGCTGATACCACTAAGGAAGAGCTGAAATTGCAAATGAGTGCATCACCTGCTTTGCAGGCTCCCGTCTCTTTCAGATGTTGCCTTCATCAAAGAGATTGTCCTTCCTTTCAGTGTGTGAGCCAGAAACAGAGAAATTCAGGGCCCCATGTGAACTAAACTAATAGTGACCTGATCCATGATGTAACTCTGTCTTTGGTGATGTGTTCACACTGCTGTGAATTACAGAGGTACTCCAGTGAGCCTTAAATTTACTCAGGCAATGGGATCAGTTTAGTCAAGAGAGGATAGGACTTTTCATCCTGACAAAAGGTGGCCCAGCTTCAGCTTTGGACTCCCCTGTTTGCTGCTCAGGACACGTCATGATTTTACACTGAACTTTGAACATCTCGGATGATATTGCCTTTAGACAAGCGTTGATCCTGATACAAGGTACTGAAAGAGCGGGGTCTCCTTTCCTTTCCTTCTTCTCTTTGCAGAAGCAACATATTATTTCTCCTTTCCAATGTTTTGGACTTGCCCTTGTGCTCACTGGTATTTTTCCCTCCTGATACAGGCTGAGAGCTGAAAGACAGTAGGCGTCACAACTCTACAGGTCAGATATGGGTTATTTTGGTAGTTTTTTAACTTAGACCTGGCTAGATCCAACCTCCACTCACTGGATGAGCCAAGAGGCATCAGCAAATGCAAAAAATTAATCTCCTCAAAGATACAACCCCCAGAGTGGTGGCCAGCGATTCCAACTCCACATTGACATAACCAGTCTTGACAGCCCCTAGTAAGGACATAATTCAGTGGTATATTAGATAACTTACAAAAAAGTTAAACCATGACCTTTCCTTCCTCCCTCCCCTCCTTTTTCCCTGAGGGGGAGACTGTAGGTCTGTATCTGGGAATTAGAAAGCAACATGGGTGGTGACCCCCTGGTGCCAAGACTGTCATGAAGAATAAACCATATGTTGTGTCTTTGCATGTTGGGAGGTCCCAGCTCTGAACACCTAACAACCGTTTTTCAGCCTGCACAACATAGCGTGCCCAGGAGAAGCATTTAGGAAGCAAGAAATGCCTGGGGAGCACAACCAAAAGGGGCTGACCTATTCGTTTGTTTTCAAACACAAAGCCAACCAGGCCAACTTCATGTGCCACTAGCCACAGGTTTGCAGCCTTCTGAAAAATCACTACTAACACCAACTGCAGCTGTGCTGTGACAAAATTCATACTTCTACCAGCTGGGAGCCCACTATCCACTGCTCCCATGCTCTATCAGCAGCTGGTGATATCTCTTTCTCAGATATTTAGCAGTCCAAGGGAAAACCAAGGGCCATGAGCTAATGTTGGAACAATTTTCTTGACAGGAAGACCCAGATGTGGGGCCACCCGGCTCTGGGCATGGGCTCACACCACCTGGGGCAGGAGCTATGCTCCTCAAGCAAGAGCAGCCAGTGCCTGCGTGTGATAGCATATCAGCCAGCTGTTTGAGATCTCGTGGAAGAGACACGAGTAGGTATCTCCCCCCACTTTCCACCATCCATCACAGAGCTTTACTGGCTACTCGCATTTTTGTTCTCTAATTAAAGCTTCTGTCAGGTGCTTTTAAATTATAGCCCTGATTATGGACTTTAGATCAAAATTCGGCAGGCTTTGGAACCTGCCATTTTATTTAATTACTTGTAGTAAATTATTTTGACACCTTCAATTAACAACGTCCATCACTTCAGCCCAGCAACGGTGAGTGCGAGGAATTTGCCATTTGATCTGTTTTGTCTGGTGGAAGGGTGCATAGAGAAAAAATACCACCTCTGCATAAACACAGTAAGAATTTTAGTATGTTCCACCACACAAATTAAGAAAATATTAATAATTTCCTTTAGACCGTTAAAATTTTGTTGCTAAAGTCTGGGGTGCATTTAGACTGGATAAAACCATTGCTGCATATTCAGGTTAACAGTTGGACTTCATCTTAAAGGTCTTTTCCAACCTAAAAGATTCTATGAAGGCAACTGGTCAGTGGTGGAAGGACAGGATGGTTTATCATACATGGGTGTGATGATAAGATCAGTCACTTAGAAGCAAGATTGCTCCCTGTGAAGCTCATTTAGGTACTAAACATTTATCCATAGACCTCAGTGCTTGATCAGATCCCCCCTGCATTCACCCCTGCCCACCCAGCTGAGGATAGCGTCTGTGCCTCAGGGAGGAGCCGCTCTCCGAACACACTGAGTGACGAAGGGCGCGGACCGTCCTGTGAACCAAACGCTTCGCTGCTTCGCTGGACGGAGCAATATTAAACTCCAGCATTCTCAGTCACTTTAACAGCCTTGTGGGTGTTGATGGTGAAGCTAATTAACCATGTTCTTTAATTTATTAAAATCATAAATATTTCACTTCAAGGGGTTTTTTTTTGGGGGGGGAAGAAGAAGGGGGTGGGAAGGTTAAAGGGAGACAACTGCATGAAATTCTTTGCCTGATTAAACTTTCCATAAGGTACAGCAATATTTTACTTCTGCTAAGTGATTCAGTGGCACATCAGACTTGGTATCTCATTCTTTGCCCTGTTTATTTTTAATTATGGCTATTATTTTATTTACTATTGATAACATTAAGACATGGTATGGCTGGCTGGAAAAGGCAAAGAGCACAGAATCATTTCGGTGTCAGAAGCTAAAATAAAGAGGAAAGGAGCAGCAAAGCTGTAAAACAGATGGGGTTAGAAAAATGTAATATATTGCTCTACTGTGGAAGCGCTAGAATAGTTTCTGGTACAGTATGTGCACAGACCTCTGCTTCTATTGAGAAGTAACCTGATATCCAAACCTTACTTCTAACAAACAAATCTGTGTATCAGTATTTGCTGTCTTAAATAGATCATCTTTACACTTCAAAAACTTATAAGGCTTGCTGTGCCATAGTCACCTCAGAAAAGCTTTATTTCTCATGTAAAAATCATGTCATGGCCATTGCAGATTTCACCAGAGCTGGATTTGCAAGCAAAGGTGGAAGGTGAGGGCAATTCCTGGTATGGAATGAAAATTATTTTCCATCCCTTGCTGCAGCTGCTACTGCCTAAAGTTTAAGAGATTAATTTAGACTATCAGAGAGCTGTATTTTAGTCACTGTTTTTCTGTGAAGGTTTTCTCTGCCCACGGACACATGGAGGACATAGGTTGTCCGTGGGCTGCCATAAAAGTGGTGCATGCTGCAGCTCCACTGCCTATGAGCAGGCTGGCTGGGTTGTTGTGGTGTGTGCCTTGAAGCTGTTAGGCACAGCTAAGCATGCCTCAGTTTCCCTTCTGCATAACGGAGATGGATCCTTATCTTATGGGTTTTGGTGGGAGTAAAGGGAGCATTCGGGAAAGACAAAGATTGTGGGGTGCTCAGGTGTCCAAGCGCCTTTTATCAGCTGCAAAAGCCTGCGGCTATTGTAAATCATAAAGGAGGAGGAACTGATCTTGGAATGTTAGAGGTGAGATAAAATAAACGGAAAAAGCCAGGGCTAAAATCCTAACTCATTCCAGCCCAGCCCTGGCTGAACCCAGGGATGAGATTTCCCTCAGCAGCAGATAAAAGGACAGACAAAATGACTCTAAAATACCTGGGATTACCTGTCCTCCTTTCCCCCTTCAAAATATCCCCTCCCTCCGTCCCCAGCGTGGGAGATGCCAGAGATATATGGCCCATTGTTGGGGGATGCTGCGGTAGATGCAATCTGTTCCTCATTGTCCGGTAATAGCTTGATTATCTGGGGGGGAAAATGCAGAGTGGTTGTGCCCAACGAACCATGAAATTGCCACTGCTCCGAGGAACAATTTATCATCAGTCCTTTAGGGTGAGGAGGGCTGGAGGCTCAGTGGGAGACGTAGGGCAGGTATTCATCCAGAGCTGGGATGCTGGAATGTGCCTGGGATGGTCCCGTGATGAACTTTTCAAGGAGCAAGTGAACCCTGGAAGACGATGAACAGGGAGACCTTCCTGGGGAATTGAGAGCACTGCAATGCCGTGAGATAAATGTCTGCAGAGTCTGAAGAACACATTAGGAATGTTGCTGGAGGAACATGGCTGAGGCTTTTTTTTTTCGCTTCCTCTTCAGCAGAGAGGAAATTTGGGTAAACCCATTAAGCTTTAATTCCACTGGGCCCAGTCCATGTATTTTGTGTCAAACCCATGGTTAAAATGTGAGCGAGCAACTTCTAGAAGTGCATAAGGAATCTGGACACGGACAGGCCTCCCCGGGGCAGATTCCTATTTTAATGACCCTGGCCCCTAGCTTAGGAACTAATTTATAAGCTAAATCTAATTCCTTCTTGGAAACCGCTGCCCAAAGCTGTTCCTGCCAGGAGTTCCCACAGAGCTGAGCCGAGGACAGGATACTTCCCCACTCGCTGAGCTGCAATGAGTGAGCCACCCCACTGGGTCAGGTATTCATCCCAAAATCCTGAGGTTTATCTAGAAGTCTTTGCTATCATCATCAGATGGGAAGCGGAAGATGGGTTTCGCTGTGCCAGAATAGGTCCAGGAGCTCCAACATGGGCATGGACATGATCCTAGCAATTAAATCAAAGGTTTTGCACCTCCAAAAAGAAGAAATGCTGATTTCAGCTGAATTTTGCTTGAAAGTACAAATCCATCTTATATCGACTGACCTGAGTTTCCCATCACTGGTGGCAAGGACTGATATTTTGTCTGGTGCTTGTCAGCTGAACCAGCCCAGCAAGCGCTTGTGAGCTAGATAGATTGGGAGAGCAGAAATCTGTGGGGGCAAAAGACACTGGAAATAAATAGGGAGAGTGGGTTTTGTGAGCTCCTCCCTTCCAGCTCAAATCCAGGAGTTACGAAATTTGATACAGGGAATCCTACAGGGTGCCTTAGAGGAAAGGAATTTACTCCCACCCATCCTGGGTTCAGCCTAACTCCTCATTTTTTTTGTTATTTGAGCCTATGGCCTGGCCAGAAAAGTGTCTGCACATTTTCTACCCAGAGACCCATCCCACCCTAACCCCGTGCTCCTCTGTCCCTCTGGCAGAAAGGCCACCTGCAGCACAGAGGTTCCCATGGCTAGGACCCAGGAGCATCCCCGCACAGCCCCACGCTGGGGGTGGGCAAAAAAATCTGCTATTGGCAGGAATTTTCTCCTGGGTGTATAAATACCAGAGAGATGGGAATCCTGTGCAAAGGGCCATTCTGCTCAGAAATCTCTAAAAACATCCAGGAATTCAGTTCAATAAGTTTTCTCTACACCACATTATTTACTGAAATAAAGTCCCCAGGGCCGTAGATGGCTTTTTGTTAATGGAGAATTGTAAACAACTGGGACACCACTTTGAATTCTGCTATTTATCGAAAGCACTGATGTGTGTTGTCCTATAAAATGAATGGTCACTGCCAGATCTCTGGCTGGATTGTAACAGTCCCTCCTGATGAGTGTTTTATTAACTGGAGAAATGATGAGATTTTATGGTAATTTCAAATCTTGTGACAGTTAGTTGAGTAAATCAGATTTTACAAGACTTGGCACCCATTTATCCCATTTCCATCATCCAAATTGTGACGGGGTAGATTTTACCCAGGGAGAAATGTAAGATAAATGCCTTAATTTCTCTTTAGTTTTTCAGTGCATGGTGTTACATTTGTGCTGTAGCCTGCTGCTGTGTGATGAACATGTATTGTAGTTGCTGAATATAAGAATACTGTCCTCTGTTGATCAGAAAGGAAACAACTGCTGTTCATACACCAGGAAGCAATGGCAAGAAAAATTCTTGCTGGGAAAATCAACCTGGTTTTCGTAATTCCCTCTCATGGCTATTCACAGCATGGGATACCTTTGAGTATCTGTGTACGCTGGGATTTGGGGGCTCCGACATCATTCATGTAAATCCCACATCACAGCTACTTCTGTGTTTTGGCAAAGATAGTGATACATGTGATTGATCTAGGGCTCTCCAGTTATTGATAGTTAAGACTTTAGTGAGCAGAAAAAGAAATGCCCCACTCCCAGAAAATAATCTCTGACTAATGTTGGAAAGAAGAGTGTACTAAAATTAAATGGGAGGTGAAATGAGTCTAAATGAGCAAAAGAAAGTGCGTCTTTAAAACTCCAGGGCTTAGCTACCGCAGGGGCTGTGCTGGGTAATGCCTACAAGCACTTTATCCAGCCGCAGCTTGCGTTAAACACAGCATCCCTCAGTTCTTCCCTCTCTGCGTTCCCCCGGCTCCAACAGCTCCCGCTCCTCTTGACAAGAAAGTAACCCAAACGCAGATTCATTTGCTGGGAAAAGAGGCGCGAGCAGCTGAGTCAATAGTTGTGTATTATCACCAGGACCTGCCTGGCGGAGCGCGGGGGCTCGGTTCGGCGGCCGCACCCCGGGAGGTGGTGGCAGCGCTGGCCGCTCGCCCCAGCAGGGATGCTCGGATCGGAGGGGGCTCCTGCAGCGTCATCCCCCCAGAAAAACCCAGCAGGCTGATCCCTGCCAGCGTAAGGGCAGCGCTGTAAAAATGCTTTCTCATCAGTGGAAGCCAATTAGCAGCGTAACAGTACCTGAGATACGCCCTCGGGCTGGGCGCAAGCAAGCAAATGTACTCCGAAGCAGGATAATACCTAATGCTTCAGCACACTGCGTCAGCGCCGGGGAGGGTTTGCTGGTGGGCAGCTGCCCTGCGGCCGTTTCACCTGATTTCACGGCCCTTTTTTCCAGCCCGGGGCAGGCAGCAACAGGCTGTTTTCCCGAGAGCTATCCTGCGGGAGCACGAACACGGGTGCTGCCTGGAGCCGGGAGAAGAGCCCGGCTGGATCCCAGCTCCTCGTCCCCTGCCGACAGCGGGAGGAGACGTGTCTGCACCAGGCTGATGATGAACCAGCTCTGCTGCGGGGAGAGGGCAGGGAAACACAGGGATATGCGTCCTTTCTGCCTTCCCCGAATTTCAGCTTCAGGCTTGCAGGGGCTACACCTATTTACATTAGCCACAGGGTTGTCTTTCTTACCACTCGCTTGCATTGACCTCGTAGATAGATCTGTAATGCAGCTAAATTATTTTCTAAATCCTCAAAAAGAGGGAAACGGATTTGAAGGGAAACAAATTTTAAAGGAAACCCCAACTTTTGAGCTGTTTTTCTTCATCACCTGATGTCATGGCATCACGTTTTCTTCTGCAAACATAAAAGACAGGCACTGACTTGAAAAATAAAACTGAATAAAAGCTGTGAAGCACATATCACATCCTAGAGCTGCAGCTTTAAGGCAGGTACCATATGTTGCAAGAGCCGCTAATTAAATCATGCGAATTAGCCACGCAGCACATCTGAGGTTCAGCAGCTCCAGGGTTCAGAGACGGTTTGCATCTCAGGATTTTGGGTTGGCCCAGGCTGAGTGTTTGCAAGGCTCTGACCCAAAGCCGAGTTCAGCTTTCAGGCACCACTAGGCATGAACCCGTTGACTGTATGCTTTTCATTTCAGCCTGTCCCTGAATATAATTAAACATCACCTGCAACTTTACCTGCTTGGCTTTTTTCTTTGCAGCATGCTGTTGAAGCCAGCAGCTCTGCTCACCCATCAGACTCGGGCTGAGCTTGTCACAGCTCTTCCCCCTTGGGTTCTCATGTTGTTTTACCTGGATGTGACAAGGAAACCGGTGACGCCATCACTTAGCACTCTGTAGTCAAGTCTTGCTCTAAATTAGTCACTTGAAAGCAACAGCCCAGTCAGCCAAGCAGTCAGCTGGCAAGAAACTCTGGGAGAAAAATTTTCCATGTGCTATTTTTAATATGAAAAGGGTCTGAAAGCAAAGACTGGGATGGGCTTTTGTAGCAAAGAGGGAGGTACAGATGCCAACTGTCCCTATTTAGGAAGGATATTTTCTAATTTTTTTTAAAGCAAAATATCTCTTATTTTTCCATTCTGTCCTCCTTTGAAAGCTCTCACGGTCCAAAATATGTCAATGGACTTTAAAGGTGTGTCTCTATTTCTCTCTCCTAAATGTGCCTATTTATAGCTTCACAAATGCCACTAGCAAGTCTGGAAGAGGGCACAAATAAGGGTTTTACTTTCTAACAAAGGAATTACAGAAAAAAATAGAGACATCACAGGGTGGGTTTTAGGTGGGTCTCACCATGATGCTGCACAAAACACCCAGAAACCCCAGGGTCAAACATCTTAAATCAATTGTCTATTAAACAAACTAAAGCCAAGTGACTCAGACAGGCACAAAAGTCCCAACAAATGCAAGAAACCTGAAAGAGTGTCAAGGCCAGAGAGCCCCCACGGCTCCCATGTGAGTTCAGCCAACGTTCTCTACGCAGACGTTGGTGCAAATTTCCCATGAAGGCTCACACGTAAAGAGAAACCACTTAAACGTCTCTTATTGGTACTGTTTCCCTGCGCCTGCTCTGGGCTTTCTGTCACTCCGACCCCAAAGCATGGAAGAATCTTTCCACCTCCTCCTACCAAGCAGGGAAATGTCTCTTTTACCAGCTAAAAAGCATCATTTCCAGTTTGTTGTAAATGCCGTTTTGGGTGTCCACCCGCTGAAATGTGAAATTTGAGCTGTTTTGACTGGACACTGAGGTCCCCCAGGGCTGTCTTGTATCCTGATGGAGTGCAATCATTGAGGGGAAAAAAACATTCCTGATGCAAACACTCTTGATTGTGAATGTGAAATTCTTCCTCCGTGGAAATCCCATGGCTGCTGGAAATGTGCAGCTCCCACAGCCTTCGCTGCCAATAAACTCCTTTTAAGGAACGATAGCCGAAAACAAAAGCAAAGCTGTAAGCATATTTATCTCAAACGTCAAACGAGCAGTCATGTATCACTTTAGTCAGATTTGCCCAGTGTCGCTTAACAGTCAGTCTGAGACAAATCTGGGAGTAGTGGGAGGAACAAGAATTCAGCTCTGTTAGTTGGTTGTATGCAAAAATATGTTAGAGATTGTAGTTCTGATGATCCATAAGGAAAGAGGGAAACAGAAGGGGAAGGGGAAGGGAAGGAAAAGGAAGGGAAAAGGGGAAAGGGGAAGGAAAAGGAAAAGGAAAAGGAACAGGAAAAGGAACAGGAAAAGGAACAGGAAAAGGAACAGGAAAAGGAGGAGGGTTTTTGTAATCCTTTGTAGGAACTCTGGCAGCAGCAATGACTGTTCTGGGGTCCCTGCTCTGTTGCCATCAGCTTCTCAGTCAGCTCAAAGGATGAAAGATCATTTCAGAGGGGGAGACTAAGGAGCCAAACTCACACCATCACAACCTGGAAATGACCAGTAAGACAAGACAGCCTGCAGTCAGTCAGCACCCACGATCCTGACCGATGATATGGCGTAGCACCCCAACTGCTCGTCACTAGGAAATGCTCAGTTCCTAGTTGCTTGCGTGCAGGCTGATAGAAATCGATTCCTCTTTTTAAACAGTAGCATAAAGAAAATAAAAATAAAAAACTTGTGCCTATCTAGGAGACAAGCCATATAAACCTCCTTTGGCACCATATAAGCCCATGGGATAGCAAAGTCTGTGAATCATAAGCAGTAATTTTAAGTAACTGTGTCATGGGATAGACCGAAAAACAAGGCAGCTCTATTGATTTCAACAGATATTTCTAACCCAAATTACAGAGGTAGTAAAAGTCCACTGGGACTGTAGCCCAATATTGCTTTTAATGGCACTCCATCATTCTGGGAAACTTGCATGTGCAATGGGGGATTTCTCACTGCAATTCGACGTTATGGAAAGCTGCTGCACAGTAGTGCTGTGATAAACCTCATGAATCATTAGCTGATTTATTTGTTGCTGTTTCTTGCTTTTCGTGACAACAGGTCACAACACGGTGCTGTTTTGAAGTTGCAAGATTCTCATAAATCATGCAAATATTTCTTTTGCTTCTTCTCTCTCTTTCTCTCTGTCCTTTTTTTCTGCATTCCTCTACAATAAACACGGCCAAATGTATTTTTTTTTCCTTAATCTACAGGGGAAAATGACCAACTTTGCTTGCAAGCTGAGATCTCTCGCCAATTTTAAGCTGGAATGGATTTCCATCATTTTCTTAACCCCCAAACAAGAACTCTTTCCTTTTCTCTGTGACTTTCTAAAAATAATAATAAAACCTCAGAATTTCAGCAGGCATTTTTAAAGTTTATATAATAAAATTTAAAAATCAGTACTTGTTAAAAAGAATTACTGTTTTCAGTGGCAAAAAGCAGACAGATTATAAAGTTAATACTATGCAAGACACTGACAAAGAACCATCCCAGAGCTTCACAGGTCTAAAATGCAGTATTTCTTGCTGCTGCTGTCCTAGGGCACACTTTACCAAAAGCTGCAGTTTGAGTAAAATATTTCTAGACGTTATAGCAGTTCTCTTGTGACCTACGGGCTTGTGATCAGTTGGATATTCATTTAGACTGGCGAGTTAACAGTTCACTTGCTATTTCTGAATGCTCAAGCAATGAGTCGCTGCCAAACTCCTTGCAGACTAGTACAGTCCAAGGGGCTCCTGGGTTATCGTTCTGCTGAAGGTGGGAGTCAGGAAAAAAACCCACTTTTTGCCTTTCCCCAGCCTTGAGGCCAGGTAAGGGGAGAGTAGCTGCCCTGGAAAAATGGGGAAAGCCTGAAGTCTGTTGCAATTTTCACAGGTGTCTCATTGCAACTGGTCCATCCTGCTGATGGCAACTGTTTTTTCAGGCTGCTAGGACAGCTTTGGCACCACTGAGGATCCCAGCATGACCTCCTTCTGGCAGTTGCATATTCAGGACTCACTAGGATCTACTTTATCCCTTTGGAGATGTGTAACATTTATAGCAGCAGGCACAGAGAAAGAGAATGGGACGGCCATAAACAGCAACGTTTGCTGTGCAAGGTACAATAAAGCAACGAGCAAACTGCATTTTATAGCACTGTTTGCTGGGAAAACTCCACAAACATAAATTCTCCTGACATTCGTAAGATCCATTTTATGATTCAGCAAGATGACGTGAAAAAAAACTAATAACTCACCCAAAAGCTACAGCAAGTCGGTGGCAGAAATGGAAACAAAATCCCAAGGACCTGATTCCAGGCCCCCCCCCCCCCCCCCCGGCATTTTTTTCATTACAGAAAACATTTGGTTAAGTGTTCTGAATCGCCTGCAAGTTAAAGCCTAGGAAATCTATGGTTTTCATATTTGATGGAGTGAAATGCACTGAGGGATAATCAGAGCTTTATGTAGCAGCCTTAGAGAAAAGCATTTCACAATGCTAAAAAACCTTATTACTTTCATAAGGGGGGGAAACGACTAATGATACACATATGCTGACTCCCTTCCTCCGGCTAAAGCTGTGGATGAAGTGCATGGAGTGTGATTCAGAGGTGCAGATACAGCCAGAGGGGACCTGCAGCACTGTTAATTGCTGTGATACGTATCTAAGCTCAGGCAAACAAATGTAGCCACAAACTTTCAAAACAATCTTCTTTTTTTCTTAAAGACACTGATGCCAAACTACCTGTTGACAGCGTAATCAACTGGCAGAAAAGCTCCCTTTTTGCAGGTGAATGGTCCTTAGTTACGGTTGAAATCAGAGTGAGGAAAACCCAAAATCGGGTGGGAATAAAGGCCACTCTCTGCTGTGGAAAGGAGGAGGTTGCTTTGGGTGGGGAGTACTGTTTTCCTTTGCCTAAAACACCTTGATGCATCCCATACCTCTTAGGAATAAGCAGTAATACCTATAGTAGACTACAGTTAAGTGAATATTAACCTGAGAAAAAGCAAGCTTAAGGTTAAGCCTTTCAAATTGTCTTTCAATGACCAGGGTATGATTTTTATTTATTAATATTAATCTAGCAGGAAAATATCCTTAGAAACAGATAATGGTGTGAAAAGCTTTATGATCCTGTGACTGGGGCAGGCCATAATTCACAAGTTTTCCATGCAGCTTGCACCCAGTGGCAGCAGCACTGTAATATAAAAGCTTTTCAGAGCTCACGCGGATGAATCCTGAGTACATGTCCAGTTCTAACAAATCCATCACTTACAGTAAGAGCTGCGTATTGCGTGCATGTGTGTGATATCGTCCCACCGTGGCCTGCGCTGGGGTAGGTGACGTTCCTGATGACTGATACACACACGTCCATTATGAACATGCTCTGCTACAGCTGAAAAGAGTCATGGTTTCTTTCTACCTTTCATGTTCTCCCAGGTACCCACACGGTTGCACAATCTGGCCAAGAAGGTCAATTATATGGCTCCTGCATCCTGCTACGGGCTTGACCTCAAAGAACCTCTGTCCTCTTTTCACACACATAAGCTAGGAGGGGTGCAGGGGGGAAAGAAGACATTAGAAATAAAAAACCCCACCGTTCCTTGCTGGGATGAATGGAAGATCACAGCATCATTAAAACCCAGCTCTTCAAGGGTGCTATTTTTTTTTTTCCCTTGCTAAATGTTACTATTTATCCAAATGGCATTTCTATTGACCACAATTTCATTTCAACACCATTAGGCAATCAGAGTTTTGGACAGTGGCTGGGTGACCAGAAGCTGTTCCAAACCACTTCTTAGGGGCCATTGGCCACTTCCTTGCACGGTCCATGGGTTTCTGAGATAAGAAACTCTATTCATTACTGTGCAATAGGTAAAGAGAAAGTTCTTTTATTTGTACATCTTAGATAAAGGTGAGCCTGTAATGGCTTGAAAATTTCCTCCCCTTGGGTCTCCCTTTATTAGGTTAACGATTAGATTCATCTCTAAAAAGCCCTTTCACACTATGTCTGCTTCTCCTTCTCAAAAGCCTCTGCCAATGCTTAATGCAGTAAAAGGGAGGAGGGGGGGGGAATTTAATAAAGTTCCTTAAATGTCAGGAAATGAAGCTTTGCCTCCTTAAGTTCCTTTTAAGAATGAATGTTCCACTGTGGCCAGCTGAAAGTGTGCTGAGGTTTTGCATGCGGCTCCTCTGGATATACGGATTTATTGATAACGTGTTCCTTCTCCCAGCCAGTTCCCAGTGAAAGCCCAAAACTGCTGACCTTGCAGTCAGCTCATCTTTTGCTCCCGCTTTGGTATTTTGGGGTGCAACCCGCACTTTGTAAAGTTCACAGCAGTCACGTAACAGAATAATGACTTTGTCAGCCCTGCTTCTCACCACGGCGGTCACCGGTAACGCTAACCAGCTGGGCAGACACGACAGCTCAGATAGAACCCTGGCTCTGGGTCGGTGGCGGTCACCTATGCCCCAGTGTCCCAAATTCCTTCCTCTGAATTTTACCCCAGCTTTGAAAAGTGGGGAGGGAAAGATAAGAAGCAAAGCAAATCCCCTCTAACTGTCTTTAAAAAAGTATAGGCTGAAAAGTTTTCTCTTTGCCTTTTGACTCTTTTCTTCTGCTTTTTTTTGTTAACTGCTGCCATTTGTTCCCCTGTAAAAACAGAGGGTCAAGCCTTTCAAACCTCACAGCCCTCCAGCGGGGATTTCACCATTTGAGTAAAAAGTTGAAGGATTGCTCCCACAGTATTTAGGAAAAGAGAAAATGGGGAAAGATGGTTACTTCTGTCAACACCTAGGAAATAACAGTTATTCAGCGGCGGTTTCAGTTCCTCCTGCTTTCAGAGTACGGCAGAGCTAATCGCTGTGAGATTTCCCTCCTGTAGGTTTTCCTTGGGCTGCAGCAAAGAAGTTAACTCGCTGGTGCATTTCTGCCACATTCATGGGGTTTTTCCCCCACGAAAGGCTTTCATGGGCTAGCCGATAGAAATGCCTTGTTTCTGTGCCACCCTTTCATGGAGTTGTGACAGTGATGGGATGACTGGAAGTGTAAAATTAGGATCAGAGCCCTGAGATCTGGTTACACAGTGAGTGTTGTCTCCTCAGCCTTCCTTATTCACAAGGAAAAAGTCTTGGGAGTTTGTTCCTGACACAGAGAACCAAACACCTGATGGCAGCACATATAAAGAGCTTTAAGTGCATTTGTAACATCTTCACAGTTCAAGTTATTGCAATGACTGTAGGGACTTTTTCTTTTTTATATTTTTTTTTTTATGCTTGGAATTTGATGTTCTGAGTCACCAAATAGCTGCTTCAGTCTTGTGCTGCTGAAAGGCTGGTTTATAATTCTTGTTTTTCTTTTCCTTTTACAATAAAACATGAGATACTGTCTATTTAAGATTCCGTTCAAGGAGAAAAACTCCTCTTGCCTTCAGTGGGTTCTGGATGATGCCATGAGGAAAGAGATAGACAGCCAGGAAAGAATTAGAAAATAATCCAAAACAGCAAAAGTACGGTATCTCAGTCTGAAGTAGGTCAAAATGAATTGTAGGCATCCAGTTCATCCTATTGGTTAATTGCTTGATGTTAAGGTTGCTCTCACTCTGTAATCCAGGCAGTTTTCTAGTTTACACCACTCTTTTAGGCAATATGGCAGATAAACTGCTGGTTTGGGAGCCCATTTACAGTAAATGTTTGCATTTCTAAATAATAAGTCTTTGTAGTATCATTTTGGCTGATGCCCTCATTAATAACCCATTGCACTGTGCATCAGCCATATCAAGAGCATTCCCCTGCGGCGTGCCAGGATCTCCACCAGCACCTGTAGCATTTCTGATACGTAGGGAAGGTCCCATGCACGTCTGTTATCCCCATGCTTCAAACAGCACCTTTAGTGCTTGCACTAATGCATCGTCTAAGAAAGTTTATAAGGCGCTCCTCCTTTGGGAGTCTAGGACAGTTCTTGGGTCAAAGATACAAAGAATAGGGGCAAAACAATCAACTAGAAAGCCTTAGGTTTTGTGGAGGTAAGATTACTCTATAACCCAAACCTGGGAAATCTCTTAACTGAACAGCATGTAGAGACTGGGGAAAATAACTTCTTGTCCTAACGAGGGCGTTACCACATGGCCTTGCAGCAGAGCGTTGGGCTGGAGGTCGCTGTATCCCACCTCTCCTAATGACATCCTTCTAGGAGCAAAACGAGGCCAATTTTATTTGGAACATGTGTCACAAAAGCTGGTATGTGGTGTGGTTTGGGAAGGCAAACCCACCCAGACATTCAGGGTGTCATTAGTGACTTTTATCAAAGCAGCATGGCTAACTACTGTACGCTCATTCTCTCCAACTATTCACAGGGCTGCGGGAGTGGATTGCAGGGTAAAAATGTCTGTCTGTCACCCACAGGTTTATGTTATTAAATGTGCTCCAGCAGCAGCCAGATAGCTTGTGCAGACAATTAAAAGTGAAAATACGGAGTTTCTCTCTTTCTGTCACTGGAAAGAATAGATATTTCTAAATTTTAGAAATTTTTTCTTGATAGTGGCTGGGTTGGAGAGTGTTATTTAGAAAGCTGAAATTGAGGAAAGATTTCAGTAATGTTTCTGGTTTCTCCTAATGTCTCTGAGTGCATAGATCAGTGTACTCCAGGTCAGTGATATATGCTTTCTTTTTCTCCAGTCTTTGGACTCTAATCACTGGGAGCCAAGATAAGAGGTTGGCAGACCAGCTGTCCAGTCGAGCTCATAGCAACAATAAGGTTTTCAGCACTGAACTATTTTTACAGGAGAAAAATGTCTCCTACTGCCAAACATTTTCACTCATTCCTTCTTACATAGCACTCTTTGCAGCAAGCCTCTCCGCATCTAACTTCTCTGCTTTCCTTAAACCTCTAATCCAAAATCTTCAGAGTATCTGGACTGTACCTAAGATTTCCTTGAAATGTAGGGGAGAAAAATGAGGATTTGGGTGAATTCACCAAAGGGTTGCAGATTCGCTGGGCAGACAGGTTAAAAATTACTGTCCTGCAGTGGACCAGCCTAAGCTCAGAGCTCCCTTGAAGATCAAGTTCTCCAAACCTCCCTCAGTTCTGTTATCATGGTCCATTTTGGCTTCAGATCTCCACAGCTTTCTCAAAGTGTGATGTCCACAGAATACCACAACAAGTGGGCAGAGGAGAAGAATGACTTCATGTGCAACATATCTGGTTATCTGGTATGAGCTTTACTTTTTTGAACCCTGCTAGTCTTTACTAAGGCACTGACGTGAAACAACTGACTGCTTAAGGACTTGGTGCTCTGTGATTATATCCATCTAATCCAGCTCCCCATGGGATTCAAATGGGAGCTGAATTGAATCCTTATGCAGCAGACAGGCTTGAAAAGTTCATTCCCATTTTAGAGATTTCTAATCCCAGAGTCCCTAGATGGAAGGTTTTCCATAGGCTTTAGTGGACTTTAAATCAAGCTGAAAATGGGGTATTTTGCTGGAAGCAGTGGGACAAATGTCAGTGCCAGGGGGATTACAGAGCTCAAAAATATTTTGTTCGTGTTATATTTTCGAGTCAAGCAAGGGAGCAGCCCCACAAACCCTCATGCACAAATTCAGTGGTCGCAACTCACTGAGACCGAATTTGCTGTTGAAGAGGCAAAAACTCTGTGGCTGTTGGCAGAGCCGTGTGGGCCAAATCCAGCTCTCTGCCGTCTAGCTGGACTGCTGAGGCCAGGTCAAGCCAGGCTACAAGGAGCTGAGAAAGGCAAAGAAGGGCAGAGCTCACATGAAGCATGGAGGAAACTCCTAGAAAAGCATGTAGCATTGGACTATATTGTCCCTAGAGCATTTTAAGCACTGTGGGACACAACATCTGGCAACCAGCTGTTGCTCCAGAAGAGCACCGGTTACCACTAATTTCTGTGCTGCATATGCTGGCCCCATGCAGGTGCTCCAGGTACATATATGCCATTATAAATGGATATATGGGCAACCCAGTCCCCCAGGGTCAGGCTGGATTGGGATGTCCCAGAAAGAGATCTGTCAAATAAACCTGACTCAGCCCAGAAGGAACGTGGATATGAGGACTAAAACAACAAGATCTGGCCTTCTAAAATGAGCAGAGGGTTTCTAGGAAGGCTCCAAAAACAGCAGCGGTGGCTCTGTGCCAACTTCCATCAGTATCAGTCAATTTGTTTCAAAGTGTCGTTTTGCATCACCAGACACTTAAATAGCTCTGACGTGGTGGGCATCCATCACCATCTCATCCTTCTGGGTTCCCAGAGGGAGGAACCTCTGGTGCTCTGGACCCTGCAAGACCTTTGGGGAGATAAATGAATCCTCCCACGGGTAAAGGCAGGAGACGGATGTACTGAACAGGGTTCAGGGTGTAGCAAGAGCCACAGGTAACACTGTCACTGTGGAAATCGATGGTCCCAGTGAGGCCGCAGCAACCCTTGTGATGTTTTGCCACCTGTGCTGATGGGCAATCACACTCTAGCAAAAGAAGTCCTTGATGTGAGAGTAAATATTTCCTATATCAGAAAACATGCTGCTTTCTATACCTCGAAAAAGAAGATCTAGGGCAGGTTTTATTTTGATTCCTAACGCCTTCCCTAGAAATCCTTCAGAGTGTTTTATTTTTGACGTGCATGGGAAGGCAGTAGACGGAAACACTGTGTTATTACAGCGCACGTGTTTCATGTGGAAGTATCCTATAGTGTCCAAGGCAAATGCCCTTTCTCACCCTGGACCTTAAAACTAGAGCACTGAGTGACCTGGGGGCAGGAAGGGACTCAGCATAATGCAGCACATCTGGATGGTGCCGAGCCCCTCTCTGCCAAGGGGCTGAGCATACACCACCTTCACAATCCCCGTGGCTCTCATAAAATCGCAGCTCTGCACGTATTAATGTCAGGAAAGTCACAATTTGTATATTCCTACTGTTTAGTGATGGCCCTTTTGGGGGATTCCCTCACAGAATTTGAAAAAAAAAACATCATCTGTGCAGTCACTCAATGACATAATTTCTAGAAAATATCTAGGAAGAATAAATGTTCAGAAAACAAAAAAATACAACTGACACGTACAGAGGCCTTGGGAGTTTAAACTGTACATATTTTCTTTATCTATGGTCTAAACAACAACAGCAGCTAATAATTTACTCAAGGTCATCTTGCCAAAACATAAATGCTTTTCAACTTACAAATTTAAGTTGATCAAAATGCTTATTCTCAGACCTTAGTGGACAGCCCAAGAAGCATCAATTTGAATGTGGCCATGGTGGAAATGAAAAAAAAAAAAAGAAAAAGAAAACACAATAAAAATACTCATTTGTCTTAACAATGCAACTGCTCTGAGGTTTATATGTTTGCTCAGACTTGATAGTTAATTGTGTAGATATTCATGACGATGGAAAAACAGCCAGATGATGTCAATTATGCTCAAGTAGATCTGGAAGAACTTGACCGGGGCTGGGTGGAGTTACTTTGGATTTTACATCAGAACTTCCCCTCTGAATGTAAAGCCAGCCCACTTCCTAACAAGCTTGAAGGGCATTTTAGATTTTCCCCTGGTTTTGCCAGGCTGTTAAAAACCTCAGAAAATTTACTTTTAGATGCAAAGAAAAATGCCGGGTTGGCAAATCTCCCATTTGCCTGGAGACTAGTTAGATGAGGGCAAGCACAAGTCAGCTTGTGCAGTCCTTCCTAGAAGCGTGCGCATAGACACACACCCAGAAGCTGGCTGTGTGCGAAGGGAGCTGCCCAGGCTGGTGTCCACACCTGAGCCAGTGTGGGTGAAGCTCATGCTCTGCAAACACGCTCTCAGCACTTGCTGTGGAGCAGACATCCTCTGCTGCAACATTTGCAGGCAGCGGTGGATTGCATCCCCTCCTGCAGCAGAAGGATTTGCTCTCTCTGAGCTCCCAACTCATGGAGAGTCATAAACCTCGTTAGGATGGTGCTTCTTTATCCCGTTAGCGCAACGTCCAGCACAGGCTTGGAACAATGCAACCTGTTTAAAGACAGTTGACTAACGGGATGAGAAACTGAACAAAACTTTCTTTCAGCTTGAAAGGGAAAAAGAAATGTGATTATCTTTTTTTTTTTAGCAATTATTTCTTCTTTCCAAATTCCTGTCTATTTCCTGGTTCCAGCACAGACATGCCATGGGAAAGCCAGTTCTCACAGCGTTTGCACAAACAGGAAGCATGTGAATTTTCAAAAGAGACCCTATTTTTATGAGAGCGCCCGCTGCGTTTTGCTGACTCAAGAGACCTTGGCCCGAATTTAAATAAGCAACTTTGCAGTAACTGAACCAAACCTTTGCATTTCCAGACTGCTTATCTGCTGTTCATTTTCCAAAACAAAGCAAACAGCCTGACTCAAAACGAAACCCTCTGCCCACAGTACTGACTCACTGAGACTGGTACAGAGCAATGCTTTCCCTGTAGAAGAGAAAGGCTCTAGGACTTGGAGCAGATATGAAGAATCTTTTTCTGCTGGCAAATTGCTAGGGAATCCCTATTTCTTTCCACCCCTGGGAAGGGGATCTGGTCAGCCGTCATGTGGAGCTGTCAGAAAGCATCACCTCCCTCCATCCTGACACTACACAGACCCCGGGATGTCAAAAGCTGTCAGTTCTGAAGGGGATGTTTACTTCTGGTGATGGTGAGGTAGAGATTTGTTATCCGCCTGGCATCCTCTTTCAGCAGCACTAGGGCATGCCATTCCCTCCAATCGCTTTTCAGCTTGGCTGGGCTTGCTCAGTCTTTCCGAGGGATGGACTTCGATGCTCTCCCCCCTGGCAGGTGCCATTCGGGCACATGGAAATGACCCTGATCCCACCAAACCCTGTGCAAGCTCCACTCTGTGGTCTGAGGATTGTGATTTTTATTCCCAGATGGAAATTGAGGCTTTCAGGAGGGTTGGAAGGGGCGGGTGCTCTGGAAAACAACTGGCTTTTTGAAGAATAAGGTGAAAGGACCTTTCTGTGGCTTAAATTCTTTACGCTAATTTTAACAACTATTCCAACCCCTTGAAATTGCCACTCTGAAAAAATAAACAGGGCCCATATTCAGCCACTGAACTGGCACACAGGCTTTTCTCGGCCGCGACCGGGAATGCCTAACAGTAGCCAGCCTTATTCCTGCTTGCAAAAGCGAAGGGAGAGGAGGGAGAAGGAGAGAAAGAAAGAAAATGAGGGCTACTCCAGGCTAATTGGCCTGCTGTTGGATTGGGCTGCTGACATTGGGCTGGTTTTAAGTTACATGTAAGCAAGTGAAATGGTATATAAATAATAGCAGGGGGAAAGCTACAGTGGAAAAGCCAGCCAGTGTCTGTCTGATTTGATGTTCTGTTATTCATCAAGTCCTAATGTGGTTTGTGTCATTCGAGGCGCACTCGCCAGGAGCCAGCCAGTTGCCCTTGGAGAGCACCCACCAGCCCGCCAACAGAACGCTCTGGGGATGGATCTGCCACCCCAAGTGGCATCGCTGAGTCAGGAAAATCCCCAGACAACGTGGTTCCTTGATTTACAAGCCCACAGGGAAACTGCTGTCTGATGAGCTCCAGCTCCCACCCTGGGAGAGACCATCATCAGCATCATTGATCCCCAGGACCAGGTCAAGATGGCCAATGGATACAGTTAGGGATTTGTGTTGGGCACAAATCCTGCTTTGCCTCAGGATCAACTTTCAGAAAGGCTGCAACATAAGTGAGCATATCTACAGACCTAGTGACGCAGCAAAAAAGTATTCATGTCCTTTTGCTTTTCCCAGAGACACTCAAGAGCAGAGCAGCCTTTTAAGTCTGAACCACAAGCCCTGATCAATCTGCTGCAGGTACTCCTGTAGCTCAGCCACTGACATCTCAACCTTCTGACTGAAGGATTTATTTAGTTCCTCAGATTAGCTTCCTTTGATAAACAGTTCTTTCCTATATTTTTAGTCCATGTCTTTTTTTTTTCTTTCCATCAATGATTCAGCTTTTTTCTTTTTTTTTTTTAATAGTTTCAATTTTCCAAGTACAGCCAGCCTGCAGTATGTAATAGGATATTAAATCCTCTATCGCCCCTCCTACATACACAAGTATACACCCTGGAGCTGTGAGTACCCTACATCCTATATTTTGTAGACAGCCACAATTCTGTCTCCTGTTTTCTCCTTAGCTTCATTTGTTGGTTTTTTTCTCTCTATTACACTTCCTCTCCATTCGTCCATCATTTCCTGACTGTATTCTCTCTGCCATCCTTCTCACTATCTCTGCTGGCAGGAGATTTCTCCCCATCTCTGACAAGTCACACTTTCAAACCCATTAGATAATCGGAGTCTTTGTTTGATTACACAGAAGACAAGCTGAAACCCCTTTATTTATTAGCCTTTATTTTATATTTGTAACTGGGATCCATGAAAGAATTCATTTTCCTGGTTATCTCCAACACTACATCAATTCCTCTTTCATTATGGGCTTTCTGAGACAGCAAGGGACTCAGGAGAGCAACTTTGTTACTTTTCTGGCAAATCAGAAGCCAAAATATGAACCCAGCAAAGGATTTGAAGGGATAACACTCCAAAACCAGGACAATCCTGAGAGCGCGGCACAGGACAAGTCACGAGGAATGGTCCCTATGGATCAAAACCCTGTGGCTGTACAGCCTCGCCATCTTCAGGGTCTGTGAGTGTATAATTAAAGGGGACCTTCAAGGCACAAAGGAATAAGGTGTAAAGGAATCCCGAGTTCTTTCTGTGCTAAAAATCATGTCCCAGCCCAGCCAGCCCGGCTGCACAGTGGCTGCAGAGCAATGCCTGTGCACCAGGCAGAGATTGCTTCTCTGAGAAGTCATAGGTTTTCCACATACATTTTTTTCCCCAGCTACCTGGTCCTCTGCATGCAACACAGGGTAAATTTTGTTTGTTTTCTGACCTGAGTGCTGGGAAAACTTTAAGCAGCACTCTGGGCAAAACTCTAAAAGGCAACTCAAAGGAAAAATCCTCACCACACAGGATGACTGTAAACACAAGTTTGTTTTAAGGTTTTACTACTAGGGAGCGTGCTTTTATGTTAGAAACTCTGCAATCGTTACCCAATGGGCACAGCAGAATGAGGAGACAAAAAAGAATCCTTACAGGAATGTTGAGCCAATAGTTATTTGTCATAAATAAAATTCGAGCCTGGCTGGTCCGGAGCCAAACATTGCAAGTTCGTCGTGGCAGACATGGTGTTACATCGCAAACACAATTATGTCATGTTGTAACGCGAAGCTGCCAGCTAGGAAGTCTGAAACAGCATCTTGGAGGCATGGGATGCAAGGACAACCAGTCCCTTCACCACTGGTGACCCAGAACATCCCAAGTGCTGACAGGTGCCTCAGATAATTGGTGGAAAGTAGAGGAAAGGGAATAGCAGGTGGTCGCCCGTATAGAATCACAGAACGGTTTGGGTTGGAAGGGGCCTTAAAGATCATCTAGTTCCAACCCCCCTGCCATGGTCAGGGACACCCTCCACTAGAGCAGGTTGGTCAAAGCCTCATCCAGCCTGGCCTTGGAGACAGCCAGGGAACGCCGTAGGAGCACGGCTCCCAGGTTGGTTACACTGCAAAAGCCAGTCTGGAAGAGCTTTGAGCTCCTGATGTCCATCACACAAAAAAGACACGGATTTGAGATACCCAGGTGGAGAAACCACTGAGGTTCAACAGGGAAGAAGGAAGCAAATGCTGTCCTATGATGGGTAAATCATCCATGTTTGGTCTTTTTTTTTTTTTTTGTCCATTTCATTCAATGCTGCTGTATGTTGGCTCATGGAGACCTGCAGCATTCTTGGTGCTGGACGATGCCTCGTGTCTTGACCCTGAGTCCATTAAAACAACTGAGGATAACCTCAGCCTGACTTTAAACTTCTTTTAACGTAAGTTCTTATTGGAAACAATAATGATTCAGAAAGCCTAGTGGATCAGCCCAGAAAAGGAGATAGATCAGTACTGGAAAGGGTCTACAGAGCAAGCTGGAGTGCAGTGAAAAAAGCACAAATGACCACATAGGTCAGTATTTACACATGCAATCACATGTCTGTGTGTGAGCAGGCATGTGCTGAGAGCCCACACCAGCATGCCTAAAATTCACATCTAAAGTCCAGGCTACAAAAAGAGAGAAAGAAGGAGAAAATAATGAAAAGAAATATTTGGGCAACTGGAAGGAATTATTCTTTCTCCCATACCCTGGACTCAATTCATAAATCATCCATAATTTTTTAGATGTCTAGAACGTTACCATTTGATGAAATAAAGTATTGAACCTATGTGACATCATCTTTTATCTTAAAAGTACTACAGACTTGGTCATGTTCCTGAGCCACATTTGTTCTGCAGACATTTAGAACAAACCTGACGTTTTATAGCCTTCCTTCTGCTTGTGCATGTGTTGGAGACAGTTGTTTGGATTAACACGATCAAAAAATTTAACACAGCCTTTCAAGATCCCATTTTCATCTGGATTTGCACAACACATAAGAGAGCATTATGCCAAAAATATGTTTTTTGAAAACACATACACTTTGTTGTGACTGTTTGTAACTGGTAAAATCCTAGGATGCCCTGATTACCATGACCCGTGCGCTTTCATACAAGCCTAGGATATAGAAGTACTGTATACAAATGAAAACCGTTAGCTTTCATACCACATGTGTTGTACTTATGCCAGTGGGAAATGACAGAGAATGTACAAGGTCATGGTTTACTAAAAATATAAAAGTTTAACATGTGGTGTTAATAGAACACACAACAGGGGTCACTGGTACAATGGAAAATAATTCATTTCCAATGTCAGGCCAAGTAATTCACTAGGAAAGAACATTTGAAAATGTGTTACTTATATCTTTCTCTTTCTGTTCTTTATGATGAGTTTTAGAAAAAAAAAAAAAGGTAAAATTACTACTAATAAATATGCTTAAATAACGGGCATGATTCCGATTTCAACCGTGTCAGTATAAACCAGGCACATAAACCCTGGTGGAGCTGGCAGAATTACACCAGTGTGTGCGGCATCAGCACTGCACCCCCTCCTTCCTCCCAAATATTTAACCAGCATAAAGCACTGAATCCTCACCAGGACACGTTTAAACCTTGATCACTCTCTCTCCAGCTCTTGAGATGCCTCAGCCCAAAACCAAGTGCCACAAAAGGCCCTGTCCAACCACTGCCCAGTCCAGGAGAGCACATCAGCCCAGCAGGCATCTGTGCTTCCAGCAATACATACCACAAATGCAGGGATCTGTCTACATACTGGCACCAAGATCCCACTAGAAATCCCAGAGCTGGAGTCACCCTCCGCATCTCAGTTCATCTGATGGTGCTTCCCAGCACAATGTACCAGGCTGAGCCTCGTACAAGCCATAGCTACAGGGTGAGGTTGCCGCATCACCTCCTTTTGCCCATGACATCCAGCCAGAAAGTACTCAAACACCCCTCTCCCAATGAGTGCCACCCACCCTCCCCACATCTCCTGGGGCCACCACAACCACCAGAATGCATATGTGCCACTCTGGGTATCCCTCTGACCTGGGCTGCAGGATTCCCGGCACTTCAGCATGAATCCTGGAGGCTCAGGCATCCCTAATTATCTGGGATAATTATCTAAAATAATTAGAAACAGATGTTGCAGAGTTGTTGTGAGTGATAGATAAGTCTCTGAAGCGATGCTATGCTGGGCACTACAGCTGATGCTGCTGCCAAGGTGCGGGCTCTAAGGAACGCGCCCCATGTGAATCTGGAGCTGAACAGCTATTGCAATAATGCTGGGAGAGCTGATGCAGCACTGTGACTGGCCAGAAACATCCCAAATAAACCTGCTGCACGGCACCCGCTCCAGCTCTGCCTTTACCTGCCCCTTCCAACACTCAGCACGCTGCTCCGTCAGCAGCTTTTGCCTAAGGAGAGCAGCAGGTGAAACTGTTTTTCTTTCCTTCGCTCCTTTGCCGAAAGTGTTTTCGTTTCTGGGTTGGCTCAGTCCATTTATGTAACATGCATCTCCCCCTCTGAATAGTCAAGCTGATTGAAAACATGTTTTAACTGGCTGTCCTTCCCCTCCTGTCTCCTGGTGCTTGTGTGCTGTCTCCGGTGCGCGCTCCGCAGAGCCGCCTGGCACCAGCACCGGGCAGCGGTGGTTTATGCTTTTCAAGCAGGAATGGCCATGGTCAAGCTAGAAAAGCTGTTGGAAACCATCTATCAGCTGGACTGTGATATCTGTGGTGCTTCCTCAATGCCTGCTTTTGTAGGACCCTGCTCAAGCTGCCGCCAAGTTTTTGTAGGTCAAATCTTGAAACCGTTTGCCTTCCCCTGGGAGTCCCGGGAAGAAGTGCGAGCAGGGCTGCAGGCTGATTTGTGCCCATAGACATCACCCACGGTGTCACTGAAGTTTATGGGATTCTTCCAGTCTGACTCAGTCAAAGGATCATTAAAATAATACAGTGAGAAACATAGTATAAAACCCACAACGGAGCAATTAAACTGAGCAGACAGATGGAAAGGCAGATCAGAAGGAAATGTATGCTGGGCATTAAAAAATACAACATGGGGGCTGTGCATGTCATTTCCTAAAAACAATTGTAAGAGTTTGTCACCTCCAAGCTGGAAAAGGCTTCATTATAAATGGTTGTTATCTCCTGCAGCCCTTTGTATGCTCTAAAGCCAGTTTTGCTGATGGCATCGAACAGTGATACTCATTTTCCCGTCCTTTGAGTGGCAAATGTCAGTGTGAAATTAGTCTTTCATGTGCAAACGTGCGTTCAACCCTAGTTGCTATGATTAACAACCTGATATAAAAAAATATTACAGGACATAGTACACTCATAATAAATTCCTAAGAGATGATATTAGCTGGCTGTTGGAAAGCCAGCCGTGTTACGACACATTAAGCTCACCATAAAGGATGCTATTTAGTGAGATTCCATTGAAATGCTATGGATGATAGGACGTATCATGCATCCTTTAAAAGACTGAATTCTCCAGTTCTCTGATATTGTCAGCAAGAATTTTAAATTATTTTTATAATTTACACTGTATGTGACACATAGCAGCGTTTCGATGGGGTTAGGGATTGCTGAGAAGGCTGCTGAAGTTAGAGGAGTCATTCCAGTGGTCCCAGTGAAATGTCAGTGCACCTGTAGAAACACTGAGGAAAAATAGAAGTAAATAATCGTCAGAATCAGACCAGTAAATTAGCTCAGAATATCATTTTACAAGCTTCTTTCCTAGTCTTGATCTGTCCCAAGTTACGTTAAACCATGTTCTCGGCACCATGCACAGCCGTGCCTCAGTGCCCTGCGGGTTAATACAGCTCAGCTGATGGCTGGTAACCTGCTAACCCCCTCGGGAACTGTCTGCAATCTGATAAACCCACCCAAATATCACACCAAACAAATTCAAAAAGGAGGGGCTACCTTCTCTCGTGGTTCCACATGCATTTACAGTGGTTTCTCACCTCCTAAGGAAAATAAGATCTTTCTCATTTTTCTTAGGAGCAAAGGCATATTTGTTGCTGATGCATTGGATTACAAACCCAATAAATCAGTTTATTTTAAAATAAAGCACTAAAGCAACTGCGAATATGCTCATGTGTATGCTCAGAGAGACAGATACCCTGGCAACTATCATGGGGACATTTTTAGAAACTGTCTTAATTATCTGGCCCAGTGTTTTGTTATGACATGTAGCAAAGAGCAGGGAGAGATGCGGTTTCTTTGTCCTCTGCCAAACCCTCTGATTTTCACTGTTTGCTTTGTTAATTTAAAAAAGTAGTAACAATTTCAAGAAGTTACCCATATGATCAAATACAACCGATAGTCGTATCCTCCGCTGGCACAGGCTCTTGATAGGGAACCAGATGTGTGTGGGGCTGCGGGGAAGGAGAGGAGGGAAGGAGCAGAGGAGAGGATGCACAAGGCACTGAAAGAGCTTCCTCATGCAATTCTCCCTCTCCGCTGCACTATTACTTTTATGTCACCAATCACAGTGCAATAAATAATTTCATATAAATGCCAGCCTAATAATTTGGGCTCTGTACATTCCACACCATATGTGTCAGGATGTCCCTATAGACGGGGGAATATGAGGAACGTGAAACATGTCCAGAAAGGCCAAAAGCTAACCAGTCAAGTGACTATTAGTACTTTCAGAAAGTTTTCCTGTTCCTAAAGTAGTTTCTATACAAGCTGCAGGCAGATATATTTCAGTGTAAACCACTTCTTACATCCATCATAGGGGAAAAAAAAAGCAAAAAAAAAGACTAATATAAAGCCTCAATACAAGAAAGCACACCTAAAGATATTATGTTACTATAAAAAGCTGTTTTCTCCCCAGATCATCCCGAGACAAGCAGTTAAAGTGGCAGAGCTGTAGGGGGGGCAATGCCAGTGTGAGAGCAGGGCTGCCCACATCCTTACTCCTACATCGTTTTTCAGAGACACCCTCTCCCAAGCACACGTGGCTCAGCTGTCACTCCTTCCCCCCTCCACGGTCTTCAGAGAAACTGAATTAAAGTATCCCACAGCTGCTCACGACACTAAAAGTGAACGTGATTAACAAGCTCCTGACCTCTGCCATCAGCGAGTGACTCCTTTTCCTGCTCCTCACAGGAAAACCTCCGCTGGGCAAAGCTCCCTTTGCAGAGCTGGCACCAGTCCCACCCGCACCAACGCAAGAAATGTTGATGTTTCTCAGAGCAAGGCGGTTGGGTTCTTCATGGGGCAAGGATTTGCCTGTGCATGTGCAGGGCTGGGATGCAGGGTCAATGGGAAACTTTTAACCGATGCTAATCGGAGCCATGAAAGGCCCAGGAAGACCCTGTATCCCGGGAGGGTCACAGGCTGTGCCTGCGTGAGTCAGCACTGCAGCCCATGGGTAGAGTGTTTAGGGGGAACCCAGGTGGCACTGAGGACTTGGCACCCAGTGATGACATAATGCCTCTTTCTCCCTGGAAAACCCTTAAAATGCCATGGGTCAAACTGAGATACACAACATGACCCCATTTAATTGGCTAAAAAGAGTTTGTCTGCTTCTTACCGGGCTAGTACAGGATTTATTTGTGTCTAATGTTCCCTAAAAATCTGTGTTTAGGTAGGATAAATCTGCAGAAGAAAAGATTGGTGTGAACTCAGCTATACCCCTCAGAAATAAATCACATTCAGGCCTGAATAAGGCGGCAAATTGGTAAAGTCAATGACAGAAAATTAACAAATTGCATCTGACCAGGAAGAAACAGCCTGCAAAATACAGCTCCAACCAAGCAGCTTATTGCAGCTGGGGAAGGCGATGGTACAGGTTCAACAGCAGGTTACTTTCCCACACACCATGTTCTCTGTTTGCGCAGACGGATCCATTCGTCTGCATCTATATTTAACTAGTCCAGAAACAAAGTGAGATAACCAGGTTAAGGTTAGTGTTCGGGGTACATGCGTGCCTGTGTCAAACAGGGTACTCTGATTACATAATTAAATGCTTTCCTGTTGGAGTAATTAGGAAAGACATGCTGAGACTTATAGACGTCTAATCATTGCAGACATTCTCAGCTCCCTATCTGAGGGACTGAGCCTGCAGTTTCTGCCAGATTCTCATTTCCACCACATTTTTACAGTTGTAAAATTAGATTAAAGAATGAGACGAACGCGAAGGCTTCTCGCGAGCGAGAGCAAGCTGGCTGCTGGCAATTTTGTTTCCAGCTTACTTACATGGACTTCTATGTGTTTATGTGTTGCTCTGCTTTAAACAAACTCCCTCTTTGTCTTTTCCCTGACAAGAGCTGTCTAGATGGAAACAGAGATCCAGCCAGCCCTGCTCTCACTGGGTGCTGTTATACCTCTCTGGGAAAAGATGAAGCAACACGGACCCTTTTTATCCCATTAGTACATGTGAAAAAGATGAAAACTGGCCTTGACATAAATTAAGTCGGGTAAACCAGAAAGCTGGCTGGCCGTAGCCTACGTGGCAACGGCGCAAAAGCCTCGGAAGATGTGAAGATTTAGGGCTCTGACTCACAGACGGAGCAGATTAAACTCAGGCTTCCCACAGCTTCCTGCCCTGCCCCTTCTTTAAGTCTCCCTTCTCCACAGCACAGACACTTCAGCTGCTGCGGCACAAATCCCTGCCGGGCACTGGGAGGAAACCCCAGAGGGTTAGCAAAGACATTTGTTTGGCACCTGACCCTCAGTGGTTCCTGTTTCTTGCCTCATTTTTGCAGGCAGGGAAACTGAGGTAGAGAGAAGCTTTGCCCAGAAGTGTTAGGACAGTGTGCTCAAAGCTGTATTTCTAAATCAGCATATAGACATCAACCAAGGACCCGTGTAGAAATACAGGTGACTCATGGAAGTATCTCAGTATGGAGATAGAAATCAGGCTTTAGAAGTCAGTTTCTTCAACCCCTTCCTCCCATGACTTACCTCTCATGCATGTGGACATCAGATGACACGTGAGGGCCAATGTGGATAAATCTTTACTAGCAAGATAGGAAGAGTGTTTTCTCTCCATTTTCTTAGCCCAGCTGAACACAAGCTAATTAGAAGTCCAAGTTCAACCTCGCTCCCATCATCAGCAATCAGGTATAAGCCCAAGCTCCAGGAGAATGATTAGCAGCCACATCTAGATCTAGTTATCACAGCTAAAGATCTCAGCGACTGTGAATCTCAGCCCCAGTTCACAGCCAAGAGCATCAACATAAGTTAAAATTGATGGTGGTCAGCATGAACATGGGGCCACGCTTCCGATGGGAGCCATGGGTTGGCAGGAGCTGGTGTAAACTCAACCCATGCATGGGACATGCGGTCAAGAGGATGCTCCCTTTGCAGGTTGCTTTCAGAAATCCATGGTGCAGCGTTGTTTCTTTCTGGGGGTTTTCCCACTTATCAGCATTTAGCATCTGCCCAGCCATTGAAATGTGATTTGATTTCCCATCTATGTGATCTGAACATTAGTATTCTGCTTCAGTGCTGAAAAGTTCAGAGTAAGCCAAGAGGTTCCTGGAACCCAACAGTTAATGAAGAAAAGTTGTCTTGGCAAAAGAAACGGTCTCATAGGCTGGTTTGAATATATTAAAGGTGAAATGTTTTGCAATGGGGAGGATGCTCTTTCCAGCCCAAGCTTTTAAGGTTGAGTTTCCTGATTTGCATTCTTTTGAAAGCATAGATAAAAGCTTGGAGTCATTTCTGCTTCCTTTGCTATTTTGAAAAGTCCAGGATCTAGTGTGTAGATGCTGAGGGATGTACTTGGCACACAGAAAAAAAATTGAGGGGGGAGGGAAAAAAAGAAGAGAGGAAGAAAAGAGTTTGAGCATGTCATAACAGGAGATATTGTTCCTCTGATCTGAAGGCTAGTGACTTGCCACCAAGGTGAACATCCCTCCTGTCCTGAACCTCTATAACGACATCAGCTGCAATGTTTCACCAGGGAAACATGAAATAACTACTCTGTTCAGACCAACTGATATCGGTGGAAGAAGGCACCCCGGTGAGCTCGTTCCCATCTTGAATATCTCTTGGCTGCCCCCCTTGCTGCATTTCATCCTTTCACGTGGGGGTAGTGCAGAGGAGAGCAGCCTGGCCATGCCTTCACAAGCAGGGCATCTCATTGGCGTCAGGAGACTGCTCCGGGAGTTTATTTATTAGTATGGCAGTCACTGCCAGAGGAAAAGCATCTCTTTAAATCATTGCCGTTTACCTTGCAGCGTGAGAGTCCCTCCTGCCCGTTTTCACACATTCATGGTGGAATACGATAAGTCATAATCATGCTTTCAAGCCTGCCTGTTTGGCTCCCTGCTCTTGGAGCAGCCGCTACTCTGCCGCCTGCCTTTGAAGTGTATCTAAGCTCCTAGTAGCTATAAGATGACACTTAAGTTACACCTCTCCTGCATTCTTATCTCTGTCAGCGGTCTTTGAATCACTAACACATTGGCAGCCCGATGGCCCTTCTGGTGAGGGGGATGTCCCCTGTGTGACCTTTGGGTTTCTGAAGGAGATACCTGAAACCCCAAATGGAAGGGATCAGAGGAAGGGGGAATCCCACCTCTTCTTCATCAGCTGCCAAAGACCCGTCTCCCCTTCCACAGGAAACAGCATCTGTCTTATCTCTTTATTTGTCTCCCTTTTTTAGACTTTTCTTTTAGACATAGGACCTTTTGAAATCGCTTCTTGTTTTTCCTTCTTTCCCAATGCATCTTTGAACCCACTCTCTCCTCGAAGTAAACATCATTACAGAAGGGAGGGCTGCTAGAGGGAAGGAGGTTGTGTGGCTGCTAGTCATGCAGAATAAAGATGAAGCCCCAGAAAATGCCTGAGTTTTGGTCAGCTGCAAGAATACCACTAAAAAGGAGCAGCATGCTAATACTTTTATACAAGTAAAATAGCATTTTAAAAAATCTCCCCTCTACTTTGGATAATGTTGACCATCAAAGGGCATCTGCCTCTCCCCGTCTAAGCCTTGACTTGCACGTATTTCTCACCCCTATAATGTTATACTGATAATAATTCTGGGCTTTATGAGTGCGTAAGTTAGTTACTTTACAGTGTTCTCCAGTATGAATGGAGCAATCCCAGAAACAGCACCAAGCCTGATACCTGCCAACAGAAAAGTCCACTGCAGCTACTCGTGGACGGAAATGGAAATGTTGGTACCTGCAGTGTTTTATTCCTCACATTCCAAACTTGGGTTTTCTGAGTACCAATGGCAGAATGTCCCATGAGCAGTGAGTGGCATCATGGGGCTCATGTATGTGCCAGATGTTCTTGGGCAGCACCATGTAAACCCACCACTCAGTACTGTCCCTAGCTTTCTTACCTGGGCAGAAAAACAGAGAAGCCCTCATTTCTCACTGCTGAAAATCTGCTGCCAGCATCATTCCCTCTTCTCTACTCCCTGTTTCTCCCTCCTGTGCTACAAATCCGCAGCCCCATTTGTATTTGTGCTTTTCAGCCATGTAACGAAGACCAGAAGGGCTGCTGTGATGGACAGAACTAGTTCAGCTCTTGCTGGATTTTGATGAAAGGCAATTTGATTTCCACAGCCAAGTTATTTAATGAGCCTCTAAAATTACAGCCACAAATTATGCACATACAAAACTATGCATTTGTGCACTGAAGAGGCAAGATTTCCAAAACAGGAAGCCATTGGTCTGCATTAAAAGAAAAACCCTGCCTGCATAGCTGGTTCCCCATATCAATGCTTATAATTATTCAGTCTGCGCTGCTAATGCAGTGGATTGAATGCACAATGGCTCTATAGGTACCTACCTAGCCATTTTCACATTATAGATGTCTCCTGCTGTGTTTATACACCCATTTGCTGCAACTGTGCACTCAAATTTATGTCTGGAGCAAGGAAGGACACAGCCCTCATTATGCAAAAGCATGTGCACTCTTTGCTGATGATGAGTAGGGGGGTTGCGTTACCTTAATCCAACTCCTTCCACCCTCAGGGATTCCACACCTGCTTAACCGGCTCTTTCCAAGACGTCTGTGATGTCCATAGGTCTGCAAACAGCCCCAGCTGTCTTTGCACCCCATGTACTTGTATGGGAAGAAAATGCATGCACCAGCCATGCAGTTATTCACTCATTCCTTTACTTGCTTACCAGGCAGCTGACCACAATGCGCTGCCTGCTCTGCCAGCCAGAATCCCCCAAGTCCCGGTATTGAGACCGGTCATGATTTGTCGAGGTGAGATGACAGAGAGTTCCATTGCAATATGCAGGTCAAGTTGCACAAAAAGTGGAAGAGGAGAGGTGCACGTCACCCAGATGGAACTCCTTCCAATCAATAAAGCTCGCTCTTCCTCAGCAGTTAACACAAGTCTGTCATCAAGGAGGGGTTTAATTGCTTCTTGTCTTATCTCTTCATCTACGTGCTTTCTTTTTATTCAGCTCCAGAGGTCTGATTGGCGCTTAATTATAACATATCCTTTTTCTCCTCTCTGTTTAAGTGGTTTACGGTCTTATTCCTTTTTTTTTTTTCTCTTTTTTTTTGTTTTCTGAGCTTATCACAGAAGCCCACTGAACACTGACCTCTTATTTTAAAGCTACTGGCAACCTCACATCAGATCATTTTCCGTCATATCTTGTGACCAACCCTTGCTTCATCCTTCAAAGCTCTGAACAGAGCCCATGACAGCAGCAAGATTTCACCAAACCAAAGGCAAGACTCTTGCATGTTTTTTCAAATCTCATCTAGTCCTCCCTGCTCCATTAAACCTAGTCTCAAAGTAATACATGTTGGAATAGCTGTCAGAAAGGGCTGTTTTTTTCTAATTCCACAAAGCTCAAAAAGCTCTCCAGGTATAGTGGGAAAACTAATCAGTTTTCTGTTCTCAAAGTGAATTTTACAGCAGAGGAAGGAGGTGCTCAACTGGCAGACCTACAGATGACAGCTGTCTTCTCCAGAGACCATAGGAAGTATGACGAACACTGCAGAGCAGCATATATCACCCTTACACAGTGCTGTCTCAAGCGCACTTGCTCCAGTTCAGTTTCCAAAGAGTCCAGAGCTCTGAGTCGCGAGTTTCTTTTTTACCTCCTGCGAAACCCTCTGCAGCTCTGTGGGCACCGTGGGCAGCTCTAAGATGACTGATCTTTTTTGTCTTATTTTGTTTCCTGGTTTCCTCTTTCTTGAAGCAAGGTCATTTTGGCCAATTCCTCTTAAAATGAGCCCAGTCTCAACCTTTGCTTTTAAGAACTTGCACAGCTGCCATCAGTGTGCGAAAGCCAGCAGCATTAAAGCAATCTCAAATGCACAGTCAGCTGTGGCATGAATTTATTTTTATTTTCTTTTGAGACAAAATGCATGTCTTTGTTTTTCATCACGAATTCCCTAATCCAACCTAAGCTGCTATTTAAGCACAGGTTTTTTAATCTTGAATAGGTTCTTTGTACAACCTGACCATTTACCTAGCTGTTATAGAATCAAAATTCCCCAGAACATAGAGACAACTCCCCAGACTGGAGCTCCTTTGAGAGCAAAAGGGCTTCAGAAATAAGAAGAGCTTCCTGTGCAGCAGGAAATGCCAACACGCACCTCCCTGGGCAGAGCATTATTGGCTGACCGACCTGAGAAGGAGGTAACAGTAAGGCTAGAAAGGCTGATCGTGGCATTTCCTAAACTTAGCAACATATGAAAATCAGAAAGGGGCAGCCTCAGAATAAAACCCAGACTTTTCAGTGTAACTATAGTCCCAGTGGTTAATATATGTGGCTGAGAGAGCTGACAAGTCACTGAAAGGTTAGACAGAAAACTAGATGCTTTCCAAAAAAAAAAAAAAAAAGAAGACGGAAAAGACTGCGAGGAGGTCAGGGCAGAGTATGGAAAGATTTCATCACTGGCAAAGAGATTTGAGAATTCGTCTTCTTCCAGCTCTTCTCTAGGTATCTAAATATTTTGGGGGCATGCACGTTGGATGACACACAATTCCCACAGTAAGTGTGGAAAACCCACTGGTAAAGCTGGAGCAAGATGCCAGATAAATAACAAAGACTCTCATGTTGCAGGTAGGGAAAGTAGGACCCTACACGAGGAGGAGGGCTTGAGCCACATGCCACTGCTGGGGGACAAGCATCAGCCAAAGGGTGCATGGTCAGCACAGCAGCTCCAGCAGCGGAGCTGGGAGGGAGAGCATCTTCATGGAGGTGACTTTAACAGCCAACTCGGGAACCAGCTGCAATTGTAGCACTCAACTTCTGCCAAGCTGGACACAACAGCTAAGCCTTGGAAATGTGCAGCAGAGCATCTCCAAGAGAAATCTTTTAAAAAGCCCTAGCAAAGGAAGCAGTAGAGTTGGTTTCAACAGTATCGAGCTGATGGAAACCACTGCAAAGGCTGGAGAGAAGTGGAAGGGACAAGTTTCCACCCTGTGTGCCAGCATTGGCCCAGAGAACATGTAACATAATGTAAAAATAATATGCTATTAAACATAACGGACAAGTTGACCCAAATGAGTCAAAGGAAGAAAATCAAAATTAAATGTTTCTGTGGCATTAAATTAAAATGACTTGCCATTATTAAAAAGAAGTAAGAAAGTCGAAGTTCTACATCTCACCTTTTTGGAAGTTGTAAATTTTTCCCAGATTACTGCATTTCATATATAATTTAGATAACATTCCAGCACGGGTGGAAAACTGCTCCATGAAAAACTGTTCGCCAGCTGCACCCAAAAATTGTTGACATGAGAATGGCTATCATTGGTTTAAAAAGGACTTGATGTTAGCATCTTACAGAGCAAAAGGCATTGCCCAAAAATGCACACATCCTGCTCTGTTATATCAATTTCAGCAATAACATCCTTTAAAATATTGATTGCTTGTCAGTGTCAGTCCGTATTTAAAGCCTGTTTCAAGGCTATGCTTGAATCCTTCAGTCCTTCGATGCTTTACTGTGCACCTGTGGGAGAGGAAAAGGACACTGTATAAGTGTTTGGAAAGAACGAGGTTCAGCAGAATTTGTATGCCATGTGGGATGGCTAGGACCGCAATTGAAAAAAAAAAAAAAAAAGGTAGTTAAGGTGCTAGTTAGCAAGTGCCAAATATTTACCACTATGTAATAAGAATGGGAACGTATTTTATTTTGAAGGATGTCTGAAGCCATACCAAATGTTTCTCTAAATATAGAGAAGCCAGAGGTTCAAGTGCTTCAGGATGTGTAAAATGTGGGTTTTCCTCTCGTATATTTGCTGTTTGTAATGTGTGTTTATGGCCATACCATACAGCGTGTGCTTAGAATGAGAAAGGAAGAAGGTTTCACTTATTTCCAGAAAACTTGCCAGTTCCCACTAACCTTCTATTTCTTTTAACACTGAGCTGTGAAACAATAGCCTCCAATTAAAAACAGCACAAAGCAGATGATGTTTGAATTAAGCTGATCCTAACGAGTGCCGAAAGATCAGAGTGCTCCATATGTAAATCACAGCGAAGCAAGTGTGCTCTAAACACCCATTTTCGGTTGTTGCCCAGAGACAATAATTAGCATCTCTGTTGCAAATTGCACTTCCAGTGTGCTTGGCACACACGACCTGGGTTAACCCTGAAAACAGCCAAACGTGGTCTGTGCTGGGAATATTGAGGTCTTTCTTGAACCAGACCAAGGCCATCACCCACAGGTCACAAAAAGGTCCCTTTCGCCGTTACTGGAAACTCAAGTGAGAAGAAGGTGGGGAGAAAGGAGGTGATCCTCACGCATCTCCTAGCAGGAAAAAAAATGCTGCACTCCCTTTCTCCTCCCACAAGGAGGTTTTCCGCCCAGATTTGAATGCTGGGGTGATAACTGCTCTTGTTTCCTTCTCCTTTGATTTCTAACCCTGCTTTCACTGAACTCAGCCCACCAGCTTCCCTCTCTCACGTGTCCGAAAGGAAAAATTGTGGATGTGTCTCTGAGCATCGCCTTGCCAAGGTGACATTTTCAATGGCTGGAATGGCATCACAGCTCAACCATCAAAACGTTCATCCTGAGTATTTTTATATTATTCAGGATGCAGCAATCCCAACTATTGCAGCCCCTGTGATGGAAGAGAATAAAGCTCTGTCACATTTCAGTTTTGTTGTGGGGTTTTTTTAATTCCCCAGCCAAGAAGCCAGAAGGGGGAAAAAAATGATGTGGGATTTCGGTACATAAAAAACATCTGAAACCAACATTTTTGGAACGTCTTGATCACAAATAAAGAAAGAGGTGATTTGAGATTTTCATATTTGCTTGCGTCTTCGAGGATGTTTTCAGTCTTTCATCCCGTTTTGAAGGCGTGTCACCTAATTATGACTCTTTCATCCCTCTATTCCCTAGTTAGAACATGCCAATCCCTTTTACGGCAATTGATTATGACTTGGAGGTTTCCACATTCCAGCCAGTTCAGAGAGCCGGGATATTTGTGAATACCTGAATAAACTCCTTTAATCCAAAAACAAACTCCACCTGAAAGCGGCGGTATGAAAAGGCCATTCATACGGTGTTTTCAAACTTACTGGTTCATGGTTTCTTTGGATTTGACCTGACTTCCTGTACTAATGGTCTCTGAATGCCTTCCCAATTGTGGCTTATTGGTCTATAAGGTACCCAGCATTTACAGGGAAGAGGAAAAGGAGTTACACAGCAACTGCTTACACAGAAAACTCTGCCTGAAAGAGCAAAAAATGGACCTGAAGTTAAAAGGAAACATGAAGTGTACAAATGGCTGGCCCTTTCTGCTCAAATTTTTTAAACAAATATTCCCTTGATGTTGCTACTTTAAAAAGATCTTGGCTTCTTGCAGATGAAAAATACCTTTAAAATTACCACTGCAATTGTCATTCCCAAGTGTGAGAACTGACACTTCGCTGATTAAGGTAGGACCGTGTTTAAGTAATCTGGTAACATAAGTGCAAATGTGTCGATGATCTCACGGAGCGGGGAGAGACCGCAGAGGGAGATCTCTGCTCCCGATAGCTGGGGGACACAGCAAGATCGCTGAACTCACGGGGATCTCAGCTGCTGCCAAGATTAGACCGACAAAAGGAGATTAAAGTTCACAAACACACATAATCACCTACAAGTAATATTTTTGGAGACTGAGAGGATTTAGAGAGGCAGCATTACACATTTGCACTATTCTTATACATTTTCTTTTCTCTGCTCTACAGACCACTGCCAGAAACAGGACTCTACCCTAAATGCTTTGCTCAGACTTGGTATGATCAGATCTTCTATTCTGGGGTCAAATTCTTCATCGACTGGTGAAGGCAAGTCCTACAAATTAAACTTACGCATGGGTATTCCACTTTTTGGAGACCAGACGAATTCCAGTTAGAAAGCTGCAGGTGGGTTTTGGTGGATGAACATTGGGTCCCACTGTTAAAAAGTTGGGCCCTGAATTACAGGAACCTGTTAGTCAATGTGCTTCAGCTCCCATGGATGCATTGGAGATGCCTTCCTCTTGGATGGGGATGCCTGTTCCCATCCAAAGTCCTTCCCAACATAAAAACTGTAAAGCGGAGGCTCAGCAAAACACACTCATGATGATGGACTTGCACCCAAGAGTCCTTTTAAAAAGTTACTTTGTGCTTTTTTAAAACTTTTTCCTAATTATTGCACTTACTGCCTCATAAAGTTTTACCAGAGAACGTGAAAACATGAGACCCACAGATAGGCTCTTGTGTGCGAATTTCCATTATTTGGTGGTCTGAACCGATTTATCTGTCCGCGAACACACGGGGCCTTGATTTCAGTATCCTGTGAGAGGCAAGATCTAATGAGGCAGAGGAATGAAGTGACAGATTTTGGCTTCCTGCAGCCCATCCTTGGAGATGGAAACTCCCGGTGTTGACTGACCGGCTTGGCTGAGTGATAAGCCAAAATGGGTTTGGGCACCAGGCCAACACGGGGACGGTTCCTCCTTCAGGATAAGATTAACGAGTTTTGGGAGGGGGGCAGAGATTCAGGACTCATCTTACATCTGATTTCCCCCCTTGCAGTGGTGATACTCGTCTCGCTGGCGCGGGGTCTTTGTACTGCTTGCTTGGTTGCCGTCTGACTCTGCATTGCTCAAGATGCGCCAAAAAAGCCTGTTCCCTGGAAAACAGACATTCCAGCCTGGAGAATTTGGCAGTTCTCCTTCACATACAATATCCCTGGTAAAGGAGATTTTTTTGGAACCTATAGCTAACGCTGCTTGCTGGTAGTGGCTGTTTGCCTACAAAATAAACAGGACCAGAATATGCCTCATTACAGTTACACAGTGGGTTTTATTTTTCTCTGACATTTCAGGAGGTGGTGCAGAAAATGAGACTCTCTCCAGAGTGATTCACGCGGTGGCCAAAGAGGTCTCTGTGGCTGACAGTAAACCGTGTGACCTACCCATTTCCCAGTAAGGATCCAGTGCCGGGGGCCAGCACGGGACAACACGGAAAGAGGGAGTGGGGAGGGAAGGCTCTTGGAGAGAGATTTGGTTTGGAAATGTCTCTGGGTGAATTTTGAATTTAAAAAAAAAAAAAAGGAAATGGAGGCAAAGTTTGAAAAACACCAAAACAACTAGACCTCCTCAAGCTGAAGCTAATCTTTGATTCCTTCTCTGAAATGACATCATCGCATACCCAGTGCAGCCACAAAGCATGACAGCCGTCATGGGCCTGCCTTGGGAAGGATATATCACTTCCCTTTGAGAAATACGGAAGGTATTGTCTGTAATCGCAGCCTGCCCTGAGCCGGGCAGGGGGGCTGGTTTTGCAATGAGATCCTTCTGCAAACTTCTTATGTTTTTCTCTTGGTCTTTCACACAAATTAGGCTGGAATGCTCTCCACAGTGGCTGTGTGCATCCACAGGCATTAAGCAAGGAGGTTAGAAAGGGATGGAGTTGGATGAAGAAGCCTGATTCATGTGGATGTGGCTGCTTGCAGCCCAGAGGTGAGGGCTGCAATGTCCCCTGGTGCCATCTGTCACTGGTGGCATTCACTGCTGAATGTCTTCCTGCTTAACCCCATGTCTGCCAAGCTTCTGTTCTCCTTCCCTTCTCCAGTGATGAACCAGGAGAAGCACAAAGGGTCTTGTTCTGCAGGAGGTGTGGATAGAGGACAAGCCAGCAGTGCCCCATTAGATGTAAGTAGGTACAGAGGGATTGTATTTCCAGGAATCTTCTTGATGTCAAAGCAGGTCATCACAGAGAAAAGGGAAACTAACACTGCAGGAGCAGTAGATGACTTTGGTCTGGTTCTTGACACAATGCCTATCATGGGTAGCAAGTGTTTCACTGTCTGTGACTGAAAGCAGAGAAAAGGAGACTGAGGTTCCCCAGAGACTTGCTTTTGGATAGTCAAATGGCCTGCAAGAGCATGCAGGCATCTGCCTTTCGATAGTCAAAGCTGGGTCAGGAGGAGTTCATTCCCAAGGGAGAGAGATCAGGGCCCTGCTGCACTCCACAAACTGCAGTCTGGCAAAAAGATGGACAAGTGCCATAGGAATCTGAAAGATGTATTATTAGGATATGTGTAGCTCATATTTAATTCTTTCAAATGTCTAGCTACATTAATGAAACCCATGTTTCATTATTTCAGAGAATTTTGAGGCCAAAGGGACCATTAGATCATCTGGTTTGACCTGGGTAACACGGGCCAGAGAATTTCATCCACAGAGACAAATAATGTGTGTTTGATTAAGTTGAGTTAACACAATGTTTCACCAAAACAATAGAAATGGATGCACTTTCATAATCCATATTTTTAGGAAAGATCTTACAATTTACATTTTCCCTTTGGGAAGAGGAGCTCAGTCTTTATTGTTCTTTTAAATGGCAACGCTGCCCGCACTGTTGGCCTGCCCACACTCCCATTGAGGAGGAGGATGGGGAACGGAAGCCACAGCCACATCACAGGGGACTGTGCACCACAGTATGCCACGCCAGTGGGGCTGGAGCCCTCCAAGTCCCCTCCATGTCAAGTCTGCGGGGCAGGGGGCGTTATGTCCTCAACACACCTTGACCTGCGAAGCGAATCCGACTAGGGAGATCCTCTCTCACTCTCCCAAAACCACCTCAAATGAGCAGTGCTTAGACTGAATGCAAGCTGAGGACGCTTCTGAAATTTGCCTTTTTTTATTATTATTAGCAGAAGCGCGGTGGAAGACACTCAGACGTTCTGGCCATGAGCAGAGAAAGAAGCTTTGAAATAAAATATCATTATTAAGGCTGCATATTTCAGCTGGCATCAGATGAAGACAGTTGCAATGAGCACTGCACAAGGAATTGCTGGAAGACACCATGAACAAATGGCAGGAGAAGACTGACTAGTGGTGAGAAAACCAAAATATTTTTAGAAGCACTGGAAATTATTAAAGTTTTGACAACATTCTTCATGGCATCCCTCTCCTCTTTCATCAGCTGTGAAAGTGATCAGCAGTTTTTCTCATTCAAACTTTGGCAACAAACTGTCTTTTGCATCCCACAGAAGAATATCCCGTATGCTTATTTCCTTTTCCCAAATCATTGAGTGATAAACGGAAGCACATAAAGACTTTCACAAGGTCACACAGGAAGCTTAAGGAAGGAGCGAGGAATCAAAACCTGAGTTTTTGGGTCTGAGTCCATCATCACAATAAATAATACGATAATATTTATATTATATATGATAATTAGGGTGATAAGCCCTTTTATTTTCTATAGGATATATGATGCACATTCCTTAGCCTAAATAACATACATTTCAGACGGGATAATTATGAAGTTAGGAAGAGCTGCAGCTAGCTATGAAAGTTTCCCAACTACTGCCAATGTTTTTTAGTAGTTTAAACTGTTTAAATGAGAGAGGAAAGGATTGTCATGGGCTGCAGTCACAGCCACTTTGCATTTTTCTGATAAAACCCATGCAGATGGTTATGATCCTGAAAGAGATGTGTCTGTGGACATATTTTTCACAAGGCTTTCCAATTTCCAAACTGGTACAGCTTATTTGAACACAGCCTTTTGGTAACAGAGTTGTTCAAGATGTACATAGTGGAAAACACTGACTCTACTGTCTTTTCTCCTTTCTTTTTTAAGACTCCTTTTTCATTTTTTTTTGCATCTTGTGGTCCACATTACTCATGGACTGCAAATGATTCCCAAGAAAGCCACAATCAGTGGATTCTCCCTCTGTCTGTAAAAACAAGACAGGATCCGACCTGCCGTGAGGTCATCGTTACCAGCCCGTTTTTGGCTGGAACCAAGTCGTGAAGCCGATTCACACGCGCACGGCCACCCCTCACGAGGTTTATGTTGCAGAGGACTAACAATGCTCCCACGGTCACTGCCCACGGCTCGGGAAGCCAGTCCCACTTGATGAAGTAGGACTTCTCCGACCACCCTGCTGTCTGCAACGCCAGTGGGGCTAGAAGGGGACTATGCTTTTAAAACAACATGGGGTATAAAATAACGAGAGCACAGCAGAAGACTAATTAGTGGCAGGCAGTGGGGTGCCACAGCAGCATCGCGGGAGTTCAGAACCTTTCATGGTGCTGAGCTGCTCAGATGTGGAAGAGACAGGGCGACAGAAAAGGCTCCTCAGACAACCATGGGCAAAGCGCCATGGCAGCCCAGGATTATCTGGTTTTCAGTCTGAAACATCATGACCTCAGCTCCATTCCCTGTAGACTTAACCCAGCAATGCTAATTTAGCATCAGCATCCTGGTTGGCAAAGTCAGCAGGGAGGCCACGGACTAAAGCTCTCCCTCCTCCCATCTGTCCTCCGCAATGAAGATCTGAGTCACACAGATGGCTGGGAGATGGGTGGAGGAGGCAGGGAAAGGTGTCACTGGAAACAGTCATCGTTTGTGCTACCTGCCTGTGGATACACTGGGACTTTGTTCTTCCACCAGCTTGCACCAGCGCAGGAGTCCCTCCTCCACGAAGCACACGCATCCCCTTTGCCAAACAGTAGGCTGAAGAAAAGAGCCCTTACCACCAGAAGCGCCTTGAAAGGTGGCAGGTTTTAGCTGTTCATAATCACATTAGAAGAGGGAATTAATTTTAAGTTATCACAAAAGGTGACAGAGTTGTCTTGCTTATGAACTGCTGCTGATTCTGTGTGTACTGATCTGTCGAGGAGAAAAGAGCCAGAAGCCTTTATTGGCTTCGCTGTGCCTAGCGAAAGTGTCTGCCCTCTTCCAGAAGATAAGTTCAGCCTTGTTTATTTTTATTTTAGCTATTCAGAAAGCTCCGTTATGCGCCGTACCAGACAATATCGCTGTGCCTTTAAAAAGGAAAGGAAGTGTGGTCCTGGCAAGCATAACCGGAGCAATAAAATATAAATCTTTGTAATTGTTGTGGAGACAGAAAGCAAAACAAACTGTACTTAAGTACATTGTAAGAAAATGTCAGAGATTTGAGGGAATGGTCATTAGCATACGAAATCATTTATCTCCCATGAGTAAGTGAGTTGGACGGAGACCAACCCATTTAATTTTCAGTATTTTTCCTTTTGGGATTTCTTGGAATGTCAAAACTACTATTTTTTTCCTCCAGAAAGGAAGATTGACTTCAAGGCTGATGTTCAGAGACCACAGAAACAAGTTGAACACAGTGTCAGCTCCTTCAGTCACCCCCTGCACACGTGCATAGCCGAGTGCCCGGCTGCGGGTGCAGATGCCCATGTGCCCAAAGGTCTTGTGCAGATGCCCCTTCTGCAACTTTAGACCCCATGCATGGGTGCTGCCTGGCATTTGACAACCAGCTCCCGAGAGGACTTGCAGACTGCCTCCTGTGTCATCACCCCCACCCATGAGGGTGTCTCCAGGATGTTAAATTCACTCAAATGAAAATTACGGTTTCCTGTAGGTCTGCAATCCCCATGGCCACTGCATAAAACCATTCCAAGAGCAGCAGGATCCTTTTAGCATCACCTCAAACCACCCGTTGTTTATCTGGTCCCACAGGTCCCTTCCCTGCTGGGAAGCTTGCCTGAAAGCCACTTTCACAGGGAGCTACTTCTTTGCTGTGTTTGTGTCACCCACCAATATCACATCTCATTTCTTCATTTATTTCGAAGTTAAATTACAGAGGGAAAAGGCTGTTGGAAAAAACATGACATGAAGTATTTCCACCCAGCTGGCGTCAGGTTGTGCCTAAGGTGCCCCAGTACGCTTTAGCACAACCCCCACCCCCCCTACCCCCAAGATTGTCCCTCTCCCAGGAGATTCAAGGGACAAGGAAGGGTTGAACCTGATGGGGAGCCCCACGCCACCGCACTTGGTTACACAGCTGCCGAGATGAAATGCATGAAGTTATTTGAGACAGTTATGGAAACATTTGGGTACCCTGAACTTCTCCCTGCTGGATTCTTGTCCCAGATGGGAAGAAAATGAAGTTCAGATCTTCTGGGATTAATATAATCAGAGAATCTGAGAGGAAAACTCGTGAGTCGTTTTCTTCCTTTCTTTGATGAGGGGGGTGTCTCCAAGGTTAATGAACTGCATCCCTCACAGTAGGCAAAATGATATCACACATGTTTCAGAGCAGAGCAAGCTTGGCGGTACCATGGAAAAGGTTTATTCTTTTAATTATAGGACAGGAAAATCATGTTTCAGCTCCCTAGTAAGACTGTTTCTTGCAAGAAAATACTGAACAGTACCAAATGCAAATACCTTGCCTTTTTTTTTTTTTAATAAGGTGGTCAAAAGGTCTAAGGGGAAGCAGGGATTTTGGAAGTATGCACAAAGTCAACAGTGCAGTTAGCAATGGGATAGTAAGATTTCACAGCTCCGCTTTGATCAGTATTTCAGAAAAGTGAAGCCATAGTACAGAACGTCCTCTGAACTGAAACCAAGGCAGGCTTTGTCTTTTATCTCAAATATCAGCTAAGAAAATTAGAATGATATGAAAATGCTGAACTCATTACATTTTATTCGTGGTTTTACAAAACTGCTCCAGTAAGGCATATGGTTTCTTAATGAAGGTAAAAATTTCTGGGACACTCTAAATGTTTTGTAGGGTCTATGTGTGAGCCAAAGAAGTCATCATCTCTCCAAAATGCTTTACAATTTGAAGTTCCAGCCACTTATTAACTGTCCTTGATTTTTGGAGCATACTGGTGGTTTCACTTTCTTTTCAGAAGACACTGAGAATTCTAGCCACTAAAATGTCGTGTAGGAAAGGAATGACTGATTTTGCTTCTCCACCTAATTAATTATTTTCTCCTTCCTCTCACTTTATTTAGTCCTTCTTTACTATTTTTGCAAAAGTTGTTACGCTGTTCGTTTGAACTAACACGCAAGAAAATTTAAATGACCATCCATAATTTGAAGCTGATGCAGCTTCAACACCCAAAGCTGGGATCATACCTGGAGGCTGCGGTATGGATCTCTCTTCAAAAAATAATTACAGATGGATTTGGTGACATCTGTGGTTTTAGTGACTTCAGCGGATCTGGATCAGGCCTATGGTTGTATAGTACACATCCATTTTCTTCCTGAACACCAAAATGATACCCACCACCTGCAAAAGTGGACAAAGTCCTAGGTGAAAGAGAACCTAAACAAGCACACCAAGCACAAAGTTAAGAGCTTTTGCTAATAGTTCTCTACCTATCATGTTTTTTCTAAAGCACTTTCTGCATCTAGAAAGAGTCATTATTAAGAAACAATTAATTATAGCTCAGAAATGTCCTTTGCTTTCCCCTTATTCTTGTCAACCTGTGATTTCAGACAGCAAAAACTCCTACAAAGCATCTTCTTATCAAAATACCTGCATATCTACAAGTGGCACTCACTCAAATGACAGACCCCATCCTCATCTTGCAGGAGAGGACCTCAGCCTGCACCACGGTGCTGGTCAGGATCCAAACCTCTCAGATCTAACAGGAGATCGGACAGAGCTGGAGGTCAGGGGATATTTGTGTAATTATCCCGAGTCTGTTGTTCTTAGCAAAACCACAAGACCTCACTAAAGCAGCCTCACCCAGAATGCTTCTAGCCCACGGGGTAACACAACAGAGTGAAGAGTTGCATGAAATTTTGTTTTCTTTAAAGCAAGCGGAGTCTTTTTAATCTTCTCTGTATTTCAGGCTCGGCATCATGGTGGTTTTTTTCCCCAAAGTGATCTGCAAATAACAAGTGACAAAATCATTCTGCAGGTTCAGCCTGTCTGTGGGGAGGGGGTGTGAGTGGTGAGGAAGATCAGACCCATCTCCACTAATGACACACGAAAGCTGGGGAAACCACGTGCTCCTTGGCACAATTTGGCTGCTAATCTTTGAATTTTCTCAGTGCCTCTGCACATCAGTACCAGCCTAAACAATTCCTGAGCTCAATGTGGAAAATAATAAATAAGGTGGAGGCAAAGCAAATTTTGCTGTCCCAAGGATGAGGAGAAGAAAAAAGGGAAATGGTGTTGGGAGCAGAGTGGGACAACAATGTCAGTAACATGGGACAGGTCTGGAGCAGGAGCAAAGCTTCACACATCCCAAACACTCCCTTGACAGCAGTGCCACCATCACCCTGTTTCCAGGGCTGCTCTGCTGTCACAAGCAACCGCTTTGCTTTGGACTTCACCAAAGCAAATGTCCATGGGATGAGGACATCTACATTACATCAGCACTTTCACAGGGAAATAAAATCCTATGCACAGAAGTGCAACCATTCACCCCAGAAATCCCTCACATTCATCCAGCTGAGGCACATAAACAGCTCCACCACGCTTATCCGTCTGCGATCAGGATGCTCAGCAAAATACCTGAAGAAGCATTTCTCAAGTTAGTTTGTTCAAATACACTTTGAGACCATAGTAATTGGCCTGGCAATATTCCAGAACAGAAAAAGAGGTTAAAACTGTCCTCTAAAAAGAGCTGTTGGCAGTCGTTCTCTGGTCTCTTGCTAAGATGCATCCCCATGGAGAGGAGCAGAAGGAGGAAGGGTCATACAGGAGAGGGCAGCAGCAATTTAAGCAGCTGCTTTGCTCTGTGCTTGCCAGCGCTGTTCTCAGATACAGCCTCAGATCCTGATCTTCCACACTACCTTCCTCAGCACTCCCGATCGAAACAAGCTGTGGTTGCTCTCACAATTTGCCCACGTCTCTCTTTTGGATTTTTCCAAGAGTTCCTAACTTAAGGTCTTACTTCTACCTCCAAAACAAACCCTGGGGGGCTCCAGGGAGATTGTTCCAGCCTGTCCCTGCACATGGAGTATGACCGACAAACCAAGGAACAAAAAACACGTACGTGTTTATTTTGGGATGCTCCGGTTGCTGGTGACTAACCTCCCTAAGTCTTCGGCTCCAGGATGCGGCTTGGCTCGGTTTTGCTTTTAGCAAGCTGGCAGGTGACACCACGCCACCACAATCCCCTTTCCCACTCCAGGAGCTTTTTGTGCTGAGACACAACACCATTGCAGGGGCTGGATGCTTGGTCAGCATGGAAAGCCAGCTGTTCCCAGCCCTCGGCAGCGCCTTGGTGGCTCCACGTCCTGCCAAGGCACCAGCTCCACGCTGCACATTTCCAGATGCATCTCAGGACACGAGGCTTTGGGGACATCTTTGTTTATGCTTTTTATTTATGAGATTCCTGCTGCATTTAAGGATTATTTCTCCTCTTCACCTTCCTGATGTAATGTAGGGGCATTATCTGCTAGAATGAGGCTTTGCAGGGCAAGACCCCTGACCGCAATTGAAAGCTTTACAAAGTTTTCCGCTTCTTTTTTATTTTTTTTAACAAATTCACTACTTACAGACCCATAAAATTACTTCCTTCTTCCTCCTCCTCTTTCCACAGCCTCCTCCGTTTTCTGGTTCAGGAATGCCATGGGAACGGCAGCCCACCCGCTCTACTCCCCATGTACCCATGTGAGTTTTCACCCCTGAAGACAAGGACATCCAGTAGTCCCCAGGTGGCCCTTGCAACTGCCCTTGTCAGAGGTGCTATTGGATGAGGCAACCTGAAGCCTTTACAAACATCTGTAGGTGGGAAAAACAGGAATTTTACTGGTTTAAAATGCTTTATTTGTGACAGTGGGTGACAGTGGGTGAGAGTGGGAACTAAAATAAGGCTGCTGAAAGGTCACCCATAAGAGTTTCTCTTCATTCTGAAACAACTGGAGCCTTCCTCTACATTGGAGGGTTTTTATGATAACGAACGATGCTCTAATATATTTAAACAATTTTCACTTCTTTCTTTTTAATCATGTGGGATTTCTAAGAACCTCTCCGTATTCAGAGAATCCACTTTAAACCTTGTTGCTCAAACATTTTCCATTGCAGATGTTGTGGAATGACAGAGCTCTTTCGTCAAGGGCTTCTCCGCAATGGAAAATTTATTAATAGTAATTAGCTGCACACCAAATTGTGATCCAGTGCTTGGATCCAGCTCAACCTAACCTTCATTTTCCCACTCCATCGTACAAAAGTACTCAGTGCCTCTCCAGTGGTACAGAAGTGCTGACTTAGCAAAGCCCATAAGCAGATGCAAAAGTTTTTAACAATAAGCTGAAATCTTTCTAATTTCAGTGAAACCACCCTCAGGCTTACAGTTAAGCACATGCTTAGAGTCTTTGCTACGCCATTGCCTACGTATGGAAAATAAAGCCAATAACAGGGGTTTTTTCCTTTGGCTTCTGTGGTCTTTGTGTCATCGCAATGTGGTGACAGTCAATTTTTTCCTCGGCAGCATCATGGTGGTATGTATTTGTTAAAAAAGGTTTTTGTATCGGGAGGGATGTGCCCTACTGCAGAAGCTGAAATGGTGATAATCAGATTATATCAAATGGAGCCTCTCTGTTATCCCTCCCCTTGGAGGCATGGGGAGGTGGTTGGCCGAGGGAAAAGCAAGTTCATGAAAGTGCTCAGCAGGAGAAATACTGTTCGTAGTGATGGGGGAAATCAAGTAGCACTGGGACTGCAGAGATCTCTCTTCATTTTCTCCCACTAGAGGTATTTTCATTTTTTTAAATGTAAATAAAAGCAACCTTCCAACCATTACTAGATATTAATGTACTTTTATACAGGGACATTTTTACCTGAGCACGGGAGAATGTCATTTTGCCAGAAAGCTACTGTGCTTTTTAACTTTGGTGGGTGCCCCACCCTCAGTAGGTAAGCTATCAATGAGCTCAGTGATTAGTAAGGAACCTTGTCATTTATCCAAATGTTAGTAAAATTGCATTACTGTGCTCCTCCCTGGTGTAAACCCATGTGTTGGTTCCCCATTCACAAGAATCTGTTTTTTTTTCTCTAGTGCAGACTAACTCCTGAAAATTTACTTCACTGTAATTAGTTTTGGTAGCAAAAAGAAAAAAAAAGGAGGGAAAGAAAGGAAAAAGAAGAGGGGGGAAATTCCCATACAATGAAAACTCCATGACAGCAGAATCCAGATAAACAAATAATAAAAAAATACCTCCTTTAATTTTATTTGGGTGCCATGGCTTTTCTGGCTTGGCTGAAGTATCTGAGAGTGAGAGTCCCCATGCAGTCCCATCCCTGTTCCAGCCCATACAAACAGAGGAAGTGGTTTCCTGGGAACTAAACCCACATGAAAGTTTTGCTGATGGTGCTTTGCTTCCCGTCATTTCCTCCTCTCTTCACATTTCACACGTAAACCCACCAGCAGGACAGAACACCTGGAGCCCGGGTCAGATTTATTATCTCCTCTGAAAAAAGAGGGACACAACCCATCATCCATGCTGAGCAAACCAAGTCCCACCATGGCTCAGTTCAACGCCTCCTGAAATGTCAGAGGGTCATTGCAGATTTACCTTGGATGGGCCCCATCACAGCGATTGCTGGTGAGCAAGAAGAGCTAGAAGGGTTTTCTCTCCTGCGTTAGCTCTGATACTCATCTTTGTCATGATGCCATGGCCATGCGGTCCTCAGGCCAAATAGACGTTGTGTCTGCCCCTATTTAAAGTGATGCTGTTTCCATGGCTACTTTCATTTAATAATTACAATGTGGATATCTGAAGTTCAAAGTGGGTGAATTTAAAAACACCCTTGGAGCAAGTAAATATCTAAGGTGTTCAGGTCATTCCTGTGGTCTCACCGGGCTGCAAGAAAGTGTCATACAGGTCCAAAGGACGATGTCGTGTTAGCAATCTCCTGACCTGCCCAACTCCTGCCGTGTAAGAAAGTATATTTAAGACTGTAGAAAGATTAAAGCTGAGTTGTTTCAAGAAACACATTTCCCAAGTCATGGCAAAGATTAAGAGACTTTAATGGGTTAAAGCACCCTTTTCTGGGATCAAGACTGCATCCAGAATATTGACTGGGCTGTCTCTTGAATGAGGCATGAACAACACAGGGCAGGGACGTGTCTGTTTTTTGAGGAATAGTGCTGAAGTAGGTGTTGTTTCGGGAGCCACAGGACATTTAATGGTGATAAGATTGGATGAAGTATTCAGGGAGCTCATAGTCAAAAAGGTTCTGTTTCCTAATCAAAGTAATAATGCCTTTCATTATAAAAATGAGATATTTTGCTGTTTTGTTAAATACTTCATGTCAAAATATTGAAAGTCCACATCTTGCAGAACCATGTGGAACAATACAAAGAAAGGTACCCTGCTCAACACCTCAAATGTTAACAAACTGCAGGTCTCACAGTGGTTTATGTCCTGAAAATTATGCCTTTAACATGTGTTTGAAGATTCAAACTTCAGCTGTTTCATTTAATTAGAAAGCTTAAAAAATGCAGCTTAATTAATTCAGCGCTTGTTTATGTTAAATTGTCAAGGAGTTAAGCAATGAAAAAGTGTGATTTGGGGAACATCTGATTGCAGCCCCTGTGGAATTCCATATGTCAGAGAAGCTGGAAAGCATTTTACTGAACCATTGTCTAGAATGTGAATTAATTTCCTACTACTTCATAAAAGACTTCTTAGTAGACTTGACAAAGGATTTATCATAATTATTGCTCTGGCCTGGATCATGATTATAAATGATACGTGTGTTTATTTTGTTTATAGAATTCCCAGTTTGCAATTAAAACAACCTGCAATTTGTTCTTTCCCTGCTTTCTCGACAGCGGCTGATCTGAAGATTTACCATTTGTTTTCAAAATTAATACATGTCAAACATTTATTTTGCTTTACAGTGCCAGGAAAAGTGAAAAATAAGAAATGTTTGAAAGATTTTAGCAGAAGAGGATTGGTTCTGAGCTGATAGATAATAATGATGCTTCATATTTATTAGGACAAAACCTGCAACCACTTTTCTGTACGTAGCTGTTTCATCGCTTGAGAGCCAAATCAAACACCCTTAATTATGTCAAGCACTAGCAGTTTGTTTGATTTGAATGAAATCACTTCTGAGGTTCCTGAACTTGGTTTTTCTCTAAATTATCACTGGAAGTGTTTGCATGGGTTTTGTTGCAGGTGTGGATGTCACATGCATGAAAGGATTGTGTCAAATTAACAGGATTTAACGTACTTCTCCAGGCAGTGCCTGGGTGTGTTTCCAGTCAAGGAACAGAAGCAGCATCGCAGGATTTACCAATATTTCTTGTTTGGTGAATATTGAATAGTCAGTCATGTAAAAGTAATATTAATATATTAAATAAAGCAATATTAATAAAAAATAAATAATAAGATAATAAAATAAAGTTATATTAATAAAAAGGTAGTATTAGGGCAGGAGTAGGTGAGCGTAATCTGCTGTCCTGGCATGGTGTCCTGTGGGATCTACTGAACACCAGCAGATGAAAAGGAACCTCGGTGACTGAGGAAGCAATGAGAGGGTTACGGTGGGTCTCAAACATGCCTTGAGTCTTACTGGGGTCATCACTCCTAGCAGAAGTCTGGGATTTATACAGCTGGGCCCTGCAATGAAGAGTCCCGTCCCAGGATAATGTGTGTCCTCTGCGACTCTCATGTCAGATGTGTAGATGATCCTTCAAGCCATAACACCATGTGCTCCAATAATAAACATACTAAGGTAACACAATCTGGGCACCTTGATTCCTTCATCTTTCTTCCTCTTTATTGCTTCTTTCTTTCTATCAAAGAAGATAGCCCAAATGATTGACCCAGTCCTTTAGGATGCACAAGTGTCTGGGTGAGGAGCTGACTGATTTCAGATGGATCAGATCCATGTCTTTGACTTTACAACATTGCTGCTGTCATTAAATCAGCTCATATTGTAAATGTGGAAAACACGGCTTGAAGAGGATATTCTGAGTCTATTGAAATACTTAGCAATGGTAAAAGAAGGGACCAGAGTGGGGCTGAAAAGAAAATTTTGATAAAATTTAACCCAAACTAGTATTTTGAACACCAAAAAAAAAAACATTTAAGATCGTATTTTCATTTTCTTAACTGTGTACAATAGCTTTAAGTCTTTCAAATCTATATTTTCCTCTTTGATACCATCTCTCGGTTTACAACTAGAACCACGGCCATCCTGGACTCCTTGACTGCTGCAGGAATAATCAATTCTGCAGACATCATCAAGCCTACAAGTCACTTGTGTCACTTGTTGGTGTAAATCCATGGTCCACCCTCTTAGAAATTTTGTCTTAAATGCTGTTGCAAACACCAATGCTACTGGATATATGCAAAGTCAAGTGATGGTCCATTAAACGTAGTAACTGCCTGTGCAAAAGCTTCTTCCCCTCCCAGTAAATCAACCTCCCATTTTCCATTCACACAATTTGTGTGTCTGTGTGTTGGTTTTGAAGTTGACTGTTTTGGATGGTGTTCAAACATCAATGCATTTTTATCACAGGTTTGGGGCTTTTTTTCATATGAAAGTTAAAAGCCTAATGGGATCGCTGCACAGAGACGGAATAGTTCCAGGGGAGGAAGTAATATATGATAAAAAGAAGGGTGTTTGATTTCAAAGACTTCTAATAGAAAGTTTCAGAAATCCATGAATAGAAAACCCTTACACTAATACTGCCAGCCTACATTATGTATATCAAATAAAAATAAAAAAATAAGTTTCTTTTTTTAGCTCTTGGGGGAAATTAAAATAACATACTTGTACAGGAGGATATGCAATCCAAGTGAATGCTTTGTTTATATTTAATACAACACAGGGAAAGTATTTTTGAATTCACAGGAGCAAATCAAGCTGGATACACTTCAGTGCCCTGGACAGACCGTTGCAATGAGCCTTGTGCTGGGACGTATCCCCAGCTTGGCTTGGGTACCACCGCACTGCTTTCACTGATTGGCATCACCAGGACATCAGACAAAACTCAGACATTAACTAAACCCCTTTTCATAATCTTAAATGTGTTTTATTTCTTCTCACTCCTTCCTTTTCTTGTTTGATGTGAAGTTTTCCAGAGTGTTTTTCTTTGGTTGGATTCCTAATTTTTTCCCTGGAGACAGGATTGCATCCATCTTCCTGCAAACACTTCTTGTCAGTTGTCTGTCCCAGTTCCATAAATGCATGTGAGTCCATAAACCTATTTTCAAAAGGCCAAGGTTTCTCTGAAATTAAGAATCTTTTTAGATATGATGAAAGTGACAAATACTATCTACTGTGTGTGTATGTATGTGTAAGGCAAGGCTTATGGAAGAATAAGCCAGCTACTGGAACCCCTGGAAATGTAAAATGAAGCTCTCAGTGTTCTTTCGGCTTGATGACCCAAGCAGAATCACTTGGACCATCTGAACATGATATAAACCTTTATTCTCAGTGGAAGCATCTCACAAGGGACACCCACTTCTGCATTCAGCCCAGCAACTTAGCAAACCTCGGCTCAAACTGTGACGCCAGCTTGCAGAGAAGCTCAATAACTGCTCCGATTTATTTTACATTTTTACTTTTCTTTCTCTTTTTCCTTTCTCAGACTAGTTTGTCAGCAAGTCTGGCTTAGCCAGTTTTGCACCCAGGCAAAACCTCACCAGAAGGTTTTCCTCCCTTTCCTCCCCCGAGACCCCTCTCCAGGCAGTGCAGACGCATGGGGTGTTCCGCTGTTCTGAGCTATCGTTGTGCAGCATCAGCCACCATGGACATCACAAGGCAAAAAGGAGACAAATAAAAGATGTGGCCATGTCCCAGAAAACAGGATTTGTCCCTGATTACATGGGATGTGGCAGTGCATCCCTTGTACACATCCTAAGAAAGTGTACTCACAAACACGCCTACTCTAACTTGCAGCTGAGTTCAAGTACGTGCAATGGCTTTACTTCACCCTTTTTTTTTTTTTTTTTTGCTAACAATGTTTGGCCAGTATTTATTTGTTTGAGTGTTTGAAGAGGGACTTTTATTCATGTGAATACAGGTATTCATCACGTAAATGAATGTATTTATTCTGTAAAGGCTCACCCTGTGTCTGCTACACTCATGCAGTTACTTGATAGGAATGTGACAAGAGGAAATTGAATATAAAGTCTACTGGACAGCCAATAAATCAGGCTTATATCTTTCTCTCTACCTCAGACAGGAAGGAACCCAGCTATTTTTAAGTCTATGGTCCATATAGCTAGTCAGAGCTTTTTCTTCTGTTGAAAAGAAAGGGAAGGGGGGGAGGAGGGGAGAGAAAGCCTAACAAGATTTTGAATGTCCTACAATTCCTTAGACTTTCTTACCTGTGCATGCGCCTGTCCCACTCTGAGGACATTGCCTCCCCTGCCCCGAGACGGACAACATGCTCACGACACAGCCAAAACCTGTGCGAGGACCCACTGTCAAATCCAGCACAGGGCATATTCATCAGCCCTAACCCAGGGCTGGATAAAAACATACAACAATAAAAATTCTCGGACCATGGCCAACACCGTGAGCCCTGGTCCTGGTTCTGGAGCCATCCTGTTCAGATACAGCAAGTCCTCTCTGCCGAGCAGGCTGTATCACAGGTCTTTTAAAGTCAAATTTCCCCATCTCAGAGCATTTTTGAGTCAGTGGAGCCGGTTACACACACATGACCTCGCCAGGGCTGCCGGGTAAGAGTGATTCGTTCCAAGCAATCCCCCAGTGTGAATCTTTGCTGATTAACATTTTCATTTGTCTTCCTTTAACAAGCAAGTTACTGCTGATGAGGAGATGAGGGATTCTTAAGTTTCCTAGAACTAAATTAACTATTCCTACTCGATTCGCTCTGGCTGAACTTACATTATATTGCCCTCAAGGCTGCTAATTTGAAAAATGCTCTTGGATATTATTTTTTTAATTTTTTTTTCAGTGTTCCTGATAGAAATCCAAGTGCTAATAAGGAGTTAAGTTACATTTCTTGGTAAGATTTCTTAATTGCCAATGCTGGCTGAAACTTGAACAGTTCAGAGATTCTGTTGATTATGTCGGCCTGAATATTATTAGATTGAAATCCCTTCAGGATAACTGCAGCTTTTGTTGTATCCATTGCATCATTTTGCTAATGTTGTTCAAACCCAGTACTATAATAATTTTGTGGATTGGAAGGAAATCAACCGTGTCCATAACGCTGTGCCTCTCGAGTAGGCACTGCGCTGTAACTGTCTTAGGAAAGGGTTTTTGGTCAGGTTTTCTCCACCACCTGAGTGAAGCTTCACAGTGTTTTGAAGGAAATATTCACCAGTCTGTCATTCTTCACCCACACAGCTCAAATATTTTAGGACAGCAAGGGGGAAGTTCCTGTGTCCATGAGCTCAGAAACAAGGGCTGCAAAGGAGTTAAATTCCACAATTTCTCCAGGGGCACCTCATTTGCGAGGGCTGCTCTGGTCTGGAAATGCTCGCTCTAGGGCTGGGGTGCTCTGGGGAGGATATGGACACCTGGAGTGAGTCTACCCAAAAATAGCTACTGAAATAGAATCATAAAATGGTTTGGGTTGGAAGGGACCTTAAACCCCACCCAGTCCCACCCCCTGCCATGGGCAGGGACACCCTCCACTAGCCCAGGTTGCTCCAAGCCTCATCCAGCCTGGCCTTGGACACTTCTAGGGATGGAGCATCCACAGCTTCTCTGGGCAGCCTGTCCCAGTGCCTCACCAATATTTCTGCACAGATGTGAGGCAGAAGACCTGGCTCTTTGAAGGCCAATTAGTGATTTCAAGTAGCAGATCAAGAGGGATGTGTGGCATTACCCATTCTGCAGCCCCTTCCATGGTCCCTGATATGTGTCCCTGTCCCCAAGGCTTTCAAAGCAAGCAGTGGAACACATCCCCAGACACAGAGCGATGCTCAAGGCAAGGCATGTGAACCAGCCAGGACAGCAGGTCAGCCTGTCGGCACGAGGTCTGCAGTACCTCCGCAGAGTACCTGCCGCCCCTATTAGAGCTCATTTAAAAACATGCCATTTTGACGCATGCACCTAAAAAAAAAAATGCCTTCAGGCATATCATCCGTTACTCCGAGTCACCAGCAGCTTTAGAGGCCATTTGTTTGGTTTGAAAAATCGCGTCTCTGAAGGTACAATATTAGCTTTAAGCTGCAGCTATCACTGTCTCATATATCAGCTCATTAAGAACACAGCTCGTCTTGATGGGGCTGATGCAGATGATAAGAGACATCAAGTAGCAGCCCGTGACAGGAGAAGCACGAGAGCCCTGGCCAGGCTGATTGGAGTCAGCTGTCCTTTCCTCCCCATCCCCGGCTCGGTGAGGAATTCACAGCTATGGCTTATTTTCATGGTTGCTTTTAGATTACGCTCACTCAAATCGCAGCGAGACTTCTCATTTGTTTTTATTCTCTTTTCAGGAAATGCACCATTTTCTTCCTCGCCGCCTGTAAGAATTGGTGCATTTGCAATGCATCCTCTGCAAACTCAAATCCTTGCTTTGCCGAGGAAACGTGTTTCTTGTTTTCCCGGTGTCAGTTTCTCTGAAGTAATTTCTGTGTAAACTTTCCACCCTGCTTCTCCTGCTGTTTTCTGTCTTGTGTTCAAAAGGCCCTAAAACACATCAATTTTCTGTTTCCTCCTATGGTACGACAATATTTTTAGTAAATATGATAAGCATCTCTGTTCAAGATGCAATAATAATCCACTGCTGTTGGCTGTGTATTTCCCTCATGTTGGGTAGGCACCAGGAATAAGCAAAAGATGGTTTACAACCCACATCTGTGAGATGAATATAAACACTAGGAAAATACAACGGATGTCATTAGAAATTTTTGTTTATTCTGTGTTACCACGTACTTGGTTATTTGCAAGATTCCCTAAACCTATGAGGAATGGCTAAACAGAAGGCTTCAGGTGACAAACATGGGCAGGATTAATAAGGTATTTAAGGGTCTCAGGAATTTTGCCCCTATAATATTTGCTGTTGTTTCTCATGACTCCCCTCCGAGAGGAAAAGCAGTTGCTGCTGTTTCAAAAACACAAGAGCTGGGACGATTTTGTCACTCAGATTAATGACACCAAGTTTTCACCCTTGTTTTCTGAACTCTGCAACCGACCTACCGTGGGGCCTTGGTCATGTCTTTCCATCTCTTTATCCTCCATATTCCCCTTGGGAAACCTGGGACTGTGCCACTGCTGCAACAAGAAGGACATTGAGACCACTGCTAGGAAAAGATACAAAGCTGCAAAATGTGAATTTTTCTTTTGTTCTGTGAAGTTTTGGTTAAAAAAAGAATTTTTCCATGCAAGGAAAAAATTACCAAAGTCTGAGTTTCTTGCTATCCTGGTCATTCGGTCATTCATTCAGTACGTTCACCGTTTCATCCTCCAGCAGGGCTTCGCGACGTTCAGACCCGGCACCGCAGTGCTCTCCCCACCCAGGTGATGCTGTCACGTGAACATCACGTCTCTGCAGCGCAGAGTGCGAACAGGTTCTTGCAAGGTGAAAAGTTCACATCAAAACTATTTCCAGCCTGAGCCTAACCTTCCTGCCGTCAAAACCGATTGCCAGATTCCTATTAATATAAGTGAAAGCAGAATCAGCGCTGGGATAATGGCGAGCTTTGTTTTTTCATGGTTTATTATTACTGTTAGTGACTCCCGTGTTACTGAGGGTTTATTCACGCTGTCTTCAGGATAGGTCTCTTTTCATATTAATTTTTCACGTCTTTGCACCACCCTTGCTTGGGTGGATGAGATCATAGACCTGGTAATGTTGCTTTTGGACAGACTCTCATCTTATCAGATGGGATCAGAGTATCCCATCTATTTGACAAAGCGGTATAGTTGGTGAATTCTGCATTTTGTAGGAGCTCAGTTACCAAAACCGGTGTAATTTTATGGACCTGAACATCTGTTTGGTGAGAAAATGCCATAGTGAGCCCCATCTCCCCAGGGCTGGTCTGGCCAGCGATGGGCTTGCCTGCCCCGTGCATCCAGAGAGGCAGCTCCAACGCTGAGGCTGGGAAGTGAGGAAGGAAAGGAGCCAACCCCAAGAGCGAACACAGTAGCAACTGCAGGGTGATGTTCTTCTGTCATCTGCTTTGCCATTCACAAATGTCGTGAACTAGAGATGGACAGAAAAACAAGGGAAAAGGGCTTCCCCTCCCTATTTGCTCAGAAGCTGAAATGCTAAGAAATCTCTCACTGAAACTCAGCAATGCTTGAGCCACTGCTGTTCCCATATAAATGGGAGAAATTGGGAAAATATCATATAACCCCATGATTTTTTGAAAAAGGAGTCTTCTAAAGAACGGGAACCAAATTATTTCCCCCTCCCTATGTCTTAAAAAAGATCACAACCTTCCAATTTGGACTTCATTTCAGCTTCCAGTGCAGCTCTCTGAAGAATGAAAGTCTAGAGCAAGTGATAATCTAATTAATTAGCACAAGTGTTGAGAAAACAGGGATAAGTAGGTGGGAAGAGGGAAATGCAGGAGAATAGAGGAGGAGATATGTTCTTGTGACTGAACTTCTCAGACCTTTTTACTGATGAGAACACTTTTCAGCACACTTCTGGCAGCAGGTTCCACCCCGATGGCTAAGCCTCCCCAGGGCTTGCCAGTCCACTTTGAAATGTCACAAGCCCATGTGGAGCCCTGACCCCTAGTTTGGGATCCACAGCTGGGAGGGATGCTCTTGGCAGATAGATAGTCGTTAATGCACACAGATACTCACAGTTTTCACATCTTAACGAGTGAAAATGGCTAGAGCTGATGTCAGTGACTTGATCCTATGAATTTTATTCCAGTTAGCAAGGGAAAACTTTATCAGCTGTGAAGATTTTGTGGCATTTCTAAGGGCAGACAAGCTTGGAGTTCACCTGACACCAGAAGCAAAGCTGATTTACTAGGAACAATATGTCTAGGGATGAGAGAGGCAGCGTGGTTAATTGCATGCCTTCACCCAGCACCTCCAACTGGCAGCACACCAAAAGGATTCAACATTCAAAACATTCCTTTGTTTTTCTTGGGGGGGGGGGGTTTCTTTCAATTTCTGCACTTCTAAGTCCCAACCAAGATGAGAAGAGCCCATAGCGTCATCAGAGAAGACAGTTCACTCTTCACCAGGAACAGGGGGAGAAGAAAATCAGAACATACTTTCAAACCAGATAAACCAGTTCCCAATATTTATCTACTGTGGTGCACTAGTTTCATTTTTGCTAAGTGAATAGCTCATTCTCTCTTCAAAATCTACTTGCCAGAAAGAAGACCGATTAAATGAAGGAAAAGAGAACATCCTGAGAGCCAATATTTTGTTGGCAGATGAACTATCATTGACGGAAGAAAGGAAGAGGGTGATTTCTAGCAGTCAGAGCCTTTCCACGGTGATGAAGAGGGGAAAAAGAAGAAGGGAAGTTTAAGAAAGGGTTGACTTTTTTAAGAAAAAGATCACATGAAGTGGTTGATTGTGCTTAGAGAGAATTTGACTTGTCAATCTCGGATTTCATCTCTAGTGTGCTGGTTTCTTAAGGGGAAGCAGTGCATTTATAACCTTTAACATCCTCTTCCATTGAGGCAGGGAGGAAGGGGCAGGGGGATGCAGGAGAGCTGGCTCTTACCCCCTGAGTCAGCTAGAGAGATGAGCTCCAGCACACAAGTGCAGAGCTGCAGTGAGAGCTGACTGCTGCAAGTCCAACAGACCAAGCGGACCGAGTCCACCACTGATTTATTTTCCTTCGCTTTCGCAGGCACTACATGAGCTGGGATCCAGCCAGTCCAGCCTAAGGACAAGGACGTGCGGGCTCTGTTTTACTCCCTGTCACCAAGAGAGGGATCCTTTCTCCTGTCCCTGGAGGCTCCCCTGACATTTCTTTTAAAAATTAAGAAAACAAAGCCCTGTGAGTTGAGTGAAAGTGCAATTACACAATGCTTTGAAGTGTCTTGCTAATCCTCCTGCTCCCTCGGGACATGAGGCACAGGTTTGCCGAGTGACAGCCACATCGCTTCACCCAAATGTTGATGCTGGCTCACAGCTAAGGCAGTGGAGGAACAGGACAACGCCGTGCACGTGGACAGAAAGCAGCCCAAAAAGTCTGCCCAAACACACAGCCCTTTGCTTCTGCCATGGGGGTGAAGGAGGAGAAATCCCAGCAGGGGGGATAACCCCAGTGGGTGCAGAAGCAGCTGGTATTGGTGCTAATTATGAAGCTAATCTAACCTCCTGGGGGTGAAACCAAAGATGCCTATGGTCCCTATACTATTTCACAATACCTCAATACAGCTCCCAGGATGCTCTGAAGATTAAATTAGGCCAGGTGAGGCTTGTGTGGACCCTGCCACCTTCTCAAACCTGGCACAGCTCTGAAAGGAGTTGTGGTTTTACCTCCTGCCTTCCCAGCATCTCCTTCTTGAAGCCAAGGGATGTCCCAGCTGCAAAGAGAGCAGCAAAACACAGGGCTCGCGGAGGGATTCGGGAGAGGCGTTCCCACCTGCCTCCAGCACATTGGCAGAGATGTTTGCCCCAATCTATTTACACAGCATTTAGTGCCCTTGATGTCGGTGTGGAGATGTGTTAATAACCCAATTACACTGTTCATCCAGCTATGTCAAATCCAATTGCTTGAGGACAGCTTGCTTTGTAATTCTTGCACCGCGTTACAGCATGCAAAAGTGACGTCCGTGTGACTGACACCTAACTCCAGCTCATCAGCAGCAGGATCTCATGCAGTGAACTGCTAACATCCAAAATTGTCACATATGAACACCACCTGCACTAGCTGACCGCTTCCCCCCCACCATGAGGATGGAGGCAAAGGCACACGAGCGCATAAGATCGTGTGTGAGACTTGGCAGAAGGTGCTCAGGAGCAGGTCATGGCTTTCTGAGATGGGAAACGACAGCACAAGGCTTTGCCAAGGGGGCTGCAAAGGGCAGGGATTAAATGCCTACGGTAAGGACATTGCATTGATGGCAAGACATCCCAGAAGCTGCCCACTGGTAGGGCATGGTGCAGAGTGTATTTGGCACCTACCATGGCAGCTGTGGCTATGTGCAGGCAGCAGGACAAGGGCACAGGTCTGCCTGAACATGCCCCTGCATGGCTGACACGACTGTGTCTCTGCTTTCTCATCCAGCAAAGGAAGGCAGGAATGTTTCCCTGCCACGCTCAGTTGCTTGGGAGGCTCCAGTCACTCCTGTCTGGGAAGGGATCACAAGTCCGAGGTACTGTTCTGCAGATGTGTTTACCAGAAAAGATCAGCTACTAATGTCCCTCTATCATTACCCTTGGCCATCACCCTCTGAATGTGAGAAGCCTGTGAAGCACAGCACTTCTGCAGGTATGTATGTGTCCATATATATACGTATACGAACAGATTGGTGCATATATATCAGCGCATGAATCACCCAATATTTAAATGATGTCATTTGCATTTCCTTTAAATTGGCTTCCTTCTCTATTGATCAAAATCTGTAAGCTCTGCGTGTCCTCAACGCTGTCCCTTCAATTGGAATTTAATACAAATCCTTCCTGAAGCGAAGAAATTGAAAACTGCGTTGCGTGGTCCCACTTGCAAAAAAAATCTCCCCTCCAGACAGCTCTTAAGCATGTACTTAACTGTAGGCATGTTTAACGCCAGCTGGTATCCACAGAGCTGAAAAACACATCCATAAAGCTGAAGTTAACTTCAACAATTCACTTAAGGGCTGTTCTGAACAGGGACAGACTTAAGCATGTGCTTAAATATTTTCTTGACTCTAAGCCTATATTAGTGGAAAAGTCATTGTTCCGTACCAGATTTTTATATGTCTGTGACTTTAGGATAGTTTTAGTATTCTCAGTAGATCGCTTCTTTGGATGGATTCCTCCACTCATCATTAATATTTGGCGTCAACTGTCTTTCTCTCTCATCCATTCCCAGAGACAAGGAAAAATTTTCCCTTCTTTCTACGGATGTATTTATGTTCCCCATGGAAATTCTTCTCTGTGATATATGAACTATTTTCAGAGAAGTTTAGCAAAGCCTAAATCACAAAGGGGAAGAGAACCTCCTCGGTTTGAGTTCATAAGGGGAAAAGTTGGGATTGCAGTGACCTGTAGTGTGAATTTTTTTCTCAAGTTTAATTGTTATTTCCATTCAAATCCCTTATATCCTTAGCCATAAATAAGACTCCTGAATAATCCTTAATTTTTGTCCCCATATCTGCCTCCCGTAAAATTAGGAGGGAATATTTAGGATCTGCCAAGATGACAAAGTGTCCTTTATGGTGGCCGAATGAAAGAAAGAATATAACTTTGGGAGAAAGCAACATGCTTTTCCTCAGCGTAGGATTTCCTCCACAGAGACATCATCACAGACTGTCAGAAGCTGGGCAGCTCTCCAAAGGTTAGAGACGGGGCCAAAACTTATAATTTCTGCTTTACAGAGGGCCGTTTCTGTCTCTGAGATTTTAAATACTGTCTCACCGCAGCTGTGAAATTCAGAGCTTGCAGATCGCAGCTAGCGGAAGACGTGAGCTCGCCAGCCTGGGATATTTCACATCTAGGGCTGTACAGGCTATTTCTAGTAAACTAGCTGGAAATGAGTTTTAAAGCCGGAATGCCAGGACAGACATGACCCGATCTTGTGAGATGATTTGCAATCGCTGCAACCTCCATGGGAAAGCTCAGCTCCGCCGCCCACCACCTCCCGCCCTCTGCTCCGAGATGCATGGACCTCTCCACGGAGTGCCCACACTAAACCACCCTCAAACCCGCTTCCCTGAACAACCTTCCCCCACCCTCTCCTTGCACAGCTGAGTGTGGTCCGCTCAGCCGGGTGCGTACCTCCGTGCTGGGGGAGCTGAGTCACCTAATTGTTGGGATGTTGTGTGCATCCCGGGACACAGGACCCTTTGTGTGAGAGCCGTGTGGAGACAGGAAGACGTGCGGTCTCAAATATTTCACATGTGAAGTATCCGTGGTCGGTAAGGTCACCCTCTGGACTGGACATCCACTTGGGGCTCAACTCCTACGACTGCCACCATGCCTAAGCCAGAGAGAGCAGATGAAGGTTGTTCTCAGGCCACCCAGGAGAGATCCACTGCTTTCAGGACCAAAACAATTCTCTCACCGGCTGAGGATGGGGGTAGCTGCCCTCGACAGAAGGTGGGGTGACTTCCCTTTCGATGCCAGGGCAAACCGCTCTCTTAAAAGCAAGGGGTATCATCTGAAGATACAGCCCTCGCTGTGTAAGACGCCACATCCACATCCTGTCACATACACAGGACTGCAGAGATTTGCACGGGACTCTGTGCAGCCATGACCTGGGGTTTGCATCCGAGCAGATATCCATCAGTGCAGTGTAGTCCAGCAAGAAGCTGAGCCTGGGAAGGGTCTGCACAGCCCAGCGCCCCAGCAGGCATCCTTTGGGCCAAAACAGAGCTGCTGGTCTTACCCTCGCCAGGGCAAAGTGAGTCAGGATTTATGGGTTCACAGATGCTGCTCTAAGCACTACGCAAACACACAAACACACAGGAACCCCCAGCTCATCAGCTCACGGATCCTTCCCAACCTTAGGAAATAGGAGACGGATTTTCCCTTAGACATCATTACTGTGATAGAGTTTGGGAGGCAAGCGCACGGCCCTGGCACTGATCCAACCAAGTAAGTCTGGGATAGGTTTTCTTTCAAGAATTTCAACCCATTCGTGTACTTTCTTAATGATCCAGAGTCTTCAAGGGGTTGCCTTTTAGCTTTAACTCCCTTTCATTATATTTCATGTGTGTCAAAGTTGGTTCTTCATGTTTCCTCTGTAACTTAACACTCTCAAGGAGAAGTTTAATTTCTCAGACATTTGAAAGATATTTTTCCCCTATTGATTTATTTTATTAAAGGAAGAAAAAAATTCTCTTTTTTAAAGTAAGCAGCAAGAAGATACAAGCGTAAGAGTGGAGGCAGCATACCTCCTTTGGAGATTCGGTGCTAATGTACTACCATGAAGAAATCTTAATGACTGACTGGAAAAGGCCATGGAGTCATTTATTCCTCATTATGGTTAGACAGACAAGTAAGTTTTGGTGCAGAACTGACTCCTTCAAGCCATCAGAGTGGGGAGAAAATTATTTCTATTTTCTTTCTGGAGCAGCGTAGGGTTGGGTAGCTCACGCACGTGTTGTCCACATGCACCAGTGTATCTGTTTATATTGTGTATGAAAGGTGGAAGCTACTCGGGCCTGGGATGGAAGCAAAGCAGGGTCAAAGGGAACCAGAAGTCACATCTCAGACAACATGTGCACCGTTCACACCAGTCTGATATACTGAGAGACTTGGGCCCAATGCAGCACGGCTGGTTTGTAAGTACCTGTGCGCAGTGACTTGTCCAGGCTGCTGAGTTCTTGGAAAACCTGGGCAAATGCCCTACACCAGGCGGTCCTGCTAAAGAGCAGGAATGGGAATGAAAGCCTTCCACCCTCTGGCTTCTCCAGGAACTTTTCTCACAACATGTCTACACCTTTGGAAACTCAAGGAAAGGCCACCAGGTCTTCAACATTACCTTAACCACCAGGGTGAAGGATGACCAGTCTTGATTAAAGACTCGACAAAAACATTTGATAGAGCAAGGTTGGGTGAACAATCCAACAAAGCCCTGCTAGATGCCTGCCCAGACAAAGCCTGCTTATTGCAAATTAAGCACTCAGCAAAGTTTGCCTGAACCCTGACACTGGGAGAGACAGTTCCCCTCCAAATGCTGCCTCTTGCTTCTCTTGGCCCCAAGGAAGTTAGACCAACAGGAGCTTCTTCAGCCAGGAGCCCAGCCCCATGTCTGCAGTGGCAGAAGAGCTCCTCCAACACCAGCTCCTCGGCCTTTCCTCCCAATGCATTTAACTGGATGGTTGCCTGCTCTGCACCCAAGCTGGGATTCTGCAGTTTGCACACACTCTGCAAATACCTGATCTCTCAGTTCTCTAAGAGAACTCTCTAATTAAAATGCATGTTTTTCTCTCTGTCAGGGACTTTAGTTTGGAGGTTTTTTTCCCAAGCAACAGTCATCATATATGGATACAAAAAGAATCAATTCATGATTCTTCGAAGGGCTGACTCACATCTCAGTCTGTTCTTGGGCTGTCTCTGTTCAGTCACAAGCCTTATCAGACAAAGGCATTTTTGCATGCTTTGCTACATGATTGCATTTCACACTCTAAACAAAACTATTTTCTTAATATTATATAAACTACAGCTATATTTTTGTTCAGCTTTGCTTTGGTAACAGCCGACCTGATGTTTCCTATTGATGCTCAAGCCATAAGTAAAATATCTCTGAAATAAGCTAAGAAAATAAAACTGGTCAATCAAAGGTTTCGAGAGACCCATCATGCTGCAGAGGAGTGCAGAGCAGTGAGGTGCCCTGTTAAAGCCTAAGCTTTAACTTAGCCTCTTACTATTTACTCTCATTAAATCCAGAGTCATCTGGCTTAATTTGGTTTGCCAGGCATTTACTTTAGGATAATTCAGAGTAGGATCAGAGTCACCAGGCTTCTCCCCACCCTCACTTTATGACAGAAGATAATAATAATAGAGGATTTTTTTTTATGAAAGTACATGCAATTTCCTCTATAGCCATCCAAAACAAATAATCAGGAGATTTCCCCATGTTTACAATGGGGCTTTCTACTGACCTTCCCTGCAAAGCACTTCAGGAGAAATCAATGAAAAATACTCCATAAGAAGTGGGTCATAATTGCTGTTATTGTTACTTAGAATTTATGTAGGGTCTAATCTGAAACCAGACACAACAATTAAGGGCTTCTCTTTGCCCCTTTTCATAACGAAGCAATTATATTTAACAGTAGGTACAGTTAAATTGGAATAAACCTGGTTTGTATGAAGGGACATTTCATGTTTATTGATAATCATTGTGTCACAGTGTTTAGACCAATTCCAAATATAAGCTACAGCAATGTATAAAAACTTTCCTCATTGGCATAATTGAGTCAATATGAGTCACTTGACTCTCCCACATTTTTTGAATGACTAATTATATCAGTTCAGAACTGAATACATGAACCTCAATTTGTAGCGTAGCAAAGCAAAGATGGACAACAGTGAGGGTAATGCTTTCAGATGTCATGGGGAAAGAGATTTATCTAGCCCATAATTTGACGAGTGTTTGCAAACTTCTTTATCTAGTACCTCTGCTTGGGGAAGCAGCTACTGGGCTGTTTTTAAGTTCCATCACTAGTGCTCCATTTGGGAGTCCCTGCTCTAAATCCTCAGCAGAAGGAAACAAGCATTGTCTCATCTCCATTGCAGCACAACTCAACCACAAAGGGCTTGTGAGGAAAATAAATGAAGCCTTTGAGGTGACTTTAGAGAGGACTCCGTGTAGGCAAAAGTTGCATTTGTCAACCAAGCTGACAGCTACTCTAGAAGGGGCAATCTGCTGCAGGTGGGTTACACCTCCCCCCATGAGCTAAAGCACAGCCCTTATCCAGCTCCCCTGTAAATAATCAAAGGGTGATTTCACACACCTTAAACCTTGTGCTGCAGGTGGCTGGAAGTCCAGCTCTCTGAAGGTGCTTTGCTTTCCTGGCAGGTTCTGGAGGGGGTTTCCATGGCCAGCTTAGAGCAGGTACCGAGTTGTTAGATGACTAGTGTTGATTGAGATGACCCCCACGCAAAGTGCCCTGCCCAGGTTTGCATGAGTAATGGTAGAGACATCAAGAGTTCTCTGGGAAACAGCATCCTCTGAGCTTTCGTGTTGGGTGATGTGATAACGATGTTTTTATGCAATGCATGCCGGGAGCTTGAGGTCCACGTTGCCTTCAGGACTCAGATCCTGGTGATGGAAACAAGTAAGTCTGCTGAGCTCAAAAAAATTGGTTTGAGGATGATTGTTACCATGATATGTCTGATCACTGAGTCCTTGTTCCTGCGAAGACCTCTGGGAAGAGCTCAGTGATGTGGAGCTCTTGGTGAGTCAGGGACAAAAAGGAGAGAGAATTTTTTTCAAATTGTATTTAACTGTTATGATATGAATGAAATTATTTGAGATCTGATGGGGCTCCAAACAGCCCAGCTAGAAATGAGACCTGATCTGTTCTGTGAGGACTGGTGCTGTCTGGTACAGGCAGTGGGTGCTGGTACAGCAAAACACAGCACTAGACCCCCCAGATATTTAAGTTTCTGCAGGACTGACTATCATTCCCATCAAAGCCAAAGCTGCACGGCTCAAAAGGACAGAGGAAGGTACAATGAGGAATAAGGATGATGAAATGAAACCTTCTGCTGTTCTATAGATCCACCTTTAGGGAGGTGGATGCTAACAGTTGCCTACTCAGCATCTCGTGCATTAGGTCTCTGCTCTGCTGATGGATGGGGGTATGAGCAGCTGAGACAAGTGGAAAGACAAAGCCAGCTTTTGCAGGAGATGAAGAGCTCCTTACACACTACAAGATCACAAATCCATCACATGAAGTCTAATGAGGGGGCTGAGCCAGTACAAATACAACTGTTTAACAGTTTATTTTAACCATCCAATGAGAATGAAATAACTTAAAAGGATTCATGTTGCCAACAACCTTTTTTTTTTTTTCCTCCCCTTCTTGCATGGTATTTGTTAGAAATCAGGATTTTCCTTAACTAAATGTCTTGTGGTCTCCTTAGCTTTGTTTCTTAACAGGGTTGTCTTTATGTTAGTTTTCTTTGGCTTCCCAATAGAAGAGTAACAGATTTCTTTTGAAGTTTTTATTGATGAATGAGCTCCTATAAATAACTCTCTGTGGCAGCAGCTTGATCTCAGAGTTTACTCTGGATTAATAGTAGCAATGGGAATGGAGTAAATTTATGGCAGCATGACATGAAATAGTTTAATGGGCTTCATACTGTTTAACTTAATCTTTACAGATGTAAAAACAGAAATACAATTATTTTAACAACTATTATTACATATTGCTCTTCTAATGAAAACAGCAGCTTAGTAAGCAATTGAAGATAGATAGTGAAGAATTAAGGAGTCCGCCTCATTGCAGATCCAGGAATTAGTGTGTCAGGCCAGTGTGTTTGCAAACCTTCATCTGATGAGCCGAGGGGGATCCGAGGTGGCTGGGGAGGATGAGACTACAGGTGAGACCTGGCGTTTGCATGTAAAGCCGAGTCACGGATTTTCGGATCAGGACATAGAGGTTTGAAGCTGTCTAAAATCAGTAGAAGCAGTGGAGCGTCCCTGCCTTTGGAGGTAAAAAAAGACTCTTAGGGTTTTCTCCCATGCCCCCTTATTTCACCTGTCTGCTTAGTGAGGAGCTGATCCCAATCCCACCAAAGTCCATGGGTGTCTTTTCTTTGGTGACACTGGGGGACACTTGGCCACATCGCTTGTGTCTTGTAGCCCTATGAGCAGTACAGCTGTAATCCTCCCACCTGAGGAGTAGGAAAAGGAATTACATTCACACTGACTAAAGGATGGAGGGAGATGACGGAAACTGAGCATAATTTCCAGGCCCCAGCCCTCTGATACCCACACGATAAAAGAGAATGTAACTGTTTGCCATCGCAAGTCTGCTCATCTTTGCTAGTTTCTCTAAACCAATGTCACTTAAAGTAAAGATGGCCCAGGTGTGCCTCTTTTACTTGCATACATTCAGGTAGGTGATGCTGGAAGAAAGGAAAAGCTTAAAATCATCTGTCTTCTGCCTAAAGGCTCAACCCACAGGCAGGCATTTAACACAGCTGAGGATCTGGTCAGAGGACTTCAACCACCGTGCGAGGTGTGGGTGTAAAATCCAGCATCGTAATTCCTAGGAAGAGCAGAGGACCTAATTCAAATGTAAGATTTCCTTTGCAGGGGTTTGAATGTGGCTCGTAGCCAACCACAGCTCCTTTGCGCTTCTTGGTGCTTTGCAAAGAGCTTGAGTAAATATTGAAACATGTTGGTGCTCTGCATAATTTCTGTAACAATAGCTGACTGCTAATAGTGTTGTTTCCCCCTTGAGGGAGGGTTATTTGAAATTAAATTGCAATTAAAATTATTAGCATTGTGTTTTCAACTGTCTGTTTAGTGAGGAAATTTGAATTATTCATAATGCTTTCCAATCCACAGAAATTGCCCGTGCAAGAAATAACTTGCAAATTCTTACTCGATTTCCAAAAATGTGGGAAAGTTTATTTATTTCTCCATGCATTCCTGATTCGCAATGTGCTCTCTAAAAATGTCGCTAAGATTTAGGCTAACCAAGCTCATGCTAAATTTAGCAACTGTATTTTAAATAAACATTCTTTACGCTTTACTGAACCGGCTTTGAAGCTGGCTTAAAACAAATTACGTTCACATGAACATTAACAATGTTTTACTTTGGACTAAGTGAACATCTGAATAAGTAATAATGTATTATTCAGTATAATCCAAAAACGAGATTTAAGAGATCTAATTCAGCCAATGGAGGAAAGATTCCTATGAGGAACACTGAATCAGACCCATATTTATTTCTGGAAGAGTCCATTCTGTTCTCCTTGACCACACAAAAGTTTCTTCTCGTGTCTAATAAGACAGCACAAGCTACGAGCCTCGGTGAAATCAGCTGTGACTTAGCACGCATTGCGTTTGAGGAATCTGGCCCATTTTAAAGCACTTAATGATTTGTCTGGATAAAGCACTAAAAATATACTGTGGGGAGCAATTATGCAATGTCCAGACTGATGGATTGCATAACCTCATAGACCTTTTCCATCTGTAACTTCTCTATTTCTGTGATCTTGTCTTCTTGCTCTTTCACTTAAAATCAAATATGTGATCTGTTTAATATCCAAAAATCTGTCTCCCAGGAGACCTCTTTTCTGGGTGTGCAGGGCTATGAATCAAGTAATGAAGCAGATCCTTCTACCCATCTCATTTTGGGAATTGGCTGCTCTTCACAACAGGCTTAGGAGCAATTAGCAGGAGGCCAGTGGGGTCTGGTGTGAAAAGGGATGCGCTCTCCATTATGTGCCTTCCATGGTAAAGGGTAACTATTAAAAGCCTTGAGGGGGGAGTAGAAGAGGTTGAAAAGCCCCTTAGAGTCATGTATCTTGAAAGCAGACACGAATAGCCATCCACTTTGAGTGACAAGTCCTGAAAGTGGCTTCTGCTCATGTTTAAATACTTGATTCCTTTTTTATATGCTATGGGACCAACTTTAAGAGTACACGCACTGTGCGTATCTAAAGACTGGAAGCCCCATTTATGAGAAATTAAATTCCTGAATTATTTTCATATGCCAAATTTTCAGTTCCTCTCATAGGAAACCTGTGTTTGGAGCGAAGCTGCTCCGTGAACCAAATGACTCCTCTGTGAGCCTCTTCCACTGTGTGCTATTCTCTGCTCCTACGAGTTAAAATTGGCTGCAGACCTCGGAGACGTGAAACCTTGCTCGGTTGGGAGAGGTCATTCCTCTCCAGTGGAACAGAAAGTCATATATATCGCCCACACAAGAAGTATGCTGTTTATGCTGCATCATAGGCTATTTTCTACATTTCTTCACAGTATTTCAGACTTGTGTTTATAGCCAACCCCGAGAGGTTGGGAAAGCCGGGAGGGGGAAGATTCCAGGGATGAGTTAAATACTGGGTGGCAGTTTTGTGTTTGGCAGCTGCTTTTTGGGGGGGGTTGCAGAACAGGTGTGAAACCAGTGCCATCCATTATTTGCAGTTTGTCAAGTCCTTTATATTTGTATGACACGCTGTCCGTTTTGTACTGCACAGCACCAAAATTCACATGATGTATAGAGGATTAAAGGATGCCCAGTCACACCCGAACGGCAGGTTCCTGGTACATTGACACGCACACTTATTTCTCTGCGCTGAAGTGCTGTCGTTTTTATTGTACCATCACTTCTTCTCCTCTGTAAACAGATGACGTACAAAAGCCGCGTACGGTTAGTCATTCTGCGTGTTGGCAATGAGGCCCTTTTTCTCGGTATTCGTCCCCTGCAAGCTACATCCACGGCCTGATCCCAATTAATTCCAAATTGCCGCTCATAACTAGTCACTTGGTCCTGAGTTCATTTGAGTGAGTGTCCCTTTTGTGCAGAATGTGTTACGTTTACTAATTTTAGTCTCCAAAGTGAAACCAAAATCGGGCCCAGTGTGGCTTTTAAATATTGCAGCTGTACTTGGTCCCACTCCACTACAACAAAACAGAAATAAAATCAGATGGCACCATGAGCAAAACTTCACAAAAAATAAACATATCCTGTTGCATAGAAAAAGTAAAATCTCAAAAAAATGTCCCCGTGATAAAAACAGACATTGTGTACAGATTGAACTGCAACCCTAATGTGGGACCTACTCCTTCAGATGACTTTTTATATTTTTTTTTTTTTACCAGGACCTGCTGCCAAAAAGTGCCCTTGTACAGAAAGGGCTCTGAGGTGGAGGGGGTACACCTGTACAAGCAGGAAAGGAATAAAAATCCTGTTTGTAGGTCCACAAACATATTTTGGAAGCAGGACTAGCAGCTGAGAGGTGCCAAAACTGGGGAGCTGGGATGCCAAGTGAGGAGAAAGGGAAGCAGAGGAGCCTGAAGACACAGGCTAAAACTGCTTTGGGGGGATTTAGCAGGTTTTTGTGTGTGGGGAGCTGTCCTCACACTCCCTGCATGCAGAAGCAAGCACTCACTGACAGCGGCTGCTTGCCAGCACCTCCTGCACATATGCAGACACCCAGGGATGGTGAGGCTGCTCAGCACTGGTTCATGCTCTGCATTGCTCTCCCCGAGCCTGATCCACAGCTCGTTCAGGGGTTTTTAAAGAAGCAAAAAGGTTTCATCAGAATAAACCACCTTGTGACTGAAAGCATAACTAACCACTTTTGGGGGATAAAATCCTTCTGTGGGCCAGTCCGCAGGGAGATGAGGGATGCAGGATCCCCACTTGTGGGAACCGGCTCCGGAGCTTGATGCAGACCCAGCTTCGCACATCCTTGGAGGCAGTGTTAACCTCCCACTTTACATACGTACCCAGTTCCTAGCACATGCAAGCAGCTGGGGGTGGAGACATGATCTGAGGTCTCTGTTGGGCAAGAACTGAGCTGGATCTGCAGCTTCCCCTGCACGGACTCCAAAAAGACTGGTGATGTCAGCCCCGAGCCTTGAACAGAAACATCCTCTTAAGGTGGCCACTTACTCAACTTGCTACAATACCTGCCTTTGATTACACAGAGGAGTGGCACTGCAGGGACACAGGATTTGACACAGAGAGCAATTAATCCTCTCAGCACTTGTCCAGCCTTGTAAATTATGGTGGGGACGCATGTGGCTTTGACTCTGCAGTGCCAGCTTCACTTGTAAAAGTGTTCTTTTAACTCAGTGCCATAGGTTTAAAGAATGGCCTCATTAGATACTCAAACAGGAATTGTCAGAAATAGGAAGCATATCAGGGATTTTATTTAAATAGTCTATCTGGCAAATCTATACAAAAAGTCCCCATCTTCTTTATTATTCTTTTTTGACAGTGAGAAGCTGCAGCTCTACCTATCCAGAGATCCACCTATGAGCATCCTTCTTTCGGGAAACTCAACATCAGTTCCCGTTTTTTGGAGGTTTTCTGTGCTTTCCCACATGAGAGCTCTTTGCCTTGTGTTGAAATGAGCCACCCTGAGCTCCTGTGCCAAATGTCAAGGCAGTTTGGTGCCGGCCATCCTCTGCAAAAGCTGAATGCCAACTCACCTGAGAAACCCAGATTTCCAATAGTCCAGGTGCTCGTTTAAGGATAGGCTTTGCTACTGGGATGGAGTGGGATGGAGGGAGAGGAGAAACGGAATCATTTTGGGAAATATCTCAGTCACAAGGAAGAGGTGATTTCTCAGGCCCCAATTTTTAGCCTCTCCCACCTTTTACCCCTCCTGGCAGTGTGGTCCATCATGCCATCACCAGGACATTTGCACCAGAGCTCACTTCTGCATCCAGCAGCAGGACCCACTTCTCGGCCCTCCAGCTGCACGAGCCGGGGGGTGTTTTACAATGCACCAGCCACAGTCCTGAACAAAATACTTTTATTGGATATAGGTTTGGTTTCATAATGAAAATTGAGAATATAGATTTTTTTTTTTTTTTAAGGCATTTATCCACTAATATACAAAAAGCCTCTATGGCAAAAAAAAAAAAAGAAGAAATATTCCTGATTGCTTGTAATGTGTCTGGATTCTTCCTTCTTTAAGAAAAAGGAAAACTTTAGAAACATAGCTGATGTCTTTTTTTTTCCTGGTAGTTGCCTGCATTTTTAACACAGCTACCTCAAAACGCCAAGACCAGTCTCCACAACCCTGCCTCGGTCTTTTTTTGGTCAGAAGCAACTGATTCCAGCGAGATGTGGAAACCGGCCGCATCTCCACGTTCACGACGTGTTTGCTCATCCGTCCCCCGATCTCTGGCCACATCATTGAGACAGAAACGCTATCACGATACTCGAGAAGCACAAGTGCTAGGAAGGAAAGCAGCTTGTATGAACACCACGAATTATAGACAGTGCTGAGTCAAAGCAAGCAGGATTGTGCAGAATGAGCCTGGATTGTTTGGTCTGCCCTCATTTCAGCTCCAGTTACCTGCCTTTTGCCCACTCGGACGACTGGGCCAGTAGGGCGCTATCAGGAATTATGATGTGCAGGCACCCCTGGATATTAATGGGAAAACAAAACTCAGCCTCCTCCCCTGGGGATGGAAGGGGCGGGTTTGTTTTTCCAAAGAAAAATTAAAAAAAGAAAACCGAAGACTTGAAGGGCTCGGCAGAAACCAGGTCTGAGAAACCTGAGGGATGCAAAGAATAAAGGTGCACAGCAGACCCCACGGGGCTTGGAGGCCAGCGTGGGACCCCCCCGCCACTGCCTGGCACTAACCCCACCACCCACGGGAAAAGAAAGCCGGTTTACCTTTAAAAGTCGATCTGGAGGGGGTTGGGGGTGGGAGGCAATCGTTAAAGAGAGCTCCGCAGCAAGACGTGCCTTGAAAATGCCCTGAAATCCTGAGTCACCTTAAACATCGCTTCTATGGGGTTTTTTGGGTCTCTACCCGCTTGGTGAGGTCCGAGTCCGGTCTCTCCCATCGCGCCCCCCGAGCAGCGAGCGGGGTGGGGGGAGAAATAGTTATGGGGCAACTACTGAAAATTAAATACCGCCTCGGAGAAGTGGAGAGGGAAGCAGGAGAGGAAGGGGATGCCGATGTGGTAAAGCCTCCCGTGCACCTGGGAGTCGAGCATGAGGGAGGCGTTCAGGGCCGGGCCGAAGCCGCCGCTGGCGACCAGGGAGCCGCCGAGGCACCCGACGGGGCTCTCCCGGGCAGCCTTGGGGGCTGCCCCGGGGGGCGGCTGCCTCAGCCCCTGGGCGAGGATGCTCTCGATGCTGAAGCTGCGGCCCCGCGGGCCGCTCTTGTGCGGCGGGACGGCGGCGGGGGCCGGGCCGCCGCCGCAGCGGGGGGGACCCCCGGGGGTTGCCGCTCCTCCCCCGCCCGGCTTGGGGACCCCCTCGTCGGCCGAGTCCGCCGCCGCGCTCCCCTTAGCCCTCTTGGGCTCGTCGGGGCGGGCGGCCGGCCCCGGCTGCTCGCCGTCCGCGGGGGACCCGCCGCCCTTCACCTCCGGTGGCCCGGGGGCTTTGGGCTTCCTCTTTCTCCGACGGTAATTGCCGTTCTCGAACATGTCCAGGCACCGGGGGTCCAGGGTCCAGTAGCTGCCCTTGCCGGGCCGTCCCTTCTCCCGCGGCACCTTGACGAAGCAGTCGTTGAGGGAGAGGTTGTGGCGGATGCTGTTCTGCCAGCCCTGCTTGTTGTCGTGGTAGAAGGGGAAGCGGTCCATGATGAACTGGTAGATGCCGCTGAGGGTCACCTTCTGCTCCGGAGCCTCTTTGATAGCCATGGCGATAAGGGCGATGTAGCTGTAAGGGGGCTTCTGCGGGGGGTCCTGCCGGGAGATGGCACCGCTGGGGGCGAAGCCCAGGGCAGCCGGGAGATACACCATGGAGGGGCTGCCCATGGGGGAGAGGTGGCTGCCGTAGATGTGGCTCATTGCCGACGGGCTCTGAGCTCCGGGTCTTCCCCCTCGGAGCCGAACGTAGGGACGGGGAAAGACAGGAACCTGGGACGAGTCCACCGGGGAGCTATTTGTGCGAGCTCAGATCCCAGCCCTGCCTGAAGGAGCTCGCTCTGCCTCTGTCCCTGCTTCATAGCTCTTAAAAAAAAAAAAAAAAGGGGGGGGGGGGAGAAAAAGTTAAATAATTGTTGTAAGTTTGCTATTATATGTTGACTTAGCACTGGAAAATAAATTGTCTCTGATAAACAGTCGTTTGTGTTCTCAGCCCACCCACATTAATTAAAATTTCATTGCTACAAAACTCCAAGCTCTCTCCACGTGTCTTGCTGGTACCAGCCAATGGTCTCCGGGTTATTCCTTCATTTGTTTATAGAATTAGTCTGTTGATAAGTCTGCCCACCCAAGTCGAATCAAGCTGTGTTTATTTGGAAAAATTTCCGGGCACCCAATATATAAACGCACTGATCTGATGTTTGAAATATCACGTCCACCCTTTGACGCTGTAAGCACACAGAGCAGAGCAGGATGTACACTGCTGGAGCTCGGGAGGAGCGGGCAGGGATCCCCGCAGGAAAACTGGGGCATTCGACGACCAAAATTTAAAAATTGAAAGAAAGGAAGAAAAAGGGATGGATGAGAGGAGAAGGCAGAGCTGTGATGGGGAGGAAGGGACAAGGGGCCCGGGCCTGTCTGTCCCCCCCCCCCCCACACGCCCCACGTCGCGACGGGCCACCCGGGAGTGGACGGAGGGCGAGCGCCGGGCTCAGCGCCGGGCGGGCAGGGCTGCGCCTGGGGGAGACGCCCGGGGGCTGCAGCGAGCTCCGTAAAAGGGGAATTTGGCAGGCGTGGGGAGGAGGGTCAGTATTTGTGAATGCGGGCCTGTTGCTTTATATTATGTACTTTCCTGTTTATAACAAGGAGGGGGATTATAACAACTTTACAAGTGCACACAGCTGGCCGGTGCTTATATTAGGAATTTGTGATGCTCTTTTTCTGTATAAACGTCCAGGTTTGGGGCTGTGTTTTCTGTTGTTGGTTTTTTTTTTTTTTAATTTACTGATGTAACAGCTTTAATGTGAGGCCCCGGGGGATTCCGATGCCGTTGGAGGTGTCGGCTGTTTCCCCAGTCACTCCCCGCGGCTCAGACTGGCGTTAGACCCCTGGGAGACCCTGTTCCTTGGAGCATAATTTCTCCCGAGGAGGGAAGAGGAGGCCTAAGCAGCCTCTCAGAGAGAAACATTCCATGAAGACCATGGTGGGACTTTTACCTGGCAGGCGAAGAGGTAAAAGCCGGAGTCCAGGCTGTCTACCACCACCGCCCACCCCCCCCACCCCCGGGGGGGACATCCCTGCAAGCTCCCCTTCATCCGTGTGGTTTCTCGCCCACTTCTGCTCCCGTCCTGCCGTTCCCCCATCGACCATCGGGCGAAGGGGCTTCACCCCCGGCGTAAAAACCCAGGAGATGACTCTGGAACCGCAGATGAGTCCTGAAGGCTGACATGCGAGCCTAGGAAATACAGCTGGGGTGCAGAGGGAGGTGGCTTCTCGGGCGGGGGTGGGGGTCTCCTCGCTCACTGGCTGGTCCCACGCAGGGGAAGGGAAACCCTCTCACACCGCCCTTGCCCGTAATGCCGCATCCCTCCCCCGCGGTGCACGCACCCGCCGGCTCCGGGAGCTGCAGGAGCCATCCGACGTGCCATAAATGCAATAAACCCCAAAATAAATAAAGAAGGGAGCGCAGAAGAAGGATTTGGAGAGGGGGGACTCCCATCATCTCAACACTGGGGACCAGCACTCTCGACCAGCCCCCGCAGTAGCATCCTCACCGGGGAGGGATGGGACAGAGCCCGGCGTCTCTAACCCGCCCGACGCATCCTCGAGGCAGCTTGCTGAGGCCGAGGGTCGCCCCCCGCCCCCCCTCCTCTACCCATCTCGGCGAGTACCCCTCTCCTTGGGACACTCCAAGCACGGATTATTAAAACAATACTCGCGTGTACGGCAGGAGACAGACACACGGGCTCCCGCTCACTCCCCGAGCTCCCTCCCCCAGTAAAACTCTTGCTTCCTCCTTGTTTTCCCTCTCTTCGCGGTAGGAAATCCTTGGAGGCGGGGATGCGGCTTTCCTCTCTGCTCCTTCTTCCCAGCTCATGTGCTGCCTGCTGTCCCTCTCCTGCCGGCAGCATCGCTGGAGCTCGTAGCGTTATCCGTCCGGGAGCAGCCCTCCGAGAGGCACCGACGGCTGCGGGGAGGCGGGAGGGGGGCCGAGGAAGCGAGCGGCGCGGCGGAGAGGGGCTTTGTTGTTGTTATCTTCGCTCTTCCCCTGAACGGTAAAAAAAAAAATGCAGCCGGCGGTGGAGGCGCTCCTGAACGTGTTTCCCCTCCTCTCCAGCTGACAAGCCCCTCTTAAAGCAGCAGAGAAGAGGGCTCCCGCCCGCGGACCCCTGGGGGGAGCGGGGTGCAAATCAGTGGTCCCCACTCCTTGGTGCATCCCAGCCCCGGGAAGGAGAGGGGAGGTAAATCAGTGCTCCCCACACCTTCTGCATCCCAGCCCCAGGTAAGAGCTCTTCCATAAATCAGTGCTCCCCGCTCCCCACTCCCGCCGCAGCCCGGCCTGGGCTCCTCCCGGGTGTCCTTGCCCCCTTGCCGTGCACGGTGCTGTACAGTTGTGAGGTCGCTCGATGCTGACCCGGGGTTAGGGGTGTATTTCTTTCTCTCCTGGCCTGTCAGCACCCAGTATGGGTTTTCTGCAAAGTCTCCCCTAAAGTGACAGAAGAGCTAGTGGCCTTCCCCCAAAACCTCCTGTCCGGCACCTTCCCACGGCACGTTGCTGAGCTCGAGGGAGGATGGGATGGCCTGGGGGGACCAGACAGCTCTTTGCATGGGTTGTGCGGAAGCCTGGGGGGCTTCCTAAGGGGACCGTGTTTAACCCGGGCGCTGCAGAGCCCGGGTAACGCTCCCTTGGCCGGGCTGCGGGGATAACCCGCGCAGGAACCTTCCCTGCGGGGACGAGCTGGGAAACCGCAGGCCTTTCACCTCCCGAAACCCGGAGCTGTCTGGGCTTTTGCACAGGTTTGCAAACCCACAGGTTAATGGCAGCACAAGGAAAAAAAACCAAAAAAACCCAAAACAAACAAAAAAAACCACCACAAAAAAACCCACACCAACCCCAAAAAACCCCATCCACCATCCTCATCTGCTGCCCGGAACTGCGCTGGGCCCCGGCCCGGTGCAACCGGCCGTGCAGCAGCTTCAGCCAGGCCCCCTGGGGCCGAGCTTGGCCCTCCTGATCTGCTACGGAGGGTGATTTGTGCGGGTCCTTCCTCTGCGAGGGCCTGCGGGGCCCGATCCGGCAGCGGCTGTCTGCAGCAGCTACCCGGGGCCTGCCTTCCTTTCCCTCTGCCCCGGCCGGGCTGAAGTCACCTGTCGTGACAGATTCCTATCGTGTTATTGACCTCCATATCTCAGCTTTATACAATACAGCCCCAAAAACTCCCCTCATCCCGGCTTTCGCCTCTCCTGTGAGACCAGCCCACCGAAAGGGCTCCCCTCAGAACCGACTGGGGCACGATGGGGAGGGCAGGTGGGGTCTGACCCCCGTCCCAGGATGGCCACGACGCAACCCCGAGTCCCTGCCGCTGGGAATGGGGTTGGATGCCCACCCTGCCCCGGATGATGTTCCCAAGCCGAGGGAAGGTTGGTCCTGCAAGTTCCTGAGCCCGCGCTGCTCTCAGCACCTAATAGAGGGCTTTTTCTGCCAAACTCCTGAAATCTCTGAAGCTGGAGCGTAGCAGCTCAGGGAGGGGGAGAGTGGCCGGGAGCAGCGCAGACCCCACGGGGGAGCATCCCATGGAGACAGGATGGGAAAAAAAACACCAACAAGAGGTTATAGGGGGAGAGGGGACCCCCAAGCCCAAGCTGCAGCCACCCCCCCCCTCCCCCAGGAACTGTCCAGCAGCAGCGGGAGGGGGAGGTTGTGGAGCCCCCGGGGTGCCCTGGCCTCCGCTCCCCTGAGCATCCCTGCCCACCACCGCGGGGAAGGATCCCCGTGTGTCCTTAGCCAGCGTGGGAAGATGTGGGTGCATCAGCGGCCACGGGATTTCTCGACGTGTGTGGGAAAACCCACAGCAGCCACCTGACTTCAGCCACCTCCGTGAGGGCAGGTACCCACCCGGCGCTTTCCTGCCGTCGGGCTCCACGCGAGGAGAAAACACGCAGGGAAGGGGACTCGGGGAGGGGGGGGGGAATTCTTCCCCGCTTTATTTCTTTTTACTCTTTAACCGTATAATTATTTTTTTACCCTATTATCCTATGTATTTTCTTTTTATCCTTTGACCCTAATCTATTTATCCTTTACCCTATTTATTTTCTCTCTTTAAAACAGCACTTTGAATTTTGTTGCACTGAAGAAAAAAATAAAAAGGAAGAAGAAGAAAAGAAAGAAAATACAAAATAAAAACCACCCTCTAAGAGCCAGGAAAAATGGCAAGAGTTTTACAAGAATGTTCCTTAAAATACAGATCAAGTGAGACTCGGACATTTTTTCTCATTTAAACCGAGAGTTTCAGTGCTTTTTGCCAGCTTTCTAGTGCATGAGAAATCTATCCGCTCCAAACCAATTTATATCATCGATTTTAACCACTCCCTAACCCAGGCAGGGCTACGAGGGGTACTGGGGGGCTGCGGAAGGTGGAAGGGGGTGCACAGCCGGGAAATGTTGGATGGCTGAGCCTCTGCAGCGTCCGGGCAGCTGGGAAAGGAGCCGGATTCCAGCGAGCTGGACTGGAGAAATCCCAAAGAGCCCTCCTAAACTCTGCTTCAGGCTTTACCGGCATTGCTGTGCCTTCACCCTTGCTATTCCCTCGCACTTCTGGGCTTGGCTAAAACTGCTTTCACAGGTTAAGGTTGATTTGGGGACAAGGCACAGCATCTTTCAGTGCCCTGGCATTGTGAGTAAGAGCTTAAGTAGAAAAAGAGAAGGTTAAAATCGACCAAATCTTTATACGGGAGAGGATTTAAAAACTTAAATGATTCTGCAATGAACCTTCCGTCTTCTTTTAGACTCCGCAGTGAGTTTGGGTTTAAACAATCCAATAGGGCTTCCTTTTTTTTAAAAAAGGGGGATTTTGGTTTGATTTGTTTTGTGGAAAGAGCCGGCTCCGGGCGCTGAGACAGGCGAAGCACCGCGCAAGGCCTGCGCTTGCAGGGACGGGGCCAGGGAAGCAGAAATCCTTCTCCCAGTGACTCCTTTTTTTGCCCCCTTTTCCCTCCCCCCCCCCACTCCCCCCACCCCCTTCTCCCCTTGGAGGCCTGAGAAATTTCCCCAAATTTGAAGATGGCCAAGGACTTAGGATTGAAGGTGCTGAGACCCGACCACCCCCGTAGCACCTATTCGTTTCCCCCCGCAGTTGCATAATTTCCATCTCTCCACGTGAACTAAACCTTTAATCAAATCATAATAATAAACCTTTAGGCTGCAGGAAAACGACTTTGGTTTAAAACCAACAGTTTTCCGCATGAAGAAAGGGTGAAGGGAGAAAATAAAAAGACCAAAAAACAACCTGAAAAAAAACCCCACGTATATACACAGACAAGCGCCAGACTTGGAGCAGAAAAAAACAGCATGGATTTATTTTAAGGTAAGTACAACAATTAGGACCACATAAGACAAACGAACTTTGAAGCAGGTTAAAGCAAATAGTCCTTAGGAATGGTCAAGGTGAAATCTATTATACAAAACATCACACGTCGTAAATAATAATAAAAAAGTATCAGATACTTTGTCTTTTTTTCTTTCAAAAAAAAAAAAAACCCACCAGCAAAAAATAAATTATTTCGTCGTCTTGAGAAAAGAACAGCTCTAAAACGAAAGAAACTCTATTGCATAATTGTACACAGAAGAAGAAGAAAAAGAAGTCACTTGTCATTAATTTGGAAGTTAGGAATCGTTGGGCGAGACAAAAATAATCCAGTGAACTCAACTTTAAATATTATATTAATGGCTCTGAAAATCAGCCTGATTAGAAATCCACACATTTTTTACAGCACAACAGAGAACTTAAAAAATACCCAGGACATATATTTATATATATATTTATATACTTCTTTTTTCCTTTTAAAACGTATAATGGTCGTTGTGATATTGGTCCATAACTTATTTTTCTGAGACCCCCTATACTTTAGCATATAAAATTTGCCACTTTTAGATAGACATATATATATATATAATTATTCCTTTTTTAATTTTTTTATTTTTTTTTAGGAGAGATCCCCGTTTTCAAGTAGAATTTACTTGTTTGGAATTTAAGGAGGCCCGAAACGGGGCTGGGGATCTACAAACTCTGTGGCCCCCAGAACCAGGGGGAGCTGTCAGATTTGGGGTTTTTTTTTTTCCTGCGTCTGAAGCTTTTGGTGTGGTTTTATTTCTCCTGATCTTTTTTTTTTAATAATTACTCTTATTTAATAATTTTTTTAATTATGTTTTTGGTTTGTTTGTGGCGGATGGCCCTAGGCGGGAGGGTCGCGGGTACTCAGTACTTAGTGCAGTCGTAGGAGTAGGGGGCGGCGTGGCGGTATAGGGAGGGCGCGGATCTGTAGGGGATCTGACAGGCGGAGTTGCTGCTCACCTGATGGTCGCTGAGCGAGGCGCTCTCCATCCCGAGCCGGTGCGAGGTGAACATTTCCCGGACGTTGGGAAAAGTCTGCTGCTGGGAGCCAAAAGTGTGCCCGGACAGGTGGCTCAGCTCAGCCCCGTGGTTGAGGTACCAGGAGGCGGTGGGCTGCCCCCCCGCCGCCCCGCCGCCGCCGTGGGGATGCCCGGTCCCCAGCGCACCCTCCTGCCCCGACGGCAGGCTCAGGGTGCCGAGGGGTGACGGGGCACCGGTGGGATGCTCGGCCAGACCCTCCTCCAGCGGTGCGGGGGGCACGCACATGTGGCCCGGCCTCTCGCCGCTGTAGAGGCTCATGGCCCGCATGCTGCAGTGGTAGCTCCCACTAGTGTCCAGGGCCTGGCTGCACGCCGCGCTGTAGCCCGACGGCTGCCCCGGTGGGTAGCCCAGCGGCATACCGGCGCCCGTCCTGCCCGAGGCGGCACTCACCGGGCTGAGATCCCCCGCGGGGGAAGTCCGCAGGGTCATGATGCTCTCCACGCTGAAGCCCGGCAGCCCGTTGCCGGCGGGGTGATGCTCGGGCAGCGAACCCTCGGGGGAGGCGGCGGCGGGGGGCGAGGCGGCGCTGCGGGGGCTGTCCCGCAGAGCCCCGCCGCTGGCCGGGCTCAGCGTCTCCACCTTGGTGATCACCGGCAACTCGGGAGATGCCGTCTCGCTCTTGATCACCACCTTCTTCTCGGAGGCCGGCGCCGAGGCGGATGAAGAGGAAGAGGAAGAGGAGGCTTCCTTGGGGAGGTCGGCGCCGGGCAGCCCGGGGGGTTTGGGCTGTTCCTTCAGCAGCCGTTCCCGGGCCTCCTCCTTCTCCTTGGAGACATCCTTCTTCTTGAAGCGTCTCCGGCGGCGCAGGAAGCTGCCGTTCTCGAACATGTTGTAGGAGTCGGGGTCCAGGGTCCAGTAGCTGCCCTTGCCCGGCTTCTTGTCGTCGCGGGGCACCTTGACGAAGCACTCGTTGAGGGAGAGGTTGTGGCGGATGCTGTTCTGCCAGCCCTGCTTGTTCTCGCGGTAGAAAGGGAAGCGGTCCATGATGAACTGGTAAATCCCATTGAGCGTGATCTTCTTGTCGGGGGCGTTCTGGATGGCCATGGTGATGAGGGCGATGTAGCTGTAAGGGGGCTTCACCAGGTCCTTGGGGGCGGCGGGCTGGTGGGGGTGGTAGGGTCCGTAGGAGCGCCCCATGCCCGCCGCGTACTGCTCGGCGTGGCCCGAGTAGACGCTCATGGGGTTGCCCATGCCGCCGTAAGTCCCCGCCGTCCGGTAATAGTTCTGCTCGCTTAAATACGGCACCACTCCCAAAGCGTTGGGGTCCGAGACGGAGTAGCGAGCCTGCATCATGGAGAGGGGCTTCCCGCGGCCGGGGAGGAAGGAGGAGGAGGAGGAAGAGGGTGGAAGGGCCTCACCCCCGTCCGGGACCCCTCTGCGGAGAAGGAAGAGAGCGGGAGAGAGAGGGTCTCGGAGAGGAGCTAACTCCCAGCGTGTCCTCTAGCAGCGGCACCGCAGCAGCATCCTTCGGGCGGCCGGGGCAGGGTGGTCTCTGGCCGCCTCTCCCTCCCTCTTTATTACTGTGATTCTTGTATACACACCTATTCCGCTGCTGCGGAGCGGGAGGCGGGGGAAATGGGGGGAAGTGTTTTCTCGTAGGAAAAAGGGAATTATAAAAAAAAAAAAAAAAGAAAAAGAAAAAAGGGAAAAAGAAAAATAAAAAAGACGAAGAAGCAGCCTTGCGGAAACCCAGTTCTCGTCACAACAACGGCCCGAAATCTTCCGGAGCCCCGCGGGGCCCCGCCGTCTCCTGGCGAGGGGTGCACGGGGGGCGCGGGGTGCGCGGAGCCGCCGAGCTCCTCGGCCGCCCTGCGCAGCTTCAAAACTCGCCCCGCGCCGCCGACGCGTTTTTACTCCCCGCTGGCCCCGCCCCCCGCCGCCGCCTCCCGCCAATGGCGGAGCGCGTACCCGCCGCCGCAGCCAATGGGAGGGCGGCGGCGGGATGCGGTGGCGTTCGCGAGCATCACACGCAGGCACACGCCACACACACACACGCGCGCGCGCGCGCTCGTCCGCCTCGCCTTACTCTAAAATTATATAGACACGCATCAAAAATTATATACATCTATAATTTTAACGTTTTGGAACCAAAAGGAGCCAGCGCTGAGCGGCTCTGGCCGGCGACTCCGCTCGCCCGCCGCACCTTCCCTCGCGCTCCATCGAAAACCGCAGTTTTTAAGCACTTTTTAAAGCCAGGTTGATCTCACGGATCGCGGGAGTCGCGACACAGCGCTCATCCCCTCACCACCCCGCGATGCCAATATGCCGCTACCCCTGTACCGGGCGGGTCCTCGCCCGACGCCGGGAGAAGCCACCGGGTCCCTGCCCGCGGTGCTCGCCCGGTGGCGGGTACCACCTCGCCCCGCTTTGCGTCTCGCAGCCGGTAACCCCCGGGCCCGCCGCCTCCGGGGGCTGCGAGGTTCTTCTGCCGCTTTGGGGGAGTTTAAGGGTAATTTTTTATTATTATTATTTTTAAAAAAGAAAACAGTGAGCGCACTTGAGCGGCTTTTTTTTTTTTTTTCGTTCGGCCGTTGGGGCGATTTTCTTGTGCATGTGAAATCCGCCCCTCTGCCTTTTCTCTAATGAATTCATTAAGGGCAATCAGAGTGGGACAATTAGGGACGCATGGTGACCAAGTGTAAACTCCGGTATCGGGAAAACTGCTGCCAGAATCCCCTGTCCCACGCGGGAGAAGCAACGAAGAAATGAAGGTGGGAAAAGGCGATTTCACCCCCATCGCCGCTCCGGAAAAAAAAAAAAAAAGAAAAGAAAAAAAGAAATATTCACTGCAAAATCGATTCGAGCCCGAAGAGACCAAGATAAGGTTGAAATTAATTAGCTGTCACTTCGGCAGGGCTCCTTCCCGCTGCCTCCCCCGAGCCCGCCTGCCCCTGCTCTCTTTTCCAAGCGGTGATCTTTTGGTTTCTCACACTGTAATTCTGCCTTTCCCTCCTTGCAATTTGTGGGGCTTCTAAGGTTTTAAACAAAGGGTTTGGGTTTTTTTTTTTTTCTTTTTTTCCCCCAAAGTAGGCTGTGATTTTTGCTGGCTGCGGCTACGGAGCGTCCCTTCCCCGCTCCCGGCCGGGGCAGTGGGGACGAGACCGCAGCCGGCTCCGGCCGTGGGAACTCGGTGGTGATGTTAATTACCGGAGTTTCTTAATAAGAAAGGAAACGATTTTATGCGATAATCGTGGGAAAAAAAAAAATAAAAAATAAGAGGCAGCTCCTCTACAAAGAGGTATGGTTAAAAATGATCCGCCATGGAAAAATTGGTCGGAAAGTTTTGCCGGACGCTTCGAAGTTGTTATTTAATTTTGATGGAAATAAATGTAAATGTTCTGGGAGGGTTTCATCAACCGAGCAAACGACCGGGGGATTTTTTTTTTTTAATGAAAAAAAATAGTAAATTCTACAAGGTTTACTGATACTTTTCATATAAATGCAGGACTATCGAGACAATATTTTTTTTTCCCCCCTGGGGTTATTTGACAACGACTTCACATTCTTCTCGTCGGTTTTCAAAGAAATCATATTTCTCATAAAATTTAGGGCGTTTTCTTAGCCTACATAAACACACAGGATTTCTTAAACAATGTAACTTTTTAAAAGGCAGGATTTTTTAAATGCAAAAGCTTGACCAAAGCCACCCCTGCGGCGTCCTAGAGCTGTCCCTTCCTAGAAGCCTGCTACGCTCTCGAGAAATAGCCTTGGTCGAATCTTACCTCTCCTCGGCTGAAAACTTTACCGAGATGAATTTCTACAGAAACACAAGAAGCAGCAATAGGTCTTTGCTTGCTGCAGCTGGGAACTTAACAGAGACTGAACCGACGGGCTCGGAAAAGCCCGAACTTCAAATTGCAGGAAGGAAAAAAAAAATCATCATTATGAAAATTAGCCAGCTTCCAAGGAGGGGGAGCGCAGAGAGAGGAGGGGGAGCGCAGAGAGAGAAGTCCCTTCAAGCAGGAGAGCAAAATGCAGGGAGAAACGCGCTCTCTTCCCCGACTCGGCGGGTTTCTCTGTCCCTTCCTCTGCGGGACTCCGGGAGCGGCGTTTGCCCGAGTTACCGAACTGCCACGGGCGGGGAGGCGGCGGTTTCACACCCTCCCCCAGATTTTTGTCTGCCTTTGGCGAGCACCCGAGAGCGACAAGCGGAATCCTTCCCCTGCTCAGGGGCTCTCCCGGGCCCCGGGGCGGGAGGGTGCTCGGCGCCGCCGGTGCCGGCCGTCGGTCCCGGGGCTCACCTGCCCGCCCCGGGGGCTCTGCGCGGCGTGTGCTGCCCCCCAGGGGACACCCGGAGGCTTGCACCGACCCACCGGCAGCGCACCGGCACCGGCTGCTCGTACCGGGTCCCCGGTTGTGCCGGAGTACTGGGCAGGGGAGGAGGAGAGGGGCCGGGGGGATGGAGAAGGGGAGACGGGGAGAAAGGAAGCGAGGGGGAAAACGCGAGAAGGGGGGAAACGCGGAGGTGGGTCAAGGAAAAAGGGAGTGAGTGAGTGAGTGAGTGAGAAAGAGCAAGAAGTGTTTGAGAGGGAAAGGGAATGGGAACAAGAAAGCAAGCAGAAACTGAGAGGAGGAAAGAGAGAGAGAGAAAGGGGGAGAGAAAAGGAAGGAAAGAAACAGAGGAGGAAAGAGAAAGAAGGAAGGAGAGAGAAAGAAAGAAAGAAGGAAGGAGATAGAGAAGGGGAACAGGAAAAAGGAAGGAGGGAAGGAGGGAAGGAAGGAGGGAAGGAAGGAGGGAAGGAAGGAAGGAAGGAAGGAAGGAAGGAAGGAAGGAAGGAAGGAAGGAAGGAAGGAAGGAAGGAAGGAAGGAAGGAAGGAAGGAAGGAAGGAAGGAAGGAAGGAAGGAAGGAAGGAAGGAAGGAAGGAAGGAAGGAAGGAAGGAAGGAAGGAAGGAAGGAAGGAAGGAAGGAAGGAAGGAAGGAAGGAAGGAAGGAAGGAAGGAAGGAAGGAAGGAAGGAAGGAAGGAAGGAAGGAAGGCAGGCTCCTTTGCTGGGTTATTTTGTAAGCACAAAAATCTGGTCATACACTGTTTATTCACACACTGAAATCCATTTCACAGTGGTCTGAAAGTCTAGTTTCTAGTACCCAGCAAACATGCTGGATGAATGAAAAGCTCATTAAAAAACATTACCCTTAAAATTTGTAGCCTATTTTTAATTTTCACTATTGAAAACCAAGCAGAGTGGTACCACAAGTTTAGCACTCCTCTTTAGGTGCATTTTGTCTGTTTTCCGTGGCTGCCCTTGGGTGTTCAGCCTGCACTGCAGAAAAACCATTCCTGCAACACAAGGAGTTTCTTTCTGCATTGTTCACAGCGTCTGACCTAATCTGGCATTCCCTTTTTCTAGGTGTTTTTACAAATTGTGGGTGTTTCAAGCAAGAGCTGTGTTTTGTCTTTTGTATGAAAGCCCAGGACCCTTTCTGAACCTCTTTCACCAGAGTACTTTATTCAGTTTGGTTAAATGGATACTAGAAGTGATTCAGGCATCTCCAACAGACTAATTACACCTATAAGGATGTTGCAGCCCTGGCCGCTTCCCGCTTCTGTATGAGAATCCGTGCGAGCCGCATCAAGCCACTAGAGCTAATACCAAAGGCTGCAGTATGCCTGACAGAAGAGACCCTGGAAAAGTAATTCGGAGCAAATTTCAGACCTGCCGAATCAAAGCAGAGAACTGAACCAGCAGAAAAGAGGTCACCTATTAGCAAACTCCACATTTGCTTAAGGCAAAGCACCCTGATTTCTAGAAAGCTAGCTCAGGCCCTCTTTTTGGAAGCCAAATCCACGTAAGTAAGAGCTTTATTGAGCATCTTGCATGGAGGTTGGAGGGAGATGTAGGTGGTCTGGTAGGATCTCAGCCCCCCTTGACTGCCAGGGTATTAATTAACGGCACTGTTGCTACCTCACTCACTTTCCTGTCCTCCAAGGAGAGGAGGAAGAGAAAGTGTTGGAGTGGAAAAAAGTCCCAAGAGCTGCAGCTTGGTGATTTTGGGTGACAGCGGACAGACGGACAGTGCTGGCACTCACAGCTCAGGCATGCACGTCGCAATGCTGAATTACAGAGAGGTTGTAAATGGCTCACCAAAGGCCTGATCCTGAACTCCCTGCAGAGATATCAAAGTCGCTGGGAGTTTTCCGTGAGTAGGAAGTGGAGGAATGAGCTTCAAACATTTAGGCCCAGCTCCACATGGGTGGTCTGTTATGCCTGGATGGATTCCCACTGGCTCCAACAGCACTTTGAGGTAGTGAAAAGGCCCTTCCTAAATGCACCCCATTGCAGAACCAGGGCTCCAAGTACTTTCTTTGAATGCTTACGAGGGACTTCAGTGGAAAGGTGAAGCCTCAGGCTCACCACAGCTGCTCCGCAGCATTTAGCCCAACACGCTGATATTAAAATGAGTTTGAAAAACACACATAGTTGGAGGGAGAAAGACTCCTGAACCCAGAGGACTCCTGGCCTTTGATTCGCACTGTGAAAAAAAACAGTTCAGCAATCAACAGCAGCCACAGAAAGAAAAGGCGTTTGCATCTGCCCAGCTATACATCTGTAACTATTCAGAGAAGAGCATCCGAATTTGTTCCGCTTTTTGGTTGGCAGAGCAACAGTCGGCTCTGACGGTGGATGTGTATCGGTAGCATCCAAGCCAAGCAGATTAGAAACCAAATTCAAAAGCCATTCCCCCCCGCCTCTTCCCCGACACACTTTAAAATAAACCTCCGTTTCATTGTTCCCATGACCCCTTCCATCCCACTCTGCTCAGGAACGTCAGGATTCTCAACGACCTCCCTTTTCTTGGGGTAATTATCAAAATGCATTCATTCTATAAATAATAAATCATGCAAACCAACCCATTTGGTAACCTATTAAATGCAGGCGAGAAGCGTGCTTTCCAAAAGCTGGCGGACTTGGCAGCCCACGTAAAGGCTGGATATCGCTTTATTCACGACCAGCCAATTTTAAATGGAAAAAGAATTGATTTGGGAGTTTATTTTATGAAAAGTGGGGTGTTTTCCCCCCAGATCTAACACGTGAATGAAAGAGCAGGTATTTCTGCTGCCGGGAGGGGGTATTCTCACCATGTTAACGGCACGGCACGTCGCTTTCTGCGTTTCACTTGAGGCAGACTGGTGAGGTTGTCGCACATTTGGGGGGCGCGACCCCCCTCAGGGCTCCCCCTGAGCCCAGGCAGGCAGGTGCCTGGCAACCCTCCGCCTCAGGGCCAGGTTGTACAGCCTGCCAACAGGGACACGGGGGAAGGGAGCCCGGACTGTCACAGGCACACACGTCGTGTGAAGCTATGTTTTTCCCGCCTGGCTCATCAAACCGGGCCCGATCCCCCGGGGGAACGGCCCTCTATTAGGCGCAGATTCCCTCGAGGTCTTTACACGGCACCAGGGGACCCCGGCGGGAGCACGGGCTCCCCCGCCACCAGGGGATCTCCTCGCCCTGGCGACCGCAGGCCGAGAGCGATCCTTCCACAGCCCAGCCAGCCCCGCGACCGTCATCGCCACGCACTATTCCCACTCCCCCTCTGTTTCGCCTTCGAGGCTTTTCGGCCTCTCCGTGCCGCCGTAGAGGCGCACGGAAGGGGCGGGACTAAGGCGGAGGCTTTTCTTCTCCCAGTCGCCGGTTGCTCCGCTATGGAGCGGGGCGCGCGGTTGCGCGCGCGGAGGGGCGGGGCGGTGGGTACGTCACGGGCCGGCGCGGGGAGCGCGAGCGCGGCCGTCGGGGTCGAGCGTTGGGCTGAGGGAGGGAGTGGGAGGGAGGGGTGGAGGGGCCGGCCCGGCTGCGGTCGCAGCGCTCCCCCGTGAGGCCTCCGCCTGTGCCCTCAGCTCTGCCCCCCTCCAGGTGCCTCCAAGTGGGACGTCCGGCAGAAGGTGTGGGACTACCTGGAGGCCCACGGCCTGGCCGAGTTCCCGCGGCCGGTGCACCGCCGCATCCCCAACTTCAAGGTACGGCGACCCGCCTGCGGGTCTGGGCCGCTTCCTTCCTCTTCCCCCCAGCCTCGGGCCCTGCAGCCCGGAGCCCAGGCTGGCTCCGGCTCCCCTGCCTGCTCCCGTAGCCCTCAAACCGGCGGCTGTGAACCCCGCGTTCCTGCGGGCTGTGCGGGTGGCGAGTGACGGTGGAGGGTGGCCGAGCTCTGGAAAACACCACGCACACGGCGTTTATAGCGGGTAAAGAAGTGCAGCTATCAGTGTCCGACAAGCCGTGGCAGAAGCGTGCGGTGTTTTAATCACTGGGTGCAAAACGACCTTGTGTATGAGAGAAGTACATGTATGGGTGGCGAAACAGAGGCATTCAGAACTGAATTTCACTCCCCAGGGCTCTCAGCCCTTGGGATGGAAAGCTGAGCTCACCCATCCTGTAGGGCTTCGCCTAGGAACATAGAGTGTGCTGCTAAAACGTGAATGGTGGCTAAATAATAATTTAGCGAGGTATTGCCAGGCAGTGGTGGGTGAACCCTTCCTCCAGCTCTGGCTTCATTGTGTCCCCGATTTGTTGAGTGAGGGAAAGAAATGAGGGGACATGCACGTATTCAGTTACTCAGGCCAGTGCTTTACCGTCTGCTTGTTTTAGTCCAACCTTAAGGTACGCAGCCACGTACCTGCCATACAGTGAAGAAATGATGAGCCAAACAGTACTGTGGAGGGGGCGTGCTTTAGGCCGTGAGCAGCATTAGGCCATTGGCTCTTTGCTCAAGGGAGTGGCAGAAACATTCTGCCTTGATTTGGTGCTGAAGCGGGTAGAGGAAGCCTGAGGCTTTATCACACCCTTAAGAAAGGGGGTATCAGAGCTGAAACTACAAGGGGAGTGTGTCCTCTGCTAAACCTGAGCACCTTACTCACTTAAGAAGTAAATCTTCTGAGCTCAATATGGTTTCTGTAAAGAGAGAGCCTTGTCCAGAAAGTCATCTAAAAGAGTCTCTGACTATGGCTTGTGTTAAGGGAAACTGGTCTCCAGCTTTCACTTAGGTGTGAATGAGAGTGAAGTCAGGCAAAGTGAGTGTACTTGGTTCCCCTCTTTTTCTGAGACCCACAGGATATTAATCAAGCCATCAGCACCTGTTGGTATGGGAGAGTTTGCCATAGAGAACATTGCAAAATTAGCAGAATGTCCCTGCTTTTTAAAACTGGGAAATCAGCTTGTCTACAGGATGAAAGACTGTACATTTCCCATCTTTGCTGTGAACTCCTTGGTGACGCACTGATATCTTATAAAAACAGGGTGCCGCCCATGCTGCGACAAGGCTTCTGGGTTTGCAGGAGTTCAAAGCTGCCAATACTGTAAAAATAAATCCTGATGCTCCCCAGAAGAACGCTCGCTTTCTAACGCTGGAAGTAAGTGAACGTGTTCTCTCGATTCCTCTCTTCGCGCAGGGGTCTCACCAGGCTTGCTGCTCTATTAAGGAGCTGGATGTGTTCAGCGGAGCGCGTGAAATTAAAGTGGATCCTGACAAACCTCTAGAAGGTGTTCGGCTGGCTGCACTGCAGGTAACAGCACCTTTGCACCCCCGAGGAGGAGTGGCACAGGCGTCAATGCCTGCCGCTTCTCCGGCGGGAGCGTTACCAGTTTTAAACCTGAGGTTGCTCGTGTAAGGATGTCGCTGCCTTTTTGGCAAATGACAAAGGTGCAGGTAGGGTTTGGTGAAATTTAATACATTTCTGTGAAGCAATAGGTGTTTCACCGTCACTGGATTCTTGTTCCCCAAACCACATACGGTGGCCTTGCCCCACGTTTGTCACAAGGTGAATGTGTGACAGACTTACCTCAGACCTCTGCATGTTCGCTAGCTTATATGTGTAGCTCATTTGTGGACATGCATTTTAGACCAACAGGTGTGCCTTGCCAGCTATTTGTTAATAAAATCTTGTCTGGAATTTTGCTGCACTCGGAGGGATTCGTCTACAAGCACTGCACAATCACCAGTGCTAACTATAGCAAAGAAGATGACTGACCACAGGGAGACCTATGGGACAATATAAATATTTCTTTAGTGTAAAATGAGCCCACCTCTTTTTAATGTGATAACTTCTTTTGTTACACAGGCGAGGAAGACTTTGCTGGTTCCAACACCACGCCTGAGAACTGGGCTGTTCAATAAGATCGTTCCACCTTCAGGTGCTACTAAGGAGATCCTGCGAATCTGTGCTACGTCTCGAGTAAGAATGAAAAACGGGGGCGGTCTGAATTAATCTGTAGAAGAGTTGTATTATGATAATCCAGCTTGAGGGTGGAAAACCAGATGCTACCTGAAATACCATTCTGTTAGTATGTTATTCCTGGGTTTGTGTGCACATCCACCATTTTTTTTGTTGTTGTTGGTACTTAAATCATGAAGAAATTTGTCTTTTTGCCATATTTTATTAGCAGAATGGCACTGGTATTTTTTGAATGCTTTTTGGAAGGTTATGAGCAACTTCTGTAGGCCACTTTAGGTTTCTGACAAATTGTACTCCTGTATTCTTCTGCAGCTTTGAGCTAGTGAACCCTATGAGGAATATTTTAGTGTTTACAGGTTTTGCATAATCAGGTCAATAAAATAGTAAGTTACTAAATAGGAAAGAAGTTCTGAGTCCTCAGTCTAAAGAAGTATTAGTTCTGTCACATCAACCGGGGTACAGTTTTCTTTTGAAATGCGGTGTGTTGCTGCCCTCTGGTGTTAAATACCCGACTGTGCAGCTGAAGTCATTCCGCAGGGAAACCTGCGTTACTTTACAGTCGTCTTTATTTGATCTGAAAACCTGACCTATACAAAATGATTAAGACAGCTATATAAGGGTTTTTTATCTCCTGCTAAAGGCCGTAATGTTTTACAGTAATCCTGTATACAACTGAGGGTTGTAAATGGATGGTAATTAGCAGCGACTTTCTTTGTTGTCATTTCTATTAGAGTCATTAACTAATTAAGCTTTTCAGGGTTGAAGAGCGCTTTTGAAAGAGATGTTTCTCTTGACCTGCTTCAGGCCTCATATCTGCTCTGTGATCTTACCACCCCGTGTCTGGTTTCTCCTCCAACCAGGCACGCTAATGAATAAATGCTATTAGCAGTTTATGTTTACAAAGCGCTCTGCAAACAATTCCTCCCACGCTGCTGTGAAGTGGGTAATGGGCATTATTACTGATACTCTGCCGCAAATTACTGTTGTGCACACAAAATATTTGGCTTTTTATTGTGAGGATTAACAAAGTTGAAGTGGTGTGAGGAGGATTTACAGTACGCTGGTACGTATGTATTAAGAGTGAATGAATCCTAAGATATCTTTCTAAAAGTTGTAAACCTATGATGTTTGAAAGCCCAAGTAAACACCACTTTTAATTTCTGCAGCTCTGTGCAGAATTTTGTCAGGATCTCTCCTTTAGAGAGGAGCCTGAAGAGGTGTGGGTGGGAATAAGGTGGGAGAGAGGGAAAGAGAAAAAAGGATAACAGGGCTCTGTAAGGTTTTCCTTTCCACCTGTCAGGAACAGCGTGTTTTTCTGTTGATTAGTGCCTTAGACCCTTACGGTAAAGGTAACAGATTTGCAGTGGCACATCCTGGGTGATGATCATGCAGCCAAGTGCTGAGGAATGTATTCTCGGGGAACAGCAGCTTTGGAAGGTGCTTTTAAAGATACAGATGTGGAGAACCCGGCAGTGCAGTGGATGCATTGTGAAATGGAGCGTGATCCAGCTTGTGTACCTGGTTGTGCTTCAGTAAAGCATTCTGTTTGACTTCAGACAAGCAGCTTAACATCTTTGTGCTATAGCTGTCTGTGTCTTAACTTTGGGAGAATTAATTTAAGAATTTGTAGTGCTCTGATATTCCTCGTGGGCATGAATTGACATAGTATGACTTCAAGTGAGGAGGAAGAGGGTTGGAAGTGTCATTTGCCCTCACTTTTAGAAATAGATGTTCAATAAAGGGTTTCAAAAGACAGGCTTCTGATCCTAAATAAGTAACCCTGGTTAGAAAAGTGCCCACCTCCCCTAGCTCTCCTTGAATTGTGCCAAAATTCTTGTCACTGTAGTAGGGAATGTATTCTAGGATTCCCTCGAGGATCACTTTCCAGGCATATATAGCTTGGCTATACATGGGAAAAACATTTTGAAACATGGGGAGCTACTTGGATTTATCAAACTGTTCTGGATTTCTGCCTCACTGGTTGGAAGACTGCACTCTGTGAACCTAAAATTCTGTTTTTCTTGCAGGGTATAAAAGAATACAGTGTGCCTGTAGGTCTTGATGGGAAAGCACGAGTGGACTTGGTTGTTGTGGGATCAGTGGCTGTCTCTGAAAAAGGTAAGGTAAAGACTTGTAAGGTTTTCAGGAGGAGAGTCTTCAGTGACAGTGTCAGTAGGCTGCACTGCGCGTTCCTTATGGCAGACCCAAACATCTCTTTGGAGTTGAATTACAGTCTTTGAGTTCCATCTCTTGTGAGTGACACAGATCCCAATCCAACCAGGAAGAATCAATGCCTGCTTTACAATTGTGCCGTCTGCACTTAGTGGGCAGACAGCAGTGTGGTTTGACATGCAGGCCAGTGTTTTGGCCTTCAGTAGAGCTGTTCAGACACTCAACTTTTAATTTTTCCTTCTCTTTTAAAGGAATGGGAGGGTTCCCTGTTCAGGGCATCTGCTGTGTTCACAGGTTGTATGAAAGGACATGTGTACAGCTGCTAATTCAGTACCTATTTGGGGATCAGATTTTGTATTTTCTAGTGTTTTGAAGACCTGCTGGCGGTGAAAAAGTTTCCACTGACCTTATCCATTGCCTAAAGATAACATGTTCTTTGTGACCCAGACTCCTCTTTACCCACATGAGGTTAACCAATGTTTGACATGAATAGAGGCTTCTAATTACAGTGGCTGAATAGGCTTCTAGGTTAACTGAATTGGACTAAACTTGGTTTATTCTGAATGAGAGGCTCCTGGGATCCTTTTGGATTTCGTTGAAACTGTTTTATTTTGATTTCAGTGCTGATTACAAGGAAAGCTGCATCTGTGAGAGATGCTGATCCGATTTTTTTCCCAAGTTACAACTGCTTGGTTTATCTGTTGCAGATTGCATGTTTTTGACAGTTACCAACCTTTCCACTCTGCTGTTTTCTGTGTTTACTATCACCGTTTGCTTTTGTGTATTTTAGGCTGGAGAATTGGAAAAGGGGAAGGTTATGCAGACATGGAATATGCGATGATGGTGTCAATGGGAGCGGTGCAGGAGACTACGCCTGTAATTACTATCGTGCATGACTGTCAGGTAAGTTAAAATATCCACTGTAAAGTGACAGGGTGGTGTGCTACTGAAGGGGCTGTGTGAAGAAGAGACTTGGGGTGATGTTGGTGTAGCATCTTTACCTTGTTTCCAGTGTTGTTGGCAGACCGTCCTGTGTTTCAGGAGGTCGGGAATGGTGCACAATTTAATGCATTTGTAACAAATCTGTGGTTCCTTATAGGTGGTCGACATAGCAGAAGAGCTTCTTGATGATCATGATTTAACTGTGGATTATATACTCACTCCAACAAGAACTATCAAGACTAATTGCAAACGACCGAAACCTCAGGGAATAATATGGCGTAAGGCAAGTTACCTCTGCTAACAACAACTTCTGGTACCGATGTTCTGCTGATAATTCCCCTGTTTTTTACATATAAACACATTTGTTGCATTAGAAATAATTGGAAAAGGAGTTTGTCAGATGAAACAAAACAACATCATATGTCTGTGTTGGCTTTGAAGTGGTAGTGGTGAGGAGGAGAAATACATCACTGAAGCGGAGGTTGCTGTATCGAATGGATTATAGCGTGAGCGCCACTGGAACCATCGTTCTTGGATTTTTAAGATAGACATTGTGTCTTGTAGTCGTTTGTGGTACAATAGTTTATGTAAGCTGAGGGGCTTCCCCACCTGATATGTTTTATTACTCAATTAAATGGGCTCTGTTTGTTTTCTGGAGACAGTACATTGGGAACGTCATGGCGTTAGGGACCGGGTAGAATATGCGCTGCTCTGGTTGTGGAGGAAAAGCGTGACCTGGTGACTGGTACAGTGCTGTTTCCATAGGAGAGGTGCAGGATTAACTTTCAAAGGATAGATGAATTTGTGGCTGGAGCTCATTTATACTGCTTTAAATCATGAGTCATTACTTATTGATAAATACTTTTTTATGGCTTTGGCCTCTTTCCTTCAGCAGCTTCCCAGATGGTTTCAGAAAAGCATTTAGTGAATTGTTTTACTGGAAGTTCATGCTGGGAAAACTTTGTCATTAGATTTTCATTCCTAAAATCATCCAGTTAGGGAGCAGACTCAACCCTGCATGACTGAGTAGCTGAGTAACGGAAATGAGGAGTAGTGTACCCATGTCTTGCAGAAACCCCTGGGGAATTATTAGTGAATACTTGTAGGGAAATCAAGAGCTGTTTGTTAAGCACTTGCCAGCCAGCAAAAAGAGTTAAATTTGTTAAGGTAATGTATCTACAACAAACAATTCTAGCCAGTGCTATTTTTATTCCTGTGGTGGGAGAGTATTTTACCCTGTCTGTGGTTGAGGATTTGAGGTTAGAAATAAATAAATAAAAGCTCCCTCTCTACTAGTGCATTTTTTCCATTGAATTATTTTTGAATCATAATTTTTTAAGAATATTGTTGAATGTAATTGTTTTGAAGGCCTATGCCTTGTGCTCCATCCATCTTGCCAACATACTTACGATCACAGTCTGTCTGTCTTTGTGTCAGACTTCAGTCTCAGTAAGTGGCCTTGCTAACACTCTTTTTTGGTGTCTGATTCCTTTTAGCAGTGACATTTTTCAAAGGTCTGGGGAATAGAGTCTCTGGCAGGGGCCGTTAAACTTTTGTGCAACTTTTGCCACTCATGAGAAGTTAGTCAGTCCCAAATGATGTATCAGATTTGATGTTACCTTTGCATTTCTTTGCTTTTTAGAGAAAAAAATCAAGATCAGTGTTATACACCGCATAAACTAGTGAAGTAATTGCCACAGCTCCTTTGGGCTTGTGTCTAAAGCTTGAGGAGATGTGCAGTAGAGTTGTATCTAAGGCTTGTCCCACGCTGGCTTTAGCCAATTTGCATGAGACGGTGAAACCTTTTTTCTATAGTAATCTCTACAGTAGTGATGTTGGCTGAAAAATACAGCTTTTGCTGAATTTTCTACAGCTTTCCCTGGGAATGGAGCACATTACACGATTGAAACTTTGTGTGAATGTTTGAATGTTAACACCTAAAACTGCTTTTGACTGTTCTTGAGAGCCTGTGTTGCTTAGATAAGCATATTGGAGAATACTAGGTGGAGCAGGGATAATCAATACGTTTCCCTTGTTTTGGGACAAGAACAAAGTGTCGTGTCTCTATGAAGAAGGAAAGAAATCAGTATTACTCTTTCACAGGGAGCTGAACCACTCGGACGTGTTTTGGTAACTGTGCAGAGGGTCTTGGAGGTGGGAGGTCTCGTTAATCGACAGGGTGTTAAAGATGCAGGATTTGATACAGGTTAGTTAAGTGTTTGTCCTTTGACTTTTCCTGGTTGCTTCTGCATCCTTTTCTCCTTCAAATCCTGGCTTTACTGGTGCATTCCTGTTCCTCAGAGCAAAATTAAGTGAACCAAGAGAGAGCGAGTAAATAAATAACCCACTTCTAAATATGGTGTTTTGTCAACAGAAAGTAGCTTAACTATTGTTAAGATGTGTGATGTGTGAAATAAAAAGGTTCTTCCTTCAGGAACACGGTTGGATCAAATGAAGACAATGATTTAAGAGCTTAAATTAAAGGTGTTTGCAAACATGGGATTACAGCTAAGCATTGTTGTAAAGGATGTGCTTTCCTGAAGCTCTTAGGGTAAATAGTCATTAATACACAAACTGTTTTCAACTTGAAAAAGGTACTTAGGTAGCAAACAAAATGCATGTCTCCAGGCTAAATTTCTGTGCTCAGAGAGGTGCTGCGTTTTCCTGGAGTGTTCTTTGTTATGTGGCGTGTAGGAAGGAAGTAGCGTGTCAGCTACCAGGACAGGGTAAATAGGAGTTCCTGTGTGAGTAAATGTTTCACATCTTGGGGTAATTGTCATGAGTTGCCCTCAGTTGCCTCCGTGCAGAATTGCCAGCTGAGCTATTTCTTGCTGTCGAGGTAGTATGTTTTTCCAAACAGGAAGATGTGAAGTACTTGCTGTGATTTTTGTCACAGAAATGCTGATTTAAAGACTTCTGAGGAAGTGTAAGAGCTACAGTATTATTAATACCGAAGAAGCATTATGGAATATCAGTGCTAGGCACCCTAGAAACACTTCTAAATACAAAGGCAATACTGGAGTGTGTCTATGGGTGAGTTCAGGGTTTTGAGAAATCAGTATGTGCTCTTGGAGGACAGCAAGAGCTGCTGAGAGCTGAGCACTCTGGAAAACTTTATTTGGATGCCAGGGGAGAATTATCTGGCTTCATCTGTATTGAAAATCTAACCCATTGTTTCTGGGAACTCTAAATTCATGAAACGACTTACTTTCTCATTTAGTAGTTTGTATGGGTAGCAGTGATCTTTATCTGTGACACTGCCTATTATATTTGTCACAATTATGAAGTTATTTGTGCTGGGCTTATTTTAAATTGAAACTGTACAGACCAATTAATATATTTGGAGTCATGAAGAGGGAAATGAGAGTAATTGGTGGAAAAAACACTAGATTCCAGCAAGCATTTCCTTCTGTTTCTTTAATCATTCTTTTTGCTGAGAATTTTATAGAAAAAGGAAGATTTTTTCCAAAATGTGGGGAATCCCTGGGTCTAACGTTGGAAGAGTTCAGTAAGCAGTGGCCGAGATGGAAACTATCTGACAACAAACAGCTTTTGATTCAGGTGTGTGATAGAATATTTGGAAAGTAAAACGATGTTTTAAAGCTCGAGAATAATTCACACATTCAAGCTGGCAAAATCTTTAGCAGGGACACAGGAGAAAAGCACTGTTAGTTTAGCCAAGCTGTAGTTTTGTTTTGGTTTTTTGGAGGGATAGCGTGAGCAGGGCGTGCTTCCACACATGGTTAAAGATCTCAACACCTTTGCAAATCTGACCCTTCCTGCAGAGTCCGTGGAATCGGGTCTTTTCACTGATGGATTCCAAATGTGGGTTGCATAAGTTTCTCCTGAGGGACACTAGCAGACTCCATGGGCTGCCAGCTCCCAGAAATATGCCCTCGGATTGCGTGCACATATTTGGACATTTTGTGCAAATGAATGATAAAATGTTCAACTGCGCTGGCCCGTCGGGGTTGTCTTGGCTTTGTGCTTTAAACCCCTCTGAGCTCAGCGCTCTTGGAAACAAGCAGCTGATTAATGAGACGACACGAGTCGCTGGGCTCTGTCCTTCCTGGAGGTCTTTATGAAGAGTATTGGGTCAGACACCCCGCAGGATGAGGACAAAGATGAATCTGTCAGACACCTGCCTACTAGCCTCAATACCTGGAGGGACTGGTGGATCTGCTGTCCTAAAGATTGTTTGGTCATGTTCGTAGCCTCCTGTGGCAGGGCAGCAGCGCCTGCCTCAGGTTGAGCCACGTCAGTTGGTGTGTGCAGATGGGTAGCTATGTGAAGCAGAATTAAACAGCAGACCTGGCGTGCTCTCCAGTCTATAGCTGGCCTTCCCTCATCTGCCGTACATCAGAACTGCACCGCCTCCGCTGCCAGGGAAATCAAAGTGGTGTTTGACTTGGCCTGCGCTGTATCAGGGGTCAGCATTACTCATTCTGTCAGAGGACAAACACATCTTTCATTTTCCCCAGCAAAATATTGAAAGTGGCTGTGTTCACTGTTCTGGAATAACAGAGGGTGAAGAGAGCCCCCAAGTTCCAGCAGAGACGTTGCAGAAGTCCATCTGCCACTACGTTGTTCTGGGACCAAACCAGGTGTCATAAGAGTGGATGCTCAGGGTTAAGTGCTGGGGGATTTGTACTGGCAGTCAGCATCCAAGACTCTGTTTTCTTCAGGTTTCTGTCAGAAAGGGGCCACACTTCCCTTCTCAGCTCCTTTCCCATAGCCCGGTAATTGTGTGCCAGAAGAATTCATCTACCCTGCTGTCCTCTTTCCCCAAGGCTCTCCCAGCTATGGCAGGGAGTAGGCAGGATTGTTAAATGATTAATTGCCTTTGGTGGAGTTATTTTTAACCTGAATCCCTTCAGTTACTGAGTCTATAGCGCAGACCCACAAGCACTTCTGTTGGCCAACCCCAGAGGGCTGAAGTATGGAACTGGTCTGGGAATTGGTGGTCAAGGGATAATAGGAAACTTGTTCAGCTGGCTTCCCTGCCAAAGCCAATCATTCAGCTAAATCCCAACACTCAATACAAAGTTTACAAACATCAATAAATGGTTTGGCCTTGACTTTTCAGGGATGCGTGTGTGTGTGTGTGCAAGGGAAGAAGCTTCCACCTCTGGGTTTGTCCAGGTCCACATAACTGGATGAACCGGACTTGGGGTAGAACCCAAGTCCCCTGCATCCTGCCTTAGCCTAAAGCAGTAGGCAAGGCTAGGGAGGAGTGACCCACCGGCACAGGACCAAGAAACGTGCAGCTTGTTTGAAAGAGGGGAGGAATATCTTTGGCCTTTCTCCACGTGGAAATAAATCATTGCAATCCTCCACAGCTCACAAGACAAAAGAAACTTTTTGCATGATTGTAATTAGCAACACATTGTACTACCACAGAGTTCTTTTGTTTGCTATTTTACAACAGAGCAGAGCAAGTTTTTTCCTCTCCTCTGCCACCCAGTGCCCCCTTTGCCCTTTTGGCTCTCACGCCCTGTACCCCAAAGAAGGCAGTGAATTGGTTTGTTGAACTGAAACTCTGAAATCCCAAGCTAAGTTTCTGCCTTTCCTTGATGTAAAAGTGGAGCAAAATAGGGAAGGATTTGAAGGCTTTGGCCCAGCTGGAAGATTCTCCTAGACCTGAGGGAAAACAGTCCTTAAGGTAAATCCTCTGTCTCTCTTTTGTGGCAGAAGGATGTCAGTTGAGAGTGTCAGAACTTCTCTAATGTAGGTTGTTTACAGAATGTTTTCTCTTACAAACAAATCTGAGTGCCAGGTCAGCTGCCTTGGTTGCGTTGGTACTGTAATCTCTGCAGAAGGCTGAATTAAGGTAACGATAGGCTCACCTTGGGGGGTGGTGTGTGATGATCAGAGCTTCAGCTTTTATAAAAAAACCAGTTCATAGCCCTCAGGAAGATGCAGATGCTGTTGTAACTGCACCTTCCTGAGTTTGCAGGGAGCCTGAAACAGTAGCTCAAAGAGCTCCAGTTAGATGCCAAAAACTACTGGTCACTCTTGTGAGAGAAGATGCCGTGTTGAAGCCTGGACAGCTGAAGTCAGAGAGTATGCTGGCCCTTGGATTATCCACCTCTGCTCCTCGATTTGTCCTTGAAAGACTGGGAGTTCCAGAGATCATCCTCTCGCTGCCCTTCTCTGCTTCCCTTAACCTGCAGCGTGGTGAGGGCTTGCCCTTGGTAGCGTTGATCCTATTAACTAAACACCCAGTCCGTGCCTGGGCAGCGGAGTTTGATGTCAGGCTGAAAGGAGCTGCGCGTACACTTGGTGATAGGTTGAGGTTGTGCTTTGGGCTCAGGAGGGATTAGTTGCATGAGAATAGAAAAATGTTTTTCCTGTTTGGTTTAATTAGCATAGGACTTACATTTCACGTAGAAATTTGACAGAAGACAACAAATGTTCCTAATTGTTGGCCAGTGAAAACAAAGTAAGATGGCTTCAGCTGTTGGTTTGATGTGGTGTCGCCCAGGGAAGGGGAGTTCGCTGTCAAACACAGCAGTCTGAGTTCTTGGCTGAGAAAAATCAGTCCAAGAATCCACAGAACAATAACTCTTCAAAATCTGAAGGTGGCATGTACTTTTTGGAGTGTGGAGGCTCCCAGAGCCGCAGAGGAAGTCCTTGTAGTGGCTGCCAGGTCAGGCCAGGTTTGTTCAGAAGTTGTTCTTAGTCATAGAGCTGGCTTGTTTAAGGGGCCTGATCCCAAACACCTTGACTGGGTCTGCGGCGTGGCAGAATGGAGGTGGCCTCTGCCCGCGCTGGTTAGTCCTATTCTACTGTCAGATGTTGTATTAACAAGATAGAGCTAGGACAGACTTTATGTACATTTTATTTAGTTTCAGCATGAAATAAAACTGGTTTGTTTGCTCCTCAGAAGAGGAGGCCTGGGAGTGTTTAAGAGACTTGTGTTGACTGGTTTTCCTGTTACCTAAACCTAACATTGCCCCCACTCTGTCTTTGATTTTATTCTAGTCTCTTCAGAGCTAGGCTACTCTCCCTAGAGATCTGTCAGCTTTAGACTTCAGGTGGTAGAGCCAGGTCCAAACTCACTCTGACTGTAGAACCAGGAATTCAGGGGCTCTGAGATGAGAGAGATCCGAGCTGGGAGCTCTGCAGGCGTATTCTATCCAGGGTATGCCAGTGCTAGTCCAGCACAGCCCGCTCAGAAGTAGTGGCTCATCAGCTTGGGTGCAGTACCCTGCTAGAGCAGCTTGCTCACACTGTGTGGGCTACTAGCTTGGGTCTTTGCTAGTTCAGGCATCGCTTCCTTAGGCTCTGTTTTGCTCCCTAAATTTAAAAATTGGATTTTGCGTTGATGGATGTTCTGCTTGTCCAGCAGCCAACTATGAATTATTCCTCCTTCCAACTGCCGTCTGCAAGCTAAAAACTCGACCACATGAGCTGGAGAACCACTGCGTTTCCTGCCAGTCACTGAGTGCAGCCTGGGGCATCTCCTGCCTGAGATGGATAGGGCTGCTGAGAGGAAGAGCCCTTCCAGAAAAGCTGCTTATGCACTGGATGGAGGGATAGAGGGCTCACAGTTCAGAAGTACAGTGTCCGGGCGCTCTTCTGTTCTGTGATCCAACCCAGCAGACCAATGTGGGATCTGATGAGTAGCTGCGGGTGGTGTGGGAGGTCAGATGACAAGAGGGAGGCTGTGGTGATGTGCCACAACTAGAGAACGTGCCTCCAGCTGGGCCCACACTCATAGGAGCTCAGCTACAAGGCACGCTCCCCAGCTGCAAGTTTAACACCATCATCCCTCCCCATTGTATGACCCAGCCTACGGGATATCCTGTTTTGGGGGAAAAGAGTGCAAGGAGGTCTGCAGAATGAAAGTCCCTGACTGTCTGATGAATTGTAGGCATGTAAGATCCTGCCAGAGCAGGAGCACAGCCCCTCGGTCAAAGCAAATATTAAGGGATAACAATGAGAATGCAAATCTGAAAGCACCCTGATAAATAGATGTCAAAATCGAATAGTTTTGAGTTTGCTTTTGATTTTCCTGCTGGATCTACATTGTACTGCTTGCTTAAAGAGTAACATGTTTATTTTTGTCCTGCAGTGTGTATTTAGGGAGCGACTTCAGAATCAGGCCAGCAATTAGTAACATTTTGAATGCTCTGGCACTCTGAATGGTAGCAGTATAATAAGGCCCCTCTTTTTTTATGGCACCAATGGATCCTGATGGTTGTTGTCTTTTTCTGGAAGGAGAAAAATCTCATGATTGTATCTGTCTTCCTCCTTTTTAGGTCAGCTATGAGATGCTGGAAAAAATTCCCATCCTAAAGAGTCTTTGGTACAGAGAGAAGCAGACTGGCAAGGATGTTACCCTCCAAGACGAACATTCAGACTTGGCAAATGCCATCACGCCAGCAGCGTTAAATGAGAAGGCGATGGCTGGAAATACAAGACCACAGGCTGCAGCGGGCTCAGCTCAAATAGGACAACATGATGTTGAAAGTGATGCTTTAAGTCCCGGATTAGAGGGATCTGGCGTGATTACTACTGTGTATGTGGGGAACATACCTCCCAGCGTAAGAGTGAGCGAGCTGAAATGTGCTTTAAGGGAATTCCATGCAATTCCTTTACGACTGAATTGGCAAGGAGCACAGCACAGGGCTTTTCTCGATTACAAGGATAAAGCAACCGCAGAGAGTGCTGTATCCTCTTTGAAAGGCTTGAGCCTCGGGGGTAATACTTTGCGAGTTGAGCTGGCCAAGATTCAGAGAAACAAAGGGCAAGTAGAAATTAATAGTGAGAAATGAATATAGGAAAAAAATAGGTGTGTTTTCATTGTTTTGCAAGAAGCCAAGCTAAGTTTTCAAGGATATTGGTATATCCCCTGATTTCTGCAGGCCAAACAACAAAGTTCAAAGCCAACTTTTCAAGCAAAATGAGGCATACATCTGCATACCTCGTTCCTGCAGCTGTACGTGCAAAGTGTATTTGTCAAGACAGATGACAGAGGGGCTGTTATCCACAAAGTACCCATGCTGTGTGCATTTGTGTTTCATTTGCTGGTCGGTGAGTACGTTTGTTAGGCCTGGATCAAAAACCTGCCCCTTGGTAGCTGTGTGCGGCCACCTGTAGTGAGGTGGTTATGTTCTGTCATCTAAAGGTTGTACCTGCAAATGTGTACTCGTGAGCTTAAAAGCCGGCTGAAGAACGTCTGTCTGAAGGGTTACCGTTCTGTTTGCTAAAAAATGAGTTTTGCCTGTTGGGAGTTTTCAGCATATTTTTCTTAAAAATGTCCAGGAGGAGGGATTGCCCTTTTTGTGCCCTTGAAGAACGACTGTGGAAATGCTGGCTCAGCCTGTGAGTTCTGCTAATAGCTGTTAACATCAGGTCAGAGAGATGGTAGCCCCTTTCTCAGCTTTGTTTTGTTAATTCAGCCTTTTGTAAACCTTGTATTTCTTATTTCAGTCTGACAGGAGAAAATGAAGACCAGTTTTCTCCTCTGCTTTTCCCCAAAGCACTTCAGGTGCCTTTTCCATGGGTGCAGATAGTTATAAAATAGATGCTTTTCCTATTTTTCTTGTCTCTTATCATCTGGTGTGATTCCATTGCTTCCATGGAATTACGTGAATAGTAATCGTTGTAGTGGAAGGGAATAGCAGACAGACCACAGTTAAAACTTGTGGGTGACTAGTCTGGTGTGGAGTTGTTTGAAAAGTTGCTGGAGATGGTAGCAAGGCCTGTTCCTGCTGTGCCTTTCACCACCAGTGTGCTCTTCCTGCGCCCGCATCAGCCAGTGATGAGGGTTAGACAGCGCCACTGGCCACTTTTCCCTGTGAAAACGCTATCAAGTGCTAGCTTGAACAGCAAGATTGGCACGCACGCGGACGTCGTTCAGTTACGGTGGAAAGGAGAATGATGATTTATTTGGTATGGCTTTTATTACTTGTCTTTTTTTTTTTTTTCCCTTTGGTTTCCTATTCCTGAAAAACAAGTTGAATTTTGGCTGAACCATCCTTTCTAAACAGAAGCACTTTTGCCATCGATGCTGGGCACGTAGTCAAAGTAAGCATCTAAATGGATATTTTTTTTTTGAGTATGAGTTGGAAACTTTTTTTAGCCAGAGGGTACTGTTAAGTATATTTTAAGCACGTTATTATGCTTCAAGGGTCAGACATTTCGTACAGTATTAAATAAAAAGTTCTCATCGTTATCATGTACTCTACAGAGGGGCTCAGGGGGAAGGCATTGCTTCACCTTGTAAGGTCAACAAAGGAAAGGTTTCTGGAGGAAAAAACCCAACAAGCGGTGCCATGCTCTAAAGTGCTCTTTTTCTCCAGCTCAAAGTTATTTTCAATATCCCTTGGTCTGAATTAAGCGTAGGCACTGCCGAGTCCTCTGCCTCTTGTTTTAGTAGTTGTGCACTTCAGGGGTAAGAGATGGGTTATGTTACTGCTTAAACATACTCGTTACATCATGAGCTTAGAAAGCAGAGGAAAGAAAAGCACAAGTATAATTATACATCACTGCTTTCCCCTTTTGAATGATGGCAAATTGAGTGACGGGATCAGTTGATGTTCTGTCTCGCTCTTACAATACTGCTTGCTTTGGTGAAGATGCCCAGGTGACCTTAGCGCTTAAAAAGCCGTTATTCTGCCAGTGACAACTTCCAGCATCTCAAACTTCCCCTGTTGCATTACAGGCGGAACCAGCCTTTTTTGGCCAAATTTGTGGGAATTTCATCCTCTGCCTTATTTCCTTTCTTAACATCTCAAGTTTCACTGCAGATACGTTTTCACGTTCCGTGATACATAAATGCACTGCGTGTCCTTGCTTTCCTCTCGGCACTGCATGCAGGCAGCGGCCAGTTTTGTCTGGACAAACACGGCTAGGTGGTTCTCTGCTGGCAGCTGTGGTTCTGTGTGTAACCCTCAGGGTGAGCTCTGCTAGGTCTGTACCCAGCTGGGCAGACCTCTGCAGTTCTCTTCCAGCCTGTCACTTTTTTCTGCCGCCTGTTGCGAAGCCACATTTCACAGTGCTACCCCACATCTTTTTACTTTCCCAGCAGGCAATTAACTGTCCACACTACACTACGGAGAAGACAATAACTAGACAGAGGTATGTAACTGTAGTTAGGCTCCAGGAAGAAAAATAATTACTATAAGCTTAAACTAATGCACCATTCATTAGCATTTTGAATGGACTGGAATAATTATGTTGATGGTATAATAGCTGTATTTCCAACTTAAGTAGTCATTTTTGATTTAGCTTATTAATAAAAGACGAGGTCTTTTGGACCTTGCCATCTTAATGTCATTAAAGTGTGTTTTTAATTCAGAGTAGCAGCTGCTGCAGGTCAGAATCTGGCAGCCTGTTGCAAACCCATCTGCACCAGCAGCTTCAGCCAATCAGTAGCAACTGAAGCGCAGGTACAAGTTTATTTCCGTCATCTCTGCCTGAAGAGCAACAACCTGCAGGGAAGGAATTAGTACAGGCAGATGATGAAAATGGAGCCTGAAGCCACAGAAGGCTCACCAGGTTTCAGAGCTTCTGCAGAAGTTTAGGAGTAAGGGAGGCAAAACAGTCGTTCTCAGAAATCACCTTTGGGTTGCTACAGAATTCCCACGGGGAAAACAAGAGCTTGAGGATTTACATCAAAAAATACAGCACGGCTTGCAGCAGAGCTGTTCTGTAAGCTTACCTGTGAGGAGGAGGGTATAGCTCATGCTTTCCAAAAGGCATCCCGTACCGACGCAGCAGGAGGGTGAGCCTGTGCATCCTAAGGTCAATGCAGCCTCTGTCTTGGACAGCAAGGGATGCGGCGATGAGGGAGAGGTCCTTACTGCTGCTTCGGAAGCTGCTCATCTTTAGCTAAAAGACATTTCAATGCAAGATGCTAAATTGCTCTTTAATGAAATAATGCAGGACTGCCCAAGGCACACGCCTGCATGGCCTTCTGGTGTCTTTAGCTGTATGATGTGGATTTTTTCTTGTGGGCTGACCAAGTTCCTACTTGAGGAAACAGCAGATTTAGAAGAAAAAGTGAATGGGGTAGTCTGTGTCTTAGATCTATTGTTTCAGGCTCTCTCCACGCTCGGGAAGACATCAGTTATACACGAGTCACTTCTGACTTTTCTCTAAATTCCACACAACTCTGAAATGCAATACTACTTTTAGTGAATCCTTGGACTCTGGTCTCGTAATGAAACTTGAGGGACTGAAGCCTGCTTAATCAAACCGTAACTTTGTGCCCTGAAGGATTTACAGTCTGAATTAACAAGCTTGAAAGATGAGGACCTTTACTCAAGCAGTAATGCTTCATTTTGTACCTGCTGGGGTTGCAGCCCTGCTGTTAGCACACAGGTTGAACTAGGCTACTCTACATAGATACACCTCATCTCAGGTGGATACAGGCCCTTACGTACCCTCTTTATTGCTGTGGCTGAAGCTGTGGTGTGGGACTTCAGAGACCTCCACGCTTGAAGCCTGTAATGGCCTTTCTGTGACCACTCGTGCCTGGAGCAAGGGGGAGGATGTATCTAAGCACTTAACCCCTGGTCTTTGTAAGGACAGCAGGATCTTTGCTTCTTGAGACTCTTATGATAAAAACATCCACAATGACAAAGAAGGGCCTGGATGCTGCAGAAAAGTCTGAACCTCTGGTGATAGATGGGTAGCCTGCTTTTAACAGGGAATTAAGTGATCCCTAACACAGACTTGATTTCAGTTCACTTGCAGCAGCAGAGGAGCCTGTGTTTCGCTGCTGTGCGATGAGAAGTTCAGCAGTACAATGGGAAATACTTTGCTGAGCCAACTTTGTTCAGAAGTAATTAAAAATGAGGTCTTTCTATTCTCTGTGCAGCCTGATGTCCTCGCCTGTCATGTGGTTCAGCGCATTCTTTCCAGCTCCTTTCATGGCACAAACAAGTTAGGATGTTGTTACTGCACGCCCCTCTTTTTTGAGGGTTCAGTGAGGGGGAAGATGCTGAACGGCTGCGGAGGCTGGTCGGTGTGAGCAAACCCAGGTCCACCCTCACGGCAGCTGAGAGGGCGTGTAGGATCCAGCAAGCAACCACCCAAGGTGTTACCTCATGGACGTGAGCTTCCCAGGGTGATTCTGCCCCTCTTCCTAGCCTCTCTTGCGGGAGAGAAAACAGTATCCCGTGAATGGAGCCTTTACCAGATCCATTAGGCTGGAGAACGTGGTCACTTTGGAGGGGATTTTCTTTTGTTGAATGATATTAGTCACAGCGTGGTGTGTGGCACAGCGCAGTGAGGCAACGCTGTAATCTGCTAACAATAAAAGCGAGGTGGCTAACTGCCACTCAGTGCTGAAAACTATACAATCATTAGGGTTTTCCTTCAGACAGCGATGGCCATGCATTTCCTGGAACAAGGACAAGGCCACACAGCTTCAATCCACCCAAGACAACAGGCAGTAAACAAGCCATGTTGCTGTGTAGTCTTCTCTGAGTGACAAGAGTCAGAGATTGTTTGTTTCCATGGAGAGAAGCGAGAGGGGGGAGTCACCACCAGGGTGGGAAGGGAGTAAAGTCCTGTCCTGGGTCCCACAGCTAGGTCCCCATCCAGCCATCCAGCGTCCCCATGCACATCAGTCCCTGGTCCCCTCCCAGAAAGCAGTCTTTAAGGACAGAGGCCTTAGCTCATTATCTTCGGAGACCAGTAAAGGGATGGTTAAATACCGTCTTCAACTCATGCCCTTTATTTTTTTTTTCCCCTTTAATTTCATCGTTTTGTACTGCTAAACTGATTTTAGGGGAATGTTTCCATTGACAAGTCTAGCACTAGGGCCATGTTTTTCTCCACAACTGCAGCAAGGGATGAGGAGGGGGAGGAAAAGCGCGTGCTGGGATTTCTCTCATTCCGGTTCCTCAGAAGAAACGGCCCCATGCAGCAGTTCTGAGGAAACATCTGTGGCCGTGGCCCTGTTACTCGGGCAAACATACCCCTCGGTGAGGTAGGCTGTTGTGTACGAATGCCTTTATTTCCTCGTTGCCATCTATTAAAGATTATCTCCCTCCAAGAAAAGTGCACCATTTCCCATGTTTTCATGTGTAATGTCCGTGATGTCTGCTATAAACATCATGAAATGTTTCCCTGCCCCTACACTGACATAGGTAGAAAAGTCACTGCTTTTCATCTTTCAAAGCACTGCAGAAATGTTTAGCCTCGTGTATCCTGCCATTGTTCTGGGCTGGGCATCCCACTGAAGTCACTGGGAGAAATGAGTTCAGGATACAGACCTATCATCTAGTCCATCTTTACAGTGGCCCCAGTGACATCCACGTTTTACAGATGGGAAAATGAGGAAGGTGGAGATGGTTCCTGATAGACTGGATCCAGCTGGTAATTCCTACCCCTCTGGAAAACAGCTAGGGAGAACAGACTAGAAACTTATCCAAAGCTCTCAAAAAACCACCCCGTAGCGTGGTAACCTTTGGACTTTTCAGTGTGACAGGTACCTGATGGCCCAGATGGGCATCTTGTTGCTTCCCAACAGAGAGCTGCAGCCTCGCGGTCACTCTGCCTCCATGTTCCTGCCGGAGCCGCCGGCCAGCCCTGCCGTGGCTGGGAAACATGGCCATCCTGCGAGTCCTCCTGCTCCAGAAGAGCCTTCCCGTCAAGGCAGCCACCACAAGCCTCTCCCCAGTCCAGGGCTGTAAGCCACAGCGTGCTCGCCCTGTGAGACAAGGCATGAGATACAAACGGAGCTACTTCTCCCGAGATGCGCCTCCTCCGGGGATGTAGCAAGTCACCAAGTGCGTTACGGACCACCCATCCCAGGCAGGAACGCAGGAAGCTAAACCAGGGTGATTTTCTTTCTCTAAGGAATAAGGCAAACATACAGGACTGTTAGATGGGAGGGGAAAAAGGGCAGGGAAAGAAGGAAAACATTCACGAAATGCTGCAAAAGCTTCTACATTTACTCTATCCATTGCTGCCACTCCTTAGTATTTTTGAGTGAGTAATTGTTCAGACAAGAGTAATACTTACATTTTTTCCAGAGGGATATCACGTTTTCAGAGTGTTTCCAGGCACCTGCACTGCTCAGACTCCAAAGCGTGGCGTTTCCATCTCTGAAGGAGGCGATTACTTGGGTAGCTGGTCCGCAGCGGCTTTTCGTTACCACCACGGAGGAACACAATTGCCGTAGCAAGTTCTGCTCCAAGTGAACTCTTGGTACTGTAAGTCCCAGCTAAACTTTCCAGGCCCTGTCATCTTGCTTTCCCAGGTGTGTTTGCTTATTTTTTCAGTAATTAGCCTGAAGCTGAGCTGAGCCGCAGAACTGCGCTTTCTGTGCCATTCTGGGTTTTTCAACTCCTGCTGCTTTAAATAAAGAACTGCCTGTGTTCAGGCTCATTTATGTACACCAGTGTAAGAACTACTGATGTACAGCGGCACTGCCAGTGTCCCTGCATCACCTTCCATGGTAAAGCAGAGGTGGTTGGACCTGTAGAATTGTCATTTGCTCTCTGATGGTTGTACCAGCGGCCTGCAGGCTCCTTGGGTTGGCTCAGAGGACCTGCGAGGAGTGCCTGAGGAAATTAATGTTTATGACAGTGATTCACCTCAGGGAAATTTTCTCAAGGATCTGTATCTTCCTTGAAAAACAAAAATCAGGTCAATTTAAGATTGGAGTTAAAAGGTTTATCAGAAGTTTGATGGATCAGAGCAACCTGCGATATTGGGAATTAGCCTCAAAGAGCCTGTGCAAACAGACAGTTCTCCAACCCCAAAGCTCAGTAACAAGGTTTATTCCTTCTGTGATCTTTCCTTATTAATATTCTGATTTTACTTTCTTAGTGGGCAAGGTGAATACTGGCAGTGAGCATTATGTAGAAAACCAACTGAGCTGCATGCCTTTCCTCACTTGTTGAGCCAATCTGATCATTGTCTCTATGACTAACACCAGCTCACGATTGCAAAGCTGCTGCTAGCGCTCATCAGGGGTTCTCCTTTAGCCGGAAGCACGCTCACCTGCATCAGGTATTTTGTTCCCGAGGATGACTCCCAGTGGCAAAGGTTTCTTGGCAGGGATGTGCAGATGTGAAGCCCAAGAAGCACCCCAGCACTGTCTTTCCCTGCAGAGATTGGTGTTAAGCAGCAGTTGTGCTTGTTAATACACATGGAAAGGAACAAATGTTCAGAGGTGGCCCTCAGTGACGAGTCAATATCCCCTTTTTGAGGGTGATGAGAATTGTGGCTTGGAGTTACACAGGTCCTAAACTCCTTGGATTTGAGGGAGAAATCAGGGACCCAATTACTCTGATGGCTCTGAGCTTTTACCTGCTAAGAAGTTCCTACCAAACTCTGAACTTGGCCTTCCAAATACCTGTTTAAGATTCAGGGTGTCTGTTCCCACCAGCTAAGTAAATCTCCGAGGTTTTCTGCTGCTCTGGGAAACCAACCCCATCTGAGAGCATCATGTGCTGAGTGTCTGTATTCATGGGCTACTTTGTGCTATCCCATGCCAAGTATCCCCGTCTGTCCCACCTGGGCATGGATCCAGAAGCATCCCATAGATGAGTTTTGCCTGGCACGTTCCATCACCAACAGCACAACGATGAACCTGAAGATGTAATAAAGGGACACTCACCTTCAGCGCTCCGGATGACAGAAGGGAGAAAACAAACCAAAACAAACCTTTAACACCCGCCCCGTGGAGAAAAGGTCAGAAACGGCCAGAACCGGCCCGGTTTTAAGCCCGGTTTGGGGAAAATCGCGGCTGGGCGGGGAGCGGGGGCGCAGTGCGGGTGGTGCCGGTCCGCCGACACCAGGTGGCGCTGCCGCCAAGGGAACGGCACCGCCCGCGCCCCCCGCCCCGCCTCCCCTCCCCATCCCTCCCGGGCATCTCTCCCGGGCATCTCTCCCGGGCATCTCTCCCGGGCATCCCTCCAATCCCTGCAGTCTCGACGGCATCCCAGCACAGCTGCCCCCAGAAGGGCCGCAGATCGCCACGATGGGGCACCCCCAAATACGTGCCCCCCCCCGCCGGCACCCAGCCCTACACCACCTTTTGCAGGGGCTCCCCAGCACATGTCCCTGCTTCGGGGTCCCTACGTGATCCCACGCGGGACCGCGTGCCCCTCATCAGCATCCCTGGGCACACAAGCCCAGGGGCGCTCCAGCCCCGTGGTGGTCCTGTGCGGATGGGGGGAAGCACCCAGGGAGGGGCAGAGGGCAGGGTTGAGGCTGCCAACGCTCATCCCCGTCCGAATCCTCACTATGGCAGTGTACGGCCCTGGGCGCGGCACACCTGGGCGTCCCCTGAGCTGGGGGTACATCTTGCACCGAATCCAGCTGGAGACACCAGGCCCTGTTTCTCGTCACGCTGCAGAATTTCAGCTCTGTAGAAAACTTGTGGGCCTGCACAGGGCAGCTGCATTGAGAAACTCTTTCCTGTAGCAGAAATGCCAAAAACCACTCTGCTGTCTCACCTACAGCTTGGGAAGTGGGTGACGAGGAGCGGAGAGCAGATGGCTGATACTGAACTGAGCCCCGGCAGCTGACCACGGTCAGATCTGGGCTGTTACGTGAGCAAATACCATGTTTCTGAGCGAGCCTATGTCTCATCTCCTCTTACAGAGCTCCAACAGCATTTCTGAGCAAGCTTATTTCTCCTCGCCTCCTACCAGAGCCCAACCAATCCTGCAAGTACACGAGCAGCGCTCGTACAAATGGACCGCTTGTGACAGCGGCTAGGCTTTCTGCCGTCCCCCGGGATAATGGACGCAGGGAAAAATCGTTTGTCCCGTACAGAAGAAGGGTTGGGGGCAGGAGCCTGTGGGGTTTCGTCCTCTCCTCCCTGATGTAGGTGTCTGAGATGGAGAGCTGTCTGTTTAGACTGCGCTCACTGGCTTGGGGAAGACGTGGCGTCCACGGTATGCGGCGATTCTGTTTTTCCAGGTTTGGAAACCAACAGGAGGGAGGAAAAAAAATAAATTAATCGTGTAAACCTTTGTTGGGGACCAGATATCAAACCCCTTCAAGCAGGACCCGAGGCTTGCAAGGTGCCTGCCTGCCCTTTCCCAGCCTGGCGGAGGCCAAGCTATGAAGGCATGGGTGCTGCACGCAAACGAGTGACTCCGAAATGAGTGTGAAGGATGAAAATGAACCTTAGGAGTGACAGTGAGATTTCGAGGAAGGAAGAACCACTTGGCAGAGACTAAACTCCTTACCCTGGACCTTTATCTCAGCCACACCTAGCACTGATGTGCTTCAGGAGCAAAAACCTCAGTCTTCAGCTTGCATACATATATCTAAATAAATAATGCCTATAAATATAAATCCTATAAAAAGGATGGTAACAAGGCAGCTCACCTCTAACAGGGATGGTAGCAGTGCAGACGATAGAGGGAACGATCAACCCATAAAGGCATAAAAACCGGGAAAGCCCAATAAATACCAAAGGTTTACTACCACTAGCTTACACCAGCATACTCTCAAAAAAAAAAACCCCAAAACCAGAACCCACCCAAAAACCTCTAAAAAAACTCCCCAAACAACAGCAACAACAAAAAACCCCTGTTCCCTGAGAAAGGCCTCCACCTACTCTGACAACACCTTTCCCACCTGCCTTAATTTAAAGAATAGTTAGATTTTCTTTTTTTTTTGTGGTGGTGTTACCAGCTAACTTTGCTTCTAAATGAGCTGATTACACATTGCTGGGCTAATTAATGTGCAGCAACCTAATTTCCCTATATAAAGACAGAAATACACAGCCAAGGAATCAAATTAATGTGCGTGCATCTATTTTTTACGTGTGTGTCTATTTGTAGTGTGAGTGTTGATATAGACATATTGGCCCACGGATTAAAGCAAAACTTCCTGGATACGGTAATGTCGTTAATTAGACCAAATAAACCCATTAATTAGACCAAATAAACCCAAACTTCACAGGAAAATACCTATTTTTCAGACGAGCTGCACTCGTGGCCCCTCTGCCCACTCTCCCCTCGCTGTGGATTTCTCACTGCTCAGTGCAGTGATGGTGCAGGAATTTATCTGCTTGGGGGTTATTTTATTTTTCCCGCGGGGAATAAACCCACGGGAACATTTATTGCCCTCCTCAACGCAGCCGCGGCCGTCTCCCGCGGAGGTTCCACAGAGCCGGGGTTGAACCCGGCGCGGCTCCGCGGGGATGCGCGGTTCGGGCTGCCCGAAAAATGCTCGTGTCCCGCCCGGGGTGGAGGAGGAGGAGGAAAAGGAGCCGCGGGGGCATCCCTGCAGCAACCCGCCTTGTCTCCGAGCAGGAGGCAAAGAGCTGTCAATTGCTTTCTCCTTGGGGAAAATAGTAATAATAATAATAGTAATAATAATAATAATATCGTCATCGCCTCTGTTTTTCCACCCTCCCGGTCTCATTATCCTCATTTTAAATATTTCTGCATAGCGAAACGTGGGGGACCCGGGACACGGGAGCCCTCGGAATCCAAAACCCAAAAAGGCCCTTTCGAGTCTGCCCCGAGATGGGGAATCGTTACACCAAACACACGAAGCTTTGCAGCGGCCGGCTCGGGCGTTCCGCGGCCCCTCCGCTCACTGCGGAGCGCTCCGCGGAGCCCGGCGGAGGCCGGAGATTCCTCAGATATAATTAACGCGTGTTACACCGCATGCTCGTTTATTTGCTGCTCATACAATCGTGAAGCCCATGTACAAATAACATACATGTTTTATTTCGGTTCGATTTTTTTGTTTGTTTGTTTGTTTCTTTAGGGACAAAACGTACACAAAAGGGCAGGGCGAGAAAAAAAAAACCAAACCACCCCATAATTACAATTTTATACAGTGCAGAAAGAATTAAAATAGGTGTCACCGAACTGTACAAAGATAGGGCGACAAAAAAAATATAGAGGGGGGAGGGAAGGGAATAATCCTTCATTATATATATATTTCTATAAAAACATATGGAGGATTGTCTTTACACAGAGATCATGATCGGTTTCAAATTTACAAAGGTTAACTAAAAAAAAAAAAAATCTATATGGCAAATATTGCCAACAGAGATTCACCGATTTAATACTGATCAGCTGAGACTACTCGTGTCTCGATTATTAGCAACCACAACAAAAAAAAAATGTAGAATAAATAACAGAATGAGCATGGCTGTCTCTTTTCAAAGTGCCTTATTCTCTCTGCATAGGGTCTGATCCTGCAGTCTTTATGCAGGCAAAACCAAAATATTAATAGCTAAAAAAGAAAATCCCTCTGAGAGATTTTTGCCCGCTGGGTGTTTGCCGGCAAGGAAAAAAAACAAAAACAAAAACCAAAACCCAAAGGTCATTTCCCCGTCGAAGCGGCTCCAAGTGAGACGGGACCGATGGGGTTGGGGCGGCGGGACCCCGGCAGCGAGCCCGCTCCTCCCTGCGGTGCACGGCCGCGGGATACGCCGCCTTCGGGGGTCGGGGGTCCCTTCCGGGCCCCCCCCGACGCCCCCTCCCCAGCCCGATCCGGCTCTGCGCCCACCAGCCGGGACGCTGGCACCCCTGAGCGCCAATGACAAACCTGAATTAAGCATTTCATCTGGTTTGGGGTTTTTTTTTTAAGAAGCATCAAAACCTCATTTCTCAACCCAAACTCGCAGTCGGGGTTTTTGGGGCGGGGTGTGTGTGTGGAGGGGCTGCTTTTATTTTCTTCTCAACCCAACCCCAAGCGAAGAAGCAGAAGAAGGCAGAGACCGTCTGTGATTGAAGACCCGTGTTGGAGGCTGGGTCCGGCCGATGCTCAGCTGCGGGGCGGGCTCAGCCCCGGGGCCGCACGCCCCGGACCCCGCCGCTCCTCGGGGGGCCTGTCTATACCTCCTGAACAAAGCCAGTCTGCAGACACCCCCCTTCTTCCACCGTGAGGGTCCTTTTTGGGGGGTGCTGGGTGCCCGGGTCAGGCCTTGCCGGCCCCAGGAGGTGTTTTTTCCGCCCCGTATCACATAACGCACGGCTTGATGTCCTGGTATGTCACTTGTTGGTGGTAATAGGAGCCGCTGCCCGCTGAATGCATGGAGGAGGAGGCCATGGCGTTGAAAGAGAAGACGAATTCCTTTCTGTCGCACATGCTCGGAGACTGGGAATGATACCGCGGGATGCCTGCGGGACGGGGGGGGGGAAAGATTGTCAGCCATCGGAATTATATTTGGTGTAAGAGTTGAGAGTGAGGGCGAGAAAGCCGCCGTCTAGGGTAAAAAAAAAAAAAACTAAACCAAAAAAACCCCAAACCCTCGGCAGCCCCCGGGTCTCAGCGCGGAATTGGGTATATTTTTGCACGCACAGACAGTCCCGGGGCTCCGCGGGCGCGGACAGGTGCGGCGGCGGAAAACCCGCGGCCCCGGGACGGCGCGGCGCTTTCCGGCCCGGCCCAAGGACACTGCGAGGAGACGGGATTTGGGCTGGGTTGGGTTTCTTTCTTTATTTCCCCTCCTCCTCCCCATTTTATGCCCTTGAAGGTGCCGGCTGCTTTTCCCATCACCTCCGCCCGTGCGGAATGTCCTCGGGGTGCGGAGCGGGGAAGCACATTCGTTCACGGGGGCCGGCGGCAGAGACCGGGCGTAGAGGCCGAGGGCGAAACGCAGCCGAGAGCGGGGCCGTTCCTGCCGTTTCTGCCACCGCCTCGGGACATAAAAACACCCTGAAAATTTGGGGTGCGCTGGGGAGGAGCGCCCGGCCGGGGACCGCGCTCCCCGCCGCTCCGGCGCCGTTAATTTGGGTGTTAATGCGGAGCATTTCGGTTAAGGCCGCGGGCGGCCCCGGTGGCTCCTCGGGGTGGATTTCTGCTCCGTTTTCCAGCGGATCTGGGTGCGTCCACCCGGGGCAGGCACCGACCGGCAGCAGGAGGGTGCCCGGAGGCGGGCGCTGGCCCCGGCCCGGCCCGGCCGAGTACCGTGCCCGGGCTCGGCCGCCCCATCCTGGCCCGGCGGATGCTTTATTCCCTGTTTTGTTTCGTGTTTGAGAGCCGCTAACGCTCCGCTGCACACCCGTTTCTGCCAGGCACTTCCCCTGAAGGCCGGGGTGATGTGCAGGGACCCCCAAACCTGCTCCTTCCCCCTCCCAGGGCTTCCCCGTGCCCCGAGAGTCCCTGTCCCCCCGCCCCGAGGTGAATTTGGGCCGCAGGATGAAGCCTCCCTCCCGAGGCCTCCTCCCTGCCAAAACACCATCTCCCCCCCCGGCTCCAGAAGCCAGGGCAAATCCACCCCCGGCAACTCCATCCCGGGGCCGGGGGCAAGGCCGGCCGGGGCTGCGGGACGCTGGGGGGCCCGGGACCACCGACTTCCGTATGGACAGAGGAGCGGAGGGTGGAGGGAGGCGATGGGCCTGGAAAACACAACCCTGAGAGGAGCTGATGGCAGTGGACGGGGTCTGGAGGGGGCGGATGGTGGACACCCCTGTGGAGAAATTCCCCCTTTTCCTCCCTCCGGAGCACCCTAGGTCTCGGTGGAAGTGGAAGACCCCCTCGGGCCTCGCCTTCCCGCAGCTCCCCGCCTGCCTGAGCCCACCGGTCCTAGGCCGGGGGCAGCCCCGGCGGCAGAGCAGCCGCCCGGGGGGAGCGGAGCCTTGGCCCGGCGGCTCCCAGCGCCACAGAGGCGGGGAGCAGCTCCCCGGCCGGGGCGAGCCCCGACGGCTGCCCGGTCGCCCCTGGGAAGGGAGGCGAGGAGCCGGCGGTTGCGTTAAAACCGTCCAAGAAAAGGGACAGCTCGGCGCGGCCGGGATCCGCGCGTGGCCACGGAGAGCGCCCACCCCGCCGGCAGCCCCCGGGCCGACCCCCGTGCCGTCAGTCTCGCGTGTCTCCCACGCGTGTCCGCGCCTTACCTTGCAGCTCGGCGGTATTGTGGCTGTTCTGGTGCAGGTAGGACTGATCGAGGGAGTGCGTGGAAAGGCTGGAGGAGAGCGGGTTGGCCGTGGGGTTGCAGGGCGAGAGGGGTTGCTGCTTGATGTAGGATGCGCCGCTGTTCAAGGCCGCCGAGGCGGAGGGAGCCCACGCCGAGGCCGAGCTGGAGTAAACCGAGTGGGGCTCCATCACCCCGCCGCCGGCGAGCAGCGGGGAGGCAGGCACGGAGCTCTCGTGGTGCGGGTAGTCCCCCGCCGAGGAGCCGGTACAGCTGCCCATGTAGGAGTGCCCACCGTTGGCGGGCAGGTGGGGCACGGAGTGTCCCGCGAGGCCCATCCCCTCCACGTTGCTGGACAAATGCCCGTTCATCATCCCCAAACCCCCTTCGAGGGAGAGGCTGTTGGGGGGGCAGGAGAGCCCGCCGGCTGAGCCCTGGAAGCCGTAGCTCTCGGGGAGATGGTTGAAGCTGAGCCCGTTCATCATGCTGTACATGGGCTTCAGCGCTTGGCATTTCCTCCTGAACCCTCGGGGCCGGCGGCGAAACGAGCCCTCCTCGAACATGAACTCGCTGGCCGGGTCGATGGTCCAGTAGTGGCCCTTGCCCGGGCGTCCCAGCCCCTTGGGCAGCTTGATGAAGCACTCGTTGAGCGAGAGGTTGTGGCGCACCGAGTTTTTCCAGCCCTGGTAGGAGCCTCGGAAGAAGGGAAAACGGCTCTGCAAGAACTGGTAGATCTCGCTGAGGGTCAGGCGTTTGGAGGGCGAGCTCTGGATGGCCATGACGATGAGGGCGATGTAGGAATAAGGCGGTTTCTCCGGCCGCCGGATCCCCGCGTTGGTTTTCTTCGCCTTGGGACCGCCGCTACCCGGGGCTCCGCCGCTGCCCGCGGCGCTGCCGCTCGCCCCGCCGGGCGCCGCGGAGGCGGCGTCCATGGCCGAGCTCTGCGGCTGCTTCTCGGCCACGGAGGACATGGGGCCGTAGCTGCTCTGCACCGGAGGAGGAGGGGGCTGAGAGGACAGAGCCTGCTGCGCTTCTGCAGTCATCTACGGCCAGGTCCGCGGCGGCCAGCCCCGGCCCTCCTCCGCCACCCCCCCCTCCACGCGCCCCCCCAAAAGGCCACGCTGCTGGGGGCTCGTCGCCACTCACCCCCCCACCCCCCACCCCCAGCCTCCTCCCGGCCCCCCGGCGGGGTTTCTTTCCACCGGGAGACTTCACCCCTCCGTGGATAAACAAATGGAAGCGACGACACCCCCACTCCGCCCCCCCCCTTCTCTCTTTTTCCCTCCTCCTCCCACTTTATCCCTAAATCCGAGCCCGGCTGTAGAAGGCGAGCGAGAGGCGGAGGGTCGGGAAGAGGGGGGGGCGCAAGGAGGCGGGATGGGGGGGCGGGTGGAAGCGATCCGAGCTCGGCTGCTGCGAAGGAAAAGCCGGCGGCCTCCGCCTGCCCCGCTGCCCCTCGGCGGGCCGGGCTCCCGGGGCGGCCGCCGCCGTCCCCCCCCCGCCTCCCCCGGCTCTAGCTGGGCTGGTGCTGCGGGGAGCTGCTTCCCATCGCGGTGGCTGTCGATTCTGCCCCCGGCCCCGCCGCTCGCCTTTTACTTTATCTCTCGCAGCGGCGTCTGCCGCTCCTTGACAGACGTAAGAGCGGAGAGGAGATCCCCGCCCCGACGCGCTCCCCCACGCCCTCCCGGGCGGCCCCCTCCGCCGTCCTTGTCCCGGCCCCTCTCCGCTCCCCGCTCCCGGCTGCTGGGGCAGCTTTTAAAGAGCCCTTTCCACACCGCCCTGCCCGACCCGGGGGCTGCGCGACGCATCCCTGCCCGCCTCGGGGGGCGCTGCTTGTATGGGATGGGGGGATGTGCCACGCGTGATCGCGGCGCTGCGTGGGGAGCCGCCACCCCCCGCCCTGTCTCCCTTTCCCCAACCCGCCTCTGCTGAAAAATCACGGGGGAGGCTGGGAAGGGCCCCACGCGGGCCGTGGAAGGGGGCTGTGGAGCGGTAGCTCGGGCCTGCGGGCAGCGCGGAGCTTCCGCGGGAGGCGCAGAGCGTCGGAGGCGCTGCCCGACCGCGGCCTCCGCGCAGCGCGGAGCTTCACCCACTTTAAACCCCCTCTTCGTGCGCTCTTTTAAGCTCGGCGGGCCCGGGCAGGATGTTTATACTGCGCAATGTAAACACGGGCTCGGGGGTGCTTTAATAAAAAGAAATCGGCGAAAACTCCCGCTGCCTCTCGAAATGCCCTTTTCGGCCTCCGCCGCCGGTCCCGGGATGGGAACGGGCTTCGGACCCCTCGCCTGCACCGGGGCTGCTTTAGGGATGAGGATGGGTTGTTTATATTGGGGTTTTTTGGGGGGGTGGTGTATATAAATCTGTGCTGAACGTTTGCAGTTGAATGCCAGGAGCATGATGCTCCGCTCCGGCGGATTCTGCGGGCACACAAGGGGTGGGGGGAAGGTGAATAGAAAGAAAGTGGGACAGAGACTCCCGACACCCAAAAAAACCCCCAAAACCCTTTTAAGCATCGCCCCATCAGGAGAGCTGTCACTCAAGGTAAGTCGCTTTAAACCTTTGTCACCTTCTTGCGAACCGCGCGTGGAAACCTGCGCTCCGAGGGGGGGTGGGGGGGTGGCACGGCTGCGGGAGCCTGGGATTTCAGGGCTCCTGGCTGGGACGGAGCACATGTGCAGGCTGCTGCAGCCTGCTCGCTTTCAAGATTGGGGAAAGGAAAAGAGAAAGGAAGGGGGGGGAAGGGAAGAAAAAACTCCCCCCCCCCCGCCCCCTTCGTTGCAGGCCGCACCGCAATGCGCTCCGTCCCGCTGAAACCTCTGCAGAGAGACGGGGGGGGTCCCCTTCAAAACCCTCCCTTCCAGGTTGGCTTTTACTTTTTTTTAATGATAATTTAATACCTTTTAAGAGATGGATACCGAGCGGGTTCCCAAACCGCCTCCGCGTTATTCGCGAGCAGTTGTGAGCAGCCTCCGGGGCGCCTGTCACATCTGTGATACAACCAAGAGGGGTTTCACATCAGGGGCTTCTCCCCCTTCACCCTCCCGCCTTCCCCTTCCCATCGGCTGCCACCCCCCCCCTCCCCAAATAAATCCTCCTCAGAAAGGACCGGCCCTGCTGTTCTCGGGGCAAGGGGGGAGCTTTGGGGAGAGGGACAGGCAGGGAGAGCCCATGGCAAACCCCAGGCTGGGGGCAGATAGCTGTGGAAGGGGTGGGAGGGCAGTTATTTCGGGAGCTTTTCCCCTGGGGAGGAAGAGAACGGTCTGCTCCGGCTGTCCGGGGAGGCGGCGGCCACATCTCCCTCCCGTCCGGGGCCGCCGGGCGCGGAGCAGAGCGGCTGCTCTGGGAAGGAAAAAAAAAATCACCCCCAAAATCGCTTTTTTCGGGATACGATCACCTTCCCCGGGTGCTTACAGCCCCGGGGTGGCTGGTGCAGAATAAACCCTCTGCTTCTCCCTGTCTTTCTTTCGGCGGGGGTAGAGCATCGCTGACCCTGAGTTTTGCTCCGCATCGAATGCCACCCCTCCGCGGGCCGTGTAAAGGGTGTTTTTCTTTGCTTCACATCACTCTGCGACTGAATGTGCCCCACCTGCCCCCCAAAACACGCGGGGATGGAGCTCGAAGGACAACACAAAGAGCTCGCGTAAAACCCACGTTTCAAAACAGACGCCACCGGCTGCGTTTCCACTAGGAAATAAATACTCTCCGAGCAACAAGCCTCTCCGAAACCCAAACCATTCCCTTTCAAATAATGTCAGTCCTTGCACGAGTGCCCTTTCTCACTCCCGCAGTATCTTTACGGAGTGTGAAGATTTGTTTTCCCATGCGTTTGTTACAGCCAGCAAACGCTAAAATGGGAATATATCGCCCCGGGTTTTATAGGCCTCGCCGTGGGAATAGCAGAAACGTCGGAGGGTTTTAAACCAAGCCCGTGAATTGGGGAGAGTTTTGGGGAGGGGAACCCGGGTCGTGTCGTGATGTACGAGGGGGATGCCGGTGCGCGGGGCTGGGCGGACCGTGCCGGCCTTGGAGGGATGGAGGGGAAAGAGACACCGCGGGAGAGGGGTTGGGGGTGACACTTTATTGTTTATAAAACCTCCGCGCAGGTCCCAGAAGCACTTCCAGAATTCAAAATGGGCCTTGGGATGGCTTTTTGGAGGGGAGAGGATGGAAACGTTTCTGGGTTGAAGGTGCGGGTTGGCCCCCGCCGATGAGCGGGACTCGCTTTTGCTGTCGTTTGGTGGTGGTTTGGGTGGTTTTAATCAGGTCCAACCCCAGCCCCCGGCGGGGGAGAGATGCAGGGAAGGGATAAAAAAAAAAGAAAGAAGAAAAAAGACCATCTAGAGCAATTAGCCCTACTAATCCCCGCACCTTTTGGGCCCCGTTTTGCCACCCCGGCCCCGCATATTCTCCGCGACCACCCCCAGCCCCGCTGCGCTTCCCAACCGGCTCCTTCCCAAAGCCGCTCCCCTCCCAGAAACTCGGCAATGTTTTGTGTAAAAATAGACAAATCCGAGCTTTCTTCCTTTTCCTGCGCCGAAGGTATTTTTACTAGCTAATTGCTTAAGTGAAGTCAACTTTGCAAGCAGGCCGGGTGTAATCCGAGTATGGAAATGTATATAGGTGGTATTGTTATAGGCGGGCTGGGTGCTGCTCGGAGAGGGGCCGGGGTGTTCCTGCGAGCCTGGACCACCCAGGGCGAGGGGAGTGACCGCCTCATGTCCCCCTCCCCGCTGCCCCTGCTTTGCATTAACACCACCCGCAGGACCCCCCCCCCCCCCCCCGCTTTCCCCCACCACCAGCCCTTTTCCTTCGGCTGAGATTTTTTTTTTTTTCCCCGTCGCGGCCATCCCCGTGGCCGCTGGCCCCAAATCCGCGGCAAATTGATCCCTAAATGTTTATTTAAAAGCGAGGGGCTGGGGCGAGGGGCGCCGGGGCAGTGAGCGGGCCGAGGGAGAGGTGGTATTCGGGGGGTGACACGCACCCCTCCCCAACCATTTTTTTTTTGCGGATCCATCCCAGGGCAAAGCTTTGCCCCACGCGTGTGTGCAGTCGTGGGTGGGCCCTTTCCCAGTGGCACCCAGAGTTCAGCCCCTTCCCCTCGCATCCCCGGTTCTCCGTGCGGGCAGAGCCCGGCCTCCGGGGCACCCGGAGGGGGTTTTGGGATAGAACAAGGCGAAATTGGGAGCGGGTGCGAAGTAGAGCTTGCCAAAATGCCTAACGCGGCTGCAGGGAGGTGCGGGTGGCTGGCAGCCGCCGTGTCTCCGGCAGCAGTTCAGGATTTGGTCAGAAAGAAGGAAAAAAAAGGAAACAAAAAAAAAGGAAAATTTTTACACTCCCCCCGCTTTGTCCCTCTTTTCCTCCCCTGCCCGTCCCGAGACTGCCCCCCCACCCCAGCCCACATTTTCCATGACGTCCTTCGATGAAATATTGCAGCACAGGAATTTACAGCCTTCTTCAGCGCGGGATTTTTTAGGAGTTTTCTGGCAGGACTCAGTCCGTGCAATACAAATCGGTTCCAGCGATAATAAGCTCCGAGCGCTACCACTTAGGCACAATCGCTTCCCACAGAGATCTTCGAAATACCTCCGGCTATTTAAATCCCTGCTCCCAGGGGCGGATAGCTAGGATACTTTCCCGGAGGGATGCTTTTTGACTGCCTGGGATTCAGACCCGAGGACCTGGGTACCGAGAGGGGCTGAGCCAGGGCAGGGCTGGGTGATGCTCCCAGCCATCCCTCAGCAAACAAGTTCGCCCCTTAAAGGCGGCCTGAAGTGTAAATCCAGGTGTAAATCCAGTCTGGCACTGCTGAGCCATCCATGCTTTCTCGGACAAGTTTTCTTCCCTGGGAGGGGCTCCTCTAGTGACAGGGCCCGATGCTGTGGGTGTCCCCAAACCAAACAGGACCCCCGGGAAGGGATGCCCCCTCCTCTCCCAGCTCTTTAGCAAAGCAGAGTGGCACGCAGACAAAATGGGGAGCCATTTCCAGCTTTTCTAGCCCCAAACTGCGCCGGGTTAGCGGTAAATTGAGCACGACGGTGCCGGAGAAACATTTCGATCCGACGAATTTTTGGGGGTCGGGAATCGCCTCCAGCCCCCAACGTCTCCCGAAGCGAAATACCCGTCTGGGCCGGGGATCCCCCGCCAAACGGAGAGGGCGAGGGGCTTCCCCGGGGCTTCGCCTTATTTCCAGGTTTATTAAACTATTTTTTCGTTGTTTTCTTCTCAGTTTCAAACCAAAACCCCGTCGAAATCGCCCCGCTAAGCCGGTACTGGCGGAGGGGGCATTTTGAGAGTCGGGTAGGCGATGGCCACCGACCCCCCGTTTTGGGGTATCACACAAAATCTGTCTGCACATATAGAGGAGAGAAATTAAAACGGAATAGCCCAGATCAAGGCGGAAAAGTGTATTTTGTTGCAAGGGTACGAGAGACCACGGAGTCGGTCTATTGTCGGGCTAAATAATAACCAAGCGGCCCTTCGTCTACATTTAAACATAGAGAGATACTGAAAAAAAAAATAAACCCGACGGGTTTGGGGAAGGATCCGGCCTCCCCTTGCTGCCCCTCGGTGCTCAGTGCCGGGGGGGCAGCACTGCCTGGACGTGACCGCTGCCCGGGACCACCGGGGCAGGAGCAACACCTGGCCCCGGGGGATGTGGTCCAGCACCCGGGCGCTCCCCAAGGCAAATGTCCCCGGGATTCCCCCAGCATCGGGGTCCCCATCAACAACCACATCATCTGCCTCGTCACCTGCCGAACGGGGACAGCGGGCAGAGCCACCCACGCAGAACGCGGTGGTCCTCGGTGGGGAGGGACGCGGCAGGAACTGCGGCTGCCAGGGAAGGATGCTGAGGGCAGTGCGGGGAAAGCCTGGCATCGTCTCCGGGTCATAGCAGCGACCTGACGCCGGGAGGTACCTGGCCGGGGGAGGAAACCCCACGGCGGGTCCGGGCGTGTGAGAAGGTCCCGCGTGCAGCAGAAGGACTTTGTCCCTCTGCTCTCTGCCCACGCTGCGCCGGGACCGGGCAGGTCCACTCCAATTTGCAAAAGTGGCTTTTACTGGAGGGAGCCCCGGAGGGGAAAACACACACACACACACACCCCCCACGCGTGGGCCGTTTCCCCTTGTCCTTTGCTGCAGGGAGAGGGGCTGGGCTGCAGAGCGGCCTTGCGGCCCCCGGGCAAAGGGGCAGCACACGGCGGGAGGAGGGGGGTGGGGGGTGCACCAGCCAAAGACCCGCGGGCCGGGGCGGAGGGGTTGCAGCAGGATCTGCCTGCCCGCCCCAGCAAGACCGGGCAGCCCGGACCGGGGTCAGCTACCTCCTGCGTCCCAGGGCAACATCCTGATTTTTCTAACCTTGTTTCTATAATAAATCCCGCGTCTCAACTCCATCACCCCTTCCCCAATCCAAAGTGGGGGGCGCTTTCGGGACTCACGTTTACAAACAACGTGAAAAATCCCCGTTGTAAACAACCGCAGTTCCCTTCTCCCCTCTTTGCAGAGACCTGGGGACGGCTTTCCTTGGAAACTCTCCCGGCAAAAACTTTTTTCCATCGTTCTTCTTATTATTTTTAATGAATAAACTCCCGACTAATGATGTATCGCTTAATTGGTGGACGCCGGCCGCTCTGTAGGGCACCAGTGAGCTCTGGAGCCACACCACGGAGTGCTGCAGATTCGTGACCACCATCCCCCCCTTTGCTTTACAGTTACCAGCGCAGAGAGTTAAAAATCACCAAAAATCGGTTAATCACCTTTCCCACATCCTTAGAAAACCAGAAGAGCGCCTCGTAAAACGATCCCTGTTACACAACCACTCCCTAGTTAAACGCGATAAGCGATTTTTTTTTTTTTTAGCGGGGGTGGGGAGCGTTAAATAAATGTTCTGCAGGGAACTGCGTGCTCGGTTGGCATTTCCAGGAAAGATGCTCAGTGGATACTTGAAATGCCCGACCCAAGGTGGGAAGGCTTTCCGCAGAACTGGTTATTATGCCCCGAAATGAACCGATTTCTGCAGCAAAGCTGTTGATTTTTTTGTGTGTGTGAGAGAATCAGGCTGATAACGGGAACGGGCACATCCATCTTCCCGCTGCGCATCTGGGTTTCATGGGGAAGGGGATGAGCGTGTGTGAAAACCGGGGAGGAAAGGGGAAGAAATGTATATATAAATAATAATTAAAAAGAAAATAATAATTAGAAAAAGGTTCAGAGCTCACAAAAAAATTCGAATAACGAACGCAGAAATTATTTTGCTTTTCCTGTTTTCAGAATCTCTCGCCGAACCATAAAACACCCCAGCGCGTTTTGCAGAGCACCCTCAGCTCCGCGCTCTTGAACTCCCCTGATTTCCAGTCCTTAAAGTACACACAATAATTTTGCATCTGGCTCCCTTCAAAAGGGAAACTCCTGCCTGGTCCCCAAGGTGCTGGAAACAAATCCCTTTCTCCAGCAGATTTTGCGGGCTACCTGCGAGGGCAGATGCTGCCCGGGGCTTGGGTTGCAGCACAATAATTTTTTTCCCCAGGATCGTTCGGTTTTGCTTCGGAAACGATCGAATTTGAAGGTTTCACTCGAAGCATCGCGGGCTTGAGGACTTTCTCCCCCTCCCCCCCGCAGCGGTGTTTCCCCACCGAAGCGGGGGTTGAAGCTGCAGCCTCGGAGTTCCTGGGTGGATGGGGTCGGGGGAGAAGCCGGTGCCCGGCGCAGAGGGAGTCCCGGGTGGCTCGTGTCGTGTGTGTCCCCCACGCGTGAGACGGGGCGAGCCACGGGCGGTGCCGTCGGGGCACGGTGCTGAGCCCTTAAACCGTATCGAAACCTGCCTGCGGAGCTCTGGCGTCGGGGAGGGAGTGGGTCCGACCCACGGGGGTATCCAGACCCACCCGGGCACGGTTAATGGTGGTTAAACCAAATACAGTTGTGAATTTTGCGCTGGCACATCAGGAAAGGGCTTTTTCTTTACCTCGGGAAGAGGCTTTACAGCAGAGCTGAGCCGAGCCCTGGGTCTCGTTTGCCCCAGAAGAGGAAAACAGAAATTCCTCTAAATACTGAAATAGATAAATGGGCATAGAGAGAGACCGACCTGATGGGGAGAGAAGAAGAGAGAACAAGGGAGTGAGGAAGAAAAAAGAGAACAGACAAAAAGACATACAGTAAGACAGAAAGAAAGGAGAAAAAAAAAAAAAAAAAGGGAGAGAAAGAAAAAGAGGTAAAGATCGAGAAGTAGAAAGACAGAGAATAAGAAAAAGAGGAAAATAAAGAGAAAGGAGAGAGAAAAAGAGAGAAATTAAGACAGAGAAATGAAGAGAGTGAGAACGAGAAAAAGGGTGAAATTAAAAAAAAATGGAGAAACAGGGAGACGGAAGGGTTAAAAAAGAGGGAAACAAAGATTAAGAAAGAAACAAAGAGAAAGAGAAAAATAGAGAAAGAGAAAAAATAGAGGAAGAGCTGGAAAGAAGAAAAGGAAAGGAAGAAAGAAAAAAGCAAATAAAGAAAGGGAGAAAGAGACAGAAAAGGGGAACGAAAAGAAAGAGAGAAAGCGAGAAAGAAAGAGAGAAAAAAAGAGAAAAGAGAGAAAAGCGAGAAAGAAAGAAAAAGAGACAAAGTGAGAAAGACAGAAAGCAAGCAAGCAAGAGAGAGAAAGCAAAAGAAAGAGAAAAGGGAGAAAGAGAAAGAAAAAGAGAAAAAGAAAGCGAGAAAGCAAGAAAGAAAAGAAAGAAAAAGAAAGAAAGAAAAAGAAAGAAAGAAAGAAAGAAAGGAAGAAAGAAAGAAAGAAAGAAAGAAAGAAAGAAAAGAAAGAAAGAAAGAAAAAAGAAAGAAAGAAAGAAAGAGAAAGAAAGAAAGAAAGAAAGAAAGAAAAGAAAAGAAAGAAAAGAAAGAAAGAAAGAAAAAGAAAGAGAAAGAAAGAAAGAAAGAAAGAAAGAAAGAAAGAAAGAAAGAAAGAAAGAAAGAAAGAAAGAAAGAAAGAAAGAAAGAAAGAAAGAAAGAAAGAAAAGAAAAGAAAAGAAAGAAAGAAAGAAAGAAAGAAAGAAAGAAAAGAAAGAAAAGAAAGAAAGAAAGAAAGAAAGAAAGAAAGAAAGAAAGAAAGAAAGAAAGAAAGAAAGAAAGAAAAGGAAGAAAAGAAAGAAAGAAAAAGAAAAAGAAAGAAAGAAAGAAAGAAAAAGAAAGAAAGAAAGAAAGAAAGAAAGAAAGAAAGAAAGAAAGAAAGAAAGAAAGAAAGAAAGAAAGAAAGAAAGAAAGAAAGAAAGAAAGAAAGAAAGAAAGAAAGAAGAAAACAATAGAAAGGCAATAGAAAAGAGAATTAAAAAAAGACAAAAAGGAGGGAAGGGAGAAAGGTGGAGAATGAGAGAGGGAACGCACTAAAGCAAAAATAATTTTAAAAAGCAAGCAAGAGAGCACGTACGAAAAGGGACATTAATTCCCTGCAAAACCAATAAGAAGACACAGACAATATAATTTTTCCCTGGAAAACGGGGGTGAGCCGTGAGGAAAAGTCACCCGCGGGCAGAGCAGCCCGGCCGCGGGCGCTGCCCGGCCCGTCTCATCGCGGCCGGTCCCGCTCGCAGTCTCACTCCCCGGCGACGGGCATCCCCCCTCTGCCCGGTGCCGTTACCCGCGCCCCTGCACCCCGCGAAACGGAGGGAAGGAAGAATGATCCCCCCCACCCCGGGGGCTTAGGTTTGGGTAGGGGTTAGTTCGATGCTTTATTGTTTCCCTAATCTTTTCCCGGAGAGGGGAATTGGCAGTGAACGGCTCTGCCTATACACCCCCCCCGGGGCAGGGGCACGAAGGAGAACACGACTTTTAACACCGTTTCCCGCGTGGGTTTTCCACGCAGCTCCTGTCCCGCGGCTCACGGGGCTGCGCGGCTGCTCCGCGTCCCTTAAACCCGACTTAATACCCGCCCCGAAAGCCGGCGCGACCGGCTCCTCATTCACCGCCCCGGCTTAGTAGGTGGCCGTGTATATTTTTGTAAAGTAGTGTTTATGTTCATGAAAAAGGCTGAGATTACAAACAGACCACTGGATGCCCGGGATGTTGCTGCCGGATTGGTCTAAGCTGTGTACTTTAAAGCTGATCAGTTTTTTTTTTTTTTTGGAAGCAAATATAATTCCCCCACCCCCACCCCTAATTTATTATTTTGAGATATTTGGTATCTTCGGGGAGCCTCGTGCTCCTTTGCCCCGGTTTTGGGGCTGCGTTTCCCGGCGTGGCGGGCAGGGTTGCAGTGAAAAGCATCTCCAAGGATTAGCCATAAACCCCAACGAACACGCACCCTGATCTCCTGGAAGAGAACGGGGAAAAGGGGGGGTTCAGCTCGCCCTACCCTACTACCCGCCCCCCGATCCCGCAGGTGTGTTCCGGGTGGCAAACGGGAGCGTGTCCCCCGAAACCTCGGCTGCGCGGGGGGAACCGCAGGTGCGGTGGGGCTGGATTGCGCTCAGGGGTTTGTCCTTGACGGGGCCGGGGGGGGTGGGGAGCTGGGCAGAACCTGAAATTCCCTTCAAAAAACCCCGGTAATTTACCCATTTGGGATGGTAAAAAGATATATAAATAATTCCAGTCCTTTCAAATGCTAATTAAGCAGGAACCAATTAATCAATTTACATAAAAATAAAAATACACAAGTTTTTGTTGAGGGGAGCAGCAATCATCCTCCTGTTACTTTGATTTCGGTCTGACTTTGAGGTCTGTCTCCTGGTTTTCTTAACAAAAAAACCCCTCTCCAAAATTATTCCTGCCCTCTCAAACTGTTTCAATCCCCGTTTGCATTTGCACTTTTGATAGTTAAAAAAAAAATCAGATTGAACTTTTGATAGTTAAAAAATCAAATTATTACTGACATTTTTTCCCCACTCGATAATTTTCCCAGCGTGGAGGGATCCACTTTGTGTCCCAGCGAGCGTGTTCCTCCCTCCGGGAGCTCCGCGAGCAAACGTGCGCGCGGCGTTTGGCATCTCACTGCTTTTCAACACTTTCCTTTTGTGGGCAAAAGCTCTCGGCAGAGAAGCCTCTCCGGCAGAGCCAGGCAGACCTGGAGGGTTTGTACATTCAGATGTTTTACTATTGTTATGATTCCTCATTGACTAAAGCACAAAGAAAATCAGAGCGTAAACAAGCCACCGTTGGAAAGGGATGTGAACAAAATTTGGGGTGAGTGAAACGTTAGCAGGGAAGGGATTCAAGAAAACAAGGGGAAAAACAGGGAAAATGAGAAAGCCCTACTCAAAATTTTCCCCTCGCAATGGCTGTGTGGCACTAGAGCTTCAGGAGGGATTTCCCCCTGGGTTTGGGGGGGCAGAGAAACACCCTAAAACCAGCTTTTTCTCCCTTAAATTATCTGTAGGGGGTCAACCCTGCAGAAAGGGGAGATTCGTGGTGCAAATTAGGGCTGACCCAGAGGAGGTTTCTTTGTTCTGTTTTCATACCTGGAATTAACTTTTATCCAATTATTCTTTTTTACTCTTCTTTCTTTTTTGGGAAACATTGTTTTTTCCCCAGTGACATTAAGTGATTCTGTAGGAGGGATTGTCAGGGCAAAAAAAGCCCCACAAACCTGGTACAATAGATGGTTTTGGAGAAAACATCACTAAAATTAAGCCCGTGCTGTTGGAGCCAGGTAGGCCCTGTGGAGGTGCCTGGGGTGGGGGGCAACGGGGCAGGGGGTCCGGGGGTCCCCCAAACACACAGCCCCTTGTTGGTGCTCGCCTCAAAGCAGGAACAGCCCTTGTGGCGGTCACTGTGGGCAGCCTCTGTGGGGACCAGCTAAAGGACGGGCACAAAGGGCTGTCCCCTACTCTGACACACACACACACACATGTATGTGCGCACACACACACGTACACGCACTCACAGGCTGCCCCCATCTCCTCTAACCCCCACATCCAACCGTGCTGCTCTCTAGAAGCACTAAAGATGCCGCAGACCAGCCATGCGGTGTGAGGCAAAAGCAGATGAAAGTGATGTCACATTAATGTCAGCTCACAACTCGAGCCCACACAGCCTTGATTGCTCTTATTAATCTTGCCAATTTGTCTGTCAGCACTTGGCTAATCCCTAAATAGCCTCCCAACAGGTGCTTTATGCTTCCGCCACATCCCTGCTCCCCGGCACCCCCCGGGAGCCCCGCTCGCCCTCCCTGGTGACACCGGCTTTCTCCTGTCCATCTGGGACCGGCTCTTTCCCCCCGGGAGGGCTGGAGGGGAGAGAGGCGACTTTGCAGATGTTGTTTAGTCTGTCCAAAGAGGGATCGGAGCTTTGGGCTTCCCAAAAGGAAGTGATGACCAGGGTGTGGGGGAGAGGAGATGCTGGAGAAACCGTAGAGGGGAATTACCTGGGTGGTAACGAGGGGTGAGCAAACCCTATCCATGGGTTTAGCTCCATGCAGCAATTAGAAAACACATTTACGGCACCCTCCACCTCAACCATCGCACAATAGCGAGCTGCGTTGCTTTTATTTGTTCTGGGTTTGGTGGTTTTATTGAGAGGGGAGAGAAGTTTAAAACAAAAGGTCCGAACTGTTGTTGCAGGGGAAAAGCCACATTACACCCTCAGCAGCGTGATCCTGCTGTTAAGCTGAGGGTCGATTATTTTCTTTACTACGCTGTCAGAAAGCCCACTGGCTTTTTATAATGTATATTTAGCCATGAAGTACCAGCCACGTATTGAGTAGAAGACTAAAATGAGTGTGTTGCAAGGCTTAATCTTCCTGCCGTTACTTAGCACTATTTAGTAGTCTTAAGCACAAACCACAGATTTTGTGTTTAAGACTATTAACCAAATTAACTGCTAAACCCTATAAACTGCTAAAGCAGAGGCCAGGCTGCTTTCCTCCCTGCATTAAGCAAAAAACCCCAAAACCCGTTATATTTCTGTTTGGCAACTCTGCTGCATTAAATGGTTCGCACACAGATTACAGGCCCTCTGCCCTGCAGTGGTCTCCTCTTGCGATTCATCTGGGAGATGCTCTGGTTTGCAGGAAGAGCTGCCAAACCCGGCTTTGGTGGAGCAGGCTCCTATTTTATATCCAGAGTTGGCTCGGGCTATTTCCAACCCTGCTCTCAGCGCAGCAGGAAGGAAGAGCTTTCAGGAGCATCTTTGACCATTTCTCCAAGAGCCTGGTCCAAAGTGGTCCAAGACACCAAGGGAAGTATATCCACTAATTGAGCTCAGGGCTGTTCATCATTAACCCTTAGGTGCTTCGGATCAGATCCTAAAAGCTCTCTAAAAATACCATTCACAACGGCAAGCTGTTTCACTCCATCCTGACCTGGATTTATTATCAGGAGACAGACAGATTCTTTTTTTTTTCTTTCTCTCCAAGCCATTTATTTCATCCGATAAGACTATCCATCACGGTGCGCTGGAACCGACCTACGATCCCGGGATATTCTTAGGTACGCAGCATGTCAGGAAACGGCTAGCAGCCCCGCATGATGCAAATATTTGGACGACCGAGAGGTAGGAAGGATTGTCCAAATGTTTACTAAAGGCTGTTGATAGCCTAAGGATTTATAACTGGTGTATAATGTCTGCCCCCACACAACTCCTCTAGCAGGTGCATCCAGTTTCAACATGACACGTGGTATGTGTGTGCTCTGGGAAAGGGGATGCAGGAGCAAGCCTGTTTCACAGGTCTCAGTTCCCTTTTCCCAGCTCTGTTAAGCTGCTTACTGGTTTGGAGCCCATCGAGCTGCAAGACGGGAGCCCAGGATCCACTCCAATGATGCATGCCCCTGATAGCAATTCAAACCATTACTAACATTTCAAAACTAAACACAAGCACGGAGCATGTTTAGTTAGAATTTCCTAAGTGAAACCAATGCTCTCAATTATTTAGGCCCATCAAAATATTCCCTGTCAGACTCCTTCGGTGCTGTGGTGGAGGAAATTCATGACATTGTTCTAGTTATTGTTCTTGGCATTTCACTTCCTAATTTCCACCACTGGGATTTGATCTCTTCTGTCTCAGGGTGAGCCCTAATTGTTGCTACAGGCATATCAGAAATGCTAACAGATCAGTTTTAACCATTTCTGGTGTTCAAATAGCTACAGCTTTCCAGTGGTGGTGCAGACCCCACTGGAAATGCCCCATACCTATTGCCAGGTAGCCTCTACCTCTGCCCTTCCAGCCAAAAAAGGAGCCTACATCCAGTACAGACCAGGGTGACTGACTGGACACAGAGACCAGGAAAGATTTAGCACCTTGCCCAAGGACATCCAGTGATTCAGTGGCAGAAAGGTCAACTCTGGTGTCCTGATATGCCATCCTGCAACCTACCGTCCCGATGCCACTGCATCGGCAGGTGTGTGCAGGATCCAGAGGGACCTCAGAGGGCTCCAGCCCAACCTCGTGCTCAAAGCCATCACCAGTGCTAGAATAGGTCAGCCACGGCTTGGTTTAGCTGAGCCTTGAAAACCTCTAAGGACAGAGACTAAGAACCAAGAGTATTGATAGCCCAGGCAGAAGAGCTGCTCTCAGTGCACTTGTGGCCGCACAGCCAGGGTGTCAAGCTCTGCTATCGGAGCAGCAGCTGTTTTGGCTGCAAGTGTTCCTACTACCACGTTATTGAGAAATGGTATCCTATGAAATGGGAGAAATCAGCGTAGATTTGAGTCACTCAAGTCGGGTAATCACCTTCCCCTCCACTATTTTGCAAGTTTTGACTATGCTGGGAACACCAACGTAAGCATTTAGTGTGCTGCGGACGCCCAGACAACGCGCTTTTCTTAGCAACGAGCAGCAATTGTATCTGCTGCAGAAAAGCCTTTAATTCATTACAGCCCCGAACAAGTAGAGGTTACCGACTGCTCAGATGGGGAATACAATGGCCCGATTGTTTTGCCAAGGGAAGATTTCTCAGTTGCGTGCTGTTGCGTAAACTGTATGTTTTCTATTTGTTACCTGACTCGTTTCTACGAGCTTCCTTAGATAGGGTTAAGACCATTTGCCGGGTTGCGTGGAAGCAATGAAAGAAACTGTCGCAGGCTGTGTACCAGATTATTAGTGTTACCTCTTCGGGTTTGTTTAAAAAACGTAAGTAGGGAACTTGGTGTTCTAGGGAGAAGAAATTGCGTAAGAAAATATATGGGAAAAAAGAAGTAAGTGTTCGAATTCCAAAGTCATCTGTTGTACTCAATGAAGTTTTTTTGATATATTTAAAGAATTCAGTCCTGGTTTTGATGTCGCATTCTCAGTGTGACCTTAGATGTGGACTAATCTGGACATCTCTTTCCTTGAACCTATTTCCCAACAATCACCCACCAGTGCTGGAAACATGTTTCCTAGGCAGAGGTCCTGAGCCATGGGATGGGTCCAAGCCCGAGGGATGCAAGGAAGAACAAGTCACATCTGGTAAAGAGGCTGGTTAGTAGCTCCAAGTTCCCACTGGGATGGATGGCATCTGGACCGGGTGTCCCAGGGACCAGCATTGCAGGTGTAGAGAGATCAGAGGTAGAACGTTAACAGCAGCATTGCTTTTAGTGCAAGAGTGTTTCTGCAAATGCATGTGCTGCTTATCTTGTGGCCATACAGTGTACAGTCCAAAGCTTTCTTGACAGTCTTGACGACTATGCTTATGCATCAGTATCTTCAGTTTTTCTTAGCTGTGAGTCTCGGGATTCTATTTGCACTCCAGTGGGGATGTGCTATGGGACTGGCAGAGTCTTTCTGCAGCTCTCCCTCCATGGAGACTGGCTGGGGGGATTGGATATCGCTGTGGCTGGCTGTCTCCTTTCCCCAGACTCAGGGCTGGCTCAGTGTGTGCAGCATGGTGGGAATGTGAGGGATTACGAGAAGGAAATTGCGGGCAGGACTGGTGGGGACATACACACCATCCTCCTGCCAAACTGCCCAAAGAAATTCCCCCTGGAGGGGGAATTCAGACTGTCTGTGTTATCATTCCATGCTGCTGGGCCTCTGGGTTGGGAACTCGTACCCTCTTTTACAGCCAGCTATTCTGGGGATGGGTTATGACTTTTCAAATATTGCAGATACAGCTGTAGGTACAGTAAATTTGAGATAAAAAAAAAAAAAAAGTAAAAAGATTGAATTTAAGGCATTCCAGTCCAGAAATGCTATCTTAAAAGCTCAGTTTGCCTGTTGTCTGAACCTAGAAGCATCCACATTGCAAGGGGACGATTGCAGGCTCAAAGTTCTGTGGCAGAGAGAGAACCTGCTGCTCACCCACTGCAGATCTTTGTCAGAGCAGTTTTAGGAGGGTAAGGCCATTGACACCCAGCTTTCAGAGAGGCCACCCGTCCTCTCTTCCACTCTTCCCAGCATTCACCGATCTCTTCCCAGCTGTCCCAAAGCAGCTGTGCTTGGGGTTCCTGGCTTTAGGTAGAGGTATGCTCACCTCGGTGTGAGGAGGTCAATGCATTTTTGAAGTCCTGACCCTTCCAAGCTCTGAACTTTAAGCACCTCACATCGGCTCTTCTGACTTGGAAGTGCTGCTGCTCTTTGTCCCACCTTTTGCTACTGAAGACCAACCAGGAGAAGGTTGCAAAAGCAGTAGGATTTGGCCCAGGGTTAACCGCAACAGATAAATGAGCTCAGTCCTTGCTACACTCCAGTGTGTTTGGGCTTGGAGACTGTGAGCAACGGCTTGTGGTCCAGACCAGCATGGTGCTTTTAGCTATATATAATTAGATGTTTTTCTAAAGCAAACCATTACTGGCAGATTGAAAGGTTTTCATTCTACGGGTTTTTTTTTCCTGTCTCATCTGCCAGGGAACATGCAGGACTCACTCAAACTTCGCTTCCTTGGAGTAAATCACAGCATGGGGCTGCCTTATCTCAACCAGAGACCCTGTACAGGAATGTTGCACTCTCCAGCCCTCAGGCCACCCACCCCTGATCCCAGGCATCAGTGTCTGCTCCAGGTCCAAGCTCTGACTCTTCAGAGACATATTTTTGCAAGGTCAGGAGGTTGGGTGGTAAAAGGGGAGTGGGGAATAGCAGAGAGACAGTTGAGGCTGACTCTGCAAAGAGATTTCAGGGAGATGTTTACACTGGCCATTAAATGCAGACTTGAGCCTGTTCTCCTCTCCAGATTTGCTGCCCATCTGCATTGTTTGCATGCAAACACGCATCAGGCGCAGGCCCAGCTTCAAAGTCTTCTGGATGAGGGTGGCCCACGCATACTTGCACCCTCGGTGCTTGGGTCATGTGGCTTGGTCCAAGTGAACCAAGGCATGGCAGCTAGCCCTGCTAGGCATCATTGTATCCCTGGTTCCTTCGAGGATGCTTTCAGCATGAGCTGCAACTGAGATGCTGTGGTATAACGAAAGGAAAGTATAAATAAGCAGAAAAGCCATATGGCAGGGGGGCACATAGGAGAAGGGGAGAGATAACTCTGTCAGATGGAAGTGGATGGGTGCCCATCTCAACTGGATGGAGATACAGTCCTGTGTATTGCTTTTGCCTATCATAGAACATTTGTTTTCATATGATGTTGAGGGAATTCACCAACCACTATCTTGTCAGCAGAAAGGATTACAGAAAATGCCATTGCACTGGGCAGTTAGGGTGCATTTGTACACATTGATGAACCATTCCCCCCTGAGTGGAAACGCTGTACTTTGGGATCAGGTCAAAAAATGGTATCATGTGAAGTTTTCCTGTGAAATTTCTGTTTGCATTTGTCTGAAAAGGCTCCATCTAAGAAATACCTGTGAAAGTGGTTACTGAACATGGTCTGACTGTCCATCAGGAACAGGGAGAGACTGCTTGTATGTGCATCACACCATTTTTCCAGCAAAGATTTCAGTAAAGACAGGGAAAAGGGAAATAAGAGACCGCTTCAAGCAAAATTCTGATTTTCTTAAGTTCCTAAACAGAAATCAGGTGACTGGTTTTTTTGCACAACCACTTGTGTATTAATGCTGAAGGAAGTGGAAAACATCATATCCTTTTCTTTAAGGGCTGGTCTCAACAAAAACCCCAATCTATTGCCCAGTGAAATAAGGATCCAGGGTCCAATATAGAGGGTTACCTCGTGAATTCTTCCCTAACTAGTCATTAAAATAAGCTACCCCAACTCCTACTGAGCCTTCTAAGCGAGTGGCTCATATTCAGAATTAAATTACTAAGCCTGAAGTCCGGGAAGTCATCCCTGCCTGTCACCCAGTCCAGGCTGCACCTCCCTGCGATCCTGTCCCGTGTCCCACTGAGCAGCCGCAGGCCAAGCCACCCACCGCAGCGTCCCTGATTTCAATTCCTGTTTCAGCCCTCGCTTTCCTCCGAGGGAAAGCATGAGGGTCTGTCTCCCTCCCTCCCTCCCTGTGCAGCTGCTTTGCTCTGCGAGGGAAAGGCTCCCAGATGTGCTCGGGAGGGAGCGGGCAGAGTCCTGAATTCCTCTCCGTGCCGGGTGGACTCTTTGTATATTTTGTTTTAAGCAGAAAATATGTAAAGAGTCCTTGGAGAAAGGCCGGGGACCAGGCACGTCCCTGTGAGCACACTAACCACAGGGCTAGGAGGTCCTGCAAGTCATCTGCCCTTGGCTTGCCTTCGCCTGCAAGAGGGACCGGCAGCTGATGGGCAGCTCTCAGCATCCTCGGCAGCTGAAGTCCATCTGCATCACACAACAGGTCCCTAAACCCTTTCCTGGAGATGGCTCAAGGTGACCAGATCCTTTGAGGAAATGAGGTTTTACTCAAAAGCCAGCGAGCGCTGCAACACCTAAACACCCACGTTTGGTATGCTTGGCTCATAAATGATGTGCCATATCAGATCAATAAGTACTCACACACTCCTGAGTGCTTTATGGAGCCGGTTTCACTGAATTTTAAGTGCATTTAGCTGTGGTACTTGGTAGCTACCTGATTATTGCGTGACACAATACATTTATGAAGTGTTGGCCTTCATTTAGTTAAAAACTTCATTGATGTGTAACATTAAAAATGGTATGAAACTAATTGTTTCCGTGGAAACAGGAACCCAGCAAATGATTTCATATCACAGCTTGGCAAAAGAAAAAGAAGAAACTTCTGTAATTGTTCCCATTAACCAAACGCAAAGGATTCATGCTCAATCTCTGCTACACTCTGCTTCACTTCTGCTGTGAATTAGGGGACGAAAAATCAGCACAGAACCACATAAAACAGCACTGAAACAAGCTGCGCTTTATTGAGCATTTGTAGTTCTGCCACCAAACCCATTTCCCTTCTGCTTTACAGGTTTCTGGCCAGCAACACCAGTGACTGTCACAGCCAACCCGTTAATTCGAAGAGGTCATGCACAGGGGTTTTAACCATGCACGTGTGGAGGGAGGACATCCCCGGCCACGCTGCAGGACTGAGCTGGGGGTTGGAGACAGAATGACCCTCACCCCAAGGGTGAGTCCTTAAGGTGAGTGCTTAGGAAGTGTAGGCAATGCCAACTTTTGGAGCAAGTAATTGGGGCAACCCTCCCCAGTCCCAGGCAACTGAGATGGGCTACAATGCAAATCAATCTATGTGTGCAAAATAACCCAAACCTCATCTTTACTGAGGTTTTCCACTTTTCTTCTATAGGGGGTATTGGTGGCTGAGTCGTCTCAAGGGCTTTGTTGCTGTAGAAAATCCCCACTAACACTGTACTAAAGGGCTTCACGTTTTCCAGTTCTCCAAATTTCCCAACATCCTGAAGTTTCCTCATCCCCGGAATTCCAGTGAGGAGCAGCAGCACTAGAACAGTGCTTTATGGTCATGAGCCATCCATGTGCAAGATCAGCCTGGCCAGTTTTAGTAAGGCTAATGGCTGTACAACGCTGTGGGGTGGCCTGCCTGTGCACTCCTGTGGAGGTGTGAGCCCCCCCTGCACTTTCCCACCCCCAGGATGGAGGCACCTCCGCCATCCCCCCAATTTTCCTATGGGGTCTGCCCTCCAACCCAGCCCCATCACACACAGCAATAAAAAGGAACCGGCAGCACAAATCCCATCCTAGCTATCCCATCCAACCTGGTTGGGCCACCCAACCCCAGGAGCCATGGCAGAACAGGTTTCTCACTGGGCTAATTACTGCTAATTGTGCCACTTTGCTGTCTGATAGGGTATCAGTGAGATAAGGGGCACTCAGCACAGGTAAATGTTGTCAGACCTGTGGTGGGGTGAGCTGCCTTCTGGAGGGGTTATCTCTCCTGCCAAGAGCTGGAGGCATTGACCTCCTAAGGGGCCACACTGTGGTCCTAAGGATATGCAGAGGGTAGCTGTGACTGGCACGCTCCTCTAAGCTTTTTAGGAGGTGCTATAAGGGATTTTGGTGACTTGGGATTTGCAAACACTAGAAAAGCAAGCTGGCACTCATTTTATAGTATTTTTTTTAAATTTACTTAATACGCAGTTTATTCTTTTGAGTGGTTTTTGCTGTTGTTAATTTAACACTGTGGAAATGAAGGTTTCATCATTTCTCCCTTTTTTTTTCCCCCACAGAGAAATAAATTCTGCTCTTTTAACAAACACTGCATGTCTCAAATATTTTGTTATTTTTCACCACCTCTGCTGCTGATGCATATGAAGTAATTCAGCTCCTACACTGGCTTGAGCACTAGGTAGAATTTATTATCATCTGCTTACCAAAGCGTAAACAAAAGGCATCATTGTTGTTCTGCACCATGTTTGAAAAATTACTTGCAATGGAATACTTGAAAACTTTGCAGCCAACTGAGAGAAAAGTCCTGTGTAGTTTCTGGCTGTGCCTGTAGTCAGACATCACGCCTGGCAGGTAAAACACACTGGTACGCAACTCCTGGTCACATCAGTACCTACATGTTGTCTTGCACTTGGGTGTCTCAGTGCTTCTTGTAAAAAACAGAGAGCGCACCACGACTTCATTTGATGGATGAGTCAACAGAGCTATGTCATGGCTATCAAAGTCAATGGCAGGGCAACTCACACACCTGAGGAATCTGCTGGGTCCTCTAATCCAAAGCTTGGGTTATTTTCCATGTCAAGTATCTCCACATGCAAGAGCAATGTAGGAGATGGATAGGCAGACAGAACATTTTCTTCCTTGAGGTGCCTCAATCGTCTGCTTTTCCTTTTACCCTGCAAATCCGGCCCGCTTTCAGTTTGGTTTGAGTTACCAAAGTTTCTCAGCTTGTTACAGTAAAGCGCATAACAAAGTCTGTGGCCAGCTCTTTCTTTGATAATTCCTTTCCCCCCATTTGTTTATCTCAAGTACTGAGCTTTGTTCCAGGCCCAAAACCAAAAGCCTTTCTACCCTGTTCTCTTCTTGACTTGTTGCAGATGTAATGAAATAAATCTTTAGAAAGAACAAACCTTCACTTCCTCTCTCCCGTCTGATTCAGTCACAAACCCCAGGAAAGAAAAATAAATCACGACGTGAGCTCACCCAGTCTTGAAGGATACCACGTCTAGGCCTGAAGACCACCATTCAAATTGGACGTGTCCATCCCTCAGAGAAGTCAGTGAACACAGAGACCGAACCAGCAGCATCAGCCCAGGCTATCTTCCCAATTCTCCACATTATTTTTCCCCTCCTTGGTCTGACAGCGGAAAAAGACCTGAAAACCATGAAGCTCTTATTTTGAGCATGGCCAAAGTCAGGGACCGACAAAACACTTGTGATTAGCCTGAGGCTGATGTGATGCTCCGCAGCATTTGTGAGCACAACCAAGCTGTTGGTGCCTTCCCGGAGCTTGTCCCTCAGGCACTGAAGGGTGATGTCCATCACTGGCTTTTCTTACAGCCCCACCAGCAGCTCTGCCCCTCTTGTCTCTCCCCTGCCACACACCTAACAGGTTTTAAACTGCAATCGGAAAAATCAGCTGCAGGCTATGTTTGCTTTTCTAAGCTGGCCATGGCAAAGAGGTGGAAATGTGCCTCCAAATAGAGTTTCTCCTTCTTCTGAGAGATATCTCTATGTGAAAGCTACATTGTTCTTCCATCAAGCATTGAAGGAAGGCTCAAACTGTCTCTAAACACAACCAAATTATGGTGGCTTACCAAATTGCTGTTTTCAGTCAATGTGCCAGAGATCCCATGTGTGTTCTATCCTGCCCCAGCCCTGGGGTGAAACACATCAGCCTGAAACCCTTTCCAGTGTCCACTTTGCAATGCCCTGGACTAGGAATGAGCAGCCAGTCATGGTGTCCCCAACACAGGGACTGTAGGTCAAGTGGGACACAACTTCTTAAAACGGGATCGCCTACATTTGCCTAACCATGTCTTCAGTTGCTATGGGTCTGAGTTAAAGACAGACGTGGCTTTAAGCTGGGGAAGACTAAAACTGTATAAAAGGGATGATCTGGATTTACATCAGGTAGCATCTGGCCCGTTGGTCTTTATTCCTTCAAGGGTACCCAGGGGGGAGATGTGCAGAATCATGAACCGTGCTGAAGTCAGAAGACATTTGGGTTATGCCTGTAGGCCCAGACCTTCACTCCAGAGGGATGAACTGTTTCTTTCTTCTTTTTTTAAAACGAGAGGTCTTTGCACATTTGAAACAATCCCTACAGTTAGCATTGAAGAAAGTGTAATTAGACACTTTGAGAACTGGAAGAAATTAACTCTGACCACAGACCGTCACTCAGACTATTACTTAATAATACTTCCCAAATGTGCAAAGTACTTAGTTTTAGAATAACAGGAAAGAAGTATAACTCTTCACCAGCAGTGAAGGCTTTGGCCCGGGAAGCGTGCATGGAAACGATGAAAGCCACCACGCTCTGAAGCCAGAAGATGCTTGCCACCTCCCTCCACTCACGGGGTACCAGGATGCTGGGCTGCGACAGACCTCCTCGGCCATGGTGCTGGGCTGTGAAGGATGCAATTCATGGTCCACAGCCCTGCGACACTTGAATGGCTGGAACAGAGTCAACGGGAGCGACCAGCCTGAGGTGCAAGGAGCTGCGTGCGAGAAGATCGCCTTCAGTTTCCAACATGCCAAGGAAACCGCTGAGAAATTGCTGTTTTCCTTCTTCTCCAGCACCAGGCAGAGCCGTTGACTCACCCTGCGCTACAGAGGCCTGGCTAGAAAGAGATTATTGTGATTTCTGCCCGTTTCTTTCCTCACTACAAAAGGCTCCATTCATCTGGGCTAATTTTGAAGGGAGAGCAAGGGGTATCAGTAGCATGAACTGTATCTGAGTGTCTCGACCACATTTCAGCAAGCCACACTTGTTGGCCAGTCCAACCTGGTGAAATAGATATCTTTCATTTGAAGCTTTTTAGTGGATCATTTCTCTGATTTTAAACAGAAGTATCTTTTCTGGCCGTGGCAAGTTTAAAAAGTACTGACGAAGCAGGGACGGCCATTTCCATAGCAAAAACAAGAGGCCATTCAAAAAGTGAGGAGAAAAAAGTTGTTCTCACAGCAGATACGTGTTTCTGCCGCTGCAATGAACATACCTATGTTCGCCTACCTGAACGTACCCCACATACATGCAATAAGGTCGTGTCCAAACAGTGAATCTCTTGCTTTATTTCAAAGTGCTGGAAAAAATGGATTTAAAAAAACTCAAACCCTACATACATGATGTCTTATATGCTTAACCACTAGTCCTTGTGGAGCACAACTGGGACTGCCTGTGTGTGTGGGAAGAGCTACAACATAATTGCTTTCAGCAGAATATCACTGTAGTCTATAATTAAAATATACGAGGTTGCCAGTTTCAAAATTTTTAAGTGATTTCATCTGTATTTGGGTGATTATGCCTCTCTGAGAGGCTCATTTATAATGATACTTCTATTTTCAGCGCACAAAATGGTTGCCGGGCAAAAAATGAAAGATAATTTTGTCCTCTCCTTCTTGCAGTCTTCAAGAAAGCATCTAGAGAAGCCTGGAGAGACAGAGCTCAGCCTTCACCAGCATGGCCCATTCACCAGGGAAAGCCCTGGTGAAAGCTGCTCATGAAGTATCATCCCAGAGATGGAGTGGAAGGTGTCAAGAAAGGAAAAAAAACAAAATCACTAACAGAAAAATCTGGCACCTCCGAAATCACAGTGACAATTTCAGCACAGTGTTTACACAGGGTAGTAAAAATAAATTGCCTGAGACTGATTATACCCACATGCCACTCGCGAGGCAACAGGGATGTCCCGCACTATCGGAAACCAAACACGAGGAAACACGTGCCAGTGGCAATCATCATCAGGGCCAGGGCTGTTTTCTCCTCAGCCTCCATAAGCGGAGGCAGCAGTAGGAAGAGGGATGGGTCACCCTTCCCCGCCACTCAGACATGACTACGTGAAGGGTGGCTTTTGAGGTCGCCACAATGAGACCAGACAAATGACCACAGACAAATGAGTAATGTGGTTTTAGGGTATCCTGAATCCTCAAGCTTTGATGAATTAAACCTGTTGAAGACCCTTTGAGATTTCTTCTTCCACAGCTGGGATCTGTGGGATCAGCTGGGGAGTCAGTGACTCTGTTCAGGGAAGACAGATTGCCAGATGTGGGTACTATTAGGTTTGTTTTATTAACAACTCAGAGTCGGGTCACCGCCTTCGTGCATGGCAAATGGCCCAAAATCTTGCACAGTCATCCCTGGTCCTCTCCTAAAGCCCTCATGGTCCCATACTGCTTGCAGCCAGACCTACCCTGAACCTCATGCAGAAGTGAAGGGACCTCTGCTGCATCCCCTCTTCCCTAGGAATAACAGCAGGGGAATATCCTAACCCCATCATAAGAACAACTCAGATTGTGTTCCCCCTTAACATATAACTCACAAAGTGTCCCAGCTTAGCAGGAGAGGGAGGTGGCCCTTTCCTCACCCCCATCATAGTGCCCCTCAGCACCTTTCTTTCATTTCTGGTCTTTCCTGAGAGTCAATTTCTGTCTTTAAGAAGAGGTTGGACGGCCCCTCACAGTCTCATAGCCCCATGACGTTGAGCATGGTTAGTTTTGGTGAGATTAATGTCCCCAGAAAGCTCATAACTCTGACCTTACCCTTTGCTGGGTGCTGTTGGGGCATCATTTATCTGCCGGGGTGCTGTGGCTCTGCAGGAGGCAGCGAGTGAGCCCCGTCCCTTGTCTAAAACAGTTGTGTGTGGTGACATAAGGGAGGAGGTCAAAAAACAGAGAACAAGAAACTCAGCACAATTAACATACGTGACCACATGCAACTATCTCCAGCAGAACGAGGGCTCTGCTCAGTGTAGCTGGCTACTTCACTTGCTGGCAGGGCCCGAGGGGGTGATGCAGACACCGAGTTACCTTGCCAGGGGTCTGTTGCTCTTAAAAAACAAGAAGAAAGGGCAAGAGATAAACCCACTGGAGAACAGTTTTTGGCAAGAGAGGACAGTATGAGTGTGCTGACTGCAACATGCGACAGCTTTTGTGGCATCCCAATGGTACAAATACGTCCAGAATAAATTCTGCGCATATTGCAGTCACTCCTGGGCTTTGGCTTTGAATATGTATAAAATGTCTTGACTTCGTGGCTTTCAGCAAAGCGATCAAACAGCTAGAGATGTGTTTGGTTCCCCTTGACAGATGTTGAGGCCAACCATGCCTCAGCGCTGCTGGGGAGCATCCTCTTCGCCGTGCAGGAGGGATGCACGCTGGCGAGCTGTTAAAGGTATGCGTGGCATGCAGCGTTTTTGATCAAAATCAGTAATACAAGAAGGCAGAGATGATAGCGTCGCTGTTACAATTGTAATGAGTCACAAATGCTATTTTGATGGTTTTCTTTGAAAGAAATATACAAAACCCAAGACATTTAATTAAAGATCTCTGAGGCTTTGTAATCAGCATGGCCACAAATGAAGGCAAATCTACTTTCATGTGGCAGAATACGTGAGCAGTTTTCCCATTTAATAAAAAGAAAGAAGAGAAAAAGATGTTTTAAAGAGTTTTGTTTATAAAGATGCTAGGACACGACTTGGAGGACCTATATCCCTCATGTGAGAGAAAGACTGTGATTAGCTTAGATAAAGCACAGAGGGTTCGGGCACGTTTAACGGTTTACGTATACGTGCATTACGTTACGCACGTCTGCTTAACACAGAGCACGTCTCCAAGGAGTCCTTTGGCAAATGCATTTGGGAACAAGAAAAGGAAGAAACTCCCAGGCAGTGAAAGAAGCTGACAGGTAGCTAGAAACATTCACCCAGCTCAATTTCAGAAGCTCTTTCTGAGCTTTTTCAGAACAAATGCCCAAGGCCTGGGAGGCAGAAGCAGCCTTTGAAGCTTTAAACCAAAGAAATAGGATGGGTCACTCAGCAAACCACCTTTATTTTTGGCAAGCAAGCACGGAGAAAGTGAGCAGTTTTGACCTAAGTGTGCGTGGGGCTCTGACCACCTGGGACTGATCTGCTTGGAGGAGCAGGAAACACTGCGAGGCTTGACCTGATAGAAATAGCTACCGTTTCCTTTGCATCGTATCAGCACCGTGCCTGCGAGGTGCACAGGATCCCGCATGCATCCAAGATTTGCTGCGAAACATCAGGGAAATGGTGAGAGGGCAGATTAATCCCGTTTACGCTGAAGAAGCCTGTGATTAATGCAACTTGGATGGTGCTGTAGGAAGGGGGATGGCTTAAAAAGATGGAAGGAAGTCTGTGGCTGTCCTTACTTGATACTATATATGGTATTTGGTCAGTTCTGCTTTAGAAGCTGCAGCCAGAATCGCGTTTTTATTGTATTTCTTTTTAAAGCAGAAAAAAGGTCAAATAACTTCACCATGCTCAAAGAGCCCGTGGTGATGGATAGTGCTGCGAGTGGCAGCTGATAAGTTTCGAGCCCTGGGAGCACTCGTGGGGGCTGCTACAGGGGCTATGCCCCCCCCCCGCCCTCTCCCAGACCAGCCAGCCCTTAGACTGGGTGGCCTGTCTGCTCCTACTCCCTTGGGACTCCCCCTCCGCCCCAATTTTGACCCGCATGGACAGGCTCAGTGGGGAACTGTGTCGGGTTTGACACATGCACCCCCTGGACCAGAGCTGTGGTGCCTGCGGAGGGGACTCCGAGGAAGGAAATGGTCTTTATTCCGCTGTTAGTGATTCCCATCGCGTGAGTAACACCAGGACACTGGCAGTGCAAGGAGCTGCACAGGCAGCGATTGCAGATGCTGCTGCCAACCAAAGGGGTTACTCACAGGTGATGAGACAACTGGTGGCCCCAGACTGACAGAAAAGGAACATGTGGGACAACAGGGGACCCAGTAAGAAGTCAGTCTCTGTCTACCTTGGAGAAGTCCCGGAGGATCACAGCTCTTTCCCTGTCCCATCCCACTGCCAAGAAAGCCTTTATCCTCAGCCCCCTGAAATTTCAGTAGTCCTTTCAGCCTGCCTGATAGCCCAGGCTCTTTTCATGGCTTCACTAGCAGGACAGGCCCACCATTTATTCCGACTATGAACTGGCCAGCCCAGCAGGCTGATTTCTTAGGGCTAGGGCCATCTGGCTAACCCACCTCCTCTCCATCAGCCCTCAGTTAGGGTCCAAAGCATCTGGGGGCTGCATTTTTTTGCAAAGCCTGGCAGCTCTGATCCAAGCAGCACTGATAACCAGCGCTGCTGAAAGTGCAGGAACATCCCCCCTTCCCTCCACTCCCCTTTTACATCTGCTCTACATTTGCATCTCAGAAATTAGAGAACTTAGTTATGCGGAATTACATAGCTCGGGCTGGAGTATGGAACTGATTGGGTATTCAAGCTAAATAAGACGAGTTTAAAGATCTTTCCAGGAAATTGAGTGGAACACCCAAACTGACATTTGGTATTAAATATTATATTTGTGCAGTTGCTCTTTATAGCCCGTTGGCATTGAACATCTGGGAACACGATTTATAACATGCAGAAACTGAATACCTGCTCAAAATTATGCTCATCAGAGCTCAGAAATTAAAATATTACTGTGTACACTCTGAGCCAGTCCATTCCTAAAAGGTAGGGCTATTAAAATATGATTAGTTGAGCTATATCTGGTCTCAGAAATGTCGTACACCATTACAGCTGAAAAGACCTTGATGCAATAGCATTGGCAAAGGCCCCTGCTTGATCAGCAGCAAGATGCCAAGAATGAACCTTGCTAATACTTGCCCCAGCACCAGGAGGGAGATTAAAGAGAGAAGAGAGGTCTTGGAGCTCTTGGATGTACAGACTGGGGTGGCTTTGGGCTCCTTAGAGCAGGGAAGAGCTGAAAGCTTGAATGGAGTTTTTTTCTGATGTGGGAAGAGCTCCGCTGCCTTGAGCGCATGTTGCCTTTTCATCTTCACCCAGGGCAGAGGCGAGGATCATCCCCTGCCACAGCCCCATCCCAGTCCCCAGCAATCACAGCTCCCTGTTCAACATATCCACGTTTCCAAGAGCTCTGCACACTTCATGGGTGGTCGGGATTGCGTTTCCCCCCCTTCCTTGCTGGAGAATAAAATCCAAACAACAACCACAGAAAACCTGCAGGGACTGTGCTCAGGTTGGGGTAATTATGATCTTCTTCCGCTTCTTACAACACAGTGAGAGATATATATATTTATATATGTATAAAAAATCCTTTGCAATGTATGATCGTCTCTTCTAATGAGGCAGATTGACCTAATCAGGTCGGCATTGCACAGCGCTAATCACTGTAAGTAATTCTGTGCCGAAATCTCTGTGAGGGCTAACCACCCAACGGGCAGGGCTCAGCCCAGGGGTGCTTGGCGCTGGGTGCCCCAGTGCCCGCCGGCAGAGCCCTCCGGGTCTGGGCTGCTCTCACATCCAGGACGAGCCTCCCCTGGGGCTGGCCAGAGGGGTTCAAGGCAATTGCCTGCCCTGGAAAAGTCAGTCTGAGGCACTGATCGGTCGGTGCAATTACAACAGCAACAAAATCCCCCCGAGCCAGCCCTTGTTCTCTGTAATTGAAGACATTTCCCATAGGCGGGTGGCATTATTTTTTTTAAAGTGTGGCTGCACTAGACCAGACATCCGACCGAATAAGATGCGCTTTTGCAAAAACAAGGCAGAAATGTGTTGGGTTTTTTTTTTTTAAGCTCTCAGGCCTGAGTCCAGGCAAGGTCCCAGCCCTGGTACCCCACTTTGCTGCTCTCTGCCTGCCCTACACCGCACAGAAATCCCCCCCTTAAGCGAAGGCAGCGCCGCATGGCTCAGCCCTGTGGGAGCTGCTGCTCCCCAGCTTTGTCAGGGCTTATTACTCCGTGTTTTCACACTTATCCCCAAGGTGTTGAACTCGCCCTGAAGGTTAATTAGTAATTTATTGCGCTGTCATCAGTTCGAGGCTACTAATGGCTTCAATTTAGCCCAAGGGCTTTTGTTTTTTTCTTCTTTTTCTTTTTTTTTTTTTTCCTTCCTTCCTTTCTCCTGCATGCTTTGGAGAAGCTGGGAGTTGCAGTGCTGGAAAGAGGCAGATCTACTCAGAAAAGCACCTGGAAACAAGGTCCAAAGGAGAAGCTGAAGATTCCCCCTCCCCGGCTCTGGGAGCAGACCCCAGCGGTCCTGTATCCTTGGCCTGGTTCACAAAGAAACAGTTAAAAGCAATCTGCACAGAATTGCGAAGCTGAGGGTGTTTTCCGGTGCTCCTAAAGGCCCAGCTTGAAGGAACAACCTTCGGAGCACGGTTTCCAAGGCAAGGTGGCCATGGAGCATGAACCTCAGGCCAGATGGTGCTAAATGAGCTGTCTGTGTGGTTAGCAGCATCCCTCTCTCCTCACAGAACCCAGAATCATCTTGGCTGGAGAAACCTAAACCAGCTTCACTTGCAGTGAGAGGTCTGTGAGCGGGCAGAGGGCAACCTGCAAGAAGGACACACAGCCCATCTCCCTGGTATCTGGGTGCCTGGTTTTTGCATGCAGGGCTTGGATGGCTCAGAAAAGAGTTGTGGTTTGATCCAGCAAAGACTGAGTTTGGGAGACTCTGTGGGATGTAGCTATATTTGCCCTTCTGTAATGCACCTCCAGTGTGCCTCAGTTTCCCGATGTTTTTATACAGTGGATGTGCATCCCACCTCACCCAGGTGCACATACCAACCACCCTCTAACATCCACCCACCTGCCCCAAAACCCTCCACCCACCCAGACAGGAATTAACAATCCTATCCTATCAGCAATCTCTCTTCTTCCTGCCCCCACCTGTTTCCCAGGGGCTTTTGTGCCCCTGCCCAAAATCCTGGGGATGCTAAGCAGACCCCTGAGGCCATCACACAAGCTGTGTCTTGCCCCATGTCCCCATCAGCCCTGTCTTGCCTGATGGAGCGCTTCTTGCAAAGCAGCCACGCACGGATATTTTTTGGAAAATAACCACATTTCCTGTGTTTATACAGGCTGTTAGGTAAACTGGTCACGGGGAGGGGGGAGCAAAGGCATGCGAGGTGCCGGTGAGGTCCGGCCATGGCGGCTGTCTCAGTCCTGCAGCATGTGTCCAGGTCTGGAAGGGACTGCTGGGACGGAAGCATCCCACGGGGGCTGAGCCACGTGGGGTGTGGGGACAGGCCTCTTTGGGTGGCCTCTCCACCCCCAGCCCGTCCCTGCATGGGTGCTGGGAACATGGGGACAGCAATACTGGGGCTGTGTCTGGGCATTTCTGGGTGCCAGACTACCCAGCACATCCCCACTAGGGACTGGGAAAAGGGAAATTGAGGGATTTTAGGAAAAAAAGAGAAGAAATAGATCTCATCAAGAATATGGAGGGTTTCTTTCAGCCAAAAGGCTCCAACAAATTACTTGGAATTTGCTCTAGGGATATGGTTGTAGAACCCAGACCTGAAGGGGAACAGGGGCAGCGGGATGCCTGCAGCCTGCCCAGCCATGAGACCCATTCCTGAGGCTGAGGGACAAGTGGGAGGAGGAGGAGGATGGAAAGGTGCATTTCCCAAATCCGTATGACCCAACCGTCAGCCGGAAAGGAAAAAGGCATAGACATTTCTTTGGATTTTGATTTTAAAAGAAAAAAACCCCTATATTTAGCTTTTACCTTCAGACACACACACGTGGATTGCTAGAGTAACATCTGCTATTCCCCTCCCCTGTTTAATTTATGGCCGTTAACTTTAGGGCTAAGGACAGTTTATGGAAAAAAACACCTGCTTTCCCCTACTCCCAGGGCAAGGGTGGAATTTTCTCTGACTCTGCATCCTAAATAAAGCTCCGTTCCAGGCCCCGATGATTCATAGCATGGCTCACGCACACATGCCTTATGTTAGGAGGCCCTGTCAAGATGCTCATGCCCCGTTTGAGGACTCGAGCACAGGCTTTGCACAGAGCTCATTTATACACGTCACTGGGGTTTTCTGCAGAGCCCAGGAGAAACCTGAGCCCTAGGACTGGCTGCATGGCGATGGGCTATGGCCATGCCATGTGTCAACTTCTTGCGGAAAGACATGGGGAGCTTTACATTAGGGTCACTGAGCCCCCAGTAAAGCCACTCAGTTCTGGCTGCCAGCCTGGTTTTGCTACATCTCATGCCTATGCCAGTGGGCTCCATCCTTCCCATCTCTTCTCCAAAAACATCTTATACATTCACCAAGCTCAGGCCAGCCCTTGCTTTGCTTTCTCAGCAAGGCAGTATCTCAGCCCTTTCACACAGATCCCTGGCTCTGCTTCTGTCATTATAAAAGATTGTCTTTCCGTGATGGAGCTTTCACTCATGGATGCTTGTCAAGGAAAAAAAAAAAAGAAAAAGGAAAAAAAAAAGGAAAAAAAATCAAAATGAGAATTGTTGGCAGCAAACGGAAGATAAAACCTGGACACTCATCCAAGTTTGTATTTGAAAACTGATAGCCAGCACTCAGGCGGCACGCAAAGACCCCCCACGTAGCAAACCACCCCTTGTCCAGAGCACCGTGCAGGGCTGGAGCCCCAGGCGGGGGGCTTCGTCCCTCTCCAGCAGCCATGCCACGCACCCCCGCGTCAGCCCGAGGGCAGATCTGATGGTTCCTGCGCATTTTTCAAAGGGGGAGCGAAGCAAGGTGGAGGCGGTGGTGGTGGGAGAAGCCCATGACTAATCTTGTAACCTTTCCTTTTAGTGTTTAGGAGAACCTAAGTCTGTTTACAATAAAACGGAGTGATATTTTTCATCCTTCCAAATGGAACAAGGGTTATATAAACAAAGTAACCCCAGACACAGCAAACACCTGTTGAAGGGAACCGGCTTGAAAAGACACACAAAAGCTTTCCATCTATCTATCTATCAAGGCCTCCTGTAGACTTGTGGTCAAGTTCAAGCTGAAGTGCACGGCAGAGATCTGCTGATGGGGGAAGGCTGAGACAAGCAAAAGCATTAGCCAACACCCGTGGGTTTTGCTTGGGAGGTTGGCAAAGGAGCAGGGAAGAGCTTTCCACCCTCTTGAGCCCAAGGAGTTTCGGGCTGCAGGTTCCTAGATAGTTTCTCAACTGGATTGGAGAAGGTTTTCCTCTTCTCTGGTATCTCACTTCTAAGAAGAAACCCCAAGTTGGGAAGTTAGGGAGTAACCTGTCACAAATTTCCCTGTCTTCCTTCTACCCTTTCTACCCTTTGGCTCAGGTTTCAGTCCTGCATCAAGACACTTAGGTTTTCATTTCACCCAAACTACTGCAGCTTTGATTTTTTCCCAAGCTAATAAAACTGAATGCAACCAAGGCTTCAGCAATGCCTTGTGGTGGCAAGTTCCACAGGTTAATTATGCATTTCTTATAACGATATGGGGCTACATTGTACCTTTACTAATTACCGACCTAAGGTAGCAGGGATATGTCATATCCTTATATTTAGCATGGCTGGTTTTGCAAAGTTTTGCAAAGGTTTGTCAAAACCATGCAGCTCCTTGAGCAGAACCATTCCAGAGAAGTCCTACACCTGATAGTCTGTCACAGTTTTAGGATGAGCTCAGAAGCAATGCAGAGATGAAAGATTCCCGAATACTGGTCAGATCTGTTGTGCTGGCAGCTCCTCTAAACATCCCTGCATAGTGGGAGCCTGCTGGGAGGATGCACTAGGAGATACCTCAACGTTTCAGCCATCTGGTAGTGCTTCCAGGCTTGCTGGAAGCTGTATCCCCAGGGGACCAGAGCAGTACCAGCAACAGATCCCTGGAAGACCACCTTCCTGCGGTCCTGCTGCTGGATCAGGCCCATAGCCCAGGGCGGTCTGCAGCTGGATGCCCTATTAGGGTTTGGCAGCTTCTCATGCAAGGCAGAAGACATCAGCAGTAGGTGTGCGTGATGACTCGTTTTATTGTGTCGTTTGATTGGAATTGAAGAAACCAGCACAGACTTTTCCAAAACGGAACTGGAGGAAGGTGTGTCATCCTCCAGAAGCCATTCCCCTCTCCCCTGAGAAGTGATATTCCCCAGGAGCTTCAAGAATAGGAATTTCCAAAGCTATTGTTCAAAACCATGACAATTTCATCCTCATTGTCACTTTTTTCCTTTTCCCACCCCTCCAAGACCAAGTCAGAGAAATATTATCTAATCCAGCACAGCGCAAAGCGGATTTCTCCGCTTGCATAAATCAGCGTAGCTCCACTGATGCCGTGGAGGCACGCCAACTTACACCTAGACGGGAATCTGGTCTCCTATTTTTTATATCTTGGATTTCAGCCAGCTTCCCTGGCCGAGGATGAGGAAGGCTCCAGTAAAGCACAAACTACCTGTATGCCTGAACATCCCATCCCAGCAGACAAACGGACTTAGCAGGACCACGTGCATCAGAAACACAGCTGATAAAGCCCAAAGAAAAACACTGCCTTCCGCTGCGTGCGTACGGTTGTAATTCTTCCAAAAGCTTTGCTTAAGAAACATTTTTCCACCTGCAGTGAGAGAGGCTGTCTTGCTTTTCCTGGGCTCTGGAATTGTGTGCTGACAGGCTGTGTGTAATGTCATCTCTCTGCTTAAAACCCCGTTCCAAGTTCAGAAATCCAGAGGGCTGTAGGGAGGGCTGCTCCAGTGGAAGGGGGAGGAGGGTTATTTTATTTTTGTAAAGCTTTTTTTTAAGGGGGTTGGTTTTGATCCTAACCTAACAAACTGGTTGACACAGATGATTAATAATCAACATGATTTAAAGTCAAGTTGTCTGTCAGACCAGCAAATGGTCACTTGGTGCCCAGTTTAATGTCTACTCACAACAACCTCTGCACTCATTTCACTGAAAAGATGCCCAAGCTTTTGCTCCATACATATCTATATTTTTTATATATTATCAAATTCATACTCACAACCTATTTGGGTCCAAAAATAAGAGGAATTAAAGGCTAGAACTTATTTACTAAATTGTTGTACATTTTCTCTGTGAGGCAGTCCCTCCACGCTAAGCAGATGTGCTCCCAGAGGGGTGCTCACTGGCTGCTGAACTTACCCTCCCGCCCAGGGGCTGCTGTGTTGTACCAGCTCCTGCCAGCACATTTTGCAACCTATGGTGCTGTCACCCTGGGTCTTGTTTTCCAGCAGACACAAGTCTGAGTCAATAGGAATAATGAAGTGTGGGGAGAACAGTGTTGTGAGATGGTCCCTCACTAACTTCAGCTGTAAGTCTTTAAAGTATCAGCTCTTTCCAGTTACACCATCTATACTGGGACTGGTCCTGAAGTCACAGCAGTCCTTCACATGATCCTGCTCCTGCTTGGTTTCACACACCCTCCGTGCATCATACAGCAAACCTCTCCACCTGCCCTGTTTCTGTACATTTTTCTAGCCCACATCAAGGAGGAAGATCCTTGGAAACGGTGACTTCTTCCAAAATCCACCTTCTTCAGCCTTTCCAGGCCCTGTTCCATCTCTCAGTGCATGACATTGCACTGCCATTCATCTTGCCCATCATTCCTGCCTATCGTGTTTGTGCCCAGTGCACAGGACTGAAACACAGTATTTCACCAAGATACTTGTTACCCTGGGCTATCAAGCCTTGTCCACAAATACCTCTTATTAATTCATACCTCTTATTAGATAGTCCTGTCTTGGTAAATAAGCAAATAGTGGTAATTTGGTTTCCTGGCACTGCGCATGGGACACGCTTTAATGCCATGTTCCTTGGTCTTTTGGTTTAGCAGCACTTTTCTGTGAAACTCCGCATGTTGGGAAGGAGACAGTAAGTCACAGAGCTCTTAACATTTTCTCTTTGTGGAGAAATGTGGCTTTTCATCTTTAAATAACTATTCAACTTGTTCCTTAATATAGTCTTAATATAGTTGCTTTACAGTGTTCCAGTAACAGCCAGGCACTATCTCGTAATAGTGATTTGTCTTCTTATCCAAGGCTATACATACTCCTTACAAAAACACACAGTGGAGTGCTCTTAAATATTTATCTCGTCCCCAAAAGAGCGATAGGACTGATATCAGTAAATCTGAGCCAAGGCTCACATCCAGGTTTAGAGCCCAAGTTCTCAGCTCACCCTGAATTTTCTAGAAGGGTCAAATCTGAGCATTGAAAACTTGCCGCTTGGCTTGGAAGTCTTCATGCTCTTCCCTGCACAGCAGTGGAAAAGCAATCCCGTCCTGTCTTGGGGATTTCACTTGGGTGAACTGAACAGAGCAATGGCACAAGAGGAATCCAGCACACCCTTTGTAGGTTCAGTCCTGTGGGAGATTCCCAAGGGACAAGAGGATGACTGGGTGTCATAATGGTCCAACATCTCAGAAGTTCCAGTTACATCGGAAGGGGATGACTGTAAGTACAGCTTTGAGTTTCTAACATGATGTTGTAGGATTGACTCACTATAGATGAGACCGGACCAAATTCTGATCACACTTTCACTGATTTTGCAACATTGCAAAAAGCACTGACACTGGCCAAGTCATTCCCATATAAACAAGAACAAAATCCAGCAGATGAAACTTGGATCTGGACAAGGGTGCTCAGATCCAACTTGTTGGCTTGAGCTTTCCTGTAACTAACGTCCAGTTCGGGCAAGGAGAGCAGCAAAGCACAACTTGCTTGACTTTCTCTCCTTTCCCAGCCTGTCCAAGGAGTCATCATTGTCCCAGGCAACGACCATCGTTTCTAACACTCAGTACTTTCTCTATTTACACATACACACTCCCTCAAGGTCACCTTTTGGCTGCTTCTTTTCCACCTCCTGGAGTCCAACATTATCTCTGCTGATTGTTTCCAACTATAACACATTCTAGATTTTTTTGAGTTTTCAGATAACATAGAAACTTCTTCCAAGCTACTTTGTCTTCCCGCCAGTACCTTTTCAAGCTGACAGGAGATGCATGTGTCTTGTATCTCACAAAACTGGCTTCTCACTCAAGGCATGTGGGCACAACACAATCGTGCCAAAATGTTGCATGTAATACAAAATTGGACTAAAACAGGGACAGTTTTAAATTAATAGCAGTTCAAAATGTATCAATACGTTCAGTTTGATTACTAGGCTGCTAGAAATCCAAGTTGAAGGTACAGGCTAAGAAAACAATGACAGTCCAGAATAAGATAGCATCTCTCCAAACAGCCTCATACAAATTCCTGCTGCGTAGGTTGGCTGCCCTCAGGTGGAGCTCCACAGTTTAGTGTCATTCACTGGTTTCCACAGACTAAGCAAGGAACCAGCCACTAACTGAAATTCAAGCATTAAGGGCAGATGGACTGCCCCTACCCAGGTGGTCCTACCAAAGGCTTTGCAGAATCGCGTCTGGGTCAGCTTTATTTTTGAGCAGCTACCACTGTTGGCATGTTCATGCCAACCCAACCATAACCCCGGCCATTACCTCATGGCTCTCTCCCTCTGCCTTCACCTTCCTCCTCCAATTCCTTCTCCCAGCACAGCAGCAGCGAGAGCCCAGCTTGGCTCTGGCTCCTGAGCCTTTGGACCACAACATGCAGCTTTGCTTAACCAGTTGAGAAATCTTGAACCACTTTTCAGTAATCCCACTCCCACCAAGGCCACTGTGTCAGGTCCTCGCTGGCTGCACATCCCGCTGAAGCCACCAAAGCCAACGAAGCTGTGCTGAAACACACCACCTGACTCACTTGGCTCGAAACCTTTTATTATTGACTTCAATGAGAAGAAACTTGGGGCCTCCATGACTTTTTGCTGACCCTAGACGAGTTTGAGCAATAAACTGTTCTCTTGTCACGTGCAACTCCCATAGGATCCCGCAGCCGAACAGATCACGAGCGTTTGCAAGGTAAGCAGCCCAGCATTTGGAGAGCACAACAAAGCCTCTACGGCTGAGCATGTTAATTGTTCTCCATCGCCCCTAGTGATTTTAACATTTCATAATTCCTCTGCTGGCTGACAGCTGGATTCTTCCCTAATTAGAAACCAGTTGTAGTTGAAAAATCAGACATTTCCTGGAATTTAAATAACCAATTTTCCACCAGTCAGCATCCAACAACACAATCCTACAGTTTTGTTCTAAGCACGTTGGGAAATAAAATCATAGGATCATGCTGGATACGTAGGGGAAAAAGGGATTTTGATGAATTCACGCATTCAAATACAGTATTTCTGGATGTTTGTATTCTAGCTTACTTTGTAGGATTTTTTTTTTTTTAAGACAGAAATAATACCATTCATTGACAAAACCACAATTCAATGTTTTTAAAAGGCAGCATGTTCTTAAATACTGTGGAATGTATCTTTTAAATACAGAGCTGGCATCTGACTATACAATTACTCATCTGTGCCTTAGGAAATACGTCTTTACTCATAATCAATGCAGAACAAATACTGATTTTTCCTCAGTCGGTTGCCACAGGATTTGTTCATTTTCTCTCTCTGCAACAAATTGCTATGACAGTAAGGAGTAGTCCTAAACTCCCAAGTCTAAGGCTATTGAAAAGACAAAAGGAAAAGCCCTTGCACAGTTTTCCTCCAGGAAACTCCACGAATGGAGACCTACGGCGCTGCATCCTAATTACATCCTTGGGGGACAACAGAGAAGACAGAGCTCCAAACACTCACGCTGATGGAGGCGGTAACAGCAATATCATTTGACAGCACATCTTCACAGCTGCTATTTTCTGTTCCAGAACCCACAGTTTCAGGCATATGTACTATTTTTTTTTTTTTTTCCCAAATCAGTCTCTATCTCTTGTGGTCGTGGGAAAGAAATAACCCTTCAGCTGTGACTGATTAAAAAGGTTGGTGCTTGAGTTTGCAAGCAGCCTGAAATGAGAGCTGGTAGAACTTTGAAGAGCCTGATTGTCCCTGTGAACTGTGCTGTGACCTCCCAAATGAACGTCACTTAATTGAGTCTTTGCCTTAACTAAGAGAGGACAACCGCAAATAGGAGAAAAAAAAAAAAAAAAAAAAAGAATCACATACTTAAAATGACCTTTGATGCTGTCACTACATGAAAGAACTGCCCCACATTGGAAACCTTGAGGCAAGACCTTGGACGTTATTGTGTCTGGGGCATCTGTGTACCAAGTACTTTCCAGAGGGAGCTATTTTATTTGGGAAAGAAATTACTTTGTAATGGCACTCAAAGAACATATATACTTTACACTGGGGGTTTTTTCCTTCCCTTGGGAGCAACTGGGTTTTCCCCAGAATATCCCATTCTCATGGTCTTGTCTATTCTGGCATCACCTCTATTTTACTCGCTTTGCCTTGGGAAGGAGTACTCCACAGACAGCCCAGCCCCTTCCACCCTCAGCCTGTGAGGTACAAACTGCCTCTACCTGGGAGCGTGGTGCTGTGCATTGGGCAACACACTCAGGGAAGACAGGTATTTGCACATCGAGGCACCTTGGGACCTCTCTGCTCAGAGGATTTGCACAGCTGAGCCTATGAGGAGAAAATACAATTAAGACTGCACGGCATTACCCCCATTTCCAGCTCATTTAAAACACAGGTGAGAAGCTGTGGCAAACGTTCTGGAAACAACACAACTCATCATGGGATGTAATTTGTCCCTAGATAACGTGTTAGCCAATGTAGGGCTTGCCAAAAAGGCATTTAAAAAGATTCTTTGGCCTTCAGCAAGGAAAAGGGAAACCAAGGAAGAACACCTGTTTTAAGGAATAGGAGCAATTCTGGAGAGCATGTGCAGAGGCTTCCAGAGGGGTTTGAAAATGGACTTGTCAAGAAACTTAAATGGAAATGTTACTGCTAAAGTTTATTCTAAGATTTGTGCATACTTAACCCATAAACCCACAGCAAACAAATGCTGCATAAAAGCCCCAAGGGTAAATAGAAATAACAAAACCCACGTAAGATCACTACAGTTGTGCTGGGGGAAATCTTTTTGGAAAGGGCTTTTTGACTCCTTTTCAGTCTTGCTGCCAGCGCTCGGTTGAATATAGCACATGGGAGAATATATTTCATCTAGTGAAATTCTGCTTAGTGGGGGTACCAAAGCCCATTGAGCAAAATCGATGACGTGAGCTAAATCTTATCCCAGTTATTAGTGCTTGAAAGGTATGTGAAGATTTTTAATAATAAGGAAGGCTAAACAGAGATGTCTGTTTTTCATAATTGCACAGTGCTCCCAAGACAGCTGTTCAGCCATCTTGAAAATCAATGTTTTGATGCCCTTTGAACCTTCTTTTCCTGTTGAGTGTCTCTCCTACAGGTTGCTCCCCAGGATGAAAACAATAAAAGCAAATATATAACAGTAAAGGCCTGAGGTTAATGTCTTTAACAAGATAATGTTACTTAAGGGAACTGTAAACCAAATCATTCCTAAATTCCATTTGTTCTTTGCAATCTAGGATATATTATGAAACCATATGTGTGCATATGGATGCGTACATAGTATGCAAGATTTTTTACAGCAATATGACTGCATTTTCACATTGCGTATTCCAGTATTCCTATATCACATGGTTTGCTAGGAATTACTATTATTCTAACCATTAATCCTTTTATTAATAACTTGCTATTGCAGCTGTGTCATAAAGCATCACATCGTAACGTAGCCGGCTATGAGTCTAATGCGCAAGATCTAAAAATATTTGCACCGGTTCATTTTACCCAGCAGAGTTTCTTTCTTTGGATATAGTATCAAAAGGTAATTCATTCCAACCGACTGGCACATGCCCTTAATATTTTTTAATTTTCAGCAGAGAACAACTTGCTGAAATTACTTCAAGCTGCATTCCTTGTGTATATACGAACTTAAAGAAAACGTGAAAGGGTAAATAGTCTCCTGGTGCACACGTATTGTTTTTTGTACCCACTGAAAATTTATCTCGAGATGTGTTCAGGTTACTCTTTCCAGAAGTTATTTTTACAGCATTCTTAGATATTCCCTGCAATTCAATTAACTTTGGGCAAACTCGATATGGAACAAGACTCTGACCCTACATGTGTGTGTTTTCTTGATTTTCATGGAAATGGTAGATATAAATAAGTGCAGACCAAAGGAGAGAGACTAGTTTATTTAACTTTATATTCTCTACAATACTATAAAACCTGGAAATAAAACAGAAACATAATCCTACCAAAACATTTTGGAGGTTGTCCAGAAAAAAAAACTAAGGACCCTTATTTCTACTGATATCTCCATCACTGGACTCATTTCCATTAACAGAAGTGAATGGAAATCACTGCCAGTGGGAATCACAGGAGATCATAACCACTCTGCAGTCACAATGTCTCAGCTACTTGTGCCTACAAACTGCAATCCTTCGGAGATGCTGAGGCAAAGGATAAGAGAACTGAGGATAGGGTCACCATGGAAAACCCCTGACAGTTCAGAATATGTTAGCCTCAATCCAATCCTTCCTTCTCCTGAGTGCAAGTCTTGCTCCTGCCCATATGCAACTCTTGGGCACCAGAGGACAATGAATATTTGGCATGAGGTCTGCCATAGGCATCAGGCAGTAGAGTATTTTAATGTGAATCAAGAATCTCTACAAGTGGTCAAGATGGAAAAGAGAGGGCTCTTTTTATGACAGGAATAGGTTTAAACATGCCTTTTAATCATCAGCACCATATAGCTATGTTCCTGTAAACCATCATGGCTCTCTGAAGAGCATTACTGTGGGTGCTCTTCATTTTGGAGCAAGTCCAGAGAATTTTCTTCTGGGATAGAGAATAGGTACATGTGGAAACCAGAGTGAATTGCCCAAGACCGCTCAGCAGGTCAGTGATGGAGCCAAGGACCTGCATCTTTTGCATCCTCCCATGGGATCACTGAAATTCTCACTGGTCTAATAAACTTCAACAGTTGTTTCCTTGTTGATTCTTTGTGCAAGAACAATAGCCTTAAGACCTCTCATGCTAGCCCAACCTGCCCACCCCATGATGAGCACCCATCATCTATCAGCAATGCTTCCTTTTGTGCCATCAGCAGAGGTATCGCCCCACTGTCTAGAAAGGATAAACCAGCACCATCCTGTTCTCCTTCCCAGGATGCAACTACACCTTTCCCAACTCAGGTTATACATGCCTTCATCCACACAGCATCTATAAAGGGGTAGGAGAGAGATGCTGCTTAAACCAGCAGACATTTTCATATGTATTTGTTAAAGGAAACAGATTAGTAAGGTGACAGATTTTCCTGATACCAAACACATTCCCAGAACTGAATGTCCTCTGTAGAGGATTAAAGAAAGATCTCACAGTATGACAAATGAAAAAGGTGGCAGAAAGAGTTCACTGTCACTCAGCTTAAAATTTTACACTTGGAGAAAAAAAATCTGAATTATAGCTTGGGAAAAGAGAAAGCTAAGAAGAGAGGAAGAAGATCTGACAAACATTAATTATGAGTGACAGATGAAGGGCATAAGGAACAATTGCTCACTATTTCTCAGAAGCTGGAAGCTTCAAATTAAATGATCAGGCAGTGGTTCTGAAAAAAATAGAAGTTTTGGTTTTTTTTTTAATATACCTCATCATCATATCATTGCCCTAAGGATATTTTGGGTACCAAGTGCATAAATATGTCCAAATATCCACTGTCCTGTCTGCTGCTACAGGGAGAAGAAATCTGAGTACAGAAATATAGCAGTGAATAAAATCAGAGTATTTATATCTAAAAAGCCTTTTAGCACTTTTGGACCTCAGCTCTGTTTACACTGATTTAAAGTTCCTCATGTTTTGCAATTGATTTTTAAAGAGACCAAATACCACAGCTTTTCACTGTACATTTATTTACCGGTGTGAAGTTTTCTGTCTGGAAAAAGGAACCTCATTAGCATGAGACTCAGGATCCCTGGAGGTGCAGACATACGTATTTCTAACGTTTATGCCAGAAAGACAAACTGACACTCTATGCTAATAAACATATTCTGAAACAACTGCAAAGAAACATTTACCTCGACCTCCCAACGACAGGTTATTTATAGACTTTTTTTTTTGTTTAATTGAAAAAAACCCACCAAAACAAAACCCACTAAAAGCCCCCAAAATCTTTTAATCTAATCTTGGCTATATTTTCCCCTTCAATGCCTAAGGGATACAAGATTATTTATAACAGGAAACCTTTGATTTCTGAGCTTTTATGTTTTTGCAATGTTCCAACTTATGAAAAAGAAAAAAAGAAGTGGGTTGATTTTTAAGCAAAAAAGCAAATTGCAGCATGCACCCAGGGCTAATTCTCCCACTCATCAGAGCTCCCCCTGCTAGTGTGACCTGGAGCAGAATTAGGTTTCGATAACCCCACCCTTAAGCCATGCTACCTCAGGAGCAGGCAAACCCCTCGGAGCGCAGCATCCCTTTCTGAGCCTTGCAGGAACAGCCGGAAGACAGCGGTGACAGACGCGTTAAGGGACCCCCCTGGGCATTTGTCTTCCCATTAGCATGGCCAGTGCGAGGTTTGCACGCTGGGTCAAGGCAGGGACCGAGCATCTCCCTGACAACAGCACGGCCGTGAGGTCCTCCCCCGGTCTTCCCGAGGTTGGTGGAAATTTTCCCACTGACTTCAGAGGTTGGAATTAGGGCCATGAGAAGCATGTGGATGGCACTAACCCATTTTTCCACATTGCACAACTTGTACATGTGCGACCGTCAGTGTAAAATCCAGCTCTGCCTCTTGGAGAGGTGCCTTATCTTCGCACCATTGCCCTGTCCTCTCCAGCGGCATCCAACATGCCTGCAACCCTTCACTGGAATAAGTCTGGTTTAGCTCTGCCAGCCTTCTTTTTAGAGGATCTTGTTCCACTCCTCTCCCCACCAAGCTGTCCTCACTTCTTATACCTTCAGCTAAATGCCTCCAGTCCCAAACGCATCAGCCGCTGCCTCTGAGTGACAGACGTCAATCACTCCAGGTGGCAGCATGGGCACAGGGCTTTGACTGATCCAGCGTGGTGATTCATGCAGACACCAGGTACGTTTGTGCAAATTGCTATTAATTTCAGTAAAACTTTCTCTACAGGACACAACACAGTGGAAAACCTGCTGGTGACAAAATTTCAGCTGGACAGGAGCCTGTACAGCTGAGAATTTCAGGATCATTATCTCCCTTTATACTTTTAAAGTTAAAATAAAAAAGTCTTTTCAATGCCTTGGTCCTTACAAGGGCTCAGAATAATGGTATGCTTATTATCAGTGGTTGTTTGGGGTTTTTTTTTGAAATTTTTGCTTTGAATCATTTAACAATTCATAAGTTCACTGAAAGCAAAATGAGGGCAAGAAGCTGCTCAGTGGGTGAGATTTTATTGCCAGGTGCTGTCACTTCCATCCACAATTTCTTTCTAGTGATATAGTATACATTGAACAAAAGTAAAATTGGATGGGAATATGTTGGTAAAGAGAGGGCTCAGCATCAGAATCTAAGTGATTGCAGACCTGGAGAAGCTAAAAAAATGAAATATTCATGTGGTGATACATTTCCTGCAAGCTTTAATGCCCAGAAAAACAGGAAGGTTTCTTCGCATGTTTTAAAGAAATATATATATTTAAATATGTACATAAAATTAGGTCTTTGCAGATGGTAAAATGAATGCCAAGCTCAGCTAAGAGGGGTAAATCATATTTCTGCACACAGAAACTTTCCCCTTCCTGCATGTGCAGGTTTAATGAGATTTTAATAAAGGCATTTAATCAGTGCCCATATAACTTCAACACCAATGGCTTGACAGGGTCCCTTTTAATCTCGCCTCAGTTATGGTTATGAAGAATGTGAATGGCTTTTCTTTTGTTAGCAAGGTGAGAAAATTCATTTGGCTCCTGGCTTTTCCAGGCAGATGGGCTGAGCCTGGTGCCAAGCATGGTCTGAGGTTGGTCAGTCTCCTGGCTTCCTCACCGAGGAGATGAGGATGGACAGAGGAGACACTGCAGTATATCACTGGGCTGCACCAGCCAAAATCACACCTCTGGATTTATCACTTTCTTTCTGGTTGTTTCTTCACTCCTATTCACACAAAAATAGCCACTGGCATCTTTCTGCCTTGACAAAAACTGGAGCCATCACACATGTCCAGCAGAGAACCCACTGATATAGGAGAAAACTTGGTTATCTGGCTGAAGTTTAAAAAAACGGTTAGGATAGAACCTTACTCCTGAAGCCTGGATAGAAAGCTATTTCAGGAGGCAGAGAAAAGGTGTGGCAGAAAAGTGCTGTGAAAGACGCGGGTGACAATTCCCCCATCTCGTCAAAGTTACAACCACTTCGGCAACTGCACAGATGGGTCCGCACGCAAGTAGAGGCTTGATCCAGTCTGGTTTTCTCATGTGTCAGAGGTGGTCAGCTATCGGCTAGGAATCCAAAACCACAGACTAGAATAAATCTTAGACGATCTCTTTTAACTCACAACAGTTAGAATAATAAAAATAAAAAGGCTGCACTGAGCTCTGGCAAAACCATTCCTTTTAAAGTTTAATTCTTTTATTCTTTTCTTTCCCCATGAAAAATGATGGTTCACCCTGCCTTTTCTCTACCTTTAATCCCAGCAATGCTGCATTTATTCTAGTTGACCATGCACTTTCCTTCTCCTCTCCCTCGCCTCTTGCACCAGAGCATTAATGAATGGGAACATTTTTCTTACTTTCAGAGGCATTGCGAAAGGTTTACAAAGTAAATTCTCTGGAAGCCCAACAAGAGCCCACACTTCCCCCTGTAGCGCATTCATGGCGAGGAACCCAGCGAGGAGAAATCACCGTGACCCCATCCTCGTCAGGAAAAATAAATACGTTTTCTTCCATCTGAGCTGCAATTCTGCGTGGAACAATTTAAGCCTTTCCTACCACCTCCAGGCATTGAGGTTTGTAATTGAAATCCTGAGGAACAGAACTGGCCAGCAGACAAACAAGAAACTATCATCCTTTTGCATCTGCTTTGCTTTCGGATGGTTTAACTGACCAACTGATCTTTGCTTTTCATTAATATTTAATTTTTTTTCCTCTCCTCCTGAGCAGGGCAAGGTGTTTGGAGTGTTACTCTTTGGAACCAGGAATGAAAGCTTCAATCCACCACGCTGCTCTGCTGAGCTACCTCCAACCCAGCCTGGAGAGATTGCTCCAGGGGGACTAAGGAAAACATTTGGCTTTCTGGGATGCTTAAAGTGCTCAGCCTTTCTGCCAGAAGGAAGCTGCTCACTGCCAGCTCTGGCAGAAGGCTTTCCAGTGTGAAGCTTTCCTATGAGAAATTAGATGGACCTCAGCAACCTTATGCAACTTCAAAGCTGGACTGGCTTCAACTGAGACCAGAGGACCCTCAGAAGTCCCTTCCAACCTAAATTATTCTCGGGCTATCACGACTGCTTTAGCATAGGATTCTCAGTGTTCATAAGATGATAAAGCCCAGAGGCAGGCTTCAGCCCAAAAGGGAGTTGATACACAGTGAAAAATTACTTATGAGTGAATCTTGAATCGGAAAAATAGGGAGAGGGAGGCTGGGGTGAACCAGATAGCTGGACTCTAGAAAGCTGGAGGCATCAAGCTCCAAACCTTCAGCACCCAAGATTTTTCTAGGGTCTTTCCAAATACCTCCCGTGCCTGAAAGGAACCAAAAATCCATTCAAAGGACACCCATGCCTAAACATAAGAGGCTGGTAGGTATCAGCAGAACTCCAGTAAATTTTTACAGACCTGGCTTATTTACGAGGTGTCTTAGGCACTATAAACAGCCTTTTTGTGTGTGTGTGTGTGAATTGTACCAGGAAAGGAGCATGGGAGCAGGACAAAAGCAAGGAAAATTGGCTTCAGAAAACACCCAAACACATCAAGTTGAGGAACTGTGCAACGCCTGGAGCGGGCGTCAGCACGTACTCTGCTCTCCTTTCCCTCCCTGAAGGGCACTGGGCTCCCTAGGACGTCACTGCTGGAAGCAGAAAGTGCCATTAACATTCACTGTTGTTTACCTTGGACTTGTGCTGATGCTACAAAAGGCTGCTCATCCACCCGCTCTAGGTGACCCTGACATAAACCTCTACGGAACATAAGCGAGTGATATCCCAATTAAAACTAGCTGGGAACTGTTTAACACACATTTTCCCCTTTCCAAGACAACAAGGCTTTGACTAACCAAAGACATTTGGGAGAAGCCATTTGCTTTCCCTGGACATGGATTTTCATAGATTTTTTTTTTTTCCTCTTTTATATTGGTGGAAAAAAATGGGATGCCCAGATAATGTCTACAGTGCAATTCCTCTTTCTTTTGGCTTCCTCTGATCTTTATGTTTATTTTTAACCAGTTCCAAGCTGATCTTTTTTGAAAGAGCAAACACATCCCTCAAAATACAGGCAACAAAACTGGAACAAAAGAAAAAGCCTGTGGTTATGAGCAAACCTAGAAAGCTCAGCTGACATCAAAAGGTGCTTTAAGGTCTAGCCAATGGGCTCATCTGCACACAGAAGATGCCCTAACCCAAAGTGTTTGCATGTTCTCCCACCTGTGTGCCCCGTTTTACCTTTGGAGCTAGAGATAACACTTGTTGACAGCTATGAATACCCTGCATATCTACAGACTTCCCAGCCCTTTGATTAATTGTCTCTTAATTAAGGCACTGGCTACTTTTTCATGAACAATGTCAATGGGGCAAGAGCTCGAGCCTGTCACAACCCGTCACAGGAAACTTTGGGAGAAAACAACCAAGGCGTATTAGGTAGAGCTCGGTTTGGTCCCCTCAGGTTTCTCTTCCAGTTCTGAAGTTCTCTGTTTTACTGTCTTGGAATCACAGTTTTGATGCCATCTTAGAAAAAAAAATATCTATATACACAGTTAAAAAAATATACGAAAAGACTATCATCTTGCTGCAGTGTATATTCTACCCCAATGAGCACTTTAACAAATGTAAATAAAAGCAGCTTTTCCTCTTCTGCTTTGTCCTGTGAAGCTTTATTTGGGCCTCCACATAATCCATGGGATTTCTGAAGCTTTTAGTTTTAACTAAGTAATTTGTACGGCTCCCTGAGATGCTTCCAAATGTGCGGTAACTCGATTTTGGTATGCTCCCAACCACCTAATTAAAACCATGGAATAAAATCATTCGGCTTAGGTGATTTTTAATTCCTCTTTCCTCCTCCTTTTATTTGTTAATCAAAAGAAATCTTCTGAGTCACATATCTAGGGGATTATTCTAAACAGCACTTTGGAAAGGGCACACGCTGGAAATCCTATATAGCAGCAGAGGAGAGTTGTCACGCATGTGTGTAGAGCTCGTTTAGACTGGATGCCAAAGGTTATGGTACACACAGGAAAAAATCAAATTGCTTGTGATCCTCCTCTTACTGCAGCATCCCTTTTGGAATGATGTAATGCGGAAGAGAGGACTTTTTTCCCTTTCAAAGCCTTAACAAAGGTTTTGGAACCACAGCAGCCCTAGGGGAGCCCAGTGCAGACATCAAAAGTGCTGGAGGAGCATCAGGGAACCAGCGCCCTTTGGGATGATGGCTCTGTGCACATGTCCAGCAAAACCCCGTGTGTCACGGGAGCAGGGAAGAACCTTCCTCATCCAGAGGAAAACTCTAGTCTGCTACAGATGGCCATTCATGGAGAGAAACTTGAACAACGCGATGCAAAAGGTTTCCCCTCGCCCAACACAGGCTATTTGGAAACAGCAGCCTGTGAACAAGAAATGGCTTTTCTCCTTCCTGTGTTGATACAGCCAACAATCAAGATCTGGGTCTTTTATTGTAATTGTTCGGCGCAATAACACACAGATTGAAGTTTGGTTTTCGCGGTATCTGGCTAGGCATGTCAGCCCGATGTGGATCAAAGACTACATGGTAGAATTAAGCAAATATAATCAGTGTAATATGATTCATTCTTGTCCTGCTGAGCAGATGTTTGAACAGATGTCAGGTAAAAAAAAAAAATGTGCTGGGGAGTTGGTGCATTATTTTAAATTAGTGCATTTAAGAGAAGGGAGTATCCTTATTAATCCCATTTAAGGTGAAAGTGAGTATTTATGACTCTGGTTACTGGAAAGTTATCCTCCCTTTGCCTTTTAGTGGCCAGCAATCACTAGTTCCCCTATCAGAAACACGACAGCGCTGGTGGGCTAGGAGGCTTGCCTATCAGCCTGCTCTGCTTAAATCTCCATCACCTTGGGAAACAACATTTAACACACTATGTAAATAGAGGGTTGAAAAGTTTGAGTCACTGCTAGCCTGCTATCTAAGGAAAACATTTGATTTGGTTGGGTTGTACAGTTGCCATCATATTCTTGGGAGCTTTCTATGTCCCTTGTTTTGTTTGGTAAACATGCACGCAAACCCTAGCTTTTTCTGGCATTTCTATGTCAGCACTAAAATCAAGGGAGTCCTATTATGCATCTAATTAGTCACATAATTAGAGCAACTGGATGCAAAACTGGTAATTGAGGCAATGCAAAGCTAAACACTCATTTAGCTGCAGATCTGCAGACTTAGTAACCACACAGAGATCCCACCACCCAATTTAAAGTCCATAGGCATGATTGGTGCAGACCCTGAGCATCCACACTTTGCTCAGCCAAGACACTTTCTGCAGCGTTTAAAAGCTATGTCTCCTTTGTTAGTCAAAACTCCACAAACCTTAAAAAAGAACTTGTAGAGCTCCTTGGAATAGTGCCTGGAGATGACTAACTCATCTCAGATTCTAGATATTCAGAAGAAAATTGCCTGGCCCGCCAGAGGAGTAGTGCAAAACAGGTTGGTAGAGATGCAAAGTGAATTTCTTACATATCCAGTGAGATTCTTGTTTGATTATATTCTAGATTTTAATGAGTTGATGGGAAAAGCTCAGGTTATTGGTGGAATTTCCTTACCAGTTCCATTGGCCAGAGGGCTAATGTACTCCAGTAATCACTCTTTAAAAAGGAAGACAAACCAAAAGAAATAAATGTGAAAGTTTGGGGTGTCTTTGCTCCTCCACTCAGCATTTTTGTATCAGAAAGGAACATCAAGCCCTTCATCTTTGAGGGTCATTAATTTCTTGAGGGATCCTGGATGGCTTCCCTACAAATCTCTATGGAGATAATTCTTTTTATAACTATCTCATGTCACTGGGGAAAGTTTCTCCAGCCAGCACATTCACTCAGCCACCAATGCTGCCTGACATTTACCCTATGATGTGGCTTTGTTAACTTTGTCTGGCTATGCAGAGGCACCCACATAAGGTCATCCTTTGCAAGAACAAGCAATTCCACAGCTATAGTATATTAAGGCATCAGTGCTTGGAAAACCGTGCTTCAATCAAGTTGCTTTATTTACTACTCATTACCCTAAACATTAATTTGAATATTTTTCTCCTATTTTAGTCCCTCTCCTCATTTTCTTTGCCATATTACAGCTCTGTTCCGCACAGAGAAGTTTGCACATTTTGGAAACCTTTCAAGTGGTGAACATATTTAGATGTGGGCTTGAAACACAAGCCTGCATTGCTGTTACAAGGGTACTGATCCTGCTCTAGCTACAGGGCTTGGGAGTTCGATTAGGAGAAAAGTGTCTGTAGCAGGAGACAGCAGCAGACTGATGGCTAAAACTCTTCCAAACTCTGATTTTTCTCTGCTACTAAGGCACTCTGGGACCCTCACCTTATCACATCACCTCCACACGTGCCAGATCCCTTCCCATTGATTTATTTCACCTATTCCAGACGCTGGTCCTAAAGTCAGCAAACAGGCTGGATATTGGATCCAGATCCGAAAGCTCCTACCTGGGCTCATTTCCAGCAGTATATTTGTAAAAAGGCTTTGCTGAAGAAGCCTTTCAAAGAGCAGCCAGGGGAAGGAATGCCCCTATCTTGTTCTACTTCAGAGCAATCTGAAATGATCCCTTAAGCAGAGCAGCATCCTTTCCGTGATCTGGTGATTGACTCCTGTCCTGCTTTTACCCAGGAGCTGCATCATAACACTGCTGGTTGACCAGGACCACAGTGATTATTTTAATTTTCAAAAACAGAAGAGACAGAGAAGAGAAATGCTGCAGGCAAAATTCTTGCACACGAAGTGCTCTAGCCCTAAAGGTGTGATGAAAGCATAATCCTGCACATAACCCTTAGTTCTGCTGCCTAAAATAATACTCCAGGATGCTGGCAGGGGAATACTACGCTTCCTGTGAGTGTTTCAGTTCACATTCTCCCAAAAATAACACAGCGACTGTTAACACCTGCACTTTTCAACATTTCCTTGCTAACAACAAGGAGATTAATGGGTTCCATTCAAAAAGACCTTTTTGACCTCATTTATGATGTTGAGAAACTCAGGAAATTGCTCGCTAATCCAAACTTTGATAATCCCAGTATTCAAAAAAATAAGTCAATGCTCAAAGCATGCAGCAGGAGAGGTGTTTTATCAAGGTAGGACAAGATCCTGAGGGCATCACAGTGGGTGGATCCCTGCATTAAACAGAGCTGAAGAGCAGACTGGGGATGCAGGAACAGAGATTACCCAACCTGCCCAGTGCTGCAGACCGCATGCACGGCTTCACTTGACCAAGATTTAGCTCCCATTGTGGAAAGCCCAGAAAGATGGGAGTACAGAGGGGATTCCAATATCTCCCTTCAGTGCTCTCTGGCAGGATTAGACAAGGCTGATCATGAAGATGGATCCCAGAGTGACCCAGGCATGCCTGATCCATCAGCTCCTGATGGCTCACTGCCACAGCAGCTAAGGAACTGGCTTGAGAACCAGGAGCTGCAGGTTGGCTGCTTCTGGACTAGTTCAGTCTGGCAGATGGCATCACTTCGGGCAGGACCTCAGCCTGGGATTTACAGAGGAAGTTTTCCTCCAGTTTTTCGTATACAGTTCCGGACTTCTGCTTTCAATTTTGCAGAGGACTGGAGGTGGTGTTTTTGGTATTTTTTTTTTACCTTTTTGTAAACAGAAAATGGACTGAACCACAAGAGGCTGCTGAAGAGGTCCTGTCTTGAGTAAACAGCATTCCTCAGACTTTGCAAAGCACAAGAACAGCAACACATTTACCTGTCTCTGCTTAAAGAAGCAATTATCCAGCGGCTCAAATAACATCTTAATTTACAAGCCTTGCTAAGTGCACACATGAGACAGAAGAAGTGCAGGGATCAGGACCTGTGTATCTCTTCCACAACAGGAGGGAAAACAGGAATGAAAACTACTCCCTGGGTTCAGCACAGGATGGTCAGGTACACCAGGGTGGCATTTCTCACTTGCCATCTTCCAGAATGCATGTTGAGGATGCTCTTAGAAAAGGACCAGACCCAAAGAATGAAGGTTTGTAAGAACAGAGCCATTTCTAGTCTCTCATAGTTTTCTACAATCCCACTGGTCTTCTCCATGAAGCAAGATCAGTCACTGATTATCCTAGGGGAGCTACAGCTTATAGATGTGTGACCCTCCTGGGGAGGGAGGTGCGTATTTCTCAAGGGCTGGAGCTGGGTGTCAGGGTGCTAAGCTGTAATGTGCTCATTTTCCTCAGAAATGAACAAATTAACCTCTGTGCCTCTGTAAAATGAAGAGAACTGGTTTCCTCTGAAAAGCCCTGGTGAGGAAGGATGCTGAAATAAGGATGAAGCACAGTGCAGCAGGGAGATGCAATGGCTCAGGCTTTATTGTTTGACTGAAGTTAACTATGTCCCTTCGCTGTCAGGGAAGAGCACATCCAGAGCATGACCCCAGCCCGAAGATGTCTTGAAACTTCAGATGGTCAAACCTAGACAACACACTCCCAGTGCTGGTGCTCCCTTCCTGCTTGCTCTGATCATGCTTTCCCATCACCTCTCTCCTGTTTATCTGTTATCCTTAAATGACAGTTTCAGGCTTCTGTCTCACCCTCCAGGCTTTCTCTGTTCAGCCCAATCAGTGGTCTTAATGAGCTCAAAAATTATTATTTTCCCAGTCAGCATGGGGTACAAAATCATCAGGTGTGTGAGCAGGAAATAACAATGTACCACCATTGTAGAAATTTTTACAAATTGTACTAATCAAGTTGTTTTGTAGAAACCAAGCAGGTGGGGGAGGGAAACCAATGCAGTCATTTTAATCCATGTGCTCAATAGGAAGTTTTCAGGCAGTTTCAAACAATTGGAGCTGAGAAAGTACAGCTGATGTTGTGTGTGTACACAGCGATTTGCAGCCGAAACACAGAAAGGTCAAGCCATTGAGGGCTGATAGCTGGAGCCCATTGTTTGGGAGGCCAGGTTCCCCATGGACCCGCAGGAAGCGCAGGGCAAAGCTAAGGATACCCTTGCCAAGGTTTCTGCAAATATTTTCCCAAGGCACACTTTGTGTGCTGCTTGCAAAACAGAAACATTAAAGGGCATCGTAAACATGTCAATAGGCACGAGGAAAAAAAAACCCACATGCTTCATTGCCGGAAGGTATATGTTTTCCAAATGATGATATGCACATAACAGGGGTCTTGGTAGGGTCCTCGTGAGTGAGAAAAGATGGTAGGATCCTGCCATCAGAGAGAGAGATGTTAATGTCTGTGCAAAGGTGGCCTCCACGGGCATAACCATCTCTCAAATCTATCTATTGAATGATTGCAGCTGGGAAACTTCACACTTCACACATCTTCAGAACAGCGAGGGGGTTTTTATTTCACTTTGTTATACTGTCTCCCCCTGTGTACCACTTTCTGGGCTGGTCATACTAAACTCAGGTCAAAAGTACATAGAGATTTCTCTGTCTCCATTCAATAGTTGTTTTTTCTGTAGAAAAAGTTGAAGAACAAGCCCATCCCAAGCTCATCCCCAAGTCACTGCCTTCCAATGCCTTTTTTCCATGTTGCTCAGTTATTTCATCTTTCCAGCGTTAACTTCCTTTAAGTTTATACAGGGTAAGCAAGCAGACCACAGAAACACTCATTTATCAACAGGTATTTGAAAAGCTTTGATTGGGCTTTGGACTCAAACTGCTGTAAGTGTTGGATCTGCCAGTGTTTTCTGACCATCCTCCAAAAAATGGGTCAATTCTCTTAAAACATAAGCTACATGCCTCTGTCACTGCAAGTAACACTGAAGGTGGTCGGAAAGCTTGAAAGGGCCTTCCAGGCTGAGATCTCTTGATGTTCTTTAGGTTCCCTCAATGAGAATATCAGAAAATTAATGTGTACAGCTCCCTCAGTTGTCATATTAACATGTCCCTTCAATCCCAGTGGTTGGTAGTTGCAATAGCATGGATTTCTGAGCTAAAAGGTGAACTGGGGAAATATGAAAAATAAAGAAAAAATGTCTGGAAGATAGTGCAGGAAGCTAACTCTGAGCAGAAAAAGCAAAGTTAGCACTTTTATCCTAGAAGGATATCAAATTGAGAAACATTATGAACAAGCTCCCTGCTTATGAGAGTGGAAGGATAGGCAAGTGCTGTAAGAAAATTAAAGGATAACATCATAAAACCTACACATGAGGTTTCCTTCCGTGCTATTGCCTGCCATACACACTTACTGACATCCATCCTGGTGCAGTGCTTTCCCAGAGCTGAGCACGTGTTTTCATTCAGTCTCTAGAGCCAGCTACAAAGTCGCTAGCAAAGCGTATCATGATCTCAGACCCAGCGCAAGCCCATGCTTCAGCATAGCATAGAAGCATTTGTGCTTCACTGAACTGCAGTAAAGATTTTTTCAGAATGGAAAAAAGGTGGGGAGAAACCACCGCTTTTCAAAACCTGGAAATATTTTACCCTTCAAGAGCAATGAATAAAATATGAAAAAACAAGGCATAGAAGCCTGACTAATGCATTACTCCAACTATATAAAGGTGGAACAGTCCAACATTGATTTAGGATCTCAGGATTCCCTTTGTAAGAAAAAGAGAATGAAATTCAAGGAAGTCTTCATATTCTGAGGGTCCTAAACTTGCATTTACCCCAACTAACATTCATTGTATGGTCTAAAGACTCTTGGATGTATAGGAGCCATTTCTAAAGGGTCCAAGAACAGTAAACAATCTTAACTTTGCTATCTAAAGCATTTCTCCAACAGTGAGAATCGTAGGATCTGAAAATCCTCCCCTAAAACTGTATCCTGATAAATCACTGGGAAATGCACTGAATCCAATGATGGATTGCTGAATCACCCTGGGATAAAAGCAGGATTAGGCTCAGGTAGCTCAAATGCAACAAGTATTTCTGAAGTGGGTGAGGGGGGAAGGCTGAACACTGATGGGTTTGAAACACAAGGAGAGCCAGACTGCAGCAGTGGCTCCACCCTACCATGAGTAATTAAATATTTTTCAGTTATTCTAAGAAATGAGATAGTTGATTCAGAGATCACATTCCCCTCACAATCCACACAGGATAAAGCAACTTCTCGTCTGTTCATCACACCTCCTCTGTGGGATTCCTACTTTCTGCGTTGCCTGGATGCCAAGGCAAACACAGATATTCCAAGGAACAGGAGGGATTTCAAAAAACTGCCCTGCTTTCAAGCAGAATAACCGTAACGCTGTTCCTAGACATGCACAGATCATTTTGTGCTAATCAGAGAGCAAACTCCTCTGCAAAATATTATTCATGGGACTGAACATCAGCCAACTGCAAAAACATTTTCTTAGCTTGTGGATAAACAGTCACACAGTATCTGCTTAAGACAGAAAGGCCTCCACCTCCCAGCATTAACGTAATTTCACACTTTACCAAATAAGATGCCCAGGGGTTCCTGAGCCACATGCAGGAAAATTGCGGCAAATTAAAACATGCAGCAATTCAGTTTTGGCTAAACTGCTCTGGTCTTTGTTTCAATTTCTTTGCCTGATTTGAACTGAGCTTCTGAATTAGGAACAGCAAATCTGGGAGGTTTTTTTTTTTCCAGACACAGTTATAGGGGAAGATGTTATTTAGAGTGCACAGGGCAGGGAAAGAGGCCTACCAAGGTCAAGAGAAAGAAAAAAAGCCAAGTAGGAATTAACAGGGAGACCAGAGTATGCCCAACAGACACCAGATTAATCCTGCCTGTCTACATCCATCTGCCATCTCATCTTGTGTTTGGGTTTGAGACACAAGGGCCAGGGACCTCATAACAGAGCCTTTGAAGAAGTGTCAGTGTCCATGCTTGGTATCAGGAGTAATCAGAAAGATTTCTAGCACCACATAGCTGAGTTTTTGATCCAGGGCAAGTTCAACAGAGCCCCACCATCTTTCCATAAGGCTTATTAATTGGTACACTAGCAGCCACGAAGAAAAGGGGTCAAACCTCTGCCTCAGACATCAAGGACCTTTCTCAGCCACAATCCCAACACAAGTCATCAGTCAGTTCCACAACTTTGGCTTGGCACTTGTCTCTCCACAAAGGTAAGTGCAGTTCATCTTGCTGCATGGACCCCAGAAGAAGAGCCTGAAGTCCTTTCCTAACTATATACTGAAACACTGGGCAAGCCCAAAGCTGTGAGCCAGGTCTGAGCACCACCATGCTTCAGGGCTGCTGGAATGTGACCTTTTAATCCTGGTCCATCCCAGAGAGAAGGAACATCTTGCAGGTCCGTTGTGCACATTTCAGTTCATTTTTCAACCTGCTCTTGACATTCAGATCAGTTAGACACCTCAAGCCCCAGAACATTTAATTATAGCTCATGCTATCATTTACCTTGTCCACTAAGCCTTTGATTACATTAGGCAAGGAAGAAAATTTCATCTATGCTATCCAGTTATTCCTAGCATGATCCTCAGGCTGAAAATAAAACTAGAATTGGCTAGAAAGAGATGATATTTTTCTTCAAGACAGCTGAAGGAAGCATAAAAACCGCTGTCCAGGATATCCGGAACTTGGCTGGTTCTTTTCTCTTCCCTGAGTTTGCTTACCAAATGATTTTTGTTTATTTTATAAAAAGTCTGTTCCTCTTTGACAGGTGTCCTATAGGCAGAAAGTGTGTCTTGGCTAGGGACACAGGAGGGAATTAGCTCTGGGTTTCTTCTAGGGAGTAACGGGAGTTTCTCTGCTAACTGCTCGTGCACGGGCAGCAATACTCCTTTCTACGTTTAACCTGACGTGGTGCATTCAGGCATAGGACTTCAGGAGTGATAAAATCATTAAGAAATGAAGGGCTACAATAAAAATGGAAGAGGACTTGCAGTGACAGGTGAAATAGGATCTTTGGAACGGTGAATTAACCTGAACAGAAAATTCAAGTCAGGTCTGCACATATTTGGATATTTTGGAAAGGAGTTTTGTGAAATTAAATGTCCAAACTGAAAAACCAAGAGAGACAATCAGGCAGTTAGCCAGCATTCACCCAACTTTTACCTGTGTTTTGTTTGATAACTGACTGGTTTTATCAACTGCATAAATTTGATTAAAACTGAAGTGTTCTGCAAGATCCTCTAGCAATAAAACTGGTTGGCAGGAGCAGTGCTGCTCACTTTCACCTCTGCCACTCAGGGTCACTCATCACTGTGCCCATTGGGTGAGCCCAGAGTCACTAGAGCTGCAAAATCCCAATTCCATTGGATATGCTTAAACAAAAGGCATCATACGGTAACAGGGTGATTTACTACATGACCCACTGTAGCTTTTTATAGTTCAGATAATACCTGAATACCGAATCCTAGTAACGAGAGGGTGGTGTAAGGATACAGCACCCATTCACGTGTCCTTAGAACCAGCTTACGTGCTCACCTGACTCTATGATTGATTGATTCAGCAGAAAAAAAGAGCCCTGCAAAAAAATCACACTGCCGTTTCTGCTGGCTCAGACAAGTCCTAGGGCCAGCAGAAGGGAAGCCATGGGGTAACATGGTAGGGGAGCAGAAAGGCAGTAGCAACGATGGAGATTAGTTTACACCATTGCACTGCACCCACAATATTTTGACGTTTGGTTGCCATCACTGAAATAATTTCTGATTTTGCTGTTAGTGCAACGTCATCCACGCCATCCTATCGTTACACAGAAACTCCTTTACTGGAGTTAACATCTCCTAGATGGTAAAAGCCAATGAGACAGAGTTGTGTGGGTTTTTTTTTTTTTTTCTGCAGAGCAAACTCAAAGAAGAATGAATCAGCAAGAGCTGGGAAAGAGTATCAGATTAATAATACAAGTCAAGGGAGGATAGAGAATAGCTGTACACATCATGCCCACAAAACTCAATAACACAAAGCACTAAGAGTCATTCTTCACATTAAACACATATCCCACTCAGTTTCTTAATCACTCTAATGATTACAAATGGCCTCAAGCATTACAATACTCCGTTAAATAAGAGTACCCTGAAACCAACACTGCCAGCACAACAGCCAACTTTGCACCCACAGGTAGGGGTCAATCAGTATTTTGGAGTTTTGTAACAGACAATTTGTACCTTGGGTACCAGAAGCCTCTATGAAAATTGATTTTTTACCTTTCCTCTCATTTTCCGTCAAGCTGCCTGTTTGGAAGCCTTGTTTTGGAGGAAAATGCAGGGGAAAAACCCTCTTAAGCAGATTTTACAAATAATGGGCAGGCTTTATTGACTTGGGGTACAAAACAATTTTGAATTTTAACACGCTACCTTTTGTAGGTCCCTAGCACTACAGAACTCTGAGCCTTCCTCACTGGGGTGGTGACTGAAAGGTGAATGTTTTCTATTTTTCCTGGCAAATTTTCCCTTTATCCCTGCAAGATGTACAGCATCAAACCCAGAGGAGCTGTGACCGATTCATATGAAGACCTGCTCCTTGGTAGCCATCAGACTACATCATGGTCACCTTTGGGGGCCTAAGAAATCAGAAGGCAATTCTCTGATGTGGGAGGGAGATTTTAACGACAGATTGAGTGAACCAGAGCTCAGCCAGCCATTTTAAGTGTATTTAGCATATTTCAATGAGAGCTTTCATGCTATCCAATGTGCGTCAAGCCATCCTCTTGGTCTGGCGAGCATCCAGGCAGCAGTTCCCCTCCTCCCCTCCATGAGTTGAGAGGAGAGGAGCTCAAAAGTGACATGGCAAATCTCCAGTCTTTTCTAAATATAGTTTACTAATATGGCAATTAATATCATGGACCAGTGCCTACTTCATAAAAGCAAATTCAGTATGTCGGTAAGAACGTAGAGTGCGAGTGATTTGGAAACTACTATTTCTTGGACAAGGGCATACTTAAAAAGCATGATCTCATAAATCTGTGGTTTCTCTGCATTTTTAGGTTGTGCATATGAGAACTCCCACACCAGATAGCAGGACATGTAACATTCTTAACTCCATGACCCCCAGTCACATGATGATAATTACTGAAGACCTTGAAACAAAAAGACTAATAAATTCAGCATTAAGAGCACAGCTCCTGTTCAGTTACTCATAGTACAGGGATGAATTTGGCCAGGATCCACGTATGGAAAGGTCTTATCCTGTAAAGCATCTTGATTTCTCAATATAATGCTGATTATTTGTATACCTCTGTCTACATGTCGGACAAAAGATAGTCCCAAGTCTTTTTAATGAGCCCAAAGCATCTAACCCAGGGGGTGCTGGCTCCTAATTCCTTTGGCCTCTTCAGAAATTCAGCATCAGTAGCTTTGAGAGGGATGAATTATTAGAAAGTTCAGCTCAATGAAATTTTGCTTTCCAAAATCAGAGGTTCTTCAGAGTAGAGTTGAGTATCCTGTACTAATTTGAGAAATATGGGAACACGTATGTCCCTGGGAAGATGGGCCACATGTATTCTGGTGAAGGAAAATTGCTTTAAATGGGGAAGCAGGCAAATTGATAAGAAAGAGGTGACAATCACACAAAAGGAGGGTGAACAGTAGGAGCAGTATTCACCACTCACTGCAGTGGATGAGAAGCACCCACAGTTTAGCATCTCCCCAAATCAAACTCCTACTAATGGATGCTGGTCATTGTACCAAAACTTCCATGTTTTCCTCTTTCCAGAGCCAGAGATTACTCTAAGGGAAAACAAGCTGTTTTTCTCTGTGCTGTGGATCTGTCCTCTGATTCCTGGTACGGTCTGTGCATGCCTGGTGCCATGACTCATTAGCTGAGCAGAGCATAGCTTGCCCCGACATTTGGCTCTTCTGGCACGGGTAAAGCTGCCAGCTCTTTGAATGAGATAATAGGTCCACAGCTCAGCCAGGGCAAATTGGCACCTCTTCACTGTCTCAGAGATGTACGTATGTATTTTTAAAATGAAGCAGTCATTAAAAGGCTGCTTCACTCTGATAATTGCAATTATCCCATTCTTTCAGTGGCCCACTATAAACAGAGAGTTCACTGTCTTGTGTTTTGCTTTAGCAGTAGAGTCATCTCTGTTCCAGGACTTCCTCTTTGGCAACAGGCGGTCCCATCTGAATCACTACCCAGCTCTTGCTTCATCCTCAAGACTCTGATGGTCTGATAACATTCAGGACTATAAGCAATTAAAACAAAAATGACACATTAAAACAATCTCAATTTAGAGTCCATCTTTAAATGATTATTTAGAGCTGATTGGGAAAAGGAATTTCTGCTCTGCAGGAAATTCAAACATTTCAAAATTCCCTTTCATCACAGACTGGAATGCAACCTGAATTTGGCTTAAGTCCCATCTTAGTTGGACTTTCGGCACCTGGGACTTGGAAACTGCTTAATGTCAGCCATCACTTCCATCCTAGAGAAAAGTACAGATGTTTCCACATGAGGTGACAGAGTGGCCCCCATTGAAATGCCTATCCTGAGTCTAATGGGACAGTGCTGAGTGCAAAAACCCCTACTTTCTACCCAAAGCTCCCACATGAGCACAGCTGTGCCCAGACCACACTTAAAATACAGGGACTGCACAGGGCAAACCCAAAGGGACACGAGGGCAGAAAACAAGACCTTTTGCCCGGTAGAGTCAGCACTTGTCTGTGAAAGAAGGAAGTGCAAGTCTGGAACCTTTCTGAACTGGACTGAGATGAAATCTGTATCTCTTTTTTCATGGAAGGAATCCACCCACCAGTTCACAGAGAAAGTCACAGAAAGCTTTTTCCCATCCTTTTTTATTGCATATGAAGGGAAAGCAGCAGAGCTCATGCATGCAAGAAGGATTTACACGTTAGGGAGACAGATTCCCCCAACAGAGGGAGGCTGCGGTGTCCGTTCTCGCTCCTTTCATACTGCACACAAGATGAATCAGCAGTCCCTAAATGCCCTTCTGTAGTGATGAATTCATCTGATACAACAGAATCCAGAGTTATGGGGAAAACCAGTGTGATGACATCAGAATGAAGTATGTATGGTCATGTTGCCATGAAGTCCCACTTCCTATCAGATTGGAAAAAAGCTTTTGTTGGTAGTTGTACTCTTGTAAAAAAATTTGAACTGACATTTATGGCCAAGACTCTGCTCCATCACAGCCTTTGACCAAGTTCACTGTCACTTTTGGTCACTATCCACTTTCTGTGCCTCCAGCAAAGCAGAGGTGTCATTACAGCTGATGTGATTTTTGACCAAAACCCCCCGTGTTTAACAAGGTTAAATACATGTGTACATAACAGCTACTCTGCAAGCAAGGGTCTGCAGTACAGCTTGGGGATATTTCTGAAGAATTGGATTCTGAGGAACATAACGGTAGTACTGGGTGAAGATTTCTCAGCAGTACAAGCAAGGCTGAGCTGCTGTCTCAAGGATGAAGGAGCATGGTTGGATGAAGACCAGATGCTCCTCCATCCGAGGAGATAAAAAAATTAATCTCAGTTCACAAGTCTATACAGTTGGGTGTCTCAGTGCTCTCCAGCCATGGATCAGAGCAAGAGGCAGCTGCTCATTCCCCTATCCTTTCTCCTGGAGTTGGTGGGGATGTAGCACAGGCAGTGGGATTTAGAGGAGACTGTAGCAGATGATGGTCTCATCCCTGGTGTGGATGATGAAAAGCTTGAAATCCCTCCCTGTGCTGCACAATTCATCTGTTGCAGTATTTGGACATGCCTTAAAAATTTGTCCAAGCCAGGACTGAAATCATGGCTATTAAAAACACCATTCTTCACCTATGTGCTGTAAAGGGCTCTTCTTTCACAACTGCTTCAGTGATAAGTCATTACTCAATTGCCTTTACAGAAAAGCTATTTTCATTAATTCCCTTGCAAATCAAATGACTTTTTGGTTGATTGAAACTGCGTTGGCTTGAGTACCCTTGTCATCACCAAGTGCCTGACTCCTACAGCAAAACAGCCCCAAGGGAGTTTGCCATAGCTGAGCAGGTGGGGAAAGAGACCAATGACCTTTTATAGGATAACACATTTCTGAATGTGAAGGAAGAAAAATCAGAATATGGGCTCCGATTCAGCAGAGCAATTAAGTATGTGCTTTAAGTCAAAGCCTTGCTTAATTCCTTTGACTCCAATGGGATTTAAGCAAAGACTTAACTGAATTCAGGTCTAAAAATTCCTCTGACATTTTTCCCTTCTGGATTATAGGGAAAGAAAGTGGTTATAGTGCATGCCTTGAGAAGCAGAGGGGTGATGAACTGTGATGCACATTCAGTCTAACGTAAAGCTTTAAAAACCACTTGGCAGGAACTGAGTAATAAATTAAGTTGCTCAACTGGTGGTGCTTTGTAACCAAAGCCATTGTCTCCTGAGGACTCGAGCATTACAACTTCCCAACTGGCCTCAACTCCTCTGTGTCCGATCAGAAGAAACTTTACACTTGATAAGTCCTCTAATATGCCAGCGAGGGTTCCTCCCTCCCCTCCCGCTCTCCTCCTACCTCTTTAATGAGCATCACCATTAGCTTTAAAGTACAAAGGGAGTTCACTTTGTAAGCCTTTGTGTTCTTTGCATGTTAGGATAGCTGAGGAGCAGTTCAAAAAGCAATCTGCCCAGAAACCACAGTTTATGAGTCCCAGAAGTTTCATTTGCTCAGGTCAGACTGAAAGCTTGGCTGAAGATACAGTAGAAATTTTTCTCTGTCAGGCAACAGAAAGCAGTACAAAGAACCCAGCTGTTAGGTCTCATAGCCCAGGCCTCTAATTAAAACAGTGGAAAATTAGATAACTTCACAAATTCATCACTGCCACCACTGGCTGTCAAAAAAAAAAAAAAAAGCAGCTCAGGGGTTACCACCCACCTTTTGTTTATGTTGCTAACCAGTGTCTCCATCTTGTGTGTGTGTGCATGCACAGAAGAGTTTTTCTCCCTTCCCCCCTGCTTTCAGCCACTTTTTGCACCTCATTCAAGAAAATTTCTGATGAGACTGGAAAGCAGGCTGTAAAGCAGGTTTGCACACATGCTACCCCAGTCCGATTTTCAGGAGTTCTGGTTCCTATGAGGGAAAATGAAAACGGACCAGTTTTATTGTTCTCAAAAGGAGGAGGAAGAGGCATTATTTTTCCCAACGATATGAGATACAGCTGGTGTGGTGCTTCTGAATGTCTGGCCTGAGGTCAACAAATGTCACATTTAGCTTGCGATCAGCTCTGTATTAAAAAAAAAAAACCAAGCAAACAATACCTCCATCCCCTAAAATAAAGGAGGAAAGACCTTGTGGCGCAAACGCTTCAACGACAGCCAAAAAAGAAAGTTTCCATTCTTTGAAAAGTTAAATTCACGTTTTAATTACAGTAGATGGGTTCACTAGCTCTCAAGACAGGGCATTTAAGAGTGTCTCTTGCATTAAACCTTGCTTTTAGAGAAAACCCTCTTTCAAAGCACAAAGGAGAGACACACACACCTTAACAGCCACACAAAGTGTGAACCAACTCCTTCTGCAGAAGTTCTGGCGCAGGGAACCACAAGGGGATGGACCATGGTACGACACAGGGCAAGAACTAGATTAAAAATAAAAGCATTTTATAAATACTTAAGTGGAAAACAAGTTTACAGCTTGGGAAGCAGTCTCAGCTTAGCTTTCATTTGGGACTGTAGAGGAGTAGCAGGGCAGATGCTCCCATCTGTAGTGGGAAACCCAAATGAGATGTCCAGCTCTGTGATTTGGTATTTTTCCAGTTACAAACACTGTCACAACACCTGCACATCTGAATTTGTGAGCAGAGCCCAAGCAACCAAGGCTGATGAGAGCAGTGGGTTGCAATCTCTCATCCCACATGTCCATGCAGAGGGGGAACAAGAAGGCTGGGGTACCAGCAAGCCTGTGTGGCTTCTCTGCTTTAGCTGCCCTGCCCTCTGGCAGCACAGGCACTTAGAAATGGTGGAAAATGAGTATTGTTTTGGCATAAAAGGTAGGACTGCCGGAGCTAATAAAGACAGTCTCAAAAGTGAAGGGAAAGATGGGGCATAGAGCTACTTCAAGACACAGTATACAACTGTTACAATAATCCATGAATTATTTTCTATTCACAGAACAGGAACAACAAGCAGCTCTTAGTTTGCCTCACTAGTGAAATAAAACATTTGCTTAAAACCGTTGCAAAGGCTACATGTAAAATACACACGGTTGCTTTAATTAAACACATTTTACCTTATAACCAAGGTGAGCTGAGAGCATTGAGTCAGCTCCCAACCAGCAGCTCAAAGTGGCTCCATCAAAGTCTTGGTGACCCTACACAATGGCTGCTCCTCGGGTAAACCAAACACGCACCCACCTCCCCAAAGGACGGAGCTAAGGGTGAGCACGTGCCTACACACAAACCTTGCTGTAGTCACTGCTACTGCATTCAGAGATACACAGCTTACAGCAAGCCAAGTCACCCACAGCCCGTGGGGGTTCACAGTGATTTGTATCTTTAGCTTTCTATAATTGGCAAGTTTTTTTTCTAAAACACCATAAAAAGCACCAAACCACCACCCCTTCCCAGTTCTCACCAACAAAAGGTAAAGACATTGAGAAGGACGGCATTCCCTTGTCACACGTTACCTTCTAAATCTTGAGTCTTCCTTTGTACTCTGACAGTAATTTCACATATAGACATGGCTGCCAAGCGAGGTTTGTTTGATGTTCTTTCCTGCCTTTGTAATGGAGTTTCCTTTTAAGCAGAAGGAGGCGGAGGGAGAGGGGATGACAGGGGCTTATAAATATGGAAGAGACACTTTTTGGCATAAAATTCACATTGCATTTAAAATATCTCTATGACTCTTTTCTCCCCTCCCCCCTTAAACTGGCCACCTTTGGGATTGTCCACTTGGAAAATATAACGTTAAAAAAAGCAGCACAGAAGGGAAAGTCATCATTGTTGGAAAATATTTCAAACATCGGGCAGCCAGGGCTGTTTCACCCAAAAACTAGTCCTTAACCAAAGCCACTACAAAATCTGGAGTTCTGTCAGTATCACCTCTCCTCCTCTAAAAGACCAGACTGCCACTGATGCACCTACAGCAGCTGCAGCCAAGGAAGCAGTGAGGGAGTTGGTTCCCTCTGACGTGACTAAATCTTGGCTATCTTATGCAGTCCATAGGAGAATGGCCACAATACTCTTGCCAGGTGTTAATAATACAGTTTGGGGAAGCAGCTCCCATGCTTTCATTGGTAACACAAAGCCAATAACAATCCAGCCTGCCAGGACAGCAGGCAGAGAATTGCCCATTAGACCTGTTACCTTACACCTTATAATAAGCAATATCCAAAATCTAAGTGTTATCCTCAAGATTACACAGGAAGATCATGAGAGAAAGGAGCAGTTGTCCTCCAAAAAGCTGCCGCCTGGTCCTCAAAGTCACCATGGCCATGTTCTCACAGTGCTGGAGGACCAGACCTGGGATGCTGTCACACCCACTGCATGGCAATGACTAATGTGAAACAACACACGACCAAAAGGACACATCATACTTGCTTTGAAGGAAACACAGGACCTAACTGTGTTATCCCAGGCAAAAGTCCAAAGGGGGTACAAGGTGTACTGGAAGAACACCAGCCAAGCAGAGAGCTCTGATCCACCAGTGGCTGGTGAACTCAACATTCAGTTTGACTCAGCTGCCTGCCTTGTCTTCATTTCCTGAAGCCTGCTCAGAGTTAGAGCTTCTCAAGAAGGATCTACATGTCTCCCTGCTTTTTAGAAAATAACGTATGTGCATTTCATTTATCCCTGTGACTGTTTTCTTTAGATTGCTCTTGACACTACACACTTTGCCTGACACATGAAACCCCCCTGCCTTTGATAAATTTATATGCCTTATAAACAAAAGCTAAAAAATGTAGCCAACAGCCCCACAGCCCTGCCAATTTGAGCATATGGAAGAACAAGAAGATGTCAATGGATTTTTTTGTAGGAGCACTAGAATTTGAAGCAGAAAGATCCATTAGTCGGGCTAATGAGGGATTGTTCCCTATAGTATATTCCCCTCAGCACTAAATGACTCAGATGATAGCCCTTCCAACACTTCCCCAGGGAAACTATTCCACAGCCTAATAGATCACACTGTCAGGAGTTTTCAGCCAGCTGTATTTCAAAGGCTACGAAATGTGCTTGAGTGTTTGACTTGGAAACTCTTTAAACAGTTTTTGACTCTCATGTTTGCGATACCACAAGCATGACTTCAGCTGTTGGACCCCACCATCCAAGTGGTGCACACCTCTGTCCTCAGCACACCCTCCCACGTGCATGGGGTTGGGCTCACATGACTTGCTGTGCAGGGAAAGCTGCTGCAGAAAGGAGACCTGTTTGATCCTCTATGGGCAACTGAAGCTTAAAGTGTTCTGCAAGCTTGGAAGGCTTGGGCTGATATTAATTCAGGGAGAATTATTCAGGAAAAAAAAAAAAATCAAGGTATTTGATGCCAAGAAATGTTCACAAAGCTACTAGGGAAACTCTGCTTGCATTCTGTATTGAATTGTGGCCCAGGACCTGGCAGACAAGCTCCTGGTTTTCTGCAGGTGGCCTTCTCCCAGCCTGAGTTCAGGCAATATGTAAATCCCGTCTAGCTGTGCAGCAGGTGGGAGCAGAGCTGATTCTTCTCCAGCCCCAATCACCATTTTGGCCTGATGGCATCACTGTAAAAGCAGGAGAGCTGAAGACACTGGACCCATTTGTCCTTGGAATGACTAGATCTGGAGGCATCCCACTGGAATAACCATCAGAGCTTTGCAGAGCTAGCTTTGAAGCAGTAGCTGGAGGTATTGATGTGGGAGGTTGCATCAATCTTAACATCTAGTTGAAAAACTGGTGCTGAATTAAAAGCAGACAAGAGCCTTCCTGCATCTAGAAAGCACATACTGATCTTCTGACATCACAGGTTTAAGCCTTCATGCTCAGATACACTCCGGGATGATGCATTGCTTGGGAACAGTTCATAGCATCTTGTAGGGTTATTTCAGGGAAGCGGGATGCAACTCTACTCAAGTGCCTTCCTCGGACAGGTTCATTATCCAGACAGCAATATCAGATCTGTGTGTACACATGCACACACAGCTCAGAAGTTCCCAGCTTACATCTTTCCAAGTTAACCTTAATTTGCTTCCTTCAAGCACAGTTTTCTCTCTAGAATTTAAATATGATATCCCAGTTTTCTCTGAAATAGAGATGCTGGCAAAGTTTTGAGATACTTGGAAGTGGGCAGAAGATAAATCATGTGTCTCACCCAGAACAAGCTCCTTTTGTCATCATCTGCGTTAACATAACACTTGTAGTTATCTGCCAGAATCCTATTGTTCTAGATGCTGTACAAGCACGCAACATAGAAACGGGACCTGCTTTACTCTGAATTTATAATCCACTTGGGCTAGGACTTAAATGTTCTAATTTTATACCTAAAAATAAACAGAATAGAATGTACTCTTCTCCTGTTACCATCCCCACCATCAAGAGGAGAAATGAGAAGTTCAACCACTTTTAAGGATGAAACATGATAACACGTCCGAGTGAAATAAAAGCCATGTACACTGATCTGAGACTTCAAATGTGTGCAAAGTACACTCACTTTCTTGGCAGAATTCATTTTTATGCAACTTAGGGAAGTTACACAAGGCATTCCTCCCCATGCACTTCACTGGGAAGTAAGGATGTCACTGACATTCTTGTGCAATTAAAGTAGAAGTGAACAGTTGATAAAATGTTTATGGAAGAAACTGGTCTGAAACAAAACCTCAGAAGGTGCTTGTTTCCCTCCCTTCTCCCAACAGGCTTCGCGGTGGATTGAAATCCCTATACTGGTTTGGCTGAAGGTTTTGCAAAGCATCTCAATTTTGATAAAGGATTGCACTTTCATTGTCAGAGTCAATGGAAACAAGATGAGGATTTAGGCACTACAAGTGTTTGACACATTTCAAATCTACATAAAGGGAAAATCTAAGCATTGTGGCTTAAGCTGTTTCTCTGGCTAGAGGCCCGTGCTGATGGTCCAACAAAAATACTGGGCATGACTTCTGGGAATTAGGTCTGTTCTTTGATATCTCTCACACAGGTTTTTCTTCCTGTTTAGGTAACATTATACCATGTAGATATGAAAATGAGAAGCTTTGATCGATTCCACTTTGTGCAAAGTGCACTGAAGAGGCTCCGGGAAGGAAAAACAGGAGGGATTACTGTAGATGCTGGCTTCAGATAGCGTGGCATTCCTTCCACCACATTAAGCTGCTTTATACCATGTCATGACTTGACAAGATATGATAACATAATACAATAGGACATGATACCACATAGCAGCGGCCGAAAAAGAGGAATTCAAGAAGTAAAGGAAGGTTTTGTTTGGGGAAGAATTATCTGTTTCCGATGAGAGCATTCCCTCCTGCGGTTGGGTGACTATTTAGTTAGGGAAGGGTCTGTTAAAGGTAAAAACTAGCTTTGAGTATCCTCTAGACATCTATGCACTACAAATTGAAAAGTATTACAAGTGACTTTTACAGTCTGCTAACGAACACCTTGTAATCAAGAGAATTAAACTCCAGTGCAGGCTGAAATTTTAATCTCTCTGTACATCCAATCCAAACATTGTTCTGCTTTCTTAAGGGATTAGTAATTATTATGACAAATAACATTGCTTCATCCCAAGTTACTCTGCAATTTCTTAAGACCTGCTTCCTCAGACCTCACACCACACAAAGTAGGTGGAACAACCACTATTTATAACAATTTTTGGAGAATCGTAGCTTGGTCAGGCTGGTGTCTACATAAGAAGGAAAAAAATGATTTTACTTATGGACTGGCTGAAATAGGGATGGCTTCATCTTATTTCATCTTGCAATTATTCCTCTACTCTGATTTAACCCATTAAAAGTTATATCCATTTCTAGAAGAAAGTTATCCAAACTGGAAGTTCTGCAGTTTGGTAGAGATGCTTTCAATTTCCTGCAATATCTTGGTTATTCTAGTCAAGACACCTGTCAAATTTAAGTCTATAGAACAAATACTCCATCTCCTATTAAAAAATAAAAATCCATTTTCAGTGAAGACACTCCCAAAATCTGCTTATCTCGTCTTACAATGCATTTCTGCAGCCTACTCTGTTTCAGAAAGCAGGGTTATCAGACCAATGACTACACACTATGGAAGGAAGAAGAGTTTCTTTTGAAAGGTCTACTCTAAAATAACAACTAATAATCCTTTGGAAAGGCCACAGGAGCCATGCACTGGAACAGAAACTGCCCATGGCAAGTGTGATCACTAAAATGTAAGCACTCATTTAAGTGTTTTGCTGAACAAGGCTGGAATTCCTGGTTTCATTCAGCTTGGTAGCAGTGACAGAAGGAAGACAGGAGGGTTTTTTTAAATATTTTTTCAGCAGCTGTTATTAAGATCTGAGCAACAAACCAGGTCTTGTTAAACTCTCTTCATGAGGAGACACAACCAAACACTGAAAATTGATTTTTAATATTTGACAGTAACCCTTAAAAATAGATTTTAAATCCATCTTAAATGATTGTCACCAAATCCCCACACACTGAGCTGGGGATTACAGCACTGCAACACTGCAACCTCTGGATGAGGTTGTACCTGTCACCTAAATTAAGGTCCCTTCCAACCCTAACCATTCTGATTCCACATGCTGAGCTGCTGTGAGCCAGGTTTCCCTGGAAGCAAACAACCCACCACCATCAATGCTAAGCATCTCCTGATGCTCAGGGGGGCTGCAGCTCAGGCCAACATGCATAGGCTGGACAAAAATCAGTAGTGCTATCCCCAGTGCGGAAACACAGATGAACTGTAAACCCCCTTCAAGGAGCTAGGTATATGCTTAGGTTAGCTCACACTGAATGCTGTGCTGTCACAGCAGTCCTCCAGCTACACGGCTTAAAGGCAGCTTGGATGGGGCAACATGAGCTGCATTCTCAAGAAAGCTCAGGAGAGGTTTGTCAGCTGGTGATTCTGCCTAGTTTAGACCCTAGCAGTTCAAGAGAATAAAGTGCCAAGGGGATGAAAGGTGACAATATAAACGCAACATGAATTAATTCAATCTTTTTGTGAGCTAACAAGTTTTACAGAAAAGTTATGCTCTGTGGATGCCAAGAAAAACTTCCAGGTGGGTATGGAGATGCTCTTGAGACACTGACTGAGAAACCTGCTTTGGTACCTGGCAATGCACTGACCTCCTGTGTAATCTTAGGGATGTCACTGCCAAACAAGGCATCTACATCTAATCTACTGGGGCTGCATCAGCAACAGAGAAAAAATAAATCCATGGTGCATGTTCTCAAAGGGCTTGATCCCTTGGGATCACCAGTAAGCACATGTTGCTTGCATTTGGGTACAGCCAGCTTAGACATCAAGGAGTTAGTGTATATTCAATCTTCCACTCCATGCTATGAACAACTGGGATTGGATTTCATGCAAGTCTTCAAGTCTGTTTCCAACTTGTTAGGTACTTCTGAAAGCATGAAGCCAAGTGATAGGCTTTGGGTTGAATTTAATTTTTTAATTGTGGTTGCAGGTGTCAACACAGATCCTGAGACTAAGGCCTGGTAGGGTTGGAGGTACTGGTACTGGCTTTCACAGAAAACAATAGCTACACTCCTGCTATGTCATTTTTAGAGCAAAGACTGAAGTACAGCCTAACCTGAAGCAGGAATACTTGTAGTTCAGATCTGGGTATTAAGCCCAACTGGGTGCATATGCCCACTGCTGAATGCAAGTGATGGAACCCACAATATCCTCCAGTTCTTAGATTTCAATGTTCTAAATTCCTGGTTTTAAACTTGGACCCAGTCCTTATTATTCTAAGAAGTTGTGTCCATTGAGAGGCTCTCATTATATAAATCAGCATCTCCTCATATACACCATAACCTCAGTAAACGCCAGCATCTACCTCATAAGGGTGGGGATGGTGGGGAAGAGAAAAAAGTAATCAGTGGAGTTCTTGGTATTAAGCCTGACTACTCTCATAGAAAGTGATTTGTCCATCACAAAAATTGAATTCACACTATTTCCCTGATCCAAGAAGACAGATGACATCAGACCCTTGGCAGGAAGTGCTTTAGAGAAGACTCTAATCCATGTACTGACAGGAATATTCACTGGAGCTGTTGCTCATGCTCTGTGTCCAAGGTTTGATCATGGCTTGAATATGGACCTCGTCCTGGCTGACAGCAAAAATGCTTTGTGGCAACTGATAAATGAGGTGGTATCCTATAGATTTAAACGTGATTGTGATATACAACATCAGCCTAAGAGCCTGAAGAGAACAGGGGATAAGGGTTGACACTAAAAGTGGAGTTGGGCTCAAAACAGCAGCGTGTGCTACATACTTCAAGATTGCTGTATCTTCATCTCTGCCTATGGGGAAAAATAAATGGACATGCTGGATCAAATCCGTGTTCCCTGTTGTATTTTATCACTGCTTTACAGGCCTACAATTCACAAGTGAATAGATAAGGGTGATATAAAGTAGTTAACTGGAAGAAAAAACACTTTTTTTTTTTTAACACATGGAGCACAGTAAAGGATTCGTTTCCAACAGCTCAAGGTTAGATCTAATGGGCTTTATACTCCTTTATTCAGAGTCCTTTGCAGCTGCCAGTGTTTAGCAGTCAGGAATAGTCTCCAGCTTAGAAGCAGCTGGGTAATCAAAAGTAGCTCTTGTTTACTGGGAATATGCTACATAAATCTGTTGGCCAGGACTCATGGGAGTTTTGAAAAAACTTAGAACTCTCCTCAGATGTCAGGTGTGAAGGTCATGTCCCATTCAGTGGTAATAGGATTGGATGCATTTCATTAGTGAAAGGTCTAGTTTGGACAGCTAGACAGGAACAAGATGAAGAATAGGAGAGCTTCATCTGAATTCCCAAGGGGAGGCTCTGGCAGCAGCAGTCAGGGCACTGGTTTGCACACCGCAGTCTCCAGGACTGCACCAGAGCAGTAAAGATCAACTTCTATGTAGAAAACCAACTCTGGACTAATTAAACCAACTAACAACATAAGCACCCCACTCAGTGGTGGTAGAATAGAGAAAAGGCATCAATGAAAGGTGATGTCTATATAAAAATGTTGGCCAGGCTAGATTTTTCTCCAGGTCTCCTTTCCTGTGTGTATTAGAAGTTGAGGCTGTTCAGACCAGTACCCTTCAGGCTGACATTGCCATACCAACATCCTGATGCAGAATTCATCCTATTCCCTTGTTAGCAAAAAAGGCAAAACCTTGAGCGCACCCAGGTGTGGTAAACACCCACATTTGGTGTGGCACTCACTGTGTAGCCAAAGCAAAGGCAGAAGGTACTCTCCACCAACACGCTTTTGGACAAGGGAGCCACAAGACATCGAGGTGATAAAGTCTAACATGAATATCAGCTGTTTCACACATGGAGACATGTCAAGTGACTACATTACCCCTTTTCATAAGCCACTTTACCCTGTGCTCTTAAAACACTCCCTGTCCCTCTCTCTGCAAACCTTGTGCATTTGGCTTCTATTTAGGAGAACAAGAAGGAAGTAAACAAAACCCACAGATTTCACTCGAGCAGAGGGACAGACCAGTCATTGGTCTAGTTTCTTACAGTGTCCAACACCTAGAGGCTCAGTCAGAGTGTGCCAGCAGTCAAACCTTTCTCAGTACTCTCTGCAGCTGTGCCTTGGACTTGAATTGCTCTGGAAGTGTGCTACATGTGGACATGCTTAAAAAAAAGATGCTGAGATTAGGAAAACATTATTTCACTGCAGGAATAACACATTTCAGCTGCCTTCACTGCTGCTCAATGTGAAAAATCCTTTCCAGCAGAGAAAAGACTTTATGTGGAAATGAAGTGACACATACTAGAAGAAATACTGGGATTTGGGGTCTGGGTGGTTTGAGACACGGAGGTGCAGGACAACATCTTTCAAATTAAGTGTTAAGTCAGAGTGTGCTGTTCATCCTAGGGTTCAGTGACTGCAAAAGGAGGAAGCTGAAACCACAACTCCTTCAAAGGATGTGTTGGCAGCCACACAACCATCTCATGTGTGATGAGAAGTGGTTGAAAGCTGCCCTTGGTATTGCCATGAGACAAGGGTGTGTTTTCCTCTGTATCAGGTAGGGCTGATGCCACCCCTCTAGCCTGACATACCCATACTCCTTCCCCAGAAACATCCTGGTCCTAGGGACAAGCGCAATGGCCAGAAGTCTACATGAACAGCTCTAGCGGTAGCAACCTGCTGGTAGCTAGCAGCCTCTCCAAACACTCCCCAGACCAAAGCCAAGATGAGCCAAGAGGTGGATATATGTGGTCAGTAACTTACACAGCATATGCGCTTCTCTAATGGGACAGGAACTGTGTAAGACTTGCACTTGCCTCTGCCAGCAACTGCTGCCCACCCTTTGTACAAGGCAGCCAGGGTAAGTCACCCAAGAGAAGCAGGTTTGTAGGTCACTGGCAGAGCCACAAGAGCACAGGAGGCTCTGCTTATACTAACCGCCATTCAACGGGACAAGGCCAGACACAGATTCAAGTTAAAGAGTGTTTTTGAAGGCAGTATTTTTGATAGTTTGTTTTTTTGGTTTGTTGGCCTTTTCTCAAAAGGGATAGTGTTTCTCGAAGGGAAGTTTCTTTTTGCAAAGTGACTGACCCGCTGGCATCAGTACAAAGTTTTAGGAGATGAACTCATACTTCTTCTGAGTATGATTCCTTTGCACTGCTGAGAGCTGCTAATGAAGAGGAGCAGGGAGCAGCTAGAAAGGAAGTAAGAACCAGCAGCTTGGGAAATGGAAAGCAGGGGTAACACGGGCCATGGGGTCCTGATCTGCTACAAGCATCTTTAAACCAGAGGGGTCAGCTCCTCCCTTGTCCTCAGAGGGCTCAAAATCCCTCCTCCCTCTTGCTCATCTGCTGCCTGACTTTGAGAGACCCTAATCTTCCCTAGCTTGCTTTGAAGTTACCCAGGGATTTAGATTTCTGCCTCTTTTAAGGCAAGGCAGAGTGCTGTGGGTGCGCTGGGCAGCAACGTAACCGTTCCTCCACTCCTTTAACACAGAGCAGGCGCTGCAGCATGACAGTGTGAGGGTCAGCTCTTCCCCCCTCCTCCTCTCTCCATCAAATATCTCCTCCTCCTGGCTAGTTTTTCACAGAAAGGGATCTAACACCCACTGCCTAGGCACCATAGCATCACTGCTTTCTGCTGGGTCCTTCTTCCAGCTGTGTCTTTGTACAAGGCACCTTCCACCCCAAGAACCTATTACACTTTGCTAAAAGGAATATATTATGTTGCAGTATATTTAAGATTGACTGCTAGCCTTATTTACTTCCTTTTCAAGGAAAGATAACAGAGCCAATGTCATGCTGTGAGTCATCAGAACAATAAAATTGTATCCTTGGGGCCAAATTTTGAAAATAGCGTGGCAAGGGATTTCTCTCTCCTGTTTTTCAAGTATCCCTGAAGTTTCTCATTCCCAGTTAATGGTCTACAACATCACAGAAAATGTGCCTTCAAAACACCATAAAGACTCTGGGGTTTTCACTTTCCAGAACACTATATCCACCTGCTGAACCCAAATTTCTTATCACTGCTGAAAGTCTTGCTGTGCCTGGGGGTTTTTACTTCCTGTTCCCCTCTAACCTTCAGGCCTTGCCCAGCACAATGAAGGCTGCAAGCAAAGGGCACCTGGCCAAGAGCAGATGCCAGGAAGGTTACCCAGCCTTTGTTCACGTGTCATTGGCAGGGGTGCAGCTGGTGGGCATAGGGGAAGGGGGAGAAGAAGTACTAGACTCCCATCCTCAAGTTGATCTGCAAGTCTCCATCCAGGAGAGAAGGTGGCTGGGATCATTTGTGTCTCAGTGGAAACCATGGGGCTTTACACTGGAGGTATGGGAATTCCCAGGCAAGGACTTAATTTAGGGGAGTGTGAGATGTGCAGCACCCCTGATTTTTATTCCCTGTAACAGCTTATCTTCTCTTGCATCATCGTGTCTGGGAAGCAGCCAAGGGCATACAGCAGGGGAGATAGCAAGTGGGGAGGGAGAGAAGAAAAGTCAAGGGAAATACAAGCATATTTATAAAAATCAGAACAATAGTTTCCCAGAGTTGTGATAAGAACTACTTTTTTTTTTTTTAACTCACAAAAACTGCAAAGCTGATTTTTTTGTCTTCCCTCTTCTTAAAATAAGCAAAACCCCACAACTTCCCTCAAAACCAAAGCTATCATAAAAGTAACAGTCAAGGTGGAAGGAGTCAATCTTTCTGTCTGCCAGCGGGGAAGCCTTCTGCCTGCAGACTTTGGAAAGGACCATGAAGCTGGTGGGTCCTAACCCAGGCCCTGGTGGGCATTTGCTCTGATCATAAAGCTCAGGGCACAACACTCCCTCCCCCAGTCTGAAGCAATTGGCAAGAGCATCTCGAAGGGTGGCCTGGATTTGTAAACAAGCAGAGCTTTGCATCCCCAGCCAGCAGCGCTGGACTTCCCTGGCAAAGCTGCCTTCTGCAATGTCCCTCTGGCTCTCTGCCTGGCTCTTGCAAGTGTTATCAATCGCTTGCTTCCATGAACATTAAAGAAACCAAACTTTCCTTCTTTCTCTTGCACCCCTCCCCCAGGAGCGGCTTAAAAGGGAACAAACTTAGACCAAGGTCAGAGGCAGTAAAAGTCTGTTTCTCATGCTCTGAGGAAATCCTAGCAGTTGGATGGTGGATGCAGTTATCTCCCAGCCCTATCTGGACATGAATTCAGAGAAAGGCTATCAGGGATTTCCCAGGATCTTACAATCCTGCCCCCATCTCCACCTCCCTGTTGCAAGGCAGGATCCCCTCCAACAGGTCTCTGAGCAGACTCCACATGTGACTACACACAACTGTTCTTCCTGGGACTCCCCCATAGGTTTCATTCACCCTTGCTGTCCAACAGCTCTAGGTTGAAACCCCACCAGGCTGCCATCGCCCCCAAAGGCAATGCCTGGGGTGGCTCCTATGCCTCAGCACCAGCAGGCAGGAGCACCAAGCTCTGAGTAGCTTTACCCATAGAGCTGGTGTAACAGCAGCTGTGCATGAGTTAGATGCCAAAATGACCATCATGGGGAAATTCAGGTGGGTATTTACAAGACATGTGGAACCACTCTGCTGAGTTTAAGAGAATTGCTCACCTGAGCAAAGAGCCACAGGGCTGCCAGTGAGGATGAGGCAAGGTCACAATTGATCAACACTAGCTCAGGAGCAGTAGCTGTGTATATAGCTCCCACTGGAATCAAAGCATTGCTTCAACATCTCTGAAGATGGAAATCACACTTTCAACATGCATTTAGCTATGTAGAAGTAGATATAAGTAAGCTTCACTAATTAAACACATCCTTGCATGAAGCCAAGGAAAGAGCAGGCTCAACAGAATCCTTCCTCCCCATATAATCACCTTAAGAGACAGCAGAGTACTTAATTAGCAAGCTGAACAAGAGCTTTAGCAGTTTTTAGCTAGAAGAACCATCACCCTTGCAACTTGTCATGGGCAGATATGGGGTTTGGCTATAGAAAAAGCAGGAGACCTGACCCACACAGTAACACTTGAGAAAACAGAGTTTTAAGAAACCAGCTTCCACCAGGGTTCTGGTTCCTCATCTAGCTACAAAGCATGCTTCCCACACTCCATTAAACCATGAAACAGCATCTTCCCTTTTCATTCACATACGTAGCCTGAAGAAGTCCAAACAGGGAGAAAATAAAGAAGGAGGATTTTAAGTTCATGTTTAAAATAGCTTATACATTTTGGGTCTCCTTCCAGCTTCATCTGAGCAACATTGTGCTGCGAGCCAAGGTTTTATACACTGTGTCATCAGTGCATTTACAAATAAGATCAAGAAGTGAAATAAAAATCACTTAAGATGGAGATAACTCACTTGCTGGCAGAGAGCAAGGGGATGAATTGATCTCCTGGCCCATACACACACTTTTCCATCTGCCAATAACACCCAGCAATTAGTCAGTGCCACAGCACGCAGTGTTTATAGCAGAGGGTTGTAATGAAATCAGCATCTCATACAGGGAACTTAACCCTCTGCAGATAACCAGGATGATAGAAGTGGTCCCTGTGGAGCAGAAAGGGAACACCTAGACCAATGCTGGCTTTGACATACTAAAGTGTCTGAAGCCATTCAGAGCCCTTAGAGGGATGTTTACCAGCTAAGAGAAATCCCTCTGCCACATTAAAGCTTGGAGAAGGGCTTTAGATCTGGGTATGACTTCCAGGGTTGCTCTGGGTACATCTACAAGGTAGAAACCCCCCTTTCACTCCTCCAGGTTAAACAGATTCAGGTGAGCATCAGCTTGGACATTACAACTCCTCTTTAACAGTCCTTCAAGGAAGCACCTGGCTGTTGGTTTGTCTGCCCCAAATCAGGGACCCACCTGCAAGCACAGACCTGAAAAACAGTCTAAGAGTGGTGTAGTACTGCTGAGAGCCATGGATTCTTTATTTGGGATGCAAAGCACCTGTCCAGTGCTCCTGCATAGACCACAGCGTGCTGGGATCATGGAGTGCACAAAGCAAACACCGATCACACAAAAAACCTCCACACTCCAACAGCACCCTGGGTCTGGACACGTCAGACTCATTTCAAAGCCTCCACTCATCACACCTACCAGTGCAACCCACCTTCCAGATGTTGGGGATCACCAGCAGCACTGGCAGGAGATGGAAAGCTGCTAAGCCCTCTGCATCCCACTAAGCCAGCACCAACTCTGGATCTTCCACCAGTGCCCTGAGACACCAGCGTGGTATGAATCACACAGTGCTGATCCACCACACCGTAGCTTTCGGTCCAGTTTTCCTTCCCCCTAACAAAGTGCTTTATGCACGAGGCATTTTTTTCCAGCCTGGGCTTTCCTAATGAACACTGTGAGGCTTATATAAGCAAAGTAATGAAGCACAGCAGCTCAAGACTAAGAAGAAAATATCACAAACATACCAACAACATCAACAGTTTAGAGAAAATGCTTGGAGCTGTCAATACCCTGAGCTGAGTGGTGAAAAGTTTGGGACATATTCCAGTTTGAAGTAATAGACAGCTTTCTGGTTTGCTCACAGATCTTGGGGAAAGACAGCACTTCACAGCTGCAATTCAGAAATTGTACCAACTACATGGAAATAAGAACATGGGAAAGCCCAAACCAGGATAAATGCTAGCAGTCATGAAAAATCTGAAATTAAAGAGCACTCTGCCAAGAGAGGAGCTCAATACTTTAGCTCCCCAAAGCTCAGGTCTTAAAATTTATCTCAGCACTTCATAGCTGTACATTCCTAACCCGAGGCTGCTGTCTGCACACATGGCCAGGGCATGCGAGGAAGTTGAATTGATTCTGGTAGAGGAGTCTCAAGCAATACTTTCTCCCTTCCAAAACAAATACACAGCGGTGCAACGATCCCGAAGAACTCCTGAATGAAGCCCTACAAGCCATAATGATATCTTAACTGTGTGCTGAGACTGGGCACGAACCCACACTCAAGTCCAGGCTCAACTTTTGGGCACAGACTTAAACAGCCTCGCATGCCTGGCACAGCTTTCAAAACCTACTGGAGCAGAGCCCATGAGAGGATCTTGACCAAGACAAGAACAGCCAAGCTCAGCAGATAGAGCCATGTTTAAAACCAGATGCCAACACTGAAAATAACAAAAGTGAAGAATCAAAGACATTACTCACGTGTGAGTTGAATCAGAAGCACAGTCAGGAGCCCAACCAAGATGAAGAAACAGCAATGTCTGTGCAGCAAAGCACCATCCAAGGGTCCATCCCCAGCAGAACCAGCTGTAGCCAGAGCAAAGTAAAGAAGGGCACCTAGGGCTGAGCTGGTAGAAATAGATGCCAGGGATGCAAACCCCACCTACAGTGATGATGGGATTGGCTCACCTGTCTGATGGGCAGAGTGGGCTACCAGACAGGCTGAGGTTAATCCCAACTACTGAGAGCCCTGCTCAGGAGGGTGGTTGGGGTCAGGTGCTGGGCAGGGATCGTGGGTGCTTCTGCAGGGTTTGGGGTGTGAAGAGCTGCTGGGTTAATGGGGTTTCAGCATGGCTGACGGTTCTTCTGCAACCCCCATCCTGATGCTCATCCTCAGTGCTCTGCAGATGCTCCAGGCCTGGGCTATCCGTGGGGCCACGCAAGGCTCGGGGTCTCGCACAGCTGCCCTGCAGCTGCATTTCGCCTGTACACCGTCAGCAGTGGCTGGGCTGTGTGGATGGGCCCACAGAGACTCGCAGCTTCCTTGAGCTTCTGAGCTCAGGCTCAGCTCCCATAAAACAGAGTTTTTACGGGCTTCCCTCTGTGTGTATGGATGTGTGTATGCAATTGCCGGCATTTACAACATGTGTAGGCATCGCCCGGGGCCAACGTTTTCAAATGCTGTATCCAGAAGTCTGGATCCACTGGGTCTTTGATTTTTTTAAAGCTGATTTATTTTGGATTTGAAAACACAACTCTTCGGCACAAATTGACTTCCTGAGCTTGCTTGCTTCCCCCAAACTTTTCTGGCAACTCCCGTTGCTCTAGGATTCCTATATAATGCTCCAACGTCTCCTGGGGACAGGCCTCCCACTTCCAACCTTTTCCTATTTTGATTACCACATGCGTAAGGTTCTTAATTCAATTGGCAACAAAACGCTCACTATCTCAAGCAAAGCCAGGAGAATAGATCAGGTAGAGTTATGTCAAAACTGAAAGGCTTTGATGAGTTTAAATTCGCAATATTTTCCTTCTCCTTTGGCTTCTCCTTTATGCCATTTTTTTCCATGGCTACATTGCTGCGCTGTCCATCCTTCCGGACCTCTGGAGTCTTGGTTTGTATTTTTATGTTTCATATTGCTTAGTTTTCCCCAGTGAAGGGGAGTCCAGACTCTCAGCTCAAAACCTCCATCAGCATGGGTTTACATTAAGACATGGGGCTTCTCATGAGGTTTGTCCCCTGCGACTCTGCTGGAAGGGAAGGAGATGTGGAGAGCCATGGGGAAACTGCATCTTAAACAGACTCAGCAAGACTCAGAGCATAACTGTCAGCAGCAGAAGTGGCTGGCCGGGGGGGACGGTTTGGTAATGAAACCAAGGTGGCCGAGCTGCTGACAGCTGCAGAGCAAGCCAGAGGAGAGGTGGGTTTGGGAGCAGAGGAGAATATTTCATCTTTTCTGACTTGATGAGTTTGCATTGGCACAAGACAATGAGGAGCAGATGTCAGACAGAGATGCCAAACTACCCTGTACATTTTTACAACAAAAATAATGACACTCTTTCAGACCACTAATGTTTTCAGTTTCTCAACAGCATTGGCTCATTTTCTTAGAAAAACCCTCCTCAAAGTTCTCAGAGAACAGTATTTAACCAGTGCTCATTGCAGCACTTCAGCAGCAAAACTTTCACATGGTGCTCTGCATCTGCAAACTAGCAGTCAGAATAAACCCCACTTCCCAGAGCTAATTGGATGCTAATTAAACTCTGAGGTATCTGGAACCATCAAAGCACACTTACCTGGGGGCCTGCCAAACATGAATTTCTTCCACAGCGCTTTCTTATAGTCCGAGTAACCTGTTTGTCTTTTCTTTTGCCTGAGGGCTGTGTTAATTCACAGATTCATTTATGTTGGAAAAGACCCTTAAGATCATTGAGTCCTATGTAATAATTCCTGTGTAACAGCGAATTTGGAAACACTTGGAAAACTCAAGAGCTCAGCTGGGGTTGTTTTCATCGTGGATGTACTCTGGCTAAACCAAGTTTAGGAAGTTTCAGACCTAGGCAACATGCCCCATGAGCATCCACAATAATAAAGGTTAAATTACAATGGATTTATGTCTGGTTGACTTAACAGTTACACTATGACTGCAGCATAACCACAGCATAACTGTGGCTTATTAGACACCAGAGCACCCACCGAGAGCAAAAGAGAGAGATGCTGGCTGATGGATGGATGCTGCAGTGTCCAACCAGCCCCCAAACCCACTCAAACTAAAACCTGTACACCCAGTGTGTGCACACAACCCTCCATCCCCTGACACTCACTCCTTGTTAGCTGGGGTTGAGACCCGGAGGGCAGCCCCTCGAATGAAGACAGGGAGCAATTGCTGCCCATTGCTGAGGAGGTCTTGATGGTTCAGGTCTTCAAGGGAAGAAGGAGGAACCCAACCTGCTACAGGATGTTTCATGTCTGATGATTGGCATTGACTGGCACTCATGCATCCCATGGGATCTGTGAGCAAGGAGCAGCTGAGAAGAGACAGTGCACAGGAGAAAGGGATTGATGCCTGAGCTAGGTCTGCCGCAGGCTCTGCACCAGCTGGGATCGTGCAGGAGTATTGAGCTGCACGATGCAAATCCACTGTTCTGGTGATATTTCCCTTTCCCAGGAGAGCATTCTGGTTTTGTAAGTGTTCCCCTGGATGACAGTAAGATCCATCCCAAGAAAATATCCTGATGACCTCAGGGAATTTTTCTGAAAACACAGAAAAAGAGAGAATTACGCCGTGATGTAAGCAGCTGAACCAGGATTCAGAAAGCTGTTTAATTCGAGGGTTTAAAAGATCTGTGTTTTTTCTGGAAGGATCATACAAATCAAGTGTCTGAACTATAGTTACCTCTTTGCAACCTGCCAGATTTTTCTCCATTAATGAAACACAGCTAAAATATTCCAGTTCACCTTCTACAAATCTATTGTGGCATGTCCTGGAATCCAGCTCATGTCTATAAACGCATATACTATTATCTTTACTTCCTCCTGCTTATTGGCAATGGCTAGTAATCTTTCAGTTGTGGTATGCAAAGCCAAACATGAACCAGTATTTTCCATTATGGTTGTAATTTTGGCCTGTAATTTTATCACTCAAATCTAAATCCACTTCAGAAACACCATAAACTAATTGTCACAGAATAAACTTAAACTTCTGAGTGGTTTATAGAAGTGATTTAATAAAAGGAAAATAAAAAACAAATGTAAGCCATAATATTTTTTGGCAAAAAGGTCAAATATTTCTTTCTCTTTACCTCGTTTGAATGCAAGAACCTGCTTCTTTTAAATGCCCTCACAGCAGGTTTTGTTTGTCTTGGATTACGCAGTAGCAGATATAACATTTGTCCAGTGAGAGTTGTTTAAAAAGACCACGAAAAAAAAAAAAAAAACGGCAAGGTAAACAGATCAAATTTGTGCACAGCAAAGATATCCTTGTCCTAATTTAAAAAAAAAAATATCAAATGCTAAGTGCTAACAATATGACCATGTTCTTATTACACAGTTTAAGCCGTTTTCACAGTTTGCAAAACCAAACACTTTGCAACCCGCTGTAAGTTTATGTTAGGCCATAATCTGAACGACTGCTGCTTAGCCTGCTTCACTTCATTCATATTAAGAAACAATATACAGAGGATATAAAGTGATCAACAGTGTTTACACTGATGGGGAAAAAAAAGCCTTTGCATAAGTAGTAAACAGGGAATCTGGGTATGAACATTAAAACTGCTGCTAATCATTTATGAAAGGAACATTGAGGAGCCTCCCGGTACAGGCGAGTCTGAGAAAGGCAAATGATTACAAGTCTCTGAGCGGGACTTCCAGGAGTAACCCCAAAATAACCCCTGCGCCCCACGCACGATTCCAGAACTCAAACACACCGCTGCGCTCCCAAGGTTTGCTGGGATGCTTGGGTTTGGGACGCTGACACGTGAAGGGTTGCAAGCAATGGTTTTGCAGGGGAGGGGGGGGGGGGAAAAGCCCCACGTTTATTCATAAAAAATATCTGCCTCAAAACTGCAGTGGGAGCCTGTTTATAATAAACCAACAAATGATATAGAGGCTGCTGTTTGGCACAGGAATGGCCTGGGAGAGGCTTGTATTACATTTCTCTCTCTCAGCGTTCATGGTATAAGGCAGAACAGCCTGAAATTTATGTTCCCCTGGTACTGTCGTCCTGGCTGTGCTACTCTGGAGACAGTTCTGGCACAGTCCCGCGCTTATGCTATATGTTGCCTCTCCCTGGATTTATTGCCAGAGGTTGGGGTGAGGGCAGAGGGGCATTTCTGACTTCTTTATGGTGATGGAGGCACTTGAAGAGGCCAGGACAGACACAGATAAGTAGCCCCAGAGCCAGCTACTGACCACCACCCTCCCACTTGTGCTTGTATTCTGTACTAGCTTGGTTTTTAACATAAGACCATCACCGCTGTGTCTGGGCTGTGTGAAGGTTTTGAGAAAAATGGGAAAGCCAGGAATTATTTTCTAGTATTTTTGGTTGCTTAAGTTTTGCTCTTGTTCTTCTTCTAGCTCAGCAGAATGAACTGTGTGAATGAGTCCAATCCATCCATCCATGCATCCATCCATCCGTCCATCCATGCATCCATCCAATCTTCATCTCATGACCAGCAAGACATTTTCTGACATAGGCAGCCCAGGGTCATGTCATACTTGCAAAGAACGAAGTCAGGAAACCCAAACCTCACCAGGATCTCCTGTCCCTGCGCCTGAGACGTGGAGGAACAAGCCTCACAGGTTATGCCCTGCTAGGTCATGTTGATTCCTTTGGATGAAGTAATTTCTCCATCACTGTGAGAAAATCAATGCGAGGAAGATCTGTTGTGTCCTCCAAATAGAAAAAACAGGCCCCCCAAAAGCAAAAAAAAATGCTAGTCTCAGGCTCTCCACCTCTGAATCATGTTTATGCAGAGATATCTCTCGCCCTTTGAGGGATGTTTCTGGTCACAACAGAAAAGTTAGACCTTGGGGGAAGCTGAGCATGAATATTTTGATACAAAAGGCAAGACTCTCAGCCCAGACAGTTTCTGCACTGGAGATGATGTGGATCTCCACATCCCTTTCCAGAGCAACAGCAGCTCCTTGGACCGACCTTCCTGTAGGATTTCTGGCCATAGCATTATGATGCTGAATTACCAGCCACAAAAGCCAAGCAGCACGGGCTCATGTTTGGTCATGGTCAACCAAGGTCATGGTTGCCAAATCAATTTCCATCAGGAATAGGAGAAACTCCTGACTGAAGCTGCTGAAAAGTTTTCTCCATTAAACCACTCTAATGCCTTTTCCCTTTGCAAAATACTTTGAGAAACTTTGAATAAGGAGCCGCACAAGAGCTGGATATTACTATTTATTGTTGTTATTGTACAGAATTCGCTCTCCACTGTCAGTGAAACAGTAGCGGCATAAGAAACAGCGCTGGAGTTACAGTGTATGTCTTGACCCCTACAAATTACTCCTCAATGTAACAGCCAGAAAAAGCCAGAAATCAGGCAGAAGAAAAACAAGAGAGAGCAAGAGTTTTCAGTATGAACCCCACTGTTTGCTCTGCACAATTCAGTCTTGGACATAATGCTGTTTCAGCAAGGTACCACTCCCCAAAAATGCCCACAGATTCTACAGAGTGATTAAAAATGCGTATAAATGTACACATAAATACACATGCTTACATGTGTGTACATATTTATGCAGAAAAAAGGAATTATTTTTGATGGCCAGGCCATGGGAACCCCAGGCTTCAGTTCCCACCAAGATGGACAATTTATTTACATTTCTTCTCAGTAGTATGAATTGATCTTTCCACCAGCACGACTCAGAGATACTTAGGTCATTTCTTTGCTTCTTCTCTTTCCTTACTTTCTTTAAGAGATAATAGTCAGTTAGGACTCAAAACCAACCAGAACTCTTCCACTTATTAGGGCTTGATCCACTCCTGACGTTGTTTGATAAATTCTTCCCCTGGTTTACTAAAAGACTTGGCGTCTGAAGGATACTGTGTCTTTTAAACCACTTTTCATGCTTTATTCGGCATGTTTACTCTTTGCACATCACTTGGGAGAGGGACTCAGCTTGGGCTGTTGAACTTTGGGCAATAGCTCCCTGCTAGACCCTTTTTCTCTCTGATTCCCATGACTTTGGGGTGTTCTTGTGTTTGGTCTGAAAAAGTCTGTTAAGGGGGTTGGTTGTTTGAAAATAGTTTCCAGTGGGGATCTTTTTTTTAAGTGGTTGTGGTTGAACTTAAGTGACCGTGTTCCCACTGGTCTCAAACTGGTTTTGGAAGTTGCAGAGGAGAGGCAGTTGAAGAAGGAGTGGGAATTTAGGATGAAATATCTCTGGTGGAAATGTGAGAAGGGGGGCAGCAAAGACCAAAAAGCGAGAAACAGAGGCGGAGAGCATCAAAGCAGCAGGGAGAGAGGAATAAGTGCCCTCTAGCTAGTGCCAGTGTTTTTCATCTCCAGGGTCATTCCCACTGGATTTGAGTGTCCCCATGTTTAGAGACTGGCAGGGACTTCCAGTCTGGCAGCCAGCCACGATCCCAGGAAAGTGATGCCATGCTGCAGAGCCACGGTGACCTGGGAGCCCAGTGCATGGGGACAGCCCGCACAGGGCCCCTCGTCCTCACTCCACCCAGCCCGTCGGCTGGATCCCCCCTCTTATGCCACGTTTGGGCCAATGGCTCTGTAACCGTCGTGCTACCAAACATGCCCTGCGAGCTGATTTCCTTTCATGGCCAGGTGCGTTTAATATCCCGCTGCCAACTGCAAGTGGTATTGCTGCCAGTGATGCCTGGAATGAAAAAAGGAAAGAAAGAAAGAAAGAAAAAAAAAAAGTCAATGAAACAGAACAGATAATTTTGCAATTTAATTTTCCATCTTCTCTAATAATGGTACCGGTGTCACGCTTGATGGATGAAACTGCTACGTACGGCCTCTCAAGATTAATTCCCCTCCTATAACTTCAGCCGTGATTTTCCAGAGCAGCCTCTTGGCTCCCTTATTCAATCTTCTCTCCGGTCCCTTCCCCATCCTTCTCCTGCTTGGAAGAATGTTTTGGATCAAAGCCGACAAGGAGAATTAGACAGGGTATAAGGGATGGCTTTCATGTTTGCTGAATAGACTCAAATCCTTTTCCTGAAGGAGAGTGCAGCTTTTATGTGGAAAACATCAGCAAAGCAGAAATCAGACCTGAATATCCTCTGTTCCTTATCTGAAACTGCTGACTACTGCACAAATATGGCATATCTGCTCCTTCCAGGATCTTGAAGGATCTACATTTTTTACCATCTCGCTTGGACAGAAATCTCTGAAGCCCATTAAAAGTTATACCGTAATCTGATCTCCGTATTTTTTCAAGCCAGAGGATCTGGAATTTAAAGACAAGGTTTGATCTTATCTATTTTTTATCTGATGATGCTGGCTCCACCAAATAAGATTTATCTGTAAAGAAAATAATGCAATTAATGTCCCGGCTGCCGAAGTCTTTATGGAGACCTCTCAGTTTTTGTTACTCAGAGCACTTCAATTAAATGTAACTCTGTAAACCTGAGCAAACCAAACCCTTATCTGAGAACACGCCACGCTCTTAAATTCAATTTGTGGATTTGGTAAACCCTGTGGAAAGGGATCAGGCTTTCTTTGTTTTTTTTTTTTTTTTTTTGTTGTGTGTGTGTGTGTGTGAAGGGGACACAGAGACACTGTTCTGATTAAAACACAAGTTCCTCTCCACTAGCCTGGCAGGGAGCATGCATACCACTAAGAAGTGCTGCATTTACGTCACTGAAGAATTTTCTCCTTCTGGCATGCTCTCTGGCATCCCACAGCTGAAGGGGCTCCAGGAAAAAGCAAGCTTGCTGTCCTGACAGAGGGGCAAGGGAGACAAATGGAAGGCTGCTCCCCACGCTGTGCGAGGCATGCAGCGACGAGCATGTGCTGAGGGTCACAGAGTCCACGGCTCACCCCAAGTGCCAGACCTAGCTGGATCTCACTCAGTCCAGAGGGATCAATCTAGTGGGATAACCAGATGCTTGAACATCTCTAATAGATCTCTGGAAAAAATGAGGGAGATCTTCCCCAAGACGGGAGGTTTTTTGGTTCTCCAGAATTTTGGAGACCCCATGGGGTGCCCCACAGCATGCTTTAAGCAAGACTGGTACCTCGGTCCTGTTATACAAAGGGGGAAAGGGACAGAAAAAATTGATCCTTTAAAATATGGAGGCACTTCAGACCAGCAGCTTACAACTGGGCAGTGCCCAGCCCTCTCCAGATTCCTTTCCAGCTTCTCCTCTGAGATCCAGAAGTGCAGAGATACCCACAGCAGCAGGAGAAAGGCTGGGTGGGAAAAGAGTGGAGGGACAATCTGGGACTGCCATTCCTCTTTGAGCTGAGCTGTTTGTAATGCCACACTGGGCATCACCCCCAGGGTTTCTCTGGAAAAGCAAGCCAGGCAGAGCACATGGGGCGAAGGGTCAGCAGGACTTGGTTAGAAGAGGTGGTTTCACAGTGAGCAGGTTCACTCTGAATGGGTTCATTCACTGCAATACCAATTTTTGGTTTCTCCTTTCTGGGCAAAAGCTAAGTATCATTCCTGGCTGATCTCACCAGAATTATTTCCAAACTGCTTTTCCTCTGAGTTATTTGGTTTTGGAACCAGTCTGAAAAATTTAATTGTGCACCCAGTCCTAGGTTTTTACTCTATCAGCTGACTTCAGAGTTCCCCTAGCTGCACTTTGGCTGCAGCATCCTCCAAGGTGGAAAAATATGTTCCTGTTCTGAAATCCGTCCCAGCCTCCTGTTCATCCAATGTACTAATGGGAAGAACTTCCCACATGAAATTAAAAAAATAAATTGCTTTGAAATTTCTACAGTCAGGAAAAACAGTGGTCAGAAGAAAGTACACACACCTGTTGGTTGCTATTTTTGACTACAGTAATACAATGTTTTCTTTTTTAAATTTCGGAAACCTCTGGGAAATCATCCTCCTCCTCCTTTCTGGATCACCTTTATCTAAGCCTACTTTCTCCACTTAAAACTTCATTTCACAGGATTAATGTTACTGGCCTTTGCTTTGCCTTTTTATGGCTGTTCCCCCCCTCCATCCCCCATTTTTTTTGTTCATGGAAGACTATCAATAAAATTCCCTTGTTGTTAGTGAAAGTCCTTTTTTGATAAACATTGCTTGGTATATACATCTTTTTGTTTAAAAATGGCAATGCTACTTAATAACAAACTCTGAGGCATTAACATATGAAGCTTGCAATCCTGTCTGGAATAATTTAAAACAACTTTACCAGATGTATAGGGCGGGGGCAAATCGCAAGCCCACGTTGTTCAGAACCACTTGGAGTAACTGATGTGGAGCCACCAGCAAATGCGGTATCTGACTCCAGGCAGATCCCCCCTCTCAGCGATGGCAGATCCCAAATCTTCTGCTGATCTTCACCTTCAGTTGATCCCTGTTGATCTTCAGATTAGCTGAAGGCTTCATGGTAGATTAGGCAAGTTGAATTTGAGGGGACTAGCCATTCTTGACATGGAGAATGATGATTTGGGGGTCCCCAGTGTAGGTCAAGAAAGTAGTGGACAATGAAGATGCCACCCTTGGCAACACAAAGCCTTCCTAGACCTGTATCTGACCTTGCTTTCCTGATATGAACCTATTCATCTTCCCTTGACTGTGGCAAAACCTCTCACATAGATGAGCAGGGCAGGATCCCAAACCTGGCAAGTGCTTGCCCCATCCCACCTGGGAACGGGCTCATGATACACCTCTGGGATGTGATAGGCCTCATCGCTTTGCTAATCACAGAGCTTGCCCACCGCGAGCCGAGGAAATCAGTTACGTGCAGTAAAACTGAAATTTCCACTCCTTGTGTAAACACCATGTATCTCCCCAACGGTGTCCATAAAAATGCAGGAAAGTGCAAACTCAGCAGCTGGAGCAGACCGGGTACCTCCGTGCAGTGAGCGTATACCAGGTGGTCTCTGTCAGGGGAGGTGATTTATGCTAACTCTCTCCCTCTTGGGCTGCTTTTATTTAGCTAGTGGGAGTTTGACGGCCCAGAGGTCACAGACACTCCAGTCACTAGTGGTTTCTCTACTGAAATGGAGAAATGCCTTTATGGAGGGGAAGGGGGGAACAGGATGGGACGGGGAAAGAAGAACTGAGCTGAATGCACGCTAGTGTCAACCACTGGAAAAACAGCAGGTCCATAAATAGTAAAGGGTTTGGAAGACGAGGGGCGATGAATAGTGCCTTAATCACAAATGAAATGTCAAGGGAGGAGGGGGAAGGGGCTCTCTAGCCGCTCTTGCATGAGATTTAAAACCAGGGAGACAGCGTCCTTGGGGACCTCACAATGAATTTTTTCTATGCATCCAAGGAAGGAGCCTGTCCGGGCTTCTCACAGCCTTTTTTATTTTTTTTAACCACGTTCAGCTAAATTTTTGGAAAATGAGTTCATAACACTGCTCCTTTCTTACTTCTGACTTTCTCTTTGGGCTTGTGTGAGGCAATAAAAGAGAAATCCTTGCCTCAGTTTAATCAGGCTGTGGGAGGGCATAGGGAGAGCAGCCCTCTTTGAGACACTCTCGGAGAGCTCCAAGGGAAAGATTCAGCAAGGAGAAGCAGCACACCCCCAAGGGCTCAGACAGAGCTGAGCTCCCATACGTCCCTGAGATGCGGCACCTCAGCTGCGCTGTGGTAAATGGGCATATCTCATGGTCTTATGCCCGTCCAAACGGGAAGGGAGAGCTTAAGCCCGGATGGAGGAGAACTGACTGCCTGAGGTCTGCCTTGACGAGGGCTGTGTAGTAAATGCATGTGCGCTCTCATCACCCTCCTGAAACCAACCCCTGATGATGCCCCAGGTTTCTCAGGTAATGCTCCTGCAACAGCGCTTCTGCACCCTCGTTGAAGGAGCATGCTGCAGACATCGTGGGTCTGCAACAGCTCCTATCTGGCTGCCAGCTTTTAAATACAAGAGCAGTGTTAATTAGCACCAGCGCTCCTAATGTACTCAGCAAATCAAGGGAAGAACATCTCTGAAAGCTGTAATACATAGGCCAGTTTCATATCCTCCGAGATTCAAAGCCTGGGACCCGAGACGCTGCTACACCCTCGCTTTCCGCGTGCGGCACGTGTTCCTTTAGCTTTGTCTTCATTAGAAACGCGTAATTTGTGATCTCAGCGGTACCTCCGCACAGAGCCAGGAGTAGTGCTATTGGCTTTCATGGAGCCACTCTGGATTTACATCAAGGTGAATGAGATCAGTCCATTAGCCTCCCTGGCAAGCTCCCTGGAACATGGTTACAATTTAATCTGGTCCCTGAAACGCTCTACTTTTGGCCAGTGGCTTCCCCTCCCTAGTAGACTCCATACATCAAGATCATGGAATCCCAGATGTCCCCCAAGGTCCTGGGGGGTCATGGTTTGATTTCACACTGGACATTTCACTGTTAGAAGTAAAAAAGTCTGGGTCTTATTTTCTAACTTTCACAGCCCAGGAAACACAGGAAGCTGTTCGGTTCAGGTTTTTCTTGTGTGACAGATCAGTATTTTCATACATCTGCTGATAAAATGCTCAAGGATAATTTGAATTTCCTTGGGGAAAATCAACAGCTGGAAAACTTGCAGAAAAAAGAGCTTTTCCCAAGAAAATCTCCCCTCAAGTTCATAGGAAATTGCAGTGACCTTCAAAGTCCAGAATCAGAGTTGATTGGGCTGGAAGGGTTTGAGACGGCCGTTACAGCTAATTCTTCCCCAAGGAAGAAATGGCTTTGCCTGCTTTGTGAAAGAAACCTACTCCATGGGAAGGAAATTGGACTTTATCACACAGGCAGCCCCTGTGCAGCCGATGGAAAGACTTCTGAAGGAAGAGTAGCAGAGGAGCAGAGGAATGTTATCTGGCTGAATTGGGCACTTCTCCCCCAGGAGTGTCACACAGGACCAATGAAAGGTCATAAACAAAGATCTGATGATAAAGTGGACTTCATCCATGTAATCCCATTACAGAGGATCTGCTGGATGGCTTGTATCAAATGAAGACAGAGAACAGATGAAGAGAGATCTCCTAAAAGAACATCAGCATTTTTGTGGGTGGGGGACTCACTGTTGCCTATGGAGGCTAAGAGAAGTGTGATGCAAAAGCAACACATCACCATTCCGCTGCAGGAATGACTTAATCCACAGGAGCAAGGGCTACTCCTTGCTCTTGGCTTATGGACATCCCTCCTGCTGATGCCAGCACAGGAGCCACAGGACTGCAACAAGATCCTAGGGAGAATAAACCAGCATTGCAAATCTTATTTCCAATTTGGGATTCTTTACTCACACCCTGAATTTTCATCCAGAATGTCATGATTTTTCTGCTTTTGGACAGAAAACCGGTGGAAAAACATGGATCATATTGTTATAAAACTTAAGTTTCATGACTCACCCACAGTCTAACTCCTGCGTGATCAGTATTTCTGAAAAATGGAGCAAATTATTAAGGTACTCAGTATGCACTTTAAGCTTATTATAAGCAGCTGGTTAAAAAAAATCTTGTCCGTACGTGTTTTTTGCTCAATGAGGTGTTAAATAGGAGATGCCCTTTAAACAAACTAATCCATCCACGAGAAAATATACAAAAGAAAGACTCAGGAATGACATTTACCGTGCCCCAAGCACGTCAGAAACGTTGCCTGTCTTCTCACTCACCATCGCCGAGGGAGAAAAGGATGAAGTGGGAAGGTCTCCGTCTTAGGAAAACAGCTGCCACAGACTTAAAAGGCGAGTGGCAAGGTAGAGAGGTCTGACTGAGATCACAGGCACTTCTGGGCAGATAGGATCTCCGGGAAGCGAAGACAAGGTGTGAGAAGTCTGTTCTTTCTTGTATCATCACAAGGGCTCTTTTTTGAAGATAAGCCCATTTCGGTGTGGGGGAGGTGTCTTTGCACTTCAAGGGCGGGCGCGTTTCCACCTCCCCTCTGTTTGTTTTCTAATTTTCTTTTCACTCTCACGTCGGCTCTTCGTGACCCTCTCTCTCATCGGCATCACCGCCACCTCCTCTCCGGGCCCCGCAGACAGGGGTTAAGAGGCCTCACAAGGGAAGGGAATTTTATGGCGGGGTCTGGAGAAGATGGGCAGGGGCTCAGGTGAAAAGGATTTTTGGGGAAGAAAGGCACGGAGGGAAATTCCAGGGAACTTGAGGGTGCTTTGGAGCAGCGATCACCACAATGATGGACCACAGGAGGGGTCCTGGCTCACCTTCAGGATTACTAAACACCATGCCCAGACAACCCAGGTACAGAAGCAAATTGTGACAGGGGAACCCAAAAGAAAGTCAGACAAATGCCCAGAAATGGAGCACTTAGGCAGGCAACCAGCCCCGTGTTCCTTCCAAGGAGCACTCCTGGCTGGTTTCATTCAAAACCAAAGTGTTGGTCTTCTGCCACCTTTCCATGTAAAATGGAGCTCGTAATTTACAGTCTCTGCCCCTTAAAATCCTACAGCATTCCCCAACTTTATGAAACAGCAGAGGGAAATCTTGCAAATGCCCTGTGGGTAAAAGGATTTGCTGTAAGCCCCAAGGATGGGCAGCCAGCAGGAGCGAGCATAACTGCCCTGTTCTGCCGAAAATAGCCACTTCTGCGAAACATCTTGGTTCAGGGGTCTTCTGGAGATTTGGGATGTATGGAAAGCAATGTTTGCCTGTGTGTGTGATGTTCAAACTCCACGCTGTGGCATCCAAAACAAAACAAGAGGGAGAAATCCAGGTGTGGCTTGCCGGTGCCGTGCTGGATGCACCATGGGGTTGTTCACACAAAACACAACCAAGTTCAGAAAACAAATCAGCGAAGAGAACAGCAGGGAGCATTGCCAGGGAGGAAGAGGGTTACAAAGTGGGAAAGGTTGGTAATTTCCCACTTAACTCAGCCCGTGTCTCCTAACCCCTCTCCACCGATGCCCCTTCTGATTACCCTACCTACAAACCCGGTAATACAATCGCCTATCTTTTCATCAGCTCTTCCTTCCTCTGGGTCTAATCTCTTATGACACAAATGAGTGAGTTCAGGGTTTTATTAGCAGAAACAGGGGATTTCAGGCTCTGAACATGACCAGGAGCCGCTGCCGCCGAGCGGGGACCTGCTGGCGGGCTGTTGCCCGTGTCAGGTTGTTGTACAAACATTACCTCCTGCAAATCCCTGGCTTGGTCACCAAGTCAAGCGGTGGAGACAGTTTGCCCAGTAGTTTGACCTTTCACCTCCCCTTTACTAAATAGACCTAATTACTGCGTTTGTCTGTCATTTAGGCAACAAATGACTCCATTGAGGTCATCTGAGGGAAGCTGGAGTTCTTAGCTGTCATCTTGAGAGAGCTCGGCTAATTTTATCCTGCTGGGGAAGAAAGCCCTGTGAAATTTTGCTGGAAGGCTCGGTTACAATTGCTGTTTCCTGGGAAGGGTTTGGTGACACACTCACTGCTGAAGAAAGCAAGGTATGCCCCCACCAGCTCCTCCTAGTTCACAGTCCTCTGCGGTTTCCAGTGATTATAGATGAAACCCTGAAGGAGAAACTTCCTGGGACCACCTAAAGCAAAGATAATAATAATAATAGTAGTAAAAAAAATAATAATGAAAATGATGATAATAGCAGTAATAGTAATAACAATGATGATGATAATAAAACCTGTAATTTTCTTTTCTAAATTCAAATTTTGCCATTGAAATGTCAAAACTCTCAGGGCGCTGGCCACCTTTTGCTCAGCCAAAAAGAGAGCCAGAAACTACAGATGTGTTTGTTTCGACGGCGGTTCCTCTGCAGTTTTCAGTACTTGCAGTCCTGATTAATCCCAATTGTGTGCTTTGTGGGTAACATGCAAAATATTGATGAAAGTGGTTAAGCCTGGGGGAAACTCCAAGGAACTGAAGTTCATGCAGGGAAGGACTAAGCAAACTTAGCAAATGGTAGTGTTTCCCTGCTGCCTGTATACATAGTAATCTGAAAATTAATTGTGAGGAGATAAATATGCCTATCTACACACAGAATCGCAGAAAATATCCTGTGTGTCTATTTGCACATACACAGGTTTGTACAGATGTAGGCCTGGAAGGGGCATGAAAGAGGCTACCTTGTCTACCTCCAGGTGCAATCAGCTCCCCCAGACCCATTTCTGAGAGATGTGAGCCTGGCTTATCTTCAGCCCCTTGCCTCTCCCAGCAGTGGAGACCCTCAGTCTCTCCAGGCCGTCCCTTGCACACCCCTCCTTGACAAAACCAGCATATCTAAGCTCAAGCAATGCACAGGATCCCTGCTGAGACATTTTTCAACAAGCTATGCCAAGGCTAATCCTTCATCTCTTCCCTGTCCTGGGCACAAGCCCGCATTTCCAGCTCCTTCCTCTCCAGAATATCTCTGCAAAGGATGTTTTTCTAGCTTGCCCCTTTGGCTGCACCTCCCTTCTCTGTGCACCTCATGCTCTGGCTCTTGTCCACTGCATCACGTCAGCTGCCTGTCCCCACCTTGCAGCCCATCCCCACCCACGTCCTCCTCTGTCCTCCAGATTTAAGTCCTGGCCTCTGGATCTGCCGGGAGTCCATCCCCATTCTTGCCTTGCTTAATTTGAAGAGGCACCTCCCTGTTTTCTGCCGGGCTCCTCCTCCACACACGAGGGGTCCCCCTTAAACATCTGCAAAACATCTCCAGCCTCCTCAGCCCCCTCTGTAAAGCTCTCCACCACCATGGTGCCTTAAAGACAAAACAAAACATGACAGCAGCCTAGATTGTTGTTCTTCCCATCGTGCTAATATCAACTGAGCGCTTCCTCCCACTGTCCCTGCCTGTCTCCATCCATCTACAGCCTCTCCTCGCAGGATCTGCTCCACCACCCCAGCAGGCTGAGCCAAGGGAGCTGCAAGGGCTGCTCAGCCTCTGCCTCAGTGAAAAATCACCCCCTGGGCCACCCCAGAGGGAAAATACCTTGCTTGGAGCTGGTCTGAGGGATCAGAGCCCTCCTACTCCAAATGGGAGCAAGGAATGGCTTTGTATCCCAAATTTTTACAGTCCCAAGCAGATTGGCAGAGCTTGTCCAGCAATCAAAGAGGTGAACACCCCCGGCTGAGGTTTGAAAGGCGAGAAGATGGTGACTGATGCAGGCACGCTCGGCGCTCTGGTTCAGTCCCATCTTTCAGCAGGGCTTAGATTAAGTCCGTCAAACCCAGACCTTTTTTTCCCTCTTTTCACCCCCTCTTTCTCTGCAGACACAAGCGTGCATCGCTCAAGCCGTGTGTGCCTAGCAAAATGGTGCAAAGCAACACTGCAACCCTGCAACACGGCAAAGAAACAGGTTTAATCAAGGGACTAAAAGTCTGATTGCATTGGTGCTTCCCTGGTGGGTGAGTCTCAGGGATTCTCCCAGGGATTTGTTTTCTTTCTATAAGCAAACGTTTTCTCCATCCGAGCCACTACAGAAACAGTTGAAATAATCTTGCAGTGTTAAATTTTCCTGGAGGTGGGAGCTACACTACATTGCCTGGGTTAAACTGGAACAAAATAACATTAAAAGACCCTTATCTGGCTGTATTTAGCAGCATCTTGTAAGCAGCATGCATCGGAGCACGTCACACACCATCCCTGTGTGCACGTGGCTCTGCGGGGAGGGGGGGCTGTGTCCCCAATTACCTGCGGGACAAAAAGGTTTTTGTCAGGGAGGGGGGAGTCTAAACGAAATGTGCCCACTAACCACCGTTTGCGAGTTTTTCATGTGCAAATAACAGGAGCAGGAAAATAGAGGAGGAATTTTATCATTACCCTGTTGCAAAATTTAAATAAACATCATTTCTTATGCTCAAACGACATTTTGATGAAAAGGTTAATGTTATTACAGGTGCTTAAAAGGCTCTACAAGCCTTATATCACTACGTGGGATGAAAATGTATCGAAAGAGACAGCGAACATTTTAATAACATCCTCCTTAGTTCCTTCACTGACAGATGCCCTGTTTTGTTAGCGCACAGGCAGTATTTTAATAAGGTTGGAACACAGACTTCAAGTTTGTAGCTGTTCATGTGAAACAGAAGGATTTTCTCCCTTTTTCAACCCCGATTTTTTTCTTGTCCCCCAAATCTCGTTTCCTCCCCACCTCCTCTCTGTCACCCACCGAGCGAAGCATCGTGGTACACCAAGGGAACACGGGAACACCTCCGAGGGCCAAGTTCGCTCTTTCCTTCTTAACGAGATGACAGATTTTGTTTAGGTTTTGGCATCTCTGTGCTGACAAAAGGGCTGGTCTTAAGTGATGTGTTTTGGTACCGTGTTTGGAGAGACGCTAGAGGAGGTATCAACACCTCCCAGGACTGGAATGGGGAAAAGAAGCAGCATAAAAAAATACTGCCGTGTACTTAAAAGAAAAAAAAAATTAAAAGGAGAGAGATAGTTGCAACATCTTGCCTAGTTCTCAGCACATTTTTGTTCAAGGAAAGTGTGCGTGTACAACTGCAGACACAACAAGCTCCCGAGGCTCGGACCGAAGGCATGAAGTCGGTGTTGTGGAAAGGGATGGGGAGGTTTTTTCTGGGGCTAGGTCAGTGTGGGACCACTATGTACAAACCTCAACTGTGAGTCAAAAAGCCCAACCCAACCACGGACCGTTGTGTTTTATTGATTTGAAGATTGGCAAAATCAAGTCAAGACATACTTTTTTTTTTTGAAAAATAAATATCTATGGGAAAGAATTGTCAAAAAAAAAAAAAGAGAGAGAAACGTAATAAAATACAGAGCATGGTGGAGCCTTTGAGCCAAGCAGTGGGAACCCTGACCTCCTGCTGTCTGTGTACCCTTCCTGAATAAATATTTCTGTCATGGACAGATAAAAGATTATTTTTATAACGAAATTAGCTTCTCTTCAATGCTCCGCTGGTGTTGCTCTCTAGGCAAAACACTGAGTTTCAGTAGTTCTCCATTGAATGGGTTCGTGGAAATATCCTGAAGCTCAAAAATGAAATGAACAGTCTGATAAGAAACTGGAAAACAGATTATCTGTGTATTTATTGTTTTGTTTTTTTTTCCTTCCTCACATAAATCTATCTGATTGCTGCAATTGCCTGATCTTGTATTTGCATCTTGTCTTGGCATTGGTCTAACACCGCTGACGGATGCAGGGGTCAATCCTGAGATGTGCTGACCTTGGACTGCTTTGGTGCTTTGGGGGGGTGAGGGGCATGCCAAAACCTTATAGTTGGAGGTGATCTTTTTTCCTCCCATCTGATGGATGGAGGAAAAAGGGGACGTGCCATACCCAAACATCATCTTAGGGACGTGACTAAGGAAAGGGCATAGCAATAGCTTACCATGCTCTGGAGATCCTCCCGGTCAGGATGCCCTTTGCACTAGGAGTTTCTTCACTGTATTGTTTTCTAATAATAAGGTATGCAGCAGCCCTGGGAATAAAGTGAGTTAAAGTCACCTTCCTCTGGCAGCACTGGGATTCTCCAGGACATTTGAGTACAAGGGTTTACATCCCCATTCATTGTACATGTGCACTGGGACAAAGACAACGCACGAAGTACTTTGTTCCACTCTGCTTCCTTCCCCTCAATGGTAAAACATTGGAAATTTGGTTGGTTTGATGTATTTTTTTCTTTGTGAATAAAAAGGCATTAAAAACTAAAGCAAAGGACACTGGCTATCCAACAGCCTAGCTGAAAAATGCAGCCCATCTCCAGAGGAAACCAGTGAACGTTACTGCTAACATCGCTGGCTCTGATTTATAGATTGTTCCAGCTGAAGACTATTTACCCCATTTCCTCATGGTTGTCTCCTCCTAGCCATGTATTAATTAGATCCAGCTACTAGCAACGCACCTCTAGTTTCTTTGAGATTGTGCTTGGGATACTTCTGAGTTCATTTTTAATAGACTCGTGTCCTTTTAAAGTCCCTTTAACTTTAAAAATCTTTTGGAAGCCGGAGAGGCAACAAACCCCGTTGCTGTTCTCACACGCACGTACCCACATGCACAGTGGTCACCCATCGTGGCTTCTGCGGGTTTGCCTTAGTTAAATAAATGTCCTTCCCTCCACATTTGAAGTGTTCCCAGTGGAAGAGTGAGGTAACGTTATTTTGTTATCTAAAACAACCGGCAAGTTTTTTAAAGGATGACCTCCATGTGTCTGTGTATATACAGACACACACGCACACGCACATGCAAGCAGAAACGCACATAAAAGACCCCGTTATGAGCTTCAAACTTAGGTAAACCTCCGGTAGACCTCATTAAGATTTGGGCTGGACTTGGCTCCAAGGTTCAAACTCCATCTGCTCCCTTCAAAAGATCTTTGTTAACCATGTTTTCATGTCATGGGGCCGAGGAAAGCTGATACATAGAGATTTTTTGGCCCTGGACTGCTCCCATTCTCCTTTTAAAATTTGGGGTAAATCAAGAGCAAAGTGGGTCTGGGTTTACCGGGGTGTGTTTGCAGCTGTTGGGAGCTGCTTTGGCTGTTGTGGGACTGTAGCAACTCGCCGTTGCAAAGTATTTTCTCTCTTCTCCATCCCCAGTGCCATGAAATAAGGCTTTCTGATGGATTTTGCTCTGCTTGAAACCTTTTGCTCTCTCAGATTCAGCACAGAGGACAAATCCCTTCAGGGGAAAAAATAGAAACAAAAAAACCCAAACCGAACCAAAAAACCAGAAAGTAAAGCCCAGAAAAGTTGTAAGATTACAAAATCACAACTGGTTTGGACCTGTTGTTGGCCTCTTCTACTTCTCATCCCCCTTCCTTATCTCTCCCTCTGCCCTTTCCCTTCCCCTTTCAACCGCAGGGAGCAACGCTATGGTCATTTATCAGTGTCTTGCGGGCATTTGTGTCTCCCCACAGCCCTCCTGTGCCGCCTTTCCACCCCTAACCGCCCGCAGCCCCCGCGTCCCCCTCATGCAAGCATCCCCGGTGGGCCAGGAGTCCCCAGGGGCTTCGCCGAGCCCCCACGTCTGGTGCCTGGGCAGAGCAGGGCGGCCAGGCTGCGCAGCGGGGACGCACCACTGCTCTCTTCTGGAGAATTATATATTATATTATGCCTATTCATAGGAGCAGCGAGGGTTTTTTTTTCCTCTAGGTTAAAAGCTGGAAATAAACCGATAAGTGCATGGAGCTTTGTGGTAATTGAACTGGTTAATACGCCCCCCAAAACCCTCATATTCTGCTTTAAATGACTCGTGCGTCGTATTTTGTAATCAACTAACTTCTCTCACACCCTTCAGTAGAGGAGGGGCGAAGTCCCTCTGCGGTATCTTGGTTGCGGCGCTTAATTAGGTTGGTTTCACTGGGTTTGATAAATAAAACTTGATTTCATAACGAAGAGTGAAACCACAGACGAGATGGTGTTGTAATTGGAATCGAGGAGATAAGGGAGAAAGCAATCCCAGATGTGCTGGAGGTGGCGGTGGGGGAAAAAAACAGGACTTAAATCAGGTTTAAACAGATGTTCCACTGTCTGGATTTTGCCAAACATTTCATATTCAAAATGTCCGGGGTTTTTATGTGAACCTTGTCTCCCCAGATGGGAAAAACCTGTTGAGATCAAATAAAAGCGTCAACCTGCCTCTTTACCAGCACATGACCCCAAGGATATATTTTGTTAAAGGATTTCAATTAACTCCTTTTATTTTGTCGTGTGGTTGCTGTTGTATTTCAGAACCGCGCATCAAAATTTTGGGGTGTTGCTGCTCTCAGCTGATGGCAGCAGAAGTAGCAGGAAATGGGGAAGGAGAAGGGAAAAGAAGAGGCTCTCCTTGCTGGGCTGTAAACCCATGAGTGATAAGATTTCGTTATCATGCAGTTCCAGGGAGGTTTAGATAAGGTTGGGGTTGATTTAATAAGATCCAAGCTGAACTTCCAGGCTCTCAGAAAAGTCTCTATCTCTTTAATTGCTCTAGAGAGAGGAAAAATTCACAATTTCATTTATTTAAAGTATTACAAAGCTTAATATATGTATTGTTATTTATAGAATGCTTGGATTAAGTCATGTGATAACTCAAGGCTATAACTTTAAAATGAATATTGCTGCAAGAACATCCAGATAGACACGTCCAGCCGCAGTATGTAAAATGCCAGCAGAACCAGACCTGCAGCAGAGGCAGATAAGAGGGTGAAACTCTGACCCTGCTGAAGTGAGTGGCAAAGCCCTGTGGCCGGGAGGGGACCAGAAATCCACCCCACTCTGTCCCTCGTCACTGTGCACAGCGGTGGAGACAGGGACACGTTTTAGGGGTAACACTTTCAGTTTGAGGGATGCTTCTGGGGTTGTGGGTCTGGATCATGGGGTTTGCAGGAGGCTTTTCAGCCTCCTCTTCCCATATCCCTTCTCTGTTTTGAAAGGAAAGAAGTTTATCACTTGGGCAAGGGCTGTCAGGGAAGATGGAGGATGGAGGAAGGGTTTTAGCCTGCAAAATGGGATTTAGAAGAGGGAGATGGCAGATTCCTCCCCAGAACAGTGACTGGCGATCCATATAAGGTGAAAGACAGGGGACCTAGACCCTCTTTACACACTACAAACTCCCACTGATGGTAGTCTCTTATCTAATTTCAGAATATCTAATTCCCTACCGTCTTCTGTACATAGCATACAACATACAAATCCATATATAAATACAAACATGCATGTGCATGCATATAAATGCAAGTACAGGTCAATATATGAATTTGTTAGAGCACTGTGGTGAAGGCAAATCAGGATTAGGAAATACAAACTCAAGCTAATAATGAAAATTTGAGTGCACACTGGCACTGTTGTTCAAGGAAGGTCCAGTTCTTGTTCCTTGCTTTGTCTCTGCCTGAGTATCTGGGTATTATCTTCTCTGTGCCCTTAATGTTGTCCTTAAAGCAGTAAAAACTACCTTTGGCTACCCAACCCTCAGTTTACACAGTTACATGCTACAGGTCACCCTTTTTCCACTCAAAAAGCAGCATTTGTACTTCAGATCATGTCTCCTTGCAAATCAAAAATGAAATAACCCAGCAGCCCTAAATGTATTTCTAATTTCCTTCAAATAAACCATTTTGCTAGGTCTGGAAAGTATATTCTAACGAGGAAAGTAGGGAGGAAGAGCTATCAAGATATTTCTCGATCTCTTAATTTTATATTAATCATAAGAATATATCTTTTCTCCTTTTTTTTTTTTTTAAATCTTTCCTGCTTTTCCCTTCTCGGATTGCTTTTATCCATATGATCTTCCTTCATCCACACCCAGAAGCAGTTTTAAAAGTTGATGGTTTTTCCCAGGAATATCTGCAGCATCCACACGGTACAAAGATACACACAAACCTCTGTACACAGCAGGTATCCAGAGGAGCTGCCTACGCTTAAAGCCTGTTTTTTCATAAGCAGCAAACTCCATAAATACAGGTCAAAGAGGCACTCTGTAAATGGTAGGAATACAATCTGGGTGTGAATACTCGCTCTTAAATTCTTTGTAATCCCAGCAGGAAGAAAATGTCATGTCGGAGAGGATCTAAAAGACAAATTGCTCCTATGTTTGCAATCAAGACGGCGTTAGACTGATGAATCCAAAAGCAAGAAATGTAAATTAGTGAAAGCCTGACCAGGACTTTCAAGCAGATGCATGACACTGACATCTCATTTAGCATTTCCAATTAATTAAACAGAAAGCTTAATCAGGATGCTGTTCCAAACACATGGAAATCAATGATTCTCTTTCATTTCCATAGAGTTTGGTCAAGGTCCAGTTATTTAAAGAACAAATATTCACGTTCCTGGGGTAGAGGGATCTGCTGGCGGGACATCGTTTCTCAAACTGCAGAAAAGGTGCAGTTTGCTTTGTGCTGTGCTGGATTTTAAAAGGCATATGGAGAAGCTCATTTCTTCTGTCCCTTGAATTTGAGCTCTAAGTCTGTAATTATTATTTTTTAAAGAGGAAGAGGAGCAAACCCCTATGCTGCAAACAAACACGAGGGCAGCAGGAGGAACAGCGTGGCCAAATCCCTTACTGTGATGATGAGAGAAAATTAATTTGCAGAGACACTGAAGGCAAAGCTTTCTTGGGCAAAGGAAAAGCGTGATGTGCGCATTGAAACACGGACCCTTCATGGGACTTTGGGCCAGGAGGGTTGACTGGGCTCAACCTCGCAGTAATTATAGACACTGAGGGTGTGGAGGGGAAGGAAACAAAGCTATATCCAAGTTGCATGTTAATAAATACGCAGGAGGTTATTCTCCTGTTTGACTGCATAAATCTTCCATGAGCGGTCTGTGTGCGCCTGGAATGTGAGGAGCTGGGCTGGGCCAAGGCGAGTCCTGTCCAAATTTCACTACTTTCCAAACGATGCTCCATTTATTAGTGCAGGCAGCTCCGAGTCTCCGGGGATTAATGTCTTGGCCGCCCAGAGTGATTAGATTTGAGATCAGGAGGAGCCCCGGAGTCTGAAGCACTTCATTCAGCAGCGGCAGGGACTTGGGACGCAGGGGAACTTTATTTTTGTCAAACGGCAGCACAGAGCACTTCTGAAATGCTCCCTGCATGGAGGAGCCACCCCGAAATAAATACAAGTCACCCTTTTCACACCAGGTCTGAGGTGACTGAGCCAGCAGAGGTACTTACATATAAAGCATGCAAGTTAGTGTCACTATATTATTGTTATCACTTTTCAACAATAATTACATAATAAGTAATAACTTTTCATCACAGTTGCTTGATATTTTGCAAAGAATGCTTTAACTTTACAACTATCTAAGCAAAAGAACAGCTCCTCTGACTTCAGCTAGGTAACATCATTAAAACTCGGTAGATATAGAGAAGTGTTTAAATAAGACAGGGTGAATATTTACTTTGCGTAGTTTACTCAGAGGATTTCATCCTCTCCTGCTCCTGGGAGGACAGCAAGAAAACTGCAGTTGCTCCAGATGTATCGATAAGCCAGGGGAGTGAACATCTGCTGGAGTTATTCTCCCTGTTGTCTAAGCCCAAATATCGAGCCTTTGAGCAGGGTTGCTCGTGATCTGGAGGCTCAGCTGTCCGTTTGTTCCCTGCTTCACCAAAACCAAGTGTCTTCCAGCAACACAACATCCTCCCCATAAATATCACAGTTGGTACTGGTGGATCTTCTGGAGATGAAGTTTCTCACATACTTTTTTTTTTTTCCCTGCTTACTGATCCAAAATCAACTCTAAGCCACCAGACCATGCATGATGCCTCCCTAACGATAAGATGCTTGATGCATAGCAGAGCAGTGAAAGAGTTAATAGCTCCATTTGCAACCAAAAAGAGAGAATCTTCCCTTAAAACTTCCCAAAAATAACTCTGGGCCCCGGTGCCATTAGCTAGACATAGTATATGTGCATATATTTGAGGTACCTTGATTTGGAGGGTGGTCATACACCGTATTCTGCCCAGATCTCTTGATTTTCAGCAGATAGCACAACAGGAAATTAATAAAACTGAGGTTATCCATTACCAAATCAACTGCAAACTAAATCTCATCTTATAATTGCAAGAAAACCTATCCGACTCCTTGTTTAGTGTTCAAACTTAGCCGGACGACACTAAGCATAATTCTATGTTATAGATACACCAACTTATTAGCAAAGACTTGGGGCTAAAATCTTTTCTTCTTGTTTTTGTTTGCATAGGAGGGATAAGGAGGGGAGGGGATGGGAGGGAGGAATTGGCTTCTGGCTCCCTTGACAGTGTCATCAGACATGAATCGTGTCATGGATTTTCCAGGTTTTTGTGGGACTCTCCTTGAAAACGGAAGAGTAATTACCATAAAATCTTTACAAAGACTTCTATAAAACCTTGCTATAATTTTAGAGCACCCTGTTAGGCAAGGGGGGAATTTTTGGAGGTCCAGCTCAGTGGTCTAGCTCTGGAGGTCCTCACTCTCCCCTGAGGGGCTCTCACGGATGTCCAGAAGCAAAGCTCTCTGCAGACTGCTGACCCTCCTGTGATTATTATTCTCTATCTGTGGGCAAAAGCAGCAAAAAGAAATACATTCCTGTTTGTTGGCCATCCTAGCCCACAGTGGGAGTGAAACCTGCCCTCCCTAGAGAAGCTGATATCCAGAGAGAGTTGTATTTTCAGCAGAGGAGAAGGATACTCAGCAGATACCATCTCCACATCAATCAGCCACAGGGCCTTCACTAGGTGACATCTCCCAGTAGCCTTATTATATCCTAAAACCTAGGCTTGTGTTGGAGCATGGAAGTGGCAGTGGAGAAGGCATGGACCACCAAAGGTCACTCTCTATCCTCTCTTGGAGTGGCAGTAAGAGAAACACCCTTCGCATCTCAGATAGGCTTGTTGCATCCCATCCCAGGGTCTTGGGAAGCCACAAGGATTTGGCTCAGGGAAGGTAGTCTTTTGGCTCTCCTTTTTGGGTGAGCATCAAACAAGCATTGGGAGGGGGGGAAAATGTGCGTACGTGCGCTGCTGCACGCGGTTGGATTGTCTCATGCTCCAGAATAGGACTCTGGAGTTAAAAAGAAGGAAAAAAAAAAAAAGGATTTTTTTGATATTTTTCCTGCTAATTTCAGGAAACTGTCCCAAATTCCCATTGCAAGGTAACCCGCTTCAGTTCACCAGGGAGAGGAAGTTTAAAAGCAGACTGTTTGTCCCCAGTCTCAACCACACACACAGACAAGCAGACACGTGGACACACACCAGAGGAAGGCATGGGATACCACAAAACAAGGCAACTGGGACAGGGAGACGAAGTAGCAACATTGGTAGCCAATAATAGCTCTTTTCAGCCTGAAACATAGGTCTGTAATTGTTAACAAACTGTAATAGAAACAATTGGTGCCTCCAGCAATGACAGAAAAGCAGCATCAGAAAGGCCAGATCTAAATTTACATCTCCCATTTACTAGAAAGTGTTTTTTGCAATGGGAACCCTTTCAGCATTGTTCCAGGACAAGCTCTATTTAGTCTCTTGCAGGAAAAGCAGGTCCTAGGATTTCCTCATGAGTTACAAATAGATCCCACCAGTCCAAACTCCCGGTTAATATACTGCTCCAGCCCTCAGCGAAGTTGCAGGAGGAGTCATTTGGCAGTGGACTTCGGCCCATGTATAATTAAGGATGACATTTTTCACACGCGCCTTTCAAGCAGATTTTATTTAATTTTTTCTAATACTCTTGAGAATTAGGACATTTTTTGGATGCAAGAAAGAAAAGGGGAGGGGAGTAGGAAAGGGGACTTGGGTGTTAAGTGATAAGCAATTGAACTGTAGCCATTTTCAAGCCTGTAAGAGCAAAAGCTCTTACAAATAGAGAGGAGGTGGGAAATTTTTGGTGCCAGGCTCCAGGATGGAATATTCTGCTGCACCGAGCGCTCTCCTACAGCACAACTCAGCGCGTGCTCACAGCGCTCCCCACTCAGAGCCCGTAAGATGCTTTTCCAGACCTACGGAGTCATTGGTGCGACTCAGTGTGATTCAAGAGGCTGCTAAATCCACGGTGGCTTCAACCTGGAGCAGGGAGTGCTCCCGTCATCAGCATTGCTTTAGTCCTCCAAGCAAAAAACCCTGGTTCTGTGACTTTTGGCGGCTTATCTCTCAAAGCAAAACGTGACACTGGCTCCTTCCCGACGCACTGAAACCCAGCTCTGAGTGCGCTTAGCCTTGCACCTTGCGGAGACATCTGATGCTGGGCAGAGGATGTACAGCCATGTGCAATTCTCATCTGCCCAGATCCTATGGGAAAGGATCAGCGTGATTTATCTTAGCCGGTCTTTGCAAGGTATCCTTTCTATTGTTTGCTGACTGCCGTTAAGTTTGGACGGCAGGCGGAGGGGTCAGAGCCAAGGCAGAGAACAGAGATTTGCCGAGATCACGCAATGCTCCAAGCCTGTGGCTGCAGTAAACAGAATCTCCTTAAAGGTCACATCTTCAGGCTCCCACTGCAATTGCCAAAGGAAACTGCAATCATTTTTCAGTCCTTTAAACGCCAGACTAAAATGTACTCAGCCACAATTTTCCTACGTGTTCCTGGTTTGTGAGGAGACTACTTAGGAGTCATTTCCTTGCCAAGAAAAGCTTCTCTTTCCTCCTGAACCCGGAATAGACCCAGGCAGCCCTCTGCAAAGTTAGGGGTCAGGGCACAAGGGATGAGACCTTGCAACTGGACTCCGCAGGGCACCCCAAAGTAGGCGCCTTTTGCAGCATCAGCAAAGCAATCTGGATAACCAAAATACCTTCCTTGCCACTCAAAAAAACTCCATTGCATCTATCAGCAGTGTGAGAAGGACCAATTCCGGGCTGAGAAATCATAATACCTTTTTGGGTAGAAAAGTCATTGATTGCATCTATTTTTCCTCTCCTAAATCATCCGTGAAAAAAAAAGCGCATTTCTCACGACCGCACCTCCCCCCAGCAGCAACGACTGCATTTATAAAAGTACTTTTCACCCCTTATTTACAGCAGGGAATTGGGTCTATCCTCCTCACTCACCCTCCCCAAACACCCAGCAAAAAACTCCGCTCTCCTGGCACGGGCTGCAACCCACTCGATCGCAACACATCACCAGCTCACGAGCTTAAGTGCGACCCCGGCGTGAATTAAGTGCTGTCAAACCTGGCACGAAAAGTCCACCCGTAGGACTGACCCTAAATGAATAGCCACTGTGTTTACGTGAACCACCCGACAGATTGCTTCTCTCTTACCCAGAGCCCCAACGTGTGTCAATAAAAATCTCTGGGTTTCATTAGGCAGCCCCTGCCTGGATACATAAATAATAAGGCTGTTGTCAGATCTCCCCATGGTGTGTAAGGGCAGATCTGGAAACCTGAAGGCCACGACCTTCATGTTTCTCAGCAGGGACCGAAACGCCCTCGGAGCCAAAGTAGTGGGAAAATGAGAGTCTGTGTTATGCTTTAACATGATACTGACAGGCAAATGTAATTTCTCAGAGTTCACTCCAGCGAACACTGATCTGTTTTATAATCTCGCGCGCTCGAGCGCTGGCTCGGCTGCAGCGGGGAGGCTGCTCTGCTTGGATCACGGAGCGACCCGGAGGTGCTTCTCAAGGAGAGGGCGAAATGGCACTGTTGTGTCCAGGGTGAGGAGTGAGGAAGGTCAAAAAGAGGATGAGCTCTGTGCTCTGGGGAGGATTTTGTGGCACTGAGAGATGTCAGAGGACATCACCCCACCAGAGTAAAGTCTCGGCAGGGCTGCAGAGAGGCGATGTGCGTGGCCAGCTGAAAGGTCAGGAGGTAGAAATAGTGAAGCGGGAATGATGGCAGGCTCTTCCTCTGACCTCCAGCCCCTTTCTCCCTCAGCCATTTCCAGGAAATCCCTGCTTTCTCCTATGGCCAGGACTCTGCTTGGCCGGCCAGGAGTAGGCGATGCTGGAGCAGCACCCTGGCCCCATGGCATAGCTGGGACTCCAAGAGGGACCCTGGAACATGCCGGTCAGGGTGGGCATGAACAGTCATGGGGCTTTCCAATGCTGACACTTCTGTGGCTCCAGATTGGTCCATCCTGGTAGGACCAGCACCAAAACAAGCAACCCCTTTGCCACCAGTCACCAGGCCGCCAGACCCATTGGCACGGGAAGAGCAACGCTCATCATACAAAAACAGGCTGGGATGGAGGGTGTGTGTTTTGGGAACGCTTGAAAACACCACAAGGATGGAAAAAGTATGAGCAAATGGCTCAGTGGGGTTCAAGGATGCTTCTTCCTTCATCCCAGCATCTGCTCAAGGAAGAGACCATGGCGTGTGGGATGCTGCACAGCGCCCAAGAATGGCAGTTACCTATGTATTGTCAGATGGATTAACTGTACAGGCAGACACACTTGGGAGGGTTTTCCCAGCCAAGGTGAAGGTTCAGGAATGGCCAAGGAGCTGTTTAGCCTCAGCACAGAGCATGAATCCTAAAAGATGCTTATTTGGTTAAAAGGACAGTGCAGGAGGCTGCTGACACTGGCTTGGTACCTCCTCAGCGAGCGATGGAGATAAAGTGTGAGGTACGAGACCGAGGGGCCAAATTTGAAGGGAGAAAAGGAGAAGGTCAGCAGATGACTTTATGAGCTGTGGAAGTAGCGGTGGCATTTTTCCAGGAGTACACTATGTCTCCTGCCGAGGAATGTATACCGTGCTCTCCAGGCTGGGTGACAGACCCGGCGAGCAGGAGGGACCAGGGCAGGAAACGCTTCCCGGAGCGGCTGGGGGGCTGGAGACCCAGAGAAGCCCCAGCCCCGCGCGGTGGGAGGAGTACCGTCCTGCACGCGTTGCGTGCAAAGCCAACGCAGCCCGGTCCCTGTGTGGTCTAGAGGGGTTTGCGTGTGTGGTCCTGCGAAGCCCTGCTCATCTGTCCAAAGGCTGCTAACTGCCTGCTGAATGACCACGTCTGTTTACTTTAGCTCTGTCTGCACCAACTGAACTCTGATCGCTGCCTTCCTCCAGCTGGGCCGGCTCAGGACCCCAACGTGAAGGAGAGCGGGAGAGAGATCTGTGTGTGTGAGGCTCCAAAAAAAGAATAGGCTGCAAATGGACTACAGTGTAAATCATGGCGAACAATTTATGGGCCATTTTCTCTCCCATCATTTCTTCTCTGATCCCCATCTCCCCCCACCCCACTCAAACAGACCAGGCTCATAAATTGCCCGTGCTGAGTGCTGGCAGAAAGGTTTTTCATGTTCCTGACAGCTGCAATAAAAATATGCCTGTGTGTCTGGTAATTGTGTGTGCGAGAGGGGGAGGGAGAGAGGTGGGTGCCTGTGCGGGGTGCTCATGTGTGGGTAGGGGTGCGCGTGAGATACGGTGCGGCGGGGGGGCTGCGTGCCTGGGACTGCGTGGGGGGCAGCGCGGCGACGCAGGCGTGCGTGCTGGGATTGCACACGTGCACGTGCTGCGATTGCATGTGCGGGGGTGCTCTGCACATTCATGCTGTGGTGGCACGTGGGTGGGTACCGTGAGCGTGTGTGTGCTGTGCTTGCGTACACGCTGCGACTGCATGTGTGGGGGTGCCGTGTTTGCACGTCCACGCTGTAATTACGTGTGCATGGGTGCTGTGAATGCATGTTTGGGCTGTGGTTGCATGGGTGCTTGCAGTGGACACATGTGCCGTGACTGTATGGACATGTGTGTGCCGTGATTGCACGTGCACGGGCTGTGATCACACGTGTGTGCTAATTGCAGCTTTCCGCCGCAACCCTGTGTGCGCTGTGACTGCAGGTACACGCGTGTGCTGTGATCCATGTGCACCGTGACTGCACGCGTCTGCCAGGCACTGACGTGTGTGCGCACATAGGGCCCAAGTGATTCTGTGTGCGGCAACAAGCCACTTGCAGGTGCGTGTGCACGCAAGCACAAGAGCGTGTACTTTTCACGTGTAGGTGGGAAATGTTTCTTCCAGCCCAGGGTAATGTTTGGGAAGTGGAAACTTTAAAAAAGAAATATCAGGATTAAAAATGCAAATCGTGACCTTCAGAAAACATGCTCGCTAAACTAAAACACCCTGATTTTTGGACTGGATTGATCACAGTATTTGTTCTGATCATTCCCAAATACTCTGTGCTGGAATTTCTTATTTAAAAATCAAAACCTATTGTTAGGTTAAATTTTGAGACTCAATCAACTGCACTGATAAACCCAGGCTATGGGATTTTTTCACTGCAACGAAATTTCGAATCAAGCAGTAAGTTTTGCAGCTGTAATGGAAATCATCTCCTTCCTGCCAGGCAGTTTGCGAGGAAATAATGCTCAGCCACAGAATTCCTAGAAAACAGCTTTCTTCTTTTCATCACTTCTCCATATTCACTTCTTCAAATGACATTACTCTCACGAGAAGCTTGATGGGAAGCAACAGCCCAGCAAATCCCAGGCTGTGCGTTGTGTTGCCCACAAAAACACAGCAGCATTTATCTGGAGAAGGATATTTTCCCATCTATGTCTGCATTTTGCCCTGATCCACTTTGGTTTCTCTTGTGTCTTTATCAAAAATACTCTTGCAAGGGTTTGCACTCATCTTTGTATCGCTACTCGTTTGAAATGCTTCTCATTCGTAAAAGGGTTAGAAAGATGATGGACAAGGTGCAGAGAGACATACGGGGAAAGAAATCAGAATTTGGTCAACCACAGCACGCAAAAAGCGCCCTGTTAACTTATAGATTTGTTAGGAAAGGCAAAAAAAACTATAACCTGTTCTGAGATTATTCCCAACTATGAGAAAAACCAGGTTGGAATAAACCCCAGACAAAACCCAAGCGGGGATGTAGTGTGGATGTGTGTGGCAAAGCAAGGGAAGGCTCCGAGAACGCGAAGTCTGTATTTACCAGTGCTGTTGGCACACGCTGCGGGTGTCCCTGGGCATGGGCCGGCAGAAAACAAGGCTGGGGGGCTTCTGAGGCCGAGGATCAATAGCCCCATGTGTGCCTGGGATTTGTAGCTCGAAGTGCCTCTGTAGGGAACAAAGAAAGTGAGTAAAAATTGAATTATCCACTTAAGGCTGTGTCAGCTTTCCATCATAAATCTTTTTTTCCTTCCCTTTTTCTTTTCCAGAGGTTTATTACTCATCTGTAAAAATTCCTCCCAGCCTTCACCTTTGCCTATACGCTATGGTTTCGGTGCTGGAAAAAGCTTCAGCAATACATTATTTAATAACGTACAAAATTATCGTTTTATACAGAAAGAAACATTACTTCTCACAGCTACACCAGAGGAATGAAATCAGGGACTGGTGGGGAGCTCTGGAAAACTTGTGCTGCGAGGGGCAGCTTCCAGGGGGGATCCCAGCTCCCACCCGGGCTCGGGTGCCTCAGTGGGGGCCCGAGTACCCCAGGGGCTCAGCCAGGCTGAAGGTGGGTACCCATTTTCCCCTTCCTGTACCGAGCGCCGAGGGGGACCCCATGGGCATTGGGGATGCTCCGCTCATCCCAAGGGCTGGAAAGGAACGTCTGCCTTGTAACGAGCATCCTCAGGCATCCACCACCGTGTTTTATTTAATCTTTACTTAAAACAGAATTCTTTGCTCACTTTTCCTTTTTTCCTCTTCCATTTTCCCCTACCATTTTCCTTTCACCTTTTCCCATTTTCCATTTCCCCTTTTTTCTCTTTTTCTCCTTTCCCTTCTCTCCGTTTTCACCCATTTTCCCCTTTCCCTTCCTGTCCCATCCTTTTTCTCTTTTATTCCTATCCCCACTCTTTTGTTTTCCCTTCCCACGGGAGGGGACCGGCCCGGGGGCTCCACTCCGGCCGGGGAGGGACCCCGCTGGGGACCCCCAGGACTGGCGGAGAGGGGACCGCAGCGCGGAGCCGCCGGTGCTCCGAGCGGGGCCGGGGGAGGGGGGAAGGCCGGACCCGGGGAGGGTCCCGCCCGGGCGCCAGGCGCTGCCCCCGACCCTCCGCATTAACCCCGCTGACACGGGCGGGCGCCGCCGAGCCAGCCCGGCCCCCCCGCCCTGCCTCCCCCAGGGGCTGCCCCGCGTGGACCCCAGGCAGGGGGTGCCCCCCTGCAGCCCTTCCAGCCCTTGGGGGCTCACAGCCCAGCGTGGCAAAGAGGCGGATTCCTCCCCTTGGTCCCCCCTCCCTTGCCGCTTTGCTCCGCAGTCTGGTTTGGCCACAATTCACGGGAGATAAAGGGTTCGTTTAAAAGGGGGGAGAAGAGGTAACCTGGAGAAAAACACCCCAAAATCAGGTCACACCAGGTTGGTTTTGTTCTCCTGGGATGTTTCTCGCTGCATTTCGCTCTGCAGAAATCCTGCATGGGTAGCACGGGGGGATCCCCTGGGATCTCCCTGCCTGCGGCAGACACAGCTCCCACTGCTTTGCCAGGGAAAGCTCTGAGAGATGCCGCTCCAAGACGAGCCACCTCCTTAAAAAGACCCCAGAAGGATATCCCCTTGCTGGGTGGGTGCAAGCTCCTTTTTAATCAGCAGCTCCCAAAGCCCTGGGAGGGGGGGTAGTGGGGTTTCCCCTCCATCCTCCACTCCCCAGACCACATTTCTGATACATCTTGCATATCCTTTTTTTTTTTTTCTTTAGGGCTGGGGTCGGCATTTGACCCGTGCCCACTTTGCCCCCCTTCCTTGGGGATGCTGTGGGACTGGACCCCAGGCTGAAATGGTTGTTCTGCTGCAAAGAGGGTGCCCCAGCCCCTCCCAAGAGGATGCAGGGTGAGGAGGACCATTCGGGGGATGCCCAGCATTATCCTGCTGCAGCAGGGATGGAGGAAAGGAGGGAGGGAGGAAAGCTGATCCCGAAGTTTCCATCATGTGAAATTGAAGCGCATGTGCCTATAATGAAATATTTCCTCCCATTTCATGGCAGCTCAGTAATTCCTGATGGCAGGGAGCCTGGGAAAACAGATCCCCCCGCTCCCACCCACAGCGCCTGACCGCACGGGCAGGGACAAACAACGGCTTCGTTTTGCCGGGCTCCCCACCTCCCGCCGGGACACCTTATAGCATCCTCCAAACGCAGCCCCCACGGTGAGCCCACCACCCCCTTCCAGCAAAGGGAAATCCGCAGTTCCAAGGGTATTTCTGTGCAGGGCTGCAGCACTTTGGTCCCCCTCCCGCGTCCCTGGGACCAGGCAGGCTGCCTGCAGCGCTGTGACCAGGGATGACGCCGAGGGCTGCCACCCTTGGCAATAGCCACTGCTTTCATTTATTTTTGAATTATGTGGTTTTTCCAGCTCCTCTAAATTTAATTAAACTTTGACCAAAATTCTATGCAGGAAAGAGAATAGAAAAGGGGGTTTGTGCCAGAACAAGCACAGTAATAATATTAATAATAACAAAAAGCAACAACAAACCCTTAAACACTTACCGGCTGGGTTGTGTGAGTTCAGGCTACTGGGCTGAGTCAGGCAGAGCACTGGGAGACCTCAGGCCACTTTGAAACGCTCCGGACACAGGATGGATGCAGCCGAAGACACCAGAGAGCTGCTGCAGAACCACATTTCCCTTCAAAATTGCACTTTCCTAGCAATCAGTAACACACCAGTGAACTGGCGGCACAGGAACAGGCAGAGGTGGGGGTCAGGTTGAAATGCAGCTCGTGCCTGAGAGAGGGTGGCTTTGATGGGGAGCTGGACCAGCTCTCACACAATACTGGGAGCAAGCACATGGAATTGAACAGAGAAATGTAAGACACCCTCACACCCTAATTTTGTCCTCATTTGTGTTTTAGCAACACCCCAGACCGTGACAAAACCCCCCCACTGTGTTAGGTGTTGCCTCCCACACCCACCCCAACAAGTTTCTGATCTGCTGTCCTGACAGAGGGATTTACCCTCATTTTAAAGCAATGCAAACCTGCTCTGCCCCTGCCACAAGTGCTTTGCTCAGCTGGAGCCGATGAATGGGTGTCTGTGTGAGTTTACACCTCCTAATAACCCACTCCCCACCCTTTAATGTAAAACCAGTGTGGGTTTTTTTTTTTTTTTTAAAAAAAGCACAGATGCTTGAATCCTTGAAGAAAAATAGTAATTTTCTCCCTCCTGCTCTCATTCTGCTCCTTACCACTTTGAGCTGATCAAAGTGTTTATTCGGGCTTAGCTCCTAAGATGCTGCTAACAGGATGAAGTTAGGATCATATAAATTCCTCAGCCAGATAAATGTCCTGTGTAATCCTGTATCTGCCCCTGACAGTAGCCAGTACCAGATGCTTCCCAGGATGTGACAAGGAAGCTTTGCCGCGCCTGCAGATGAAATTACCTGCCCCCAAAGAGACCATACTCCTGGTGGCTATCACTTAGTGGCTGGTTTGATGGATTTAAAAAGATAAAAAGCTCCAGAAGGTGGTGGCTTTATTAATTATTTTATGAATTCTGCCTTTTTGGGGTCAATGGGAAAGCAGCCTCGAGGGTGTTAGTCACCTGTGGCTGCCGGTGAGGAGGTGCATAGGTTTCACAGTGGTGACTCCCGAATCCAGAGGCTCTGTGCTTCTTCCCCACACAGGCTTCGCTTTGTTCCCCGCGTGCTTAACGCGTCGCAGCAGTGGGAGGCAGGACCTTGGAAGTGTCCCGCTAACATGAGTTTGCAATGAACATTACTCATTTCTTGGTACAGACCTTAATTGGGGGATTTCAGGACCTGATGCGGAAAGACCGACAGGGAAAATTACTGTATCCAGCATTTTACATGGCTGCTTAGGATTGCGGAGGCTCACACTTATTAAAGCTCTGGCACTGGTTAGACCTAAGTTTGATTAAACAATGTCGGGAAAACAAGGCATCCTAGATTAGAAGCAGAAGTGAGCCAGTGTGCTGCAAAGGAGTGCAGAACACAGACTACGAGCCCCGCACAGCGAATGGAGCCCAACAGGCTTGTGTTTGCGATGCTCAGTCATTACTTAAGGGACGACCTGCTAAGTTGCTCTTGAATTCAAAGAGCTGCAGTAAAACGTATTTAGTGAGAGCGAGCCAGGGCGAGCTGCTTTTAGTAACTTCAGACGGAGAAAATCCTGGTGCATATGGCAAAAAGCTCTCCTTTTGCTGCAGGATTCCCTCTGTAAAGCACCCTGACAATATCTCCAGCCAACACCAGCCATGGAGCCCCTTCCTCTAAGGAAAAGGAGCTTATTTAATAGCTACTTGCACACGCAGAGACATACACATGTACTCCTGTGTTCAGCTGGATCCCCACCAAGCTACATTCATGTCAAACCTATCAGCACCACTGTCGACCCTCTAGTCGTGTTCCTTGGCACTGTATAACTCTCCTCCATCTCCCACTCTCTTCCTTTTTGGCAGCACAAAGCTCCCCGTCATCTCCAGCTCCCTTCCTTCTGTCAGCAAGGAGCACACACCACTGTGCAGCGAGACCAAAGGGGACGGCGATCTGTCTACCTCTGCTTTCTGGGGGCTGGGGAAAGCCCCTGCTAGAAATATTAGCTGCACACACACATGCTCCTGCCTGCTCGCTGGAATTTTGGTCCAGCGTGCTTGTCAAGTGCATTGGAGAAGGATGATGTTAGATCAGGTTTGCTTCTTGCCCCAGAAATTCAGTCTGTTCATCCTCCTCTTTCTGTCCACAAACTCTGTTTTGTTTTTGAGGATGAAGCAGAACCTAAAAGGCTATCTAGGAAGCAGCAGGAAAACATCCTCCCCATCGGCTCTTCATGGGAAGTCTTGGCAGGGCAACAAAGTTCCTCAGTGACATCCTGCAGGCTAGTTGCTGGTGGCCATGAAGGGCTGGAAGTCAGCCCCTCCTTGAACATTACTGGGGGACCCTCCCAGGTCCCATCCCCTTCCCAGGTCCATCCCTCAAGGTAAAATGTTGCTTTTCCTGGAGCATCTTCGATTTTCCCATGCCACAGGAAAGTGGGATGACCATCAGCTCAGACCAGACCCCTGGCACTGGACACCCAGGAGAGGCAAAGTCATCCCTGGCACTAGGGACAGACGCAGGTACCTGCAGGCATCACCATGACTCAGAGAACTAAGAAAAAAATTGGCCTGGCCCTATTTATGTCAAAAATTGAGCTTGTTGAAGAGCTTCTCCCTCCTCTCCTTCCATCCATTGCGAAGACCTGGAGGTGAGACACCAGAGAGAGGGGAACCAGAGAGCTTGTGTAAATGCCAGGCAAGCAGAAGCTCTGAAAGAAGCCATTGGGCATTTCTCCTTTCACAACACATGGTCTGTCTTTGTAAATTAAATAGGAATTACTTGATTGGGTAATCAATACCAATTTTCTTCATGTGTGATCAGAGGTGTTTATGGTGCTTAGTTTGCCAGAACTCATACCTTTCTTTTTCCTTTTTCATTTTTAAACAGATTCAAATACATGTCACCTTCACAGCAGCCACCTCTGTCGCTTTTTTGTTTTGTTTTGTTTTCTACAGTGTTTGCTCATCCTCTTATATAAATGCACGAATGGAGGCAAAGAGCAGCTTTCTGAAAGGACACTTTTGGCTCCCTTTTTCCCCTGCTGGCTTCAGGGGCGGGTGATGCCACGTCTGCGATGCGCACATTTTGACTCATTCCTACCTCCCATTCAGTAAATACTCTCAAGAGAAAACATCGTGTTCTTTATTTTTTTTTTTTTTACAATCCAAAGCTTCTCCAAGCCCCGTTGCTTTCCCAATCACCCCATTTTCAGACTTTCTGAGTTTGAAGAACATCTTCATCTGGTGGTTTACTGGAAAAGCTGTTCACATCTATAAACAAAGCATACTCTTCCTGATTTTATCTTTCTCCATTTTATTGTTTCCGGTTGTTATTCATTTTGGCTGATACTTCCACAGGGACTTTCCAAAGGAGAGTATCCAAAGTGATATAAAAATGCATCTGAACAACATCCAGGAATAAAAGTGGGGACTGATTATAAATACAAAGCATGACTACCTTTTACTGGAAGAAGTGAAACACGCAGGCATAAATTGACGCGGGATGTAATCAGCCTGGGAGAGCTCACCCTGGGGATGATCGGCTACTGTGCTTGGACATTTCGACGTCAGAGTGAGACGCAGGGAGAAAAGCATGAATCCCAACAATGTTAAAAGTCCTTTACAAAGAACTTGCAAGGCTGAAAGTTAACCTGCTTCTCCCCTCCGGCCATTGAAGTTGGCCTAATGAGAGATACTCCTCCGTGCTACAAACACTGCTTTACTCAAGCCTTGGTATGGCACTTTCTGTCCTTCCATGCTCCATCATTATCATCATTTTAAAGCACAATTTGGCTGCACACTGAAAGCCCAATCAACCTCACTACAGTCCTGTAAGGGGGACAGGAAATGCATCCAATCAGTGTGGAAACTTGTAAGCATCCCTCTGATTATAAATCCCTTGGCCAAACCCTATAGATTTAGTTACAATTTCCCTGGTAGTATTTGCTTCCACATCCCCTCTTCCTGATTCCCCGTTTAAGGAAAATTCATCTGATTTCTGTAGTCTGCGACCACCATTTTCTCTGTCTTTTTAAAACCCTTTCAAACGAAAGAGCTCACATCATTTACTTGTCAGATGGGACAGCGCAGCCTAATTTCCAGCAGGAACTAAACCCCACGCTGATGAGAAGTGGTGTAATTCCATGAAAGAACAAACGGGGTGGATTGGGAGCCTCTGCAAGATGCAGACCGGGCAGGATGAGCCCGTGAGCCTCCGAGCAGCATCCCCGACCCAAAGCACCCAACCTGACTCCTTGTTTTTCTCTCTGCAACAGCTCCTAGCAGCATCCTTGTTCAGCCCGGGATGCCACGAACAGTGAGCCCTTGCCCTGGAGCCCTTCCAGGCCCAGCAGACACAACCAGGCAACCGTCTAAAAAGGCAGCATCCATTGCACGGTGGCACATGAGCAAAAAATTGCTGATATTTATAGCAGAAATTTATGGGCAAGGAGGGTGGTTTAGCTGTCCGTGTATATCCTTACACACCTGATACATCAGCCTTTACGGAGACACGGTTAAACTCTAGGATTATCAATAATCCAATTATACTAAATGGTACAAGTTATAAAGGTGAGAAGGGGGAAACAGATCTAGAAGGGGGGTATTGGGTTACACAAGGGCACTCCAGAACCTGTCTGGATGTCAGCAACGATAAAACTGATCTCAATTTATGGCTTGTCAGTGGTTTATTAGGTCTCTGCTTAAAGGCTGTAGGTACCTACATCCAGGCAGTCCCAGCTCCTGAGCAAGTCATGAGTAAAATACAGATGGCACACAGGGACACTGGGACATTTCCCATGGTGGCAGTCCCCGGGAAGGGGCTGTGCTTGAGCAGAGGTCTGCACCGCGTGCGGTGGGTGCAAAACGCCACGTTCACCTGGGCAAGAGAGCTCTCCTGCAACTCATTACACGGTTGACATCACGCATGGTGCAGAGCTGTTTTTCCAAGCCTTCAGGTAAATTAAGCCTTCAAAAGCACCAAAACCCAGCCGCTCTTCCTTCCTCACGTCCCAGGGCATTCTTTAATAAATCCCATACCAGGGAAGTGGAAAGCCTTGGGGTTTTCTGCTTTTGGAGCATTTCAGCTACACTCTTGTCACTATTTTTTCCCGGTGACTATGAGGGCCAGAAGCCAGGTCTTCTCCTACCTCTTCCACAAAGAGGAAGGGATCCCTCATGGGAGGGACAGTAAAGATGTGACACCCCCCCTCCTCGATGGGAGGGCCATGTCAGGAGGACAGGACTCAGACAGGAAAGGGCAGAGGTCCTTTTGCTTGCAGGAAGCCACCGGCTGCTTTGGGAGGCTGCGTTTTGGAGGGGGATTTCTGCAGAGCTCCCTGACCCCTAATGTCACCCCTTTCGATGGCAGCAGTGACAGTTCAAGTCAATCTCTGCCCTCGGTCCTGGCTCTCCCTCTGAGGACGCCAGTTCCATGGCAGAAAGACCCATTTGCTCGAGGGATGGCATTAGGATTTCTATAAACAGGGATTAAATACACTTCTCAGTGACAAATGGGTTTTACTGCCCGTGTCAGGCATTGTCTGCCAAGTGGCAAACTGGCAACCTCTCTCCGGCAATGCACATGTACAAGGCATCTGCGCTCATGGAATTGCTGTACTTTTATGGTCATGGATACGGGAGGCTTTAAACACTCTGGATTTCTGTGCATTAAGATGTGTTGGCTCAGACGTCTCTCGGCAGCTCATAGGTGCTCCAGAGAGGGGCACAGCGGAGCTGGCACAAAGCAGAGCCCTTGGCTGCACTGTCTGTCATCAAGGAGCTGTGCTCTGCCTGCTAACGGCTCTTCTCACATGTCTGTGCTCATTTACACACCCCACCCAAAAAAATCACTGCCTGTAGTTTCAGGTCCGCATCCTTAGGTGGTCATGGCAACGACGGGGATGCCATGAGCTTGTATAGAAAACGGTAGGAAATGGGCTCTTACAAGACAAAGGAAGAAATTGCCAGGAGGAAACTGCAAAACCATGGAAAAACTCACATGGCTTTGAACGCAGCCACCTTCCACTGCTGCGGTAAAACCAAGCCTTGAATCAAAAAAGCGAAAACCAAATGACTGCCAAGAACATGGCTCAGAACGACTGGTAAATAGGACTGTGTTTCCTTTCTGTTCTCCAGAAATATATATTTTTGTACAGGGAAAAATTCTATTTTTTTGGACCAAAATTTCAGTGAGCAGAGCACCGTTTTGCACCGCAAAGGATTTGGATGGGATTGTGACAACCTTTAAGATACACAGACTACCAGAAAACTACCTTTGCACGTCTTACACTCACTTCCTTAAGGGATACCATGACTGCGTCGGTGTTCATGCCTGCTTTCTTTGAAGGGAGCGGCAAACCTTGTTTTTCCATAACTCAAAGCAAAATTGAACCCATTAACTGTAAATGCTCACAGGAAAACCCATATGCACTTCTCTGAGCTATCCTGGCCAAAATTCTTTCAGTGCGCACCTGCTTTCTGTTTGTTTTGGTGGAAACATGGAAAAGTTCTAACTTTACTGAAAAACAGTTTTGATTTCTCTAAAAAAAAAAAAAAAAAAAGAAAAGGAGAAAATTCAAGTAAAGCGTGGCTGCTGATTTATTTCTCTCCTTTGGGTTTCAGTGGGGTCCCTATAAAATCCTCTTGTTGAGCCAGGTCCACTTATTGCCAGCATTGTGCTCGACTGAATGAAGGTCCTGCATGTTTTGTTTGTTATTCTGAGTCATATCACAAACATTTTAGCGAAAAGGTCCAAAAGACTTACAGGGAACATAGAGAAGCCAAAATCGCCAGATGGAGAAAAGCACATCTTAAAGGGATGACATTTGGCATGAGAAGCAGAAGAGAATTAGGGTTTGGTTTGATCTGTCCCGTATTATATCACCTCTTATACTTTGCAGGAAATTGTTGAGGTTGAACCAAAATAAAGATCGAGTTTTAGAGCATTTTCTCTTTACACATTCTTTTGGGAGCCCACATCTTTCAGTATGCAACCTATTAATTAGAAATACATACACACACTCACATCCAATTTTATTATTTGGGCTTCATCTGAGCCTCACAGGGAACCAGATGAAAGTAATAATCAGTTAATTCAGCTACAAAGCAAAAAAAAAAAAAAATCAAAGCTAGATAAACATATTGTGTTCTCATGGAAAACAACAACAAATGGGGCTGAACTGGCAGGCGAATTAACAGAGATCTTCTGCACCTCCATCTAAAGGGGTGCCATCATCCATCGATGAATGGGGACCACGCTGTCCCTGCCGTCCCTTGGGACAGGCGGGAGGCAGAGCATCCCAGCTCAGTGCTGGCATGAGAACACAGCAGGGATGCCAGGGGCGGTTTGGGCTGTTTTCTACCTAACAGGAGCTGCCAGCCCTCAAGGTTTTGTTGTTGATGTTGGAGCATTGCACAAGGCTCCGTGTCTTTTCCCCGGGGCAGCAGAGCAGGAGGAGAGATAAGGGCAGGACCCTTTGCCGATAGCAGCTGGTGAGTTCCGAGATGCCTCTCTGGAGGTGAAGACATCATATCCCGAGCATCATGGGGCTCGCTTCTCACCAATGTGCTGATCCAAAATGGGAGGAGAAACAGGCAAAGGGGAGAAGATGGGACCTGCTGGAAGATTCCTGATTTAATGCGTTTATCTGTTCTCACAGCAAGCGGTGTCGGAGATGCTTTCCTAAGGGCAATTCACAGCACTTACACTAAGGAGAGCTTCTGGCTGGTTTAGACAGCAAAATCAAATGATTCGGTTGGTATAAAAATCTTCTCCTAAACCTGAAAATGTAGGCTTTTCCTTGCTACGGAGGATGGATCATATTTGTGGTTATTTCATCGATTCAAGTATTATTATAAAAATAACCAGGGATGTTCTGCTGGTAAAGCTTTAGTTCCTGGGGGAGAGACCATGCTTCCCACTCAGCTGTGGGGCCACGAAGGTATCATGTCCCCTAAAAAAGTAAATGATCACACTGGACTTGGCTGCCTATTATCTAAAAAAAAAAAAAAATAACTGCAAGGTGACCACCTGAGAGCTGGGTAAATCCAGAGTTTTACCAAAGATGAGGAATTGCAACTAAAGTAGAGCTGCGTCAACAGGCTTTGAAATTATGTTCATAAATGACTGTGAAGAGTTGTTAAGCCGAAAACTGTTCTCACCATAAACTCCAGTGAATGCAGGAGACCCTGCAAGGGAAGAGCTGAGGACAGCATGTATCCTGTTACATTTTTAACTGCCCAGATTCAATTTTGAACTCAACATGAAAACCACAAAGAGAAGCCAGGAAAAAATTCGCTTTTCCAAATCAAAAGAAATGTGCAAATGAAAAAAAAAAAAGTATCCACCTCCAGAAAAATACCAAGTTGAGCAACAGCCTAATGCTCTGTGAAGTTATGTCCCCTTTGGTCAGCTACGCTTGGCCCTCGCTGAGCTTTGCTGTAGTCTCAGGTCAGCTTCACTCTGTGCTGGATATTAAACCAGAGTTCACAGTCGCTTAACGTGCACTTGAGCTGCACACAACAGGGCATGGAAGCAGGGCTGGATTGCAGCTCATGTCATAAACTTTGGCTTTCGGTGGCTTTATTATTCTGCAGCAACAGCTTTCTTCAAGGACGAGCCTTGACGTTGTGCAGAAGCACATCTGCGGATGGAAGTGGATGATGCTTTCCATTACATAGGAGTCTGGTAGTAAAAATGAGATGTTGTGGGCTGACACCAGACCCAACAGGACTTCAGCCGGGGCTGTGTCGCTTGGGGAAGGGTTGTGTTTTTATGCACTGCAAAAATCCCAGCACACATCAGGAGTCAAGCATGCTACGTATTGTATGACCGTCTGGCAAAGGTCTTCCCTGCCACAGTTTATGGTGCAAGACCCCAGCTGCAGGAATGTATGCGTGTACTAAATCAATGGATCTGTGCATGCCTGGAGGTACAAGTACATTTTGGGGGGGGATTTGAATCTTCCTCCTTGGGTAGAAGCACCTTCATGGCTGAAATGTCCTCAGCCAAGAACCTGAAGTTTAAAAAACCACAATGACTGCACACTTCACCCGCTCTAAGCATGTCCGTGTTTGCTTTGGAAACCCCAGTTCTGCAGAAATTCCACACAAGGCAACCAACAGCGTGTGCTTCTCTTGCCCTTGGCTTGCAGAGAGGAACCATAGCCATTCCTACGGACCAGATCCGCTCTGGGCATTGAATGCTGCAATGGGTTGTGAAGGGGTTTGGGGGAAAAGCAGAAGGCAATTTGTGGGGGGACAAGAAACCAGCAAGATGGTGGTTTCTGCCGCTCTTTGAGACTGATTGAAGATGAGATACACGAACAACAACAAAAAATGTTTTCAATCTGGACTGTCAAGTATGGAAGGATATTTGTGGTAACAGAGAAATTTGCCACCCACTGCTGTTGCTTTGGTGTACTATTTCTGCGGTTTATTCGGAATCGGTCACTGAAAGAAACTAACACAAAAACAAATTCCAAACTATAAAGTGGGATTTCCAGATAATGCATTATTTCTTAAGGGAAGAAAAAAATAAAAAGACCCAATGTTTTGGATCACTCGTTTTCCCTGCTTCGTTGGCCCTTTCATATTTTCCAGCATTTTTGTAGGATGCTCTATCATTTGCAGCTATTACTGAGAAGTCTCTGATCATCTTAGTTGTCCCCACATACATCCACATTGCAGGATCAGGTCATCGTTTAGTAGCACTGCAGGCCTAAAGAAAAACAAAAACAAAAGGAAAGATCGTTGCTAGCGATACAGAAACCTCAGCGGCTTGTCTCAAGGCTTGGTTCAGCAACCAAAAATTTGGACTCTGGCTTAGGCAAATCAGCCAAAAGCCTCCTGAATTTGTGAAATTCAGCTGGAGTTTCTGGAACTCTTGGAAGAAAGCAGGGATGGGGAGATTTTGCTTTTTTCCTGGAATTTTCCACGGTCCCAGGAGTAGACAGGGCCTCGATGGCGGTGCAGTGGGAAGGGGTGGAGGAGCTGCACAGCCATCGCTATGGGAGACGATGCAAGACCATGCATTGTGGTAGTAGGTGCTGCAGGAGAGTCAACTCTCTCTTTGCCCTGAGCTTTCCCCCCTAATTTTAGCCCTTTGTTTAGTCCTAAACAGAGGAGTAAACACCCAGGTTTGCTGTAGAATCTGAGGGCTCCGGTGTTACTTGATTCATGCTTCTGGTGCAGGAACACCTGAAAATTTCCAAGTCATGGTGCTGATCTCCAGAGCCAGCACTTTATCATGTGCCTCCAAGCCCCCTCCAAAAGCCCACACTGGACTTCCCTCTCGGTCCTGTTTTAGGTTAAAATACCCCAAAAATCCATGCAAGTAACCAAACCCTGATCTCACCTGCATGCCTTCGAGGAGAGAGCTGTGAATTACAAGGTCTACTTCTTTTCACCTGTGCCACCACCTATTCCTCATACCCCACTGAGTGTGAACGTTTTGAAGGTCCCGCCATTGCCCCTTTTCTCCCCCCAAAAAGGAGGATGCTAAACCTACAGTCTCATCCTCAGGGCACTCAAAACAGCCTGTGCGCTGGCTCAGAGGTCAAATTATTTCTCGGTGAGAATTAGGAGGCTTGTAAGGGAGCATTCACATATGCTGCAAGCAAAATTTCCTTCCAGAGGGTTGCATGAGGTTTCTGACCACTGTATCTGTGTGTTCTTGAAGATGACGTATCATGTTACTAATTCCCCTAATTGCATGTCTGGGCTAAAAACAGACTGAGTTTTCCTAAGAAGTTACATTCTTAATAACATTACTTAAAACACTGTGGTAAATTCAAGTAAATTTTTAACCGATGCACGTACGTTATAAATCAGGATATACATGCAGATAATGTTTACCTCAGACTTGTTTATCTGACTCTGCCGCTCATTTGTTCCGTCTTTTGCCAAAATGCAGCGATACAAGATAGAGCGACTGGAAGAGGTTCAAACCTTCCTTCTTCAGGCTCCTACTGCGTGGAGCATTTCCAGGAGTGCAATGCCCCAAGAAGAGCAACATACAATACCCTTCTTTCCCGAAAACCCTTAGTAGCAACATGGACAACTAGATGTCCCTTCTCTTCAAAGGCCCAAATATTGTGGCATGGTGAGGCAGATTTGCTCCCGATGGAATACACATTTGAAGAAGGTCCAGGAGCAAAGACCCTCAGGGTAATCTTGGGTTCTCTAACTGATGCGCCTATCTGCATGGTGTGTCAGGGATGTGTGGCCTTGATTAGATGCATTTTGATAATTTAGGGATTTTTTTTTTAGGTTAAAACTTTGTTGTCGTGTTAGAAACAATTCCCTGGTGATCCCCCGCGAGATGCTGAGCGCAGGAGGTGGGCACCAGCCCTGGGGGTTGTGAGACATCCCTCACCCACTGCCGCTCCAACTCCTGTCCCCTCCCACGGGGACCAGCGGAGTGACGTGAGGCTGAGTCATTTGAGAGGAGGACACGTGCTTGGCAGTGGAGAGCAAGATGCGCAGAGGCACTTGACATAGAAGTGAAGCAATCTGGAAGGTGGAGCCTTTGTGGGGGGTGGGGGCCGATTTTCCAAATAATTTTTTTTTCAGCTCTGAGTATCAGTTCTGCAATTGCCACACACATCAGGAAATGACACACATGTGCATTGTTGTCACCTCCAGAAGGAGTGGGGAGGCTGCTTTTGGCCATGGCCCAGCAGCAGTGAACACGCACTTTTGGGAAGAGCATTATCTCACCGCTCAAAGGCCACTTACAGGGAGAAGCAACTCGCTTCTCTTGTTTTAATGTCAGCATCTTCACTAGAGCACCAGGAAAACAGTGGTAAGCACTCATCATGGAGAAGTTCTCCTTTGGAATCATGTGAAGTTGAAAGACAATGTGCCCAGGAGGCAGCCAGCGCAGGGGTGGTGTTTTGGGGAAGTTTTCTGAGAATTGCCACTTCTTCCCCTCATTTGGACATGTGGGATGAGGCTTGGAGCAATCTGGTCTAGTGGAAGTTGTTCCTGCCCATGACAGGGGGTGGGACTGGGTGGGCTTTAAGGTCCCTTCCAACCCAAACCATTCCGTGATTCTGTAATTCTATGATTTTCCCTTTCCCCATCAGCACCACTCTGGGACATCCTGCAGCATGGATGACCACATCCAAGGTAAATCCTCTGGTGGATTTCACCTCTTCTTCCAATGATGGGTGAGTCAAAGGATCGCCTTTTACCGGTAAACATGACAAATCACCAAACACTTGCACGTCCTCCCAAGCACGGGGGTTAACTCTGGCTCCAGTGCCGGATATTCACTATTCACAGGGGACCAATTGCAGTTTCCACCAGCAGAGTTTATTTTGTTGCTCTGAGTCTGTAGCAGAAGTGCCCAGCTCTGTGCAACATCTAACACCAATCCTCCCACCAGATCCCATCCAGAGACCCCCAGTACCGGGGCAGTGCCAGCTGCAGTGGCACGGATAAGGTCAGGAGTTTGCGGTGCGGTGAAGACGGAAATGGATGGCTCCTGACAATACTTTCTATTACACCGAGTTCTCTTCCTTTCTCAGCTCTCCATCCACTCTCTGCTGGACTCTGCCAATAGAGCCAACTTTCATTTCAAACAGTAGTGAAACACCTATTTATCCAAGGTGGGGGTTTTTATCTGTTGGATGGTTTAGGAGGAACTGAAGGAGGGAACAAAAATACTCCAGTTTTAGATATTTGAAGTGCATCAGGTGTGATGACCCTGGAGCGGCCCCTGCCATACTGGAGCAATGAGCTTATTGCAACACACGGGAAGAAAGATGCTTGCATCACTTCCCAGAAGCACACAGGTTTTCCTCTCCTGAGTTTTGAACACTACAAGCCTGTAAAAAGTGGATTTTGACAATTTTTTTAAGAGGCGAAGCTAAGGTATCTTGCATTTCCAGAGACCAATACTAAAACCAAATGTGACGCTTTCTACCTTTTTCCTTCTCCTTTCATTTATCTCATCCTATTAAGATTAGTTAGATCTGCATTAGCTAAAATGCTTTAAAGAGTGCTGTTTTGCCGTCAAGCTCATTACAGGGCAAGTGACTAATTACAAGCGTGTCTCAGCCCAAAGGCAGTGATGCTCAGCAGGGAGAGGAGACCTTTTCCACCCCACAACACTCAGCCAGAGCAGTCCTAGAGACATGTTTGCACCTCACTGTTACTCTGCTATGAATAATGGATTTCCTGTTTGTTGGGAATGATGAGCTGGAGCAAATAATGGCAATTAAAAAAAAATACATTGGATGGCTGGCCAGAAATCAAGTGTAGTGTGCTTTTTAAGGATAGCAATCTTGAGCGGTAAATAAAATTGGAGCCCAGACTGTGGTTTTGTTTTTGTTAGAGCCAAGTGAGTTCAGCTCTGGACAGTGTCCAGGGAACCTTTCTGGTCTGAGAGAGAAATAAGAGGGAGAGTTTGATGAAACTCATGCAGGTAAGAAGGGAGAGGCTGAATGCAGGCCAAACCTTCCTGCTCCCATCCGTGGCACTTCAGCCTTGTGCCAAGTTTGCTGGTGGTGGTGGTGTCCAGAAAATCCCCTAGAAACTTTTAGGAGGATTATTTTTTTCTCCATATCCAAGAAAAAAAGAAGGCAGACAAACAAGCTCTTGAATTCCTCTCTATGGATAAATTCAAGTCCCATTCTTCATGGGCCAAGCTTGAGCCTCTCTCACCATGGAAATCAAAATTGAAGACCCCAGCATCTTCCCCTGGTACCCCTTGATTTACACATTCCACTCCAAAACCTCCCCATCACATGGGCTGCTCTGGATGCTGGTGGAGAGATGCCATCCCCTGCAGGCACCACTTTTCTGACCCAGTTGGCTTGGCAAGACAAAAAGCAGCCTTGAAGGTGTTTGCTTGCTCTTCCTCCATTGCTCAGTGTCAGCGAGTTTTTTTGCAGGCTAAATTAATGCATATTTGGAAATTTACAGTTCATTTACAAGCCTCAGATGGTCAAAACTAAGGAATTTCTCCTGGCCTTGGTTTGCATTCTGTGGGCAGCGTCGCCGTCAGGGAGAGTTTCCCTCCACCGCAAGCCTGGTCCCACTTCGCTGAACTCCAGCAGGCAACCTTGTAAAGTTGTGAAACACACTCATCCCATGTGCCCTTAATTAATCACACACATCTTTAATGAGTTATGCAACCCCTTTTTCCCCAGCTTAGCCCCTCCTCACCTGCTCCGGGCTGTGGATAGCCCTTGGCTCGTTTTCCAGCAATGACCCATGGTGAAGTGGCACCCTTGGCACATGGTCCCAGCAAGAGGACAGCAAAGTAGGTGCTAAAGTCTACCTGTACATCCCCCTGCCTCCCCCTGCCATCGCTGGAAGCAGCTGGGTTGCAGCATCTCCCAAAGCAGCTCCTAAAACACGGAGGGGATATTGATACCAGACGGGTAACTGTGGGAGGTATTTTGCCGGCTGGAGATGCTTCTTTGAGATGCACAGTATCTTCCCCGTTTACCTGCCTCCATTTCTGAAAGGAGTGATGCTAAACCCTAATGGAAAACCTCCTGGTCACACTTTTTCTGTTGTTTCCCTTCCAGCTCTCCTGGTGTCTTCTCTGCTCCTTTTTCCCCTAAATTCATCCCATTCTTCCAGTTCTCGTCTCATAGTGGGAACTGAGATCAGCCAAACCTCCAGCCAGGGCTGAATTCCTCCCTCTGCCCGTTGAAGGTGTCTTCCCCTTCTTTAGAAGATATTATTTCTTTGTGATATTTGAGATCTTCCTGGAAAGCCCACCACTTTAGCTAGCCAGCGCTGCTCATCTTGAGACCCCCAGCTGCCCTAGAAATACAGCAGAGAGTTCATTCTTAACTCCAGGTTTAATCAGTGTTGCACAATATTTATTAAAAGGGCACTTTTTCCTGTAAGTGTTAGCACTGGGGTAGAAACAGCAGCCTCCAGGAGACAAACTGTGTAGTGTGAGGTCAGATATTTTATCAAACTGAATCTGGTAGGCGCTGAACAAAACTTGAATGGCTTTAAGGTCCAGGGTCCTTTCAAACTCCTTTTTTTTTTTTTTTTTTCCAGTCAAAGAAGGGAAAAAGAGCCATTTGTTAGAAAAACAGTGTCAGGGAAGCTACATATGACATTTGCCAATGTTACATCATCAAAGCTAAATCTCTGACAGATCTGTAAACAATAACTTTTCATATAAATGTCTACAGAGCCTAGAGTATGTGCCTTTCAGCACGGTGTTTCTACATTTGCAGGGAGGAGAAAATGTGTGTAACAGGATGAGGTCTCCTCACACTGACGCTGGTTTTAAACCAGCCTGACTTTTCATAGAGAACCCTAAACTGAGAGGCTCAGATCGTTCTTTACAGTTTTGAATTTGCATCATACAACTGAGACTGGGGGGGGGGGGGGGGGGGGGGATGGGGGATATTTTCCTTTAAAATCAGAATAAAATACTCCAGCCTAGGGCTGTAGATGTATTCCATAGCATGTTGAGAGCATGAGTAGTCCCCAGTTCTACACCTTGGGCAGTAAGGCAGGATTTGGCTGTGAAAGGCAATCTCCCTGCCAAATCAGAGTAAGGACACATCCTGGGAATAACACCTTGAGATACTGGGGAGCACCCATGAGAGGTGGCGTGGAACAGTCATGCCTTTCCCCAATGCTCCGAAGGGTCTCGGGAGCAAAGGCTGCAATAGAGGGCTTAAAAGCAGGGCTGGGGGGATGCAAAAGTGGGTTAAAGCCACCTATTACCTCTCCCAGGCAGGACTCCCCCACGGCTCTGCCAACTCTCCATCGATATGGGACCCAAACCAGGTCCCTGACTGCATGTGTCAGTCCTGCTGGCAAGGGCAGGACTTGGCTTGTTCTGCCTATCCAAGGGTCAGGTACATTTTTATTCAAATAAACAAGAGCTTAATATGTTACAAAAGTCTTCCAGGAAGCTGAGTGTGAGCAGCTTACCCTTATTTTCCATTTTTGCTATCCTAATGGTCTACTTTTCCTACTTATCTTCTGTGTTCTTGGCTCATTTAGATACTAGTTAAGAAAAATACTTCCAGTCCAAGCTTTTACACCAGAGTAAATACCAAAATGTATTGCATGTGAACCTGCACTGTAATGAAATGGACGTTGCTGAAAACCCCACTCTGTGTCATATCTCTGATTTTTTCACTGCTGGTCTTTCCCTCTCTGAAGGATACAGAGTCTCAGCCTCCTCTGAAGAAGTGAGATTTTATTCTATTCTTTTTTTATTTTTGTCCAAGGCAGAGTAACTTCAGGCTCCCACTGATTTACAGAGACATCAAAAGGATGTGATGCCTTGCAGGGTTGTGCCCAGCATCCCCAGAATGATTTTCTGTGAGCTGGAGAGACCATACAAGATATTCTGCAAAACTGCTGCTGAAGTGACAGGCCCTACACAACAGCAGATTTTCACTTCATCTATATTTATAGCAAAATGGAAACAAAATGTGCTTTAAAGTAAACAATAGTATTTCCCAAATCCGGCTGATTTTCTTGCTTTGGTAAGCTCCCAACGAAAGCTTTTCACACTGCAGGCAATGATAAAAAGGTAAAGCAGGGAGAGTGAAATCCCAGCCTGACTGAAGTCAGTGGGAAAGTTGCCACTGATTTTAACAGGGCCAAGTTTTACCTAAAAACCGCTATAAATTGAGGCAAGGATCATTTGGGAACTGCAAAGTAAGCAAAGCTGGTTGCTGAGATCTCTGCTCTTCCTTCCCCATCTAAACTGGTGGCATCATCAGCCTGGGATTAAAAAGCAAAATGGCATCTATTAAACAATGAAAAAGCTCAAAGCACTAAAAACACTGGATTATAGAAGGAAACTTGATGTCAAGAGGAACCACATACTTGCGTGTGTATTCTGATGTTTGGTTCCGTATGCTGTTTGCACAGGCGCAAGAAGGGACAATTTGCCCCGGTGAGCGTTAGCTGAAGAACGTATTTGCCGAGAACCGATTAAATCAACAACGTCTGACATCATTGTAGAGGGTTGTTGGGTTTTTCCTCTTGTCAGACGAGGAAGGTGATAACACATTTGTGACCACAAACTGTGTCACCCGGATTATCTGGTTAGCAGGCATTTGGGTTGCAGCAATACAGTGAGTGTCCTAAAGGCAAGAGAGTCCCCGCACCGTGGGACTGGCTTGCAGAAGGGGCAGAGCCTAGAGAAGAGATGAGCCAAGAAAAAAGGACAAAACCGAGATGTTGGCTTGTTGCTCGATGGAAATGTCCTCTCTGGCCACCAGCAGAAACACAGCAGGCTAAAGGGGGTGGTTATAATGGAAGCGCTTTCCCCAGCTAACAGAAAACAGCATCTGCTTTTACAGGGTTTGATTAATAGTATTGATAATACCTTCAACTCCCACTGCTGCTTCTTTCAGAGGCTCCCAACAGGCTTTGCAAACGTTTATCCGCCAGTGCTACTCAATCACACAGAGGGGTCCAACAGTCATCTGTAGGTAGGAACTGCTGTAAGCAATTCAAGGCTAGGAACAATGATCTAAGCAAGGATTAGTTCCTGCAGACCTGTATTTAAATCCTATGAACCATCAGGATTTACCAAAATCACTTCAGCATTCAGTTGTCACCCGAGGATGAGCATGCAGTTAGTGTGACTTTGCTATTAAGTCAGGCCTCGGAGCATCCCCATGGCCAACAGGACTCATCAGCCCATGCTGAGCACGCGGTGGTGTGTGACTTGAACACCTCGGCATATTGTTTCAGAAGAGATTTCAGTGGCTTCTTAACATCAGAAAAATTGGAAGGAACAGACCCCTGCTAGAAAACCCTCGGTAGCGGGAAGGACCCAGAACACCTCTTTGGTTTCACATCTCGTTTGACCCTAGTGAGCCTCATTTCTCACCCTGATCAGGAGGGAGAAATTTCCATGGGAAAAACCCTGTCTATGTAGCTGCCACGGAAGCCAAGAGAATAAAAAAATAGTAAGAGTAATAGTAATAAAAAACAAGCAAATAAACAAAGCTAAATCCACCCACTGCAGGGCTGCTGGTGGCTGGCCACCCACTGCACCTGCAGAAGGAAGGGTGCTGGGGACAAGACCCCAAACCTAGGGACGGGCTCTGCAGGAACCCATCTGCCCTATTGCTTCATGATATCCCCTCCTTACTCATCCGTCTGACGCTTCAAGACATCCTGCGCCCTGGACTCTCCAGCGTAGCTTCAGATGGGGTGTAGGTTGGGGTAGGGGGCATGGCATCACCTACGTGACCCCAACCATCATCTCCCCCGTGCTACGCCGCTGGAGGTTTTCGGGGAAACATGACTAAGGGCGTGTACTGCTGACATGCGTGTTGGACAAGAGCAAGGATGGGCAGACGGACTGCGTCCTGCGGTTTTGGTGCTTGAGGTCATAACACAAGAAATCAGCACAGCCTCTGGCCAGTCCCCGGTTTCGCATGCAGGGGAAGAGCCACCCCGAGTGATTCGGGCATTCCAGCCCAAAAGATATGTGTCTTTACCCCCCCACCCCTCATGTCCCAAACCCTGCAGCCCTCCCTCCCCAGCAGCACCCTTCCTCTAGTGAGTAATTAGCCTGGGCTCACTTTTTGCCTTCAACTTTGGCCAGCCAAGCTTCAGGGCATGCTAAATTCAGATATGCATTTATTATCTTAAAAAATGTGGGAAATAGGAAGGCTTGTAATTTCCCAAATTACTTTTCTTCTCGCTAACAGAAGCTGGCAGCAAATATATTTAAAATGTAAATATTTAAATACTTACTTGCAAGCACAATTACCTTGTTTTTTGTTCGTGACTTGATTCATTCAGAAGCTATAAATACCTATTCAGGAAGCAAATGTCTATGCTGGGTTTTGGGGAGCGATTTTAAAACCCTCATTGGCCAACTGGCTCAATAATTACAACAAGTAGATGTGAAACGTGTGCGTTATGTGCAGGTTTTCCCCTCTGCATATTTTAAATCAAGCCAACACACACGGAGATGAAATAAAGTGCACTGTTTTGCGATGCACAAAAATATTGCGGCGTCTGAAAAGGACAATGCTTGTTTATAAGATACAGATTAGCGCCGCGAGGTTCATTTAGCCTTTAACTTTCCCTGTGGCTTATTCTGAATGTGAAATAATTTCCCTGCATGCCTGAGAACTTCACATTTTTATTTATTTTGATGGGCAGAAAGCAAGGAAAAACGTTCCTGCCTGCTATCAAGGCAGAGAAACCGCTGTCGCTCCTTTTCCCCGCGCTGGCCGTAAAATGTACAGAAATGTAAAGCAATAAAAATTTTATTAGGGGTTGTTTTTATAATGTTTACCAACCTCATGCCTCTATGACGCTTTCCAGAAGATAGCATTTTAATAGGGCTTCTTTCAGTCGACCGAGATAACCATAAGGGAAAAGCCCAGCTTCAGTTTTTTCAGCACAGCAAAGCAAGCAGCCTGGTACCGCCGTCTTTTCGCACTGCAATGCTTTGTTTTCCGGCAATCTGCTCTCCAAATTTTGTCCTCTGTCCCTTTTCGCTCCACTGCATCCCTTTGGTCATGTAAATGTAAAATATAATGTGGATGTGAAATATAATAGAGATGTAAAATATAACCTTTGCATCTTATTGACAATTAAAAAGCTTAAGGGGATAAAAATAAATGCCTGAAAAAATATTTCTAAGAAAATAGCTGAATTATGGAGAATGTTACTAGTTCTGCTGCTAATTTAAACAAAGCACAAAGGAAGATGAGTTTGGTTTTGAGAGATCCTTAGAGAAGCAAGTTTTTGAAAAAAAATCACATCATTGGAAACAACCTCCTGTATTATTCTAAACGTAACAAATTCATCTTTTGCTGGTTTGCCGTTAGGCTGCAGGGGCAGAGAATATCTTCTTTTCATAAAAGAACTGTTTATTAGTCTAAGGTTCATCCCCTGATTTATCGATTTGGGTTTCCAAAGCCCGATGGGCTGGGTGCACAGCAACCCAGTGTGCCTGTCGTATGTTCCCAGCTGACGTGTTTACAATATTTTTGATTTACACCTTCCAGGTGTTCTCTTGGAAAATATCACTGCCTTCGGTTTACACATTTTTACAATATATTTGTGGCCATCAGCAAGCTTCCACATTTGTTACAGGGGATGTGCCAAGAAGAAGGGAGGTTTTTTTCTTTAACATGCTGGCAAGATATGGATTTTTGGCTTTTAGAAAAAAACAGATAATTGACTGAAGTAGTAGAATTCCCAAAGTACACACTTTAGATTAAATGTTATTTTCTCGGAGAACTGGGTACCAGGATTGTGCTTCTGGTGCACCTCAATTGCAACGTAAAGCAGCCCATCTTCACCCTAAAACGGGGGATGAGCATCTTCTGCAGCTCTGCATCTTCATCTTCTTTTTTTTGGAAGAACACAAATCACCATCACACAGAAAATTTATGCTGCATATACTGACTTAAAGTAATTTCTATATGCGACTGTACTTTGCAGTGCGAGGCTTTGCATGTAATCAAGTCAAAATTAACCAGGTATGGTGTATTCTGTGGTTGCCAAAAGGGTGCAAACAAAGCAGTTTTCTTTGATTTTTTTTTTTTCATACGGTGTATATTTAACATAGATTTTTAATGGTGAATTATCACTGCCTTTTAATTTCAGGTCAGAAGCCAGGCTTTGTTGTTAGAAGGCTTAGAAAGAAAAACGACCATTAATTAGGTGGTACGAAGTAACTTTGGAGGCTGTTAATACATTTTTATCCTTGAGTGCTCAGATCACTTCTCTTTTAATGCAATCAGTACATTTTATGCATGTTTTCTCACTGCTTGCCTTTTACCTACATCAAGTGAACCATTATTAAAATTGCATACACACATTTCAGCAATATTCTCAAAAATAATTGGTTTTAACAGAAAATTAGTCCAATCCCTCAGTATTTTTCCAGATAAATCTGCATGAGAGTCCACAGGATCTTTACCTGCAATGGAAAATAACTCAGATATTTTATCTGTTACTTTTACCGTTTTTGTTAATGAAGCACTTCAGTAATTTCATTTTATTCTCATGCACTCAGAACATCATTAACTGGTTTGGGGCTCCAACTGATGTGCAAAATTCCGGTGCACATTCGAGATGAGAAATGGGAAGAAACCACGCATCAGAAATGTGAATAATGTGTGACAAGCTGTTGGGAAAAAACCAGGTCATGGCCGCTGCCGTGGCAGATCCACGCCAGCAATCGTGGGCAGCGCCGAGCACACGTCGCTCAGTGTCTCGGGTACTTTCTGCAGCGCCCGTCGGGGTGTTCCTGCTCTAAAGAATATTAGGGGCATATTATGTCTTCTCTGTCTTCCCTTCCCTTTCAGCATGGGCTGAAATGAAGGAAATGATAAAAACAGGGATTATCTGAATCTCTTTCTGCTAACGGCAGAAAGAAAACCTAGAAATGCAGGTTAATTGACCTTTATTTGTCGCCATGCTCGCTGCATCGCGCAGACAGAAACACCGTCTGCGAACGCCGCCGAAGCTGCGCTTCTGCAAACTCCTTCAAACTCTGCTCCTTGAAGAGTCCATCTCAGTCAGCACAAAACCCTGTAATTCGCTATACGGTAAAGGCTGGGTGACACCTTCTGAGGCAGCTTTGCTTGGTGTTAAAAACCAAATCCGGAAAGCGAGCGATCGCACGATAGGGGTTATTTTGCTGATTTAAAAAAAATTATTAAGCAGATACTTAACTCAGTAATGTAAAGAGAAATGATTTGACAGTTGTCAATGCCTGTTAAATGGGCAGGCAGATTAGCAGCCTTACTTTTTAACATATAAACATCTGAAACCCGTTTCCTGTTTAAAAAAAAAAAAAATCTAGGTGGATGACCTAAGGCAGATTTTTTTTTTTTATTAACAAATGCGAATTGTACATCATCGTGGAAAAAAAAAAAAAAGGGCCACTCTTGGTGGTCTTGATACATTCTGTATATGGGAGAGTGAGCGAGAGAAAGGGGAGGAAAAAAATAGAAAAAATAAACTTTACCTTCTCACTTTCAGGGTGGGCAATGCCATTCCAGCGTCGGGGTCCTCGGCTCTGGGAAGTGTTAACGCTGTCACCGCAGCCCCGGTCTCACCGTCCGTGCTTCGACAGCGCTCCGAGGAAAAACATTCCCTGAATTCCTCCTCCTTCCTCCTATCTTTTGCTTCAGATCCATGCGCTGCAGGTTCATGTCGCTACTGTCAAATTGCACGGGACATGGCTAATCTAAACCAGTGCTGACCCACAGTCCGACTCAGCAGCAAGGAAAAACATTGACAAATTTGCTGTTTGAAACGCTTTCTACTCTTTCCAGTCCGTGTTGGCTGTTGTGTTTTGGGTTGGGTTTTATTTTTTCTAAGGCTATAAATACACAGCACCAGCTGCAACATGTTGCTGAAACACTCTTTATAGATCTGGCCATATTCTGACATAACACGTTTTGCTGGCTTTGGGTTAAAATTTGATATTGGAAGTTAACGGTCTGATTTTTACGTCTTTAACGGTACCAATGGCAGCTGGCTGCCGTGAGCTGCGTATCGCTCTCCCATGGTGCGGATGCTCTAAATGCTCATAAAAGGCACCGTATAAAGGTAACACATGCTCAAGCATCCATTTAATTATTATATAATGAACAAAAAATAGACCTATCTTTTTAAAGCAGCGTTTATATCATATTTATACGCTGATTTAATGCAAGGTCCTTGGCAAACCACATCATTATTAAATTTGCCTTTTTTTTCTCATCTCTCCAAGTGGGGTTGTAAGATTTTGTTAAGCTGGGACACGTTCAGGTTTCCTATTGTAATTCTCTTGTGAGGTTAAGGGCTTTGCATTGAAGAAAAATGCAGACCTTGACCTCAAAGAAAAGGAACACGGGCTAAATATGATCTAGATAGTTAATGCTGGCAAAATTCAAGGGTTTTTTTTTTGCCAGCTAATCCTCTATCCACCGGTATTTCTGGAAAATTTCAGGTCTGAGAAGCGCACTGGTGTTAGTTCATCATTTAATGTATCATTAAAATGTATAGATAAAAGGTCCACTCTATGGACTGTGCAAGCCACTGATGTCAGTGGGCTGTGGATCAGGCCCAGAATTTATAATAATGCATTTATAATGTCATGTCATTATAAATAATTTTCCCTTTATTATAAATGAATTGCCCTTCTTCAACCAAAAAGCTATTTCTAGGACACGGCTGGGAGAGGGGCATTATGGTGTGCCCTGACACCCATTCCCCACAGATGCCAGCAGTTATTTTTCTAATGAGCAATTACTCTAACATTAAATAAATCAATTAATCTTCTGTGCGCTCTTGCAAATGAATCCTCATATTATCTGTATACGCCGTCAGCCGGGATAGTTTAGAAAATACCAGCTCCTATCTTATCTTGTCAGTTCATACGCTGATGGGGGGAAAAATAATGGCTGAAAGAGCCACAGGCTGCGTTAATTAGTAAAATCAAGTGACTTGCTGTTTGTTTGCTTTGCAAAATGAACTTTTACCCCTCCACCACCACTCTTCCCCCCCAATTTTCACCATCTTATCATACAACATTTGACATGACAGGTTAATGAGAAAACCCCCAAACTGGGCTTCTGCAGCCGATTGTAGCAATGGTGGCTCTTTACTGGAACGGCTCGGTGATCCAGCTTCTACCCCCGTGAAATCTGAGCTCTCCGGGGATGCAAAGGCTGTGATTGCAAACGTAGAGGAACACTCACGTGTAGACAATAAGTTTCTCTTATCCCCCTCATTTCAACTTCTGGCAAAACCGCAGATTTTGCAAGATCTTGCTGTGCACAGTGTGCGGCAGTTTTAACTTCTTTCTTTTTCCATGCTTTTGATAATTATATATTTAATATAACCTGCTATTTCAGTGACTTAAGGATCCCCTCACTCTCCTTCAGAAATCACAATTTTCAGACCGCCACGAATTGAACAATTTGGACAACAGAAGACAAACAGTTGCCGTCAGCGTGAGTGGAAAAAGAACCACATGGCGTGCTCTTGCTATTAATAATCCAGCATCGGCATGAAGATCGGTCTGTACCGGCCTGCCATCGCAGGCTGCTACCTCCCAGCTTCTCCCATCACCCCGGCTCTCTGCTGTTTCCAGGAAGGATGGTTTGGGGGAGTTTATTTTTTTAGAGATGATTAGGGATAATGCAAAATCTGGGGATTTTCAAGCAGAAAAGTCCTTTCGCTGGTTGTGTTCAAAAGTGAAACACCGGTGACGGGTGAGCCACGGCTGCGCTGGACCCGCTGGGCATCCTGCCCTGGCCCCTCTGCTCTCTGCGGGACATTCCCCTCCCTGCAGCCCCACAGCATTTGCTCCTCATCTAATTTATTTCAGCTCTTCTCCCTTCTTGATTCCCTTGCCAGCACCTCTGGGGGATTGCACAAAATGGGCTCTTCCCACTGAAGTATCACGCCAGGAGGAAAATCAGCACCTGTCCGTGTCCCACAGGGAAACTCCGGAGCCCTCAATGACTCAGAGACATGGAGGTGAGCTGAGAAAAATCCCACTCTGCAGCTGTCTTTTCTCCATGAAAACCTTGATACCACTAAATGACCACTCTTCGGTGAAATCCCATTTAAAAAGCTACTGCCTAGACTTTTACTCCAGAAATATTCACTTTTACACTGCATGAGGCTACGCAGCGGTGTCCACCAAAATCTCATGGCCAAGGCACAGGGTCAGACTCTCAGGAACAAACTGCTCAGCCCCATTCTGCATCAAATTTCATTTCCAGTCACTGGATTTATTGACATTATAATGGCCAGCCCACACAAACTGCAGCCGTACGGCCAATTAACAGGACAGACAACAACAGACATTTGAGAAGTTGCTAAACTTGGTCTTGAAAATGATCTAGTTTTCTCCCTGTAAAAGGATCTTGTTCTGTCATCGTGTATTAAACTGGAAAGCGTCACGTTGGAAAGCAGTACAAAACCATATCCTGATAAGGCCTCACATAATATTTCAACAGATCCTATCTTTTGCGGCTTCGTTTCATAACTGCAACGTGAATGCGAGAGTGATTTGCCGAGACAAAAGTTTCTGTGCACGCCGTTGTAAATTTCCCAGTGGGTTGTATTTAAGAAAGCTTTCTGCCAATAACCACAGGTCTCTGGTCCAGGGCTGCAAAGAAGACCCTTCCTTCTCAATCAGGGTATGAAATGCGACCTCAGGGCTCATTTCGACCACCAGCTCGGAGGTGACGCGCATTTAAAAGCAATATTATGGTTGCGTTCCCAAAGAAGCTACGAGCGTGCACCTGTATCTATCTGACGGTCGATCAGTCTGTCGTTAGTGCGAAGTCCACCCCAGCAAGCCCATGCTCCGTTTTTTCATAAACATAACAGCAAAACTACCTCAACCACGTTTTTTTCCCCCAAACTGAAATGCAGTGATTCAAATTGACCGAAACTTTTGGAAAAAAAATTGTGTTCATTTCGCTGAATTGTTCTCCCCATCAAAAGCCTTTTGAAGGTCACCGCCTTTCTTTTTGACATTCAATGAAGCATTGCAGATAATGCAATGTATGTCTTTATTTTAAAAAAGTTCAAAGCTCCATTAAGGCCTTCCATGCTGTACAAAAGGCTTAATTTACCGGAAACCATTTTTCTCTCCCAATTGTTTGGAGCGCCAAGTGAACCAAACAATCCGTTATTCACACAGATCTACCCAGAAACACATTTCCCGTGCCCAAGAGGTCTATGCTTTGACTTAACAGAAATAACTTTTGACTGGGCTGCTTTAAAACGTTAAATTTGTCCACAAACAAGAGTTTGTGAGATGTTCTGCATAGCATCTAGTAGGTCCTTGAGGTAGGTGGGAACTAAATTGAGATGATGGGGTGTAGAGGAAAATGAGTTGAATCTTTAGTGTCCAAAATTCAACTCCATATCTTGTATCTTCACCTCAAAGCTCCAGATGATGTTATCAAAAGATATGGTAAAATAACAGAATTGGTATGGGCTGACCATTTTTCTGGTGCAGTTCATTTTTAAGTGAGATCTCTACTTTCCCACCATCACTTCGGAAAGTAACTGCTTTCGGCGCTTTTGAAGAGATCTGCCTGAGCATAGCTCGCTATTCCTACATCTTGGCTGTCCAAGTTGCCCTGTGTAATACCAATGTTATTTCCTTTATATTATAAATAGGATTTGGGTTGAATATGAATAAACTCATACCCATTGGTATGCTTTGTAACCCTAATCAGCATTTTCCTGAAAAAAAAAAAAATAAAAAGAGGAATGTTTATCTGAAAAATAAAGAGGTGCTAATTTTATCTTGTGAAAGTGGATATCTCCTTACGTCCCTCCAACTTCTAGGAAGATAACCAGAATGTATTATATCATCTAAATCCAGCATCCTATGAGATCAAACAGAATAATGTATACATATGCCAAAGCTGATTGAAGTATTGCTGGTGCTCACTTCCGCTTCACTAAGTATGTGTTTCATTGATATACGTAATTTGCCACCGCCATGAAAGAAATTCAAAGTCCTCTGTTTGTGCCAGTTGATTTCTATGATATCTGGAGGCTTTTAAAATAGGGATCCAAAATAGATGTGCCCTTGTCACCCCTGTGTTTAAGCTCTCTCCAACAGGAAATGGCACGGGTTCAAATTTTTTTATACTGGAAGCCACATGTAGCTAGATAAGAATCATGTCTTGTCTATGACTAAGCATTGACATTTAAATGTTTAAAATATAGTCAAAATGATCCATGGCGAACCCACCTGAGACTATTTTTCTTTGTCTGAAGTCCCACTTTCTAGCCTCTTGAAAGGGAAGGTGGAGCTCTCAGGCTTGTGACATGACAATGTTATGGTAAGGAAATGGAAGTTTGCTTTATTGTTGGTCTTCAAAGACGAGAGGAGGTTTTGCTACCGGGCACGGTGTCGTCCCAACCAGGTTTTATCCCTATCTTCTCCATCCTCACCAACAGGTTTAAAAGGCAGGACAGAGGGAAGACTTTCACTTTTGCCAAATCACGGATGTCGGATTCAACGCGCTTGGAAAAAAAAAAAAAAATTAAAAATGAGTGGTATTTCCTTCAAACTGCTGTTTCTCCTAGAGGAAGGGGGCAGCTGGAGGGGTGAGGAGGGCTGGGATGTTTATGAAGTGCGCGGGGACTTTTGAAGGAAGCTCACTGAAGCAGGACAGATGGTTGGGGGAACTGGCAACGTGATAGCGAGCCTTTCACTTCTAGGTCGCCCGGTTCAAACGCAGCCTAGGTCAAGGATGGCACAGAGCCATTTCCAGCAAAAGGTTATTTTGGTGCCGCATGAGAAAAATGGCTGGTGGGACAAAGCTGGCTTTTGTCCTTCCTGGTCCATCAGTCGAGATGTATGGGAAAACGTGCAGGGATGTGCAGAGGAGACTTGTCCCGTGGCGTGGACTCGATGGCATTGTCCAGGTACATGGCATCACTTTGCCAAGCCAAGCGATCACCATGGGGTGCGGGTGTTGCTGTGGTCAACAGGCAGCATCCCCCAGAAAGGAGGCTATGGGTCCGCCTGCCAGCCCTGTCCCTCAGAGCCTGTAAAGGGACAATCGCATTTTACATAGGTTTAATTTCTCACCATGTTCCCGTATACGCTAGGCAGACCCATGGACCAGCATCTTCTTTCTTTCCCTAGTAAACAGGGAGAAAATCACATTTGGTCACTCAGATATAATCTCGTTGGAACTGTGGCCTCATAGAAATATTCCTTGCATGTCAGGAGATTGCTCTGTGTTTTAGCCTCACTTTACTCTTTTTAGTTTGACTATGAAATACCTAATGCTTTGAGGAGTTTGGATTTTTAGGCTGCAAAATAATTTTTTTAAATGACTTTTGGATTTTAGAAGGTGAATCAGGATAAGAAACTCTTTGTTTTATTAATAATATTATTAGATGGAAAAGCAAATCAGGAGAGGAAAAAGAAAAGGAAAGGGAACAAGAATTCCTTGAATAAAGAGGAAAAAAGGCAGAATAAAGAGGAAAAAAGACCTACAGGGGTTTGTAACACTTTGTAGGAATATTCCCAGATCTTTAAATCAAAAATAGTTGATTGCAGAACACCTCTTTTCTGCATAAATGCTACTCACATGCATCAGTTAGAATCCTGCAGCAGTTCAGGTTCAGAAAAGTTCATTGTACAGGTTAGGGTCAGGGTTATTGGGACATCTGACGTATTAAGTATCTTATGACTTAAATATTGTTTTATGAATTCAGCAGAACAGTGGCATCCCACAGTGGCTTATCCCAAATTAAACTGCCACAAGACAGCCACAGCCAAAGGTTGTTGATTTGGGAGGGAGGGGGTGTTGCTGGCCTCCCCCAACTGAAGGACTGGATTTTGGCTATTTCATACAGAAAATTACCAGTCTAATCATTAGTTTATAGCACTGCTGGCAGCTGCACGGTGTCTGATGTGAACTGATCTCCTCTCAGACATCGCTGGTGCCTAAGGCATTCAGGAATGTCTACATCCCTAAGTATAACTAAGCAGATATATTAAGAAATTAGACTGCCAGGAATTTGTGTTTTTCCAAGTCTTGCCCAGGCTGAAGTCATTGACAAAAGTATCTGGTAGGAGGAGGACTGATCATCCAACAAAACACAGGCAGAGAGATAAAGTTGATTCTGGAAAAATTGGGCAAGAAACTCGAAGTATCACTTCTCACAGCTCTGGACTCCATCATTTCCACATGTAGCGTCGGGCTCAATAGCAAAACCATTGAAGGTGATAAAAGATCCCCGTCAGATTCAGCCAGCTTTGTGAGCTTCAGTGGGACATGGACCTCGAATATGTCTCACTGTGATAACAAGCTATGGGTGACAGGCATGTGCCAAGCTTGATACTTAGCGTATATATTTTTGTAAGGTCATCCCTTTGTTGGGAAGAAGTGCATGTAAAGAGAAAAAAGAGACATCTCTCGTCTGGCTTTGCAGGGGAATTTTTATGTGCAAGCGGGTCATCCTGCCAGCAGAAGGAGCTCCAGTTGAAATCCTGGCACTGCTCATTTGGTACTGATGAAGTACATAAACCTCATGAAAGAACAAAGGAAAAAGTTGAAACAGCCAAGTTCAGAGGAGAGAAAAGGGGAACAAAGCTCCAGGCAGAAGCAGGACCAGTGAGAAGTGATGCGGGCATGGTCTGAGGAGCACAGATGGTCCAGATAACACATCCTTGTCTACAGGAACCACAGCCTTCCAGGCTGCGTTTTCCTTTTCCAAAGCAGAGGCTGGACTTGCTGGCAGGACTTCAGTAGGCTGCTGTCATTCAAGGCAGGTCCTGCCAGACAGCTGACCATGGGTGTCCTGCACTTGAGAAGGGTGAACACCCAAGCTCCCGGTTTCCACTGGCTTTGGAGATGCACTGCAAAGGGGCAGGAAGGCAGCACCTGAGACACCAGGGCTTTGGCAGCCCGGCTGGGGACCAGGACCCAGCCCCAGCTTCTGTCCATACCCCCACTGCCAGTGGCCAACAAGTTATTGCAGCTCCACAGATGACTGTATGCTCTCTTTTTGGTGGGAAAAGAAGTTCTCCGAAACATCTCTGCTGGCTTTAATACTTGACATTAAACAATAGAGGAAAGATTAAAAAAAAAAAAAAAAAAAAAAAAGCTCAGGGGAAATGTTCCAGTTAGCATAAACTCACAATTATTATTACAGAGAAGTTCTCTGGTTTAAGGAGAGAAAATAAAGCCACCAGACTCCAAGCCAAAAACTAAAATGCCTCCAGCAGGTCTTCACAACTAGCCAAATTTATGCTTGAACAGAACCAAGTAATAGGATATGGGAAATAGAAAATATTGTCGGACAAAGAAACAAGAATGCCTGCAGTGCTGAATTCCATAAATAAAATACACTCCGTAGTTTGAAGCTGATAAAGATGATGTCCTGCCACAAGCTGTTTTACAGGCTGCATTTTCCTGCAGAAAGTTATCCACACAAAGAATTAGCTTTCTTATCCTTTGTTTATATGTATTGATGATAATGTAAAGGCACTAAAGAGCTTTGATAAGAGATTGTAACTTCTGAGTCACAGAAACACTGCAAAAATCTCCCCCTAGAAGTAAGGCAAGAGAAGTCCATGAATTGCACAGCATTTTTTCTGCAAGTTCATGCTAATTTGCTACGGCAACATTCGTGCCTTCTTCAGCTACAAAATGCCATGAAATGTCTTCAAAGACATTTTAAAAAAACCCAACTATTTAATGTGTTACCAAAATAAATTCAAAAAGCAGGAGGGATATTCTTCATTATCTTACTTATTTATAATATCAGAATCTTTTTCTCCCTTATCAAATGAATGCACAGGAAAAATGAATAATAAGATACACATGAAAAGAAGCAACAACTTTTTGTCATATTTCATCGATTTAAATACCTCTCATTTAAAAAAAAAATCATGGATATATATGCACATATCAGGAAAAGGGAAAATATCTGCTGGCTCTTTTCTTGTGTAGGAAGAAGAAGCAATTGGAAGAAGCAAGCCTTACTGCTATTACCCTCTCTGCAACACTTCTAAGGTTAAAGGAATAAAAATCCATCAATTTGTACAGCCTGACCTTGCAGTGTTGGTTTGTAGCTGGATTCAGATGTGCAGGATTAACCCAGCAAAGTTTACATGACATTGATTTAAAAGCTGCGTTACAGGACCTTCCAGCAAGTTACATTAATCGGAATCTTTAATCGGGTCTTGGGACGAAGAAAAAAGTTGCTTATCAGACGTGCAACATATGATAAACAGATGTCTCTGTGCATCAGATAAATGCAGCATGCATTGCTACTCACTGCGAGCGCACAATCTGAGCAGCACCAAGGGTGGGGCGGTGAGCAATTCCTTAGCCACGGTTTTGCTAAGATGAAGACAGAGCTGTCTGTTGGAAATGTGATTTCTCACCTCCCAGTACTCACCCAGCAGCACCAGTTTGGGCAACAGACTCTGGGTACCAACCCCGTTGCTGTTCAGCAGCAGGCTTGAGGAGTGTCCACATGCATGGATGGACCCCTGGAAAGAAGACAGTGGCTGGGAGCAATCAGCAGAGACCCTGCAGGATTTTACACTCCAAGCTGTTGGTTACAGTGGGAGAGGACATGTCTCTGCCCCCAGTATGGTGCTGATGAATCTTGCATTGAAGGGTTGTCCAGGAAAACACCTTGGGACCTCAGAGCAGAAGCTTCCTCCTAACGCTGGATTTTTTTTTTTTTTTTTTTTCCAGTACTGGCTGCTCTCACCCAGTTTCTCATCTCTTCTTCAGTCTGCAGTCAAATTTAAAACCCCATTTTTTCATCCATTTTTTTGCCTACCCACTTTCTCCCTCCCCTGTATCTTCTAACGCATCTCCTGTTTCTTTCACCTTTCACACACCATCCACGCCACCTCCTTTACCAGGGTGCTTGGGGCCAGACAAGGACCAAGAGACACTGTCCTTGCTCTTGGGTCTCCTGCCTGTGTCCCTGTTCTCCTGGAAAGTCCCATCAAGCTCCCGCGACCCTGGCTGGAGCACACCCAGCACAAACCAGTATCTCCGGGGAAGTTAGCTGTCAAATCCTAGCAGATCTCCCATGCAAAACACAATTTTTCAACTGCTTATCGCCTTGTTCTGCTGGGGCAGCTCTCGGCAGGGACGGGAAAAGGGCAAACAGACACTAGGAAAGCCAGCGCCTGCCAAATTCCCTGATCATTTCCACAGTGTGGCGGTGCCAGGATTTCACGCAGAAAAGCTAGCCACGGTTTTCAGAGGTGAGTTTGAAGACCCATTTCCTGAGTTAATAGGACTGAAATTCCCCAAAGAGTAATAAGAATATTAAATCAGCCTGGGGTAAAAGAGGCATGTATGGAAGGGTGTCACCCACGGAGGTAAAATTCCAACCAACTTCTGAATAACCAGATGAAGGGTCTTAGAGCAGGAGTTGTTATCAACTTCACAATAGCATGGCTGACCCACCCACCCATGTTATACCATACCTAATTGGTTTTAGTTTTAAATCTCCCTGGTTTTCTTCATGGAACGGTCCATTGACCGCCCAGAGACCTCTCTCTCAGATTCAGCCTGAGCAGCTCCAGGATCCATATTGCAAGGGTTTACATGTGGGAGCCAACTTGCAGCTCTGAATTTGGCCCATTTCTTTGGAGGATATGCCGGGAGTAGCCTGTGATGTTGTTTGGCCTCTGGAGGCAGCCCAAATGAAAGCAGAACAAAGCTTTGATGCAAATGAAAACCTACCAGTGAGTACAGCTAAATAAAGAAAAAAATGATTATTTGTTATGGAAACCAGTGGAGGAAATCTTGAATTAGTCAGTGCATCTTGACCTCTCTCTGCCCTCCTGAAAAATGTGCGTCTTCTTAAAGCATTTGGAATTTTGCCTGCCAAAAAGGAGAAACTGTGTGACATTTCCAGCCACCTGGTGCAAACCCCAAATATTTAGCAGGAAAAATAAAAATCATCCCTATTGTACAATACGTATTTTAAAAAATGAGTAAAAAACATGACTTCTGCAAACCTAGATAATTTTCAGTGGCTAAGTCCAATCACCACACAGACAGGAAAAGCTTGAGCTGATATTGTGAATGAACCATGTGGTAATTGTTTCCGTACATCCTCGTTAAGATGAAAAGCTACACAAATAAACAACAACAAAAGCTGTTGTGAGCCAATCGAAGGGTTATTCCCCCCAAAAAAATAAAAACCAAACCCTCAAAGGGAAAAATTTGGCTCTGAGTATTTCTTCCCGTGCTTCCTACCAGGAGTATCCGATTGAACTGGGGCTACACGAGGTGGCACTGAGCGTTTTGCCTTGCTTCTGGAGTCACTCTTAGGTAACAACGGTCTGGCACAAGTCTCGACTGGGTATGAGTAAGCGGAAGGTGAGGAAGGACATGGAGAGAACCAGAAGTTACGGGGAAACACAACAATTAAAACTGGAGAAACTGCCCTTGAGGGACTCAACAGAGTCATAACATAGAGAAACCTTCTCTGGCAAGGTGGATAATGATGCTGCCAACCACCACATTTTACCAGCACAGTGACAAGCCTCATCAAAAAGGTCTTTTTGAACCTCTCCAAGGGACAGAGCAAGGGTGACCTCCATCCAAGAGCAGGACGAGCACCAACATCACAAGAGCCCTGGGGCACACTCCCCACCACAACCTTGTCCCTGGGATGGGGACCGCTCTAATTCGGAGATGGAGACGATCCCCAGCTGACATCCGCCATGCCCAGCCTGCTCTGCTGGCTGAGGGCTACACAAAAGGGTTGTGTATTCTCCATAACTGTCCTCCTTATCAGTGCTGGTGAGCGCGCAGTAGTCTAAATCACACAGTCATGACACTACACATGGCTGAGCAGGAAGAGCCCACTTGGCCTGGGTTAGATTAGTTTAATCCCACCTCCCTTGTTCTGTCATAATACCCCTCCATCCCTTCACTCCCTATAAAAATATCCAGCTGTTGATTAAAATTAGTGAACTGTTGGCTTTAGGAATAGGGTTGGCAGCTTATTCTATGTATTTCCTAGATATCTCTGGATGAATTCCCCATTTACTTGGCGGCCCGATCCTGTGAACTGCTGAGTGCTCACGGCCGGGCGGCATCAACTCTTTGCTCTCCAAAGGCGAGTATAAATCAGGGGAGAACGGCTTCCTCCTGTTCAGCCCCAGCAACCTGCTCTCAGCATTCACATCTTCCCTCCACGGGTGTCAAGCTGCCTTTAGAAAGAGAAAAACAAACACTTGCCCGTCAGCCGGTTGCTCTCAATAGTCCCACTCCTTTGAAAAGGTGACTAAAATAACCTTCGGGCTTGTTGCTCCCCCCACCCCGGCCTCCAGCCTGTGACAGCCCGTGGGATGCTGGAGCAAGCCACTGCGCTTGGCACGCTGCAGCAGTTCAGCTCCTCGGGAGCTGCAAAGCTCTCCTGTGCTGTGTGTCTTGATAAGCAATCCCAAGCAGGCTGCAGAAGACCAGGATTTTGAGCAAGCTGCTGCAAAATGCTAAATATTTCCATGTCTGAGCACAGATTTATAGTGCAGAGGCTTTGCTGTGGCAGCGATAGCTTGTAAAAAAAAAAAAAAAAAAAAAAGAGGGGGTTGGAAAAATAGCCATGCAGAAAAAAATCAGATAAAGTCAAGGGTGCAGTTGGAGGAATGTTTTGGAAATGAGCATTTGGGTTTTTATCGGTTTTTCGTTCTGCAGATTCTTTCTGGAAGGATTGGAGAAATGTGGGAAATTCTTAGCTGGTTCACGCCACTGCATGGCTTCAGCACCACTAGATCTATTTGCCACCGGCAAAGGATCTGCCTCCACCTCTGTGGAGTCCTGGGACAGTCAGTGGGAGCATCTGACTGTTCCTAGCAGGACTGCGGGACTTGGGACACCACCATCAGCTGCAGAGCTGAATCCAAAGGTGGCAGCAATCATGCATTTACCAGCCAATCGTGCCTCAAATCCAGCGTGTGGTGGGCATCGCAATCTATCTCCGTTACTCCATCCAGCCCCGAATGTGATCGCTGGAGCCTGACAAAGGCAAAGCCAACAGTCACTGCCCCACAGTCACCCTACAGCTGTACATCTCAATTAAACACCACCACACTGGTCAGCATCTCCCCCCACGCTTCACCCAACACAAACATAGACTAATTGTTCCAGGAAAGCGTTGATGGATTTTAATATAACTTTTGCATTTATTCCTCTTCCCATCAAAAGGGATCTTCCAGCTTTCGTTTGTCAGCAGTGCTTGAAGCACAGTTTTGCTCACTGGGCACAGCTGGATCCTCACCTACCGAGTCAGGGCTCCAGCAGGAGCTCAAGGAGGACCAAGAAACATTTGACAGGTCAGACTGGAGGTCAGTTTTCCTGTCATGTAGCCATGAAATCTTTATTAAAATTTTAGGAAGGGCGCACAAATTCTGCCATGGTCTATGCAGGAATAAAATAGGTCTTCAAGAGAAGTTTTTGATGATTTTTTTGGCTATCTTGATCCCTGTACATGCTAAAAGCATAGCCCAGAGAGGATTTGTATACATGCATCCATCTGCTGGAGTACCAGGGCAGGAATAATTTGCAAAATATTTTCTTGCAGATGTTCCTTCCCAACTTTCCACTTACTCCATTCACTTTCAGGTGTGCCTGAGGCATGCAGAACAGACCTGAAGGGTGGGTCAGTGATGGAGCTGGATTCAAGTCACCTGGAGGTACTTGTGTGGCTCAGTGCACTCCTCTAGGTTCACTAAGCCTTTGTTTCCCCAAGAGTAGCTCTGACCTCGGGGCTTATTGCCAGGAGAAATCCACGGCAGACTAGTAATTGCTGTCAGGAGGAGAGGTGTAGGATACCAGACACTATACTTCTTGGCCAACAGAAAACAGGCATCATATTTTAATCACGAAAGAGATCAAGTGTGAGGAAGATGAGAATGGGTTTGAAAAGGAAGGGAAGTTGCATAAATTAGATGTCACAGAGAAGAAACGCCAAGAGACATGGGACAGTTGAACAATCTTCTGTGTGAATGTGAGGATGCGAGATCTCCCAAGATATCAACAGTGAAGACATGAACTAAGGGGAGTCAAGAGAAAAGATCCAGCAGTGCAGATGGATGGGGAAGGGCACATATTGGAGGAAACAGGCAAGGAGAAATGGAGCCTTTTAGACATGTCTGGGTGAAGAAACCTAAAAAAGAGATTTCGTCTGGATGCTGCCAGCCACGTCCCCACGGTGCATGGCTGTAGCAGCTCCCTCCTCGCAGAGGGAAGCACAAACCGTCAAAGCATTTTGGGTTTTGTCAGGATTCCAGTATTCTGATCATTGGCTGCTTATTATTTTAGACCTCAAGCAATCTGGTTTTGGTATGTCATTAACTTATCAGCTAAGCCTCTATTTATCTGCGTTCACCAAGATCTGAAGTTGTGATGTTTATTCCCACCACTCTGTGGGTGGAGGGAGATTCGCTGTGAAGACTTTCCAGTAATTTCCTTTTTGTTCCTTTTCAACAAAAGCATCTGATGCAGCTGCACAACTGTCATCTGGTCTCTGGATAAGAGAGGAGGGACAGCCAATAGCCCGAGTCTCAGCATGAATCACATTCAAGCACTAAAACAATCTGATGGACACTGAAATAGTCATCGTTTCCAAAGGTCTCCTAGAATTCAGTGCTGACATACTTTAGCCTCATGTGTGAGGTATGCATAGAAAATATAACAGGCTTCTATCTCACACCCTTTCAGACCTGCTGAGAGCCCTGAAAGGTGGACATCATCTCAAATAAGCTGGGGGTGTTCAGCCTGGAGAAGAGGAGGCTCAGGGGGGCACATTATCATTCTCTACAACTCTCTGAAAGGATGGTGCAGAGAAGGGGGTGGTGGTCTCTTCTCCCAAGTGACAAGTGATGGGACAAGAGGAAACAGCCTCAAGTTGTGCCAGGGGAGGTTTAGATAGGATATGAGGGAAAACTTCTTCCTGGAAAGGGCTGTCAGGCATTGGAATGGGCTGCCCAGGGAGGTGATGGAGTCACCATCCCAGGAGGGTTTTAAAGGACATGGGGAGAGGTGCTTAGGGACATGGTTTAGTGGTGGTATTACCAATGTTGGGTTTACGGTTGGACTTGATGATCTTAAAGGTCTTCTCCAATCCAAACGATTCTATGACTCTATAAGCCAAGCTGGGTAAGAGGAATGCAGCAAGGATTTGCAGAGTAAATGTGTGCTGCTGCCTCCAGATCCTATGACCAGCTCAGGCCCATCTCAAAACCCACAAAATAAAAGCAGAATGTGGGGAAAAAAAAAAAAAAAAAATTAAAAACTAAGGTCCATTTCTATGTAGCCACTCATCTCTCTGTTCACTTCCTCCTACCTTACAGGAAAAGCATGCTTGGAAATGCAACCCGCTGAAGAAAGGGAGACTAAGGATGGCATTTGCAGAGCGAAGGATAAGAGCTCTGCAGTGTTCTTCCAAGCTGAGGATGGATTTGAAACGCTGTTCTTGGCGCTCCCCTAGAGATCTGTGTGAGCAGGAATGCACAAAGGACCCACAAGACTTCACTTAATGAACGCAAGGGTGTGCAATGCCCATTTCTTTTCACTGCCTGTGGAGTTACTTTGTTCCTCTACTTTGGGAGTCAAAATGCTGAATATATCAATCGTGGTGCCATAATCTGCCGTGTTTACCCCAAAGCTTTCCTTCGCTGATCACCACGGGGAAGAAGATAGGCTGTTTTGAGACTTTTTTGGCCAAGATAATGTGGATATTCAGCCTGGATTCGATAACCATGTGCAAGAGCAAGTCTAGAGTTGATTTAGACAGAGAGGGACAATCTAAACAGCTTGTATTTTCTTACCCTGATATGTTTAACTTTTTTCCACCCTTTTTTAAAGACTGAAACTGTAAGATTTGCCCTTTGCAGCTGTACGAACTGTATGTTAAGAGTAACAGAGCAGTCTCAAATCCCTTTGTATTCTGGGGACATTTTTCCAAGGCATTTTGTCTTTGTAACAATACGCAGAGCTCCCTAAATTTTGGGAAGGTCATTTGTTTCCTACCAGATAGATTCCCTTATCCAGAGCTTACTAGAGCCCAAACAACAATTTATAAACTCTAAGCTCCTTTCTCCTTCAAGATGAAGTGCTTTAGTGTTGAAGCCAAACTAAATCTTTAAATGGTATAAGAGGCATTTGGATTTTTTTTTTTCCTACCCAGCTGACAGTAGGTTTACAGTTTATAATCTGGCCTTTGTAAAGGCATTTGTCAGCCTGTATATTTCATTTTAAAATGCGACCACCCATGAGGACGGGCAGACAGGAAGCGTTTGTTCACTTGCACCAACAGCCCATTTGAAGGTTGGCTGCAAAATAACAGAATTTAGTTACAAAGGCAAACTTTTTTTCTTTTTTTCTTTTTTTGGCATTATCTTGCTAGCATCTCTTTTTAAGAAGCAGCCTTTGTTTATGGGAAGCTAGTCCTCCGCTCTAAATTTGGAAATTCTACGTATTCTCCTAATCCTCGCGTCCTAGCAGGGATGCTGGCTATGCATCTTTGGCCTCACAAAAGACAGATCTGCTTTTATCTTCTCTCACAGGGTCCCCAGTTTAACTGCTCCACCAAAGGAAGAAGAGTCTTAGCACTCCAGGGGCAGAGGGGAAACGTTCAACATAAGTTAACAATTTAGCAGGACGAGCCCAATCGGAAAGCGCTGCATCATCTTGCCTGTCACAATTTTTCGGATGGGTTTCCATGTTTGGCAGAGATTTGGAGTGAGCGGTTGTGCCAAATGTTGGTTGCTTTTGCAATTCAATAGAAACCTGTCCAACCCAACAGAGAAAGCCAAGAAATATGACTGCACATTAAAAATGAGTGGCCTCCACCTCTTAAGTAGATGCGTGCGTGCGTGTGTCTCCATGCCTGGGGCTGAGAGGGGAGAAAGCAAGGCCAGATGATAGGGGCTCTTCCAGACAGTAACAGAATATTGCATTCTTTCTCCCAGTATCACAAGTAACACTCAGTTTTATCTCTATTGCTCAAAGGTTTAAAGGGAGGAAATAGCATAGTTCCAACAAGCGATAAAGCTTTCAGCTTTTTTTTTTTTTTCCTTAAGTTGCAAAATATAACAATAAATAATGATTACCTAAAAGAACCATATCCTGGGATTTACCACTGTGACCTGATGGCTTGGGCATTACCCCCTCAGTACATCAGAAGCAGAGATTTTATGAGTATTCTCAGCCTTACAACTCCCCCAAAATATTTACAATCCTCTTTTCTCCCTACTCTGCCCTTCCTACAGGAACCCACCATTTGCTTGTCACCCCAGAAAGTCTTTGCAACCCCCTTTGTGTTCCTTGGCTGTTGCTACTAACTTTGATGCTCTAGAAATCTGCATACAGGGGCAAACGCCATGCAAAAGAGCAAGGGAGCTGGGTTTCAGCAAATTCCCTAATTTCTCCAGCTAAGGCTTAATAAATTGGTCACTCACCTTCACGGGGCACTAGCTGGTCCTGGTAGGGTGAGTTGTATGGGAACTTGGAGGAGAACAACCGTGAGAAGAGCTGTGTAGAGCAGCGCCTGAAAGCCCAATGAACCACCTCTGTGCTATGAACACAGAGCAAGGAAACACCTAGGAATGGATAAAGGAGCCATAAAACATGAGATTCAAGCACTGGATTATGCTCACTGATGTTAAATGGATGAGGTATAAGGGCCTTGAGTAGGAGTCTCAAGCAAGAACTACGAACATAACAAAAAAACCTGAATTGTCTGGGTCTAGCACTGCTTTTTTGGACTCTTTCGGAGTCTCCGAGTCTCAAGTCCCTGGGCTTTGCTACACACACAGCACCATCAGCCATGCATTATGGATTTCACAAGAAAATTGCAAGAGTTAGTGATACCTTTTAGCAAACCTTTGTGCAAAGGGGATTTCGAGGGAACACGAAGGATTGTAGGGGAAGAGTCGAAGAAGAGACTGGGAAAAATAGTGGGACGACGTTAAAAAGGCAAGAGAAGAATGCATGCACTATGGGAGGGGAAAAAATGCATCAGCCAGGTTATTTTAAGTCCTCTCTTCATGTCACACCAGCAAACATCACCGTTGTTTGGCCACAGGACTGCAGGTTTGTGGCATTGTGCTGCTAAGAATCCCCCACACGTGCCAAGGGTAAACCTGCTCTGTGTCCGTCTGTCCTCCTGCTGAAAGCCTGGCTTTATTCTGCGCAGATCTGGCAGTCCACTTCATTTTTTTGATGCATCCAGACCTCAGTTTCTTGGCTAACAGTGGCAGTATTCAGAAGGCAGGACTGCAAATCATGCCCACAGTGCTAATGCTGTTTCTGGCCATACCTGGTCCCTGTCCTCCCTCCAAACTTGGGCTGTGAGCATCCACGGTCACCAGGTTGACTCTCTCGCTGTGCATAAGTCTTTCCAGGCATCCTGGTGAACAAACACACTTTCCAAAACAGGCATCAGATTTCTTGTGGTGGCTAATAGCTTCAGCTATGCTTTTAGCAGCGGGGCTGTGTAATGTAACATCAGCAGAAGGAAGATTGCCATTTTCCTTTCTCCTTTGTACACGTCGTGCTGATTCACATTGCGCACTGAGGGCAAAAATCACCCCTGTGCATTTTCAAAGCAGGTGTCGAGGTCTACGGACAGTTTACCTGGGCTTTTGCAAGGGAGGTGGGATTCAGCCTTGCTAAGGGAGATGCTTTCTTGCCCTGTAGTGCCCAGCCCAAACACAGAAGCCAAATGAAACATTTCTCCTAGTTATTATACATGCATCTATAAGTGAAATAAACTCTTGCTGAAGCACTGAGCCCAGCTCCACATCCAGGAAAGGATTCAAATTGAGAAATATGGGTAGGATATCTTGGACAGTGGTCACACTCACACCTCCAAATATATCCTCCCAAAACCCAGAGAAGGTGTAAACTACGTAGAAATTTCTCTTCACAAGTTTCCAGGCTCTTAACATCCTCACTTTTGGTTTTCTTTCAAGCACACTTGTACACCCCATAATAATGCCATGAATTTCGGCAACACCAGGACACAGATGAATTTTGAGCTTAATGAGATGAAAAGGTTAAAGTTAGCCTGGCACAGTAACCGAGGAGCTGAGCTGTTCCCTCACCTCCCCAAGATCACAAAAGAAGTCCATTGCAAAAAATAGCTGATGCCCTGCTCCTGCATCTTGCAGCCTTATCCTTCAGCTGAAAGATAACCTTTCCCATGAGGTATTTCCCTTCCACCATGAACCAGCTGCTCTCCTCCGGTGCCTGGAAAGCTTCGCTGTCCTGTTCTCCCCTCTTTGCTTCCCTACGGAACCACCAGCATGGTGTCCCACCGCACCCATAGCCATACTTGGGCTGCATTTCTGCAGACGTGGAAGTCTGGACAGATAAAGAAACTGCATTTCCTCCTTTTTGTGAAATGAAGGTCTTGCTGGGTGTAATCCTGGGGCAGACAAGGCAGGAGAAAGGGGCTCGGTTAGATCAAACCAGTGGTCTACGCATAACCACGACTGATAAGATCCCATAGATAACTAATTCCTGAGCCCAGAGGATGAGACTCGGTGCTGGGTTAGGGACAGACAATGCTCCACTTGTCCTCTTGCAGAGCAGCTTTTCTTTCCACATGCATCTCAACCTAAATTTTCAGCTCAACAGAGAGGGGTTTTGTAAATAAAGAGTATCACAGAATCAGCACGTCACCAGCAAGTATTTAAGTTGCTCATTCCCTGTCTGTGCCCCTCCTGTTCCTCACATCCATTTGTCTTGTGTCTTCTAAGACAGCGATTAGCTTTAATTATCCACTTTGGGGTTCCTGCACTCTCCTACAATGGCACAAGCTGATAAAAAATGCTCTGACAGTGAGATTGCTTCCCGAGTGGCCACAGACGGTGGGGTTTGGTCTCTGCTAACACACGAGAGGAGCCACCCAGCAGAAACATGGAGTTTTGCAGAATTGCAGGGCACCTCAGATATAAACACCGAGCTGTCAGGAGTGGGGATGGGGATGGCATTCTTCTTCCCCATCCCACACCCCTGTCCTGCTCACCGCAACGTCGCTCCCTGTGAAGTTCCAGCATTTTCATCTGCTGCTGCTGAGAACATGCTGAACCCCAAGGTAAAGGGCTGGTCCGTAGCTTCTGCTCCAGCTCTGGGAGTTTTAAAAAGCATTAATCTTGCCTGCTAAATGCAGGCAACATCTGGCATGCAATCTAGACTGGTTGTTTTACACATCTGCCCCAGGTTTCCTCTGCAGGAAGAGCAGCAGGGACGTTCCAAAACAAGAAATACAACTTTCTGTGTAGTCACACAGTTACTTAAACCAGGATTAACCTATGGCAAATGCTGAGGTTTCCCTTTTCTTCCAGAACCATGTCACTCCAGAAACAGAAAGCACTGCTTCTTCCAGAGCTGCAGCATCCCTTACTGCTGTGTGTCGAACCGATCAGCGCTAGCCCTCGGATTCACTCATACATGTATTATCATCTTTTCCCACAGAGCTGTTTCAGACAGCACCACAAGGCAGGAGTAATTGTATTTTTCAGTGCCTGAAGCTGATACAAACAGTTATGTTTGAGGCCGTGCTATTTATTGGGAGCATATACCCAGACTCACCATTGAGGATTTAAGGCTGTGACCTGCTAAGCCTGGGAACACGCTGGGAAACCTGAGGAATATCTCTGCCTTCAAGAGATACGCTCGCTGCCCCTTGCAGCCCCTCGTTTAACAGCTCCAGATGTGCTGGCTGTTTTAGTCTGAATTGGGACATATTTTAAAGGCACGTCTGGAGATGTGGATTCAAACCTAGCAATACCAGGCCAGTTCACCAACTCCCATTTTCACCATTCGCTGGGTTTTGCTGGAATCTGAATTTCCCTCAGCCTTGCTGGAAATGCGAGTGGCTCTGCTGAGCTCTCTGGTCCTCACTGTGATTATTAGGACTGCGATTAAGTTTTCTAGGAAACCTGGAACAGCCCCACTGACCCACATCTTCAGCATAGACAATAAAAATGGTTTTAGAGCAACTTCTAAACGGCTCTACAGTGTTTTAGTAAACAGTAAATTTATTTTGGGATTTCATCCCAGTCATAAGACTGCTTCATTTTCCTCAATAAAGACTATTACGTTATTAGTTTTAACCTTATGAATCCTATTCCCAACACTCAACCTTTATTTATTATTTGTAAGGGGCATATATCATCCTGCCTTGTAACTGTAAATATTCTACTTACACAGAGCACAGCACATCCTCTTTGTTTAAAATCTAAGCTGCGATGTTTTACATAAATTTGTTTCCTTTCCAAGTTGAAAGGTCCGAAAGATAAACCCACGAGTATCCTAACATTGTGAACCTTAAGCCTGCACACCAGCCCACCCGAGGGATCCCCTTCCACCTCGGCCAGTTGCAGTGTCAACACCCAGAGACAAATAATATCAGGGAAGAAAAAACATCGCCTTGAAAGCAGACGGTTACTGAGCCTAACTGCAGCCAGGGAATGAGGAAAGGAGGGACTTCTGGAAAACATTCTTGGGAAAAATGATTTCATTGACTTTCATGAAGGGCGAGAAGGCTACAAAGCATTTTATTATAGGGCTGCAACGTAGGGATTAATATAGCATGGGTAGAACGGTAGGAGTGAGTCACCCACAGGCATATAAAACGGTTAATTCAAATAGTTTGAAGGAGCAGCCTGGCAAAACAAAGGCAATGGAGCAGCTTCAAATGGTACCTGCAGCATTTCTGAGCGATCGAGTAAGCAAAAAGACTCACTGCGCCGTTTTTCTACAGGCATGGCTTTGCAGCGTGAGAATCACCTGCTTCCTCCGTCTGCGCCGCGACACATGGACCCTGTGCCAGTATTTTAGCTTCTGAAGATTAATTTGTTTTTATTTGCATCATTTCCAGTAGAATGAAACATGGGATTCCACCGGCAGGCCCAGAGGGGGTTGATTTATTTTTCATTAGTTCAAAATTAGCCCAGCGTTGAGACATCTTTTCAAAAGGAGAAGTTTGAAAGCGGGAACTTTCTGAAGAAAGTCAGAATGAAGCACTTTGTGGTTTGTTTGGTTTCTTAATGGTTTCTGTGCCCTCACTGCAGTCCTTCTGGCTGCTCAGCACAAATTCACCATTAATATTAATCCAGCCAAACGTGCGGCTGAAGTATTAATTTATGTAAAATAGGAAACCAGAAAGTGCCAATGACAAAACGGTATTTTTACATGCCTGGGGTCTAACTGGATTCTCAGTGCGGATGGACAACACGGGGATGTGACTGTCTTCCCTCGAGCCCTACCCCAGCCCTGGAGCAACAGCCCAGCTCCCAAACCCATGAGAAAGAAGCCTCTTGACCCAGTGAATATTTCTTCTCCCAGTAGTCCCAATCCCCACTGGAGCTGCTTTGAGCCATCCTGTCCTCACCCACTCTGCGAAGGGCTCTGGCACCCCCGAGCTGTAACAGCCCATCCAGCACTGGCCACAGTCCCAACCGGCAAAGGGGTTAACATCGCTGCCGTGACACGGCAGGAAAGGCTTTGTCGTGAGCAGATCCGTGGCAAAAGTGAGTCACTGGCGTTTGGAGGTCACGCCAGCCGGTGGCCTGGACTGTGTCCAGCGCCAGAGGAAGAGCAACCAGGGCCGCAATGCCCGATGCAAGACACCACCAAAACCCTGTGTGGAGGAGGTGGCCCCAGCCAGGTCCCCTAAGCCACTACCAGCCACTGGTTTCATTTGGAGCCCCAAAATGGGTCTTTTTTGTGTGTTTTCCCCATTATTGCTTTCCTTTTGACGCAGGAGAGAGCTCTGCTCGGTCCACACAGATGGAAAGAAGGGGCGAGAGGGATGCTTCACCAGTGATATCACCAGCACTGAGTAAATTCTCTGACCAAAAGTTAAGACCAACAGAACAATTTGTGCTGCATCCTTTAAATGCCAGATCCCCATTTGCTAGCAGCATTACAGGAACAATCAGGGCACTTAATAGCCAGCTGCTAAGTCGTCAGGTATAAATATTTACAGAGACCCATTGCAACACGGACATTCTCCCAGATGCAAGAGGATCCCAGTCATTTCGTGGCATTTTCACCTTATACAAAAGAATCCCGTTTTAGACACACTCTGCCTCATCAGCCATAAAACTACAGAAATAGCATTTTATGGAAAACACACCTACGCACGCCATAGCAGCCGTTCCCTCTCCTCCTCTTACAGTAATTGTCAAGTATCTTTCTATTGATGTACCCAAAGAAGATGTTACAAAGCAAAGGCAGAGCTGGCCATTCGGTCCGTGCAGAGACAGCGACCTGTGGAGGGGAGGTAATAGCTGAGAGCAATACAAAGGGATTAAATGGGGAGTAATGGGGTGGAATTAAGCAATGGAAAATCCCTCTCTTACGGCAAAGCCTATCCAAGCTTGTCCCAGCCCCCTGAGAGAAGGGATTGAAACCTTATCACTGAAGATATCTAACACTCTACAAGTCATGGCATTGGCAGAAGGGGCAGAGGACCTAATGAGTAATTTTTGTGGTTAACGATAGAGCCCAGGGGACACAGTCCAAATACAGTGGAGACTTTCAGCAAGTAAAAAAATAGACCTCCAGCACGTTTTGTGCATACACTTCCTTTCCTCCCTGCTGTTATTAAAACCATGCCTCCTTTTCTGTTCACCTTCATCACCTTTTTCCTTATGCCACCAAGAGTCCAGAAGCAAATATTCAATAAAAGATTGTGGCTAAGATCCTGAGAATTACAGCGGAAGACTCCAGGTCTTTAAGGGCATTCCCTCTGTGTGTGCAACGTACAACTGACGATAAAGTTACATCAAGGAGGGTTTTTTCCTTGGTGGGGAATCATGTTCTTGGGAACAGGGTGATGCTTCAACCTGGTGAGATTGACCATGGCCAACAAAGGCTCTGCAGCTTTCGCAGTTGTTATTTCTCTCCCCAGACACCTATTTTCACCCAATTTGTAGGAGTTCATTTATCTCTGGGGTTCCTGTGTGTTTATCAGCCAAAACAGGCTGCTGGGTTCAGAGGTGAAAGGTATACACCCCGCTTCCCGGGGAGCCAGGCTGAAGATGAGACAACTCAGGAGGCAGCAAGGCAGCAGTCCACATCACCATTAGTAGCAATTACTAAGCCAGCTTGCTAGCACCTAACACAGAGCAAATCCCAGTGTAAAACCAGCCAGTTTTCTAATTCCTTAGGGCCACCCTGCTCTCCTTCTCCACACACCGACTGCATTCCTCCGGCATCAGCTGTTGATGCTCAGGTTTGCATTGGCAAGCCCAGCTGGCCACTGCTGTTGAAGCACGGATGTTTTCTCCTTTTATACATTCAGAAACTCCCCCCTTGACTCCGGTGTGAAATGATTACAATGCAGCTCAGGCTGTAGCCAAGATCCAAGAAATATGGCAAGTTTTCAATGAAAATCATATCAGTGGGTTTACAAAAAAATAATAAAAGGTGCCGATTTTGTGCTGGAAAGGGAACAGAAGTTAGGTTGCAATACGCCTGACTGCCTCCTTTTACTGATTCCAGACGCCAGGCCAGGCAGGATCTGGCTATTTTCACTATCGTGTTATCACTCCGCAATATGTCAGCAAATTCTTGTACAAACATGATTTTTTTAAAAGCCACGTTTTATCACTTCTTTTACATAATCATGAATGATAGTGAATCTAATCTGAATTGGGCTTAAAGGAGGCACAAGAACAATGAAGTGCTGTTAGCAGTACGAGAGAGCACATCCCGTCCTTTTATTTTTAAAGCCATGCATCACCCTATAACCAATTCCCTTCGATGCTGAAGCAAGTGATAGGTTTGAGAACAAAACACACATCACTTCAGGCACCTGAAATTTGCAATAAATCTTCTCTGCTGATGCAGGGAAGGCAATGAGCAGTGTTATAACGTTGCATAGGCATAAGCAGCTCATGAAGCCTGCTGTACTGTCTCACCTGAGCAGAAATTATTGAGGTTACATTGAAAATGCAGCCTGCTATGGATAGAGTTAATGTGAAAAACACAGGGCTGATCCATAAAGCAGCTCCTGGGAGTCTCCAGAGGTGTCAGAGCTGATCGGGCCACCACCAGCAAAGCCGCTGGGCAGCAGCAGCCTGGTATGATGCTGTGAGTGGTGACCACTCTTTGCAGCACGTCAGAGAGCACTGAAGGAATTGTCACCAGTGTTCCCTGCCACCACCCAGGCAGGGACAGTGGTCACAGGGGTGGGGGACAGCTCTTAAATCAGGGTCCTGCAGTGGATACATCCTTCAGTGGTCTGTCCCATAGATCCCACCCTGTAAAGCGATGACATTATCCACCCATCCCTTCATCTGATTAGCATTTAAGTGTTTCTTTCCTTTTATTCTATTTTTTAGAATTCCCATCATTTATGTGTTATTTCCCGCTTTATTTAAAGAACAGCATTTTTACTCTGAGGCATGCCCTCCCATTTCATCTTTACTTTTTTACTGGTTTGTTTTCTTAGAATAGGACAGAAATGTAAAACCTGCAGGTTTGTTTTATTTCAGAGAGAGCTCTCATTTGATAGATGCCAACAGGCAAACCTGTTGCATGCGTCATCCCATAAGTTTACATTTTCTCTTGAAAATGAAAAGTTAAAGAAAATCCAAGCTCATCTAGGCCATATTCACCAAATACAGTGCATCATCCCTGCTCTGTTCAACCCAGGGGTAGTTCTCATTCGTTTGAACCTTGCATTTCGTTACCCAGTTACTATTTTGGAGCCCTTGACAGCCAAGAAACATGACCTTTTCTCCCTAAAAATACCATCTACCTATAACAACAGCTTTCCTAATAAAGAGAGACAACACCTTTCCAGAACTGAAGCCTAAGCAAGCCCTTGTCCGTCTGCTGCGTCTGGCGTGCCGACAGGGATGCGAACAAACCTCATGCAAACACCCGGTGACCGCAGTGGGCAATTTCCTTCACCAGGGATGCATATTTTCTTACAATGTTGCAGCATAAAGGAGAGGAAAATCAGAGTTTTGGCAAACACAAACCTCTCCAAGCTGTCAAGCAAAATTAACCCCTCTCTTAATTTTTTCAGGCTCTCTGAGTGGAGAAAGACTCTTTGGATGGGGAATGGGTTTTGTGCTGTCACACTTGAGAGGTAACCGAGACTTTCAAGTGGCTGATCTGACTTAATCTTTCAAAAATGTGTCCAAATTGCACGAGCAAGGAAAGCCCCGTCCGTCCCTGCCCTCTCACCAAATGGAGCTGTTCGCCAGGGAGATTCTTCAGAGCAATGCCTGCATACCAGAGGTAATAACCTCCAATACCTTAAGTCAAAAAGCCAAGTAAAACTCACTAGGTAATGCATTTGGGATTAAGTTTAAATAGGCTCCCGTCACTAATAATGCATCTGCTAGCGATGGAGAGATTTGGTAGGACTAACACCAGCGTTGAGGGATGGAGGTCTTGCACGGCTCACCAAACAAATCCAGGAGGGGAGGCAGCATCAGGGGTGCAAGAGGAGCACCCCAACCCTGCCTGCCCCCTTCTCGACTCCCACCCTGACTTTGCAGGAGGGCAGAAAGGGGGGAGGAGAAAGAAAGAAGCTGGACCTGGTCCATTTTTAACTCGCTCGATGTGTCTGGGATGTAGACAGATGCTGTTTAGACAGGCTGGTTCGGTGGGTGGCCAGGCAAGGAGACCATGGCTGTACAGTTTATAGAAGGCTCCCGGCATAAATGAACTGTTGAAGACCATTGGAAGCCTCAGTGAAATCACAACATGTAGAAACACGGGGGAGGGAGGGGAAAAAAAAAAGGCTCTTTTTGAAAAAGCTAAAAGAGAGAAAGGGATGTTTTGATGGAGTTTGTGAAAATTACAATGAGGTGGGTTTCACTAAAGCCTGCATTCATTAGTCCCCTGAATTCCCCCAAATAAAGTAAACACTCCTATGCGGAGCTGAAAAAAACGAAAAAAAAAAATTAGCAGATTTAAATAGTTTCCCTGCATCAAGGATAAGAAACAGACATGGCTTTTCCCTGCTCCTGTCTAGTCTTGCTAGGTGGAAAGCTAATATTTGAGTTCATGCTTCAGTGAGGAACATTTTTGTATTAAAAAAAGGCTATCCACGCTTGTTTGCCCATGTGCCAGCCTGTGCGGGATAAAACAGGGGCTGATTTTGAGTTTCCTGGGTTTATTTAGAGATAAGCCTAAGATGACCTTTCACTCCCACACACACACCGTTTGCCTAAAAATGAAACCATCTGATCCTCGAGTCCTGTCTTCACAAAACTCCATAGTTTAACACGACAAGTTGTGCCAAAATCCTTAAATTTTGAGGCTGATGGAGTCTGGGATTCCAAAGAAAGTCACCACGACTGAACTCCAGCCTGTGTTTCCCACTTATGTAACAGCAATCCACATAAGCTGCTTGTTAAACCACACAGACCACAAATCAAGTCATCATTTCGCTCCTACACGTCACTTCTCTGTTTCAAGACAAGGGCCAAGGACTGGAAAAACTGCCCAGGATGTCCCAACTTCTCTCCCCTTTCCCTCCCCTGCTTTTAAAGAAAAGGGACATCCCGAAACCTTGAAATTCAGGAAAGATCAGTTCATTCTGCACAGATGCAAAGCAACCATGTGAATATTTCTCCCTCCCCACCACAGGCTGGAGCTGGACATCAAACTGCTCAAAATCCCACGGGAATGTAGCCCCCTGGTTTTATTCCTGAGTGGAGCAGAGAAAGGCAGTGAGCACGGGGACTCCACCAAGCATCCACTCTCCCTGAGCAGGAGCATCGGGATGCTCAGCTGAGCCTTACCCTGCAGCCCCAGCCTGGTGTCACAGTCATAAAAGAGCTTTCCTTTTCCCCTGCATCCACCCCTTGCAGATGCCAACAGCACAAACCGGCTAATAAATTCCTTTGGGAAGGTTTTTGATAGACTGAACACGTTTCCTTCACTTCCAAGGCAACCTCCTGCCCTCCCCGGTTGCCTGTGACCTCCTGCTCCTGCCAAATGCCCTCAGCCCAGTGTGAGCGTCTGGGTGGGTGGCTGGGCTGTGCTGGGGGTAACACTCACAGTGCAGGGAAGAGAAAGAAATGCCCAGACCATAATGAAGCAGGGAAGGGGAAGGAAGCATGTGGAGGTCAATCCAAGAGCCCAGCAGCCTCTTTGGTGCCCAGACTTGGCCTCTGTGAGCTGGGAGAACAGGGCTTCTCGAGCTCTTTGATTATGACTCTCTGACGGGACAAAACCCCAAACGATTAAAACAAGTTTGATGTATAACATGTTAAATAAAATACATAAATCACCCATTTTGGGGAATTTCTTTGGCTTTGGGACTTTTCCATCAGCGTGATAGGTGTAATGCTCAGAGATGAACATTCCCAGCATGAAGACAAGAATTTGGAGGAGGCCCAGAGGTCTAGATCCTGATCAATCCCTGGCACAAACCCCGATGCTCACCTCACCAAAACGGATCGAAACAGTGCAGGTTGGGTAAGAGCGACGAGCCTCATGGTACAGCAGGGCTGTTGGAACCCCAGCGCTGCACGGATCCGTGGGTGGGGGCGGGTGCCCCTGGGCACTTCTCAGCATGCATGGCCTCTTGATGACATCTCCTAGACAAAAAGATAAAAAGAATTAAAAACCAGTCAAAAAACCTCTGTGCGATGAGAATCTGCAGCTAGACCATTATCCATTCTGAAAATTAAATGTTTCCAGGACAAAAAAAAAGGAGCTAAAATTGATTTAAAAATAATTTACTGTTCTAAACCAAGTCATGACAAATTTATCTCTAGAGTTTGAAGGATTTCTCTCCCTTTATTAACATTTCAAGTATTATGATGAAAAATATAGGCATAAAAAATAAACCCTGCTACTTTATGTTTAAACCCATATGCCTCTCCATACCCTGGACCTTCTGGACCTTTGAAAGAATTCATTCTCTTCCCAAGGTCATGGAATAAAACTGTCCAGCTATTAAAAAATGTGCAGCCTCATACTAATTAGTGACTGATAAAGCAATGGAAAGCATATTTCTCCCAGCTTTGGCCAAACAAAACTAAGATTAGAACATTTAACAATAAAAACTCCTTTTTATAGTTAAAAAAAAAAAATCAGAGCATATTTCATCTGGCAAAGGTCAGGTTACTTTAATTACACGTGCCACTGAGTATCAGAAACTAGAATATTGAATGATATTGGTGCTGAAGAGGTATCTTCACAGCTATACGTTATGCACAGAAGCAACAGTTCAAACACAATCTCGTTTAATTGTTCTTATGTTTGAAATATCTCCAGCTCCCACCTTCCCCTCAGCCCTGCTCCCCACATAAGAAATTCCTGCTTCATCATCCCAGGACCAATCCTGCTCCCATTTCTGCTAAGGGAAAAATGCCCGTCCGCTCTGATCGCCGTCGCCTCGTTTAAATTGCCTGCAAGAAAAAAACGAGGCATATCATCAGTGATTTTTCTTCTGTCTCGCCCCTGCTGCTGGTATGATAAGGAGAGTACTCTCCTTGCGGGCGACTCCACATTTAATTAGCTCCAGATGCAGCCTAATTAGTCAGTCTGCAGGGCGAGCATTGTTCTGTTGTCACTTGAGCCTTCCCTCACGGCAAAGTAAAAGAGATGAGATTGAACATGAAAACCAGATGCCATGTGTGTGCCTTGCTCTGGGCTGTCCATCGGAGGGATCTCCCTAATCTGGGGGGGCGAGGGATAATAAATGTTGTGTTTAAAAGCCATGGGCACGGACGGAGCTCTGCGTGGTTCAAGTAAGACAGTAGCATGTGCCGAGCGAAGGGGTCATAGCTTAAAACAACTGATTCCCACTAATTCTCCTTTAGAGGAAGGACGGTGCATCCTCCAGCAGGACCCGTGCTGGGGTTTTGGGATAAATTGCTTTGACATCCTGCACAATTTTGCACAGCAGGCTTTTGGACCCCACCTTTCTTCACCGGATTAAGCACTTAATATGCCTATAATATTAATACACCAATAATTTTAATGCAGAAGTTTTCTGTTCCTTTCTCTAATTTAAAAGTTCGCTGGCTGGATCGTCATTTCACGTCTGGAATTAGGGATACAGAGAGATCAGCAGCATGCAGAAAAATCAGATAGGCAAAGGGGCTTACCATAATGCCATCTGACACACTCATAAGCTTTACATGATTTGTACAAATCAGGAATATGAAACTCTACCAGCAGCCCCTTTTGTGCTCTCAGAGAGAAAGGATGCAGGAGGGAGGGAATTTATGTCAATGCGGTTATAAAATTTGCCTGGTCTTAGAGCATTGACTGAGCAAAGCTGGAAACAGTTACTCGAATCACTGCCAGGTCAGCTCGCTGGTCTCTACCTGGTTTTATTTTTAATATATCAAATTAAAATGAAGAAGAAAACAGTCCTGCTGAATGATAGGTGCTCGAGTACCAATTTGACTCAGCGTGGCCTTCTGCCAGTCCCAATGCTGCTGAAATATGATGTTAGTGCCACAAGAACAAACAATTTCTGGGACACCCACAGAATCATAGGACGAAATGACAGCTCTGACTTACGAACCTTGGTGGCTTTGTTCTGCCTGGGCTCACATTCTCCAATATGCCTGGGGACGTATGAATCGGAGTATTATGTGGGAGATACAGTCAAGGCAACTGAACCCAAAGTAGGAGCAGTATACGGATGAGTTGTTGAAGAGTGCCCGACCGAAGGTTGCTTGGGCTCAGAACAGCTATGCGGTATGCGTTGCCTGTTTATTATGATTTTGGATGAGGAACTAGCCTGACTCTCAGTAAATGACATGAAACCCCAAATTGCTTCACCAGAAACCTCATCCAAACATCACGACTGTTATCACCCCAGCTGGGGAAAAAGCTATTTCCGTAAAAACAATATTTAGCTTAATTGGAAGTCAAAATTACTCAATGGACAAGTCCCATAGCTCGAAGGGGTACAGTTGCAGAACAGGATCCTTTCATTTCTCAGATGTTTTGAAAGAAGGCCAATAAAATAAATAGGAACAGTTCCAGTTCCTCTCCCCCCTCTCCCGTACCTGCTGACCAGTCTCTGCAGACCTGAGCCCCACCGCTCCATCACACCCACCACTCACATCCTTGTGCCAGCAGCATCCCTACAGACACAACGACGATCTCGAGGGAGTCCTCTACCGCCACGGTTCCTCCCGCGCCGGGACTGCTGATGAGAAGCGACATCCGCACATTGCAACTGCTGACCCGTTTCTGTAGACCTCGTGGATGTGGCTTTTCTAGATCCCCTGTGGCTGTCTGTCCCTCCTCTCTTGTCAGCAGCAGGCTTGGTGCAGGTAACTCAATTCCAAGTAGGTTTTATAAGTGTGATTACAGTTTCTGTGTGCTTTCCGCATGCCTAATTATGGTGGAGCGGTGAGGTAGCCAGGTATACATTTCAGGCTTTTAACAGCTTAGCGTGGCAGATGGATTCTACAGGGAGCTGAATGGAGATCGTCAGCTGCATTCAAGCACCAAGGGTCTAAAGACAAAGCATCGTGTGGTCCTCAGTCCTCCTTCACAGAAAGTCCGTCTTGCAATTCAGCTGAACCCACCCAAAGGAAAAGGAAATTACAGAAAATGATAGTGCTGCTATTTCTTGTATTTTTGGCTCCTGTCTTGCCAAGCATCCCAGGCTTCAAACCACAAAGCTACTTAAGCCAGGAACTATTGCTGAAACCAATCAAGGAGCGTCAGGCACCAAATTCTTTCTGTGGCTCCAGTCCTGGATGGCTTCTTCTCCAATGCAACAAGGGCAGCTGGAAGAGACAAGCTGTTTAGGAGGTTCCTGGGGACAAGGACTCTTCGGAGAATCCTTCTGAATTGAAATCACCCAATCATTAGCCATCTCCTTGGGTCTGGAGAGACTCCCTCTGCTTCAAAGCTACCCACGTGCAGCGCAGAACGAGATGTGTGGAAAGGAAGGTTGGTTCTGCCCCAGCTGAGAGCTGCATCCATATAATACTAGGTTTTCCCTATTTTAATATGTTTCCAAATTTCTCATCAGATTCTGCAATGAATTCACCAGAGGAAACAAAGAGAGTGCAAAATCACGTTCATAAAGTCTGGAAAAAATAATCCATCGAACCTCTATAGTACATCAGGTTAAGGGAGAGACATCTGGCTTTTATTATGTTTTATAAGGTTGATAGCAAATAAGGGTATTAGAGTTAATTTACTTATTTAGAGAGAAATGACTCAATCACAGAAGCCGTGATTGTGACTGCATGTTAAGAGCGCTCCAAAATTCCCTCCAATCTCCTCCGGGAGTGAAACAGTGCCAATGGTAAAGCAACGTTTATTTTCCACAGAGGTATTCCCAAAGGGATGCGAAGATTAGAGTAGAAACACCAAGAATAAGTCCTTCCCAGACAGCCTGGCTGCATAGGAAGACATACCAAAGTATTATTTTGTGGCGTAGGTGTAACCGGAGGCTGAGAACAAGACTTGGTTGTGGTCATGCCATAATTTATGCAAATGGAGATATCCTGCTGAAGAGCTTGAGATGTTAACAGGTGAGAGAGAGGAAAAGGGGAAGAGAAACAACTGATTTTAAGGAATTACAGACTCAGAGATGTTGCTTGAAAGGGAGCACCTCTAGTCCAAAGCAAAATTATCACCTGCATGAGGTCACATCCACTCTGAGGACAGGGTTTTCTTGACCTCTTGGGGACCTCTTCCAGGGCTGCATCATCCTCCTAATGAAGAATTTGTTTCTAAAGCCCATCCTGAAACAGTGGCCACCGTCCTTTGTGATTCTGCTGTTTCCAAGCAGAGTTTGGCTGCATCATCAGGGCAGTGGGGCACTGGAACAGGCTCCCCAGAGAAGCTGTGGATGCCCCATCCCTGGGAGTGTCCAAGGCCAGGCTGGATGAGGCTTAGAGCAACCTGGGCTAGTGGAAGGTGTCCCTCCCCATGGCAGGCGGTGGGACTGGGTGGGCTTTAAGGTCCCTTCCAATCCAAACCATTCTGTCATGCTATGATTTTCATAACTCCTCTTCAAGCTGCTGTAGGCTGGCAGCAAACCTGCTCACCTCCTTTCCATGCATCTGAAGTCCAGCATCCCAAAGTCTCCTTGCAAGCCACACAAAGATATCCTGCCAAGGAGATGATGCTGTGGAGGAGTGTTTACAGGAAGGCACAAGCTTTTGAGAAACACCTGGAATAAAGCAAAGGAAGGGGAAAAAGATGATTTGAATATTCTGCCCAACCTTCTCCCCTCTTTCAGAGCTTGCCTACTCAATTTAAAAGACAACTCATAGGTGATGCACTGATTTATCCAAAGGAGGACAACAGTTCCAAAACTTTCAGCACCAGTCTGACATTTGCGGGCTTTCCTCTCCTCAGTTAAATACCTGCTTGTTTTTGTTAACCCTCATCACTTCCACCACTTATGGACACGGCCACGCTCCCAGTCTGTGGTGGAGGATATCATCAGCTGTCCCAATCCCAGCCACCCTGGGCCTCCTCCTCCGGCAGCAAGGAGCATCAGCGGTTTCTCGAAGGCTGCCATGCCTTTGGAAACATGAAGAGTACTCCCCGGCTGCAGCCAAGAGCAGAGACGGGATATTTACACAGATATCAAGTACATCCAAAGGCGCTCTCATAAACAGAGATGATTTCAGAAAGGATAGCCAACCTTCTGCTTTGGGCTGGGGCCAACCTCCAGTGACACCTCCCCCCACCCCCCTTCTACTGCATTCTCCATCTTTGCTGGGTCTCGCACAGCGCTGCTCCTGCTCTGGGTTTTTGCACGTTGTTTAGCTCCCTGCCACTGGCCTTTTTGGAGGTCTGCCATCTCCAAATAGGTTCATTGGGAACATGCCTCCATCAGCTGTAGCCGATAACCTGGGAGGAGGCCGGTCTGTGCTACCAGCACATGAATCACTCCCCACGAGAGCGTCGAACCGTGCGGTTTGGTGAGGATTGCGAGGTGAGATTGTACACTCCTCAGAAAGATAGCATTGCAATTACATAACTCGTTACTATTTGTTCAGGGCCGGTTGCAAAATTCACAAAAATAAAGGCATCATCTTCTCCGGGGAGGCTTTTCAGCCTAAAAAGAGCTAAGCTGCACGCTGCAGAAGTGCAGAGAGGCAGCAAATATTTATTTCAGCATTAGGAGTCAGCAAATCAGTGTCACTGTCAACCCAGCATAAAAAGGAAACAAGAGAAAACTCCAAAGATTTTAAGGATATCCACATGGGAAGCAAAGCACGTGCCCAGAGGCCACCCTCAATAGGCTCCAGGCTTTTGGCAGAGCAAGGCTTACCCTAGGATCCTGGAGCACGCCTACAGGCATCCTCGCTGGGAAGTGTCCCCCATGGAGCTAACACCCTGACAGCCCATCAGCATGGGCTTGCATTTCTCTACCTCTTAGTTATCCCAGAATAAAATATGTCTTGCTTTGCTCACCCGAGTATTACAAGGGAGGGAGGGCCAGGAAGATGTGAGCTGCTGTGGAAATCTGGTTCCCTTGGGGGTCATTACATCCCTAATGGCACCTGATAGCTCCAAGGAAGCTTTCAAGTGCCCTTTCAGCACACCTCTCCTCGGAGTCATCCATCCCAGGGCACTCTGTCATCAGGTCTCTCTGCTGCTGGTTTAAATGCAGCAGGAATTATTTTTTCCTTCTTTTTAAGGAAATAATAAATACTTATTGTCTCATTTTTGAGCAACACACCTGAGATTTCCAGAATATTGCTTGTAGATTGCATTTCTAGGGATTCCCCCCCCCCACCCCCCCCACTTCACTCTTTTACGTTTGGTGAAAAAGAATTTGCTGCTGCCACCAGCTGGAGATTTTTGGAAATAGCATTACTAAGTTGCGTCTCAAGGGGAACACTTACAGTCGCTTGTACTTTTATTCTTGCACACTGCAGTTAGCTGAAAACAAATTTAAACACAGCTTGCTTCTTGGAGGAACAGAAAGAATTATATGAGATCTGATGAATTTTGCTTGAGCTGGATCTTTCAGTGCCAGTAACTTAGCCAGAAGTTAAATCAAATCCATGCTCGGCCATAATTTCAGCAGTTAAAAGAAGAGCTGTGAGCAGGGGGAAATTTAGAGTCAAAAGTGTCCTGAGGAATTTGTTCTTATCCATAACTGAAAATAAGAAAAAAAAAAAAAAAGAAAAAAGAATGGAGAAATAGGTTAAATAAAATGCAGGTTGTCTCTTCCGTGATTAATGTATTGATTGAAAGGAAAGAGCTGTGAATTTGAGAGCAATCCGCAATATAGGTGGGGATGGCAGAGGCTGAAATTGTTTTTCATGGAGCTAAGCAAGAGATTTTCTGGGTTTTTAAAGCCTTGCTTCTATCCACAGCCATAAAGTTCCCGAAAAACCTAATCCAGAAAAAAAAAAGTTTTCTCATATCTCAGGGAATCCCACTTGGATTTTCTCCAATTTAAAACATCAATAACCAAGGATCGATGCTGGAAGAGGTAAGTCAGCCCCTAAAACCCAACCTCCAGGCAAGGTGATTTATGCTCAGCGTGGCCAAGCTTTCAGATGGATGTTCTTGGCTAGTTTGCAGTAACGCCACTCAAAGATAATTTTTGATTTAATCCATGCCACATGAGGCAGTGTCGGTGCTGACCCTTGGCTTTTAACCCCAAGACCTTCACTGTTCTGGCTAAAGGAACTACTGTCTGTCCTCTGATAACCCCCCTGACATAACTCAGCTGGGTTAATATCTCCTTCCCGTGTTTATTGGTCAAGATTCGGAATGGGCAGGTCACATTAGCAGCTAGAAACGAGCACCCACGCAGTATATCATGTCTAAACCTCGTGCAAGGTTTTCACTGCCTTTTTGGCCTTGAAAGCATTCCCTTTGGGGAGACCCACAAATCCCAGCTGTGCTCACCGCAGCAGATTTAGAGGTTATCCCGGGAGGAGTGCTACCCCCGTTCCTCCTATGCTGTCGTATGACCTGCAGCTTTTAAAACAGCACAGGGCTGTCTCTGCAAGTATTCCTGTGCCACAAACCCCCTTCCCGAACGACAGCGTGCACGTATCTTATTTGACTCAGTCCCAGTGCTGGCACAGACTGGCTTTTGCCAGGCTGGGATTTAAGAAAACCGCCTCTATTTTCAATATTGTCCCTTTTCGGCCAGCTCAAAGCAAATTTGGCTTTTCCAAGCCAGGGCCATCGTTGCCTCCTGCGCCAGGAGGGTTTGCTGTGCCGACTTCCCCTGTTACACAAAGCTTCTTGAAATAACGCATACTTTGAAGTGTGGCTAAAGAAAACTACAGCCCCAATAGTCTGATTTTTGCCTGTTAAACCTTCATCCATTAGAGATCCAGCTCGGTTATTGAACTGCAGTGTTGCAAGGAGCCTAGCCCAGCTTAGCGGGAGGGAGGAGAGAAGCACTCGAAAGCATAATAGGCACGTTACAAGGCAAAAAAAAAGGGGGAAAAGAAGATTAAATGATGGTCAGAAAGACCAGGAATCTCTTGAGAAAGAGAAACACTGCCTGGAAGAGGAGGCACGCACACTGGTGAACATGCATTCCCTGACAAGTGCGTGGTGGAGAAGAATTTGGGTCTCACCTACCCCTCGCCTCAGCAGATTTATCGCTCCGCTCCACAAAACTCCAGCAATGATGGATTCGGTGCGCTGATGGGAAAGCAGCAACGCTCCCCACGGTAACTGGCAACGGCCGGAGCCTGCGAAGCGCCGGGAGTGCGTGGGGGCTGGATGCGTTTGCTGATAAACGGCCGGATTTTATCTCAAACAGAATTTTAGGCTAATCTGGGCTTTTAAAGAGAAATGTGTTTGGGAGAAGTCTGGCTAAGCACGCAGGTGGCTGCGGGAAGGGGGGTGTTTGGCAGAGGGATGCGCGGCATTTTTTGGGGTTGGGGGGGCACTGCCTGCTGCTGGCAGGAGCTGTCGGAGGTGGGCTCGGTGTGGAGGTCGGCACTGCCAGAGACCGGCCGCAGGGTGGTCCCTGCAGGTCACCAGGAGGGCAGCCGTGGGGACACGGCCGGCTCTGCCATACCTGGCCTGCAGATAACACCCAACAGGAGACATCTGTGCTCAGAGCTTCCCAGCTCCGAGCAGGGATGCACGCCTGGGAGCAGACTGGCAGGAGGGAGATAAGCTGCTGACACCCTTTTAAAAGGCAGCACAGGCAAAAACTGGGTTTGCCCAAGCCCGCAAAGAGCTGTTTTTCTCCAAGAGCTATGATGGTTTGAAGTCCGCTGCCTTCCCATCCCTCCTCTCTCATTCCAGCTCAGCCAACATCTGAAGGAGGAACAGTGGAATGAAAGTGATAAAAAAATTGCTATAAAATATTTAATATCTATAAATCAAGTCTACAACTTCAGCACTGCCGTTTGCCTTTCCCTTGCAGAGAAGACACTTAACAGTTGTGTAAGAAAATAACTTGCCACTTCAGCCATCCTGCTTGCAATCAGTACGATCAGATCAGCAGTTAAATCTTGAAACAAACAGGCATAGCTCCACTTGAAGCAGGCAGGTAAGAGTCTTCCCAGCATTAAACAAAACCAGCTTCATCTCAGACACAGAACGCAACGTATTTACTTATCCTCCCCCCACTGCAGGGATAAATAAAACCATCAGTAAAAATAGGTCAGACCCCTGGATCCTTGGCAGTGAAGTAATAAGGAGCCCTGCACTGACAACAGGACCTGAGCTATGGAAGCTTTCCAATATCCAAGAAGAGCCAGGCAGGCGGCTTACGTCGTCATGTATTGCCTGGCCGTTGTGGGAACTATTGTATTAAGGTCTGTAAACTTCCCGAGCTTTATCTGAAGCGGCAGAGGGAACGGTGGAGGAAGGGACTGAGGGAACCACGTGCAGCGATTGCCCTTGACAGGATGCTCAGTGCCCATGGCGAGGGAGCATGCTTGTTCCCTTTGGACACCCCCTCCTCCTGCTCTCACCGCTCTCCTTGTCATCGCACAAGGTCCCAGGTTAAGACTTTGGCTTTCGACACACATGCTCCTTGCAGCTGGAACTTTATGCAAGCAACAGACTGTCCAGGACTGAGCAAACCCCTTGCTTCAGTGCTCCTTCTCCAGCCAGTCCTGATGGCAAGAATCTGACTTTCCTCCAACTCATCATTCCTATATCTTGCCCTCCCTGGGATGGTTTCCCCCAAGGTCCCACTACAGCAACTCTCAAGGCCATTTCCAGTTAGCATCTTACACTGACAGAGAGGAGAGGAAGCTACAGTCGCCTTTTGACATTGCATGGCCCCTTGGGGGACCTTCAGGCTTTAACAGGAGTTCTTTGCTCCACCTTTTCCATCTGCGGTTGTACCACACCCAGCAGAGTGGAGTCTGGATTTGGGGTTCCAGATGCAACAGTGAGATACACCAGTGTCTCAAGCTAACAAACAGGAACTTGGATGCAGCCGCTGTGCCCAGCACTTGCCAAGTATTTAAATATAAATATTGACAAACAAACAAACAAAAAAGTGGTTTTCTTTTGTGAAGGTAAGAACAGAAGAAAAATGCGAGGGAAACATTTGGCGAAACATGGCGGCCAAGTTTTGCTGCTACGCTGGAGGATGCCAAGGAAAATCAAAACAATAGTCTGGGAGGGACAACGGCAGGGGCAGAAGGGGTGGAAAGATAAGGCTGCAGTTCCTCATGCCACAAGAAGGCTTTGGTTTAACTTGAGCAGGGACCTTTTGGAGATGAACCCACAACCCTGCTTCTGTGGAGGCCTCTGAAGCTCAAGTGTCTCTCTCTGGCATCGGTCCATGTCCCCTTTCGTGGTGGGTGATGTGGTGTGTTTGACACAAAGTCTCCCTCTACAGACCAACTCACATCCCTGCCCTCCACCACGGGGTTTCAGTTTTCTGGGATTTTTGTTGTCATTTTGGATCTCTGACAACGTGAAGTTTGCATGTTAGTTTGCCTATGCAAGCCTTTACTTGGGACTCATCCATCATTTTCCTAGTTAAAACAGAGCTGCTTGTCGAGAGGAAGTCATTTGTCTCTCAGAAAAGAGTCACCCTCCCACCCCCGCCAACCACTCCGTCATGGTGCAAGCAAATCCATTAGCTTCCCTGGAAAATGCATCATCTGACGTTGGGACTAAACTTTAAACTAACAAACCCCTCGAGAGGACATGAAGGAGCCATCTCTGTCACCCTGCTCAGTGGTCAGGTCAAAGCCTGACCTCTCTTTCCATTAAATCTTCAGCCTCTACGTTTAAGGGAAAATGTTGCAAATTGGCAGCGACTCTGCAAGTCAGCGCCCTGGTTTCCAACCTCCCAGGTGGGCTCCTGGCTCTTTTGGAAGCCCATCTCTAGAGCTGCTGCCCCTCCCCCTTGCTCCCTTCTTGCTCCTTGCAAGTGAAACACTGAGGAAACATATCTTGGAGGTGAATGGCTGAAACAACCCAGGAATAAACTCTCTGAGCAGGAGGGAGCCTGTGCTAGCCGAGGAAACAGCCACTCACGCCTTCGTGTCCGGCAGCCCTGCAAGCTCCACACCGTGCTGAGGGCAGGGCTCCAAAGAAAACATCCCAAACTGACATTCAAGTTCATTTTCCCCATGTTTCAGCCCATCTTCTAATATTAACCCTGCTCCCATGGTCAGAGGGGAGCTGGACCCTCCCTATCCCAGACTTGCAAGCCTGGGAGAAGCACTCAAGATAACTTCTCCCACCCTCATGCCCAAGGATGATGTTTGCTCAGATGAGCCCAGCCACAAACATTTACAAACATCTCCAACATCTTCCATTTGAGCAGGTGAGACAGGATGTCTGAGAGTCCTATGGGACAGAGCAAGATCAGCGTGACGGGTCTTGGCAGGGAAAAGCGATGGTGTCAATGATACCTTCGAGGAAGGTTCCTGCATCACACAACCTCTTAATCATTGGACTACAGTCTTCCTCGGTCACATATGACAAAGGGAAGGGGCTACCAACTGCCATCCCTTCAAGTGGAAACTCCCAAGTGGAGCAAGGAGAAATTATTGTCAGGGTATTTCATCTGCCAAACAACAACATTTTGAAATTTGGGTCTAGGAAGTTTTCATTCACATCAATTTTTGTTTTTCATATCAGCAGAACATTTACTCTGTAAATGCTAACACTGAATGATGACTTTTTTATTATTTGGGAGTTTTTCTAAAATTTAAAAACCAAAGATTTAAAATTATTAATAACCCGAAACCCAACAAAACAGCTGTTTTGCTCCCCAAACTATTACCTTTTTTCCACAATTTTTTCCCCTCAAAGAGCAAACCCCAGAAGCAATTATTCATATAGATCTAAATTAAAGGAGGAGAAAGAGAAACCTTTCCTATCTCGCTGTTTGAGGGGTGAATGGCCTTTATATTATATGCATGGAAAAAAAAAATAGAAAATTTAAATGAAAAATAAAGAGGACAAATATATCGCTAGCTAGTGTACCACGAGGCAGTATAATGAGTTTCTAAATCCCTGGTGAAAAATTAAGCATCTTTGACAGCTCATTCCTGGACTTTCTGGGACAGAGCCGTGAAAGCAAATACAGCGAGGTGGAGAACATCACTGCTTTGAGACTGAGGTTGTAACAGATTCAGATTTAAAGCCAACGGCTTTATTTTTCTACGGCCTTGAGGGGATTTGGATAGGAGAGGAGTCCTACCTCGCCACTGGAGATATAAATCCAGGAGGGTCACTCCGTAGCCATCCATCAAGCGAGAGGAAGGGAGGAGGCAGAGTCACTTTCAGTAGTAAATTTTGGTAAGAACAAGCACTAATGGCCTAAAATTAAGAAAGAAAAACATTGAGCTAAATAGTAGGAAATGCTTTATAATGGTGAGGTCAGGCAGACAATGGAGAAACCTGTCAGGGGAGGTCAGGGGCTCTCCAATAACAGAGATGCTCAGGGATGGACCAAGGAGCCACAAAACCAGGGCTCTGACGAAATGACCATCCCTTGAGCCCCTCAGACAGCGCTACCCCCATGGGGATGTGTGTGTGTCCCAGACTGAGCTGATCCCCAAGGTGATGGAGCTTTTGGGGGAAATGCAAACTTTCTCACTCTCTCCCACCCAGGAGCAAGGTGCAGGGGCGCTTGGACACAGCCCACTCCCCCTCGGGGCAGGAGAGAACTGCCCCAGCTGTTCCTATTTCCAACGGAAAACAGAGGCCACCCGAGGAAGTGGAATCATCCACACAGGGAAGGAAGAAAGAAGCCTTTCAGCAGAGCCCTCCCACCAGGAGACTGGGAGAGCGATGCGGCAGGCAGGGGACAAGCCCGGGGGTCCGTGCAGATGCCAGCACAAGCCTCATTCCTAAGGCTGTCAGGTTGATTTCCTCCCAGCTCCCCGCGTGGACACCTGCGGTCTGTTACACGACACATCATTATATTTTTGCAACTTACAGTGTCCATCATCACCCCCGGGCAGTCACCGCGTGGCCATGATAAATGATACACAGGCAGTTTATTATACACACTGAATCCTCTTCACTTGGTGGTCCAAGGGTTCACCTAATACAATTTGTTCTTCTTCTGCTTGGATTCGTGTCTCGGATCCGTTTGATACCTTCTAGCAAGCGCTGAATAGGTGCTAGAAAACAAGTGTTGTACCAAGTGGAATTATTTCTGATCACCTATCCATTGAGAATCCAGTTAGCACTCGAATTTTTCTGCGTTTCTAGACCATGTTAGAAGTATTAACTAGCAGAAGCGGGGAATGCCACTCTGACAGCCCAAAGCTCTTGGCAGGAAGCTGCTGGAGATCTGACACGTGACTGGATGGGAAGGAAGGAGAGGCTGCGACAGCCAGCTGAGATCACAGGTGGCATTTAGGGAAAGGCAAAACAACTCACTCCTGTTGTAATATAACCATTCAGAGACCAATTCCCCCCCTCCCTTATTCTAAAAATAGAGATAATTAGCATCCCTAAGAAATTAAATTCTCAGCTATGAGTCTGACCTGAAACACCCATCCACGTCCGTATGTCTGCCCTCTCCTCTGAGGGCCTTTCCTGCTTTGACGTGTTGTCCCAAACACCTCCTGAAGTGTACTGTTGAGGGCAAGGGAATGTTTCTAATTTATAAGGTGTAATTAAGTGTCGGTAACACATAGCAGAGGGTACAACACAAAGAAGCATAGATGCCTTCCTCCAAGTGCACCCTCAGAGCAGGTTTCCACCAGCCCACTGGAGACAGCATCCCACAGCCATGTCCCTCCTCACCAAGAAGCAAACAAGAAGGCTTTTTCCACAGCACTGCTGTCACTCAGGCATTTGGAGAGGCTGTTCCCGATTTTCCTGCTGCAGTACCAGGTCCTTGCTGCCGGGTTGGTCCAGGACAGAGCATGGGAGAAGATGCCTGGTCATGGTTCCTTGGGTGGTGAAGGCAGGGATACTACAGAGGATGCTGAAGGAGGAGGACAAGGCATGTAGAATTATCGCAGAAGGTCATGAATAGCCAGCAAGGGGAGTCTGAAAAGGGTTGGATGGGATGTCAGAGAGAATTTTTGGAGCCCAGTTTGGACAAGCCAAGAACACAGAGGGGTGTCAGGGCACTTCAGCTCAGGTGCAGGCATGGAAATGGGGTGTTTTGCAGATGGCAGGAGGTGAAAAACAAGCAGGGAACGCATTATCCAGGAGGCTGAGGAGAAAGGAAGAACTTCAGAGGAATGGCACAGTTTGCTGGACTAAAGAGCAGCTCTTTCCTCTCCCAGAGCTATGTTTCTGTCCGGCTCCTGGGGGAGGAGAGTTGGCCTACAGCTGCAGCAGTAACTTTGAGTAACTTCTCAGGAAACAGCTTATTTAGATAGCACTGCCTATTCTTCAGAGGAGAGGATAGAAGAACATATTGCCTGTTACTAATGAATGGCTTTTCCACAACTAACAATGTTTATGGGGATGGATACTCCATGGTCTCCACAGTACCTCCGCTAATAGGCTGGATTTTGGCACCAAGAAAGCACGGCTTTTTCACACACGCCTCCCGATAGGAGAGAGTTAAATATTTTCTCTGGTTTTAATGGAAAATTAAGCAGGCATGACGCATCTGTTTAGAAGACTTTTTTCTTATCTGCAGGATCGAAAAGAATTCCAGAGCTCGAAGACCAGAAACCAAGCGCAGTTCATTCACTGCCAACGCATGCAGGCTGGAGGAGTTCAGACTGAACACAAGCTAAGGGTTGGAGTCTCTATCCACTGCAATAAATAGATTGTTTCCACTGGCTGCAGTAGGAACAACTTTGGACCTTGATTTCTCTACTCGAGTTTGCAGTAAATAAAAGTTTCAAGCAGAACTCATTAAAGCTGTTTCGATTTCCAGGCTCCAGTCTTTCCAAAAATTAACTCTTATAAAATTGAATATATACTAATGCTCTTTGGCTGGGTGGGAGAAGGATTCAAACCATCAGATGTTCATTGTAACCCTCTGGGTCAAGGATCTCCAACTAACGGGGTCTGTGAATTTGCCACCCAGTCTGGAAAAGGCTTAAGCAAAATCTTTATTGCCTCTGGGAATGCTTTAATGGGAAAAAGAAATTTCAAGAACTTTGCCAAATTGTGGTATCCGGATCCTGCTCAACTTTTGCACAACAGCAACATAAGGAACCGATGCTCAGCCTTGCATCCAGGTCCCCTTTTGCAGTCCCGATCCACAGAGCCCTGCTGTTAGGAGCCGGTTTCACATAAGCAGTGTGTTTTTAGGTGTGAATTGAGTTCATACCACAAACCCTGATCCCTGAAGGGCCTGGGGGCTCCTGGCTAGGCTTCTCCTCTCAGGTGCGTGGCTGCAAAGCAGAATTTAAGTCATCAAATCTCAACCATCCCTGCAAATGTGCCTTTGGCAGTGTCCAGCCCCCACTGCTGCTTTCCCAGTCCAGCTCAGGAAGCATCTCTCTGCTCAGTGTTTTTATGCACAGCGATACTCAGCCAAGCCTCTTCCTACAAAGCACAGTCATCCCGAAAGAAAGCAAACAAAACTTAATAGCTGCTACCTTTAAGCAGTCGACTCCATATTCCAAGACAGGGTAGGTCTGTAACTTGAAATTGTTGGCTCTGGGAATCTTTATCATGGCTGGATTTTTGCTGCATCTGGTGGAGCAAGTTTTTATAATGTCATTTCTGATCAAGGTAGTTTTCAGTAACAGCTTTCAGCATATTATAGGTCAAGGTTAAGAGGGAAAGGGAAATTGCGAAGGGGAGGTGCTCTTGCTGCTCTTTGAGGTGGCAAGGGCTGCAAGAGAGAGGACTTGTTCAGAAGTTAAAGGAGTTATTGTAATTCGGAGGAGCTGTTACAAGGAAAGGAAAAAGTAGCATTTGTGACACCGTTAGCAAATTACAACAATGTGCAGCTGCCTGGAAAATGAACGGAACGCCAGCTTTAAAACCATCCGTAGCGAATTGATTTCAAATCATCAGCTATTCGGTCCAGCCTATTACAGCAAGGGCTGGTTGTCTTGCGGAAACGCACTGTGCATTTGGAAAGCAGTTTAACCGAGTCTGGAAAATATCTTGCAAACCAGGACCTGTCTCCCGGCAGAGTCAAAACTTAGACAAACTTTTTGCTTGTGCTGGGCAGGTTGAGAGCAGTCCCGCCGTGTCAAACCTTAAAGGTGCAGGAGCAGGCTGTCCCCCGTGTGCCAAAAGATGAGCCCGTGGGGAAGAACACCAGCTTGGCTGAACAGAGAGTGCTTTGGCCGGAACTCAGGGAAGAGAAAAAAAAAAGGGGGGGGGGGGCGGTGCGTTTACATGTCTACATGGACTTCAGTAAAGCATTTGACACAGTTTCCCACAGCATTCTCCTGGAGAAACTGGCTGCTCATGGCTTGGATGGGTGCACTCTTCGCTGGGTAGAAGACTGGCCATGAATAACTCAAAACACATTCGCAGTTTGATTCTGCAGCATCATCCTCTCCGAGTTCAGGACACCCACGTGAAGAAGCTGAGCTTGCAGCTACTCATCCTGGTGGGAAAGGGATGACAAAGGCTTTGTAAAGCAAAAAGCCACCTTTCCTCACTCTCAGTGACACGGAACAAACGGATCAGCTGTCTGAGAGAAAGTCCCAGGCTAAGCTAGTGTGATGTATTTAGCTGCATCAAACAATTTCTTGCCCTGCAATCTTGCAATGTTTCATGACCTCTGAAATGCTGAAGAACAGCTTAAGAAACCAAACAGCATCTGATTCCTTCTCCTGTTCTAAAATATAAATAGAAATTGCCTTTCGGCCAGGCAGAAGCAGGATCCTGTGATTTCCCAGGCTTGTGTCTGTCAAGCTGGAACTAGAGATTTGAAAAATCTAAAGGGTGAAAAGCACGCTCTGCTTTTAGGTGCTGGTTTATTGGGTTTCTTGTTCAGGACACCCTGAACTTCGTTTTTGAAGATGGTAAGGACTTCCAGCTCCTGTTAATTTTATGCTGAGCTGTGACTGCTCATCTCTTTGGAAAAAGATGACCCTCTGGGGAGGCATCCTTAGAAGTTTGTGGGAGTTTTGCCGTTATCTTTGATGTAACCAGGACTTTTGTCCTAGAACTCAGCTTTTCAAAATCAGGATGTTTTAGCACTGAATGCCAACAGTGTCTCAGGACAAAAATACTATAATGTAAGCTTACGGTCAATCAGCTCATCTTTCTCAGAGGTATGGGGTGGCATTAGTAGCTGAATTTGGAGATGGAAAGTAAATCCAGCAATGGGGCATTTTGGCTGGTGGATATCCTCAAGGACATCACTTTCTTTGCCCTATACTTACGGCTCCATTATTTCCATGTCCAGTCTTCCATGCTATTTGCGATATGCTCAGTCCTCAGCAGTGAAAAGGAATTCATTAACATTTTATATTTGCTTATCCTGTCCATCTGATTTCAGCTGGAATCCCCAAAACATCCCAGAAATGGAGGAAACTCCAAAGGCAGAAGTGCCAGAAGCAGTAGATGAACACCAGAGGTAACGGTGACACTGGTCTTTTACGAACAACAACAAAGAATTGGTTAATGACCTTTGCATTCAGCGTGGAGAAGTCATTCAAGTCAAAACCACTGCACTACCATCAGCTTCTCTCCATACAGAAGTGGAAGTCCTCTGCTCGCCATGGCACAGGTTGTGCCACCATCTTCTTCCCTCTTAATCTGATCCCTTGGCTAGTGGATTATTAGCATTTGGAGGAAATTATCAGCTAAACGTGTTGAATATGCGAAGGGAGCATCATTGAAACAGGAAGGCTATCTGGGGAACAAAGGAGTGAGACTTAGCTGGCAGGGGAAAGCAGAACAGTAGATACAAGCCCAAGGAGACAAATCAGTAAGATGTCAGAGTGGTTGATCTAATTTCATATGTATATAATATTTAGAGATTATATTAAACATATGGATATAGATATATAATCTATATATTGAGATATATAGTCTATAAGAGCCTATAATAAAGTATAATATTTATGTATGTTACATATTTATATGTATTTATGTATATATATAAAATTAGAGCATTGGAGTAAAGACACTACCTTCATTTCGAGGGGGGACACTAGTCTGGACAGACCACAATAGGTTTCAGGGGAGAAATTCCCAGTTCAGCACCCAGTACCTACCTTTCCAATACACTGGGTCAGCATCCAGTGCGCTTCTCACGCTTCAATGCATACAGAGGTGCTAAACACCTGGTGCCACCTCGTCCCCAAACGGACCCTGAAAATCATTCAGGCCTCAGTAACCAAGATGTCTTCCTCAACAGTCTGGTATTTGTGAAGAGCCTTGCAGTCGTAATCTTTCAGTTTCTGGGATCACCTTACAACCACAATTGGATTTCAGAAGCACGCTGCAACAGTCTGAGTCCCGGCATTATACCAAGATGTTTTCTTAGCTGTATTTTCTGTTTAGTCTGAGTTCCACATAGTTTAGGGCTTAAGGAAAAAAAAAATGCAAAAATGAAATTAAAACATCCTCAGGTAGTTCAAATAACCTCCATGGCAGTATCGTCCGAGCAGCGCCTGCCTTGCTCCCAGCCCTGCCAAATTTGGAGGATTATTTGTCTCTGCTTGCCAGCCGGCATGACGTTAGCAGCACGGACTGCTGTGCTCAGTGCATGGCAGAGCCCTGGAAACCCTCCCCTCTGCCCTGTCCGCAGGGGCCACCAGTACCCACCAGCAGCTCTCAGGAGCTCTTAGCCAGAGCAGACATCCTTGAGATAGCCAGGAAAGAAGCATCTCTGCCCCCAAACCCCCCAAGGCATCCTCAGTGCCTCGGAGGATGCCCTTTCTGTATCAGAGGCAGCTAATGGCCAGAGCACTGACCTGGCCCTGAACGGTGTCCCGTGGATGCCCGATGACCCTGGGGCAACATCCCCCTCCTGCTCCGTGACCTGGTTTCCCCGGGTGTAAAAGGCAGAGCTGACATTTTAACCTTCCGTGAAGGGCTTGAAGTTCCTCTACGGAAAATGCTGCCTCGCTGCTTTAGCACTGCAGCGCAAAACAGAGCCATGGATGCTCATCGTCTCGGTCCCCCGCATCCTCGGCCGTGCCCGTGGATGCTGCTGCCAGCCCAAAGACGGTGCCAAGCATTTTTTCATCTCCGGCCGAGAAGTACTATATGCACAGAGGGTCATGCAACGGCGTTAACGGAAGATACAGCACAAACATCTAGCAGGGGGTGGCACTTCAGACACCAGCTGGTTTGAATTCCGTGTGTGCTTGTGAAAATTAATCTTTAATGCCTCCTGCTGCCTGCAGCAGCTCTGAGTTTTAAGAGAAAAAGCAAGCCCAAAAATTAAAACTCCCCTCCAACAGCTCGCAGGTACGCAGAGTATTCTGGAAATAACACGCACAGAGCACAAAAAGACCATTTCTGTCACCAAGGCAGAAATCCCACAGCCAGGCCCCCAAGGAAAGACCCAACCCTGGCTAATCAATCCCTACCACAATCAGCCAAGGAAGACGTTCAGTCTTCAGGCTGCTGGGGAATTGCCGGAAGCTGGAAATGCTGGCACCAGCTATAAAGGCTAATTGACAACGACAGCAAAATTTGACAATATCCTTTCAAATTCTCCCTGTCAGCCCTGATGTGATTTAGGAATCCCTGAAGTGCCGAGGACAACCCACCCACTCCCTTGCAGACTTCCAAAGACTGAGCAGCTACAGACCCCACTCGCATGGCCTGTGAACCTCGTAGGACCCTCCTGAAGACCACAAAGGGGTTTTCTGCTCCAAAGAGCTTCTGCTGATTCAGATGCTGTCAGAGAAACAGCCCAAAAGCATTTGATTCCAGCCAAGGTGATGTGAAGAAAAGGCACTTTTAAGAGCAGAAAGCACAGGTAAGAGGGAGGATTCAGTCAGGAAGGGATGTTTGACCCATGTGCCACCTCAGTGGCACACTGGGGTTGGTATCACCTTGCTAGCGCCCACCTCTTACCTGTCCCCTCCCACCAGCTCTGGGACCACAGCAATGAGCAGACACCTTCGGCATCCCCAACACACATCCCCATGCTTCAAAGCAGCATCCTACAGGCACAGGCGAAAAAGCTTTCTACAACCTCTGGGAGGTGGTTTGGAGGTTAATAATTTCAACCCACAATCCCTATTTCATGCCTCCCCAGTTTCCCTTCAGCAGCTGCTTGGACCAAGCCTGTTGAAGCTGAGATGTTCAGAGCACGGGCTGTGTGTCCAGCTACTTACATCGCTGCTCCTTCTGCGTCATCTCCCCCCTTGCTCACCCATCCTCCCCAGTGCCCCTGCTTTTCTCTCCCACAACCCTGAAAATGCCCTTTTTTTCTTTTATTGTTAAGAGCTGCCTCATTGTTCCTGGCAGGATGGGCAGAGCAGCAGGCCACACAATGCAAGTACCCTTTTCTCAGGATGTACGTTGGTCATCCCAGGGCAGGAAAATGCTTACAGTGGGGCTTCCTCAGCCCACTGCCTTCAGCTCCTTGCTTTCCCTCCCCCTTCCCAGCAAGCTTTCATGCCGACCCTGGTTGTGTCGGCAGCCACCCTTGGTAGGAAATCACCGTAGGCAACAGAAAAGTTGTGCATCACGCACAGCTTCATGCGTGACCCCATGAATCTTCAAAACCCACCGAGCTCTATCACTCTCTTCACGTAAATGCACCTCTTTCCACATCCTGCATCCCACACAGTGCTGGAAGGGTAGCTCAATCACGTCAAGAGTGTTGCATCCATCTCATCCGATGACATCTCCATCCTCGCCGACGTAACGCAAGTGGATGTCGATGCAGTAAACGAGAGCAGGAGTCCTTTCATCGCTTGCCAGCCTTTGTCCTTGGGTACACATGAAACTCGTGGGCATCCTGAGCTTGGGGCCAGAACTGGTCTCCATCTGCTCAGCGGCCCCTGGAACAAAGAGCTCCCTGCGTGTGCAACCCCACACCCATGCGGAGCTCTGCAAATGACATTAAGTGTACGTATATCATTAGTTATCAGTCCCATGTGGTTCAGAACAGCATGTACTGCTGCTGAGTGCGGCATCAGCTTCATGTCATGGACATCCTCCCCGGGGGCCTGTACAATGCAAGGCCCTCACCCTCCTCCCAGACATCAGTGTTCCTCGTAAACCCAGATCTGAAGCGGCTTTTTGCATCCCTCAGGCTTGAGTTCACATCCTGAAACAGGTCATGGTAAATCAGGTACCTACTGTCATGATCCCAAAAGCCCAGCCTACATTTCATGGTGGGCTTCTTCTGTCACACCTCCATGTCAATCCCAGACATGGGGTTTCTACTAAGCAGAGCAAACCTTGCACCCTGAGCAGCTCAGGGTAAAATACAGACCATGTCTTCCTGGGACAGTCAATTCTATTTCAGAGCTAACAACCTTTCCAAAAACTAGCTGTCAACGCATCAGCCTCTCCAAAAGCCAAAAGTGTCTTCATGGCCAGGACCCAGCCCACTTGCAGCAGTGCGTAACACTGGTGTGTAATAATGTCAATTCCAAGATCTCATGGAGCTCGGCTGTAAGCATCATGATCGAGTCTGTCATAGAGAGACCACAAAAATGCAGCGACTGCCTCACCACAGCCTTTCTTTATGCCTTCACTGCTCTTCTCCACACTCAACCAGGATGCGTTTCCTGGAGACGACTCATTTCCACCTCAGGACTCATCCTTCTTGCCCCCAAGCACCAGGCTTTCTTGTTCATGCCTCACCTCACCTTCATCTCAGCATCACCACTGACGGCCACCTGGATGTCCTGTTGGAAGCCCACGATATGAGGGAGGCTTGATCCCTTTTTGGGGTAGGCAATGCAAGCATGGGTGAGACCACACAGTTCCCAGAAGTTCTTGTTCACTTTATACCATCAAGTAACTTCTGTGGATCTCTGCATGGGCTCAGACCTTCATTTCAGAGCGAGCTGCAGACCAGAAGACCTACAGGGATGAGGTGTCAGCAGAACATGCCCCCACCACTGGGAAAGAATCAGTTAAAAATACCAAAGTAGCCTCAATCCTTTTTCCTCTGAGGCCTGAATGAGCCTTCCAGAGGAAAGCGCTTCTCAGCATCCTGACATCTGAATGTGTTGTTAAGGAAGAGGTGTGTATCACAGACACAGTAATTCATTTGGGCTTGAAAGCTACAAGTGGCTTTTTGAATGACAACTTGCTCACAGAGTCCATAAATACGTGACATGATTTATCAGGCTTTGGTTAACATGGGAAACAACCCAAGAAAAGGATTTTGTAATTGAGGCTTTGCGCTACGCATTTAATATGTTTTCTGTCTGGTCCGTAAGCCTGAGGAAGAGGAGGTGTTCGGGGAGGGGCTAGCATTCATCCCAGCGGTGAAAAGCGAGATAACTTTTTGAGTGCTTTTAGCAACTTAACTCGCCATCTGCAATTACTCTTACTTGATTAAGTGGGTGCAACTGCCTGGTGGAGTTCCCAGATTTTTGGGAGGAAGAGATGTTGGAGAGGTAGGAGAAAGGATCAGGGAAAGCGATTCATTATCTCAAGTGTGTCCAAAGCCTAAAGTAACCCAGAGAAGCCCCGTTTCACTGGACGGCACAAGAGACCAACGAGAAGGTGCACCTAACAGAGGATGGGAGCTATTGGCTCAGCAGGGTCCAAGATGCTCCTCAGGTTTCCTGCATAAAATTGCTTTGAAAACAGAAAATATCCACTGAGAGGAAATAATTCATGACAAGAGTTGGTGAAAACCTCTTAGCCAGCTCCCAAAACCAGGGAAGATTTTTCCGGTGATGTCCACGCACCAGTTTGGACAGGCTGGAGAAACCTTTTCCCACCCAAAAGAGTAACTCACCGCGTAACTCCTACTTTCACCATGCTCTTGAACCTGTCTTTTACACCCCAGCTAAGCATAAACAGCTTGCTTGCAAAGCTACTCCAAGAAAAAAGTTGTAGCTTGTCCGTTTAACCATCCAGAAGAATTTCACTGATCCATACCTTTGTGCATGTGGAGCAGGATGGCTGCTAAGAGGACATAGCAAAGAGGAGGCTTAGAGGCTTCCCTGAGTTGCTCTATCACTGACAGGAGATTAGACACACAGACATCCTTTGTGGTGTCTCAGACAAGTGCTGTAGCTGCTGGACCTTGGCTAAGCAGGGATCACATCCAAGAGTTTTTGTTTCTCAAAGCAAAACAAGAATATTTTCTGGAAACATCAAAGACTTCTGCAAGGAGAAATAGAAGTTTCCAACTTGTGTTTGGTAGGAGCCAAACCTGTGTTCTCATCCAGTGGGGCTGGTGAGGGGCAAGGGTTAGAACGGAAACGCACTCAGCTCTGGAGGAAAGCAAGCCTCGGGCGGAGGAGAAATCAAATGGCTACCCACAGAAATAATTAAAAAATCCAAAAGGAAGCTTCAGATCCCTCCTCATGACTCATGCCTGCAGCATTATTCGCCAGAAGTGATTCAAAACGACTCTTCTGGCCCATGCCGCTCTTCCCCACCTCTGGAATTCCTGCGCATCCTGCCCGACTGAGCAGCCGCAGCAGCGCAGACCCCCAACACCCACCTCACTTCTGCCTCCTCTATGGCACCGACCCCTCCAGAACCAAAATAACCCAGGAAAAAAACCCTCTCTGCCAGCTCCATAAGGAGAAAAACAGGGTGCCCTTGTTTTTAGTATCTATTCAGCAGCTTAAAAGAGCAGGAAATTTGGGCCATTTGCTTTAACCATTGTATCTTCTGTTATTCATCAATTTTGGAAAAACAGCCTCTAAAATTGTTTCCGGCTCCCCTTTCCCATGTAAATCACTCCAAGGTTTTGTGTTTTTGTTTTTAGGTGGTTTTTTGTTGGTGTTTTTTTTTTTTTTAAAAAAAGGGCTAAACATTCTGTTGTTCACAGCAATATTTTTTCACTTCATTCTAATTTAGCAACTTCGTTGAGCCCTCCTTTCCCTAAAAGCCTGGAAACAGAGGAAGCAGTTCCTGCCTGTGGCTGCACGCAACCAGCAAATGACACAGCTGAATGTTTTTTTCCTGTCCCTTTTTAATGCTCTGTCAGCTCCCTCCAAGGAGAGGGCATCAGCCAGTGCAGGGAAAAACCACCCACCTGGAGAGTTTTTCCAAGTGCTGACTCTGCTGCAGACCCTTTGGAGGGTGATTGGGTGATAGAACAAGCTCTTTGCAGCCAGAGAGTGACACTGCCCTTTGGAAATCGCAAGGCAGGTGTTGCAATGCTCACGTTTAAGTTTGGGGAGAAAAACTGGATTTTTTTAATATTATTTTTTTTCCCCAAACTCTAAGAAATTCCCTAGGTTTTGGGGGAGATGTGCAAAAGCAAGTGAAACTGAGATATGGCCATAACCACTCCAGACAGCAATACGCTCGTGGGATCCTGTCTCAGATGTCTGCCAAGGGGAAGAGCCAAGGTTGGCATAGAGGAGATTTGACAGGGAATCCCCTCGTATTTATGCCAGAGTCCTGCCCTGCTGACCTGAGACCAGGATCTGCTCCCAGCACGTAGATAGTTGAGTCTTCAGGAGTCACCTGAAGTTACAAAAATATATGGGTTTGGGTCTTTTAAGCTCCATTTAACTTGCACACTTACGGAGTTTTCTCCATTTCCCTTAACCAAGATGCAAGAAGACACCATACACCTTCATGAGGACTACCTGGACCTTCTCTAGCCTTTCCCAGAAGGAGCTGAAGGAAGCTGGAATATCTCAGCTGAGTGCTGCCAGGTTGTGCAGCATCAGGTCAGATGGTTTTCAAGGAGTTTACACACACAGAGGGGAAAAGAAAAACAAAAAATAAAGCAAAAAGAAATATTCACATTGCAGCTTTTGCTTCTGGAAATCCCCAGTTTGGTCCTGAGGGAGTCAGCCAAAAAAAATGGTGACCTTGGAAGTACGATGGGAATGTCGGATGTAAAAGACATGCCGAGCAGCCCAGCTGCGGAGCAGCACGGCAAGCCAGGAGCTGATGAGCACAAAGGTCTGGCTATGCTGCAATCGCTCCGGTACGAGAGGACTGATGCGCTGCAACCTGCACAAAAGCAGCCCATCAAAGCCAGCATCCCTAAGGATGGAGAAAAATCCGGCTGACTGAGTGTTTTGGGAGAGTATTCCCATTTTAAGTGGAATTTTTCATGGGTTTTGAGGAAGCTAATCCTCATGGCTTTGAAGCAAAGAGAGAAAAAAAAAATCCAGTCAAAAAAGTTTTTGGCCAGAAAAAGTTTCTCAGAAGAATGTCCTGCAAAACAGCTCATTTTTGGACCAACCCCGCCCACAGAAGCAGGTGCATAAGCATGTTACTAATGAATTTATATTGGAGCTGTTGCCAGAGGGAGAAGATACATCGGAAAGGAAGCTGGACCTCAGTCCCTGTTGGGAGAGAAAGGTCGGCCCCCGCAAGCACGCATCCCACACACAGCCCAGCCGCTGAAATACGGGCGGGTTGGGTACACGTTTCCTCCAGGTTTGCAAGCCTTCGCTGGGTGATGACCTGCTGATGGCAGGTTACCCTTCCTTCCTTTTAGACTGAAAAATCCCCTGCTTTCTCGGAACGGGGAGCAAGAATGGGGAGCCAGGAGCTAGCAAAAACAGGGAGGAAATTGCAATGACTTTTTTTTTTCCCTTATAAGATGCCTTTGATCACTATGAGGAAAATCCAAACAATGCATCCAGGCCAAACCTCGGTCAACACCAAGAAACCGCATTATGGATGTACCCTAGAAGTTATCACCATCGCATCTGATGTTCAGCCTTTCCCTAACCACACGATGAAACGTAACTTCTTGCTGGAAAACCCCACGGACTACGGCAATGCCAGAATGAGGCGCTGAGTACCTCCAGGGCTCGGCATTAAGGGATGGGGCCAGTCTCGAGCTGAGGATGCAGCCGGGCAGGTTGCCGCAAGAGAACATTCACGTCAGTGCATTTACCCCAGTTTGTCAATACACATTTTTTTATCCAATTCCTGTTTTCTCGGGAAAACAGAGGCTGGGCTGCGTACTTGGGAGAGATAAGGGCAAGAAGGAGTCCCTGTAATCTCACGCTGACCTCAGCAACGGTGTCTAACTTATACCTTGTCTTTAAAGGATATATGCATGTTGCAACCAGCCGCCTGGTCTGCCTCGTACCTCCTCCGCTCCAACTCTGCCTTCCTTAAGAGTAGGAGATAAGTGCTTAATGAATTAGCAGAGCACATAGTTTCCCTGCAAGAAGCATCTCTCCGGGTTCCTGCCAGATGCCGAGCCTCTCCCCCACGCAGACCGCCCTCGGAGCCAGCCCTGAGTGATCGGGGGATTTCAGAGACTTCCCACCACGGCACCAGCCCCGCACACAAGGAACCTGCAACCTCTCCCCTTCCCACATGCAAGTGCAGCTTCTTGCCCCTATTTGCAAGGAGAAGGGATGATGGGTTTTAGGGAAAAGCCACAGTAGACCCGCTGCAGACCCAGGCCATGCAGAAAAGGGGCTTCATTGAGTTTAGAACTCGGCCCCTCGTTAGAATCCAGTAGTGCTCAGAGCAGAGGAAGGCATTTGCCTGTATTTCTTAGGTCACAGCGACAGCAGAGGAAGTCTGGCAGGGCCATGATGAGGATTGGAGATTGCTCTCCAGGGTGACTCCAAAAGGCAATAAAAAAGACAATAAGGAGAAAGATAATAAACCCTCCAGCTTTTTATTTTCTCCCTGCAAAGTCAGACTTTTCAGGAAGGCCTAATGTTTGCCTACAGATTTACTATCCCCCAGGCGCAGGGTGCAAAGGGACAGTTGACGTTACTTGGCAGCTCCTGCGAAGGGCTGTGTAACTGCGACCGACCCACTTGCTGGCAGTGAGGACCAGCCAAGGCAGCTTTACCATCGAGCTGGTGTAAAATAGGCCACTGGGTAGAAACGAGGTTAAAAGTGTCCTTTCCCTGAAGAGCCCAAAGAGAGGATCAGCTCACACAGGACCCTAAATCAGTTATTCCTGCTGGAGGCTGTTTTTTCTCCCTACAAGAAACAACAGCTTGTTCTGCTGGGAATAGGAAGGTCCCTGGACAAACACTGTCACAACTTTAGGGCATCCAGCTGGCACATCATCGAGCATCTCTGGGATGATAAAAGCTGATACTGGCTTCTCCAGGGACCAAGAGCAGCTCCAATTTTTCTCAACCACATCAGAGCCTCCAGCCCTTGATGCACCCATCGCCCATTCTGCAGTTCTGTTCCATGAGCTTCTGCTGAGCACATATAGAGGGTAAAAAGCTTAAATCCCAAGCCAGCACATAGGAGGACGGCTGATACCTTGCTTGATGACTACCACTACTTGGAGTCCCATGAGGATCCCACTAGACAGGAGCCAGGACAGCAGGACCTGAATTTCAGGGCTGCTCCTCAAGCCAAACCCGCTCCCCAGCAGTTTTGCATTTCCAGAACAAACCTTCAGGTGAGGAAGGACAACAAATCCCTCCCAAGGAAGTATCCTTAAACATACCGTGTCACCTCAACAGCTGGCACAGAGGTGACAGATCGTCAAGGCTCCATGATAACAGCAACTCCAGCGGCTCTGCTGTCAGCGTGTTGAACTAATACTGTTTGAACCGGCGTCAGCTATTGCACCTCCTGGCAAGACCCATGACAGTCGGTGTAATTTATTGTTTCTGTTCCATGCTCGTTTGTATTCCCAAACAGCCTTGGGGAGTAATTTCTCAATGAGTGGACAGCTGGCAGGGGAGAGGAGCAGAGTGGGGAGCTGGAGATCGGGGGAGAGGATGTGGCGAAGCCTGGGCAGGGCAGCTGCAGTAGGACCCTTGGACACAGAGAAGCCACAGGAGGGAGCCCCAGGAGCATCACAAGACAAGGCACTACTGAGTGGCCAAATTTTCAGTGGTGGCATCCACCCAATCGCTTGAAGCTTATGGGGCAGCAAGTCAAAAACCCCAAATCAGGGCAGAAGCAGGATGGATAAATCCATATAGATCCATATAGTCTCCAAAGCAGCAGGGAATAGGACAATCACACAATACCTGCCCCTAATACTTCAACTATCCCAGCCCACTAGAGATGGCGCATCCCAGCGGTTCAGAAGCCACACAGCAAAGTCATAAGTAGCTCTGTGAGCTGGGGAGAGCGCAAAGCACGGCTTACCATGACTTTCAGTCACACGGTTGGCTTCTCAGGTGGCTAGTATGATCCGTATTTTGGGCAAAGCCTTTTCCACGCTGGCCGTGCGCACTCCTCCTTCCCCTGCAATGAATTTCTCTTATCTTTCCAAGCATGGGCTGTCCGAACCTGGGTGCTATACATCCCCTGTGGGATGCTCCTGGAGGAGGACCAAGCTTGTGGGTCCAACCCTTTGATGATAATGCTCCAAGGCCAGCAGCATGGAGGGATGGGCTGTGGAAAGAGCAAAAAGCATCTTTGGAGAGGACTTTTGAGTTTTGTTTTCACCCTGAGGCAGCCTGAACAGTTGACACTTCACTTTCTTCTCCTGGAACAAGAATGCCTAAATATATACATATTTGGAACCACTGGAATGTTTTGTTCCAGGGTGATTGAAATATTATGCTAATATTAGAGGTACCATGTGATTATAAAATTACATGAACATCAATATGAAATGAGAAGGCTCAAACGGGTCTCTCTTTCATATCCTTCTCTCGACATTCTTCAGTGAAACGAAGGCATTTCCTGCGAAGGATTCGATTGCGGCAAAGCTATTTCCAATGGAAAGCTGCTCTGCCTGGCTAGCTCCAGCGATGGGGAACATGAAATTAGATGGGTAATGGCCAATACCGTGAATGCTGGTGAAAACAGGGCACACTGACTGCTCTGGAGGAACCCCCTCAAATAAATAAAAAGCATTTATCCTCACTCAAGACAAAAGGAATAATTCCTGGGTTTATTCTCTTCTATTGTTTTGTTGGGGTTTTTTAGTTGGGTTTTTTTGTTGGTTCTCTCCAACCAACGACTAACCAAAAAGTCAAAATCCCTCTCCAACTTTCTCACAAAGCACAGACATGGGGCACCTTGACCATGTTTGCTGATTCTCTGCACCCTCCCAGAAGTGCTCCCACTAACACGTTCCAGAAATGCTTTATAAGTGATTATCAGGAAAATTGGTAAAAGACACCCCAGAAAAAATAAAAATCCATGCCTTTTAGCTATATGATTCTGTCCACAGTTGGAAAACACATTAATCTTACAGAACATGGCAAGCAGACAGGAGCCAAAAGGTTGACACTGGGGTGTGGTGAAGGGGAGACATATTTACATGCTATTGCTCAGCAGGTCACAGCAACAGGATGCTGATAACATCCTGCAAACTTCCTCCCTCAGCTGGCTTGGAGGGAGGGGAAAAAAAAAAAAAAAGATGGCCCCGAGGCACATAATGACCAGCCAACCATTCACAAATTCACCTTCTGGGAACCCTGCATTTCAGAGCAGACTGGCAGACGCGTCGCTTTTCTCTCGTTATAAAGGGGACAACTTGAAAGCAAGGAAAACAGGGCAGAGGCAGCGGCGAGCTCCGCGGCCGGCAGGATGATGGGGTGATGGCTCCGCTAGCGCGGTGCTGGCACGGTCACTCCTTTTATTGTTCCAGATGTATTTTAAATTGACCAGCACTAGCAGAAAGGCCTTTTAATAGCTGGGTTTACACGCTTTCCTTGTCCTCTAGACAGAGTTCAAAGAGGTTCAGAGCCACTCAGAGCTCTCAATGACACAGATATAAATCCTGACAAAGTCAAAGCAACAGGCTTAGCAGGAGCAGCACTGTGGACTTCCACAAAAGGAGAGGAGCAGATTTGCACCACTTCCAACATATTTAAAGTCCATAAAATTAATTTCATTTAGACTTCGACAAGATTCACAGGATTTCTGCCATGTGGTCAGGCTAGGGGGCAGCAAGAGGAAAATAATTTGCCAACAGTACCAGGGGGATTATTTTTTTTTTTCCTCCCTTTCCATATGAAAACACAAAGACATGCTCAGAAAGAGAAACCAAACCTGCCTGCAAAGAAAAATGGCTGAGAACACAAATCTAAATTTATCTTGGTTGGAGCAAAATCATTTCCTCCGACAAAGTCACTAAATCACAATCCACTCCAATCGTGACACTTGCCTGGTTTTCAAACCAAGGGAGGACATAACAAGGATCTCAGGGATGGCTGGGGGCATTTGCAGACCCCAGGGAAGGGGCTTTTGTCTCTAAGCACAATTCTTCCCTCCGCTCGCAGATTGTGTGCAGCCCATTTCCAACCATTTCCTCTGTGTCATTAACTCTTCCCCCCCAAAAAAATCCTAAATATTAGTTCTGAGAAATCTCCAGTTTCAAGAGTTCCTATTCAAATAAATAATCTGACTACTGGGCAGGTGGGAAATCCAGAGCTGGGACTAGACACGTTTTGTTTATGGTCCCACTAATTTTAGTCATCAAGGGATGCTCTTCACCCTCAAGCAGAGCTCATCTGAACCGCTGATTACACCGACCCCACGGGCTCTGCTTTCATTTATTTGCTCTGATGATACAATTAGCGGGACAGGATGGTGATGCTAAGCTGGTGAGACCACCACCACAAGTAACATAACATGGGGGGGCTGCCCCACGAGCCTGGGAAGGAGGCAGGAGGTTGCTCTGACCAGTTGGGACCTCGTGCACAGCACTGCAAGAGCCCCCAGCCCTTCAGTCTTGGCTTACACATTCTCGCTGAGCCCCAACAAACCTGCTGATCCCTACGGCCAAATAAAAGCTCATTTGCAAATACACATTCTGGGAGCCTCATTCTCAATTCTGGTCTGAATTTTGCCAAATTCTGGAGAAATGAAACATAACCACACCCCTTCATTACACACATAGGCACACATGATCCGCCTACACACGCGCGTGTGTATGTATCTCTTTTCAATAGTAAAGTTGCATTTTGGCACAGATCCAGGATGCTGTCCCCAGCCCCCACATTTGTGGAGGGGCTGCCTGCGGCACTGCAGCATCTCACAAAGCCCGCTCTGTCATTTTGACTTTCTCCTCCCTAAAAAGCTGCTCTGAAAGCGAGACCTGCCCCGGAGCAAGTTTACCTTCTGCTTGGCCACTCAGAAGCAATTTTTTTCTTTGTAGGAAGCGTGGCCATTTATCTTGGCAGGTTCTCCATCGCCAGCCTGGTGCACAACCGCTGCAAAACGACACCTCGCCAGAGTCACCCACGCACACAGGTAGTGGGGCCGTTCCACCCGTGGAGGGTTTCCAGCTCCACCTACGCGCCCATCGACACCCGGCTCCTGGATGCTTCTGCTGGAGGGGCTGCAAAAAAAAAAAAAAAAAAGCCAAGGTTTGCAAAGAAAGGGGATTTTCACCCAAGTTGAGGACTACCCAAGTGGCACTGCACTTTTTCTTGCCTTTGAGGCATCTTTTCTGCCCCCACACATCAGATTCAGGGTTTAGCCAGCAGCTCGGCGACAGTGACTCTGCAGTAAGTAGAAGAACTCTCCCACCAGCACTGTCCCACATCGTCCTCCTCCCACCCATCAGCCTGTGTTGCAAATATCTCCCCTTCAGCTCATCACAGGCAATTAAGGACCAAAGCTGGGACTTGCCCTGTTTTCTGACTGAAGCCCCAAGCAACATGACAACTTGCACAGTTTGATCATTCCAGGAGCAAGAACAGGGAATCAGAGCCACAGGGCAGCCAGACCCCCGCCCGCAGACCCAAGCAGGAGCCCTGGGACAAGCAGAAGGGGACCGATATGGCATCCCAGGCTTCCATCCCCAGCAGCTCCTTGCTGCCATCACAAGCTCGTGATGCCAATCTGCTGAACAGATTTTGTGCAAGCTGAATGCATAGGTAAGGAAAAGCTTTCCCTACATCTGCACCAGGTTTTGCTGTTATCTGGTTGTCAGCTTCCAGCCACAGGTATTTTGGAAGGACTTTTGTCCTGGATTCCTGCTCTTTAAGGGCCAGATCCTCCTGGGTGCTACACACAACAAGCTGGGAGCCTCCAGCAACAGGAGCATGTTGAAGTGTGTTTTCCTATTCTGGAACCTGTATTTAATAAAAATGAATGGCTTTGGCAGCTTGAACATTCCCCGCTTGCCGCTTTAATGCCAAAGGAGGTGACATCAACAGTAATTTCATCTGCCCCCTCTCCCCCCCCCCACACCTACCCAGACTAAATGCAGCCAGGGAAGAAAAAAAAAAAACACCTCATCATGGGGAAATGAGCTCAGATTAAAAAAAAAAAAGTTTCCTTCTTATTTGGTGAGTAGGAAAAAGACATCCAGGAGAACAGAAACTGGGATCTGCCTCCTCCCAGTTTAGAAATGGGCAAGAAAGGTCTATGCTGAGAGGTGAGATAATACGGAAGTGCCAAGGACCTCAGCAGTGCAGCACAGCCCCAGCACGCTGGGGAGGTGCAGGTCCTGGGTACCCTGCCCTGCTACACCCTATGGCTACAGGGGCAAAGCATCCCCAACAATGCATAGGGGTTACTGCAGCGTTGGCATCTCCCAGCCATGAGCTGGGTACCTGCCTTCACACTTCTGCCATGGAGAAGATGCTCCTGGGGTCCTCCAGCTTTGCTGCATGCAGCTCCTGCTTTCCAGGCAGGATCAGAGCTTGGAAATCTCTGGCACACTGGGAAAATAACTTCCACGAAAGGGCTTTTTCAGATGCTCGATGGTTGTCAATACAGTTGTTCCAGAAGTAAAAATAAGGCCTCTGTAGCACACCTATCCCTTGGGCACATCTTTTTCAAGTGCAGATGGGAAGAGGGGGAAGCCGGAGCCTCCAGGGGGTGTAATTGCCAAAGAAACCAATCTGTAGACATGAAAATAGAATTAAAGGAGCATAAAATAAAAGGGGAAGGTGGAATAAAAAGAGAAGGAGCTTCTACGTGGCTGTTCTGTTTCTTTCCCTGCCCAACTCTGTATCCTCTTTCTCTGGATCCAAATTCAAGAGGCAGAACCAGAAGATGCTCGTAAGCACTGGCAGGGCTGAGAGAAGCTGGACAAGGGCTGAAGAGCAGACAGCCCTGGGCCAGGATGTGGGCACCCATGGGGCCCCGTGTGGCACCTGGGAGACCCTTCTTCACCCAGGCGCTTCCAGCACATCAGCACAGCAAGAAGTGCTGCTCTGCGGGCTGGTTTCTGCTCCGGGTGAAGCAGAGTGAGAGGCTTAAAGCTCCAGCAGTGAGTTGGCTGGTCCTGCCCATCCGATGCATCCATCTCTGGACCCTTGCGCTGAGAAAGTCCCTTGAAATAACCATTTCCATCCATCTCCACCTTTCCTTGTCTGGCTGGAAGCAGAGCAACGCTGCTCATCTTAGGTGGGATTAAAACCTGATTAAAATACAAACTAATAATTTCTTGCGCAGCAACGCAGTGTCCTGGCCCCTTCATGGACCGAAGGCATTAGGTCTCTGCAGCTGAACTTCAAGCCCCAGGAATGCGATTGTCACCGAAAAGAGAAACGGCTGGGGACACTGTCCCGATGGCTATCTGGCCGCCCCAATTAACGCCTTTGAGCAGCAGCCAGCCGCTACCCGAAAAGTGAACTTTCCTCTGAACTCAGTTCCTCGCACCAGAGGGAGCTTGTCTGTCCCTGCCTCGCGTCCCCGCGCCCCTTATCTCCCCCCGGAGCTTTCCTGTTTACATTTCCCATTAGATTACTGTAATTAATGCAATAGCAGCAGATAGTGTTTGGGAACACGGCTGGCTACCACTCGGCAGAGTAGGGCTCAGTGCTGCTCCTTGGGATCCTGCAACAACACGGCTTCATAAGGCGCAGTTGCTTGCGCTCGTACCTGGATATGCTCCCTGGGCTACACCAGTGCATCTCTGACCCCAGGAAGTTGGGGTGACACCCCCTATAAAGCTTCTCACAGGTTTGGCTGAAGATTTATTTCCAGTGAGAAGAAAGCAAGCAACCAAAAGTGTGACCAAGGCCACACCTAATGCCCCCAGAGGAGTCTGGGTGTGCAGCAGGGGAATAGCTGCAAACAGCCCCTGTGCTGGGGGTGCATACCCCAAAACCAGCTCCAGGGCTGAAGTCTTGGCACTAGAGGAGCACGCTGTGCAGTGGGCACTGTAACATGTGTCAAACAGGGGGTCCCCGCCTCCAGCCCCATCAATCCTTCAGGGGATGCAGTTAATATCCAGGGTACAGAACAGCACTGCAGATATTTGCGCTTCTGCATGGCATAACACTGCCTTTTCTCAGAAAAGGGCTAATTTATCCCCTACCCCAATTTTGCCCTGCAAAGGTTCTGGACAAAGCTGCTGGGGTCTGCTCAGTCCGAGAGCAGGGGTGGGGGGATAGGAGGAGTACAGTATGCTCACATACAGCCTTTACATGACATTTTCTTCCATCCCTATTTCCCCAACTGTCTCTAATTTTAAATAAAGTGAGTCACAGGGAATATCTGCTCTTGGTCTAGGAGTGGGTCAGGCTCAATTACACCCATTTTCTTGGAGAGAAGAAGAAAGAGAAACCTGTCCTGATTTCCCCGCACCCCTCACCTTCCCCCCACCAGGAGAAGACCCCATTACTCCGTACCGCTGCTGCAGGTCCCGATAACAGCCAATGCCATTCCCTCTGATGCCGACGGGCAATCGTCTGGGGGAAACCAGAGTCATAAACCCCATCCCTCGCCCTTAATTGAAGGCGAGCTCTGTGCAGATCACTATCTGAATCAAAGTCCCCCAGCTGATGTATGGGTTGGGCTGCGTGTCAGGGACCCTTTGGTGGAAACAGCCCCCTTGCTGTTATATGGCACCCAGGGGAACTGTAGCTATCCGCTTTCCAGACCTCTCAAATCTTGGGGGATTTGGGAGGGGGGGCAGAGGGAGGCTGGGAGCTGCAGCACATCTGTGCTCCCCCTCATCGACACGTAGGTAGCAGGCTAATAGGTGCTATATAAAAGCCCGAGTGTCAGTGGGGGAGATATGTATCTTCAAGGAGGGAGGAAATTTAGCAGGAGGGCAAAGTAAATCAAGAAAAAGAGAAAAGGAGGGGCAAAAAAAAAAGCAGGCTTTGAAATCAAAGCCCTGGTTGATCCCATCTCAGGGCTCAGAGGTAACCAGGGGAGCCAACGAGCAGGGAGAAGTGGCTTGGGAGGGGAAACCTCCTTCTGAGACATGGATGTGGTTATTAATACATCTTTTTGGTGAGCTATACCCAGAAATTAAGGCAGGCTGACTCCTGTGCCACAGGGGACGCCAGAATTGCCTGTGCTGGTGGCTTCCAAGCAGGTCTCCTTCCGGAAAATCAGTTTGACCCCAGTGCCTGTGAGCTCTTAGCAGATAGCCCCAAAAGCATCCATATTCAACCTTTATCAACACAGGGCAGAAGCAAAATAGAAACAGGCCTAAATCTGGAGGGAGGGGGAGAGCATCTCATGCTTCAAAATCCAGAAAAGAGTGTGGCCTTACCCCTCAGTATTGATTTTCTCAGTAAACGGCCAAATTATACACACACACACCCTGCAACATTGCTGCTTGGCATGTGCTTCTCTCCAGTCTCCATTTTTCTAGCACATTCAGCTCATTCATTTTTTGCCTTCCGCGCAATAAATCCCGCTCATTCTCTAAGCGTGATCAAAACCGACACTGCAGTCTGCTGCCGTTCCCCAGATTTCTGCCCCGTGGGTGATCTCTCACTCCTCTATCGCTCGGGGACCCCTTGCTGCTGCTACGCTCATCTCCGACATAAACCTGAAAACAACATTTCCCTTTTGAAACCCCATGAGCTGCCAAGGCAGAAGGGCTTGGCAACAACCCCCCCTCGCTGCTCCCGCTTGCATATGTTCCCCAGCTGGAAGATTTGCAGCTCGCATGTCAGCAGCACTGACCCCGCTGCAGCTCCCGAGCGAGCCCCCGCTGCCGGCGTGATTTGCGGCACGCTGGCTGCCCGAGGGTCGCTGGTTGTGTGGGAAGGGAATTAACCCAAGGATGAGCGAGGGAATTGCTGATCTTGTTTTCCATCTCTTCCTCTGGCTCTGCAAGCAATGTGCCTTCCCAAGAGTTCTGCAACAGCCTTAACTCATCTGGCTGGCAAAAAGGATGAACCATGATCCTCGCTGCAGAGGCAATAAATATCCCCCCACCCACCCGTACAGCAGGGTCAAGAGCCTGCGGGTCAGCCCAGACGAGCCAAGGATGCTCACAGCTCCCTGCCCTGCTTGCCTCCGGCCCCGCAGCTCACAACATTTCTCCTGCACAACCCCTAGTGAGAGCTGCTGCCTGCTACCGATCTAGGATGGCATCCAAATCCTTAGGAGCCAAGGGCTGTGGCTGTGCCAGGAGCAGAGGCTCTGCTGTATAACAAGGGAGAGGGCAAGAACCAGGAGTGTGAGATGCTCACGTGCTGCCCGTGCCCTGCCTGTCACTCCAGGGAGATGCTCCTGCAGCTAGCAAGTACCTTTTGGTGGTAGCTCCGGTTTGCCTGTGCTGGTTGCTAAGGGCAGCCTGGAGGAGCTAAGCTGCAGGCAAGCCCTTGAGGATGTGGTGAAATTATACAGCTCGTTTGATGAAATCAGACCCTTGCTGGCAAATGAAAAATCCAGCAGCACAACAAATCCTGCCTGGGGGCTCTAGGATTAGATTAAAAACACAGCAGCCGCTTGATGCAAAGCACCAGTTCAGTGTAAGTTCAGGCTGCTGGTTCGCAGCTGCCCATTCATCGGTGTGCTTGCAGATCTCCTGCCAGATCAGGAATTGTCTGCACTGCTCTGCCCTCCTCTCCCGGGGCATCGCCGCTGCTCCCCAGGCAGCGCCACACAGCATGGCGCTGCCACGCACTCCGCTCAGGGCCTCTGGATAATCCAGCGCCCACGGCACGCACAGCACTTGAGGCCTATGCAGTATCCAAGATGTGCACCCCAGACACATGCACAGCACCCAAGATGTGTGCAGCACAGCTCCCGAGACAGTCACAGCACCCAAGATTCACGCAGCACCCCCCATGCATGCAGCACAGCATCTGATACACAGATGTACAGCACCCAAGACATGCACAGCACCCTGGGTGCAGGGCAGCATCTGAGACAGGTGCACAGCACCCAAGACGCATGCAGCACCCTCAGTGTGTGCAGCACAGCACCCAAGATGAACACAGCACCCCAAATACCTGTAGTGCAGCACTCTCAACGCATGCAATGCTGCATCCAAGACAGATGAACAGCACCCTCGACACATGCAGCACAGCATCTGAGACACAGGTGCACAGCACCCAAGATAAGCACAGCACCCTCAGCGTGTGCAGCACAGCACCCAAGCTGAACGCAGCACCGTTGACACACGTAGTGCAGCACCCTCAATGCGTGCAACACTGCTTCCAAGACACAGACGTGGAGAACCCAGGATGCGCGTAACACGGCACCCGAGGCACAGCACCCTGGATACAGGCAGCACCGCATCCCAGAGGTGCCAGTATCCCGAAGCGTGCGGCACAGCACCGGAGGAAGGCCGGGGCCGGCGTGCGGGTCTCTCTCGCTCTCACTAGAGGGAAGCAGTCTCCAGGAGAAGCTGGATGAGGATCTCCCTGAGCAGCCGGAGCTTTCCAGGCGGCCGGGAGAAGGGACGCGAAGCACTCGGGAGGGGGTGTGCTGCCAGCCCTGCGCAAGGCATTTCCCTCGGAGCTGCTCGGATCAGCTCTGAGTCTCCCCGGCACAGAGAGGCTTTAGCATGAGCTGTGTAGAGATGGGCTTGGTCTGGCACTATTTTGGGTAGCTGGGCTCAGTTGTCCTTGCCTCCTCAAGTCTCCGTCCCGGGTTAAGCCCTCCATCCCCAAAGGCCAGCACACGCTGGCATTGCTCACCCAGGGACCTTCCTTCAGCCACTGCGATCCTCTGCGGAGAAATTCAGCCGGGTCCCCTTCTGTCTGATCTCCTACTGCTGTTTCCTTCCACCCTCTTATTGCTCAGAGAAAAATCACTGGGACCTAGTCCTTTGTGGATTAAAGCAAGAAGGGAAAGTGCTTTGAGATCCAGGTCACACCAAGCATCGTGCAGATGCAGTTTACACCAGCACAGAAAATAGTGGCTCTCCTAAATTTATTATAAAGGGATGCACCCATTACAATGGGCAGTAAAACTGCAAGTCCCTTTGCTAATGGCAAGCCAGAACGGGAGGAATAGCATTGATAAATGCATCTGCCCAGTGCATCAGGACTTTCTGAAGGAAAAGATGACAGTGGAGCAGCCAAGAAGTGTGAACTGACCACTTAAAGAGGGTAGCACAGGCAGAAAAGCAGAGAATCCAGGCTTTTGCCTTCATTTCTTCTCCAAATAAATGTTATTTGGGATGGGTTTTAGCTCAGACATTAGTGTTTTTAAAGCTTCATGTTTGTGAACAGTATTATTCAAATCTGCTATATAGATGTGCAGATGTGAATATACAAAATAGTGTGGTTATATCTAGAAATTAAATATGTCACCATTCTTAGTAGGTTTTCAAAACCAAGAGAAAAATTTTTAAAAGACAGTATAATTGCTATTCTAAGGTATTTAGAAAAATATCTGCTAGGCTGGGCAAGTTCATATATAGCCATTTAATGATTACATGATAGACAGACCAGCCAGAAGCACAGAGTATAAAAAAGAATTACAAAAACCTGATCCAAAACCCATTTCTTACATATTAAGCCTTGCATCCAAATCCTGTGTTTTTCCTCAAGCTTTGTAAAATAGTCTGGAATAAAACCAAATACTTTAAAAATCAATGTGGGTAGATGGTTCCACTTCCTCTCCCGCCTTAGGGAAAGAGAGCCTAGTGAAGGAATGTTACATGTTTAAGGAAGTTTGAGAAAAGGTTAGATTTTGAAACTCCAGAGTGTCTTCTGTAGGCTGATTTAGGGGAAAAAGCTGAGTTTCTGCTTTCTTGTTAGCACTAAGGGTGACATTTTTGCTCCTCAGCTGCTGGTAGAGCATCTCCTCCAGCTGAGATCTGTGCAAAACCCCTCCCAGTGTGGCTGTCTGGCAGGGGCTGCTAATTCAAGTGGCCCATTTGTGATGCCCAGTGCCTTCAAACAGCTCCCAACCTGCTCCACGTGCTTTGTTTAGCTAAAATACACTTGGTGCTCTCCCAAAAGAGCACAGAAAGAGCCAAATTAGCACAGCCCTGAGAAAGGTCATTAGGACCTGACCTTATTTTGTGACTGCTATTTATCTAACAAGACAGGAGATCATCCAAAGCTTAACTCCAGGCAAACAGCACAGCAGAGTTCCTCTCGCCTTGCTGCTCCTTCCCACAAACTTGGTGGTTGCCAAAAAGATGTTGCGTTGGTACTTATCTAGCATCCTAAATATCATGCTGCTAATCAGCAGCAATAAATGGGAAAATTTGCTTTAATCTCAACAAGGAACTCCCATAGAAACTTTTATTTTCTGGCTCCCAAAGCATTCTAGTACAATATTCACCTAAATCACCATGTTTAAGCATCCATCTGTTACAAGCACTGCCTAATATAAATGGCTCAGAAAATTCAAAGCAGGATTCAGAGTCCAAGTCTCCCAGCTCAGAAGGGATTCTCTCCCTGAATGAAGGCCCAGTTTAATTTGGGGCTTAAAAGCAGGGGATTTGCTCTCAAGCAGGTGACCCAAGGCAGGGCTTGCTTCATGCCCATGTGTAACCCCTTGCCTTCCTACCTAAAGACAGCTGGTCTCTACCCAGCTCTGGGTACAGACCTAGAAGAGGTTTTTTGGAGCAAAACTCCGCAAAAGAGGAAATCCAGCTTCTTCAGATGCAGTTTCTTGGCAGTTTAAGGCTTTTCAGTTGAATTCTGGCCACAACAGAGCCCTTCTGCAGCACATTCCCACCCTGTGCCTGCTCTGAGCCACCCTGGGGAGTTGATCCAGCCAAAAACACTGTCACTGATCTTTTTGGAAAGGTTATTTTTGGCAGGATCAGCTCCTTGAACTGGTTGGCATCCCGGCTGCTGGAGCACCAGAGCCTGCAGGAGCCATGTCCCCAGGGAAGGAGGATGAGCCAGGGCTTCTGATGCGAACCCTCGGCCGCACTCACTTCCTCCCGTTGCAGCTTTCCCGTGTGACCTCTGGGGTTTTTGGGAAGCTAGCTTTAGCCTCACGAGGCTATCTCCCTGCCATGGAGAGAGAGGAGCTCCCCAGCTCCAACCCTGCCCCAAACCCCTCCTTAGAGAGCCTGGTCAGCCTTAGGATTCTCCCCAGCTCAACCCCTTCTCCACTTGTTGTATCCCAAGTCTCACCCCATCAGGCATTAGCAACGATCACGTGTGTATCCGGCCTAGGAAGCTTGCACGTAGCTTGCCCTGAGCTTGCACCTTGCACACAGCTCCCAGCAAAGCAGCAGCAATTTCCTCCCAGGCTCAAATGGCTCCTGGAGAAAGGAACAACCACAGGGGTTGGCATCAAGCGTGCACTGGTTCTAGCAGTTGATTGGGAGTGGGATGTTGTCCCTGCAAGGAGGGAAATCCAGTCTGGGATGACATCCTTACCCTTTTACATACAACGTGCAAGGCTGCCTTCCTGCTCACAGGTATCAGAAAAGATCATCTGAGGTGCCTGGTCCATCCTGCTTACAGCCAGCACTGAGCCCAGAAGGCTTTTGGCAGTCATTTTTGGAAGACACATGCCAAGATACACACCCAAGCTGAGTTTGATGCCCTCATAACCTTCTCCCTCCAGTTTTCTGCCTCTTTTCACCCAGCTTTGGCTACAACTCACTCCCTCCCTGCTTTTAAGCACTGACACGTGTTGGCTTTGGCACAGAGGTTTCATGAAGGAGTTCTCTTTCATAAGAAAGCTGGGTTTCATTGCATAGTTGGGTTCCAGCGAGATCTATTCCCTCTCCAGATGAAGGACTCCACGTGGTTTATCTGTGGCTCTGTGTGTGTGCACACACCAGTTTTTGCCTGCCGTGGTCCCAGTGTAGCCAGGCACACAGCAGGCATCTATCAGCTGGTCTAAGTCTCTGCTACAACCTCACCTTCATCACCAGCGATGAGCACAGCAGCTGGGATTTGTCCTATCTGCCTCCACAAGCCACCCTGGGCTCCCTTGGAGTCACATCCCTGGAACAACCAAGCCCACAAGAGATGGTTGCAGGAAGATGTCTGACCCCACCAACCCCTCCAGGACCTCCCCACAGTGCATCCGGCACAGCCGAGCACCCACAGGCTCTTACCTTCCCCACTGCCGCTCTGGCTTTCAGCACAGCAGTATTTATAGCAGCCCCAGGCTATTATATAACAAAGAGGTTAATTTCTCCCCCCCCCCCCCCCCAGCCCAAACCCAACCCGAAGGAGATGCATGGTCAGAGTTTGTCAAACCCCACAAGCTGTGTTTGTCTCCTGGCTCAGCAGCACGTCTCGCAGAAAGAGGAAATGGTTTGGAGGCTGCTACTTACTGGGGGTTTTTTTCAGATGAACCAAGTGTAAACTAAATGCTGACATGAAGGACCAACAGGGAAGAAGTTTTGCGCCGAGAGAAAGTTTAGCAGTGGCTGAGCAGTTCCCACGAATGCTTCTCTGCAGGTTTTTGTGTGTGAAATGGTACTGCAGTGGTGCCTTCAGGTGCCCAAGCAGCTTCAGAGCCAGCCTGCAATTAGTGATGGAGTGTCCTTGCAAAAGCACCAGGTAATTCCTGCAAGCATACAGCTGAGGAGAGTTTTTTAGATAATTGAGAGCACAATTAAGAAAATAATTTCTTCTTAACCAGGGGGTTGCTGAGAGACACACACACCCAGAACTGGTATTGCACAGCTGACATCAGGGTTTGTTCTAGGGACTTGGAGCAGAACTGAGTTCCCTGGCTCTGGACACCCAGTACAAACCCACACAGAGCATGCAGATCCTGCCAAATCCCCCCTAAGAAACAAATAGTCCTGTTCATTTTCCAAATTTTGCTTTGTAAAAGGAGGAGGTGACCAAGAAAGAGCACCCTGAGACAGTCACTGAGCAGCCCTTGTGGGGCTGTTCTTGTTGCCCATGTGATAGGGCAGGGAAGGGAGCTCCAGGCAACACCCAGCTATCAAGACACAAACACACCACGGCATTATTTATCAGCTAACACAGGCACTTCTTACCTTCTCCAGCAGCCTGATGGTGTTTTATAAGCAGAATCCCCCCAAGGAAGGGAATAGAGCAAAGGAGAGGCACACTCATGCCCTCCATTGATGAGGGGGAACCAGCAAGGCAAGGGGAGCAGGAATGCTGCCCCTCTGGCTGCAAAGGCAGAGTAAGAGCAGCTGATGCCCCTCAGCACTTGCAGCATCCCTGCCAGCCCTCACCTAAGCTCACTAGAAGTGTTTCTGGAGAAAGTCATCTCCCTACAGCTTTGGGATCAGGTAATTTATGCTCAATAACAAGCCTTAAAGAAAATCTGCTAGCAACCATTAACTCTGATACAGCTCTCCCCAGGCTCAGACAGCTATAGCTTAGGAACAGCCTACTCAAAGCATTTCCAAGGGATACAGCACACATTTAAAATCAAACTCAGGGAATATGCTGGCCTAACAGCTCTAGCAGCAGCTGTGAGAAAAAAGGAACAACCAAGTAGCTCAACCCTTTCACCTCCCTTCAGCAAACACATACAACCCAAACACATAGGTTACACAGCCAACAAGGTACATGACCTGCTCCAACCACCAAAGCATGAGAAAAAAAAAAATACAGCAGCAAAAGCACATCCTTACCCCAGCACCTCACTCCCAGTCAGACTCATTAGCCCGAGCAGGGTGTGCCCAACTGATTTAAAAGGTCCTGTGGTCAAATAAGCACGTTGGGGAGGTGTCTATATACAGGTGAGGCTTGTTTGCTGTGTAAGTAATGGGAATAAGGGTAAGAAGGTTTGTTTTGGGGGTATAACTAGCACTGCTGTAGGTGGTAGGACTGATTATCCTTATTACCTATGCCTTCTATAGGCAATGTTAATGCAGAAACCTGAAATACAGCTGGAAAAGATCACTAGGAAAGCTTAATTAGAGAAAAAATGTGATTGCAGTGGGGGTTTTGCTGTTTACACTCCAGGTAGAAAGTTAATGAGAACAGAAAATGAGTCCCAGGCTGGGAGAGAAAGTCATCTAAGCCCAGGTCCCTGCAGGACCCCCAGGTCTGGGCTGGCTCTGACCATGTTCTCTGTGATGGAAACTTGCAGCGATCACAGCTTTAGAAATTGCCCAGAATTACAGTTTGCCATGCCCTGAGAAACAAGCTTGGGAGGGAAAAAGGGACGTGGGGATGCGAGCATGTTTCTCCCAGTTCCCTGCTGGGCTGATGGTGAGGGGTTTGAGGATGGGGTCTGCCAGCCTGGGGTAGAGCCTTGGTCAGGATACGGGCCAAGGTATATCAGAAAAACTTTCTTAGCTGTGGCAGAGCTGCAGGGTTTGCTTGAGCACTGGACTCGGCTAACCCAGGTGCTCAGCAGCAACTTGCATTGAAAAAAAAGCTGTTTTCTATGTCCCACACAGTCAAACCACCCCGGCCATGAAAGTGGAGTGCTCGGAGCACGGAGGGACTGTGCCACAGGCTTCGCCATCACGAACAAAAAGAAAAAGCAACAGCTTCAGCTGCCCAAAGATCTGCGCCTGCAGAAGCGAGGTTTTATTTTTAGGGAGTTTGCAAGGCGGAACGGCAGCCTGGGGCGCGCAGCCACTGGGTGGCAATCGCCATCCGGCTGCAGCACCGAGCCAGCACCCCTGGGACCCGCCGAGCATCCCTTCCCTTTGCCCCACATGCAAATGCAGGAACATCTGGTAGCAAGGACTTATAAAGATAGCCCTCAGCTAAGCAAATACAGGAACAGGGTCCCAACCAAGCCGTCGTGTAGTTAAAGCTTTTTTTATTATTATTGTTATTTTTTTTTAACGCTCATTTGCCTGTTGCAGTGTGCCCCGCTGCGTCTTGCTCGGCTTTGTCGCCTGTCCGCAGGCGCCGTGCAGCGCGTGGCGCAGCCTGGTGGCAGTGTCCCCATCCTGTTGGGGGAAAGAGGCTCTTCGGTAAGCGATACTGTCCTTTGAAGGGTCTGATTTATCCTTAAAAGCTTCCGTTTTACCCTCCCTGGCTGCTTTGAGTGGCACCAGGTGTCCCTTGTACAGGATGCAGGGGCTCAGGCTTGCCGGCATCCCGGAGGGGGGTACACAGGCGATACTCGAGGGGCTTCTCTGAAATGCAGCCAAGGCGTTTATGCAATTCCCTCTTGCTCTCTGCAGGCTGGTTTGGGGTTAGGACTGAAGGGCTGGAGAGGAAACCTGCGGTCTAGGAGACTAGAACCCGCGTAGGGTGGGAGCTGGAGGCAGATTCAATGTGCTTCTGCCGCAGGCTTCCTTTGCAGCCTTGGGTAAATCCCTCTGTGTCCCCCAGCCTCTGCTGTCTGCACAATGGGGACATCAGCAGGACTCTGCCCCAGGGCAGTATTATGAGGACAAGAGTATATTTGAAACACCCAGCGTGCCTAAGCTGTCCTTCCAGTAAGTTTTTTCATGTGTACTGCAGACCAGCGTAGCTTAGACTCCAAGACCTGACGATTCAAGTCTACGTACTAAATGGCAGCAAGCAGCAAACCAGTGCACAGACGTGGTTGGGTTGGCTGTACCCAGGTCTCCACTGCAGCAATCCGAGCCACTTTACCACCAGCGTTACCCCGAACCACACTGATAACAAACCTTCAAACACCACCTTCATCCCTGCCTCGCAAAAGATGCTTTACCCAAACCATGGCTCTTGCAGTCCAGGCTGGTTTTGGAGAGCCCCAGGATGTTGGGTTGATGGCCATGGAGGAGACCAACACCTGGCACAGGCACTCTGCCCCAAAATGGGCACAGCCACCTCTTCCCCATCTCCCCTAACCTCTGCCCACCGGCAAGAAGGCGAGGGGGTAGCATCTCTCTGGTGCCAATGAGTAAGATGCTGTGGTTCCCCTCTGGTTTTGTGGGGCCAAGCACCATGGCTTGCGATGCTGCGATAGGTCCCGGGGCTCACCGCTGCGGTCGATGCTGAAGAAATAGCTGCAGTGGTAACGGGGAGAGGAATTGTAGCGGGCGGTGGAACGAGGAGAACCAAGGCACTGCTACCGCCGGAGAGCAACAGGTACCTGGGACCAGGGCAAGAGCAGAGGAAGGGGCCTGATGGAGAGGGAGAGGTCGGGTGATGGTGCAGGACCATCTCCAACATCGCTGGTGCTTATCCAAATTGACTTGCCTGGGGGAAAGGGTGGAGACTGGGAGGGAAGGGTGGATGCAAGGAGGAATGGGGAGGAAAGTTGAAGAAAGGGATGAAGAGAGCAGGCAGCGGCATCTGCGCAGCCACCTGCAAGGTTTATGTCCCCTGGACTTGGATGGACTCGCCAAAGGAGCACATGATCAACCTGATGTTGCCAGGAGTAACCAGTGATGGGGAGAACAACAGCCCATTTCATTTTAAGGAAGGAACCAAAGGCTGCCAGAGCCACTGCTTCTGGGAGGTGATTAATACAAACATCCTCCAGCGTGGCGGCCGGGCTGCTGTCTCATTCTGCCGGCAGTTGGGTTCGTTCTCCAGAAGAGATGCTCCCCATTGCAGATGGCCCTCACTGCCACCCTGAGCACACAAGGCAAGGCAGAAGAATGCCATTGGCTCAGTGACGAGAGCTCGTTTCCAACTCCAAGAACAGCATTAACCATAAAACCATCTTGTTCTTACTGGATGAAGGCAACAAGTGAAGAATTTACAGGGGCGCGGCCTTCCCAGAAGGGGTGAAGCTGATACCTCTGCTCTCCATGCTCCTGAGCACAAATACCCTAATTCAGCTGTCAGATTTCTCAGGCTAATCATTAAACAGGAAAATGCCTTTACAGCTTACAAGAACTTTGCTTGCTGCCAACATCTGCTCCTGACGCAAGGCTGCCAAAGTTTCCAGGAAACCCTCTCAGCTCTTTTTATCATATTTATTAAATGCTGTAAATTCCGTGCTGGTGGCACATTTTAGGCGAGTGTCTCGGGAGATTAAAGTCTCGGTTTTTAACCGTGCAAGTGGTGTAACGAGGGTTGGGTGGAAGAGATGTTCAGGCATGAAGGGTCTTCGTTCTGCCAGTTTTCAGACATGGATACACAGATACTCAACCACAAGAAGCTGGTGCTTGGGCTCTCCCAACTCAGAAGGCCATTGGGTTGACAGGAGGTGGTTGGAGTTCTGGTTCCTGACCACTCTGACCACTGGATCCTTCCAGTTCACCTCCAGGAGATGTTACCCTAGGTGGCATCAGCTGGTCGTGGCTGCAGAGATGTTTTATGGGAACCAGGAGCTCTGTGCGGCTGAGCCGCTGTGCCCACGCAGAAGTGAGGGCCCTGCTGCAGTTTCACGCAGGTGGAACCAAGAACAACGGGAGGCACCGACACCGAAAGTCCTGCCTTGGTTTCAATGGTGAACCACACGGTTTTGTTGCATTGTTTTTATTCTCGGCCCAAAAATTACTCCGACCTGGTTATTTCCCCCGAAACCATCACGAATCGGCTCTCAGCCAATCGGGGCAGGGCTCCTTGCCCAATATTCCGTTCTTCCCTTTTATGGTCATAATCTGGCTTCTCCGAGGGAAAAAAAAGAGGTGAGAACGGACCGCACTGAGATGCGGTCGGTTGGTTCCACATGGCAGGTTGTTCCGTGACCTGCTCCCATCAACACACCATGACCCAGAAAAGGGGAAAAAAATATCATTGGGCAGAAGGTGATGACGCTTGTGGGCTCAAAAAACGGAGTCCCATTGGACATCTAAGATGATGAGACATGGAGAGCATGGGCGGATGTGCTGTAGGACTCCCTGATTACCTGTGCTAATAACCGACTAAGTGGGGCTCAAGAAAACAGTATTGGGCACCATTACTGATACTGGTTGTGGTTCTGGGAAGACCTCCAGGGCTTGGCCTTGAGTTGGACCCACGTTGCTCTTGTTAAACTGACGTGGGAGAAAAAGGCTAACAGTCCAACTGAGGAAAGTTTTCCTTCTTCCAGCCATAATCATGGGAGCAGGTGGACACTGACTTCTGTTCGTGGGTAGCAGGTGACATTTACAGACCTCAGCCTCAAAGCCCTTGGGATTACAACACCTCGAGCCTGCATGGATCGATTCACGATCAAACCCTGATCTGAGGTTCGTTTGCAAATTCACACTGCAGGTCCTGGCTGACATACAACAGAGGTCAAACCCCACCAAATGCCGACCCAAACCTTCCCAGGCTGAAGATGTTTGGATCTTCAGATGTTTTTTCTGAGCCCCTCCTGGTTCCCGGACAAGTAGTCACGCATTAGTCTCTGCTCATCTTATCCTGCCCTTGAGAGGGGGCAGATAAGGCAGACGACTAATGAGCCATAAAGGAAACCACTTTCCCGCTCTGACCTTGAGCAGCCTTCCTGGGCAACCCTTAGGGAGCACTAGCTTTTGTTCTCACCAGCAACAGGATTTGCGATTATTGGGTCATTTCAAGCGGGATGAGTTAGCGGAAGCAGTCGTGAAGAATCAGGGACCCAAACCCTGACCTCTGATCAGGGCAGCTCCACCAGGTCCTAATGTGGGTGGTACATCTCGATCTACCCACCAGTAATTACTGTGCAGCTGCGTGCTCTTGCCCTTCAGAAAACACAGAATATTTCAAAAGCGGAATCTTTCATTGTGATTTGTGACTCTTTTAATTCCACTCTCAGACGGAAAGAGAAACAAATTACTGGAAGAGGAAAAAAAAGGTTGCTTGAAGCCACCTTAGGGCAACATTTGGCTCCTGTCTCACCCGATCCTTAGTCTGGAGCAGCCCTGTAAGATAAATAGGCTCCCAGGGAACATGTTTATTCCCAGCACACCGATGCATTTCCTCATACTGATCATACTTAAGACTCCTCTCCCACCACGAGCCCATTCAAGTGTTTGGTTAGAAGGCAGATCCCTCTGCCAAGCGAGAAAAAAAAGACGTGGCGTCACTTAAAGAGGATTTAACGAACGTCATGTTGGCCCCAGGTTGAGTCTTTGTCACATAAAAACCCTGGAGCTGAGGTAGGAAATTTGGTATTAATGAGCAGGGAAACAGCCTCTGAGATTTATCACCCCTTCTAAGGCAGCACAGTCACCCCAAAGCTGCGGAGGAGCTCTCGTTTCTCTTGTGCGTTGCTTCTGACAGCCCCGTCATGTAAAATTAGAACATGGGAAGTTTCAGGAACAAATTCTCAAATTGTGCTTCAGTTGCAAGAAGAAGAAATTAGTACCATGGGGAAAATTTCCTCCCAGGCTGAAACTCTTGTCTTGACAAATGAAGAGAGAAATGCCCCGCCGAGTCAGAGGTGTAGAGAGTGGGGAAGGATGGAGGAGACCAAGCATTTAGTCTTCAAAAACCTTGACCCAGACTTTCATGCCTCTTGATACCAAGAGTCCAGAGCAAACCACTTGTGCAATTTCTACTTTCTGCTCATTTTTACTTTCTAATATCTAAATTTTCATTCTCATTTTTCTATTTTCTAATTTAACTGAACGGATGCAGCGACAGGAGAGGTAGAAACAGAAGGAGCATTTCTGGGCATCCGAATCAGCCCCAAGATTCGTCTGAAAAGCCTGCGTAATGTCGCTGTATAAATTCATGAGCCTCTTCCTCTGGGGAGCCGTGCTTTAGTGCCAAAAGAGATTGCAGAATTACAGCAATCAGAAAACAATAAAGAGCTTGGGAAAACGCTGATGAGAGAGACTGGAAGAATTAGGGTAGTTAGAAAGACAAATGAGAAGGAATAAAATACAGGTATTAAATAATTGCTGGGAGGCAGGAGGTAGATAAAGAGCTGTTTTCATGGCTTGTACTCCAAGCGCAAGGAGCCTTTAGATGAAAGGAAGAGATGGGAAATTAACCTCCTACCAAAAAGGCAGCACTTTTGCTTGGCAGAGGTAATTAGATCGTAGAGCTCCCTGCCACATGGCCCTTCGGCTGAAGTCACCATCTGAAGAGGTTCACGTGAACGGCAAGAACACCGAGTGCTATCCCACTAACAGTAACAAAAGCAGCGCTGAAAGGGTTCCAAGCCTTCCCCCCGCCTCTCTCACTTTTTTCCTTTAAAAACCTGGAGGGAAGCAGCCGCTGGACCACAAGACCGAATCAAGAAGTCTGATGCTGTCTTGACGTTAGCCGAGGGAGACCTCAACCACGCTAGAGACTGCAGACGCCCACATGAGTCTTCCCTCCCAGCCTCAACCCACCGTATCCTAGAGATATTTAAAATAAACCTCATTATTCATCCCTAAGGATGATCTTAGCTCAACAGATTTCTGGTAATCCAGTGTCATGACAGCTCATTAATGTTTAACTCCAGACTGGGGGTTTGCTGCTATCAGGGGAGGCCATGTTCCCACTGAGCTCTGATAAGAGATACCGCATCCTACTACAGGGGTTAAATAATCTGGGGTTAAATAACAGTGACTCGCCGTAGCTGATGGAGGTGAATGGCCTGACCCGCACACTCCTTGCCCCAGACGGACGTAATTTTATGAAACAAACAATATTCAAGAAGCAGAGTGATGGTACCTTATTGCAGAGCTCGTTTAACAAGACCGGAGGGAAGCGCAGGTGGTTTCTCACCGCTTTGTGATGAGTTGTACAATACTTGTTATTTTTTCCCCCATAAATCTCCAGCTCCTGGAGTCCTGTCATTACATCAGAACCGTTCTTCCTTTTTTTGAAAAACAAGAACTGCAAAGTCTCTCTGAATGGAGAGACAAAGACGCAAAAGGGTGGTTTTTGTCAAGATTGTGTTTTTTAACACAAGTTTCCTGGGTTCTCTGGGGTCTGACTTGTGTTTTGGAACATTTTGGTTTTTTGCATAATTACTGACCCTGGCAAAAGCAAGATGACATAGTGGCCAGCAAGATGAGATAACTGGGAGGATTAATCCTGCCTCTTTAATTCTGCCAAGCTTTTTAGAGTGTTTGACCTCTGGAAGGCAAGAATTCGAAAGTGAAAATAAAAGACAAGACAAAGGTCATTGGTTTGATGCTGGGGGGGGGGGCGGGGGGGAGGGCGGTAATGTGCTTGGCTTTCACAAATACTCTCCCAGAAGTTTTATGAATGGCTTTTCAGTCCTCTCAGCAACTTCCACGTACCCAAAAGGCCTCCAGCAGCTGGGACCAGTCCAGATCCACCACACGGGGTTCCCAAACTGGGAAAACCAGCTCAGGGGTGTCCCCATCCCTGGACCGCAGGTTGAAAATGGGATTTCCTTTCCATTTCACTGCAACCCCTTCAGGTGAATAAGTATTTCTAAGGAAAAAGGGGATGACTGCAGTGTTTCACTTTCCTTTCCAGTCTTCATCCCTCTCCCAGCATCAGGAGGTGACACTTGAGGGAGAACAGCCCAAACACTGAGGACCTTGACATTCAAAACGGCACTGCAGATGTCCTTCTCTAAACAGTATTTTCAGTTCAGAAGCAGCATCTCTGTCTGTTGCTTCCTCCTTTCCTACAAGTTAAAAAAACCCTGAAATTCTTGGAATCTCAGCTCCTGGTTCATTTAAATGGCTCGCTGGACAAAGTGTTGAAACACATAAGCCACAACTGCCCTGCAAGTGGCCATGGGCTACAGTTTTAAATCTCATCATGTTTTGCGTTTTCCTGCTCACTGGTCTCATCAGTTTGCTTTAACAGTGAAGATCAATTTTCTAGCAGCCAGAAATACCTAGAATTTAAGATCAAATTTTCCCCTGTTATTCCCCCCTCTCCAATCAGCAAAACCTTTTCCTCCAGGCTAGGAGAAAATGTCAGAGTGCTGCGTGGTTTGTATCACAGGCGTGGTGGCCAAAGGACACGATTGAAGGAAGGTTTTCTACATGGGATGATGTTTTTTCTTAGCTCATAACCCATGAAAAAAGCCCCCCCAGACACCTTTAGATGTGCCTGACAGTCACAGCATCTGACCCATCTCCTGGGGCGTGCCGCTAGGTCTGGTTTAGAGATAGGCTTGTGTGCAAGAGGTGCCTTTCTGGCTGGTCCAGAGTGGGGCCACCTGACAAGCTTTGCCTTCCTTTTCAGTGGGTCTTTTTCTGCCTTTTGGAAGGTTTCAGACAGAGCTAGTGTTTCCTCAAGACAAAAATAGGCTTTGAAACGTCCTTGTCTAAATGCCTGACTTCAGGGCACATGCAGGGAACTGCTGAGAAAGCCATGGTGCACCAGGGACGGGTCTTCCCCGCAGCTGGCTCAGATCAGCGAATAGAAACACCAATAAATCCAGGGGAAAAGGACAAACTGATGGGAATAGGACCCCCAAAACTGACATGCACCTTAGTGTAGCTGTGCTTAGTGAGTGACTACGCAGCAAGATGCTGGAAATCTGTTTGAATTAATTGGCCCTGCTCCTGTTTTGAGCATCACGAGCATCCTTTGATAGGAAGTGGAGATACTCCTTACAATTCCCTTCCCTGATGCTTGTTAACGGGATTCAGGGTGATTTTTTGCAGGCTTGCTCCCTCTTTCCGTGGGACCTTCGCCCGGCTGAAGCCCCCGAGCAGGACAGAGGTTGAGCGAAGCCGTTTGCTCTCTTGCGAAGGACCTTCACGCATCGGTGGGGTTGCGTTTCCTTTTCTGGGAGGGCAGGCGAGCGGTGGGGTGAGCCGATGCTAAGTGCACAGAAACCGTATTGCACAACGCCAGGACAACGCTGGCTTCCAACCGTCAGGGCTGCGAGGCGGCAGTGGCGGCGGGAGGAGAGGACATGCAAGTTGATGCCTTTTGTGGGCCCCGGGGTCTTTTTATACTTTTAGAGAAGTTGGGCTCATCCTAAGTTCCTCTCCCACAGATTGTTCCTGTTGTTGTTGCTGCTCCGACCCCGCAGATCATGTGGCTCAGTGTGACCTGGACGTAGCAAAGCTGGGCACCGGGAGCTCCGCGTCCCCTGCCAATGCTGGGTGATAGTGGGGACAGCGGGGACAGGCATCCCCCTGGCTCCAGCAGCTGGGTGCTCTTGCCTGTTTGCCATCCTTATCACTTTCAGTCCATCCCTTAAGGGAACTCAGTCCCCCTTTAACTTCCTAAATATGAAGCGCTCTCTGTTCCTCTACCTTGGCAGCTGTGCCAAGGAGCAACTCCAGCTCCACAATCCCAAAAAGCTGTGCACAGGCAGGGAAAAGGGATCTCCTTTCTAGAGGGCATCCTTTAAACACCCTTGGCATGAAGGGAAGGGTTGTATATAAAGGTGAAGCTTTCCCACCCAGCTGCTCGGTCTCCTTCAGCTTTTATCTGCTGCATCGTGGCTTGAATCCAAATTGTCATTTTGATGCAATAAACCATCACTCATACGTGGGACCGGATTTGTTTGACTGCTCTTCCAGGAAAATGAGCTGTAGCCCTGCTTTAGCTCATGCCTGGACTTGGTCATCATTGTCTGGCCAAAGTTGTCTACTCTTGGCCCCAGGGATTGCAGGGTGGCCACGGAGGAGGACACCAAGGGGGCAGGAGGGATGGCACCCATGTCCCCTCCTTCTTGCACCCAGGAACATGCCCAGAGCCAGGCTGGCATGGAGAGCTTTAAAACCTGGTGCCAGGACAGTTAGAGGCATTGCTATAAAACAGGTCATTAAACAGACAATTAGGGAGCTCGTTGGGATGGTCCTGCAGCAGCAATTCCCCAAGGTGCTCCGTTTGGAGCTGCTGAGCTTGGGTGTGCACTCAGACACTTTCTCTGAGGCTGCCATCACCAGTGGGCAGCGATGGGTCCCACTCCCCTCGCCTCACCTGCCAGCTCCCAGGAACAAGGGGTGGATTTTAGCACAAAACCCTTTTTTTTCCTAAGGGAAAAACCCCAAAGAGGGAAGCATCCACTTGGTAGTGCCCTCCGCAGAGAACAGACCCGAGCCTGTGCCCTACAGACATAGCTGCAAACCAGTGCACTCCAGAGGATATTCTAAATTATTCATGCCAGTGACTAGTTTCTGAATTAGCTGTATTGATTACCAGCACGGATCCCACTGCAAACCCTGCTGGAGGGAGCAACCAGTGAGTCAAAAGAGCAAAGAGCTCGCTCAGTTGGAGAAGAAACAGGATGGTGAATAATAGCGAGACTCTGACCTTGCCATTACATTTACAGCTCGAGCACGTGGGGAAGGGGATCAAGGTGTGTGGGGAGGAGGGAGAGAGCGGGGACAGAGCCAAACCAGTCCCAGACCATACAAAAACCTGCAGCAAGAGGTGTGGGGGGGGTTGTTTTCTCCACCTCCCAGCCCCAAATTGAGCCACAGGAGCCAGTGATGGAGATGCTCTCACACAGCACATGCTCCAGCTCTGATTCTGTTGCTGCAAAAGGCAGCAGACACTGTAAGCCCCAGCCTTCATCATGCACTTATCTCGCTAGCACAGTTGTCAGAGCCATACAAAATTATGACAGCAAAAAGAAAAACCCATGGGACCACAGAAAAGTCACAAAATCAAAGCTTCAGGGTACGGAGCAAGGGGCAAGGAGATGGGTCCTGTGGGACTGGCTTCTCTGCACAGAGTTGGGGTTGCACTGAGCCCTAGAGGCTCTCCATCCTCTGAGTGTGCAGAAAGCGTGCTCCAAAAGCCAAGGGGAGCTGCATCTCAGTCTGGAGAGAGCCCTCTTTCCCCAGGCTTCAGCTCTGCTTCCTCCACACTCTCCCCCAGTAACACACGATCCACCCGACTACTTTTTGCAGGGCCTCCAGCCCTTCCAATGGTGAAAGACCAGCGATGGTTTTAGGGAAGTGGTTTTTCACGGCTCTAAAACTTTCTCTGGAGAGAGGAGCATCCTGAGGCAGGGCTCTTAGCTATCATCCGTGCACTGCCAGAGAGCCTGGAGCCACCCATGGGAGCAGGATGGAGGAGGAGGGCTTCCATCTTCCCTGTGCTCTTGCCTTCCAGCTTCCCTGCAAGCTCTTGCCTTTCACCTTTTGAGGACATAGGCTCCATGGGAAGCGCAGCTTCTCCATCCATATTCCTGCCTTCACATTTCCTGGGATGCACATTCCTGTCATGGACACAAGGTTTCACTTGCTCCAACCCTGGAGAGCATCCACCATCGCTCCCCCCGGCTGCAAGACGGGGCTGGTGCTGGGGGGCAGGCAGCATCGTCTCCACTAATCAGTGCTGATGCCTGATGCCGGGCTCCTCCATCACTCAGGGCCATGGAAAATCCCACCTGCTCATATATATATATATTTTTTTTAACTCTAACAACTTAGCATGTGGTTTTCACAGTGACTCAGTACAGGCTCTGAGCAGCCCTGCAAGCAGAGCCAAGCTCATGTCAGACTCTGGTTTTAGTCAATCAACCCTAATTAACACTGACTGTAATGGTTTTCAATGGCTGTGGATTCTTCCTGTTCATACGTAAGAATATTTCCACTGTTCACTTACCAGGCTGCAGTTGTTATTTCGAGCAAGACATTTTCCCCCATGATCCTCAGACACATTTTCCAGATGGATTCGAGACTCTTGATTTCAGGGTTTGCCTTTGCTTACTTAAAAACCATCTTTTCTTTTTGCGAGCCGTGCTGTTTTATCTATTACAAACAGAAAAGCATATTTTTCAGTGGCAACCACAAAGAATAAACATCTCAGAAGAAATCCATACGCTAAACAAGCCACTCTCACCTTAGCTCTGTATTTTAGGAACACTGGGATTAGGATATTTGAATTTTGATAAGACATGAGAAAAGTTTGTAGCAGTAAAATAATTCCCAGGCTCCCTGTAGGATCCTCGGTACAAACATCCGCACTTTAAATGATCCAGAGGGTTGTTTTGGGGGTGGAATTTAAAAGAATCCACAAAGAGAAACGTTTCCAGCCCCTCGAAGTGCAGAGGAAATATTGAATATAAGCAGAGGGAGCGGTTTGGCTGGGTAAGTGCACAGCACCGGGGAACGCGTGATTCATGGCAGACGTAAAGAAGCGCGCGGTGGATTGTCCATATGCCTTAATGGTTCATATAAATAGATGAAACTCCGCTCGATGTGTTATTGGTGAGCTTAATCCTGTCTCAGGAGTGCTTGGTGCCTACAGAAGGTTTATATATATTGCCTGTTAGCGTGCAGATGATTTAACAAGCTTAGCGTAACCTAGTGGGGGGTTTATGATATAATTGAGACTGTGCTGTTGCTGGATATAAGGTCCCACCGCACGGCAGTCCCACAGCAAGACCAACGGACAGACCGCGATGGTGCAAAATGACCATCGCTGAGTGAGCAGCGCGATGTTCCGTCTCCATGGGTCGGCCAGAGCCACCGGCAGGGGTGATAGAACAGTGTCCAGTTTCTGTCCCGGGCAGGCTCTGCTGGGGCCAGCATTGGGGAGCTGCTCTGGACAGACAGATGGACACCCTGGCAGGGACCCCACGCCATCCATGGGATTTGCACCCTACTGCAGCCCCACATCCCTCATTAGGGAACGGCACAGCTCCCGACGCTCCTCTGGCTGCATCTCCCCTTCACCGTGCTCTCAGCCCGCGCTCCCCGGTGCCACGGGCAAGGTGAAAAGACCCAGCAAAGCAAGCCCAAATCGCACTCGGTGCCAAATAACCCCATGCCCTTGCCACCGCCTGTCCCCTGAACCAGCACCGGCACCGCGCAGCCCTCCCCTGTGTCCCGTTTGGGAAACTGGTCGGAAAATGAAAATTAAGTTGACCAAACCAGCAAAAATACTGCAGCAAGGCTGATTATTTTAGGTGACAGATCCAGCCAAGCAGAACCAGGACTGGGCTGTCCCCCGCCTTCGAGCAGCACCCACTGTTCTCTCACCCCTCTCTAGCGTGTTTCCTGCTGTCACCCAAGCCCCAGCGATTTCTGGGATGGTTTTTGCAATTAATCCCCAACTGGCTGGGATGAGAAAGGGGCCAACATCATGCCCAAGCCCCCGACATCATGCCCCATCTCCCCATCAGAGCCCACCAGGAAGGATGCAGGGTGATCGGTACAAGGTGCTGCGTGCACGCGTAGCTAGAAAGGAGCTTTTTTTCTCTCACAAGCTCCGTTATTTTGATGCAAAGCTTTTTCTTTCTCCCGCTGTGGCTTCTCACATGCAAGAAGCTGTGGTGAAGCCCTTTCTCAGGAAAGCCGACGCTCGGGGGATTTTGCAGGGCGAGCAGCCGGCGCAGAGCTCTCCCGGCGGAGGGGGGAGGAATGGGGAAATGCTCCCGAGATGCTGCACAAAAAGGTTGAGCTATTTTTAAATAATTTTGTTTGTTTGTTTTTGCACTACCTTGTGGCTTTATGGGAACTCATGGGAGTCTTTTGTCACTGAGCATTTTCATTAAGGAACAAGAATCCTGTTTTCTTACAGCTCTTCCTCACCACCAAAACCCCAAGGGAAGAAAGAAAATTATTACCCAGGAGACAGCGAAAGCAGGTCTTCCTAAATACGCGTTTCTCAGCTTGCTGCTCCTTGCAAAGGTTGCAAACAGCAGGGACAAGCCCCTGGGTCCTTTGCAGAAAGGATGGAGTGAAGGCTGCGAGGCTCCGACCCCAGATCCTGGCTGGGATCTGCTGCCCAGAGCAGCATCTTCAACTCCATCTGAGCCAGAAAATGAGATTTTGTACATGAGAAAAGGCCCACGATCTCCGTAAACCATCCCTGCAACGCACTTCTTCACATTTCCTAATTGCATTTTTGCAGTGGTTGTTATTGAGTAATGCCTATTTTGTTGAAAAATTGCACCATAAACAGCCAGCGGGGAAGGAAATAAATAATTGCTAATAAATGTCAAAGTCGATTAGCAAACCAGAAAGGCCAAGAAAGAACAACTTTGTTTCTTTTTGGAGGGCTTGGAAAATAACTGCAGCTTTCTTGCAAAGATTGTATTTAATGAAAACTATTCCAGTACCTTGCAGGGGAGTTAATGCTTTGTCATTTCCTCAGACTGGGTTAAAATACAGTCTGACTCCTCCATGGTCTGCAGCAAGCCTGGAAAATAACCTTTTCTTCTGCAGGACAAGGATAAGAAGTAGAAAAAATGTGGCATTTTTTCTGAGCATATCAGGAGCTCAGAGTCCTGGATACAAAGGGCTCTACCAGGCTTCAGCGTTGGGAAATTTGGAGGGGTATATTAGCTCTCCAGAGCCTGAAATTACATGAGATAATGTGCATCTCACTGATGTTTAGCATAAAATGAGCTTCCAGGTCCCCTCAAAGCAAGGCAAAGCTGGGAAAAATAAAATTTAAAGCCTTAAATAAACCATAGAATCATATACAAATAAAGATCAAAAGAAGAAAAAATCAAATAATAAAGATTCTTAACAGACAGTCCGTGTTTGGGAGTTTTCTGCATCTCTGACACCTCCGGGCTGCACATCCCCACCCCGGCCCTTTCCAGAGGGAAACCCAAGATTTCATTTGGCCAACACAACCCTTCAGCTGCCCCTTTGATTTAACAACTCATTAGCATCAGTGCAACACTGCACTTTCCAGACTGCCTGCTGAGAGCCATAAAAGTGACTTATGGAGAAGGGGAAAGGGCAGAAAGAGAGGAGAAACCCTGCTCAATTCTGCCCAAGGACCCACAGTGCAAGCCTGCTGTCCTTCCCAGGGTGTTACTCTTGCCAAGAAGGGGCTGGTGCCTCTGGTTTCTGCAATGACCTGGGCTTTCAAGGTTCAGAAAGCTGCTTTTTCTTTTTTAACAGTATGCAACAAAATGGACCAACATGAGATACTTCAGCACAAATCCCAGGCAATTTGGTTTTTTCCTTTTCATTTTCTCCTCTTTACTCAGCAGAAATCCATATTTCCTTGCTCTTGTATTGAAGAAATAAAAACCTCAAGAGCATAGAGGATGCAGAAATTAATAGCTAACCCTTCTCCTATTCCTCGTGGCTCCCCTAACTACTGCCAGCTCAACTTGTGGTTGAGATTACAGCGATAAATCACAAGCTGCTCTTTGAAATAACAGCTCTGATTTCACCCAGCGCAAGGAAGGAGAAGGACCGGCGGGTTGTGCAAGGCGTGGGGGAACGGGACTGCGATGGGCTCCGCTGGGCTCGGCGGTGGGTGGAGGGGACCTGGACAGGACCACACACCTTCAAGCGTGCCACTAGCTCGTGGCTGACTGCTGGAAACATGGGAGATTTCCCTCTGGCTCAGCTTATCAAAGGCTGGGGGTTGAGCATCGTCTCGGGGCAGGATGGGGCTCAGCTGATTTGCACGGATGCTATCAGGAGTAATTACAGGAAGAGGCTGGGCTGAATGCAAGTCCAGACTCCCTGCACAAGGTGAGGGGGACAAACCCTGGGGTTTTCATCCCAAAAAAAGATTTGTGAGTACAGCACAGGTTTAGCACCTCTGATACCCAAAAAGGCAGACACTTGCCTTGGCAGTGACCCCAAAGAGCAAACACAGGCGTTGCACAGAGGTGATGGTGATGCCCCACTAAATCCACACCCAAGAGCTGCCAGGCTCCCACATTTCTCCGGTTGAGCCTCCCCGAGCAGAAACAAGCCCTCCGACATGCTCAGCTCTTCCGTTAACCCGGACCGAGTTTCACCTTATGTTTCAGGATCTTCTGAAACTCACACCGCACCCCTATTTTTATCCTGTCCTCTCGGTCCCAGCTGCTCTGGCTGCAAGACCCTCGGAGGACGCCTGCAGCCGGGCGGTATTTTTAGCCGTGTCCATCTGCGATGGGCCAGGCTGGGCAAAGGCTCGTGTGGTTTGAGCATCTGCAAGTGAGACCTTGCCGGGCTGAAGGAGGAGAAACGGCTCCAGGGCTTTTTGGCCATGGCCGGGGGAAAATGTGGAAGTGGCTCCTCGATCCTGGGGTCAGGGTGGGTTAAATAAAGAAAAGAGCCGCTACGGCCGGTGTGTCTTTTTGGGTGCAGCTGAGACCGAGCTCGTCGGTGGGAAGTGGCTGTGCAGGAGGGGGAGCGATGGAGCAGCCCTGTACCCAAACCCATCCATGATAACAGGACAAAGGGTGAGGATAAGGAGATACTTCTCCTTTGCAGTATCACCCACATGTCTCATCCTGCACCTCCCAGCTCTGCCACAGAAACCTCAGCATCGCTGTTGCGTGGCCCAAGCCCTGATGTAACTCAGGGTGCTGGGGCTCACTCCCCATTCTTTGCTCTCCCAGGAGGCGCCCATGGGAGATGCGCAACCCCACAGAGCTGATGGCCCCTACACTTCCCCTTTCTCAGAATAAAGCATGATGTTTCTCCAAAAACAACAGCAACAATAACAACAACAAAAAAAACACAACCCCAAAAAAGCAACGCTGGAACTTTTACTTCTTTTGTGCCTTTTTAGGTGAGTTTTGCTACTTTTTGGGTGGGATTTGGGAAGTTACCACAGGTTTGGTAGCTTTCAACTTCATGTTTTCACTTTTTAAAGTCTGCTGGGGTGACTAATATCTGCCTGCCTGTATCACACTACCTTGCCCTGGAAATACCCACCGGTACACGGAAAACTAAAAAAAAAACCATCTCCAATGGAGTCTCTGATTTCCCTGAAGGCCAGTGTGGGCCGGGACCCCACGGGGTGGGTGAGAAGCAGCCCTTGCCCTGCCTCTGATGTTGACAGGGACATGAGTGGCTTCTCCAGAGGTGGTGGCCAAGGCCAATGGTGATGCCCCTAGGCATGGACCTAAGCATTGGCCACTGGACCTTGCCAGTGCTGCTTCCCCATCACCCAAACCTCCACTGGGACATGGAGCTGCCTACGACTTCAGCTACCACTGAGTTGCAGCCCAGCATCACCTTGACCAACATCAACCCAAGGCAATCCCCATGAGATCTTTGGTGGAGTCTCCACCCCAGGGCCAGTCAGCCGGTGCTGTCCAGCCTGAGTCGCAGTGTTTGCACCATCTCTGCTGGCCATTACCCCATGGATATCACCCCACGCCGTATCACAAGGCATCTGAGCCTGCCCTGACCCTGCTGCGCATGCTGGAGCCGGGCTTTCGTATGGCCACTCCATGACGGCTGCTCTTCCCCTTGCCCTCTCCTGCGCACTTCCTAGCCCAACAAGAGCGTGTGCTTGTCTTCAAAGCGCGAGGCTCAGAATTTATAAATAAAAGAAATAAATAAGGTCTTTTTCTGTTCAAAATTAGCCCCCGGCAGACAATGTGTACGCGCACCGAAAGACTCGGTTTCCTGTCTGTTTGTCGAGGCTCCTAACAAGCTTCCTCTGTATAACAAACCCCGGCCGGAGGGCGGAAAGGGTAAGGACCGAACTGAAACATGTACAGTGGGATTGCACAACATCCCTGGCCACCAGTGGTCTCTGGGGTTCGTAATCCAAGGGGATGCGGGAGGCTGGGGGTGCAATGTTCCTTCTACACCCACCTAGCCGGGGGGGGTTAAGATGCCCAGTGAGCCGTCGGCTGCAAGCACCAGCATGGGACTGCGCCAGGGAGGCACACGCTCTGTCCCAAAATAGTTCTTTGGATCCACAAATGAGTCATTTGATTTCTTGACCAAAAATATCTTCCCTCTCGGCGCATGGCTCTTAAAGGAAGAGCCGGATGCCGTCTGCGCCGGGTGCAGTTCAGGGATGCTACCTTGGGAGCTGCAGCCAGTGCCAGCAGATCCATAGCCTGGAGGAGGTTTGGGAGCATAATCCCTGCCGGGAGTATGGGAAGAGCAAAGCCAGCGCCGAGAGTGATGACGCAGCGTTGTTCTTGCGGTATTTCTGGCCCAGCCAGAAGTGGGAAGTATCAGAAATCTCATGAGATGCAGCTTAGCCTTGTGAGATTTCTAGCTATTTTGCAAACCTCCAAGGCCTGGATTTGTCTCTGACTTAGTTTTCTCCCTTTTTTTATGGCTTATCCCTGTCAAACTCCTGCTTTTGCCCTAAGGCGATGCCCGCTTGGACGCCTAGCTCTGACTCACCACCTGGGCACAGGTATAAGAGCCAAAGGAACAAAACAGTTAATGTGTCATCACACCCTGTAACCTCCTGCACCAAAAAATGGTGAAATAAAAGGATGAGGAGTGCAATGACATTAATAACAGCAGCAAAAAGGGAATGCACTTCTCTCTCACTGGCATAATCAATATGGGAGGAAAAACCCTCCTCCCCAACCCTGCAGCTTGTCTGGCACAGTATTTATTAAGCAAGCGAAGTGTGGGATGCAAGGGAAGCGCCTTCATTAACTGCTAACTCTATTAAGTACATAGATGGGTCCTGCTGTCCTCGAGCTGGTCCCCAACACCCATGCCCGGCAGGTCGGGGCTGTGAGAGCACAGGGCATGACTGCCTGCAGCATCCCAGGGTCAGACCAAGGGAATCCACGCTCCCAGCAAGCAGCATCGCAGCTGGAATACTAGCTCCCCTCTCTCAGAGCACTTTTATTTCCATCAGGGCCAAAGAACAACGTTTGAGCAAACCGTCTTTGTGAGTTTTGCTGGGGACAAGCAGCGTTTGAAAACTGCAGAATTGAAGAGGAATCAGAGAAGAAAGTTATCTTCGCTATTCATCCCGAATTTCAAATGGACAGATACCTGAGCCCTTTGATCGCTCATGCGCATCTGATTGGAGGATATGTCCTGGAGGTGATACCCAATTTCCCTGTCCAATATCTCCCCTGCCTCCCACCTCACCTGTGCAAACAAGGCTGCTGTGCCTGCAGATCGACAGATGAGGCTGCCAGCCCTCGATTTCCTCTCCAGCTACACTTTTGCCACTGCTGAGCAATCCAGCCCTTGAGGGGGGAGAGACAATGACAGAAAAGCAGCCCTAATCCCAGCAGCATTAAGCAACCCACCTGCTCTGGGGTGCCGTGCAATCATTTTGCAGGTGTCCCCGCCACGTGCAATGGCACAGAGCGAGCTACAATGCTCCCTCGAAACTGGGGATGCAGGGAGCCACCCGCTAAGGGGTTTTGCAGCAAGCCCGATGCCCAGGCTGACATCTCTTCTCAGGGCTTCTCTAACTCCCCTGGGAGGAGCAGGATCCGCAGCCAAGCACTGCAATGGGGCACACTTTGGTGCAGCCGATGGCACCAACCGAACTGAGTAGGGACGATTTATCCAGCCGGTCCTGGAGAAGTCCTGAGATCTGGGGGTCCTAGGGGTGGCCTTGTCATTGGCGATGGCCATTGGACACCTAATCACTGTTAAATTCTTCGAGCTTACCACCAGGGAGGGGGTGAGCTACTGCCGGTGGTGCCCCCAAACCAGGCAGCCTCCCAGCAGAAGGTGCTCCGGGCTGGCATGCAAGGCTGAGCAAGCAAGACGGGGGTCCCCGGGGGGTCCCATGCATGGAGCCCCAAAGGGGGTGACAGCACATGCGGGAGCCTGGTGCACAGTGGGGCCACGGAACGCTGCCGGCTTCCTGAGCAGAGAGCTCGCAGGTGCTTCCTCACCGTCACACCGCCTGCGGCACCGGGACCCCTCGAAGCCCAGGACAGCTCGGTGGCCTGAAATAACAGTGAGTCAGGTACAAGCTGCAAGCATTGGGCTGGGTGACGGTCTGGGGAAAGAAAGAGGAGCGGTCTCTGCACAGCAAGTCCTGGGTGCTTGCAGCTCCCTTTCCTGAGGCAGGGGATATACGAGATCACGTCTGTACATCTACCTCGATGGAAACAGCAAATATAATAATAGAGGTGATGGACGAGGGGCCAAAGACCTGGTTTCCAGCAGCCTCAAAAATGTTCAGTTCCTGCAAACCTCCTGGAAATAACAAATATTGCAATACAAGTCACAAAGAGGAGGCCAAAGCATGTGCTCAACCCCATTACTAGGCACCAGAGAATCCACCCACGAGGAAAAGAGCCTTGACAGCTCACAGGACCTTTTTCCTTCTGAGGTCTCACTGCCAACCCTGAGAAAGACAAAGCAAACAGAGGGCTTTCGGGTCGAGCCGGGTGCTGACAGGAAAGCGGCTCGCACCCAACTTCTCGCTCGGCAAGATGTAAATGAGCCCCGAGGCCGCCAGCCCGCGACTGACCCCGTCACCCTCAGTCACCAGGTCTCATCAAGTCACTTTTTCTGCCAGAATTTTCAGGAGGAAATTCTGATTTTTAAAACAGGGGCACCCCCGGGCTCTGCGTCCCGCGGCGGGAAACCAAAGAGCTGAAATCTCAGTAAGAGCAGCACGATGCGGATTAATTAATTCTCAGCAGAAGCCAAAGTCCAGATTCAGACCCAAGGCTGGGTTTGTTGTCAGAGGGAATGGATCTCATCCCAGGGATGCAGCTCATCCCAGCAGGAAAAGCCCTCCCTGCCTCTTTAGGGAGCTTTGGTTGAGCAAACTAAATATTTTTTTGGTGAATTTTGCTTTCCTGTGCACACAGGTTTTGTGCACCGGAGCTCGTTTGTTTAATTTTTATCTATTTGCTTTTCAAAATCAGGTCTTAAGCCAGAGTCCCTCTTTAAATCTAGATACAGGAGGAGGCTGTAGCAAAGGCACACAACCGACAGCTGCAGAAAGGGCAGGGGTTAAGGGGTCACAGGACCAGGGAGGCATTTTTTGCAGCTCGTTTCAGCGAAACTCCAGGTTTTACCAGCGTACAAAACTGAGAGCAGCTCTCGGCGTCAGGGGAAGGGGATGGGGATTTTTTTTCATTTGCAGCTTTGTGGATTTTCAAAGCCTAAACGCTCATCTTTCATGAGCGAGGCTATTTTGGAGCCGGCTGAAATAGCCACATCTGCAGCCTCAGAAGCTGAACCATGTGATGGGAAGATGCTGATTTTGGGGGAGAATTGAGTCTGTCCCAAATCCAACCTGAGAAAAGGTGGTTGAACATACAGGGCAGCGGGGCTGGACGAAAGCAGCTCTGACCCCAGCAGCCTCCTCTTCTGGCCAAATTAAATAAAATGGCTAAAATTGCAGAAAATAAAGGAATAGGAGAGATATGATCGGCTCGCTAATATTTCTCATCTCAAGAACAAATAGAGGTGTGCTAAAGTCAGCTCAGATCGGGGTGAAGGGTAGAGGGACAGGTCCACGGGCATGATTCCCAGAAAGGCAGGATTACCACATCATGCCCACCTGATGGTTCAAGCTGGACATGAATATTTACAGCACGCCAATGAAAGAGAAAACAAACATTATAATTCACTCCTGCCCTCCCAGTTTAAGCTCTGGCCTTGCCCTGAACATCAGGTCACCTCACTGGCAAGCCCTCAGCATCCATCAGTGACAGCCACGCAAATCGAGTGAATTATTAAATTCACCGGGCTCATTTCCAGCCTTACCTCCGCCGATTGTTCTCCGTGAATGATAAGGCACACGGTACCTCAAGAACCGGGTCGTGATGCATCAGCTCCTGCTGAATGACTCCTGGTTGTTTGGAGATGAATGAAATCACGGCGGTGCAAGGCGAGAACCGGTGCGAGCAGCCCCGGATGATTCAGCCTTCGGCAAATAAACCTTCTGGCGCAGGCAAGGTTTTCGTCGGTCCTGCGCTCGGGGTTGATGCTGCTCTGCAAAAATGCCCCGTAGGCTGCAGTTAACATTCCTAGCACTTCTATTGTTTCTCACTTTAGAAACAGGCCACTATAAACTATACAATTATCATAAAAATTAGGGTGAAATCCTTAGTTTTTCACTATTGTGCTTAAGTGTTTCAACTACCCGAAAGCCAGATTTTGGAGGGAGGACCAGGAAAGACATGGCAGCCCATGCAGCAGCGAATACAGCGGCCTCCTTTCCTCCAGCAGCCCTAACTGATGCTGTCCCTTTACTACAAATATGTAATGATTTCTGAACAAGGCAAAACACCAAGGCAAGGTTTGGCTTTCACGCTCCTGCTTTCACACCGAGGGCTGCAAAGCTGCAGCGTTAGATCGCTACGTTGAAAGGCACTTTCAAACTCATGGCAATGAGAGCTCCAAGCCATGGAGCTCTCAACTCAACTCCAAACCCTCCTGCAGTGACACCTCTTGGCTTTGTGGCTCATCCTTGGGATGAGAAGTAGCTTCTCCCAGAAAGGCTGACAGGGGAAAAATTAAGGAAAAAGGTTTCTCCATTCACAACCGTTCTGGAGCACATCTTCCAGTGCTAAATGCTCTGAACCATTGCCCTCCCGTGAAAGCCAATTTCCCCTGACCCCTCACTACTACGTATTTCATCAGAGGAGACAGAAAGGCTGCACCGCCAGAGAAAGGGTGGTGGAAGGTGTCCCGCATCAATCCTGCCCCGCTCCACGCCACGGCTCAGCTGGGGCTTGACGTTTCTCCTGGGGGAGTTGCATACCGTGACTTTGACTGCCCGGCAAGGCAACCTGTAAAGCCCCTTGGTTTCTCACAACCCACGGCAAGGCTATAATTATACCAGAATTTCCAGTCTCTTGTAAAGACTGAGAGTTTCCCACATCCACCCCGAGGCCAGAGCCATACGGCCTGGGCACAACAGGTTCGTTTTCCCCTCCCCGTGCTTGGCCTCCTGCCTCATCTCACTCCCATGAAAGGAGACTCAGCACCGTCACTTGCTGCGGCCAGGAAAGAGGAACCGAGGCAGCGCCGTGTGCTGGAGATGCTCATCAGGAGGAACCCAGGAGATTCCTCCTTTTTCAGGAGTGATGGGTGCTGTATCCTGCCTTCTCTCCTCTCCCCTCTCCGTATAGTCCACCTCTTGGCCATCGTTTCGTAGGACCTGGACACCAGAGCCATGAGGGGGTTAAGGGCATTAAAGAAGTCCATGGAGAAGAGCTATGCTGGGGGCTGTGACCCACTACGTTGCAGGCACAACCTGTGGCCCAGGCTGTCCCTCTGCCACTGGCTTTTGGGTTCAGCACAGCAAGATTCATCTTCCAGGCTTGCTTGTTCCTCTCCCAGAGGTCAATGGGCTGCTATTTGGTGTAGGACCTCAGTTGGGTGGACATTTGGCAGGTCTTGGTATGGTGGGTGCTCACCTTTTCTGTCGACCTCCTTCCAGCAGCTCCTCCTTTGTTGCATCCATGATGAATCTTTCCATCCATCCATCCTTACCCCTCACTTTCCCTCCTTTTTGATCTCCTATAGGTGGTGAACACCACAGCTCACCTTCCCAACCATGAGACTCCTTCCTCCAGACCCTCCTTGCCCTTGCTGGCAACACCAAGAGGAAACACTGTCCGTTGCCATTTCCTTCCTTGCATGGGGTTCAATCAAGTCATCTCTTCCCTTCTCCACCCAGGAACTCACTGTCCCAGGACACAACGCTGTGAGTCTTTGCCCATCTCTTTGTAGAGTGGGTCTGCTCCAGACCTCAGCGGCACCCCGGGGAAGGACGGGTGGTCACAGTGATGGTGAGCATTTAGGAGCAGAGAAAACCCCAGAGCAGGAACTTGGGTGGAAACAGCAAAGAAAACCAGCAAATTGTAAATATTCAGGATTTATACAAATGAAGAGCCCAGACACTCTTCCAAAATAAAACCAGACTATTTTTTCTGGGGCAGAGGTGGTTAAACATTCCCTAGACTGATCCCTCTCTATTTTTCTATCCGTGCTTGCTGGGAAGACCAACCTGCAGAAGTGCTGCCTTTTGCACCCTGCGGATGTGTCCATGAGCCAGATTTATCTTGGGGAGAAGTGGTTACTTCTCAAGAGAAATACAGAACAGAAAGATCCAGGCGAGGGAATCACTTGTTTCGAACCACCGTGTTGCTTCCACATACCTCGGTCCCCCCACCCCACACCTCCCCCCGGGACTGCAGCGCATGGCTGACGGGGAGCCGCTCTGCCATTGCTGTGAAAAACATGGGGAATGTTGATTTTGGTAGAAACCTTACCAGGAGCCTCAAGGAGTTTTGGGTCCCAGGGGGGATTTGCACGGCGTTGTCCTAAGCTGCAAGGTTAGGTGGGGAATGGGGAGGAGACCAGGGTTGAACAAGGAGGGCATCCTGGGCTGAACCAGTGGACGTGGCTTTGCTGGCATGGAGAGACCAAGGTGACATTTGGTGGCCTCTGGACACGGCCGCTGCAGCATGGCGTGGATGGAGACCTGGCGGTGGTGCACGGAGACATCCGATGTCAAGGAAGTGGCTGTTTCCTTTATGGTCACGGCAGGCAAACAGGTTATTATTGAATTACAACTCCCATTGTGGAGCTCAGGACCAAGCTGAGAGGTAGATGCAATCCCCAATCCCAGCCAGATCCAAGCGCCACATTCAGATCAGCCGGAGGCTGTCCGTTTAAGAGACATCACTGACCTCGCCCTCCGTCTGCGTGATGGAAATTGCTCCTCAAACCTATCCCTGTCCAAATACAACGACCCTGCAAGCCTCGGCATGGCACTCAGCTTGCGGGTGAGGGCAAGCAGGAGTCCTGTCCACACGCTTTGCTCTCCAGCGCAATGGAGACTGTTGCCATCCTCCCTCAACCTCGAGGTACAAGATACAGGCTATTTTTTCATTTTTCCTTAAAGCAGCTAAGCTCATAGATTGGCTCATCAACACCAACCTTGCAGCAGGAAACAGGAGATAGGTGAGAGCAGTGCAGGATTCACAGCAGCAGCTCCCACACCCGTGCATCATCCTCCAGCACCTCTTCTTGGCTTGTTGCAGTGAAGATGCAGGAGGTGAACTGGGGTAAAACTCCCTTCAAAGCCTGTCAGAAGAAGAACCGGGAACTGTAGCATGCTGGTGATGGATAGAATTGAAATCCACAGCCTGCTTGTTCCAAAATTGTGTTACCGTTTGCAGTTCCCTGTAAAACATCCAGCACAAATAAGGAAGCTTTACATAAGCCACGTGAATTATATAGTCTCAGTGGGAACTGGAGCAACTCTTATGAACATCCAGCTACTCTCACAAGCTGGATGGGAAAAAAAGAAGGAAAAGGAATGTTTCTTCAACTTGGAGTACTTTTTAACTGCTACATTACAAAGATCTTTGTGCAACAGCCTGAAATACCCTTTTTCTTCCTATTTTCACGAGAGTTTTAGGGCTGAGTTGACATTCTTCCACGTTACTCTTCTGGAGAGGAATACAGGCCCAGGTTACCCGGTATCTGGGTAGCTTCTGTCTTACACAAAAAGCTATCATCTGGCTGTATTTTATGGTTCCAGCCACTTTGATGCATCAGGGTGTTTGCGTCATTACAAGCAAATCGCACGCACCAAAAATAGGCTCAGAGCAGGACACAATATCTGGGCGCATGCAAACCTGGGGGGAAGGGAGGGGATTTCTGCCTGGACCTGGGTTTCACAGACTTAGTCTCATAATAAACCCGAAGGTCTGACTATACAAAACAAGTATTGCCATATTTCTTCTCGTCCCTGTGTATTTTTGCAGCTGTGGCTTGGGTGGAGCCTGTTTTCATGACCCTGTGTCTGGTGTTAGGACAAAGACTCACAGGAGGAAGAGGTCATCTATCAAAAATGGATTCAGAAAAATAAGTGGCTGTCATGCTGGCTGGAGATTGGGATCTCCTTTTCCTCTGCGTGAAACCTTTCTGCAGCCAAGTCTAGCTTGAGAAAATCGGCAGGTTGGCTGCCTCCCCAGGCTCAGATCCGGCAGCTTCAGCTTCCTCACCATCAGCTCTTCCCACCACCTCCTCCCCCTTCTCCTCGGCCAGCCCTGACAGAGCTGAGATGCCCAGAGCTGGTGGGATGCCTTCAGACCATCCCTCCCCTCCCCTCCCATTGCCTGCACAAACCTGGCTTTATGAGAAGTGTGCTTTGATCCATGAACCAAGTCTGGGGACATGGTTTAGGGTAGACTTGACACTTCTAGGGTTGGACTTGATGATCTTAAAGCTCTTTTCCAACCAAAACAGTTCTATGAGTCTGTGATTCCAAGTCCCACCAACCACGCAGGTTGACCATCCAAAGCACGTGTGAGTTGGAAGTGCCACGTAACGCCAGTTTGAGCACGGAGTAGCCTCACCTCACACAACAGTGTATGTCCTTTGAGCTTCACTAAAGACAACTCTAGGTGGGTTGTCCTACCGCTGAGGCGTCCTTGGTGTTAATACCATCTAAGAGGTTACAAATGCCTTGGAGAGGGAGGTGCAAGCCCCCATGGAGCTCTCCTGCCTTCCTGAGGGCAGGGAAATGTCCTGCCACTGGTGACCATGCAAAGGAGGATGCTCCCCATATTACAACATGCTCGCAGGAAGAGTCTGGAGATGCTCGTCGTGGACAGGCTGCTGTGCTGAAATGGAGCATTGAGCAATCAAACCAGTTGGAAACCCTGGTGTCTAGAAATAAAAAGTGACTGTTTGTTTTCTAACGCCTATAGGGGCCAGTGGGGGCCCACAGCAAGCGGCAGCAGGTTGGAGGAAGCAGCTGTATCTGGTTTATGTTGTATTCCTGAGCAGTTCAACTGTGAGCCGCAATGGACATCTCTCTGCACAGAGCACTTGTCCTCCAGAGCTGGATGGAGATGGCTGCAGAGCTTTTCCTGTTTCTCCAGGCTGAGATGAACTAAATCTCAGGAGCTTTAGCTGGACTGGAGCTCTGGATCCAAACCTCATCTTCCTTCTCTGAAGACTGATGACACTGCAGGATATACCTAGTCTTATTTTTGCCCAAGGAAAATGCTTCCCAGTAGCAAAACTGCCTTCTGGCCATGACAAATCTCAGGACTAATGTTGGCTTTTAACTCAGATAACACTTCAAGTCAGTGAGCAAGACATCAGGTGGGGACTACAGTGTTTATGAAGTCCTTTGCTGCACCTAGAAATCAAAGTGTTCAGGTGTACACCATGGAGTAGATGTCTTTATGTTGGAAAACCTTAGAGAAGGGGTCAGTAGAAAATCCCCCCACTTTGTCTGCCCTGGCTGATATGAGGATTGGGTCAGCACACTGCTCCTTCCTAAACACACCTGAGGAGGACCATGTATCTCCTGCAAGGAAAGGTCAGTCTTCCTCCATGGAAACCAAGCTCCTCTCTCCTTCCCATATGGAACCTCCACTCTGCCCTTCTGCTCCTGAAGGCAAGAGTTTAGCATGGGCATCTCCCAGAAAGTACTTTCCTGTGTCTGTAGGGATTGCAGCCCTCTCCAGAGGAGCAGCAGGACCTGGTAGTTGGGTTGGCCTTCCTGGGAAGCAAGGAAATACTTCCACCTCTGGTGGGAGTTTGATGGAATTACTGGTCCAACCCAAACACGTGCTCAAGGTGTGGGAAACCACATTTGGAGAAACAGCAAGCATTGGAGCTGGTGATCTTAATGGTCTTTTCCAACCTAAACAATTCTGTGCTTCTCTTTTGGGGAGGACAGCCTTTGAGTTTCTCCTTCACACTACCCACAATCCTACTACACCAGTGAGGACGATTCAGTGGAGTGGATGCAGCCTGTGCCACAGATGTTATATGCATCAGGTACCGCATCCTCAGGATTTGGGGATGGGACCCTCAGCTGAAGACATGGGCCCCAGTTCAGACTTGCCCACAGATGAGCCATTGACAAAGAAGAGCCGACACCAGGCACTGAGGTTTCACTTCAGTGAGGCCATAGAGAAGAACCCAAGTGAACAGAAACCAATGAAAGTATTTGAGTCCCCGGTCACGCAAAACCACTAAGACTCAGCGCAGCTGCACCAAGCAGCTCACCGGAGCTGCCTGTGGCCAGGCGAGGTGCAGGGCTAGGGCGGTTGGCACAGCAGCACCCTGCCTGCTTGGCCAAGGGATCTGGGGAGGAAAGCATGAGATGTGCAAAAATTCCTCCTGGCTTTTACAAAGGCCACCACAAGGCTGGGCCAGAGCATCCCTCAGCGAAACCTGGTGCAGTTACCTCAGAACCTGCTCCCGTCTGCTGGTCCTCGGTCTGTGACTGAGCATCAGCCTCGGAGGCTTCTCTCACGTTGGATTTGGGGATAGGAAAGTCCAGCTTGGGCCAGGCATTAAGCACAAACCCAACACTGCTGTGAGTCCTGGCCAAGACCTGAGCAAAAAGGGGACCTCTACCCATAGCCATGCACCCCACCGCATTATCCTTCTTGCACCCCACCGCAGCCACACAATGCTGTCCCACTGTTTCCTCCACACCCACCAGTTGCTTCTTCTTAGATATGGCTTGGAAGCTGGTCAGGATGGGAGCCATGTTTCCAGCTTTATGGAGCAAGGCACAGCACGGTCCCAAACTGAGCTCTGAGCCACAATGGTAACACTAAAAATAAACAGTGCAGCCGGGTCCAACAAAAGGTACCTCTGCTTTCCACCACTCTTCCGCGGTCTGGGGGTAGAAATTGAAAGAGCCCTGAATTCGTAGCAGGTGGCTCCAGGCGAGCACAAGATGGTGGTTTCTGAGGAAGGACTTGCACCGGGACATCTGGGGAAACCGCAAGCGGTGTTTATGGTGGCCCAGCCTGCAGCCCATCATGTGTTTCACAAGTGGGCACGTGTTGTTCCAGCACAAGACCGCAGCGGGGGTCTTGCTCCCACCTCCCCTTCACCAGGCACCTCACCCACGGGGGAGGTGAGTCTTCCTCATGCTCTGAGGGAGCACCAAGGATTAAACCCCACAGGGACACCACAATGGCCCTTGGGAGGGGCAGAGAAAGGCTGAGGGTGAACCCTGATGGTGCACCTGCAAGGTACAATCCCCACCTCTGTGACCAAGCATCCCATAAGAGTTCACAGGAGTTGGGGACTTCATTGCACTTGGGATGTTGGTGCACCCCCAAAAATCTTGGTCTGCAGCCATCTCTGCCCACCAGAGCCAAAGACACGTGCCGCAGTGCCTGCAAGGGATGTGCACAAGGCACAGGCAGGACGACGAGCATCCCACCAGCATGGCTGGGGCATAGAGAACAACTTTTCCACAGAGTGGGGTGCTCACAGCATAAATAGTTTGGAGTGCAGGGCCTCCCTCGATATATAACCACACAGTTTCAGCTGGGTCTCCCAGCTCAGAGCACTTTTTGGATGCTCCAAGTTGTGGGATGTCTGCTGGGCACCTACTGCTCTTTGGAACAGAAATTGTAACTGCTTACCCTGGAGGGATGCAGGGGGGGTCAGCTTCGAGTCCCATGGGAGTTGAATGCTTGTTTTGTGGAGGCTTCATTAGGAAGGTTGGATTGCTCACCTGAAAAAACAGCAGTCCTGCAGCTGGGACAACCTCCTGGAACAGAGGTGAGCTGTGGTCAGCTCACCCCAGGTCAGGGACATTACTTCTTAACCATGCCCTGACAACACACTCATGTTTGGGAAGGTCTGTCATTAACAGAAAGAGGCAGAGCAGCAAAAAGAGGGCTGACCTGCTTTAATACCCGAGCAGGGAAGACGGCTTTGCATCCACCTGCTTAGCACAGAATCCCAGACTGGTTTGGGTTGGAAGGGACCTTAAAGATCATCTAGTTCCAACCCCCTGCTATGAGCAGGGACAACCTCCACTAGATCAGGTTGCTCCAGCATCTTCCAAGAACACTCAGCCTCCAGCTGCCCGTATCTCCAGGCATCCCCTTCCCAAGTACCCGTGTCCCCCAGGACCACAGGCATTGGTGTCACCCCAGGAAGGCTGGTGCTTCCCTGCCTGTACCCCTTGGCAAGGCTGACCCAGAGCATACAGCCAAGCTTGCTGTGTGGAAGGAGCTGGTATACGTGTCTGTCCTCCACAGGAGGCAGGGAGACAAATCAAACCTGGTCCTCCCACCCTCCCAGAGCCTCTTGGGGTGTTGCCCCCAGACACAGGCTTGTGCTGAATGCAGGTCAGCTGCAGATGCTCAACCTTCCCTGCTGCAACACTTTTATCTGACCAAGGCAGATGCTCCCTTTTTGCCCTTGGTTCTCCACAAACACCACCAACCTCCACTAGACCAGGCCCCATGACAGGTAGGAGACAGAGGGAATGGCTCCACCAGACAACGAAGGGACTACAGCATGTCATTGAGCAGGACCACAAACAACTGCCTCTCCCCCCCATGACCTTGGAGCATCCCAGTCCACATCAGTGCTGTGGCAGAGGAGCAGGCACCCATCTTCGTGCTCCCTTGAATCAAGGCCCAACAAGTGATACCCTTTTCCCCCCCTCCCATTGCATTACAGCATCTTGGCTTGCTCCTCCCCTGCCCCAGAGATGAAGTGGCACAGTTACAGAGCAGGAGGGAGGTGACAGCAGAGGCTTAACACAGACCCCATAGCAAGGAAGACCAGGGACAGGAGCAAGTCAGAGATCAGGCTCTCCCCACCAGATAGTTGGCACCTCACTCACTGCAACCAAAAACCACATTGCAAGAGAAATACAAAATATAGCACTTTAATTGCAAGAAAATAAAAAAAATACCCCCAAAAAGAATTAACAAACCTCAGGCATAAAATAAATAGGCAGCTTAGCATGCACACACGTGCCGTCCTGGTTTGGCAGCTGCAAGGCACAAGCCCCATGGCCAAGCAGCTCCCCAGTGCTGGGTGCACACACAAAGCGTGTTAATGAGGATTTACACATGGATGCCGCTGCCTGGTCACGCTTGGGAGAGACCAACATGTGCACTTGGGAGGGGGAAGCCAACCTACTCACACTATGCTGCAATCTTTAAAATTAAAGATTATATATAAACTTGGGCTCTGATTAGGAAAAATTAAGATTCCTACGTTCTTATGGTCAACATCCACATATATAATCTCTGCCCTGGTTTCCAAGTTTCAAAATACTTTGGTAGACAGACATATAAACCTTATAGCAAAAATAAAGAGGAATTTGAGAAGTTTTCCTTGGAAGGCACACTCTACCCTCCATCAGCAGGACTCTTTGGGGGAAAAAAAAGACTGATTTCTGGAAGGAATTTCCTACACTTGAGCATTTTAAGGCTTTTCCAAGAGTCACCTCCTACCAAGTCACTATTCTCAGCAAGGTCAGCGTTTCAGATTGCTGGGGCAGGTAGTTATAGCTGTTATTTTGGGTTCTGCTTGACTGGCCATTAACAAATGGCAACACAAAGCACTCCCAGCCCTGACCTTCCCACACAGCTCACATGCTCCCTCCTCCCCCTGCCTTTGGCTATAGACAACAGTACCGGGACTACCCTGCTTGGTGCAAAAGTCATTTTTTAAACAGTGAAGTGGGACAGACACAAAGCATGTGACTTCCCTTCTCATGGCAGTTTTTACTGCTGTAATTATTCAGACTCTGGGCTGGAAACAAAGAACAAACACCAACTTTAAAAAAAATGGGAATTTATGCACTAATGGGACCAAACTGGGTCTATCTTCACCCCATCCACCACGCTATGTCTGCGGAGAAGGAGGCTCAGACAGCAATCTGTTGGTTCTCTCTGAAGAGCGGCCGCTGGTGCGTCGTGCAGATATCCTGGAAGATCCTGTACACCTGGTCATGCTGCGTCTCATCGGCTATGGGGAGCATGGGGCTGCTGCTGCAGGTCTTCCCAGCCTCCTCTACCACCTGCCTGACACACAGCTGCTCCACCTACACAAAAATGAGAGTTATAAACACACTGAATGCAGAGAAAGCTCTTTGGGCATCTCCCACTGCTGCCATCCACCCCCACGAGCCCAAGCAGCGGGGTATGGGGCAGGAGAGACATAGCAGAGCAGTTGTGCCCAACAGGCCCAGGTGGCCAGGTCCAGCCAGGCCAACAGATCCAACTCCACAAGCCACCTTGGCAAAGCATCTCTAGGAGAAAAGGAGCAGTCACAAGAGACCCTCTCCCAAAAGAGCTGTAAGGAGGTGAGGACAGGCTGGGGCACATCCCAGAGTGATCCTCTGGTGCAGACACCCAAGGCAAGAAGAGGGGACCAAGTCAGAAAGTTGTGTGGGGAGGCATAGGGCCAGTCTCTGAACTTGTGAAATCCTCCCAAGACCTCATAGACTCAGTGGGTCTCTCAAGGGTGGATGACACCCACCCTGTGCTCTCCATGCCATGTCCCTGCTGCCAGAGGCTTGCTGGCCCAAGGGTGTCCCACACTGGGTGCTGGCTCCAGAAACACCCTGTGCATTGCCCCAAGGCTTTGAGATCCCAGGACTGCTTCAGCTTCTCCAGGGAGCAGTTTCTGGCCAGAGCCATGGGGACTGCACCTCTTCCATCCCGTCCCCTCCTTCACCCTCCCCAGGGTTTCCCGGCCCCACTGCCCTCCACTACAGTTGTTCACTGCATCTGTTGGCTGCTCAGCTCAGTAATTCCAGGGATTCATTCCCCCCATCTCCCACAGGGGAGGGCAGAGTTCCCAGTGCCAAGGGGCAGGAAAAGGAGCAAGAGAACAGATTTCCTAGTGATTTAGAAAAGCTTTTGTCGTTTGGGAGCTTTGTTTGCAAACACGATCTACCCAGATCAAGGAGCCAGACAAACAACAGCCCAAGCACCTCAGGAGGCCCTGGATAAGCCAATACTCATGCCATACCCACCACCCAACCAGATCAGGCACCCCAGTGGTCTGTGGCTCCAGGGGTTGAGGCCAGACCCCTGCTTGTGAGGGAACAAGGACAATACACTCCAGACAAGGGATGAAAATTCAGCAGAGCTCCAAATGGCAGCCCTCCATACCTGGACAAGGATGAGCTTACACCGCAGGGGCACAGCGTCTGGGAACTCCTCTCCAAAGCACAGCATGACTCTGCTGTCCGGGAAGCGGCCCTGGTTGTTGTAAAACTGCTGCAGTTCTGCAAGGAGAAGGGAACAGTTGGAAGCGGTCTGCTGCAAGCTGCCAGCCTTTGCTACACAGATCTGGGGTCAAGCACTCTGAGCCCACACCTTTCTTCCGTGGCAGGAGGAGCCAGCTTTGCTGGGCAAAGCCTCCAACTGGGAGGAATTTCTAAGTGACACAACACACCAGGTTATTCCTTCCCAGATCTGGTAGCATCAGCTACTCAACCAAAGCACTTGGGTAACACAGCAGTGATGACTTTAAAGTGCTCCAAGTGCAAAGGGCTCCACCCTTCCAACCCTCCCTGAGTGGATGGAGAGCCGGAAACTCCTACAAACCTCTGAAGAACAAGTTGGTGTCAAATATCTTCACCACCTCATCCCGATCCAGTTTGTTGGGCCTGTCCTTGTAGACCACGGTGTTCCCACTCCAGAATACACGGCCCTGGCACAGCCTCTTGATGAAGATGCCTTGCTTGTTGCTGTGCAGCAGGACACCCCTCTCCAGGTGTCCAAAAAGCTTCCTGGTGATTTGTTTCTGGCGGTCGTTCTGGATGGCGTCGGCTGGGGGGAACCGCACGTGCTCCAGGGCATCTGGGGCGTACAGCTTCTCGACGTGGCCGGAGGGCTGGCTGAGCGAGATCCGGCAGCCCTCGGTGCACGAGGTGGTGATGTGGCCCACCAGCCTCCCGCCATAGTAGAAGCTGATCATCATCTGGGAGTAACCTGGTGGGGGTGAAGGGCACATACACCACACATCAGGAGAAGGCTAATCCTGCCTGCTCTTCCTTGCAATGCCCAAACCCCATGCAAGCTGCAAAACCTCCTGGAAGCAAGCCTCACTTGATGGAGGAGACCTCCAAGGACATCTCCAGCACAGACCCTGGTAGCAGCACTGATCAGCAAGTGAGAGCTCCCGGTACTAAACCCCTGCGTCCTGCCTTTGCTCCACAATTCCCTTGCTGCAAGAAGATCCCCACAAAGGCACAGCTGATTCCAGCATCCCAGGGCAGTCCCCCTGTGCCAGAACCATGGCCAGCAGGACACCAGGTAGGATGTGTCCCTGCTCAGTGCGCAAAGCCAGTGGATTCCTGAACTCAGGAGGGTATGGGACCTCCCAAACCCAGAGTAAAGCCTGCCCCAAGGTGGGGCGCAGAGTCAGAGCCACCTTCTGCCACCACACATGCGAGGCCGAGCCCCAGAGGGACTTTTGATAGCCCCAGCCAAGCAGGGGAGTGCCTTACCTGAATGATGCTGCTCATAGCCAGAGTATCCATTCATCAGGGGCAACGCTGTGGGCAGAGAGAAAGCCGAGCTGTGACTGCGTGCCCTGCTCTCAAACCCAAATCCCCCCCTCTCCCCTCCACCAGCCCCCCAAGTTTTCTCTCCCAAGCACATCAGGCTTCTCAGGTCCCACATGGGAGAGGCCAGCAGATACTCCCAGGTGGGTTTAGTCTTGTGCACCACACACAGTTGGGCAGCTGGTACCAACCAGTGTTCATCATTAACACTCTAAGCATTCTTAATAATGAAGATAAAATACAACTGTAGTTCATTATCCATCACTGCACAGTGAGTTTTTGTGCCCCAGACAAAGTTCTCAGTCCTGTTACACACTGCACACGCTGTCGGCTACTTACCAGGGCTGGGCTGCTGCACCCACCAGTCAGGTATCGGGGGGTTTCTGCAGGTCTCCTGGGGGGGTGAGGGGCTTCTCTTGATGATGCCCAAGTATTCATCTACACAGGGAGGCTGTGTGAAAGCAGATACTGGGATCAGAGCGGGTTTGATGCCTTGGGCAGCCACTGCCCTACACTGAGACACTTGCAGTGCCCAAATGGGAATACCAACAGGATGCCAAGAAACCTTTTTGGTTAGAAAGAGCAAGTTTGGCATTCCCCAGGCTGCACACTAAAATAATACTCTCAAGAGCTACTGAGCAGAAGCAGCCCAAATTGACAGGGCCAAGATGGGGAACAGAGCAGCAAGACAGCTCCCCTCCCCTGGCAAAGGTCTTGCCCACCCCGCTACAAATCGAAAGCACGAGCCATTAGCAGCAACCACGTCCCAGTGCTGGCTCACATGAACAAACTGCAAAACATGGAATCACTCGCCAGGCCAATTCCCAAAGCTTTGCAGATTGAATTTTAGGAAGGCAACACTTTATCGGGCAACTGCCCACCACTCATCCACCTCCGGCCAAGATGACCTGCAGCCACAGTGAGGGCTTACCTCTTTGATGAGGTCATCAATTGCAGAGGAACTGCAGTCCATCTCCGTGACATCACTCAGGCTGCTCCCATTGGGAAGGCTCGCTTTGCCTGGAAGGAGAGGCCGGGATGCAGGTGAGCACAAACACCCCTCTGCCACTGCTCATCTCACCACTGGTTTTTAGAAACCCTTCACCCCGCGAAAGTTATGAAACCGAGAACCACAGCACAGCAGAGCCACGTAACAGTACCTCTGGGGGGGTCGCAGTCCCCCCAGCTCCATGTAGAGCTGCTTTTCAGGACCAAAAAAATAAGCAGTTTGCAACCCATTGTCCAGGTCATGGGGACCAGCAGCAAGGGGGAAAAAAAAAAACACAAAAACAACAAAAAACAATCAAAGTCCAGTCGACAGCAGAGACAGAGCTAGAGCAGAGGGTTGGTTTTTACGAGCACCCCAGAGACCGGGGCTGTTGCTTCTCCTTTTTCCGCCAGCCACCCCGAGTGCAGTCATGCTGCCGGTGAGAACCTGCAGTGCCATTTGCATAGCACTGACGTGCCCCCCGTGTGAACACGGCTGGAGGAGACAGAGATGCTAAAGGCAGATTTCCTGACAGCAAGACTATTCTTTTTTTCACAAGTTTTTCACTTTAAAAAGAAACAAAGGAAAAGGCACACACACACCCCTAACCACACAGAGATATACTTAGTGCAACCTGGGCCACACTGGACATCGCAGCAGCCAGTGCTCTGTGCAAAACTACTGCTACTCTAATCACTGCTGGTAAGAGAGAAGGGATTTATTGCAGCACCCTGCCACCCGCCTGGACAAGGGCATGGGGCTCGAGTACCCCCTCCAAGGCCGGGAAGGATTTTGGATTGGCCCCTACAACATCCTTATGGGATGGACAGTTATGCAGTGCTGCAGTTATCTCCTATTTCCTATGCAGCTATTTAGAGGGGGGTAGAAAAACAAGCCCGTCCTTCCTCCTCCCCGCCCTGCCACCGCAGTGTCACAGGGGACATCTGCAAAGCAGGACAAGCAAAGCAGCACGGCACAAGAGCAGCGTCTGGCCAGGAAGCTCCACTCCAATGTAGGTCAGCGGCACAAGCCTGTGGTTACTCACAGGACCGACCTGCACCTGGGGGTCAGTCCCTTACCGGGGCACTCACATTTTTGTTCCTCCTCCGGCACGATCCTGTAGACCTTGTAGGGCTCAGAGATGTCCAGCTGGGACCTATCCGTCACCTCCTCAAAGTCAGGGCTTTTGTTCAAGGCGCAACGCAGTCGCGTCTTCCACGTGGCCGGCTCCGCTTTGTCACCTTCTTTGAACTTGCCTTTGAAAACAGCCCAGGCCTAAAACAAAGCAACAAAAAACAATCCTTCACGTGAGCTATGCAAATCCCTTCAACCCCCTTCAAGATCACGATGTGTGGCTTCATCGCCACACCAACGGGTCAGGAGCTGCTGGGGACGTGAGGAATCACTGGTGAAGCAGTGGTGTTCCTAATGACCTGGTAACACCTCAATTAAATAGAAACACACACAAGTAAAGCTCATTTTCCAGTTCCTGAGTAGTAAGTGAAAGGTGATTTCTTAAAATCAGAACATCTTTTATGCATTTGGTGGGAGAACACATTTTACCACTGAAGGGAAATTGCAAAATACGTGTAGTGAAAACTGCAAAACATGGGGTTTTCAATATGCATTTATTTTACATATATTTTCATATGGCTGAATTCATCACCACCCTCATAACTCAGTGCTCCCCAGCCAACCACTAACCAGCTGTCACTGCCCTGACAGTGAACTTGCTCACTGGTACCGGAATTTGGAAGCAGGCATAGAGGGAATTCCTGGGGAAGAGCCTGACCTTTTTGGTTCAGGATGGAATTTTCCAGTTTTTCCCAAAACTGGAAATCCCCCCCACTCCAGTAAATCCAAAACTTCCTTCCCTCCTGCAAAGTCTTTTTTTTTTTCCTGTAAATCCAGCCTTTTACCAAGAACAGCCTGATAAGAAGTTTAGAGCAGTTCAAAAAGAACACATCAAACTCCTCCTCATGCCAGAACAGGCCTCAAACATGCTGAAAACAAACCCAAAACTTCTACCAACATTTGGCAAAAAGGCACAAATGCCCCCAAAAGAGCCTGGGAGACCAATGGTGGGGTGAACCATCTCCTGCAAGGGTCAGAGATGCAAATCCCACAGAGACAATGGACATCTCCCACGGGTGGGAGTATCAGCAAGATACAGCACCACAGAGCCCAGGATTCAGAGAAAAGGCATTAACCATCCATCCCTACCTTGAAAATAGAGGCATCCACCTCTTGGTTGTAGTCCTGCTTCCCAGCGTGTTTCCATGGGATGCGGAACATGGTTTTCTCCTCATTCTCCCAGATGAGCCCAGGGTACAGCTCGCTGTCGATCTGCTCAATCAGCCACTGCCGGAGCCGCCGTCCACCGTTGCGGTCACACATCCTGGATGGAGCGAGAGGTCCGAGCCCCGTTAGCTCCCCCAGCAGCATCCCACCACAACTGGGGTACAAGGGACCACGCTGTGCTCTGGTTTACCATGTGCACGGCTGGTAGTGGCACGGCCTGCCGAGACGAGGAGCTCTCAGCAGCTCTGCAAGTCCCATGTGCCTGTACATTGAACACTCCCCAACTCCCCTGCTTCTTTTCTAATGGGAAGAACTAAAAAAATCCAGGCTATTTCCTCTGAATTAATGTAAATTCTCCCTCCACCTCTACCAAAGATCCGCTCACTGAAACACGCTGACTTGGTATGCTGTTTACTCTTCTTTTTTCCTGGGGGATAAGTCACATAGGAGCAGATGGATGTGGATTAAAGTGCCTGGTTGGGCTGTCCCCTGGACAAGTGACACTGGACAGGCCATCCCAGGGCAGACACCCATTAGTGGCTGTGGGAGACAGGAACTAAGTGCTATCTTGGCACAGGAGTTTCCTCCTGGAGAGACAGCAGCTCCTCTCACCAGATAGTGCCTATCTGGGGAGCAGGCACAGGTTCCTGGCAGCACCCAGAGTCACCACAGGAAAGGGGTGACACAACCAATCCTCCCAAACAGAGGCCCGAGGCGTTGGAGGAGTGGGGTGAAGTCAAGCCACTCTTGCTGGCGACCTTTTTGCCAAAACCACTGGGTGATTTCATAGAGGACCCAGCAGAAAGCTTCTCCCACCCTGCTGGAAGCAAAGTACCAGGTTCAACAGTGCTTGCATCCCCTGTCACCTCCATGGCAAAACCCGCAGGGACTTCAGGAGTTGGTGGCCTGGCAGAAATGACCAGCAGCCCCAGGATGAGCCTTCCAGGCCTTTTGGGCTCACAGCCCTCCTCCAAATTTTACCTCTTTTTTAGATTACTACCCCATAGGAATGTTACAGGGAGAAGATGATGATGCCCCTGGCACAGCCTGAGACATGGTGGTCCCTGCTTTGCCACAGGCTCACACCATCTCAGTGCCACCAACTTCTGCCCCCCATCCATGGCCCTACCACCATACAGAGGGACACACGGACCTCCCTGGCCATCCTCAGCACAACCCCTGCTCTTAGGGATGGCCACAGCTAACATCACCGGCCAAAACACCACCGAGGGCACAGCTCTGGATCCCAGCTGCCCCAAAGTCCCTTCCAGAGCATTTCCCTATAGGGATGGGTGTACACACAGCCTCTCCAGAGGCTCCCACACCAAGCACCTTACGCCTAAGTTACAACAACGTGAAAAGCCTCAGAAACACTCACTGAAATGGAACTCTTCTAATTCAGCCCATTTTCTAGAAAGCCTATTCCCATTCCAGGCACAACTTCAGTTCCCCTCCACTGGTGGCTGCCCAAGCCCTCCCGGCTGCCACCAACACGCACAGGACACAGCCAAGGAGTCCTTCCCACGCAGGACGGACACGCAGCCGGAAAACCGGGCTGGCAGAGACAGCACCGCACCATCCCCATGCGGGGATGGGGATGCACCCCACCCTCCCCATCCCAGCTCCGAGCCACCACCAAGCCCTCCCCACCCGGGCTTTGCCTTGAAGCCACGCGGGCAGCATTTCCCACGACCACAGCATCGAGCTGGGCTCAGCCCGCGCGCTCCCGCACGCACGGGACCAGGGGTACCGGGCTGGGGTCCCTGCATCCCGTGGGTACCGGCCGCCACCTCCAGAACCCGGCCGCACGCCACCTTCCCTTGCACCCCACGGCCATGCCCTGCAACCCGGAGGGGTGCGGGCAGCGCGGGGATGCTGCCGGTACCTGCGCTCCGCGCCGCTCCGCGCCGCTGCCCGCACCGCCTACTGCCCCCGCCGGTTATAGGCTGCACGGGGGGGCCGGCCCGCCTTCGCCCCCGCCCCCGGGCCGCTCGGCCAATAGCCAGCCGCTCTTCCGCGCTCGCCCCGCCCCATCTCCGGCTCCGGCTGCCCAATGGGGAGCCGCCTAGTGGGGTGCGCACGGCTTTCTGTGAAGCGCGCGCCTTTCCGAGAAATCAGCTGGCTGGAAAGGGGCGGGGCAAGGGCGGGGAGGGGGCGGGGAGGGGGCGGGGTGGGAACCGCCCAGTGGGGGGGTCTCTCCCGGTTTGGTGTATCCCGGGTGGACTCCCGTGTCCAATCTGTTTGGAGCGTCAGGGGCTTCCATCCCCGGGCAGAGCTCAGCCTCTGCCAGCCCAGTCCATCCCCAGTTCCACACCAGTCCATCCCCAGTCCCGCACCAGTCCATCCCCAGTCCCACACCAGTCCATCCCCAGTCCCAGCCCAGTCTATCCCCAGTTCCACACCAGTCCATCCCCAGTCCCAGCCCAGTCCATCCCCAGTCCCGCACCAGTCCATCCCCAGTCCCGCACCAGTCCATCCCCAATCCCACACCAGTCCATCCCCAGTCGCAGACAGACCTTTCCCCAGTCCCAGATTGATCCATTCCCAGATTCAAACCAGTCTTTCCAGTCCCAGATGAGTCTCTGGAGTCCCACACCAGTCTCCCCAGTCCCAGATCAATCCATCCCCAGTCCCACATCAGTCTCTCCTGTCCCAGATCCATCCCCAATTCCACATCAGTCCATTCCCAGTCCCAGATCAATCTCTCCCTAGACCCAGACCAGTTCATCCCCAGTCCCAGATCAATCCAGACCCAGACCAGTCTCCTCAGTCCTAGATCGGTCCATTCCCAGACCAGTCCATACCTGGGCTGTTCCAATTTCCTCCCGGATCCACCCCCGGTGCCGGATCAGTCCCTCCCTTGCTGTCTGCAGCTGGTACCGGTGCCCCGGCAGTGCCCAGCAGCCCCAGCCCAGCCCGGCTGTACCCCAGCCGTGGCCACTGGCTGTAGCAGAGCCTAAAGGACCATCTGCAGCCTGACTTCAGAGGGGTTTTTTTTGGGATTACCAGATTACACACACATTGCTTGGAAGAAAACCATAATTACTCCCATGTGGGTAACACAGAGAAATGGGAAATGTATGGAGCTGCGCAGATGGGATAATAAAAATAACGATCTAAGGTACACAACCTTTACTGTCATTTCTAATAAATAACGGCTGTAATAGCCCCTGGTTTTAAACACTCGACTGACCCTAATCAGATGCCCCCTGGGAGATCTGGGGGGAGCCAAAACCCTCTTTTGCAACCAGATACGGTTAGCAGGGTTAATTCTTTCAGTTTTTACCAAGAAACAAGTTAAGTGTTGAAGGGAGGGGGGGCTCTTGCATCGCCATCCCCCGCCGTACCCATCCTCCCTCCCTGCTCCAAACGGAGAACTCCCGGTAAAAAAATTGTTTCTTTTGTAACAGTTCTGGCAAATTCGGGATATTTTAAAGGGGTTTTGTATAATCAAGCCTCTCCATCCTTTCATCCTCTCTGGAGCCCAACAAGCTGGATTGGTAATCAGTAATCAGCAATTAGTAACCGCAACCCCGCTGTGGTCAGGGTGATCCCATCACCTCTGGTTCCATTTTTGATTCCACGGCTCCATGGGCAGCCCAGAAAGGCAAAATCTCAATCCCCTGGGGCGAAGGGGGCTCATAAACTCCTTAAAATGGGGTTTTCAGCTGCTTCCAGGGCTGGCAGCAGCGGGCAGGAAAGGAGCGAGATACCCCACAGCCCTGCCAGCAGCTGGCAAGAGAAAACACGAAACACAGCCCAGGGCAGGCGGCAGGGCTGGGAATTTCTTGCAAACAATTTCCCTGTGTGCGAACCTGCCAGTGCCCAGAAGTCCTAAAGCCACCGCAGATCCCACTGATGTAGGCCAGAGTGGAAAAATATATACATTGACCTAGGACACCCCCCAAATTCAGGAGGAATTTGGCTTAGGAGATGCTATTTGGCCAACGGTTGTTGCTATGATGCTGCAGCTCACAGGCAGCATCCCTTGAGATATCCAAAAGGAGTGGGATTTTTCCAGAGGTAACAGCTGCTTAGGTGCTGCAATTCCTTGGGGAATGTTTGAGTCCCGGGATGGGTGGTCATGGGACGGGAAGGGGCATGTGCATCCAGGCTGGCGCAGGGGACGGGACGGCAGCGCTCCGCAGAGGTTATCACACCTACTGCAAATCTGCTCTCTGCTTATCACAGATCTCCGATGACTTCCTATTAACACCAGAAACCAACTTTCTTCTCTTTTTTTTTCCTGTGCTCAAGTTCCATTTTTCTGCTTCCTAAAATGATAACAGAGGCATTAAATCCCATATCAACCCAGTTTGCTCCACTTCCCTTCAGTCCACTCCACCAATAGCATTTATGCTCCTTGAGCCCATTAATTGCTCAGGACACTTCCCTGAGCAGAGCAGAGGCACAAACCTCCACATAGAACAACAGTCAAAGGGACCCTATTCTCAACCTAAAAAGACAAGGAAAAGCCCCTGTATATTTTTTTTCACCAGAATCCTATACATTATGGCTAAACATTGAGTCTCTAAAACTTTTAATTTTGCTGGTGGTTCTCATCAAGAAAATAGGAAACAGGACACAGCGGCAGAGCGGTCATGTCAGTCCATCCCTCCATTCCCACCAGGAATACCGTAAATCAAGACCAGCCATCCTCATGGTTTTAATCACTCTCCTCTTTATTAGGAGTTGGGCGGGTCACCCCCAGTGCTGTCACACTCGGAGTACCCAGAAATTTTCAATAAGGGAATTCCTAGAAGTACTTTAAGCACCTTTTTTTTTCCACAGAATGTTCTGCAGAACAGATACTTTTGGGAAGCCAAGCAAGGTATTTATAGGAAAAGGCCAAGCTGGCATGGAAAATTTGAAGGTTTAAATGTAGAAGGGCTGTGTTGATGGATTGGGTCCTGCCTTGTAGGACAGATGCGGGGAGTCCTGGCCAAGGAAGGCAGCGAGGACACAGTTTGGAAACACGATGTACAAGTTTGGGATGAAAAAAGGGACACGGTCACGGTCTCTCAGTATTAAAAAGGCTGTTGGAGAAGGAGAGTGTTAAATTGGTCTGCGAGTCAACTGAGTCCAATGGGGCTTCTTTTGCAACCGGGGACATTCAGATTGGGCAGCAGGGGAAACCCGAAACCTCTTCAGCTCCAGGGATGGAGGCAGTGGGGATGAGCAGCCTCTGGCACAGCTGGATTTCCCCCTTCCCTGCGGGGGTGGGTTAAGAAAAATGTCAGACAGCCATCTGCCAAGGACAGGCTGGACCAGGAAAGTCCAAACACAGTAAGGGGCATCTGCAGCCCCAGGAGCAGCTCAGCCTTTGACTTCTCTCCCCATCCCATGGGATGAGAGCTGGTGCCCGGAAGCACGCCGACACCGTGGGAACCATCCCTCCCTCCTAGGGGGCCTTGCGGGATGCACCAGCCTCCAGCTTCACTGCAAAACAGAAGACGAGGTAGCTTCTCCCCATCTCATCCCACCCTGGCATTCCAAGGTCTGCGGTGGCATCCTTATGCCCTGCTGGAGGAGCGCCTGGGTACCATGCTGTTGGAGAGAGGGACGGGGCTTGCTGCTGCTCTGGGAGATGAAAAAGTGATCACGATCCCTCTCTCACAGCAGCAATCTCATTCTCCTCCTCACCAGGGAATGGGGAAATGGGACAGAGCAAGTCGCTGTCATCAATTAACCAGCTTGCCCAGAGGTACACATAAAGCAGGCAGCCAAGGGGAGGGTCTGTGAGTTCTGCACCCCCTGCTCCAACCCTCAAGACCATGTCTGAGGCTGGTGCTGGCTGCTTGTTGCCCTAGACACAACTCCCCATGGGCGCCTGGCAAAGGGAAGACTGAGTTTTCGAAGCCCCAGGGCCAACGTCTGCCTGCGAGCAGCCGGCTGCTTATCTGTTCATCCATCTGCTTCTGCTGGTGCCACCTGCGTGGTAGGGGAGCGGGTAGGTGGGAGCTGGAGAGCGGAGCCGGGAGCAATCCCTGCTCCCCAGCTGCTGCTCCTTCTGCCTCTGCTCCTGCTCGGCCAGCATGAGCTGCAGCTCCTCCTGGTCCTTGAACGGGTTCCTGCCATAGTCCCGGTGGATCCAGGCACGGTACTGCCGGGACAAAGCCAAAAGAGGTTGTCAGGGTCCCTAGGGGATGAGACTCGAGAGCCGGGGCTTGTGACAGCCACCGTGGAAAGCAACGAGCCGAGGCAATGCCCACTGCATCCCAACCACAGGCTGAGATGAGGCCGGGGGATCCCCAGCCACAGACAGCAAGCAGAAAGGTCCCAGCTTCGCAGGAGCTCGCACGTCACGCGGCACAACCGCATCCTACAAGAGATGCGACAGTTCCCCACAACCGAGCGCTCCACGCATCCCCAGCACAGATGGACCCGGAAAGCTGGCAGCATCCTCATCTTCTCATGCCAGCTGTAGCTGGGACAGCAGCTTTATTTGCTTTTCATTGCCAAGCAGCTGCTGTTGTCCCTTTTGTGCCCAAATTCCCATAGGAAAAGGTTCTCCCAGCCATGGCAGTGCAGGGAGAGGCTGCACGTTCTGCCACAAGCTGTAAAGCCAAGTCATCTCTTGCATGCTGAGGCAGGTTTGTTTGCAGAGCATCTTGCTCGCTGCCGGATGGCTGGGGGGTGGCTCTCATCCTCCACACACCCCCAACTGCAGGCAGTTGCAAAGGCTGCTCCGGTAGTAGGAGTGTGCCAGTGGCTGGGGGCCAGCTGGCAGCAGGCTGAGGTCTGGAGGTGGCTGGGAAGCGAGAGACGGTCCATAGAAGTGCTTCCCGCTATGTCTGGGATGAGAAATGGCCAGACAGGCCCAGATTGCAGTGCCCAGAGCGTGGGCAGGAACAGGCAGCTCTGCCAGGACTCACCGTGCCAGCGGCCCGGTGCTCATGGGGAGCACGCAGGGCTCTGCTGCCTTCCTAAGTAGCTGGGAACCAGCTGCTCCAGCAAGCAGGACTTACTGGGATGGGTAGTAAGAGCATGCCCAGCAGCACCAAACGCCTTACAAAAAGGGTGGAGGGCACGGAGTCAGGTGTGCACAGGTTCCAGAGGGTAACCAAGCATCAGAGCCCCGGCACGGGGTAGAACTGGGACAGGCATGAATGCAGCCGGAGGAACCAGGAGGAGAGGGCAGGCAGCTCCCACGAGCTGCCCAGCCTCAGCATCTGCAGGGCGAGATGCCCCTGCGAAGGCTCCAGCTTCTCCAGGGTACCCGCAGCAGCATCCCATGGCCAGGAACCACTGAACTCACAGCAAAGGTGCAGGATGCAGAACAGCAGGATGGGGCAGCTCAGTCCTGTCCTGCCAGGGCTGCTGCAGGCACAGAGACCATGAGCTGAAAGAGGATAAAGCCTGAGCCTGACCCTCATGTCATCTCCCCCTCCGGCAGCCAGAGAAAATCAGCTCAGGCAGAGGGGATTTCCACCGGGAATGCCTGAATTTCCCAGATCCACTCCCTCGGGGCTGCTGCACACTCCCTGCCCGCAAACAGGATGACCCTTTGTTTGGGATGGACCCTGGGAGCCCAGCCTTACTAGAAAACAACCCCTGGGAAGTGAATCCAAAAGGATTTGAGACAGGATCTGGGGCAAGCATCCACACCAGCTGCTCATGGAAGCAACATCACTCCCGTACAAACCACCCAGAGGGATGAAACTCCATGGGGAGACCAGTCTGGCCACCAAGGCTTGGCACCCACCGCCCAGCCTCAGAGCTGGCTCCCACCATCCTGTGAAGGAGGGAAGGGGACGGGGGAAGCACCCTGCTGCTGCTGCCAGGCATTTCCTTTTAAAGCCAGAGCAAGAAGTGGTTACAGCCTGTTTCCTCCAGCGCTGACCACTAACCCGCTGCCCTCCTCCTCTCTCCTGGGGCCCGGAGCACCCGGCCCATCTGGGACGGCACCAGGTGGAGAAAGGCAGCCAGCACCACAGTGAGACCTTGGGTCTGGGGGGGATATGTCCATCACCCAAATGCCCATCTGTGCCCTCTCTCACATCTACACTGTCTTCTCTGTGCTCGCTTACTTCCTTTTCTGACCTTATCCGTCATCCTGCTTCTGCTCTTGGTCCCTTCCCTTGATCCATCTAGCCCTGATAAGCACCATTCACCAGCTGAAACCACAGCTGCACGCTCGAGGCATGCTTCCTGCGTCAAGGGGCTGGCTACCCAGTCACAGGGAGCATCTTCCCCATTTCTGCCTCCCGGGGGTCCCGCCTGAGGTCCCAGCTCCGGATCAAGGAAACTGAGGCACCGAGGGATGCTCGCCTGCAGCCATAGGGAGGAACTCCCTGGGAGGACCGACCTGTTCCTCACAGGTTTTAACCAACAAGAAATGAGGGGTTTCCTCCTGAGCAGCCTGCCCAGCCTTTATCTATGTCTGCTCCCAAGCACTGCATTTCCATATTGCTGCCTGCCAGGATGACAGTGGGGCTAAAAGAGGAAATTTAACCTCTTTTCTATCCTCAGCAAGAGCTGAAGCTCAAGTCATGATACTCTTGCTCCTGCATCCTACCCACACATACAGAAAACCATCCCAAAGCCACAAATGGGAACAAGGTGTGACACACACACAGCCAAGGTAAGCAAGCCAACTGCTCGGCACGAATCTAGGCACAGGACCGACGCGGCATCAGGTCCCACGGGCCCCTGGCCACGCAGGTGAACAGCTACAGCACCCACCACCCCACGAGACACCCATGCTGACCTGCCCAGGCTGCCCACAAGTCCCTTCCTCTGGCAAGGATGGAGGGTGCAGGGGCGAGCTGGGAGCAGGGCATTGCCAGCTGGGTTGGAGCATCCATCCTGGCTCTTCCCCTTCTTCAAATGCAGCTGTGGGTGAGCAATGCCAGAGAGCTCCCCGCTCCGGCACCCAGCCTTCCGCCCACGAGGGCCATCCGCATCTTCCCTCCCCGATGCTGTGATCACAGTGAACATGGGCTGTTTCAAGTAAAAGGCAGCTCTTGCTAAACCCCGCGGCTCAGGAAAACACGTCCAAGAGCTTCCGCCCTTGGCTCTGCCTTTGATGATTTCAAGGAAATGCTTGCAAAGCCCCAGGCAAAACTTTGAGGTGATGAAAAAGCAGCACCTAAGGGAAAGGGAGGAAAGCCTGGTACCTGCTGAGCCCAGCCTGGATTTTGGGAGCAGGAAGAACAGCTCAATTGAAGGGGGATGCACAGCAAACCCTGCATCATGGTCTGTGCTGGGACATGGCCAGAGTGTGGGAAGGGTTAGGCACAGCTGGCCGGGTCGGGGGAAGCCCCACAGGGAATCTCCAGCACCATGGGTGTTTTGTAACCCCTTGGACCATTTTCTGCCCTCCTCCGCGGGTGTTTGTGCAAGCCGGTGATAACGGGGCAGGGCTGCGTCCCTCATGTGACAGCGCCTGCCTGCTCCCTCTGGCACCCCGGGAAGGGAACTTGACGGTGGAGAAGGGGCTGAGTTTGGACCAGCGTCACATGCTGTCCCTGCCTCTGTCCTGGGAGGAGAGAAATCCCCTTGAACCACTCGGTGGGACACCCAGGACTCCACTGCTGTTTGCCACGGGGCTGTTGCGTGATGCTCATGGCTGCAGCAGATGGGGGAGTGGGGGGTTCACCTCCAGGGATGGGACCACATTTAGGGGTGACATGGGCTGTGAGATGCCCTGTACACGTCAGCTTGTGGATTACTTTTTCCTTTCTGGCATCTATCTGTGGCCCCTGTGTCCTCCCAGGGCAGTTTTGGACCCTGGTCCTTCACTGCAGACCCCAGGGCTGGGCAGAGAAGCAGGGTCCAGCGTGGGAGGCTGGAGGGCCGCCAGGCAGGAGCTGTACTTTTAAAGGCCATTCCTTACGCTTTCGAAGGCTTTCCAGGTCAAAAGTGCAGCTCTGACCTCTGCAAGTAGTGCTCTCTCGAGTAAATATGCCGCTGTTGCTCCCAGCTGCCAGCATCCAGCTTGGATCAGCTACAACATCCCTCCCTTGCACAGGATGGGAATTCACCCAGCCAGGGCTTCTGCTCTCCCAAAACCCACTGCTCCACATCATTTTTGGGAGAGGAGAATATCTCCATCAACGCTGGCTCCTCTCTGCCGCCTGCCTCTAAAAGCAGAGGACTTGCCGTCAGAGGAAGCCCTGCCAGATCCAAGCACGCCCAGACATCCTGAAGCCGCTCACAAGAGCCTTCCTCCCGCTCCTCTCCCCCTTTTCCGCCTCCAGCTCCCGCTGCTCTCCATTTCCAGGAACCGGGCCAGCACCCTTCCTGGGGGATTTGCTGCTCATCCATCCCTCTCACTGTGTCCTAACTGACCTCTTCAGAGAAGCACTGGGGTTTTAAAGAAGTTTTTTTTTTTTAAGTGCGCTCGCATAATGTCTAGGTACTTCGTTGTTTGGGTGTGGTTTTTTTTCTTTTTCTTGGGGGTTTTTTTGCATGCAAAACGCAAAATCCCCAGGTAATAAATAGCATGCACAAAGACCAGCTCAGGCAAACAGCTGGTCCCTGCAGAGACCTGCATGCAAAAAGCCGTGCCTGCTTGCAAACTCTGCAAACACGTATATAAGGGGGTGCTGGCGCGGGACGTACCTCCTGCAGCAAGGTCACCTCGTACTCCTGCAACTGCTGCTGGAAGCCAAAGTTGGGGCTGACGTAGGACCGCACGGTCTTAGTGGCAGCCAGGCAGCCCTCCCAGCCGAGCTCTGTCACCGTCATAAGGTAAGCCACCAGGATGGTGGTGCTGCGGGAGACCCCAGCCAGGCTGGCACGGGGCGAAGGAGCAGCCTCAGGAAGGGGTATTCCCACCACGGAGGTTGGTGTGGCCCCACAGTAAGGGACACCCATGGGATGCATCTTTCCATAGGGACTTTCTCTTGCTGGGATGCTAGCAGGGTTCCTTGGCCAGGGGTTGGGTGGGGGTAAGGGGCTGCATGGTCAGGGAGCCACTGCAGGTGGCCCCGGGCAGGTGGCTTCCCCCTGCCCCCCCTTCTTCGGACGCTCAGGTTTTCAGCGCACAGACCACCCATCCCCATGGATCTTGGCAGTGGAGACCTTTGCCTGTCACCCTCCTTGTCTCCTCTTCTTCCTCCCCACCACAAGTGACATTCAACGTCAAGGATGGGATGCTTTCTGGGAGCCCATCCCCACCTCCCAGGGGACCGATGTGAACCGGGGACACGAGGCGGTGACAGCAGCTCTCACCAATGGACGAGGCAGCCTCCCCCACCGAGCCGGCACTCATGGATGAACTTGATGCATTCCTTAAAATGCTGCAGCCTGTAAGGAGAGAGGCAGAGAGGTGAGGATGGGAGGGCTGCCCACCCCTGCCAGGTGGCTGGCCACACAAGCAGCAGCAGTTGTGTCCACCCCCAGGACTTCCTACCATCCTGGCGACACCAGGGTGAGGTGGGAGCAGAGATCCTTCTTCTGCCGGGAGAAGGCAGAGGGGCTGATCCTCATCTGCCAGGAAGGAAATTACCTAGGAGGCACTGAGGGGGATTTCCTGCTTCCCAAGGCATTGGGATGGGAGCAGGATGATGCTATCAGCCAAACCAGCTCAGGGAGGACCTCAGGGACACAGCCTCCAGGGCAAGATGCCCTCTTGTGCCCAAGGGACATGCGCATCAGAGGTTGTCCTGAGCCATCGGCTCACTCCTAATTCCCAAACAAGTCCACAAACACCCAGTTCCCTCCAAAGGAAAGGTGCCAGTAGGGAAGAAGGCAGGGTGAAGGTGGTTCCGGAGGCATTTTGCCTGCAGGTCCCAAAATGGTGCAATTCCTTTCCCCTCCTCACCCCAAGCAGCCCCTCCAGCCCCTTCCCAGCCAAGGGAGGGCACGGAGAGGTGCCCGTGCCAGGGATGTAGGGCTGCCAGCAACAACACAGCCTTGTCCCCAAGAGCTGCCTGAATTTCTGAAAGCATAACCAGCAACTGTGGGCAAGGCAGAGGCAGCACGTTGACCCTGACCAGCAAGTTTCCCAGCAAAACAGGGCAGGTGAGGGAGCCAGGGCTTCCTGGCAGCTCAGTGGCAACATGCTATAGTGCCTCACTCCTTCTGACCTGGATGCTCAGCAGTATGAGCAGCATCCGTCTTTCTGAAGGAATGGAGACTAGAAAACAGGATAAATAACTCCTCATGCACTGATGAGGTGAGGTAGAGGTCCTGGCTTTTTCAGGTGCAGCTGAGCCAGAGCTGCCCAGCAGCAAGTGCAGGAGCTGGCAGGGCCTCTGTCCCAGCGCTGGACTTCCTCTGCCTCCACGTGATGGGGTGGGCGTGCGCCTGCACAGCCTTCCTGATTTCTCAGAAGCCAAGGCACGAGCTATTGCAGAGTTATTCCCCCCATGTGCCTCACTCCCGGCGCATCCTCCCCCAAGAGCGCTCCAAGGCTCAGAGTCAACTTCCCTGCAGGGACAAGGCAGAACCCTCTAAAACCTCCCCCATGCCTGCTAGCCCACTGAAGGGGATGCTCTTCCCCCTGCCCTGGAAGGGGAAGCCAAGGAGAAGCTGCTCTTCATCCTTCCCTGGAAGGGCAGGGCTCAGGCACCTTCTAAGAAACCAGCCAAGGACATATCCAAAATTAGCAGGGTTTCTGCTGCCCAAGAAGAGGAGGAGACTCTCTGAAGATGTGGTCATACTAAAAATATTGAGCCTCTCAGCCCTGGAAGGAAATCTAATTCCATTGCTCCTCGTAGGCTACAGATACGCCTCCTCCTTGACCACCATAGCAAACAGAGCATCACCCTAACTTCCCCTGCCAAAAGCTTGTCCCAGGGGATTTCTCCTTGTCCTGCTTATCTTCACAGGGCAGACAAAATCCCCAGGGCTGTTGCCTACAAAGGTCCAAGCTCTCCAGATCCCAGTCCTCCTCTCCAGCCCCTTGGCTGGGACCGACAGGAATGCACCTTGATTGCAAGGACATGATGCTCTCGGCTCCAGCTCCCCCGGCAGGCTTGCCACCAGCCTCCAGCCTGCTCCATGCACGCAGCATCACTCTCCCAACCCATCCCGGAGGGAGGGAGGTGGGCGCTTCAGCCACCCCATCCATCCTCACCAACTCCATGGGGGTTTTTTTGCCTGCCAGAGGCAGCCAGCCAGAGGAAAGCTCTCCCCATGTTTTTCCAGCCTTGAAGCATGGGATCGAGTCACGGAGCCCGGTAATGCTGAGAGGTCCTGAGTCACAAGCATCTCCTCTGCAGGACACAAAGGTCACCAGGATTGTGAAACCCAAGGCATAAACTGACAAGCAGAAAATAGTTCCTTGAACAAATCTTCCTTCCGGCAGCCAGGCTTTTTCTTCTCCCCCCTCCTCCCTTTTCTTTTTCCTTTTGGTAGGCATGTCACAAATGCAAAGAAATGAGAGAAGAGAAAAAATAACAACCAAAAACCCCTGATTTTGCTGAGGCAGGGCTTTCTTGTAAAGCTTCTCTTTCCGCTCAGCGGGAGCATGAGCAAGCAGAATCACACCCCCGGGCACGGCTGCTCCCAAGGATGCCGGAAAACCAGCACCTCTACAAACGGGCTTCGCTCCACTCACTGTGCGTGACGTTTCAATCCCTTTTAGGGTTTGATTGGTGAGAAAAATCCCTTGGAGTCACCCATTTTCTGGTTGCAACGGACGGTTTACAGATGCCCGTCGCCCAAAGCGGCAGCAGGGTGCTGCGGTCATCACGCCCCAGCGCTGTGTCCCACGAAAGCCCTGGGCTCCCGTGCAACACCTCTTACCGGCTTCACCTTGAGAACCTCGTTAAAGGATTTACAAGTATCTGAGCTTTGTGTGGGGGAAAAAAACCCGTTGATTTTAATAAATATTTTATTTCTCTTTCCAAGGAGAATGTCTGGAAGGCCGACAAGAATCATTCTCTTCCTAAACCAGTAAAGAATGCTCCAATTTTCCACCCTGCCCAGTAGAATAATTCTGAAATCTGATGAATTAAATTTACTGACAGCAAACACACACAGAAACAGATTTTGAGCCCTACAGATGCCATTTACCGCCTGAAAATGAAACGCAGGTTTAGCCAAGCTCGGCAACGATACCGAGTTTTTGCAGCACGAAGGAACTGAACCTTCGTCCCGCAAAATTTGAACATTTGTTGGCTGATAATCACCAAAACACAACCCTGGGAGGAAAAAGGGTGGCAAACCACTTACAGGTTTTGACTGGACGAATCCGAGGCCGAGATACAGAGATAGGTCATGTCCTGCAACACAAAGACAGTTGGGGTAGTAAGATACCTCCAAGAAACACAAAATCCCCCATTTCTCTCTTTTCCCTCTCTCCCCAGCTGACCCTTTAGTGAGGGAAAAGCTGCTTTTGGGTGCCATCACCCCACTCCCCATGGGGAGAGCCATGAAGGGTCGCATCCATCCCACCCGAGGCTATTTCCCCCTCATTCCAGCCCAGAGGAGAGACCAGGCTGTAGGGAACCGTTACGATGCTCAGCAGCCCCCCAGAACTGAGTCACCCCCTTACAGGGGTGCCCTGACTGGTGAGCCCCATCAGGAAGACGTGTACGAACATGCACTGATTGAGTCACTCTCATCAATGAGTTATTTCCTCCCAGTCCTTCAAATACACAATAAATCATCCTGCCGCATGTTGGCGTAGGTCAGATTACTTTCTTTAAGACATTGCTTCCTCGATCCTCCCTGTTCTGAGCTAAAATTAGATCCTTTTCATCTGAAGTTGGGGGGGGGTGTTGTTGTTTTTTTAAAACTTTCTTAGCAAAATGGATGGAAATCCTGCCAGCCGGAGCTGAAACAGCCAAACATGAGGGATTGCCCCATCTCCATCAGCTCACCGTGGCATCACTACTGAAAGGTCCTTCCTGGAGTGATGCGGTCACCCACGGGCCACCCCCACCTCCCTCCAGCCCAGGGCAAATTGGGAAAAGCTGATTATTTAAGGAGTAAAGGCGCAGAGCAACATGGACACAGGGATATTCCTGTGCTGGAAAGACCCACGTTGTGAGGATGAGTATGGGCGGGCTTTCCAGTGCATCTCCTCTCCATCCTCCCTGGTCCCAGCCCACGCTCACCCCTGCCGTCCCACAGCCTCTCACGGGACGGGGATGAGGTGCCACAGCGATGGGCCACTTGCCAGCTCCTCGTGGCATGCCAGCCAGCTACTCCCTGCCTGGAGAAACTGCCAGAGAGGCTGGGGCAAGGGGGAAAACGGAGCTGGTGTGTTCCTCATCCACACCCCTGGCCAAACCACAGCTCCCTGGCACACAGGAGCTCAGCAAGTGAAAAGGGACCATGTGCCGGGCAGAGACACAGGGACCAGCAAACCAGTGCTGGCAGGTTTTGCAGGATATGATGGGCTGTGGCTTCCCAAAACCTGGCAGAGCCCTGCCATGCCTGGCACAAGCCCAACCTCCCTGCAGCATGGACAGCCGCCGTGCCCGCAAAGCCACCGTCCCAACCAGCGGAGCAGCCTAAGGCACCCCACTCCTCCCCAAACCCCGATCCTGGATTAACTGCCAGGCTCCCAGCAGCTTCCCCTTCCCCAAAGACTGGGTGCCCCCATCCCACCTCGGGGAGCTGAGCCACGCATGGGAACGGTGCTGGGGTTTGCGGTTCCCAACCCGGGGCTGTGATTGACACATTGCTCAACCCACCATGCCTTTCCGGTTCCCCTTTCCGCCAGCCCGGTGGCTTGCTCCGTGTTGTAAGCTCGCCATGCGGTTTGCTACCCGTCTGGCCGTGCCCCGAGCCCAGCCAGCCCCAGCTGCTGCCCCTTCTCCAGCCACGAGCCGTTTCTCTGCACCGATTTTACGCAGCCTCCTTCCTTCTCCCTCTCCCCCCTTCCACATTACTCAATGCCTTCGCGGGGAAGAGGCTGGAGATGGTGTTTTGCTGAGGCTTCCTGCCCATCGTGGGGCCAAGAGGACGAGGGGTTCAAGCTGTCCCCTTTGCCTTCTGCAGGATTTAGCGGCCGAGGGAGCTGGGGAAAAGAGGAGGCTCAGGGGACACCTTACTGCTCTCTACAGCTCCCTGAAAGGAGGGTCCAGAGAGGTGGCATCGGTCTCTTCTCCCAAGTGACAAGTGATGGGACAAGAGGAAACAGCCTCAAGTTGTGCCAGGCAGGGTTTATATTGGATATGAGGGAAAACTTCCCGGGAAGGGCTGTCAGGCATTGGAAGGGGCTGCCCAGGGAGGTGATGGAGTCACCATCCCAGGAGGGATTTGAGAGACGTGTGGAGACGTGCTTGGGGACATGGTTTAGTGGTGGGCTTGGCAGGATTGGGTTAACCGCTGGACTTGATCTTAAGGGTCTTTTCCAACCTAAATGATTCTGTGATCCCAGGATTTGGGAGCTGGACTAGGTCCGACCCCAGGATGAAGTGCAAGTTGCATCTGGGCATCCACGGATCCTGGCACACGGACCCTGCACGGGGCTGTTCCTTCGTGCTGCAGGTTTCATTCGGCCCAAGGGTCCCTGCAGGCAGGATTTGTGCCCAAAAAACCAGTCTGGCACCTCCGGCATCAGCCCGCCGGGCAGCTCCCTCCTGCCTCAGTTTCCCCTACCCACAGCCCGAGTGGCCCCGTAGCTCTCCGGTGTCCGCGAAGCGGAGCTGGGGGACAACGGGGGACGGGCAGGCAAAGCCAGGGAGAGCCGGGACCCCAGTCTTGGCGGCAGTGGGGACTCCGGCTCCCGCTGTGCCCCCCCTCCCGGTCGGGCTGGACGCGGCCCCGGCGCTGCCATCCGCGGGGCGCCGCCGCCCTCTCGCGGTTCTCCCCGCGGCAGCACCGGGCATCCCGTCGGGTCCCGGCCCCGCCAGCACACCACCGCCCTAAAAACCACCGAGGGGTGGGCCGTGACCCCCCAGAACGCCCCGCTCCCCCACCTCCGAACACCAGCGCTGCTTGCGATTCAGCATCGCGTGGCGCAAACTGGTGCAAATCCGGCACCGCTTCTCCCCTCTGCCAGGCACCAGGAGCAGAGCGTGTGTCCCATCTGCACCTTCCCAGCCCCTGCTCCCCCCGACGGGGGTGGTCCCCGTGCCCCCCCAGCCGGGCGCTCACCTCCAGCACGGGCTTGGCGTTGCTGTGCACGGAGAGGATGTGCGTCACCCCGTTCCTCAGCAGGTTTTCCTGGTCCTCAGAGTCTGGAAGCAGGAGCAGCAGTGAGTCGCCTGCCCTCCTGGGAAATCTGCTGGACCAGCAACCCTTACCCGTCACCCCAGATCCCTTCCCACTGCCTCTCACCCGGCACGATTCAGGAAAGGAGACCAGGCATCACCTGATGGATACACCTCCTTCAAAGCCAACCCCTTTCTTGGATGCCCTGGGTATTCACCAGGCTCCTAAAGACACCCCCAAAATCAGGAATCATACTGCTAATTTGGAAAATTTACTGCTCTAAATACTGTCTGGACAAACACAGGGAAGGTTTCCAGCCATGCCATGGCTTCCCCAGTGCTCCGGCATGGCTACTGACCACAGCTCCCCATGGATATCCTGGGCTAGCGCGGCACAGAGTCACTTGCAACCGGGATGGGGCTTTCTGGGGACTTTGGGTCTGTGGAAGATGCTGAGGTCCCCAGCCGGGAGCAGGCACCAGGACCTCTCAGGGAGAGGGGCTCCTTCAGCTTCCCAGGGATCCCACAGCAGTGCGGAGGGGGAGCAGGGAAGGGCACTCACCGCGGATGTTCCCGAGGTAGAGGCCTTGGACAACCTGGGAGGTGACAAAAAGGAGAGAGATTTCAGATGGCACCGGGCACAACGTGCATCCGACAAGGCGGGAGCATCGAGTGGCATCCAGCAGGACCAGGGCATCTGGCAGCAAACTCCCCAGGCAACCATAAACTAGGCACATAATTAATGAGCCATCTTCATTAACAAACATCAAAGGCTGAGCCTGCTCAAACCCCTCCAGCAGCGCAGAGCTCAGGAAAACTCAACTCATAAATGGATGGGAATTGCATACGGAGCTATTGCTATCGGAAAGGCGCTGCTGGGGGCTGGATTCCCCAAACAGCTCAGCCCACCCTGGCCCCCTCCTTCAAGGTGAGGCTCCAGGGGGGACCCCCTCCCCATCACCCCTGCTCCCAGAGGCAGGCGAGACCCGTGGCAGCTCTGTTTTGTTTTGCTGTTCTATAGCAACCACCTCTTGCAACCTTTCCAAAGGTTTCCTGTGCCAGCTGGGGATCGACGGGAAGAGGCACGGGCTATTTATAATACTTTTCTGGCTGGGATGTTGCAGTAAGTAACATCAGGTATGCAAATTCAGTCTCCAACTCGCTGCTGCAGGGTTCTGAAGAAGAAGAAAGGGTGTATTTACAGGGTGTAAGAGCCCGTCAGAGCAGTTTCCAGAGGCAAAGAAAGGAAAGGCCAACTACCAGTTGGACTCGTTTGCACCCCTCTGGCAGAAGACGCTCAGTTTGAGAGGTTTGAAGGGTTTTCAGCAGCACTGGGTCACATCCAGCCCACCTCTCCCATTCGGCTGAACCCCAGCCCGCTCCTGGGGTGCAAACACCTGGATTCGGCGAACGCCTGGTGCCCAGCACAACCAAGCTGTTAGCACGAGAAGGGGGATGCCAAACGCTGCGTCTCGTCGAGTCAAAGCCAGATCCTGCAACGGGAATGTGTCTGCACCAACTCAACCCCTGGCAAAGGCAGCCCAGGCTCCCCAGGAGGGTTAGGTGGCACCAGGAAGGTTGTAAAAGCCACTTTGCAGATCAGGCTGCGTCCGCAGAGGGTGAACCCCCAGCGTTAAATCACAACAGAGCCACACAGAGAGGGTTTGTCCTGATTTGGTCTCTCTGTTGTCATCCCAGAGTCTAATTTTAAACTGGATAACACACATTCCGAGCGGTTATTTAAGGACACCAACAGAAATCCACCCCCTCTGCCAGTGCTGGAGTTCAGCTGAGCAACAAGCTGCCGTAAAAGCCCACTTCTCCCTTCGCAGCACATGGCTGCCAGGCACAGATACAGCCCAGGGGTGGCAAGGGGAGGAAATTCCCCTGCAGGGGCTCCAGTCAGCCCTGAGGATTTTAACGCTGTGGCCTTAGCGCCCAAGGGACAAGCACAAAGCCAGCTGTCACTTTTCTAAGACCCACAGACGTTGAGCTCATCACCTGGGATATAAACCCAGGGATCACTGTTTGCTTTCCTAATTCCCCTGCTCGAGTGCTCCAAGTTTCAAAAGGGAATGAGAAAGGGAAGGTGCAAATGGTTGTATTTAGGGCATCGTGGTGGTGTGGGAACAAGAGAAAGGTCCTGCCCAAGGAGGACATGCTGGCCACCATCCCGCTGGCTCCCCAGTACCTTGCTCATTCCACTCCCCATGGTTTTTCTCTCCCCAGGGTCAGGATTCAGGTGGCTTCTTGTTCTCCAATGCTATCTGCAAATAAGCACCCAAAATGCCCACGTGGAGAGATCTGCCCTGCTCCAACAGTGCTGCAAGCATTAGGAAGGGGAGCGTGCAGAGCCCCAGCAAATTCAGCCCACTTACCGTCAGCAGGCTGCTCCGGCAGGCGAAGGGGACCAAGGAAAGTGGCTGGTGCCAGGCAGGGGAGGATGAAATAAGGATCCGGGGCTGTGGTGAGGCTCAGGTTTCTCTCCCAGGCTCTCTGGGGCTTTTGCAGCCTTTTGGGGAGGGTGAAGAGGAGAACACTTGGGAGGAACAACTCCCTCATCCCAGCAACGCTCCCCAGGCTTCATTCCGGGGTGGTACAAGCCCTGCACTCGCCAGGAGTTGTCTCCTGGTTGAGTGATTCCTCCCGGTCACAGGAAGGACAGCAGAATTCAGGATAAGGCACTTAACCTCGAAAACCAGAGCGTGGCAGGAACGATGTGCAGCTGGCAGCGCACTGGGGGTGAGCCCACCTCCCCCTCCCTCCAGGGAGAGGAGCCGTAGAACAGGGCTGCAATTCCAGCACACACTTAAAAACACTAATTTTTCGAGGCAGATACACCTAGCAGCTCACTGCTCCCTCCCAGCCCAGGGCTATCAGCCTGCCAGAGGCACGAGTGAATCTGTGTGAAAGCGAAGCACGAGCGCAGGGAAAACCCTGCAGCCATCCTATCTGCGACTCCATCATCCTCAGAACGTCCCTCTCGGCACCCCGGAGACAAACATTCCACCTAAGGGATCTTTCAGATGCAGGCAGGGGCGTTCATCGCTTAAATCCCACCGAATCATCCCACCTTAAACACCTTCCCTGAATTTCCCTGCCTGGGAGGGAAGGGCTGGCCAGCGCCCAGCACACCGGGCGGCCACGGCTCCCCAGGCTTCCCGTCACGGCTGCTAAATACACACGTGGATTGAAAAACCACGGCAGTCCCGCCGGCAGGAAGACAGCAGAGCAACGCTGAGATTGGTTTCAGCCGTTTTGGTCTTCTGAGGGGTGCTCCGAAACCCGAGTTTGCCTGCAGAAAGCCTAGGACACACCAGATTAGCCCAAGGGAGGAATCCGGCAGGCACCGGCAGAACGAAGCGAAGGCACCGGCTTTCTTAGCTCAGGCCCTGCAAAGGTTAAGCCCCCCAGTGCAGCATTTCCCTCCCTCCCCCAGCTGCAGCGATCCCCTCCCAGCAGTCACCTTGCAGGAGGTAAGGCGCGAAACGTGCTTCGGGGTTTCATCTAAACCTATTCTAGGCTAAACCAGATCTAAACCAGACGGCTGGACGGGATACTGGAGCGAGGGCTGCAGCCTCGTGCCGTCGAGAACACGCTCCCTTCACGGGGAGGGCAGACAGATGGAGCAGCCTCGATCCCCGCCACCCAACCTGCTCGGTTTGGCTCCCGCCGCTGCCTTTCGGAGCGCTGACGTGCTATTTTTGGAGCAGTTACGGCAGCGGGAGCCGGGATCTGCTTACCTTACAGGCAGCTCGGAGCTCTGCGCGGCGGGACTGCTGGCTGTGCCCCAAAACACTCCCTTCGACGGATTGTATACCCGCCGTGACAGGAGAATCTGGGAAAGCTCTGCCCCTCAGCCCGCGCTACCATCACCACCGGCGCATTTAACACCAAGAAGAGGGAAGTTTCAAGTTAACCAGACATTTATTAGCATCTATGTAGGTGGAGAGGTTGTTCCAGTACATAAGCAACGAGGTCACACACAGGTGATGGAATCATTTCATATTCAAGCAGAGCAGGTTCCACTAAGTTGCTTCATTTCTTCCATTCGTTCTTCTCATAATCCCACTGGGAAGAGATGCCCTCCACGGGATTAACCCGCATGTCCAACATTCTCTTCGTCTGCGCCGCCAGCCACTCGTCGGAGAAGGTGTGCGGAACAGGGCCGTACACTGCAATTCAACCGCAGGCGGAATTACGCCGTGATACCACGAGCGAGTTGGGAACCGAGGTACAAGTTTCCCTAGCGAAAGGCTTTTTCCCCCGAAACCACGAGTGCTGATCACATCGTCTGTCCAAACCCACGTTCCCTACGGCCCGTTCCCGAAGCGTTTGGCTCAGACCAGATTCCCAGTCTCGGTGAGACGCCAGCCTTAGACTTTCAGGGCGAGCAGATGACGCCCCGAGACACAGCTGCTCATCTAACGCGTGCTCTGCCTGGCGGCAGCTGGAAAACTCCCTGGAGGCAGGATCGCTGGCTGGGCAGGCAGCCAAGGTGGCAGAAACCCAACTACCAGCGCGGCAAGAAGGTTTTGCGACAGCAGGTTTCACGGAGAGGGGAAGCTCTGGGATCTGTAGTATCACCTCTCTTTCCTCTGCTCCCACCAAAGCTCTCTCCACCTTTCTACGAGTCAGCTTCCTGAATATTTACGCCACGTACCCACTGATCCCACCCACAGAGCGGTCGGGGTTGGAAGGGACCTCTAGAGATCACCTAGTCCAACCCCCCTGCCAGAGCAGGATCTCCATGACGTTACAACTCCAGACGTGAGTCTTCAGAGAGTAACAAACAGCAACCAGGAGGTCACTGCAAAGGCGGTTCAATACACCGTTCCCAACCCCCGAGCAGCTTCTAATTCTCTAATTTCCCGTCAGCTATCGGCTGCTGTTGCTCTTCATTGACACGTTAACGCCGTACGGCTTTTACTTACTATAATGCTTCTGCCAAATGAGGATGAGACCAGTTACACCGAGAAAGAACAGCACTCCACCGAGGACGGTCTTCCATTCGTTCGTTCCTTTGTTCATTTCTGCGTAGGTCTCGTTAAATTTGATACGATACACTGCAATAAAAGGTTAAAGCACCATTTAGTTCACTTTCCCCGTGACTTGGGGGCAACACACTCATATCCCAAAAGGCTTCTCTCAGCTTGGCCGCTAAGGCCCGCGAGATGCTGAAGGGCAGAACGGCACTAGATTCGGAGAGCGCGTAGGAGCGTCTGAGGAGTTCCCAAAACAGCTTTGAGCCTCCCCACGGTGACGCCGGCGGACCCAGCGCTGTTCGCGGAACAGGTTCTCACCTGCACACCCTGACGGCAGTTAGAAAAGACGACACGGTTTTGTTTACAAGCCAGACCCCAGCAGTTTCGTTAGCTCAGCACTTTAATTAGCTGAAATTTGGTAACGCTAAGGTCAGCAACGTTCAAATACACGGGGTTCGTTTTAATCAGACGGACTAACAATTGCCTTGTGTCATAACAAAGAGCTTTTTTTCCTGGCCTGTTGGAAGCAGATGGGAACCAAGAAACAAATACAGTTATTATTTGTTTTCTGGAGGAGGAAGAAATCGCTGAGCTTGACCTCAGGTACGTTACGGACAGCACGGCAGGCGCTTCTAACGTTCTGCAACGGCACCCAGGATCCCAGGAACACGAACCACTGATCTCCACTCGCCTACACACAGGGAGCTCCATCATTAACGCGGCTCCTTCACGGGAAGAGCAGGGTAACAGCTGCCCTGGCAGGCACCGGCCGCAGCGGTCTTTCTAGTAAACGTTGTCAGTAACGAGCGTGCAACAGATGAGACGGCGTCCCTGCCAGCTGTCAGCTTCCTCAAGGCCCCCACTACTTACACTCAACTTTCTCATCAACGGACAGAGCGGTCCAGGATGCCTTTTCCTTCTCTTTCAGCGCCTTCTGCTGAGCAGAGAGATCCCTTACGAAGGCCACGTCAGGCAGGGGAACGTCACGACGGTCGACGTAGGCCGGAAGGCTGAAATCCTCTGCTTTGACAACACCGGCTGCACACGGGAACAGAAGAGACAACCGTTCAAGCTTCCGACTCCTGCGCTAACACCTCTCACTGGTTACAACAGAAAAAACAACAGCTCAGACAAAAAGGTGACGATGGTTAAGGAATTGAGGAGGGAAAAGGCTTCCAGAGGAAGCATTTTAAACAGGCGCTATTTTAAGAGAGTAAGAATAAAGCAGAACGGGGGTCTACATAAAAGGGAATATCCCTAATTACTTCAGTAATGGGTTTAAATTGAAAGTGGGGAGATTCAGATTGGACCATCAGTCCACAGAGAGGGTGGGGGGCACTGGGACAGGTTGCCCAGAGAAGCTGTGGATGCCCCATCCCTGGGAGTGTCCAAGGCCAGGCTGGATGAGGCTTGGAGCAACCTGGGCTAGTGGAGGGTGTCCCTGCCCATGGCAGGGGGTGGGACTGGCTGGACTTTAAGTTCCCTTCCAACCCAAACCATTCCGTGATTCTGTGATCTGTTTGGTCACACCAACCTTTTTCCATCCTAGTTTCTGCCCGGCCCTCAGCTCCTGCTGCCTCCCCAGTGTCATCTGCTAACACAGCCTGCTCAGATCTCCTGTCACCAGGCAAGGCACCAGCCTCGCCAACCCACTCTATCCCAATTCCTTCCTTACACAAACCCCAGCAGCAGCTTTTTGTGTTCTTCCTCTAAAGTGTTTGGTTTACCGTCCTTACTAAAAACCTAGGCAGTTGCCACCTACCATGTCCGTGCGCTCTCAGGCAGATGGAGGTGGAAATGGCCCTCTTCCCAATGAGGCTGAACGCCCTTGAAGCCAACATCCTGTCTGTACAAAGCAACAGCAGGTTAAGTCAGTGTCAGGTGAAGACATCAAGTGCAAAACGGTGAAATAACACCATTTTCCAACAGCCCGTAAAAAAGAAAAGCTGTCCTAGTGGCTTCCTGTGCCTTCTCTGAAAAGCAGCACATCACATTAAACCGCTCCAGGCTTCATTCAAGCTGCTGGTGGGGGGGAATGTCCCTTTCTCCATCCGTTTTCCCCCGGCAGCCTCCTGTATTTGAACCCACAGGCATTCCCTTCTTCAAGCCGTCCTCCCGGGATGCTTCAGCGCGGTAACAGATTACCGGGTGCAGGCCCCAAGTGAGCTGCGGCTAAACGCATCTCCCAGCCGCCGCCGAAGCGCTGCAGCGGCAAACGCTGCCCACGGGGCGGAGGGAAGGGCTGACGCCCAGCTAACGGTTTCTCTCGCAGACCCGCGGGCCCGGGCAAGGGCTCGCCAGGAGCGACGCATCTGCTCCAGGACGCGGGTTTCTCACGGGTCCCCGATCCCAGCTGAAAACCCCGCGACCCCTCCGCGGGGCCCGCGCGGAGCCCGCGCCTGACCTTGTCGTGGGGCTCACGGCGCGGGGAGGCGTCGCCAAACCCCTTCCCTCGCGGTGTCACCCGCTACGGTGATGCCTCGCGCCCACCCGACGTGACACCGGCGATGCGACGCCGCACCGGCACGGGGCAGCGCCGCGGCCTCCCCCTCCCCTCGAAGGGGCCGCGGCGCCCCCCGTTCGTTCCCCGCTCCCCCAGCCCGGGCTGCGCCGGCCGCCCGCCGCCTCCCGGGGCGGGTGGATGTGGCGGGGAGGGCCCGATCGCCCGAGCGGGCGATCCCCGTACTCCCCGCCCTGGTCCCGCCACCCGGCCCGGCCCGGCCCGACGACCTGGCGACCGTCCTCTACGCCGGGCTGCAACCGGAAGGAGCCGCCGAGCGGAAGCGCGGTGCACGCCGGGAGGCGCGGGAGAGCGAGAAGCCGCAAAGGAGCGGCACCCACCAGAGGGGTTGATGGGATGCGGGCGGACCGTCGCGTCGCCCCCCTCCCCTCGCTTTTTACGACAGCGCCGGCGGCGCTTGGCGGCGTTTGGCGACACTTGACGGCAGACGGCCTAAAAACGGGGCGGGGGGCGGCGGGTGGTGGCCGGAGTGGAGCCGGTGAGAAGCGGCGGGGCTGGCCGCGGGGCTGTTTGGCGCAGCAGGATGAAGCTGACCACGCAGGCCTATTGCAAGATGGTGCTGCACGGCGCCAAGTACCCGCACTGCGCCGTGAACGGGCTGCTGGTGGCCGAGCGGCCCTCGGGTGCCCAGCGCCGTGAGCAGGCCGGGCCCCCCTCGCTCTTCGTGGACTGCATCCCGCTCTTCCACGGCACCCTAGCCCTGGCGCCTATGCTGGAGGTGGCCCTCACTCTGGTAAGGCCCTGGGACTGGGGGCGAGGGACGGGCATGCGGCTGGGGGGGTCGTTTCCAGGTCCTGGCAGAGCTCGGGGGGGCGAGGCTGGTGCTGAAGGGGTACGGGGCCCAGGGGTAGCAGTGCCAGCCCTGCGCTGGCGGCAGCCCAGCGTGTGGGGCGAGTGTAGTCTTTCTAGAGCAGAAAGCCCTTGGGGCCCGTCTGGTGCACAGCTTTCTGCTGGTGGGGCAGCAGAAAATTACTGAGCCTCGTAGCTTTGTCTGGTTTCTTTTTCAGTGGAGAGAAGCTGCTATTTATATTGGTGTCGTTATCCCCGAATAACTCCTGGAGGGAATGTCCTTATTCTGCAGCAGAAAGAGCTCTTCTTTAGACCCTTCAGCGTAGCATCAGCTAATTGGTAAAAGGGCACGCTTGTTTCCAAGCAAGGGTATAGAGATGTCATAAGTGTGTATTTCTTAATTAATTTTGGTGTACTTTTCCCATTTATGGAAGCTATTAGACTACATAGGAAGAAAAAAAATACAGTCTCTTCATTCTGCAGGTCTTGGGTTTGAAATCTCACTTGGTGTACGGGCTTGCTGTTGGCCCATTAACCGTGAGATAGCCAGGGGCAGCCAAGCACTCCCTATTATGCCATCCCATACCTCACCCACTGCTGTGGAAGGCAGGGAGTTGTTGTGGGATGATCCCTTCTCCCCCCCCGTTGTCTCACAGGCAGGATGAGATCGGTGTCAGGACCATAGGGCCGGAGCTTTCCGGTCTGCTGGTCACAAAGACCATCCTACCTTGGGTCACTGCTCCGTTCTGCCTGTCACAGGGGGAGAAGCCCTTTGTCAAAGACAGGGGGCGAAACATACTTGGATTTTTAGGGAGTCAGCGTGGGCTGGTACAAATGTGGAGGCAAAGGAGTGCTTTGGCACCTTCACGGGAGACATAGCAGCCACTGGAATGAGAACTGGGTGTGATTTGGGCACTGGACTTTTCTGTCCTTTTAAGTACTTGTCATTATTAACAGGAGAAAACTCATCCCTTTTTGGTACCTTTAAAAAAACCAAAACTCGTTTCTGATTCTTGAAGACTTCTTGCCCTAAATGTTTCCCTCAGTTTGATAGATAAAAATAATGATTTATTTATAAATAAATTCCAGTTTTCTTCAGTTGAGATGATGCCTTGAGAAAGTTGAGACCTTTCTGGAGCCTGGGTATGATTAAACACAGCCAGAGGCGTAGGAAACGGGGCTGAGCCTGGGCCCTGGCTGTTTAGGTTTGCTGTATTGCTGCGGAGCACGCAAAATTTGTCAGTCTTAAATATATTTAAGTGTAACACCAGTGTAACAGCGTAACAGAAATGTGTGCTGCTAGGGTAATCACTTTCTGTTTCTGCCTGGGAAAATGTAATAATCCTGTTTGTGATTGCTTTAGTGTAGGTAGTGCTTTGACTTTGCCTTTTTGAGCCACAGTAATTAATTTTTCTTGTGAGAATGAGTAAGTTGGAGTTGCTAGTGAAGTATAGATTCTATAGAAGTATATATATACTTAAAGTATGTGTAGGGTTTGTCTTTAAATCAGGGTTAGAGGTCTTTCTTCAGGGTTGGTGGCAGTGAATTTTTGGGAACTTTAGCCCTTCGGTTCATATTTCTGGTGTAGATCTTGCTACAGGATCAGATTATTAGGAAACAAAACCTGTTTCTTGCAACATGTGAAATATCTTACCACATCTACAGTAAGCAAATAACTATGGAACCAAAGAAATGGCACTGTCTTACGTATTTGCACTTGGGTTTTGATACAAACAGTTAAAGTTTGGAATCCCCCGGCATTTCCCACGTTAATTAGGACTTGCCAAGACATATTGTGGTTTGCAGTCACATTTGATGACTCCTATGATACTTGACAGCTTTAAAACAGGGTCTGACAAGGGCCCCAGGCCTTTCGCTCTCGTTCTTTCTGTTTAAACGAAGGCAAAGGAGTCAATAAATACTGGCAGGCAGCTATGAAAATTGAGTTTTATCGTTGTAATGTTTAAAAGGAGGGCGGTCCCGCCCGTTCCATACGATAGGGCGCAGGGTTGCTGAATAAATCAGCAAGATTAGCACGGTTCAGAATCGACGTTCGTAGCAAAGCGCCGCGGTTGTTACAGGATTTTGAAGCTTTGGCAGGTTTCGATTGGGTCTGTTTCTCTTCCGGTTTAATTGCTGCCGATTCTAGCCGAGCCTGTGGCTCGTTCTTGCGCATGAGGGTTTTCTAGAACTAGCCCTACGAGTTTCACCTCCTCTTCTCTGACCCGAATTGTCCCAGAACGTCAGATGGGAGCAGTAGTCTCCAGGTTTAATCTGGAAATAGAGTATGCTTTCAAACGGACTCGTCCACCTGGTAATGTGTAAAGATGGTGAGCAGCAGCCCAGGTACAGGCCATCAACGAAATTTGGCTTATTAAACGCGCGGCAGAGCTTGGAGGTTTGTAGCTCTGGAGGAGGGAGCAGAGGCACATGCGTTTCACTTGCGCTCGGGCTGGCGCTTCAAAATCCCTTTCCAAAACGGAGTCATTAAAGAAAAAGTGAATTAAGTTTCACTTGGGCTTTTTTTTTTTTGTACCTTTCGATTTCTCGGCTAATTGATGTGGTTTTGCAACCACATCTTCTCCAAAAAAAAAAAAAAAAGCCCCAGTGGCGCTTCCCCCTCCGTTCACGTGGCTGGCTCCCCACCCCCGGCACAGTGGTCAGCGTTCTCCTCCCAGGGCTCTTCTAACCCCCCCTGCCACCCACCTGCGGCGGGCCAGAGCTCCTCTCGTGGAAGCAGATCGGAGGGTGATCCGCTTTGGATGTCTCAGGGGTGACACACCCCCTGTGGAGATACAGTTTGTCCCCCGTTGGCTGGCCCTTGTCAGGGCTGGACGCGACTGAAAGCGCCAGGGGCTGGCTGACGCCAAGGCTGCCTGTGGTGACAGTCCGTGGTTACGGTGTGTTTGGAAGTTGGGGGTGGAAACAGCTTTAATAATTCTAAAAGTATGGGTTTTTTCCCCTTTGTTTTAAGCTCATTTTCAGTACATAACAAAAACTGAGTTAGAACCAAGGTTTTTAGTTTTTTTTAATCGATGGACTACTTTTTTGATAGATATATATATATTATTAATTGTGGTGTCTGGGCTTCTGGCGTTAACGCCAAGCTTTTGAGCCACTGACAGTTACAAACCTCGTCCTAAGCCCTCAAATGGGTTTGTAATTGAAACAGCAGTTGGCCCTCAGCTACAGCAGGTCTACACAGCTTTCTGAGCACGTCAATCCATGTCATCCCTCGCAGAGGAGGGATTATTCCCATGGCTTGTTTGTTTGGTTATGCAGTCTAATACTATAATTATTGCCAAAACCGAAATCGATTCCACTTGCAGGATGCGACAGGTCAGCATCGGGTATTTTTGGACTCCCGTTTCCGTCTGGCTGTTGAGGGTTTTTTGACGCGTGCTCCCTAGGGACTGCAAAAGGAAAATTCTAGATGCTTTCTCCACTTCTGTCCTTCAGGACTCTGTGTTATGCCGACTTGATACCCTCAGTTATAAGGAGAAACATCATGTATATACACGTATTTCCTTCAAAGCAAGACGGATGTAGCAGGAGGAATTCAGATCCGGCGTAAAGCAGAAAGAGCGAGAGCGTGTGCGTGCTCAAACTGCGCTTAGAAAGACCAGAGCCGAAAGTGCATAAACTTTTGTAACTGTGTAAATGAAAAGCTGTGTAGGTCTTGTGCAAATAAATGCTCGTGGGTTTAAGCGTTTACGTGCAGGTGTTAAATGAGGAGGAGCTGCATGGTGTGACTGCGGAACAGAGATGAAAACTATTGGCATAAATTCTCTCATCAAGCCCTTTTCTTATAGCTGACCTGGAGAGTGGCTTTAGAAAAGCGTTCAGTTTTGGCTGCAAGATGGGAAAGAGCAGAGTCCACCCACAGGGTTTGAGGGGTTGCTCCCGGGGTTAGTTACCCTGGCAGGTGAACTCTCGGAGCAAAGCTGTTTTATGGCAAAAGCCTTTGTGTGATGGAGCAGCTTGGAAAAATGGTCAATGGGACAAGCTTTCTGCCTTGCGCTCGCCTTTCACATCAAGCTTTACGTGCTAATGAAGGTAAAAAACGCTTCCACGTTGGCCTAGAAGCGTTGCATTAGCAATAAAATCACCGAGCTCCGTTTGAAACGACGGCACAGTCACACCTCCGCGTGGTGAACATTTTCAAACGCCTCGGTCAGATGAACACCAGCAGAAAACAGCCACCAGTGGCCATAGGTAAGACCCTGGCTCCTCTCCCAGGCGCTTTACTAGTCCTGTCACTGGAATTCAGGCCGGGCTTGTACTGAGGTAATTTCTTGCTCTCTTGCTCCGTTCGGTTCATGTTTTCCATCCTTCTCCAAATGTTCGATGTGGCTTCTGTGTTCTAGTTAAATCAGCCAAACTGTCTGTGAGCGCACACGTAAATACATAGAAATAAGTGTATATTTAAAGAAGCAATTGCAAGGATATCATAATGCTTGAGTTGCTGTTGTGCTTGCAGGACAGACACGAGAGACCCTCAGTTCCGTGGGGTTTGTATTTTTTTTTTTTTCCCCTGGTTTAATTGTTCCAATTACTCTTTCAGATTGACTCTTGGTGCAAAGAGAATAGCTACGTGATAGCTGGCTATTACCAGGCAAACGAACGCGCGAAAGATGCCAGGTGTGTTGGTGCAATATTTCCTTCTGTTTGCTCTTTTATCTTGTACTTTGTACTCTGCCAACAAAAATCATCGACATAAATCGTGCGTGTTGATTAACTTTGACAACTGTCATCTGCTTTCACATTGTCTTGGTGGTGCTGGTGGATGTGGCCTTTGTTCAGGTGCAGAAACCCCAGCCTTTCCAGAATCACTCCTCTTCAGTGGATACTATAAAAGGCCAGTATTTGAACGACTGCCAACCAGTTTAATTACAGTTGTCAGGGAAATAGCCAAAATTTGCAGGCGCGTTCGCTCGTGCGGTACGTATCTTGTAAACTCGAATGACTCCGAGTGTCTTTTGGAAAGTCAGAAGTGACCTAATTCTTTCTAAACTACTCAACTGTCTCCGAGTTTTATTGAAGCCTTTTTTTAATTGGTGAAGGAACGCTCTTGAAATGCAAGATGTTGTCAGTCAAGCAGAGAGATATTGTCTTCTCTTATTTTCCTTAGGATTAGTCATCTCTTTTTTTCCCCCTCCTGACTAACTCCAGTTACTCAATAAGCAATAAGGGGGCCTTCCTGTGGGGCCACAATATAGGTTTAGATACGTGTATTGGGTATTTTCCCCGTCCCTGTTGGACAAATGAGTGTCAGGACTAATGAGAGTACCTCGTACCTGCATTTACAATAAATACAAACAGCTTGTTTAAAATATTATGCTGTGTCCCAGTTATTATGTTAATGTCTATCCTTCAGCCTCAAGTATGGGTTTTTTTAAGTCATGCTTGTGAGTGTTAAGGTGTCTAACAGGAATCAAGGCACTATTTGTCCTTTCCTTACAAGGGAAATAAATCCGCTGGAGGTGTGTTTTAAGGAGAAGAAACCGTTTGTTCTACTTGAGGTTTGAAAGAATATCACAGGCTGGTTTGGTTTTGGTTTTGAACTCCGATTTCATGCACCGTGTAGAGATTGTCGTCTTTGAGACGTGGTAAAGGTTTTCCTTTAAAAGATTATCTGATTTTGGTAGGGAAGCTGAGCCGTGAGGGGGTTCAGATGCAGACCGGGGAGCAAACTGGGTTTCTTTTTTAAATGCCTGCCAGGTGGCTGCGGTCCTTGGGCTGGTGGGAGAAGGTAGGAGGCTGCAGAGCGTTGATTCCAAGTCTGCAGCGAGCGTTTTGCCGTTCAAAATCCCGTTGCCTAAGCATAGCTGAGATCTAGACCGTGTGCTGGAGGGAGGAGCTGGGGTTTTCTCGGCCTTCTGACTTCAATCAAGTGTAGCATCAGCTTGATATCTTGTTCCTGTTTGTAAGCACGCAGTGTAATTTTCACATCTCTTTAAGCATATTTCCTGCTGGTTTCGGCTGAAATGTCACGGTTCACATAACACAGCTACTTTTACCTTCTGTTGCAGTCCAAACCAGGTCGCGGAAAAGGTGGCCTCCAGAATTGCAGAGGGCTTTAACGACACAGCGCTCATAATGGTAAATTACTTCATCTCCCCCCTCCCCACCTCTTTGTTATTGTTCACGTTGTGCCCGGGGTGTTGGACCAGCCATTTAAATGCCATTCTCTGGGTCCTTTAATAGTGAAGTAACTATCTTTCTCTTTCCTTCCCAATGCTCTGGGGAAGAGACGCAGTGACCTGTAGCCAGTGAGGGTCGTAGTACGTCTGTGAGAGACCGTAGTTAGCTCGCTGCCGTCTCAGAGGAAGTGGAGGCCTTCTCTGCTCGCAGAGCTTCAGTGAAGAGAGCCTGTTCGTGACTGGAGGGGACTTTGTACAAGGGCAGGTAGTGACAGGACAAGGGGTAACAGGTCTAAACTGAAGGAGGGGAGATTTAGATTGGACATCAGGAAGGAGTTCTTTCCGGAGAGGGTGGGGAGCACTGGGACAGGTTGCCCAGAGAAGCTGTGGATGCCCCATCCCTGGGAGTGTCCAAGGCCAGGCTGGATGAGGCTTGGAGCAACCTGGGCGAGTGGAAGGTGTCCCTGCCCATGGCAGGGGGTGGGACTGGGTGGGCTTTGAGGTCCCTTCCAACCCAAACCACTTTGGATTCTATGACTTCAGACCCCATTCTGTGCCGTAAACTCTTGTGTTTTACGAAACAAACAGTGCTTTCCATTTTTGCTGCAGTCACAAAGGATGTTGGCAGTTTAAACGTGTAAAATTTGGCTCATTTGAAGGCAGAGCAGTGGATGAGTTAGCGTAAGGTGCCCATGTTTGTAAAAACTGACTTTGGTTTTTATTTAATCTCTTTACCTGGGGTCTTGCGGAGGAGACTGAGGCGGTGTGTTTCTCTCGCACGCCAGGTTGACAACACCAAGTTCACGATGGAGTGCGTAGAGCCTGCCATTCACGTCTACGAGCTTCACGAGAACAAGTGGAGGTGCAAGGACCCGCACGTGTGCGTAAACTCGGGTGTTTGTTTGTGTTGGGGGAGTAAGGAAAAGCAGGTCGCCTGGTCAAGAGCAAAACTCTGTAGCGGGGTGACCCTGTGGGTGTAGCTGGTAGTGATTTTACAGCTGGTTTTTTGCTGTAGTGAGAGAAAACAGCCGGATTCTGCAGCCAGCCGGTGGTGTGACCGCCGTGACCACGCTGCAGCGAGCGTGGCTTTATTTCCAGAGCGGAGGAGGTGGTGGTGGTGATTTTTCTGTGTGATTACTATTTATTCCTGGTTATTTTACATCCTAGTGATTTTTGTGAAGATTGGACCGAAGCCCAGAGAATCGCTGCATCTCTCTTGGACAGCAAGTCCTACGAGACGCTGGTAGATTTTGATAATCACCTGGATGATATCCGGAACGACTGGACAAACCCGGAGATCAACAAAGCTGTCCTCCACCTCTGTTAGAGGGGATTCTACTGACTAATTTACGGGCGTTCCCACTATGTACTGAAGAGAGGAAAAAAAATATATGCTATTTTTGAATGTAAATAGAATAATATTCGGTACTTTGTGTGGAAACCTGACTGATTAAAAAGGAGTGGCATGTCACACTGCAGGGTGACGTGTCCGTAAGCCGTTGAATCTTTTTTTGTGAGATTCCTTGGAAGAACTGCAAACTCTTACGGCTCTCCTCGCGGATGCCACCCCAGTCGTAACGAATGTTGCTAGTCCTTTGAAACCAGAACTACTTCTGCTTGTCCCTACTGTTCGTATTACCAAGTTTTAACTAAGCTTTTCTAATCTTTCAAGAGTACTTTTTAAGAATTTATGGAAATACCTTTTTAAAAGAGTCTTGTCCTCGGATGAGGAATTTTAAGGTCCAATACATAAAATATAAGGCTAACTGTTTCTTTTGGCCTGGTTTGGAAGTGTCGTTCTGTCGGCGCAGTACGATGAGAACCGCTGAGGATGAGGTACCGTGCTCGTGTGTCGCCCGGCCCGCGCTTGTTTAGCATTGACGCAGCCGTATGTAAAAGCAGTATTCCCGACTGTTACCGTGAGTCCCGCTCTCCGGGGGCGTACCGCCACAGTCACTGCTCGAATGTCTTGATACTCAAGGTAAAAACAAATACTCACCTAACGGTTTGTAAAAAGGACCGGGAGCGCGCTGAGGAGTTGGAGTGGAAGTTCTAAACCGGTTTGAGTCTACGGAAGAAGAGGAGAGTGGAATACCCTGTTAATTTTACAGTCTTACGGGTTGTATAAACAGCTCTCGTTCTCAGCAGGTTCATACGGTGTCCGTTTAATTAGACCTGAAACATATCCCTCCAAGCTGAAGGCAAGCGATCCGAGTCCGTCGGATCCAGGAGCCCACATACAGTCCAGCCCAGCTTCTGTCTGTCTTTCTAACAAATGTTTGTTTCAGAGCTACTGGACAATGAAACATCAGACTAGTACAGTTCTTTAAGCCTTTTTGCCTTATTCCTCGTGGTTGGTTGTCAGACTGGAGTTAAATATTCTCTAGGTTCCCTTCTCTTCCTTCCCACAAATGTTTTTATGAGGAAGATCCAAATGATCCGCCTCTCCAAGTTCCTGCTTTTTCCTTTGTGTTCTTATTAACACATGAGGGATGGGACTGTCAAACCCTCTCGGGCTACCTCTGCTTCTGTTTAAATAAGCCCAAGTTTTACCCTTGCTCTTGCTGAGAGGAGGGCTGAGGGTAGTATCCCCTTCTGAAGCAGTGAGTAGAACCGGGATGCTCCGATCAGTTCCCTGCCGTTCACATTCCACAGAGCCATGAGGCGAGGTCTGAGGTTCAGCTCCCCATCCAGGGAGGAGGTGAGATGGTTGGGGTTTGGTTTGTCTCCCCGCTGTGCGGCAGCGAGGTGTGATGGGCGTTGCGGAAGGGATTGGCACTTACTCAACAGCCTTTCCTGAGCGTGACTCAGATCAGTTTGCAGGAGAGGAAGATGTTTTCACCTGTTGAACACGAACATGTTTCGAGCTTGCAAGCAAGTTCCAGTGGCTGTTTTACAACACATCCATGAAATGATGTCCTGGATATAGCGATGCTCTGGGAACGCGTGGTCAGAGCAGACTCTGCGAATCGCAGGCGCTGCAGGAAGAGGCCTGTTGTCTTACTTGGTACAAACACCTCGGAAATGGAACCTATTGTTCCAGAGCAGATGTTATCTTGGGTTAGTTATGTGAGGCTGTCCGCCAGCGCTGCCATCTGAGCTGGTGTGTCTCCCCAGCCACAGGAAATGTATTTCTTACTCTCTGTAACTAGATGTCATAATCAAGCTTTGATCATCTATATGCTAATAGACCCTAATCTCCTCTTGCACGTACTCCCGCTTGTAAGGCAGGGCGAAACGTAGCTCATCAGCCCATAACCTGGTGGAAACGCTCCCTGTGACTAACCCTTGAGACGCGTTGCTGGAAGGGGAGCGGCTTTTTAATGCTTCAGCTTTCCCTTATTTTTTAATCTTGTTTGCTTTTAAATGAATTCCTTTGAGAGTTGAAGCCCAGCTGGCTTTAAGCAAAAAAAAAAAAAAAAGGACAAAGCACTGCTGTGCTCAGACCTTCTCACCTGTCCTGTTTGCATTGAAGGCTGAGGCTGGACGAAAGGCAGCAGTTTCATAAAGCAAGGCGGCCCGAAGCCCCCGTGGTGGCTCTTGTGAAAGAATGAGGAAGCTGCCGGGCTCAGCAAAGGCTGTGTTCCCCTTTCCTGCTTATGTACCCAACCTGCCTGCAGGAGCTAGTGCTGCTTTCCTGGCCGGCTGATCGGCTGGATTCACTGGAAGAATTCAAGGTAACTCCTTTTAAAAATTGAGGGGGAAGGCATCTGCGTCTCCATGGTTGGAGCCCTTGGGATAGCTGGGAAGACAGCGCTGAGAATGGGTGTCTTACTGGCTTTGGTTTATTAGCAGTTAATGGCATGCAGGATTAATTTCCCACACACACCCCCCACTGACCAAGATTTGGAGATCGGGCATTTGCCTGCCCAGACATTTATCTCCCAGCTCTTTACCTCATCCGTAGGACCTCAAGCACTTAGAAATGCAAAATTATTCCCATGTGGGCTTCTTTTTTTCCACTCTCAACCCTAATATTTCAAGCCAGTGACAAACAGAGCTTGCAGGTATCAAAATACCAGTCCAGAGTGCTTGGGTTTCCGAGCGGTAGGACACACGCTCTGCTGCTGGATGCCCATGAGCGCTCACCTTGAATCCTTTATTCCCCAGGGGAGAACAAAGAGCTGTGCACATGCATTGCTTCAAGCACCTGTTTGGTTTGAAATTAAGGATTGGAGTGACCCGAGACCCAGATGTGAGGTGTGTCCCTGCGTCTGCCACCAGCTGATGGCCCAGGGCACTCCCGGCCCTGGGCTGGAACTGGTCATAACTCCATGTCCAGACCCAGCTGGAGAAACCCAGAAGGGAGCAGAGAGTTTGGGGGGGCTGTAGGCATTATTTTCACCAAGAAGTGATGGCGCCCTAAAATTTCTCAGAGAATGGGCAGCTGGTGGGGGCTAGATGCACGGTGAAGTGGTCTCTGTTCCGCCTGGCTTGTGCGGCGTCACGAGCGGCGAGATGGGTGGCAAGGGGTGTCTGATCCAAGGGGTGTTCTTGGGGGGATGCTCACAAGTGGGGTACCTGTTCCCAGGGAATGCACCGCTGCCGTGTTCTCTCCTGCTCATCGCTCTGTGTGTATCCGAGGGCTTTGGTGGGGTTTTATTTCTTCAGTCGGTGAGCGAAGCCGTCTGCCGCTGGAGTTTTCCCCCTTCCTCCCCTCCCATCTGCCAGCTGAGCCACTCACTGGACGTTCCCTAGACCTGTGTCAGCGTGAAAACGAGCAGAGAGCTACCGCGTAACCTGTTTCAGCTCGTTAGAGCCGACGTGGGCGCGGGAAGCAGACGAGCGGTTCAGCTGGCAGGATGCGGGAGCCGCAACCTCTTCACCTGGCACAGCTGGAGCCAGGAGCAGCCAGATGTGCAGAGCCCAGCCCCGCTCCACGGAGATGCGCCGTGAGAGATGGGCCTCCTGCCCCCAAGAATTCCTTATCTAAGCGGCGGAGATGCACGCCGAGGAGAGGTGACAGTGACAGATGCAGGAAGCAAACGCGGGGCTCTTTGCTCCCTGGCTGGAGGCCTAATCGCTGCACTCTGCCGCTGCTGCTATTTGTAAAACGTCTGGAGATGCTGGGGTGGAGGGCATTACCGATACGCAAAGAGCACGCGAATGCTAATGGAGGAGGCTGTTAGCGGGGTGGACTTGCGGTTGACTGCAGCTTGGAAAATGGCCTCAAGGGGAAATGCGCTCAGCGTGCATTTCTGAGCTGTGCTTCTAGTTTTTAATTCAGCTCCCGGAGCTGAGCTGGCTCGCCCACCCTTGCTGGTAGGAGCCTTAGGGAGCTGGTCCGGACCGGGCACACCGGGCTGGGCAAGCTGCTTCCTTCCCATCCTGCCCAGGCTCCGTTACTCCCGCCTCGAGTTCAACATCTCAACTCGTCGTACTCCTTTTGCTTTACCCGTCGTCTTGCGCCCAGCCCTCCCGCGGCAGGCAGCGATTCCGCTGTGCCGAAGTATCCACTGGGGACGCGATCGATTATTTGGGGGTTGTTTGTTGGTTGTTTTTTTTTTTTACTGTCGCTTTAGACCACATTTCCACCCAGCCTCCTCATCCAAAAGTACACCCTAGCTGCATCTTTTCCTTTGGTTTTCAGCCCTCGCCCTGTGAAAGGCGGCAGACGCGGATTCGGAGAGGACGGAGGCAGCTTGCTGGCGGGGCTTTCCTATAACCGGGACCGCCTAAAAGGTGAAAGCGGTCCGTGCTCCTGCCTGGCTTGGTACTTTGCAACCTGCTGGAGCTGTGATGAGGGAGGCAGGGAATTCTGCTCTTAAAACTACCCGGTAGGTGGGCTGGGGGTAACGGGTAACTCCTTGAGTGCTTCCAGGCAGCGCCGCACCGGCTGCAGCGTGGCAGCACTTTAGCTGGATGCGGGCAGGACCGGTGCCAGGGATGTCCCGGTCTGCGCAGCATCAGCCCACGAGGGCCAAGAGAAACAACGCAGCCCTTCCTAGAAATGCGTTCCGGAGCTTTAAAGATGGACCTAATTGAAAAAATGTATCGAGGTTGTACCAGGGGATAAAAGGGAATGCTGGGCCGAGATTAACCTGGAGCTCAGCAGCCGTGGCCAGGTCCCTAAGCCAATTCCCAGCCCCAGCCGCCCCGCTGAATCCATGCCCGGCAGGGAGGTGGTTTGCTCTGGATGCAGGTCTGGCAGGAGAGCCCAGCACGCTCTGGTTTTGTGCTTCAGGTACGTGCTCGCTTTCCGCTTTGCTTCCTACCCCGCCGCCGCAGCAGCTCCTGGCTTGCTCGAGTGGGCTGCTGCCACGGCCCGGTGAATTTTCTTCGGGGGTGTTTTCTGCCTGCACGGTTCCTGCTGGTTGTTCGGTCTGCTGGTCCTGCCAAGAGCCTGTGCTTGGGGAATGCTGGAGCTGCTCCAGTTTCCCTGGAGCCTGCATCTTCAGCTGCTTCCTCGTCACATCCTCCTCCCTTCCCACGCCTGGCATCCCCTCCGGGTACCGCTCGCCTGCCCTGGATGGCTGCGAGCCTCCCCCAGCGTGGGGCTCTGGGAGGGGGTTTCTTTTCCCCTCCCAGCACCTGCTGCCTTGTTGCCACCTCCCACTTCAGCGAGTCCCATCCCATGGCCCTGCAGCCCACTGCCAGGGCAATTTCTGAGCCAGGCTGGGACCCGCCCTTTCCCCTGCTTGGGCCAGAAGAGGGGAGCAGGCAGCCTCGCTGCTCCGTTAGCACGGAGCCAGGGTGACACGTCACCTGCGTTAGCAGACCCTGGGACTCCGTGACCCAGAAAGCTGCTTCTCATCCCTCCTTTCTAAAACAAGCCCAGCTGGTGTTTGCAGGAGCAGCTCCTCCGAAGGGAGCCAGCAGAGCAGCTCTGCCTGGGCTCTCCAGGCTCTGCTCTGCCCAGCTGTCCGGCGAGGCTGTTCTTGTGGCCGGTGTTTGCAAAACACGTCCCTTTCCCTGTGGTTCCTCCGGCATCTGGGAAGCTATGAGCTCACCCTTCCTTTCCCTTTCCAGGGAAGTTGTGAGGCTGCCCTCCATCCTTACCCCCTCAGCGATGCATCAGCCCCCTCCACCCTCCTCTGCACCAGGGCAGGAGGGGGCTGGGGGCTTGGGGAGCACTGAGCCTGGGGAGAGGAGCAGCCCAGCTGCCAAACAGCCATGGCCAGAGCTGGAAACCAGTCCCCGGCCACATCAGAGGACCACCCAGGGTGGTGGCCTGGGCTGGAGAGACCAGTCTTCACCCGCAGAGGTCAGCCACCTCCATGCTGACCCACCAGGGAAGCTTCCTGAGCCCATCTCTCCTTCCCCCGGCTTGCTGGCTCTTGGTGGGGTTTGGCTGGTTGCCCTGATGCGATGCTCAGCGTGTCACAGCCCCGGCTCCGGCATTGAGAGGTCCTGGGAGGGACCTGGAGTGGAGACAAGGCTGCGTGAGGGTCTCACGGTGCCCGTGGGATGGGACTGTCAGCTCCAGTGCTCAGGACTCAGATCTCCCTAATGCCATTCATCTGGGGCTTTTCTCCAGTGGTGAACAAGACTCCCCACCGGAGGGTCTGCGGGCCATTCCCACCCACCTCGAGGTGGCCAACTCCCACCTTGTGAACTTGCCCAAGGGTGTCTTTGCTTCTCAGCCCGCGGGGAGGAGAGGAAGGGGGTGCGATGCTGTGTTTGTGCCTATTGGGTGTCACCACGCCAGCTGGAGCCGTGCTGCAGCCCACAGAGCTCACCACAGTTATTTTAGCAGCCTGATGTTTGTGTTTACCTCCCTGCCGCAGCAAGCCATCGCTCTCCCTCTCCCACGGTTTTAGCAACAACTGCTGCTCCAGGCCAGGCTAATTCCATCCCTCCTGGGTTTGGGGCCCTTTGTTCTCACCCAGCAGCAGCAAACAGTCTGGGAGAGAGGCAGCAAAATAGCTAATGTGGAGAGGGGTTTTCTGCTGCTCAGACTGGATTTGTGCTGCGGTGTCAGGGCTGATGGGGAGGGGTCCGTGCCCCGTGGGATGCTGCGTGCGCTGAGGTTGGGGTGGCATATGGAAAGGCCGGCTTTGCCAGGCACTGGCTCAGACCCTGTCCTCTAACTCTTGGATTTTGCAGCTGAACAGGCAAAAAAAACCCCACATGAAGCAGTTAATTTGTCTTTTTCTGGGGCAAAACCAGAACCACGGGTTGCAGAGGTGCCTGCCCTGGCCTCTGTGGCCAGGACCAGTCCTGCAGCTTGGGCTCCAGCCCTTGGCCCAGCTCTTTGAGCTTGAAGCTTGGTGATAACTCAGTTATTTGACAAATCAGAGGAGCCAGACCAGGGAGGAAGTCAGCCTTTTCCATATTGGTGATTTTCCCCAAACACAGCAGGACCAGGCCAGCAGAAACTGGAACAAAACCACCCGTTTCCCCTCCCCGCTCCTCTTTATGCCTGTCCCAGCAGGGCTTGGTCCCCTACATGGGGCTCTGATCTCGCTGGAGACCTCCCAGGCTCCTGGGATCAGTTTGCTCCAATCTCGTAGCGAAGTTCAAAGCTTTCCCTTCGTTCCTGCCTGCAGCCGTGGGGTGTTTAATGTGCAGGCGGCATTCCCTGCTCACCAGCGCCCTGGATGTGAACCGCTGCTTTTCAGCTCCGTCTGAAAAGGAGCCGTCTCAGGGCCTCGCCTCTTAATTGCGGAGGAGGCGAACATGAAAAAGCCTCTGGCTGCTTTTAATGCAGGCAAAGGCGGCTGCTCCGGAGGCAGAGCCTCCGCCCAGGCATCCTCGCGGCGGGGTGGTACCCAGCCTGGAGCTCTCATCCTGGGGGTGGTGAGAGGGTTCTGCCTGGTGCTGTTCCCGCTGCCAGGCTGGTTTTCGGGCTGGAAGGTCAGATGGGAGTGGGGAAAGACCCTTTCTGGAAGCTGGAGAAGGTGAAGATGCTCCCAGAGACTGGAGGCATTGCTGCTCTCTAGACATTAGGACTCAGGGATGCTGATGGGTCCTACCAGAGCTGGGTGTGGGACCCTCGTACCAAACTGCTACTTGCCTTTCTAGGCACTTGGTAGCCCCTCTGCTCAGTGGTCCAAGGGCTTTGGCTGCAGGCATAGGGGCACTCCTGCTCCTCTCTCTCTCTCTCTCAGCATTGTGCTGGATTGTGCAGTGGGGTGAGAGTAAAGCAGCATTTCCTCATCACCCAAGGGCTTTGCTGGGCTTGGATGGGGCTGGAAAGCGGGGATGGATGGGAGGAGCTGGGACTCCGCTAACCTGATTAACCAGGTTAGAAACCAACCTTGCAAAAATCAGAGCCGTCTTGCTGCAACCTCCTCCTGCCCTCCCAGGGTACAGCTGGTCCTGAGTGGGACCTCCCCCACCCAGCCTCGTGCCCCCGCTCCCCTCTTGCATCCAAGAGCAGCCAGGCGCGGTGGGGAGGTGGGATGCAACGGCGGGTATCGTGCCTCCGGCTCCCAGGACTGGGTAAGTGTCACCCCCTTGGAGCACTGCGGCCGGCTTCAACCCCACTCCCCATCCCCGGCTCACCCCCAGCCCCCCACGCTGGTTGAGCATCCCCCTCCGCCGCAGCACGGCCGCCACTCTGGTGACGCTTGCGATGAGTGTCCGGGGGTTTTTGGAGCGTGAACTTGTCGGGAATGCAAATACTTCTTGGCCTGGTGCCGGCACGGGAGCAAAGTTGAAGCCCCAGCACCAACCGCCCGAAATCCTCGGCGGTGGTGCCTGCTGAAATGCTGGGGGGGGGGGGCGCGGATTTCTCTGCCAAAGCATCACTCCTTGTGCTGTGAGCAAGGGGTGTTGGCGTTCAGCTGTGGCAGGGATGCAGGGTGGGGAGGGGGCTACTGTCTCCTGCAAGGGCTTGACCACAGGGGTCTGGTCCTAGGGGAGACACCCCCCTGCATCGTGCGGCTGGATCTCCCCGGTATAACCTTCCTCCAGCCCCCAGCGGCTGAGGTGGCTGGTGGTGTGAGTGGTCAGCAGGTGCCAAAAGCCAGAGAACTCGACACAAAAAAGGTTTCTTGGTATTTCGGCAGCTGCTGCAATAGCTGCAAAGTGAGGGTCCCAGGGGGCTCCGCTCCCACCCCCGGCATGACTCCCCAGACACGGTGGGGGTCACAGCTCAGAGTGCCTGTGGGTAGCTGATAAGAAATGCAGAATTAAAACCAGCAATAGAAAGTTCCCGTTTCCCCCTTGCTGGCTGCTTGGAAAGGTGAAGTAAAGCCCTGACAGAGGCCAGGCCAGGGGAGCGGAGGGTTTGCTTGGCTCTCTGCAGGCCCCGGAGCTTGGAAGAGCCCTGACCCTCATCCCAATAAGCTTTTCGCAGCAGCTGTGGGCAGGAGGGATGCAGATTTCCCAGTAAAGGGATTTTTGCCCAGAATAATTTTCAGCATCTTAAAAAAAGCAGTGTCCCACAACGGGAATCATCAACCCAAAAGCTCTCAGGGATTCCCAAACGGAGCAGGACCACCCTCTCCCTGGCAACGCATCCCCAACTGCTCCGGGGAGGCAGCCCCGGGTGCGATGCTGCAGCCACGCATCCCTCTCTTTCCTGCGTGTGGGATCAGGATTTTCTCTGAAAGCACCATTTGCCTTCATAAATAACAACCTGATTCCTCCTGCTCCCAACATCTGCACCCAGAAACATCTGCCGTGCGGAGAAGCTGGGATGAGCCCCTGCAACAGGCTCCTTCTCCGCTCTCCCAAAAAGTTCCTCCCGAAACTCGGTGGCCGAGATTGAGTCACTAAAACGCCGTGACATCACTGGCGGTTTTTGCTACCGAGCAGCCGTACTTCCTGTTATGCCCGGGCGCCTATAGATATATATACGCACCCATAGGAGCACGCTTTCAGCCAGCAATCGCGTTCGTTCTCCTTCCTCTCGGCATCCTCTTCTCTCCTTTGCAGCGCCAGCGGCGAGGACCGGCGTCGGGGCTGGAGACCTGGCTCCTGCTAAGAGGATGAAAACATGGGACTCAAGTTATCCTGCCTGAAAGGTAGGTTTGGGTGGGTGTTGGGGAGTTTCTCCTGCACCGTGAAGGCATCTGGGGGGATGGTTGTATGTGGAGGAGCTTTAGGTGCGTAGGATTGCTGTGGTTTGGCATGCTGGTGGCATTTAAGGAAGTCCCATGGGTGGCTCAGGCATCACCCCCAGAGCCGATTTGCCCAGCCCTATAAAAATATAAGGGTCTGGTCCTGCTCTTCCTCCTCCATCCTTTGCTTTGGAGCATCCTTGGGCTGCTGGCATCCCTTAAGAAACCAGATGGGGTTTCCTTAGAGGTGGGAAAGAGCCAGCATGGATGGGATGCTTGAGGTATGGATGGGATGCTCAGGGTCAGCCTGGAGGCCGGGAGCCGGGGTACCCCGGCTCCCGGCCTCCAGGCTGACCCTGAGCATCCTTCATTGCTCTGCTCCTACCAGGGATATTCCAACCCAGGAGTGCTCTATCCTCCTGCTTTCTCCCAAACTTTAATTTTCTTCATGGAGTTAGGCTGGGGATGGCGACAGCGGCGTCTGCGGAGAGAGGAAAGTGGGAACTTTTAATGCTCCTGGTCTCACCGCATTGGGTGAGCGGGAGAGAAGGCTGGATATCACATCTCCCATTAGCCCTGCATCCCAGCGCCGACCTCTGAGCAGCTCCTATTAGCTCCTTGGGGTTTTTAGGGGATGGGAGCTACCGAGCATCCCTCTCTAAGATGCAGAACTGCTTCTTCCCTAGCTTTTCCCAAGCCCAAACCCTACGCCAGGTGTGCATCACCCAAAAATGAGCCCTGTGCCCCACTTCCCATGTCAGAGAGTGGGGGGGTCTGTGGGATCCCTCTCCCAACCCAACACAGGGTGGCCAGAGAGAGGAAACTGAGGCAGCCAAGGAGTCCCCATCCCGCTCCAAATCCAAGGCAGAGCCCTAAAATATCCTCCCCCAGCGCTTCCACGCCCCTCCGACGAGCTTGGAGCCTACAATAAAAGACACCCCCTCCCGCCCTTTTCCAGCTCCCTTACGTAAGGCAGGGCTTTATCCTTAATTAAAAAGAGATTAAAAATATCAGTGTCTGTCCCCTCCGGGCATTTTCCTGCTTGGGAAGAGCTGAAACCTCCCTGGCTGCTGCCAGTGCCGCGCCAGGCTTTTCTCCTGATTAAAAAAGCAGATTAAAGCGATCTGCTCCCCCGGGGGGGTGGGCACGCAGTCGGGGGGGTGGCGTCTGAGGTCTTTGCCTCTGTCAGACACCCCAAAATCCAGGGCGGGGAGGAGGTGCGAGTCTGGCTGTGGATTCTTTAGTGGCTCGTAAGGGGTTGAGCCATCCGTGGGGGTCTGGAGGAGGGCAGGGGTGCTGCAGCCCCACGCCTGATGTTCTCTTTCCCCTTGGACCCCCTCCCCATTTTTCAAGACTTGAAGATGTGCGTGAGCAGCGGGAACGGCAGCGACAGGACCCCAGCGGTGTCCGCGGGTGAGAAGCACCTGCACGTGCCCTCCATCATCGTCACGCCGCCCACGCCCACGGGGACCACGCTGTCCCGCGAGGCCCGGCGGGTGGGGGGGCCACCGTGCAGCCAGTGCTGAGCACCGGCGGGATCTGTGTTCGCTCCGCTGGGATGGAGCCAGAGCCACCGGGATGAGAATTGGCGGGATCCAGCCCCCCGGGGACACGCGGGTCACACACGGGTGGGTTTGGACACTGGTGACTGGTTTTCCTCTCTTTTTCCTAAAAGCACCGGGGAGCGGGTGGCACCGCATGGCTGCTCCCCGATGAATAAAGCCCCCGGGGCTCCACACCCCCCGGTTTGGCACCCGCCGCCTCCCCTGGGCTGTGTCGGCAGAGCGGTGAGTGGGTGGGCTGTCCCCCCAAAAACACCCCAGAGCTGACCCTGTGCCGATGGGGGGCCAAAAGTGGGGTACACCCCCCTACCCACTCTCCTCTTGGATTGAACAAGCCGGTTGCAAATGGCACCGGAAAAATGAACTCGGCGTCGCCTGCAACCCACCCTCCCGGCCCCACTGGATCGGCCACATCCCGAGGAGGGAGCCGGGGGCGATGCTTCCCGCGGAGCGGCGGCACCAGGAGCCGGCGGGAGAGGCGGGAGTGTGAAAGCAGATGGAAATTTAATTTTTTAATGACAGCAGCAGATGGCAAAAGACACGCCGGTGGAGTTGCAGCGTGGCGGAGCCGTTTATGGAGCGCCCAGGGAGCCGCAGAGCATGCCGACAGCACCCGGGGGCTGCTCGGTTAATGGATGGAGGGGGCGGTGGGATGGGGGCTACCCCCCACCCCGGCTCAGGGGGCAATGCTCACCCTGAGCGCTGGGGTCTCTCCAGTGGGTGCTCCAGGGCTGAGCCCAAGGAGGTCGAGAAGGGGGATTGGGGAATGTTGGCGTTGTTTGGGGGGCTTTCTGTTTCCATGGTGACCCACGAGCCGGGCTGCAGTCCCCCGAAAGGCCCAGAGTGGTTGGGCTGAACGTGAGTGGGTGGAGGGAGGGATGGAGAGAGGGAGGGAGGGATGAGATGGTGCATGGACAGACAGCAAGATGAGGACTGATTGCTGCTCGGAGGCATGGATGGGTGGGTGGGTGGGTGGATGGATGCATGGATGGATGGATGGATGGATGGATGGATGGATAGAGGATGGGTGGATGGATGGATGGGTGGATGGATGGATGGGTGGATGGATGGATGGATGGATGGATGGATGGATGGATGGATGGATGGATGGATAGAGGATGGGTGGATGGATGGATGGGTGGATGGATGGATGGGTGGATGGATGGATGGATGGGTGGATGGATGGATGGATGAATGGATAGAGGATGGGTGGATGGATGGATGGATGGATGGATGGATGGATGGATAGAGGATGGGTGGATGGATGGATGGGTGGATGGATGGATGGGTGGATGGATGGATGGATGGGTGGATGGATGGATGGATGAATGGATAGAGGATGGGTGGATGGATGGATGGATGGATGGATGGATGGATGGATGGATAGAGGATGGGTGGATGGATGGATGGGTGGATGGATGGATGGGTGGATGGATGGATGGATGGGTGGATGGATGGATGGATGAATGGATAGAGGATGGGTGGATGGATGGATGGATGGGTGGATGGATGGATGGATGGATGGATGGATGGATGGATGGGTGGGTGGGTGGATGGATGGATGGATGGATGAATGGATAGAGGATGGGTGGATGGATGGATGGATGGATGAATGGATAGAGGATGGATGGATGGATGGGTGGATGGATGGATGAATGGATAGAGGATGGGTGGATGGATGGATGGATGGATGAATGGATAGAGGATGGATGGATGGATGAATGGATAGAGGATGGATGGATGGATGGATGGATGGGTGGATGGATGGATGGATGGATGGATGGATGGATGGATGGATGGATGGATGGATGGGTGGATGGATGGAGCAATAGATGGGTGGATGGATGGATGTAGCCATGGATGGAGGGCTGGATGGATTGATGTATAGGTGGGTGGATGAAGGCAGGGATGCAGGAATGGACAGACGGACAGACGGGCTGACGAATGGAGGGAAGGGATGGATGGACGATGGTGAGTGCCCGAGCACAGGCAGACGGCTGCCGCCGGTCCACAAGCAGGAGGGAGGGTGCACAGGCGGGGCCGACGGGGCAGCCCACCCGTGCCCCTGCACGCCGGACGGTGCCGGGGTACCCGGACCCGGGGCAGACCCTGGGGACACGCACCCACGGCCGAGGCGTCCCCACGCGCGTTCCCCGCCGGAGCGCTGCTCCTCCCGGCCGCCAGGGGGCGGCAGCGGCCGGCGCCGCGCGCACACGCAGAGGATGAGGGCGGGGACGCTGAAGGCCCGGCGGCGCCCCGGCAACAAGTGCTGAGCGCTGATTGGCTGAGCGTCCCCGAGGGGCACCTCCCCCTGCGACCGACCCCGCCCCTCTCCCGTGCCGGGCCCGGCGGCGGAGCCAGAGCGGGAGAACGGCGCGAGTAGCACAACCAATCAGAAAGGAACGCGCCATGATAACCAATAGCCGACCAGCGCCGCCCGTTAGAAACCAATCAGTGTGCTCCGAGCTGCGTCAGACCCCGCCCCCAGTCGGAAACCGTGAAAACGCGCCCGGCGGCGGGAGGCGGGGCCTCGCCGCTGCGCAGCCAATCGGGTGGGCAGGCTGCGGGCCCGGGCCCGTTCCGTGTGCCGGTTCCGGTTCCGGCCCGGTGCCGGCCCGGGCTCCCAGGTCTCCGTCGCCATGGAGCCGGCTGAGGCGGAGTTTCTGGCCGAGAAGGAGCTGGTGACGATCGTGCCCAACTTCAGCCTCGACCGGATCCACCTCATCGGGGTCGGCGGGGCCGGGGGGTGGGGACAGGCCCGGGGAGCCGGGGGGCGGGGGGGGGCAGGGACTGGGGTGTTTGCGGTCTTGGGGGGCTTGGGGACACGGCTCGGGGGGCAGGGCCTCGGGCAGATTAAGGGCAGGGCCCGGGGGGCTTGGGGACACGGCCCGGGGGGCAGGAGCTGGGAGCGTTTTGGGGACGGAGCCTGGGGAGGTCGAGGACAGGGTCTGGGGGGCTTAGGGACAGGCCTTGGGGGCAGGAGCAGTGGGGGTTGGGTGTGGGGGGCAGCAGGAAGGAGTTGGGGGGTCTAGCGTGATGGGGGTGGAGGAATTGAGGTAGTGGGGGATGGGAGCAGAGCTGGGGAGGAGAGCAGGTGGGGAGCAGGGCAGGGCACCCCCCCAGGAGGTTTGGGAGGGGGCAGTGCCCCCCCCAACTCTCCAGTCTTCGCCCCTCACCCCTGAGCCTTGGCCGAGGGCTGGGGGTGTGACTGGCTGCGCTGGGTGCTGAGACCCCGGCTCTGCCAGGGGGTGCCAGGGGGTGCCGTGCTGGCGGCGCGAGCTGTGCCCTGCTGCCGCCCGCCTCTGAAAGCGCCGTGGCCTAGCCCGAGGGGCTGCGTGTCCAGGATAGTTGTAATTTCTGGCTGTAGCTTCTGTGCAGCGCTTTCAAATAGAAAAGGCTCTGGAAACGTTAGTTATTACTTCTCAAGGGAGAGGAGGAAAAGTCTGAGTGCAGGAATTATGGAGGCGAGAGGAGGAAATTCAGATGCGATTTGATTCAGGCTTTTCAAAATCCCCTGGAAACTCACGATCTCTGGAGATGGGTGAGGACGAATGAGAGACTGCGGTGTCCTAGCCCTGACTGCTGCCTTACTCTTGTCTTCAATTCGTCTTCCAGGGAGATCTGGGTCCTTTCAATCCTGGCTTGCCGGTGGAAGTGCCTGTCTGGTTGGCCATTAATCTGAAGCAGAGGCAGAAGTGTCGACTGATTCCTCCAGAATGGATGGACGTTGGTAAGGATGGCGGCTTCGGCCTGGGGCTGCGGTGGGTGAAGCAGAAACACGATATCAAAACCATCTGGGGAGCTTAATTCAACAAACACAAAGTGACTCTGAGAGAAGGATCTAATGTTCCACCACTGGAATTCTTTATATTTACAGGAGGTGTCCTCTTCCCGGTTTAGTCAGGTATTTAACCTCTGCTCCTCTGGTGAGGAGGAAGAACAAGGGTTAGATCCAACGCCCAGCTCAGCCGCTCGTCTTCAGCAGCGGCCGCTGGTCTTTCTGAGCAGCACTCGTACCTCTCGCAAGGCTTGTTCAGACAGAGCCGGGGGGACGTCAGCTGTCACGCTGTGCGGAGGGAGACCTTGGAGAGCGTATGTGTGTTTTAGTTGCCGGCTCATTCTCTCCCTAAAATCATTTTCCTCAAGGGCATCAGAAATGGGAGGTCGTCTCACTCTGTAAAGAGTGAGGATCGTGGCACCCTCCCTTTTGTCATCTCGAGGAAAACTGGGAACGAGATGTGAACACTGATGGAGCTGCAATAAGAGGGAGACCTGCACCACACATTCCTGCTTTATTCATCCAAGGGCATAAACACTCATTAGCACAAGTGCTTTGTGGGTGAAGGGAGCGTCTCCCGACAGACAGTCGGTCTGGGGATCAAGCTGGGTGTAGATCCAGCCTCCCGGCATGATGTCCTAAGCGTGGCATCGATGTCCCTGCCAGCATCCTTGCGTGCTTCGCTACAGAAACCTTTTCCTTGGTTTGAGATAGAGCTGGTCCTACGGAAATGGCGTGTGGATTTTCCTCTGGGGGGATAGAAATGTGCCTGGAGCGTTGAAGGTCTGGCAGCACCTGACCACGCCTGGTTGTGTTTTAGAGAAACTGGAGGAAATACGGGACCTGGAACGCAAAGAAGACACCTTTACTGCGATGCCCAGTCCTTATTATATGGAACTCACGAAGCTGCTGTTAAACTAGTAAGTAGGAAACGTAACAGTTTCCGCCTGACTACATGCTTGCACAGACAATTTTTCAAGCTTTCATTGGCAGCAGCCCCAGAGGGCGGTGGGAAAGTGAGAGTTAATGGAGGTTTATTTCACAGCGTGCCAAGATCTCGTTGCAGCAGTTTTCTCATGGTAACTTTGTGTTTCAGTGACTTGGGGATTGCTTGTTCTGCAGCCTGATAATTGGGGCTGTGCCGCGTTATTGAGCGGCAGCTAAGCGTAGAGGCCTTGAGGATCGGCAACGCGTTCCATGGCTGCAATCTGTTCAGCAGCCTAAACCCTCCAGGCTCCTTCCTTGGCTCTCCTTCAGGAGGAAAGCTCCTCTTTCCTCGGACTGAGGAGCAGGAGACCGGGGATATTCCGAGTCTGAACTCGTGCCTGCTGAGGCATTTCACTTGTAAAATGTGCTGGCTGGTGTTTTTCTCGGCGCGGGCTCTGCTGACTTTAAGCCCTCGATTACGGCGGGGCGGTCATTTAAGCGCTGGCTTTTCCTCTGGAGATGACGCTCTTGGCGTGCGGCTCCTTCCCTCACGCTAGAATAACCCTGACAGCTCTGTCCGTGTGAATTGATCTGATCTCTCGAGGTCCTTATGGCAGCGCTGAATCGCTTTAATGGGAGGACGTGGCACAGCTCGTACAGTCCTTTCAACTTAATACTCTCTGATAGAGCCACGAGAGCGCAGAGCCGGGGCTCTAATCGCAGCCGAGCCCTTTCAATTCCCTGGCTGACCGTGGCTTTGGCCGGGTTATTGGCCCTCCGTGTACCTCGTACCAGCTGGGCAATTAAAGAGCAGAAGGATTCTAGTGAGAACCAGATGCTGCATCAGAGCTGAGCATTCCTGGGTAAATAAACTATCCCAAAAATCCCAGCAGCAGAAGTACCGGGCTGGATTTTAATGTTGAGTTGCAGGGTTGTGTTTTTTCTCTGTAGCAAACTGCTCTGCTTCTGCCTCAGAGGGCTGAGGATCTGCCAACATTACTTAATGCCAGTGACATAACGTACGAGTCCCTCGCAGCCTGTTCTGCCCCTCTCTCCCCTCCTCTAGCGCCTCGGACAACATCCCCAAAGCCGATGAGATTCGCACGCTGGTGAAGGATACCTGGGACACCCGGATAGCCAAGCTGCGGCTGTCTGCGGACAGCTTCGTCAGGCAGCAGGAGGCTCACGCCAAGGTGCGGCGGGGACGCGCGGGCCGAGGTTTGCCAGCTCTGCGCTGGGAGGCTTCCAGGTGCCGCGTGGGCTTGTGACTGATGAGAGCTGCTCGGGGAAAATGCCGGCTGGGGCATGTTGTTCCTGGGCTGCCGGTACGTCAGTTGGGAACTAAAGCCATATGCTGAAGGCTCGCTCTCGGGGCTGGTTGCGGCTCCCCGTGCATTACGGAAATAGCGATTTCGTTGCTCGTGTGCTGCTCTTGGCTGGGGGTGGCAGCTGGGCCCGTCCCTTGGGGTGTCACCGAAGGAGAAGCGTGTGCCGCAGAGCTGCTTTCTGCGCTCCTTGTCCTCTGCTGGGCTGTTTCCCCAGGTTCTGCTGCTTTTCTCTTTCAGCTGGATAACTTAACCTTGATGGAGATCAACACGACCGGCACTTTCCTTACTCAAGCCTTAGATCGCATGTACAAGCTCCGAACTAACCTGCAGCCTGGCGAGAGCACCCAATCCCAGGATTTCTGAGGTACTAGCCCGGCCAACCTCCCAGGAGAGGGCCGTGGAAGGGAACAGGCTCCGCTCCTCGCCCCTGGACCTTCGTCTCGCCAACCTCCACCTCCCCGCGCGGCCTTCCCGAATCCACTGCGCCTCAGCTGAGTGTAACCCCTGCTCGGCAGCAGCTGCACCCAGGCAGGAGGGCAGACAGCCCCGCGGCCGGCTGGGAATCGCTCCAGAGCTGCCGACGGCGCGGGAGCATCCCTGCACGGGAGCATCCCTACACGGGAGCTCCTACGTGCCTTTTTTACCGAGGTGGGCCTCTCGCTTGGGTTCGGAGATCTGCTGGGTGCAGGTGGTGGCTTGCCAGCTCTAAGGCTGCTGATGATGTCGGGCGGATCTCTCCGCCCCGGAGAGTGTGGGTGTACTTCATAGAGGGAACTTCTGAGGGCAGCACAGGCCACACACTGGCTTGAAAGCAATAAATTTCTAGGCGGTGCTTCGCCGTGAATTTTCTCAGAGCCTTGAAAAGGGGGGGAAGATGTGCCGGCAGCGAGAGGTGTCTGCTGCTCTGCTGGGGAGATCAGCTGGGAAGCAGATCCATCTGCTCTTTGGAGGGAGGACAAAGGAAAATGGCTTTCCCCCTCCAAAGCCAGGCTGTCTGTTAATATCATACGTCTGACTGTTGGCGTTTTTAATCCGAAACCGTGTATTTAAAAAAAAATAAATGATTGCAGCCGAGCGAACGGCATCGAATTAGTCCCTGTGCTTTGTCACACGCTGCGCATCAAGCGTACGCGGGTTAAACAATGCTTGGCAAATCCCGCGGCTCCCCTCCTTTGGCTCCGGCCCCGTTCCCCCGCGGCAGACCGACAGGCAAGGGCAGGATCCTCGCCGGCGTCGGGCTGCCTTGATGGCAGATGTAATTATTCCGGGCGAGGGGGAAATGCCGGCTCAAACCCAACGGCGGCAAGCCGGGAGCGGTGCCCTTCCCCGAGCATCTGGGCCGGCCTCTGCGCGGCTCCTGCTTGCCATCTGTGTCCTGCCCGCCTCGGCTGCTTCCCCCAGCGCTGCCCGCGGGCAAGGGGCTCCGGCAAGGTGACGACGGCGGGAGCTGCTGTGGGGGATGCTCGGAGCAGGGCTGCTTTCCCATCGCCGGTGGGGGAGAAAGAATCCTTTGCCATCGTTGTGGAAGAGTTTATTTCTTTTTTTTTGTTGTTGTTCTTTTTGATGTTTTCAGAAATTACAGCAATATATTCATAAATACCTAATTACTACATTCAACAAATAATATATTACATTACAATTAATTCAAACAAGTACACTTAGAACATGGTTAGGGGTTTTTTTTTTTTCTCCTTTTTTGTGTTTTTGTTTTCTTTCACAGCATCTCGGCTGCCCTCGGCCGCCTCTGCCTTGCCTTTCTCTCCTCGCAGCCCTCCCAGGCTCTGGCGCAGCTGCTCGGGCGATGCCGCCCCGGTTACGTACAGACACGACCGCTCGCCGTGGCCCCCGGGGCGGGGGGCGAATAATTCTGAGAAATCAGTTTGAAACACACGACTACGGGCTGGTGAGTGGGGAAAGTCAGTAGAGGAGCCGCTACGAGGCGAGGCTACGCTCTAGCTGGGCTCCTGCCCCCGGCCTCGCCGTGGCACGGCAGCGGCGAGGGATAAATTACCGATGATTTTCCACCCCTGGCTTCTTCCCATCTTTCCCCAGCGCACGGGAAGGGAAGCAGCAAGCGTGTTTTGCCGTGTTAAAATTCATTGTGAAGCCTGGAGTTGGCAGCAGCTAGGCCAGAGGCTGGCGATGCAATTGGGGATTTAAAAGAGATTAAACTAATTTCTGTCACAAGGGCATTTTGCTTTTTAATCTTGCACAGCTTTTTTTTTTTTTTTGGTGAAGCCAATGGGAGACCAGGAAGGGGGATAGGGAGGGGGTTAATGCTTTCTTTGCGAGTGCAACAAGGGAATTTAAAGCAGAAAGCAGAGGTCACCTTTTCCCCGTAGACGTGAGTTTGTCTCGTGGCGAATTTAAAACAAATTAATAAATAATTTAAAAATAATAATGATAAAAAAAAACCACCCTCCCGGGGGAGTTGGGGGCGCGCGACGGTTGGGAAGTGGCTAAAACCGGCACCGCGTGGTGCCAAGCCTCGACCCACCGGCCCCGGCGCTGCCGGCAGCGAGCCGTGGGCAGCTCCTGCCCGCCGGCGGGCACCGGGTACGGGCAGGAAGAGCTTGACCCGGCTCGGCCCCGCGGTGCCACCAACCCCTGAGCCAAGCCGGGCAAACCCCGTCTCCCCCTGCCCAAACTGCCTTAGCGCTGCTCTGATTGTCTCGGTATTTTGGGGGGCGGGGGGCGGGGCGAGGACACCCCTGTGCCACCCATCCCCAAACCCTCCAGCCGTTAAGTTGCTTTGTGGTTTGAATTTGGCAGGCGGAGCCCGCGCGAGGCCGAGAACCCACCCAGCACCGTGACGCCCGCAACTGCCCCGCTGGACCAAAACTAAAAATGACCCAGGAACCAAAGGAAAAAGGTAAAAAAAAAAAAACCCAAACACCCACCCAAAAACCCCGGAGGGAGAGGGTGGGGGGGAGCCTCCGGGTTCCCGAGAGACTGGGACAGCACCTGCCCCGCGGGAAAAGGGGATTTATTTGTTGTTTTCTCCTGGTTTTAAATTCTTTTTAAGACACTTCAATATCTTTTCTGTCCTGACCAGCAGCAGTACTAAAACCAAGTTAATCCTTTTTGCCAAAAAAAAAAAAAAAGATAATAAAACGAGGGAAAGAGGGAAAACCAAAAAGAAAACGAAAAGCAGAAACATTAAAAAAAAAGGCAAGCTTTTTATAACAATAATTAAAGTAATAAAAACATACAAAACTTCTTTTTTCTTTTAATATATATACACAGTACAAGGCTGAAGCACCTTTTTTTTAATTTTTAACTCTTAAATGGCAAAAAAACCCCAAAAACCCCAGGGCGAGCGGCTCCGACGAGGCGAGCCCACCGCCGGCGCGCGTCCGCGCCCCTTCCCCGCTGAACAGGAACGAAAAAGGGACCTTCAACCAGTTTATTGACTTTATTGTTTCATAGCGAAGTGCGTTTTCCAGTGGAAAGCCCCGGGGTTGGGAGAGAAGGGGGAGGCTCCTGGTGCTGTGCCGGGAAAAGGGGGGGGAGTGGGCTCGGCGGTGGCCCGCCGGCCGTCCCGCACCCGACCCCGCGGGGCTCCTCCGGCTTTAGTGTTGTCGGTGGAGTCTTTAGTTGTAATTTAAAAATGAAAGAAGGACAAAAAAAAAAAAAAAAAAATTAAATTTGAGCGCTCTAAAGTGTGGGTGGGGCGGGACGCTGCACCCTGTCCCCCCGCCCCGGGAGGAGAGCCCCAAGCAGGGCTGGCGGTTGCTGGCGGGAGGGGACGGGACGGGTCGGGGTCTGCTCGCCGTCGGTGGGCTCCCGGCTCCCGTGCTCCTTTGCGTCATGCATGGCACATTCTCCGTTTATGGTTTTTGTATTTATTATTATTATTTTTTTTTTAATTTTATTTCTTTTTTTAGCTTCAAACCTCCCAGTGAAAAATATTAAATATTCAAGGTAATAAAATAGATTATTATTTCTAGACTATATGTTCGGCCTAGCCCAAGGAGCGTCACCTGGGATACCCCTTGAAATAACCCCTAGACCACTGCATTGCAGGCAAGGCAAGGCACTTCCGCAGGTGATCCAGCTCGGCTTGCAGGCGCTCGCGCTCCGAGACCATCTTCTGCTTCTGGGTCCTTAATTCCTGCGGGCAGCCAAGGGGAGAAGAGGCGGTCAGTTGGGTCCCTCGTGGGGTGCTGGGCTCGCCTGGATGCTCCGTGGGGGATGTTGCGGGGGTAGAGGGTGAGGGGTGCTGCAGGGATGGGGATACTGCAGGGAGGGGGATACTGGAGGGAGGGGATTTTGGGGATGGGGACACTGGAGGGAGGGGGACACTGCAGGGATGGGGACTGCAGGAAGGGGATTTTGGGGATGGGGACACTGGAGGGAGAGGATTTTGGGGATGGGGACACTGGGGGGATGGGGACTGCAGGAAGGGGATTTTGGGGATGGGGACACTGGGGGGATGGGGACTGCAGGAAGGGGATTTTGGGGATGGGGACACTGGAGGGAGAGGATTTTGGGGATGGGGACACTGGGGGGATGGGGACTGCAGGAAGGGGATTTTGGGGATGGGGACACTGGAGGGAGAGGATTTTGGGGATGGGGACACTGGGGGGATGGGGACTGCAGGAAGGGGATTTTGGGGATGGGGACACTGGAAGGATGGGGACACTGCAGGGATGGGGACTGCAGGAAGGGGATTTTGGGGATGAGGACACTGGAGGGATGGGGACACTGGAGGGATGGGGGACCGCAGGTGTCTGTGTGCCCCGGCCCCACTCACCGCCATGCTGTGCGAAAGCTGCTCTGCCGTCAGGCTCAGGCTGTAGTGCTGGGCCTCCAGCCGCCGGCACTGGGTCTGCAGCACTTGGCGCTCCAGGTTTTGTTCTGCAAGGCCCAAAGGAAGAGGGGGGTGAGTGCCAGTTCCTCCTGCTCCCTGCCCAGGGGAGCCCCGTGGTGCCACCGCAGAGGATGCCAGCCCCGTGTGGGGCTCTGCCCAGGCACAGTGACTGCCTGCAGCATCCCAGAGCACCCCTGGCCCCCAGCTTCCCACAGGGAACCTCCAGGTCCCACTCTGATGGCACCGGGCAGCCATGAATACACGAATTTTTCACGGATACATCTATTGTCCCCAGTGCCTGTTGCTATTGCGCCACTCCTGCGGTGTGCCCCAAGCACCTCCCCATCCCAGTGGGAGATGGAGACGCCTGTAAAGGTGTGGGGTGGTTTCACTTGGGGAAACTGAGGCACAAAGCAAGTGTTTACCCTCCCTGCCCCGATAACCCCCCCTTACCTTCTATATGTTCCTGGTAAGCTTCAAAAATTGCCTCGATCCCTTGCCACTTGGGCCTGGGGTACTCCTCCTCTTCCTCATCCTCCTCCTCTTCCTCGGAGGCCGAGTCGTGGGGCAGCGGGGGCAGCGCCCGGTGGGGCAGCGGCCCCTCGGCCGTGCCGTTGTGCGGGGTGGGGGCCAGGCGGCTGGACGCTTGCAGCTCGGGGATGTTGTAGTGGATGGAGGCGTCGAGCTTGTGGTTTTGCTCTGCCGTCCCCCCTGCGGGTACTGAGCATCAGCCTCCTGCCCACTCCCCGTGTCCCCCCTCCTGCTCCCCGTGTCCCCCTCTTGCTCCCTGTGGCCCCCTCCTGCTCCTTGCGTCCCCATCCCTGGTTGCATCGAGAAAGATGCTCACCTCGACATATTACTTTGCCTCCCTTGGCCATTTTTAGGGGGCTGCAGCATCGTCCGTGGGGTTTCATCACCCCCTGTGCACAGGGTAACTACTTTCCATGCTCCTTAACGAGCTGGGGGGGGGGGGTGGGGTGGGGTGGAGCTGTATTATCCCAGTGCCTTATTTTTAGCTTCACTGCTGAGCTCCTGGGATGCTCCAGCTGGTGCCTTTCGTATCCCCACAGGGAAATGAGGCGGGGCAGGGGGGGCATCTCCTGCAACACCCCCCCACCACGCTGGGATGCTGTCTGGGTGGTACCCAGCCTGCTCCCCCCGCATCCCTGCCGTTACCTTTGTGCTTCTGCAACGCCTTTTGGGTGGACTGCAGCACGGACTCGTGGAACTGGTGGGCGAACTCCTCGGCGATGAAGGGCTCCCAGGGCTTGCTCTTGCCGTTCATGCTGTGGGACAGCGGCACCGGGATGTCCTTGGGCAGGGGACCCCTGACGTAGCTGAGGATGCTCAGTGCCTTCTTCCCGGGGTGCCCGTCGCTCAGCCGGGGCTTCTCTGTCGGCGCAGTGACCGATTCCTTAGCCCTCGGTAGCTCCTGGGGTCTCAGCTGGTCTAACCTGCCAGGCTCCGACGTCTTCTGTGCCTCCGGCACGGAGACAGCGATGCCCACGGGTTTATCCGGATCCAACAGGAGCGGTGGCACCAGCGGCTCTTTGGGCAGAGGAGGGGCAGTGTCGGCTGCCGGCGGGGTTCCGTGACCCCTCATCCCGCCGGGCAGGGGATGCCAGGGAAGGATGGGGGGTGCTTACCGGCGGTGGGGCCGCTGGGGCTGTCCCGTGGGGAGCTCTTCACCACCACGGCAGCCGGCGTGGTCTTCTGCTTCATGGCCTGGAGCATCTCCACCAGCTTCTCCTTGTCTGCGGCATGGGAAGCTGAGGTTTAGTGTAGCCTCTGCTCAGCAGAGCAAGCTCACGGCCCGAGGCGGGACCCCTCCGTGGCACCCCCAAAACCAGGGAGCGGGGACCCCCGAGCCGGGGCCATCCCCAAGCATGCGCGGGGCATGGCTGTTACCTTTCCTCTTCTCGGCGCTGATGTGCGTGAGGTTGAAGATGGTGAGGAAGCGCTTCTTCTCCTCGAAGTTGGGGCTGTTGTTCATCTCGTCCGGGCTGTAGCGAGTGGAGAGCGGGAGGCGCGGGGAGGGCGTGCGGCGCTTGTTCTGCACTGTTGGCGGCGAGGGGCTCCTCTCCCGCAGCATCCGCCGCCGCTTCCGCCGCTTCTGGCTCAGCAATTCCTCCTTCTGCTGCTGCGTGGTGAGGCCGAAGAGCTGCAGGAACTCCAGCTTCTGGGGCGCCAAGGGGGAGAGCAGAGCAGGGTCAACCCCAGACCAGTCCCTATCCCCGTCCCCATCCCTGTCTCCATCTCCATCCTCATTCCTATCATCCCCATCCCCGTTCCTATCATCATCCCCATCCCTGTCCCCATCTCCACCCTCATCCTCGTTCCTATCATCCCCATCTCCATCCTCATCCCTGTCATCATCCCCATCTCCATCCCCATCCTTGTTCCTATCATCATCCCCATCTCCATCCCCATCCCTGGCCCCATCCCCATCCTTGTTCCTATCATCATCCACATCCCCATGCCTGGCCCCATCCCCATCCCTGGCCCCATGCCTGGCCCCATCCCCATCCCATCTCTATCCCCATCCCCATGCCTGGCCCCATTCCCATCCCATCCCCATCCTCGTTCCTATCCTCATCCCCATTCCTGCCCCCCCGGTGCCTCTGCAGGCAGCCGGTGACAGTGGCTGCACCACAGCACTGGGACCTGGTGCCCGAGGAAGGGCTGCTCACCCTCCCCGGGGGACAGGGGACACGGGGGACAGCGAGTACCGGCTGTACCTCGGAGGACGTGTCCAGCTTCAGCGGGGGCTGCTCAGCCACGCAGCGGAGATGGGCCCGCACCTCCTCCTCGTCGCTGTCGTCGCAGGAATCGTCCAGGTCGTAGTAGTAACCTGGGGGTGGAGAGAGGCTGGAGTGAGACTGGGGAGACCCTGCGGGGATGCTGGGGACCTGCTGGGATCCTGGGGATCCCGCTGGGGACAGGGGGGTGGGATGCTGAGAGGGAGGAGTGGTGGGGATCCAGTGTGGGTGCCAGTGGGGTGGGGGTGTAGCCCAATGGAGCTCTGTGCCCCCTCCACCAGCAGCGGGACCCTGAGGGGCATCACCCACCCCTATACAGCTTTGAGATGGGGGGGGGGCTGAAGAGGTGGGTTAATAGGGCACGGCCTGGGGGAGGATGTGGCTGAGCCCCCCATCGCTGCTGGAAGGGGGACAGCAACACCTACCGCCCCCCCCCCTCGCAGCGCTCCGTCTCCTCCTCGCCGCTGTTCTTATCCCCGCTCACACAGTCCCATTAATATTTAAAACCCGCTTATTAGCCTCCGTTCATCATTTATTAATTGGGCACGTCTAGAGCGGAGGATTTACCGAGCCGTTCGGCTTGCGGGAGCCGCCGGCATCCCCAGGAGACCCCTCCCGGCCGACCCCACCACCGCCAGGTCCCGGTACCGGTGTGCGGGGTGTCCCCGGCACCTCACCTTTCTCACGGGCCTCCCGCCGCCGCCGCTCCTCCAGGTCGAGTTTGCTGACCAGCCTACGGTGCTGCTGCACGAACTCGTCGTAGATGTACATGGGGTCCTGGGCGCGGGGCTGGGGGGGCCGGTAGGGTGAGCTGGGCTTGGCGGCCTCGGTGAAGGGGGTGGCTGGGGGTCTTTGTTGGCTCAGGATGCTCTGCGTGGATTTTTCCAGCTCAGCAAGGAAGGGGGCGTGGGGGAAGCCCCCGTGCTCCGGGGCGCCAGGCTCCCGTCCCGGGGGGTATTTCTCCAAAGCATCCCTCTTCCGAGCCCCCTCCTCCAGCTTCTCGGGGCAGAAGACCCTCTCCACCTTCACCAGTGGGATGCCCTGACGGCTGGGCTCGAAGGGGGGCGGGTGACTGTGGAGGGCGTGGGGCTCAGGGAGGCGCCGGGGGGGTTCGGGGGGGCTCTCCATCAGCGAGACGGGGTTCCAGAGGGACGTGGTGACGGGGTGGTGCTGGGGTTTGGGGGAGATGAGCGGTGGGGGCCCGCCGAAGTGCTGCCCCGGCTCCCGGCTGCTCGGCTCGTGGCGGCTCGATCCGGACCTGCGGGGAGGGGAGAGGATGGGAGCGGTGAGGGACCGGCACCGGACTGCCGGCCACAGCCCGGCACGGAGCTGCTTTTGGGGGAGAAACGCACCGGTTAGGGCCACATGGAGGGTTTTGTGCACGTGGGGCTGCCACGCTCATCCCCTCCTGTGCCACTGCCCGAGGGACAGGGGACAGAGTCAGGGCTGCTCCCGGGCAGGTTGAGCAGGGATGTGGCTGCATCCCCGGGGCACCGGGCAGGGGACCCCAGGCTCGACCCCTCCCCGGCTGCCCGGTGTGGGGACAAGAGAGCCATCGGTCCTGGCACAGCCCTGCTCTCCCCACAGGAATGGCAGCACCCCGGTGCATCCCTCCGGCGGCCGGGGATGGAGCCAGCCCATCAGCCGGATAAATATTTCATGCGCCCAAACTGTGCGTTTAACGCTTTTCCGCTCCGGCGCCCCGGATCTCCGGGCACGGAGCAGCGAGTTCACCCCGGCGCCGTCATCCCAACGCCGCGACCTGGGATCGGTCAGCACTGGGATGGGGATGAGGATGGGGTGTCCCCCAGCTGCGGGTGGTTCGAGGTGACCTTGCTCTCTCCTCCCTGGTCTGGGGCGGGAGAAGAGGATGGGGGAGGCTGCGGCGGGCGCTCGCCTTTGTGCCGCCCCTCGATCCGCTCCTTATTATCCTCGATGAGCCGCGCTAATCCCCTGGATACCCAAAAATAACAAAGGGAGCGGGCGGCAGAGCCGACTGGATGAGCTCGCACCGCTTAAGCGCTCAGCGACGGGGGCGAGCAAACCCCTGTCAATCAGGGGGTGCGGGCAGGCTCCTCTGCCCCCCCAAACCAGCTGGGGTTGGGGCAGAATCCCAGAATGGAGCAACCCACCGCCTGGGTCCGTTGCACGGGGGTGGCGGGGGGAGCTGCGATTAGCAGTGCTGGGTGCCTGGGCAGCACCTGGCCGCTCGCCGCTGGCCCCCGGCCACCTCCCGGGCTCATCGCCTGCCGCCGCGCAGATGTCGGGCAGCGGCAACGCCCGGCGCTGCCAGCGCAGCCGGCCTGGCTGGCACCGCGCGACGGGGACCTGCTGGCACCGGCGATGCGCAGCGGCTTGTGCTCACGGGGATGGGCAAGGAGCGAGGGGCACGGCTAAGCTGGCTACCTAACCCGGGGGGGTGGGGCTGGAGCCAGCTAACAGGGGTGCAAAAACCCTGGGAATGGGGAAAAATCCTATAGATGTTAGAGCAGGGGTGGATGTGACGTGGGAAAACGCAATTGGGTTTCAGGGGGAAGCTCCATCCCTGGAGCAGCATCCCTACCTGGGGTGCTCGGGCCGATGCTCGGGCTCAGGTTGGCTCGGGGCGCGCCCCATGTCGAGGTGCTGCTCCAACACTTGTTGCCGAAACTCCGAGACTTGGGATTGCCGATCTTCCTTCTCCTGGCGCAGCCGGCGCTGCCGGGCCAACCACTTCTCCTCCTCGTTGGTGCGGTGGATGAGCAGCGCCGTGGCCGCGCTGCTCCCCGGCAGCGGGAATACGTTGTGGTTGGGGATGAGGCTGGGCACGGGGTGGTGGGAGGCGGGCGGCGGGTGCAGCGGGTGCTGGATGGGCTTCGGCGTCGGCAGCACCGAATCCTTGAGTTTCTCTGAGGTGCAAAAAGGGGTACCAGAGAGTCAGGGTGCAGAAAGGGGGGGCCTACCCACGGCTATCGTTGTCTATCAGGGTGTTTTGTGGTGCAGAGGGTCCCCCCACAGCATCCAAGTGGGTAGGAGGCACCCGGAGCCATGGGGTGCCGCAGCACCGTGTGGTGCCACCACAGACCGAGTCAGATGGCACGGGCACCGCGCCGCCACTCCAAGAGCCGCGGCACCTGGGCTTTTGGCAAAGCCAGCTGGCACCAGGCGAGCCCGGCTCCGTCCCGAGCCACCCCCCGGGGCCACCGACCCCCTTGGCTTTGCCATCTGGAAGGGAAAAGGGTCCATGGCAAGCTGCGCTGGAGGCGGCAGCCCACCCCCCCGATGTCACCCGTGGGGTTGTTACCTGGTCTGCCGGGTGCCAGTGGCTCTGCCGGCTTGCCCCGCTCCTCGCCTGGGTGCCCTCGCAGCCCGTGCAGCTCGGCCACGGGGAGGAAGGGCCCCTCCATGGCTTTCACCATGCTCAGTTCCTTCTCCCGGGCTCGTTCCCGCTGCCTCTCCAGCTCCCGTTCACGCTCCTTCTCCCGCTCCCGCTCCAGCTCTTTCTCTCGTTCCCGCTCCCGTTCACGTTCCTTCTCCCGCTCCCGGTCGGCTTCTCGCTCCCGCTCCTTCTCCCGCTCCCGCTCCCGCTCCCGCTCCCTCTGCCGCAGCTCCTCGTCCATTTGCAGCCTGCAAAGAAAAGCCAAAAAACCCAACCCCAAACAGCCCCCAGACGCCTGTTAGCATCCCCTGGGATGCCCTGCCCGTCCTCCCCCCGCCCCAGCCATCATCCCGCCCGTACCTCTCAGCGGCGAGGCTGGAGATGCGCTCGGACTGCAGGGCGGAGAGGGAGGAGTGCGAGAGCTCGGGGGGGTACCGTACCCCCGAGAGGTGCAGGTGCATGGCCGAGGGGTGCAGGGGTGGCAGCGAGCCCGGCGCCGGCAGCGGGTAGAAGGGGGATCGCAGCGCCGACAGGCAGTACGACTCGTCCATCCTGGGGAGACGGGGATGCTCAGCGGGATGTGCCGCTCGGGGAGGGGAAGAACCCCCAATTCCCACCCCCAGGAGCGATCCCAGGCTGGATGGGGGCTGTATTCTGCTGGGAGAGGGGTCTGGAGAGCCCCAAAACGCCCTCAGTGCAGCCCATCCACCCTCCCTGCATCAGACTCCCACCCCCCCAGCCCCCAAGGCTCATCTCTGGCATCTCCCGGGGACCCCCATGCCCGAGCTCGGGATGCTCACCTGAAGGCGGGGTGCGGGAAGGGGTGATGTGTCAGGTAGCTGGGGTGGTAGTAAGCGGCGGCGGCGGCGGGGTCAAGGCCAAGGGGCGGCAGGGAGGACACGCGGAGGTCCTCGGCGGTGTGGTAGGGACGGAAGCTGCGCAGGTAATCCTCGGTGACCGCGCTGGGAGGCACCACGTGATGGACCGGCCGCTGCAGGCTGGGGGAGCAGGAAGATGGTCACCATCCCACCCCATTCCCCTGGGGAGATGTCACCCCCCTGGGATGCTCGGTGGGGGCGGCAGGGGATGCCAGCATCCCATGACCCTCCCCAGCATCCTCTGACCCTCCCCAGCATCGACTACCGACTCACTTGAGAGGCGGGAAGCGGGAGTCCTGGACCACGGAACTGGGGGGCAGCCCAAAGGAGTAGGGTGTCCCCAGGAGGTGGGAGGGGACGGTGGGGCCCCCCGCTTTCTCCTGTGCGAGGGGGGGCTCCGAGATGAGGCGCTCGCGGCCGCTGCTGCTGCTACTGCCTCGTGACCCTGCTTCTTGCTGGAAGGCAAAGAGGCAAGACACACTGAGGTGGGCACGAGGGGATGGCAGGGACCCCGCAAAGGGCAGGGGGCCTCTGCTGTCTCCCCACCCCGAGACCCTCGGTGAGTCCCCAGTGTGTCTGCAGCGTCCCTGGCTGCACTGGTACCCAGGGCAGGAGGCGCCCGCTGGAGCATCCTCCTGCCCCCAGGCTGTCGAAGGGTAGGCTGGAGGGGCGTTGAGGTCTAGGGGGGGGCTAAGCCTGGGGGAGGGACACACCTGCAGGAGCTGGGGTGCAGGGCAGTGCTGACAGCAGGACACATTACCTGCCTGGAGATTTACAGGTCGCTTTGTTCTCCAGAGCTATTAATCATCCAGGGAGGATACAGACCCAGCCGGTGGGAGTCCAGCAGGTCTTTGATATCAGTCACCAACCGGGGTCAGCCCAGCACTCCCCGGCCCCACGGACACCCCCACCCCGCCATGGGACCTCAGTCATCTTCCATCAGCTCCCCGGTACCGGGATGAAGGTCGTTCCCTACCAGCACCCATGCTGGCTGGAGAGGGACCCCCCGGCAAGGGTGGCACCCCCTTGGGGTGACGAGGGACCCTGCAGGGTGCAGCAATTAGGGGGGGTGACCCCCAGCAAGGGGAGGTTGGGTTTAAAGGGCTATAGGAGGAGGATGGCGCCAGACCCCAGCATCCCCTCCGTGCCGTGCATCCCCTCCCCATCCAGTCCCGGACCCCAGACCCTCTGGGACAGGTCGCAGGTCCCCGGCCGTTGGGGATGATCTCAAGGTCACCGCGGCCGGCACAAAGGGTGTCATGGTGTCCCCCCCCCCGCCCCAGCCGCCTCCGCCGCCTGCATTAAGGCTTATTGTGCGTGCCAGGCTCTGCTCTAATTACCTCCCCGTCTCGGGGCGTCACGCTGCGAGCGCGGCTCTGCCAGACAATAACCCACGCTCGGTTAACCCCCGTGCTGCGGGGGTCACTGGGGAGGAGACGACACGGGGAGGGGGGAAGAGGTTTGGGGAGCACCCGGACACCCCACGCAGCTCTCCGAGTGCCCAGGGATCACGGTTCAATTTATTTTTCTCCCCGCCGCCCAGCCCTCGGCGTTTCTCATCCCCTCCCATCGCCTCTCCGCTTTGTGGTTTAATTAGTCTTTCCAAGTGGCATAATCCCCCCGGGAATCTGCTTGTAGCATGCGGAGGAGAGGAGAACCACTAACGATGCTTCTTAATTAGCCGCTCCCCCCTCCTTCTTCCTCACGCTCCCCTCCGACTGGCAGCCTGGGGACGATAGCAGCCTGGGGACACGGTGGGGAGGAGAAGGGACTAAAGGGGGGAGCCCTGTGATCCCTCGGGAGCGGCTCCCAGCACCTCGGACCACGGTTGGCACAACCGGTGCCGTGCAGGGCATCCCCAAACCTCCCTTCTTTTGGAGGGGTCAAGCACCCCCCAGCCAAGGCCGTACCTGTCTGCCCTCGCTCCTCCAGACCCCGTTGACCGTTTTCGTGGGGGCGATGGTGACGACGGGAGGCGTGCTGGGCACGCTGTGCCCCCCCGGGGGCACGATGATGGGGCCCATGGGGCCACGTTTGGGCGTGCTGGCCGGGGAGCTGTGGTTGGTGGCCGGCGAGGAGACCGGGGACGACTCGCTGCTTATCGAGGACCCTGAAAAATGAAAAGAAACGTGGGGTGGGGGGGAAGGTTAACCAGCTGACACGGCCCCCCAACCAAGCTGAAGGCATCCCACGCCATCCCCTGCTGCGGGGATCAGGGATGGGGCACAGGGATGCACACAGGGCGGGTGGCATCCCTCCATGCTGGACCCCCATCCTCACATCCCGGGGGATCCCTGTCCCAAGGGAGGTACCCCCGGTGCTAAAAGACTTTTACACCCAGGGGCACCCTCTTGCTTGCATCGAACAGGGGCTGCCAACCCCCCACACCTCACGTAAAGCCCTCTGGGGGCAGAGCAAGCCCTGCCTGCGCCCTGGCACGAGCGACACCGACACGAGGCCAACCCTGGAGCCCGCAGACTCCTTAATCCAGTTGCAAAAGTCGCTGCGTGCAAGCCGGGGCTCTCAGAGACGTTGGGATGAAGGAGTCGCTCCCTGTAACCCCTGGGCAAGGCTTTGGCTTTATTTGCATAGTACATCTGTATTTTAAATTATACCCACCCTGGGCACGCTGGCGGTATTTGCAAGGGAGAAATAAAGCTGGAATTAAAGCGGAGAACACGGTGTGGGTAGGATAGCAGAGCCGGGCAGAAATACAAATCCAGCATTAACTAGGGCACGCGGCACCCGGCGTCTGCTCCGCGGCGCATCACCCGCTCCCAAAACCCACCCAGGCAGCTCTGGGGGCTCCTACCCCATCCAAAAGCTGCTCTCACCAGCCTGGAGTCTGGGCTGAGGAGATATTTCCGACATGCCGGCAGGGACTTGCTACTGGCCACCAAAGGGTGGCCCACGGCCACCACAGGATGCCAGCGGAGAGGTGACACTGCTCCCCATCCCGGCACGGAGCCTGGCACCGAGAGAGGCCTTGTCTCCCTGGAGCGTGCAAGCCAGCTCCCCACAGTGTGCGAGCCATCTCCTTGCCCTGTAAGTGTGTAAGCCAGCTCCCCTGAGTGTGCAAGCAAGCTCCTTGCCCTGCAAGCTAGCTCTCCAGAGTCCAAGCTGCCTCCTTGCCCTGCAAGCGTGCAAGTGGGCTCTCCTGAGCGTGCAAGCCAGCCCCTTACCCTGTGCCTAAGCTGGCTCCTTGCCCTGCAAGCACACAAGCTGGCTCCCGAGCGCGCAAGCCAGTTCCTTGCCCTGCAAGCCAGCTCCCCAGAGTGTACACAGTGTCTCCTTGCCCTTCGAGTGTGTAAGCCGGCTCCTCTAAGCATGCAAGACGGTTCCCCGCCCTGCAAGCACACAAGCTGGCTCCCCTGTGCGTGCAAGCCCTGCAACCCACCTCCATCCCCCTCCACGCACCCCGGGTGCTCCTCGCCACGCTCACCCCCCACACCAGAGTAACACCGGGACGCGGCGGGGCTGGGGATGCCGCCGGGAGGCAGCAGCATCCCCAGGCCCTGGGGAAGGATGCTCCTCGGAGCAAGAGAGGCCAAGCGGCGCAGCCCGCTGCCATCCGCCCTACCTTATTAATTATTCCCGAGTCGCTCCGAATCGCTTTCATTTCAAGAGAGGCAAGACTCGGGGAAAGAGAAAGGCTGCCCGCGACAAAGGAGGCCGCCGATACGGATTTGACACCCACTGAAGTCTATCTTGTCAGCGCAAGGCCAACAACAATTAGCAGCCTAATCCCCTCTGAGCTGGGAAGCCATTACTCACCACGCGATAGCGTTAACAATCAATACCATCACAATGAGCCCGGCAATTAATGAAGCTAAAGTCTTACTTCAGAACCTTAATTCTCGCTGTGTGGCTTTAAACGGGAGGGTTTGTGATCGTTATAATTAACTGGTGGTATTCAGCCAGGAGTTAGTCAATGAAACTAATCTGGATTGGAGATGACAAGAGGCACAGTGTGATGGTGTCACCTTTGTTTTCTGACCTCCCGCTTTCCGCTTGGCGATAGCAGATTAGCAGCCCAGGCTGACAGGCAAATGTAATTAACAGCTGAGACCCTGAAGGAGGAGCGGGGGGAGGAAGAAAGGAAGGAGGGATGGAATAAAACCCACCCTGCCAACAGCCTGGGGTAGGACGGGAGGCAGGAGCCCCCAGCCAGGCGATGGCTTCTTGGGGCTTTGTTGGGATGGAGTCGGTCGGGATGAGCCCGTGCAGCTGGGGATGCTGCGGGGGAGCGGGGCATCCCTACAGACACCCCAGTACCGGTACCCACAGCAGCAAATCCACTGCCAGTCCATGAAGCTGGGAAAAAAGATCCTGGGTGGAACTGGTTGGCATCACCCTCTCGGCTCTATCTGCCGCAGGGGAGCACCTCATGTTGCGGGAAGGGAAGCAGGGTGAGGATTTGAGGGCAAAGTGGTTCATTTCCCAGGTGGAGACACCGCAGTGTGGAGAGAAACCCACTTCCAAACACGATCCAAACCCATCCCTATTAAAAACCTCCGGGATGAGCCACTTCAGGCATCCAGATGGGTGAGGACTGGTGTTTTTTTGCAAAGAATCCACGGAAATTCAGGGGAAATCCAAAGGGAACACAGCTTCTTCTCTCCAGCGCCACAAAATCAATGCCAAACCCTCCAGTGTCCCTTTGGATAGGCTGAGTGGGGCAGCGGGGGCAGAAATGCCAAATAATCCCCCAAACCCAACCAATCGCTCCAAAGGAAGCGGATGGGCTCTGGAGGAGGCAGCCGAGGAGAGCCTGGAGCTCGCAGCGAGGCCGAAGCATCGTTGAGACCTGTCCCCTCGGTGTCACAGCGACCCGGCGTCCCCATGGTCTTCCCTGGGAGCAGCCGGTGCTGGAGGCTTCAAGTCACGGCCGTGCCGGCGCATTTTCTGGCTGGCGAGGGGCGGCGAGGAGGGTCTTGCAGATGGTATTTGCAAAAAGGGTCTTCCAAAAAGGGCTTTGCAAAAAGGGCCTTCCAATAAAAGGGTCTTCCAAAAAGGGTCTTCCAAAAAGGGTCTTCCAAAAAGGGTCTTCCAAAAAGGGTCGGGCATCCTCCCCAGGGACCAAAGTGTCCAGGCACTGGGCAGTGACCCTCCGGGGCGCACCCACCGGGGGAAATACCAGGGATAACAACTATCCCGTTGCAAGTTGATGCTGCCAGCAGTCTCCTGGTGAAACGCTTCACAGCCCGCCGCGGGGACAGGCTGCCTGTCCCCGTACAGGTGGGACAGCCCCGGCGATGCCCACAGGACACGCTTCCCGTGGCGGTGGGGACCTCGGAGTGCTCCGGCACCACGGCATCAGTTCACACCCCCCATCACGAGTTGCAACCCTGCACCCGAGCAGAGAGGGAGGGTGGGATGGAGGATGCGGTGGCTGGGCCATCACGAGGTGACGAGGGACAGGGACATCCCGGGGGTGCCCAAATTTACTGTTTAGCTGAGCAATTTGGCTGGGGAAGGAGCAGATTTGAGCAGTCTCTGGAAAAAAACAGCGTTTCGGTGAAGTGTGGTGGGAGGGAGGGGGCTGGAGGGGCAGGGAGGGAGGGACAGGTGTCCCCCCACCACGCTGTGCTCTCCCAGACCTTCTCCCAGGGTACGGCGGGTGACACAGCATTTGGATTACTCCGGCTGAATTGAATTTCTAAACTGCCCCCTCGAGACACGACACCGGGGAAACACATTAGCTTGGGAAATGGAGAGAAAACGCCATCCACCGGGTTCCAGGTGGGTGCGGCGGGGAAAGGCACTGATGCTCAGCACCCCCTCCCGGTCCTTGTCCCCATCCCCATCATCATCCCCTACCTCTGGGCTCCTCGGCTTGCTTGGCGAGCTTGCGGAGAGCGGCGGCGAAGCTGGAGGAAGGTGCTGCCTGGACGGACAAAGTGCTGCTGGCTGCCGGGCTGCCATTGGGGACGATGGAGCCGTTGAGTGGTGAGGGGGTGAGGGGGCTGACGGTGGCGGTGGTGCGGGTGGCAGTGGAGAGCATTCCTAGGGACGGCGACTTCGGCTCATGGCTCATGCCTGCCAACGAGAGCAGCCCGCGTTAGACAGGGACACAGGGGATGGGAGCGTGGAGAGCGCATCCCCAAATCCCACCCGCAGCAGGGTAAGCAACACCTTCCCTCTGATTCACTCCCCACGCCCCAAAACACAGCCCAAGCCCATGCAATGGGGGGCAAGCGAGCAGGTGGGTGCGAGCTCCACGCGCTTATGGGGCTCATCCACCAAAACAAGGGTGCCCGGGCCTTCGGAAAACCAGGCAACTGCCGCTGGCATCCCACAGCCCCGCTGATGCCCCAGGCCAGCCTCTTCCCAGATAACGGCGTGGGAGGCTTGGCGGAGCCCCGCAGGGAGGGAGAGGGTGTTTCGGGGTGACACAGGGACTTCAGTGTCCTGATAAAGGTGATGGGGAGGGGGGCAGCCCCCTGACAGGTGTGGCGCTGCCAAAACCCAAAGCGCCACCACTGCACCCCTAATTGCACCGCTGCACCCCCAAATCCCCACCGCTGCATCCTCCAATCCCCAATATTGCATCCCTGGGCCCCCAGCACTGCACCCCCAAATCCCCACCATGGCACCCCGAGTCCCCACCGCTGCACCACAAAGCACAGAGGTGCTATAGGGTACCGTGGCCTCTAAGGGTAGGGGTGCGGGTGCTGCTGAGTAGGGGGGTGCAGGCCAGCCCGTGCTCCCCCCTGGCTGTCACAGCTTCAGGGCTCTCCATCTCCCAAAACAGCAACTCCTGATGTCAGGGCCCTTAAAATAGACTTCCAAACTAGCAGCTTCATTAGCACCAGCCTAAAATTAGCCCCACTCCCAGGTGGGCAAGCCGGTTGGGGGGCGGGGGGGCCTGAGGGGCAGCACCCCCCAGCTCCTCACAGAGCTGGATGCAGCTGAAGGCACCGGAGACCCCCGTCTCGTCCCACGGCAGAGGTTGGCCAGGCAGAGCAGCGGACGGCGGGGCTGGGGGGGGCCGCAAGTGCCACTCAGTGTTGATTAATCTTTGCCCCCCCGGCCCCAAGAGAGGCGGCCGGCGCGGTGCACGCTCTCCCCTCTGCCCTCATTATACAAGCATTTATTAACTCCGGTGCTCTCAGCCATTGACTGCCGCCTTGTCGACACGCTCGGCTCATGTAAATTCATTACCAGAACAGCTGGGAAGCCAACCCGCCGTACCGGCTTGGCCCCCCACACCCCCGCGCTTTGCACTCGTCCGTGGACCCCCGGATAAATGTCTGGGTGCCCCCTGGAGCGGGACAGCAGGCTCTGTCTGCTGCACTATGCACCCACGTACCATCCTGGGGGGGCTGCAGCATCCCAGGGACAGCCTAGCATCACCTGGGCACTAGCCTGGACCCCCTGGGCACAGCCCAACGACCCCCAGGCACTGCCCCACATCCCCTGGGCACAGCCCTGCATCCCCCAGGCACAACCCCCATGTACAGCTCTGCACCCCCCAAGCACCTCCCCGTGCCCCCCAGCTTCTCCCCAGCTATTAAGCCTGGCATAACACACCCCCCCCCCAGCCCCAATTCAAGACTGGAAACGCTTTGCTACCCAGCCGGCAGGGATTAGCACGCTTGCGCACGCTCGCCGGGGCACAGGGGTTGGCGGCAGAGCATCACCCGTGTGATGCTCAGCTGATCTCCGTGGCCCCAAACGCCTCCCGGCAAACTCATGATCCCACCGGGATTTGCTGGGGAAGCGTGGGGCAGCGCCGAGCCAGCAGCTCACCGGGAAATGTGCGGGAAGCTCGCGTTCAACCCAGGGCCAGCTCGCTAACGTGAGCTGTGCCAGGCTCCAAACCAGTTTTGCCGATCCTGCCTGGTGATAAAATCGGCGCCTCCGCCCTGGCTGGAGCCCGAGCAACCGCTGCTCACCCGCCGCTCACCCGCCTTGCCCCGACGGAGACGGCGTCCGTCTGTCCGGGCGTCCCTGGGCTGCTCCACTGGAGAACTGCCAGCTGGGGAAACTGAGGCACGCTGTGGTGGAGAGCTGGCTGGGCACGAGTATCCGCATGGGATGGGGATGTGGGACCGTGCTGCAGCCCCCCAGCATCCCATCACTCACCTCTGCGGGTGTCACTGGTGGCTGGGGATGCTGTGACATCCCACGGCTGCTGCCCCACAAGGCGGGCCTCCCTCCCAGCCCTTGCCCTCGTCCTGCCCCTCCCTGGCTGCTTTTCCTGGCAGGCAGATCCATGCGGAAAAACAGGTCAAGTTTGGAGACTGGCAGCAGCCTGGGGTCACGCCAGCAGTTGCATCAGCGGGGCGGGGAGCTGAACCCCGAAACGGGACAGTGTGCCCCTCACCTCTATGCTGGCACCACCCCCCCCAGCACCGCTCGCTGCTTTCGCCCCCACAGACAGGAGGTGTTGCCTGCATGCTGCCCACCCCACCAAGCCAAGGCAGGGCGAGGGGTGTGGGGGCCGCAGGATGCCTGGGTCCCCTGTCAAGGCCTCGGCGGAGGTCGGGGAGCGGGGACGAGGTGTTGTGCCACCCTGTCCCCGTCCCTCCTGCGGCATGTGCCCGGGAACAGCAGCGCAGGGAGTGTCTGGCATTCCCGGTGCCTGCTGGCTGCCTGCCCGCAGGAGCAGGCAGGTCCCTGCCCGGGGCAAGGAGGGGACAGCAGGGGCATCGCTGTGTCCCTCTTACCCATCCCCGTGCCACTCCGCGTCCCGGCATCCCTTCTCACGATGCCACGCATGGCACCAACCATGGGGTTGGCATCCCCGTGGCGCCAGGACCCCAAACCCTTGGGCTCCTGGAGGGGAAGGGGTGTCCCTACTCTCCCAGTCCCCTGCATCCCCAGCGCAGAGCTGGGAGCTGGGAGCGTGCCATCTTCTCTCCATCTGCTCCCGATGACGCTGGCGGGTTTTTTGGCAGCGGGAGCCTCCTCCGGCAGCGAGAGCAGAACCAGTCTGGCTGCCTGGTGGGGCTGGAGACAAATAAACACGCCGGCAGCCGCTGCGGGCAGGGACCGGCTCCCAGCACCCCCAAACCTTGGGGTCATTCCCTGAGTTGCGAGGGGCAGGGAGGCTCGGACCCTGCTTCCCCATCCTCGCTGCAGGCAGCTGCCGGGAAATGCGGCGCGGGCGGGTTTAGCACCTTGGGTTTTGCCCCCTCCCCAGCACCTTGAAAGGCCCCTAATGAGCATGAAGTGCCCTTCAGAGCAGATTGCCATTGAACTCAACCTGCACCAGCCGCACGCTTTAAAAGCAGCTATTTTGAGCTCCCGGGCTCCCAAGCGCTGGAACTAATAATTTATTACCAAATACGATCAGGCAGCAGCTCCAGCCCCTGGCAAATGGAGCGGAAAAAAACCCAGCGCGGCGGGAGGCCGAGGGAGCAGGGAAGATTGGAGCATCCCGCATCCTCCCGCGGGATGGAGCTGCGCTCACCCGTGCAGGACCTCGCCTCCTCCGTGGTCACTCTGGATGTGTCCCGTGAGGAATTTGGGGTGATGCTCTATGGCATGAGGTCCCCCAGCTTTTCCTTCCTCTTTCAGTCTCTCATTCCCGCTCTGGAGCCGCATCCAGCTGCACGCTCTGAGCGGGAACAGCTGCTTTGCATGGATTTTCAATGCTAATGGCCTCGCATTGTCAAGCCCCCCCCCCCCTCGCTCTGCCTGAATGCAGCAGGCAGGGCCCCGGCTGCCTGTGCGGGCAGGAGGGAGGGCAGGCGGCCAGGGGCAGCACGTGCCCATTGTCCCCCCCCCATGCACCCCATCACCCCCTCAAGAGCCAGCCGGCATGGGGACAAGGCAGGGGACAGGCAGCAGGGACCCCCTCCTCTCCCAGCGATGTCCCGCTGAGCTGCTGCACGTTTTCCATCCCTCATTACAACGGGCCGCACCTACAGTACGCTCTATTAATTAATTAATTGATGCATCGGAGCCCACGCTTCTACTCTCCCTTCCCCACTTCCCCACACACAGCCAAAACGGAAGGAGGTGGCCGGTCTTGGTGTCCCCAAGTGTCTCCAGGGATGGAGAGATGCCTCTGTCCATTTCTAGGGTCCTTGGGTCCTCGGGGCAGAGCCCTGGAGCCAACCCAGGAGCACCCAATCCTCCTTGGCCAGCACCCCAGCACCCTTGGAGGGGTCCAGTTGGGTCCCCTGGGGCGAGGAGCACCTTGTGTGCCAAGGATGGGATCCGGAGCGTCCCGGGGGAGCCCAGCACGGCACAGAGCGTCCGAGCGTGCGGCGCTATTAGCCGGCTGGGTCTCCATCGATCACTCCTCCATGGACCATTGATCTGGCAAACGACAACAAGCAAACTAATAAGTGCTCGTTTGGAGGGCGCAGCGTCGGGGAAGGGTGGGGGCCAGCGCGATGCGGGATTATTTGTCTCCCTTCCTTGCTTCCCCTGCCCAGGCCAAGCCGCCCCCCCGGGTCATTTTTAAGACCGTAAGAAATCAGGCCGGTGAAAGACTCACTTCAAAGCAACTTTCACCCCCGTTTCTGCCCTGGCAGAGCGAGCCGGGGGCTTTGAAAACAAAGTTCCTGTGCCCAAAGGGTGCTGCTGGCCCCTGCGCCCCCCTCTGCAGCACCCAGATTGGGGTGGCAGCTCCTCCTGGCTCAGATCTGGGTGCTAGCCATCTCTCAACACCCCCCCCCACCTTGGACTGCTGCTGGGGGCTGAATGGCTACGTGGGACGTGTGGGTGGGTGCCAGTCATCCCATGGCAAAGAGCAGGGCATCACAGAGGGCTGCCGGGCATCGCATGGGTTGGAGCCGGGCATTACGTGGAAGAGAGCTGCCAGGCACCACGAGGGGCTGATGGGCATCATGTGGGAGGGAGCTGGGCATTGCACAGTGCTGCTGGGCACTGCACGGTGCCAATGGGCATCCCGTGGGACAGGGCTAGGGGCTGCAGGGCACTGCACGGTGCCACCGGGCATCCCGTGGGACAGGGCTAGGGGCTGCGGGGCACTGCACGGTGCCACCGGGCATCCCGTGGGACAGGGCTAGGGGCTGTGGGGCACTGCACGGTGCCACCGGGCATCCTGTGGGACAGGGCTAGGGACTGAGGGGCACTGCACGGTGCCACCGGGCATCCTGTGGGACAGGGCTAGGGGCTGCGGGGCACTGCACGGTACCACCGGGCATCCCGTGGGACAGGGCTAGGGGCTGCGGGGCACTGCACGGCACCACTGGGCACTGCACGGTGCCGTTGGGCAACGCATGGGTCCCAGTCAGGCATTGCGCGGTGCTGCCAAGCGTTACCGGGCATCACGCAGGCCGGGAGCGGGCACTGCCCGGTGCAGCCATGCTACTACCCCATCCTGTCCCGGTGCCCGTCCCAGGCCGGCAGCTCGGGCCGCGGGCGGCGCAGGCTTTGCCGTCAGCGGCGCATTGTTCTGGGCGCAGAAGCCCTTGCCCAGCAGATGGCAGGTATAACAAAGCAGCTTGCTGCGGCCAAGCCAATTATTTATCTAATTATGATTTACCACTTAACCACATGATCTTTCTGCAGAGTTGTGGGCAATTAAAACCAGGGTGATTATGTGGATTATGCAAATCGGCTGGAGCCGAGCGAATAAAATTGGAGATTAGAGTTTCACGCAGGCTGGATCTTGCACGGGGCAGGTCCTGGTGGGGCTGGGGGCTGCAGGCAGGGGCAGGAGGCCAGGACCCAGCCCAGCCGAGGGCTATGGGGCAGAGTTAGGAGGTGCCAGGGTAAGGCGAGGGGATAACTCCTGCCTCTGAGGTGGTGTGGTCCCCCTCCAACAGAGCCAAGGGGGTCCACAGCCAAAAGCTGCCCCCTCATCATGGGGGTGGGTGCCCGCTGGGGACCCCCCGCCAGCAGAAAGCAGCCAGTGACTCAGCCAGTGCCAGGGATTTCCCTGCACCCACCCTGGCTGAATCCCTAAAAGGGGAGTTACACGGCGCAGCCCCCATCCCTCATCCCATCCACGAGCAGCTCACGAAGGGCTCTGGCGCCGGGGGCAACGGGTATTAATAACGGGTATTAATAACGAGTATTAATAACGCCGCCTGGCAGATTACTCTGCCCGCCCGGCTTGATATGAGATTTATGCACGGCGCGAACTCCGGAAATACAGAAGTATTAATGGTAATACCTCGTGTCCTAGCAAAGGTCACAAGCAATCTCCATCAATCCCGCTGCGCTGCCGGCAAAGCCGAGGGTCCGGGCGGGATGAGGGGGTCCCCCCCGCGCCCCCGGGGTCCCCCCCTCCACCGCATCGCCGTTTATGGCTGCGCAGATGGCCCGGCACGGGCCAGAGGGAAGGTTTTACCTTGGGATAAGAAATTAACGCTGGCAAACGGCAAATTTACTGCATGTATTTTCATTTTCCTAATACCGGCGCCATCTGCTAGCAATTGGTGCCCCGCGTCACCGGCTTTTTGTTTACAAGATGCTGGGGAGGTCTTGGGGAGACCTCGGAGTGCTCCTCACCCAGGAGCCCTGCGTCCCCTTGCAACGTCCCGTGGGGTCCCCAGGGGACTGTCCAAGGTGCCACCACCACCTTGATGGGTCTTACCCTCTCCATCAAGCCCACACCAAGAAGCGGACACCAGCCAGGAGGGTTTGAAGGCGCAGCGATGCCCAGGGAGCCAGACTGTGCCGGGGATGGGCGTAACACGCAGCCAGCACCCATGGGATGGACCCGGCACATTCATCACAGGGGAGGATCAACCAAAACCCAGGTCCGGGAGGAGCGAGTGTGACACCGAGGGGAGTGGACCCCCCTTCCCATGCTGGGATTTAGGGTGATTAACGTCGGCGATCCCACACACCAGCGCGTAGAAGGCTGGCCGGTGTCCTCGCGCGCGCAGCATCTTCCCTTTTCGCCTACAGTAATCCTCAGCCTTTTGAGCAAATTATTAAAATTCACTTATATTTAATCTGCCTGCTGGAATTAATTGAATTTTTACGCTTGGCAAATGTCAGTGGGTGCACGCTGCTTCCCAACGGGGACCTGGCTGCAGGTGCAGCGGGCGCAGCCCCAGGCTTTTACCCCTCTCCAGGGACAACACCCACCCTGGGGCATGGGACAGGGTGCCCACAGCACCCACAGCCCCCGACAGCAACGGGTGGTGGGATGCATGGGTGCCAGCACGCTCCCAGCGCTGCGGGGGATGCTCGGTGGCACTGGGCACGTGGCCCCCAAACCTGCCTCCCTCCAAAGGGCATACATTAAATGCTCCCCAAATCCTGCAGGATTCCCACAGCAGCTCCCCGTGGTGCCTCAATGGCTTTGGAGGGGACGTGAGGATGGGGGACCCCCTCGCTTCCCACCCCTGTGCTGGAAAGCGCCAGCACCCTTCCTGGTGCCATGCTCCCTGCATGCCAAACCAATGCCAGTGATGAGAGCCTTCCTCCCTTCCCCGTCATCCTCCTTGAAAATTGCCAAAGCGTCTAATTTGCCCGCTGGGAAGGCCGAGGGAAAAGAGCCTCTATTTTGCTGGTAATAAGCCCTCCAGACAAAGGCAGGATGAGCCTTTCAGCGGTGGGAAGGGGGAAGGGTCCAGCACCATGCCGGAGCGGTGCCAAGGGCTTGTGGGAAGGGAGAGGTTCCCTCCTGCTTGGTGGAGCCAGCACCAGGACACACACAGCATCCCGGCATCATCCCAGGATGACCCAAGCCCATGCGTTCGTGGAGTCCTGAGCTCCTGGATGCAGCGGGATGGGCAGCATCACCAGCCACGGCACTGGGGACACTCCTGCTCTGCAAACTAGGACTGATACCCACCTCCCACATGGCTTCGTACCCCATTCCCCCAGGGAAAGACCCAGTCCCCACTGGGGGATGCTCTCCCCATCAGCTGGCTTTGCACCGCGATGGAGAAGTTCTCGGTCGGGCATGGGCCATGGGGGACCCTGGGCCTCGGCAGGCAACTTCCAAACTTGACTGGCACTTGCCCCCCTTCCACTGCCCACCCGGGATTATCATAAATTAAGACGTAATTACTCCATGGAAATTTACAGCACAAAGCTGCGGCGCTAACAAGTGTGTTTGGCGGCACCGGGGGAGATACAAAGCGCTATTGTCTGGTGGGCGCCAAAAAATCTGCTCTGCCCCCAAAACTCCGCATCCCTGGGAATGGGATAGGGATGGACCAACTCCATCGAAGCCGCCCGAGCACCGCAGCGAGCCACGTGCATGCCCCACGTGCCGGGGGGATGGAGAGGGGCACGGTGACTGCAGAGGAGGGTCCCAGCCTGCAGGGATAGGTGAGGGTGGGTGAAGGCTCTGCAGCACGACGGGTGCCCCCCCCGCCCGGTGCCAAACGGTGCCGCGACTCTGCTCCCCGCCGGCAGCTCATGGCACCGTGCCGCTAACAAAGCCGTCTCCTTTATCCCCTCAAATAACCCTGCACTCTGTCAGCTCCCACCCACGGGTGCCCCCACCCAAGGGTGCCCTCACCTCTGGGACCCCATTCACCATCTTCAGCACGCACGGGGTTAAAAACAAATCCCCTGGGGACCCAGGACGGGGGACACACAGGGGGACCAGTGCCAACACCGGTGCGTGTGCATGCGTGTCGTCCCCCCCCCCCCCGCGCCTCAGCCGTCGCCGCCGGTGCCGCCGCGCTCCCCCAGCTGCCGCGCGCATTAAAAAATAATAATCAACGTGGAAAAAAACAACAACACAGCGCGAAAAAATTCAGGCGGCTAAAACAAATCCAGCAATAAAGGAGCCGGGGATCCTCGCAAAGCTGGCTGTGCAATTAAGCAGTTTTCTGCTGTACGCCGATAATCACCTAATTATACTATTAATGACAGTTCAACCTGCTCGGAAATAAAAGGACATTCTTCCATAACAGGATGCCAGCTGTTTGTTACAGATGTCAAACATCTTTAAAGCGTTATTATTAAAAGAAGGGGGGAAGGAGAAAGCTCGGTGAGGCAGAAATGCAGCATCCTTCCCCCCCGCCACAACCCTTGGAGGGGTGGGGAGGGGTTGGGGTGTCACCCCCCACCTTTTAACGCCGGCAGAATAATGTCAGAGGGGTGTTGCGGCGGGGGAGCATTCTTCCCATGGATGTTTGGGGTAATAAATACCCCACGTCGGCTCGTAGCGCGAGGCGGCGGCGCTTAATTAGGTGGCGTTTGGGATATAGTTAAAAATTAATACTAAAATGGGAGTGGGGGGTGGATATGTACCCCACTGTCAGGCTCGGGGCAGGGCTGGCCCCGCTCCCACCCCGGCTGCCGGCGGTGCCTCGAGCGGTGCACGTGCCACCGTGCCGTGCCAAGGAGGAGCGTCCCTGGCAGGTGCCACCAGCCGGTGCCAAGGCAGTGAGTAGGAACAGGGAAAGGGGGGCACACGCCATAGAGAAAGGAACCACCTGCTCCCACCCCAAAACCCCGGCGGGGGTTTGGAGGTGAGAGATGCACGCAGCACCCTGGGGACCCCCGGGCATCGGGGTCCGGCAGTGCCAGGAAAGGGGATGCCAGGGGGGTGACTGCACAGCGGCAGGGAGACGGCAGCGGTACCCCACTTTCATCACGGGCCAAACTCCCACTGGGGTAATTACACCTCGCCTGCTCTTCCCCCGCGGCACCGAGGGTGGTGGGTTACACACCCACCCAGCTTTACACCCTGTCCTATATAGCTACAGGCAAATCTGCCTGTAAAACCGCTGGGAACCAGGCTTAACCCAGGAATAAAGAGATTACGGAAGGGGGGGGGGGGCAGGAATAAAAGATGGAAAAAAGGGGTGTCTGGGAATGATTCACTCTCCTCCGAGCCATGTGGCTACTGATGCCCCAGGTACCAGGGGGGCCCTGGCACCAGCAGGATGGCTGCAGACAGGCACTGAATTTTGGGGGTGCCCACCCACCTGCTCAGAGCTGAGGGGCTGTGATCAAGCCCCCTCCCCAGGGCAGGACCCCGAGCCCTGACCCTTTGGCACACAGCGGGCTGGCACCGGTCCCTGCTCGCCAGATGGGACCCAGCGGGGAAAAACCATCTGGGAAGCGTCACCCCAAGGCCGGATCCGGAGCGATGGCCCCGGTCCCCCTCCCTGTGTGCAGCCCTCCCCCTTCCCCTGGCTCCCCTCTTCCCTCCCCTCCCCTCCTCAAACCATCACGGGGAAGCTGGAAAGTGGTTGACATGGTTGCCATGACGACCGAATTTAGGACTGGCGAGAGAAGGAGGAGGATGGTGGGGTGGGCAAGGGATGAAGACGGGAGAGCTTCCCGGCACCCCAACACAACCCAGACCCCCCCAGCACCCCCTGCATCCCACGAGCATCACCTCCAGCACCCCTCAACCACACACACAGAGAGGATGAGGAACAGCAACCCCGGCACCCAGCCGGGGGCCGCCGGGAGGGCTGCTCAGCCCTGAGCACCCCAAAGCCAGCCCGGGGGTGGCTGTCCCCACCCGGCGCTGCCAAAAGCCGCCGGTGACTCACGACTCGCGCCAGCGGCACCCGCGAGCGGGTGTTTACGCGGCATCACCCGGCTCCCTCCATCTGCTTTGATCCACGGGCTAAATATTACCGGCCCCGGCGTAAAAATAGGAACCATTTGGGAAGGTCCTGAGTCAGCAGCATCCGCCGCCGGCACCCACCGCCACCCTCCCCGGCACGCCGAGGCACCCAGGGCCCCATCCCGCCACGCCACGGGATGTACCGGGAAGCCTCAGGATCCCTCCAGCACCGGCGATTTGGGGACGCCCATAGGGAGGACCCCAAAAGGTTGTGTGTATTTGGGTGCCACCCAGCAGACAGTCAGGTCCTCTGTGTCCCCGAGGGGTGCCGCTGTCCCCAAAGGATGTGTCCCCCCGAGGGATGCTGGCACGGTCCACGCGGTGACAACTGCACCCACGTACCTCAAGGCAAGCCAGGCTCCCGTACGTACTGACAGAGAATGGGGTCCCCTCCCTGGACACCCCCGTTCTCAGCTGTGCTTGATGCTGTGTCCCCACCGTGCCCTGTGTCCCCTCACTGCCGGCTGAGCCCCCTTGCCCATCTCCAGCCCCATGCCCAGAGGGATGCAGGGGACAGAAGCATCGCTCACCAGAGGGATGCAGGGGGGAAAGCGGAGCCGCTGGATCCCGTGCGAGCCAAACCGGGAGAGCGAGAAGCGTGTGACACAGGCCACGGGAGGCTGTCCCCGAGGCGGCGACAGTCCCCAGCGCGACACGGGCCGCTGAGTCACGGCCACCAGCCCAGCGCTCGTGAAAGCCCTGCGAGCCCGTGGGTGGGGGGAGAAGGTCCTCATCTCCATCTGCTCCCGCCCGACCTGGCCCACCAGCATTCCCAACACCCCGGCAGCTGCTGCCGGTGATCTCTCCGCCTTGCCAGCGCCTTGAACCTAATTTCCCCTAATTGCTTTCAATCTCCCAGCCTGACACTTCCACGCTCCTCTCCTTGCTTTTCTCCTCCAATATTTTATTTCCTTTCCAAGGTGGCTGGAAAGCCAAGAGCCGGCCGGAGCAGGGTTTTCCAGGGCACGGGAATTAGTGCAATAGCAACAACGGCGAAGCCAAAAGTTTCACGCAACAGGAGCTGCTTCTCGGGAACCCCCGCATGACCAGAGTTTGGGAAATACGGAATTTAAGGGGGGAAAAAAAAAAACCCAACCCAAAACAACCCTCAATCCACCCCCCTCCCCTGCACCTGCAGCCCGCGGAGGAGTCCCCACGGCACGGGATGGCACCAGGCATCGCCCACGGCTGCTGCGGGCAGCTGAGACACGGCGCGGGCAAGGGGATGGTGCTGGGGTGGGGGGCGCAAATGGGGAGCGGGACCCCCATAACTGGCAGGGAGGAGGGCGCGGGGTCGGAGCGTGCTGGGAGCAAGTAGAGCACCACAGGAAAGCAGGTCACCCGTGTCCCCGGGGTGGCACAGCCCTGGGGGAGGTGGGTGGGTGTCACACTGTAACCCCTCCCGAGGGGGGGGAGGCCCCCCAAAGTTCAACCCCGTGCCCCTCCCGGCTCGGCCGGCGCAAGCGCGTTGGGGCTGAGCCTCTCGTTCCTGTAACAACTGCCACATGCAAAAGCCATTTCCTGAAACAAACAACCTTCCGCGGGGAAACCGCCACGCGGGGGCACGGCCCCACGGGACGGGGGGGCCCCGCCGTCGCCCCCCCGCCTCCCCCGCGCGGCCCCGAGCGCGCCTGAGCACGCAGCCCGAGCCTGCACCCCGAGCTCACAGCCCGAGCCTGCACCCCGAGAGCACCACGAACCTGCACCCCGAGAGCACCCCGAGCTCACAGCCCGAGCCTGCACCCCGAGAGCACCACGAACCTGCACCCCGAGAGCACCCCGAGCTCACAGCCCGAGCCTGCACCCCGAGAGCACCACGAACCTGCACCCCGAGCTCGCAGCCCGAGCCTGCACCCCAAGGCTGCATCCGGAGGGTGCACCCCGAGCGCACCCCGAACCTGCACCCCGAGAGCACCCCGAGCTCGCAGCCCGAGCCTGCACCCCGAGAGCACCCCGAACCTGCACCCCGAGCTCGCAGCCCGAGCCTGCACCCCAAGGCTGCATCCGGAGGGTGCACCCCGAGCGCACCCCGAACCTGCACCCCGAGAGCACCCCGAGCTCGCAGCCCGAGCTTGCACCCCAAGGGTGCACCCCGAGCACGAACCCCGAGCGTGCACCCCAAGAGCACCTCGCCCTCCCACCCTGAGCTCACCCCCCGAGCACACAGCCTAAGCGCGCCCCCCAAACGTGTACCCCGAGCGCGCCCCCGATGCTCTCAGAACACCCCAAAACTCGTGGAGGGGAGGTGGGGGGGTGGTGTCCGTGTCCCCCCCCCCCCCCCCCGCCCCATCGCCGGCTGCCGCGGGGGCCGGTGCTGCCGGCCGGGGCGGTTCAGCAAACTTTGGTGCCCCCAGTCCCCGCGCCCGAGCAGCGGCGGGGCCGCGAGTGGGGGGACAACCCCCCCTCCCCCCCCAAAAAAAACCCAAACACCCCACAGCGCACGCAGCATCTATCCCCGGGCAGAACCACCCCCGGCTCCCTGGGGAGGGGAAAACCCCCCAGGTTGAGGGAGCAGCAGCAGGAGGAGAGCGGGGTGGGGGGGAACCAAGCACCCCAAAACCCTGCAGAGCCTTGCAGTGCCACGCTGGGGCTGCCTGCCCCCTCCCACCCCCTCCTCCCCCAGGACCCCAAAACCCTAAGAGAGGTGCTAGGAAAAAGTAACTTCACCCCCAAACCCCTCTGGGTTGCCCGGGGTAGACAAAGGGGTGTCCCCGAGCCGGGGGGGGTGTGGGGTGGGGGTGGGAAAGGGGCCGGGGGCAGCATCGCACGGTGTCTTACCTGGTAAGTAATACAGAGGTGGTTTCAACCCAAACATGATTTATGTTACAGTTCCATTGCGGGCAGGAAAAAAAATAAAAATGAAAATAAAATAAAAATAAATAAGAGAGCCAAGGTGAAGGGGATGTGTCAGGAAACCGGAGGAAAAAAAATTAAAAATAATGATTTAAAAAAAAAAAATAATTCGCACCAAGCCACACGGAGGGGGTTGGAAAAATAAACCAGAGGCGAAAAAATACGGTGGAGCGGGGAGGAGGAGGAGGAGGAGGGAGGAGGAGGGAGGAGGAGGAGCGGGGGGAATCAAGTGCGTGGGGGGAGGAGGGAAAAAAAAAAAAAATTGCAATCGCAGCGAGCCCCGGGCGCCGGCGGAGGGGTGGCGGCTGTCCCCGGCGGGGCCAGGGCAGGAGCCCGGCTGCCGTGACGCCTTCCCGGGGGGGGCTGGGGGGGTTTCCTGCCGCTGGAGCCCCGAATGGCAAGCGTACAAAGAGGAGGATGCGGTGGGACCCTCGGCGTTGTTGGGGTGGGTGGAGGGGAAGGTGCGGGGGCGCGCCCCCTGAGCTGGATGGTGCGTCGGGGTGTCTGTACATGCCCCCCGCACCCCTTCCCCCCCCCATCACCACCACCACCTCGGGGAAAGGATGCTGGCGGCGTGGGGCTGGGTGACCCACGCGAGCTGGCGTCCGTCCGTCCGAGCGAGCCGAAAGCCGGGGGAGGGGGGGGATAGGGGAGGGGGGGGGGGGGGGGCGGGCGGGCGGCAGCAGACTTGCCCCTCGATCAATTTTCATGCAGGAATCATTATCGGTAAATTGGAAATCTGGCTACTTGACAGCAGATTTGTCTCTCCTAATGAAGGGGGGGGCGGGCAGGGGAGCGGCAGGCAGCTGCTCGCCCCCCCCTCCCCCCCCCACAACCCCCTTCCAACCTCCCCGCCGCATCCCTCCCCGCTTCCCCCGGGCTTCAAACCTCCAGCCCCGCGGAGGGGAGCCCCGGGGTACCCCGGGGACAGGAGCAGCCCCCTTGCCCCCCCCCCCCCCCCATCCCCTCGACACCCCCGCAAAACCCTCCTCCTCGCCTACAGACACAACAATTTCAATTTTTTTTTTTTTTTCCTAAATCTTTTTCCGGGAGGCTGTTTTCAAACAGCTGCCGATGGGGGGGTAAAATAAAAATAGAAAATCAAGCCGCCCACCACCTCCCCCCCCCCCCCTCCTCCATCACTTAAGGAGGAAAAATAAGAAATAAAACACTAAAATAACCCAACTTTCCTGCCTGCCCGCTGCTTCACAAAAGGCTGCCTTGCCCCAGTCCCTGTGCTGGGGGGTGGGAGTCTGTGGAACACACCCCCCCCCACTGCAATCAGCAGCCCGATAGTATCTCCCCCCCTTCCCTCTCCGCCAATGCATTAGCAGATCCGGGAAGACATGCTCGCAGGCAAATAGGGCTAATAAATGCTATTACGGGGGGAGCGCGGGAGGCTGGAGATCCTGGCTGCACCATAGTAACGAGGGCCCGGCTTAATTTGCTTTAAGCAAACGATCAGCCAAGGCGGGGTGGAAAAGAACGGGGCGGGGGGAGCGTTGCTCGCTCCCGGCACGCATGGGCGCGCTTGCACGCATGGGTGCGAGCTTACAAACGCCTGCCCGTAGGGGGGCGCGGGTGGGTGTCTGGGTGATGCCCCCACCTCCGTGTGTGTGTGTGTGTGTGTGTGTGTGTGTGTCCCGCCTTCCAGGTCCGGCCCTCTCTTCCTAAACTGCAGGGCTGCTTTTGACACCAAAGTTCACGAAGGCGATGTGTGATATCTCGCCCCTGCAAGAGAAGCCACATCCTGTGTGATAATGACCGGCCCTTCAAACAGCTTAAAGATACAGCCCATTCCCAGGCACCCGCTCCCTGCCCGCCGCCCGCCGTGGGGCTGGGAGGGGGGTGGGGGGGGGCACCTGGGGGTCCCGGGACTTCTCCCGAGTCCATCTGGCCCCACGGTGGGGAAGGTTGGGTTTGGTGCTGGCCGCAAACGAGCAGGAGGGCTGCAAACGCAGGCGCGTGCACACTTACGCACGCTTGCGTGCACTTGCGCACGCTCAGGTATGAGCGCGTGCACACACGCGCACCCCCAGGAACCCGTTTGGCAAAGACAGAGGCGGTGAAAAACTGCATCCGACTCCTCCTTACCCCCCCTTCAGCCCCCCCACCCGTAAAAATACTGCTTTTCTAATTCCAGGTCGGGGGATTATTATGCTGTCTTTTCTTCCTTCCTAACCTACATCTGCCAGGATCAGCGCTCGGAGTATTTCTGGCCCGTCCCCTGAGTCATCGCTCGCGCCCCGCTCCCTCCGAGGCAGCACGGGGTGCTGGGTGCTGCTGCTCCGTCGCCGCTTCCCCCCCTTCCCCCTCCAACACCCCCCCCCCACACACCGTGCTGGTGCATTAGGAAATGTCATTTAGGGGGTGACACTGCTCTGGGTACCCCAAGCCCAATGCCCCCCACCCCATAGCGTGGGTACGAGGGGGACACCCCACCCTGGGTTGGACAAGCCACAGCATCACCGTATCACCCAATTCTCGCCCCCCCTCACCCAGCGCTATCCCACTCGCGGCTCCCACAGGGGTTGAATTTGCTGGGCTCACGCAAGCACCGCGGGACCCTCCTCTGCTCACCGCCCCCCCCCCCCCCAATGGCATGAGCCGTAAAAATTAATTTGCAAACATGTCATTACACAATAGCTGTACAGGCAATAAACCTGTAATTACAGGCGGCTGGGGGAGCGGGCAGGCAGGCAGGGAGGGCAGGCAGGGAGGGCAGGCCTGCCTGCCAGCTCGGGCTTTGGGGTTTCGCCTCCCCCCTGCTCCCTTTGTTCATTATGCAAACGAGAATTGCTTCACTCCTGGAAGTTGGGCTGCACTTCAAAGGGGCGCGCTCGCCTGCGCTCCCCACCCTGCCAAAGAAGCCCTAACGCCCCCCCCCCAACAGCACCCCAAAGCCGGGAGCCCCCCCACCGCTTGCTTCGCTGGGATGGGGAAACCGAGGCACAGCGGTTGGGGTAACCCCGTTGGGAAACCAGCCCGGCCCTTTGCGACATCGGCCCAACCGAATTATCCGCCACCCTCCTCCTCGGTTGGCCCCGCTCTGCGGGCGATTGCACGCACCGGCGGTGAGCATCACCCTGCCTCAGTTTACCCACTTACCACCCCGCGGGAGACGGGACGCAGGGTACCGGCGTGAGACACCCGCCCGGCCACCCGGCAGCCGGCTCTGCCGCGCCTCGCCTCGCCCTTCGTTAGCGGGAGAGCTTGACGAGCCTGACCCACTTCCCCAAGCGCCGGGAGGATTAATTGGTTCCTTGCTCGCGCGAAGCCGCCGGGAGCTGGGGCAGGTGCCAGGCAGGATTAGCAAAGCATGAGAGAGCAGCTCGCGGGGCCGGCCGGGCAAGCGCGCCGCCGGCCCTGCCCACGCCGCCCAAGCAAGCCGGAGCGATGGCGGAAGGGCACGGGGCGCTCCCGGCCTGCTGGGCCATGCGGTACCCTCGCCACGGGGATGCTGTGCGTCGGGGCTGCCCGAGCTCCTCAGGGATGCTCGACCTCCCGTGGGTGTCCCTAAGGAAGGGGATGCTGGGGACATCCAGGCTGCGGTCCTCAGCAGGATGCCCACCTCCCAGCAGCCCATCTTGGGGAAACTGAGGCACGGCAGGTCTCCGTCAGACGACTGCCGCACTCCCCGTGACCCGGCACCCCGAAAACATCCGCCAGCGGGGATGCAAGAGCAAGAAGAGGAGCGTGCGGCCGCCTCTTGCCGTAAATAAGCGGCTCAGCGATGATTTCCTGCTCTTGTTGACCTTTGACTATGCAGAATAAAGACGTAAATCCATATTTTAAACCCATCTGAGCGCCAGCCAGGCCCACAAAGCCATTTACAGCCTGCGATTTGGACGGGGCAGTGAGCAGGAAAGAGATGGTTTCTCGAGGTGACATTCCCCAGGAGGGAAATGAAGTGTTTTATTTGCAGATATATAGGGCACGGTCGTTCCTCCGCTTCCCCTTCCCTCCGCCCTCGGCTCATAAATAAAACATACGGCCGCGTAACCGGCTAATTACGGGAGGATGGCAAAAGCCCCGCCGGTCGCTGGGAAAAGAAATCAGCTTTTTAATCAGCCCGCTTTCCTCCCCATCTAACTTAAGGAGAAACGGGCATTTCGGGTACCGGGATGGATCCGAGACTCTCCGGCGGCTCGTAGGCTCCGGCCGGGGTTGTGCACCCCGATCCCTCAGGCCCTCAGGCGCGTTTGGGTTGGGATGGGAGGGTTCAAGCTGCTTCTTTTTTTTTTTTTTTCCCCTGGCTGGGAAAAGGATGTCTTTGAAAAGTCTAATTGTTCCTTACACATTAGATACATTAATGAGGTCTCTGATCAAGCGGCTGGCTCTCCGGCAAGGAGGCTTCAAGTAGCAATTTTCCATTTGTGTTTCAAATTTTAATGAATGTTCCTGTCTCCGGCTGCGATGCGCGGTGATAATCCGCACGGCTCGGGTCAGTGCCGGAGCAGGGGCTGCGGCGCGGGAGGGCTTGTACAAGGGTTTGATTTCTTTGGGGAATAGTTCATACAAAAAATGGTAATGGCAGAAGACAGTCTTCCTTCCCCCTCGGCTGCCAGAGCCCGAGAGCTACAAATCAGAGGGTTATTATTTCTTTCCGATGTCCCTAAAGTATCCTATATCTTTAGCAGGAGAGTAAAGTTCAGCCTTGATAAGATTGCGGTGCTGGGTGAGACACGCTTTTCCTCTCCTCCTGCCTTTTTTTTTTTCCGCCCCCATCTCCCTCTCCCTCCATCCCTGTGGTGACCGGAGAGGTGTCGCCAGGGCCACCAGCCCCCCAGCCCACCCCAGGGCCACCCGCAGGCAGGGCAGAACCCCCTTCCCACCCTCCCCATCCAAGGGCCGGATCCGGAACCCACCCCGCCAGGACAAGATTTTTATAACCTTGTTTTGGCATGCCTGCCATTAACTTAATTTAACATCCATATTGCCGCTACTTAATTAAATAGATGAACTCATTTTACATTTGCAAGTCTTAATTCATCCTGAACAAAATTGGCCGTGTTTCGTTCTTTCTACGCTACCAGCTCCCCGGAACAAATGACTGCCTTTTGTAGTTAACTGCTAGTACAGGTTAAAAGCTAATTAGCAGCCCGGGTTGGGTGTTAACTTCCTTATTTATCACCCGGCGCCACTCGATTAGCGAGGGGGCGAGGGCTGGCACTTCCTTGTCCGTGCGTGGGCCCCGTTTCTGCCTGTGCTCCTCGGGCAACGGTGCTGGATGCGTGCATGATGCATGGTGCTGGATGCATGCATGATGCACGCTGCTCGGTGCATGGGGCTCGGCGCATGGTGCACGATGCACGATGCTCGGTGCATCACGCCCCGACGGCCCCCAGCAGCTTGGCAGCACCCAACCATCGTCCAAGCATCCCTTGGAGACCACCCTCCCAACCCCACCGTCCTACCAAGCCATCACAGGCTCCTCCATGCCCAGCACAACCTCCCCGTAGATATTTGGGGAGAGGCCCCCGAAAGCAAGCGCTGCCCCGGTTTTTCAAGCACGGCTGTGGTGCTCCCACCCAGCCGGCTCACGGGGTGCCCACGCCAACCGCCAACACCTGGAAGCACCCGGTGGGAAACCGCACCGGGGATCCCCGCACCCCACCTGCGCAGGCTCCGGCACGGCGCTGTGGTGGGGGGAACGGCAGAGCTGGGGGACGCGGGGGGACCCGCCGACGGGGCGGCCAGGCGATGCTGAGCCTGGCAGGAAGCCGCTCCAGGAAGGCTCATCTGGTTTGACTAACAAATCGCTAACTGCTTCCCCCGAGGCAGGTGGAAGGAAACAAGCTCCGTAGCTGTAAACAACCACCCCCCCGGCCCCCCGCTTCCCACTCACGGCCCCCCACGGCCCCCTCCAGGCACCAGCCAGGGGCAGGTTGAGACAGGAAAGCGCTTATGAAACTACCCCTCCGTCATCCGACGCAAGCCCCGGCTGGGGGGACAGCCCCCCCCCCCCAGCCCCTGGGGATGCTGACACCCTGGGCAGGGCGTGGGGTGATGCAGACCCTGCACCAGCCCCAGCTGGGCCACGGGACAACACCTCACTGGCGCCCGCCATGCCCTGGCTGCCGGCGTGACTCAAGGGGACGAGCCAGCACGGTGTCCGCCGGTGGCACGAGGTGGCCGGGAGCAAAGCCTGCCACGCCGGGTGACACCATGGTCCCCCTGCCAGCACTGGGGACCAGTACGCCCCAGACGACAGCGTGCCCGGGAGGAGGACACCTGGGCACCAGTGGCTATCGCCATCACTGGTGATGTCCAGCCCTGATAACGTGGCCGCTGTGGCGATGGCGTGGTGGTGGCACGGGGACGATGTGGCGGGAGGGGACCGATAGACATCTGCCTGGCCCCGTAAACCGATCTGCCCCCACCTGCTGAAATAACAGCGAGGGGAGGCAGCTCTGGTTACCGGCAGTGCTGAAGGCCGGCTGGGTGCCAGGGCCCTTGGCCGAGGGCCAGGCGGCTCCGAAGGCGCCGAGCGGGGACCCCCATCCTCCCCCCTTCCCGCCGGCACAGTGCGGAGCTGCTCGTCCCGCTCCCCAGCGTCACCACCCCACCGAGCTCCCCACCCGGAATTTCAGGTCTGGCACCCAAGCCGGCGCCTTCGGGAGCCAGCGGTTCCATGGGGCCATCACCCCCGCCCGGAGCTGCTGCCACGGGGACGGCACCGTCCGTGCCGCGTAGGAGCAGGAACGATTCCCCCCCCATGGCACGCGGGGTTATCCCAAGCAGTTTCGCCCGCATCCCCCCCAGCACCGAGGGGTCAGAGCCCACCAGCAGCCAAAAGCAAAGCCTGAAGGCTGGATCTGGCCCCTCTGGGAGGAAGGATAAGCACTACCAGGTCCCCTTTCTCTCCCCCCAGACCCCACCAGCACCCCATCCCAAATCCCCGCCATCAGCAGAAGCAAAGGAGCGGGGCCGTAAGGAGCGAGGGCGATAACAGCCCTCTGCGCCGGCGAGATAAATAGCCCCAGCAGCGCCAAGCTGTACTCGGCCAGAAGCTAATAGGGGCTGTCAGGGCGGTTTAGAGGAGCAGAGCATCGTTTCGGGGCCCGGCTGGGAGGACGCCGAGGGGAAGTGACAAGGAAGCTGAGCAGAAAGCGACAGGCAGTACACAAAGAGCATGTCCTCTGTAAGTGGCGATAAACCTTGAAAAAAAAGAAAAGCTAAATCAGTTGTTTAGCCGATGTACCACATGCTGACAGGGCAAATGTGAAGGCTTTTATGGCCACATGGGTTTTCATTTGCAGTTATTCATAGCGGAGCCGGGCGCTTTATCTCACTTTACATTATGTGCAACCACAATGCAGACACTTGCACCGCAACGCATTGCCTCCCTTGGAAAATATTAATATGTAAATGTCAGGCTCGGGAGGGCAGCAAGGGATCGGCGGGCTGCGGGAGCCGTGCAGGGGAGATAAAACCTGCCCTGAAAGGGAAGGGGGGGGTGAACGGGACCCCCACCCCGCACCCATGGGTGTGCGGGAGTAGGGGAAGGCAGGGGCACCTGGGACGGAGCAAGGTGTGTGGTCCCTGCAGAGCGGGATGCGCCCATGTGCACGCTCAGCAAAGGGGGCGCGCGTACGTGCACGCGCACACAAGCGCGCACGACACGCACCCTCCGCGGAGCGGGATGCGTGCGCGCGCCACCCGCACCCTCCGCAGAAGGACGCGACCCCAGCGCACCCACGCGCTACCCCAACAAGGAGCGCGCCCGTGCGCACCCACCAGCCCCCGCAGCCCCCCACCCTGGCTCCCCGCCTGCCATCCAGGGGCCGTGCCCATCCCAAGGGATGCGCGGCGAGGCCGTGGGCCACGGCTGGGTGCCGCTGGTTTGGGAGGAAGGCCGGCCTGGGCGAAGCGCGACGGCGTGCCAGCGCCTGCAAAGCCCCGTCGGGCAGCGCTCCAGCCATGCCTGCTGTTCCCGGGCTCCGTTCCTCTCCCAGAGCCTCCAGCCCCGGGGGTAGTGCCAGACTGACAGCCTGGAGGCTATTTATTCGCAGGCAGAGGCAGCGGGAGCTGCTGGCGGATGCAGGCGCCTTTGTCCTACAGGGAAGTTTGCTCGTCACCCCCCCCCCCTTCCCGGGCTGCTCCCCATCTCCCCTCTTTCCGCCTCCGCGTCCCAACGCACCATCCAAATCTTGTGGGAGTCCCAACCCCGATGCCTGTCGTGCCACAGCAGGACACGTCACGCTCCCCCCTCCATCCCCAGTGCCCCTCAGCATCACCCACCGAGTGGGCGAGGGTCTGGGGGTGGCACCCCAAAGGTGGTGGGGACAAGAGGAGGATGGGCACCCAACCCTGGGCTTTGCAAGCCGGGGTGGGGGGCATCTCCAAAACGCAGCTCCCCTTGGCCGTTACCAGGAGAAGCGCTGGCAGCCGGCACTGGCACGGGGACAAGCCCGGGAGCGAGCCTGCCCCCCAGCACCTCGGGGAAGGGAACAATCCCTGGGCATTTCTTTTTTTGGCAGGCCCCGGGTGCCCCCCCCTTTCCACACACACACACACACACCCCGTCCTCCTCCCGCGCTCGGGCACGGGGATACAATTAAATCAGTGTTCTGCTAACAATCTGCTGGCTAATAAGACATTTTCCTCCCTCTCCCTCCTCCCCCCCACTCCACCCCAATCCGCGTGTGATGGGAGCGCTTTGATATGAGAGTGGACTCTAATGGGTTCGGTGTAAGGGAGCCTTAATTTATTACGTGCCTGTAATTGATGTTTGTATAAAGTAGCTCTTACAGCTCCTCAGAGCGGGAGATGAAAAGCAATCAGTCAGCCATTTGCCTCGGAAGGAAGGAGAGAGGAGAAGACAGACAGCGAGAGAGAACCAGACGTACTCATCAAGCCCAGAGAAAAACCCAGAAAGCTAGGGAACAAAACAAAATCCCCCCCCCCCCCTTCAGCAGCCTCGCCAGCTGCTCGGCACCACTGGGTACCGCCGCCAGCATCCCTGGGTATTGCCGCCAGCATCCCTGGGTACCGCTGTCAGCATCCCTGGGTACCACCGCGAGCATCCGCGGGTACCCCCACCAGCACCCCTGGTTACCAGTATCCCTGGGTACCACCCCAGGGTGGTACCAGCATCCCCAGGGTACCACCAACCCCCCAGCACCCCCAGGGCCGGATCCTGCCGGGGATGCTGGAGGCAGGCAGCCTCGTGGAGCCGCGCCAGGGCAGGATGCGGCCCCCTCCCACGCTGGCGGCACGCGCGGGGCTGATTAGGCGAGGCGGGCTGCGGCAGCCGGTGCTGAGCTGCTCTAATGACGGCGGGCGCTGGGGAGTCACGTGCCGCCCAGCGCCGGCTGGGGAGCCGTACGTCACCGGCCCCGGCAAAAAATCGGTGCTAAATTGAATCAATCCATCTTGGAAATGGCTCTTGTCAGCCGGTGTCAGGGAGAGCGTCTGCGGGAGAGGGATCAGGCGGGGGCAGGCCATCGAAGGCCAGGCGGTCGGCACTGCTGGGTCTGTTCTGGACCCCCCACAGCCCCCTACGGTGGGTATGGGGGTCTTCCCGCTGCCACAGGGGGCAAAGCAGGATAGGGTCCCCGTCCAGCTATTGGGAAAGCAGAGCCACCAGCAGACTGCATTATGCCGTGCCTCAGTTTCCCCACACAGGGCATCCTGCACCCCCCTGCCACCTCCCCTGGGGATGGAGGGCAGCTCCATACCAGGAGGGATGGAGAACCCCCCCCGCCCCAGTACCCATCTGCTCCCCAACACCGTGCCCAGGGCTGAGGGTGCCAGGCTGGGAAGGACGACGCCGCGCCAGGGAGACAAAGACACCAAATACAGATGGATCCTCGATGTACCAACCCCGCGCCCTGGCAAGTTCAAACACCGCACGGAAAAACGGGGGACTGAAACAGCCCCGGTGATTGATTTTCCACCCAGACATTCAAACCAACCGAATATGTCACCCAGACAAGCCCGCAGAAGGCAGTAGCAAGCCCAGATTTATCCTCCACTTGGATCAGAGACCATCAATCCCTATCCATCCCTGGTTAAATGGCTTAACGTCCCTGTCTTCCCGCTCCCCAGATGCTGGGACGGTGGGTGGGATGGGCACGGCGGCGGGAAGACGGAGCGCAGGAGCTGACACCTCGCCGGGAAAGGGGATACAGGCAAGGGGACGCACGCCCGGGCTCCTAACGAAAGCAATTAGAGGGGAAAGCATCCCTCGCGCCGCTTCTCCTAATTAAGAACAAACCAATTCCCCAACCCGCCTGTTCCCCGGCTCCGGTACAGCCTGTTATTTACCTGCAGCTAATAGGTTGGGCGCAGCTAATGATAGTCTTGTATCAAATGGCTGGATCTTGGCTTCTGACAGCTTTAAAGACCCGTCTCGGGGACACGAGGGTTTCTAATTACGGGGTTCGTCACAGGAAGGCTGGGTTCAACGCCAGTCACTCTCCCCGGGTGACATTTCTGCCCGGATTGGAAATCTAAACACAGCCCAGCCGGTTAAGGTTAAAAATACGGCGCTCGACAAGACAAGGGATCATAATTTGGGTCACCGCCGGGTTTAATTAATTGGAATGGAGCAATCAAAGCGCCGCGTGCGGTAATTACAGCCAGGGTTGGAGCGGGGCTGGGGGAGGTGGTGGTGCCTGGGTGAAGGGATTCAGGGCGATGCTCTCCGCTGCGGGAAGGGGCAGGGAGGCATCACCCTGACCCCGGGATGCAGGCAGGCATCGCATGCAAGGAGCCAGGGAGGGAGATGCTGAGGAAGCAAGCCAGGAGCTCGCAAGCACACCATCCCTCTGGCTCGCACGCCAGCCCCATGGAGCCAGGCAAGGTGGGCTCCATCCCCGGTGACCCCGACCCCCCGGTGACCCCATCCCCACGGTGCCCCGCGGATGCAGCCCAGGCTCCCAGCCACCGAGGTGGCAGCGATGAGTGATTTATTCTCACCAATTACCAGGGCGCTTTTCCCTTTGCCGGGACCACGCTTAATTGATTGGAACCTATTGAAAACAAATTAACCGGCACCGGGGCGCAGGGACCTGTTTACGGCTCCTCTGTCCGGCGGTGGGGGGGGACACGTGAGCGACTCCGACACGTGGGCGATGCCGGTGAGGACTGGCACGGCCCCACGGAAGCAGGAGGAAGGTGGGACAGCCCAAATTTCCCCCTACGCTGCTCGCCAGCTCTTCTGCAATGGTTACAGCTGATGCAAGGGGAAACTGAGGCACAGAGCAACACGGAGCCCAGGTCTCAGTGCTTCCTCACTGGAAAAACCTCCTCCATGGTACAGGCAGAACGGAAACGTTCATCTCCCAGCCGACGACCCTGAGGAGGGATGCTTGCAAGAAGCTAGCAACGATGACCCCATTAAGCGAACCTAGCTAGCATTAATTTGACCCCATCCACCGCCCGCTAATCAGCTGTAACCGTGGCACCCAGCTCAATCCAAATTGATTTACAGAGGCTGGAAATGGATACAAATGTGATTAAAGGCTTTTTATTTTCCATAGGTCCTCTCTAAAATGATTTAAATCAATTGCTACGTGCAGGGTCCTCCCCCTCCCCGGCCGACTCTGTGGCGCCGTGGGGTCAGCCGGGGTGGGAATAACACCCCAATTTCCACCACCAACCCCGCAGCACCCACCCAGGGGGGAGCAGCACCCTAATTTCCACCCCTGACCCACCCACACCCCCTCACCGGACCCCGAGCATCCTTCAGCGGCGGGATGCCGGCACGCCGGGCGGCCCTGGCGAGCGATCAAAGCCCATTAGGCTGAGCGCCGATGCGCGCCCGTTGTTCGTCAATTATTCAAACAATAATTGCACCCTTATTTAAAGTCTAGTCTTGCGTGCGCGGCACTGCAAGCTGCCAAGGCCCACGTTAGATTTACACCCCCGGCGCGCTCCCGACGCCAATTAATTAAGCAAACACATTCCTCGGCATGATCTCAGGTGTGTAACCTGCACCGTCGCGGTTCATCCCGGCACGGTGAGGATACCGGCACCGTATCCCTGCCTGACCGAGGGGTCCCAGCCCCTGGGGGGAGGGTTATGGGGGTCATTATTAGGGTTTCTCGTTATTAGGACCGGCGTTCTCTAAGGGGATGGGGATGGCTGCTCCCATCCTGTATTCCAAAACTGATTAAGCAATCCCCTCATCTACACTTTCCGACAAATTTCCCCTTTGAAAAATAAAAGGAGAAAAAGAGAGGAAAAAAGGAGGTGGGGAGGAGGGGGGCTGACACCGACATCCGTTATTAGGGGCCCGCTCGTTCCCACCGGCACCTAACGAGGGGGGAGGCTGGGAGTGACAGTCACCAAGAGGTCAATTCATTCATCTGGCCATGTTATTACAAGTCCAAATTTATTGTCACCGGGCCACATTAGCGCTGGCACCGAGGACGCGAGGTTGCACCCCTACTGAATAAGCAGATAAATGAAAGACATCTGGAGAGCAGAATGAAGGGGCAGATTATTAATGCTGAAATTTAGAAGCCAAGGTCTAAGCCACGAATCCATCAGCGCAACCAGTTATGTCCAATAAATTAGGAGAGATAAGGATTGAAGGATGGTATATTAAAGGCAACATTCATTTCTGAACTGGCACAAGGGCTCGCAGGCATCCTCCCCCGCCCCGGCATTAACCCTTGCTGTCCAGGGGTGTGCCGGAGCCGGGGAGGCTGCGGGGACAGAGCCCGTGTCCCAGTGATGGGCACGGGTCCCCGCGCAGAGCCCACCCTGCCACCCGCTGCCTAATTCACGGTTGTCCTAGGTGGGTGCCATGATGGAGCTTGCACGATGGCACGTGCACAACGGAGCGTGTACACGCGTGGAAGAGGCTGGCACGGGTGAGCAGGGCACCTCACGGTCGCTGGCTGGCGGGGGGGCAGCAGGTCCCCAGCCCTTCCCGCAGCACATCCATCCTCCCCAGTTAAGGGGCTAACGGGCCTGGGGGCCAGCGTGGCTCTGTGTAGCCGCAGCATATGTGACCTTCTCTCTGGCCTCTCCCCCTCCCTGGTCCCTGGGCTGGGGTTCAGCTGGCCCGGCCAGTCATTTGGGGACTCATTGCCAAGGGGGACAGGAAAGGACCGAGGGGACAGAGCCCATCCAAGCAGCCCAGCTCCAGGCCAGACAGCGGTCACCAGGAACTGCTCACCCTGTTCCTCCTGCCCTTGGCAGCCGGCTGCCCCCCACCCTGGGCATCCCACCCCACGCTGCAGGTCTCACCCCACCGGTTGCATCTGCCTCAGTTTCCCTAATGCCATCGCAATGGGGACAGCAGTGTCTGACTCGCCGGGGACAGCTCGGTTCCCATCCTGCTGGCCCTGGGGGTGATGCTGCCATCCAGCACCCGCCAGCACCCCCATACCCACAAGCCAGCCACAGTGGGTGCAACCCCGGGGAGGCGAGGGGACGCAGCGAGCTGTGGGCTCGTGACCTGTTCTGTGGCACGGCCCCAGGGGCGAGCGAGCATCCCTGCGGCATGACGCCTGGAAGAGAAAAAATCAGTATTTTCTGCTCCCAAGCAAGCAGCTTGGGGGGGGACGACTGCTCAGCAGTGGGGACACCCACGCGTGTCTCCCCTTGGCACCCCAGAGCTGGCATTTTGTGCTAAAAATAAGGAGGAGGTTCGGGCTAAAATGGGGAGATGGCTCAACAGCAAAGGGGTGTAGGGCAGGAAGGCACACAGGGCCACCTGAATTGCAACCTGGCCATCCACCCCCCCAACATCAACCGAGCACCCTGCCCAGCCCCAACCCTTCCCAGCACCCGCACAGCTCCAGCCTTCCCAGTGCTCCCAGTCCAACGGTCCCACTACATCCTGCAGCACAGCTCCTGGGGATTTCGACATCTCTCCCCCTCCCCGCAGCGGCTCCCAAGCAAATTTCCAACAGCCTCATCTGGCATCTGAGGGATTTGGGATTTGTTTAAGCTCTTTTCACCCGCTGGACCTTAATTGGCGCGTTTGCCCGACCTCCACCCCGGTGGAACCACGGCTGTGCCGGTGGTGATGCCGGAGGGCCTCAGCTCGGAGCGATTCGCAGCGCCAAAGCCCAAGGCTGCCCTCGGCCCTGGGCCAGGATTAACTATCAAATAACTTTGTATTTAAACCCTTTTTAACAGGGCTGGAGGTCGGGAGGGAAAGGGCAGAGGTTAAGCCTGGCCGCGGCCGGGCGCTGACCCCGAGGAAGGGGACGCTGGGGAGGGGACGGAGCGGCACGCGGGAGCCGGAGGGGTGTGCGGAACCCTCACCCCGACCATGCCACCCACCCGCTTACCCCTGCACGGTGGGATCAGGGAGGGGGTAGCTAGCGGGGACCCCACAGTTGGGGTGTCCCCAGAGCCCCCAGCCTTGCATCCCCCATCACTTACTGAGGCTCTGCAGCAAAGACGACCAGCTCTTCATCTCCAGCATCACGGGGGGGTCCTGTGGCCCCCTCCCCGTCCCAGCGCTCAGACTGCCGGTGGGGCCCAGCCGCACACTCCGGTGGGATGCACGGCACCGGTGCTGAGCCGCCGACGGGAGATAGCGACCATTTTATTCCCTTTTAACTCTGGCTGCGTGTCTCCGGCGTGCTCGTCCTCCCCCTCCCCGACACCCGGGGCTGGTCCTGAGTTCGGGAAGCTTTGCTTTTCCCTCCCTTCCCTCCTCCTCCCTCCTTGCACTTGATAGCAGCCTTGTCAAGGCTGCTGAGTTGCTGCTGACCCCTGCCCCGGCGCTGCTAATTAAGGCTGCACAGTGACAGTTCAAGTGCCTCGCCGCCAGTTTGCAGCATCGCCGCTCCTAATTGGAGACACTTTTTATTCCTCCATAGCCACAACGGGCCTGGGGGGGTCCGGGGAAGGGGTCTGCACCCATCCCGAGTGGTGCTGGGGCAAGGGGATGCAGCACCCACGAGCATCCCGGGTGTGCAGGCAGAAATTATTGCCAAGGTGATGCGCAACGGGATAAAAAGGCCCTGGAGGCAGAAGGAAAGCGGGAAGGAGGGAGGAAGGAGGTGAGCAATTCCCCTGGGAGCATCCCCAGGCTGGGAAGGGTGAAGGGAACCTCGTGCTGGTGCCTCCCGATGTATTTTTGGACCGTGAGGAGGAGGGAGGGCAGCGGTCACGGCGGGGAGCCAAGCACGCGGCTGGATCTCCTGGCGGCAGAGCAGGGGCTGGCTCGGGGTGGGGGGTTTGGCTGGGACACCTGGGTCCTGCCCCCAGCCCTGCCCGAAGCCCTGGCACAACCCCTGCTGAGACCATGCAAAAATCGTGACGCTTGTGTGCACCCTGGGGAGCCGCAGCAGGACCCAGCACCTGCCCGTGTGTGTCCCCCCTGGGCTGTGTGTCCCCCCCTCCAGGCCGTGCCAGCAGCCTGACGGATCTATTGTGTCGTGACAGACGAGCTGTTTTATCGCGGGGAGGGAGCCAGCGCCAGCCGTCGCCCTGACCCCGCCGGCGGGCTGAGGAGAAACAGAGAAGGGCTTGTATCATCCCGGCGGGTCAGAGGGCAGGGGAGGCAGCTGGCCCCCCCGCGCTGCCAAATTCCTGGGATGCACGCCCGGGCAGTCAGCTGCCTGTGGCCCCTGACCCACAGGTGGGGGATTGGCAGGGTGTGGGGACAGCCTCTCCCAGCACCCTGAGTCCCCATGCCGCCAACCCAGTCTCCCCTTGTCACACCCTGCTATGGGGGCTGCTCCTGGAAAAGGTGTCCCCAAACCTGCTCCGTCCCACAGCACCCCTGAACTGATGTCCCCAACTTGCCCCATCGCACAGCATCCCTGATGTCCCCAACCTGCCCCATTGCACAGCATCCCTGATGTCCCCAACCTGCTCCATCCCACAGCACCCCTGAACTCATGTCCCCAACCTGCTCCATCCCACAGCACCCCTAAACAGATGTCCCCAAACCTGCCCTATCCCACAGCACCCCTGAACCCCTGTGCCAGGCACAAGCCACCACAGCGGGACACAGACGGGGACAGGGATGCTCACAACCATCCCAATGCTCACCCACAAGACACCCCCAGCCCAGTATCTTCCCATACAAACAGTGTGTGGGGTGTCACCCTCATTCCCATGTCACCCCAAAAGCCAGCGTCACCTCCGTGCCAGGGCTCGGATGGGACAGGCGGGGGTAGAACGGCGAGTGCAGCCATGATCCACGCTACAACTCCTTGGAAAACATGGCCCTGAGGCCGGAGCGGTGTCCCGCTGCGGTGATGCAGGGATGCTCGCTCCGGCTCTCCACCCGACCAGAAACCACCCCAGCAGCTCCCCCCGGCTCGCCCCCAAGGCGGCAGCCGGCTGCATCCCTCTCGGTGACGGCGTTTTGGGCAGGCGCCAGGTGATGCTGTCCAACTCAAAGCTGTCCCCAAAATGCACGTCCCTCTGGGACCGATCCCGCTGGGTCGACATCCCCAGCACGGCCAAGCTGTGAGTGCGACGGCGCCAACGGTCAGAGCCCATCCCTGCCCCCTCGCCCCGGCACTGGGGGGCTACCCAGTCTTCCTCCCCTCCCGACGGCCTTTGTGCCAATGTATTAAGGCAACACAAAGCAGAGCCGAGAGGCATTTCGGCTGCGATTTTCTCTGCTCCATTATTGACAAACAAGCTGCTTCGCGCAGGTGACGGCGGGGCCAGGGCGGCAGCTGGGGCACCGCGGCACACAGCGGCCCCGTGCCCTGCCAGCTGGTGGCGCAGTGCCCGCACACCCCAAATCGCTTCAGCTTCCAGCCCGCTCTGGGTCGCACAGATCCAGAGATGTCACCCCTAAAATACAGGAGGGGAAAAAGGCAACTGTGAGCGCCCCGGGATGCAGCCGAGGTGCCCCGGCTTGGTACCAGCTTCGCCGCCGGGCAGCCCCTTTCCCCCCTGGCCGGGGCGGCTGGGCGCAGCGTGCGGCGAGTCTGTCGTTAGTGCCGTGCCAAACCCAAAGTGGCTGCTTCGAAACGGCAATCCAATAAAAGTGCTACTTGTCTATTTATCATCCTCAGGGCTTTTTATCACAGTGCAGATGGCTGCTACCTTCGCAAGGCACAGCAGTGTGCTGGCACGCACCCGCCGCACAGAAGCTCAAGCGCCGCAGAGTCTGTGCTTACACCTGCGAGGAGCCGCCCGGCCGCCTGCTCCGGCTCTGCCGGCCGGCAAGCCGGGCAACGTCGTCTGCCAGCGCCACGACACCCCTTTACAAAGCCGAGTCCCAGCCTGGACGGCGTTTGCACCGGGCATTTGCACCACGCACGCGCACAGGGTGTTTGCACGGGGCATCTGCCCCACGCGTTCGTGTGGGGCGTTTGCAGCGGGCATCTGCACAGGGTGTTCACGCCACGTATCTGCAGCGGGTATTTGCGCAGGGCGTTTGCACGGGGCATCTGCAGCCTGTAATTACCCCAGCCGCGCGGTCCGTGGGCAGCAGCAGCAGCGCGGGCGCAGGGCGGTGGGTGGGAGCTGCCGGAGCAGGTGATTAAAGCTGTAGTAAATGTCTGCACGCTGGAGAAAACACACCTAATTACCCAGCCGGGAGTCGGACGGGAGGGAGGAGCGGCCCCGATCGCAATCGCGTAATGAAGTGTAACGCGGGGCCAGGCCTGGCGCGGGCGGTAATTAAGAGACGGTAAAGCCAGGATTGCAACGGCCGCGGGCAGGGGCGGGCAGCGGTCCCCACGCTACCGGTGGTTGACCCAAACACGGGCCTGGACACCCCTGGGAATCCCTCCTTGGCGAGTCCCCAAGCCTGGATGGCGGCATCCCCGTGCCAGGATGTCAGCCAAGGGACCACGGGCCCCACGTCCCCGCCTGCTCGTGGCAAACCCCTCTGCAACGCTCCATCTGCCGGCGTGACGCCGGCGCGCTCCGGTAAAGCCTGGGGCCAAAGCGTGTGCTGGGGTGCGATGCCGGCACGCCCCGGCTTGGCCGCGGGCGCCGGCGAGGCACCGTTGCATGGGCGTCGAACGAGGTCCGCTGAGCGGCGGCGAGAGGCGATGCCGGGACGCCGAGGGCAGGCGCCGCTGGAAAAAGCGTCTGTGGGGCGGCGGCCGGCCCCACCTCTTGCACCAGAGCCAACACCGTCAACCCACGCCACCGCTCCCCGAGCGGGTCCGGCGGCTGGGGAGCGCCCCGGGGAGTCGCCGTGTCGCCCTGCCTTGCGCCCGGCATCCGCAGCACCGCTGCAGGGACCCAACACCCGTGCCTTTCTCCCTGGTCCGGCCGCCCCAGCCGGTTGGGAAGCGGCTGGGCTTGCCCGGGAATGCCGCTTGCATCAGCCCCGGCCCAGCTGGCACCGCTCGCAGGCAGGTACGTGCCGTGCTGGCAGGCAGCACGCCGGGGTTGAATATGGGAGAGACGCAGCGGGAATAAGGGCATCCCGGGCACCGCAGGGACCCCCGCATCCTCCCAGGCAGGCGGTGACCCCGCAATGAGCAGCCACTGGTACCCATCCCCGCTCCCCATCACCCCGCAGGTGCCAGCATCCCTGGCGCGGTGACAATCCCCAGCTCCCCGCCACGGTGGCGGGCGAGGCGGGGGGGTGGGGGGAGGATGGACAGGAGGATGTCCCCTCCCTCTCCTCTCCCTCTCTTTTTCTCCTTCTATTTTTTTTTTTCCCTTTATCAAAGCTCTCCAGAACAAAGTACACACTCTACCTCTTCAAACCCACCACCATCTGTCCGTCCGTCTGAGCGCCGGAGCCGCAGCCCCGTCGCTCGCAGCGGCCGCCTCCGAGCAGATGGTGCCAGGGGAAGGACAAGCCGCTGCCATGCAGGGCCTCGCCGGCGGCGGGTCACAGTGGCTCTGCCTGCCCTGACACCCTCCCCCTCCTCCATCCTCCCCAGCACAGTAATTACCCACCACGCCGAGCAAACAGCCTGCGCCGGGTCATTGTGCCGGACACCAACAAAGGGCGGCCGACGGCGAGACCTCCCGACCCCGGCCACCCCCTGCCCTCTGCCAAAAGAGCAATAAATCAAAGGGACAGGACGGGGATGGGCTGGCGGGGACGGCGATGGGGACTCCCTCCATCACCAGCACGTGGTACGCCCAGGCGATGAACCCCGACTGCCCCGCAGCCCCCTCAGATTAGCGAGGCGGTGGAAAACACGGAGGGGACTGGCCCCACTGCCCTTCTGCACGCTCCCAGGCCGAGCACAGCAAGGCGGGGGGGTGAAGGATGCTTCCTCCCCCCCACCACTCCAGTCACAGCCCGTTAATGGGGAATTTCATGGTGCGGTACCGTGGAGCCCGGCCGGGGAGCATGCCGGAGCCATCTGCTCGCAGGACCCGGAGCTGTCAAGTCGCCCTGACCCCAGCGTGGCAAACAGTTTGCAGGAGCAGATGTCGCACCCTCCCTCCCCCCTCGGGGCCATGGGTATCATCCCCCAGGCTAGGCACAGCCGCGAGCCCCCGACACCTCGGCGCAGAATCTTGAACCGAGTTAGGGACAAAACCCTGCCGAGAGCAAAGACCTGGGAAACTCACTGCAGGAGTGACACCCCCTAAAGACGGGGGTCCTTTGGGAATCTAGGCAGTGGCGCAGAGGATCCTTGGTCCCTCCCGGCATAAGCACAGGCGCTGCCGTCCCCGTGTGCCCGTCGGTGCCCCCGGCACCGGTGGTGGGATTTGGAGAACCGGCTGCACCCGACTCCCGGGCCTTGGAGCTCCTGCCCTGCAAAGCACGGCACAAGGGCAGCCTGGCTCTGCCGACACACACATGTGGCACGGCACAGCACAGGAGCAAAGGTGCCTCTCCGGCAGCAGATCCGGGCCAGATCCAGCCTGGTTTCCCACAGGTCCCCGGGAGTGGCTAGCACCGGTGCCTTTCGGACTGATTAAAATTCATTCTGCATGATTTAGAACCTAATCTCGGTGAAACTCCACAGTGCTTTATTAATAGCACATTAGCAGATAATTCATGCATTCGGATGAAAAATCAGCCCGTGTTATCCTCCGGGAGGGGGACACGGTGAGGGGTGGGGGACACACGGGTGCAGAGAGGGGGGGCAACCTCACTCGCCCAGCCTCCCGCACCTCCCTGCCGCATCCGGGCGAGGCAGCAGCCCTTCTGACAACTGCCACTGCTCATTAATCTTGACGAGTTTTCTGCTGAATATTCTTCCACGGGCTTTCAAACCGTTCACTAATTGCAATTAATCACTTACCGAAACAGATGTCAGGAACAATGGAATTGGGAAGTCTGGAGGCTTGATAAAGCTGTCAGAGGAGCGCGCTCGTGTGGTGGCGGGTGCCAAAAGGCGCCGGCAACACCTTCCCCCAGCCATGTGCTGGGGGGACCCGGTGACCCCCCGTTGCCCGCACGTCATCTGTCCGCCCCGGTGAGGGGCTCCACGTCCCTGGCAGCCACCGGTGGATGGGATGGGGACGTGGGTACTGGTTTTGGTGATGGGAGCGGCTTTGTCGGGGCTGCCATGCCAGCACCCACACTGGGGGGGGAACTGCAGACCCCATATGGCACGGCTTTGCCCTGTGCCTGGCAGTGGGATGGCTCGGTCTCTCCTCTCCGTAGGGAAAGCCGCAAGGAGCCCCAGCGGGGCGTCACGTCCGCCGTGCCTCGCGCAGGCGACGGCACGTTCCCCATCCCTGCCAGACGCCGCTTTAGCACCAGCAGCGATCCAACAGCCTTCCTCGGCGGGCGGCTTTACCCATCACACATGAAAGGTGCCGAGCTGACAGCTCTGGAGACAGGAGACAGCTCCCGGAGACACTGATGGGGCCAAGGCTCCCAAACGCCTTCACCTCCCACTCTTGGAGACCCTAGAGGTCACTCCATAGGTGACCCCAGCAAGGGGCAGCCCCTGGGGTTCTGCTCCCCAGGGAAGGAGCCTACAGATTCACCAGCTGAGGCTTTGCACACCCCCACATCTCAGCCAACCCCCCCCCCCGGGGCTTGTAGACATCGTTTGGGAAGAAGGCTGGGGACAGGCTGGGAGCGGGAGGCCTTTCCCGGTCTCCCATGAGACAGAGGATGCTGCACAGCCCGAGTCCCCCAGCCACGATGGGGACACCATGGCGGGGACACGGTCACAGGGAGCCGTGCACCTCCCCGACAGGCAGAGCCCGGGGGACCGGCGCATCCTTCTGGGGCTGTCGCAGTGCGAGCCCAGCCCGGGGCTCGTGGCCGGCGCGGCCCCAACACATGTTACAATAAATATTCCGCACAGACACCGTTCCATATGTATGATCCGGTGGGGTGATGATTTTTCTACTGATCACTGGAAGTGACAGCTGTGCGGAGAGCAGGAGAAACAAAGGCACCGACTGCTCTCCCCGTTACACTCCGCTAGCGACATGATGGTGTGACACCGAGCGGCAGCATCTGGTGGCGCGGGGACCGAAAACCGGGACGGGACGCCTGTTAGCACCGGGCACAAAAGGGGTGCCGATGGGGATGCAGCAGCCATGGGGAGGCAATGGGGACGGGTGGGAATAAGGATGGGGTGAGAATGGGGATGGGATGGCAATGGGGACAGGGTGGAAATAAGGATGTGGTGGCCCTGGGGTAGTAACATGGATGGGGTGGCAATAGGGTGGCAATGGGGACGAGGTGGAAATAAGGAACAGGTGGCCATGGGGACAGGGAGGCAATGCGGTAGCCACAGGGTGGCAATGGGGATGGAGCGGCAATGGAGGCAAGGTGGAAATAAGGATGGGGTGGCCATGGGGACAGGATGGCCCTGGGGACAGGGTGAAAATAAGGGTGGGGTGGCCCTGGGGATGGGGAAGCGATGGGGTGGCAATGAGGATGGGGTGGAAATAAGGATGGGGTGGCAATTAGGATGGGGTGGCCACAGGGACAGGGTGGAAATAAGGATGGGGTGGCCATAGGGACAGGGTGGAAATAAGGATGGGGTGGCCATGGGGATGGGGAGGCAATGGCGTAGCAACATGGATGGAGTGGCAATGGGGACGAGGTGGCCATGGGGCAGCAACATGGATGGGGCGAAACAGGGTGGAAATAAGGACGGGTTGACCCTGGGGAACGGGGTGGCTCTGAGGATTGGGTGGTCATAGGGATGGCTCCCATTAGCCCTCTCGCCGCACACAAGCACCCAGCCCCTTCATCTTGCCCCCCCGCCCCCCGAAGCAGCCAGGGGACGGGGTACCGGGGAGCACCGGGCCATCGCAGCGTGCCCAGCCCAGGCATGGTCAATATTTGCATTTGATTTGCAAGCGTTTCCTCCCCCCAGATAACGGCAGGGCCGCAGCACGTACAGGAGGGAGAAGCGCTGGGTTCAGTTAATTATTAGCGACCATGCAAATTCCCCCTACATGAGATAACAATAAACACCACGATTTCAGCGAGATAAACAGGGCTTTAAATTTCCAGCAGCCTTTACTGGTGTAAAAATAAGCGTCCCTTATTTATTTAGCTCCTTTGAGAAACCACATCAGTCCCCAAACACAGTCTCTTACTGTCAAGCTACAGTAGAAGCCTTTATAGGCGGCGAAGATCCTGACAGCTACCCCTAGCACAACCATCTTTTATTCATGCTCATAATATAAACTGTATTGCCTCGGAAACAAAAGGATTTAACTCGCTGCTGGCCGGGTGGCAGCGGCCGAGCCGAGGTCTCCAGTGAGGGCACGTGGCTGAGGATGGCTTTGCCCTGGCTGGGGACATCCCGCAGGACCACCGCCTCCTCTTGGGGACAGCCCCGCTGCGTCCGCACAACCAGGGTTAAAATGAAGGCAAGATAAAAATCCCACCCCCTCACCCCCCTTCCCCAACCTGGAGCCATTAGGCAAAGCCTCCCTTGCTCCGGATCCCACCCTGCTTGCACAGAAGCAGGCAGAGCAGCGCTTCCAAGAGTGGTTCGTATTTAATAATGCAATTTATATTCCACTCTCAACATAAACTATTGTAAAGGCACACTAATGTAAAAATACATCTGGCTTGTCAATAGTTTATCTTCTGGATCTGCATCTAAATCCCTGGGCATTCTTGACTTATGGCTGCACCAGTGTCTAATGAATAAAAAGGTGCAAATTATAGGCCTTGCTTTAATGCTCATCATAAAATTAGATGATAGTTGCAAAAGCTGCATTCTCCTGCCCACAGTGCAGCAATGGTAAGCTATAAATAAAGTGTATTTAATGTATCCCAGCGCTGCGCAGAGCCAGGAAACAGTATGTTACTGCACAGCCTTCAATGGATCCGCCACAAGTTCAATGAAGTGATAACTGATCCATCATGTGAATTTATGTTAACTGTCTGCTCGCAAAGTCACGGCCCCAGCACTGTAAATAGCCGACAATCCTTCCAGCCCGGCCTGCCTGCCAATAAACCTGTCACCGGCAGCCGGGAGCAGCCACCTTAGGACACCGCAGACAAACCATCACGCTCTTGGGTTTCCTCTTGGTTTTCCCCAGCCGTTTGTCCGTACGGCACGTCGCTGACGTGCCTCGGTTTACCCATAGCCGAGCCCTCCTCCCTGGGGCTTTCCAACCCTGTGCGATGCTTTTCCACCTCCCCGGAGCTGTCACATCAGGGATGCGGGAAGTCCAGATGGGATCTGGGGGGCTGGTGGGAGAGTGGGTGGGATGGTTCCTGCGACAGGCTGGTTGGCGGGGGGGAGACAGGCAGGATGCAGAGTTCCCTCCAGCTCCTGACAGGAATGCAGAACCACGAGAGCGCATGCGTGGAGGGGGTCACTTACTGGGGAGCGGGGGGTAGCATGGTGCTAACTGCACCATGCCTGGAAAGCATCCCCCTCCAGCAGAGACATGACCCAGAGCTGGCACCTGGGAAGGAGATGTCCTCAGGAAGCAGACATCCCTGGGAAGAAGATGTCCCTGGCAAGATGTGGTCCCCAGAAGAAGATGTCCCTAGGAAGATGTCCCTGGGAAGATGTGGTCCCTGGGAAGTAGATGTTCCCAGGAAGCAGATGTCTTTGGGAAGCAGATGTGCCCAGGAAGGAGACATCCCTGGGAAGATGTCATCCCCAGGAAGGAGATGTCCCCATCAAGTAGATGTTCCTGGGAAGGTGTCACCCACAGGGAGGTGTCCCTGGGAAGGAGACATCCCCCCTTCAAGCAGCCCAAAGCCAGAGAGACCCCTGTCCCTCCATATCCAGCCTGCAGCTGGGGACGTGTGAACGGGCCCAGCCGAGGGAGCTAGCAGCAGTGACGGCCGCGGGGACGCAGCCACCCTCGGGGAGCACGGTGGCAGCCCAGGAGGGCACGGGGGACACCAAGCCAGCGGGAAGCAGTGTCTGCCATCACCCGGCTCTCATTAACGCGGTGCTGAGCAGCCCCTAATAATAGCAACAGTAAATTCTCCTAACCAATTCGGGTCCATTTCTATAAATAATGTAGAATCTTTTTATTTACTGACAGGTTGTAAAAGTATCAGAGAGAATAATGTGAAATCAGGCGCTGCTGAATAATTCATGGCAGCAGCTCGGCTCTCCCCGTCCCCGCGCTCCCCTGGCCCCGGCGTTTACACGACAGCACCTTGCGCCCGGCTTTATCTCATAAAAACCAGGACTAACGACCTGGCACTAATTCTTTATCAACCGGGACTTTTAGGGCGAGGGGAGGAGGGAGGAAATAGAAAGAAATAAAAATAACCCTGGGTGCACCCTATCAAAAAATGCATGGGCCCGCGTGCTTGCCTTCACACGGAGCCGGTGATCCCCGGCACGCTCCGCACCTCCCATCGGCAATTCCCTCCAGCCCCCAGACCCTCTCCAAAAAATTAGGATTAATTAGCAGCACCCACAGCTCCGCGCTGGCATCCCGAGACGGCGAGCGCAGGAAGGGCGGCACAACCCTGCTGGGACATGGGGCAGGACCCGTGGGGACCGTGGCAGGATGCTCGCTGTCCCCACGCCACCCCCTAGGGATGCTGCCTAGGGGCAGCAGACCCCTACCCCCCCGCTGCAGGCAGATGGGTTAAATTTGGGTAGAAACCTCAGATCCACAGAGCTGCTAATCCCTGTAACAACCTGATCCCGTGTCCCTCATCCCTCCCGCCACCGCCGAGGGTGATGGGGATGGCGAGGACCCCCCCGGCAGCCTCCCCCCAGAACAATACCTATCCACCGCTGTTTTGATGTGCGGCACAAAGCCGGGAGAGCTTTCCATGTAACATGATAAAAGCAAGTCCCCAGCCAGCACAATTATTTGATAATTCTCCCTTAACACCCATCAAATTAAAGCAATGTCCAAGGGCTGCCTGAAGTGGCACTGATAGGTATTAAACTTTAATGAGATTTAATGGCACTGCCCTACTTTTTAAGCGCTCGGGCCTACGTTTATGAACATTTAATTTCCCGGGCCCTGACCTCTTTTTTTTCCCCCCCTTCCCCAGCGGCCCCCCTGCCTGCACAGCTGGTTTCTGTTAGCGCTGGCGGTCGGCCCGGACCCGGGATGCTCGGCCAGCCCCGAGCCGATAGAAATCTCCAGGCGCTGCGGGGTGAGATGTTGACTCTAGCAGGGAGCCCAGACGGGGCGGAGAGGGGGAGCTCGGGGAAGGAAGAAGGGGCAGATGTGATTCACCGGCAGCGAACCCGGCCGAATTTATGGAATGACTTAATTAATTTGCACCCGGGATGACGTGACACCAAGGGTTGGTGAGTTGAGGATGCTCGGGTGCATTCCGTTTGCAAAGGGCACCCTTTACAAACAAGCAGCTCCCTCGCTGCAAATCCACTGCGCTGGGGCAAATCTGGGGGGGTTAGACCCCCAGGGCCCCTGGGGACCAAACACAGCCCTGCTGATCCAGTTTGTTGCTGCCCTCTAGTGAGTATGGGACAAGACAGACCCCGCTGTCACTTGTCCCCCTCCCCACATCCTCTGGGCCACTTGGCTAGGCAGGTTGTTGTGTCACAAGCAGGGATGGCTGCTGAGATGTTCAGAGACCAAAGAGCCGGGATACTGGGGAGCATCACTCCAGCATCCCAGCCTGGAGCCCCACCAGCTCCCCAAAACCCCACGAACAGGCCTGCAAGAACAGCACCGGGGCACAGACGTCACCTCCTGCCTCGCAGCACGGCCACGGTGGGATGTGGGATGCTGTGCATCCCTCCACGCCAGGATGCAGGAGGGGTACCCAGGTCAACATCGGCACTCTCCAGTAAGAAGGGCTGCACAACTGGGATGAGCCCAGGGTTAGGGAAACTGAGGCACGCACCAGCATGACCAGCTTCTACGCCAGAACTGTCCCACTCCCACCTCCTAAAACCCTCCCCAGCACCCACACCAAGCACAGGGAGACCAGCGGCAGGAATGCAAAGGCAGGGCAATAAAAAGGGAGTGTTATCAAGCCCCAGCAGAGCCGACAGCCCGCGCCGAGGCAGGGAGGAGAGCAGGAGGGAGGGAAAGGAGGAGAAAGAAGGAAAAAAAAAAAACCCACCCTTAACCCCGAGATCACTTATCATTCAGGCTGCATCACGCATCTTGAAAGTGCAGACACAAAAATGTAATGTCATAACATTCGCAGTTCAATAACCTTTGCTTCACGAGACGGCTTGAACTGTCAGAGGAGCTGGAAGGTAAATATTTCAGCACACAGGCGCTGAATGCAAAGGCGTGGGGAGCCGGGGGGGGGGCTGGGGGGGTCGGCCTCGGCTTCCCCAGCTCGCCTCGACACGTTCAAATACCCCCCTGCCGTAAATCCCGGCTGGCGCTGGGGAAAGGCCGTGGCGCGGATAAAATACGAGCAGATATAAAGCCAGACACCTTTATTGTTCGGCAAAGTCTTCCAACAAGTTATGAACCCACAGCTTGACCCTCACCCATCATCTTGTTATACGGCGGAAACAAACCCGGTGCCGGGAGCGGGCGCTGGACCGGCGCAGGATGCGGGCGGGAAGGAGCAACACCCCATCCTGCCTCCTCCATGGGGGATCTTTTTGGGTGCGATTTGCCCCCAGACCTGCGAGCGGTTGGGGGCTGTCCCTAGGGAGCAGACCCCGCGTTAGCCCCTTCCAATGAGCCTCACCAATGGGTTACGGCGGTGCAAGACCCCCGTAGCCGGGGTTAACGGGAGCAGGACTCCAGGAAACGCAGCGCCCGGCTGCAGGGTTAAGGGGGCCCGTGTGCCGTGCCGGGTGGGAGGAAGGAGATTGCACAGCCAGGGCCTCAGCCGGAGCGGGCAAGGGGTAACGGCTGTGGGGAGCGGTAAACCAGCCGGGGATCCAGAGGGCATCGGGGCAAGCACAGATCAGCCCCCATGGGGAAAATCCCCCCAACAGACCTGGAAAGCCTGGGAAGGTGCTGGCATCAAGGCTGTGCACCCAAGGGGGCTGCAAGGCATGGCATGGCACGGTGGGCAGTGCCCTGTGCAACCAAGGGAGCTGCACGGCATGGCATGGCACGGTGGGCAGTGCCCTGTGCACCCAAGGGGGCGGCACGGCATGGCACGGCATGGCACAGTGGGCAGTGTCCTGTGCACCCAAGGGGGCGGCACGGCATGGCACGGTGGGCAGTGCCCTGTGCACCCAAGGGGGCTGCACGGCACAGCATGGCACAGCGGGGCAGCAGCAGCGCCAAGCAGCTTGCACATCCCGTGCACGGCACACGTTACACAGAACCCCCCCAGGTCCCACAGCGCGGCACAGCTGGGGACAACCACAGACACCTGCCTGCAGCTGGGCTGGCTCTGCCACCAAACCCCCAGTGGGGGTCCCCACTCCAAATGCTGGGGAGCAAGGGTGCTGCAGGGAGGACGCAGCACCCCGCTTGCAGGTCCTGGGGCAGCACGAGGCCCTGGGTGCGAGCACCCAAGCACTGAACCCCAGCATCGCCGCCACATGCCTGGGAGGGCGGCGAAGGGGACACGGCCACAGCAAAGGGGACACAGCCGCAGCAAAGAACAGTTAAACGGCCCCCCACCCGCACGGGGCGTGCGGCAACAGGCCCCGTCGCACCCTCCCCGAAACACCTGCTAACGCCGCGCTGGCACGGGGCGAGCGCCCGGGGCGAGCGGGAGGAGCGCGCCAGGGCCCGCAGCAAGAAGCGGCATGTCTGCCGCTTGGCAGCACAACAGAGAGCAGGTGACAAGCGCGCCGGCGGTCGCTTTATTACAGGAAGCGAGCACGCAAGCATCTGACGCCACTCTGCCCTGAAGAAACCACCCCCACCCCCCCCTCAAGACGCTAGGGGTGCCCCATTGCAAACCGCACTGCAGAATCAGGCTCCGAGGTCACTCCACGTCGGTGGCATCCGGACACCCCCCTCCCACACGTCGCTGCCAGGGCCAAGCAAATCCCAAGGGAGTAAAAATACATCTCTGTGTGTGTGTGCACAAACATTTCTCCTCTGCAAACGCTCCCCGAGACAATAAAATCAGCCGGCGCTGCCTCCCTCCCGCGCCGACCCGCTCCTCTGACACAGCAATTAGAAGCTGGCGTTAATATTTAAATATTGCCAGCTCTAGAGAAGGGAAATCAAATAAAAACGCCAGCGCACCGGGAGCGCATCAAGCACCCGCTCCAGCGGCCTCAAATCCCATCAGGTGCGACGGAGGGATGCAGCCTCCCGTGCCGTGCCACGCTGCCGGGGGGGGATGTCGGGGCACCAGTGCCACGAGGAGAGCCCCCGTTCTGGACCAAATCAGTGTGAGCGAGGAGGTGGCGAGGAAGTGGTGAGCAAGCGAGCAGCAAACAAGCGGCGAGCGAGCAGCAAGCGAGCGGCACCAATGCTCCAGCCTGGGGGGCTGCAAAGGGACCCCCACCCCACACTGGCCGTGCTTCAGGGGAATTCGCAGGGCTCCCCGCTCTCTCCCAGCCCTAAAAGCACCCACAGCACCCGCCCGCAGTGCTGGGGCTGGTGGGGGGGGGAACATACGGATGCAGCCTGGGCCCCCCCCCCTCCCTGGGAGTCACCCAGGGTCTCATGGGTGCTAAGAGGCGGCGTCGGCGCGGCAAAGAGGATTTACCGCTCAACGCGAGGGGCTTTAGAGGCAATAACTTTCCCTCCTCTTGACTTAAATGGATTTGAAACTTCAAAAAGGATTGGGGCTGGGGGGGGGGGGGCACGCCGCCAGGCCCCCAAAGGGCCGACCCCGCGGGCGCTATGCCGGGTGCCAGGCGGGTCAAAGGAGGGGGTTGAGAGCCGGGGCCAACAGCCGAGGGAGATAAGGGCCGTGGCGGGGGTGGGGGGGGAAACCATGGCGCCCGCCCTTGCAGAAGGCCCTGCGATAAGGCTGCGGCCGTTATCGGCGCGGGAGTGCCGGGGCGCGCTTCCTCCCTTCGCCGCGGTGCAACCGCCGGCAGGCAGTGAGCAGGGTGCTGGGGGGTTTTTTTTGGTGGTGGGGGGACACACACACACACGAGGCCAGGCAGCCAGGGCAGCCGAGGCACGAGGTACAGCAAGGGCTATTTCAAGGGCAATCCCCCTGGCAGCCTGCCCGGGAGGCCGCCGCGTGCCAAGATCTGTCCCTTCCCAGATGGAAGCTGGGTCTGAGGGCCCCCCCGGGCACTCAGACCCCACCGCGGGGTCACCCACCACCCTGCAGGTGGGTGATGCACCCCAGCAAGGCCAACACACGAGGGTCCCAGTAGGGTGCCCCAAGGGGATGTGAAGGCAGAGGCTGGCAAAGACCGTTTTCCCCTGCCCACGCCACGGGCTGTGACGCCAAACTGGGGGTGACATCGCTGTGGGGGCTTGGGGACCGAGGTGTGACCCATGGCACTGTGCCCCCTGATGGGAGCCCCACCGCCTTGCACCCACCTACAGCATGGCTGGGGCAGGCAGAAACCCCCCAGGCACAGCTCCCCACAACCCCCAAACCTTCCAAGGGGCAACGCCTTGGGGAGAGGGCTAGGTGGGGGGGCCAGAGGAAAAATAATGCCCCCTGCCTCAGGCTGCCCCCCAACCTGCAGCCCCATCCCAGGCGCTGGCACATCAGGAAGCCATAAACTGTCCTGTGCCCTGCAGAACCCCCCCCCGGCACCCCTCCCCGGCAGCCTGGCCCCCCGCCAAAGCCACTGTCTCCGCTGTAATGCTCCCTGCCCTGCAGCCAACACACACTCGCACCCAACCCTCCCCCCAACACATGCTCCACCCGAAAAAGGCCCCGGGTGTGCGCACGCACGTGCGCCCAACGAGCCCACCGCTGGCGCCAGAGCACCCCTGGGTTGTGCAACGCGTGTGCACGCGCGTGTGCGCGGGCATCCCCTCCAGCCCCACAGGACCTCCTGGCCAAGCCCTGCCGTGCCACCGCTCGCCATCGTCACACCCGTCGGGTGACACAGCCCCGGCTGCCAAGCGTGCACGCGGCCTGGCGCACGCTCACCTCGCCGGCGCGGGAGGGAACACCCACAAACCACACCGGCTCACCCTCAGTGCTCGGGACGGCGCGCAGGCGCACGCTCGCAGGAAGAAGAGCCGGCGTCCCGCTGCCTTTTCCCTCCATTAACTCCCTCCGTGGCTCCCGCTCCGGGCACAACCGGTACCCATGCGACACCCCGGCACCCATCCCAGCTCCGTGCCCCCTGCCCCAGCTGGGTGCTGGATGAGGAGGAGAGACGGGCACTCGCCCTGGGCTTGGGGACAGCAGCTGGGCGCTGGCAACCGACTCCACCATGCAAGGCAGTCGCTCGGATGCGGCACGGCGAGCGCGGCACGGTGAACTGTTGGGGCAAAGAGCAAGGTGGGCAGCGCAGGACGGGGTGGAAGAGCGAGGATGGAGGTCCCTTCCCAGTCCCGGTGGTGCCGAGTGTCCAGAAACATGGATAATAGGAGAGCTGCCTGCTCAGGCAGAGCAGGTAAACTGAGGCAAGGCCCCCACACGCTCGGCTATGGGTGCAGGCGGCAAGACAAGGAGATGTGCCAAGGTCAGTGCCACTGGCCGAGCCCCCAGCACGGACCCACATGCCCCCGTACCCTGCCACCCCGCAAGAAATGATCCAAAAGGTCTCCTGTGGCAATGCAGATGAGGATCAGGTGAGCACCCTGGTCAACACCAGGCCCTGAGCCCACAGCACCCAGTAGGACCCATCTCATGCCAACAGCCCCCAGGAGATGCAGCAGCTGGACCCCCAACCCCATGGCGACCTCCGTCCCTCATGCCACAGAGTCCCCCAACCTCAGGGTGACCTCCATCTCCCATGCCATGGGGTCCCCCCACCCCAGGGTGACCTCCATTCCCCACACAATGGGGTCCCTCAGCCCCAGGGTGACCTCCACCCCCCATACCATGGGGTCCCCCAATTTCAGGGTGACCTCTGTCCCCCAGCCACAGGGTCCAACCTCTGCTTCCCGCACGACGGGTCCCCCCAGGCTTCCCCATAACCTCCATCCCCCCAAACGACGATGTCCCCCAAACCCAGAGCAAGCTCACACACACCCCACAGGGTCCCCCAACCCCTGGGTGACCTCCATTCCCCACACAATGGGGTCCCTCTGTCCCCCACACGATGGGGGCCCCCAACCCCAAGGCGACCTCCGTCCCTCATGCCACGGGGTCCCCCAACCCCAGGGTGACCTCCATCCTCCACACCACGGGGTGTCTCCACCCCAGGGTGACCTCGGCACCCCCCCCCCCCCCCGCCCCATCCCAAGGTCCTCCAGCCGCGGGTGACCTCCACATCCCCAGGGTGACCTCCATCCCCCACATCAGAGCCCCCCGCCCAGCAGCAGTGGCAAAGGGGCAGTGGGGGGGGGGGTATCTACGGGCGGTGGGCACACCAGCCCCATCCCACCCCTCCAGCGCAGCCGGTCCCCGCATCCCCGAGCCGGGGGGGTGTCGGGGGTTGGGGCGCAGCACTCACTCACCCGTAGGCCGCGCCGTCCAGCGGGGGCTGCGCTCCTCCATGGGCAGAGCGGTGGAGGGAGCCGAGCCGAGCCGAGCCGAGTCGAGCCTTCCCCCCCGCTGCTTCCTGCTTCCCTCGGCGCCCGCCCGCCGCCCCGGGAGCCGCACGGCTGGAGCGTGACTCACCGGGGGCCGGGCCGGGCAGGGCAGGGCCCCGACGGGGGCGGGAGTGATGGGGGGGGGGGGGGGGGGGGGGGCGGACGGCTGGCACCTTCCCCGCGGGGGGAAGGAGGCACCGAGGGGGGGGGGTGTTCCTAAAAGGGATGCTGGGGAAGGAGGGTGGCGGTGCACGCGGGATGGGGGAATCCCTCCACACACACACCCCCCGTGGGGGTCGCGGTGCAGCATCCGGGAAGGTGACCCCAGGAATCAGGGTGATGGGGGGGGGGGGGTCACAGCCCTGACCCCAAGGTGTGTGTGTGTCCCCAGCACATCAGGGGGTGACCCTGTCACTCCCCAAACGCTGGGGGGATGCCTGTTCCAGGCACTGATGGAGGCAAGAGGCTGCGGTGGCATCCAGCCCTTTGATACCCCCCCCCCAAATTGTTTGGACCTCCAACCAGGCCCTGGGACACCCCAGAGCTCAGAGGTGTCAGCCCAGCATAGCGAGCGCCCAGGGTGGTCCCGAGCCCAGACCCTGCGAAGATAAGGGGTGTTCCCATCCCACCGCAGCCCCCCGCTCCGTACACCCCAATGCCCCGGGGGCAGGATTTGGGACAGCACCCGTCCCCTCTGGGTGGGGACCCCAGCGGTCACCCCTGCGCCACCCCACCGCCCCCCCGTGGGTTCTGCCTGCACCCCAGTTTGGAGACACCAGTGAAACGAGCGGGGTGGGGCTCAGCCCACTGGCAAGCGGAGGAAGTTGCGGATCATTGACACAAGCCATGCCGGTCGGATCCGCGTGCCGGACAGGCTCAGCAGGATCAGACAGGCAGGATCCCGACCTTCCCCGGGCAGAAGGAAGGCTTCAGCAAGGAATTTGGTCCCGGCGCTGCTGGCCACGAACTTGCATCTCTGTGGGAGGAGTTGCAGGCCACAGCAGAGCTTCACGGCAGCTCCACATAACCCACACGACCGAGCAGGGACACCCCGAAATGCCCATCCAGCCACCCCCGAGCAGGCTGCCACCCCCCGACCCGAGCCCCTTCCCAGCTCACCCTCACCTCTGCTTCCCCTCCATCCTCCTCTTCCTCCAACGGGCCCACCACGCCGGTGCTGCCCGCGGCGCCGGTGCTGCCCACCGCCTCCCCCAGCCTTCCTCGCCGGCAGCGCCCGCGCTTTCTCCCCCTCCCCATCTCCCTTTTCCCGTTCTATTTTAAATTTTTATTGCATTCTTTTTAAAGAATACCGAGGAACAAATGCCCTTATCAGCAATTCTCACAAGGTATAAAGAGCCGCTTTTATCTCCCTGCCTTTACTAATCTGGAGCGAGCCAATGCCTGTTAATTTTTTAATTTTCCTAGTGAATGCGTTCGTGGCTTTGTCAGCATCCATCCGCACACGCACGCTCTGCTCCGCGTCCCAGCCCGGCAACCCCGGCATGGCACCGCCGCGGTGCCGGCAGAACAGGGCCAAGCGCAGCCCGTGGGTTTGCAACCGCGAAGGAGTTTCACGTGCCGGGAAGTCCCATGTGTCACACAAGGCACACCGGGACATCCCGGGATGTGCCACCAGTTGGGAAGCCCTGAGATATACAGTGCTGCCCCTGGGGATGCCAGCCTGGCTCTGCCTGGCCGCGGTGCAGGCGGGATGCAGCCGGAGACGGTCCCCATCCTCGTCACGGGGATGAATTCCCACGCCAAGTCAGCTAGCTGTCACCGTCACCCTCTCTGGCCAAGGTCCCCACGGGGGCACAGCCCTTGTGCCCCCACCCCCCGGGTAAGGGAGCGCAGGCTGCCCGCACACCAGGGCTGGGAGCGCCGGCAGCCGGCCGCGGTGCGCAGATGAGATGTGGCAGGCGTGTAACAAGCCATTAGTCACTGTCACCTTTGCCCGGCAGCCACTGGCAGGGTAATAAATCCCGAGCTGACTCCGTCGGGCCCGTTCCAGGCCACGGCTCCCAGCTTGCCTCTGCGCCGCTGCCGGCTGGGCTGTGAGCAGCTTGCAAATGCCTCCCGCCCCCCCCGGGGGACACTGTGCCACACGGGGTCCCAAACCTGGGCCGAAGTCCCACGGGGTTGACGGACAGCTGACGCGGACCACCATATCCCAGGGCAGTGCCCTTCCTCAGGGACATGGGGAGGGGGAGTAACGCACACACACGCCCCCCACCAAGCAGCCCTCTCACCCCATGGAGGTGGTGCCCCAGCTCCTGCCTGCCCTGGTTGCCTGCTCGTCCCAGCTCCTGCCTGCCCCAGCTCCCTGCCTGCCCCAGCTCCTGCCTGCCCTAGCTCCCTGGCTCCCTGCCCGCCCCAACTCCTGCCTGTCCCAGCTCCTGCGTGCCCTGGCTCCCTGCCTGTCCCAGCTCCTGCCTGTCCCAGCTCCTGCCTGCCCTGGCTCCTGCCTGCCCTGGCTTCCTGCCCGCCCCAGCTCCCTGCCCGCTGCACCTTGCGGTTCCCGGCTCTTCCCAGCCCAGCGCCAAGGAACCGGCATCGGCAGTTGCTGCCAGATCAAAGCAGCCTGGCGTGGCACGGCACGGCACGGCGCACCCGCCGGGAAGGGCTGGGAAACAAGCCGGTCCAGGGAGGCAACAGGCGGGAAGCACGCGTGATACCTCTCCCAAAAATGCTGCTGCTCCTGATGGACGGGGCGGCCGAGTCCCTGGAGCCGCGGCCCAGCCCAGCCCTGGGGGTCCCCCAGCTCCCCAGTGCGGCCAGTCCAACGCTGCGGCTCTCCCCAGTGCCCATGGCCTGACTCATGGCCCCGGGGACAGCAGACAGAGACCGAGGTGCCATCAGGGTCACCTCCCCGGAGGTGCTGCGGGTTTCGGAGCCCCAACCCCAAACCGCTGGGTGCAAGCCTCCGTCAGGAGACCCAAACCGTGGCAGCACACCGGGCTGGCAGTGCACCCCACGACAGGGAGGGGGACAGCCCTCGGGGACGGCATCCCCACACCCCCCAGCATCACCTACTTGTGGCTCCAGCGTCTGCGCCCTCCGCATCCAAAGCCGTCCGGTGGCCGATGTCTGGGGCAGCACCGCTGCCTGTCCCTGGGCTCTCCCCGGCGCTGACCACCCGGTGCCGGGGCTCACCGGCGGCAGGCTTGGCAGTGGCTGTCTCGAGGGACGAAGAGGACGCCTGGAAGAGAAGCAGGACAGAGACTCAGCGCCTTTTCCTTCCCCAGCCGGAGCGTGGCAGGGCCGGAGCACCACCGGCACACGTGGTGGGGGCACGGGGGAGAGCTGGGGCGCACAGACACAGGATGCTTTTGTTTTCCTGCTGGCCGGTGCACGTGGCCGGTGTGGGGAGCCACACACCAGCCCACGCCGTGGGGCTACAGCTGGATCTGGCCCATGGCTCCCAGCACGGCCAGACAAGAAAGGCTGGAGGGAGGGGAGAGGCCATGAATCAAAGCGGCGTCCCCTTGCTTGCCGGCGGCAGCTGGCCGGTTAGGCAGCTCCCGATTACTCAACGGGGCAGTGTTTACTCGAGATCAACAACCCCCCCATCGTCGTTCCTGCCGAGCTGACGAGGCGAACGTGCCGCAGGGATGGGAACAACGTTGCCGCTGCTTGTCACTCGGTTTGGGGACAGTCCCCCTCCCTGACCCCCGGCGTCCCCCGGGGCGCAGTCGTGGCCCCGTGTTTGTTGTAGCTGTCACCCTCCCGCGTCAGGCACACTGCTTGGGCTGTCGCCGCTTCTGATTATCTTTAATAAAGCGACAGCCAGCGATGCCACGTGCATCCCGGCACTGCCACACCGCTCACGGACAACCCAGGTCCAAGAGAGTCCCCGGGATGCTGTGCCCACCACGGGCACGGTGGGATGCAGGCAGCCTCCCCTCCCACCATAGGGGACACCCTGCTCCCGATTTGGGGATGTTAGGGCCAGGGTTTCAGGGCAGCATGGATTTTATGTTGATCCCATTTTTCTTGGGATTAGTGCTACAAACGTGGAGAACGGAAGCGAGATGGATGGTAGGTGAATTTTTTGCTGGGAAGCCCTTAGACTCAATGAGCCACGCACGTGAGCGGACATATAAATTTACCGTTGGCTTCCTGGAAAGGTTTAATTTATGGAATCCATATGGCAGCGCCGCACAACTGCAAGCGCTCAGCGCATCCCCGCGAGTCCTCGAGTGCCACCATGTACTGGCTCCAACTGGCGGGGTGCCACCGGCTGCCCCGGCAATGGCGGGATGTTGTTCTCTTTCCCAAGGATTAACAGAAGGAGGCTTTCACAGCAGGCAGGGATCAAGCCCAGGAAGCAGTCCCCATCCCTGAAAGCTTGGCGTGGGATCCCTGAAGATGGCAGGGACATCTCCCAGTGGTCCCGGGGGGGATGCCATGCCACCGCTCCTCCCCCCCAGGGCGATGCCACCAGCAGCAGCAGCAGCAGACAGCTATCCCCTACCTGTGGGCACGGGAAAGGGCTGGGGCACACTTTGATACCCGGAGCAACTGATCGTTAATTAGCATTAATCATCCCTTATCACGTGTCACAGCAGCATTGGGCAAGACATAGTCAGGGAGAGGTGAATCAGGCCGGGGTTGGGGCAGGGAAGGCAGATTTTGGCCTAGGTTGACACCCTCCTGCTCCCTGGGGAGCCCCAGCAGCACCCCAGTCCCCAACCCACCCATCAGCCCCACACCAGTGGCAGTCCCTACCCCTTATATTTTCCTGCCAGGGGATGCTGAGATTTGAAAGCACCAGAAATGGGTCCTATCTGCCCAAGGGGCAGCCAGGATCCGTCCCCCTTCGCCGCCTGTACCCCCTTGGGACCCCCCAGGCAGCAGCCGGAGCCGTCGCAGAGCACCGGCCGCCTCCTTGCTTTAACTTCACCCCGCGCTATCTGTCAGCAAATCATCCCCGGTTACACAGATAAGGAATAATTGATGCAAAGGAGCCATCTGTTTGCGAACACGGAATATCTGCTCAATTAGGAGGGATCTGTCCACCCAGATAAAGCATCGCGGCAGCCCCTCGGAGGGGGGGCCTTCCTCCCCGACCACGTCCTCAAAGACTCACCCCCAATTAGAGGTGAGCGGGTTGATTTGGGCGCTAATTTGCTAAGCAGCACCCCGAGGTGCTCAGGCACAGGCCAGGAGGGAAGGGTGCCCTGCCACCAAGCACTGAAATTCGAGGGGAGGGCTGGCAGCCACCCCCAACATCTCACCGTGGGGATGCTCAGCCCAGTCCAGCCCAGGGGAGATGCATTTCCCCAGCCCACTGCACCCGCCAAACGGTGCTGAGCTGAGGTCGACCCGTTCGTTGCATGGGTGGCTCTGCAGCAACGCACTGATGGAGCACGCACACGGATAGAGGGACTCGGGGATGAGCTGGCAACAGCTCTGCAGCACGCACTGGCCGTGCACAGCCCCAGTGGGGACCAGGGCCACAGGGCACAGCCCCAGGCAGCGTCCAGGTCTGGGGCAGGCGTGCAGCAAGGTGACATCAATGCGACACTTATGTGATGCTATTAACACAGGAAAAGTTGAGCTGGCATGCAGGCAAGGGCTGCAACCCAGGGGAGGGACAGCAGGGCAGTTCCACAGGTGACAAAACCAGGGGACAAAAAGGCTTCAACTGGAGCTGGCATGGATGGCACCCCCTGGAACCCCCCATGTGAGGCATCTGCCGCCATCTACCCCCGCAGATCCTTGGCATGAAGGACGCGGAGAGCTCAAGCCGGATCAAAACACAGCCGGTGGCTTCAAGGGACAGGCACAGAGAGGCACTGCCAGACCCCGTGTCACCCGTCAGCACCGTGGTGCCCTGCGCAGGTAGCCAGGGGACACGGTGGTGACAAGGGCAGTGAGCGGTGTCCCAGTGTCCATCCCTCCCCGCGAAGGGCACATTCCCTCTGCTCCCATCACGGGGGTAAATACCTGCCACGGTACCCATCTCACCTCCCCTGATCCCGGCTTCGGGATGGCCGTGACAGAGCGGGAAAGCAAAGGGCCAGGACACCGCATGGCAGCTCTCCGGCGAGGGATCTGGCACGAAGGCGGCAACACCAGCCTGTTTCCTGTGCCTCCAGGACACCAGAAAACACGGCTTCCCCGTTCCGCCTCGCCTGCCGCCAAGACAGGCTGCGACGCGAGCAACGGCGATGTCACCCACGGGGATGCCGCCCACGGGGTGCCACAGGCATGGCAAAGTCCCCCCCCCCAGCCTCAGCAGCATCACACCCATGCACCCCAACCTCCATCCACCCTCCAAGGTGGCAGCATCCCAGAAAGCCACCGCGCTCCCGGCTGCCAGGGCACCGGGGGTGGATGCGGTCGCAGCGCTTCGGCTCTTGGCTGGCATCACCCCGGCGGGGAGGTGGGCACGGAGCCCGGCGAGCACCGGCACAGCTGCACCGGTGATGGTTTTTGGCACAGCCTGCGTGCAAGCTCCCGTGAATGAACGAGGGCCGAGGTGGGGAGGATGCTTGGCATGGAGGGGCCGCATCCTGCACCTCCCGGGGGGGATGCACAGAGCCAGCTGCAGAAGGAGGAGCCTTGGCATGGGGGGAGCACCCCAGCACCCAGCTGTGAGGTGTGTGGGGGGACGAACCCCAGCTGCTCCCCATCCCCTCACCTCCCCACGGGCCTGCGAGGCGGCACACAGAAGGTGGTTGTGGAGAGTTTAGGGCTGCGGCAAGTGGGTGCCTTTTGTCAGTGAGGCCCCCAGGCCCCCCCAGCTCATGTTGGGGCTTTATCGCTGCTGCTGCGGGCAGAGCCCCTGCCGTGTGCTCGCCCAGGCGGTTTCAGCTGCTCTTCCCCTCAGGAAGCCTTTGCCTTCCTCTTCCTCCTCCCAGCAGCCTGAAATCGAGAGGGTTTTCCCCCAAAAGCAGGCTGCACCAAGACACCGGGTGCAGTGGGGGGGTCCCCACCGGTGGCACGGCACGCCGTGTGCCCCCGTCACTCCGATGGGTGCCCGCAGGAGGGTGGCGGCCAGATCCGTGCATCCCCGTCGACGCCGTGTTTAAAGTTTCTCAGCCGTGTTTGCTGGCGGAAAGTTGGAACCTGCAATTACAGCTGTGCTAACCCCTCATTAAAAAGGGGAAAAGAGGGGGGGCCAGAAAAAATGGGAAAGAAACAAAAGGCTCCAAAAACACGGTGCCGTTAACCCTTTCCAAGCCAAGGATGTGCCCAACCCAATGGCACCCCCTGGAAAATTAACAGTGGGCATCGGCGGTGAGAGCGTGTGCCGGGGGTCAGCCCATCCCCACAGCCCTGGGCATGACTGCCCACCCGGATCCAACCCCCCCCGAGGGTCCCGGTGCTGCGGCACGGCCCAGCCCGCCGGCGTGGGCATGGCTGCGGCTGTGCCGGAGCCGTTTGTCACGGCGGGGCTGTGACAGCAGCGACACCGTGACGCCTGTGCATGAGCCCACACAATATGTTCGCACTCATCTCGCAGCTGCCCCCAGACAGCCCGAGGTACCGCAGTCTCCCCCCACTCAGCACGAGGACCGGTGTGTGCCGGAGCACGCCGGCCAGCCCTGGCAGGGACCGGCAGCGGGACAGGCAGGGATGGAGGGGGCTGGACAGGCAGCACTGGAGATTGCAGTCAGGATGGATGCCATATGGAGAGACGATGCTGGAAATGCCACCGGGGGGGGATGCACCAGTGGCCCCCCCCCATATCCAAGCACCCCAATCCAGGGTCCAGGCTGTGCCATCAGCCTGGGGAACACTGGGCGAGGGGAAAGGCCTGACCCCTGTGTCACCAGAGCCCCCACCCTGTGCTGGTGAAGCAGGTTTGCCCCCCCACCCCAGCACCGCCCCGCTCACTGCTACTTTTGGGGTGCAGCACAGTGACCCCAAGAGCCCGTTCCCAGCAAGGGCCTGACCCTGCACCCACCCCAGTGTGGCCACATGCCCTCTCGTACCCCCATCCCTGGGGAGCAGAGGGTCCCTGCATCACCCTCCCGCTTCTCCCCGTCCCCCCCCTCCAGCGACACCACCTCACCCGCCGTGGCCGCAGCGGCTCTGACAGCCAGCTAACGAGCTGCAGGCAGCAATTTGGGTTATATATAGCCCCAAAGTGACTGCATCTAATTGCTCCAGCGCGCACCGGCCTCGCCGCAGGGTCCGGGTGCTGGGTGCAGAGGGATGGGGCGGACAGCACGCGCTCAGCACTCCCCCATCACCCTGTGTGACCCCCCCCGGCTTCCCTGGGGCTGGTGGAGCACAAGCATCGCCCCATCCCACACCAGCCCCGGGAAGCGGGGCTGTTTTTGCCGGCTTTGTGCCGGACCATAAGCGGCTTTGGTTAAAGCTGCCGTCCCAGCCCGTCCCAGCCAGGGGCCCTAAGGAGCTTTTGTCCCTTCTCATTAAGGGGTTTCAACCGGGGGGCCACGGGGTGCAGCACCCGGCACCCCCTCGATGCAGCCCGGGGGCTCCGGCCAGCTGCTCCGGCAGCCCTGCGAGGGAGGGATGGAAGGAGGGAGGGAGGTGGTCCCCAGCCCTTTGTGGCAGCGCCCCGTCCCTTCGCAGCAGCTGCCAGGCGAGGCGGCGGGCGCGCAGATGCAGCCATGGGTTTGGGGAGGGGGTGTCCCCCGCAGCGGCTCCCTACGCCGGCGGGGCGAGAAGCGGCCCCCGCACGCAGCCGACGGCGGGGAGGGGAGCCGGAGCCGAAATTGTTTGCCAGCTTCCTTGAGACGGCACAATGGAGGGCGCGCAGGCGGATCCAGGGTCAGGGGTGAGAGCAGCAATAAGTGGTTTATGCCTTTTGTGAAGAGGCTGAACTGACAGCTCGCTGGATTAACAAAGACGTCCTCTGTTCCCGGGCAGGTCATGTGGAAAGCGCTGCGCCGACCCCTGTCACTTCTTTTTTTTGCAAGAACAGACATTTGTTCGCCAGCGAGCGGGGAGGTGATGCAGGGGGAGGCGAGGGGCGAGCAGCCGCTCACTCCCGGCTTTCCTTGAGCTCCCCGGGGCTCTAGGGACCGGAGGATGCTCGCTGCTTCAGCAAGCATCCCCTTTCCGTGCCTCGGTTTCTGCAGGTTGTGGGATAAACCATGGCTGGTGGTGATGCACAAGGCCACGGGGGATGCTGGCACCTCCACTCTGCTGCTCAGAAGGTGCTGGCCCCATTCAACACCAAAAAACCCCCGTGCTCGCCACCCCATCACCCCAGGGCCAGGTTGGCTGGGCCAGATGAGACCCACATCCTGCTCAGTGTCAGAGCAACCCCCAGCCCATCGTGGGGACACGCAGCCCTCGCTTAAATCTGCTGCTCTCTGCTAGGCTGGGAAATGTTCCCTCCACCCTGCTTTCAAGGAAGGGAAACTGAGGCAGGGAGTCTGTGAGCACCCCATCCATGCACAGACACCAGGGCTGTCGGCAGCACCTCCGCTCCTGGCTGTGAAAGGAGAGCTGGATGCATATAGGATAACCAGCCACTTCAAATCCACAAGGATTCCCCCAAAGCTGTGCAGCAGTGCCCACACTGCCATCATTAGTCCCCAGAGTAAACAGCTGAAATCATGCCACTCCACACCGAGACAAACTACCCTGGCTGGACCAGTGACATCCCTGGCGCCGGCGGTCCCTACAGCTCCCATCTGCCACCACGCCCCCAGTCCCACTCCAGACCACCACTGCCTGTGTCCCCAGTGACCATGGGGCCTCGGGCCAGGAGGGGAGGGATGCAGCTCACCACAGAGCAGGGCCTGCCATCCAAATCCTGCACCCGGCGGGACACGCTGCCACTCAGCCCCGGGGCCCTGCTCCGTCCCCCATGCACCCCATCCCCATCTCAGGGACACCTACAAGCCAGCACGGTGCCCAGCTCACCCACCTCCAACTCCGGGGCTGCCAGGCAGTCTGCGGCCACTGTCCCTTCTCCACCACCCTAAATACCTGCTGCAGGGAGAGGCGGCTGCCCCAAGGGGCTTTTCACTCTGGAAAATCCCACACACCCCACGGCAGCTCAGGTTTTCGGGGCATTCCCAGACGTGCAAAGCCCCACAGTACACTCAGGGGTAAACTGAGGCAGGGAGCAAACGGGTTGGTGCAAGGCTCTGCCAGGGAGCAGGGGGATGACACGGTGCAAGGGGACCCGGTTGGGGGAACCCATCCCACTCAAGGAGGGGCACATCACGGCAACGGGTCGTGGCCACACGCCGTCGGGGCGATCAGTTCGCGACACGACAGCATTAAAGCCTCAATCCCCCGCCCCCCCCGTGTCCCCCTTCTTCATCCAGCCGGGTGGCTTAGCACGGCGGTTCTCAGCTCCCGCCTGCCATCTAAAGACCGACTTACCGCCAGGTCCGGCGCTTCGTTAAGCCGCAGATTAACCGCGCACCATCTGCAAGGGGAAACTTTAAAGCAGGATAATACCTGCAGCACACACTCTGCTGGGTCGCTGTGCACCCCGGGCACGCCAGGCAAGCGGGCACGAAGCCCCTCGGTGGCACGATGTCCCTCAGCGGTACCATGTCCCTCAGCGGGGATTTGGAGGGCTTTGCACGTGGTGAGCGATACGCAGGCTGGATGTCCCCATCCTTCCCGCTGTCCCCTCCATGTCTGGCTGGGGGTGGGAGCCAGTCCCATCCCCGCTGGCCCCTGTGTCCCCCCCCCCCGGGGGGGCCACCCCCAGGCAGGGACACCCAGGCGCTGCGGGAGGTCCAGCCACCACCCCGCCGGGTTAATTACTTCAAGCGATTACGAGTCTCTTCATCAAGGCAGCAGATTAAACCCTGCAGCCGCGAGCCGTCTTCCCCCACAACCCAGACGACAGGATGGCAAGGGGGGGATCCTGCCCTGTCCCCATTTTTAGGATCAAATCCCACCTCTCCATCCCCACAAAAGTGGCCCAGGGGCTTGCCTCCCATGGATGCCCAGGCCAGCAGCATCACCCAGGGCACGGCAGGGACACGGGGTCACGCAGGCTGTCCCTAGTGATGGAGGGGAGTGATGGAGGGGGACAGAGCTAGGCTGTCACACAGAGGCGGGAGGGATGCTGGGTACCACTCAGCAGGGAGGAGGGATGCTGCCGAGGGACAGCGCACCCCAAAGGCAGGTGGGGGGGATGGGGCAGCCGCCTGCCGACTCAGCACCCTGATGAATTACACCGGATTACAGGTCCCTGCTCAGGTCAGCGGGGAAAGGAGCCAAGGAGGCTTTCCACCTCCCGACCTGCTCCTGACAGAGAATTTACGGCCAGGACTCCACGACAGGCTGAGTAATTAGTGCCGGGAGGGAAACGGCTGAATCAGCAGCCAGCAACCGGCACCGAAGGGACAGAGCTGGAGGAGGGGGGATCACGCAGGCCCAAGCTGGGGAGGTTGCGGGACCAACAGCAGCCCACCGGGACACAGGGGCCAATGGATGACCCAGCAGCGCCTGCCGGTGAGGGGGCCATCCCTACGGCCGTGAGTCCTGGGGAAAAGCTGGCTAGCCCAGCACTCCATCCCTGACCCACTCCTCCGGGACCAGCTCTGGCCTAGCATCTCCGAGCTGGTCCCTCGGGGTGACACTTTGGGAATGCCCCAGGATGCAGCAAAGTCCCAGATCCCACTCGCTTCAACATGAGCATCACCCTGGTCCTCCCTTTACAGCCTGGATGCTGCATCCCAGGATGCTGGAGACCCGGGATGCCCCAGCATTCACCCAGCCGTGCTCAGGCAGCGGCTACCATCGATTTACCGGGGTTGGGAATGGCAGGGTTGGCTCCCTGGCAGAGCCGGTCCCTGCTCCGTGGCTGATTACAGCCATTTCCCTGCCCATTCCCCCTCCCCACTGTCTGCCTCCTGCCTCCGTCTGCTGCTTGGTTTTACGAGGGCCATTTCCAAGAGGTCGCTGGAAATAGATTTTTATCACCTCGTGATAAATATCGTTTACGGTGACATTACTGCTCGGAGCAGCCGTGCGGAGGAGGGAGGAGAGGCGGGCAGGCGGACGCCCGCTCCGTGGGGCACCGGCTGGGCCCCTTCTCGTCCCTGTCTCCATCTCCACGGGTTCGGACGGTGCCAAGCCCCGACACCATCCATCTATCCAGGCAGCATGAACAGAGGGAGCCGCATCATTAGCCCCGCGCGCCATTAAGCACTTAAAAAGCCATAGGAATAAGCTGCGCCATTAGCTGACAAGCGAGCTGGGAGGAGAGGGATATGTGGCAACTGAAGGGGGGAACCCAGTGTGGACCGGGGGATCTCACCACCCTACGTGCCGCAGGGTGCCCACAAACCCCTGGGAGAGATGCTCTGGTCCCCCAAGAGCTCCAGCGTGCCTGGGAAGGGGGGTCAGAACAGCCCCTTCCTGCGCACAGCTCTAGGATGGAAAACCAGGGGCTTTCAGAGCTGACACATCATTTCTGAAGGGTGAAGCTACCAGGCATCACTCCAGAGGGACTTTTCAGCAGGGCAGGGAGAACCGGCTCCCCACTCATCCCCTCTGAGCCCGCCCCGGTCAGGCTCTGCTTTAGGGACGGAGCTGTTGCGGAGAAAAGCCACCGCTGGGCTGAGAACTGCAAACTCATGACATCCGTGGCACCGACCCCGAGTGCTGTAACACCACGCAGCGGCAATCCGGCGGCCCAGGGGAGCAAGGGTCCTGCCCCGGCCAAGCCCGCAGGCAGGCGGGCTGCCAAGCTGTGCCCACAGGCAGCTGCCTCTGGAAAAGGGCACGGCAGCGGGCAGGGGGCCAAGGCCAACCCGCTGCCCACGCCAGCCCCGCCACACACAGCGCCAGAGGCCAGCCACCCCCGGGGGGGGAACAATTGCCCCTTTCAGCAGCAGCGATGGGCGAGCTGTCATCTGTGGGGATGGAGCCATGGTCCCCAGGGTGCCCCCCGTGCAGGGCAGCCCTGCAAAAAACAGGGGTGAAGAGCTGCAGCAAGCCTCATCGTGGCGCCGGCAGAGAGCAACCCTCGCCCGCGGGCAGAGCGCGGCAACGCCAGCCCCGTGCCAAGAATCCTGTTTTTTCTCCCCAGCCCTGGCACCGGTTCCCTCAGGCAAGCCGCCTCCTGCCCCGCTGCCTCAGTTTCCCCAACGCCCAGGAGCCGGCAGGGATGCCGGGGTCACAGAAAGGGGGTGAGCAGCCACGGGGGGAGCCCAGCCCCATGTTTTGGCAGGTTCTTGCGACACGCGGTGCAAACCAGCCATGGCGCAGAGCCCCAGCGTCTCACTTGGCAAGCGGCCCCATGGCACGGGGCCGGGAGGGAGGGAGCAGAGCTGTGTACGGGGAGAGGCCTCGGCGAGACAGCGGCCACCTGCCACGAGCCACCGCGGTGACACGTCCCCTCCTCTAGCCCCCCATAGCCGGCGGGTGGAAAACAACCCCAAAAAGGGACAGCCCGGCCACCACAGGGGTCTAGCATGGGGACAGCCAGCCCCACAGGCAAGGCCGTGGGGTGTTGGTGTCCACCTTGTCCCCCCTCCACCGCAGCAGGGATGTCACCTCGCTGCCAGGACACGTGTGCAGGTCAGCTGGTCGCTGTCCTTGTGCCACCACTCCCGCTGGGGCTGTGCCAGCAGCATGCACTGTCCCCAGGTGCCACGTCCTACCCCAGGACATGGGGGTCCCCCAGTCAGCGCATCCCCCAGGGATGAGGTGTCCCTCATTTGCCCCCAAAGACCCCCGGGGGGCAGCACGCCCAGGATGCCCAGCAGCAGGACGCGTGCTGAGCCAGCTGCCACCGGCAAGCATGAAAGGGGGTTTGTTCACCCGGCGAGCGGCTCTGTGGTCCCTGGGTCCGGCCATGGCCTCGTGGGTCCGGGCAAGCAGGAGCCACAGCCGGAGCCAGCACACCCTGGCAGGGCCACCTCTGCGGCGGTCACGGTGGCCCCTGGCTCGGCTCCGGTGGCCAAGGCAGGCCCGTGGCTTGGCGCTCACCCCGCGTGCCCATGGCTCACCCACCCTCCTCCTCGCCCACCCTGCCCCGGGGCTGGCAGGGAACAGCAAGACCACAGACCCCTGCCCCAAGCCCTGGGGTGGAGGTTTGGGCACCCCCTGCCCGCTCCCAGGGCCACCCAGCTCCATCCTCACCCACGGGTGGGAGCAGCTTTGCCCCCCATCAACCACAAAGACAGCAAACGTGGACCAAACCCCCTCACCCCCCTCCCAAGGACCGCTGTCCCCCTCCCCAGGGGAGCCAGACCCAAACCCCTCGAGGATGTGCTGCAGCCCTGTGGCAGCCCCTTGGTTGGGGACGCCCCCCCCCCTCCCCGTGCCCCCCAGGAGAGCTGCGGGGGTGCAGAAACACCGTTTTACTACTTATTTTACTGAAACCCACAAAAAACTCCATCAGCGGCGGGAGCCTGCATCCCCTCCCCCCAGCCCCCCCCCCCCCCCCCCCCCGCCAGACAGCACCGCGCAAAGTTTACAGCAAGTTACACACGCCCCCCCCCATCCCTCCCTCGGGGAAACCCACGGCAGGTCGGGGTGCCGCGGGGGTGTCGTCCCCCCCGCCCCGTATACCCACATCCACCCGCAACGAGGGCGCTACGCCCCCCTCCCCGGCCACCCCCGCAGCGTTTGGAGGGGGTGGGGGGCGCGCACGCAACAAGTCGGGGGTTACATCCTCCTACGCCATCGCGCTCCCCCTTCAGCAAGGACCCCCCCCCCCCAGGGCTGGTACCCCCTCCGGGGGGTGGGGGGTGGGGGGATGCCCCGCACCTACCTGCGCGGCAGCGGCGGGCGCGGTGACCCCGCGGGCGGCAGCGACGGGCGGAGGCAGCGCCGCGCACACGCACGATCAAATCCCGAGCCGCCGGCGGAAGGGGGGGACACACACACACACGGTGAGGGGCAACGTGGGGTTGTGGGGGGGGGGGGGGGGGTGTCAGGGAATTTAATAACCCAAAAAAAAAAAAAAGGCACTTACCCCCTTCCCCGGGTCTCGCCACCGTGTCGCGGGGGTGGCTGGAGGGTGGCGCTGGGGAGGATGGGGGGGGGATCAAAGGCTGGCGTGGGGAGGGGGGGGGAGGTTGGGGGGGTCTCGCCAGCCCCCGCTGCCTGCCACAACAAAGAGCCAGACACAACAAAAGCAGCATATGGCCAGAGCCGCGCGGGGCTGTAAATTAAACATAAAGGGAAGATTAGATAATTAATGAGCGCTCCCGGGCCGGCCTCGGGGGGGGGTTGAGGGGGAGGGGGCTGCCTGCTGCGGGGAGCCCTTCGCCCAGCCCCGATGGGGAGGGAGGGAGGGGGGTGCGACGGCAGTGCTGGGGGCCCCGGGGGGGGGGGCACCTGTTGGGAAGGGGAGGATGGGCAGCGGCCGGATCCAGCCTCGCCAGCTGCTCCGGGGCACAGCCCAGCCCCACTGCCAACCCCTTAAAAGGATTAGTGGGGTGTCCGTCCCCCCCGCCTCGGGAAACAGGCTTGAAGCTGCAGGGCTGCGGGGGAGGGGTCCCACCTCTGCCCCAGCCCCGGGCAGGGGGCAGCCGGCATCCCCGGGAGGGGTGAGCAGGCATCCCTGCTTCCCATCGCCTCGAGGACCGGGACCCACACGTGGATCCATGCACGGAGGTGGGGCTCAGCACGGGCCCCGCTGCCGTGGTGTGTGTATGTCCCCACGCAGGAAAAGCGGCTCAAAGGAGCACAGAGCCCTCTGCGATGCCCAAAGCCACCCTGCTTGGCAGGAGGGGGAAACTGAGGCCGGGGAGGGGGAAACTGAGGCCGGGATCTGACTGGGGGCTGATTGGGGCCCCAGCAAGCCCTGTGACCCCAGGACATCACCGCCAGCATCTCCTGGAGGGCTGTTTCCCTCGGGATGGGGGGTGGGGGGTGTACCACGGGAAGGGGGTGCCAGAAGCACCATCAAGCTCAGCCCAGGCCAGGGGAAAGAGTTAATCCCATTATTGGCAGGCTCACAGATGGCGACTGCTCCGATTCCCCTGCTTAGCAGATTTAACAGATAAGGGGGGAGACCCTCTTCCCCCAAACACACACACAGCAGGAGCATGGGGGGCAATAAACCCCTCCCCGCCAAGCCGTAACAGCCTGCAAGCACCCGGGATGCGTCCCCGTTCCATGCCCGCGACGCCGGAGGGTGCAGTGTGCGCAGGATGCGGCCAGCGTGCACCAAACCCTTGGAAAACATCATCCATCCTGCCCTGGATAAGGGGGAGTGGGGGGCAGGGAAGGCAGGGGACACCCAGGCAGCATGCTGTGTCCCCCCATACTAAACCCACCGCCCCCCCTCCCAGTTTCTCCAGGAGGTCAGGGGCCAGGTCCTGCTGCTCGGGCTCTGGGATATTTAAGCAGCTGCTCCCAGGCCTGGGAGGTGGCATCAGCGGCTGGAGCCTGGGATTAGGGAGTGTGGGAAAAGGCTGGCGGGAGGCCAGGGACGCAGCGGCTGGAGCATCTTGGACCGGGAGCAAACAAAAAAGGGATGGAGGCCTGGACGGATAGATGGAGGGATGGATGAAGGGATGGACAGGAGCCAACAGCTCCTCATCGCTGCGACACCGGCATGTACCCACGAGACCCTGCCCGAGCGCCTCCAGCCCTGCCACAAGTTTGGCAGGGCTCAGCCTTTTCACCTCACAGCCTTTTCCCACCACGGCCCCCCGGAGCCCCCAGCTAACCCCAGCAGCAGCTCCAGGTCCGGGCAGCTCCCAGCCCGGCTCCAGCGGGCAGGATGAGGCCAGCAGCCTCCAAAGCAAACCTGCCCGCTCGCCTTGTGAGCTGGTGCAAAACACTGAGCCTTTGATTCTGCAGGCAGCTCAAGGCAAACAGCAGTGCCCAGCCTGGACCACTGCAAACTAACACACCCCCCTCCACAGCCACCCACACCAGCCTTCCGGGCCCCCCTCACCCCCCCCAGGGATGGGGAGGGCACATGTGAGACATCCCCTTGCAGAAGGCTCCTCGTTGCCATGCCGGAGGTTGCCACGGCAATAGGAAAGCGGGGAATCTGGGTGGAAAAGGGGGGGGAAGAATGCAATCCCTCAGGGCTGCGGGGGCACAGCATGGTGCTGGGTTCCCCTCCTTCCTGTGTGTGCGAGGGGAGGTGGGTTGGGGTGCTATGGCACCCCCTCCCTCCCTGCCCCAAACAGGGAATAAGGATGCACCCACCTCCGCACCCAGATTGGCCCCTCTGCTCGTGGCTGGGTGCCTCAACGCCACCCCTCTCCTGCTGGCATCTTTCCGGGGGGAGCCACTGGCAGGTTTGGGGGTGCAGGAATACAGATACCGGGGCGAGCGCAGCCCGGCACAGCTTGTCTCATGACAGCGACACTGAGGCAAACCCAGCCAATGTGTGACCCAGGCAAGAAGGGACAGCCCCGAAGCCTTGGGGACACACTGCATTCGGGGGGAAGGGGTGCTGAGGCACATGGTGAGCACTCTGTCCATGCTACAGTGCAGGATGGGGCCCAGGGCAAGACCCCAGCAGGGTCAGGGTTGCTGGGAGGGAGGGCAGGCTGCTCCCCAGCCCCACCGTGCCTCAGTTTCCCCTGCCATTAAGGCCTCACCAGCCGCAGGCGGGAACGCTACAGGCAGTTTTACCAGCAGCCGCCCAGCCCCACGGCTCGCCTGGCCAGCTGGGAGCAAAACACCAGCGCTGCCTTCAAACCTGCCCATCCGGGAGCTCCGGCACAGCTCCCGGCACACCTGGCCGAGCCACCTCGCTTGTTGGCATAGGGAAGAGGGTGTTTGGACTGCAAGCATCCCTCTCCAGCTCCCATTCCTTGCTCCAGACACTGGCCAGGAGCCTGTCTGTGCATCACGAGTCCAGCCAAAACCCTGGCAAACCCACCCTGGGGAGGCCTCCATCCCGCACCGGCACAGGGCTCCCCGTACCACAGCATCCTCCCTCTGCCCCCTGGAAGCATCTTCAGCCAAACCCCACTGCTCCCACAAACTGGATGGGTGCCAAGCCACAGGGATGCTCGGCTGTCCCTGAACTCTCATGGGGGGCCCCCCACGCCCGTCCGGCAGCGTGGCACAGGGACCCCCCCAGCCTCCCTCCTCTCGACCACGCGGCAATTTCCATACATTAGAGATCTGAAGATCCATCAGCTGGGAGCAGACAGGTTGAGGCTGGGAGCTGCCTTCCCTGTGCCAGCCCAGACAGCACTCCCAGGGGACTAATACCGGCATGTAAATATTAGATACTTTTGTCTCCTCCGAGACCAATTACACAAATCGTGGCAGCTCCCGCAGGACTCTCCGCTTCTACTTACTGTATCATCATTAACAGCTTATTAGAGAACAGCTGCTCAAAGAGGGGGAAGGAAAAAAAGAAACCAGGAGAGACGGCAAGGAGAACACGTAGGAGAACAGGCTGGGAAGCGTGACCTCCGCCCTGCCCTGGCACCCAGGGACACCCACACCCATCCCCGCGGTGCCACCGGCGTGCCCAGCCCTCTCTGTAACCCCGGCGGTGGGACCGGTCCGATAACTGTGCTGGGATCCGCTGTGGGTTTCCCAGGAGGCGCCGGGAAGTGGACAAAGGGATGGTCCCAGGAAGGGACAGGTTGTGAGGTGGGAACAGGAGCGAGGTGGCTGAGGGTCCATGGAAAGTGGGAACTGGAGTGAAGCCACCAAAGTAGCCTGGCACCCCCCGACTAGGGGCATATTGGGGCCTGAAGGTCCCCTGGTGCTCAGCAGGGAGGTTATCCCTCAGACTTTGGGTGCCTGTCACCTGCAGCAAGTCCCCCCACGGGTGGCAGAAGCCGACAGGAGGTCTGACATGGGGGTGCAGGCACTGGGGAGGGGGCTGTAGGCTGTGAGATCAGCCCCTGCCTGAGGCAATGCCATTGGATGCTCTGCTACCCCCCCTACTCTGGGAGGGAGCGGGGGGGACACAGGAGGTTTGGGAAGACCCCTCGAGCACAGCCCAGCCTCCCCGAGCAGGATGCACGCCCTAAATCAACCGCAACTTCACTAAAAGGTGCAGCTAATTTGCTCCTCCCCCTCCTCCTGGTCCCCTGCGGGCGATGCCAGTCAGGGCCAGGCTGTTTTTTGGGGTGCCACATCCCTCCACCCCTCCCATCCCACCTGCGGAAGCAATTATCCATCATCAATCACAGCCCCGACATCCGCTCACGATGTCCCCTGAGGCCACCGAGGGCAGCCACGGTCCCCAACGGGGTGGCAGCGGGTGCCTCCGGGGTCACCCCGGGGTGCTCACGGGCAGGTGGCGGGGGCAGGTGGCCCCCGTTGGGTGCCGTGTGCCCGGGAGGATGTCACGACATGCTTCTGGTGCGCTCTAGCGTCAGGCAGCATTAATGCATCGCCGGCACCGCGCACCAGCACGGCTGGACGCACACGCGCGGGGGGATGCCTGGCACAGCCCCCAGACCCCCCCTCGGAGGGGGACACGGCCACCAGCTGCACCTCAGCCCTGCCCGGGTGGCTTTGCAGGGCAGATATCCCATGTTAGGGGCGGGGGGGATAAGGGGAGGGCAAAAGCAATGCAACCACTCTGTATGGGGGCAGATGCTTCGCAGAGTGGGACCTGCGAGGCAGGAGGGGGAGCGGGGCTCCCCGGGGCTTTTGGGGGATGGCAGGCAAGCAGGGAGGTAGCAGCTTCCCGTCTGATTGCTAATTATCCTCGTTATTCCGTGTCAGACACTTTATGAAGCACCAGAGTGATTTGCTCTTTCCCTGTAATTAGGCACGTCGCAATTACCATCTAATTCAAATTCAAGCTCCGCGTCCTCACGACCTTCCCGGCCTCAACACCATGTCCCTGCTCATCTCTCCGGGGGCCCTCCCAGTGTCCCCCTCTATGCCTGGCTCTCCTGCGTGCTGGAGGGGAGAAGGGGACTGCATCCTCACCCGGTGGGAGGATGGGGCACAGAGCAGCCCCACAGCCCCCCCAAAATACCCCCACAGCTAAATGGGATGCCAAAAGCCCCAAGCCAGGTCTGGGATCCCCCTCCAGTGATGGGAGGGTGACAGTCCTCAGCACAACACTCCTGAGCATCCTGGAGTCCTTTGGGTTTTGGCCCAGCCCCAGCACGCAGACGGACCCCGCGCAGCACCAGGCCAGCTGCCACCTCGTCCGCCTTAGAGTCATCTCAGACCCCGCAGGACATATTTAAGCACTCCTGCCATGTCCAGGTCCCACCCTCCGCTCCCATTCCCGTGGGAACAGCAGCACAGGAACAACCACGCAGCAAAAAAAACAAACCCACAGGGTTCATTTTTCTGTAAAAAAATGGAAAAAAAAAAAAAGAGGGCAGCAGCCCTCGTGGCTTCGCAGCACAGCGCCGGCTCGCTCAGGGATTTCCTCTCCCCACCTGGCCTGTGGCGTTTGCTCCAGGAAAAAACACGGCTCCTTTCGGAGCATCCTCCCAGCAACCCCCAGCCCTGAGCAAAAGCACCGCGGGTGCCGCAGCACCGTGCCCTGCGCCCTGCCAGGCTCTGTCGCTGCACCCAGCGGCACCGGAGTCACCGCAGCAGGATGTTCTCCCCCTCCCAGCAGCTAATTAATCCTTCTGTTCAGGCAGAGCTCATTAGCGATGGTGCAACGTGGGGCTGCTCCGGTTGCCCTGCATGTCCACCCTTCCCAGTGGAGAGCAAGGTCAGCATGAGGGATGCTCTGGCACCGGCATCACCACCCCACTTGCCCCGGGCTCTGCCTTCCATCCCCCTCGACGGCCTTTCCTGCAGGCTGGTGGTATTTTTTCAAGCTTATACTATAGGAAAAAAGATTAAAAGAAAAAAAAAAAGGGGGGGGAGGGGGTGGAGAAAAGCCCCCCCTGAGCCCGAAGGCGAGAGAGAAGCAGCCAAAGAAAGCAGAGGAGTCAGCCAAGTGCCTCGCTCCGTGGCAGGCAGGGCGCGAGTGGGCCGCCCTGTAAATGTTTTGAATTTCCAAAACAGGAGGGAGAAGCCAAGAGCTGCCGAGTTCCCCCACACGCCAAGAAGGACAAAGGGCATCCCGGCACGGCGGAGGCACGGGCAGGCACCCAGCACCTCAGCTCTCCCCCATCCCGGCTCACCCTGGGTCCTCCAGGATGCAGGAGCCCCCCTTCAGCTCCTCTCTAATTACAGAGGGGGAGAAGCAGCACAGGGGTGCCGGGTGAGGGGGAGCGCCGGGCTGGCAGTGGCCCCACAGACAGGTCCTGCACGGGATATGGGATTTGCACCCACTGGGACAGCCGGGAGCAGAGCTCTGGGGGCAACCCAGCACGTGGCAAAGCCCCCAGCTCCCCATCCTGGCAGAGCAGAAGCCTCCCAACTCACACCCCCTTGGGAACCTGCCCCCTTTGAGGGCCAAATCCATTGGAAAAACCACAAAGCCAGTGCTCCGGAGGCTCTCCTTGCTGCGGGATGCTCTGACGCACGCCGGAGGGAAATCCCAGTGCCCACCCCGGCTGCTGGCAGGGATACAAGGATGCTGCATGGGTGGTCCAGCCCCGCGGAATAATCCCCTGTCCTGAGGGGTGACGCTGCGCCCCCAAAGAGCAGAGTCTGCCCCACAGGAAAGAAGAAAGGGCTGTGGGAGATGGGGCAGCATCCATGGGAATGCTGGCAACACAGCTCCCACACTGGGGTGCCCCACCACCACAGTTGATAGCCTTGCACAGATTATAATCTTAAATTACAATCTTCAGCAGACCCCAAAGCCCCATCTGCCTAATCCTGCCCCTCCCCGCCCCCCCATGCCCCAGCATAATCCCCTACAGGTTTATGCCCTGGATGGGAGGAGCGGGTGCCAGCCCTGCAGGCTGGATATCAGGCGGGATGGTGGGAGAAGCGGTGGAGCGAGCCCCCCCCAGCAACGTACCGCCGGGTTAGGAGCAGGCGGGGAGACAATCTAGGGACTACACGGCCTCCCCGCCGCCAGATGTGTGTTAATAAGGCAGCTGCCCCCCAAGCTAATAAGGTCACTTACTGGCTCCAGCAAGACGAGAAAACAAGCAGGGGCTTGGCTGCGGTACAGCCTGACTTGGCACCCGCCGCACGCCGGCTTCCTGAATTCCTGCAGCTTCCAGAGCGGCTCAACGGGGTGGAAAAAAGCAGATCTCGCCCCCCCAAAAAAGCCCCCTCAGCCCACCCGCCTCCAGCATCCCCAGTGCTGCCCTTAATCCCGGGGGGCTGGGGTAGGGGCCGGCTTCTGCACCCCACTGCAAGACGGGGTGCGTGGTTTGGACACCCAGTGTGTCCCTCGTTGGGGGTGCCGGGGGGGTGAGGACACCCCCACCAGGTTGTTATATTCCTGGGGAAAACCTCCTGGGAACAGCTTGTGTGGGGAGGGGGGATTCCTGCAGACTTTCCCAGCACGGCAAGCCAAGCAGTGGGGCCCCCCCGCTTTTTCCCCTCCCTCCCTCGCCTGCCCCCGATCATGGCGCCTACAACTCCCTTTGTTTTAATATTATAAAGCGAGCCAGATGCCGGCTTTAATCCCCTCAGCTGGTGAGGATTTGCAAACACATTAGGAGGCAGAGCCGCTGCGCGTTGGCCCCTCTGCCGCTGCTTCCAGCCCCACGGCGCGTCGCCTCACCCCATCTGCTGCCTCGGAAAGGGGATCCCAGCCCCCTAATTGCCTTCTCATGTCCGGATTAGGAGCCAACAAGGTGTCTGACAAGGGGGAATGCGGGCATCCCCTTGCCAATTGTGGTTGGGGAGCGCCGGGAGGGCCTTTTGCTTCCCTTGCAAAGCCCCCACTGGGGAGTTTGGAGGATTCGGCTCGGGTGACGTGATGCCAGGGTGATGGGCACAGCAGGGATGAACCCCGTGGGATGGTGTGGATACACATGGGGTACGAGCGGCGGTTGGCCAGGCAGCCCTCCTGGTGCAAGGATGATGGATGGATAGCGTGTCCATCCCAGCGGTGTAACATCACGGCTGCTGGACCGGAGCACGAGCCAGCTCTCCCGCATCCCCAGCGGACACGGGATGTTTCGGGCAAAGCTCTGCAGCATTAACAGGGGAAGGATGTTCCTCCCGACCTCCATCCTGCTCTGCAACACCCAAAGGTTGCCACTGCATCCGTTCCCCCAGGTTTTGGCACGCAAGGCTGAGATTAAGCAGGTCGCAGCGAGAGGAGCTGCCCCGAAGCGTCGCATCCCGCAGGAGCAGCTCCGGGGTCGCACCAGGAGCCAGGTGTGCGTTTGCCTTCCCTCCCATCAGGGGACCACTTTTATCCCATATGGCTGACAGCATCCAAGTCAGCTCCCTGCACCTCAACCCCAGCTCCCCCAGCATGCACGGACCCTTGCCACAGCCAGGAGCAGGGAAGTGACCTCTGAACAGCAGGGAGAGGCGGCTGCAGAGCCCCAGGAGCCAGCAGGCGAGAGGGATGCAATGCCGGAGCGATGTCCCAACCCTGCAGCATCCCAACATGAGAAACAGCTGCCAGCCAAGATGCCCCATAAACCCCTTCCTTGCCCAAGGACCAGCTCTCAGCATGACCCTCACACCTTCCCAAAAGCTAGGGGCTTCCCTCCAGGCATCCCAATCCAGGCTGGACTTTGCTGGGCAGAACCAAGCAGCACCCAGCCCTGCAGGGACCAAGCACCCAGGGGACCTCCGCATCCTTCTTGGCTGCCAGCCCTTCGCATGGTTGCTCCCAGACAGCCCAGCGCTCCCAGGGAAGCCCCACACTCCAACCCACTGCCATCCGGGAGGGATGTGCTGCGCCGGGGACCCCGCGGGAGGCTGCTGCGCAGGCTTCCCCAAGGAAACAGCCCCAGGAACACACAGAACATCTTCCCAAGCTGCCCCAGGCCCCGTATTTGCACTGCAAAGGGTTTTTTTGAGGGTGTGTTTTTTGGGTTTTTTTAAAGACCAGGATCTCCTACATACCACTTAGCAGCCAGCAGTTCAGAAGGAGCAGAGCTCAGTGCTTTAAAACGACGCCTTGTTTGCCAAGAAATAATCCCAAGGAACAAAAAAAAAAAATAAAAACCACCAAAAACCCAGACTCAGAAGATAATTAACTCCACAAAGCGGCGACCCCGAATAGCTCAAATCTTCCCTGTAACTACCAAGCCTGTGCTCCAAGGGCTTATTCCTTGCTGTCTGCAACACAGCGGCACCAGCACTCGGAGGCCTGGGGATTTTATTAGTGTCCTCCCCCCAAACCCCGCTGGCAGATTTGTCCCCCCCCAGCACACTTGGTTCGCTGCCCCTGGCCAGGCACGGTGGGAGGCCCAGCCCCACATGAGACAGGGTCACCCCCCCATCCCTAATGGGGGGGCTGCAATAGGGATGTCGAGGATGGGGGGCTCCATCCTGGTGTGCTGCGGGAGAGGGGAGTACAGGAGCTGCAGAGAGGGCAGAAGGATGCTGCTGTCCCCCAACACCCACCAGCACCCCCAGCAGGGAAGGAGCTGCCTTTCAGGGTCCCCCTTGCAGACAAACAGCAAGAGAAGGCTGGGCAGCCCAACCCTGGGGGTGCATTTCAGCCCTCCCCTTTCCCTCTCCCCCCTTAGGGCTTAGCCAAAGGGGTGCTCCATGAAGAGCTGGCACCAGTATCCCTGGTAGCATCATCCCCCAGCAGCATCAGCCCCCCCTGCCCGCAGCAGCATCACCCCCTACCCTTTCCTATCCTATCACCCAGGGAGGAGAATAAAAGAGAAGAGCCGAGAAAAAGCGGTACGGAGCCAGCCCTTCCCGCTGCCGCTCCCCCCGGCATCCCCCTTCCCCTCCCGACCGCGAAAAGCCAACGTCTCCCCGCGCCCCTCCAGCCAGGGGATGGGAATGTGGAAGCAATTGCACTTGGCAAGGCAGCAACAGTGAGTCAAAAACAGTTGTTTGGCTTGTCAGCCACCCAGGCCCTGCAGCACTCTTGTTTTCCTTTGCCTGCCTTAACCCCTTCCAGCCTCAGCCCCTCTCCCCAGTGGGACTCACAGCCCCCAGTCCCACTGTGGAGAGGGGTTGGGTGCTGGGGGAAAGCCTCATCCCATCACCCTGCTCCTGGAAATGGGCTGAGGGGCAATTCCCCAGAGTGAGAACCCATGTGCCAAACCTGACAGAGGTATGGGGGGGCTGGCATCAGGTAAAAGGACATCCCAAGGCCACCAAGGAGCAGGATACCCGGTGCTCCTGGAGCATCCCATTTGCTTGCCCCAGGAGATGCAAAGAGCTCCTGGCTCCTCTAAGGGAAAGCAGCCAAGACGCCCCTTGGAAGGGCGAGAGGACATGGCCACACGTGCTGGGGACCCCGCACCGCCCTGGGGTGGCCGGACCCCCCGCGCAGAGCCAGCCCGGTGGCGTGGAGCTATTTAAAGCCCTGAGCACAGCCTCCCCCGTCCCGTTTACGGCAGTTTAGCACATCCTAGGCTGCTTCCCACCGGCTCCTCCAGCCCCTTCCCTGCCAGCCATATGGCATCAAGGCCAGAAACGCATCCAGAGCCACCACATCCTGCACCAGGGTCTCTTCTCCATCCCTGGGTCACCCCTCACACCCCACGATAGGGGGGACCCAGGCCAAGCACTCAACATCCCCCCCCACCCCGATCCAGCAGCATCACACGCTGCTGGGACCCCATCTCCATTCAGGCCACTGCTGATTTGGGGTGGGGGGGACACCAGGACGCAAGAACCCCCTACCCCACCATGGAGAGACGGCCACAAGGGTCAGGGCATCCCTCTGGGCACCCAGCCAGGACCCCCACCCCTGCACCCCAAGTCAAACCCAGAGAAGAAGGAGATCAGGAGGGAGCCCAGGGAAGGGGCTGCTCCCCCTCCCCAGTGAGGGGGGGCCCCCTGCACCTCCACAGCACAGGAGAGCGGGAGCAAAGGGATGGATGAGGAAGAGTTAAACCCTCCCCAGTCAGGGAGGAAAAGCGGAGGGCAAGCTTGCGCGCCCGCCCGGGAGAGACAAAGCGAGATGCTAGAGCCAAGAGATGAAGGCGAGGATGCGATAAGAGGGGGAGCCGGGGTGTGTGCGCTGGAGCGAGGGAGAGGGGAGGAGGAGAGGTGGGTGATGACCAAAGTCATTGAACATTTTTTGGCACGCCTACCCCCGAGTATCCTGGCCGTTGGCCCAGCTCGGAGCTGAACTTAAACAAACTCCTGTTGCAGCCATCTGCTTGATTTTAAAATAAATCAAACAATCTGTTGAGCCGTGGGTGATCAAATTTCCATCTGTGCGGACGCCTGCTCGCCTCCTCGGAGCCTCCGCTTGCCTCTACCAGCCAAACACTCCTGGCAGCATGTGGCCTCCCTAATTCCTCCAGGAAAGGGAGAAACCGGACCTCCCCCCCCGCACCCCGGCCCCCTCCCAGCCCTTCCCCGCCACCCTCCTAACTCAAACCAAGTGCTATTTTTACAGCCGCCCACCGAACAGGGATGTATGCCGGGTTTAAATGGGAGGAAAACAGGGCTCCAGGGGGAGATCCCAAGAGGTCTTGAGCTTCTCCATCGCCTCCCGCGCCAGGGGGGATTCCTCATCCTGTCCCCATCCATCCCACGGGTCCCAGGGAATGAAAAGGGCAGCAGCTGCCGGCAGTGGGACCCTGCCTGCCCCGGCGCTGGTGACTGTGGCACAGAGGCCATGGGCTAGCCAAAAATAGCAGCTGCAAAGCCAGACCACGCTGCTGTCCCCAGGATGGGCACACATCACTCCCAGGTGCCCAGGGGTGCTTAGGGGAGCCCAGCCCCAAGCCATCCTGCCCAGCTGTCTCCTTCGGAGAGCACACTGGCCCTCGAACCCACCCAAAATCACCCCATCCCAAGGGTTTACCCCTCCTCCAGGAGCAGGACACCCAAGGGGAGGCAGCGATGCTTGTATTTAGACCCTTGCCTAAATTTAGGCTCTTGCCTCAAGGTCTCCAGAGTGCCAAAAGAGGGGTGGCATCTCCCTCTTCCACTGTCTCTTTGGGTGCTCCAAGACCCCAGCTCGCTTTGGCTTCAACTCATCCACCGGCTCCACACATGGGGACCCACGAGGGAGACAGCACCCATGGTGGCCACAAACGCTCTCCAATCAGTCGTCCCTTTCTCCAAACTGGAGTCAAACCTCCTGCTGGCATCACCCAGGCTTTGCCCTCCTTCCCCCGGAGCCCTTCCTTCCGCTCTGAGAGGAGGGCACCGGGCCAGCACCGCCAGAAATAGGGCAGCGGGGAGAGGGGGAACACAGCAAAGGGACAAAGAGGCGAGCAAAGAGGGAGAAAAGCGTTGTGCGTGAAGGAGAAGGGGGTATGAGGAAGGACGGAGCAGGGTTAGTGCTCAGCGCACTCCAGCAGCTCAGGTTGCTGAGAGCAAGGGATGCCTGTGCACAGGGAGAGAAGGGACACAAGACACAGCAGGATTTACTCCTCATCGAGGGCTGCGAATATCAGGGTGACACATTGCCAAGGGTCCCCACGCTGTGGGAGCAGCAGGGAGGAGGAGGAGATGCCCAGGGTGCCCAGCACCCAAGCGCAGCCCCGCCAGGAGCCCCAGCCAGCGGCAGGGCTGCAGAAACCTCACCCAGGCAGGATGCTGCCAAGCCAAGAGCCGACTCGGCCAGTCCGGGCCCAGGCTCACCAAGCCACTCGCTGCTGGAAATAACGGGGAGCCAGGGGCGGTTTGGGACCAGGGTGGCCTCCCCCCTGACACAGCCCTACATGCTTCCCGGTGCAAGCTCCTGGGAGGGAGCCACGGGCAGCAAAGGGGTTATGGAGTCCCAAGCACATGGCAAGCTGTGCCCAGGCTCTGAGGATGCAGGATCAGGCCTGAGAGCACAAGGATGGGGGAATCAGCAAGGGAAAACCAGCTGGAATAAATGATGTAGCAGCCTGTGTGACCCCACTGCATCCCTGTGCCACCAGCCACCCACCCTGGGGACAGCCCCCTGGGAAAACCTGCTCCCAGGGGAGTATGCATCCACAACCGGCTGCTCGGGGGGTGGCTGAGATGGGGGTGTCCCCAAAAGTCACCCCCGGCACGGAGCAAAATCTGGGTGCAGTCCCCACGGGATACACGGCAGGGAGCAGGTTACACGGCACAGGCAACAGAGAGAAAGGGATAAATAAACTCAACCACCAAACCCCTTTCTGGAAAAGGAAAGGGCTGACAGGACCTGGCTGAGAAGCAGGAGAAAGCCCAGATTTCCCAGTTACTGTGCAGATGTTCTGGACTGAAAACAGAAGACGGCAGGAGCGGATTCATCCCCCCCACTCCAGAGACGCCGCAGCCAGGGCATCTGGACTCTGTCTGCAGACAGGAGAGTCGGCTTCCCCTTGGCTCCCCGGGGAGCCCTCAGCACCAGGACAGCCAGGGCACACCAAGCCCTCCGGGGTGCCCACCCGCACCCTTCAGCCAGGGCAGCAGCGGCAGCCAGGGCCCCGTCCCCGCGCTGGGTTGACCTTGGCACGGTTACCTCCCGGGAAAACTGAAGGGCCTTGTCTTCGCCATGTTTTCACTTCGGGATAACTCATGCTGCCTGCTCCGAGGAGCCGGGGGGGGGAGAGATGAAGAGAAGAAAATGCAGCTGTTTTAGCAGTGAAGACAAGGAGGGAGGGCGGGAGACATACATATATATATATATATATATTCCTGGCCAGGGTAATAACTGAAATCACTCGCACTTGATCATCACTCGATGAAAAGCTTCACGGCCGACTGAAGTCAGCCCGCTTCCAGAAACATGCTGCAAGCAGATGGGAGGTGACGGTGGCAATTTGCTGCTCACCCCCCACCCGGCCCCTGAGACGCCTCACGCAGCTGGCTGGCTGGCTGTCCGTCCATCCCTCCCCGGGTCTGTCCACCCCGCCGTGGCTGCAAACCGCTGAGCGAGAGGCTGACGCCTTGGCTGTCACCAAAATGTTCCTGGCTCTGAGGTCCCTGCCAGTGACCACAGTGTCCTTGTGTCTGGCTCCCTGAGGAGTGATGTGGCTGCCAGTGGGGCCCCCCCCAGAGCCATCAGATGATGCGCTCACCCCTTCTGAGGGGGGCGAAGCTGGAGGGCGGATGGATCAAAACCATTTTGGAGCCTGGGGGGGGAACCACCACCGTGCACAGGGCTGCAGCAGAACCCGGGCTCTGCCATGGGGTGCAGTGGGTCTTATAGGCACAGGCACCCAGCCCCGGTGAGGGCTGGAACGGGTGAGATGCCCCCACGATGGAAGGCCCCATCCCCAAAAGCAGCAGGTGCCGGGGACACAGTGGGTGTCAGCATGCCGGGATGCAGCCTCGGAGTGGGTTGCAGAGGGGCAGGCAGCCCGGGAGACAGCCCGGGCTCCGTGTTGTGTCAGCCCCAGCATCTTTCCTGGCTGGAAACCATCACTGTGCTCCTGCCCTCTGGCAGCAGGCAGCTGGCCCATCCCCACGGCAAAGGGGGGATGCTCCTGGCAGCAGAGTCGTCAGGACCCATCTCTCCTGATGCCCCTCCCTTGCATCCCAGCTGAGTCTCAGCCTTGTTTTGGCCCTGAGAAGCCAAAAATTCGCTGGGAGGAGCTGGGGTGCAAACTGGTCCCTGTGAGGCCCTCCTGCCCCTCTCTGCATCCCTCATGGGGGGTGTTGGGAAACTCCCCAAGCAACCTGGGTCAAAGCCAGCCCCAAGACCCAGCACCCTGCCGCTCACCCCTGCCAGCCAACGGCAGCACCCAGGTACCGGGACGGGCTACGCCATGGCCAGCCCTGCCGGAACCTGTCGGGAAGAGGCAGCACCAGGCCAGACGGCAATTTCCTGAGTTTGTGTGCAAGGGTTGGAAGAACCCCCGGTAAACCCCACGGTGGGTCTCCAGGAATGGCCCATCCAGCACCGGTGCTTGTGCGTAGGCACCGAAACACAGCGTCTTGGCAAGCGTCCGGCTGGAGGGAGCTCCTACACCTGTGGCAGGCCAGCACGGACACCCCCAGCCCCATCCTGCACGGGGCTGGTGCATGATGCGAGGCAGCCGCAGTGCTCGCCCTGCGCCGGCGTGGGTCGCGGCACGCTCGGCGAGGGTCCCTCGCCGCGGGCCGCCAGGTTTGAGAGAGAAAGCCAGGGCAGCTGCTGCTCCGAGCACGCCAGCTCCACGGGTAAACAGATGACTTCAGTCTCCCGAGAGCTACTAAAGCCCGGCAGCACTTGCACTAACGTGGAAGCGTGAAGGAAAATAAGGAAAATAAAGAGGCAGAAGCAGCGTCATATTCATGCCAGGCTGCAAAGTGCACCCAGGTAACGTCCTCCTCATCCCAGTCCAACCAAAACTCCCTCGTGGTGTCATCCCCTTCCTCCCCATGCTGCTACTGAAGATCCATGGGGGGGGAAAAGTCACGCCAAGGCCAGGCCAGCTGCACGAGGCTGTTGATCCAGCCACGCTGCAGTATGGCTCGCATGTGCCGGGGCGGCTGGGGAGCGGGAAGAGGCCGGCGGATCCACCAGCACCGTGCCGGAGCAGCTGCTCACCCAGCAGCAGAAACAAACCACAGCCTGCCCATGCTGGCACCAAGACTCCGGCCTCTTCTCCACAGCTGAGGGCGGGGAGCTGGGCTCTGACTGCGGAGGGCGATGCCTTTTGCAAGCAGGGGCGCAAGTAAGAGGAACCACCGCATCCCCGAGAGCCTGGCTGGCACCTGCCGACGCCTGGCACGGGCTGTGCGAGGAGCCAAGGCACACTTAAGGGGCTGCTGCTGCCTGCCTTGGCGGCGGGGGGACCTGGAGGTCTCAGAGCCCTGGGCCACGGCCCGGGGAGGATTGTGTCACTGGAAGGTCTCCCATCCCCAGCTGCTCGCGGTGGAGGAAAGCCCGGCGTGGCTGGGAGCCTGCCACTGCCAGCCGAGCTCCAGTGGCTCCTTCTCAAGCTCCCATGCATCAGGATGCTCCTGCTCCACCACCCTCCCAGATCTGCCCCCAGCCTAGCAGTCCCCAAGAAGGGCAGTGTCCCCCCCAACACACCGGAGGGACGTTTCCATGCCATCCCTTCAAGCCCAGGACACCAGCATGTGGCAAAGGCCTTCTGCTGCAAGGAGGAAGGGCAACATCTGGCCAGATGCTGCCCAGCAGCATGGGACCAGTGGGAGCTGTTTGGCCGATGGCCCTTCCTGGGAAGTCAGGGAGCACCCAGCACGTGCCAAAGGTGCGGGGACCAAACAGAGCACCCCTCCCCAAAAACCAGCACACCAACAGGGCACAGCGGGCACCCACTGCAAACAGGCCCCTGGCAAACCAGCTGTGGTCTGGGTCCCCAAAACCTGCTCGGGAGCTGGAGGCATCTCCTTGGCCCTGGCTCAGCCCCCCAAGGACAATGACAGCGCGGGAGTTGGCACAGGACCCAGCTGGCACGTTGGGGGACATAGGACAGTGAAAAGACGTCTCCTGCCATTACCAATGTAGTCACAAACCCCGGCACACACGCTGCTGCTGCTGCAGGGAGGTTCCTCCTCGCTGGGAAGCAGCCCAAGAGTGACCGTGCTTCCCGGACAGCCGAGAAAGGCCAAGTATCTGGATGAAACATCTGTCCGTCTGCAACAGCCAGAGCCGTCCGTCCCTCTACCCCATCTCCCGACTTGGCCGCGCGAAGTGCAGACAGCGAGGCTGCTGCAAGATGCTCCAGCAGTTGCGAAAGCATTTTCACCGCAGGGGACCAGAGCAGAGCCGGTCCCTCTCCTCGGGGGGGGGGATATTTCGGGGGTTGCAAGCAGGGTTTCCTGGGCAGCACATGTTTTGGGCCAGTATTTTTGGCAGGTGCCCGCAGAAGAAAGGCAGCGCTCAAGCTGCCAGTCCTTCGCTGCTGCTTTTGGGAAAGGCAGAGAGAAGGCAAGGGGCGGGAGGGGAGGGGGAATAAAAATATAGCAGCCAGCTGGTGAGCTGTGGAGTCAGCACAAGGTCTGGAGGACACGGCGGCTGGCAGCGGCGCGGGAGCCCTGGTATTTTGGACAGCTGGTAGGGCAAGGTCAGCCTGGCCAAAGCAAAAGGCCCCTTTGCTGTCCCCCACCGCCACGGTTGAAGGACGCGCAACCCCAGACGGAGACCCCAGGGGGATAAGCCACCGGGCCATGGGTGGGTGGGGATGAGGAGGGATGGAAGGACGGAGGGACATGGGTTTCCAGCCCGGCTGGGTACATACCAAACCCGCCCTGACCTCATCGGCAGGAAAAAGCAAGCGGCACATTTTCCTCGTGTTGTTTCTTTGTTTGCCATCTGGGAACACGATCCCACGGGAGGCCGTGCCCCAAGACATGAAGTCATATCATGATTATATTGCCACCTCCATGCTGGGATTGAGATCTCATCCGAAAATGCCAGACCCGGTCAGCGTTAGGCGCAGCAAGCGCTGCGGAGGAAGCTGCTTTGCTGAAAGGCAACACGAGCCTCGCTAAAAACATCTTTACACAGACACATGCTGCAAACAAAATGGGTTTATTCCAATAAAGTTGGCTTAAAATACCTTGGCCTGAATTTGCTTTGTATCTGCTAGAATTAGCGATGGCAAAAATCGGCACAAGCGCAGACTTAACCACCAAACCCAACCAGAGACGGAAGCCAAAAAAGTGAGACCAGCCCTGCTCCTCCCTTACGTTTAAGGGACAGGCAGATGCCTGACACGGCCCGTGCCACCCCTCTGGATCCCACACACAGAGGAGCCATCAGTTTGGCAGAGAAAGCACAACCACCCAAAACACTGCCAGTCACCAGAAGGTTTTTTTGTTTGCTTCAAAATTAATAGAAGGTGCAAACAAACCAGAGGTCCTGCCTGCCTGGCCTCAACCTGCAACCCTTCCTGCGCAGGTTCCTTATTTCTCCTGCCACGATACACCCCAATATCCATACCCTCGCCGGGAATTTAGCCTGGTGCAATGCGGGAGGAGGGTCAGGCATCACCCTCCACCTCCTGGGTTTCGTTTCGTGGCATCCAGGAGTTTCTGCTGGTGCTCAGCTTCAGTGGGACAAGGTTTAGTTGAGAACACAAGGACTCTTTGATGCTTGCCCAAAACCCTTTTCAAAAGCCAAAAGGAAAATGCCCACCAACAGCTGTAAGCGTGACGTAGCGTTTTGGAAATGCTCGTAACCCAAAAAAAAAGGGGCCAAATACCCAGCTGAGCTCACACCACTGCTGCCGAGCAACAAATGCAGCGAACTCAGCCCCCCAAGCCTGGCTGTGGCCTGTCAGGCACAGCCCCACGCAACAAGACCCAGGTGTGCCCTGCAAAGCAGGAATGGGACATGGCAAACACCAGAGGATGCCCAGAAGCTGGCCTGAGGACAGGAAAACCCCAGTGGGTGGAGCACAAGCAGCCCTTGACCTGGGACCACTGGTGATGCAGTGCTTGCCCCTGCAGAGAGGGCAGCTTCAGCCCGCACAGCCGGCCGGGGAACGCGGGTCAACATCACCACTGGACACCGGCCAAGCCCAGGCTTTTTATGGTTTATTCAAAGCAATTGGCCTCAACACCTGCTCTGCTCCCAGCGGCTGCCTGGCCCGCAGTGCCCAAGGGAGTCAGCTCCTCCTGGCCGGCAGCGGGATGCACAGGCTGCTTCTCCGGAGCAGGAGGATAAGACATCATACCTGGTGGCAGCAGCCATCCCAAATTCAGGAGCCCCACACCCATGGGAGCATAGATCTGCACAGATTCCCCTCTCAAGGGGCACAGCTGGGAAGCGCACATCTCACGGTGCACATCTGCACAGAGGGACACATCTGCTTGGAGGAGACCAAGGGTGACAAGTCCAAGGACACTCATGCCAGGGCACCCTTACCAAAGCTCAGCATTACCATTTTTCTTGGTGGGAGAACCCAAATCCACCCCACACAAGCCAACAACAGCACAGATTCTGCAGCAACCCCTCTGCCAGGCAGAGCTTACCTCCAGGAGACCCTCCTGCAGTAGGCAGGACCACCACCACAACTCCATCGAGCATCCACAGCTCTCCAGCACCAAACCAGCAGCAGAGGCACCACCCCACCCAAAATACCGGAGCCTCCACCCTCCTGATAAGCCTCAGATGTGGGCTTCCCTTGTTAGCATCTCCAAGCTGTTACAGAGAGGACCTGAGCCCCATCCTGCTCCTGCTGCCCCACTAAGAGGGGGTGTCTGGTGGTATTTACCTGGTGCCTCAAGCTTTGAGCCATCCAAGTCAACCACTCCCAAGCAGGACAGTAGCAAACCACCAGCTCTACGTGCAAGGGGGGGTCAATTCAGGGTGTGTGGAAAAGCAAGTGAGCTTGAAAACTGAAGTTGCAGAGCTGCAAGGAACAGGGAGATGGTTTTAACCCCTTGGGCTCATTCCCCCCTGCCTGGTCCCAGCTGAAGGGGGACCTGGGTGTCACTCAAGGGTGAAAGGCGCGTCCCAGGTGGCTTCCAGCAGGCAGCGTGGCTGAATGAGGGTACAGATAAATTAGCCAAGCACCCTGCCCAAGCGTTAAGCCATGTTTTAAATAACCTTGACATCTGTGAGGTCCCAGCCTGATGGGAAGCGCATGGAGACAAGAAGGGAAAAGGCGAGAAGACCTTCTGGTCAGCCAGATTCACCACCAGGACATGGCAGAGCCCGGCAAAGCAAAACAGTGCCCGGAGCAGCCGTGCCCTCCCCAGGCAGCTCTGCCTCACCTCCCGCCACCCTGGCCATTGCAGCAGCCCCTTAATTTGCTCATTAGCAAACCCAGGGAACAAGAGGCATGAACTGAATAGCATCCCGTCCCCGGGACACCCTCCGCGTCCTCCTCCCCCTCCGCCTCTTTCATAGCCCCACACAAAAGCTTTTCAGAGCCACTCGGGTCAGAGTCGAGGCTGCAGGCGGGAGCCCAAGCGCGAGTTTGGGGCTGGGGCTAGTGGGAAGGAGGGCTAGTGGGAAGGAGGACTGGTGTGCCTGAGGAACGCTGGGTTCGGGGGGGGTGTCACTAAGGAACCCTGTGAGAAGCACCCCAGCGCTGGCATCTGAGCTGGGACAGAACTGCTGTCCATAATGTTCCCATGACGTGGCCTGGGGACGTTAAGGGGGCAGAGACGTGGAACACCGGCTGGGGACATGCGGATGCTGTCCCCCCTCAGCAGCTGCACCACCCGGGCTCTGCTGGAGCATCACTCCAGTATCAACCCCTGGGATAGCACTGCGGGATGCTCGGCTGACTCCGGAACCCTCCGCAGCCACTGGCCAGCACCAGCTGAAAGCCACCAGTGCCTCGCAAATGCCAACAGACTGGGGGACAGACAGACATGGCCGTGACCACATGGGCATCGCAACCCGGGCAGCCCCACACCACCTCCAGCATCCAGAAAGTCTCAACCATCTCAGACCCCTCTGTGCATGACAAGTCACCTTGGCTGGAAGCAGATTCCTGTGTGGGCGAACCCGAAACTAAATTATCTGCATCCACGAATGACCTGCAGTGATGCCGGGACCATCCGGCTCAGGCCGATGGAGCCCAAGGGAAACTGCCCAAAAGCAACGGCTTCTGGAGGATTCCCATCGCCGGTGCCAACGCAACCTCCTGCACCATCCTGGCACTCTCCGTGCCGGTGCCACGCACGCTGACCCTCCAGTGGCTCCTGCCCAGTGGCTTTCCAAGCAGCATCCCCCTGTCTCAGGAACCAGCATGGCTGAATGGAAAACCATATTTGTAACCAGCCCAGGGAGAGCGACCGGAGAGAAAAGCAGCGCTGTCTCGGAAGGGCTGGTTTACATTTCTAAATAAAATGCCAGCGCTTCGGAGAGCCGCAGGGTTCTGGCTATGAACGGAGCCGAAAGGCTTTGAAAATGAACTTGGGGATTTAGGATGCTGGCATTTTACAGAGCCCGGCCTGGGGCCTGGTTCACAATGGTTCTCCGGCATGTTCCTGCAAGCTGAAAATTTGGGGTAAAAGCAGTTATTTCCCCATCCCACAAGAAAGCCAAGCTTGATTCTAGTAAACCTTCGCTCTGCCGTGCTCCTTTTCAGGTGATGCCCCTGAAGCACCCTGCATAACCCCAGCGGGAGGTGCAGAAAAAGCAACCCAGGAAACTGGCAGCACCTGGGCGATGACACCCATGCCACCCTTCGGGGCTCGGGGGGCACAGGGGGCTGGAGGCGCAGAGGGATGCTGCCTGGGGGTCCCTCCATGCAGGATAACCAGAGCAGCAGAGGTGGGGGGCACCCACTGCCCAGCCCACACATCAGCCCCCTGGCTGCAGAAAGGGCTGGGGTTTCTCCAAGGGGAAACCCTTTGATTAAGGCGCCTTATGAAACCGGAGATAACTTGGGAAGTTTCCTACAGCGGTGGCCACACACTCCTTCAAGCTTCCCAAGGATGCTGTGGTGGAGGGCAGGCCGGGCAGCCCTTTCTCCCCTCTGGCACCTCTCATCTCCCCTGACAGCGAGTGGTACGGTACCAGGATTTCCTCCGTGCTGGCCTCTACCTCCCTTGCGCACGACTGTGAGGGAGCAGGCGCCAGCCACACAGACACACGCTTCTGCAACAGGACAGGTCTTGGCTCTCCCCACCTCTTGGAAGGATTTTTATCCGTTCCTTTGCATCTTGACAGCTCCAAAAGTTCATTGCTAAAGGCACCCCATCCATTAGCATTCGCCCCCAGGGACCAGACCCAAAGTGAGAGCATCCATCTATGTCACTGCTCTACCTCCTCCTCGGTGCCAGAAGTGGGAAACGCTGGGAAGGGAGGGATGGGGTCCGGGCCAACTGCCTTACCTTGGGGAGGAGAGCTGGGGGTGCCGCCGCCAGCAGCTCTGGCGGGGTCATGCTCTTGCCGGCCAGGACCACGTCACCGCACTCGGCACAGGCGCCGATGGTCAGCTGCTTCCCGTCGTCCACCAGCAAGCTGTTGGCCACGCGGAGGGTGTAGAGGAAGACGGGGAGCCTGGCCACTTGAACCGCTTTTAATCCAAGGCATCGCTTCTTCTCCTGCCGGCAGAAGAAGCAGACGAAGGTCTCCACTTTGTATTGCCGGGACCAGGCACTGCTTGGGTGGTGGGAGTTCCTGCCCTCATGCTGCAGCCACTGTCCCAGCAGGTCATGGTAGCAGAGGACACAGGTGGCCACCAGCCCGGTCGAGTCGGCCGGTCTGGCCCGCGGGGCTGGTGGGTAGACCGTCAGGAAGGGGAAAAAGGGCTCCTTCTCCCCGAATCGCCCCGGCGGGTTGACGTTGAGCTGGAACTCTTTGCCGGCTCCCAGCTCGGCCCCGCAGATGTAGCAGACGGAGGTGGGACTGGGCTTGACAGCGGGGTGGCAGGGCAGGCCGCCGGGGTCACCAGCGGAGAAGACCTGGTGGTACCTCCCCAGGAAGCTCTGCACGGAGGTGATGAGCTCCTCGTTGTGGCAGGCCCTGTACATGGCCCACAGGTCCTGCAAGACCCCGAAGCACTTTCGGCAGCTGCTCACCTCCCAGTGCTTGTTCAGCCCCTTGGCGCTGGGCGGGCAAGGCAGGAGGCTGAGGAAAGGGAAATGCATGGTGCTCTTCGCGTTGCCGTTGGTGATTTTGGCCGCCACCGGCCTCGCCTCCTTGCCGCACTCCTCCCCGCAGAGGTAGCAAGCCTCGGGCACCGACGGGGCGCCCGGTCCATCCTCCTTCAGCCCTCGCCGGCCTTTGGCGGGCATGACACCGGCGTTGAGGGGCACCACGTAGAGCCGCTGCAGCACGGGCACGTTGGCCAGCTCGAAGCTTTGCCACTGCTGCATGAGGGAGGCGAAGCAGCAGGGACACACCAGGGTGCTGCCGGCGGGCGAGAGGGGCTGGGCGCCCGGTGGGGGGCTGTGCAGCCAGAGGAAGGGGAAGAAGGGTGCCGGCGAGGTCTTCTCCTGCTTCTGCACGTGGACGCGGTGTTGGGCGGTGGGTGACAAGGGGCTGCCGCAGATGTAGCAAGCGATGCCCGACACCCAAGCGGGCCGGTCGCTGCCTTCCTCCTCCTCCTCCTCCTCCTCGCTGGTGATGTTGATCTCGCTGTCCTCCGAGGAGCAGCAAGGCGGACCCCGCTTGCCCCCCGCCGCCGGGGGGGGCCGCGCCGCGCCGCCCGCCCCCTCGGGCTCCGAGAGGGGTTCGGCGTCGGAGAGCTCGGAGAGGTCAGAGCCGGCTGCCGGCCCTTCCTCCTCTTCCTCCTCCTCCTCCTCCTCCTCCTCCTGGCCGGCGGGGCGGCGCGGAGGCGCGGCGGGGTCCCAGCCCGTCGCCCCCCGCCGCAGCCCGGTTCCCCCCGCCGCCGCCTCGCACTGATGGGGCCGCTTGAGCCAGTACATGCGCTTCTCCACCGGCGTGCGGCTGCGCTCGAAGGAGTCCCACTGCTCGCCCAGGAAGCAGCGGCAAACGGCGCACACCAAGGCGCAACCCTCCGCCGAGACGGCGCGGGCGCCGGGCGCCGGCTCCTGATGCTGGAGGAACGGGAAGAAGGGTCGGTGGTCGCGGGGGGGTCGGACTTGAAGCTTTAGTTCTTTGCCGCGGCTGATGCCGCCGCCGCAGATGAAGCAGCAGAGCGGAGGCGCCGGGGGTTGCGGGGTTCCGGGGCCACCCGCCACCGCCGTTTCGCCGGCCGCCAACGCGGCCATCAGCCGCTGCTTGCGGGAGAGCGGAGCCGCCGCCGCCCCCGCCGCCGCCCCCGGCCCCGCCGCGCTCATCGCCGCCCCCGGCTCATCCCGCGGCTCCGCCGGACACGCAGGCTCGGGGGGCGGGTTTGCAGAGCGCTCCCCCCCCCCCCCCCCCCCCCCCCCCAGCCGCCCGCCTCCTCCCTCCGCCGAGAAGGCAAGGAGAACGGAAAAAAGAATATAAAATAAATAATCCCAACAAACCCGAGCGAATAAACTATCCCCGAGCGGCAGCGGAAACACCCGGGAATAAAAGTTCGGTGCGAAAGTTTGGGTCCCGCTGGCGGAGCGGAGGAAGGGCGGCTGCCCGCCGCCTCCCGGCCCCGGCGCCCCCGGCCCGGCTCCTCCCCGGCCCCCCCCCCCCCGCCGCGACCTGCCCGCGAGGGGGGAGCCGGGGGGAGGAACGAGCCGCTGCCGCCCACCCCCCCCACCCCCCCTCCCGCCCGGCTGCCGCCAGCCTGGCTCGGAGCTGCTGCAGCCGCTGCGGGGGGGGTGCCAGAGGACCCCAGGGGGGTGTTTACAAACGCACCCCACCGCAGGGGTTTATAACCGGTCCCACGCGGGGATGCGCGCACCAGCCCTCCCACCCCACGCGGGGTGGCCCGCGCGCGTTGTTCGCTCCCCCTTCCATCACGGTGGGTTTCACCCACGCGGCCCCCTCCCCACGGCTCTTTGTGCAGTTTCCCCCTCCCCAAAAGCGGCGTGGAAAAGGCACCGTGTGCGGGTTCACGCCAACTGGACGGACCCCACATCCCCGCCCCGTGTCCCCGCCAGGTCCCTGCCCTTCACAGCGCTGCCCACCAGCCGTTAACTCAGCGTCCCGACCAACAACCGGCCCCGGTAATTTATTTCACATTTTGACATTCCTGCTGCTGTTCCACTTCAATACCAGATTCTATTTCCCGCTCCGTCCTAAAATGCTGCATCGCTTTGCCACTCGCAGGTAAATAGCTGATGTGTTCCCAGCCGGAGTTGGCCGCGTTTCAGCGACGCATGCAATAATCCCGGTATATCCTTACCTGCCTTGCAGCCCACGATAAGATTTAATGCTTGTAAAGCACTTTGCTGTCCTTGGACAATAGGCACCGTGGAAGTGCGAACTCTACTGAGGTCCAGCCACAATTAAACCTGACTTATTAACTGCCCGAGCGGCTAGTCAGCATACCCACCGGCTCGGCATGGCTCTCCCGGTTGAAAAAAAACCCCACGGCGTTAGCAGCCGTAAGGACATTTTTCAAGCGGTCATTTTAGGAGGAAGCCTGCTCCCGGCAGTACGGTTGAGTTTGAGTTCATGGCGAGTCACTGCAACGTCCCCCAGCCCTGTCCTTGCACGGCCCTGAGCCTGCCCTGCGGAAGGAGGGTGCCATGCTGGATCAAACCCAAAGAGGCAAGGTCGGTAATCGCCGTAGGGCACAGGGACAGGCGGGACCGTGGCCCCAGCCACGCGTTGGGACACCCAGCTTCTCCGCATCCTCCCAGCTGCCAGCAGGGTCCTCGCCCCCCAGGCGCCCCGGCTGCATCCTGGGGCACCCCAGCTGCGTCCCCCTTGGGATGACCATCCCTTGATGTCATCTCCCACCCAGACCGCGGGTGACAGCGTCCAGCGCTCCCCGGCAACTGCCCCTGAGATCAAACAGATTGTGTGACATCAGCTGGAGCGCGGGCAAGGGCAGGAGGGCTCTTGGGGGACCCGGATCCAGTTTCCACGCAGATGGCTCCGGCAATAAAGAAGCGAGGAGGGGTGGGAGGCGACACACAAAGCGGGGAACACGATACCTTGGGAGAACTGGCTCTACAGAGCTTTTTTCAGGGGTTTCCAGAAGACAGCAGGGCCTCGTTATATTTTATTTATTTATAGGCCTGATGTGGCGGCTGCTCTATGCACCGAGGGCATCAGGGTGGACATGACTCAGATGTTCTTTAAAGGTGCACGTGGTCTCTCGGTGTCACCACTTTTCTCGGATGGCAGGTGGCCATCTGGCTGGGATGGGGTCCCCAACCCTGGGCAGAAGCATTGGGGAATGTTTCACCCCATCCATGCATCTTTGCCGCATCCCCCCTCCAGGTTTTCCCGGGGAGCAGGGTCTCGGGCTGCCCCCAACTGCCCCGCCAGAGCTTCCCAGGGAGACACCGCCACCGGCTCAGCCCACCCTTCGAGGGCGGCCGACAGATGCTCTCCCGCCTGCTCCGCAGATGGGCAAGAAAACAACACGCTCCATTCAAGGACCAGAGCTCAGCAGGGCCAGACCCCCCATGCCCACCCTACCCCAAAACACCAACCCACCGTGCTGCTCTCCGGAGGTGCCACAAGCCCCCGGCTCCCCCCCGCATCCCACCGGGACGCAGCCTGTCTCAGAGCGGCTTCCCGGGCCTTGGCTGCGCGGGGACAGAGCAGCTCATTTATCACCCCGTGCCGCCCCGGCCCTGCGGTTGCTGTTTGCAACAGAGAAGCTGGGAGGGAGAGAAAATTTCTCAAGTCAGCCTCGGCAAGAACTGAAAACATATGCCCTGGCAGCAAACGCGTCCCCTGGGGCGAGCGGGGATCCAGGCGAGCCTAGCACAGGATTTTCCACCGCAGCTCCCGCCGCTCTCCTGCCGGAGCCGGCGTTTTAAAGCAACCTGAGGGCTGGGGATGGTGACAGCCAGGTCTGCTCCTCTGAGCCGTGGGGATAGCGGGATGCAATGCAAACGGAACGGGATGCGGTGCAGGATGGCTCATCTCTCAAGCTGGATGGCTGCGGTCCAGGTTTAGGAGGGAAACATCCTCCCTGCGCCCATCTTAGACCTCCTCGCTGGCTTGCGATGCAGAATCGTCCTTGCACAAAGGCAAAGCCCCAGGGACAGATGTCCCTTACGAGGCAGGGGACGGACAGCCGCGGCGTGACCGTGTTGCGTCAGGACTCGGCGCCGGTTGTGCAAGGTGCTGTACAAACAGCCCCGAGCGGCCTCGTGGGGCGGCACTTCCCCGGCTTGCGTCGGGCAGGGGCTCGGATGGATACACGAGCAGCCTGCCTGGCATCCCCATCCCCAAACCCAACCTCATCCCTGTCTCTGTAACCATCCCGGGCCCCTCGGGCACTGCCAGACGGTGCTCAGCAGCACCCACTTTGCGGCACGCCGGCGAGGTGCCACTGCACCCTTGCGAGCTGGCACGTGCTGCAGATCCCCCCATCCCCAGGACCGGGAGGTTAATACGGAAATTACCAACTGCTTATTCCTTCCAGCTGTTGCTGTGAGTCATCAAGTGCCTTAAAGAGCATTTCAAACAACACAGTGCCTTCGAGACAGCATGACTGCTCCCCCAGCCACCCCCTCCGGATAATCCTCTGCTGGGTCTGGTGTTTGAAAAGGGAATATTTCTCCAAGGAGGCAATTCCCAGCCGTGCGTGGCCGGGGAGGCAGAACAGCCGCTGCCTCGCCGCGGTGCCTGACCAGGCTCCCACCTCCACCCCTGGGTTCCCAGCGTCCTGCCGGAGGGCAAACCCAGGCAGGATTGGGCACCATGCCAGGCAGCCCGGCCCCGCCATCTTCCCAGTTCAATATCCAACAGGGACAGCGAGATTCCACCACATGCAGGCATAGGCGATGATCCCTGCTATGCTACTTGGGGAAACTGAGGCACAGAGCAGCCAGTCTGAGCACCATGGTGTCACCTGCCCAGGGTGACGCTGGCAGCGTGGTGGCTGTGGGGACTCTGGGACACTGGCCTGGGGTTCAGTGACCTTGAACTCTGCACTCAACAGCTGTATTTTCCTCTGCAAGATTATTTTTTTTAAAAAAAGGCTGGTCACTGCACTCATTGGTGCTGATTTTTTAGAGGGAAAAGATAGATCTGGTTCATGGAAATGGTTGGGATTTATCTTTATCTGCTGCTTTAACCTTTCTTTGATTTTTTTCACTTTCTTAATTGATTTTTTTTTCTTCTATTCCTTTCGCTGGAAAAGCCCAGCCAGGTTTCCTCCTGCTTGTAAACGATTTATCCCTGTCCTTTGCGTGGCCATGCAGGTGAGGCAAGGATGCTCTCAGCCAAGATTGCAGCTGGTGCAAGCCGGAACATCTGCCTCTGCGTGGCTTGGAGCCTGAAATCAAAAAAACCCCAAAAGACACCCAGGAAAAGCTGCCTGCAGGCGACAGGGAGCTGTGGGGCGAGCAGAGGGGAAGGGAGCGCAGCCATTCTGTGCTGGAACCGCAGCCATGGACCGGAGGATTGGGTCCACGGTGAGAGAGGATGCAGGGTGGTCCATGCCTGGGATGCTGCTGGGACAGAGGGATGGAGAAAGGTGACTCAGGAGAGGTTGCGGCCACCAACAGCCACCACAGCCCTGCGGGGACACGCTGCGGCTGAGCCAGAGCCACTCTGCTCCGTCAAGTGCTTTCGGATGCTGCAGCAAAGAAATTGCCACTCCTGTGACAGCCAGAGGACAAAGCCATCGTGGGGACACGTTCGGTGCCTGGCCCGACGGTCACCGATGGTTCGGTCTGAGCAGGAGCCCGGGGACCAGTGTGGAGGTGCACAGGAGTGTGCACACGCATGTGCGAGTGCACAAATATGACGTGGAAGCGAAGAGCCAGCATCCTCAGCCCCTGCTCGGTGTCCCTGCGTGGGCATCCAGCAGTGTTAGCCTTGTACCGCGTGGGCATCCAGCGGTGTTGGCCCCGTATCACACCTCCCGGCTCACCCCGTCCGGGGACGGGCGCTGATTCACCCCATGGCACCCTGCCCTGCGAGGCAGGAGGGAGCCACGTCCCCTGCAAGGCACAAGAGCCGGGTTGCCTTATTATTTTTTTTTTTAAGAGCTTTTTTTTTTCTTTTCTGTTCCAGAACGAGCTGCTCTGCAAATGCCAAGTGCTGATGCCAAAGGGCCGTGTCAACAAAGAAGAATGAGGGTGGCTGTTAGAGGCTGCTATTAAAAAAGGGTGGAGAGGAGAGGAGGGTGAAAAAAAAGGAAGAAAAGGTTTGTCAGTGCAAATAATAACAGTCTGCACAGCAGTAAAAATTCAGGAGCAGCAGCCAGGCCGCTGCAGTGCCCACGGGGACTTGCACCAAACAAGGACTCTGCACCCTGTGTCCTTCCCGGGGTTCAGCATCTCAGGGCACAAACCCATCCCAGCGACTTGGCATCTCCCTCACGGGTATCACAAAGTGTTTTCCAAGCTCAGAGTGTTTTCCAAGCCCTCTCCACTCCTGCTTGGCCAAGGAACCCCGAAGCAGGGAGCCGTGGTGGGGCTGTGCATGGCATCGGCTCCTCGGCACGTGGCAGGGCAGGTCGAGGTCCTGCGGCATGAGTGCCAGGAGCTATTTCTAGGCAAGCCCTGGCCACTGCCGAATGGGATGGGAGGGAAGGAGCCTCTCACATGACGCTGAAGATGCAACGGGAAGATGCGGTCTCTAGTTTCAGCTTTCTATTCCCAGCCCGTTATTCACCAGTGGAAGATGCCATCTGCCCTGCCGGGGCTGGATCTGGGGCTGGATCCGGGGCTGGTGGCTGGCCGGTGGAGCTCCAAAACAGCCCAACGGAGTTAGGCAGCCTCATGCCATTGGGAAGCAGATGGAGGTTACGGCTACTGCCCAGTCAAAAATCCCCCTCGGTGTTTTCTCTCCCCCATGCCAATACCTGGTACCCAGGATGTCAAACCCAAGCGGATGCGGCCATGCCAGGGGGATGCCCAAGTAACAGGGGAAAAGACAATGGGATCTGTAGAAATACAGAGGGAAACAAAGGCTGACTCTTTCTCCAAAATACAGATTGAAAGAGCGTCTGGGGTTAATACAAATAATTTAATTCTAGCTTGCTATTTTTGAAGTGCACCTCTGGCTTTCCTCAGCCCTGATTTTACTCCGGCATCAGCCCGCACCCCGCACGCTCCACAACCTACCCTTTTGTGCTCGTCTCAAAAGTAGTGTTAGGAGGAGGTCAAACTTCCTTGAAAGGCCTGGGTTTTAAGTGTTCTTCCCCCCAAAAGAAGAAAAAATTGGTCAAAATTGAGATGTTCCCACAGAAATTGGTATTTCCCCGATGGAAAAACATTCCATCAGCAAAATGCTGACCCGCTCCGGTTACAGCCTGGTCATGGCGATGAGGCAACACAGCTGGGAAAGGAATTAAAAGGGAGATGAAGAGCTACGCGGCTTCACCGCATCCCGTGGCCCCGGCTGTGAGCCGGCAGTGAGGACCCCGCTTCTCCCTGCTGCTTCCCGGTAGCGGGATGTGGATCAGCTGGGAAAAGCAAACCTGTCAGCACAGTACCCAGCACCCTGGGATCCCAGCACCGGTCACCCTAAGCCTGCCAGCACCAGCACCCCGTGATATCTCACTGGGGTGCGAACGCCCGCGGTCCCTGCTCCCCCCAAAGCCGATTGCTGCTTATCTGAAGCGCAGGGGAGCCGAGGGTACCAGATGTCCCCAAGGATGAAGCTTTGCTAGCAAACCCAGCCTGGCTCGCACTCGTTATTGGGAACATCTTGCAGGATTTAGCGAGCTGTGGGGGGAGATTAGCAGACCAAGGGCCGGGAGCTGAGCAGGTTTGCCACTGGGGCTGCAGGTCAAGGGCTGCTGCTGGTGTCTTCGCTCGAAGAATTGGTGGAAGTGCTTGTTTGGGAGGCTCTCCTGTGCCTTCGGGTGGCCAAGTGATGGACGGGGGTTGTTTTCTTTCTTTTTAAAGGCAGATTGGTAAACACAGGCTGGAGTGGATCAGGAATCAATAGTCCCTTCTGCAGACGAAGGGCGAGAAGAGAAATTTGTGCGTTGGAAAGGTTTTGGTTGCAGTAATGGGGCAGGAGCCCACAGTGGTATCTAGCCTGTGTGGGTCTGGCCCTACAGCAGCAAGCACCGATACAAGGGAATGGTGCCAGTAAAGCAGGCGCTGACCTCCACCACCCTGGACTCACCTTCCCTGCATGATGCTAGATCCCGTCAGCTGCGACAGACACATCCCTTCGGACACCAGACACAGCCATCACACCTTGGGGAAACTGAGGCAAGGGGGCTAACCTGCAGGAACATGAGCCCAGATGTCCCAAACTTCCATATCCACCAGCACATCCTTTCTCTGTACCAAACCCTTCTCCCCCTGTGACTGTCAAGAGGCATCACCAACCCCCAGAGCCCCCTCCCCAGCTTGACAGGTACCTCTGCAGCCGCAAAGCCCTCCGTCCTGCAGTTTCCACGTGGGGCAGGCACCACCTCCTTGGCCAGCTCCTGGCCGGTTAAAGCACATCCCTGTGCCCTGCTAATTGCTTTCCTGACCCAACGTGAGACTCCAGTTGGGATTTGCCTCCTCCAGCCACACGGATGCTCTCAGAGCCCAGCGGTCCCTGACCTGGGGACCTTCCCAGGATGTTTAATGGACAACATGGTCGGAGTCAGGAGCACTGGTTACCATGGGGACACTGAATCTCTTGACCTGTGCCCAGGTTGCCTCCTGGGCAAGCAACATCCCCTTCCCGGGAGAAATTGCGCCTGTGTGTCTCCCTCTGACTTCTGCTAAACGCATCCATCCCGAGGGATGTGCTCGCCCTGCCAGCGCAGACAAAGCCTGATCCCACTGGGCAAACGCAGCATCATTTGAGGAGACTCCATGCACGCCTGGCCCCAAATCGGGGTGCACCAGGAATGGGGTCCCCATCCTGACCTCTCCTCATTCCTCCCCACTCCTTTCCCTACTATAAATCAACACCAGCAATGTGAACTATAAGTTTATCTTAAAGGCTTTTTTAAAAACATATTAAAAAACTACAGCTTCATCAGAAAGGCTTTTTGGGGGGGCTTTTTTTTGGGGGGGGGGGGGGAAGGTTTATGCCTCCCATGAGACCTCTTCAATAAAACGCATTCTGGCTCTCTGAGCGTCTGACTGCAAATCAGGTTCCAGCCGTTCCCTTCCTGTGCCGACCTGCTGGAGTCGGCTGTTATTCTTGGCAGGGCGCCCCGAAGGAAGAAAAAAAAATCCCCCCCCCCCCCCCAGCTCCCAGCGGCTGGGAAATGCTGATGACATGACACCTTCCAACATTCTTCAAGGTCAAGAGGGGAGGGAGGGAAATGAAAGGGGAGAGGGGTTTTTTTGATTGTTGTTAGCGTGGGTTATTGCTTCGCTCAGGCATTTCCCTTTGATGCTCGCTCCTTGTTACACAAGATGTTGCAGGCTGGCTGTGCCGCCCAGCAAAGCGCCGGGGGTACGAGCTCACCCCCTTCCCCGCTCCCCTCTAGCGAGGGGCTGCTTTCCCAAAGGTATTTTAGCACCAGCTTAACGGGCTCGGTTTAAACCCGAAGCTGGTTTTAACCTCCTGCGCATCCCAAGGAGCGTCGCGTGCGCTCCATCACCGGCAGCCTCGGCTGTGCCAGCGAGGAGCCTGCGGTACCCTATTCAAAACCAAAAGCTGACTCGGTGCATCTTCTCACGGCACTGGCACGTGGGCTGCCCCACACAGAAAGCCCCGGTGCCCCCCCGGCAGGCCCCGGGTGCTGCAGTGAGCTGATAGGGACAGGCCGCATCCTTCAGGTCCCCGGATGCAGGACTTCTACTCTGGCAAATAAAACTTGGCACCTCTCTCCATGAGATCCAACAAATCTCTGCTAATCCCCCCCGCTCCCAGCTGCCAAATCCTCATCCTCCCCCCAGCCAAGGTGCAGAGCTCTTCAAGGCGAGTTGCACGCAACCATTAATCCTCACAACGAGGAGTTTCTTGGTGCAGGGGGTACGGAGGGAGCAGGCGCAGAGGGCGAACGGCAGTGCCGATGCCACGCACGGCTGGTGGCAGGGGAGGATGCCGCGCCCCTCAGAGAGGTTTCGGTGGGTGTCCCGACTCTGGGCTGAGGCGGTGCGGCCGGAGCAGACAGCTTTGGCTGCTGTGTCCCTGCAGATGGATGCTTTTGCTCTCCCGCTTTCCCAGACCACACTGGAAGCAAGATCAGAACCGGTCCGAGCACGGCAACGAGGGGAAGCAAAGCAGATGCCAGCAGCGGTGGCTGGGGACAAGGAAACACACCAGAGACAGTGATGGGATGCTCCCCGTGTTTGCACACAGGCTCAGGATGGGGTGATGTCCCCAGTCCCTTGGGAGCCCCGGTGCATTGCCCACGCCCTCACAAGCTGCACTGCAGCGCCTGTGCTTTGGGATCTATCCCAGGGGGAACCACCCTCCTCCTGCTCTGTGCCCAGCTGAGCTCTTGCTGGCATGCTGGCCCATGAGGCTGCCAAGGATGCTCAAGGATCATCTTTAGGAGCAGGCACGAGCTAAACTGCCTGCACTGGTGAGCCCGTTGGCTCCTTCACACAACGCTTCTGGGACAGGGTGGCGAATGAGCCCGCTGGCTGTGCTGGATCAGGCCAGGACTGATGGCGCTCCCACCTCTTTGCCAGCTCTCAGCCCTCCTTCATGCCATGGGAAAGGGTCCATGCTTTGCAGCATCCCCTTGGGATTACCAGCACCACAAGCAGCCAGGCTTGCCCTGGGGCTGGCTTGGAAAGGAACAGTGAAGGGTCTCCAGGCCACCCCAGCATCCATGCAGGCTGCAGGTTCCCCTGGAAGCCCGTGCGCAGCCGCATCCTGCTCCAAGGGCTGCCGGAGGAAATCCTGGAAGGCCGTCTTACAATGCAGCCCTTCCTGTCCCCGAAGGATCACGGAGCACAGAAAAGGCACCACGGGCTGACGGCCCCGGCCAGCCCTGGTGGGACGAGGTCCTAGCCCGCATCACCTCGCTGCTCAGCCCACCTGGGGCCCACTTCCCCCCGGGCTCCTGGCCAGCAAGCGCCGCTTTGTCTTAAAAATACAGAAATATAATCAGAGCAGCGGGTTGATCGCTCCAGGACCCCACGGGGGCAGAGGCACAGCCTGTGGTGGGAGATGTTACCGCACAGGACGCTCCTCTGCACACCCTGCCCCACCAATGCTGGTGCCTCTGTTCCCCCTCCCAGTGACACCCCACCTGCACAGCAAAGGGAAATGTTCCATTAATGCCACCAAGTTGTGCCCCCAACAAGCAGCCCTTCTGCTCCTGCCAGCCCCACGATGCCCCTGGGGACCTGCAGCCCTACATTTGGGCAGGAAGCCGTGCAGGGTGGCAGCGGGTCACATCCCCCCCGTGCTGTGGTGACAAGCTCAGCGCGGGGTTCCCGTGTTATTGTTCCCGGTTGTTTTCCAGCAGGGAGGCTGCGGGGCCAGCTGGCTGCCGCCGGGCTGGAACAGCGTGGCCTATTTTAAACCGCTTGCACAAGGAGTCAGCAGCTCCAGCTCGGATTTTTTCCGAACTTTATTTGTCCAAACACTCCACGGGGAAAGAAGGAGGGAGAACAGGAGGGGGAAGCTGCTCCCGGCTTGCTCTGCCGCCAGCAGCTCACCTGTGCCAGCGATGGTCCAGGCTGCCAGCAGCAGGGAAGTTGCATGCAACACTCGCCACCAAACACCCCCCTCTCTGGCACTGAGGGGTCCCCAAAACCCTCAGGGCCAGCACACAGGAGAGAGGGACAGAGCATCAAAGCCAGTATCCTGCCTTTAAAGGGTGGCAAATACCTGTCTAGGGGCCAAGTTATGGCTCTCGCAAGCATCCCAAGGGTGGGAGGCTCCACTGTGCACAGGGGCTTATGCCAAGCAGCCACACATATAGAAAGACCCACTGGGGAGCCAGGAGAAAATCCCAGCCAGGCTCTGCTGCAAACATCAGCAGGGCTCAGCGACACCCAGAAAAGGGGGCTGGAAAACCCTCCTGCTCCCATGGTGGTCCCAAGTTCCATCACATCCCCTGTGTCCCAGCCATCCTGCTGACTTTGACCCCTGGACGAAAACACCAAGTCTGTAGCAATTAAACATTGACAAGTTTAAATTATAAACCTCCAATTTGCTCTTTTCCACACTGGATCACATCCACTGCAAACTTTCTGGAAGCATGACCCTTCCCCTGAAGGTCCCCAAGGACCCAGTGGCCCCAAAACACAGAGCAGGGAAGCACCTTCTCCCTAACAAAAGGCTTTATAACCCACATCCATCACCCAGGATTTTTTTTTCTATGTCATTTTCTTTAGACCAAGCTGCTTACTAACCTTCTTTATGAAACAACTCCTCCTGCCCTGGGCTGAGGTGAGCTCAGAAGATTCCTTCCAGCTCTTTTGTCCGAAATCCAGCATCTCTCACAAGGGTCAGCAGCCAAAGTGATGTAAAACCTGATTTCCTAACCCTGCTGGTGGGAAAACCCTGCGAAGAACAGGGGAGGATGACTACGGTTTAAAAACATTTGACTGTGCTCAAATATCTTTTTTTTTTTTTTAACCTTTTTCCCCCCAAAAATGGGAGTTGTGGCCAGTAGAAATAAATTGCCTTTTCCAGAGGTGCCAGACCCTTTGCTCGCTGGGAGAGACCGTGCTCCTGCTCGGGGGGACCTGGCCCGTGATGGGGGTCCCAGAGCAACCGGAGCAATATGCTTTGTAACCGCTAAACCACCCAGCTCACACAACCTACATCTTGGGTTTTAAGCTGTTGGCTGGAGGCCCTTTCGAGCTTTTTAGTTCGAAGAACAGCTCAACTCTTGGAAGAAAAGAGGGGGGGAGAAATAGTTATCAGCTGTTGAGTGCTAGCTGGATGCGAGCGAGCCGTCGAGCTCACGCCGGCTGGGTGGACGGCCGGGGAGCTCCACGGATGTCATGTTGGCCAAAGGCAAGATGTTTATGGCCCTGGCTGGAAGCCCTTCTGAGAAAGCCATCGCAGTGATTTACGGCGCTTCCGATGTATACGAAGCCATTCCTCTTCCACTGACCAGCCTAAAAAGAAAACATCTGCAATACGTCAAAGTCAGCGAGAGGGACGAAGGCATAAATAGGCGTGTGTGCTGGAGGGCAGGGCGACACGAGTCCCAGCACGTCCCCACGCCGGCCGAGCCGGGACAGGAGCCGCTAGCAGCAGAGCAGCCGTTCCCTCTCGAGGATCCCCGGATCCTGCCTGCTGCCATTCCTGCAGAGCCAAGAGGTACTAAAACACGCTTTAAGTAAACAGGCAGCCTTTCCCACCAAAGCTAGTTAGGGGGGATGGAGCCCAGCTCTGTTTAATGCTGGGTTTACCCTGGCAAGACTGGAACATGGGTGAGAGCGTACCCGGCAGCCTCCCTCCCAGCCCACAGCCCCAGCTATGCTGAGGCCAACCCCAGCCAAATCCAACACTAACAGCAGCATCCCAGATGTTGAGAGCAGGTCAGAAGCGTCCCAGCTGCACCCTTACGCTCCTGGCACCGACCCCAGGCAGGTGGAGGGGTCTGACCCAACACTAGCTGGGGTCCCCCCACCTTGTTTGCATGGCTTTGCCATCCATCACAATTCCCGAAGACTGGGATCGCTTCACACCAGTGATGGAGCTGTGGGAGGGACAGACCCCTGGCTCCAGGGCAGCAAACAACAAATCCCACCACTGGAAACAGGATTTTTCTGTGCAAGCAGGCCCTGGCTATTGCTGGAAGCAACGTGCCCGGACAAAGGTGCCAGTATCCCAGGATGGATGGAACCTTTGTCTTCTGCAGAGGTATTAGAACTTTGTCCCAGTCGGGGACTCCTTGGCAGAGCCAGCATTTCTCCTTTTGGCACCCAGAGGGAAAGGTGGCCCCCGTGGTGTCCCACAGAATACCCCGAGCTCTCCTGGTGCATGTGAACACAGGGCTGATGAGGCTGCAAAAGCCAAGAGACCCCGGAGGGGTCTGCATGAGCTGGCAGGTCCTTCCCCATGAGATGAAGGAGGGAAAGGAAGCAAAGCTTCTTTGCCCCAGCATTAAGAAATGCTGAAAGCTGGATGTGCATCCAGAGCAGAATTCCTGTGGGAGGTTTTTAGGGTGTATTCCCCTGCTCCAGCATCCCTCCTTATAGCCCCATTGCCGGTGGGGCATCCGTGATGGCAGTGGGCTCAGGGGATGGAGGGTCTCAGCAGCAGCCCCCAGCACTGGACCACAGATGTGGTCATAATGGCTGATTTCCTCTGGATTTCACTTCAGCTCTTGTTGGGGAGGGGGGGAGGGAAGCAGGGGGGGAAGAATTTAAGCCTATTTCTGGGTACCAGAAGTGAAACAGCAGCATAGAAAAGGGACCACAATCCCTCCCACACTGTGCCCACAGAGCCGGTCTCCAGCCTCGAAAGGGGAAGTGGGAGCGATGCTGACCTCCATGGGACTCCCCCCCTGCCCCCCCCAAAACCCACGCTCACACCCACCCCCGGTTCAGCAGAGCAGCGTCGCACAAAGCCTCATCCCAAGGCTGCCGACCCTCACTGTGGGTCAGGGGGATGTGGCAGCCGCCGGGTGCGATTGCAGCCGAGCGTGACTCGGCCCCGGCTGCTGCCAAGTTGGTTTTTTTTAGCTTTTATGAGCCTAGAGCATTTAATGCAAGTGGGTGATCGGCAGCCAGCTCCTGGGAATCTTGGGCTGGAGGGGGGTCCTCCTTGGCAACCCCCAGCCCGTTTCTTTGCTGCCAGCTCAGCCAGGTTGCAAATCCTGCATGGCAGAGGATGAGAAATGCAAGTGGGGAGACTGCCCAGTCAAACAGTTCCTCCTCCAAGCCCTATGGAAAATAAAAAGAATGACCCACACACATGGAAAAAAGCTGGATCCCACAGGAATCACAGTGAAATCACATCCCCACGCCCTCCCACACGCAGAGGAGTGGGCAGTTGATGTCTGTTTGAGCTCAGAACCTGCCCAGCTTGGTGCCAGTGATGTGAGGAACAACTATGCAGATCCCCAGGCCAGGGAGAAGGAGGGGAGAAGGTGCTCCAGGTGCCAGAGCAGAGACTCACTGGCAGCCCATGGTGCAGCCCACGGTGAGGCTGGCCCTGCCCTGCAGCCATGGCAGGTCATGGTGGGGCAGAGACCCCCCTGCAACCAGGGGAGGACCCCATGCCAGAGCAGGGGGATGCCTGAAGGAGGCTGTGACCCCGTGGGCAGCCCACACTGGAGCAGGCTCCTGGCAGGAGCTGTGGCCCATGGAGAGGAGACCCCAGTCTGGAGCAGGTTTGCTGCAGGACTTGTGACCCCAGGGGGACCCAGGCTGGAGCAGGGGGCTCCTGAAGGATGGCAGCCTGTGGGGGGGACCCACTAGAGCAGTTCGTGAAGAACTGCAGCCCATGGGACGGACTCCCATTGGAGAAGTTGGTGGAGGACTGTCTCCCATGGGAGGGACCCCATGCTGGAGTAAGAAGCATCAGCCACGACATGTGGTGGACTGACCCCAACCCCCATTCTCCATCCCCCTGTGCTCCTGGGGAGAGGAGGCAGAGAAATGGGGAGTGAATTAGAGCCCTGGAAGAAGGGAGGGGGGAAGGGGTTTTAAGATTTGGTTTTAGTTTTTTGGGTTTTTTTTTTTTTACTCTGATTTGATTGTTGATAAATTAGTTTTTTTGCCCAAACTGAGACTGTTTTGCCCATGACAGCAATTGGTGTGTGACCCCTCCCTGGCCTCATCTTGACCCAAGAGCTTTTCTTTATATTTTCTCTCCCCCGCCCAGCTGAGGAGGGCAGTGATGGAGCAGCTTCCGTGAGCACGTGCCCTCCATCCAGGGTCATCCCCTGCATGGGTCAGGATGACCTGGGTGGCTTCCCCTCGCACCAGGGCAAAGAGATTTGGCGGGAGGCAGATGCTCTGTGACCCCCTGCTAGACACAACCACCACCCTCTCCCCCACCCCCAGCTGGTTTCCAGCACAGGATGCATTAAGCCCCCACTGCAAATACAAACAACCCGGGGGGTGATGCACACCAGTGAGCAAACAGGGCTGGTTGCCCCCCTCCCCAGCAATCCCAGCCCCGCAGCCCCCAGGTTGGCTGCGGTCAGGCGGGCCAGTCTCCTGCCAACAAAGACCATATGGTTACAGTCACACAACCAGCTCATACGCCATCAAATGCCTGCGAGAAGGCAGGAAGACTCCCGGGGGCCATAAAAGCAGCCCCCGGCGCGGCCTTTGAGCAGTAAATGGCTATATTCTCTTCCCAGCACTCACACCATTAAACACGCGCGCGTTTCCGCCACCGCTTTAAGAAAGCGATAAGTCAGATTTGGGAGGGTGAGACAGGGCTGGGGGGAGAAATATAAAGCACCCTCAGGCAAGAAAAGCCAGCGAGCCCCTGCTCCCCCAGCCCCCACCACCACCCCACCCAGGGGTTTATGAATGAAAACACGCTTTGCCTTGGCACTGCAGATTTCCTCGATGCACACGGGTAAGGAGAAGCGAGGCGGGGGGGGGGGGGGGGGGGAAATCCTGGAATTATGAGGCTCCAGCACCAATTAGAGCTGTTTACATTGACGTAAAGTCTGGGTGAAGTCCCCACCCCTGCTCCCAGCATATTTATGAAATTACTCCTACTGACACTGACAAATGCAGGAGGGAAAGTCCCGGAGAATACAGATCCAGCCCGGCGCTACGTGGGGTTTTTCAAACCAGTGCTGAGACAGCCAGTTCCTATAAATATCAGACCAGAACCCCCCCAGGCACACTCAGCCTAGCTGGGGCAGAGGGGAGCCCCAGACCTCAGCCTGGGAACCACCAGCATCCCTCCAGGATGCGTGGAGAGGGAGGATAAGGCAGCAGCACACCTGAGGAGAGAGGATGGGATGCATAAGCAAACACTCCACGTTTTGGAAACAGCTGGATAAACATGGTCCAAGCTCCCCCTCCCCAATTTAGGGACCTCAGGCCACCATCGCTGGCTGGGAGAAGGTGCTTGGGTGGCTGCAGAAAGGGAGATGGTCTGGAGGCCCCACTCTCCCCCACCCCTTCCTGCTGCTGTACCGAAGGAGGATATCCCACACTCTATCAGTGGTGAAGGGTGAAGAACTCGTGGAAAAAAACCAGCAGCTTTATGGATGAAAAGTCCTCAGGAAAGCCTTTTTTTCCACACACCCCCCACACCCCCCCAAAGGGAAACTATCTGAACCTGCTCCCCACCACCCACACAGCAGCCCAGACGCAGCACTGGGCGCCAGCACGGGCGTGTTGGATGCGAACCTTCAAATTAGGGAGGTTGACCAAGCCAAAAATATTCCCACTAACGGCTGCTGGCACGGGAGCTCGCCAGGAGCTGAGCAGGATGCGTGCACGGAGGGAGATGCCGCAGCCGGTGCATGGCGGGGGGGCACGAGGGAGGCTGGGGGGGGAAAGGATGCAGAGCGCTGCCAGATGCTGCCACAGCTTTGTCGGAGGTCAGCAACACAGGGAGGGCTGCAAAGAGCTCCAGAGGGAAGGAACAGAGCCCTGATCCAGGCAAGCACACAGGAGCATGCCAGAGGGGGCCATGGGGCCAGTGCCGAGCATGTTTGGAGGGTTTTAGGGAAGGGCCTTGGGCGAGGCAACAGCAGATGAGTTTCGGCACCAAAGAAGGCACATGAAAGATGGAGAGAGTGATTCCTGCGCGCTGCTGGGCTCGAAACGAGCTGAAATCCCTCAGGAAGGAGATCTAAGTGTGGCGGCAGACGGATCAATGCAAACCACTCGGCTCGCTGCACAACCAGAAAGGAAGCGAAGGCGATGGAGGAGGAGGAGGGGCTGGAGCAGGCAGAGGAGGCAGCTGTGCTGCCCAACTCCGGCTGCTCCTTCCTGCAATGAAGTGAAAATGCAAGAGCAGGGAGAGAAAGGAGGAGAAACCCTTGGGTGATGGGATGAAGAGAGACCAGAAGAGCTGCAGCAGAGATTGAGCAGGGGGAGCTATGGAAAGAAAGTCCCTTTTGTCCCCCAAAACAGAGCTCAGCGCTAACCTGGGGAACTCCTCACCGCTGTACAACGAAGCTCAATAGGATTAAAGTCACAGACTAACTCCTTTTTCAACAAATATATATCTATTGGGCAGTTATATGGACAGCAAGAACACCTGCGGCCACATTTATTGTTATAAAAAGCAAGGACATAAGAGGAAATCTCAGGCTGCAGAACCATAATCCAGTCAGATCTGAAGGTAAATTTTCCCTGCTGCCATCCCGATACCCAACCACTGGAAAAACAGCGAGTTCGCTCAGTTTGATAAGAGGAGAGGAACCTCGGCGCAGGTTTTGCATCCCGTGGGCACGCTGCAACGCACCAGCAATACTCAGCAGAGCACGCCCCGGGGCGGTTCCTGACACAACACCCCAGCATCACCTCACCCTGTACCACAGGGCTCTTATTTGTTAACAGATTATAGATTAGGAATTATTTAACATGGGCTGCAAAAAGACACGTTTCCCATCTGGCAACACTGCTCTCTTTCGCTAAGGCAGCTCCGCACGCACAGTGCCTACACCCTGCTGAAGCCAACAGCCCGCGCCGGGGGAAATAACAGGAACTACCCCCCTCCTTGCAATGCCCTGATGACATGCCAAAAAGCAGAACTTCCAGCAGTTAAACTAAAAATGGCAAATCTCCCCAGCATTATTTTTACCCGGTGTCCCAGCGCAGGGACAGCGCTGCTTTTTCAAAGCTTAGGCTTGAGCTTAAAAAAAGCTGGGAAAAGCTCAGCAGTGCCTGCGAGCCGTCTCGGGGTGAAAAACAGAGCTGAGATGAGTCGCTTTAATTTTATCATGAAATAACTCCCTGCGCTGGGCCACGGGCACCCTCCCAGGGACCTGCTGGGTTTGGTGCAGCCGGAGTTTTTGCTGCAGGAAAGCTCTGAGGTGTTACTTACCCTGGGTAGAATAATGCAAGTTTTTTCAGCAGCAAAACAAGCCTCTAGCAGGGAAAACCACCCTCCCCATCACTGCTTCCCAGCCTTATCTGCAGACATTTCCTCTGGTGCCTGCTCTGGTCCAGGCTGCTGAGGACCAGCAGCCGCATCCTCACCCTGCCAACCAGGGGCAAACCAGAGGAAGGGAAGACTAGGGAAACCTGGGAGCAAGAGGGATGGGATTTCAGGAGCCAGGCCCTAGGCAGACCAACAACATCTGCCTGACAGGGCTTTGAGCCGGGGTGCTAGGCATTTCCACAACAATAAAGCCATGGGGGGAAGGGGGGGTAGGAAAAAATAAATCCCTTTTGTTTCCCAGGCCAGCGGCTGGAGGAGTTCCTGCTCCAGCAACCATACTAGTGGGTTTGCTGTAACACTAATTACGCAGCCGTGGTGATGGGGGAGAGTTCAACCCTTGTTTTACTTCTTTTTTTCCCCTAAAAAGATCAGAGTAAATAAGGAAAGTGCAGCAATGGAGCAGGGAAGTTCGGGCACGTGTGCCCCATTAGCTCCTGGTAACAATCTTATCTGTATTAAAGCCCAGCCCGGGATGAACGCAGCCTGGTTGATCTGGAGGGAAAGCCAGGGACGAGGCTCCTTGGGAGGATGGTGGAGCTCCCTCTGTGCAAGAGTGACAGGGAGGGGAAAAAATACATACCCCATCTTTCACGTTCCCTTGTAGGCACTGGAAAATGAGAATTTTTCTCCCTAGAGGGGGATATAATCTCACTCCCTCCTCCCTGAGTGTAATAGCGGGGTCTCCACCCCAGGAGCTCTGTCATGCCGTGCAGAGCTAGACTCACACCGGACCACAGTGCCAAATGCCTACTGTGGTCCATTCTCCAAGCCATCAGAGCAGCTAGGGGAGAAGGGTGCTTTTTGGGGGCTGCCACCCAGACCCAAAAGCTCTGAGCAGCACCTCTGCTCCCTGAACTCCTACAGGAGCAAGGGGCTGCCTTATTTCACCAGCGCTGCTCCCCTTATCCAGCTGGGAGCAAAACATCGGCATAAAGCAGAAAATATTTGCTATTTTTTACTGCAAAACCCACATCACGAAGGGAGGCATCCCAGCTTTCGCAGCCTTGTGCCATCCCGCTGCCTGCTACCCATCACCACGTGAACGAAGCATGGATAATTTGCCTGCCGACCCTGGATTTTGCTTTCAGTTATGCTGGAGAGGGGATGCTGGGTAGCCTGGAGGTATTAAAAATAAATAAATAAACAAATAAACCCCATTACTTTAACACCATTCCCGTTAAGCAGCCGCAGGTGCAAGATGTGCTTTTACGAACACCGTATAAAAAAAAAATCAAGGAAGCTTCTTGTGCTGTCTCCCAGATGAAGGGAAGGGGAATGAACCATGAAAAGGAGGAACCAGGGAGTTGAAATAAGTGGCAGCAACCCAGATCGACTCTCGGCAGGTCAGCACCACCCCAGATGCCCTGGGTGATTTTGTACTGTGCCTGGAGGGGAGGACTGGCTCTGCCTCAAGCTAGAGGGCTGACCTCGCTCCAGCCCTGTATGGAAAACACAACCCAAAATCTCCTGTGTCTCTGTCAAGGCAGCCCCAGCTCTGGTTTTCGTGCCTGGTTGGAGTTTACAATAGCCAAGAGCCATAACTGGGTCAGAGCATCCATCTATGCCTGCAGAACCAGCCAGGCTGGGGCAGGAGGCTCGGACCTGCCCACGCCTTGGTCCACCAGCCTGGGCATGGATGTCCTCCCCAGCTCACACCTGGGAGAGCAGATCAGACCTGCTTAAGAAACACAAGCTGTGTCTCCAGCCAAGCTGCCTGCCCCAGACAGGGACTCCTTGTCCTGCCAGGGGCCACGAGATAAATCCCTACCCAGGTCCTGCAATTTGCACAGATCCAACAACCCCCTTCTCCCCTGACCCACATCTGCTGATGCTGCCTGGTCCAGGAAGACCCACAGATACTCCAGCACAGAGCTGGGACACGAGCAGCTCCCACCAAGCATCCTCAGGGCAGTGCTGCCACAGGCAAATGGTGGACTGGGGGCATCTGTCCTCTTTCAGTCCCCAAACCCCTGCAAAGGCTCCAGCCAACTTTCCCAGCACAGAGCAGATGGCATGGCATGGCACGGCACGGAGAGGTGGCACAGGCAGCACCAGCTCCATCTCAAGCCTCGCCTCCAAAGGCATTTCATCCCGCAAGCAGGGATGCATTTTGCTTCATTGCTGCAAGCAGGGCAGCAAGTGGACAGAGCACTTCCACCCCCTTTTGTGGGTGTTCTCCCCATCTGTAGGGATTTGATGGCTCTTTCGCTCCTCCCCTCTTCCAGGGGCTGGGATGGTTTTGTGAATGGGCTGTTGTAACCGGATCGTGGAAGAGGGAAGGGAACAGATGGGGAGCGGGCTCGTCCTTGTCATGGGCTGGTAGCCCGAGCCCTGAGCGATGTGGCCAGGTGCTAAAGGCCAGCCTTGCTTGAAGGTTGCCCAGATGGGAGCAAGCAAAGATGCAAAAGACCTTGCAAAAGGGCAAGGCCCATCCTTGCAGCCCCTCACCAGCCCTAAAGGAGCACACCTCACCCACAGTTTGCACCAATTTTGCTGGCACCGGTGCCCCAGAAGCCCAGGCTGGGCAGCAGCCCTGGCTCTTTTTGCTTCCCAGGGCAGGAGCAGCCCAAACCATCCTCCTCAGGCAGTTGTTCAATTTTGCCTGTGCTTCGCAGAAACCCTGGGCCAAGCTCCGAGCCCAAATACGGAGGTGCTTTGGCCCCCAGCCCGAGCCTGCCCTCATCCAGGCAGCGTGGCTGCAGGTCCCAGTTCAGCACCAAAAGAAGTCAGGGGGGTTGCAAGGGCAGGCTTACACCCCAGTAGACCCATCCTCAATGCAGCTGCATCACGACCTCCATCCCTCCTGCTGCTCCCCTGGGCAGCTTTTGCAGAGGGGACGTGGGGGAGACCCTGGGGGGAGCAGGGGGCAGAGCAGAACCCCCCTCCTGCACCAACACAACACATTCCAGCGGCTTTACCCTTCGGAGTCGCGGTGGCTGGAGAATTCCAGCTATTCCAGCATCTTTATCTTTTTTGGCTACAATTTCTCTTTCGGCCACGTTATAAATTAGAAGCTGCTTTGCTTTTAACCTCCTCCAAGCTGCACCTTTTAACCTCCCTCCCCGGGCCGCTGGCAGGAAGGGGGCTGCTCCTTGCCGGGGCTGATGCTCTCGCCTTGGAGGTCTGCCGCAAGCCAGCGAGCCCAGTTTTTCACCCCCCCCGCTCTTTCCCTGGCTCTGCACAAAGTGCCAACAAAGGCTCCTTGCAAAAGGAGCTTGTCATCGCTGATGGATGACGTGGCCGCACAGCGCCTGGAGCCAAGGAGCCGGGATATGTCTGCGCAGGGGCTCAGCCAGCCACCTGGATGGCACTAACGGGCTCCCGGCCACCGACACGGGGGCTGACGGGGCTCCGCAGTGCTTCCCAAGCAGGGGGACAGTCCCTGGGGGGGTTGCACTGGAAAGGGAAGGGCCACCCTCGCTTGGAGCAGAGAGCTGGATTGGGGTCCCATGGGGACACATCACCTGGGATGAAGATGGCACGCAGCCATCCCAAGCCCCACCCTGGCTGTGCTGGTGATCGGTGGGTTCGGAGGGACCAGCTGGTGGCTGAGGATGACAGGCAGGCAGCTCTGCTTGCTGAGCTCCGAGAAATAATTCTCTCCATCCTATGTGGCTTCCTACATAAGGTATCGGTGCTGCTCTTGATTAGAGAAAAGCTTCCCATATTACAGGCTTTTGGCTCCAGGGAGGAACAAGTTGGCCAATTGCAATTATTAAGACATTTAAAGTGCATTTAACCCAGGAGCCCTTATTTTCCCCTTTCAATGTAACCACTAATTCCTCCTAAATGGGCTGCTCCGCACTCCCAACCAGACAAAGGCTTTAATGTTCGCCTGAAAAGGCTTATGGCACAGGCACTGCGAAGGGGAGCGACATGAACGGCTGGTGCAGCCTCCAAGGGGAAATCAAAGGCGGCAACTGGAGCTGAGCACAACTCTTGAGCCCGCAGAGGGGTGCAGGGTCCATGCAGAACCCGCCCGGACTGGGGGCACAGGGTGATGCTCAGCAGGACAAGGAGAGGCACTGGGAAAGGTTTGCGCTGCTTCCAGCATCACAGCCGCAGGATAGCCTGGCCAAAGCTACTCCAGCTTAATACAGCAGCAAAGGGTCATCCCGTGGAGCAGGGACCTTACCACAAAGGTTGGTGTCCCCAGATGTCATGGGATGCTCAGCCCTCCTGCCTTGACTTCATCTTGTTCGGGTGAGCATCCAGCTGCCTCGCAGGTCCTGGTCCACAGCCAGCATCCACCTCCCCACCCTGGGACAGCCACCCCTGCCACCGCAGCTTTGGGACAGCCCCCGGCCACCCCACCAGCAATGCAAACCCAGGACTTTCCTGGCAGCTTTGTGCTTTAATCCAGGGCCAGGGCTTTATTTGCCTTTTTGCTAACTGCTATTGGATCCCCCTCGGGCAAAAGCTGTGGCAGAGCTTTTTTCCAGGCCTGGAAGCGATGGATTTATACCAGGGATGAACCCAGGGCCACAGTCTGCTGTAACATCACGGCGTCCTTGCAAGCCAAGCAGCCCGGCAGCCTCTCCAAGTGCTCCCAGTCCAAAGAAAATTGATGCTCTGGAAGGAGCCCGACTCAGCATGACCAGCATCCCTATCCCATCCTCACTGCCTAAATTCCCAGGTTGGATTTATCACCTCTGAATGGGTCCAAGCCCCTGGCAGAACACCCAGCTGCTCACATACCCCCAGATTTCTTCACACTTAAATCCTACCGGAGCAAGGGACTTTTGGAGGAAGTTTTACCCCACCCCACCCCCAGCTCGCCTGCGGGCTCCCGTTCCCAGCTGAAGTTATCGCCATGCTCGGACCCGATGGATAAAACAGATGCGGCAGCAGATGCGAAAGTCATCGGCTCCTTCGGGGCGGGGGAGAGACGGGCCAAAAAAAGCAGAGCAGGATGGGCAAAGGGAAAACAGATTTTTATTTTGGCGCTGGGGTAACCAGGAGGCGGCACGGCGGAGCTGGCGCGAGCCCGGCTGCACCGGATCCAGCCCTTCTCCCTAGGGTTTATTTCCCAAACAACAACAACAAATTGGTTGCAGATTCCAAGCCGGGTGGGGAAATAAAAGGAAATCAAACCAAAATCCTTTGACTGCAGAGATTAAAGGGGATCAGAGGCCAAACACACAGTCAGCACCCAGCTCCTACCACTCACATGATGGAGGCTGCTTTGCATTCGGGCTGTAATTAAACAGCTGTGTTTTCTTTAAAGTACAATTTTGAGTTTGTTCAAACACCATTTTTGCAGAGTATCACGGGATTTCAAATGAATAGACTTTATAAAAAACACCCATATTTTGCGGGGTGGCCTTGAATTTGTGACCGGGGAAGGAGGCAGGAGAACATCAGTGCCAGGAGAGGGGGAGAATTAAAAAAAAAAAAGAGAGAGAGATGAAAATTGCCTGCAGAGCAGACACTCCTCAGCAGCAAGGATGTGCAAAACGGGGCCAGGACTGCCATCCCCACGAGAGCAGAGGCAGACGCCCAGCAGCTGCCGGCGAGAGCAGGGTTAAGGCTCCAACCAGCCTCTCTATTAAGAGCTGAGCACATTTAATGGTTTAATATTAACTGAAGCGTGACGGCAGGATTTCAGCCCAACTGTCTCGCCTTGGAGCGCGCAGCCTCGCCGAGGGCTCCGGCTCCCTGACAAGCGGGTCCAGCAGGAAGGGGAAAACCTGATACCAAGCCCAGCCGGCTCCAGCATCCCTTTGAGCCAGGGGATGAGATGCCAGCAGCCCCACGGCACAGCCAAGGGGGTTCCAGCCCCCCGCGTACACACACACACGCGTGCGTGTGCACGGCGATGGGAAGCGCGACTCGGTTTACAGCAGGTAGCTCTGCCCAGCTCGGCAGATAGTCAATACCTAATTTGAGGTTTAGCCTTTCAACCATTTCCCATTCATTTCAGCAAATGGATTGGACTCCCACGTCTGCGGGAAGATCGAAGGGCCCCCCCCCCGCCCACCCCTCTGGCTGGTCAGGGTGGCAGGACGGCAGCTGCCAGACTCTCTCCCAGCAGCTCAGGGGTGTTAATGGGAAGTCGATGCGACGGCTAATGACCGCTCTGGGTTTGACCTTCGCGCAGGCCAAGGTATTGAGCTATTTCAATAGGAAAATTGCGACTTCAGCCTGCTGGCTGGTTCAGAAGCTAATTGCAGGGGGTTGGCAACTGAGAATTGGGGTTGCTGGTTTGCATCCAGTTTGGGTTTTGGGTTTCTCAGAGCTCATCCTACTCCAGCCTCCAAAATACAGGTGAGCTGGATCTGGCTGTGACCATCTCCCAGTCCGCATCCCAGTCCGCCTCCAGCACCCCTACAAGGGCTGCTCCACCACCTCCACATCCCACCACCCATGTTGGCATGCATGGGCACCCACAAACCTCCCAAGGCAGCATTCAAGCTTCTTTTAAGAGTATTATAGTGGTGCTTACCTGAAGTCACATCTAGCTGGAGGCTACCTGCTGTAAGAAACACCATCACCCTCCAAGGCAGTGCCAGGAGCAGAACAAGCCCTGCTCAGAGCCAAAATTTGGCCAGAGGGCAGCTCTCCCTGCTATATAGCCCACCTGAGAGCCTGCTGATGGAGTAATCAGCCCCACCTTGGAGCCCATCAATGGGATAACCACCCCCACCTTGGAGCCCACTGATGGGGTGATGATGCCAGGCCAAACATGAACCCCACCACTTTGCACAGCGCATGATGAGTAAAGCCCATTTTTTGCAGGGAAGGGCAGATGCACGCACCCGCTGCCATGGGAACCCCCAGGACCCGCTTTGTCCCCAGCAGCCGAGATGCACCGGCCAAGCAGCCCCAGTGGAAGGAGGGTGATATTTTGGGGCCAGATGGTTGCAAAGGTCACTGTTGCCCTCTGCTGGTCCAGGGAGAGCGGGGACAGCCTGGCTCTCCCTTGCCGTCACACGTGTGCTGAATGCATCTGTGCTCAGCCAGGCTGCCACCACCTTGGCAAACTCACACGCACGCTGTTTGGTCCCCCTCAATGGCAAAGAGCCTTTCTGGCCCCAGGTCTGTGTCCTCTGTCACATAAGGCTTTTTCTTACAGCCACTGCTTCGGGCTAAGCCTGCAGAGACATTCGGCCAAGCTGGAGGACAGGTCCCATGTGGGAAATAAATCAAATCTCTGGGAAATAAATACAATCTCCATACCCAGGGGATTGCAACCTCCCTCCTCTGCTGCCTCCCTCCACCCTGCCTCCCACCCCCATGTCCATCCACACCCCAGGCTAGTCTCCATCCCAGCCAGTAACTCTCTCCTTCCTTCCCTTGCTCCAAGCTCAATATTTTTTCCTCTCATAAACAAATCAATAGGAAGTACTTGGAGGCTGGTGACCAGAAGGCAAAGTCCGCAGCTTGCTAAATTCGAAGCTGTCGTTGCAGTCACACAGCTGGCAGAGGGCCCGGCCAAAGCTGCCCTGCCTGTGGGTCCCCAGGCTCGGCACTGGGGATGCTGAGCCAGACCCTGCTGAGCCAGACCCTGCCAGCAATTCCTGGCTCTTGGCCATGCAGCAGCCTCAAAATCTCTGAAGCACATGGGGAGGAGGGATGTTTTGGGAGCAGTGGGGGTGGGGGATGCCTCAGGACCCCCAGGAAGGGGAGTATCTTGAGAGCCTGGTTATGCAGCAGCAGCAGCTGCAGGGGTTGGGGATGGGCACACCCGTGGGTCTTGTGTGTGCATAGTACCTCCCGCCACAAGTCCCTGGGGCTGTGGTGAGCCCAAGGAACCACCCCCCCACCCACCCCTGCCCCAGGCCAACTCTACAGGGAAATGCCCCAAATAGTCTTCCCTTCCCCGAGACGGAGCAAGGACCACCACCCGGGTTCCTGCACGTCCCACACCCAGGTGCTGTATCGTGCTTGCAAAACCCTGTCAATAAGCATTAAGAAAGCATCCAGCTCACTAGGGAAGGAAAAAATCTGTAGGGTTAAGATAAAGACATGATGACAGAGCAAGACAGGGTGTTATCTTGGGCACGGTGGAAGGAAACGAGAGCTTGGAGGGAGGGAGGGAGGTGCAGAGCGGGGCTGTTTTCCCCTGCAAGCAGCAGTCTGTCAGGCTGAAGGTCAGGAGAGGTCTGTAGCAAATCAGTTTTTAATTGGAAACGAGCACAGCAATAATGCCTGGCTGTGGCTACCTGCGCGATGCTGCTGCTGTGAGCTGGCTGTCGTGCTGGCTGTTGTGCTGGCTGTCGTGCTGGCTGTCCTACAGCTTTGCTCCCCAAATCCACGAGCCCTTTTCTTTTCTCCCACGGTCATATGTGGCAGTACACCCTCCCGAGGCAAGCCATGTGTTTGGAAACGCAGCCCCTCCTGCATCCCTTTCAACGGTGGAAAGCAGGGAGAGAAGCAGCTTGCTGTCCTGCTACCTCCCAGCAAGAGCGAGAGGTGAAGGAGAAACCCTGTTTGGTTTCAGCATTTAAAGACACATGCAGAAACCACAATTTCCTAGAAACTTTGCATCTGCTGGAGCTAGGAGGCTGCTCTGACAAACACAGCTTGCGCTATATTAGATCCATAAGTTATGCCGTGCAACCGGAGCCAAGACCTTGCCGTGGGATTTGCGGGGCCTCATCAGGAAAAAGCACCAGAGCCCAAGAGGTTCCCAGGCAGCTACAACCAGGCTGCAGCCTTCTTCCTCCCCCAAGGTCTTCCTCCTGACAGAGAGGCCCTTTTCATCCCACCACCCTGCTGCCCGGCAGAGGTCTGGCTGTGGTGGTGTTCCCGAAAAATCACAGCTTCCAGCAGTGCCTCCCACCAGTCCCTGAGCCACCTACTTCTTGCTATTGCAAGAACATCCCTCAGCCCCAGAGTCCAGAGCATCTCCAAGGCCTGCCCTCAGCCCCCCAGCTTTCCTTTGTTTGCATTTCATCTCTTCCCATCTCTCCCATACTGGTCCCAGTTCTCTTCTCTTGCTGGTCCCCAGTTCATCCAGGTGAATGAACATGACCCCCTGTCGCTGAGGGTACCACAGTCCACCGGAGCACCGGTGCAGCTTGCAAATGCTTTATTTTTGGCAGAGGATCACTGGAAGTGGGGAGAGGGGAGCAGCATTTCACTGGAGCTCCAGAACTTGAGAAATTTAAGGTTCTGTAAGTCCATCAACCCACAGCCCACCAGCACCACGCACTGGAGAAGGACAAGAGCAGCCGTGAGCCTGGGGGAGCTCCTGCCAGCCCTGGCCAGGCGCAGATCTGCTGGACTCTTGGCTGTACAGCTTCAGCAGTCCGTGTGACAGGTGGACGTTGCTGCTTGGGAAGCAAGTGGTCAAGGAGAATGGCAGCCCAGACACTGAGGATGTGGAAAAGAGGGTTCCCTTGCTGTGTTGAGGAAATCATGGCTCAAATTTCCAGCCCAGACCAGCAATTCCAGCCACCAGCCCCTTGTGTATCCCCGCTAGGGACAGCTGGGTGAAACTCGTGGAGAGTTTGGTGGCCAACACAGAGACGTCCTTGGCCAGTTCTGCACCCTGATGGCTTCCTACACGCAGAAGGTGGCCAACCTCCACAACGAGGTGGACCTCCTGGTGAAACAGCTTGATGATTACGCTGACACCCAGAGCCTTGTGCAGCGAAGGGCTTTGCCGTGGAGTTAGCCAACGTGCAGGATTACAGGCAGGCCGAGGTAAAGAGCGGTTGAGACCACAACCCCCTAACAAGGTCCTAAGCAAATAGGTCCCAGATGTGGGCCTTCCCATCAGGAAGCAATAAACACACTCCCGCAATAAAGCGAGTTGCAAGTACTCTGCAGTGCGGTAGCGGCTGCCTTTGCCGGGAAGGGATGTACTCCCTCCTGCCCTCACCATCCGTGGGCAGAAATGCCCCTTTGTGTGATGCCCAGCTGGGTCCTTCAGCCGACTGGAGAGAAATCAAGCCAAGGGTTGGACCTTTTGGGGTGGAAAGGGGGGAAATCACATCCTCTCCTCTGTGGTACCTGGAGGTAAGAGGGTCTTTTAGATGCTCTGGTTGGCATCACCAGCTGGGACACCTCCAGATCTGGATCTGGTCCAACGATGCTGGCTGTTGGCCTGGTCCTGTTCATGCTTGCTCTGCCTTTCCACCTGGCAAACCAACATCCCCTTTCCTTGTCGATGGAGAGGCTGGATGTGAAGGTCGTTTTGTCCTGATGCTCTACGGCACCCATCTGAGACAGACACGGGTAAGCTCTGGCAAGGCTGCTCTGCCCAGACCTGGCCAGGACACAGCTCCATGTGGTCTAGAAAGAGCACAGATCAGACCAGGACAGAGGGGACAAGCCCCAGATGAGCTTTGCCCCTCAGCATCCTTGTGGTCCAGGATGCATCCAGAAGAAAAATCACTGCTCCCACATTGAGCTCAACACCTCCCGTACCTTGATGGTGTTTCAGGAGTGAGTCCCTATCTGAAAACAATTCCCCTGAATTAATACCCATTTTTTCCATTAGCACTTTTGGCAGGACAGATCTGCTGCCCGCAGGCCTTTAGAATCCAAAGTAAAGCCCAAAAACTGGGAAGGGGGTGGTTGCCATTCTCCCCGAAGTTTAGTACGGTTAAATCAAACCTAATTATTCCTGTCAGCCCTGCTTTCCTGCACGGTCCCACGTAGAGCATTCGTGTGTCACAGTGTTGGGAGATGCTAACTCACTGCCACTGCCTCTGAGGGAGTTATTCCTGATTTACACCAGGGCCAAGGATCAGCTGAGTGTCCCTAGCAAGCAGCAGGATGCTCAGGGATTAACACTGACATGCATCGCCCCTGAGGGACAAGGAGAAGCTGTCCCTGCAGTCTCCCATGGGAAGGGGGGAGGAAGGGGAGAGTCATTAAGCGGCTTCTTACCCTGGGAATAATTAATCTGCAAAGCCCTCGAGGAGGGAAGGGCTGCGTTGCCCTCTCCACGTTCCCATTTCCAAGGCAGACCTTTGGAAGCAAACCCTCGTCTTGTGGCAGCAGGCTCGCTGCTTGCCACGTACGGGGTCGGGGAGGACCACCTTGGCTCCCCAGAAGCAACACCCGGAGGCAAACTGAGCCCCATGCCGGCTGTCTCGGCAGGCAGCCGGAGCGTGCCGTGCTTTGAGAAGGCTGAGCTCTCCCCCCCAGCCCCCAAGCAGCCTTTGCAAGCTGGCGCCGTAGAAATTTGGGCAGCCTTCCAGCCCCCTGCACTGGTTTGCATTGAGGCTTGGTTGGCTTTTAGCTACTGCACCCAGGGCAGGGGCAGGAGCTGCCTGTCCCCACTGACTCTGCCCCATGTGTGGGGCTCTGAGTCCCACATCCTATCTTTCTGCTTGGCTTAGGGCTTTTGAGCAAAGACTGGGAGACCACAACCCACAGCTGCACCCCTCCACCAGCCCATCATCCACCCTGCCGCAATCCATGGTCCGCCCCCCATCACACAGCATCCCCAGGGTCATATTTTGGTCTTGGAAGCACACCCCACTCCCATCCTTCTTGCTCAGGCAAAGCCCAGGAGGCAGTTCCCAGGGCAGGAGGTGGCATCCCAGCTCGGCAGGGTGGAGGACGATGGGTGGGGATGGAACCTTTATCCTCCGGGAAACCTTCCCAGGGACAAAGCCACTTCTAGCACCGTTCCAGAAAGTTGCTGGTGAGTGCAAGAGCTTTGCAAGATGCAGGCCTGGAGGTCTGTAAAACCAGCAGAGCTCACTGTAATGGTGCCTTTGGGACCTCTGGCTCCTGCCACCTGCGGCAGCCCCTTCCCCAGCCCCGGCCTTTGATCCGCCTCCAGCTCCCGTCTCTCCTCAGTTTGCTGCCTGGGTTTCTCTCCGTAGGGATTTTCCAGACCACCTGTGTAGAAGCATTTCTGCGTTCTCCTGTGCGGCCCATGCCGTGGGAACATGCAGCAGCTCCTGAAATCAGCCTTGTCTCTGCCTCCATCACTGGCTTGCTCACCCATGCCAAACCAGGCCCCTAAAGTAAGCTGAATTTCCCGAGCAATCGCTTTTCCTAGCTCTTCTGAGCTGCTGGCTCCAGCAGAACCCCCATTCAGGGTTTGCAAACGTTTTTTATTCAGGTGTGCGAACACCAGCAGGTCTAAAGCTGCTCTTTAGCTGGGACTGGCAGGGCTCAATCAATCCAGGGGCTCAGAAAGGTTCACCAGCCTGACCTGCCTTGTTTACCAGGAATACATCGCTCTCCTGTGTGTGCACCAGGCTCAGCCGTGCGACGGTATCTCGAGCCTCGGCAAACTCCACCGGCTGTCATTCCGAAGCTGAGACGTGTTCTGGTGGCGAGCCTCTGGCCAGCACTCCCCGGCTCGCTGCTGGGTGTCACTCCAGTCAGAATCATAGAATCTTTTAGGTCGGAAAAGACCTTTAAGATCATCAAGTCCACCCCTTAAATGGGGACCAGCTCTACCGACCAGGCTGCTCCGAGTCAGATGGGCCATCAGGTCCATGCTGGTCCCCGCCATCCCACTCCAGCATCCACGTGCTCCAGCATCAAAGCCAACCCCCAGGGGTGTCCCCAGTCCCCTGCCACCCCATCACACCTGCCAGTGACAGGCAACCAAGCAGAGGAGACCCAGCCTGTAGGATATGGCCCCAGCTCCCCCCATGTCCAAGGAGAAACAGCCTCCGGTGGTTTCACCCCCTCCTCCTTCCCTTGCAGGCTGTTTTTCTCCCCCTCTCCTCCTTCCATCAAGCAGCAAATATGCTTTCAGAGCAATAAGACGGCTGTTCAGCCTTTGGAACAAATGTTCTCTGCCAGGCTTCGAGCACAGGGGCGGAGGGGGGACTCACACTGATTTAATGACAGTGATTTAAGCAATTTGATCCATTTTTATGGCGCATTTACAGTTAGGGGAAAGGAAGGAAAAAAAAAGGGGAGAGAGAGAGAAACGCAGGAGTGGAACGGAGGCAGGAAAGGTTAGGGAACGCACCCCAGCAGGCGCTCGCAGGGGGAGAGAGGCTGCCGCAAGCTGTTCCCCTCTCTGCTCTGCCAAGGCGAGCCCTCGCCAGCCTCCTGCGCCATGCTCTGAAGTCTGGCTCATGCCAGTGCCGGCTCCCGGAAGCTGCGGCTAGCCGGAGAGGTGCTGCAAAGCCCGTGGGGTCTGGTGTGGCTCCGGGGATGGGGAGACCCAAGGAAGGGCCAATCCCATAGCGAAGGTTGGGATGCAGGTGTGCACTGTGCAAAAGCCTCCGGTGTGGCTCCCTGTGCTGGATGTAGCCAGGGGCTGGGCGTTCAGGACAGGGCTGAAACCCCCTTTCATGGGGCGAGTGTAGCAAGGGCTTATCCAAGTCCCAACGCTCATCCTCCTGCCTTCATGGAGGGGTCCCTGGCTTGTTATCCCTCCAAGATCCTGCCCCCTTCTCGATGCCGGCAGCTACAGGGGCTGCAGACATGCCTTTGGGGTGCTGAGGGATGAGCTGCCCATATAAATGCACCGTATCCCCATGCAGCAGAGGTGAAAACAGAGCTCTGAGCACAGCCAGCTCAGCAAAACACCAGCCACGCTGAGCCTTTCCCCTCGCTGCACTGAGCCCTGGCCTCCTCGCCGCACGTGCTCCGCACAGCTTCAGCCCGGTCCGGTTCCCAGTACAGGGATCCCAGCTGTTTGCTGGGGCCGGTAGCGCTCCATGGCTCCCAGCTGGCTCTCAGCACTCACAGAAACACCGAGTAGATGAGGGTTGTGCTGATGCATCCCGCTGCGTACGGCACAGGATTCTCTGCAGGGAGGTGCTGCCCCTATGGAAACCCTGCTGACTCTGGCTGCCCCATCCTGCCCTGTCCTTCACCTCCAACAGGGACTAACCCCAGTTAAATCAAGGATACACCAGCTCAGACATCCCTACCATTCCGTGCAGCCCTGGAGACGTGGAATTGATGGGCAAATGTGGCTGTTGCTCCATCAGGAAGAGGGCTGGGAGATGCCTGCGCGTGGTGTGATGACAGTCAGACGGCTCCTGTGAGAAAAGAAAGAAATCCCATGCAAAATCCTAAGGGATCTCTCCTGAGAGTCCCCTTTGCCGCAGGCAGTGGCTTTGTGGCACCCGAGCTGGCTGGAGCATCACCCCTGGCAATGTTGTACCCTACCCAAAACCTCATTGCCCTGTGACACAGCTGCCCCCAAACCACATTTGTGCCGCCCCTGGTCGTGTGAAGGTGGATTTAAAACCTTGCAGGGTTACGAGGTTTCCCAGGGAGCTGCTTTGAAGTCATGTGCTGCTAATATTCGGGCAATAAAGCTATAGGCTGCAATTAAAACAGGCTGTTCATTTTCCAGGCTTTCCCCAGCGCCCTCGGCCTGTCCCTGCCTGGCTGTGGCCATCCTCATGCTCATCCAGTGAGAAACTGTCCTTGGGAGCACCTCAAGGGCTTGGAATAAGGTAAAACACAGCTAGACCTTATCCTGCTCCCCGGACTGGAGAGCAAACTGTGTAGTGCTGCAGGAAAACTGACAGGAATCATTATCTGGGGGGAAAATAGTCATTCCAAGAGGCTAAACTTAGCTTTTACATCAATAAACAGCGGGGAGCAGCCTCTGCCAAATCGCATCTTCCCACCCCGGGTACGAGGAGAACCCCGCACCATGAGCTACCCCGTCCCCTCTGGTTTGGGTGCCGGTGGTCCCTCACCACGGCCACTGCATCCTGTGTGCAGAGTGAGGGCTGTCCCGAAACGTGGGTCTCAACTCCTCATAACCCACCCCTGCTGCTCCAGCCTGCTGCAAGCATGGGGATTGGGATACTGTGGGTCCCGTCCACCGCCCTCACCGAGATGTTGCACAGGCACCCTGATTTCTCTGGCTTGATGACCTTGATTCCCATGGGAATGAGATATGGCAGTTGGCAGGTTTCTGCAGGATGGGGCGAGGGGCATCCAGAGACAGCTCAGCAAGGCTGGGGCTCCCAAACCAGGTTTTGGCAGCCTGTGCCTCCCTGGGTGAAATGGGGAAGGAAAGGGATGATGGAGAATCCATCCTCCTACCCCATCGGTTGCTCCCACAGCCAGGAAAACTCTTCTTGGAGGCCTCTGGGTTTTTCCTGCTTGTGTTTTGGTGTGTTTCTGGCTTTGTTTTAAATATCAAGGCTCATCTGGAGGGTTCAAACACCCTACAGGTCTGTAAGGGCTTTGAATTCACCCCAAAAGGCTCCACTTCATGTGCCATGGGTGGCACTGACACCTCCAAAAACCCAGAAACACACAGGAGAGCAGCAAACCCAGCTGGGGCTCGGGGAGTTTCTTGTCTTTAAATGCCCCCAAGGGGGAGATAAAACAAACAAAAACCAAAAGAGGGGGAAAAACTTCCAAGCAGCGAACAAAATAGATGTTCCTCTCCAAGCCAAACCAGAGAGAAAATAGCCAGGGACCTTGGCCGGGAAGCTGTTTGTTACAGTCATGGGATTCGCTGCCAATTTTGGCAGTTGGACAATTCTCCTTTTTTCAGCCCATAAATAGCCACCCCTTTGCTGGGCGGCCACAGGCGCCGTGGGGTGGGCTGCTTTCCTCGGCTTGGCGGCTGGTCCCAAAAACATCCCTGCTCCTACAAACACCCTGACCTGCCTGTAAACCCACACCCCCCACGGTCCCAAACCGGTGAGAGGGTTTGCTTTGGCAAAGGGATGGGGCAGGAATCACCTGCAAAGCCGAGACCCGGGCGGCTGCAGGCTGCTGCGGGATGCTCTGCCGGGTGCAGCTGCCCTTTTTCTCCTTTGTTTTGAGGGGATTAAATGAAAGAAAAGAAAGAAATAAAGCTCAGGAGAGGACAAGCGATAGGCACACCTGCCTGCGGCGTAGCCCTGCAGCTGCTCCCCCTTCGCCCCCCAGCTCAAGCCGGTTCCCCAGGAAAGGGGCAGCTGGTGCTCGGTGAGGTCTGGTCCTCCCATGAGAATGGGGGACGATGGCCCCAGGGATGGGCGGTGATGGGTGGCCCGGGGATTGCCCTGCTCCCTTCGCGTCTTTCTTCTCTTCCCAGGAAGACAAAGCCGCTCCGGGAAAGGCAGGCTGCCTCCAGCACGCGGCCTTTTGTCCTTCCATTAAAAATAAACAAAAAATAATCTCTGAGAAGATCCCGCCTGCTGCGGCCGCCGAGCTCCTTCACACAGACAGCTCCGCGGGCTTTGTTCAGCGGAAAGGAATCCACGGGAATCAAATCCACGTGGGATGCAAGAAAACGCTTCCACGGGGCTACACAGTCCCCCGAAAACCCCAACCCCTCCGGGGGGAACACTTCTCCTTCTTACAGCCGGCAGCGGCACAGCCCTAGCTCAGAGAACATCTCTCCACCCGCGGTTTCACACACAGGTTTCTTCTCCCCACTCCCCTCCATGCCGTTGCCAGCAGCTGGAAGTTGACCAGCGCTGTCCCACCAAGGGATCCCCAAGTGAGAGCAGGGGGACAGAGAGGTCCTGCCCCACAACCTCAGCGATGGAGCCAGCCCTTTGCAGCCTCTGGGAGCCTTTGGGTGCCCGAAAGCCCAGAGTCCAGGAGCAGATGCTCATGGTAATATTTTACCTTCTGCATGATGCCATCATCATCATCACCTTTTGCAGGTGACAATGGCAGCCAGCACGAAGTCCCAGGCCACCAGGTCGATGGTGGTGAAGAGCAGGGTGCTGAAGAGGATCAAGGACAGCTTGATGCCACAGGAAAGAACCTGGCTGAAGTACACCTGGATGTCTGGAAGCACCGAGACCTCCCTGAGCATGGAGCACTACTCAACACCATGCTCACGCCTTGCTCTGAGGCTGCTGAGCCTCCTTACAGGGGGGGACCGAGCCTCGCTGCTGATGCTCAAAGCCCAGGCAATGCTCAGTCCCTTCTTCCCAACCCAGAAACCCATCAGGAGGTTGTATTGCCATTGTACAGCATCTGAAACTCCAGACATGCTCCAGAAAAACCTTCTCCTCCACCGCATCACCCCTATCTCTGCATACCTGGGGCAGAGCCACGGCTTGCACCCATGGCCTCGCAGCCCCTGCAAGGCAAGGTCATGGCAGGCTTTCAGACAGGGCCCTGGGAACCTGATCCCCCACTTTGCAGAGGAAAAAATTAAATTTTCGTTCAAATTTTCACTTCGGCAGCAGAGATATCGGCTCAATTTCCACCTGCTGCTTTGAAGCCTTCGCTTTGCATGGGAGAAGCGCACAACTGAGAGCTTTCAATTATAAAGCACATACGTATAAATGCGGTAACAGCCAGGCGTATGGATTTGAAGCCTAAAAAACATAAAACCAACAGGAGGGGCGCTCAAAAACACACACTGTCCCAACTGTCTGCTGCTCACTTGGGTGGAGCGGGGCCAGCCACCTCCCTGACGGACCGTGAGGACCACGCAACGTGCTTGCGCCGACTTCAATGCCAACAGCTTGCGATGCGGAGCGCTGCCCTTCTCTCCCCAAAAATCAGCCCCGTAGATCTGGCCAAGGAGGTACCAAGGCTTAACTCCAAGCCAGGTTTTAGGCTGGAGTGTGGGGCAGGTTTAGACCCTTCCCTCGAAGGGTGCCAGGAGGATGGATGCATGGAGCGGAGCTATTGCTGTGCCCTCTTCCAGAGGGATAAACAAGGATTTTAAACAAGCCTCTTTGCAGGGTGGGGGATTCCCACTCCGGGGGCTGCAATTAGACTGGAAACTGCTCCAAGTTTCATCAGCAGACTTGGAAAGGTGGGTGGGAGAAGAGGGGAGCGCAGCACTGCTGGGCTTGAATGCAGCGCCCGGCAAACACCCCGGGAAGAATTCTTGCTCGCTCCAGAGCCCCAAGAGCATCTCCACACCGTTTAAGAGTAATTTCAACTTACATCTATCAGGGATGACTCTTCAAGAGCTGGATTGTAGCCTCAGGGAGCAGAGGTCCATGTACGGCTGAATCCTGCCCCCCATCGACCCCTTGTAGATGCCAACAAAACCCACCACCTGCAGGAAGAGCTGCATTAGCTCCCCAAACCGCCTCAAGGAGCATGCAAACACAGCCCAGCCTTTCTTTTTTCAGCATCTCACTACTCAGCATCCTCGCCAAGCCTGCTCTCCCTCCAGCCTGGCACTGTGGCGAGTTTACTCCCAGTTTCTCCCTCCCATCCTCCCTGTTGTGCATCCCCAACCCATGGACCAGGGCTCACCTGCACCGAATTTTCATCCAGCTCTCGTGCCAGAGCTCAGCGCTGCACGGCAAGCACAGCGTGGGAGCACGACGCTCCGGAAGAGGCAATTGTAACTGGAAAGAAAACGCTTCCAGTTGGCCACAGGAGATATTTATTGAGTAGCTACAACAGCTGCAGCTCCCCATCACCTCCAGCAGGACCACAAGCCACTGTGACAGCGGGTCCAGTCTCTGGTGAGTCCGGATTCAGCCCTGCTCGCTGGCACTGCCGGAGGAAGGGTCTCCTACGGGGGAAATGCCACGCTGGGTTCAATTTGCTCTGTCCGTGAGCACCGTGCCGGCCGTCGGCAGAGCACAAAGCTGAAGTTAATCTATTGGTCTCAGGATGAAGCACCGAACCGGCGCTGATTTCCCCGAACTGCCGCGGGGCCGAGACGCATCTCCAAACAGTAATTAGCTTTTGCAGCCGTGAGACAACCTCGAGCAGAGGGTGCAATCCTTTCATCCACGAGGAAACAGCTCCTGCACCTCGTGCGTGTCCTCCCAGGAGCCCGGCAGTAGCGTGCTGGGGGGTCTCCCAAAGCACCAACGGGATCACCCACTCACAGCCTTCAGGCTTCTCCCAGTCCATCGGGAAGATGGAGGTTGTGATCGTGATGTGCAGCAGGTCCTGAGCCTGAAATAAAGGCAAGCAGGGGTTTTGCCCATCACTGTGCGGGAGGGCAGCACCACCATGGTACGCAGCTGGAGCTGGGGGACACACATGTGCTTCAGGGTGGCGGCAGATTTGGGTTCATCCTCTGCCTTTCCCCATCTCCTTCCGCTCCCGGGGAAGAGCCAGGGAGATGTGGGAGCTGGGGACTTGGGGCCAGCTTGCCCCGGGGCTGCAGCACAAAGAGCCTGGGCTCCTCTCCAGCTGCTCCAGAGGTGCAAAACCACCTCCTCTGCTGGGTCCCACGGGGCCTGACCCTGCCAGATGCTTGGCCCCAGCCCTGCCAGCGAGGAGGGATCCCAGTATGGAGCCAGTCACTGCCTCAGTAGGTGACAAGGCTGGGGGAAGCACGCATCCTCACCAAAGGGGATGCCACCCCACCGTTAGGGTTGGACCTCTCAGCACCTCATCACAGTCCAGGAAACAGCACATGCCACATCCTGGAATTTCACATGTGAAACAACCCCAATTATCTCCCCAGGCTGCCAGACCAGGGAGCCCCTGAGGGTGACAAGAATGGAGTTTGCAGCCTGGAGCTGCACAGGGCCTGATGAAACACACCCTGAGCCCAGACCCGTACCTCAAAATCAGTGAGCCAACAAATCCCAGTTCATGAGATCACCACAAAGATGACATTTGCCAGAGCCCCTGGAAGGAAAGCCAAGAGCCGGAGCAGGATCTGCACAAGGTGAGAGGGGCAGAGGAGCCCTTGGGGACACGTTAACGGGACCCTGCAGGAGGGGATGACACCGACAACCCACAGACACCCTGCTAGGTCAGTGTCTTCCAGCAGACCCACACAAGGCATGGGTCCTGCTCCCCAAACCAGACTCGTTTGGAACGGGGGAACCACGTGGCCATGCACCCCTCCCAAAGCTCAGCTCCTCGGCAGGGATCAGCCCCCAGCTTCCCAAGGGACCTTCACAAGAGCAGCCGCCTGCCCTTCCTCCAGGTCCCTACATTGCATTTTAGGGCCGACCATCAGCATCACTCAAAGCCATCCCGCATCTGATGCTCATCCCCTCTCTGGCCTTGCTGGCAGGGAAGGGTCTACCGGCAGGGCCCCCCCCGGGCCGAGGCCAGCTGCGCAGCACACTGAGGGGCCGCCGCCGGCCCGGCAGCAGCTGCCTTGGCCCAAGTTCAAGCACAGCACCGGTCGAGAGCAGCTTGTTATTTCGGTCCTGCAACAGGGGTTATTTTTAGAAAGCGCTGAACGCCCCTTCTCCGAAATCACTCCTCGAGGTATGACCTTGCGGTGCTGCAGCCGCTCGCCTCCCGCTCCCTCCACCCCTCTCCTTGGGGACCGGAGCTGAGTGTCACCCACCCACCTCCCTTGGGGTCCCCTGCAAAGCCCCGGTGACAGCAGCATCGTGTCATTGCGGCGGTGGGGAGGGAAAAGGGGGGTGGATGGAGGCTGAACTACATCTCAACCCCTGACGCCATCCAGGTTCGCTCCCGGTTTCAATTATCACCTGCTGGAGCAGCAGCTGCCGAGTGCTGGGGAACTCAAAGGCAAGTCAACAAGGTCTTGTTGTTTCAGCTGCTCGGGGGCACGGAGCTCCATACGCCTTTCCCCCCCAGGCGCTGCGGGGATGCTGCAACCCCCCGCACGCATGCACGGCTGCTGTGCTTCCCATACTTCCCCCATCCCGCTCTCCCGGGCAGGTAAACGCTGCAGGAGCTGCCGAGGGGGAAGCAGAGCTAAAAAATCCTCAATAACAACAAGGAGCTGGGGAGGCAGGGTGGGGGGAAGAAGGAAAAAAAAGCCCCAACAACCCAGCCACTGCACAAGAGGTTATCCGGGGGACAGAGCAAATAATTGGCGAGGCGAACAATGCATTTTAATTAAACCTCTGCAGGAAACGAGGGGAGGGAATCAAGTTAATTGCACGGAGAGGGAGCAGGAGATTAAAAATGCTCTTCGTTTGTAAGATGGTGGCTCCCATCCGCCTTCACAGAGCAAAACAAGGCCACCTGGGGTGGCGATGCTGGCAGGGTGGCCCTCAGGGCTGCTGCCAGCCCCTGCGTGGGGACATGGAGCTCTGGAGGGGCATCGCACTGCTCCCCTGCGCCAGGGGGTCCCTGGTCCGCAGGGATGGGTGCTGCCATGGAGGGTGCAGCGTGAGCCCAGCTGTGGGAGCAGCTCCTGGGAAGTCCTGTGGGGATGAGGGGCATCACTTGTGGCTGCAGGACCAGGGGACGTGTCCCACCACAGCCCGGTCCTTCCCCAGGTCTGCACTGCTTTGTGCCCTCTGCGCTCAGCGGGAGGCTCAGCCCTGTGCTCTCCCTGTGCCCCAAGAAAAACCACCAGCCTTTGCTTTTTCCTGCCCTGGATACTTCCATTTCAGACTCTTCCAAGCAGAGAGAGATGTGTTCCTCAACTATTCCCTCTTCTGATCTTGCACCTTTTGCTCAAGCCCTTGCCTTCACAGCAGCCTTACCCACCCCTTCCAACCCAGACACAGTGCAAGCAGAGCAGTCCCAGCTCCACTGCCAACAGCACAGCCTGGCCCCCCTTCCCACTCAAGAGAGGAAAAAGCATCAGGATGCTGGAAGACGGACACAGAAGCAAAGCACAAGCCCTGACCGAGCACCCCACACCTGGCACCAGCACAGGGAAGCGCTGCCAGCCCATCACCAGCCCTCCAGGGCACCCACCACCCTGGCATATCCAGGGCAGAAGGAGGCAACAACCTCTGCTCCAAGACAATTTGTGAGCTATCGCGCTCTGCCCCTCCATCCAGCCGCCTGCTAATTAGCACCAGCCCAGCCCTCCGCCTGCAATGAGAACAGCAATCAGCCCCGCTGTTCGCCTGCTAGGAGCAATCTCCCTCCTTCCCTCCGCTGCATAAATTTCCCAGGCTGTGGTTTTTTCGACTCTGATCCCACATAGTTTTATTCACAAGAGAAATCCCACTGGGGACAAGGAAATTACTCCAGCGAGGAAAATTACCCGTGCACGGGATGCACGTACAGGGCAAAACACAAGTGGATCGGGTTGGGTGGTGGTTTATTTTTTGCACAGCATCAAAACCAAAATAAATCCACCGAGGGAGCTCAAAGCCAAACCTTGCTCCTGACCAGGGGTAAGAGCCGGACAAATTATAGCAATTAAAAAGAAGAAAGAGACATGTGGACTTTCATATCCACAAACCTCAGGACGCAGTCGGCGGGAGAGAACAATTCACAGTCACCAAAGCACATCGGCAAAACACTTTCTGTCCTCGGCGGCACAAGCTGTCCCTCCAGGCAGGCAGTGCCACCAGCGCGAGCACAAGGCTTGGGACAGCCTGTCCCTGCCGCAGCCACCTGGGATGGCTTGTCCGCAGCAGCAGGACACAGGCAGTGTGGTACCCGGAACGGGAGGTTTTCGTGCTGGAGATTGAATGGCAGGTCATCCCCTCCCGCGCACAGATGCTGTCCTGATGGGAAATGAGAGCTTGGCCGAGATCTTCCGCTTTTCTCCCCCTGCGGCTGCAATCGGACGAGTGGAAAACCCACAGTTCTCTGCTTAAACGCTCGCTCTTGCTGCACGAACGAGCTTTCCACCCGAGCAACCGGCCAGAAAAACGGCTGCTGCTATAGCACAAGCTTAAAATGCATATTGGGAAGGGAGGAGAAATTGCCCAATAGTTTCACCCAAAACCAGAGTCAGGGCCAGGAGGTGAAGCCCATCATAATGAGATGCTGAAGCTGTCCAGGCTGCTAATTAAGAGCATCCTAAGTGTAACTAAGGCTGGGAGACGACTGGATCAGAGCTCAGCATCCCTAAGAAACAGAGGGGAGGTGGGGCTCAAACCAGTGGGAGCAACCCAGGAGCACCCTCCTCAACACCTCCCCCTTGCTGCTGCCTGTCCATCACCCACGAGACTGCCCCAGCCCACCTCAGGGTGCTAATTGCACCCCTGGGTGCCAGCTGTGTGAGAATCCCCGGCCGGGAGCGGAGGCGTGGGCGCGCTCGCTGCTGCGTGCTACGCTCCGGGGATGGGGACATTTGGCAGCTGCCCGCAGGGAAGGTGTCTAAAGTGCCGCTTGCTGTGAGAACATGAGTCAGAGCTCCCCGGTGCAAGAGCCTGACATCTCCCTCCTGCTCATTTATTCAGCACGTCAAATATTTGCCCTGCACAGTTGCACCAGATGAACGTTATTGCAGAGGGTTTGGAGTTCTTTCCCCCCCTTCTGCTAGCACTGACAGCCTACAAAAAAACACCACAGTGCCATCTTGGGAAACTTGGCCTCCCAGCTAAGCATGTCTGAGCATCCTTTTCCTCACCTGCCTCAGTCACCAGCTCCTCTCCAAGCATCGCCTCTGTGGGAACTGGGGACCAGGAGGGGCTGGATGCTAAAACCCAATGGCAAAAGCAACCACCCTACGGGGCTGCAATGGGGAAAGATGATTTCAGACCCATTTCCAGCCCTGTGTGAGTGACAGCAAAGCCAGGAGCCTGCAGGCAGTGAGCGGTGGCCCTGCCTGTCCCCTGCCTTGGAAGCAGCACATGGAGTGGCAGGAGAAGAGGCCAGCCAAGGAAAACCTGCTCAATTTTGCCTCCCTTTGGCGAGGAAGCAGCTTTGCTGGCTGCCAGCCGACTAATCCCGTGGGGACCTAGATTTTTTCCTTTTTTATTTGTGCCACATCCCTGGACTTCTTATTTGTAGGGCTTGTCACACCCTGAAAACACAGTCCCCAGGGAGGAGGAGGAGGCATTTGTCTCAGATTAATAGCTAAAGGCTGGAGAAGGTGACCTTGTGAAGAGGTGACATAAGAGAGACCCCATGACCCACCTGGCCACCCCTGGGTTTCTGTCCTGTGGTTGTAGCTGAAAATGTCCCATTTCATCAGGGAACTGCAGGAAAGGCTCATAAACCACGAGCTTTGGGATGCAGCTGAGTGGATCAGCCACTGGTGCGGTGCCGGATAAACACATCGTGCTGCAGGGGAAAAAACATGCCCCCACCCTATTTGTAAGAGGAAAAATCACCCTTCCCTCTCTGCTTGCATTCCCAGCTAGGACACACACTCAGCTTCTCTGGGCATTTGAAAGTGTTTCCCGTGATCAGGGGTGGGATTTCTTGCTGGTGAGGGCTCAGGAGCCCACTCCCCCCTAAGCCAGCCCACTCAGCCAGGCTCTGTGTGCATCCTCTTCTCCAAGGCTTGTGGGAAGCCACATCATGTGGAAAAGCCCCAGGGTTGGAATAAACCTGCAAACAGCTTTCGCAGCTCTGTCAGAAATAGCACCAGGAGCAGCAATGCCGTAGCTGATGCTGTGCTTTGTCCAAGAGGACATGCACCACAGATGCTCGGCAGCCCTCCGATGACAACTTTAGGTTTGGTGGCTCCTGTGGACCCACATACGAGCCCCGGCAGGACCCACACACTTTGGGCTGATGCTTGGCACAGCAAATTTCCAGTGCATGGCACAGGGATTTATTTGCTGCACCAGCTCTGCAGCTGGCCGGGGGAGAGAGAGGAATTGCCTCGTGGGCCCGGCCCCTCTTAGCACGGCATCCTCTCCATTAAAAAAGCATCCTCAAGCATCCTACTCAACCAGCTCCAGAGGGATCTGCTGGGAGAGAAAGCATGCTGGCAGGAAAAGACTGGGATTTTCCAGCTTATCCAGCCTTTTCAGAGCTGCACATCCCACTTTGCTTGTGGAGGGGCAAGTTAGGCTGAGCCCATGGCAAAGACCGCTCACAGCGGAGCTCGATGCCCTTTGGGGAACCAGCAGTGAAAAAAAAATCAGTGCTTGGGTGAAAGCCTGGTGAAAATAATTCCATCAAGCCCCCACTACGCAACTCCCCAGCCGGCCAAGGAGCTGCTCTGACCTTGCCCAAACAGTGTCCAGGGTGGAAAGTGCAGAGCGAGAGGACGTGACTCACATCTGGGATGTGGCTGCAAAGGACAGATGTGTTTTATTACTGTCCAGGGCCGTATCTGCAGCTCTGTCTGTGCACGCTGTGACTCAGCCTTGCCTTCGAGCCTTTCCGAAAGAGGAGCCATGGAGCATCTCTTCCCAGCAGAGTCCGTGTGCTGCCGTAAAACAGATTCGGGAAGTTCAGGCTCCTGCAAAAGAAAAAAAAAAAAAATCAAAGTCATGTTTCTCCATGGGAATCTTCCAATTGCAATTGTAAATCATTCCAAGAAGGATAAAATCAAATGCTTTAGTTGGGGGGGGGAATCCATTTCTCCAAGTTTAGAGACTGAAGAGCTAAACAACCCCCACCCACCCCACCCCCCATTCTGATGGGAGGTCACTGACGAGTCCCCTGGGTTTTCTTAAACACTTGCCATAGAACAAGAGGAAACATCTCCTGGAGATGTTCCATGTCTGGAGGGAGGAACAAGGGGATTTCAACAGATCTCCTTCCTACAGTCCCTAGGAAATTCATCATCATTCAGCGGAGAGAGCCCCAAAGCAAGGCTGAAGCACCCCGTATTAGACACCAGGGAATCTAAAGAGGAGGGGAGGGGAATGCTGCAGCCAGCTGGGTGCAGCACATTACTTCTGCAGGCTTTCTGCAAAGTCCAGCCCCCCCCCCCCCCCCCCCCCAGCTCAGGCAGTGTGTGTGTGTGATTAACCCCCCCAAAACAACACAGCTGGGTACCGAGGGTCACCACGGGGCAATGGTCGGGGTCCCCCCGCAGCAAATCATCTCCTGCTCTGCACAGAAACCCCCTTCACACCAGTGATTAGTCCAGGGCATGGGGCCACATCTGCCAGGAATTTTTCCCGGGCACATCCTGGCTTTGAAGGCACCAACAGCCCCATATTTTGCTGTAACGCCCGTCTGCGATAGCGGGCCAAGCGCTGCGCGACCCGGGGGCCAGGGCGCTGTGAGCCAGCAATGCAGTTCACTTGGCAGACACTTGATGGGGCTACGAAACCGATTACCGGCGCACCTGGCAGAAAGAGGGGTGTAAACCAGCCTCTGCCAGATGTTTCGGGGTCCCGCCTTGAGGGTACCAGGCTGGCAGTGCCACAGCTGCCAGCAGCCGTGCGGGATGCTGTGCCCGGTGCCGCGGCTCCCAGTGCCTGGCAGCTTCCCTTCAGCCTTCGGTCGCATCCTGGATGCACTGTGCCTGAGCAAAAGTTGCCAGCACCTGGAAAAAGCGGGAGGCTTTACCCTCAAAAGGTTTTCCATGGTGTGTTTTGAGAAGCCGTGGGAAGGGGGAGCGGGCAGCTCCAGCATCTCCACCTTTCAAAGCACTGATGAAGTTTTATGCTGCCGTTGCAAGACGAGGCGACCTTGCTACCTCCGGATGCACGGATGGGATTATCCCATCTTGCAGCCCGAAGAAAGGGGAGGATGGGGAGATGCAGTCCCAAAGCAGGGCCCAAGCATGGCGAGGGGCACAGCCCCGCATTGCGGAGCCTGCTGCTAGCAAGGGCCAGCCCCGAATTCCCTGAACGCTGCTGTCAAACTTTTCCAGCACGGCTCTAAATCCACCAGCCTTCTCCTGGCTCCAGCTGGCCGAGCAAGCTGGCAGCAGCATGCGGGCGAGAGCAGCTAACGACAGTCAAAGCCTCTCCTGCTCGAGAGAAAAACCAGAATAAGAGACGGTTCCCATAAATCACGAGCTAGTTACCGACGGAGAGGACTCCCCTCCCTCTCGCTCCGCACACTGCGGCACAAATTATGGCCCCAACTTCACTGTTGTTCGGTGATGAACATCTGAAAAGGCTGTGACAGATGAGAAAAGGGATGATTTAACAGCCATAAATCCAGCCAGCTTAGAGGTGTTTTTACAACCAAACCCATCTTGAATCCCCTCTGTTATGAATACTTATCGCTCCCAGACACTACTACAATGGGAAGATTTTTAACAGCTTTAATAGAGACGCAATAAACCCTCAGAGCCCAGCAAGCAAACGTGCTTTTTATCCCTCAAGGTAGGGAGAAGGGTCTGAGAGCCACTTGCTGTGCTCTGGCTCAAAGGATCAGAGCTGAAACAGGCACCAGGCCACCACTAACCCCTGGGTTTAATGGATGGGTGGCATCATCCCTGTATCAGCTTTCCTAAAGCTGTCACTTGGAGGATGCAATTAACACCCTGCAGGGAGAGAGGCTGGGCCCACAATGTCCAGCACCTTCCCATTCCAGTGCCACTCTTACCTTTGCCAGGGTCTCCTCCAGGAGCCAAGAGGCTGCAGTTACCCAAATCACAGCTGGGCTTAAAATGAGGGCAACTTCAGCTCAGCCAAAGACCCTCCTGGGTAGGGTGCAATGCCTCAGCTGCCCCTCGCTGCCTTTAATTCACCTGGTTTCTCACACATTAAAGCTCAATGACCACCACCCAACGAGCAGGATGGGGATACTGCCCCCTGGCACTTCAGGGAGGATGGGAGACCTTCCAGTTTGGGATTAAATGGCCAAGGATTTCCCTCCCTCCCTCTTGCTGTGATGCTGCCCTATAGCCTCTATACCATTCTGCAAGCACACGCTGCACCCAGCTGGCAAAATCAGCATCTGGGGGTGCCCCCACTGCAAAGGGCACCCAGCAGTGAGTAAATACCTAAGGAATAAGCACCTCCTTTCTTATACACACAAGCTTATCAGGCAAGGTGATAAGTAATTCATCGGACAGAGGGAACAAAAGCTGTTCCAGGGTACACAGCTTCTAGTTTTCCATAGCCGGGCAGCCTGTACCCATGTAAAATCCCAGGTAAGATGGCCAAGCGTGGGCTGCAGGGCTGACGGTGAATCTGCGGAGTGCTCCAAGGAGCATAATTAAAGAAAAGAAGGAGCAGGGCAGCTCCTTCCTGAGGGAAATGTGGCCATGAAACCTTCCCCTTGGGCTACCAAGAGGGAAAACAGCACTGCAGGGCAGGGAACAGGCTCAGCTTGGCCATACGGAGATCCGAGGCGACGTGGTTTCTGAAGCCTGGGTGGAGGATGACACTCGCAGCCCATTAATCTAAGGGAATAATTTTTTTTTTTAATAAGATAATACTCAGTAATTGATTTTTAAATACACTGAAATCAAATGTCCCGAGGCCAGAGCAGGTTTCCAGCTCCACCGTCGGATCAGCGGCGACTGGCAGAGATGGAGCACACAGGGGAGAAGAAAATAAAAATTAAATCCCCTTCGTGTGCCTAGCCGGCTGCGGGGCGAACGCTAACATTTCATCAAAAGGTGTTTTTTTTTCAATTTTTCCCTGTTGAAAAAAAAAAAGTAGGTCACCAAAAGGGAGAAGCTGGTGAGGGCTGAGCTAGGGAAGGCAGCAAGGATCATCAAAGTCGAGCAGGCAGCGTGGAGAAGATCCGGTCTGATTAATACACACGACAACAGCTGAGCAAGAAAGTCATTTTTATGTCAATTTATTCCAATCCCTCTCTCACACCCCATCCTTCACGCGGTCCCAGTCAAGAAGGGTTTAAGGACATTTTTAAAATTTTAATTTCCTTTTTTTTTTTTTTTTTTTTAGAAAAATACACATGCAAACAATATAGACTTCACTGCTGAACTTTGTTTCACCTTGGAAAAAAATAATAATAAAGAAACAAAGCAGAATTCAGGAAAGACCCAAGTGGAGACAGACACAGGGATGCTCCAGGGATGGGATCCTCCAGGATGCAGGTCTCGGTGCTGAGCTGCCTGATATTCGTGCTCCAGCACATCCTTCCCATCAAAAAGATATTCGTCGGGGCGAGGGGTTGCCAGAGGGGATTAATGTGCACTTTGTGCACATTAATCCCCTCTGGCAGCCCCACGCCCTGACAAAACCCTTTCTCCGATAACTCTTCCCAGGTTTGGGAATGGCCAAGGGAAAGCCAGTGCTGGATATTATGGGATACAGCTGACAGCATGGGGAAAAATGGACTGATGGTCCCTTAAACCTGGATTTATGTTTCAGGACAACACTTTTTTGGGTGAGACTGAGTGCTGTGTGGGGTTGGGGTTTTCTCTTGCTCAAGGAGGAAGCGGCAGCCCCTGTGCTGACGACACAGCAGGGAACGAGCACAGAGGGGAATCCGCTTTGGCTACCTCCTCCCAAACCTCTTTCACGCGATGCTCCTCTGCCTCCTCTCCCGGCAATTCCACTCAAGGCCATGTTTTCCTGCTAATCCAGGTTAATGATATGGAACAAACTGTGTTTTCACTCTGTCCAGAGGTACAAAACCACGTGGGCAGTGCAGGGAAGGTTTCCCAAGGGAAGGATTTCCCTCCAGCTCCCAAGGAGCTGTATAGCAAGGAAGGCAGCAGCACTTTGCCAGCCCCAGCTCTGCTCCCAGCAAGCGGCCGCACTGCCCATGTCCCCAGCCAGCTGTGACATCCCTGGATACGTGACCTGCTGCCACACTGACCTGGAGCTTCCCGTCAGCCACTGCATCCCAAGCATCACCACCCTCAGCAGCTGGCTCCCGCATCGCCAGGACAAACCCATGTGCTGCCAACCCCCGGAGCCTCACCACGGGGGGGAAAAGGGTCAAACCGGAGGCACCATTGGCTGCTCTCCCCAGCAGTGCCTTCCCTCGGTGGCTGGATGTGACCCCCCAGCCATCCCCTCCCAAGCACCTAGTCCAGCTCCAGCCTCCGTTGTGCCAGTGGGGAAACACGGCTGGGAAACACTTGGATTCCTGCGGATTTACCACCGTCCACGGCAGCCTTGGAAAGGCACCGAGCAGCAAAGACATTTGGCAGCTCTGCACCCGCCGCCGTCGTGCCATGAAACACCGAAGACCACAGGCAGCATTTCACGGGGGAGGCTGGAGACACAGCGATCCAGCTCCCACGAACACACGGGGAGCTGCAGCAGTCACTCTCTTTTTGCTTTTATCTTGTTTTTCTGTTGGTTTGCTGTTTTTTTTTAACTGACAAAATACACTTTTGGGACTGTCTACTCTGAAAACAGATGCAGGAGGGTCTGGCGAGGGAGGAGGGGCTGTTTGGCTTCTATTTCTACAAGCTGCTCTGGTGCAGCTCTAAAGTTTGGTGGATGATCATGCAGGTTTTATTGCAGCTTGTGTGTGTGATTTTTTTCTTTAAGTAGCCCAGCTTCAGGTTCAGGTAGCCCCAGCGATTGGTTTCTCTCCCCTCCCCACCCGCTCCGGCCACCGTCCCTCCACCTCAGCGTGCCGGCCAGGCGGCTATTCGGTGGCCATCTGCTCGATGTGGTCGCTGAGCAGCTTGTATTGCTCTGCAGAGGAGAGAGAAAAGGGTGCTGGAAGGGTGCCGAAGGCCAGGCAAGGCGGGATCCACCCTTCCAGGACCCAACGAAGGGGGTGTGTATCCCCTGGGATCGCCTCTACCTTCATCCAAGTTGCCGATGGTCGCCTGCTTCTTCAGGAAGTCGCTGCAGAGCTTCTTGTTCAGGCCGAACGCCAGCATGTTGTGAATGAAGGTGCTGAGGAAGGACAGAGATGCTTTTGGTGAGGGAAGGGCCAGGCTGCCCCTTCTCCCCCCTCCACCTTCCTCTCTGCCGCCCCTTGTCCCGGGCGCTGGGATGATGTTGGGGCTGTGGGAGAGCGTGCTAGGTCCCTGCGGTGCCCGGATTTGCAAGGTAAGGGACAGGACAGGTCCTGGGGAGAAGCATCAAGCATCCTCTGCACCATAAGGGATGTCCCCAGTTGGGGAGCATCTGTAAGGTGTCCCACCCACAGCTGGCGAGGACACAGCATGGACCCCAGCTGCCGGAGGGACGGTCCCCGCACCCTGCTCACCCCAGCTGCCCGAAGGTGATGTTCTCGTTGAAGCGGAGGCTGTCGTCACGCTCCTCCTGCGTCATGTGGCACCACTTCTCCCTGCAAGGCACAAGCCTGTCTGGCACTGCTGTCACCACGGGACACCCCTGCCTGCTTCTCCCCAGCTCCCCGGGCCACGCTGAGGTCAGGAGGGCACCGAGAGCTCCTTCGGCTGCGGTGCACGGCGCTGGGTGAGCTCACACACCCGCATCCACCCGCAGATCTCTTGCCCTGGGGCAAAGCAAGAGACACCCCAGGAAAAAGCCTTCTTCAACCTTGGCTTTCTCCCGGGGACCCTGAGGAAGAGCTGGAAATAGCGTTGGCCTCTCCAGCACAGAGCTCATGTCTCACCCCCGGTGCCATCGCTTCGGCAAGGGCGATGAGCGAGGAGGCAGAGGGGTTGCAGCTCTTGGAGATGCCATCCCAGCAGGGCTCTGCTGAAGCCCACCAGCTTGGGGAGGGGGTACCGGGAGGGTACCAGGCACCTTGTCCCCATCTGCAGCAGGGCTCCAACTCCCCGAGCACCAAGCAAGCTGCTCCCCAGACATATCTCCCCCACTCCAACAGCACGGGAGGGGGGGCATCCCGTACCCTTCCCCACAGCCCCACTCAGGGGCTGATGTCCCAGACCACAGCGCTGCCCTGAGGATGCTCCAGCTCCGCTCCTGCTCCCTGGCAAATGCAACTGCAGCACTGCCTTCAAGGAAGGGAGGGTTTAAGCTCTGGATGTTGCAACCAACTTGAGGCGGCGGCAGGAGTCCCCATTCGGGTGTCCCACCTGGGAATAACGCTTGTGTCACAGGAATGTCACTGTGGAGGTGTAACACTCAGGTGGTGGCGGGGGCAGCTCAGTGCATGCACGCCGGGGCAAACTACAACTCCGGGGTGAAGCCAGCCCCCTCCCAAGAACTCAGGTGAGGTTACAGCCAAGGATAAGAGGAGAAAAAGCAAGGAAAAACAGGGATAGGTAGAAGAAAAACAGCTCTATGGAGGAGAAGGAAGAGGAGAACGCCAGGAGCGGGCCGCACGCTTGCCATGTGTGCTAGCTCGCCAGCACGCCAAGCAGGACGGGAGGAACTCTGTTGGGTGGGAACAGCGGCTGGGAAGAAGGGTGTCTCAGTAAATTCAGTGAGGTTAGCTCAGTCCCGGTGCCTGTACGTGTTGCTGGAGCTGGAAAAGGATGAGTGCCCAGTTGGGCTGACCCCCCGAGGGAGCCCTGTCCTCACTCAAGTCAGCCCAGCCCGGGAGTGCGAAAGCTGCTGAGCTGAGCCTTCAGTCTCCAGGGGTGAGCTGCTTGTATTTATAGGGCTCTGGAAACATATATGATATGTATAAAGGGATTTGAAGGAAAAAAAAAAGGTAATTTCTCCCAGATAAAGCTTATGATAGCAAATAAAAACCGCATCCATCTGGAGGCTGAAAAGGAAGGAAAAGAATCAAATTAAGGGTCTTTGAAATCTGGAAGCAAAACTTCGCAGATCTCGCTGGCCCGCTTAGAGAAGCGGCATGTTTGTAACTCTTCCTTTTTTTCCTGCCTTTTTATGTTTTTGAGGGAGGAAGGAGGGAAACAAATAAATTATCAAAGTGCCCAAGAAAAATCTGCCGTGTTTCTGGCTTGTTATGCGGGAATACCATGCCTGGGAAAGGGGAAAACCCAGATGTTGCTCTACTCTACCCCTTCGATCTTTACACCGGCACGGGGGGGGAAAATCCCCCGGGCTGCACTAACACCTTGCCTGTGTTTCGGCTGCTCCGCATCGCTCATCCGTCAGCAGCAGCGTTTCACCCGCGCAACGTTCTGCCTCCGCAATATTTAAGGTACCCAGGTGCTGGCGCGTGCCTTCGCCACGCAGATTTACTGCCAAGCTTCAAGAGCCCTCCTCCTCTCGCTAATGCCATTACTTCGAGTGATTTGCTCCGAGATCGAATATCCCACGCTCCAGCAAGGCAGCAATGATTGTCCCCGCTCCCGGCTTGGAGCGTGGATGGATGCGGCTGCTTTTGAGGACACGCTCGCGATGGCGACATGCAGCCCCCTTCGCGTTTTTCTTTATAGCTAGGGATGGCAGCACAAGTGTGCATTAAAAAAATACAGAAGGACCAGCTTTTCCAGCTAGCAAAGGATCCTCGGCACAGCTACGTGGCAGCAGAAGCCGGGAGCAAGCGGGAAGGACAGGAGAGGGGGATGTTTTCTCCACAAAGAGACCCAGTTCATGTCCAAAACCTGCCCGGGGCATTGTTCCCGACGGGAAGCCCTTGGCTTCCCCAGCAGCTGGGTGTCTGATTCCCACAGTAACATACCACAGCTTGAAACCGGCCGGATTTCTTTTCAAAAAGCCACATTAAAGAGGAACAAATCCAAACCTTCCCAGCCCTTTTGAGAGGGTGATGCACATGAAGTCAAACCTCCGGCGGCCATTCCTCCCCGGTAGAGAGGGGCCTTTCTGAGCCCCCCTAAAACACATTACCCCCCCTCCCCAGGGCAGGATTTGGACGTGAAGTGAGCGTCGGCCTCTAGACACCAATGCACCGAGCACGGGGACAGACACACCTCTTCTCCTCTTCCTCCCCAGCGTTCCCTCTGGAGCGGCAGCAGAAACGGGGCCGACAAGAGTGGTGCGTGAAAAATCATGCGAGACAGAGGGATGGAGGGGCAAGGACAGAAGAAGAGAAGGAAGAAGGTTGTTAGAGGCAGAGACAGGAAAGAAAGAGAAAAAGAGGAGTTTAGTTCTGGTCCTTTCCCCCCATCCCCTGCCCTCCCCACTGAGAGGAGACAAACCCCCCAGGTGTCACTGCAGCCCCTGGAGGACGCAGTCTGACCCCCCCAGTGATGCCCTGGCCACCCCACAGAGATGGGCACCATCACCAACCAGGCACCACGGACCCTGCAGACGCCTGCCACGGTCAAGCACCGTCCCCAACGTTTCGAACCCATCCCGTGGGATGCCAACCAGCTCCTCCTGCCAAGGATTTCAATCCTCAGTCCAGCAAGCAGCATCCTGGTTCACCCAGTGGCTTCCGTTATCCTCTCCAGAGGACTGAGGGGGGGTCACAACCGCCTTCCAAGCCCCCTGAGATACTCGGAGTACTCCACGCTGCAGTTCATTCGTTAGCCGGGCTTGTTTCTGCAGCGGAGGCAGACTCAGCCATCAGATTAATTGAGAAAGGCACTCGGCGCAGAGAGCAGCTGCCGGTGGCGTATGTCCTTGTGAGACATTTGCTGCTGCTAATTTGGGGCTTAATCAAAGCAAATGCAGTTATGGTGACATTACTGTTCAATAGGTTCTTTCAGTGGCTTGCTTGGGAAAAAAAAAAAAAAGAAGGAAAGCAATAAAGGAGAAAGCAGAGATTGATCGGTGCGCTGAGGCTGGCAGAGCATCCCGTGGTGCGAGCCAGGGCTGCCATGGCTCTGCTTAGATTTTGGGGAGGAGGCAGGAGGGCTGGCTGCCTCAAGAAGTGCTGTAACTGTACCAAAAAGGGTTGTTCAAACGCTCGGAGTGCAACAACTCTCACTCCAAGAGCTCAAAGGCTCAAAGCAGTGCACAGACACGCAGCAGGACAGTCCCACCCTTGCCTCTCATGGGATCCCCATGTCCAGACACCCAGACGCTCCCTGCACACAGCTGCCCTCCAAAACAAGCGGCCCCTTCCCTTTGCAGGATTTATCCCGATCCTCCCAGCCTTCATTGCCATCTCCAGCTCTTGTCCTTGCTGGATGCCCAGGGTTGGTCCCCATGCTGCACTGGCAGCACTTCCACAGCCCTCCTGGGGACATCTGGGACCCGGAGCATCCCCTCTCCACCCGCTGCCCCTCTCCAAAGGGCTGCATCAAGCACCTTTTCCCAGATCTGTTTGCAAACTAAGCACCAACAGCCTGAACCCTGGCTGGGTTTTCTGGATACACCTCTAGAGCTTGGGAAAAACGATGCAAAACGACATAGAAAACCTTCAGCTTCCCAGTTCCCTAAGAGGATGCACATCACCTTCCTGATCCCAAATCCTCAGGAAGATGCACATCTCTCTGGCCGAGGGAAAGGGTTATTTTCCTTGCACATCTGCCCACCCCATGGCCCAGTGGCCCCAGCAGCTTTGCAATCAGAGTCGGAAAGCAGAGTCTTTCCCCATGGTCAGTAGTGCTCAGGGCCATCGGGAGCAGAATGGAGTGCCGGGGGTCTGGAGGGGACACAGCATCTCCTTACCCCATGGGAACATGTCCTACCTGGTGGTGGGGGACCGCTTCCTGCGCTCGCAGTGCACGGCATCAAAGAAGGCGGCATTCCAAAACCGCAGGTTGTGCCTGCAGGGAGGGAGGGAGATGTTGGGAATGGCCACCCACCCCCTTTCCCCCAGCCTCTCCCCAAATTCCTCCCAGGACCAAGCTCACCCACTTCCCAGGGGCCAGGAGATGATGCAAGGAGGGAGCTAAGCCAGTCTGGCAGATCTGAGGAGGGTGGGGGGCACTGGGACAGGTTGCCCAGAGAAGCTGTGGCTGCCCCATTCCTGTGAGTGTCCAAGGCCAGGCTGGATGAGGCTGTGAGCAACCTGGTCTAGTGGAGGGTGTCCCTGCCCACGGGAGGGGGGTTGGAACTAGATGATCTTTAAGGTCCCTTCCAACCCAAACCACTCTAGGATTCTGGCTTGGTCCATCTTTGGATGTCTGTGTCTGCAAACATCCTCGCAGTGTTTGCATCCTTGTGTGTCTGCAAACACTCTCACTAGCATGAGGATGTGGAAAAGACGTGGCCACCGCTTTTAGGGGCAGCAGCTTAAAGCACTAATGAAAGTCAGGGGAATGTGTGGGCCAAGCAGGAGCCAGCTCGCCCCAGAAGGGCTTTACCAGATCGGCTGTTGCTTGAGGTGCATGTACAGGTAGATCTTCTCTCCTTTCTTCTCCTCCTCTGGGCTCTGCACGGAAACTGTAGGGACACAGTCACATGCCGAGGTCTGGGTGACTCCCACCTTCCCACCCACGCACAGACAGCTTGTGTCCCAGCAGCCGCGATGGCTAGGTTTGCAAACCAAATACTCATCCCCAGCTACACGAAGAGGGGCTTTGGCTGCCCTTTGGAGGCAGATGTTGCCTCTGATCAAGGCATGGACACCCCAGGAGGATACTCAAGGGACTGGACCACCGGTTCACTAGCACACACAGCTACCAGGGGGGAGACTGGGGCAACACGGAAGCTCAGAGGCAGTGGATGTCCAACCCTCTGCAAGCTGTGCCACAGAGGACGAGATGCCACGAGGTGTTCTTGCAGGAAGGGAGCTGTGGTTGCTCCAAAGCAAGGAGCTAGGAAGACTCCTTCAGAGCACTTCTCTAGGAGCTCAGAGTCAGCATCCGTCCTTCCTGCCCTTCTCCCCACCCCACAGCTCCAGCAATGCCAGCCATCTCCCAAACCCTCACTCCTTCCCCAGGGATGCCTTGACCATACCTCCTTCAACCACGCTGGCTCCACTCACCTGTCTTCTTCAGCTTCTCCTTTGGTTTGTCCTCACCTTCGCTGTGGCACAGAAACCAGTGTCAGCTCCCAGGAAGCCTGTCCCCCTGATAGCCCACGCAGCAAACTCCTGTTTCCCTTGGCAAGGGGAGTGCCTTCACTTGAAAGATCCCCAGCTCCCATGCCATGTCACCGCAGCCAGAAAGGTTGCTAGAAGACTGTGACCCCAGTCGGACCCAGCACAGAGATGACACAGAAGTCCACAAAGCAGCAGCACCATCTCCTGGAACCACACGTCTCCATGCCCAAGGGACACCCAGACCATGAGATGCCCAGTGACCCAAGTATGAAGCATGGGACCAGGGCTGGACCCTCTTCCCATGGCCACAATAACCCCTGGCTTGTGGTGGCCCTACCCCCAGGAGGTTTCTGGCTTGGTCATGGTACAGGTGCCTGCCTCAGCCCACCCTGCCCACCCAACGGAGCGGTACCCACTCGCTCTTTTTGGTGGTAGGACCCTTCAGCTTGGTCTCCAGGCCCCCAAAGAAGCCCTTGACGTTCTCCGTCTTGGCCGATGTGTTTTTGAGCAGCCGCTCAGCGATGTCCTTCTTCTCCGCCAGCCAGATGTTCGCCGACTTCAGGTACGAGTCGATGCTGCCCGTGGGCTTCTCCTTGGCCTCCAAGGGCAGCGCGTGGGTCTTGCCTGCGAAGAAAGGCATCAGGGGGTCAGTTGGCCCCATGGTCCTGGGTGCTTCCAGCTCCTGGGGGACTTGTTCCCAGCTACAAGATGCACCATGGAGCCAGATGGAAATGACCCAGACCCCATCCCATCCCAATTCCTGCAGGTCTTTATCCTCTTCCCTATTTTGCATAGAAAATCCATCCCCTGCATGGAGGAGTGACCACCACACACCAAGCGATGAAGCAAGGTGCTTCTGCGTTGGGGTGTTCTTATCACATCCACGAGGTCAGGGGACGTGTGGGGATTGCTACATCCAAACATCCCTGTCTAGAAGCAATGACAAATCAGGGTCAGCACGAGCTACCGTCCCAGCAAGGGTCTCTGGCAGGTTTGCACGGTTTCTCAGCCACAGGGGCTTTTTTCTGCTGTGGTGTCAGCATCAGTCAGGGTAAGCCAAGCTTGGGTCCCCCTCCCTCACCCTTCCTATGCTCTTCCCCATTGGTCCCCAGCCCAAGCGAAGACTGGGGGTGCAGGAGCCCCTTACCCACGTAGTAGTAGGTGAAGCACATGGTCATGAGGTTCTTGGCAGGGCTGAAGTCATCCATCTGGTGACACCTGACACGGAGGGAGGATTCGGTGAAGCCACCCAGCGATGGCAACCCAAGCAGCCTCGTGGTCGCTGCCGTGGCGCTGACCTCAGGTGATTGCAACAAAGCCCCCGATTCCCCGCCTCCCCCCCCAACTTACTCGAACAGCACGAGGGCGAACGACTGCATCAGGCGGTAGAAGGTCTGCTCCGAGACGCACTTGGAGTTGCAGCGCTGCAGGCACAAAGCCCAGGGTTTAGCACAAGGGCGACCTCAGCCCCCCTCCCTAGGACCCCCTCGCTGCAGGGAGGTGGGCAGAGAGCACTGGCGGTCAGGCCTCCCTCTCAGAGACAGCGGTTTGCCTCTCTGAACTGGTTTTCTAGGGAATAGGATGTTCCGGAGTGCTGATGGGATTTAAGGTTAGATAAACCAGATGAGTTCACTCCCACATTGCAGCAAGTGTGTATTTAACCGCCTCAAGGTGCGTTTATTCACTTCTATATCTCCCTGTACTCATGCTCCTCTCCTTCCCCAAGGTCCAGCCCTCCCAAAAATACTGCCTTGGGCCATTGCTAAATTCCCCTGAGCCTCCTGCCCAGGCTGCTCCAAAGCCCCGTTATGGGATCGCTGCTCCTTCGCCCATCTCCCCCCTTACCTGGGCACTCACGTATCTTGCGAACCACTCCCTGCCCTTCCCGTTCTCGCCACTGCAGAGCTCACCAAACCTGGCCTTCTCTTCTTGGTCCAGATCTTCTCTGAAATAGGGAAAAAGGAAAAAAAAACACTGGTAAAGTTAAGGATGTGGCCAGCATTCCCCAGCCAGCCAGCAGGGCTCAGGTGCCCCACACCATCCCTCTCTGTGGCAGCGTCCCAGTGCTGCGATGCCGGGAGGAGAGGGGAAGGGGAGCATCCATTTTGTCATTCCCCTGGCTTACGCTGCTCTTTTGTTCCCCCCTGGCAGGGGGGAAAGCAAAGGCAGAGGGAGAAGGGAAGAGCCAAGGACAGCCTGAGCAGAAGCTGAGCTCCAGAGACAGGCACTGTGCCCCAGAGCGAAACCAGCCCCTGTTGCTGCTCATCACGCTCCGTTTGTTCAATCCTGCTTGACGCGCAGAGCCGCAGCGTTGCGGGGACCAAAGCAGCAGGAGCAGGGCTGGGGGGGAAGCTGGGGGCTGTCACGGGGCCCCAGGGCATGCACGAGCTGCTGACATTAGTCCAGGCAGCAGCAGAGATGCCCAGCACTGGAGAGAAGCTGGAGACCCCCACCATGGCAAGATCCCAGCATGGGAAAGGGGAGGAAGAAGAGGGGAGGAAGGTTGGGGGTGAAAGATGAGCTGGAACGTGCTCGACGGGGTGCAAGTCAGAGCCTGCACCCCCCCTTAGCTCCAACGCTGTGTTACAGCAGGGAGGAACAAGCTGCATTGACCAAGCACGGGGAAGGACACAGATGGATGCTCCCAGAGTGGGAAAGCAGCCAGATCCCATCTCACGGGATGTCGCTTGGCAGCACCAACCGGCCCCGCTCGCTCACCCCCCGGTGAAGATCTTCTCCACGTAGTGCCGCATGAACTCCCGGCGCTCGGCCATGGCCTCATCCCGGGCCGACTCGGTGCTCTGGGTGGAGGAGAAGGACTCGTTGGAGGAGGAGCGGCGGTGGCCGCCCCAACGCGTGGGAGAGTCGCCCATGTCGTTCTCGCTGTCCGCTGACTCGGTGGCATCGCTCTCTTCCCCGTCTGCATCCCCCGCCTGCCCCAGGTGCCCATTGCCGCTGGGGGCAGTGGGAGGAGAGGGCTCCGAGGGGATGCAGGTGGGTGTTTCGGCATCAAAATCGATGAGGTTCCCTACAGGCACGTCCAGAGGGGCCTCCATGGCCGTCCTGGGGGGGACGTGGTGGTGTTGGGGTGACTTGCTCGTTGTCCTTTCACCCTTCACTGGGGCGTCGAGGCCATCACCGGCGGGATGCCTGGAGGATGGGCTGGCTACAGCAGGCAGGTCCTTCCACGGGGGACTGGGTTACCGCAGGACATCTGAAAGACAGGGAAGGAACAAGAGTGAGGAGGGGACCACAGGGAACCACCATCATGAACCTGGGGTGAGGAGAGCACAGGCCACGACCTACGATGACCCAGGATGGCCACTGGCAGCAGGGAGGGACAGGACATGGGCGTGTGGGGCAGGCAGAGCTGGCTGCTCTCCATCAGCCACAGGAATAAGCACACCCATGCCGTACTCCTGTGCCTTCTGCACCGGTCAAGCGGAGTTTTCATACTTTAGGTCACAAAAGAGACAATTTGAGCCCCAGCTCCATATGCCACATCTGGGACGTGACACCTTGCGGCCTGACGAGCAGAACTGAACCCGCGTGAGCCAGCAGCTGGCAAACACTGGTGATTCTCCAAGACAGCCCCAGAGAAGCATCCTCCTCTCTCCCCTTCCCTCTTCTCTGCTCACGGGTCTGCCTGATCCCAGCTGGAAATAGGACCAGACCATCTCCGGGGTGAAGCATCCCAGTGTTACGCTTGCATCGACTTGGTTAGACTGGGAATGGAAAGGGGATGCTGAGCGCAACAGAAACCATAATGGGATGTGGACATAGAGGTCTGGACCGCAATTAAATTCATTAGTTTTGGTGCCCAACCCTGATTGCAAAGGCCCTGCAAAGCAGGTGCAGTGGCCACAGGCAGCTCCGCTCTCCAGAGACGACAGGGAGCACCGGCTGGCCATGGACCGCGATGCTCCAGTGCGTGCAGCAAAAGGGACAGAGAAGGGGCTGCCCTGAAGCTGCCCCTTATCACAGAGTCCCTCATGTCCTCAGCGACCGTGTTTCTGCCCCAGGAGGCAACAGGCAATGCCTTCTGGGAAGCAAGGCCCCTTCTGAGAAGCTGCAGGGGCCAGCACGGGGCAGGGCAGCACAGGAGCAGGGACAGCAGCACAGTGACATCCCCAGGGCAGAACAACTGCCACAGCCCCATGGCCTTCGAGGGCATGGATCCCAGGACACAGGCAACCACCCCCGGGGTGAAAATAAGCCCAGATTTCTTTCAGCTCAAAGATTAGCATATCCCGAAGGACCGATGTTCAGCTCATCAGACAAAAAGGAGCTCAGAACTAAACCAAATCTGAAGTGTTTCACCGAGCAGAACACACTGTCCCAGCTCAGGGGCTGGGAAAATAACCCATCGGCTGCAGGAGGAGCAGCTCTCCCGGCAGTGCTCTCCTCCCCCCCAGCGCCCCTTTGGGTCAGTGCAGTGCTGGGACCCCCAGGACAGAGGGGGAGGCACAACACTGCACCCTCCCTGAGCATCAAGACAGCTCAGCACCCTGGCTGGGAAAAGCCCCGCCACCCGCGTCCACGAGGCACGGCAGGGACCGAAAGTCGCCTGGGGTGGTGGAAACTCATGCACCCACATGCACCCAATGCCGAGCGGTCGCCTCCCCCCTCTGCTGGCACCCTGATCTCCCACCCCCCTCGCACCAAACCCTGTTCTTCCCCCTCACGCACCTACACCCTGGTCCTGGGAGAGCGGCAAGGATGCTGCTGCAGTCAGGGAGCCGCCAAGAGCATCGGCGCTGGGCGGAGAGGAGCAGCCGAGATGCTGCGGCACAGGAGGGACTGGCGGCATGCCCACGGGGAGCCAGCCAGCTGCAGCCCAGCTCAGCCCCCACCCAGGGCAGCGTGACCCCCTCCAACCAGCCCCTCCAGCTGCAGGGACAACGCTGCACTTTGTCCATCCGCCCCCAGCCCTTCCTGCTCCCCAGGCAGCTGCAAAGGCCCTTTTAGCACCCACGGAGCGGGGAACTCCCCCGTCAGCCCCCTCAACACCCCCAGGTTTGGGCTCAGAGCTGCCTGCTCACAGCGTTGGCAGCGCGATCTCGTTTCCCACCATCCCAGGCTGTATTTTAAGGGGAGACAGGCCAGGATGCACGTGATGGACCCTCACGCAGCTGTGTTTTGCGGCATGTGCCTCCCTCTCCAACCTGTACACTGTTTCTTCCCCACGCGGGGCGTTTGGGGCCATGCCTGGGAGCAGCAGATGTGCAAACCGAGCTGTCAGAGCCTTCTGAGAGTAGTCTCTCAGTCCTGCACTTAATGGAAGGGAATTGGTGGGGACAACGAATCCAGATAACATCCACTTGCATGGATGTGGCACGGAACAAAGTCCTGTGCAGAAGACTTTGATCACGTAAGCTGTGAGCTGGGGTTTCCTTGGCATGGGAGAATCCCAGATTCACGTGCAGCCTGCAAAGAAGCTCCAGAAATTCCTCTACCGGGTGGGTATCCTTATAACTATCCATCCAAAGCAGAACTGCTCCCACTAAGTGACTTCAGGAGATGACAGCATTCCTGAGCTTTGCAAACTGGGGGGGCACAGCCCATCCCAGAGCCACTGGCCAGCCTCCTCCTGTGCCCAGCCTGCCCTTGGGCTGCTTCCCATCCCACACACGGCCTTGCAGAGAGCTTGACAGGAGCTGCCGCAAGCAACACCCTGTCTCAGGGTGAGACATAGCCAAGATGAGGGAGTTCCAGCTCTAGGAAACAAATCTAAATGAAGATGCATCACTCGGGGTCAGCTCTGGCCCTGGGCAGGTCTGTCCTGCCCCAGAAACCCAGCACCAGCACATCAGTGGCGTGGGGAAGAGCCAGCCACTTCCACCCATCACACTGGGCTGTGCTGGGGCAAGGGCGGCCCCTGGCTCTGCTTCAGGCCATGCCTGTGCCCAGGAGGGACAGAGAGGCACCCCCCAGCTCTCCAGATGTGCACAGCAGGCAGATGGCATCGCTGCCTCTGCCCATCCCCTCGGGCAGCAGTTTGCCAGAGCTCGCACAGCTCTGCACGCTCCGCTGCCCGAACCACTGCGCTGAAACACATTCACTCGTGTTTCTCCGGCATCCCTCGTATCCTTCTCCGTGCACATGCATCCCACAACCCTCTGGGAGAGACATGGGGTGCGGGCTGAGCGAGACCCTGGGACTCACAGCATCGGAAGCTCAGCAGAAACCTGGCCAGGGCTGCAGGCAGCATCAGTAAGCGCGCGCTGCTTGCAGTGGGCCAGAAAGGGTTTAACCGCGCGCTGACCAGCTCACGCTAAAGCCCTGCCCTTGAACGAAGGCCACAAAAGGTATTTTAAGGTGCTGGCAGCTGCTGTGGGTGCCCAGGCTTCCCAGGCATATCCCCCCCCCCACATCCAAGGCTGTCAGCACAGAGCCCAGAAGAGCTTCAAAGCCGAAACAAGCCTCCAGCTCAGCCCTGCACCCACTCCACAGCCCTGCCATTGCTCCAGCAGAATAAATCCATGGAAGAAATAGCCAAAATACAAACCCAGAGCCCCAGCTCCCGCAGCCTGAGCGCTCAGCTCCATAACACATGGAGATCAGCCCAGCCGCACATCCCACCACCACTCAGGCACAGCCCGAGGGATCCTGCTCCTGGCTTGCCACTGCTGGGTCGAGTCTGGGAGTGAATGAGGGCTCTGGAATAAAAAGGGGCCTTCCTACAACATCATGAGCTTCCACATCATCATGAGCTTCAGCATCTTTCAGGTCCTGCAGGTCCTGGACTGGCTTTAACCACGAAGCTCAACCAGACAAGGTAGCGTGTGGCTGGCTACAGGTTTTCTTGCAAGCCAGCATCTTCCAGGACACCTGTATTCCCCATGGGAAGCTGGAGTACAACAAATCCATGTCTTCCCACTGAAGACACCAGCCTGGGAATACCATCAATGAAAAATAAGTTGGCTGGAGCCACACACGGAAACGCCACTGGGAACCCACGATGCCCTGAAACTTTGGAAAAGGCCTGTTTTTACTAAAAAGGTAAAACGTTGGGGTAGATCCAAATGCCTGGGAAGTGAGGTCCAACCCCAGTTTGCCACGACTGAAGTCCCAACGGAGAGCAGGATTCAGCCAGCCTGTGGCCCAACTCCTCGGTGAGCCGCTGCCCACCCCGTCCCCAGAGCTGGATGACAAACTCGGTTAATCCTCGTTATCAGCTCAGGCTGTGGGCGGCATCCTGCACACTGACAGTGCTCGCGTCCGTGTCCTACATGGAGACAGTGCTCCAGCCTGGAGCCGTCAGGGGTGATTAAGAACTGTAATTAAAACATGGAAACCTCTGGCTGCCTTCTCGCAGCTATAGGAATACATCCCACCAGTCACCGCACCCCTTGGGTGCTGGGATCAGAGAATCATGGAACAGTTTGGGTTGGAAGGGACCCTAAAGCCCACCCAGTCCCAACACTCTGCCACGAACAGGGACACCCTCCACTAGCCCAGGTTGCTCCAAGCCTCATCCAGCCTGGCCTTGGACACCTCCAGGGATGGGGCACCCACAGCTTCTCTGGGAAACCTGTCCCAGTGCCCCACCGCCCTCTCTGGGAAGAATTTCTTCCTGATGTCCCATCTAAATCTGCCCTCTTTCAGTTTAAGCCCATTACCCTTGTCCTGTCATACCCCTTTTTACAAGGACGTGATGTAGATGGCACCCAGACACGTCGTGCGAGGGCTCTGAAAGCCTCTGGGGATGTTCAGCCCATTTGCATCCCCCACTAGAGATGGTGCTCCGGGGAAGGAGGAAACGACACAATTAAATATTCTTGCAAGACTCAGTTTGGCAGCCCAGAGGGGACAGCTCTGCTCCTTCGGCCGCCGCACACCGGCACAGCCGCGAGCTCTGCCGAGAAGTCCAGCAGTGCATCCATGCCATACCCAGGGCTGCGTTGGTCCCTGCCCCAGCACGGGGCCAGGGGAGAGAGATGCTCCCGCAGCGCGTGGGCAGCATCTTGCCCTGGCCACAGCAGGGCTTGGTCTTGCTCTGCAGCAGGGGTGACTTAAACGTGTCCCACGTCTCCATTTCCCAGCTGTGCCAGGGGACGTGTCCCTCCTAACCAGCGGGAAGGAGGACAGTGCATTGCTAAGGTCCCTGATGCTGGGGGGAGACACACGGGGGGTCATTGCTGCTGGAGGGACAGGGCAAAGTACCATTTCTCAATGCTGGCACTTTCCCACACCGCATCCCGCCACGGAGATCCACGCTTGCCTCACCCACCCTGTGCACAACACGCTCACGAACGCATCCAGATCCCCCTGCAAGTCCCCAGGCTCGCATCGCCCAGGGTGCAGCCGGACGGCGGGGTCCAACACGGGCACACTGCTCGCACCGCAGCAGCTCCTGATACCCGCGCTCCCAGGGAGACCGTGCAGCCACCCACATCCATTGCACCCACGGGTCTGTCCCGGCAAAGCACCTCTGCACCGGCGAGGTGCCGCGGTGGGCGCTGAGCCAGCTCAGCAGGGCTCTGCAAAGGCACCGTGGGCAAAGCTGTGTTTCTGCCAAGGAAAACTCCCTGTGCCGTAAGGGAACGGCCTGTTTCCTCCCCAGGAACTGGTCAGTCTTGTTCCCCTGTGTCTCTCCCGCAGTGGGAACACCCACCACGGATGAAGGATGCCGACCCGTGGAGTGCCGGATCCCTCAAAGCACCCTAAATCCAGAGGTACCGCACCTACCCCTCCTCCCAAAGCGCCCCATGAACATTGAAACGCACATCCCCACATGCCTAAATGATCCCTGGGACTTTGGGAAGCTGAAACTGCCCCATGCTGCGTTCGCTTGGCCCCCACCATGGATCTGCTCTGCTTCCTGCGCTGGCAGCGAGGACGTGATCCCCATTTTTACCTTAAGCTGCGTCCTCACCGCAGCGCGGCCGTGCAACCCCAATTGCAGGCACTGCCCAGCCACTCTGCGGGCAGGGAACTCCCAGCCTCTGCAACTTCATAGAAATGACTCCCCGAATCCTGGGGAGGGGGTGAGCTGAGCCCTGTGCCGAGCTCATGCAGGCAGAGATCGCACACACTCGGTGCATGCCCAAATCAACACCCAGCACTGCCCCAAGACAGGCAGAGCGGGATGAGAGCCCGCAGCCGGAGTCCCCTGGCAGCCCCCATGCAGGATTTTTGGCATGTGATATGACCACTGTGGGTCCCTCGGGTCTTCTCTTGGCCCCAGCATCTCTCTGCTGGGCTCTGCTGCCTGTGGGGCCAGGCAGCCGCAGGCAGGACCCTTCCCCTTTCCAAAGCCAGCGTTAACCCACGCGGGTCACTCTGCAAAGCCAGCTCACTCAGCCTTAATAACAGAGCCGTTTTGAGGGAATGTGAAGCCCAGCAAGCTCCCAGCTTGCCCCCGCTTTGCAAAGGGCCCGTTCTTCCTGCTGCCATCAGACACCATATGGCAGCTCCCCGATTGCCTGGCCTTCGGAAGGGAATTAAATGGCTCTTGAATAGGACCTGCGCTGCGTAAGACCAGCTTTTGTGCTGAGCAGCGGCTTCTCCTTTAACAACTGCCAGCAGAACAGCTTTCACACAACGCACACCCCCTCCCGCCACGCACACGCATCCCCAAGGAGCCCCGAAACGGAGCTATTTATTCCGCAATTCCCATTTTCACTGGACACAATTTCGCCTAGGGATCCCAGGGGCCGGGCTGTATTTTGGAAATGAGCTTGCCGAACAGCATGGGAGGGTTTCCCCTGCCCCCCACCCCATTCCCACGGGAGATGCTGCCTCCAAGCCTCTGCTCCTGGGTCTGCGGTTAAAGATGCAGCCGGCACGGCAGCGTGGCCAAAGCCTTTTTGCTGCTGGAGCCCAGGGACCCGCGGGGTGCCCGGGGACCCTCCATCCCACCCAGCGAGGATGAACGCATCCAACCAACGGGCTGAGCTTACAGAGAGGCCGGTGCTGTCGCGGCGGCAGCGGGTTACCCGCTCCCGGCGTGAGATGGGGAAAGAGGATGGATTAAACCTCAGCGGGGGCAACCATCCCGCCGTGCCGAGGCCTGTCCTCACACAGGGTCACAGCGTCCCCCGATCGCTGCCCTCCCTTCCTCCCCTTCCTTTTACCTGCACCCAGGAGCCTCGGCGCACCTTCGCTCGCCGGTGGGTCAGGGGCATCCGGCGAGGCTGGGTCCAGCGTGGCCGGCACGCCGGGAAGCAGCCAAGACAGGCGACGCTGGGACGATACGATCCCTCCCTCCGGAGCTCAGGCGCATCGTGTGTGTGTGTGTGTGTGTGTCCCCCTTCCTCGGGTGCCCACGCAGGCACGCACGGCTGCGCGCAGAGCCCGGCTGGCTGCGGCGCTGGCTCGGAGGAAGGGGAAGGAAAAAGCTCATTGTGTAATTTCGCCACGGTTTTCACGGCCGGACGAGCGCGGACGTCCCTGGAGACGTCTCTCCGGCACAGGGCGAGGGCGCAGCCCCTGCGAGAGCTCTTGCCTTGCTGCGGGATTCCCACACTGAGCTCATCGACCCCCTCCAAAACACCCCGTCCAAGCAGATGTCTGAAATATTAAATAAAATCAGGTGGCGTTGCCATCAAAAGGGGAGTTCTCCAGCCCTTCCCATCACCTTTACCATCCCCAAAACCCCATCCCTGAGGATTTTGAGTTACCTGCTCTGCTCCTCCCCAGATGAGTCAGTCTGGGGCAAAAACATGCCAATTGAGGTCAGAGGGAGAAAAGCCCCAGTGGGGAGGAGAAACCATGTGAGAGCAGCGGGTGCAGCGTGTGTGGGACACGGGCAGTGCTCGGGGGAATTACTACTTGCCCAGAGGGCAGTGCCGCTGGAGTCCGGCTTCTCCCGCTGCACCGTTGGAGAAAAAACTCCAGGAGGTTCGCAGCAAAGAGATGGGAGAGAGGGAAAGGGCGAGACCCCTGGGAGGGATGGTCCAGAGGAGTTGGCAGTTTTGGGGTGCTCATTGCAAAGGGGAGTCTTTGGTACAGAGAAGCAAATGACCACGTACATGTGGCCACCAACCCCTCCACCTCTGCCCCCCCCCCCAGCCTCTGCCAGGGCATCTCAGCACCCCCCAAAGGACCCTGTCGCTTGTCCAGCCACTGCCTGCATTAACCCAAGGGGGTCTCTCCAAAGGGGGGTGCTTTGGGGAAGCAACAGCCCCCCCTAGCTCTGCAGCACCCCCCAGGCAGTGCCATGTACCCGGCGAGGGGAGGCTGGAACCACCCCGTGCCAGTATGGCACCCCCAATCCTACTTATCGTCCCTGCTCCAGCATCACCCCAACCCACAGCAGAGCCCCTTTTCGTACTCCTGTACCAGAGCATCCCCCACGGGCAGGGCGCCAGCCCAGCACGCCTCGGAGGCTGCCCGCAGGGAGCAAAGACCAGGCTTGGCTGTAACAACAGCATCTTCCCCCCCACACCCCGGGAGATGTTGGGGGGTGGATGCCCCATGAGCAGCAAATGGTATGAACCCAGAGGAATACCGCTGGGCTTGGTGCGGAGGGGACCGCAGCATCCCCAGCACAGTCTGGCCAACCCCAGATGCTGCCGCACAAGGGCACCCTTGGAAGAGCCAAAAGCCTCAGCGTGGCTTTTCCGTCCCTCCGAGCCACGCAGGACTGAGAGAGGCGAGCGACTCGCTCCTGCCACGGAGCATCCTCATCGGGAATACCTCAGATGATGCCAGGTAGCACGAAACCGCTCGACGCCCCGTCCATCCCCGTGCGGAGGGGAGGCTGCCTGCCCCCCGCACGCAGCCCACGGAGGAAACAACGTGCTTGTGGCACAAAGCTTGAGCTCAGCAGAAATCCAAGAGCATTACTAATTGACTGTCTGCTGAGGGTGATTATTATAATTAAGTCAGACTTCAGAAATTGCAAGTGACATGTAAAAGCACATCCCAGAGCCCCAGTTTTTATATAACACGATGGCGAGGGTTTTACTGCCTTCCCCTTGCCAGCTCTCGCCGCTTGGGTTTTCACGTGGACGCCCAATCCTTAAAGCGCGACTTGCAGGTCGTGTTTTTTTATCTGTCACTCCCGCTGGGTTTGCACCGGATCACGAGTGACGGGAACCCCCGCAGCTTGCCGGCGCGCACGCTCCTGGCGCCGAACCAAACCCAGCCTCTGGCACCGGGGTGGGAGACTGGCACTTTTGTGCCGGCTCCACCTGCCTTGGAGCCCTCCCCAGGAATGATTCACCTTAATAAGGAAAGGAGAGGCCCCTGGGAGAGCATCCGCGCCGTGACTCTGCCGTGGCAACACCACCTCGGCTGGAAGCGGCCACGGATCAGGGCAGCACGTCTCTGCCAAGGCTCAGGTTGGGTTATTAACCTGCTTGCACCTATATGGGATGTTCAAGCCTTTCCAAACAGCTTGTGGAAACCTCTCCGTGATGATGCCTCCCACTCCAAAACACCCTCCTGGGAGAGTGACCCCTCTCCCCAACTCCATCCCTGGCCAAGAAGCATCTCCCACGCTCGCAGCCGCATCCATCCTCCAGCACCCACCTCCCCCCGCGGTGCGTTTGCAGGGACCCGTGGGCACCCACAGACCCCAGCTGCAGCTCTGCCCCTGCACTGACGTGTGTACTCATCACTCCATCGCCCCTTTTTGCAGACAAAGGCTCCGGGGGCGGCTGTGTCTGTCACACACGATAAGTGGCCTATTTTCCTTCCTCGATCACACCGCGGCACGACTCCAGCAGTAGGCGGGTGCCACGAGACAGCCAAGCTCGCATCTGCCGACGCCAGTTCTCCGGCACCGGGAGGGAGGCAGAGCGGAGGAATCGGTGCTGAGCGAAGGGTGACGTCCCCACCTACGGGGCAGCTACAAGGGGAAGCACCTCTTTTGTGGAAGTTACTCAAGTATTGGGCAATATTTTACTTCAGGCCCTTGAGCGAAAAGCAGCCCAGGAGAGCGGGGCTGGGCACAGGGGAAGGCGCCGACAGCTCCGGAAAGGAGCCAGGGTTTCGAAGGCAGAAGGATGTGATGCAAACTCCCACTGTAAGGAATGGGGGCAGAGCAAGAGCAGGGAGGAACGAGAAATACATTCTGATAAAAGCCCCAAAGCCCAGGTCCTGCATGCAAGGTGAGCCGAGCCCCAGATAATTGGGGCGATAAATTAATTCGCATTAAAAAGACCCACAAGGGTATGAAACCATCCAAGCCCCAAAGGATGCTCACTCTCCATGATCTCATGGGCTGAGGGATTTGGTTCAGGCTCACAAGACAAGGAAGACATTGGGTCGCTGGTGCATACCTCGCTGTGTCCTCCCATGCCCGCTCACAGCCCAGACCACCCTCCCGTGGCCACCCCGCACCGTCTCCCCTGTGCCCAACCCAGGAGCTCCTGGCCCTGAGCCCTTCAAACCCAACACCCCAGCGTGAACGTACAACGCAACAGCGTGTTGCAACACCGTGTGTAGTTGTGACACGGCTGCTAAAAACCTAAATAAGCTGCTCTTCCAGACTGGCCCTCTGCAAATCCGCCCTAATCCAATCTGGTTTACGGCATTAAGTTGGACCCTCCCGTACTGAACGCCCCTATTTGCACAACGGTTGGGAAAATCCTCTGGTTTCCTTATTCCTGGTTGAATCTGTGATGTAGAGGTCACCAGAGCTTCCTTCTCCTCCCTTATGGAAGTATCTAAGGATAAGGATGTGCTCACACCCCACTGGAACATCCCTGGTCCAGGCGTGGGAAACCATCTCCCCTGCGCCGAGCGTAACTGAGCTGAACACAGCCAGGTGCTGCCGAGCAGCTTCCGCTTCGCCAGGGGTTTATCTGGTTTAAAACACGGGCTTTCCTTCACCTTAGCAAGAGCTGGAGGGGACGAGCCCCACACTGAGCCCCAGTTTGTCCCAGTAAACCACAGCTGGGATCCAGTTTACGAAACAAGCCCAAAACCACAGCGATTTGGCACGCTATTCACACAGAACAGAAGATGCCGGAGCACGTCCCCCACCGCAGCTCAGTTCAGGTGATGCTCTGCCCTCCCCGGGGCCACGCCACGGCTGGATCCTGCACGTGGGGGGCACAACTGCGCTGCCAGCTGCCGCTTACCTCTGCGCTGAGCGAGGCAGAGCTTGCCACGGGCTGTCAAAGACACACGCCTCCTTGATGCTAACTTCTTTAGGGAGCAAAAAGCCTCCCCGTGTCTCCCCGGAGTCCTCTCGGTTAGCAAACATCTGCCGCAGCACGTGCGTTAGGAGAGCTCAGCGAGGGAGGGAGGCAGGCGTCAGCAAATTAGGATGAAGGTGTTACAACCACCCTCAGCCTCCCCATCACCTGCAGAGCACCTAAAAGTTACCCCAAGGAAAAGGAAAAGCAGCCAAACCCATTGATGATGCCTTCCCGGGGAGAGGCAGATGGCCAGGCGCGTGCTCGAGCACCACGAGTGGGGCTGCTCTCCCTGCAAACGGCCCGAACCGCGTTGGGCCCCGTCGAACGCTTGATACGGAAATCGCTGGGGTGGGCGCTGCGTACACACCGGCGCCGGCTGCATGGCGGGATGGCCGCGGCGAAAAGCTCCTGCTGCACCCCAGTTGTCCTCGCCCTTCCCGGCAAACCAGCCCGCGGGAGCACGGAAAACCGCCTGGAGAGTGCCGGCAGCGGCGGAGGTGGGAGAAACGCAGGTGGTTTTGATCCTTCCCGCCCGTGCGAGGGAGCCGGGATGGGCGAGGAGCAAACACGGGAGTGCAAAGGTTGCGACGGCGAGCGGCAGCTCAGCTTTCTGCTCCGGCCGTGGCCCTCGCCAACATCATGGGGCGGCTGCCAAAGCGGTGGAAGGGGCTCCGGCGTGGCAGGGTACGCCTCTGCTCTTGCAAACTGCCAGCTTTCCCCGGAAAGGCGGTGTGGGAAGCCCACCACTGCAACCCGACGCTGGGCAGAACCCCGCAGTGCCTCCACCAACCTCCCCAAAACAGGCTGCGTGCCGACACCTCCAGCACAGCTCTCCTGTTTTATGTCCCCTCTCCCTTTTCTGGCTCAGGTGGCAGGAAGTGTGACAAGCCACAGTCCATTATCACCTCCAACCATGCCATCTTACCCAGGCAGAACATGGTCCTCCATCGCCGCCCCACGCACAGGAGAGAGGACCCCGTGGCAGCACCCGGTCCCTGGGCTGTTCGGGCATAAGCAGCTCAGGACGAGCACAGGGGATGCTCGGGAGATGCTGGTGGCTGCAGCACCGAGGGAAGGTCACCGGCAGGATGGCTCAAGCCCAACAACGCAGATGCCAAGGGCACAACATCCATTCCTGAGCATCCCGCTGGGGTGTAACCTCCCTGCTCTCCCCGTTGTCTTTCCCAAGGGTCGGCTGGTTTAACTGTAACATCACCGGCATCCGCTGCAACCTGGCACGTGCAGCCTGGCATGTTGGGCATCACCCCTGACCTTCCCCATCAGCAGCACGCGGTGCCCAGCGGCGATCGGGCAGGGACTGGGAGGAGGAAGATACGTTGCCTTTCCAGAAAGGAAATTGCTCCATCCCTAGGGAACCACATCCCTAATTATTTTGCATTAAGAGCTTCCAAATTCATGAACATGATAAGCAGGAAGAGAAGAAATGCAATTAAATTAACTCCAGGAGCCATGAAGGGCAGCTTTGCCTTGTGGTCCTGCAGCCCTCCACAACACGGTGGGGATGGGATGGGATGGGATGGGATGGGATGGGATGGGATGGGATGGGATGCAAGCCAGCTGGTGCCAATCACCCCCAGGTGACTATTTCTCAACGAACACCAAATCTACGCAAACCAAACTCATTTTACGCCCACTCACCAGAGCCGCTTCCCCAGCAAAACACATCACTCTCCCGAAGCGCTTTGTGCGATACAATTTCCTCTCCAGTTACAACAGCCAGCACTGACTCCCGGCTCTGTTTGTGTAAAGCTCTATCACATAGCGGATAACAGCCCAACAAGGAATTTATAAATATAGTCTTTTGAGGCAGTAATTGTCACTCCAGCCATCTGTTAAAAGGGAGAGAGCTAGGCAGGGACGCGTCGGAGGTAAAAATACAGGGGAAAGCATCACAGTGGTGCCAAGGGTGAGCCCCCCGAGGGGGAGCAGGGGAAATGCCGTGGTTTGGGATCTCAGGGGAACTTCACTTTGATCATTGACCATTGATCCTAGGGCTCATCCTGCTCGCAGGCTGAAAAAACCACCCTATTTTCAAACTACATCAAATTTGTCAACTTTTGCCATTCCGCACTTTCTTGCCACATGGGGTGCGGGCAATATTTTCACCCAACAGATTCCAGCGGCTTTGCCAGGCCAGAACAGGAGGATGCCCACCCTCTGGGAGCCCCGAGGGGCAGCTCCTGTCCCAGCACGCTCCCCAGAGAGCCCCGCAGCACCCACATGTGTTTTACCTTCACCCCATGGGCTCCGGCGAGAAGCGTCGGGCAGAAGGCGATGCCCCGCGTGCCCCGGCGAGCTTGGTCCCGGGGCAGACACAGCCTGGTGTTACCGGGACAGTTCTGCAAGCATTTACCGGTGCAAGATGATTAATTAAAGCTACAACTGTCAAAATAAAAGATAAACAAGGCGAGCTGGGGGTGCGCCCGGTGCTTTTCCCTCTGCCCGGGTGCCGCCCTGCTGCTGCCCTGCCTGGAGAGCCGTGACGGGAGCTCCCGAAGGGGTTGCGTGCCAAAACGTGGCCCTGGGCAGGACTGGAAAGACCTGTTGCTGCTCACGCTGCTGGTGACACGAGGGCACGGGGCTGGGAGGAGAGGTGTGGCGGAGGCCAGCAAAGCCGGCATCGCCACCTCCAGCACCCCTGCTCTCCACAAAGGGTCTGAGCAACATTAGCAGCCGGCGTCGGAGGCGCCTGGATGCATCCCGCAGCCCAGAGCACGAGCGCAAACCCTCTGCGAGGCTGCAACCCACAAAGGGAATCCAGCTATTTCATTCTGCCCCCACGTAATGCTGAGTCTGCTGGATCCTGACCCATGGCCAGGACCCCCAAGTGCTTGAGGGACCCCATCTCCCACTGTTCCAACCGTGGCACAAAATGCCGCCAAACCAGTGCAGCCAGGGGAAAAAAAAAAAGGTAAAAAAAGCCAGCTTTCTTTCTCCCTGACATTTAATAACCTCTATTGTGCACCGAGTGGTGGTTTCCCATCCCAAGAGCCAGCAGCACGCCTGATCTTCCTCCAGGCTGGAAATGCTTTAAAGCCCAGCAGCCGCCCCGTCTCCCCACCCTCCGCCAACAGCAAAAAACCCAGAAAGGTTCAAAAGGCACAAAACAGAAGGAAACGCCATGGGAAGCGGCAGCCCTGGATGCCGGAGCCGGGCTGGCTCCTCCGGAGCTCGCTGCAAACCCTCCATCCCCACCACCTCCTGCAGCTGCTGGCTTCGCCCTGCTGCATTTCCCGGGCTGCTCCGGTTATTTTTCAACCCTGAGCTCGTATAAAAGGTGCCGGGGCCGCAGCAGAGCATCCGACCCATCGGATGTGGTGGTTACTAGGCAAGGGGGAGAGCTGCTGGCAACTCGCAGGAGGCAAAAGGAGAAATTAATGGTGCTGCAATTCCCACTGCCTCCGTCATTAGGGAAAGAAAACGCATTCGAGCATCCTCACTCGAATGCACAATGTAATTTGTTTCAAGTTGAACATCATCCTCCTTCCCAGAGATGGGCTGAAGCCGGGAAAAGCCTCCGGTTTGATCGTTCGCGCTTCGGGGCGGATGCAAAGCAAAGGAGGGATTTGAGGAGATTTGTGTAAAGGGGGAAAAAACATCTAAACCTGTGCAGTGTCGGCGCTGCAAGAGGCAATCGGCCACTAAACTGTTACAGACATTATCACCCGGAGCTGCTTGCTAATCAAATAGCTAATTAGCTCGACTTTAACAAACGTCTCTTACGAGGGCGGCAGTAAGGTTTTCTCCTACCCCCCAAACCCTGCGGCACTCTGTGGCATCACCTCACCTGAAAGCGTGAGTTTTGGGGCAGGAGAAGGACGGTGGAATCCCAGTTTTAGCTGGGATTTAATCCTCTCCTTGCGCCCTCGGCTTTGCTCAAGGTTGGGTTTTTCCCCAGCTCGCTGTTTCCTCCTCGGGGCCTCCTGTTTGCACAGGCGGCTGCGAACGTTTCCTCCTCCCGGCACCACGAAAAGGCTCTGCTCGCCCCTCGACACATCTCCGGGGGAGCAGCCACAGCACCCCAAACCCCCAAAGCACCGCTAATCAAGGCATCAGACCTGCTCAGCTCATCGCCCCCAAAAGCTGTGGAGCTCCCCTCCGCCTTCTGGCTTTCAATCCGAGCGCACGGCCGGGGTTTGCGCTACGTAATTCAAGTCAGGTCGGCTTCTGGAATAGAGAAATAATAAAATACAGACCTGGTGGTCCCAACGGCAGCAAAATCGCTGGGCTTTTTCTCCAGGGCTGGAACAAGGAAGAGATAAAACACGTTTGCTCCAGAGCACAGGCAAACAACAGCTTATCACCACACTAGCAGCCTCAAGGCTATTGCACGGCTTCAGGAAAAGTATTATTCCTCTCCGCTCGCGGTAAAGTTTCTATTTTTGGCCCCTCCGTCACACCGTGCCGCTGCCTTCACCCGCACTAGGCTGGGAAAGCAGCCAGCCCCGCAGCCCTGAAGGATGCCCGTTTCCTCCGCGGCTGTCCAACTCGCCAGCAAACGGCTAAACTTTGGGAAAATCGGAGATAGCTTTTGTTAAAGCTGCAGCTTCCCTGCAGCTCATCTTGGTTTGCTTTTCTATTTGGTTTTTTTTTTTTCCCCTTCAAACAACTTATTTCCTGGGATATCTCCCCAGTGGAGACCCAAGGCATCAGCATGCACCACATGGCATTGCCACCGACAGCCCGAATTGGCAGAGGGAGTTAAATCAGCGTGGGTAAAACCCAGATGCCAAAGGGCATTGCCCAGGGGCACACTGCAAGCCGGGGTTGGCTGTGGTAGGGAGGCTGCAGCGCCCTCGGCGTGCTGCCGGGGAGGCTGTCCCCGTAGAGCGGGCACCAGTTTGGGGATGCTGAGATACTGGGGAGGGTCCAGCCAGGGCTACCAGAGGGTTTGGGCATTGGCATGCCAGGGGATGTGCCTGGCTCAGGGGGGGAGAGATAGCCAAAGGGCAGCTGCAAAAAGGCACAGTCAGACTTTGTGTTGGACTTTCCAACACTTTTGGAGGGGTTTAGGGTGGAAAATGTTCAATTCTCTGTCCCTGGGGGCTGGAAGAAGCCACAGCTGATCTGCCCCGGTGCTGGTGACAGCCCTGCACGGTGGGCAACAGACTGCCAGCTCCTCCTGCCAACACATCTGTGACGCTCTCCTTTCCGCACCGCGCTCTCCTTGGCCAGAGGGAACAGATCCATTCATTTTATCCCTCGGCTGGTTCCGCTTCCCAGAGCTCGTCAGCGAGCCATGGCTGCAGAGCTGCCACCGCGCCGCCGCGATGCCCAAATCCGAACACCAAAGGCATTAAAAAAAAAGGAACGTTTTTGATAATTACGTTCTGTAGAACCGCGGGATCCGTAATTGAGGGTGAAATTACATCCAGGGTGCGTTTCAGTACTGAAAATAGCATGATAAATGAGCTCAGCTTTTTCCTGGTTGACTCAGCTAATCCTTCAGACGCCGACAGACAGATTTGATCGTATCGTCTCTCCTTGGGCTCAGTAAATACCAAGGCCAAGTCGTGGCAGCTGCAGAAGATATATACGGAGCTGCTGCCTGCAATATATAACCTGCCCTTATTCCTGAATGCACCACGGCTTGGCAGCAGAGCTGAACAGAGGCCGCTCACGCTCCTGTTTTGATTTATGAATATGGATTTTGTTGGTTAAGCCATTAGGAGCGGTGATGAAGCAATTCCGCGTACATCCTGAACTTGCAGCTTGCCTCATTTGAAGCCCGCCCCACAGAACGTTCTCCGTGTCTTCCCCCTGCAACACCGCTCACGCAGGGGAGATTATATTAAGGCTTTGTCTGTAATGCTGTCGTTCCACCTTGCTGCCCTGAGCCCTCTCCCGTGTGAAACAACCCAGCCACAAGCAAGGCAAACGGCTGCAAAAGCAGATCGCAGAGGAATCGCACCCCCTCCCAGCGGGAGAAGCTGATATCCCGCCCAAGAGGCTTAAAAAGAAGCATTAAATCGGTCGAGACCCCAGCGGGGACCCTGCTCTGGCTGTTTGCGGTGCTGCCCCAACGCCTCCGTGCGCCCCGGCTGGGTGGGGGTGACCCATCCCGCTCCGCTGCCTGGGATCAGCCCTTACGGAGAGTTAACCAGCCCAGCCACGGCTCGCTGAGCAGCCGAGCATCGCTCCCCCAGGGAAGCCCAAACCGGTTAGATCCCTCTTCCAAGGTCGTATTCCCCATTCCCGGGTCAGCACGTCCCAGCCCCATTCCACGGGGCTTTGTACCATGGCCGGGGAAGAAACAGGCTGTGCCCGGGAGGCCTGGCTGTGCAATTAGAGAGAACAAAGAGGGAGGTGGGAATGGTACATACAGCCTGGCCAGGGCTGGGGTACGGCCTCTGCCGCCCGGCTCCCAGCTGGCTGCCGGCTCTCAGCCGTATTTTTGCCCCCCATCGCCGCCGTATCTGCTTGTTTTGGAAAGGAGAAGGCTCCGATTGCCTCCAGCTGCCCTCGTGTCAGGCTCCACGTGCCAACTTGGCACCATCTCCCTGACGAACCAGCACCAGCCAAGATGTGGTCGTGGATGAAACACGTGCGTTACCGGCGCAGGAGCCTTTGGGGAGGTTGCAGCGAGGGCAGGTTTCTCCTTTACAGCAAGCAAGATGCTCAGAAAGGAGAACAAATAATATCCGAGATTTTTTTCCCTTCCAGAGTGGCAGAAAAGTGACATTTCCATGTTATTCAAGCAACTCACAGAACTCAAACGGAGCAGATCAGTCGCAGCCATCCAGGGCATCACTTGCCAGCCGTCCCCTCCTCATTTGTTTTTAATTAGCAGCAACATGCAGGGGGCTGAGCCAGGCAGCGCTGGCACTGCTGATCCGGTGACAGAGAACGGAGCTCCAGCCGGGATGACGGGCTGTCAGGCAATTGGCTGCAAATCACCCCCCGATACGTTGGGAGCAAGGGTGGGATGGAGGCGCTGGAGCGGGTAACGAGGTCGCTGCCGAAAGGACGCTCGCGCCGCGTCCATGGTATTATGGTAACAGGGATTTAGGGACACGGGGGACAAACAAGGCTGGGTGGGAAGAGCAGCGGCTGCACTAAAGGAGCTGCAAGTCCTGCCCTGATCTGGGTTCCCGGAGGTGAGAAATAAGCTCCATGGAGAACCCAGCTATGGAGAAAAACAGTTGGCAGAGAGGCGAGACATGAGGGAGAGAGGGAAGGGAGTGAATTTACGCACGAATTTAAGGCAGGTGCATCCTCCCGGGTGCAGGGGAAGCACAAAATACTCACAGTGAGTAGGGCGGGCTTGGGTTGTCTCCCAGGTACCCGATGGGTTCGCTCGGGACCAGATGGAGAAGGGTGGGTGATGGGGCAGCACCTTGGTGTGTGAGCAGGAAAGATGCTCCAGCTTGCACTTCACCCCAACCCCAGAGCAGCCCACCAGCCCCGACAAGAGACCCAGCCCTAGCAGAACACCTCCCAGACACCCCCAGCCTGCGCCGGGGGGATGCCAGGGCCACCAACGGCCTGGCAGGACAGAGCACAGGGTGATGGAGCAGGAAGCAGGGAAGGAAATGCGTCAGGCTGGCAAACGAGCTGCTTATTGAACAGTTCAGAGGGGGCCCACGGCTGATGGCCCCAGACCCCCACCCATCGCCCTCCCTACCAGGGCTTTGTTTCTCCTGGTGCTGCGTTCCTGGAAAAGTCAGTATTTCCTTACCTGGCTCAGCCCTTCCCACTCGTTTCCAGTGGGAGAAGGTGCCATTCCCACATCTCCCTGGGCCAGGCGTCCTCCAGGCGAACCCACATGCTGGGGTCCCAGCCCCACAGCTAGACCCCTGCACACCGTGGCACTGCCACGGGGAGGGCACAGACGTGGAGGGCGGCGGCAGCGCATCCTGGGGGTCCTGGCTCCGGGGGTGCTGCCACCCAACCCCCTGGGGTGCCCAGGTCTGGTGGGTGCTCCCAGGGTCCCCCCCTTTGGATGTCCAAGGGGTCTTGAGTGCCATCAGTGCCCGGTCCCAGGAGTCCCAGAGTGCGTGGTCCCACGAGTGTTGGTGTCCACAGAGGTACTGGACCCACGAGTGTCCGTGTCCTGTCTCAGGGTGCCCCCTGGCGGGCGTGACACGCCACACCACCTCCCGGGCAGCTCCCGAGGACCCCCGCCTCGCAGAGGGTAGGGGTCCCAAGGGGACAGGGGGTTAAAAGGGAAGTTGTGACATTCCATCTCGTGTCTGAAAGGCCCACGCACACGCGTGGGGAGCCCGCAGTGGAGCTCACCCCGCCGGCACAGCACACGGGTTAATTACAGCAAGAACTCGTCAGCAGGGACGCGAAAGGCTGACGGCTCCAAAGAACCAAAGACCTCACCTCTAATTACCCACGCAGAGCTTGCCACTAATTAACCTTTTGCATTGGGAAGAGGAGGAAGAAACGAAGCGCCGCCGGGAAGCGGGTACTCATCCTCCTCCCAGCCCACGCACCGGGGAGGGACGCAAAGCGGAGGGGCAGACCCAAGTTTGGACAGCCAAACATTTCCCTGTTTAGGTGACCCTAAAGGCTTGGAAACTGGGAAACACCAGCCCTTGGATCAAGGAGCGAGTTGGGTAAGGTTCATCCCTTTTCCCCCAGACTCAGTCTGAACTCCCAGCCTCCAACACAGCACCTGTTTGCGATTGTGTGGGTCTGTCCCCCCTCATCCTGTCCTGCACCAGGATGCCCCTCTCTCGCAGGAGGGAAAGAGCTCAGGGTAAAATACACGGCTGATATGCAGAGAACAGTGAAAAATTCCATCCCTCCCAAGCAGCACTGAATAAAACCCTCTGTTCCAGCCGATTCCCAAAGGAGCAGGGAGATTGGGACCGAGACAGAGGGCACAGACGGCGTTTCACACAGCTGATGCTCTGGATAAGCTCACACAATGCCTGGACCAAACTCGTTGCGGCTTGCCAGGCCGGTCAGTCAGCACGCGACTCCCGGCAGCCAAAAATAAAAGAAGCGTTAGGCAGAAAGACACACGCATTGCACGGAGAGGGGACGGCAAAACCCAACGTGTTTTCACACCCCATCCTCACCCCAGGGTACGGGCTCCAGCCAGGAGTCGGCCTCTCACAGGGAACTGGTGCTCAGGCACATTCCTGTGGCACTGACACCCACCCTCCTTCCCATCCGGATCCAACCGACCTCCGGCTCTGTGTGAGGGCACCCAAAGCCTTGTGGGTTTTAGAAACAAGGCGAGCAGGAAGAAGCAGCATCACCACAAACACTAGCGGTGGCCTCTTTGGCGGAGCAGAGACAAAACCCTGAGAGGAGACTAAGATCCAGCTGCAAACAGGCCCCAGGCCAGCGTGGGATGCGCCCGTTCCCAGCAACTGTCTTCCCAGAGAGGGAAAAAAAATAAAAATAAAAAAATCTACCCTTGCTCAGCCTCAGTTTCTAAGCTAACAACCATGAGGACAACCTCTGCCTGTTCCAGTTAACAGCCCATAACTGGCCGTGACACTCGGGATTTTAGCCCCAGCAGATGGGACAAGCAGTTCATCCATCACCAAACCCAGGGGAGGGACCCACCTGCTGAGGAACATCCCTGCAGGGTCACAGGTAGCCCCTCACCCCTCGCCTGGGGGGCTGTGGCAAGGGAGGAGAGCCAGGCTCGGCCCGGCGGCATCCCGCTCCCCTCCAGGAGGTGTTAAGCTGCCCAGCACCGAACCTTCACATCCCTGAATTTCTTTGGATGGAGAAGCAGGGTTGCAAGCCAGAACCTGGGAGGTGCACGTGGCTGGGATTCCGAAACGCTGCCACTCACGGAACTGTTTGCGCTCCGAGGCCAAACACATGGTAGGAGTTACTGCGCACGTATTAGACGTGGTTTACTATTTCCCTTGCTGAGGCTCGAATGACAGGAGATGATATTCAAAACCCTTCTCAAAGGAGCAGGGTCAGACGTGCCTTTAGCACCGGAAAATTAACGCCTGGGACGAGGGCGAGGCATGGGTGGTTAAAAACAGGGGGTGTCACAGAGGACTGCGCTGGAGGAGCTGTAACTGCACCCTGGCCTTGATTAAATCCCATTTCCAGACCGAAGGAGAGGCAGAGCCACTTCCAGACTGAAAGTTCACGCCTGAGCTCGGGTAGTTCAGCGCTCCGTGGCCAAGGTTTGTCCCCAAAACTGACAAGCTGCCAAGGAACTTACTGGCGGAGCTGGGCTGAGGAACTGGAAGCACGGCATCCGCTCCAGGAAAGGCAGGGCTCGGGCCACTCACACCACACGGGGGCCGGCACACGAGGGGACACGAGACCCGCTGCGCGAGGACCAACGACTCCTTGGTGGCAGCCGAGCTCACGTCACAAATTCTCCCATTTCCACATAATCACTGTTGGAAAAGCAGTGAGAGCAGTTCAGATCCGAGACGGGTGTGAATTTGAAGGGGCGGGGACGGGGAAACATGAAAAAAGGTGTAAAATACAGACGACTCGGCCCGATTCCATAAAGAGGGGGCTTACACCATCGCGCTGCCTCCCCCCTCGGGTTGGTTCGGTGCCAGCTGATCTCTTTCAGACAAAGTGGAAGGGAGAATAAATAAAAATAAAGAAAACAATCAGGATTAGGATGGTTCCTTTCAGAAAGCCGTGGCTGGGAGGGCAGAAAGACTTCGTCAGGGCTCGGGTCGTTACTTCTGCCAGCCCCAGCTTCTGGAGAGGGAGCTGGATGCCGTGGGGAGCTGGGGTAGGAGTGCGCATGGCAGACACAGGGGAAGGACAGAAAAGAGGGATGAGGGAAGAGTTGGGACCCACGGCATGAGGTGAGGGGGTGTGCGCGCCGCGCATCTTCAGGAACTCGGTTTAACTGCTCACCCAGTACCCAAACAAGGGCAAATTCATTCTTATCGTGCGACGGAAGACAGGCTGCTGCACGTCGGAAGGGTGGGACTCACCCGCTGCTTTCCTTTGGAACAAGAGAAAAAACGAAGCAGCAAACAGAGTAAGTTCACAAAACTCTCCTTTTTATTATTTGAAACTGGAAAAGGCTCCTTGGGTAACAACGATCAGGTGTAAAAGTCACACACACGCTTTGCTCAGCTCTCCGATACCTGCGATGAAGTAGGCCAAAGCGTTGCAAAGTCACGTCTGGTTTTTATACAGCCCCGTTTCCCCCAGACCCACCAGCAAAACCCCATCCCTCAGACCAGGGGGCAGACCGGGCAGGTGAGCTCTTCATTATCATGATCCAAAAACCGAGGTGTTTGATGCCAAATGGTGTTTTTAGAAAGAGAAGCTCACCTTTCTCCTCGGCACTACCCTCTGTATGAGGCAGGGATGGGGTGTCTCACCTCTGTTTTTAGTAAGTACCACCCGAGACCGACTTAACGCTCAAAGCCTACAGGAGCTGCCCAGATTAATCCCTCAGTGTCAGGTTAAAGTGGTGAGTGCAAAATACACACAGGAACAGGGTACACCTGCTGAGGGGAAGTAGGAGTATTAATCAATGAAAAATAAAAGTGCAGATTGCTTTAATTAAGCTAATGAACACAGTCGATCTGAGCGCTCTTTTCCTCAAAAATTAAAAAGGCTGCAATCCAAACCAACCCCAGAATCGTACATTTTTCATTTAGCACAAAGCGGCACTCACGGTTTGGTAACTCGTCTTCCACTCCGCCTCCTGCTCGCACATCTCAAACGCTTCACCGCCCAACTGGCGAGTCGTGCCGTCCTCTGGCCGGCGGCGGGCCAGCACGCACTCCCCTTGGCAGCTGAACGCAACGGAAGATTATTGGCCACGCGAGCAACCAGCTACAAGAACGGGGTTAATACATCATCATTCCTAAACTAGCAAGTCGAGATTATACAACCCATTTCCACACAACACCCAACACTCCCAAATAAGTTCCACTAGTTTTAAATTAATAAAAAGCAATAAAAAGGTCGTCCTTGTTTAAAAGTAAACACTGAGCCAGCTGCATTTTGGTTTTTTCCTGGTAGCTGACACCTCCAAACAACCTCGCACATGACTTCGGTTCCTCCCCAGTCCAAGTTTCCTAACTCTCTGCCATCCACCTCTGCTGTCCCACTCCACAGTAGCCACGGCAGCCATTCACTCCAGAGGGAAGCTGACAGCCAGTGTAAAAAGCAATTCCATCGTTTTCCCCGCTCCTCAAGACAAAGAGACGGCCGACGAGCCCGTGTGTGCTGCAGCGAGTCTCCTACAACCGCAGTGCCCGATCACAGGGCGTTGGTAGCTATGAAATCAGGCCCCAAGGCAAACAAACGGGCTGGATGAGGATCCCTGATGCTTGTTTTCCAGCTGGCCAACCCCGTGTGTTCCGACAACACCGCGAGCATGTTCCAGGAGCACGACACAGCCAGAGTAAGCCAGACACTTGCTTTCTGCTCCTGAGCTAGAATTGAGCCCTAGGTCTTGCTGTGGCTACTGGGGCAACGCTGCTCCACAACCTAATTGCAAGTGGTTTATTTATTCCAAAAGGCTTCTGCCAAGAGAGTATTCCTACCCCTGACAAGTTGTTTTCCATCTTTCCCAGCATTTTGCACCCATCTGGGATCAAGAAATAAAGCCAGTTGTCCCCAAGATTTTCTACAGAGCAAGGACGAGGACACGTCAGCACCAGAGATTTATCACCATCTGCAAGGCACCGCCACACATGATCCCTGTCAACAGCTCACAGAAATATCCCAACAAGCTGGAGAACTGGGAAGAAACAGGGTATTCACCGCACAGGGGGTGGTACAGCCAAATACCGTCCTGGGAGCACTGCTTCCCACGGGTACCACCAGGCAGGACCCGGGCTGCAGCCGCATCCCCCTCGGCAACGGGCGATGCTCAAATCCAAACTGCTTGCATCCCTCTTGTTTGTTCCCCTCTCCCAAAGCTTTCAGAGCTGCAAGCTGTAACTCCTCATCGTGTTATTCTGCTTTTCTCGGAAAGCACTGGTGTAGCCCATGCACGAAGGAACCAAAGGCACAGGAGCACCCAGAGCGTTCTGCTCCTCTCTCCAAATTCACTGTCTTGACAGCTTTCCTCAGCCAAAGCCAAAGCAGAGGGAATTTTCTTCTGAAATGCCACAAAAGCCTGCCAGGCTTTGAGGAGCAGAAGGTGAGAAGGCAGAGGAGGAGTATTAATACAAAATGTGCTATTTTCATTGCCTTTGCTCTAGACAGAATAAAGCCACGGTGTATCAGCAGTTCTGCCTTTAACGGGGACTATCACACTGACGTTTTGAGGCCAATCAGGTACACTATAAATAAAAAGATGCTTCTACAGGGGCAAAGCTGAGCTGCGAAAACTTCCTGCAGGGCATCAGGCCTCTGCAAATTCCTTCTCTCCAGCCAGCCAAGCAGGACTCGCCGTCGGGAGACCCTAAACACTGCCACTGAAAAGGTTCAGAAGGGACAAGCAGAAGAACCGCCTTGGCCTGGAGAACAGCAGAAACACAACCTGTGCCAACAGCCAACCAACGGACCCAAGCGACAAAGCAGATCTGCATTCAGCCCCGAGCAAAACACGCCTGCCCACTGCTCTCGGTGGGTCTGCACGCCCCAGCAGACCCCCAGCATCACAGGGAATTTAAGCTTCATTTTTTTCAGGTGAGCAGGGACATTGAAAGAAGGTGGGATCCACAGTCAGAATTATGGATCCATTTGCAGCTGGAACCAGAGCTGGTTTTAAGGACACTAATGGCTGCCTAAGGGTGCCTCTCTCACCCCTTTAGGCTGTTAGGGAGAATACAAAGCGCCAACAAGCTGGCTGCACTGGCCAGCTCCAAGATAAACTGGCCACCCAGATGCTGAACAGATTCCCAACATCTGCACGTATCCCAGAAATCTGCATCACCAAACCTCTGTCCTCAAGACTCAGCACATGCTCTTCTCCTGCACACAGCTCGGCAGCTGCAGCAAAGGGCTGAGACGCCCCTTTTCAGCTTGAGCTCGCACAGCGAGGCTCAGTGAACTGCCACCCTTCCCCTCTCCCAGCCCCGGGGGACGGGGTGCAATCCAAGGCAACTCTTCCCTCTGCTGATGCCGACAGGAACACCTCTAACAGGCTGCTCAGAAACACCTTACTTTTTATAGCTTATTCACTGGAACAACGGTATCAGCACTTCAGATCCTCACCTCTAACACCGAGGCGGCTTTTCCACTACTGACAAAGCAGTAGGAAACAAAGAAAAAAGCGCTCCCAAACCACCTTCCAATTCCCAGAGGTTTGTAAAGCCACATCCAAAGAGACGGGAATTAATCCCGTGAGGGACGTGACCTTCTGCTCAAAGCCTCTGCTGGAGGCTCGCTTCTCATGCAGCTCGAGAGAACGTTCAAGAGCCAGGAATGGCAAAAAGCCCTTGCGAGAGTGAGAATAAAAGCTGCTTGCAGTGAAACTAGGCAGTGACTGAAACTCCTCCACAGAAGGGGCCTGAATCCTCCCCACACACGTACATTTGCAAACCGAGACCCGCAGAAGATGTAAGGGCAGAGTTTGGTTAGACACTGACCCGGCTGGTAGCGGGAGGAGAAGAAACCTGGAGTTTATTACCACAGCCAGGGAGCAATTGCAACACGGGATGTATTTTCCCCCGTCATCTCTCCCTCACAGGATTAATAACACGCTCTGATGCAAATGCTGATGGTTTATAGCACAACTCAGTCTGCAGATTAGCACTGGCCAGGATTTTCCTGCATAGGACAGACTATAGGGAATTCCCTCCTCGCTGGCAGCCCACAGTGGAGCTCCAATCTGCCACAAAGAATGCAGGTGTCGTGGAAAGAAATTAAGCCCAGGAGCTTTCTGAGGAAGCAGCAATCATCTGGGAGGATACAAGTGCGACTAGAAAGGGAACAGAAGGGTCCTGGGAGCACAGCAGCACCACCGACCCATCAGCACCAACTGTGAAAGGCTCCAGAACAAGCCACAGCAATACTAGGATAATCCTTCACCGCTCCTTCAGACTGCGTAGGGCAACCTGACACAAGAACAACACGTAACCAGGGTCACATCAGCACCAGCGACGCATGGCACCATCTGCTACCCATCAGACAGGAGTCAGCAGGCTGCATTTGGGCCTGTTTCACAGTTTTCTTTTTTTCCTCGCTTTCCTTTACATTTTCAGGCCCAGTTTAAAAGATCTGAGGTAAACTTCCAGGTACAAAACCAGTTCTGAATGCAGCTTCTACCCAGCTCCTGTAAGGAAGGAGAATCATCTCCCCTACACTCAGATAAACACCCAGAGCCCCGGGCACAGCACATCCACCAAGCTTCAGAAGCCAGGTCAACTCTACACACTCATTTACAGCGGGAGACCATCCCTATGCTGCCAAGCTGAGGGAATTTCTCACAAGGAAACCACCCACCCCAGTTACTGAGCCACGGACGCAGGTATTACACCAGCCTGTCTTGACAAGGCTGCACCCAGAGAAAGGTTTCTGGATGTGCTTTGTCACAATTTCGGATGAAGCAGCCAACCAGTCTGCAGCGAGGGACCGCAGAGGTTTTCAGGAGGGTAGAGCAAGTCTCCCAGGAGGACAGATCAGCCCAGAGCACAGCGAAGGCGAGAGTCCCTTCTGCCAAGAAGAGCTCTTTCCGCAGGAGACTGCTAATGGCCAGAGCAGAGGGCTTGTGTCCAGCCAGTCAATTAGATGTTCTTCTGATCTAGCTCTGACCTCCAGTTATTTTTGTTCCAATACATTCTTTTTGGAATAAGAAAGGTCCGTCTCCTCCGCTGCAGGATCCCTTCCGCTATACCAAGCTACGTTACAGACTGGGTAACAAGGACTGCTAGGGAGCAGTGTGGGGTGGCAGGGAGGAGAGGGCAGTCATGGATATTTTAACCGGGATGTGTACATTTGGGGTAAAAAGGCCTTATTAAAAGTGCATGCTTTTATTCAGAGGTACCGAGAGCAAGGAATCCCCATCCCAGCCCCGGCTGGGGAGTGCAGCAGCCTTTGCAACCCCTAGCCCTGTCCGTCACCCATCACCCGTCAAGTAGCCAGCGACTGAATGTTCTTCAGCATTTCGTCAAAAGCCTCGCGGGAAGGCGCTTCGGCGTTCTGGAAGGAGACCTTGATCCGGCTGTAGAGACTGAAGGACTTCAGCTCCAGCCAGATGAATCCAAAGCGATCGTCGTCAAAGAGAACAAAAACTCCTGGTGTTCGTTCCGGGCTGGTGAAGCCGTGGCCAGCAATAAGCCCCGTCCCGTAAAAACTGCGAGGGGAGAAGAACAGCGAAAGAGATGTGAGAACAGCTGTAATTACCCAACATTTCATTAAAAAAACATGAAAACAAACACCAAACTATGATCAAACCACTGCGAACACACCACCAGGCGCTACAGAATAGGGACATTTACAATCAGTTCTTATCACACAAAGCAAACCAGCATTGATACCGTTTTAAGACAGGAAACTCTCCACTGCTGTTTGGAGGTTGCTGCTTTTGGCTACTCTAACCAGCACCTGCACACCGAGGCTGAATTTTTCCTGTAATTCAGCCCAGTAATCCAGCTGAGATTTACTTCTGCGACTCAAGGATCAAGCCAGGCCCAGACAAGCCTCACAGAAAAGGAGAAGCATGTTGAGAGGGTGACCAGAGAGGCAAACCTTGTGCCAAAACCCCGGGGAAAGGAGAAAGAAGAATCTAAAAATATAAAAATCTAAGCAGAACTGGGGAGGAGGAAAGGTCAGCTTCAGCGCCAAGCAAGCAGCAGGTGGAGCGGGGTTTTATTCAAACACAACTCAGCTGTGACAGCCGGAGCCTTCTGGGATTAACCAGCTATTGGTAGGTTTTTCCATGAGCACAGATGTCTGGCTGAAGGTCACCTGCCTAAGCCTCAGCTTTTGGGCTCTTTCGCCACACTTCAGTTAGCGTGCTGCTTCGCTGACTCCAGACCCCTTCCCACAAGGCTCTCTGCATACTTGGACCTACTGCTGAGGGTGCTCAGCACCTTCCAGAGCTGGCCCCGAGGCACCGGAGGCCAGGGAGGGGTGGGAGAGAGCGCGGTGTTTCCACAGCCAAGGAACACAAATGACACGCACGGGAAGTGGCTTGAACAAATCTCCAAACATACGAGCTGGGCAGCTCTGGGAAACAAGACGCACAAAAAAGGAGGGGGTGGATACAGGAGAGCTGCTAACGTCAGAACTAACAGTAAAATCTAGCAAGGCAGCAGGGTGGCAGATGACAGTGCGGTAAGAGGGAGTAAACAGGAGCTTGGGAGACAGGGGAGCAGCGGCAGAAATCTGAGCACGACAGGCTGGGACATGTGCACACACGAAAAGGGCAAGCGAACACAGAACGTGCCTTAAAGACACCCATCCTTCCGTTTCAAAAAGCACAACTAGGCTATAAACCCACTAGCCCCCCGTTACCAGATTCTGCAGGTCCGGGGATAGTCTTCTTTCCTCGAGATGACTCCCATGGGCAGCACGAAGGGCTGGGAAGCTGGTGCCTTGTCCTGGGTAGTCCCCTCCGCCCCAGCTGCAGTCTCTTCCCCCTCGGCACCTTCTCCTCCCGAGGGCTTCGCAGAAGGCTGAGAGGCAGCCGGCTGGGAGCGGTCCCCTTCCTCCTGCTCCTCCCGACGCACTTGCTCCTGGACCTCCAGGACGATGCGAGAGAGCTCACTGAAGTCACGGAGGTTCTCGATGTCGGGTAGCTGCAGAGGATGCGCCAGGTCGATCTCCACAGTCTGCTGCCCAGCTGGGATGTTGGGATCTCCCTAGAGAGAGGAAGCAACAGCATGGCTGCAGAGACAGGGTGCCACAGAGTTCAGGCCCGTATCCTCCCCGCACCCATCATCTGATGACTTCTACAGAGTTCAACCTTTTTTACTGTCACCGAAGTTCGCAACAGAAAGAACACCCCTTAGACCTTGTGCTTTGTTCCCTGAGCTGGCTACGTCACCCTGATGTCTCTCCTCCCAGAAATGGAATTTTATATCAAAAGCTACGAGCCAGGCTGTACTTGCAAGGGTGAAACAAAATCAAAGCTGTGACTGCGTTTCGCCCTGCAGGGAGGAAGGAGCTCGCTAGCCTGGCTTCAGTGAAAAACTGCCAACATTGGTACCTTCTCCTCAGATACCTGCGAGAGATCTCCAGTGACCTGCTCCCAGAAAGCAGCTGGAAGGGAGAGCCAGGTGGCATCATGAGAAACTTTACAGAGCAGGTTCTGGCCACTCTGCATGCATTACAATGCCCCCAAAGCCACCAATCGTCACAAGGAATGGGGTTTGGGGTGGCAACAACTGGCCACCTCCCAGAGATCCATGGCATCAAGAGGAGAGTAACAAGCACCTGAGAGAAAGGAAAACGCACTCACAGTGATTTTAGTCCCCTTGGCTTTCCTTCCGTGGAAGCTCAGCATGACAATCTCCAGCCCGTGGCTCCCATACGTTCCCTTGAAGAGACCCGGCTTTATAAGGTCGTCAGGGCTACTAGGAGGGAGGTAGATGCGTCGGTATGTCAAGCAGTTGCTGTGCAAAAAAGAAAATGTCAGAGAGGTTAAGAAAGAATCCCCCGACACAGAGAACGTGTTTGCAGCCTGCTCCTCCAGGCAGCATTGGGATGCTGTCTAAAGAGAGGTGGGATCTGCGTTTTCAGCAATACCAACAAGATTAACATTTCGCTTCAGACCTATGCGAGCACTCCCTCCCCTCAACTTCTCCCCAAAAATCCTCGCCAGCACCCCAGGAGGCTGCTGTGGCGATGTCGCAGTAGATCTCCTCGCTCCCTGGGATTTCTGGACAGCCTAATAGTGAAGCACATTTACACATCTGCTACAGCGCGGGGGCTGCGGTCAAGTGCAGAGTGATGGTTAAAAACACCCTCAAGTTCTCAGGGACTGTCTGATTTCTGCCTCTGCTCTAAAAGCCTATGGCTTACTAATAGGGGTAATAAGCAGGTAGCTCCTGGGGATCACGGGTATTTGCTCCGACTCATAACCATCTTACCGTGCGTAGTTATTGTAAAGAACGCGGAACCTCATTACTGCCGCTGTCATTACATCTCATCCCTGCGTACCAGTGGGAAGCACTGCGCTTCACCCTATCTTTCCACAGAGCCCGCAGAGACAGAACATTCCTCTGGCTGTTAAAGCCCTTGGCAAGCATCCCACCTCCGGGACACAGGATCCCACGTGCTCCTGAAGCTGCAGCAGAATCAACACGCAGAAAGAGCTGGTACCCTTACTCGTATTGGCTGGTGTAGATGAACTTCATCAAGATGAGCTCTTGCATGTGTTCGTGGAAGATGTCTTCCAGAGTCCGACCCCATTCTTCCCTTAGCCACGTCCGGAATTCCTGCAGCACGAGGAGAAAAGGGGGAAGGGTAAAGCCATTTCATTTCCAACAGTGATGCACCCCAACATCACTTGGCTTTGTCAGCACGATTCACTGGCAGAGCCACAGCGAGGGCATACGCTCTGCCAAAGACAGAGGATCACGGCCGGATTTGGGAACAAGCACGTGGTGCTACAGAGTCGGCACGGAAATATGCTTAACAGGTCGTGATGATGGCAACTGCCCTACGCTTGCCAGACTCCACACAAGAAACATGCTTCCCTTCAAATAAATCACAGGTAGAACCAATAAGCCTCCTCAGAATAAAAGCTTAAGCATCACCTGTTACTACAAAGGAGACGATCTACTACTCCTTTACATCCTGAGTTACTGTGCAGTACCTCATCTGCGTGCCCATAAGCTGACTCGTGTGCCCTATCCTGGCACTTTAAACGTAAAAGGGTGAAGCTTTTCAAAGGCACTGAATACTCAGCAGGTTAAATCCCGCTGATTTAATACTGATGCATCTAAATCCTAAGAGTGCTTTGAAAACATCTCCTGGAGTACCTCTACACCAGCTCTGACAAGTTAATACCCTACCATGAGTTAGCATGACAGCAGCTTACGCTAAGACTGCAGCCTCCCAAGTGCTATTCCAAACCTGCTTCCTTTATCTTCTCAAGTCAGATCCTCCCATTACCATAACGCCACGCACACTTAACGCCGCGCTCTGAAAGTATTAAAGCATTTCTCATCTGCTGCAGAACCAGAAAACACTAACTAAACCTTTCACCCAGCTGTTTCCCATCAGCAGGCACATTTTAATGCATTTGTTAGAAGCAAGTCAAGTATCAGATTTGTCACGTTTAATTAGCTGGCAGCAAACTCCACTACCTGGAACAGGTATTAAGTTTTTCATCCTGACATTTATACCTGCACCTTAAAACACGTAATTTGAATCGGGAATCTGCCTTGCTGGGTACTGCTGACAGAGATACAGGACAAACAACCAACTGAGGCTTTTAATCCCTCAACCAAGATGACGAGCAGGTACTCAGTGTCTTCAAGATCTTGATTATACAGACAGAGATCAGTGTCTGGCGAGTGCTGCATGGAGTACAATGCATGCTGCTGTCTTTCTCTGGACAGGCCTGCTACCAAACAGGAATGGTGTCCCAGCACAGGAAGAAAAAGGGTGCTGGAGTTCAAAGAGCACCTTACCACACAGAACTGCCTAAACCAGCTTGTTACTACGTAAGCACCTGTTCCAACACACCCTGCGACACACGACGGTAAGGCAGAGTCTCCACCGGACACTCTGCAGGTGTAACAACGAACCGATCCCGTGTACTGGATCCTTGGCATGCACAGAAGTTCCCCAAGATCCTGCAATTATTAAAATGTGGTCACTTTCAGTTTTGATTCAAGTCACAGATCAGTTCCACTCAAAGAGAGAGCAGAAAATCAAGCAGAAGCTGTCAGCCTGGGTTTCCATGCATGCTCAGGTACGCAGAAATCAGAAGGCAGAAGACCACCTCCCAGGCCCCAGCATTAGCCAAGAGCTTAGGTAAGAGAGCAGTGCTTTGTCTTCAGAAAGGGGACGTACAAGCAGCCTTGACGCAGACTCGTGAAAAAGCACTCTTACCTCCTGCCTTCCACCTGACATCCGATGGTGATCTGTCTGGTTGCACTTCGTGGAGAACTCGTCCTTCTTTACAACCTGTAGTTACCATGGGGGAGAATTTAACAGGTTACAGACCTGATTAGAGATGCCCAGGGTGATGTAACTACAACTGTACAGGGTAAACACTTCACACAACAAGCGTTACCGAGATACAGAGCGCATCAGCTAGGAACAGAGAAAGGAAAGCAATAAACCCATTCTGCATTCTAATGAAAGATACTTAAGTTGCTTCTCTGTTTGAGCTTCCTTCTTTTTTGAAAAGGAAACAACCTCTCAGGAAGCTTTTCAAAGCACCCCATGTACTGAACGGATGCCACATCACTTTCCCAAGGTCTCCAAGAGAGCTGTAAAACACAACAAGTCTGTGTGTCTGCTCGGACAGTTCACCAGCTGCACAAGGCCAGTCCGTGTCTCATTTCCCCCAGACTGTACACAAACTGGTGCTCCCACCCTGTTCCAGCCTAAGAGAAGACAGTCTAACAGCCCTGCCGTGCTACTGCCAGCGAACAAACTCAGAGCGGGGAACAGCCCCCACGACTTGTCAGACACAGAACGAGCATAAAAGTGGCCTCCACACGTACGAGGTGCTGAAAGCCTGGAATAAAATTCCCGAGCAGGTTTTTTTTTTTTTTTGATGGATCCCTTTCCAGAGCCAGTGCGCACACACACATCGCACCCAGGACAAAGCGCTGGCAGAGCTCACCTGAATGTGGCCGTTATGAGGTCCCTTATGACCATACATGCACTCCACCGTTGCGCATTTCCTCTCCATAAGATGAATCCTGAAGAGAGGTTTGAATCTCATGGGATCATCAACGTGAGGGTCGTGAGGTGGCAAGTACATCCACCCGATGATGAACAAACCGTCTACCTGCAGAGGGACGGGAGACAAAGCACGCAACGTCAGCCTCGCACGCCTTCTGTCTAGTCTACAGCAAACCACTCCTATTCTGCAACAGGGCAGGAGCCGTGGAACAGCTTGCTGCCTTTCCAAACTGCTTTCCAGCAATTAAACCAGACCATATGCACTCGCAGCACACCCCTGGTGAAGAGGGAGAGGGTTTCTTTACAAGGCTTTCTGCACCACTGGAAAACGATCAGGCCCTTATTACTGCAAACGACTTTGTGACGGATGCTTGGTGCGCAGGATCCAGAGGGAGAGACTGCGCTGGAGAGACCACACAGCTAGTCAAACCCTAATTGGTTTGAGAGCTCACGCTGGCAGACACTTGAACAGACAAATTCTGCTTCTCATGATTATCCATGCCTTTTGGACAAGGAATTATTTGGCTCTATTACTCCCAGACAGCAGAGGAAGCAACAATCTCTCTCCTCTGCTGAGAGGTACAAGTGCCAGCCCTCTTCCTGCATGCCTAACAGAATCTTTCCCTGCAAGCCCTGCAATACCAGAGAAAGGATATTTTTCTAAACAGAGAGATCCAAGACAGAAGCAGAGCAGCGCCACGGAGCCACACATGATAATGTGACCTTATAAAGACAAGTAAGTGTCAGCACGCTTGGATGCACTCTTAAACCAGTTCGTGGAACTAAATCTTCCAAAGGCCTCGTGATTTGTTATGCTTCAACCTGTCATCTACTGAACCTTGGTGCAAAGAACAAGGGCTTCAGGCAAACTCCTGGCCCGGTTCTCACCAATACAGAGTCAAATGTTGTCTCGTAACTGCTCTCCCCAGCAGTACAAGAGCTGCCAGACTGCACAGGTCTTGCACCAGCATCACTACATCTGATGAATTAGTTTTAGATGCAGCTGGTGAAAAGTATGGCAACTACAGGAAGGAGATGTGCACGAACACGAGTGCAACGCCCTCTGCAAAATGTTCAGCTGCAGGCAGAGATAATGCGGTAAGCGATGGGCCAGCGCCAAAACTTCTGTTGTACTCGATGCACCAGGAATGGACTCCTGTGCCAACCACTGGAATGTCAGCATTAAACTCTAAATCACGAAACATCACCCATGTTTTCGGTGTGCTCCTGTGGCTGTTGTACAGCTGAAAAACACAAGGACGCTCTGGTGGTGATGATGGAAAGAGCCAAGCAGCAACCTCCGGGTCCCAGTCGCTTACTGAGGGCTGACTTTTCAGGCTTCTCAACAGCACAGAGGTGGCACTGGGGTTGAGAAAGCGGCACAGTCCTCGACACCACAGCCCCAGCCCGAGGTACTCACTCACCACCACGTTCAGCAGTCCCCCATAGGGCCCGATGTCTGGCTGCCACAATCCCAGGATGTGTCGGTATCGGTGCAGCACTAGGGAACAGCGAGACACTGAAATGAGCACATCAAGCTATGGAATTGGGATTTGGGGAAAGAAAAGAAAAGGAAGACTGCTACCAGACTGCACACAACGCTGACCAATACCACCCACAGCCTTTGCTATGGAAAACGGGTTACGCCCAACCGCAGCCAGTGAGTTCTGAACCGAGGCCTCCCACGAGCCCACGGTATTTACGTTGTTCTCCGCAGCCCTGCTCCCAGCCTAGTGCGGGAGCTCGTTTCCAGCACTTCACACAAGCGGATACCTCACCCCAGGAAACTTTTGCAACATGGTCCCGTTAATGCAAATCACATGATACACCCAGAGCTAAAAACAAACAACATATCTGCCATCTCCAGTTACCAAAAACGTACTCGATGCCTCAGGCTGCAAAGCAACAGAAAATAAGGGCAAAAAGGCAGTAAGGAACAGGGAAATTTGAGTATTTTGGAAGAATTTCCTGCACTGTATGGACAAATCTGTCTCCAGAGTTAAGCGTCTTCGGAAACAGCCCCCGAGAGAGCACGGGCAAAGCGCACAGACCATGCCAGGGAATCTGGTGGTGCTAAACCAGGTCAGGATCAGCCTTAAAAATTCTAAGCAAGCAGCTACATTTCAGCAGTGCCCAAAAGCTGTTTCTAAAGTCCCCCTGAAAGCCTACTGCAGCAGGTGAGGCTTCTCCGTGTCCCACCTCGGAGCTGGGCGCGCTTTCAGTCCCACCAAAACGGAAGGACGAGCAGGAGAAAGTGCCAATTACAGAATGATCTGAACCAACCTCCTGTCTCGAGGACAGCTTAGAGATGCTACTTGCCTTCAGTCCTTACACAACCAGCCCTTCACTTTGTCCATTCAATTTCCTGACGTGACCAGTAACCTTCACGTGACAGACATTTTGGGCAGGAACAACAGGATGCAGGTTAGTTCTGCGAAGACGGCAAGAAGACACGACGCTTGCCTTTACAGTGATGGTCACAACTAACTCAGAAGGCCACAAAAACCCATTTTAACCTACAGGACCGGCTGGGATAACGGGTTTTGCCTTGCCATCAGTTCACAGGAAGAACTGTGTTTCAGTGCAGCTGTTACAACAGCTTTGTCCCATTAACTACTTACAATAGCAGGAACTATAGGAGTGGTTTTATTACACCAAAGCAGAGAACTTCCCGCAGAGGTTTAGGGCAGCGCGGAGGATTGTCCAGAGCTGCTGCCAACTGGCCTGGAGGAGCCTTTTTCCTGTGCAGTAAACACTTTAAGATTGACGGCCAGGTTTGATGAACTGAGTGCAGCCCCAACAGCATGAAGGCAAGCAAGCACATTCCCAGGCTCCTCGTCTCAGTTGCAGTAATTACATATTAATAAATGGTACGTGCATAGGTCGCTCCACCCACCACAATCTGCCTTGTACCCTGTCTGGCGTAGAGCTGATAAACCCCTTTTTTTAATTATTTTTAGTACAGAAAACTTGATGCTGAGGTACCCAAGAGTGATGAGGATGTCCTCCTGCCCCCAGCTCGTGTTGGAAACACTTTCAGAGCTGTAGCTACAACGGATGGGACTTCCCAACAGCGCGGAAGTGTCTGCTGGACAAGTTCTTCCACTCGGTTCACCGGAGCCACAGTGATTCAGGAAACATTCAGACCTGGGAAAGGTCTCTTTGTTGGACACAGGACAAGGAAGTGACACTGAGCGAACGCACGGCGATTCAAGCATCGCAGCGCTGGCACACCACAGACACCGTAGGTGCAAACAGGCAGGTTACAGCCCCACAATGGGTTATTACAACAGGTTATTAAAACTGTTGTAACCAAGTCTTACTTCATTACCTGTGTCCAGCTTGGAGAGCAGAGAAATGCAAACACCTAACGTGGGAGTTTTCAGGGAAACCTGCAGCCTTTAAAGCAGAGGTAGCTCACTTTGAGTGGAAAAGACCTGATCCACTACAACCCTCTTGGACTCTCAGGATGCAGCAAGATATCTAGAAGCACAATGAGTCGGAACAACGTAAGCAGCTACAGCTCCCCAGCCGGTGATGAGTGACCTGGTAGTGGAAGGAGCCCAAGTGTGAGCCAGGCTAGTCTAAAACCCCAGGAAAAGTGATCCAAGCTGACCTGGCTAATGCTGCTTGAATGTGAATTTGGGAGCACTCACATGGCAAATCCTGGCAACACCATTTTAATAGACAGGAGGGGAAAAAGGGGGAAACGGGCAATCACATCTTAAACCACACCGGCTGCTCCGCAGGTAATACAACAGGCCGCCAGAGAAAAAGGGCATGAGACGGCAGAAGTTTGGGGCTGGAAGCTGAAGAATTAACAACGGAGGGAAGAGAACAAAGTGCCATTTCAGAGCCACCGCAAACACCCAGGTAGCAACGTACAAAGGAATCCCTCATCTCGCGGGGCAGCTTGGGCATGCCTCTCCTTCCCACCCAGCTCCAGAACAGGCCTGGTGTTGACAGGCAGGACTGCCAAACCTCAAACCTTCTGATCCCTGCTGCAGCACTGCTGCTGCTGGTCCGTCACCAAGGACACAATCCTCTCTGCATGTCCCGTGCTCGAGCGCTTCCTTTAGCACAGGTTAGTCTGCAGCATCCACCCCACCCGTTAGCGTGTACAAAAACTCCATTCCCAAGCACCAGTGAGTTAGGACCTTGAGCCTCACAGCTATGCGGACCACAAGGACCGTTAGAGAGAGCTCAACGCCCCCTCCAAGTACCAAGCAGTACCGGCTTCCTTAACTGATGTTAAGTAACCAGGACTTCCCCCAGCTCCTGCAGAACAGCGAGCATCCAACTCCAACGTTCTACTGCTCTTCCCTCAACACAGCATCAGGAGGGAGAGGTTTACCCAGAGCAGCTTCTCAACCGAGGAAGGCAAATCACACTCTGAAACACCAGCAGAACGTTTCCTAGAGAGGGAGGCGGTGGTTAAAAGGATTCACTGCGCAAGGAGGGAATTAATTAGTGCGGGAACCCTCAGCATTTTTCCACCAGGAAGGGCTGAGGATCTGAACGCAGCTCATCTGGAACAAGACAAAGCGTTTTGCCAGTCCAGAGCTTACTTAAACTTGCTTTTGGGAGCCCTCACCAGGGTATCTGAATGCATCCTTCTAAAGAGCGGAGCAACCTGTGAAGAGCAGTGAGCGGTCCCCTACAGAGACCCTCCTTTTTGCGCCCAGTCAGGACGATTTTCTAACTCAAAGCACTTCAAAAGGAGACCACCATACCTCACCGCCTGCCCTACTCACACCGTCAAAGGGCCACAACACTCCGTCAACGCGCGACAGAGAGAACCGACTAACCGGCACCCTCCACACTGCCCCAAGGTCCAGCCCAAAGTCATTTGCTTAAAGCAACGTCACACTCCATGCAGCATCTCGTGTGTGCTCGGTGCGGGAAGCATCAGCCAGCAGGAGGTACGTACGGCAGGTGTAAACATCTCTGTACTCCATGTGCTCGTAGTCGGGTAGGATTTTCATAAAACGCCCCGACTTCACTCGTGGGTTTATACCTGAACAGACACAGCAGGGTAAGTACCAGCAAACTCTGCTCCACCGTAACCAGCACGACGAATCCGCACCAACCACGCGGGAAAGTCAAACTCCCTTTTGGCTGGATTTCCAGTTGGGGTGCCCCGTTTGTTTCCACCAGCCCCAGGTATCTGGTTGGCAGGATTACTCACGCCCAACTGGGAATGTTCCAGATTGCCCCAGGTAATATTTACAAACGGCACCCAGCGAATTCAAAGTGGAATCAGGGTTCCCCTCACACTGTGTAGCGTGACTGTAACGAGCACTGCTGTCTCGGTAAGACCACATCAGCCAAGTAATTACAGGGCCAGTAGCCCAGGCCTTGGATTAGTTACGCTTTCCAGCACCTGAGCTCAGTTCCCCACTTCCCACATTACTTCTGACAGAAGCACATCAGGGCAGAAAAGTGTATGTGAGTCCTGCCAGAAGCCCCAAATTAATTCTTCTGCAATTAAAGAAGTTTATGGGACAGTAGAGGAAATGGGGTCGCACCACCAGGAAACTGTTCCCCTAAGTGTTTGTAACAGGGAAACTGTTGAATCTTAGCTGGAGAGCGAAGGCGGTGCGTCCCTCAAAGCCAGGAACAGCTGCCAAGCATCCTGACTTCACAGTAACCACTGCCAGTTAGGATTGCCGAATGGATACGGACACAGTCCTGACTCAGAACTGCAATGAAGTCCATCACAGAGGTCCTTCCCACATGTCAAGGTCGACCCTTTGCCAATGAATGCTATGGATTCAGAAACTACTTTGGTGCAAAAGATGACTGGAAACTGTGTAAGGAAGATCTACTGAGGGCTATTAAATCAACAAATTGCATTAGACTCTGGAAATCCCCCCGCTTGGGAACAGTCAGAAGCTGGGAGAGTACTTAGGAAGGAATGGCATAGGCTTGCCCTCTTCTCCATCTTCCCTGGGTGACTGCTCACAGCCATGGGTGGGAGATGCAGTATTTGGAAGGGAGAGACCGTTGCTCTGAGCCATAAGGCCATTTTTACACAGAACTTGTGCATAAAAAAGCACTAAGTATCACTTTAATATCTCTAAACCATGGAAGTACTGTAGTGAACAACTACAGGCCATGAAGAGATGTTCTGCCACTGAAGACTGGCCGTGCAGAATTAAGATCCAATATGGTACGTGCCGTATGGCTGTTACCACACCAGTGTCACACAGACACTGGAGTGAATGGGAAGTAAGGGAGGCCTCAAGTGCTAACGAGACCCCTCTGTGGACATCTAAGCGCTGGCTCAGCATCACTCAGCCCTCCCACCCTGGAAAATCAGGCAGTTCCAGTCCTAGTGCACAAATAGGTAGCGGGACACTAGGTGATGAAGTTTCCCCGTGCATGCTCAGCAAGTCCATTACAGATGGCACTAAAACCCTTCTACCTGTTCTTTCTTCCAGCAATAACATCAATGTTTGAGGTCATCACTGCTTCCAGGTTCAGCAAATACAGTACATGTAGAAGCTGAGCCAGATTTTGGATCTGACCTCTCAGGACTGTAACGTGACAATTACAGCTTTTGTTTCATAAAGCAGCAGCCAGAAGCCATAGTACACGTGCTGCAGGATAAATCTTGTTCTTTATCCTAGAGACAACAGGTCCATACAAAATCTGTGATGGGGAACCAAGACTACACAGCCTGGCAGTGTTATGGTGCTGGTATGGGAGCTCTTGGGGGCTTCGCGAGGCTTTGAGCGACCAGCTCAGCTTCTGGCTGCAAAGGGCAAGATGTGGTGGCGGGGGAGACACCCTCACCATGGCTCCAGGCCCCATTTGGTCCTTAGCCTGCCCTGGTTTCTCTGACTCTGCCCCCTTCCCACTCAAAGACAGATGATGTCATGTACCTTGCAGAAGGCACAGTGGGCCTAAGGAGCTGGAATGCCACTGCCGCAGATGTTCCTAAAACATACTGACACCTCGGCAGAGGCCCTGTCCTGCCAGGCTCTCCTCTGTCAGGAGCAGCACAGAGGAACGCTGGCTCATCCCTTTACCTACAGCACTTTCCCACTGTCAGCGTGGAACAGCATCCTTTCACCAAGATCGAGACTTGGCTACACTGAGGGCACAGGAAGCCTCCAGTTATGAAAAATATCACTTAATTCCTTAGCAAGATCTAAAATGGCAAAACAAAAAAGGATAAAAAAGCCCTCAATCCACTTTTTTATCGAATTAAAATACATGTTCTTATCCCACCAAAGGACTGGGGACACACACATCCCAATTCTTGGAATCTGCTTAGCATTACACCCCAAAAAAGGTCAACTTCACAGGTGAAACCCCTGCCATCAGAAAGCAAATCTGTGTGACTTACAGCGACAAAGTTCAATAAACATTCAACACGTATATGCTTCCAAAATTGGTACTAAGCAAGGACACGCAGGTCTGCACCAGCTTCGTCACTTACGTTTGGCATAAACATCTCGACAGGACACTCCCGTGATCTCCAGTTTCCGCAGGTTTTCACAGACCCCGTATTCTGCAACGACACAGGGGAGAACGTCAACGCTGGCACCAAGCTGTTTGCGACCCACCACCTCGATATCTAACGTTTGGAGCCAAAGTGAAATCTTATTAGGTGCATTCTTCCAAGCTGCTGCATTAGTCGGAGAATCTCACTGCTGCTTTGAAGAGAAAAGAGAAAACTAGGTGTGATTATATTGCAGTTTGGGAAGTAAAGGCATTTTACAAGCGATGTCCGCAACAAATACTCCGTAAGGAACACACAAACACAGCCAAGTTACAGATGGTTACACCTAGACCAGAAAGAGCGTGAAACGTGGAAGACGTACTCATTCCAGCTGGGACTGTACGCCTGTTTAGATCAAATCATGATTGTGTGTAGTAATTATCTACTCCCACTGAGGTATCCAACAGGGAAAACCGCTTCTTAGGATCCTAAGGAAAAGGTCACAGGCTTCAGAAAGAATGGAGAGATAAAGCAGGCATCAGCATGTACAAATACGGTTACACTTGAAAGCAGAGCACATTGAGACAGGCCTGGTTTACGCTCAAATGCCTTTGATTGCTTACAGAACACGCCGAAAACAAAGCAATCCAGAGATCTTAAAGGCAGCTTTGAAGCAGAAAATGAGACACTCTCATTGCATTTTCAGGAAGTCAGCGCTGAACTTCTAAGAAACTGAGGAAAAAAAAGTAAGTGCTACCATCTCGATGCCAGACATCCTTAGAAGACCGGAGGGAGGAAACGAGAGGCGGGAGATCCCAAAAAATCATCAGCAACAATAAACACCCTGCTGCAGTAACCCCCTTAGATCTCAGTACGGAAAACTACCCTCCTCGACATCAAAGACATCCATACCACAGATCAAAACACCGGCTTTCCTTAGCAACACCAAACACCTACCAGATATTTGGCGCAAAAGCACCTGTGAAGACACTCATCAAACCATTCAATATGAAAGTTATCCTTGGCCAAGCTTCCTTGGATTAACAACCTACCGTGGCTGCCAGATGCCACTACCCGGTAACCCGCTGCGAGCCGAGAATTCATTTTTCATATACGAGAAAAGCAGAAGTTTCCCTGAATGAATTCAACCTCCTCTCGTCTATAAATACACCCGTGGTACGCGAACACAATGCTGAAGCAGGCACAGACCTTACCGTCAGCCCGCCTACCGGGAATACGCATCCTGCCCAACACCGCTTCGGGTCAGCGGCTCGTTCAATAAAGGTGAGAGCGGGCTGAAGGCCGAACAAACACGCTGCCCTTCATTAAAAGATGCCAAGGTCAGTGGCAAAGCTCCTGCTGCCATCCGCAGCGGGAGCGTTTTCAAGCACAAGGTGGGACGAGGAAGCACCACCAGGCAGAGAGCAGACAGACGCCCAGCACAAACAAGGTCTTTAGGGCTGGGCTACAGCCAGCTGACCCGACACAGCCGACACCAGAGCTCTGCCCGAGGCTGGAAATTCAGACCCAGCCTGCGGGTCACCCCGAATCCATCCCCCCTGCCAGCCTTAGCACGGCCCCTGGCCCACAGACCACAAGCGGGTATGTTCTGGTAATTACAGCAGAGGGACGGAGGGAACAGTATGTTTCCTCAGCTGATCAGAAAGGCAGAGACCTTTGTAAGGTGACAGAAACAGCGGTCATAGCCCGCTGTTGGGAAACAGGCAACTCTTTTCCGTGTAAACAAATACTCCCTGGCCACAGAACCAGGAGACGCGCACCCTGCGCGGCAGGCATTGCAGCTAGATTAGGTTTGGTGTCGCCGGAGATATTTACGCTGCGCCAGAAAGGGAGCAGCACGCAGAGGATCCTGCCCAAACGGCACCGACAGCGGTGCTAGCACAGGGACCTTCTCTCTTCCTCCAGTCGGTGCCGGTTTTTCACAAAGCCTTTTCCCCTAGACCTGTAAATCACCTTGGGCGCAGTCTCGGTGTAGTGCCGCTACCAGCAGGTTATCTGGAAACGCCAGGGTGGGGTGGGAAGGGATGTGAGGTTAACGCTCCCTCCCTGTTTCGTGCCAAGTGCCCTTGATAAGCTGCAGGGATATTTTATGAAAGCAAAACCACTCCTAAAGGTGGATTTCCTAACTTCTGTAGTTCAGACCTTTCATGGAACGATTCAAAGTTTTTCCAAGTAATAACATCCTCTTTTAAGAAAAAAAAAGACAAAAGTTTAGAATTTCGATATTGCTACGTGACATAATTCACCCGAGGCTTATAAGAAAGCATTACGAAAAGATAAACCCATTTTAGCGTGCCTTGACACCTCATTCGACGGTAACTAGTCCTTACCCTGTTTTCTTCAGCTAACAGCTACAAAGAGTCAAAATCCCAGAGCCCGTGGCTTCACTCCAGGGAAGCGCATCACTCAAGCTCTTCCCACCCTTGAGCTGTTTACGCCGCGAGGGCCGCTTGATGGGAAAGAAAAAAAAAAAAAAATCAGTCTTTTGGCTCACCATGCCCACAAAAAACTCCAAATACCATAAGCAAGAAGGCTGGCCATCCCTTTTTTGACTCCAGAGAACAAGAGGGATGTACAATTAAGAGTAAGTAGAGCTTCAAGCTAGTTACAGAAAAATAAAACTGATAGGGTTTCCTTTACAGCGAACAGAAAGCTTTTTCCAAGAAAGCTTTGAAGGGCTCTAGCTTTCTGGGAAATTCCACTTTGGGGCAATTAAGTCTATTTTAAGGAAACGTATCTCAGTGCAACAGCTCACCGAGTACAGTATTTGAAGGGCTATTATAGTCACAGAAATTCATACCGTTAGAAAATGGCTACTTAATCCTGCTTCAAAAGCAGGGATGGAAATTGGGTTTAAAGTTCTTACTTGACCAGCTGGCAGGGCTGCTTTATTAGGTTTAGGAGTGCTTGAAAGGTTTACCAAACACACAGTGACGGGGTGCTGTTTCCATGGTCACATGCACTGGAATTTAAAGGACTTGGAAAGCCAGTCTCCGTTCATGACACGCTGCATTAATACTTTTGCAAGTGTAATTTACTCCTGGCCTGCTCTCCCCATATGCTCTTCTTAAGCCTCCCATTCCCTCCTCCTCCCTACAAGGAGCCAAGTCACACACCTCCCTCTTTTTAAAAAACAAGCAAACAAACAAGGCTCTTCCAGCCCAGGCAGGGAATTGCCCCTGTACCCACGGCAAAGACCAAATCCCTGCTTTTTGCTGTCCCACGTGGCAAGGCCAGCAAGCAGCCGCGAGCACTGAATGCGGACATCCGCAACTCGGAGGGAAGGAGGGTGTCTGGTAGGGCGCGAAGCCCTCACCGTTGCTAAGTTTCAACTGTGCCCTGACGAATCAAGCCCTCTGATTTTTCCTGGATGAATAAATGCGTGTTTACGAGGCTGTGCACAGAACAGAAAGCACAGAAACCTGCTGGATTATTTCAGAGACCACAAAAAAGCGAGATCCCCAGGCTAGCATCTTCAAAACATCAGGTGGACAAGTTTGGAACCAGCTTCTTGTTTCCAAAGGCTGGACTATCACGCGAAAACACACCAAATACTTTCCCAAACGTTTCTCCCGGGGAAAGGCTCATAGTTACCGCCGAGATATTTTGCGGCTGCAAATAAGGAACTGTGCAAAAGGAGATCTCATCTGAGGCAAGAGAAAGCATTTGCTGCAACCCTAAAGCAAAAGATGGGCAGCTTCAGACCTACGGCTTACGAGGTCTACGCAAGACCCTCACGGCTAGTGAGCGCCCGCTACGAGCGTCGAGAAACAGCCGCTGGCTGTTAAACAGCCTCTTGACAAAGACCCTGGCCAGAGATGAAACAAAGCCCACCAAAGGGACATACTACACAATGGTTTCACCTCTCACAGAGGGAGATCAGAGCCTTGCGACTTATTAAAACCACCTTCACATTTACCAGGGTGCGGCGCTACAAGAAATTGTTCCTGTCGTGGGAGCAGTTGGACATCAAGCTCCCTCGTGGCTTCTCCTGAGCCTTGTTAGAGCTCAACTCCATGCAACAGCCCCCTCGCTGAGTCTACAAACCAAATTCTCCCCACTCTTCTCCACAGGCACCGCTTTCTACGAACCCTGTGGAAGGTCTCAGCATCTTTAATACCTTGGCTGACATTTTTCAGCAGGTCCAAAAGCTGTTGGAGGTTGTTTTCACAAAACAAAAGCCTCTTTGTCCAAGTTCGAGATCTGGTTATTCTGAAGTTCTGGGCTGTTTCCAGGTGTCCTGCTGCACTCGTGCTGTTTTATTTAAAGATAAAAGCGGTTACCATGTAAAATGGACCGTCAGGTGTTAATCAAGGTGGGTCAGGCCACCAGCCAGAGTGAAACAGGCTTTAATTCTGCTCCCGCTACAGAGATCAGCAATCTCCTATTTATAGAAAACATGAAAGCGACTGCAATCCTCTTCTTGCCAAAGAAGCAATTCAGAGACATTGTTTACCCCAAACAGTTGCAACGATAAAAGGGCAACAGCCCTAACAGCCACGCAGCGTTATACGACTACCTGTGGTTAACCCCAGCACTCTCCCAGTTCACAGTCACCAGCAGAAGCCACTGCACCGCCAGGAAGACAAACCCTCTGGGTGCCTGCACTAATCCCAACGCATCCTCAGCAACAGCCTAAAATCGGGTCCTCCCACAGCAGCGCGAGAGCAAGATCCCAACAAACACCAAGTTAGAGTACTGCCACGACGGTAACTCCTCACGCTGTCGTGCTGAGCAACGCAAAGCACTACGAACAGTCCCGATTCGGAACCGCGGGGAGAACTGTGACTGCTTAAAAGATTGCAGCGGCAGTTTCAGAGACGTAGCACGTTTTTCAGCCAGGAACCTGACCCTTCCCTGCTCAGCACAGCTTGCACGCCGTGCCCGCGCTACAAGAGCTACCTCAGTCCCACCAGCAGTCCACCAATACGCTCTCCGACAGCCGCTGGGACGGATACCTTGGAGAAACAGTGTGCAAAAAGAGAACAAATCTCTGGTTTATGCACCTCGCCGTGTCGCTAGCCAAGGGCCTCGAGACAAAGGTGTAGTCTTAATATTTTCCCTTCCTGGGCGGTTCATTTTTAGCCACACAAAGGCCACCATTTCTTTAAATCTCAGCTAAACTTTTGAACATTGCCTTACTGACCGGTGAGAAAATCCAAGGAGCGGTCACGAATTGAACAAATCCATTTATTTCCCCATCAGGCCCAATTTAGTAGTTCTTTTCCAGGACAATCTAGCCTACATTTAAAAGTTCCACCCACTTCTATATGAACATTTTGCCAGGATCATAAGCTTTCAAAATAATTGACCAGTGAAGTTTTGCAAACCGTTCATGAAACGCACAAACACCCATGAGGGCTCCAGGACAGGAGAGGAGTAGAAGAATGAATACCATTTTATTAGCCTGTCTCCCAAAAAAAACCCCACAAACCACAACCAATGTTAATTTACTGGGACAACGGGATCACCCCATGCTGCACTAAGAAATAAGAATGCTTCAGTACAGATTTTCTAGGTACAGCCTTCGTACTGCCCAAGGGTTCACGGACAGCGCTGACAGGGCACGAATTCATTCCCGCAAGGTTTAATGCATTTGAACGGATCCCACCGCCCACAGCAGGCAGCCACCCTGACAGAGCTGAATTCCTCACCCCCATGCCCTCACCGGTGTTAAAAACAGAAAACAAACTACAACGACAAAATATACAGGACTTCACGCGCTGGCAGGAGACGCAGCTGGCAGGATCGCACTGTTTACAGAGACGACGGGCACGGCAGGGCAGCCCTCGGAGGGTGGGACAGCCGCTGGATTAATAAACGGGACAGAGAGCCACACTGGCGTGAAGAAAAGGACGAGGAGTACAGAGTAAGAATCGCAGCCTAACAGAACAGGGCCACAGCAACACAGAACTGAGACACTACTGGAAAAAAATGCCCCCCGAGCCTTTGCGTTAATGCAGCACGGCATCCTTGCAGCAGACTTCCCCCGGAAAAGGTACATGCAGGCCAGGAATGACTGCGAACCTGGCGCTGTATGTCCTGACAAGGGACAGGAACGGATGACCTTAGCCAGGCCTGCCCTCCTCCATCCACTCACCAGACCCCAGGGGGTTCCCTGCTCCCGCTCCACCTGCTGTGCCCCCGCGGCTCCATGACCCCCAGCTGCACACCCAAGGACTCCTTCCTTCCCCAGCGCAGCCCCATTCCGCAGGGACCGACCGTTCCCTATCCTCGCTCCCTGGAACACCCCATCCCAAGGATTCACCCAAGGACAACCCTACACGGAGGCACCATCTGCCACGGCCTGGGTCCGGTCCCACCGCCGTTGTCCCCTCCAGCTGCCACCCCGGGGCACAGCCTGATGCCCTTTGCTAGGGCTGCTCTCACGGCACCCCTTTTGCAGCAAGTGCCACCCACAAGGGACCGTGCGACAGAGGAGCCGAGCTCTGCCCTCTTCTCCACCCCCCACGCCCCAGCTCTTTCCTGCACCCCCTGCCCTTTAGGACCCCCACTCCACACCCCACCACCTCCGCACACCCTCCGCATCCTCCTGGCCCACGACGTTGCACCCCCGGCCCCCTCTCCTCACCGCATTCTCGGGGACACACCCCCCCCGCACCCGCCCTTGGGGCCACCTCCTCGGGGTGTCCCCGGCCCCCCACCTCGGGGCGGGCGGTACCTTCGCGGCAGCGCCGCCGCCAGATCGTGTCGGTGCGGAGGATGCGGCGGAAGGTGGTGCAGACGCGGGCCAGGCTGGGCAGGTCGGTACCGGGCAGGGAGCCGAAGATCTGCACCAGGAGCTCGGGGGGCAGCTCCAGGAGAGACAGCGGGGCCCGCCCGGCCGGGCCGCCCTCGGCGGGGTGCGCCACTGGCCGCCCGCCCTCGATGCGCTCCGCCGCCTCCTCGTCCTCCGTGACGCCGCCGCCCGCCTCCTCGGGGTCGGTGTCGGTATCGGGCTCGCTATCGCCGGCACCACCGCGCCGCTGCTCCCGCGCCGCCCCCCGCCGGCGGCAGCCGCGGGCCGGGCCCACCCCGCACAGCCGGGCGCACACCGCCATGGCCGCAGCCGCTCTGCCCGACGGGGCGATACGCGCCGCCGCGCGGCGCCGCCGGATCCGCCCACCGCTCGGCGGCGCCAATCAGAGACGACGACGCTGCTTCGTCACGCTCCCCGGGCACCCAACCAACGGTCAACGGGAAGCCGGGCTCGCCCCCTAGGGTGCGGGAGGACCGAGCGGCTGGCGAGGGCCGGTGGAGGTGTGTCCGGTGCCCGGTAACGGCGCCCGGTAACTGCCTGTGCTGTCAGGCCTGTGGGGCTCACCCCCGCCGCCCCGGTCCCGCCCCACCTCCGCTTACTGCGAGTCGATTAAAAAAAAACACCAACCCCGATATTGGCTGCCCTGGGAAGAAAAGGAGGAAACCACAGCTGCCCCGTGTGAGGATCGAACTCACGACCTTCAGATTATGAGACTGACGCGCTACCTACTGCGCTAACGAGGCTCCTCGAGGAAACCCGCCCCGCTCAGTGCTCTTCCGTGTCCACCCCGCCGCACCCTCTGCCCCGGGGCCTCCCCGGTGCTCACACCCTGCTGCTGCTGCTGTCCTTTGGGTGCTGCCTGAGAATCCCTTTCCCACTGGCTCCTTTTCTGCGGGACAGACCTCATTTGCGGGTTTTTCCCCCCAAATTCATTCTTTTCCCATGCTTTTCAGCAAGACAGACCTGACATTTTTTGCAAAAGGCTTCTCTTTCCCATGCTATTCCACAAGGAAGACCTTTGGATTTGTATTTTTTGTAAATAGTTCTCTTTTTTCTCATGCTGCTCTGCAAAACAGCTGCATTCCTGAAAGGGTCCTTCGCGGCTCCCGAGCATCCTCCTCTAGCTCCGCAGGCAAGAATGGAGTGCAAGGGCTGCCTTGTCAATACGCTCGCGAGGAAATCAAGTTGTTTCCACATAATTACAAAATCAAAGCCAACCTCGTTTGCCTCTCTGTTGTGAAGTCGCCGCTGGCTGGGGTTTCCGCAGGGAAGTGGACTCCGCGCATTCGCTAAGCGCTCAGCAGAGGAGGGTGCCCTGCGACGCCGGCCGAAGTGCTGCCCTGAATCCTCATCGGTGAGGGTCTCAAGGCAGCGGTCACCATGACAATCAAGCGACGAACACCTAAGTGGGAAGAAAACGGGAGAACAGACATTTAATTGACGCGGAAAGTCTTCAGACCTCGCCCAGAGGAGTCACTGCAGGGAGGGCGTTGGCCCGCAGAGCGAGGAACAGGCAGGGGGTGGAGGAACACGGACATCAGTCCCACCGGACAAGGTGTTTGGGTTGCGTTGGGCAGCCCAAGGATTTTGCCCAGGGGGTAGGTGAGCAGCTCTTGTTATCAGGGGGAACAATACCCTGATGTCCACGGGTCCGGCTGGCCATGCATACGGGACGGTGGGTCCAGGCTGCCAGGCCTGCGGTATGACCGAAATTGCTACCGCCACAGGGTGAGTAAACGCAAGGGTTCTTACAGCCCGAGCCGCCGCGTTCCTCCCCCCACCGCTGACCATGTGCAGAATGAGGATGTCGTTTTTAATAGCGTGCTAATCCTTCGGGCTTCAGTGGCGGACAAGTTGAGTGCTCACAATTCTGAATAAATGAAGAAATGCTGCTCCAAGCATCTAAATCACGGCACACGGACAATGAGTCACCTAGAGCAAACACGGGCTGTTTGGAAATACGTCCGTAGCTCTACTGAATCACACGGTTTTCCCCGTGTTACATCACACGCAGCGGGTACTCAAAGTTTCTGACACAGCTCTGGAAGGCCTTGTCACGTCTGTTTGTTTAGGAACTGATAGATTCGCAGAGAGGACAGGAAAAGTACTGATGGCAAGGATTTTCGTGTGAATGAAACAAAAGACGTCCTTGGTGACATTGCCTCGAGCAGAAACTCAGCAGTCTACAGCACACACATGCTTTTCCTTCTTTTGCATTTGCTATTTTTATCTGGATTTTCTCCTTTCTCCTTTTCCTCTGAATGCTCCTGCTGTACCTAATCACCCTCTCTCCCTCATCCACCTGACCCCTATAACCTTATCCTTGGCTCCACAGATGCCGAGACACTGCATCCTGCTCCATCCCGCAGTGATCAGGCTTTCCCCTGGCCCACTGACCCCCTTTCCCAGCCAACCCAGCAGAAGGCAGGACAGCCCATTGTAAATCCATGATAATTCCCTGGGAGCTCCACCACCCCATGACCATTCCCTCCAGATTAAGAGGAAGAAAGGGAAAAGCCCATCCAGTTGAAAGGCAGTGCCCACCTCCAGGATGAACTGATGGCAGGGGGCGAAGCCCAGCGGTCAGGGGCGATGCGACAAGCCCTGCGGGCTCTCAGTGCTCGGAGTGACTGTATTTCCCCTTCCCATGGAGCAGAGGAGGCATCCCGTCCTCTCATCACATCAGAGAGGAGAAACAATCGTTGTCACCGCGCCAAGTTTCAAGACCCGGACAGAAAAGGTTTCCAGCGCTGCTCTTGCGGAGCATCACGCAACAGCTACAAGCAGAGAGTTCGGAAGCTGGGCACAGCGAAGCTCCTTGGGGCCCGGAAGGCAGAGAGCTGGTCCTGCTGTTCCAGGCGGGCAGCTTGCAGCCCATTACCCCAGGGCTCTTGAAAACTGATGTACCAAAAGGGGAAAATTGTATTGTTTCATTTCCCTTCAGCAATTAAGGAGCTGATGCAGCTCTCGCTATAGTCAATTGGTCTTCACGCTCATTCTAAAGGGCTTTGGATTCTTCCCAAAGTTAGTGTCCTCATTTTCTGTAATCCTGGAGGTGTTTACGCCTTGCCCAGGCTCTGAGCGGGGATGAGCCAGCTGAGGGCATATCCAGCCAATTATAACCTGAACAGCTAGGAGAGAATTATTTATTTTCCATTTGGCAAGAGGGACCGAAAAGTACGGCAAGGCAGGCCGAGACAGACGAACAGACCCTTTTTGCACGTCCTGTTTGCCACACAAAGTATTTGCAGCATGGCTTTTTGGCATAAGCCTGCAGTGCGATTTTTGCTCTGTAATAAGCATCCTTGGAGGCAGGACACTTCGAAAAGAGAATATTTCAATAGAAGGACCAAAGAATTTTGGTTTGGTTTTTGTGATGTACATATTTTCATCTCAGATACCCTTTCCTTGCTATTTTAAGCTGGAATATAGCTCTTCTTATCCTGATATTAGTATTTCCCACCTTCTTCCTTTCTGTCTGGACATGGATCTCACCAGATTTTGCAAGATAAACTGATCAGTAGCCAGACCAGGCTCTTCAGGGAAAACCCAGAGCACTGCAGAAAATGCTGCTGATGACTCAGGAAGTGGTTTGCATCCTTCTGCCTTAGAGCTGAGCTCGGCGCCCTCATCTTACAAAAGCGGGTATGGTCTTTCTTCTACATACTGTCCTTGCAACGAGGTGTTCGTTGATCTAACGATCAGTGGTGCTCATGAGCGCTGAAGACTACATAGCACTCCTACAAGAAGCTGTTGTGCTTCCAGCTCTGGCCACGGTCTGAACAATTTCATTGTGGCCAACACCTCTGGCAGCTCAGCTCGCAGCAGCGTTATCCTGTCCAGGACAGAGCACGGGACAGGCGGTCAGGTGCGCTCCAGATGCTATTATTAGGTCAGCTGCTGAGCAATGGCTGTGCAATCGCGGGCAGCTCACTGAACCTCTGCATGCCTCGGTTCCTCGCGGTGTAAATAGGGAAGGTGTTTATTGAAGTCACAGGCTACGTAGCACTCTGTTAATATTTGAAAATGTGTGGAGTTGCTTAAATCTTAGGAGTAGTAAAAATCAGTGGGAGACTTTGTTGCCTGCTGTATTATTCCACAATCTCCCTGCTACGCCTCCAGCACTCACACCGTCGTTACTGCTTGCCAAGAGGTTATGGATCTTTCTGAGTGAAAGGTAGTACATAAACATAGATTACTGTTGCTTACCACTTGATTTACGGCGTTGCCTTGTGAAACCAGTGGTTCCCATTTAAAACTTGATCCTGAAGCCAAGAAATGTTTGCTGGAACAAGGGCAGCGGCATTAACTGATGTCAGGGTTACGGCACACAGCAATGATGTCTTGGGCAATACTTCTTGCAGGGGGAGTGCAATGACTTTTTAGCCAAACATTCTAAGAAAATGATGGTTTTGTGATGACATTGCAGTGTGTTAGTCTGGATTTACCATCCAGAAAAGCATCTGTTTAATAAGCTCAAAAGTGTTGTATTCCACAAGTCTTGTGAAATAGGCGTCCGAATAGAGGAGAGAGAGGCATTAGTGCTCCCACCGAGGGATGGGCTCATCTGTTGTTAGACCTCAGGGGAAATCCACACAGGGAAAACGTTCTGCGTGTGGTTTCTTTAGTTTCACTTTTCTCAAACTGCACGTTTATACCCCTGCAAAAATTTTGTCATTCTTAACCACTTCTTGCTAGAGTCCTCCTAACTCAGCAGGTGACTTCCGCAGAGAAACTGGAAGTTTGGGGATTTGTTCGTAGGGTGGTCACCATCTTAAGACAAATTTGAGATTAAAACTTCCCAGAAGAGTTATTTTAAGGCATTGCAAACACTACCCTACAAGCCAACGCTGCCTGAAAATCTCCAGTAGTAGCTGGGTAATGGCTGCACGCTGTATTAGAAAAAAAAAAAGCCCACATTGATCTTTAGCTGAGCTAGATCAATAAGAACAATTCATGAGAAAATAACTGAGGGAAGGTATTTTGAGGCAGGTCTAAATGCAAGTCGCTCTCAGCACAGCATCCTTCCTTTTATTTTATGAGAATTTTCTCTCCGTGTTTCTGGTGAATTTAATGCTGCTGACAGCTGCTGAGCTAATAGCCCTCGACACTAACGTGCTGTCTTCCAGCAAGGGTGTAGCACTGCAGAGGAACAGCTTTGTCTGTGTGCTGTAAAAAGCCCTTTCAGTACTCTTTTACCAGAGAAAAGGGGATGGTTTATACACTCACATTGTTGTGAGGCAGCTGATGGGGAAACTCTCTTCTCTCTGGGGGTTGGGGTAAGTGGGGGTTTTTCCCCAGGGCAATGCTGTAAATATCAGCTGGGGTTCGGAGACACCATTCATACTGGCTTTTTAACACCAAAAAAATAATAAATCAACCTTCTGGAAGGTATAACAGTGGGGAAAGCCTGGAGGGTATTTTTACTTCAGACCTAAGATTTAGTATATGCTGCTGTGTAGGGTGCAGGCATGGGGATCTGAGCTGGGAGCCAATCCCAGCTTGTGCTCTAACCCGCTCTGTAAATTTGGGTAAATCACATCTTTCTTGCTTCATGAAAAACTAGAGCTGACAGGTATTGGAGGAGATTACTTACCCCATCCTTCTCCCTGAGACAAGAACAATTCTCCCTAAACTCTTCAGAACAGATGTCTTACTAATTTCTTGTTAAATAAAAACATCCGATGGTGTCTATTCCACTGCTTTCCTAGGCAATTTGTTCCGCTGCTCAACTATTCTTACCCTGAACCCAACGACTAATTTCTGTAGCCTTTTCCAAGATGTAAGCTCATTATTTCTCATCCCAGACTCACTGCATGCAGAGAAGACCTAATTCCCTCTTGCTCTGCAGCAAGCTTTTGCATATTTGAAGACGATATAATGTCTCCTTTCAGTTACGTCTTCTCTTCTTCAGACTAAATGCTTTTAAAGTGTTCTAAGACTAGAATAAAAATGCTCTGCGGGCTAGATTTTTAACAGGCTCCATTCTAGCGTAGTCGCCAAGTCTGAAGCAAAAGCATTTACAAAAGCAGCATTTTCTCACTAAGGATGGAGAATCGCGCTTAGGCAGGGCCGGTCCCGAAGGCTACGTCCATGCTGTCATCCCAACTGCGCCTAACACCTTTCTCAAATCCAGACACGCCAACTGTCTGTGCTGTCGACACACAGACACAGGCGAAGGCTGAGATGAGGAGGGAAAGGTCAAGCGAGCCTCGGTGTGGATCTAAGTTTTCCTTCTCACAGTCTCTGCAGATTATTCATGAGCGGAACATGCGATAGCCCAGCCTGTCAGCAGATACTCTGATTGTGGCTCTTCCTAAGCACCATATGGATGCTTTCAGCCTGAGCTGCAGCCCTGCTAACAGTTGGTAGCGTGGATGAAAACCGCACGACACACGGCGCTGTCGGCCCCGCCACCGGGACTCACCCGTACACCCCGAAACCTGCGCTGCGTGGTCCCACCGGGGCTTGTGCTCCTGCCCGCAGCCACACAGCCTGCGGCAGCCCCTGAGATACAATTCTGAGAGCGTGGCGGGGTTTCCTCAGCCCAGAAAATGGTTTTTAAAAGGCAGTCATTTAAATAAGAAAGAATTGTGTTGAAACTGAAACGTGGGGTTGCTAGTTTAAGAGCCAGATGTACCAGCCTTCTGATGGTCAACCACTATGTCTCACCTGCTCTCCCGGGACAGTGATGTGATGGATAGAGCATTCATAGACCTTAGGGCTGTTTTTCTTTCCTTTCTTAGTCACACCTTCAATGGTCTCACCTTATAATTACACAGCCACCGGAACTGTGTGACCCTGAATCACAAAATTAGGTAACGAGCCCTCATTCCAGTGTGTGAGCACAGCATCACTCTAACTTCAATGCATCGTTCCATCCCCAAAAATGCAAAAACCCTCATCATCTCTAAGTTGGTTAGAAAACGGTCCTTCTCCCCGTACTCATAAGGACACCGCCGGCTGCAACTCCCTGTCCATTCAGCCGCAGCAGTTGGATTGTTCAGTGAGATTGTGTAGCCCTATTGCTGCAAAATTGTTCTTCTATTTCAAAACACGGCGCTGGGAACATATGTGAGAGAAAGAGAAAGAAAGGCAGCTGAGAGCCTACAGCCAACAGCTTGTGTCAGAAAGCTGCTGGAGAAGGAAACAGTTGGGCATTTTCAATCGCGGTGCGGGATCCGCAGGACGAACACGAGCAAACTTGGCTGGCGGCTGAGGTTGTTTGCGATTTAATCAATCCCTGACAAACCGCACGAGGCCGGGTGGTGGGCTTCAAATTGGAACACCTGCTCCTAAAATTATGTTCCCTGAACGTAAACTTTACCACGGGCTCCTCATCCCCTTGTGTACGATGTGTGCTGAAGGCAAATTGAAGGCAAATCGCTAAACTTGCCCCTCTGCAGGGAGGCAAACGCGCTTAAGAGCATGTGGTGTTGTGGGGGGACATGGTGGGCCACTCTAAGGCGGCCATGGCCGTGTGTTGCTGAGAGGGGGGCCGTGTCGGGGTGCCCCAAGGTGGCCATAGCACCTTGTAACACCTTCCAGTGCCTGAAGGGGCCTACAGGAAAGATGGAGTGGGACTTTTTACAAGGGCCTGTAATGACAGGACAAGGGGTTTAAATGGACAGAGGGTAGATTTATATTGGACATCAGGAAGGAATTCTTTGCGGAGAGGGTGGGGAGGTGCTGGGACAGGTTGCCCAGAGAAGCTGTGGATGCCCCATCCCTGGGAGTGTCCAAGGCCAGGCTGGCTGAGGCTTGGAGCAACCTGGTCTAGTGGAGGGTGTCCCTGCCCATGGCAGGGGGTGGCACTGGGTGAGCTTTCAGGTCCCTTCCAACCCAAACTATTCTGCGGTTCCACGAGTCTACGACACTGACAGGGTGCTCTGAGGTGGCCACGGCTGCCTTTTGCTGAGGGAGTGCAGTGGCTGGGCACTGAGGCGGCCGCGGCTGCGTGTCGCTGTGGGGGCACCCTGAGGCGGCCGCGGCTGCGTGTCGCTGTGGGGGCACCCTGAGGCGGCCGTGGCTGCGTGTCCCTGTGGGGGCACCCTGAGGCGGCCGTGGCTGCGTGTCGCCGCGGAGGAACACGGCAGGGCACTGAGATGACTATGGCTGCTCCCGCCGCGGGACGAGGCGCCGGGGCGCGGCTGCCGGTCCGGCCCCGCCACACTCAAGATGCCGGCGGCGGGGCCCGCCCCGCCGTGACGCGCGGCGTCAGCTGACAGCGGCGCCGCCGGTGGTGGCGGCGGGGGGCGGGCGCCGGCACTCGGAGTTATCCGCCGCTGCCAAGCACAGCCGCCGTCGGGCCTGAGGCCGAGCTGCCGCCGCCATGCCCTCGGAGAAGAGCTTCAAGCAGCGCCGCACCTTCGGTGAGCTCCCCGGGAAGGGACGCGGCGGGGCGGGGTCGCTGACAGCGCCCGCCGGCTGCCCCGGCCCCCTCCGGGCCTCGTCGCTCGGGGGCGGCCGGCGGCGGCTGAGCGCGGCGTGGGAGGGGAGGGGGAGTCGGCGTAGCGGGGAGGGGGCCAGATCGCGTTAGGAGCCGCGGAGACCCCCCCCGGGCAGCCCGGGCCGGCTGCTGCTGACAGCGGGGCTCCGCGGCCGGAGCGGGCCCGTCCGCCCTGCCGCGGGCAGCGGGGCCGTCGTGCCGGGGGCTGCGCGGGTGCCCCCGGCTGCTGGGGCCGAAGGGGCCCCGCCGCCTGCCCGGGGCTGAAACGAAAACGGAACAAGCCCCGGCCTGGCCTCCGCGCTCGCTCTGTCTCCCGGCCTGCTCGGGCAGGGCGTGTTTTGGGTGGCCGGGATGGGGTGGGCAAGGTGTGGAGGTGGGTGGCAGTGCTGCGCAGGGTGGGGAGAGAGGCTTGCGGTGGGGAGAGCGCCTCTCTGCATCATCCGTTATCGACTGCAAAATCCCCAGGAGCCTGGAAACATCACTTGGCATTGTGTGCCAGGAGCTGGGCCTGCCCTTCCCTCCCGAGGTGTCTGCTCGGTGTCCGCCTTCCCCTGCGCTATGGACGGCGGAACTGAGCTCCGCTCGCAGGGGACCTGGCACGGTGTGAGCAGTTCCCTACCCGGGGAGCTGCGGGTGGACTGGGGTGCAGGCCCCCCGTTATTAGTTACTGAAAACTACCAAAGCATCGAAAAGAGCTGTGTAATGATGGCTGGGAAAATGAGATTAGTCTCCTTCCAGAAGGAACAGCCTCGGTAGAGCGGTGCCAACGCTGGTTTCGGTGCTTAGGATGGGACCGGAGCAATCAAAGAGCTCGGTAGCCGTTCACGTGTGTCGGTGAGGTAGGCTGGAATGCTCCGAGGGTAACGTGAACTGGCAGCGTAACCTATTTCTGCGTGAGCTATAAAATCCCGTACGTAAAATGGAATTGGTGGAAGTAATTGATCCAGATTTTCTTTTCCTTCTGCCTTTGGGTTAAAGTCAAGCTGCTTAAGAGAGCTTTCTGGTGTGCCCACCCTCGGCTTTGCTGTTGTGTTAAACATAAGCTGTTCTCCTCATTGAAGCGGAGAGGATTTTGAGCTAACGGAGCCTGTGTTTAAGCTGTCCCTTTTCTTGAAGTCCTCCCAAACTGTTGTTGACCCCATCGCCTGTCAGCAGCCTCTGTTGCAGGTATTAAGTTCAGCCAGGATGGCAGCCAAGCAGTTGCTGCTGCAACTGATGTCGTCAGAGAACGGTGTTTATCTCTGGCTGGCCGAGGCCTGATTCTGAACACGTCATATACAATAATCTCAGTGATTTGTCCCGTTTATGATCCTTCTACTCCAGGGAGTTCTGCTGAGTAACATTGCCACGGACAAACCTGTTTCAGTTGAAAAGATAGTCAAAGCTCGCTGTGCTCAGCTGGGTTGACGGTTGGTCTCATTCACTCCCTGTATCTCTTGTGTTTCTGGTTAATCTTAAAAAGTACTTTCATCAGCTGGTATCTCTGCCCTTGAAGTGTTAATGCTGGTCTGTAAGAGCGTGGCTTGGGCCCCGAGATGTGAAGCAGGATGGCTTTCAGGTTGTCAGTCTTGCAGTCAGGTGGAGGCTCTGCATACTCCTTGCCTTAGTGCTGCTTGATTCACCTCCAGCTTAAAACCGTGATTCACGTGAGTTGCATTTCCTTACCGGGCTCGTAAGGAGGCTCCTGGATGTATCTGATGCACACAAATGGGGAAGTGAGGAGTGACGGGACAGGCAGTGTGTCCTCTGCATTAGCATGTCAGCAGTGACGGGGTGCTGGTCTAAGCTCTCGCACGAGCAGCACCTCTCCCTAGCTAGGTGCCTGTTAAAGCTGTGATGCAACACTAAATCTTCTCTCGGGGAGGTGTTTATAAGATGCAGGTGGCCTGGAAAGCCCCAGCCTGCTGAAAAGAAGTGGAGAGGTTAAAACTGAGTTCACTGAATCTGAAAGTAGGCAGGGTATAAGCAGATGCAACTGCCTCTGAGAGCAACCGTCTGTGTTTGTTTTGGCTTCGGCTTGTACTTCAGCCCGGTTTGTAATATCTGTGCTGTTAATGTTTACGTCAGAGGGGAGGCGAACTTCATCCTGAAAACGGGCAGAGAGCGCGGGGAAATGTCTAGGTACGCACCGACCTACCGACAGCTTCCGCAGCAGTGGGTGCGGCATAATCAAAATAGAAAACTGTAGCCGGGTAACACTAGAACGCAGGGCGTAAGCCGACGCTGCCAGGATTCGGGTACTCTTGGGTCTCAAGTTAATTGTTGACAACTTCCTCTTCGGGATCTGGCAGAAAGAGTACAGGATATTTAGTCATTAACTGGGGTGGTGTCATTTGATGCCATACATTTATGAGATACAACGTCTGCTTTAGTGGGCAGAAAATGAGTGTGTGTAGGGAGTCGATCTTGAACACTTTCTAGGAGCCCAGGCAGCGTGCACGCAGCACATGTCACCTTGGGTTAAAGAGCAGAGTATCGTCTGTCAAAGGAGAGGTGTTACTTGTCACAGTGCAGTCCCGTTTGAGAACTGCTCTGCCTGCATTTGCTTCTGTGGCGTTTACCGATGTGCCGTCCCTCTCTTCAGGGGTGGAGAAATAAGGTAATAACAGCATTAAGCGTGGGTGTTTGAGAAGACTTTTTTTTTTTATCTTTTGCAGAGCAAAGAGTGGAAGATGTACGACTCATTCGAGATCAGCATCCAACTAAAATACCAGTAAGTCAGGTTCTTCTCCCTCCGCTGTCCAGTCTCGTGTTCTTTTCGGTAGTTAGAAACCTGTAAAAGAGCTGTCCTGATGAGACCAAATTAAAATCGGGCCGTTGAGGGCCGTTAAGCCTGGATTTCGGAAACATTCTCAAACTCGGGGCCGGCAGTCGGTGTTGCGGAGCAAGGTGCTGGCCGGGGACGGGAGGAAACGGGTGCTTCCTGTGTACCAAAGCTGCGTGTTGGAACTTCAAAGAAAACCACACCCCGGCTGAACTCTGAGATTCTCCTGAGCGTTCACCTCCTCTCACCTCGGTGTTTTTCTTCTCCAGAAGAGGAGTCTGCAGAGGCTAACCAAGAAGAAGACACAATAACGTGCATGAGTTACGGCTTTCACCAGCAGTCTGCGCTGAGAAAGGCAGGAGCGCTCGCCTGCCGGGAAAGGGGCCTTTCCCTGAGCTCTCCAGAAGCGCTGCTGGGCTGCCAAACTTCCACCCTCAGAGATCAGCGCTCACCTGGTCCCTCTTCTTTAGCTGGTCAGCTCCAAATGCTGCCTGAATGTTTGTTTTGTTTTATTTATGGCATCCTCAAGGTTACAAATGCCAAGCACCCCACAAAGGAAAAGGCAGGGATCGTGACACATGGCTGATGAGCTCTTCCCAGCTTTCGTGGGATGGCTGTCACCGCATTTATTGCGGACAGCAACCGTCTTTACGGCCAATTGGTGGAACAGGGAAGCTCTTGGGAGATCTTGGGGAGCAGAAGAGAGAGCTCAAATGGACGCCTCAGCCCTTGGTTCTCAGTGATGGGAGCGGATGAGTGAAAATTCCGTGTGCAGGCTGCTCACAGACTCTGCGTTACCACCGCAAGGTGGTAACAGAAGCTGCTGTTGCCTTCGTGTCGAATGGAAACCAAAAGGTTTTCAGCTTTCCGTTAGCTTTGAACTACTCCTCAGCAGCCCAGGGGAGAAGGACCTGGGGGTACTGGTGGACGAGGAGCTGAACATGAGCCGGCCGTGAGCGCTGGCAGCCCAGAAAGCCAACCGTGTCCTGGGCTGGATCCAGAGCAGCGTGGCCAGCAGGGCAAGGGAGGGGATTCTCCCCCTCTGCTCTTGTGAGACCCCACCTGCAGTGCTGTGTCCAGCTGTGGAGCCCTCAGCATGAGGGATATAGACTGGCTGGAATGAGTCCAGAGGAGGCCACAGAGATGCTCCGAGGGCTGGAGCCCCTCTGCCATGGGGACAGGCTGGGAGAGTTGGGATTGTTCAGCCTGGAGGAGAGAAGGCTCCGGGGAGACTTTACAGCACCTTCCAGTACCTGAAAGGGGCTACAAGGAAGCTGGGGGGGGGCTTTTTACAAGGGCCTGTAGTGACAGGACAAGGGGTAACAGGTTTAAACTGAAGGAGGGGAGATTTATATTGGACATCAGGAAGAAATTCCTCCTGGAGAGGGCAGTGAGGCACTGGGACAGGTTGCCCAGAGAAGCTGTGGCTGCCCCATCCCTGGGAGTGTCCAAGGCCAGGCTGGATGAGGCTTGGAGCAACCTGGGCTAGTGGAAGGTGTCCCTGCCCATGGCAGGGGGGGGACTGGGTGGGCTTTCAGGTCCCTTCCAACCCAAACCATTCTATGATTCTACTTTGCCTCAAAGCTGCTGCTGGTGGTTTGCTGTGCTGTTGGGCATGGGAACAGTTTTATAGCACAGATTTCGTGTCTTTTCTGGAATGGGCAGCTTTCCCCAAAAGGCCTTTTCCTAAAATACCTAGTTCCTGACAGAAGATGGCAGTGTCACGCTGGGTGGTGAATCCCTCCGGTGCTGTCAACACCCTTCATTTTGCTGTTGGAAATGCTGTCTATTCGTTATAGTCTGCCTTCTTTAGAAATAGTGCTGTTTTTCTCCCCAGAACGAGCCAGTGTTTATTTAAACCGGTGCGGGAAGCCTTTCTCTGCCACGTTTACATTGGCTCAATCTCTCTTCACCTGCGCGACTTTTGAATATCAGCACAGCCAGACCCTGGGAGCGTGGAAATGCTCCAAGCGGATGGCGTCACGTACCTACCGTTGGTTTAACAACAACAAAACCCACGCGGCCGTGGAAACGGGAGCGCACGGGTTCTGAGATCCTTTCTTAAAAGCAGAAGCTGTATACGGTTGCTGGGCAGGCTGCTACTTAAACTGGCAAATCTGCAGTTTCCTTGTGAATTAAGTGGTAACCGCGTAACAATCTCAACGGAAATACTGGTTCCTGAGCGTGCTGCCTGGAGATTAAGGAGGAAATTCTGTCCTTGGAGGCTTTATACCCTTCAAAACTCCCTTTCTCTCATGCATTAGAGTAGCCAGGGTGAATGGATTAGCACACTAATCTGGAGGTGTAGTTTTTAGAAAGAGATGCCCTGAAACTGGAGATATCCTAGTGAAAGCTGGCTGGGTTTGCAGCCTCCTGTAGCCCACGCCCCTGCTCAGCCACTGTCCTGCTGCATCCGAGGGAGATGTGCTTTGAGTTTCCTTGTTGCTGGCTGGTTCAGCGCGAGATGAACCGATTCCAGCAGATGATCTGCTCTAAAACGGCACGGGAGCTGTGGGTGTTCGCTGTTACAGCCCTGTTTGCTGCCCCCTCGTGCAGCCACTCTCGCAAACAGAGGCACGTGAGGGTAGTTGTCATCGTTCCTGGTCAGATGCGCGATGCTGCGTTCACAAATGAAGGGAAAACGGAGCTTGTGCTTTGGGAGGGGGGAGAGGCGGGCGCCGGGTACCGCTTCTGCCTTTCACATCTCCCGCTCCTTGCTTTTTCTTTCTTTTCAGGTGATCATTGAAAGGTACAAGGGAGAGAAGCAGCTTCCAGTTTTGGATAAGACCAAGTTCCTGGTGCCGGATCATGTCAACATGAGCGAGCTAATCAAAATTATCAGGTAGTATGCTGCGATTTGTGTCAGCCGCATCCATCTAGGAGTATGACTGTTAATTCCCCACCCAGTGTATGAGTTTGGGAACTCTTTAAACGGAAAATTCACCCAACCAGCGCTTGCTGTCATCACCAGGACAAATTCAGGAGAAGGGGCTTTTCCGTTGGCTTTGCTGGGAAAAGTCGCTGAGCTGGTAGTCTGCTTGCAGGAGAAATCACCAGTTCCCAGAGGTGTAGGAGGGAGTCTGGGGCCGTGAATCCCCATTTAACATGGGTGCTCCTGGCCCAGGGCCCCAGTGCTTCCTGCTTGGCTATTTTAGGATGCCTGCCTGGTGTTCTGCCTGGGAGTCCCTCTCCGGAGTGCCTGCCGCTTCCCACCCACTGGAGGGGGCGTTTGGGCTCATAGCCAGAGCTCTGAGCTGTTGCTTAGGGTTGATGTTGGCATCCTTTGACGGTGAAACGAAGTTTCCCTCAGTGACAGTGCTGAGGCCCGACAGACGCGTTCAGTCCAGTGTCTTTTAGCCCCAGCTGTTGGCACAGGCCCTGGCCTCTGCTCCGCTCTGGTGCTTCACCTTGGCTTACCGGAAGAGGCGAAATAGCCGTGGAGCGGAGGTCTAAGACTGTGGTCAGGAATTCTGCTGGAAGCGCGTCTCTCCCGGCTTAATGCCAAGAAGGAATATTTGATTAGTAAGAGTTCTCAAGCGGTAAAGTTGGAAGTTAGCAGCAAACCAGAGTTGGCTTTTTGTTGGTCACGGAGTAGCAGGGAGCTGGTTCTCAGAGGCCACAAGCTGTAACAACTTGTCCCATGTGTCCAAACAATTCCCTGCCTCGGAGGCTTGTGCGAAAACTGCCTGTTGCAAGCTGATCCCAGCTCTTACGTGAGTCAGGAAGCGAGATAGGGTTCTGGGAGCGGGAACCAGATTGCTCAAGTCTTCCTTTTCACTCCAGGTTACTGCCCTTCCAGAGCGTAGCTTTTCCAGTGAAATCAGGGCTCTGTCAGTCCACGTGCGTGGCTGGAATTAGTAGACGGATCGAACCCAGCTTGGTGGTGGGAAGCCAATGCCCTCCCCGATGGCAGGGCTGCTCTGGGTGGGGACATCGTGCTGCCAGTGGCGGAGGGCTTGGTTTTCCCTCGGTCCCTGCGAGCGGGAATGCGCGGTCCTCACCATGAACCTCCTTCCCCTCCTCCATCCCCCAACCTCCCCTCCCACAGGCGACGCCTGCAGCTGAACTCCAACCAGGCCTTCTTCCTCCTGGTGAACGGACACAGCATGGTGAGCGTTTCCACACCCATATCCGAGGTGTACGAGAGCGAGAAGGACGAGGATGGGTTCCTGTACATGGTGTACGCCTCTCAGGAGACTTTCGGAGCGCAATCTTCCGTCTAAGACACGCGAGCGGCTTCTAGCCTAGGATGTCGGTTTACCCTTGGCCATCACCCCCACTCTTCCCCCCACACACCCCAGGGAAAGACACGGATGCCACCTACGCTCTCAGTACCTTAGCATAGTCTTGCGTTAGCAGGTGTCTCACCTTCCCTTGCCTTGTTTGTGACTGTTAAACAGTGCAGGCGAGCACCTCCAGCTTTGAAACCGGCTGTAATATTCCACGTTGACATTGCCGGACTTGATGAACGGAACCCAATTAAAGGGACACGCGATTGACCTGAACCAAGCAAACAGGCGCCAGGGAGGAGCTAAAGTGTTTCGTGTGACAGTTTTCTGGAAAATCTCCCCACGATTCCTTAAAGCTTTTAATTATTATTTTTTTTTTTTCCAATGGGAAGGCTTCTCGTGAGAGCAAATAACGTTTTAACGTTCCAAAGCGGAGCTTTGGCTGCTGCGGCTCGATGAGACTCGTGTCGGGGCTGCGGCTCAGTGAGACTCGTGTCGGTGCTGCGGTGAGTTAAGGCGAGTGTTTGGGGTGAGCTGGGGCAGGACGACTCTTCTTGTCTCTTTGTTTTTATTGTGGCGCCGCACCCTTCGGAACGGTGCCGGTTCCTGGAATACTCGTACCAAACACCACAGCTTTATTGTAGTTTTAGGAAGTGTTTAACTGTAAAATACACACCTGGAGAGGTAACACTGAAATAAAACTCCAGTCTGCTATGAATTTCCAATGCCTGCGTGTCCAGTGAAACACAGTTGTTCATACAGGCTCCCTTCCAAAAGATCAGCCCCCTTAGCCCGGCGCTTTGCCGATCCCTCGCCTGGCGGAGCCGGCTGGGAGAAGGTAGTCGAGGGACGCAGGGCAACCGGCTGCGGAGCTGGCACGAGCGGTGCCCGGACCGCTGGCCGTCTCCCCGCCGACGCGAGCCACGCTTCCGCACCCACCGCCGCCGGGCTCTGACACGCCGCTGGAATTACCGACCCGCACCGCCTAACCAGTGCGTCACCACCCAGGGGGTCGGGGAGAGCCGCTTTCGGACGCAGCTCACCTGCGCGAGCTGCTGTCGGGAGTTTGACGAACAAACGGTGTCCTTTTCCGTCGCTGACGTCTCCTGCGCGGGGTTTGGAAGATCCGGGGGGAGGCGTCCCTGTCTCGGGCGGGGAGGCCGCCTGCACGGAGGAACGGCGTCTCGTAGGAGCTGTGTTTTTCCTCTAGTCGTGGCGCGAAGCGTAGCGGGATGAGAATCCTGGTGTGTGTCGCGTGTCTGTGAACTAACCGCATCTGTTACCGGAAGCTAACTTACTCTGAGCGGGGGGGAAAGAAGCAATACTACTGCGTCTTGGCGCTCTAGCTCGGTCAGGTGTACAGTTTGTACCTACTACACCTCTTTGCATGCATCTCGGTCGCTTACTTCAGGTTTTTTTAATCGTCCTTTGTGTTTTTACTCCCGACGTGAACTCCTGAACGCAGCTTGTTCTCTGTTTAGTTTTGTTCGTGTAAGGAACTGTTTCACTCATAACTGACAACCAGACTTGTAATTACGATGTGATACTCCTGTACAAATGTTGCTTTTTTTAAAATTAATACAGTGCTGATCCGGATGGATTACATCCCGACGGAACCGTGGCCCGTGTGGTTATTTCTAGGCGCCGTTCGTGCCTCCAGTCTGCAGGAAAGGGCATGGAGAGCTCTGTTCCACCGCGTTGGGGCACCCGAGGTTGGGAACCCAGGTCCTGCCGCTCGCGCTGAGCCCTCCAGAACTCCTCGCTGCTTGCCGTCCGGGAGGAGGAATTTGGGGTGTAACCCCCCTGTGACACTGTTCTGCTCTGGGGAACGGGGACGGGTTTCTGCTCGACCAACCTCTTCCCGGCGGCACGTAATCCCGATGCTCCCGGGTTTCAGAAGGGCTCTGCTCCTCAGGGATGGCCCCGGACAGCGGCCCGGACGCAGCAGAGCCGCAGTCCCGCCATCGCAGATCTGTGTTCACCAGCAGGTGTCTGTGGGTGGCGAGACAGCAAAAGTAACACAGGGAATTAAAAAAAAACCCCGATGAAACCCCTTGAAATTCAAAAAAACCCCATCAAGGGATTCTGTTTAACTCTTTATTTTCCATACATTAAATTTACTCAGATAAAAACATTCTAAAAATGTACAATTTTACTTTTAACAAAGTATAATAAAACATAAAAATCCCAATACCAGAATACTTGACATTTACAATTCAAAATCAAATTAGCTGAATATTAAATATTTACAAAACTATTTAAAATATTTATAAAGTTACATGCACAATTGGTAATACTAGAATTGACCGAAGTAAAAGAAATGGCTCAAACGGGAGCAGGAGTTTCCTTCATTCCTAGTGGAAAGTTATGTCCAAGAGAAGCTGTTAATCTGCACTTGAAACGGCGCAGGATTCGCTTCCTGCTTCGGTACCGACACCCTCCTTCCTTAGTAAGAGAAATGTAAGAGAGCGAACGGGTAGTTCCAAGGATTTAGGAGGATGCTGGGGGGCGGCGGGTGGCCTTCCCGGGGCCCCCGCCAGCAAAAGGCTTTTCCTAGATGCTCGCCAGCACGCGGCGACGTGGGATTTCCCTCCAGGTTTGCCCGCTTCCGTCTCGTCTACGGGGCGTTCGGCCCGAATCCCGGCGTGTGTGACCTCCGGCGAGCAGACCGACCGCTGAACCCGGCTGCGGGACGACGGCGGTTTTATTCTGGGGAGGAGCGTGGCTCCGCCAACCACAACAGACCCTTTCAAGCACCTTCACCCTGAAACTTGCCAGCCAGAAAGAGCGTGAAACAGAAGGCGGGAGGGGGTTAGCGGGAAAGCTCTGGCGTTAGATCGGTGTTTGCGGAAGCCCGGCGCTTCGTTTGCCAAGGTTTAACGACCAGGGTATGAAAAAAGTTCCGCATAAAACAGGGCGCGACGCGGTGCCAGAAGGGAAAGTCTGGTGGAACGCCGATCCGTACCTCGCGTGCTGAACCGAGCCTTCCCTCCCGGCTCTCTGCCGTCAGCCCGGTGTTTTCAGCACCGCGAAGGAGGGGCTTGTTGGAAATTCCACCCTATTTCCGGTAGTTCCATCCCAAACGGAAAACACCGCTGACGCCGCGCCTCACTCGCTCCCCGAGGGAAGGCCGGTCACTCGCTCCTCCGTGCCCCTGCGGGGCGACGACGTGGGATTCCCTTCCCTCTTACGCGTAAAAAAAAAATCATCTCCACAGCGAAATCCATTCCGAGAAGGAGATCTGTACACTGAGGACAAAGCATGGGATAAAGAGCGTTCTTCCAAATCTCCATCTTGCCAGGTATAAAAACAGGATCTACGAACGTGGGCTTTCCGCCAGTGCAGCTGGAACTCCGGGTGTAAAACAAGCTGCCTTACTTCGGGGGGGGGCGGTTGGTGGTGAAAAGATGGATTTGTGCCTTTGAAAAACGGATGAAGGATCCGGATGAAGGTTTGATGGAGCTGAAATGCTCTGCTGGGACGTCCCAACTCTGGCTGTTGTGGGTACCACGCGGACAGCGTCCACTAGCGGATCTGGCGCCGGTCAGGGATTTCAGGGAAGGCTCTGCGACGGCTGCCGGCTCACCCGGCGTTTCCCTAGTAATCACGCTCGTGGGTGTTCGCGGTGCTCAGAACGTCTCGAGTCTGAACAGACTCTAAACCCAGGCTTCGCCATGCCAAAGCGGTACCTAAAAACACACATCAGCCACTCGAAACATCAGCCTTAACTTTACCCAGAGGAAACGATCCCAAAGAAAGCTCCGGGGGAAGGAATGAAAGAGTTCGCTGGACGCCAGGTTTCCCAGTCCTCGCGATGAGAATCAAGACGAGACGACGCCCAGCCTTGGGCATTCAACCAAAATGCAAGTGGCACCCAAATTCGTCTCCGCTGGGTTTTTTACGCTGTCGCTTTTTGCTGTTTTGAGAGGGTTTTTGAACACTCGCACGTGTCTCGAAATAGCAGTTTGTTTAAACGCAATTCCGTTTCAAAATCTGGTTTAAAAAACAGTGGGAAAAAGGAAAAATAAAATAAAAAAAAAGACGGTTTGGCTTTCAGCACGTGTTGCAGGCCACTGGGGAGACCCTCGCCGCCGGCAACAGTAAACGGCGCTGGCTGGGAACTGCACGTTTCCCACGGCGCGGTACGGCGGGGCGTTCCTCCCGTTGTCTCGAGCTCGTTAAGGCAAAGTTTTTCATTGCATTGTCAGTTTTCGTCAGGGGAGCCGCTGCAGGTCCGAAGGGAGGTCGGTCGGACCGCAGTCGCCTCCTTCGCAGACAGGTGGAGCGAGCGGCGGCGTTTCGACAGCGCGGGCAGGACGGCGGGTGGCGCAAGCCGGGCTGAGAACGCACAGACCCGGGGGGTTCATTGCATAGGAATAAAAAAATACTGTTGGTTTTTTTTTTAATTATTTAAACCAAACGTTAGGAAAATTTAAATATTGGGTTCCGTGAAGCCAAATCGGCTTTGAGCCACAATCGCTCCCTGGGCTGAGTTTGGTTTCTCACCGCCTCACGTCACCGTGCCCTCCCGGTGATGCTCGCTCCTCCTCACGAGGCTGGTAACTGGAGAGAGCGGGGCCCGAGGACGTCCCAGAACGGTTCCTTCCCACCAGCACGCTCCAGGAAGGTCTCCACTGCCGAGTTACCCCCTCACGCTGCCGTCCTGCTGCCTCGGGGCAGCTCTGTCCCGCCACGGAACCTCCGACTTCCCTCTCTGCCAGCTGCGCCGCCGCAACCGCTGTTCACCCCGGTGCGGTTCGCACCGGCCTGAGAAGTACCTCCAAGTGTAAACAGGGCTTCGGACTTTAAAGGCGTCTTCCGAGTTACGCACGTATCTCTCCGTCCGAGGTTTTGAAGGCCTCACCCATTTAGTGTCGTCCGATTCCTCGGGTGAGCCACGAGGATCAGTATCTTCTCTGGATCGGACAGGACCAAACTGTTTCACATCAGCAGCTGAAGGTTGGTTTGGCTTCCTCTCAAGTCCTAATTTCGCTTTGTCACCCGCAGATTATGTACGCTAAGCAGTTAACACCAAAGCTAGTCATCTACAACCTACTGCGACGAAGGAGGCTGACGATAAACCCTTCAAAGGCTCGATAATAATGAAGTTTTACTACCTTTTACACGTTTGACTTCTACCACTTCGGTGGCAAAAGCCTTGGGGTAGGAGTCAAAGGGGTGGGAGTTTTTTATATAAAGTAAAGCAAAAGCTTACAAACTCTGCCGCCAGAGTTCTGGGGGGTGGGGGTTTAGGATGTTTTAAAATTCATTTACAAAAGCAGAATAATAAGGTTTCTGTGAAAGAGACCTATATACAGTAACAGGACGTAAAGGTTGGTTTGTGTATCACAGGAGAGTATCCTGGAAGCCTTTATGACTCTGGAGTCTCTGGGACTTGGACCCTTGGAAACGAAGTTTATTCCACCGCTGGGAACCCAGCGCTATCTAGTCGTAGGCGAGACAATGAAGCAGGAGTCTGTTTCCAGGAGGAACCGCAAACTGCCGCGTGTGTTCGTTCGGAAGGGGAAGGAGAGACTGACTCGAGGGTGCTGTTGCGTAGTTAAGTCACGTAGCCTGCTGGTGCCAATTTTTAAGAGTTGGAACTTCTTTGCCTCTTGCACTGGTCTCAGAGTGACACTGTCTGCTAAAAGTGCAGAAAGCTCGAAGAGTTTTACATTCTTCTGTAGTGCAATCCTTAAAAATCCCAGAGATTAGTGCCTGATCACTTTTGAAAAAAAGTAGACGTTTTACCTAGCGCAGGGGTGCCAAAGTCCTTCTGGCAAACGGCCGCTCCTACCTTACGCCTCCAGCTTCCGCTTCAGAATGTAGCTGCCCTGGAGCGGGACGTTTCGCCTTGGAAAGTCCACAAACGGCAACATTCTCCAGCAAAAACAAAAACCAAAAGAAAAGTTTACGTTGGATGTTGTACGTGCAACAGAAAAGGCAGCCGGCCAGCTCCACCACCCATCCAGCACGCAGCCCTCCTGCGACACGCCGGCAGGCGTTCCGGCAAGATCCGAGCTCGAATTTGGCAATCAAAGATGGGTTTGACGCACCCCTAAGCTAGATTTTCTACCTAGTCTAATAAAGTAAAGCACCTTTGGATTAAAAAATACATTAAGCTTAACAGCAACTGGACGTCTCAGTTTTGTATTTCGATCTCCTTATATCTCCATGGCTTACAGTATTTTCTTGCCAGATGATAAAACATCAGTCCGTGGAGTCAAGGCTTTCCGAGGGAGGAGCGTATTTCAGCCTGAACGTACCTGGGGGAGAGGAAACAAGCATTAGCCGACATCGACCTCCTCGCACCCGTCACGTCCCAGAGCTTTCTAAACCGACCCGCCTCTTGCTCGACGCGTAAGGTGATACTGTGGCGGAACGCCGGCCGGCAGCGCTGCGGCGAAGCTGCACGAGAGGCCGGGGAGCGCTGTCTGCAGCGGGCAGGAGCGACAATCGAAGCTGAGTTTGACACCGGCTTAAATATAGTTTTAGGGCTGGCAAAAATTCATTTGGGAGAGCAGAAATGGAAATTTAATTAATGAAATTCATCTTAAAAAGACACCAGGCTACGCTTCTCAAGTTCTCCGAGACAGGGCTGACGAGGCAGCATCACTTCTTCCCCATTGGCCACTACCAAAATATTAACCACGGGCACTCCGCTCATTACTGACACTTCGGCAGGGCTGTAAATTGCTGCCTCAAACGCAGTCACATGTTAATTCGTAGCGGTCAAATACCTGAGACCTTGTCTGCACCGTATAAAACCGAAGGGACATACTCCAGAGACAAGACACAATGGATAACGCGAGACCTCAGTGCTGCTCGCTCCAGTCTCAAGTTCCTATTTAATTTTTTAAGCCTACACCACGTGCAAATGATCTCAGCACAACATGTCCATCAACAATAAAGAAGAAAAATGGGACTAGGAAGTGCTGGGGGTGAAGTAGCATTTCTCTCTTCGTTGTTTCCCACCCGGAATTAAGGATTTCAGCGCCCTCCTGGAGTAGCATGTGCTGTGACCGCGTAACACGTCCTATGAAGTAAGTATAGAATCATGGAATAGTTTGGGTTGGAAGGGACTCAAAGGCCCCCCAGTCCCCGCCCTGCCACGGGCAGGGACACCCTCCACCAGACCAGGTTGCTCCAAGCCTTATCCAGCCTGGCCTTGGACACTCCCAGGGATGGGGCACCCACAGCTTCTCTGGGCAACCTGCCCCAGTGCCTCCCCACCCTCTCCAGGAAGAATTTCTTCCAATCTAAATCTCCCTGATTTCAGTTTAAACCCATTACCCCTTGTCCTGTCACTACAGGCCCTTGTAAAAAGTGCCCCCCCAGCTTTTTTGTAGCCCCCCCAGGCACTGGAAGGGGCTCTGAGATCTACCCGGAGCCTTCTCTTCTCGAGGCTGAACACCTCCAACTCTCAGCCACCACGGGACCTTCTGAGGCGTTTGAACAGTCACTCTTCATTTAGGTGACTACTTTGGGAAGGAAGGGAAAGGCAGAACTTTCAAGGGAACTGGCAATTAGAACCAAAGATGTCCTGGATGACAAGGTGTAAGCAGCAAGGAAAATTCCTCTGCCATCTGTCCACAGAAGCTCCCTCCCAACTTCCCGCAGTGCCTGCTTCTCCCCTTCCCAGATCCCAGCACAAGCCCCGCGGACTGCCGGGTCTGACGCAGGGCCTTTCTTGGGCCCTGACCTCGCGTTGGGTCGGCACAAACGCAAGTTTCCACTTTTGTAAATACAGCTCGCAACCTCCAGCTTTCAAGAACAAGCCAGAAATCAAAAGCCACAGCACTGCTCTCCCTCCTGCCCTGGGCACACGCAGCATTCCCTGTGCTCTGCCCATCCCCATGCCGCTCCCTCCGCCTGCTTTTACCTTGTCGGTTGAAATCCATCGGAGGCTGTTTGCAGTCCTGAGCTCTGTGACCACTGGCCCCACAGTTGTAACAGGAGAGATTCCCATTTTTTTTGTGACTCGAACCATTGCCGTTTCCCATCATTCCCTGTGCCTGATACACCCCCGCTGTCCCTGCCATAAAGTTCTGCATCGGCGGTACCGCGAACGTCGACTGCCCGGTCATGACGGAGTCCGGCGCTAAACCGCTGTTGTAAGCGGTGTGGACCACGGGGAAAGTCGTGCTGCTGTTGTACTGCTGCGTGTTGATGTAGCCGTTACTACACAGAGGGTTGAAGGGCAGAAACGGAAAAGTAAACATCGAAGGTCCTGAAAAGGGGTGCTGGAAGTAGTTGGCGTAGCTGACGGTCATACCGCTGGAACCACAGTTCCCACTGCAGCCGCAGGAGCTGCACACCATGCACCCGGGCGGCTGCGGCTGCTGCTGCTGGTGGTGATGGTGGTGGTGGTTCTGGTTCGGCACCGGGATGCTCCCTGCGGATCCGCTGCTGCTGCTGCTGCTGCTGCTACTGCTGCTGTTGCTGCTGCTGCTGCTGTAGAAGTTGTTCTCGGCAACAGAGGAGAGCGTGGGGCTGGAGCTGGGAGCGGGGCAGCTGGGCAAATTCGCCATGGTGGCAAACGACGTGGAGGGGTGGCTGCCGGAGGAGGCCGCGTTACTGTTGGCGCAGAAGCTGCCTTGCATTGGCGCCACTGGCACGCTGCTCATCGCAGAAAAGGCAACTTTGGTGTTGGCTGTGTACAGAGCAGTCCGGGGATTTATTATTGCAGGGGACACCGTTATTTGCATATTACTGGAGCAGGAAGTCTGTCCGGCGATGGCAGAATCGGTGGGAAGAGATGAAGACACCAGGAGTTTGATGGGTGGACGAGCCACGTGGAAGACTGTGCTGGATGTTACAGTGGCAGCGGTGCTTGTTTCTACTATTAATCCTGGCTGCTGAGCGGTTTTTATCACTCTGTCCAGACTCGAAGCATGTACGACTTTGGTTCGAGGCCCGAAGTTAATAGTAGACGTGGGCGAGCTGTTCTCAGCAGCCCCTGCCAGCACCTGCAAGGGCTGGTGGGGAGAAGGCGCAGACATGACATCCACCACCGCGTTTCCAAAGCTCTTCTCCATTTTTATGCTCCCCCTAGGCCCTGGAGAAACCTTATTTCTTTCTTCTAAAGATAGAAGCGAATGCATAGACGATGAAAGTAGCTTCATGTCTGCGTTGCCGCGGTCTGATTTATGCACCGAGTTTAGCATCCGAATGGGGGCGATGTGAGTGGAGGGCGCCGACATCATCTGCATTGGCAGAGCGTGGTGGCCTGACGCGTTGGAGCCTGCGTCGTTTTGCACCGGCAAGACCTGAGCCGTGGGTCTGGCAGAGCTCGAGGTGAAATGATTCAGCAACATCACCGGCTTCTCCTTTTCCGAACCGTCCAAGTGGATCTCTAAACCTAGGGAGAGAAACACCTATAAATACACCTGCCTCACGAGACAAAGCTGGGCAACACAGGCTCCCTCTTCGCTTCTGCTTACGTCTCTCGTTCTCCTCGGCGCTGTCCGAGCTCTCTTCCCTCGTCTGGATCCCCATGGGGCTGGAAGAAGAGCTGGAGTACTCGGAAGAGCTGCCCTCCCGGGGCAGCGGGTGGGCTGGCTGATCCACATCCACTCGCAGCTCTGCAGATAAAGGACACGTGAGCGATCAGGGAATGCAAACGGGAGCGGTAACACCTACTTGACAGGACCTAACTACAACTGTTTCAGGGCACCACCCAACGTACAGCGATGCTCAAGACGTACAGACGCACGCATCTGCTACGAAGCGGGAGTCTGGAAGCTGACTGGTGCAGCCAGCCATTCCCACGGAAGCCTTGAAGAGGAAACCCTTTTATTGCGCTCCATATGCACAGGAATCAGACTTTCTGATGGCTCCCTGCTAAGCCACTGGCATTCTGGAAGTTAAAGCTTACGGCACGTTGGTGAAAAGCCAGCATAAGAGAGAGCTTGCTGTTGTACAAGGCCCTGAGAGCATGGCAGTGTCCCCTGCTCCGCTTTCTTACCTGCAGCATGGTTGCCACGAATGCTCTGGATCGGCCCTACGTGCGTAGTCGGGGGAACCCTTGCCACACCGCTGCTGGTAACCGAAGAAGGTGTTGTGGGGTTCAGGCACCGTTTCTCCGATTTTTCTCTATAGGGTGATGGAGAAACATATGAAGAAAGAGAAACTGGTGAAAGCCTAATGACAGAGAACTCAGTTTCTGGATAGGACTGATGCAGACAAAGCCCAGGACGCAATCCACTCGGCGTTATCATTTCAAATGGAAACGTTTGGAAATCACATCAGTCTTGACCACAGCATCTTGCCAGCAGTTACATTTGGACTATTGGCCATCTGATTACAGTACTAATGCTCGGATTTGTACAAGGTAAAACATCACCACATGGTGACTAAATTCTACCACATGTTACGTACGTGCATCCCAAACCTGGCCAGGCACCCAAACCCCAAAGGGAAGCCAAATGAGACCCAAAGTTTGAATTTTGCAAACACACTCTGGAAAAACTAAGACTGTTGAAAAATGCTGTCAAGAGCTCTGATAAATGGGCACGGAGCTGGAGTTTTTAACTGATTTTTAAGTAACTGCAGTAGCTTAAGAATAAACATTTCCCTCTAAGTGGAGATACAAAAACCAGGACAACCTGTTGCATCAGTTTCCCCAAAGCTGTTAACATTGCACAGAGCATCGGCCTTCCTTCTCTCAGCTCCACCACGTAAAGCTGCGATGCTCCTGAGACCGAGGCTACCTGCACCAGCCCTGCCTTGGCTGGATTGCCCCTGTATAAAGTTAATCCAGATCCCACACAGCTCTCACATCTGGCAGAGCAGAGCTCAGCAGAGCAGCTGCCACAGCTGGCTCGGGTCGCCGCGGGCCACCAAGAAGGCTCTCCAAGTGCTCCGCCCGCAGTGACTGGAGGCCAAAAAGCTGTCAGGTCTCAAGAAGAAAAAGTCCTGCTGGGCATCCTGATTGTCTGTGTGCATCCCCTCAGCTTGCAAACGCTGCAGCTCAGCAGCTCCCTGGCCTGACTCCCTCCCACCCCGTGAATAAGGTGGGAAGCCCAAAATCTAACTGGGCTTCGCACAGCTGCTTACAATACCTATTACACACATTTGAAAACAAAAGCCCTCATCGACAGTATGCATCTTTTGTAAATTATTTAAAGAATGTCCCCCTCCTGGTTTCTTTTTGGCCACAAAAGAAGAGGAGCTGTCAGCAGGACAGATGAAAACAGGCATTTATCCTATAACGGGGCTGCCATGCCCTTTCAAAACGGAGTTTGCAAATTCTTACATTTGGTTATCCTCATCACAACCCCGAACAGGCAACAGTAAACCAGGAGTCACTACGTATTGTCCCGTAAGCCCCCGTTTCACGAGTTTTCAAAGCAACCGACACAACTGCAGAGGAAGGGAGATGAGCATTTCCCGTATTTACAGGTGGGAATCCCGGTAGGTTTATGGGCTGGAAAGCAAAGGCCGTTGTAAAACTTGCATTAGATGTCTAATGACCCGAAAAAAGGAGTTCCCCCCCACTTACTTCTCCAACTCCAGCTGGGTCTTGAGCTTCTTCTTTGCTCCCATGGTGAGGGATTCAAACTTATTCAGATCTTCCTCGGTAAGACTCAGAAACTTGAAAAGAAAAGAACGCGTGCTTAGTTTTACAGCCTGAAACGTTCTTCTTACAATAAAGACGAAGTGATTCTCGTGCTTATAGAACTTTGTGCTACAAATGAGTTTAAGGGTGTCTTAAAACATCACTCTAGTTTTCCTAGTTGTGTCATGTAACACAGAAATCAGTGTGTTTCATTAGAAAATATGCCCCCCGAATAAATTTTATAATAAAATATTGACATAGAATATGAAAATTAAGTATATACATTTATACTATAATAGAGTATAACGTAATGAAAATTAAAGCCAGCCAAGTATGCATAATAATACGTGGTTTTTTTAAAACACACTAGAACAAGCACAGGTTTTCTACGTTATCAGAAGAAAAATACACTATATACTTGCCCTCACATAATGAAGAAAACCAGAAGACCAATTACAATTAAATACATCCAACATCCTATAACCAGCACAACGCCATTCCAATTGAGCCCTGGCTCAACCTAAGCACTCAGTCCACTGGAGGGCGTTCAAGGCTCACAGACAGGAAGAGAGCAGGAATTTTGCAGATGGAGCTGGGTAAAAGCTGGAAAAGTATTCTGTTCAGAGAAAATCAGGCACACAGAGGTACCGTTTGTGACTCTGACCACGCAAATACATAAGTGAGTATTTCTCCACAAGAATCCCGTCAGCAAACAACCCCTTGCAGGTACGCGCCCACACCAGTACGTGCCCACGCTAATGTTCATGTCAGAAGTGTCCGTGAACCTATTTTTAAAAATAAGGATAACTCAGTATTTTGGGAGAAAAGTCAACCAAGAAGCAGAAATAAAAAGATAAATCCACAAATTTTAGTTATCCTCTGCACATCAAAGAGATGCCAAAGCAGAGCTGAGACAGCGTGCAAGCTGATCCTTCAAGCACTGAGCAAAGAACTTGGAAAGAGGCGGCAGCTGTTGAACAGCCCAGGCCCCGGTCACAACATGGATCAAAAATAGGCGGTTTTCATCAAAATACTATTGCTTCAAGAGAGCGCAAACCTTCCCAGCACTTGCCAAATAACTTCTGCAGTTCTCTACGCAGATGCTTGCAGCCTCTCTCTCCGCACTAGAGAACATAAGGATGATTTAAAAGCTGGCTCCCTTCTCCTCATCTCCTGCCCTACCTTCTCCATGGTGAGCTGCTTGAAGACAGGGTAGTATTTGTGCAACCGCAGTTTCCTGAGCCAGTCTAAGATCCCGTTTTGCTCCTGTGTCTGAGGGGTCTGTGGACTGGAAGACATTAACATGGGCGAAGACGAGGTGTCCATCTGGGCGCGATAGGCCAGCGATGAGCCAGTGCCTCCTGCATGGGAACAGTGGGGTAGTGCAACGGGAGCAGCAGCCGAGTGCTGGACGTGGTTCTGAGAAGACTGAATGCCAGCCACTCCACATATAGGTCTGCAAAACAGTAACGTCACTGGATTTAGCACGCTGAATCTGTGTCGCTCGGGGTTTGGCTATTACGGACATACAAATCTACCGCTTCCAGGGTTTCTGCTAAAACCCGCACTGTTTGACCCCAGTTACAGGTTTGTTCCACAGCCCAATAAAACCAGTGCAGCTCGTGGCGAACAGTAAGCCTTCTCTTCACTTAAGCAGAGGTTTCCCTCTATAATCACAGATAATAGATATTCTACTACCTCTCTGTGATCTAAAAAAGGTTTAGAGAGAACAGCTGTGGTCCAGCTTTGCGTTATTAAAAAGAAGAAAATTAGCCCAAAGAGAATCCTGGGGAAACTTTTTTTTTTAACATGGGGAAGTGGCAAAATAACCCACAATATTGGCTCCTTGGAGGGTTCTGGGTTTTGTTGGAGAAAATAAGAACTGCCTCTTAAGAGAATGAGTTCTGAGTTTGTTAAGTCCTAACAAAAGGCAAGAAGATTTATTTCCTTCTTTTCCCAAGGCTGACTTCCCTCAGAAGAGGTTTCCTTCCTTCCTCTGAAAGCAAAACCCCTGCTGGACAGGGAGATACTCAACTATGCTGTAGAGAGAAAAATCCTTGCAGAGATGCTCTAGTCTCCCTTTGCCCACGAACTCCTACTAGGGATGACCAGGTCTGTGCCTACAACTCGAATGATCGTTATTCCCTTTCAGTATGTGATCGAGACCATTACAACCTGCAGTTCACAAAGGAATCATCCCTCACCACAGCTCAACATTGAAGTGTTGATGCTAATTAGCAGTTACAGCTTTAGAAACATTGCTTAGAGCAGGGGTTCAGAGGTTTTGCTGCCAGCAGGAACATCTCCCATATGATGCTGGTCAAAAGGTTTCCCTAAATTCTTCCCTGAACACACGTTTCTTAGGACAAGAGAGCCACTGCTGAGTTCAGAACCATCAGTGACGGGAGACTGTGTCACAGCGCTGGGAGGTTTGGTCCAACAGCGATTACATTTTATATCCCTTATCTTTGAAGCTGAAGTTGAATTCTATCCTCCATTTCCAGTAATTATATCGTGTTATATTTTGACTTGCAAACTGTTGCCTAGGTTTTGCTGTCTTTGTGATCAACTCGCTGCAAATCTTTTCTGTGCACACTTATCTCTACCCAGCTCCTGCAGTTCTTATCATAAGATGTGTTTTCTTAAGGCATGTAGAGAAGGAACAAATGGCAACACTGGGAATTCTAGTCCTACCTTACACAAACATCCTCACCATTTGTCTGTTTGGGGCAGAAGACACGCGAAGGCTTGAATTTCTTAAACTCTTTTACAGATGAATATGAAAGCGTAGACGCAAATAAATCCACAAGGGGAGACCGGTAATTACCCGTGAAATGGGGATTACAATTAACCAGAACAAATGTAGACAAAATAAATACTTCACCTTCCAGATGTTCCCAGCGTAGTTCCTACTTTATAAAGGGATGGGTTGCCAGGATCTAAAAGCAGGGAAGTTACAAATGGCATCAGTTTATGAAATGTCCATCTGTACAAACAATTCATTTTTAAAACTTTCTTTAAACTTACTTGAACTCTGAAGTTGCTGTGAAGGAGATGAAGTGCTGAAGAACTTTCTAACGTGGTCATTTTTCACCACATGGGAAGGTAACGGTGCCAAATACCTGCAAGTTCATCAAAAGCAGACAACACCCACCCCCCCCCCGTGGTCTGTTATATTTGATTTGCAGCTGCCTATGCAGTCATGATTGTGGACTGTACACGAAATTTTGAAACTGAATTTGAAATTTTGAAACTAAAACCTAAAAAGACCTTTCAAATTAATAACACCATGCAATTCTGAATCAAAGTAGACTTGATTCAGAAGTCTGAATATTCATAAGAATATTCACTTGGATATTCTTATCCTTAATACTACTAAACCCCGTGTTACCGCTGCGTCGCTTTCACTCTGTTTAGTGTTTCAGTAAAGATCCTTAGTTTAGGAACACCAAACACTTCTAAGGCAGAAAATGTTCAAACATAAACTTGAAAATTTCCCTTCAAATTCACGAGCCCAAAAACCATAAAATATAGATGTATCTGTTATTTAATTTTCTCCTCTTCGAGATAAACAGCAGATGCAGAGTCTGGCGGTGCAGGGAAAAAGGCTGTAAAACTTATGTCACATTTTCCCTGGGATTGTTGTGCCTCTTTTGGGCAATCTCCTAAAACTCTGCAATGTATAAAGTGTGTTCTATCAACGTGACTTAACTTCTCGTCGTCCTGCAAACCCCACTGCCTTTTGCCAAATGGTCTCTAGATTTGAAAATGTATAGAAAATGGTTTAAAAAAAGAGAATATTTTGACCGTATCCATGTCATTTTTTAAAAGTCTTTGAGTAAAAAAGAATTCAACTATACACACGCACAAATGTGCTTTCCACCTTGAAAACATCCCAGTTCATTTCTGAATTTTTCCAATACGCTGCACTTAACAGCTTCTTTCCCTGCTCCAAAGATACGGCCGTTGCTCTGCAAGCGCAGCTTGCTGCTCTATTAACCTACATTTGTCAAGACTGTTGCTAGCTAAACAGCAGCAACATGCCTTCTCCCTTCCCCTCCCTCCTTCTCCTCAACAGGCTGCGATCCTCAAAGCGCAGGAGGGGCTGTCTGAAACGTTAAGGTCCTCTGCCCTGAAAAATAACCCAGGCCTGCACCTGCTGGCTGTGGCTTTGGAAAACCAATATCCACTGCAGCCCTGCCAGTGGCGGACCAAGGGCTGCCCTGACTTAGGGAAAACAGGTGTTTAGCAGACAGTCTAACCCAAGTTAATTAGTATTTTAAAGTGTCATTTAATAATTTGCATAGATACAGACAGTAGTAGCTGAAAATAAATCCAGTGCCTCCAATTTTCCTAGCAAAACTATTTCATTTAGAGAGAATCGACAGGATCTGCCACAGATGATGATGTTTAAGATGCTGGTTTCGATTAGATGATGGCCAGGTGATTTGTGATAACGGGAGGAGGTACTATCTAAGGCTTCAAAAATTTCTCAGCTGTTAATGGCTTCCAAAAATCTAATGGCTATAATATGTACATGCATGCATACCTTTTCACAATTAAATAAACACCCCGACAACCTGAAACAACTGAGACAATAAAAAGCTCTGTGAAAGGGTAGGGGGAAAAGGCAAGTCCCCATCACCCATCCCTCAAATACAGGAGGATGACTATTCAGGCAACTATGTTTTCCTTGAGTTTTGGGGGTTTTTTTAAGCAGTTTTGGCTAATTTTTGAGCCAAATCAAGCTTCAGCAAAGCCACTGATCCTCTACTTATTTTTAACAAGGAATGAGGAAACGTCAGTCCTCCAGGAGGCTTAATACAGAATATTATTACCATCTGTATTTCTGAAGAAAGAATTCCTGAAAAAATTCTTCTGCACTGAAATTAGTAGAACATCAAGAAATACTGCTTAGGATCAGACTCTGATTTCTTGAGAGTAATTTAGAGTATGACCCATTTCCATTTCCTGTTTCTTGCTGCCACTTGGCCAAAAAAAGCCAAGCGTCAAGCTAAATAAACCACAACAAAACACCCAGCATACCTAAGGTCCGATTCCAGGTCCATGTGGTTCCGTTCTAGGTAAAATGAATCTGGACCAGCTAGGCAAGGAATGAATTTCTCCAAGTTTTCTTCTGGATACAGCTGTGATAGCTAAAGGTGGAGGATATTACAAATAAAGAGTGAAAAGATGACTTGGTACTCGTAGGAGATTCAAGGCACAGCAATTTATAAGTCCAACAGGTTATGAAATTCAATCTATCCGTATTATCTCAGCACATATTGAAAAATGTTGTTGAAGAAAATTACAGAAAGGGACAAAACATCTCTGTTTTCAAAGCATTTTTCATATTGCCTTTACCTTTGAAATAAATTCAGTCACTTCAGAGGAAGATTTGGTTACCAGCGTCACTGAAGAATCAGACCACAGGACCTTGGGGAGTAAAAAGTATTCAGTTTAGTAACCCATAACCAGGGATTTAAGTTTGGTTCCAAAAGATCCATAACAGGTATCAAATGTCTCCACGGACTGCAAGGAAGTTTGTAACGGGTGACATCAATAAGGAAAAACTTTTTTGTGCACAAGTAACTATTACTCAGTCCTCCCTTGCGGCCCGATTCTGGCTGTTATTACACTTAACGACTAGTCCCAATGTTTAAAAAAGCACTCCGTAGTTTACACAGCCATTGCACGCTGCAGACATCCAGTATTGAGGAACAGACTACTGAGTAATGGAAAGTTTATTATTATCATCGTTAAAGAAAACAGCTGGTTTGTAGAATCCGATGTACAGTATGAACCACTCGGCACCGCGCAACGGTGCCTATTTATAATTAATCAGCTCCATATGCCACGCAAAGTCGAAAACGGCGGCAAATCACCCCGCTGCCAAAGGCAAAACCTCAGAAGTGAGACCCGCAGTTACCGCTCTTGCTACGCTCTGCAGGCACCGTCTTGCCCGTGCCCCAGAAAAGGGAAACAGCTCGGTACCTCTTCCCGTACGCTTTCTGCATTAAGTCACTACATTCTTAGATACGGAGGCGGTTATCGGTTGGGACAGGATTAGTTTAACTGCGCCAAAACTCCGGATTTCTTGGCACCAAGAGCATCAGCATGAGACGGGCCATTGGTACGTCCCTCCAGGTTTAAGATATCTACTCAAGGCGTTGGAGGGCGTACGGATCTTCGGCAGTTCCGCAGGGGAAGGAGCTGGTTCTATGTGTTTAAGAAGCAGGAGGCCGCCTTCTCACATGACTCCAGTTTCAGTGACAACTGAAAACATACACAAAGTTTTTCCAGCCATCAGAATGCTGCCAAAAAGACTGGTGAGAGGAGAGTATTTCAAAATATCTTACATAATGGAGGAATTTCCTCTCTGCAGAGCTGTTACACAAAGAGTAAGGGGGAAGAAAAAAGAAAAGAAGAAAACTTACGCAGTTTCTGGTTTTACAAAGTCTGTGGTGGGTTTTTTTTTTCGTTTAAAGTTTGTGATAAATGGTTTCCTTTTTTAGCTTCATGAGACATTTCAGAAAATACAGGAGAAATTTGTCTTCCTTACTAGTTTTGTAATAACCTAACAATAACATTTGTTAGGACTTAGTTTTCCTCACTTCTTACAACTTTCAATACTTCTAAAACAATAACGCGACGCGTAAATGCAGAGAACAGCAGCATCGCAAAGCGATCCCGAAAATGCCCAACTGCTCTATCTACTGACCTTCTATTCCCAAGCTACTAACCGAAACATTTCACAGTTGGGTTTCTAACCCAGCAAACAGCCATTTATTCGCTCAGCTAAACTACGTACTGTTCTTTCCGTTACCAGCTGACAAGTGAAATACTGGTAAAAGTAATTTCTGGTATTTATAGAAAAACTTATAATAGGAAAAGATGTTTCACAAGATGGGAATATGTAACTGGAGTCCAGACAACTGCGTGCTTCAGAAAGATTTTTAAAAGCCCTTGAAAAAAATCCTTTCTAATATCGATGACATTTGGGACAACCACATGATTCAGAAAATTCAGGGTATTATCCCTGAATCAAGTCATGCAGAGGTTAACGCCGTCAACATCACAAGAAAACGCAGATGTTCTGTCTTGGGTGGGAGTTTTAAAGAATAAAAACTTTTTCCTTTTGTTGAAGTTGTAGATAATCGAAATCCCACCGTCCGTTTTCTTCTGGGTTCTCCTTTTCTCACCAACCGTTTGGCTCCGTTGCCTCATTAACCAAACCAAAGACGTTTTCTGGGCTTTGCATTCTGAATTGTGGAATACGTCATTCCAACTAGACGGCAGAAAAGCAGTTTGTCATTCTTCCTCGCCTGCACCCAGAATCCAGACTCGGCTACTAACACAAGGTTTCACATCCTTCCGCAAAAACTGTGAGCAATGACCGAACCTCCAAAAGCTGCGTAAAAACAGGGGGAAGTCGCCTCTCCAAGCAGCTTGTGGCTAACCACTCTCATTCCAAAGAAACTATTCTCACTTCCAGTTTGAATTAGTCTGGCTTCAATTTTCAGACGACGGTTCCTGTTATGCCTTTTTCTCCTAGATTAACGCCCCCTTTACCGTAATGTATTTTCTTCCCTTTGAAAACCTTTTTGTATGATACTGAAAGTAATTTTTCAGTCAAGTTCTTTAAAGCTCTCCCTTCACAACATTTTCCTCAAGCCTTGAATAATTTCCATAGCTGTTTTCTGTACTCTCAACGCCCCTTTTAAAACCACTAACCATATGCCACAGTCTTGCGCTCCACTCCATGCAGGATGCAAAGATAAATGACCATCCTTCCTCTTTTCCCACACGTGCAGCAGTGCCCTAAGAGCCCAAATGCTCATTTGTCAGATTAAGACTTAAAATTCTTTCTAGCTTCTGCATTCCAGCACATCGATACCCAATCTGTAAGCCTGGCACGGTATTTTCCCCTCACTATTTATTTTGCCACAACTTGCTGCATTAGAGTGAATGCGGGTTTGTGTGTGTCCCACTTACCGGACAATCTCTGCATCACTCAGATGTTCATCAGCAGCCGTTTATGACTACTTCCAAATCACTGACTGCAAAGTATGACCACCATCTATCCCAAAGGAGCTCCACTACATCCATTTCTGGGATCTAACATGGAAGTCTGAGAACTTCTTGAACTCATCCTTAAGTATTATCCCCCCTCTTTCCATAGTAAAGAAAACCCAATCACCAAAACTTACCTCAAAGGAATATTCAACATTTCTTTCATTCTTCTTGTGTGCCAGTCCCTTTAATTCCACTTTTTCCACACTCACTGTGAAAAAGCAAAGAGAGAAGAAGAATGAGGAGGATATTCTTGAACGCATGCAAAAGCGATGACTTTGGGAGCGCCGGGACTTGCTCTGACAGCATCCGACGGCTTGCGGCGCGGCCCCGGGTGCACAGCTCGGGCCTGCCTCACCGGCAGACAGGAAGGCTGACGCCACTGCCCCGCGATGCCTTCAGTTCTAGCCTTAACAAGGCTTCATTTCAAGCAGTACCCAAACAAAACCCGAACTGCAAAGCTCTTTATTTCCTCACGGCCTTATCATACCACTCACTGGTGCAATTACAGAACGTGTGTGGATTTATCTTAATGACATCAAGCAGCAAATACCATCCCTCCGAGGGAAAACTGGCACACAGAGAAATGCGGACGGGCAAAAGAGTCCACGTTTCCAGGGGCTGATTTTGCAAGGAGTTTAGTGTTCTTATTGCTGTGTTGACATCATGAGTCCTCCTTGACTGCACTTCCATGGAAAATTTCAGCCTCAGTTACTGCCGTTTGAGTAAGTTGTAAGTAAAAGCAGGATCTTATGGTGGAAAGGGTTGAGTAACAGCACAGGTCACTGCTTCCAACACTACGTATGGGATGCAGCCTTTAAAGACACGATCTTACACATCAGATATTCGATACGCTACATTCTTGGAGACTCTCATTTCCCAATACATACAGAAGAGAAATTCCACCATGCTAAACTTCACAAAGTTTCATGGAATCACAGAAGATTATTTTACTGACTTCTTGTTTCTCCCCCAAATGTCTCCTGCCTTTTGACTGCACGCGCAGAGATACATACACAGAATTTTTTCCATATAGAAAGCCCATTTACATTGGCTTAAAAATTCAAAAGCAATCATACTCAAGCAAAGGCACTAGAATTTTCCCTCCAAGCATCACGTGCTCAAAGGGATGCATACTGTGTTTTCCTTTAGCAGTTCTAACAAGCAAAACCCAGAGCTCTACCACCTTGTTTCTGGGGAATCACCATAGACAAGATGTTTATCTGTTTTCATGACTATTTACACACTATTACCTGTAAGACTCAAACCTATGTTTATCACATAAAACTTCCTGGTAACAGTTGCAGTGCAGAAGTCACAACGACAACGTTACACCAGGCAACGTGTTTCATCAGCCTGTTCCCCGCAGCGAGACTCCAGCCAACGCCACCCTCTTGCCTGTCCAGAGCTTGATTTTCCTCTGCATTAAAACAATCATGACCTGGAATCTTTATCATGGCCATAAATTTTGATGTGTCCTGTTCATTTGAAAAAGGTGCAGCCTAGGTCTTGGCTGTTTTAAAAAGCTCCTCTTACGGATTTGCCGTTGAAATTTTTAAAGCTGGCAAGTTTTAAATAGATCTACAGATGTTCGTGCCTAACTTTAAAATACAGAATTAACATTCCCTTTATGATGACCTCAACCGTTCCTTCTCCATGTAATTCCCAATTACAATTAACATAAATCCCTGAGCTTATGAATAATGTCAATTCATTACTTACTACTTTCTCCTGCGTATTATGCTTTTTGTAAAGACTTGCTCCTCTTAGAAGTTTTCAGTGGATTCCTCTCAGGCTTCTGAAAGGATTTTACAGTACTACCCCGCTGGCACACAGCACGCTGAGCACCACAGGAAGAGATCTTCCGCATGCCAGGTATCGAGGAACTACCTAAACGGCACCTAGTGGCATGAAGACTTAAACATGCACACGGGTCAGAGGTTTTCTTGCATTTTAAGAAAAACTCGGCCTCGATACACTTATTTAAAAGAATTCAGGGCAGCTGTTAATCGTGATCCCAATTTAAATATACTGAATGTTGATTGGAACTATATGGACCTCAGAATTACAGTCTAAAAGAACTTGTAAAGTGGATCTTGAGAAGGGGTATCACCACAGTGTTGGTGAACAGCTGAAGGATGAGCAAGGAACTTGTAGAAAGCCTAGTGTCAACTGCTGCAACATCTGGTTTTCGGGGTAGGACAAAGGCAACCAGAAAGACACAGCAAGTGTTACTGGACATTTGTTGTTTAATCCAGCGTCACTGCACTGAAACTGTTCTGATTTCTGCGGTACTCACACAGCATCCTTCCATCGGTTCATTATTCCTCTACAGTAATTCAAGCACAATAGGATTACCTAGCAATATAAAATAAAGCTCTTTCCGTTTTACTGTGTGAGTTAGTAACAAACGTTAAATCACCTCGTGGATTTTGTTGTGCTGACAGTTTCACGACCTTTTCATGCTAAAGTTCTGGTCCGAACTTGTCTGGTCAATATAATCCGCTGCAGTGAACTTAGCCTCTGGAAAACGATTACTATTAGCAAAGTGAACTATTACGTAGATATTTCTGCACTGGCTGCAGCGATCCTAAACTGAACGTGCTAAGATTAGGTCTGTCCCAGAGCGTGACATATAGTCCACCATGCAGCAGCAATATGCTTCTAGGGACAACGGACTGGACAATTTCTAATATCATACAAAGTGCCCCAGCAATTTTCTCCCAACTACTTAATACCATGACAAATATCATCCGTCTAAAAAATTCCAGAGCTCTTGTCTAATTTGTCAAGTTGTACAGTTCTGTTATGCGGCCTCTCACATACACTTTGTATCATCTAACTTGTGGTTGATTTTATTAAAATAGCCTTCCTAAACCTACCTCGAAGCTTAACTTTATTCAGAGCAATCAATCATGCAAAACTCAGGAAGAAAAAGGTGCCATCTACCAAGCGAAGAGATATTTAATGTGCTGTCTAACAAATTAAAAAGTAAAAACCAATTCTTTTTAAACTGTATTTATTCTCAAACGCATGGCAAATTGCTCAAAGAGCTGACTCTACCCAATATCACTATAAATGATTCCAAGACCAGAAAAACTTTTGTATGGAATTAAGGACACATGATACTGTTGTTTTTTCAGGATGCTGAATTCAGCAAAACTCAACCTTCCCAACCCCGGGGAAGGAGGTGGGGGGGGAAGCAATGGTTCTAATTGAGGAGACAGTCAGAGCAAGAATAGTTGCACTGCCTTAAATCTGAGCTTTAAGTCTGGAACTAATCAGTGGGAACTCATCCACAAGTAGTCCAGCTACGCTCCTCACGTTAGGCTTTGTTGTGCACGGACAGGATCTAGCCAGCTTGGCAGGGTATCAGTCACAACACGAGATCTCAGAGACATACCTTTCTGTCTGCTCTCTCCCAGCACTTCCCTGTAAAATGATCCAAGAAAAGGGTTTGTGCATGTATGTTATGTGCCTCCCTCGCTGCTGGGCTTTCTCAGCTGCATTGGCAGGGGAGCACAGATGACTTTTCATCAGCTTTACCCATAATTATCTAAGACACTAAGGCAGGTAAGTAAAATAGTCGGATGAGATAAAAAATGATATATAAAAGGGGTAGAGAAATACAGAGGAGGTTTGCAGAACTTCAGACCTGGAGGAGAGGCTCCTACACCCTCTGTGTTACACACATCTTGTGGCATCATTCAGAAAAGGGCAGAGTAGTGGGACATATCCACACGCCCCTACAAGTGCATTCATAGCGGGAATCAGATTTTTAAATAGCTAAACCTGCGTCTTTTGCTGAACTCTACTGTGACAGGGCAGACAGTACAAACCCAACTGCATTCACTTGCAGAGATTTTCCCGAATCAAACGTATTCCTTTATTTACTGCATTCTCCATGTAGTTTCACCTGTACACGGAACAAGCATCACGTGTGGAAGTCTGCATTTGAAATACTACAGCACCACAGCAGGCAGTTCCTCTAATGGGTCTGATTTAAGTCATCTCTTCTCCTTTTCAAATAGTGCTTGCCTTTTTTTCCACCCCCACTGTTCTAAAATGTCCAGGTAAAACAGATCCAGGGAGTTAAAAGACAACATATTCAGTTTGGTTCTCCTAGTCTAGGCTGGGATGTTTACCCATCTGGCTGATATCAGTGCATTTATCATCTGAGCAGCTGTTTCTGTAAAGACGCAGACATCTCCTTCCCTCTCCTCACGACCAGCTATTAGACTCTCTGCCCTTCTTGCTGCCAGCCATCGACCAGTTTCTTCTGAAAGAGCAGGATCTTGGGCTTGCTCCTCCCAAAATGTGAGCAGCTACATGAAGTGAAAGATCCATTCAAAGGCTTTAGGATGAGCCACTCCTGGCAGGCCAGGGTAAAAGATGCAGTGAATGTGGGCAACAGCAGCAACAACATCATTTACAGAAGCCACCTTAATTGTAGGCTGTGTTTTTTATATCTCCTTTTCCAACTTGTGGATCAAGCCAGTGTTAACCAGTGAAAGGACGAGATGAATCATTGTCTCAATGAGCTTTTTTGTGCAACACTTCATGAAAACTGCAAGTAAGACTGCAAGCCAGCAGCACATCACAAGAGTTGAGCAACTGGCTTGAAGTGAATGACCCTGAAACTACCAGGAAGAATTTACCACGCAGTCTGAAAGAGCAGCTCCTACTCCATACCTAGCTAGCCATTTCTTTTATTAAATCACTGCATGTAGGTCCAGCTTGCACGGCATATAGCAAATACTGTTTTCCAGCATTCAGGTGGTAAAATTTGTGAGACTGGGTTGGACAGACACGATACTTGGCAAAAAGACAGAAAGGCTACAATTTATTCTTAAGCAGGAAAATAATAAAACTCTTGTGTTGTACAGGAGGCCAGGTACATAACCGTAATTGATGCTTCTGGACTTAAAGATTTATTTATTATTTATAAAGATGGATCCCCCATCCTTGGGAGTGTCCAAGGCCAGGCTGGATGAGGCTGGGAGCAACCTGGGCTAGTGGAGGGTGTCCCTGCCCATGGCAGGGGGTTGGAACTAGATGATCTTGAAGGTCCCTTCCAACCCAAACCAGTCTGTGACTTTGTGATTCATTTTCATTCATGAAGTTGTGCCTTCATGGAAATAAGCGCCCAAACACAGCAACTGAGTCTTTTGCTAAAAAGCTCTACCTAACAAAAAGGAACTAATAAAACACTTTCCACATCCTTGTTTACACAGAAGTGGTAACCAAAAATACAAGACCAAGACTTTCACATCCCATCTCTTGTTTTTCTAAAGTCATACTTCAAAAGCAGCGTTACTCAAATACTGTTGGCCATTAGACATCAGAAGGTAATCCCAAGTGACTGCACAAAAACTGGAAGCAAAAACCCACAAAGTCTCCCCACTCAACCCTGAAACCCAACAGTATTTATATTCCCATATGTATCCAGTATTTATATTCCCACACCTACAGGCAAAAGTCAGGGAAAACAGGAGAAAGTTTATTTGCTAGTTTCAAAGCATATTTATGGCAACAAACATGAAATTACAAATATTGGTGTTGCTTTTTAAACAGAAATATCAACTGATCAGCTGAATTGAAGCTGAGAAACTGCTTATAAGCATCAGTTTAAGAGGTTTTTTGCCCGTTCTTTAGAAAGTTTCCTGCTTTCATATTTCTAATCTTAAAGCTTTTTATCTAGGATATGACCAAAAATGAAAAAACCCTCAAAACCTAGAGGAACTCTCTTACCAGCAAATACATTAATCCTCTTCTGCCACAAACACACAGCGATCAAATTTTCTAATCAACTACATTTATTTTATTCCCCTAGCCTCGTACTCCTCGAAACTTAAATTATTCATTAACCGGACTACTGGAGGCTTGAAGAAAACTTGCAGAGCCAAGTATTAGTTTCTCAGAGCAAATACAGAAATGGTTGGTCAGAGTCTGTATGATTAACAGCAAGCTGAAATTAGAATTGAGAGCTAAATAGCTATTTGGGAGCTAAATGATTCAGGCATCTTTCAGGTTGCTGACAGCTTGGTGTTAATGGTAAGTCCCAGGACCTCAAATCAGGTCAATCTCATGTTTATTTACTACAATTCCTTTCAACAAATCGGACAACCACAATATTAGCTTGTAATAGCTTTGTCATGAAAGCCAAAGAGAGCTGGCGCTGCCCGTCTGTCCCTGAGACTTCTTCAGTGGGAGATTTCACTGCAAGAGTGTCCCCAAGGCCTCTCTTCATAAGAAGCTTAGGTGAACTTTCAAACTTGGACCTCACAGGCTCTGAATCACTAAACACTAATAGGACGACACTGAGACCATTCAGCTGAACTTTGCTCTATTCAACAACCAGCAAAAACACACCTTAGATTGTGTCATGACACATTAACTCACAAACTATTCCTTTCAGGTAAGAGAGATCCAACCCGCATCAAACACCGATGGGCCAGAGTCCAGTTAGTGGAATAACAAGGGATGCTCGCTCGTATGTAATGTTTGTACTCAGAGAAACAGTGCTTCCGGGGAGCGCAGGGACGTGGAAAGGCTGGTCATGCAACACACTGTTAAAATGCAAGTGCATCAAACAATTAAACAGCGTCAGAGGTAAACGTTAAGTGACAAGCGCACACCACGCGGCTACGAGCTGGTCTGTCTAGAGACGGAAAAAATTGCTTCCACCTGAGAGCATTAAGAACTGTTAATTCTGAGTATTTCCTTAAAAGCGAGGGAAGACAGGTAAGGAAAGAAGATCACTTTCACAAAGGAACGCTTATTTTACTACTTCTGGAAAAGTCAAATATGAGAAAGGGGGAGCGATTCTCTCCAGTGCACCACACTGATTTGTCACATGAGAATGACCTTTCATTATTATATTAATAGTGAAATGACATCTCATTTTCAGAGCTCTGCAGGCACAGCAGGGTAATTTATTAAGATATTAACCTGTTTTCACATAACACTGTGGTTATGGATTGAGAAAATGTCGTGTGAAGAGGTGTAAGTGGGACACTTCAGCGATCCCAAAGCCTTTGTGCAAACATAAGCCTGCTGCTTGCTAAGAAACCTTTAAACTGAACCATAAATTAGCCAAGTGCACGAATTTAAAGTAAATTCTCCATAACTTATGTCATTAAAGCCAAAGAGAGCTGGCACAGTTTAAATATCCCTGAGACTTCTTCCTCTTCAGAGCAAGAAGTCTGTCTTCTGAAGTCTTCTCCATAACTTACGGAGAATTTACATTCCCCCCTCCAAAAGAGGGCAGAAGGTGGTTATCTACGGTTTTTCTAATGAAAGCATCTTAAGATCTTCCCACATCAGGTATCTTCCAAATACCCCATGACGCCTGACCCACCCAGGAAACCAGACCGGATTCCAGGGAGAACACTACATTTACAGTATCTCCAACACTCAGCAATGACCACAGCGACACAAAAAAACCATCGAAGCACTCTTGAAGTCACACATTCACTTGAGACTCCAAATGGGTTTTCTGATCGCCACATTCCTTAAACAAAGATTCCTGCAGGAACTCATTCTGCCTGGTTAACAGAAATTCAGGAGACAGGACTAATTACCATCACAGCTTTCACTTAGAAAAAACAAAGGAGGGAAAAATTAGCAGAGGACAAAGAGAGGCCCCTACTTCTCCCCCATTGCTGTGACTGAAGCTGATGAAGCAGGGTCTGTCACAGCACATGACCCAAGAACCAGCAGTTATTGACCACATCCTATCACTCCCTGCATTTCCACTTTTTGGCCTTCTCTGAAGGGTAACGGTTTGTGGTTCCTTAAAAGTCAGTGCTAAGTAGTTGTTCTTCTCCTAGACAGATGGTTTTGTGGAGAACAAAGGGAGAAAACATAACTCAAGGTATGTTGGACTTGTTGGGACCGAGTTCAGCCTCGTAACAGGGTTCACCGCCAGGTTTTCTGCTGGTATCGCTTACGACTAGAAGAGCAGACAGCAGCTTTTCCATGGTGTCTGCTTAAAAAGGAAGCTACAGCTAGGAAAAAACTCATAACCAAACAGAACAGTTTTACTAGTTAGCAAGAAAGTCTTCTGGCCGGCTGCTGCCTCTACAGAAACACACAGGAAGACGCTGGAAATGAAAGCTTCATGGACCTAATGAAAAATCTGTTAGCAGCAACATTAGCAGAAGAAATGCTCCTAGAACTGTCATTTTTCTTTGTAAAAAAAAATAAGGGTTCTTCCAATTTAGAGAACATCTAAGATCAAAACCAACACGTACTTACAACATGAGTTTAAGTGACAAGTTAATCCGACTTTAATTTAAAAGCAGGACTGAAGGCTTTGCGCTGCAAGATTCAACAGGAAATAATTACACAGCTTTTCTAAAAATCAAGGACATTAGCTTACTTTTGGCAGCACATCGGAAGCAATAATATGCCAGGATTGTATCGCTCGCCCCCAATCAAACCAGTAGTTTTCACGCTCCTGCTATTTCCTCAGTTTGGCTTCACTTGCCAACTAAGTGACCTTCTTCTGTTTCTCTAAAAGAGGCAGATACTGAAAAAAAAGTCTGTATATCATAGCTTTTAAGGTTTTAATTGAATTCATACATTGTTTTGAGTAATACTGAATGATACTGTCAGCGCTCTGGCCAACCGCAAAAGTCAATCAACCTAAAGAATGGGTTTGCAACTTCATTGCAGTCAAAAAGCTTGAATAAAACAAAAAGCTGTCTGCACTGAAGGCTGGAGAAGACTCCCATCTGGACAGGAAAACGTAAAACCCGGGGTGGTGGGGGGGGGGAAGCCAGCTGCTTTCAAAATCAAGATACAGCTTCAAAAACTAATGTGAAGGGTTTTCTTCCCAAATACTTCAGGCCAAGAGCACTAAGTTTTGCAGTAGTGCTGCTGAGCTGCCTGCCACTGCCTCCAAACAGACAACTGCCTTACAGCTTTTTTCTTTCCTAATGCCAGAAAAAGCTTTTACAGAATAAATTATCCAGAAAGGGCTGTTGTATTGGACGTATTTGTGCAAGAGCTCTGCTGCCTTACTAAATCTGAGCACCAACACATGTCACTGAGCAGGTGCTGTGCCTTGAAACATATACGTACCATGGATATACTGTTGAAATATATATATAATGGGCAGACAGAGCCAAGAGGGGCTGCAAGAGCTTTGCCATTAGTTATGGGCAACTGAGCGACAGATAAAACATATTCCTTAATTCAGTTCTGAGCAAGTAGCTCTAATCAAGCGAAGATGCGTCTCTTCGTAATGTCAGGCGGAACACATCTGAAAAGGAAACTCTTTAACTATGGTTTTTTAGTACCATGGAAACACTTTGGCATTTTGAAGCATGATTTTAGGTAAACACTTGCAATACTGAAGGCTTGAAGGTATCCTACAACAAATTTGGAGACAGCAGTCACAGTGTTTGAGACTAAGCGTGCCATCAGATTTGGTTGCTTGGGGGCTGGGGCGCTGCTTGTTTTTTAAATGACTTCAGAATCCAATTTGTAAAGTGTATTTACTGCCTAATTCCCCAAGCTGGCTAATTCTACATGAAACTGTACCTAATTAACTCTCTTCATACAAGTGAGAAAAGCACGTGTAAGTTATGAATGCAGCCACGTCCTTAATTTGCTTGAAGTCCAGCCCAATGACTCATCTTCCTCCTCCGATTTAAGGAAAGTAGACTTCTCAGCAGAACGCGCAGCTCACTGAGGAGTACTCCTGCAAAAGCGACCATAAGCCCAAACGCTTCGTTTGAAGGCAGCTTCAGCAACCACTAACGTACATTCTTGTCTAGGCAATTAAAATAAACAGGCTGCCTATATCTAATTACGCGGTCCACGCTAGTAAAAATATCTCCGCAATCAAGAGAGATGTTCAACTTTGTATATAAACACTTTTACTTACTAAGTAACACAGTTGTATATTTAGTCTAGTTTTATCTGATCAAGTGATTTATTTACTGGTTTTAGATCACTTTTAAACAAAATATTGGCTTTGTGTCTATTTTTTAAGAGACAGTTAGCTCATCCTTACGCTTCCCTAGAAAGGATTTTCTCTGGCACATAATTCACTGAACCCCCGCAAACCCAAGGCGAGCCAAGATGATTTCTTCTACTCTGAATGCTACATTCACCTACAAAACTGAAAATGCAAAGTCAGTTTTCCATGGAAAAACATGTAGCCCTTTCCCTAACCGCAGGTTTTGTGCTAAGGTGTACCAAACCCCAGGAAAGCCAGGCTTCACTAAATCCCAAACATCAGAGGAAACAAGCCCAATGCAGCTGAAGCCTTTGAAGTCTGTGTGTCTGCCTGGAACAGACGCTTACCCTGAGCTTAGAAAGCAAATGCAAACCTCCCCGCTGCACCCTGGAAGGAAACCAGATGGGGAAAACGTGACACATCCAGGTAGGCAACCCCGGCTGGGAATCTGAGCTGGCATTCGCTTTGAAGTTTTGAGCAATATCCTCAATGCAGATGGACAAACTGAGTCTCACACCAACACACCAGGCAAAACAGCACAAGATGCCACCTCTGAGCACGGTTTGGACTCAAGCACCGCCTTTTTGGGGAGGGATGAGGAAAACGGGAACTGAGTTAAGCTCGACTACTACCCATCAGTTTTCCTTCACCACACAAGATTTTGTTCATTTAAGTCTTCTAGGTCCCCCTTAGACAATTATAATCCAGTTACTCTTTAAATAAAGACGCCCAGCCCCAATGCATAAAAACAATTACAGTTTAAATCAATCACAGTTACATCCCATGAGGATTTGCCCAGCTTAAGCTGAAAAGTCACCAAGTCAGGACCTGAGTACTACAAGTATATGTATTAACTATACATATTATATAAACTGATTTGGTTTTTTTTTCCCTACAGCACAGTCAAATACAGATTGTGGGCTGCAGCATGTAACCATATATCGGCATAGCTGGACCCCTGTCAGGGAGATAAGGCAGCAGCTGCTCAGCCAGCACGCCCCGGCTTGAAGGGCAATCTGGTGATAAAACACCAGAGCACTGAGATCAGATGGCCAGCTGCTCCAACCTTGGCCGAAGGATTTCTTCGGCTACCTAAAGGAGTTAAAGAGTTTCCAACTCAAGCAAAAAAATAGAGCAGAAACGTGCATTTCAGACTCGAAGGCGCGTGAGTGCATGCAGCTAGTCTTACTTGAAAAGACAGCTACTCCAGAACAGCAGTTTAATGCTCGTGTAAATAAGCATGGGCTGTTTTCTGCATTTTTGAGAACAGTTATCAGCATCTTGAGACTCATGACTAAGCCTGCAATAACAAGCAAGCATGAGCAGCAAGGACAAAGGAAGTTTATACCCATTTTTTTTCCCCCCTTACGAATTACAGCATGACAGCCTTGTTAACAATGAAATAAAATTCTGTTAGCATGCTACATAACACCACCAGACCAAGGATCTAATCTAGAATAGGCAAAACTGAGTACCTACAGTCTTGCCAAGAGCCACAAATGCTTTCAAGTGCTTAGTTAAGTGAGAAACAAACATCCCTCTGCACAACCACTTCCGTGAGGTTCTCCTTTTGTTGGCAATTATGTCCTTGTACATTTTCAGGTCTCAGGCTTTAATATTCTTCTTCCTTTATAGAATTTTGTATAAATAATTGTTTCTTCAGTCTGGATCCCAGACAAGATTTGACTAGTAATTCGAAGAGACAGGAAAAAAGTTCTAATTTAAGCTTATTTTGAGATGCTGTACAACCAGTAGACAACTGTTTCTGTAACACATCTATGAAGGAAACACAGAAGGGAAGACCAAAGAAGATTTTTATTAGCACTTGCCAAGGCAGTGAGAATGCCCAGGAACTGAAGGAAGAACATGAAACAAAGCCCCATCCACTGAAAACCTCAACATCTTGAAGCTTTCACTCTCCACACTTGCCACAAGGTTCTTCTGTATTCAGTACAAGGCAAAACACTTCAGCATAAGCTCTAGCTCCCCACCATCCTTTGCAATAGTAGGATATCTAGCAAATCCCTCCACTGTTTAATAACAGGAGCAGGAAGAAACACAAACTTTGAGCTCCCCAAGCCACTAATACCTATTTCGTATCTACTGTTTGTGCAGACAAAACTAATTTGTTATACTCTTCCACAGGCTTGTTTATAAGAAAGCAACATGAATGCTTTGCAAATACGGTGGTCCAACTGTACCTCTGGTTGAATGATGCACTAATTCATCCACAGAAGGCACAATAGAGATAATCTAAGGCACTGTTGTGTTTTATGCCATTTCCTTTCAGCTGTGGATATTAATGATGTAATTTTAGCAGGGCTACCCCTTTGAGTTCCTGTTAAAAATAGCAACCACACCATACACTGATGAAATGCATCCACTCCAGGCTGTGAAGTAATGCAGCAAGCCCACTGCCTTTTTTTTTTTTCCAGGGAGACAACAGAACATGTCAGACAGCAAAGGAAACATTAACCTTTTGGCTTAGCCTTTTCTTGCACCTGAGTGATAAAATTTACTGTAATCAAAACCATTGTTTTGCATAACATGCAACATTGCCTATGACATTCCAGCATAAAAGAGCAACGAAATGGGAAATGAAATCTGACAAAGCACCTCAGCAATGCCAAAGCTCACCATTTGTCACCTCCTCTCCTTGTGTGAGGCACAGCAACAGATCCACCATACGGATCAGAGCCACAATTCCTCCAGTCTAGAAACAGCTCTGGCTGCACTGGCGTCAAACGTGTAAGGGAAGTACAAGACATCCCACCATAGGCAGGGTTGGGACCGTACGACCCCTTAACATTCTCCCAATTTCCACTCTCTACCATCCCAAAATGAGGTTTTATTCTCAATTCCCTTCTTAGCAGCAACCCACAAACATGCTTTCGTTACCGTACAGCTGTCAAGGCTCTTAATCCAGCTCTCGGTATCTGCCTGTGCTCTGGCATTTTTCAACAGATGCACTGTATGAAAGCTACATTAAGCCTGTGCTAAACAGAAGAATCCAACTTTCCTTAAACAGCTCCAATAAAATGGAACAAATACACAGAATTTCACTGCTTTGCTTATTCTCAGCTTTATTTTTAATTCATTTTGATTCTATTGATAGTGAACTCAATAGCACCATTTTCTCATCTGGTTATCAGCAAAGGGAGAGGTAAGTCAGTGAAGGCACATTTAATAAAGGAACATTTAACTACTGAAGGAAAACAAAGGGGAAGAACTTGTGTCTACAATGTGTGTCCAAAGAGCCTTTCTGACCACCAATTAGAAAAATCCCAGACATTTTCAGAGCAAGCTGAGTTGTTCCTCAGAGCTATACAAATATTAAGTCAGCCCTGATGTGAGGAAAGAGCTACCCTAACTTCATGGATGTGTAAACAAGACTCTACACTAAACAACCAGCCAAGCCTTATGCAGAACACAAGGGTTGGTAGCTCTTGCACATAATCCTCAAAGGACACAAGGACCAGCTCCTTCCGAGGTTCAATCTGCAGTCCAAAAGCACATCATTGCCCAGTCTTCTGACCTGTGAATCAAGGCTGGCACCAGCTGGTAGTCAAAGTGCAGGAGAACACTTTAAAAACCACAAGCGACGTCCTTCCCTCTACCAGCACGTGTCCTGCAGTCAGGCCCATGAGTTCCCATTTGCAAAAGGTCTCTCACTAACGCATTGCATTTGTCGTTTCTTCTTTGCAGTCCATCTGTTCCCTTGTGCCAGATACTGAATGTGAGAAATCACAATCACTTGCGTGGAAATAAAGCGTTGTCGTTTACTAAATAAGGTCATTTCCAGATTAGGAAGAAGGGAAGCAAAGGGAAGGAGCATTCGCTGTAGTAGCAGGGGAAGCAAAGAAATTGCTGGCAAAGTAAACAGCTTTTTTGGTGAAATGTTCTCATCCTTCCTTCCTCTCTACCCATCACCTCATTTTCAAACCAGACCGATGTGCCATGTCAGTGCACAGTACAACAGATAATGCATCTCCTCCCGTGACGTACCGCCCTGCCTGAAACCGGAACTGACTGTTCCCAGTATCTCCAAGTTCTCTAATGTTATCTTAAAGCCACACTACATCTGCGATCTTCTCCCTACTGTACCCTGATCCTTTTGAAAACTGCCAGCCTCCCATGCCTGCAGAGAAAGGCCCCAGTGTGAGCATCCAAATGCTGGCATCAAAAGCTAAGCAAGCATCTCAAGATTTACTTTAAGTTCTCAAGAATTTTCAGATCTGGACCCAAAAATCTGTGAGGGATGACAACATTTCTAACTTGTACATGCAACTACCTGTGAAAAAGTGCGGTTACCCCTTGATAAAGTTATTCTACTTTAAGCCTGTTACCCCCAGGGAACCATCTTCTGGAAAAAATGAATTAATCTAAATGTAAACGTATATGAAAACAAGAAATGTGCTTTGGAAAACGGAGGATCTAACAATGAACTGATAAGGGAAGCGGAAGAACATCTACCAGCTAACAACCAATAAAAGCTTCTTAAGCACACCATACACAAGAAAACTGCCCTTTAGTCAGTACTACACTTGTGACAGTATGTTACAAAATGGGCAAGGACATCCTGGCTTTCCAGGAATACACGTGAATCACTCCTCTTTATTTCTTTAAAGTGATTTCTTTTGAGTCGAGTTTAGTTCAGGGCAAACATAAGCCCGGATAGGACAAGCAAGCCATTTATTTTAACACCTTGTGTCCTTCTGTTTAACATGGCAGTGAAACGGGCAAGTTCGAAACAGACACTTCCAGACATTAAAGGGTGTTTAGGTCTAAAGAGATGCAAGGAACAGATAAGCATTTCTCAACATTTCACACATCCCTTAATCTTCAAGCAGCAGACACTGAAATGTCCAGCCCTAGTGAGCTACTTCCCATCAGGAATGGCCAGGAGACAAGAACCAGCAGTTAATGTCCCCCTTCGTTGTTTCTTGAAGTCCTGCTCGACATGTTTTCTACCCTTGGGTAAGTTTTTACATTTCAAATTTCCTCTCCCCTCACCCTCTGCCTTTACAAAAGCTTTTCAGTATAAATGCCACTTAAAGCATTAGTTCCACCGAGATGTACACCAGGTAAAGTTGTCACAACTCATTTGACTCTGAGCCTGCCATTTTTTTTTTCCCCCAGAAGATGAGCTGCGTTGTCATTACCTACAGATTTGAGAAAAACTGGGTTTGCTCATTTAATGCAATTTTAATTAAAAGCTTGAGTTGCTTATGTTGTTTCCATTAGTGGCAGAAGGTCATGCTATTGCTTCCATAGCCATTGAGGTAACGGCTATTAATTTCATCTGCTTTAACGACTAATGTGCCATAGCAGGCACTTCCAGGACTTCATAGACATGAACTGGCAATACAAGAGGATCCTTCTAGGAATGTACATGCCTAAGTGTTACCTCCTGTGCTTCTGAAGAGCCATGGAAAAAGGCAAATAGTACTAAATAGGAGTTTATCATCTCACATTAGACATGGACAACTATGTTGTCATTATCCAAGATGAGGAATCTGCCCAAGGAATGCATTACAGCGAGGTTAACTCCTTGGCACAACTGGATTTACCAGCATACTATTCTTAGAATTTTTATTTTTCAGAGTAGCTTGACTCTAATTCATTATAAACAAAAGTATCATCCAACTCCCACTAAAATTGAACTGGCTTCAGTGTACTCAGAATCTTAAGAGCTCCAGTGTCAAACCTTACTTTAACAGAGCTGGTCATTTTCTAATGTTTAGTAGAAAAGTTGTATCGAGCAGTACACAAATTCAGAACAAGTCTATGTAACATAGGAATAAATAAAAGCAAGACTAGTTAGTAGGGAGCAAAATGAGGCCATTTTCCCCATGGACCTATGCTGCAGGTCTCCCCTCTTCTGCATAGACCCCAGCACCACATCCCCTCTGACAGGCCTACCACAATACTACTTTCCATATCTACCACATCTACCATAAATTCTTCCAAGCTTCCCACATACTCCCTAAACATACACATAACCAGCTGCCTTTCTTCCCCATGCACAGTTACCATTGCAAGACACCTGCCTCTCTTGCACACCCACTCGGCAGGGTACCAGTTCGGCCTTGCCTCCCCGCAGTGATGTGCACAGGACTCAACTGCCAGCTGGGCGACCATGAGCACGTGTTGCCTCTGGTCCAGGAAAACCACACACCATGAGTGGCTGGGCAGCCACCACAGGATAAAGGCTGGACTGCTCTTATCTATCCTCTTGCGGGAAGCACGGATGAGTCTCTTCTATCCAGACACTGCCTTAAGTATCTCCAAATACCTGCCAAATTTGAATTAATTTAAACAACAGGCTCAAGAGTTAATAAGGGACTGACAGAGCTGCCCAAGCAGAGCGGTGTCATCACCTTTACTGAGGAAAGACAAGCAAGAAGCCCAAAGACAACTAAAGAAGCACTCAGCAGATGCAAGGTACATGCTCGATACAAGCATTATTTTAGGTGAATACATGAACAAGGTGCATGCTATACATACAAAACTGCTTATAGGAAATGTGCATTAGGACGTCTGTCATATGAACTCAAACTAGAGCCACGGGTAAATACACACAGCATGACTTTCCACTGAAGACAGCTTGCTGCAGGGCAGACCTTTTAGTCTCCATGTAAAGTGCCTGCAAACCACAAACGGCTGCCCCTGTGAAGGAATCTAGGCCATGAGTTATAAGCTTCAGTAAGAAGCACCTTTTAAGTATTTACACAAAAAGGTTATGACAATTATTGCATGAGCAGGCGGATCAGAAGCCTGCTTCTCATTCACTTAGAGTCCCCATGCAGCTCTCCCGTTGTATCTTCTCGTAGCAATCCGAGACCTTCCCCAACAAGTCTTGTTAGACAGAAAGCGAGGTAACAAGGATGACAGAGAAATACGGACTCCAACTTCTAGAGAGTACAAAAGTTAACTTATTAATAGTTAACAACAACGTAAGTTTGCCAGAGTCCAAGTGCAGCCCCAGGAGTGTGGGACTCTACCCCCAGCTCTGACACAGCCCAAGGGTGAGCTACTTAATCTGGCCTCTGGCCTTGGGGATGCAACACAGGCTTCTGTGCCAGCCTACGTAAGCCCGGAGTACAACTGCTCAATCAGTAAGAACTTGAGAAGAAATGCAGTGGTTTTGAGTATTTTAAAAACTAAATTAAAACAAACAACTCGTGAGTATTGTCTTTATTGCAAAGTTAAACCTCCAACCTTAACTGAACTTGCACTTCGACTACAGAATACCAAGCTGCATGATTTTGCAACGTATAAGCGTCAAGAAATTTCTTAATATACAGTACTCATCTAGCAGAGGGGAAAGTATGCAACATCCAAACATGGTTTTTTGAAGTACACTAATCCTTGGATTTGATTGCTAGAATTAACTCTAAATATCTGATACTCGTAAATCAACTAGTATGTTACAGACTAGGTCAGGAATGCAACGCCTTGTGTGTGATCCAGCAACCTACACGGCTCGAGGTTAAAAGCAGAGTTCCACTTCAGAGATACAATGAAGGACGACATATACAAACAGGTGAAAAATTATATACAGTTGGTAGAGGGAGATTTTTCCTGAAGGATTATCATAGCCTAAATATTTCTTTAAGCCCTACCCTAACAGCAGTTGACCCAATATTGGTGGAGATGATGTATTTACTTAAAAATAGAATAATCCAGCTCCACAACCGATGCAGAACAAGGCACTATAAAGTCTGGACCCTGAACAAAAAGGATTTCAGAGCTTTTTTCCTCCCCGTGTATTTTTTCCCTGCTTTCAACAGGCTGAAAAATTGGTGTCAAACATTTCAGGAGGAAAAGGCTGTTGATTGCCATTAGCTGAGAGCTCCCGCAGTCCAGTTTCTTGGGGAAAAAAGGACGAGTCAAGGAAGTGGGAGACAAAAAGGTACAAGACCATGCAAATACATTTTGCCAAGTAAAATAATTTGGGAAGCAAGAATAGCAGTTAAAACTTCTGGATAGCTTACACCACAGTTTCTGCTGACTGTTGTAATGAAACAATTTAAGATACCAAAGCTTGCTGCACTTTACAATCGGCTTAGCCTACCTACAACTCCTGTCCTACCCGAGATCAACGGGATTACTGCAAACAAGGGTATGTTTTACATACTAATATTAATCCAAAATTAAATCAATACATTACTGAGATGCTTTTTCTCTAAAGTTTGTTTTTCCTCGTGTCCTTTTGTCCAGTAAGTCACATGCTGTTCTGTGTATTTATCTTAGCCTGGGACACTGCTGAGGCTTTGCAGGACTCCGTATGCGGACTAACAGGGCCTTCAATTAAGCAAGAAGTTTTACTGTGCTCAGCAGGAGTACAGGATGTAGAATAAAGCCTACTGCACCCGTTTTACATCTAAAAGTTCTACTCCTGTCCACAGAAAGCAGTTTGTGCCTATCATTAGATGCATGTGTTGCAAGAATTGTGATTCAGCTCCACTATATAAAGGATCATATTTCAACAGTTGCTTCATTTGAAATCAGGCTGGCTTGGAGACAATTTTGAGGTTTTATGTGGCAACAGCGGAAAAAGCAAGATAAATATACAGGGAACACAAGAATAGGGGAATTTTCATCACTTCACAGAAAACGAGACTTGTTCAGTCAAGGAAACCATCTTCCAGGCTACTTTATGGAGGAAAAGAGCACCAATGCCACCTGCAAAGCCTCACAGCAGTCATGAACATGTTATAAATACCAACACGGAACTTCCACTGCAGAAAATTTAAAACAGGGGCTGTGACAAATCAGAATTTTACTCCGTCTTATGAGAAATTACAGTACAAAGACTGCACAGTTGATTCTTTTGTTCTGTACTTCAACATCTGGTCTAATGTACTTCACTGCGCTTTCGGAAAATATGCTGTGGTCACAGACCACGTTTAATACATTGCTAAAATAAGTCATGTGCATGGAGGAGTCCTTGCCTACGGTGCTATCCACCTAACGGCCAAATCCTTCTGCTCAGAACCTTACAGCGCGAGTAACTAACACCTCTGGTGTAGAGGAAACTCCTATAGCTTTTTAAACACTACAAAATAAGCTGACTTTTTCATTCAGCTTTGATAACCATACCTACTCTCTTTTGGGAATTGCCATGCAAGGTCAGAACAAGTCCACATCCATAGGCATGTTACCAATTAGCCCTGTGAATGGGACTTCCCGTAGGTCAAATAGCTCCTTCTGGACTTTGGCACAACCACCAAATTTCCCTTAGCTACCAGCACAGAACTGCCTGCAAAACAAGAGTCACTAGTGAATATGCTGTTTTTAACCTGTGACCTTCTTGAACCACCTGGGTCACTTGCTACTGGTAAAAGGTTTTGAGGTGGCTCTCCAGAAAATGTAGGGTATAATCCTAAATTTAAGACAACCAACCTTGGTGCCTTTATGAGAATCCCTCCAGGGAAGTTTTCCAACTTTGCTGGCATTGCGCTGGGAAACACAAACCTGCCTCCAGAAGGGACCGTCACTACACAGCTGCACAGTTGCTAAAGTACATGCCTGTCAGACATGCATTTGTAGGCATGAAAACTTATCTTTGAAACCAGAATCAACATTTCTGGCACTGGCACCTTCTGCAGCTGCATTTGCACTGGTTCAATTTGGGTAGTATTCCGAGGAAAAGCCTGGGACAAGACAAGGAAGACTGAGTGGCATTGGGCAACTGCCCAACCTTCATTTGAATTTGATTGTTTTGTTCAGATTGGTGTTAAAATGTCACTACTTTCTAGAAACAGTGGAAAAAGACAAAGATCTAGTAACACATCCCTCTTGGAACTTCAGAATGTCAGTAGAACATGTAATGAAAGAATGCGTGTTTGCCTCTGGTCTCCTTGACCAGCTAGATCTGTCAGTACCTTAAAACCTGTAAATAAGCCTGTCTGCAGCTTACAAGCACAACAATAGCCCGTCCCTGAGAACAGGGAAAGTCTCCACTTCCTGAAGTTAGCCCCAGTTAAAGTAACTTCCACATCGGCGAAAACAGGTTTGAACAATCCTAAATCACCGATCAAAACTCACCGAGTAGAAAGCACAATTTATACTGCACATTACAACTATCAGATTTCAGAAGAGGTCCACATCCTTCTATGTCAATACCATCTGTATTTTTTCTAAACTAGCATAGGCCAAATTTTTGGACTTTACAAGAGAAGTCCAGATGAAGCACAGATACCCAAAACGCTTATGTCAACAGGTACAGGATCTTCCTAGTGTCCCAACTTTTGCTTTGCAGAAATGTCCATCTGGTTTACCCTGCTTCAGCACTGCCAAATGCAGAAGGGAGAAGGGGTTTTATCCAAGAGTGAAGGACTAGCGTAGAAAAATTGGTGAATTTTGCTCAATAAGCAGCCCCCCAGTTGGTCACCACTCCCAACACCTTGGGCAGCATGGATCCAGTACCCCAATCCCTGACAGCATTCCCACAGTTTGCCCGGCCTCTGAGATGAGAAAGGTTTATGGACTTCTCAGACTGACATTCATTTTATAAATTCATTTCCCAAGGCAGCAATATTCTGCCCAGACAGGATGGTGAAATTATTCAGACGTTATGCATTTGACAAGTCTCTACACGAAGCGTGTACGACTGTTTCCAGCTAACCACTTAAGGCAAACACAAGGGCATACAGACTTCCACCCCAGGTTGTTAGAATATTCAGCAATACACTATTCTTCTCATCTCTCTCCCCTGTAGAAACTTGAAATATTTTATGCTAAAAGCTAGTTTCAGTGTGGATGAGGGAAAATACAGCCACTGATAGCTTTTAGGTTCAAGCCTACTTCAAACCCATTCAGCTATATACAGAGTATGTTCTGTTACCGACATTTCCACAAACCAAGATGAAAACCATTCACTGGATTAATACAAACTGTCTCTAAGCCAACTAAGCACCATGAATACTGCACCTTGCGTGAGCTTTCTCATGTTTCTTCTGTTTCAGCTACACCCTTCTTAACAGAGACACTTCCAGCTCCAGTACTTTGCTAAGAAAGGAATGACAAACTTGGGCAGTTTGCAATTTCTGACCGCAAGTGAGAAGAAATCCTGTCCTCAACCTGCCTGAAACAAGACTCCCTAGAAAATATCAACACAAGAGTTACACAACTGGCCAAGCAACCTGTCTACCCCATACTCTCATGGCTGAATTTCATGTCCTCTAGGTTAGAAAGTTAGCAGGTCCTGCTCAGTGAAGAGATGCGTCTGCTATGAGCATTAGCAATCTGTAAGCGAGCAATGGTGGCTCCAGGCTGGCAAGTAATCTTCAGTTGTACTCCAACCTTAAGAGGCAGAACTCTGTACCAGGCAGATCATCATGTATCAAGGAGCACTGAACACAACCTTCGCTGCTGGTGAACCAGGAAGCAGAATATTAGTAAGAAAACTGTATTTGTTCCACAACTCCTTTTACCAGCTATCACTAAGGCAATCTATAAATTAGAAAGCTACATTCTTGGAAAAATTAAACAGGTATTCTGTAAGAGACAAACAGATCAGAGGAAAACCTAATTAATTTTCACAGCATACCATGACTAATCTTGTCATATATGGTACTGAAATAGCAATCACCGAGTACAAATGAAAACAGTCTTGAACCCTGTCCTATTTTTAATCAGAGGAAAGCCACAAACCCAGCCATGCTTCTGCTTAGTGTTGCATTTTCTTCTACCCTGATAGCTTTTACAGCTGGGGAAATAGCTACATACAGCACTATTCTGCTATAAAAAATTATTGCCACTTACAGCTACTGGGACTGTAGTGGAGTATGTCACAGAAAAGGAGGTCTGGTGGAGGCAAGCTAAGAACATTTCCTTGGGACATTTAACCCTTTTCGATCTGTATCAGTGTCTCAGAGTGAAGATATGCTTGGAAATTCTCAGTCACCACTTATGCAGTATTAAAGCCGATGGCAGAGAAGAAAACAGAACTCATAAGACCAATTCAAAATTTAAAAAGTAACATATATGGTCCATGACAATATTTTTAATGACACTTGAAGGCAATATACTAGTGCTGCCATAAAGAGCTGTTTTTATTAATATCACAGAGTTCACAAAAGCTTTTTTACACAAATAGCAGCTCACAGTTCAAAGACTTTCCGCACTTCAATGCATTCAAAAAGCACTGCTAACAAAAATACTCTTAGCCACATTTTAACCTCGACATTTTAATATTTGTAATCATAGCCTGGAGTGTGGAAATGGAATGCCTACTTAACTCAGATTTGCTAAACCCAGTTTTTAGCCAGGTCAGCATGCAATACAGCGTACAAAGATATGACTGATTCTGTAACAACACTTAGGGTGCACACGTGTATCAAGAAAGGTGCAAGCATTCTCTCATGTCTTCCACTCTTCCCTCAGTTGCTCACTTCCACGTTCTTGGGAACCAAGAGGAAGGTGGAAGTGGAAGCCCAACCACTGTTTTAAATGCCTTCTCCCCAGTAAAGCAACACTCATCACCATATGCTTCACCCAAGAAATAACCTGCTAGTACAAGGATGAGTGTTGGAGTGTCAGAGATATTCACTCTTTGAAAATACAGTATTTTGTGAGAGCCAAGCTAGTATTTCAACTCATAAGGAACTTTCTTGCCTATTTCCCAAGGGAAGCATAAGCATACTTGTCTCTCACTGACACACTAACACCTCCTACAAAAAACCTTCTATCACATCCTTTGCTCAAGCCAATCCAGAGGTAAAGCAGCAAAATTCCAGTATCCAGTCAATTAAAATAATGCTAATTGCCATCAAGAGATACGGCTTCGTTGCCCCACTGGAAGTACGCATGCGGAAAAGGACACACCTTTGGAGTGTTTCCCCGAAGGCCTCTTGGGTAATGACTCCTCAATGGAATGTGTTGATGTATGGAGTACATTTTCCAAACTGTTACTGACACTGTTGATGGGGGTCTCAGACCTCGGAGTGACCTGGAAAAAAGAAACAAATATCCAATAAAACAAACTGAGGGAATACACAAACATCACACCTTCTTCCAGAGTGAGCAGAACTGCTTTGAAGGCAGCTAGGAGACATTTGCCTCTTAAAACCATGGAGTGTTACTATTGGTATTCCACAAGTAACAGTGCAGGGAGGTTGTTTTGGTCAGCAGCTACTCATAAATCTAGATTATCTTGGCTAATCTATAAAGCTACTTAAAGTATAATTCTTTTTTAAACAATAGTCACACAGCAGTCAGTTGTAGAGATACTGCAAGACCCTTAACCTCTCCACACTGCAGCCCTAACTTCTCAGCAACAAAACCAGGGGAAAAGGGCTCTTGAAAAACAACATAAAAATGTTACGTCACCTACCTACACAGAGGCAGACTCAGTTCCACACAGATTATAAGGAATTCATTCAACTGTAGCAAAGAACTAATTTTTTTATCTTTGCCATTTAACCGCCTATCACAACCATTTTTAAATGAAAAATTGCACACTAAAAACGCCTAAGCAGAAGGCTACATCATCAAAACAGACTTGGCGGCCTAATACATACCTTCTAAATTGCCTTTAAACTTTTTTACCATTACTTAAAACTACAGAAACAAACAGAAGTCATTGAACACTGCCCACTTCAGCCGCTGTCCACAAGAGCATTCACAGCTATGGAGCAACACAACGCCACCTATTACTGGCAGTATCACATTCAACGCCTGCCTCTTCAGCAAAGGAATTGCTGTCTTGTTTTCTAGGTAATGAGAAGCAGAAGTGGATGAACAGTTACACTAGCAGAACTGAACACAAGGGTTTATATAGTCTTAACTACCTCTTTAAAGCTAACAAAAGCACTCCAACTAATGCATTCCTCGAACTGCAATTGCCACGTTCTGAATCAACCTGAAATCCTGGTATGGAGAGCTGTAATTGGAATTTAACATGATTTTAGCCTTTCACAAATCACAGGAAAAACGTGCATCTCAACTTAACAAAAGCAGCTATCTTTTATTCATGGTAACTAATACCAGCAACTACAGGTCCCTGTAAGGGAAAAGGTTCACTCAGACCCTGTTTCCTTGAGGCAGTGCCATGAGTTACGGCAATTTAGCTTAAAACAATACTTTGCTCACCCTGCCATTAGCCTTACACATTGACATCAATCACACACAATGCAAGCCCAAAATAGTACATCCCTACTCCATACAATTACCTATTGTAAGTTCCCTTTCAAGACTGATGTTTATAGGTTTGTATGCAGTTTAAGGCAGCAGCACAAGTGAACTACTTGATATACTTGACATCTGTAGAAAAGCTTATATGTGCTAAGAAATCCACCCAGAAAGACAGCTGAGTGTCAGAAGAAAGCAGGATTACAAGTACCTGCTTTCCTTTTCAGCACTATCAGTCTGTTTTTTGATCCAAAAGGAAAGTTTACTTGCATGCTCCTTCCACACTGCTTGCCACCACTGAAACACTTTGGATCCAGCTTTCACATTAGAAAGACTAGCCATTAAACTTCAGCTTGGGAGGAGGGTGGGGAATAGTTTAAGTCTCCTTGGCAGAGTCAAGTCTTAACCAAAGTTGCTCTCACACGTCTCTCTCCTGGAGCTCATTAAACTCACTCCAGTGAATTGCTGCTGAGAGGAAGTTCCAGCGGAGTGAGCAATGACACCATCCTCCTGGCAATGCGAGACTGGAGTAACAGACCAAGCTAGGAAGTCAGACACAGGCAAGACTATGTTATCCTAACAACCAGGTTCCAAATATTCCCAACAATCAGCAAATATAAACACTTACAGTACTTGAAACTGAGTAAAGACAGCCCCATGGTTTCAGGAAAAGCCTGAACCACGCAGTTTGTTACAGTATATTGCCTCCTATCTTGTATTCCCTCCTCTCCACTAACCTTACAGCAAGCATTGCGTGCAGTTTCAAATTTGCGTTTTGTTTATACGTAACCCCCCATTCTTTCCACGAAGATTTAATTTCTATATACTCGGTAAAGATTAATTTAGCCCATATGTCTTGACTGACTGAGCTCATATACTATCTGATTCAGTCGCACATCAAAGCAAAACAGTTTCAAATTGGCCTAGAAAAATCACAAAGCTCTGATTAGTTCCAAATGGAGCACTTTGTCAGTGAGCTGAATGGTGTTATAACCAGTGAATCTGACTGCTTAAAACTTTCATTCCAGATTTCAAATAATTTTTTCCACTGACTTAAATATAACAACACTGCAAAGGTTTGGATTTGTTTAGGAAAAAGTAAAATAATGAAAAAAGGTTTGCAAATCAAAGTTTTATTTCCAAAATAGTAACAGCCTTTCCCGCCCCCCCCCCCCCCCCCCCCCCCTTTCTCTCATTTGAGGCCAAGCAAAGCAGAGGAACAATAACCCTTCAGCTACGAACTGCAGAAGAAACTGTCCTGGGAGGGTTGGGAAAAACGCTGCCAAAAGCTTAACAGCAGATGCCCAGGAAGGACTTGTCCAAATTAATTGTAGAAACTCAGTGCCAGGTAAATTCTGGGAGAAATGTTCACCATATCCAAACACTGGTGTAATCCCCCGGGCCCATCACAACCAACCACTAAGCAGTCACTAGATTCTGACTAAGGAACAAGGCATTCCAGCAAGATAAGGAGTCTGAGAAGTGGTACACAAATTGCTTTGGGCCTTTTAGGATCTGTAACACCCCTGAAGAAAGCCAAGAGGCCATTAAGGAATAAGCATCTGCTGTTCAAGAACTGTTAAGGGCTTGTTTTCTAGAGCAGTAACAGTCCACAGTAAAGGTGGATAAGCTGGCGTCAGAGAAACGGTCAGGCTGTATCTCACAACTAACCACAGGAGCAACATTTTCTAAATGCAGAAAAACACATGAATCGCTCAAGGTCTAAGAGGGTACAGCACCAGACAGCTGAACAGAAGACTTGGGACTTTTCAACTGACCTTAGTGGAGAACATCAGCAGAAACCGCCGATGAAGACTAAGCCAATACAACAACAACCCCAGAGAGTTAAAACCATTGAAGTATTCTTCACTACGCCTAATCTTACCCTTAGTAGAGGGCCAGGAAGTTTCATTATTCACAAATCGTTCTAACAGAGCAGCCCGTAGGCTTACTCAGTGACTCTGGACGATGCACCACTCAGATGAGTGCAGAAGAGATTTTTAAACTTATTTTTTACTCAACTCTAATGTTGCATTTACTCCTCCCATAGCAAAGCATCTGGTTCACAGATGGACAACCGTTTTCTAGATTAAAACCTAGCTTGTTTCCTGAGTTCCAAGTTAAAATAGTAGGCATAACTGAAAATAACAAAGAGAACCCATCACTAATGACTGAGGCTCAGCCTGAATTATTCTGTGCCTCGTTCTCCACAGTAATCAAGACATTATCAAAACAGGTATCCACTACTGAAAAGCACACCCTTCCCAGCAAGGGCTGGGCAGAAGGAAGACACAATTGCTTTGACTCAGGGGTCAAGGACAAACATGTCAAGGTATCAGAAGTCACTGCTAGAATTTCAGCCATCATCACATTTTTCCCTTTTCACCTGGCAGCAAACAGTCACCTTTTTATCAGAGTGCAGTGATTTTCACATAAATAGCATAAACCTTGGAAAAGCAAAAAAAAAAAAATTCCAGAAAGCTCTCCAAACCCCTTAACCCATCAAAAAGCACACGAAAACCTGCACAAAATCATGAGGATCAGTTACTTCAGCAAGTGGTGTTTCTCCTTCAGCCACTGCTACCTCAACCCAGGCAGTCGAGGTCCATATGGAAAATGGCAAATCCGTGCAGCCAGAGTCAGTAACTGTTAGCTTGTCGCCCCAGGGACAATGCCTAACATTTAATGTAGCAAAGTCTTTCATAAAAATAACAGGACTGATAGAAGTCAGACTTAATGTGGTAACAATTTTACCAAAATGGCAATTATATGTTCCTTTTAAAAATAACTAAGCAGAACACAAAAATACATGGTTTAATAGCGAAGTATTTGCTGACTTAGTTTGAAGTGGAGCCAGTACTAAAAATCAACATAGCTTACTACCCAAAGTGTACGACTTACAGTTTAAGGAAACAATGATACAGGATCCGAGGGACTAAAATAACGATTTCTATACCTAGTTAGGTATGAAATTTAGGTCATCCACTACACAGGAAAAGCGAACACAGTATAAAAGCAGTGAGTCAGTGAGATTCAAGGACTGCAGCTAAACCCCACACAAACACATTCTCCCATTGATCACGCAGGAAAACATTTTCACATGATAATCAGTTTTCAAAAGTGGCCAATGATATGCTGGGAAATTCCCAGTTGGGAAGTCTCCATTAAAGAAATGTTAATCCTAGTCATAAACTGCCCTCTATGCTGGAGGCTGATGCAGATAACATGTAGGAGTGCACTCCGGAACTGGAGTGCTGGAGTCTGAGGGGGAGGGAAACCCAGTCAACTCCATTCACTCCTGCCAGTGTCATATTAGTGAGTATTAACAGCAGCTTATTTTGAGGTTAACACCAAGGTCTTTAATGCAGTGCGATCCTGTTGGCAAAAATGCCCCAGCAGAAGCGTGATGGCAAGGATCCAGCCCGTGCGTGCTTAGGCAGATAAGCTGTGATTTCCCAAGGCAGGGGCATAATTCAGGTTCCCAAAGAATTTGAAAAAATGCCCCGCTAACACACAGATGTCAGTCTACCAATGGAGGAGATGGTTCGGTAGGCGAAGTCTGAGCCAGAACCAAGAGCAACCAACCCATCGACCCGAACCTCGCTATCTACCGAGACAACAAAACCAGAGGGAGCAAAACCGAGCAAACATCATCTTAGTAGTAACAAGCCATTAGTCTGCCCAGCTGCTTGTGAAACCATAGCCTCAGGCACCAGTTCTGCATTTACTTATATATGCAAATACGTGTTCATCACTAGAAGAACAAAATTTAAAAAAACTCCTCCTTTTGAAGATCTGGGCTCTTCCACAAGGACGTTTAAGGCTCACTCACAAATACACCCAACTTTTCTTGTATCCAGTGAAGTCCTCAACGCTGCTCAACACTTAAATTTACCCCTGTTCAGTTGCTTTGTTGGACTGGGACATGAATGCAACTGGAAGTGGATTGTGCTAGAAACTCACACAGTTCCAACAAGACAGGGCCTACCAAAATAAAAGATGGCAAGCACCATGTGTCCATGTTTCTCAACAGCTACAAAAGGTCCCACACCTATTCTCCTAGGAAGCTGGTAAAAAGCCATCCATCTTTAAACACAAAGGGTGACGAGGTAATTCACAGTGAAATGGGATAATAGATCAGATGCTTTTGTCCTGTGAGACTATTACTGGAACGAAATGAGGCGTGCAGTACTTAAATGCAATGGGACAATCACACCTGCTACAAGGCTCCATTAGAAATTCAGGAGAGCAGATGGACCAAAAAAGGCTGGGTTGTATCTTCTAGACTGCCAGTTCTACTAAAAACCCTTTGCTTAAAAAATTGTGAATACTCAATACCAGGAACATAAATCTACCATGCAGTGACTGGACTTTAATTACATTGGGCCGTGTGTTTGCCATTCAGGACAGTCAAAAGCATCATTTGAAAACACCTGGCAACTCCGGTTTGTGCAAAGATGTGCACCCACCCCGAGAGCCAAACCAGCGAAGCTGCGCTCTGCAAAGAAATCTCAGAACTCTTTAACAGTAGCTAACGCAATGTTTTCTGTCACCACTACACAGTCTCCAACAGTTCACCAGCAGAGCTTGCCAAACAGGCAGAATATGTGGGATTTCCCGCTGAAAAGATACACTGAGTTAGAGTTTAAACTCTGAAGGGAAAAAAAACTCTATAAAAGGTAACAGAAAAACACAAGTATTGACACAATAATCTCCAAAACAACAGCCTGTTTCATCTCCATCATTTTCCCCAATTTACTACAACTTAGCAGACGTGCTGCAAATGCCACCAGTTAACTCACACCGTGCTAATTCACCAATTCTAGATTTCTGATGCATCAGGCATACATCGAACAAGACAGATGACAAGACAGAGGTTTTATTTTTCCTTCTAAACAAACATACAAGAAATCAAATCTGAAGTTTACAAATCATCAGTCACTAAAACCACCTCAAAATCAAGAGAGATAACTGCTTATAACCAGACACTGAAAGAGATAATACTGCTATATATCCCAGCATTGATGTACAAGTATGGCCCTGTTTCTTCACCTGAATGCTACCAAAAGCTAAAAGCATAGCCACCAGAAGGGAAGACAGAATTCTCTTGGGAAGTGTAAGGTAACATGTAGCATGGCCCTATCTGCTATACAAACCTTTAGCCTTTAAAACGTTAATATTACCCTGACTTCCGAGCTACCGCACTTATGTTGCCAGCATATGGGTGGGAAATTGGCCCTGTGGGACCAGTACCTACATTTGGGAGGTAAAAGGATAGTCAAAGCAGCAACGCTAAAATCTGCTGAAGTATAATCCAAGCGATGACGTCGTAAACCTTTCCCTGGTAGAATGGTTCATTGCCACTCCGGTCTCTTCTGCAACAACTCACAAATTAACAAGGTTGGCAGAAGTTATCTGACAAAGTCACAAATTCACCGAGCTGTATTTCTCCCTCCTCCTCAATATCTACCTAAGTAATAGCTTGACTGTAATAAAACTACTTACAATGGAAAAAATAAGACACGGGAAAAGAACTCATAATACATGGGAAAAATGGTCACTTTCACTATTTATCATCATGACCTGGCAGGTCTTTAACTGAAATTAAGATCTTGCTCTTAAGTAATTAATCTTCTTATTTCTGCTCACTTCAGCTATTTACAAAAACCCTAAAACCCTATACTGGCCAGAACACCTGGTAAAGTTTATCCCTCCCAATGCTTATTATTGGATAATCATACCAATGGTACCAAAGGAAAAATGGTATTTTAGCATGAAGCAAGAGCAAGGAATTTAGATGTTCACTCATTACAAAACCCATGCAAAGAAACACAGACCTGGACCACATCAGCATCTTGCTAGATTTAATACCCATTTCAAATTTAAACTGGGAACAAATTCAACTTGCTCTCTTTAGCCAGAGAGTAAAGTCAAAATCTAGTTTAAGTGTGACAATGGTTCTCATTTCGACAGATGAATTAGATCTAGCACTACTTTTGTAAGATTCTGTGTATTCACAGAAACTTTTATCTGTAGTCTTGCAAGTAACATTCCTATATTTTATTTTAGGAGAAAGACCCTTCAAGAGCAAGCAGTCAAACAAACTGCAGTATCTGAATATAGAAGATGACTGTCCATGTCCCTTTCCCAGAACACACTCAGAAGCACCACAGGTACTGCAGCCCTGAAGTCCACAGAGGAATGAGAGCTCTACCCTGCTAGAAAGAGGCAGTGCTGTACCTAATATCCAGCTAAACGCCCTCAGTTTTCACAATTCAAACATTTAAAAAAAAAAACACAAAAACAACCCATGTTAAACCAAATGGTTAAATATTTCCCAACAAGGATGCTGTTCAGTACCTTTGAAGTTAGACACTGGAATGTTTGTTAGGTGTGGTTAACTACTGCTGGCTCTGCATACCGCTAGTACACCGATTGGATTAAAAGAGTTTGAAGTCTGGTACAGTTCAAAATGTCCAACGCCTTACAATAGGCATTTTTATTCCAAGAGATGAGGCCTACTGCAGTGGTGCTTAACTGACAGCTAACAGTTACAAGGTAATTAGTAGGGGAAACAAAAAGGGTAATTTAAAGAGGTGAATTGGAATGCACTATTAATACAAAAACTTCATTCAGCCTGTGCAAAAATTGGGAAAACAGTCCACGGAAAAAACAACATCATTATTAGCTCAACACATTTTTTTGGCTGCTCTGTCCCTGATGTTTGGATGTACAGTCCATTTCCCAAGCAAACTAATTTAGGTTCTTAAATATAAGTTCATCACTTAACATATGATTAGGCAAAGTGAATTTGGTGGTAATTAATACTGTTACTACATGAGACTGTTGTCTTCCAAGGATTCCTTTTCCTGTTTAGCTCATTTCTGATAATACTGCAGGTTTGAGACCAAACCATTTTACCAGTCACAAAAAACTTTCAAGCAAGAATATCAGTAAGAAATGAGCCAGAACTGGAAGCCTCACATTTCGTAACTGGAACATCAAGAGGTATGTGCAATCTGTGTTGTCTGTAGTACCCAGGGTACTGAAAGGACATGCAAAGATTGCCACATGTCACTAGCTGGAAGCTTCAAGACCTGCCCCTACAGCTCCTGAGGTTAGTTTCATGTGGTTTTGGAAATGAGATCATTCTTGAGATAGCAACTACTGATAACAGCGAGTAAACACATCCAATCCTAGCCAGCAACTGTTACTAATCTGGTAATCTACTAAAGCTATGAAATACCTTCAATGGGTAGGAGGCTAAAAATTGGGGCTTACATTATTTATTCTATCCCTACAAAGCTAGCACAAAAGCCATAGAGGCAGCTGACACAGATCACTTAATAGCTAGATTGCTTAGTCTGTGAGGACTTAAGGACTCAGTTTCAACCCAACAAGTAGTTTTTTTTCCCAATTCATCATTCCACAGATGAAATAATCTCTGGACATTTCTGCAGTATGCAACTTCAGCCCCTGCAGCAAACAGCACAGAAGCGTGAAGGTACTTGAAACGGACCCCTCAGAACATCAGCTCTACACAGCTCCCAATACATAACCTTTAGTTATCTCTAAATTTTAGATAAGCCTATGGAATTAGCAGGGGTGAAAAATAGCATCTTATGCTATAAACTTGAAATAGCCATTGGTGCAGTATTTGGAAGCTGACTAGGCAAGAGCCCTTTTTCCCATTCACACCGTATCAACCTGAAACAGCCACATAACTACAGTGTCACTGACTCTTATTTCCTTTCAGCTGCAAACAAACTAGCCAGACCTACTATTTCTGATGCTGAAGCCACAACCAGCTCATGGCACTAACTGCACTGAAGAGCTCTTGTCAGTCAGCTAGCAGAGCAGGCGTTGGGTAGCCACAGCATTATCTTATTTCCCTGTTTCACAGGATGATCTCAAGGAGTTTATGAAACAATTCCAAGAAATACAAGGTGACAGATTCATAAATAAATTCTCCTCTAGATCTTCAGCATTACTAACACGTAGAATTCTTGATAGAAAAAGTTAGCCAAGGCAGAGATTCATATTATATCTAGATGAGTTTGGTATCCAAGTAGGTCCTGGTACATCATTATCTACAAGATATAAGGCTAGGTGGTTCTGTAAAAACAGCATCACTGCAGCCTCAAGGCAACCAAGAATGAATAAAACCATTACATTTTCACCTATAGCTCCAAAACCACGTTTGTTGTCAGAGTGGTACACGACAGAAGTCTGAATGGGTGGTTCAAGATGTTGGGAGGCAGTTTTAAGCCATTACTCCCTTCTCTGTGGGTCACAGATTCAGCAGTGGCAATTGGCCTATCAAAGCACCCCGATGCTAGATGCACAGCAGGAGACATTTGGCTACTGGTTTTCATGTGCCCTGATGCTTCCAGCTCCACCTCCTCTACAGAGAGCAGCAGTTTGCAGCTCTAAGCACTATATATCAGCACAGAAATGAGCCTTCAGATGCTAGGCTATAAGTGCCAGCCAAAAAACCATTGTGGCAAAGGTATAAGACAGCTGAATAGGCATCTTAAGGTACAAAACCAGCCTGAAAACTCCATTACCTCATTTCCAGTTAAAAAAAGGGACAAAAGGGTTTGAAGACCTGGTTCTTCAGATACATGCCTCAGCTTCGCTTGAAGAGCTTGCACTGTTTCCATTAAAAAAAATACAATAAAATATACAGCCACCTTGAGATTTTATGCCTACAGGCAAGAAGTTTGAAGAATCCACAACCCCAGCCCTGCAAGCGTCGGCACCACTGAAAACCACAAGAAACAGGTCAAGACAAGGGGCAAAAGCGATCACCTTTACAGAGACTAAAGCAGTAGCCTGCTGCTGAGAGGGCAGTGTTCTCCCTACCTGGGGCAAGGAAACAATGTTCATTTTGTACTATCAAGCAGAAACCACGATTCTAATAATTACTGACCTACTTAACACCAGCCACAGCCACCTTTTCCTGTAAAGATCAGATTTATATACCCTCCAAGAATAATCTCAAAAAGCACAAATTAAAGCAAAAAAATATACAGGTAGCTGGTTTTGAGCCTCTTTGTCATCAGCAACTGCAGCAGAGTAAAAGACAACAGCAAAAAGCAGTGGTCTGCATCACTAACTTCAAATGTGTTCACCTGCCCCAAAGCAACTTCAGGAATGATGAAATGTTTACAGTCACTTTGTAATGACTCTTTGGTCTCTTCACTGTTACACACAGTTTATTTCTGAGCCAGTTCACTGCAAGATGCCAGAGAGATGGAAAGAGGATTACAAACTCAAATCCTCCAGAAAAAACACAGTTGTAGCTAGTATCAAGTTGGGTGGTATTTTCATAGGACTAAGCAGAAGCAGCACATTACAGTTGTTTCTGCAAAGAGAACAAGAAGAACCGCTCAACTTGTTTATTCAGGGAGGTGCAACAAAAAACTTAAATCATCAGGAAGGGTTTTGGAGCTGTAGTTCGAAAAACAGGTAGTTTTACAAGTGTTACTCCCTATTCCCACACTCAGCACAAGGGAGACGCTGAAGGCTAACTAGCCCTGCTCACAAAGAGCTGCCTATTTGCATGCCATTGCACATCCACTCCATTCCAGCTTCCAAAAGTTTCTCAGGACCTCAAACGGTGACCACTTCTCCAGCTCGTTTCCTAAGGAGGAGCTCAAAGAGGTTTGCACTTGAGAATTTAGGAGCAGCATTCATCCAATTTAACACACAGTGTTGACTTCAAGTACCAGCTCAGCATAGCTCAAGCTGTAGTAAAGCAATAAGAGTGATGAGAAAGTGCTGGCTCGGGGGAAGAAATTCTCCTCCAGTTCTGAAGGGGCCGAAGAGCGCCGGGCTCTTGGCAGGCAGCAGCCCAGTGCAGCTCACTTTCTCTTGACATCTGCATTGGTTTTTTTTCTAGGTGATGTTACAACACAAGTATTGTCACCACATAACTTGGGAACATCACAAGATCTAAGTCCACAGCACTGGAATTTATTTGTGCATATTTAAACGGGGCTGAATGGAGAAAGGCATTATTTTTTTTTCCACTTGCTTCATCTGACTCCTGGTTTAAGCCAACTGCTTACTCTAAAAGTAGTGAAATTACCCCATTACCCAGCTATCAACATCAACCAAACTAACGATCTTAAAAGGAAATCTGCATCTGTTCAAACAAAATGCACATTCAAGAGACTGTGAAAGCAAAGTCACCTTTTTTGTACCTTCTCAACTATGCTGTACTTAGCAACCAGCTTCTTCAACACCAGTTTCTTTTAAAAAAATGTATTTCAAATGAGTTCAGAAGGAAAAACCACCCCAATAATCTAATGACTGTCCCGTATGCCTTCTGCTGGCACGAAAAATGGTAGGATGGATTCTCCTTCCATCTTAGATTGACATAAATAGTGCCAGAGTTTTTCAGCTACACAAATTGTGCACAATTTGTGAAGCTTTGAAAGCACATCCTAAAAAAATTATCCTGCCTGCGTAATTTTCTCTTTTTTTTGGCTCATCTTATTTCGGGAGAGCATGTATATGATTTACAGTTTTCCTTTCAAACCCTGGGTCCGTGCATCTTTCAAATAAGGGAAGCTGCAAGTAGTTAAGTACCAGAAAGGAAGTTTTTTCTGGTTTTAATTATACCCTTTCTACATCTTGTGTGAAATATTCTTTCCCTCTCTACTTTATTCACGCAGAGGTTTAAACTGAACAGAGGCATTCCCATACCCTGTTCTTTCGCCTTAAAACACCAGGGACAAGCACAACTTAAAGACATGGAAAGGGAAGATGAGGAGAAAGATGAAGTTTAATAATACTCATTTAAATTTTACAATTAAAGCAGCAGTATCCAGAGACATGAGATTAGAAAGAAATCTGTATTCAGTAGAAGACTGAGCATGCTCGTCTTATTTTCATTTCAGACTCTGTCTGAAATTCAATGCTCAACTTAATGGAACCTGTACTGAGCCCTCAGAAAACAGCTTGCTGTAGGATACTACTCCAATATACGGATTCTCATAGCCTTTAGGCACACTCCATCTTTCCCAACGGAATGGTAACACAGTCAGTTGCTGATTGAGCCCGTACATCCTCAAAGGCCACAGCCAGTCAACTGATCACAGGCACCCACTTAGCTGGTACTTAGTTTGAACTTTCAAGCAGGTTAAATTCAGTCAAGATGACAGTTTGACTCCTCAATTTGTAGGGCTAGGAGCACTTAAGCAGTCAGTAACCTATCTAATTACTAACAGCAGCTCTTAAAATGTTACTGTCTAGCTTAATTGCTGGCAATTGAATAAACGAATAGCAAGTTAATGACGGTGAACCACTGACACCAGGATCGATACCCGAGAGATTCAGGGTGACAGGCAGCCACAACGTTTCTTTAAGTTCAACATCAGGATCTGTTTGCTACCATACTCAGCTACACAAAACCCAGATTCACCAAGATGCCTTTGCCACTGGACAGCTACTCCCCAAGCTGATTCTCCCTTCCAACTTCTTCCAGGGAAACTTTAAAGCAGATATTTGTTCCTGAATCTAGAGATACCATGCTTGTTTCCCCTGCTAAATCACTGATCTTCCATGCAACTGGCAGGACTGACCCCTCAGCAGATGCATTGCCAGAAGCAATCAGTTACAGTTTAGAGTGCTGCCTGTTGATCAGCTTGGGAACCCCTTCTCATTTCAATGTCACAAGCCTGTAAAACCTCCTGCATCCCCTTTTTGCTCTGAGTTGACCATCCCCATAATCAACCAAGCTAGTGACCTCTGCCAGTCTCTTAGGCTGCCATTTATCACTAGACAGCCTGTGTTGAAATAAAGGTTTAAAACCAGAGCTGAAGACACAACCCAGTGGCATTACGGTGTGCAAAAGCAGGATACCCACCTTATGGCAGCCAGGATAGGTTGCCATGGTGTTGAGGGTAGAGGTGCTGGGATTCTTGCTGGTGCTGGCCATGATATTCTGAATCTGGGTGAGCTCTTGCCTCAGCACCTGTTTCTGGTGGAAGCTGAAAGCAGGGTGGTTGGATGCCATCGTGAAGAGCAACAGGAACTCATCCCCTGTGCGGCCCTCATTGAGTTGTAGCCCATAGTTGTTGATGACTGAATCGATGTGGGTGAGGGTACGGAAGAGGACCCCGGCCGCCTCTCGGTGGGCAGACCCGAGCAGGGCGAGAGAGACCAAAAGTTTGCTGCGTACCACCTCGTCCGTCAGGTTGGTGAGGCTCCCCAGGTCGGCGGGGTTGTTGGCCTTGATTTCGGAGTCACGCAGGGAGTGGTAGTCCTTGCGGGCCAGGTCCTCCAGGCAGGCGCCCAGGAAGCGCAGCTCCAGAGGGATGCAGAGGTCCAGGAGGCCGCAGAGGAACTCCACACGCTGCGGGGAGGGCAGCTCGGAGAACCAGCGGTACACGCCGTCCCGCTGCAGCCGCGGGCACCGCTTCTCCACCATGGTGTTTCGCCTGCCCCCTGCCCGGAGAGAGCACGCCCTGGCGGGGGCGGCGGTAGCGAGGGCGGGCGGCAGCGCCCCGAGGGGAGCCCGCAAGGCCGGCGCCCCAACGCCCCCCAAGCGGCCCCCTCCGCGCTCCCGCCCCCCCGGCGAGCCCGCCCCCCGAGGGGCGAGGGGCCCCGGTGGCGAGGAGCGCGGGGGGCAGCCCCCGGCGGCGGGCAGGGCCGGGCCGGGCCCCCTCGAGGGTGGCCGCCGGGGGAGCAGGCCCGAGCGCTGAAGCGCGGCCTGGCCGCGGGGTCCCCGCCCGGCAGGGCCCGGCGGCCCCGAGCAGGCCTCTGCGTTCCCGCGTCCTCCTTCACGGGGCGGCTCCTTCTTTCAGCCAGGCGCCGGCTGCCTCCATCCCCCGCGCAAGCCCGTCCCGCCGCGCTGGGCCCCGCCGCTGGAGCCGCCTCGCCGCCGCCACAACCGTGGGAAATAATCCCTCGCTGGAAGGCAACGAACAGGCGGAGGGGGACGGGACCGCGCGGTGCGCGCAGCGGTGGTCCGCGGCGGAGGGATCCCGCGGTGAGAAGTCCCAGCCGGGAGCGGAGCGGGAGGGAGGAAGGAGCGATGGAGCGCCTTCACTCCCGGCCTGACCCCGCGGCGGGCCCCACCCACCGACCAACCGATTGGCCGAGCGGTCTCTTCGCAGCTGGGGATTGGCTGGCAGCGCGCTGCCCCCACCCCCTCCCTCGCGTAGAGAAGCGGGATCGAGGGGGGCCTGTCAATCGCCAGCTTTTATCCCCCTGTAATCCCGCCCCTGGCGTTGATTGGCCGAGAGGGCGCTTAAATAGGGGAGGGGCGGGAACACCCGCCTTTTGTGCGCGCCCGTCTGTCAGCGGCGGGGTGCGGTGACGGGCATGGGGGCTGCTACAAGGCGGTGGGGTGGGCTCGGCGCTGCCACCGCCTGCGGGGGCCAGGCCTAGGGCTATGACCCCTCTTGGGGCAGAGCTGCGCCTTGCCCTTCTCTAGGCTGACCCTGTGGAGGGGCTGTGGTGACTGATTTAGGCCTGGGACTCCTGTACCCTACCTCAGGGCAAGGGTGGTTCCTGTGGCCTGGCCCGCACCAGCGGGAAGAAATGCCTCGGGGCACTGTCCTGGCTGACTTCCCCAGGCGTGTTTGACCACCTTCATGCTAGGCGTGTCTCCAGCCTGCCCACTGGCTCAAAGGCTGGTACCCGTGCTCATCGCTGCCTCCAGTGTGGTACATGCATTGTCCCCAACTCCTGTCACGCGCATCCTCACTTCAGCTACGAGGAGCCTTAGAAGAGGGAATGGCTGCAATGCCCGCTTTCCTTAGGTATTGTTCTAGGATGGCAAAGAGCCTCAAGGATGCAGCGGAGGGTGTGAGCTCTGGCTGGGTGCGTGATGCCAATATCACAATGAAGCTTTTGGCACCGGCGTTCGCCTGAGCGGTCTCGCCACGCTCTGCAGTCAGGGCCCATTTGGCAGTTGACTTCAAACTGTCTCTAAATGCAGTGTGAAAACAAGAGAGACACTAAAGGCCTCTTAAAATGGTAATTTCCCCACCACCACATTCCCGCTCTCCCTTCTAAACCAGGATTCTGGCTGACAGCAATGTTGCAATGCACACGATAGAGCAGTTTTATCTTCAGATTTGCCTATGGATTTGCACAGATGGCATCCACCAGCCAAGAGGCGCGGACACGTATTCCTTTTTTTCATAATGTTTTTCCATGGGATTCGGCTCTCTGTCTGTCGTAGCCCAGTAGCCAGGCTGCGCATCAGCTAGATAAATGATATGAGTGGAGATCTTTAAGTGGAGCAGGCCAGGAATAACGTTTTTAAATGCAGCCCCAGGCAGGCAAAGGATGAATCCAGACTTAGGTTTTATATGCTTGTAATCTTCTTGGAAGACAGACTGCGTGTTTTATTTTAGAGAGCGCAATACTCCCGCAACGCAGATCAACAGAACAGCTAACAATGATGTTTTTAGGAGCGCAATCGCATTTTGTCTTGAGTGGATCTTTATGGGGTGCCCCAAACGCGAACTGCTTTCTGTCACATGAGTTGTGCGAACACTTGTGTCGGTATCCTCTAAGAAAAAAAGGCTTGTTCCTTTGGGCAATGGTTTATTGGAAATCTCATTATACACCTTGCTAAGACGAACTGCTGCACCACAAAAATTCCAAATGCTGGTAGTTTATCCTTTTTTATTTCCCTGTGGAATATCCTGGCCTATCAACTGCATTTATTGAAGTCCTACTGAAATGCAAGACTAAGCAGTCAAAGGACGTGTACTGGGGTTGCATAATGTCATATATTGTAAAGCTACACAATTCTCCTTCTGTATTGCAGATTCCTGCTGTGAGAGGGTCCTTGAAAATCCCACAGCCTCTGTGTGTCCTTCCCTTGTAGTGATCCTTGAGTGCAAACCATATGCGCTTCCTTTTCCTGCCATGCCCAGTATTGTCCATCAGAGGAAGGAATATGAGGAAACCAGAGGAAGGGCTCTCGGTCCCTTAGGAAAGGTTTGCATTGAACTGAAGCACAGGCCAGGCAATAGAATCACAGTATGGTTTGGGTTGGAAGGGACCTTAAAGCCCATTCAGTTTCACACCTTCCACTAGCCCAGGTTGCTCCAAGCCTCATCCAGCCTGGCCTTCAACACTTCCAGGGATGGGGCAGCCACAGCTTCTCTGGACATGCTGTTTCAGTGCCTCCCCACCCTCTCCGGGAAGAACTTAGGACTTGTGCTCAATAGGCAAGAGGATGACAAGTTCTTTGGTGGCCTTTCTGCTTATATTGGTGTCTTTATCCCAGCGTTAATCCATCCTGAAAGCACTGTGCTGTGCTCAAGGTCAGGTATCTGATGATTGCCTCGTCTGTAGCATGGTGAAGGTTTAAACTTTTCTGCTTGGGAACTAGGTCTAAGCCTGAGCCCAAATGAAAGTTTGAATGTGCATTTGCTGCTAGAGAGTGAGTCTGTGGTTTACAGCCGGAGCAGAAATTGTTTGTCCTCAATGTCAGGCAGGAAGACAAACTCTAATCTGAAGTGTAATATATGAACTTGGAGCCTTTTCTCTGATTAGCAGTGGCTTTGTGTGAAGCCCAAGGAAACTGAAAGGAGCATGACATATAATTCTGTCACAAGCCGCAAAGAATTCCTGGCTAGCCAACGGGCAAAGCAAGGAACCGCCCTCAGCAAGATAAATCAACTGTGTAAGAGCTCGTGTTACCACTTGCTCAAGACAGCGGGTTGTGAGTGAAGGTCGCTCTGGGGTGTCTGTACAGCCACGTTCCCCCTAGGAGCACAGCCCTCTGGACACCAAAACTGGCTCCTTGTTTCATCCTCAAATCATCCCATTTCCTGCATCTTCTCTCTTCTTGTAAATCCTTGATCCTCTTTAACCAAGGAGCTATGTTTGCATGTCAGAGCAAACGTAGCCAAATCCATGAAGATAACTCCTTCTTCACGTGAGGTTGACTCAATGCAACGTGCAATGTCCAAAAGCATATAAAAATTAACTGGAAAAAAATAAAAATCAGTGTGAGGGGCGTAACTGAGTGCAGTGTGAAAGGACCTATTTCGCTTTTTTATCCATTGGCAAAGTCAACCGGAGCTGAGAATCTCTACCACTGAAAGCAGAGGGGGAGCTTTGTTCAGGACATTGCTGGTTAAAAGGCCAGTTGCATTACCCAGAGCTGTCTCGTGCTCAGTGCTCCCAGCCCACAGGACTCCTCCACAGGGACCTTTGCAGAGCTTTCGTCTATCATGTCTTAAAAGTTCTCTGGTCCCTTTAGGAGGCTGTTCACCACTTGTCATTAAGTGGGCAGAAGTTTTTGCATGTTTGGCGTTTTTGGACCTCCTAAATGTGGCTTAAATCTCAGCACTTCTGCCAGAAATTAAACCTGGAAATTCTAAGTCTTCTCCCAGAATGACTTGCAAAGCCATAGATGAACCTGCTGCTGGTCTCGCTGGGTATGAGTTAGCCGTGATGGGCATCCTCCCCTCACGTGGGTTCCAGCCTAAGCCAGCTCTCCTCCCTTTTGGGATTGAATGCTGTCCCAGGAAAATATGCTGAGAGAAAGCATACTTCTGGATACAGCGCTACATCAAACCTGACAGACCAATGCTGTGTCATTTCGAGCGGGACCTCTGTGGACTTTGGAGCTGCTGGGTCCTTTCGTGGTACTTAGCACTACCCCCTTGCTCTAACCCACCTCCCACAAAGTTTCCACTGCTGATCATCCCCCGCCTCTGCCCCCATGGCCTTCCTGGTTTCCCTTTTCCAAACCATTACTCCCCACGGCCAAATAAAACGGCCTGTTCTGACCTGCTCCCTGCCTACCTCTCCCATGCCCTACTCAGCCTTGGTGAAGTCTTTTGATCCCTGAACCCCATCTCCTTTTCTGCTGGGATGCTGTGAGTGACAGGAGCAATAGCCTTGCGTGCCAGCTGCACCGTTATACGGAACGGGAAGATAAATATTGCTCTGGCATGTTCACTCAACTACTGCAGTGCCCACGGGTTATTTCCTGCAAGGTTACTTGCAGATGCTGGAATCGGAGCTCTTGGTTTTAAAGAAAAACAAACAAACCCCAGCTTTGAAGCCCATGGAAAAATATCACGTGGGCTTTGGGAAAAGGAAAAAGCAGACTAAGGGGCCAGATGTCAGGCCTGGAGCATCCCTTGCAGTATGCCTTTCAAGTAGCAGAGCGAGCGTGCCTGGTTTGGACAGGGGTGGTGGAAGGTGTCCTTGCTGTGACAGCAGCAAGAGCAAGATGGGTTGAAGGCTGGCAGTGGTATCTCTGGCGTCTCTGTGCGAGTGTCAGTGCCCTCTGCTGACAGACTCTGGCAGGCACATGTGTGTCTTTAAGGATTTTCCCGGGTTTTTTTGTTGGGTTTTTTTTTTTTTTTTTTCGAGCTGAAGGCATAAGGGATAGACTTGCCATGCCCTGAGTAAAGGTCTCCCGTCGGTCACCACCCTGTCTCATCTGTCACCTTTCAAAATTCAAAGTGCGAGTCAGCCCTGAACTTCCCTTGCCCCGTGCCCCTCGTGTCCCTTTCCCTGCAGGACAGCCCTGGCACGTCCCTTCTTGGCCCCAGAAGCCAGGCAGACCTTCTGGCTTTGCGCAGTTCCCCGTGGGGCTTGCTTCAGCGCAAAAATCCAGAGTCCCTGGCTGCCAAAAATGCTTCCCTTACTCCCTGCATGCATCTCAGAAACTGCTGCAAAAGAAACACCCTTGGCTTTCCCTGTCTTTTGCTGCCTGTGCTTTGGCCTGATCCTTCTTCTCCTTCTCTGGCTGGAAGGACAGGGATGTCCCAGCCTTTGCTGAAGCTACAGCCTCCCTGTCCCCATCATCCCGGTCACAGGGCAGCTATTTCCTTTGGATTCCTGCTCTGAATCCTTCCTTACTTTAATCTAACCCAGGGAAGTCACACTTTGGGTGACTACAAAACAAGAGGGTGTTGCAATCGTTTGCAGTTTTCTTTTACTTGAGCTAGCACAGCTGCTTGCCACGTCAGGGTCTGGGTTGCCAGAGCCAACAATTGCCCCGTGCACAGAGTGCTGCTCCGGCAGCCTGGGAGGAATGTGCAGCAACCCGGGATGGAGTTGTCCTCTCCTATCCACAGGCTGATTCCAACTCTCATCCATTACACGATGTTAATTTACTCTTGGCTACAGCCAAATTGCTTTGCAGCTGGAAGGGAAAGTCTGGAAGTATTTACTTGACTATTCCAGTGACATTCCTTGGGGTGTTTTCTCATCATATCCCTCCTCTCTCTGTTTTTGGTCGCTGTTCCACTATCCAGCTAGATTCATTTAAAATGCTCAAGGACAAAGCACAAGGAAGAAAAGGAAAGCGCACAAGTATTTACAGAATATGAAGTTCAGTGTTTCTTTGTAACAGCTGAAACTCATGCTACACTTTTAGTTACTGAAATATCAGCCAGGGCAAGAGAGACAGCGTCATCTGCCCTACCTGCTAGCCCCACACTTGGAACACTTCCCTGCAAACTTCCAACGCCTACATGTTGCCATGGGCTCTGGAATTGCACCAGGGACGATTTCCTGAAGAAACCCACAAATAACTCCTGAACGACGACCAAAATGAGAAAATTGGGCTTGGTTCATGGGCAATTCATGAATAGAAAAAGAGATGAAATTAGCTGAATGAACTTTTCATTATGCATTATTCAGCCAGCTGTACTAATTAGTGCCTTAAGGACTGTCCCTGTTGCTGCTGCAGCCAACTCCAAAACTCCTTTGGATTTCAGCAGGAGCAGGACAGAGCTTTCAGAGAATGGGCCTGGTGCCTGCTTCCTCTGCAATGCCTTTTTTTTTCTTTTACTATTGCTTATTGATTCCAACTTTTTGTGTCTTCTATTAAAAGGGCTACTTCTAAAATGTCCCGCGTGGTGAGCAATTAATCGCAGGACAAGAAATGTACCATCAGTCCTGGAGTGTGTGTCTTATGCCTGACGTTCTCTGAAAGAGAAGGTTTTTCACGACTTCTTTTGCTTTGCTTTTATCTAGACTAGGTGGTATCAAGAAACAAAGAACCTCAAAAGCCCTTGGGAACACAGGAATCAATCCAGAAATGTCACTAGAGCTGAAGGTTCAGGAATTAAATGTTTGCACTCTGAGCCCACTGGCAGCTGGGCATTTAATTTTTGTTGTTTCTGTGTAAGGATGATGTTTGTGATGTTTCTTCCCCACCAAAAAAGTTCTTACAGCGCAGTTTTGCCCTGAATGTGGCAATGTTACACAAAGACACCAATTCAAACTGGTGCACGTGCCTTTGTCAGAGCTGCCTCATGTAAGACTCGCCTCGATAGCAGACTGCTTTGTCCCGCTTTCAGATTTATGTAACACTCGATATTGTCTGCATCGGTCTCTCCATCAGACCACTCGTGTTCGTGACCAGAATAGCATGCTTCATGTCTTGCTTTTCTTAGCGTGGACAAGCCAACACCTTCAGGAGGAACAAAAGCTGATTCTGGTGTTGCTCACAGAAGAACGCAATGTCATTCCGCTTCCTACTGTATTCTGGTTGCAAAGCCAATGAATTTGGAGAGGCACAACTGCAGAGCATCATCCACGTAATCTTTCCTGCTAGGGATGAGGGCCAGGAGAACCCAGACTGAGGTTCAGATCCCCGGATGAACTTGGAGGGATCAAATTTAAATGAATTACCCCAGTCTCACGGCAGAGCCCTTCTGTCTCCCCAGCCCAAGGCAGAGGGGTGTTCGCTGGGGACTGTGCAGAGTTGCTGGCCCGACAGCACCTTCCCATCCACATGTTGATATATTCAAGTTTTGCCTGGGTTTTGCCCAAGCCTGTCCATGTCTTAACAGATGTCTTTTTTCTCCTGGTTCTTTGGATCCCACGGTGAGCAGCAGTAATGCAGCTCCATCGTGGTGGTGGTGGGTCTCTGCCCCAGTCTGACCCAACCAAGGTGGAGCTGCTGGTGGGTTTCCTTCCCAGCAGTTCAATAAAATTGCCTGCTGGGGAGAGACCAGAGGATGTACCACCAGCTCAGCCTGCAGGAAACTCCACAGACCCACTCTTTAGGCTTCTCTCCACAGACTGCCTAAAATGGATATAAAGGAGCCTCGGAGTGGAATTTATTTTCTTCCTAAGACCTTAAAATAACAAACACCAGAAAACGGGTGACATGTGGTACATCTGTTTGAATAACATGGACCTTCTGTCTGTAATAGAAGAAACTCCAAATAACTCTTTGATTTGTGTTTCCTTTCTTCTCCTTCCTCATCTCCTCCTCCTCACTACTGTATACAAATCTGTTCCGCAAGCTCAAAACCACCAGTTGTCTCTCTCCTGACGAGCTTGTTTTTATGCCACGTGATAGTTATTTCATTTCCTCTTCGCTTCTAACACAGCTAATATTTATCTTTCCTTATGGGATTGCGTCTTTGTTTATACGCTGATGTCAAGGGGTAAGGACAGCACTTCTTTAGATCCAGCAGACTGAATTCCTGCCCTCTGACTGCGTCTCATGGAATAGCATCTTCCCTTGCAGGCGGTCCCGTAGCAGCCAACGGTCCCAGTTCAGAAAAGCAATTAGGATGAAATGTGTGTTTAAAGTTAGCACACGTACAAGTCCTTTTCTAAATAGGGACGCTCTCTAAAGCAGAGCCAGAGGAGTCACTGCTATGGCAGGCAAGGTTCAATATGCATAAGGCTATTAAAATCTGGCCCGGCGTTAGCTGCTTAATTGCTTCCCCAGAAACAGCAAGCCTGTGAAAACAATGGCTAATGGACATTTCTCCTCCTTTTTTTTTTTAGACAACCCTTTAAACACAGACTTTAAACATACGGAAAATGGAGATTGCAAGGCACCGTTTCCAACGATCCGACTGAAATCGATACGACCCTTAGAAAAGGCAGGATCTTACCAGGCGGTGCGTTTGGTCGGGTTTCCTTTGTTCAAAGCTACGCTCCGAACTGAGTTAGGAACCATCTTTTCCTCATTAAATTTGTTTCCTTTCAGCACTGATCCTTTCACTTCATTACCACATGCAATTTTTTAAAGCCCTCATAGCTAATATCACAACTATAGATCTAGGGTTTATTTATAGCCCTAAACTCCGCAGAGAGCTATGTGTCTTGTTGCTGTGGAAACTGGGATTCTGAAAGTAAAAGGATTTAAAAGGGATTTTAGAAGAGACCTGCTGAATTTGAGTACCAGCTTTCACTTCCAGAGGTCTGAGTTCAACTGTGCCTTAAACTTACCGGTAAAATACATCCAATGGTCTCAGCTAGCCCTCGGGGGATACTGGTCCTCTATGCTTTTTTCTCATCTGGCACTTTGCAGCCTGGTTTTTCCTCTCTGTTGTGAGAAAAAAAATGTGCAGGTAGCAAAGAGGGTGTGAAACTCTTGGTGACAGCAATGGCACTATTGCCAGGCTTGGGGCAGTTTGCTTTTTTCTTTCGCTTTCATTGGTTTTGGGAACCTTTTGCCAAGGGGAATACCACCTTACGCACTGCCAAGTTTGCAAACCTCTTGCACGCTGAAATAAATCTAGAGCTTTGAGACTGGTATGGATGAGTTTTTCTGGAAATTATATTGTACTGTGATAAACAGTTATTTAAATGATTTTATTTATCTCTGGGTATAGTGTGTAAAGGACGAAAGTGTGATTGATGGGCTGGGTCCTACTTATGCTCTGCATCCTCTATTGGCAGATCAGCAGTGGGCAAACTCACGCTTGGCAGAAATGTCCTGTTTTGCCTGGGGCAGGGATCTCGCTGAGCCACCCAAGGAAAAGCCAATCCTTCCCCACTCTCCACCTAGGGATACTCAGACTGAAGCCAAGCTCCTGCACAAGATGCCAAAAGCCGGCAGCTGACGCTCCTTCTGCCTGGCCCTGGGTTGCGCGAGGCTGCTGGACCATCGCAGGAATGCTGTGCTTGCCACCACCCAGGCTTTTTCCGTGCCTCTAAATGTCAGGTGTCCCCCACCAACCAGGGACAAATCTTTTGAGACCTCTGCCAAAGGGCTGTGTGCAAGACTTCTCTGGCTATGAGTGTCACTTTCTAGCAAGAGATAAGCTTTAAAAAAACCCTTATAATTCAAGCAGTAATTCTGTTTATGAACCAGTTCCAGAGCCCAGTCTAACCTGGGCCGAGAATTGAGATGGTTCCAGGCTGCCAAACTTGGAAAAATAACCTGGAAAATGCCACCCTATCGATGTGGCCGAGGGAGAGGAGAGGGAAAGGGAAGGACAGGCAATGTGACATGACTAGCCCACTAGCATGTGTCTTAAATTCACGAACGAGGTACAAATGTCAGAGCTGATTAGCTGTAGCCTCGCATTTCCATAAGTAAAGCAGCAATCCCGGTGCGCGCTGGCTTCCAGGGTTTGGGGAGCGATCACCAGGCAACCTCTCCTTCCCCGGAGCAGCCTTGACATTTGTTCAGCACATTCTCCGGGTCCGTGCCGGCATGGGGTGTATTGTGCCTGGCTAGAACTTATTACCATGATATTAGATTAAAAATAGAAATGCAAGAGCCAAGACCGAAGGACTGGTAATTCAGTGACTTATCTTTTCCATTAGAGGGTGCCAGGAACCTACTGTTGCTGCAGACCCCAGAAATCATGAAAAACGTGACTTTGTCCTGGACATTTTGGGACCAGGCAAATCCGTACCCATTTTTGGCCACCCAATCCTCATACTGCCCAACCGGGCCAACTACAGTCACTTGACTGCCACGCTGAAACGCGGACGGGGAAGGGTTGATGTGGCAACTGGTAAATCAAAAGCACACTGGCAGGTGACAGACCGCAGCAAACTCAGCAGGACAAAGCCCTCCTCACGCTGCTGTGTGAACAGGAGCATCAACTGGGGGTGGGAGAGGTCTTTACTGGGCTTCACGGGATGCCAGCGAGACTCGGGTGAAGTCCAGTGTACCCCACTTTAGATTGCCCCTATATAGGATGGACATAAAAAGAGCTGGCTTTGCTCAGCCTGGAAACAAGAGTTGTTAGGCTGAAAACAGAGACCTGCAGGGTTGTGGCATTTTTGGGTGCTTGTAAGAAAAAGGGGTGACTGACATTAGTCAGGGATGGCCCCTCTGTCATCAATTCCTCCTGAGAAAAGGAAAACATTCCTTCAGCGCTTCCCAGCCCTGCAGCTGTGAAATGTTGGGGGTCTCTCCTGGATCTCAGCTGTATGGTGGGTGTTTTATGGGGCAGAGATGTGTTTTGAAGATTTAAATGTGGAGAGCATGGGATCTTGACACTGCCGAGGGATTCTGGGCACTATTTGAATGTGAACAGGAAATATTCACAAAAAACCCCCACAAATATTAACCGCAGAAAGTGAAAGAGCAGCTCTAGTAGGAAAAAAATAGTTTGTGTGGCTGTTGCTTGTGCTCAGTCTAGTGGTGAGGACAGACAGTGAAGGATGGGGCCCCCATCTTCTACTCCCCAAAATCACCCAACCTCGGGGATGACATAAGCAGCCCAGTTGTCACATGGATCCCCTTCTCCATCCCAGAGATGCCACTTCGGAGGGACAGAAGAGCCTCAGGTCTGTGCTGCATACAGCAGACACCCAGCAGTATTTTAGCCCTTCCTCAGTTGGAGGGGCATGCACAGCTTTCCAGCTCTCCAAATGCAGTGCGTGTGGCCACCGAAACAGCCGACGGTCTCCGCTTCTCAACACAGGTACTGCTAAATTATTAGCAACAACCAAGAAGTCAGAGACAGGTCTTAAGAGCATGAGATTAAAAAAACAAGAGGAATAAATAATATAAATAATTAATTAAATAAATATATATTGAAAAATATATAAATATATATAAATAAATATAATAAACAATTTAAAAAGGGAAAGCAACCCGATCCTCCCAATTTAGGCTTTTGTCAAGAAATGCAGACTCTGGGAGAGAGCATGGCAGAACGGGATGAAACTCTCCTTTTTGGTTTTGAACCTTTGAAGAAAACATTCGAAGATCTATAGTTTTGAGGTAGAAGTGTTAGTGAAACTATTCACATCAGTCGGTCAGTCCCAGCAGCGTGGAGACGCCAGCTCTTCTTCCTACCCCCAAGGCCACCGACAGAAAGAGCTCAGATGGCCACACATGGGACACCGGTTCCTCTTTATGGGGCACACGGCCGCTGACAGGCGGAAAAAGCCAGATGAAGCCTTGGAGTGGGCGGTATCTTTCTCCTTGAGCTGCCTCTGCAGTGATTCATGGTGCCATGCTGGGCAGACCCGTACCGGTGCAGCGCTTTCCCCGTCTGCCTGTGCAGCACAGTGCTCTTCTGGAGCACGTAGCGTTCTGCTGGACACGTTAACTAGGGGATACAAAGGTTTTTTGGGATTGGTGTCGGGAAAGTGATAGGTAATAGTGATGGGAAGGGAAGGCTTGTGTGTCTAGCTCCCAGGGCCTAGAGCTCCTTGGCTCTGTGTCACATGCTGACAGCCCTTCCTGTGGACTTCCGCCAGCGTGGCTTAGGGTTTGGAGCCGGCTGCTCCTATCCCAGCTGCAGTGGGTGATGCAGAGCAGATGGGATGAAGGGCCAACCCTGGGCCCCAGCAGCAAGGCTGATCTGTGCTTTCCTGCCTGGGATTTCAGCGTAAAGCAGGAGCAGCAGTGTCTTGGCCAGGTGAGCGAGGGCAATGTCAGCCTGGCTTTTCCCCTGGCTCTGGGAGGAAGCTGGTCCTCCTGGACCCAAAAGTTAGCATCATGTGCCGGCAATTATTTCTAGCTGACAGATTCAAAAACAGGAGTGGTAAAGGAACACGTGACTTGCCTAAGAGAGCAGTTTTGAAATAAAACCACGCTTGGCCCAGTGCTGGTGTTCGCTGAGGCCATCCTTTTGGTCACGGCGGTTTTCCTGGTGTCGCAAGGATGGAAAAAGTGGTTCACACGTGGTCCATGTGGAGCTCGGGCAGACCTCCATGGGCAGCCAGTCTCCGGCTGCTCCCTTGCTGCTACGGCTAAAGAAAAAATGCCGCACCCAAGCCTCCAGTCCCTCTCACGCCTCTGAAGCAAGCTGATTTCATGGGACGGGAATAGCAAATTGCCAGGCTGCAGTCACATCCTCATGGAAAGAGCTGCCAAAGGAAGGTGTCAACTTACATCGCTGGGGCGTCTTCCCAAAATGATCCCAAAGCATTTTGTGGAGTAAATATAAACCAGAGGTATTTGGGGAGGAGCATGGAATGGGACTCATGGCTGAGAGTGGCACATCTCAGCAGCTTAGGATAGGAAGAGAAAATCCTTATGACATCTGACTGTATCGGAGGGAGCGGAGGCCGGCAGAGCGTACAGTATGGCAACTGGCAAAGCTGGGACCTGGCCAGGAAAACAAACATAGGAAATACTTGAGACTGATGAAAACCATGGGCAGCCTGCTCTTGTTTAAAGAGGTCTTTTTGGGACACCGGAACAGATGCCTGTTGCAGACAGAGAGAGATCCCAGCCCTGTTCAAACTCACGGCAAAACCTTCAGCTGGGCCAGAATTTCAATGCAGACGATGCTGGTTTTCCCCAGGATGTGATTTCCCCATTTTGGGACATGCCCCTCAGCCACCCTCTGCCCAGCAGGGACAGGCGGCCGTTGTGATTTGGAGGTTTGTACACAGATTTAGGGACGGATCCTGTAGGGGATGATGTCAGGAGGAGGAAAGGATGCTCTGCAGCACTGCAGAGCTTCAGCACATCAAGGTTTCCAGCAGAGGTTTCTCAGCATGTGTGCTCCTGGGATCCTCTGTTTTGGCAGGACCAAGGTGCACATTTCTTCACAGTGAAATTTCAAATACCCTTTTCTTCATCCCTGCTGCCTCTCATGCTTTGTGCCCGGGTTGTCGCTTGGCAGTGACAGCTGAGTTAATCCAGTGGTTTAGGATTCTCGTGGCTTGATTTCTAAATGTCTCGCTGTTCTAGGGCGACGTTCCTTTATCCCTCGCCCTTTCTTTTCCTGCTGGATTATCCCATGTTAATAGGTACCATGTAATACAGTCTGTTGTTAACTACTCCTGAATCCTGCTCGCTGATTCCTTAAGCAGATCTTGAAACCCCGTGTATCTGGCTTTGAGTTTTGTGGAGGTTTGTTTTGTGGGGTTTTTTTGGTTAAACACAACGCATGAAACGTGTAGGATAGCTTTCTATGCCGTCTTTTAGGATGCAAAGCAGTTTCATGTGTTTAGACAGTCTAGATACGCTATTCCAGACTGCAGAGCGCATCTGCTTAAATCCCCTGCAAAACAGGCCGTAAGAAAGAAAGCTTGTTTGAAAAACTACATCAGATATGGAATAAATCTGTCCATAGTTGTTTATACGCTCAGAAAAACAGATCCTTGAACACTCTTGCATGACCGTATTTCATAAGAGTATGAGTAATGTCATTTTTTTTACATCGTTGTGTCTGCTTGCTTCAATGAAAGACATTTATTCTTTGTTATGAATTATAAATGTCTATTGCTACAATCCAAACAATTCTGGGAACTACTGCCACTGGTTTTCTGAACACAGGGAAATACACTGCCCTTACCATTTGCGATGCTCAAAGCATTTCCAAACATGCATTAGCCACATAGAAATTCATACATCAGCATCTCCATCAAACTGCAAATGTAATCCCTTCTTTCTAATCAGGTGCCAAACTACTTCATTACTTGCTTGACTCCTGAGTGTCCATGGTTTTAAGCTCAATGTTTGGCTTTGCCCAGGCTGGCGAGCGGCAGGCGTTCCTGCGGAGAGGACAGCCCTGCCTAAAAATCCTATGGTCCGAGCCAGCAGCGGGAGCGGCTGCGCCGATGCACGATGCAGAACACGGATAACCTTCTGTTCTCTTGAAAACTGGGAATAAGCCACATTTCTTCCATCAAGAGCAAATCCTAAACTCAGGGTTCAGAAACGGCACCGTTGCCAAAGGTGCAGACCAGAGGAGCGAGTGTTTCTGACTTTGTGTAACAGCAGTGGTACTGCCTTTCTGTGTGACCTTTGCCAAAACATGCTCCCTGCCTCAGTTTCCCCATTGCCAAAATCATATATTGGTATTCAGTCCATTGGGTGCTTGAGAAAAAAAAAAAAGCCACTTTTTGACCACTACTTGCAACTCTCAGCTCCAGAAGTGCTGGAATTCTGATGAAAGCTTTCCAAACTAAAAAGCAGGTGACTTACCGTGACCGTTAAGAAAAGCTGGGAAAAGTCAAGCTCTTTCCAGAAAACACCCTAGATGCCCCCAAAACAAACAAAATAATCCTCTGAATTGTTTATTTTTTTAAATCTCAAGCAGGTTGAAGCCTGTCTCAAGACTGAGGTGGGACAGAGGGGGCAGACGTGGCTTTTGCTGCTAGATTTGGCAAAGCTTTGGGATGTAACCCATCCCGCGGTAGCTCTCCTGGTCCTTTCCACCATCAGCGAGCAGGAGCAGCCTTTGCACATGGCAGCGATGAAGAAGGAAACCGGCATGCCAAGTCGTTTTCCGAAGCAGGTTTCTTCTCTTCACATTATGTCAGCCGCATTTCCTGACAAAACCAGCAGGAACATGCGGGTGACAGATGTCCCTTAATTATCGGCAGCGTTCCCGCTCCTTGGTCTCAGACATAAAATTCAGAGGCTTGAAAGGAAGGCCGTGTTTTGTTTGGGTAAGACTGGCTACCTCGGTTTTATTTACAAGCATCTTTCAGCTATGGAAAATCAGTCACCTTGGGTTTTCTGCCGTGCCAAAGGCTATGCCAGACATCCACAAGAGCAGCGGGCAGACTAGCAGGGTGGAAAATCTGGGGAGATGTGGGTAGCTGGGGCATCCAAGTCCCTTCAAATAAATTATGTCATTGGACTGCCGATTGCAGGGTTTTTCCCTGGGATGAGAAGGGCGAAGCAGGGCCATTCTGTGCAGCAGACTGTGTCCTGCAGAGCGGTGACCATGAGAGGATCTGGGTTTTATTGGGAACAAACAGCTTGACACGTATTTATTATAGGGTGATCCATTAAAATAAAAGGCGAAATGAGACATCTGGAAGGAGAAATCACATTGTTTTCTCTTGGCTTTATTTTTCAGCTCCAAGATCACAGTGGGCAAAAGCTACCTCTGTCCTTCAGCAAACGTTGCAGAGGGATGGAGGGAGGGAAGGAGGATGAGATGCTGCTACCTGCAGAGCCACGTACTGCTCCTTTTCTCCTCGGACAATACTTGCTTTGCAGGTCGTGACATGGGATAGCAGGTTGATTTTACCCCAAACACTTGCTGGGTATGTTCCACAGCCCATAGGATCTCGGATCTGGTCATCATCCATCTACCAATTTACCTAAACCTGCAGCATCATGGTTTTTTCCCCAGCCTGAATGCGAATGACCCCGGTGACCAGCCCATCGTTCTTTGCCCTTACTGCAAAATACCTTGTGCACAGCTCTGCCTCCTCTGCATCAGTCTCGACCCATTTGTCCCTTCCAGCTGATCGCAGCCCTACCCCTTCGCTCCTGGAAACACACAAAACAGTGCTCGGAGGAGGTCTCTGCCTGCCTGCCTGCCATTCCCACGCTCCCCAGCTCCTTCCTTCAGGCTGCCGGAGGGGAATATAGGCCTGGGGGAAAAGATCTACCTGGCCCCAAGGAAGAAAGCATCATAAGATGTTTCGTGCTCCCAGCACTGAGAATCTTCCGTCCCATGTGCTCAGTTGATCAGGATCAGCTTCTTTGCTGCTGTTTTTGTGCTTCTTGATTTCCACACGGAAACTGGCTCTATTTTTACTCAGCTAAAGCTGATTAGATTTGCAGTAATTGGCAGGATAAACAGACACATACTGTATGCAGCAGGTTAATGCGATACATTCAGTGACCAGCAAATGCACTCAGCCCATGGCCAGCACAAAGAAGACAATCAAGGTAATTTATTGTACACATGCCTGTAACATGCCCATTAGCCGTCCCCGTCCTTCCTCTCTCTGCAAACCCATTTCCCCTCTGAGACAACGCGTGTTAGTGCAGAACGCAAAACATTTCATCATTTTCTCCCAAGCTCTTCGCAAACCGGTATTAAACCCAAGGACACGTGGGAATTTCTCTTTCTGGTTAACCCAGGTCTTGACTTTTGTTGACCCGTGGGAGATTATTAGCATGGAAGCAGCCACATGTTCAAAAAGAAAAATGCTACTTACAACTCGAAGGCTGACCTCCTTCAAGTAATGTAATTTCCAACCATTTCAATCACTTTCATAAGCTACAATCTACCGGAAGATTAGGAGTAGTCCTGCTTGCTGCAATATCATTCTGTTCTTTAATTGGTTTTGGAGGTAATTTAGCTAGAGACCAAGTAGATAAGAGAAAACTTGGGGACAAGATCAGGTGATTGTATACTCCTGGAATTCAATTAACTGAGGGAGGAAATGAGCGGGAAGCAAAAATGAAAATCATTCCACTTTCCAAAGCTGCATGTTTCAACCTAATGGCATTAGATCTCGGGAATACTCTGGCTGTTGTGCTTGGTGGTGGTGGCACGGTGGCCGCCGTACCACCTGTTCCAAGCCCAGGAATGACACCCAGGACGAGCAATCCTCAGAAAAGCTACGAGCCAGGGTGGCAGGCGCCCTGTTTATTTAAAAACACCCGTATCAAGTCAACGCTCGCTCGCCGTTCCCCACTGTACTTTGAGCCCTCTCGGTTATGCAGTTTTAATCTATTTAATGCAAGATCTGTTGATTCTGTATTGTTTCCCGATCAATCTGCCGCATGGGACCAAGCCAAGGGCTGTGCGGAAAGCTAAGGATATTACATCGCTATGATTATCTCTACCTAACAGCCTTGTCACCTCATCGGTGAAAGGTGGTGAGCTCACCACTGCCTATTTCCCTCAAACTCCTGTTTGCCATTCGCTACATCGCCCTCTCTTAATTCTCTATCCATGAAGTTCAGTGTTAGTGATTCCGTTAATTGTCCGAGATCCCTCCCAGGCTTAAAGGCTTAAAATCGGCAGTGTCCTGTTCACCCCTTCGAGCGTGGGCACGGCGCTGGCTTTTTCCCAGTCCTCTAGTACTTTCAGTGGCTGTTCCAAGACCTATTGAAAATCACCATTAACTATCCAGACAGCTCCTTGGCCACCTCCTTTACAACTCTCGCAAGTTATTTAGATCTGCTGGTTTAAAAATATCAAGCTCCATCAGCCTGCTGTGCAGTGTATCTCCTATGAGCTCTTGGAAAGTATTTCCTGAGCACGTTGGCTTGGTTTTTTTCACCAGACACCAGGAAAAAACCCTGCACTGAGAATTTCTACCGTTTCCGTGTTATTGATAAATCTCCCATTGTTGTGTAGTATGGGCCCACTGCTAATGCAAGACTCCTTTCCTGGGAAATCTTGGAAAATATCCTCCTGTCCTTAATTTCCCCAGCTTCTGAGGTCTATTAATTACTACCAGTTTCCCTTTTCTTCCGTTTCTGTGTATTTACATTTTATCTGGAGGTCTTGGTGGCTCTTTCACTGCCTTTCCAAGCCATGATGGTATTTTTAAGAAAGATTTTCTGCGTTGCTGCTCTTTGGGTAAAAAATTCTTAAGGCTTCTCCCTCTTCAACATATTTTTGGTTTAAATTCTTTCTCCAAACTCATATATATATATGTATATATATGTGTATATATATATATATTACTGCTTTGAGCTTTACTTTGTTTGCACATAATAAATGCAATGAAGCCATGATCGCTTCGCCTATTACAGTGAGAAATCCATCTGCACCTGCTAGTGTGAGGTCCAGTGTGGAATTCCCTCACGTTGGAGGCAATATTCGTTTGCATTAGGGAATTATCTAATTTTTCTCCTGCAGAAATTCTAAAACTGTTTTAATACTGGCAGCTGGAGACCTCCAGCATCCATCAGTCAGCCTGAAGTCCCCAGTGATCACAAGATTTTTATTAGATATTATGGATATGGCTGCTTAAAGAAGCAGAGTGTGTTGCATCCCTGCTGCAGCATGGCGGTCTGCTGTAAACCCTGCTTGCTTCATACTTTATTTCCCAGGATATTGACCCAAAAACACTCTGGATCATTGATTTCCATGTTGCTAATGAGCTGAAACCAGCCTGGGATCGCTGGTGCTGGGGAGAAAGGGATATCCGCTTCCAAACCAGTCCCAGTGGGACGGAGATCAGGATCAGCCGATCAAGACCTCCAAGCACGAGTGGAAATGGAATGGAGAAGGTGGTTATAATGCAGGGCTGCAACACCCCGGCTGAAGAAATCTCCCTGCCACACTGCAGCGTTAGCTGTAGTGTGTAGGGTGTGTATTCAGCAATTCCACCTTGAGCTGGTGGTTTTTGCCGCTGCAGTTAATTCTCTTTGTCCTGTGATTTCCCAATTTGGGGTTTTTTTGAGCGAGTGAGGACCAGTGCCCTGGTTCCTCCTCCATTACGTTACAAGGCTAATGTGCCCCTGGCTCAGAATAGGCACCAGGAATAGGCAGGTGCTAATGTTTTTCTCTATATTTTGCATTGCTCCTGCTGCCCAATGCTATTTTGTCTTGCCCCATCCATGCTCAGTCATTCATCATAAGCTGATTTACTTTTTATTGTACTTTTCATCATTATTATTTTATCCCAAACGTTGTCTCACTCCTCTCATCCACACCCACACCAGGTTATTAAAAAAACCCACCTTGACAGCCCTATCTAATGCCACCCGCACCCTTCAGGGAAATGTACCACAGGCACTGGAGAAATCCTGCTGCGGTTCCAGGGCAGCCCGGCTCCAGCCCTGGCACGGCAGAGTCTGCGGAGGTCAACCTGGCGCTCACCAGTACCAAAGGCATCTTCCAGAGGTAAAAGCCTGTGGTTATTCGGGGCTGGTGTGAAATCTAATCTGGATTTTCCTCTCCTGCACATCAGCAGCACCGGGGAAATATGAACTGGCCTGGAAAGGACTCCCCAAGGCAGTAGGGACTGCAGATGATTGAGCCGTGATTTAAACTAAATCTTGACCTTCGGATAAAGTCTGGGAAAACCAGATGTGTTTGGAATAGGTTCAGGGACAGCAGCGTGGCTGCGTCATGGTTGGCCACCATGCCACGATCTCCCCAGCATCTGTAATCATCCAGCCCCTTCATGTGGTATTGATCAATAGTCTTGGTATTCCCACAGTCGTCTGTATTTGGCTGCCAACATGGGGTTTGGCAATTTTCGGAGCCTCCTGAAGCCCATCTTAAACCCTTTAATAACCTTCCTGACCAAACCCTCCACTTCAACCACAGGGCAGCAAGGCAGGCTACGGGCACGCCACCAAACCTAAACCAGGTCACGCGCAGGGGATGTAACTCGTGGCTGCGTTTTTAGTGTAGAAACTGCCCCTCTCAGCAGACACAAAGGTGCTCTTCCCAAAATACTACTCATTTTAAAGCCACGCACCATCCTGATAGCCCTGCACTAGGGCTTCTCACTAGTAAATCTCATTCTTCTCACCAGTAAATCTCATTCTTCTCACCAGTAAATCCCATTCTTCTCTCCGTTTCCTCAGCAGATTGTTACTAGTGATTTCTTTTTCACCAGGTACCATTAAACACACCTATTTTAAACACCTATTTTATTTAGGGGCTGCATCCCGCGTTGGTTGGACGTGTATCACACCTCGGTGCATACGCAGGCATTAGCCTCTGGTCTCTACACCCCGTTGAACCCCACAGAAGGAATAGCTGGCCGTTAATTAGTGTGCCAAATAACATGTAAAACTACTATAACAGTGTAAAACTACTGAGAAACTAACAGAAGGGGGATGGGAATTTCTTTTTTTTCTCTGCCAAAATGTATATACATGTTTAAGCAACTTCAGTTGTAGTGTTTTTCTTGGAAAGTTTGGGGGTTTCTACCCAAAGTCTCTCTCCATGAAAAAAAATGGAAGTTTGCGGTTGCCAGAAAAGGCAGTACCTGAAGCGTGGGATTTTTAGGGAAAAAAACCCTAACAAAACCTCCCAGTGCATAATGAGTACAGTTCTTGCATTCACGAAGGACTCAGTGTAGTTTGGAAAGACATTTTCCGCGGAAAAAAAGAAGGCTTCAGTGGGAAAATTTCCACCCACTCTGGTTGCATCTCTTCCCTCCAGCTCGGAGAGAGAGGACGGTTTCCTTCCAGACGAGGGTGGTTCTGTGTTTCAATGGATGGGCAAGAAAATGCATCGACATAGAAAAAAACCTGAGTGGGAAGTTGCGATCTGAAATTAGGGGGAAACCGAGGCAGGTGCTGAGCGCAACCGTCCCTTCCAGTGCGGATGCAGGTGCCTAAATCCCACGGGTTTCCACCGCCAGGGTTGACACAGCTCAGGTTTTTCTCCTTGGAGTCCTGGCCCAGCTGGGTCTGGGATCCAAGACGATAGTCTTGGCTTAAAACTAGCACTCCAGTAACGCCGGTGGCGACGGCAAATACGAGCCGGCGCGCCTGGCAGTCCCGCCGGAGATTTTCCGGACGAACCGTGTTTTCATGCATTGCACAGATTTTGCTTTACCGGCACTTGTGAGCGTCTTTAATTTTCGCTAACAGAGCTCCCCCTCTAACACTCGTGTATTAATACACTGGTCTATTAGTACAAACATATCGATATGTCAACGCACACAGACCTGCACCGACCCCCCCGCCGCCGCAAATATTTGGCCACGCTTAGAAACAAGGGGGTGCATCGCAGGACGGGGCCCCCCGTGGGCTCCAGAGGCACGAAGCGAGCTGCGTCCGCTGCCCGGGAATGATTTCCCATCTTCAGCAATCCCAGGAAAAAACAAAAACCCTATCTGCAGACGAGACCGGCGAGAGCCTCCTGCGGTGTTGCCCCTTTCCCGATGGGTCGGAAGAATCCCGATGGGATGATGCGGTGTTGAAGGGGGGGGACCGGGGTGCGCAGCCTCCCAGCCGGGAGGGGATACAGCCCATAAAACCCGAGCGACAGCGCGGCCTTTTCATGAATAAATAATCGGTGTTGCAGTGTGCTGGAGCAAAGTCTGCCCGGAGACTTGGCGTTGGCGGCGCTCAACGAGGCGTTTGGCCCTTTCCCGTTATCCCCCCACCCCACCCGCAAGCGGGGACCCCCGGCTCTGGGCAGGGGATGATTGCTGCGTTGAAGATGCAGCGGGAGAGCGTCGGGAGCGGGGAAAGGGAGAGATGGAGGGATGAATAAAAAAATCGGGGAGCATCCCGGCGGCGGGGAGAGGCGGCGGGGGGCTGCGGGCCTGCTGCGGGGGGGGGGGGGGGGCGAGGCGAAGGCGACGCAGTTCCTGTCTCTTTAAATCCACCCCGAGCCGGGAGCCGAGGCAGAGCAGAAAGCTCAGGATCCCGGCTCATTAATAAGCAGGATTTAGCCCCGTAGGGAGCCGGGAAGGAGGGGGGAGGCCGTGGGGAGAGCGGGGCGAGCGGAGGCCCCTTTGCCACCCCCCCTCTCCCCAACCCCTCACCCCAGCATCCATCCTCTGCTCCGAGCATCTTCCGGCTAAAGATGTTCGATCGGCTGGGCGAGGCGAGCGGGTCCCCCCGGCAGTGAGGTTTGCGGGGGGTAGGGGGGGGGGGGGGTGTGTGGATAAACGGAGGCGATGGCGGGTTTTTAGGGAGCGGGAGCGACCGGAGGAGCCGCGGCGGCAGAGGCACCGCATTGCTGCTGAGCCGCCCGCCGCCGCGCCGGCCCCGCCATGCCGCCGCGCCCGCCGCTCCCCCCGGCCCTGCGCCGGAGCCAGGCTGGCCGGCCGGGCAGCCGGAGGGGGAGGGCGCAGCGGGGGCGCTGAGCCGGCCTGCTTTTGGCGTGCGCCGGGCTGCGGAGCGCGGGTCGGGGGCGATTTCCCCCCACCCCCCCACCCCTTCTCTTGGCATTTGGCCTCTTTTTTTTTTTTTTTTTTTTTTTTTTCCCCTCTCCCCCCACCCCCGTTCCCTGCCTTGGATGGTTTTTAGGTGGAGTCGTTTGCACCAAAACCCAATAGCTGCTGCTGTTCTTGCTGCTTTTTTTTTTTTTTTTTTTTTTTTTTAATGATACTGTTTCCACAGCAGGGGAAGAGCGAACCGAACATACTCCCAGAGAATGAATAATCACAAGAAACCGGCTTAAGCAGCTCGCTGGATCTGGTGCATGATTTCCATTGAGTTCGATTTGATTTTTTAATTATTTTTTTTTTTCCCCAAGTCATCGTTCGCGGTTTATTTTCTGCATTTTTTTTTTTTTTTTTCACCTTTTGGGGGATTTGCAAACCGAATTACATGCATGTCCAGTGGGGGAAGGTTTAATTTTGACGATGGAGGGTCGTACTGTGGAGGCTGGGAGGACGGAAAGGCTCATGGCCACGGAATCTGTACCGGCCCGAAGGGTCAAGGTGAATATTCGGGCTCCTGGAGTCACGGCTTTGAGGTGCTGGGGGTCTACACTTGGCCCAGCGGCAACACTTACCAGGGCACCTGGGCGCAGGGCAAGCGCCATGGCATTGGCATGGAGAGCAAGGGGAAGTGGGTGTACAAAGGAGAGTGGACCCACGGATTTAAGGGACGGTACGGAGTCCGAGAATGCACTGGAAATGGGGCCAAGTACGAAGGCACCTGGAGCAATGGATTACAGGATGGCTACGGGACAGAGACCTACTCGGATGGAGGTAGGTGCTGCATCGATACCTTCCTGGCCAAGCTGGGCGGAGGTGTGGGGGTACCAGCATCCGAGCGGGGACCCTGGTTTTAGGCTGGAATCTGTGAGTTGGCAACCCACTGGCTTGGAGCGAGGGATGCTCATACCCCGCAGGAGATAAGGAACCAGCATGGCATCAGCCCAGCTCTTTGCCACAGGTAGCCCCATATGTTCAGCGGGTCTCTGGGCGCCGGGTCCTTCTCCCTCCCTCTCCCGGACCAGGTTTTTTGGGGAGGGGAGCCGGCTGTGCTGGTGTGGGGATGCCCAGCTCTCGCCCAGGCGTGGTGGGAGGACGGAGTGGGCCGAGCCGTTGGGATATGACCCAAGTTGCACATGGGATTCGCAGTTCTGACTGCACCACTGGAACCTGTAGGATTTGCATCGAAGCATCCCAGGGCAGAGGGGAGGGTGCGGGGGGGCCCAGGGCAGGTGGGTGCAGCTCTGGGACTGCAAATGCTTCCAGCCAGGGGCTGGGGTCTCTGCACGCCCTGCAGCCCCTCTGAACACAGCCCCCAGCTTAATAATACCAGGCAAAAGACTTTAATTCAGACAAGAGTCTTACATTCCTAGTTTACGGCTTAATGCTTAGCGTAGGGGCTCAGAGGGATCACCAAAGCTATTTTCTGCCGTCAACAGGGCTTAACGAGATGTTGAGGGGAAACTAGGATTAAATAAAAAACAAGAAAACCCAATTGGAGCGGTCAAAAAATATTGCTGGACTAACAAGCTTTAAGGCCGAACTAGGAGAAACAGCTGGGGCTCTGCTGTAAGTGGCTGTATCATCCTCTCTCATGTTTTGTAGCTACTCCCATCGAAATTGCCACCATAATCTGAGGCAGGCCTACCTGCCGGCAGCCGGGGGCATTCGGCAGCGCTGCCCCGTTGTTTTGCTGCTGAAGGTGTCCATCTAAAGCAGGCTCGTTTGGGGGTTTTGTGTTGGTTTTTTTAAGATGTTATCGTGTGAAGGAAAGGAAATTGCAGCGGTGATGAGCTCCATCGCAGCCTTCCTGAAAGGTGCTGCAAGACCTTTCTCTAGCAAACCGTGTTTGCTGCTTTGTGATGATACAGGGAGGCAGGATTAAACGTTACCTGCAGCTGCTCTTTGATGCTCTTGGAGGGAGAGGTGGAATGATCTCTTGATTTTTTTAATTATAGTTTTGTGCTGGTGGCTTTCTCCTAAAGGAGAATGTAGCCGCAACCTTTTGTTTCAGCTGCCTGGAATAATGCTGGGGTCTGAGCTGGAATCTGCCGGGTGTGTGTTTGCAAGCCATCGATAAATCCCAGCAGTCCTTCAGCTGAGAATAAACCTTGCTCAGAGAATAACTGCGGTCTCCCACGTTCAAAGCGGTCAGGAGGGGACGTGTGTGTGTGTGTGATGGGGGTTTCTGCGTGTTCCTAAAGCGAGTGTCGTCTCCTTGCTCCCCTCCTGGCACCCATCCCTCGCCGGGGCTGTTTGCGGGAGGGCGGACAGAAGTCTCAACAAACTACAGGTCTCCGAGGGCTGGGTGTTGCAGGGTTGGCCCCGTCCCCAGGCACGCATGTGCCCCCACCCCAGCACCTTCCCCATCAACTGCAGCGCAGCAGCTCCCTGGGCAGCCTGGGGAGCATCTCCAAATTGGGGTGGTTTACCATCAGTTTCACCGTTTCGGAGAACCTACCAGAAGGAAAGAGTTTTTTCTTCCATCTTGTCAGGCCAGCCCGGCTTCTTGGTGTTTGGGGACCAAAGAGCTATGTTGCGTGTTTATGGTTTTAGGAGGTAAGAGGTTCGGGAGGGTCTGTAGCACAATGCTCCCCCTAACAGGCACTCTGCAGACCGTCCTAGGAGAAGCGGGGCGACCGTGCTGGGGAAATGCGGGGCGATGGTACCTGTGGCCAAGCCCATCCCGCTGCCGGGAGCAGGGCTGTGCCACGCACACCCCGGCCGGGCTCCTCCACACCAGCGTTCCCCCCATCCCGGTTGAGCAGCCACCGTGGAGTGAGTGAACCTGGCTAAAACCGCACGTTCACCAACTCGGTGGCAAGTACCCAGAGCCCACGGCCTTTTCCCAGTTGCCTCTCTCCATTCTGGGTGGAAAACACCGAAGTTGGGCATCTCCGGCCTTTTGGACACCAAACCTCAGTGAACTTTGTGTTCGGATGCAGGAAGCTGGTGTGTGCAGGAGCTCTGCGGGGAGGGTGGCTGCGTAGCTATGGCACGCAGGAGGCAACCGTTGGGAAGGATGTTTCTCATTAATCTATTCAAGTTATTACCTTCATCAAACTGAAGTATCCTAGAATCCTCGCCCCAGCATCTGTCACTTGCCACCCACAGATAAATATTCATCCCTTGCATATTTTTTTTTTTAGCACATCAACCAGGGCTAGGGGATGGGTCCCTAAATGCGCAGCGAGGCTCAGGAAGCGAGGTGCCCCAGAATTCATGGATTTCACTCCCATTTTACCGTTTCCTTGCACAGCAGTGGGTAAGGGCATCTCGACACTCCACCAGCCGTTGCTATCTTGAGGAGCAGCGTTTTGCGTGACCGATGCACACGTGTTGATGCGTTGGGCTTGGACGTAGGGTACGGCACGCGGTGGCCTGAGCCACGCTGCCACCCCCCACCCCACCCCCCAGCCATCCTGGCTCTGCTCGTCGCCCTCTCCCCGCACCCCCACGCCGGGTGCTCACGCCTGCCACGCGCACGCACGCTTCCCCCACACGCAGCTTGCAGATCTCGCACCTCCCACGCGGACACGCTCATCGCCATGCACACACGCCTCTCCTCCCCACGCCACGACGCCGCTTTGCCCCTCCGCTCGTGTCCCCACACGCACGTGGTCTGCCCCCAGCCCGGTGCCAGCGCTCCCTGACCCAGGCACACGCCGGATGAATGCAAACCCTCTTTCCCGAGCCGTTACATGTCCATGGATGCAAACCTATTCCACGGGGCCTAGATAAGCAAACACAGCCTCGCAGTTTCCCTAGGAGCCCACACTTTGCCAAATCTCCCCGGCGCCGCTGCACGCCCGACCCACGTTCCTGCACCTGCGGCACACGCGGGCACCAGCCTGTCTCGCCCCTGCACACACGTGCTCACTCAGACCCCACCCCAAACACTGATACTGCTGACATGTCCTTATCCTTCTGCCAAAAATCCCTGCCACCTCCTGCCCCCACCCAGCAGCGCCCTGATATTACATAAAGCTGGCTTCTGGGGATTGATTTGCTCGGATGCTGGATTTGCACCACTCGTTTGCTGGGCCTGATTCAGCCCATCCCCAGAGCAGGAGCAGGATCGCACCCTTCCTTGCAGGGAAAGGGGCTGCATCCACCCTGATCAGCACCGATGTGAGCCGGGGCCGCTTCCCTCGCTCTGTTGGAGCTGGTGGAACCTCTCTGGAGCAGGGACTTGGAGACCTCCTCCCATTGGAGATCCTCTCCCCAGCAGGTCTGGAGATCAGGAGGCATCTCAGCTGGCACCTGCCTTTCCATAACTCCACAGACACTTAGGAAATACTCCATGATTTTACCCCGGGGACAGTTTGAGTTGTACCTGCAGGCTTGCCATGGAAGTCCCAGGGCTGTTTGGGTTTGGGTTCAGCTGCTGAAACCATAGTTGTGGGGGTGGATGAAGGAAGCCTTTGCCCTTCCCATCCCTGCCAAAGCTGTTTTTCTCCTCCCTCTACCTCTCCCCTGATGAGCATTTGGGATCCAAGGCCCGACGGGGCCTCGTGGAGGGGTCCAGCCCCTCTGGCGGTTCCCCACTGCCCAGCCAGCCCTCGGGGAAGGGCTTGCAGCGGTTCCCCGGACTGGGGGTGTCCGCGGTGCACTGGGGCCGCGCTGGGTCCCTCCAGCTGCCACCCCCTCGCCCCATCTCACGTGCTCCACGCAGCCTTGTTTTCTCGGGAGGGCTACCCCAAAACGGATGGGCGGTCGCATGGCGGTGTTCGTCTTGTGTAATCCTCCGTGCCCACTCACCTAAATGAATCATCCCTTTGATAGGTGAGTGAAATATAATTAGTGTTTTCATTGTTAGCACCGTGTGAGTAGGCAAGTGGGTTTTCTTGGCCTGGGTTGGCAAATTTTTGTGCTTTGGAAGCGACGGGGAGAGGGAAGCGGTGCAGTGGGAGCTGTCGGCGTGGGCTCCCTTGCAGCCTGTCCTGCTGGGGTAGGAGCCGTGGCGGCTCCGTGCCCCACTTTCTTCCCCACCTCTGCCGTGGCTCCGGTGCCACCTCCAGCCGCTCTCTTCGCAGGTGCACCAGGACCTACCAACCAAATGGCTTCGAAGTGGTCGAGGAGATGAAAAACATGAAATATTTTGCAAAAGCAGGCCCCTTGCCAGTGTAAAGGGTTGCTCCGGGGGGGTGGACCAGGGGATGCTGCAGGGGCACCCGGCCGGTGCTGCGAAGGGCAGCGGCGTCACCCAGGGATGCCTCCTGCCCGTGTCGTACCGGGGCTTTTCACGGGTTCCTCTACAGCTGGAGGGAACCAAGAGGCGAGGGCAGATTTCCATGCGATCTATTCATAGCACGGATGTCAGAATTACCTTAAAAGTATCAGCTCTCATCTTACTTTGCTGCTGGGAAGGAATTGTTGATGCACTTTAAATAGTGGGTGGAAACAAGCAAATACAGATGCGCCCTGATCCCCGATCCTCCAGTTCTTGCAGAATCCAGACACAGCCCTAGCTGGTCCTAATAACCCCGCTAAGAACCTGCTAATTATGAAAAAAAAGCTCTGAATTTTGTTTATGAAGCCTCTTGCTATCCAGGTTTGGTACAGAAGATGCCCACAGCCCATCGGTGGTTATAGGAGAGCAAAAACCGAAACGTCGGGACACGCCGAATGTAGAAAAATGAATCAAAATACTAAATGAAGGTTCTGACCAGCGTCATTAAAAATAAATGATATGAACTCATGGTAATTACTTATCTCACTGGAACATGCTGCTTAGTTTCAGGTACAGCTCAGGACAGAGGAAGAAGGATTTTGACCCTGGGGAAAAGTTCGGGAGATAGAAACTGCCAGACAGGCTTAGATCCCAGCTCCATCTTCTCGAGCATTTAGTCTGGTGCGTGATGCTCCGGGGGATGGTGTAGGACCCCAACCTCGGGGCGATCTGACCCCCTCACACGCCTCCCCTGGACCCACCGTGGAGGGTGACTTAGGTCCCGAAGCACAATTTTAATATCCTTTCGCTGGGGACGCTGGGGTGGGTTACCCCGGGGTTTCTCACGGCTTTTAATACAAATCCCAGGATATTTGCCTGTGGTTTGATATCCCATGGGGCTCCTCCTGGTTGGGTGACATCTGCTCCTGTAGCGGAACGCTGTTGGTTTTTCTTTTTTCCTTGAAGCTCCAGCTTGTGGAATCATGTGGTTTTGCAAGATTTTCAGCTTCGTTTTTGAAGCAAGGCTTCCACCCAGGCTATTGCAGAAAAGTCATCCTTACAGACTTGGAAATAAGCAGACGAGAGCTAAAAATGCCTGGATTTTAAAATGAACCTGGTGAATTTTGAATGCTTTGAGTCAGGTAACGCTGATGTGGATGAATGATCTGTATTAACGTAGGCATGACTCAAAGATACAGAAGCCGGGCAGGATGGGGTTGGTGATGGTTTTACCAGGGGTAATGCTGTGGTTTGGCATCTGTCTTGTGTGATTTGCCAGTTTTTGCCTTTTTGGGGTCTGGCTTCAGCACTGACTGAAATCCTGATCGAGCAAGGAGGTTTTTTGCAGGAGTTTGCAATAGTTACAAGAGAGTCTTGATGCTAGTTTGCCCTGCAATAAGCTATTTATTTGTTGACAAAAAAAGGGGAGTTTGGAGAAAAAAACCCACTTGAATGGCAAGTGTTTATATTTTGGAGTATGATACCGGCTTTTCAAGGACAGATTCTGGCCTTTGAATCAAAAATCCTTAAAAATTACAATTGATGCGTGAGCATTCCCTTAGAACAGTCACTCCTTCCCCTTCCCCAAAATTATTCCCTGAAGAGGTTCCACTTACTCTTAGCATACAGCAGAGCATCATGAATTTTCATGAATGAGTGAACAGACAGAGCAAAACCCCTAAGTTTGCAGCTATTCACACCAAGATGATCACTATAAAGAGATGATTTCCTGCTCAGAGCTTCACTTTGGGCCTGCAAGGTGTTTCCATGGGGCTGAGCAAGGGATTGAACATGTATTTCCCAGGAAATAAACCCTGCTCTCACCTTGTCCCGTTCTACGCTGTCCCCGCTCCCGGTGCAGCCCTGTATTCCCAGTCTATGGGGAGCTCAGCCTCATCCCGTGGGACTGAGCATCTCCCACACCTCGCAGGGGATACAGCCCCCCAAAACCCGGCGCCGGCACACAGCGCTGTTTGTGAGCCCTGGGGAATTAGCCCTTAACTCCCATGAGCTGTGCTGAGAAATGGGGTGAGATCACAGAATTTACGATGAGGATTAGAGCGCTGGGGGATTAACGCACTAAGAATTAGCCCGATTTCACTCTGCTTTGTGAGAGGAGCACATTAACCGTAATAAAGGTGCTGAGCGATACGTTAATGTGTTTCATGTCCCTCGGGCTAAAGCTTCATCCCACTTTTGGATCCGGTTGGTGGCCGAATCCGTGTGGATTCAGCTGCCCTGGGCAAAACCATGGGCCTCGTTTCACCTGGGGATGATGCTCCCTTGACTTTCCCTGGCTCCGGGGGACCCGGCACTTCTCATTCCCAAGAAGGCTAGAAATTTCTTTCTTTGGTTCTTTCCCTTTGCAAAGCTATATTTCCCCTTACTCCAGGACCTGGTGCTTTAAGAAAAATTGCCGCCGGCCTGAGACGCGTTATGAGCCCCATCAGAATTAGCGATGCCGAGATTTGGTGGTCAGTGCGATGGTTTGAAGCATTTCTCCAAATGCTGGCTGGACAAGGCAATTGCTAACGGATGGAAACAGGCTCAGAGAAGCAGGAGATACAGAAACAACAAGAGGGAAGAGCGAGGGGATGCTCAGGACCGACGCGTTTTCCTGCACACGGCGGAGAGCAAATTGAGTTTTTCCTCCTCAAAGCAAATAGCTGAAACGCCTCGGAAGCCACTGTCAGGGGGCTTGGGGGATGCTCCTCTTCCAGGCGTTATCCCAGCTCAAGTTCTATTTGTGATTTTTATGGAGTGGCTGCTCCTTAACGTTAAAAGGGCACTTGTTCATCGCTGGTCAGTCCCTGCGGAAAACGGCTCAACTCCTGCAGCTGGGGTTGTCTCCAGAGGCCGGACGTCAGCTTTGCCCCGTTCCCTGCCCTGCTGAAGGTTTGCTGTGGGCTGTGCAAAGCACTTGGTGCCCGCAGCAGAAGCAGGCACGCACCTCATTTCTTGGAGGAGCTCATCCCTCACCTTGCTCCGTGCCTCAGTTTCCCATCTGTAAGTGCAATTGTCAGCAGTCATTGCAATACCAAGGTGCAGACTAATATTTGCCAGTGAGGGGAGTAGCTTCATTCTGCCCATCTCCTGATTGCAAAGTATCTCTGGGGCAGGCATCGTGGCAACGAGAATGTAAAGGACTCCCCATGCTTTGGATGGGGCTGATATCTCCCAGATGAGCACTCTGGCCAGCGTGAACCTGCCTTTCACACGATTTCCCCTGTGGGGAACGGTTGAGCAATCCCTGTCCTGTGGTATTTCAGGCAGAGTTACTTTACGTTGTTATTTGCATCCACCGAGGAGGAGGCAGATTCCCCGGCTGTGGTGTGAGGCTGTATAAATCCGTCTCCTCTCTCCAGCCCCCGGCTCTTGCTCCCGCAGAGGTGCCTGGCGAGGCGCTGGCTCTGCCAGGAGCGTCTCTCCCTTCTTGCAAAGCCATGTCCTATGATACGCCATCCAAACCCAACCACCCCACTGCTGCTTCCTTAGCTGGAGTGTCCCTGCCATTTAGCTTTTAAAAGTGCAGGCTAACCATGCTGCTGAGCTGCACACTTGCAATGATTATCATTTGCTGAGCCCCAGCAACAGTCTTAACACTGCCCAGCACCAGGCAAAGCAGCCCATGACAGCTCTGCTCTAGTCCTTCTCTTCTCCTCCCTGCTCTGCTCTTCTCCCTTCTCTCTTCCCCCTCTCTCCCCCACGGATGCCTAGGCCTCGCTGTGCCCATCGTGGCTGTATGTATCCAACCTCACATTAAGCAATATGACTAACATCCATCACGTGTTCGTGCCTGCAGATTATATTTGCATACTCAAAAATCCATACTTTATTTCTTCCCCTGTGTAAGCAGTTACCAGAGCGTATTTTTGGCAAATTAGCAGCCACAGCAGAAGCATCTGACTGTGTTTTCAGCATGGCTCAGTGATGGTCAGAGGCATGGAGAGCCTTGGCAGGCCTGGGGGGAGGTAATTTGCTGCTGATGCCGTATCCCTGCGGCATTGCACACGCGTGTCATCCCTGATTCCCACTTTTCATGGTGGGCAATGCAGGTGGCAAGGCCTAGACCTCCGCATCATGCCATCATGGGATTTAGGTGAGCACGGGGGATGGTTTCTAGTGATTTCTCATTTCTCTGAGATTAGCTGGAGATGGAGATGGGTCTCCTCCTTCCTGGCTCTCCAGGAAAATACCCCAAAAACTGGCAAAGCCGAGGTAATGAATGGAAACTCATCATTCTTCCCGGTATCTGTAGTGTCTCTGATCCTCCCAGAGCACTTTGCAAATAGGAGCTAATTAGTCTTCCCAATACCCACCAGAGTTTCTGGAGTGCTGCTGCGTTATCCCTCTTTCCAGCAGGGAATATGGAGGTGATGAGGCTGTGCCTGGCTGGCTCCCCACCAGCTTTGCAGAGGGTCTCCTCGTTTCTGCAAGGTACAAACCAGGGTGGACCCTGATTTCAGGGGTTTTGGCATTATGGCGACAACAGGAGCAGCCCTGCAGGCTCCCTGCTCTCTTCCCAGAATGAATTTTAGCCTCCTGAGCCAAATGCTGAGAAAGCATTGAATAACTGCAACAAATTAGATTACTTTTTGGTACTTGTCATTTCTCAAAATGTACGATCTTCTGCTGGAGCATCAGGAATGATGCTTTGGAGGCCAGTGACTTCCCACTTTCTGCTTTCAGCCCGGCTGGCTCCAGCCGAGGATGGGGCTCCGCACGGTCCTCAAGGCAATGGAAATTCCTGCAGGACTTTTAAAAGCCATTTGGAAACAGCCCAACCTTGCTCCAAGGGGAGCCAGCCAAAAAAAAAAAAACCCACCTCAGGCTTAAGAAAATTAGTGAAAGTGGCCAACCACCACATTGCCCATTTTCTTCTCTCCATACGTCCATCCCATCTTGACTTTCCTTGTCTTTCTCACGAGCCCGGTCCCTTTCTCACGCTCCATCCGCTGTTTCCCAAAGAGGAATATTCTCACCGATCCATCTTTCGGCATGACTTCACTTATTTTGTCCCAGCCCTGGGTTATGCCCTCTCCTTATCTCTGCATGTGCACACGCGTGGCCACATCCCCACCCTTCTTGGCGTCACCTTTATCTTGGCCAAATCCTGCTGGAGCGGTTACTCCAGGAGTCAAGAAATCTTCCCCGTGATCAAACCGCAGTGAGCCAGAGCACAACGTGCTTATTCCCTCGGGCTCTGATTTTGCTGCCGTTACAATGAATGGCAAAATTCCCATTCCCGGAGCAGGATCAGGCCTTCTTTTCAGCAGGGGGGTGGTGGTGGCTGAGATTCTTTGGCTTGGCTGTCCAGCGCTCTCCTATCTTGTCCACCACTTCCAGCCCCGGCCGTCCGGCTCAGCTGCCCGCAGCTGCTTGCGCAGCGCTGCCCTGACCACGTAATGGATGCTGCATTTTCTGCGATGCAATCGCTCCATTAATCTCATCCAATTAATGCTTCAGGAAGCGTTTTGCAAATATTGATAGTAAAGAAAGAGCTACAATGCAGAAATGGCTGCTGCTTCGGTTGTATTACCATAGTAAGTCCCAAATTACCTAGCTCAGGAGGATTTTCTTTCCGTACCCAAGACTTTCGTGGCTGCTCTTTGTCCTTTTTGCCCAGTGCAAAAGACCCACACAGAAGGGGGATGGATATTTGTGGCTCCTTGGAGGCATCCGTAAGAGCCATCTGCATGGCTGGGGGGAAGAGGTTCCCACATTTTCCTCCCCAGCAGTTTTCCACCGTGGTGGCTTTTCCTCTTTGCCGTAGTGCGCTGACTTGGCCAATGCAATCAGCTTGTGGCCAGGACTGCGGTACCGTTGGCTTGCTCCCCACTCCCCATCCCAACGGAGGCATGTTCTCCTCCTGCTCACAGTTAAAGAGGGTGTCTGCTCTCCTGCCCCGACCCTGGGAGGTGCTCAGCTCTCTACAGCTGCACCGGGGTCCTTGAGGAGCTCCGTTCAGCACCTCAGCAGGTCACTCTGGGGATCTTTCGCATCAGACGTGCTTGTCCCATTACACCCAGCCCCATCCACTGGTCCCCACTGCATGGGCTTCCCATTGCACGCTCCCTTTTCAGCTCCCTAGCTCTGAAACAGCTGTAGCCAGTCCGTCCTGGCAGAGAAAGTGAAAATCATAAAATCCTGATTCCTCTGCAGGGAGAAAGAGTCTCCCGGCTCCTTGTGAGATTAAGCTTTGTGCATATATCTGCAAATGTTAGGGGGCAGAGGTTAAGCTGAGCAGTGCAAAGGGAGGAGGTGACAGCGCTTAGCAATGCAGATCAGGTGGCTGTGAGACCTTCCAGTATTCGTGGCCAAATCCTGGGATATTTAGGGGTTTAAAACATGGTGAAGTCAGATGGAGGAAGCAGTGCTGCTTGGGTGAGGAAGGACGGGTGAACTCGGCTCCCTGGAAGGAAGCGCTTTGGTCTGCTGGTAGTCACAAAGGTGGCCAGATGTCTTGGTGGCCATCAGGGTGGTGACTGTGCCCTCCCAGGCAATCCCCAGAGGCACTCCATGCTGCTGCCTCCAGCGGGGAAGCGGTCAGGAGAGCAGCGACACCCATGAAAGCAGATTTGGGGTTTGGGTTTTGCTCTCTGCTGGGAGTTGCTCTGCGATGTCGGGAGGGGGGCAGCAGGATGGGCTGGCTGGCTCCTGGCAGCCTTGCAATCCTAGGAGTAGGTTTTAAGGCCGTGCAAAGATGACAGCTTCCCGGGCACCTCGGCCTCGCTGGAGATGCGCACAGGTGCCGGCTGCAGCTGCAACCTGCTGTGTCCAATTTGCTGCCCCTGCTCCAGCTGCGATGCACGCTCACGCCTGCTCCGAGCGCTTTGTTCCGCCCTTCGCCGCTGCCTCTGGTTTCTGGGGAAGGGCCGTGCTTGCTCTGTGGTCCTTCGGTTTAATCCGTTTCTTCTTTTTCAGCTGCAGATTTGTTAGGAGACGGAGGTCAAGGGACCTGCCTGAGGTCAGGGACCAAGTCAAGGGATTCAGCTGAGGGAAAGAGAAAGGGAAAGCCCAGGACTTGGGCAGGGCAGGATCTGATGGATCTCATGCAGGACCTTTTCTCCCTGTCCCCTTGCCCACACTGGCATCTTTCCCTGAAACCCATTGAATCCATCTCTAGGAGAAAGGAGTCTGAGCATGGTGTGAGGACATCCCAAGCCACCTCTGCAGGGGTGTTGGGGGACATCTCTCTCACCCAGCTGCTGCCCATCAACCCCAATCCTGCTGGGATGCTCTGGGAAGGAGCCAGAAAGGGGAGTGAGATGGTACCAGGTGTGCAGGGGATGGATGGGTTGGGGGGGCTCTCCCCTGCCACAGGAACCATTCCACTGGGCACAGGGAGAGCCGTGGGTGCACGGCATCGGTTTTTGCCTGTTCTCAGGGACACCACAGTGGGCTGCAGCGGGGCAAGACAGGCTCACTGCTCACACCCAACCACAGGATTTGTCTGATGTCTCCTCTGAGCTGTTTGCGAGCCATCTTGCTGGCTGTCCCCCATCCTTCTCCCTGCCACAGCTTCCTCCCCCTGCCACGACGGTGCCTGCTGTAATCCCAGTGCTCTGCCTCCCACCCCAGTTCTAATCCTATAAACCCTCAGTAAATCCTGCCTGTCCGGCCCTGCCTCTCCGAGTCCCTTCTCCAAGGCAGTCTTCATGAGGTTCCCTCGCTTGGGGCTGGCAGTTTTTTGGGGCACACAAGGCAGTCACCAAGATAACGCAGCACCTTGGGTGGTTGCTTGCATCAGAACACCCGGCAGGATGCCCGAGCCCCAGGGGGGTTCTGCAAAGTGCTGGTAGCCTAAATAAGGTAGCTGATGCACCCCAAAATGTGCCCAGGTGCTGGTTTCATGCTTCTGGGAAGCAGTTTCTGTGCTCAGTGTGAGCTGCTCCAGCATGGACCCGTCTGCAGAGGTACTGCTGAGTTCCAGGGGCCGGGTGGAGGAAACCTGGATTGGACAGCACCGTAGCTGTCCCAGCTACGAAAGCTGGGGAGGGAGCAATGTCGGTGCAGTGCCGTGCTCCTCTTGGCAGGCCTTTGCAATCCCAAGTAGCCCTGGAGCTGTGGGCTTTCTGGTTCTCTGAACCCTAACCCTAATATCTTTTGGCTCAGGTTCATTGTCCAACGGGGATGAGGGATGAAATGGAGCAAAAGGATGTGTAGCCGTTGGGTTGGGATCACTCCTTGTGGAGGGAGAGTGGTTCACCTGGGCTGGGGATGGGCATGGCCAGTGCGGCCCGTTTTAATGATCCTTTCCTTTGGGCTGTTGGAAAATGTTGAGATGGAAAACGCTGCAGCAGGGCAGATGGGGCTCAGGGAACAACAGCTTTGCAGCCAAAAGAGCTGGATGAGGTGGACCTGACAGGTTGCTTATGTCTGTGAATCGTGGCCGTGTTGCTAAGGGCAAAGAGCATCTTGTGCAGAGAGGGGATGGGCAGCCTCTGCCAGACTGACCGGCAGTCAGGGCCGTTTCAGTTTGGTTCTCACAAGGTTCACTGTTTCAGCAAGTCTATTTTAAGGCTCTCGTGGTGTGTGGGAGAGGGGCTGCCACGAAGGGAGGCCCCGATGCTGCAAGGTGCTGCCTGCACCCATCACCAGCTGGGGATGGGAGGCAGCAGGGCAGCTGCAGGCTGGGACCGGCCACAGCATCCCAGTAGCATCAGTACCAGGCGAGGAGCCATCCTCAGGCTCAGCAATCCTCCCCGTGGGAGCTTAGGCAGGCAGTGAATCACTGCGTCTCCAGCTAGTCCAGAAAAGATTAAGCCGACCTAAGAATAAAAACAAGCCCCGCAGTTCAACCGGCTGGGATGAAATGCGAAAGCGTGCCAATCGCCAAGCCCAGGAGGGGAAGGGATTATAAACCTCGGGCAGATTATGGCCACGTTTCGGTGTGCAGGGCAGGCATTGTGCTCTGGTTGCACTTCCCGGGATGGATGGGGTTTTTGTGCCTACATTCCCAGTGCTGCGGTAAGGTCCCACTGACCACCAGTTCAGCAACTCCAGTAAGTGCCCGTGCAAATGTAGGAGTTCAAACAGGGGCACGTTTCCAAGGAGAATAACCCAATGGATCTCTGCCCGTGATTCCTTTATTTCTATAGAGCCACTCCCCTGTGCTATGCGCCGGATGAAAGGTGTTACACATATACATAAACGTGATAATTGTGATATACCATCCACTTAGGTCACTGCCAGCAGCATGGACGGCATCGGAGTCTGCTCCCAGATAACGATTCCCCTACCCCGTCCCCCTGCTCCCTTCCCTTTCAAATCAGGGGTTGTACTAAGGGGCAGTTCCTCGAAGCATCACTCCCTGCACGCTGCTGCCTTGGCTGGTTTCTGGTATTTCCACCTGCAATCTAACCAACATGTTATTTTTTCCTCCTCCATCGTGATACTACGGTCCTTGTCGTGGAGATGAGCCTGGGACCCAGAGCTGCACTTTGCTGTTCCCGCTAGCGATGGCTCGCAAAGAAGTTTGATGCCTTTAGGGGTCCACAGGATGCCATGCTATGAGACCCCTCTTTGCTTTTGTCTCCTCTTCCCAGGGACATACCAGGGCCAGTGGGTCGGAGGGATGCGCCAGGGTTACGGTGTCCGGCAGAGCGTTCCCTACGGCATGGCTGCGGTTATCAGGTCACCCCTGAGGACGTCCATCAACTCCTTGCGCAGCGAGCACACCAACGGCACGGCGCTGCACCCCGACTCCTCGCCGGCGGTGGCCGGCAGCCCTGCCGTCTCCCGGGGTGGCTTTGTCCTCATGGCCCACAGCGATGCCGAGATCCTCAAGAGCAAGAAGAAGGGCATCTTCCGGCGGTCACTGCTGAGCGGGCTCAAGCTCCGTAAGTCCGAGTCCAAGAGCTCCTTGGCCAGCCAGCGGAGCAAGCAGAGCTCTTTCCGGAGTGAAGCCGGGATGAGCACGGTCAGCTCCACTGCCAGTGACATCAACTCCACCATTAGCCTGGGCGAGGGCGAAGCCGAGCTCTCCGTCATCGAAGACGACATCGACGCCACCACCACCGAGATCTACGTCGGCGAGTGGAAGAATGACAAGCGGTCGGGCTTCGGGGTGAGCCAACGCTCGGACGGGCTGAAGTACGAGGGAGAATGGGCCAACAACAAGCGCCACGGCTACGGCTGCATGACCTTCCCCGATGGCACCAAGGAGGAGGGCAAGTACAAGCAGAACGTCCTGGTCAGCGGCAAGAGGAAGAACCTCATCCCGCTGCGGGCCAGCAAGATCCGCGAGAAGGTGGATCGGGCCGTCGAGGCGGCCGAGCGGGCGGCCACCATCGCCAAGCAGAAGGCGGAGATCGCGGCATCCAGGTAAGGTGGTCCCTGTCCCGACGCGGCGTCTCAGCAGGCATCCTGCCCCGATGGCTGGGGTTTGATGGGAGAAGTGGGATGAGAGGTTTTGCGGCAGGAGGCGCTCGGAGGGGGTATTTTAGGGGGAGCTGCTGGAGGCAGACAAGCGCTGTGGTGGGCATCTGCCAGCAGAGTCAGTGCTCTATGGACCCCATAGGGGGAGCGGGCAGCATTCTGGAAAGCCAAGCTGCTGGGCTTGCCCAAGTGCTGCTCCAAATGGGACGGATCCAAGCCGAATTGTCCCTCTGCTAACTCCAAGTGGGCTGTGGATGCATAACCTTCCCAAACCAGTCAGCCAGGACATGCAGGGTCACCCAGACCGGGGAGTGGTTGCACCATGGTGGGACTGCACTTGTGGGTCATGGTGTGGGACACACAGGCTGATAGCTGTCACTTTGGAGGTTCTGGGTTATTTACCCCGTTTCTCCACAGCACCTTTGACAGGCAGGACAGTCCCTCAGCAGAAGTGCTCCTGAGATGCTGTTTGCCCATGCCCTCTGTCTGACTTAGAGCCAAGAGGAACCATCCGAGGGTTGGCCTGTGCTGGGAGGATTCCCAGCCATTTCTGTTCCCGAAGGAGGTTTTGAGTGGAAAAGCAGTCAAACTGCTTGCTGCAGCTGATGCTTGGGGAGGGTTTGCCCTGCCTGAGGCTCTGCTGGAAAGCAGCAGATCCGGGTGCCCAAGTAATCCCTACAAGCCTCAAGAAGCCCCTACTCCCCGCGCTGGCTGTAGCCAGCGTGGAACTGCTCAGTGATGCAAAACAGGGACCTGATCCGACTGAAAACTAGCAGGAGGGAGAGGGAAAAGGGGTCATGTCTAATTTAGGTTGAAATAGGGTCCAACTCCCAGCTCAAAGCAGGGCCAACTCCGGCACCTTCTAGCCAGCTCCCAAAATGCGCGTGGAGCTTCGTGACTTGCAGTGAGCTCCCAGACAAGCGGTGAGCCGAGGAGGAAAGGCTCCTCTGCAGAATTCAGGACTCTTTGTATCCCTTTTTAGAGCTGGTTTAATAGAGCGTGGTCATCCCTTTCTGGTTTCTGAGCAGGTGCTGCATATAGCAGCCAGGCTGGGGTTAGGGGAAAAACCCAGGTACCTCCTCAGTCGCCTGTGCTGGATGAATTGTTGGGTCTGGATCATCTGTATGCGGAGTCACACTTGAAATCTTTATCAGCATGTCTGCCGGTGACTTATCTGCAATGTGAATGAGACTCCCAGGCCTGCTTTGGGAGCGTATTTGGGCTTGATGATGTTTTCGAGCTGATGTTGTACCAAACTGTTGTCAAAGCTTCGGGGAAAAAAAAAAATATCCCACTAGATTGCCAGGTAGAAAACAGACTGCAGAGCAGCGGGAAGACCAGATCTTTCCCTGTGATCTGGGTATGGGAATGCCACGTTACGAAGGCCTGAATCCTGGAAATGCGGAGCTCCAGTCTGCCGTGGGATGCTGGGTCTGAGAACGCGAGCATCCTCTGTCCCCAGGCGGTAACGGTCCTAGAAATCCAGGAGAGCAGGAGTTGGGAGAGATATGACCCACCCCATGGAAATACTTTCATGAGCTCTTGGCATATAATATTCCACCTTCTAATTATGAGAGGGAAGGAAAAATAATCAAATTAGATCGCGGTGCCGGGGCGTGAGTACCTTCCTCCACTGTACCGGTCAGAGGCACGCGGAGCTGGCAGGGAGGATGCAGCCTGTGGCCACGCGTGCGCATGGAGGAGGGGAAGAGCTGTGGGATTTGGGGAGCACCCAGAGGACCCCTTTAATCATCAGTGGAGATGCAAAGAAATCAATGAATGGGAGCGCACTGCTTCGAGGATACTCGAAGTCCCTCCAGATCACACTCCGTTAACACGACAACTCCGTCCCGCAGCCCGGCTCCTTCCACCGTTTGCGCCCCGTCTTAACTAGTCCGTTCTTGCCTAGACACACCGTAGGAAAGCAAACACCGGGAACCCAGGGCTTTTCCCTCTTTACGGCACAGCCATCGCCTCCGGTGCGCGAGGGCTGCTGGGGTGTTGCAAAGCCCTTTATTGATCCGCTGTACAGCCCGTCTCTTGCTGCGTGAGCCGGGGACGGACGGACTCCGACGTGACACGCGCTGTGCATTAGTGCTGGGTTACCGACCGCCGATGACAGCCGGACCAGGAAGTTTTGCTGCCTGTGTTAATGGGTCATGTTGAGACCCCAAAACCTGTCACTGAAGACCCAAACCGTTTGGCTGTGGCCAGGCAGGGTGTAGGCTTGGCAGGGGCAGGTGAGGAGGGCAGGCTCAGCCTTGGGGGGTGACTTGGGCTGGCGTTTTGGCAGCACCCAGGAGAGTCCCACAGACCTGGGAGTGCAAGCGGGGAGAGCTGCTTTGTCTGAAACCCGCGCTCCTTCAGCTCGAGCTCTTCCTCTCGGTGAGGGTTTTTGCATGGACAGTCTCTCCCCAGCTGCATCCCAGCAGGCAGGACCAGAAGGTTTTACTAGCCTAGAACCAGCTAGAAAGGCTTTCATATAATTAGTCCGATTAATTTTAAAGCTTCTAAATGAGTAAAGACTCCCCTGCAGTGCCCACACCAAATTGCAGCGTCCAAACAGAACGAAACGCGCAGAACAGGCAGTGGGGTCATTGGCGGAGGAATCCTGATGCTCATTTCGGTGGTTTTGGGGCCCAGGGGTGCAATATCCACCGTCTAATACCAACGTGAGCTCTGGCTTACCAGCAGCTGGGGATTTCATCACAGCACTGGTGTGTGTCTGTGGCTGTGTGTGTGTGTATTCTCTTCTGTCTAATAATATGGCTGAGTTCACTTTGCAGCCTTTCCCTTGGTGGGGGAAAAATATGTGCCCACCCACGTATTTCATTAAATTTGTAAGAATTCAGTATTTTTGAAAACTCTACCGCTCTGTCAGATTTGGTTGGAATTGGCCAACACGTTCAAAAGTTATTAGTGTGGGAGTGATGGCATATAGATATATAAACAGCACAATCACAGAAGTAAGCCCCATTTCCTGAGGAAAGTAGGCTAAAAACATAGTGTACTGAAGACAAGTAAATTGGATTCTTAAAGCTGTTTTAGTCTGAGCAGAGTACAATGTTATCTGTGACACAGAAAAGTAAGCTCATTTAAGGAATAGTTTTTAGGTTCAGTGGATGATTCTCCTAAATTTTCTTGGATGCAATTAAAAGGAAATAACGCTTTCTTTCCTCTTCTAGCTCCCGTGAATAGTGTGTGTACACTCAGGGGCTGAGAAGGGCTACGAATCAGGTCTGAAAAACTACCGTTGATAGCAACTATCGGTTTTCCGAGGCAGCCAGGGAGGAAGCCCGTTAAATGAAGGTGCAGGGTGTCCTCTTTGTGCTTCATTCCCCTCTCGCACGAGCCAAGAGCCGTCACTCTTTCCGCTGCTACCCTGGAAGGATGAAGGGTGCACTGGACACACTGGTTCCCGTTAGCGCTAACGGTGATACCTAAGGCAGATTGTCCGTAGGCACTGGTGGTCAACTAAAATATAAATAATATCCCGGCACGAGCGCTGGGCCAGAAAGCTCACCCTCACCCCTTGGCTTTTGCCGCAGCCGCTGGCACGCAGAGCATCGGGGGGAGCTCAGGGCCGACTCCAGCTCTCCACGACGGATGCTGGTAGCTTTAATGCAAGGCAGACAGACCCCGATTCCCTCCAGGATTTCCTTCTGCTACCACAGCTCAAGGTTTTATAATTAGTGGCTGGACTGCTTCTGAGAGGAAGGGCTGTTACTGGTGCTAGGGGTACGAGTCCTCGAGACGGGCACATTTGGCAAGCGCTCAGCTCCTCTCCAGCACAAGGTTTCCGGGCCCCCGCTGTTCAGCACCTTAAATAACAGCTCCTCGGAGCCGCTGATGCCCTAGCACCCCAGAGGGGACGCTGGTCTCAGGTTAGTCCTAAGTAATGCACTTCCAGGCGTAATTATAGCCGAGCCATTCACCAACAATGAGAAAAATATAATTAAGCTCAGTAGTCTCAGGAGGAGTCGGGCTACAAATTAGCACAGTGTCATTCAACTTCAGAAAGGGAAACCGGAGGGAAAAAAAAAGGAAAAGGAAGTGAATAAAGACAAGCTGGCAGCGAGGACGGGTAAGGGAAAATGTTTGGACTCAGCATGGATGCTCCTTCAGGATGCTGCAGTGAGGGCAAAGCATCCGTCTGCGTTTGACGTACAATGGGGAGCAGGAAGGCAAGAAAAGCCCCGGAGAGCCGCACAGCAAAGTGCAGAAGGTTGTTTGAGCCAAACAGGTATTTTCTTCAGAAAAATGGAAATGCAGCCTAGGCAAAACCCACAGAAAAGAATAGATTCTGCAGTTCTGAACATTTTAAGTTGCGGTAATGTCACTACCGGCAGTACGCCGAGCCATAATAATGCTGCTTAATGCTCTCTCAGGCCTGTGCCTGCAGCTTTGCAATTGTACTTGGCTGCGTTTGATTTAAGGTTTCTGCTGGCTTTTCTGATGCCTGGGGGAGGTGGCTGCGGGGCTCCCGCAGTAGTCTCGCCCTAATCCCCGCCTCGTGCTGCCGGAGGGGCTTTTGCTGCGGAAGGAGAAGGGGGAGGAGGAGGGATGTGGGTTAAGGGGAATGCTGTGACCCCCAAAAGGGTTACGTGCCCCGTTCCTCGGGTCGGGATGGTGGGGACGAGCCGGCAGTGGACTGAAGCCGAAACGGGTCAAAGCTGAACTGGCTGCAGGGATGGGGCTGAGCGAACGATTCAGACCAAGCACGTTGGGACCTCCCACCCCCTTGTCCAAGCCCCTCTTTGGGCACCGTGGGGTCCAGGGGGGGTTCTACTTATGGCCCCTTGAAGAAGCGCTGCTCCTTTCCCCGCTGAGGCCATGCAAGAGTTCAGCATCCGCAGCTCCCTGTGGCATGGTGTTTGCCAGCTGGAGCTTGGGGCTGTGCACAAGTCACACCCCCCATTAGTCTGGGACCGAAGGGGTCACTGGTGGCATCCCGCTGTGTCTGGTGCAGGGAGAGCACGCTCCCTCCATCCCTTCTCCATCCTTTTCTTGAGGGGTGCAGAGGACAAAGAAAAGCGCCGAGGGGATGGAGGGAGGTGTCTGAAGCCAGCTGGGGCAGGAGGTAATTCTCTTTATGGCAGCATTTTCTTTTTCCTTCCTGCCATCCTTCCCTCCCAAACCGTGGAATGCAGAGAGGAGCAAAGCCCAGGGCTGACAGCCTCCAACGGGCTTTACCACTGCCCGAGAGCTGAGCAGGGCCACAGCAGAGCACGCCGGCTTTCCTCCCTGCCAGCTCCTTCCCTCTGCCACCTCCCTCCCTTCCTCCTGCCCGGGCACAAGCATGTTGACAGGGGTCAGGCGATACTGCGGCGGCAGAGATTAGGATCAGCTGTTATCCCTCCTGTTCCTGTGTCGCTGTCAGCCAGGATGACACGGGTTCCTCCGACTTACGGCAAACACCATTTCCACCTCTAGTCCAGGACACTCGAGGAACCACGGATCCCTGGCCAGCATCCCGGGGCATCACGTCCTTAACCCATTGCCGGCTTTTGTGGGACCTGCTGTCTGCACCGTGACAGTTTAAGCCCTCCTGCAATGCCAATCTAATAACTTCCTGCTCAGACAGGACTTACGGCGTTAAGCCCTTTTGCGGCCGTGTCAAAAGTCAGGACTAGCCGGCACGCTCTTGCAGGGCCAGCCCTGCGTGTCCCCGACTGCCACCGAGGTGGCGGGGCACATCCATGTGCACACACGAACAGGCTGGAGAGTGAAGTGCCTTTCGTAGCAAGGATGTAATCTGACTGGAAAAACCTCAGCAAGGTCTTTTTTAGCTTCTAGGAGAGCAGCTCGGCATGGGTTTCGCTAGCCCCTCTCCCTTCATTGCTCTCCCATCCTTCAACCATGACCACCGCTCCCGATGCGGTGGCTTCCATCACCTTCCCTGTCTGCTGAGCCGAATATGAGCTGAACCATCCCGGCTCCGCGGCCCTGGAGTGCGACACACATTTGTATAATCCTTTCCAACACTGCCAGGTCGTGATGAAGTAAGGCGGGCAGAGCGGAGATTCACAGCCCGTTGGATTCACCGTGATCCCAGCCGGCTCTGCCCTCCTCCCAGCGCTCACAGGGGAGGATCTCCAAAATCCATGTTGTCCCAGCAGACGTGGCAAAACGCAGCTGGAGGGGCTGGTTTTGCAGTAGGAAAGCAGGAGAGGGGTTTGGGGGTTGTGGGAGGAAGCGAAACACCCGGCGGCAGAGCCAGGATGGGAGAGCCATGGCGGGGCCGGAGCACGATTTGGGACCATATGGAGGCGGGCAGGGATGGCATCGGCCAGCGGGAAGGATGGGAGGGTGATTCACTCCTGGCAGCCACCGCTTCTGGAAGGGTCTGCCCCGGAGAGCTGGGCAGGAGGTGGGGGGCAGCGCGGGGGGCTGAAGGGAGGCTTCCTCCTCCTCCTCTCTGCCATCACGCGGCAGCCCGTCGCAGCCTGGATCATCTGCCTGGTTTCTAATCCAAGCTTTTTACCGGCTTAGCGCATGGGCTGAGTGGCCGGTGCTGCTGTCCAGCTGGGGCTGCCCCCACCGCAGCATCAGCCCTTCTCAGGGGGATGATTTCAGCCCCCTGATCTGTGTTAGATCCCCCCACTAACACAATAACCTCCCGCCTGCCCTGTCTGCCTTGCACAGCACAGGGAGGAGGGAACGAGCTGAAGAAGAGGATGCTGAAGCCTCTTCTTCTCGCTGACGCCTGCGAGCTTTTGGGTGGAGCAGCCCTTCATCAGAGGGGGGAGGAAATAGAAAAACCCAATAACAACAACAAAAAAAACCCAGCCCCTGATTTTCCATTCTGCTGCTTTTCCTATTCATCGAGCAGAAACTGCAGCGTTGCTTTTCTCAGCGAAATTCGGGAGGGAAGGGAGAGATCCTCCCCCAGCCTGCGCAGCTGCCTGGCAGGCAGGCTGGCTCCCAGCCCCATTGCTCTCCTCCATCCTCATCCTCACCCTCCGCGGGGTGCTGGGAGACTGGGGAGGGGGCCACACACAAACCCGCAGCCAGACGCAAGGGCTAGATCCAGTGGGATGCTGACTGTAGCATCCCAGCCCCCTGCTACCGTGTCCTGCCACCCTAAACCCTCCGGCTCTGGCGGTGGGGGCTGCTGTGCCGTGTCCCAGCCCGCTCCCGTGCTGCAGCCCGGCGAGGTGGCACCCCCGCGATCTGAGGGGAAGGTTTGGGATCCAGCTCCATCAGAAAGGCCTGTGTGGTTTTTTCCCTCTCCTAGCTCCTCTTTTGGGTTTCCTTGCATGCATTCCTCCGTCTGTGCTGGGGGAGGAACACCCCCATGCTCCTGTCCCCTCTCCCAAAGCCCCTTCCTCCCTGGAGAGAGGTGAAAGCCGTATCAGGAGTGCAACCGAGACGAAAATGCAGAGCTGGGCAAAAATACTGAGTCTTTTCCTTGCTGCTGTTCATGAGCATCACTTTCCCTGCAGCCAGATGTTGGGATGCTGAGGGGGCTGGCTCTGCTGGCGGGGGAGGGGTGCAGCACCCCATCCCATCAGTTTGAAAAGCCTCGAGCAATAAGGTTTCTGTCGCCTCCTCCACGCGGGACAAATGACAAGCTGTCTTGGCTTCCTAATCCAGGAAATTAAAGGATTTGACCATAGACCCTGCTAAGCGAATTTCCCCCCTGAAAATCCCAGGGGGATTTAACCCATGGATCCAACCGATTATCCCTTTAAAGTTGTGACTAAGAAAGGTCCCAATTCTTCAGGGTGCTGAGCACCTTAAAATCTCATTGGGGTTGGACTCCCTTACAGGGAAAAAGTGGGCTCGGAGCTGGCCACAGTGGCCACGGCGGCTGTCCCACAGCCGCCCCGCTGGCGGGCAGCCACGGCTGGTCCCCATCCAACATGACAAGATCCCTGGGGAGCTTCAGCAGCCATGGCAGGTGGCAGCTCTTCCCCAGCCCTGTGGTCCTGGGGAAAAACCCTCCGGAGACCAGAGCCAAGGATGAGGCGCTTTTCCGGGGGGGAGGAGTGTGGAAGGACTTGGGCAGGTGCCGGGAGTCCTCCGACTCACCTGAACCTTATAAATGGTCTCTCTGGGGAAACAGGCTGCAGCCTTCTCACTGTTTGAGCTGCCTTTCATCACTGTAGCACGGAGGTGAAGCAAAAATAATTAAAAGCCCAGACTCTCTCCTGGCAAAGCTGGGCTCTGAGCCCCTTCCCCTGTTCTGCCGCTGGCTGCTTGAGTGGGAATTTTCACAGGCGTCGCCTTGGATGCAGCGCAGACCTGCAAACCCAGGGCTGTCTGCCAGCCTCGGGGCACGCTGGCGTCTGGGGACCGGAAAGGGCCCAGCGGCAGCATTCCACCCATGGGATGCTCAGGGTGCACTGGGATGAGCAGCACCGGCTGAGGATCAAAGGCGGGTGCAGGCAGGCAGCGAGGTGAGTGAGGAAACCCCATTGCAGACCCAGCAGCTCATGCATGGCCCCCCCGTCTTGAGGTGCCTCATAAGAAGTGGGATTTTGGGGGATGCAGGATGGATTTTGGGCTCCCGGATGCTCAAAAAAACCCAAACGACAGAGAGGAGAACCCCATGCAGGCAGCGGGGATGAGAGAAGCGGCTCCTTCTTGGTGGGCTCTGAAGTTTGAGGCAGGCAGGAACTGCTCGTTGCTGTGGTAACCGAGATGATGTATCCCCCCCCAAGTCGTCAGAGCTGTGGCCAGCACTCGCACAGCCCCAGAGGCACCCCCAGTCCCTCTCCCTCCTGCCTGCACCCACTGGGGCTGCGGAGATCGGGGGGCTGAGTGACGTGTGCCACAGGGCCGGGTCAGCCCCAGACAGCTCTCAAAACGACATTTCACCAAATGCTCCTGTTCCCTCCATCCCTCTCCGCGGGGACCGGAGCTGCGGAGACTGGTGACAGCAGCCTGGCACTGAACAGATTTCTGCAGCATTTTAGCACCTGACGTTGCGTTTCGTAGGGCCCGTTTGGTGGGTGCTGTTTCCAGCTGAGGCTGCACCGGGGGACGGTGGTCCCCTGGGTCTGGGGCACAGGCAAGCAAGGTCCTCGTCCCCACTCGGCACCTTCCAGGAGGGCATCAAGCAGTGGGGTTAAGGGGGTGCTGTCTGTGCATGCTTTCCTTGGGAAGCATTTTGTTCTGTGTTGGCATTTTCTCTGTTCCTGGGGGTTGCTGGTGCAGATGTGGGAGCTGGACGTGGCAGTGGGGGATGGAGATGCTGCTGCCATGTCCCGCACGGGGCTGCCTCCAACCAGCTGCTTTGGGTCCAGTTGCCCCTTAGAGCAGAGAGAAGCTTCTCCAATGTTACTAGGTCCATCCTGGCGAGGCCGGATGTGGCAAGGGATGCACGGAGCAGTGCCCACCTCCAGCATCTCATTCCAGGTGGGGAATCCTCCCAGCTGTGTGGAGCAAGACATGGATGTATTTGCTTTCCAAGCATCTCTTTGGGTCCTGGTGGTAGAAATGCATTTTTCCATCACTCAGAGGACCAGACAATTTTAACACGTCCCTTAGACCCCTGTCACATCACCCAGAAAAGAGTCCTGTTTCTTACCGTGCAGGGCTGGAGGCGGTGAAGGAGTCCCGGAGGGTGAGGCCGGATATCAACCACTTCTCCTCCGACAGCTGGAGAGCATCCATCAGCGCTCCTGAGGCCATTTCAGCTCCATGTCTTGGCCTGACTCCAGACGGTGCAGGAACTAAAATATTAAGTTCAGTTAAACGAGTTTGTCGTTGACTCTGGATGAGGGTTTTTTTGTAGTTTGCTCTGAACTGGGGTGGGTTGTTGGGTGTTGGCTGGTTAAAATGGTGCATGGCCAGAGGTACGTCACGGATCGTCCCTGTCCATCAGCCCATCACCAGGGAAAAGGAGGACCATGAGCTCATCGTTACGTTGCCTCTTTTGGGCGTTTATGGCTCCAACAGCAGAAAAAACACTTTGCCTGGAAAGTTTGTTTGCCAAATATCTGTTTAGCTTGAGGTAACCAAAACTTGTGAAACTGCCAGAGCGTTTCAGGCAAAAACTGAATGGGGTGAAGGGTCAGGAAAGGAAAAAATTATTATTCTTTGTGTTTCTGCTGTGTTTTGCTTCAGAATATGGTTTGACTTGTTCTTTTTTAGGCATCCAAGTGAAACTGAAATTAAGTGGACAGATCTGCTTCTCTGGCCTGTCACTGCCACCCTCACTTGGAGTTTTTGCTGAACTCCCCAGCTTCCCTTATTCTGAACACTTTCCCTTGGCTGTAGGAAAAAGCCCCTAGCACTTCCCAGAGGGTCGAACTGTGCCACTGGCTCCTCAGAGGGATTTGAGGGCTTCCCTGAAGGCAGACCAGAGGCTCCGCCAGCTCCCTTTGCCCATGGCCTGGTTGAGTTTCTCCGTGCTGCACTTTGCACCTTTGGCATTAAGGTTTCCACCGCACGCTCCATCCCGTCCGTGGCGTCAGCCAGCCGAGGAGATCAGTGTGAAAACGGGGAGGAATGGGCTGCTTTGGGGATGGTGATGGCCCACCAAACCCTCCACCTTCTTGAAGCGTGAGGCAGGTCCTGGCAGGAGGAGGTACCTGGTGCCCACATCGAGCCAGGCATTTTCTAACAGCCTTCATCCATCCCACAAGGGCTGCTCCAAATTTGTGGCTGGACTGGGGGTGATCACATCCCGACCATATCTCTCCTCTCCTCAATAAATCCAGGAGGTTGGGCAATGTTACACCAAGCCACCTCTCCAGACCCACCACGGTCAAGCCTCCCACCAAACCCCTGGCATTTCATAGAATCATATTATGGAATGGTTTGGGTTGGAAGGGACCTCAAAGCCCACCCAGTGCCACCCCCTGCCATGGGCAGGGACACCCTCCACTAGCCCAGGGTGCTCCAAGCCTCATCCAGCCTGGCCTTGGGCACTCCCAGGGATGGGGCAGCCACAGCTTCTCTGGGCAACCTGTCCCAGGGCCTCCCCACCCTCTGCGGGAAGAATTTCTTCCTGATGTCCAGTCTACATCTCCCCTCTTTCAGTTCAAACCCGTTACCCCTTGTCCTGTCAGTACACACCCTTGTAAAAAGTGCCCCCCACAGCTTCCTTGTAGCCCCTTCAGGTATTTCCCTGGCGTAACGAGCAGGGATGGGCTCAGGATGGTTTTGGCAGTGCCGCCTGTGGAGGAAGCCTTGCCCGGAGACAGGGCGATGCAACCAGAATGCAGGATCCAGCCTGAAGTCATTACAGTCAGCAGCATGTACAGCCAAACTCAACGCTACACATGTCCAAGCAGGCTGAGTTATGGCTGCTCGGGGAGCTATAACTTGGCCTGCTGTGCATTTCAAAATCTCCACCCGAATGCGGCATTGATGTAGGGTTTCTCTGCTCCTCTGTTTTTGCATTTAATACAGACAGGATAGATCTGCAGTGTGAGGATGATCCAGCGCTGCCCAGGTTCCTTGGAGATTTTGTGCCTTCGCTAGCTTTTTCCTGGTTTTTTTCTTCTTTTATGTTTTCCTTTTCCGAGGGCTGTTAGTGATTTCTGCCAACCTGTTTTGCCTCCTGCCTGAAAGTGGCAGGCTCGTTTGTAATGTGCTATTTTTGCACAGGGTTGGAGGAGCATTTTGTGGCGTGGTTGTGCCTTTGGGAGGTGCGCGTGGAGGGCTGTCTGCCGGCACCCGGCGAGAGCAGGGGATGAAAAGGGAGACATCAGCGTTTCCCATTTCCATGCTGTACATTTTCCATGATGTACGTGACAATTATCCAGTAAAACCACAGAAATATGCCCCATCCAAAGCACAACAGGCAGCATCCCCCCCTGCTCATTCCTCTCCCTTCCTTGAAGCTAGCTCTTCCCAAACCCTGCTCCCAGCGGGTTCCTGCAGGTTTTGCATCACCACCCATCGCTTCCCAGAAGGTAACGACGCTCCCAGCACCACTGCAATTACCTCATGCCTTCCCCAGTTTATAAGGAAAGGGAAAACTCCATCCCTGGAGCTGGCGTTTGTTCTTGCTGCCCCTCTGTCTAATTTCGTAGAGGGGACTGCACCGTGTTTGAGGCAGCAAAGGGCCGGGTCTGGAGCGAGGCCAAACCTGTCTCCTTTGGTCAGTCAGGCTGGGACAGTGGTGGGACAGTGGCAGCAAAGCTGTCCTTTTTCCAAGCCAAAGCTGTCCTTTTTCCAGGCCAAAGCTGTCCTTTTTCCAAGGCAAAGCCCGACTCCTGCGCGCATCTGGGCTGGCAGGCACCGAAGCACCACGACGGGCAGGTACTGCCTGGCTGTGTCACTCACCCGTGTCCTCCGTCGCTTCATTACAAAGTGACAGATGGCAGGAGATGAGACTCCCTCTCCAGATGTTGATTATCTTGCGAGCTGTAAATAACATCTCAGGGCAGCTGGCGCATCGTCTCCCGTGCAAAAGACCCATCAGTTTTGCCCTTGCCGAGGGGCAAAAAATTGAAAGGAAGGTAAACCCACCGGGAGGGAAATGCACAGGTCTGCCTGGCGCTGCTTATTCTGCGTGCCCCTTGGCCGGAGAGATGCTGGCAGCATCCTGGCTAACGGTGGCAGATGTGCCTTTGGGTATCAGGTCCACCAGGCCCAGCCCCTGGAAGCCGATAGAGTTTGATTTTCTCGTGCCAGGGCTGGCATTTTAAATAAACAAACAAATCCGAGCAGCCCCATGACCTATTTGGGATGGTGGCAATAAGGCGAGCTGGGAAAGCTCATGGAGTTACAGCCCTTTGGCCGCTCTCATCCTGCTCCATCAGGAAGGACCCGGCTGAGGATCTGATGGGATCAGCCAAGAGGGTCGCTGCCTGCTGTGGGCTGTGGTTTGGGCCGTGTTTCTCCCAGGATTCTGGGGACGTGACGCTTGATTGTGGCCCATCCCTGTCCCCCAGGTCACCGTGACTTTGCACCGTTACGTGCCGTGAATTCAGTTCTCCAGCAAAACTCATCTTGTCTACCTAAAGGCAAGGCACAAGGCGTAAGGATGCAGCCTGGGATAATTATTTTCCCTTACTTGGATTAAAAAAATGGTATTTCAGTGCAAAATGGCGAATGAGGCCTTGGTGAATTCACTCTCCATTTGTAAGCTTCAAAAGGTGGAGAAGAATCTGGCACAGGTGCCTGGAGCAACGAGCTAAACTGGAACCGGCTCCAGCCCCGTTTCCTTGAATTCTGGAGACCTCATGCATGCCATGCCCCAGCTGGGCCGCAGGCACCTGCTCTCCGTGAGGTCTCCCGGCTGGCTTGGGAATGGTTTCCCGCCGTAACGTTGGATTTCCCAGTGTAAAACCACAGGGAAACTCAGATTTGGGCTTTTGACCACAACGTTTTCCAGCTTCTCTGTATTTTGCTTTCTTGGGCAGTAACAAACGCAGCACCGAGGTATTTTTTGCAGGATTAAAGGGTTTGACTATTTATTTTTCTTGTAAATTCAGAACTTTTCTCTTGAAATGTGACTTCCTGGGGAATTTTTGGAGAGCCTGCAATAACCGTTCCCTCTGCCCTGTGCAATCCCAGCCATCCCCAACCCTTCCCTCTTGCCTTCTGGCTGACGGGATGTGCTGGTAGACAGAGCTGAGGCAGGGGTGGTCCATCCTCCCAGCCCAAAATCTCTATCCGGAGCCGGGAAGCCTGGCAGCAGGCGTGGGGAAGCCAGGCTTTCTCTTTGCTATGCACAGCACCTCCTTTCTGTCTGGCTGCAAAGAGCCAGAGCAGACGTTCTGGGCTGCATTACGTCATGTCAGAGGTCACATTAGCTGCTTTTTTCTTTCTCTTGATTAAGAATTCCAGCGATGGGGGGGTGGAGGAAGCGGGCAAGGCAAACACGCTTGCGATAAGCAGGTAAATGGGAATTTATGCACAGATAGCTAATTGGTGTGTCTAATATTCCACCCCCTGAGTACCGGCACTGTATTACTGCCTTCACAAATCACTCACGGCAAGCCTAGCGCAGTAACAGCCTAGCCAGGAGAGCTGCGAAAAGAGTCAAGCTGGAATTAAGAGTGGGTTTTATGGGGGCAATAAATGCCAGATAGGGAAAATAACAAACAGGTTGTTAATTGCTGCCATCTCCCCACTCCCTGAAGGAAATGTCTAGACGGAGCCTGGCCCCAGGTCACGGCTACCCCGACCCTTGCAGTCAGGTTGTTGCACCAGCCTTTTGGGGCCAAGGAGGTGCTGGATGCGGGATGCTGTGCCCGATGGTTTCCAAGCCAAAGCCCATGCCAGGGGCAAAGGGAGGCAGGACGGACGCCGGCAGCTCTCCCCAGCCCTGCCCTAAATGAGAGATGCTCCCGCAGATGTAGAAGCCAGACAGTCTGCAGCAACTATTAATAATTCAGTCCCAATTTGTCCCATCTAGGAGAGCGTGAAGACCAGCCAAGCCTCCCCTCCTTGCAGGCAGGCTTGGAGATAGTGCCCCGAGCAAGCAGAGCCTCCTTCCGCCTCCCCATCCCTCCCCGGGGCTGGTTGCCGCTATCGATCCCACGCCTCTCCGTCGCTGCGGGGTGTGGAGCGACCGGATAGCCTTGGGAAAGGGTTGCATCAGCGCTCCCCCTCTCCCCTCAGTTCTGGGGTCCGGTTACCAGCATCGATCGCTCAAGGGACTTTTGCTTTGTGTTTCTTGGTACGTCTCGCCTCGGATGCAATTAGGGCCGGAGCCTGCTCTCCTCTGTGCCGGTGGGAGCGTAAAATAACCCCTGGCCAGTCAATACAGCTGAGGGGCTCACGCTCGTGCAAGCCTGGGTTTTGCACATGGGGTGGTTGGACTGAGAAGCTCCTCTTCCTCGCCTTGGACAGCAATTCCCAGGATGAGCTGCATCCCAATGCTTCCCTGTGCACCTCTGAGCCAGCCCAGCTGCTTTTCCAGTGCAAAACAGCCAGGGTTGGAGGGGAGAGCGAAGCACCCGAGCCTGAAACACCCTGAAAATGCGCTCTCTGAGTTCTTCCTGAAGTATTTTCTTGCAGCTAGTGTGTGTTTTAATTGAATTTTGCCATTTGAAAAATACATGAACCTCTGTAATGGAGAGAGGAAACATTCCTCCTATAGGAAGATAAAGATGCATTTCAAAAAAAAAAAACAAACCCCAAAAGCTGCCTGATTACATATTGACCTGAGAGACAGAGTGAATCCGATGGAGCCAGCCTGGCCCCTTAGGAAAACTTGAGGCTGTTCATTATGTCCCAGGATGAGCTCACTGGCTGGTTAACTCCATCCTCGCCGCTGGTGAGTGCTCGTCTGCTGAAGCGAAGCCTTCGGTGAGGACGGCACGTGGCGGGTTTGCAGGCTTTTCCATGAAAATACGGACCGCAGGGTTTTCTCCGTGTGTGCAGTACGAGGAGTTAAAAAAGCTGCACGGAAGAAGGCTTCAGTAATAGTTTTAAAGATTTACTTTTGATCTCAGCTTTCTTACTTCACTTCTAAGCTCTGGACAGTTAGACCAGTCTGTCCATCACTCCTGCCCCTCCATCTGAGCTAAGAAATGGAAAACAACCGGGAGAAGACAGCAAACCCCTTTGTGGTTACCAGGAGCGTGGGGTTTTGGAGTTCTCTTGCAGGAGGGTCGATCTGTAGGTGCACAGGCAATACTGAAAAGATTTAGACCTAACAGACCTGTTGAAATCAGCTCGGTACCGAGCGAAGGGTTTAGGGCTTGTTGCCATCTCACGTGTGCTCCTGTCAAGGAGCTGGGACTATCTGGAGAGCTCAGGAGAGGTTTCCGTACGCTCTCGGCATGGGATGGAGGAGGGCTGGGGGTCTCCATCCCTGCAGCAGGATCCCAACAATAAAGCAGCAGTTCCATACTTCCCTGTCAAGCCCAAATCTCACAGAGGAGATTTGAGCTGAGCTTTGAGCTCACCGAGGCGTCAGCAAAGCAAGGAGTTTGCTTGCAAAAGAATGGAAATCCCTTGGCAAAAGCTGCCATGTGAATTTTGGAAAACAGACCTTCTTTTCCAGAAATCTTGCCCATAGGATGCTTTTTCACACTTAAACCATGAATAATGTGGATTTCCCCCTGTGTCCAGCACACTGCTTCCTTTGGCCCCAAATACACTTCTGCTCAGAGTCTGCTACCTATTTTTTTATTGAAGAAGAGCGTGTTTTTCCTCCAGGAATGCGAGAAAAAAGGGAATGAGGATGGCAAGTCCCTATCCAGTTCCAGCTCGCACTCAAACAAAGCTGGATGGAGGAGAAGGACTTAGAAACGAAACAGTTGTCTTGTGAGACCACGTGCTGTCCCTGCAATTACAGGCGTAGCGTTTACAGCTCCTGAACAGGCCCATCTCTATCCGGAAATGTTTCTGGTGTTCTGTAAACTTGCTCTGATTTCCAGCCTAATTTTTAGGCAGTTTGTCCCACTTGTTCTCTTGCCAGAGCTGTCCATTAACCTAAACACCACTCAAGCCTCGCCTGGTTTTAATTTTGCTTCCTTTCTTCCTGAAACCATCAGGTGCCACAGATTTTTTGCCGAGAGCTCACCCCTTTTTGGCTAAACCAGCCCCAGGCATCAGATTTGCAGCAGAAGCCCTTGCATCAGCTCCTGGCTCACGCAAAGCCAGGCCAAAGTTGCCGTTGGCATTCCTAAAAAGCCAAGTTCTTCCTTGCAAATCAGTTTATTCCAGCTTCTTATAGATTAGCTGGAGCTGATAAACTTGGCATTACAAACCGCTCGCAGGTATTGTCCCTTCTCTTGTCAGTTCTGGCCAAATCACAAGAGCTCTGCAAAGATTTACAGAAATCTGTTCGATTGTGATTTTTTCCCTGCCTCCTGCCAGCTCTCCTTGCCAGTTGGACCACTTGCCTGGTCATCCTCCGAGCAGAGTGAGTCAGCTTGGCAAAAAATTAATTAATAAAATATTCCAAGCCAGTCCCAGCATGGAGTCTCCAGCCTGACCCAAACCAGACCCTTGGCTCCTCAGATCTGGCTCTTCCCAATCCCATCCTTACCGGAACACCCTCCCCCAGTTCAGCTTGGATGGTGAAGTGCCCTAAAATGCGATTTGGAGGTTATACCCATCCTCAGAAGTCCCGCTGCGCTCGGGTGTGCTGATGTTCACAGAGCTCCGGCCGCCTCCATCCCCCTGGGATGTGTCGCTCCTTCTCCCGCAGCTCATCCACCGACGGCAGAAGAAGCCCGGATGAGCACCCTCAGATGTGCCACTCCTAACCAGCTCAGACGAGATGAGAGGGGCACCATGCTCTGGCAACCAACAGTTTTTATCTGGTGGGCTCATTACGGGATGGAGGACACCACGGGAGGTAACGAAGGAGCGATTCAAGGGGATCCGTGTAATTCCTCCCATCCCTGAGCATCCCCATCCTCCTCCTCCAGCTGTGACGAATCCCATAGGGAAGGATCCAGCCTTATTTTGACTGTGGTTTCCAGGATGGCATCTCTGTGCGGGACAGATTTACGGCAGCGCTGACGGCAGGAGGAGAAGAGTGATTAGATCAGGCCCCGTCTGTGTGTCGTGGCGAAAGACCCGCTTTACAAGGAAATAAACTCAAGCAATTAACTGGGGAATTAAGATTTAGCGCACGCTACGAGCGGCAGGCATGTGTAAAGGAGACAGCTGTTAAATTTAGTGTGTGACAAAGTCATGCGAGCGCTAACTGGATTACTTGCATTTATTTGGGAATACTTATGTATTTTATTATGCAACGTATAGATCACCATAATTCTGCTTTTCACTCCATCGGCGCCTCTCCTCCAAGCATCTTAGAGAGCATTACAAACAATTAAGCCTGCCTGCGCCTCTGCGCAGCGCTCGGCGCTATATCCGCTTTGTGGGCATTTGAGTGTATTTTAGATCGGAGATGGCTTAATTAATGTGATTGATTTTTAACCCTTTCCAGGCCAAAGCCCCTAGTTGCTGCTTTTCCTGGGCTCATTGTGTAATCCGCAAGGATGAACTAGTCCAGAAGTCGCTAGAGTGAGTTTTCCAGGGATGGAAATTCATCCAGCCCCACAGGGATGGTGATTTTGACCCGTTTTGGTGAAAAAAGAGGAAGTGAGGAATGATGGAGAGGGGAGGATGGCTTGGGTGGTGGCTCCACGTACGCCCTTCCAGCGCAACGTTCCCGCTCTGCAGACACCTTCGTGTGTCCCCAGGACCCTTGGAAGTGGCACAAGCTGCTTTTCAGCACTTCCAGCCTCCTTCCCTGGCAAGAAGTGACAGATAACTGCCTCCGGTCGCATCTCCGGGGAGGAGTTTAGGGAGGCAGCGGCTAATCCTGCCTGCTGAGTTTGGTCCAGACACTCTCAGACGTTATTAATCCTTCGTATCAGGCCAGCGGGGACTGGCAGCCTGCTCTAGAAATGTGCTGCAGGATGGGAGGGACAGTCCTGAGCAGTTTTCAGTCTGAGGAGAGATGGCAGAGGGAAATATGGATGGAGGATATTCAGGAGCCAACCCTCCAGGCCACTGGGAAGCTCCCGTGGAAGATGCCAGTCATTTTAACAACCTCAGAGAGGCAGCATCTTGATTTTAAGCCTCGAGCGGCACCCTCCTTGGCGTGGGGTGGTTTAATCGGTGGGTCTGACACCCCAGCCTTTTCCACCAACCATCTTTGTGCCAGTTTGCACCTCTTGTCCTAGCAGTTTGCTTGGAGCATCCCTGCTTCTCCTAAAAGAGCTGAACTGGGAGATACCTGCCAGGGGATGGGGCTGCAACATGCTTGTCCACTCCTCCAACCCTACCTGAGTGTTGAGCAGAGTGAGCACTGGACCCAGGGCGGGGGGAAAAAACCCATTTAAAACCAATTTTTAGTTGCATCGGTCATGGAGGACCTGTGGGACCTGCAACAGCATCTCTGCAGCCCCTCCGCCACCTGCAATAGCTCTGGGAGAACAGGTCGTATCCGCTCCCTCGGCTACTCCAAAGCAGCCAATTGATATAAACAAAGCACTTATTAGAGCGAAGACAACTTGTCAGCGCTTAAAAACAAGTGACAGGTCGGCTGCGGGAGCAGGGACCAGGCGTCTCGCTGGGGCTCGGAGGTGACAGCACCCAGACGCACGCACACCCTGTTTCGTGTCCCCGGCTTGTGCTGCGCGATGCAACGCCAGGCACGTTACTAGCCCTATTTTCCATTTATAGGAGCCTGTCAGAAATGGCACTCCTCTCCGAGCAGATGTCGAAAAATTAGAGGGAATTCAGAGAGCGGCAGGGAAAAAAAATGATTAAAGGAGATGGAGGGCCTGATTTTGGAGGGAAAAGAAATCAGCTGAGCTATTTATAATGCTGCCTGCACCGGGGTGAGGGAGAAACAGGCGTTTTTTTCAAGTGCCTCGATAGCTCAGCTAAGGGAAAGGGGCAAATCCTCCCAAGGATGCTCGCAGGAACACCGCAGAGGGGCTGTGTAAGGGCGGCAGCCCTGAGCGACGGGATGAAATCCCATCCAACACGAGTGTCTGGGGAATCGTCGGTAACGGCTGAGCGCAGGGGACAGTCGCTCAGCCAGAGGGAAAGAAAACCCCCCGATAAAGGTGCGTTAAGGGGTGCAAGAGGCAGTACCCACGGCAAGCCCCCGCGCCTACCTCTGCGCTCGGCGACACGCCACCCTTGTATTTACATCCAGCGTTTTACGCAAAACGCGTGGCGGCGGGGGTGGAAATCTTCGCTTTTTCATCCAAAAGCTAACGTTCTTGGTTAAAAAAAACCCAACTCACCAGCTTTGAATTCAGGCCTGCAGCCCCGGAGGCTCACGGGAGATGCGCGCAGGGGTTACTGCAGACGTCTGCCGGGCTGGGGTCCCCCGCGGAGGGATGCGTGGTGCTTCGGGGCGGTCCATCCCTGGGGGAACACAGCATCCTGTCCCTATTTCCAAACTGCCTGGGCAATTTGCAGACTGAGAAGCAGTTAATGAACGTGTTATCGACGTAACATCACCCATTCCCCAACGAGCCCCAACTCCCAGCAGCGGCTCCTCCGTCGCAGCCAAAGGGGGTCGGAGCAAAGGGGTTTCGTGGGGGTAATTTGTGTCTCTGCACGCCTCGGTCTGCAGAGGGAAGATGCCTGACGCGGTCCTTGTCTCTCTGGTTGTCTTGCAGGACCTCTCACTCCAGGGCCAAGGCGGAGGCGGCTGTGACGGCGGCGCAGAAAGCTCAGGAGGAAGCGCGGATCGCCAGGATCACTGCCAAAGAGTTTTCGCCTTCCTTCCAGCACAGGGAAAACGGTCAGTGCGTGATGCCGTGCCGGCCGGCCCCGCGGACGCGACTTTCGCCCCGTGCCGCTCGCTGTCCCGCTCGGCCCTGCAGAGACCCAAAACCCCCAAAAATGAGCCCTGTGTGGAGGCTCGGTGTGTGCCCGCAGCTCCTTGGGGTGGGAAACTACCCCATAACACAAGTTTTCAAGAGTTTTAGCACACGGCTTTCGGTATTCAACACTTCCACCCTGCGCAGTCCTGCCGTTACAGGGATCTCCCCTTTTCGCACCAAAACACCCCCACTTTTTAAATCCGTAGTCCTTGATGGCTGCACAGAATAAACCCAACGAGCTCCAAAAGCAAAACCTGATTTTACCCCCACGGTTCATTGTTCCTTTGGAGCGCCTGGGCTTGCAGAGCTGGGGCAGCGCGCGTTGGTACGGCACCCTTCACCTGGGCGCGCCGATCGGTCGCGCGTGCGCGCAAAGGTGTCGGGCAAATGCGCGTTTGAGGTTTTCCTGGTGGCTCTTCCCTCCCTCCGTCGTCTTCGACGTTTCTTGCCGGTTTGTCCGAACTTGTGCTCGCTGACAAGAGGCTCTGCAAAGGCCCAGGGCGGAGGCAGCTGAAGTGCAAGCCGGGGTCCGGCAAAAGTCTGCAGCCGGCGGGCGCGCGGGGACGATCCGCCCCGCGGAGGCTGCTCATATCCGGGAGCGAGAGGGGCTGCTGCGAGTGGGAGTGGAAAGCTCCAAGTCCCCGCAGCAATAATTAACATGGTAATTAATATATGTGAATGGTTTTATTCAAAAGTTTTCCTGCACCGAACCCTCATTAGGAGGCGTCTATCATTATTTTCTCCCCCTTCCAGCTCTCTAACTGAATATTACTCATTCGGCTTAATTGCTCCAGGGGCTGGTGCCGGTGACTCACGGTTGGCGGTGCCGTTCCCCGAGGCCGGGGAAAAGGGATCGTTGCATCTTTTGGACCAGCCAGCCCATGCACGAGTCCTCATTTAACCACGGAGGCTGCGGGGGCAGCTGGGGGCATCCCGCGGCTCAGCGGCGATGAGCCAGACGGGGTTGGAGCTCTGGCTCCAGCCCTGACCCTGCCTGAGCGGAGCCACGGCCACGCACGGGTGGGTGTTTCGGGGGGCACAGCCTCTCGCAGCCGAGCCGCCCCAGCTCTCTGCTCGTTCAAACACCCCTCGGCACTTCTCCTCGTGTGGAGGGCCAATTTGTGCGTCGGAGATCTGAGCTTTTCCGCAGGGCTGCGTGGTCCCAGGGGCTTCTTCAGCCCTGAGATATTCCTCATCTCCATTTCCTCTTGCCAAGAGACTTTTTGCTGGTTTAAATCACCTCTTGGAAAGATATTTTTAGGTAATACATTTTTTACTAGCTTCTAGACAGGGACATAGCGCTTGGCTTGTGCTGGGGCTTGTGTTTCTGGTGCTCACATCCAGGTGGGTTGTGAGTGAAGCGGGGGGGTAAGAGTTTCCACTTAGAGCACATTAAAAAACAAACACACCAAGATGTGTCGGGAAACTTGGGAGCATCCGCAGACTGAGTCAGGCAGGTAATAGCTGCGAGCGGCCGTGTCACCCCTCAGACCCCATAACCCCGGGCTGCAAACAGCTGAGAGGCGGCTGGCGGAGGGGAGAGACAGCAGGGACGGGGTGAGCCGCTGCCACGCTGCCCGGCGTTGCCCACCTTGCACAGCGTCGGGGTGCTGGATGTGCTAAGTGCTGTGGGTGCTGGATATGCCCACCTTGCAGGGTGCTGTGTGCCACCCACCTTCACAGCATCATAGGGAGCTTCATGCCCACCTCAACATCAGCCCCACGGGCACCCCAACCTGGGGCATCCCACAGCACAGCCCCAGTTGGAATAGACACAGGCTCCGCAGGCACCTGCTCTGGCTCCAGCAACCCACGATGCCACAGCAGTGCCATGAGGAAAAAGCAAAAATACCCCATCTCAGTACCCTGTGTCTCTCTGTCTGCTTGGGAGGGCAGATCTTCCACATCCCCACAGCTGTGGTTGTGCATCCCCAGTTCCTGGCTCCGCGGATGCCCCGGCCATGGCTACCAGCAGCATCAGCCCACAAGCTGGTTGGTGCCGGTGAAGTGGCTCCCCCAAGGTGACGGTACTGCTCCCAAATCCTGTCCGTGGATCCCCAGGAGCACCGCAGCACCCGGGGGTACATGCTTGGCTGGGCACGGCTGTCTCAATCCTGCTGGAAATCCAGATTTGGTGCTTTGCATCCTCCTTCGCGCTCTCACAACCGTTCTTCCAGGAACATCACGTGCTCCGGGACTAATTTTAGCTCAGAATAATTGTTGCACATCCTCGGGTGTCGAAAGCCAGCAAGACGGCACCGTGCATCTGTCGAGTTCCTCCGCAAGGAAATGCCTGCATCCCTGTGCGGCTCCCGGGCTGGAGGGGCAGCCATGCCCCAGCATCGCCAGCTCCTACTTGTCCGTGAGCCCAGCCAGGGGCTGCAAAACACAGGGAGAGGAGGAATTAGCTCAGCTGGTTGCAGGTCCGGGTGGGAAAGATGTAGGACAAGAGGCAACAACGTGGTCCTGGGTGTGGGTCTCTGGGGTGAGGATGCTGGAGCATCGCTGGGCTTTCCCGCCTCCGTCATGGGGCTCGGAGGGGCCGGGGAAGATTGGGGTTGGAGCTAAGGTGCAGGAGCAGAGGGTGCAGTGAGGCTGTGGCTGCTGGTTGTGCCATTGGGGATTGGCTCTGGGGTTGTCGGAGCGCGTGGGACGCTTCCTGCACCTCCAGCCTGAGAGGAGCAGGGGCACCCCAAGTCTTGGGTGAGCCCGTTTCGACAGCCAGCTTTACAGCTTTCTCATACAAAGCCGTGTACTCCCGCCCTGCCTCAGTTTCCCATCTGTGATACTGGATAGTGTCTGGAATGGGAACATCTGAACAACAGCCATGAAATCAGTCTGTATTCTTCCTCAGGGACAGTTATTCTGCGTGAAAACGGAGGGGGTGAACCCCACCTTTCTCCTTCACCACGATTTCCCACAAGCATGAGGATTGCTCGAGGGCCTCAGATAAATCCCCGGGGGTTCAGGCTCCCACAGACAAACAGGAACACGGGGAATGAACTCAGACTGAACTAGCTGAGTACTGTCCCAAAACACCAAGAGATTCTTCCGTGGCAAATAATACGAAAAAATTGACAGTCATTAGAAAACCAATTTCCCGTTGAGAAATCGCTTCTGTAGGAAATTTCCAGGCAGCCTTGTTCCTATTCACCTTCCGTGCTAGTGCTTCGATGGGGACATCCATCCCCACGCTCCCGGCGTCCCCCGCACGTATCCGGACCACGGCGCGGTGGGAAGCGGGGCCGGCCGCGGGTGAAGGCACGTCCCGGCGGCAGCAGCTCCCCAAGAAGATGCGATAGAGAAAATTACTCAGCAGAAGCGGAGAGATTAGAGCAGGCGCTTCAGAGCATTTCTTTTTAAACGACGGTAAGAAATTGAGTTCTTCCTTTTTGAGACTCATTTCTTGTCTAGCCATAGCAATTGCAATTAGATGCATTTCAGGGGCATTAGGCAGTTAATATATTTATCAAATTATACACGTAATTTAGCATGGCTTTAGCTGGGAACAACTATGCCTTGAGAGGGTAAAATGAGAATTAACCACTATTAGCTTGCACCCCCTTGAAATAATTTGATGTTTCATCAATAATTAATAAGTTGCAGGGTTGGGGTTTTTTTTTTAATTGTCCGGAGAAGCGACGTGGTTCTCGCCAGTCCCCGTCCCCACCTCCCTGTCCCCAGGGAGACATAAGACGATCTTATCTTTAAAGATACCGTGTACGTCGTGCTCACGTAGCCCTGAGCACGCTACCCTGCTCCTGCCTAAACGTGTGCGGCACGGCTGCCTGCGTGCTCTCCATCGCGCGCTGCCACCGGTGCTGCCTGCGAGGGACCAGGATGGGCTCAGGGCTGGGAAGGGGGGCTGAGTGGGGACACCCCCACGCCCTGCTCAGCTGTATGGGGCAGGAAGGCTCTTTGATATATGATCTGTGGGGCTTTTTCTTCATGGGAGACCCTGCCACTGCGGCACATCTGCCCCAATGAGACTATCTCCCACTGAAAACGGGGCGAGATTCCCGTGCTGAATTCCTCAAAGCCGATGTGTTTCCCGTCCGGGGAGGGGTGTGAAGGCAGCAAGCCAGGCACAGGATGATCCCAGCACCAGCACAGGGCATGGGATGAGCCACGGGCCATCACGGCTGCATCTTGGATTTCCTCTCGCATGTCCAGAACTGGGAGCCGATGGAAAAAGCTGGTTAGATGGATCCCCTAAAAACGTCAGCAGGTAGGGATGGTGCCATGGCGCAACGCAGGCTGCTTTAGAGCGGGGCTGCGAGCTGCTGCACCCCTGCAAGGGAAGCAGGGCTGTCGGCAGGGCGCGGACAGGGCCCCAGCACCCACTCCTCTGCCTGCACAGGGCTCCCAGCAGCTCAGCATCGTAAGCGGCTTCCCCACATCGCTGCGGCCGCGAGTCCTTGTGCCACACGCATGCGGTCCCCCACGCGTGTCCCCGGGCAAGCAGGATGCAGGGCAGGTGAGAACTGCGGGTGCCAAAGGAGCAGCCGCCCCTACGCCTGGTCGAGCGAGCTGCGTGGTGCCGGGCGGTTTCTGAAAGGGCTGGTAGCCCTGGGGTTTGCAGGAGTGGAGAAACACCGCCTTAGTGCCGAACGCCTCTGTCTTAACAACACCAGCAGCTGATGCCAAACTGTTTCCCGTGCCGGGCTGCAGCCGCTCGCGCTGTGCTGCTCTGCGGATGCTGGAGGGGGGGTAGTGGATTTGATGTAAATCCAAGGATGCCTTTTCTCTTGGTCTAGCAGCAGAAGCTGTTTATTGTGCTACGCCGCTGCTGTCCTGATCCTGCCCTGCGGTTCCCCTGCCATCCGACACTCTCGGCCCTATTCTTTGACATGAAAAACCTGGTGGGCGCCCACAGAATAGAAATAATCCTGTTGCGTTTCTCTCTCCCTCTCTCTTTCCTCTTAACAACTCCACAAAAAGGGCTCGAATGCCAGAGACCGAAGCGCCAGAATTCGAGCGATGACATTGAGGTCCTCTCCACCGGGACACCTCTCCAACAAGAGAGCCCCGAGCTGTACCGCAAAGGGACCACCCCGTCCGACCTGACTCCCGACGACAGCCCGCTGCAGAGCTTCCCTGCCAGCCCCTCCTCCACGCCGCCCCTGGGTCCTTCCTGCAGGAACAAGAGCGCTCACTTCTCCAGGCAGGTCTCGGTGGACGAAGAGAGGGGTGGGGAGATCCAGATGTTGCTGGAGGGACGCGGCGGGGATTACCTGCGCCCCAACAGCTGGAGCGAAGAGAAGGTCGGCGGGACTCGCGGCGTGAGAAGCGGGACGCTGCGCAGCGGTCAGCTGGGGTCAGCCTCTGTTCCTGAAGACTACAGAGGTCGGAGCGGAGGACACAAACACTCGGCCTCCAACCACAAGCAAAGAGAGAGGTGGACAGATTCCCCAGCCACGGTTTCATGGACTTCCCACCACAGGTCCCACAACCACAGCTCAGGGAGCTCCAAACTGCTTGAGCTGGATGAGGAGAAGATGAGCAATTATGAGATGGAGATGAAGCCCCTCATGAGAATGGATTCTTATATGCAAGAGATTCACACCCAAAAAAGACACTATAGCAAAGGAGGGCCCTGCAGGAGCATGGCTGATGACCACCGCGGGGAAGAACGGGGCTTCGGGGTTCAGAGACTGAGGTCTAAGTCCCAGAACAAAGAGAATTTCAGGCCAGCTTCCTCTGCCGAGCCCACGGTGCAGAAACTGGAAAACCTGAGATTCGGGGACAAAGCTGAACCTCGGCTACTAAGGTGGGACTTAACCTTCTCCCCGCCACAGAAATCCTTACCTGTTGCACTAGAATCTGAAGAGGACAGTGGGGATGCGCTCAAATCCAGCACGGTAAGTAGGCAAAACCGCGCGTTGAGATCTGGCCGCGAAGCCCGGTGCGGAGCTGTTGTGGTACCGCGGCTGAGCGGACAGGGAGGTTGCTCTGCCAGGGGCGTGGGGTCTTCTCCGGTGGGAACAGCAGGTTTTTCACTGGAGGATGTGAGCAGCAAGGCTGAGTCCGTTTCGCTAGCAGGGGCCAGCAATAAAAACACATTATTGCTGGGATTTTGAGCATTCACCCAGTGGAAAAGCTCCAGGAGTAGGCAAGGTGTCGGTGATGCTTCCGTGTGCTTTGGTTACGCCAACAGAACTTCACGCTGGTCCAAGTGCATGGTGGGACCCCGTTGCTACGTCAGTGCTTAAATCCTGGTAGCTGGGCACGTCATGGCACTGCCTGTTGAAGCAGTGGCCTTGTCACCGCGTTGCGCCGGAGACCTGACCCCGGTGGAGGAGGGAACTGTGGTCACGGGGCAGGTGACGCTGCAAAGGGGTTGCATTCCAGGGCTGACCACGCACTGTTCGGGTTTTCCTGCCCTGAGCCGCACAATGCGATACAGCTCGGGTGGTTTGGGGTGCGGATGCGGCGGAGCCAGGAGCGGGTACAAGCCCCTCGGTGCAGGGATGTGATGCCAAAGGGTTTTGGCAAGCTGCAGACAAGAGGATACCGAGGCAGGGAAAGCAATGGGCAAGTACAGCAAGGGCAGTGGGCTAGCCAGGAGCTTTGCAGAGCCAGGTGATAGAGTACATCCCAGCCAAACATCAGTCAGTACTCCTGTGAAGGGTGTTTGGGCTACAGAGTCACAGACTCACAGACTGGTTTGGGTTGGGAGGGACCTTAAAGCCCACCCAGTCCCACTCCCTGACATGGGCAGGGACACCCTCCACTAGCCCAGGTTGCTCCAAGCCTCATCCAGCCTGGCCTTGGACACTTCCAGGGATGGGGCATCCACAGCTTCTCTGGGCAACAACCGCCCAGGCGAGAAGAGGAGATGGAGCAATCTTCAGATACAGAAAACTGCTGCTGCAGAGTGGAAGGGACTAAACTGTTCTCGATGAACAGAATTAATGGGCTTAAATTCAAGCACCAGAGGCAGTGGTTGTCCACTAGCCATTCCTAGTGAGCTGAGGGCTGGAATAAATTGCCTGGAGAGGGCAGGCTGGGAGAGGGACTAAGACCTGTTTGGACATCTGCAGATATAACTTGGACTGAGCTGAACGTGCCCTGGGAGAAGGCTGAGCTGTGTGATCTTCAGGTCCTTGCTAGCCCTGGTTTTTGACGATTCCCAGACTTACCACTGAGAGCAGCTTCCTCACTTGTGCTCCCCGTTGGTTTGGCATTGCCAGGAGAGGTGATGGGGGTCGGACGGGATCAGTGGGGAAGCCACCTCTGCTCCAAATTACCCTTTGTCGAGTCAGTGCCAAACAGGGGGCAGGGCTGGAGAGAACCAGCATCCCAGGCCAGACCTACACAAGAGAAATGGAAAATCTGTGACTCAGGTGGTGACATTTCAGGCTCTGGCAGAAGACAGGAGCTACATCTCCCTGTCAGGGTAGCAGGAGATGATGCTTGGCTGTTGGGGAGACAGGGATCATGAAACTTAAATGACATCTGTCAGTCAAAATTTCAGGCTAGAGGCATCATGGTCTGTAAGGTAGGATTATCGTTGCCATACCTACAGCATCCTGGCTTCTCCAGCTGCCTGTCGGTGTCGGCACCAGCGGACAAAGAATGAGAGCGAATGGGTTGGGGAGGGGAGGGAGCCGTGACAGCCCTGAGCAGCCGGGATGCAGGAAGGACTAAACTACAGCCCTGCCACAGTTTCCCTGCTGTGGCTGTGGATAAACCACCCCCACACACAGCCCTGTAGCTTTCCGGCTCCCTAGTCATCTCACAGGCTTCAGCGCAGGCTCGGAAGGCACCCACACAGTATGTAAGAAGAGCTGAACACGGTGTGTTTGCTGGTGGACTGCACCGTAGGACACATCTTGCCAGCCCAGAAAAAAGAAAGAGCTCCAAAAAGAGCTGCCAGCCCTGAGCACACCCCGCTAAGCAGACAGGCAGGTGCCGAGGCCAGAGCGGTCCTTACCTGCTCGCAGACGCCTGGGAAGCACGAGAGAAATGACAGGCAGCGTTAGGAGCCTGACAGGCTTTCGGAGGGGGAAAGCAGCAGCAGTAATTGCAGGGACATCAACCCTTTGGAAGTCTGTGGGAGTCGCAGACAGTCCAACACCCCTGATAACATGACCTCCCGCGGCAGCAGGGAGCTGGGAGAGACGCGGGCGAAGTCCCGAAACGTGGCATGAAGGAGCGAAACCACCATTTCTCCTCGCTGGGAGCCCGGCGTTCCTCAGGGAGACCTCTGGCACAAGCGGTCCTGGTGTCTCTCCCCATCCAGCCCAAGTCAGATGCGCTGCCGAGGCTCCCACCTCACAGGCAGACCCCAGCCAGAGCTCCCAAACTTCCCGCTGGGGGAGGAGGGCTTGAGCTGCACCGCTGGAGGTAAATAGCCACATCACATTCGTGGCTATCTCGAGTGAGTCCCGGGCAGCCACGAAGGGGCACAGCCTGCATGGAGAGACGCACAGAAAAGCCATTAGGATGCACATCATACTTTTAAAGTGCTGTAGCTGGGAAGCAGCATGTTCAGTTTTCTCACATTCATAACCGAGGGTGGAACAGATGGCGAAGGTTTGGGAGGAAGCTAATGTAATACAGAGGAAGAGATAATATGTGGATTTAAATAACCTACAATGCCAGCAACAATTTGTTCTAGCAAGAAATGCACTGTGTTAGCAGGGTTTTGTTCCAGGGGCCTGGCGGGGAAGGGGGTGGTCGGAGAGGAGCAGAGGAAGGAGGTGGAGGAGAGGAATGGGAGGTGCAGTGATTTGTGTTCCAAGCTCCTGCCTAACGCCGTGACCTTGCCTGCGCCTGCCATTGCGGATCTCAAAGCATTTCGAACTTCAGCGAGTCCCTAAAGAAGAGGAGGGGAGAGCTAAGAGGGAAAGATTTATCCCATGTAATGAGTCCTTGAGGAAGGGAGAGCTAAGGGGGAAGGATTTATCCCACAGTCCCCACATCCATCTCCCTCTGCGCAAGCTCAGGAACACAGGGCACTCGCACGCTTAGTCCTGCAAAAACCCCACTGCGTCCTGCTCACGCTCCAGCTCTTTTCATGCAGAATTAAGGCTCCACAACCTCCCCAAAGCCCCATTTCTCATGCCAGCCTGAAATACCCCTCCCCTTCTGACTCCCAGCAGCTCGCCTCCGGCGTGCAGGCAAAGCACAGCTCCCAGGAAAGGCTGGCTGTGCGCACGCATACGCGTGCACACGCGTGTGCCCACGCCGTTTCAGCTTGCATGACAGCCTGGTTCCCTGTGATCCACAGCACTGCCATCTGCGAAGCGGCTCACCGAAAAGGGCACTTCTCATCTCCCAGGCAGCTGGGCTGTGTCAGAAAGGTGCCTGCCAACGACCAGGAAGGATGCTCTTAGCTCAGGAGGGCTATTTTTGCCCTACCTGGAGTATTCCTGCGCAGAACCGTGGTCACCCTCACAGGTTAGCTTGTTTTAAAAATAATCTGCCACAAACCAACTCCACGACAACGAGCCCGGTGGATTGGCTCTGCCTTGGGAGTGCCAGCTCCAGCTTTGAGAGCAAGCACACCTCTGTCAGTGCTCGTGGGAATGGGATAGGGATGCAGGTCTTGGAAAAATACAGTCTTAAAATTATCACTTCCCTCCCCACACCTCTTGATTTGTGTCTTAGAAATGAGGCTGGAACAGCTGGGGGGGTCCCTTGGTGTCCAGCCTCTTGCAATGTGGGCCTGGGGGGGAGGTGGTGCAGACATCTGTAGAGGAGTCAGATGTACAGGTTGCTGTATGAGCTACAGGAACTTGTTTTTTCTCAGTCATTTTTTCACCAGTCCCTTAAAAAGAGGCTCCCAGAACCCCCCTTCATTGGGGCTGCACATCAGTAATTGAAAATTGTTCCTATAAAGGTCATTTCTTGAGGCCGGCGCTCAATAACATTGATGAAATTCAGCGCTGCGTGCTGTTGACTATCAGGGGACTTTGGGGTTTCAGGGTCATCAAGCCAGCGCTGCAGTCATACAAACACTTTAAAATTACATTTAAAGCCACCCGATCTTTCTGTGTCGCTGTGTGCGCTGACCCCTGCACGCACAGAACAAACTCACATCACTTGTCATCGGTCGGGCGGATGAAAACGGAAACCAAGGCGCCAGGACGGGTGTCAGCGTCGGTGGATTAAGGGACTTAGGCGAACGTCACTGTCCTTTCTGGCCTTAAAGGCCCACGAGGCGCGAAGCTCAAGCCTGCGCCTGAATGCTTCGCAGGTTCCTCGAGCCTTTGAGAGGATCTAAAATGGGAAAGGAAAAAAGGAATCGTTGAGACACTGGAAAGAGGCTTTCTAAAATGCCAGCAACCCTTTTATCCATCAGCACAAAACACACCACATTTTTAGGGTAGGGGGGAAAAAAAAAACCCACCACATCTCCTGTTCTGCAGGTGCTCAACATCTGCAGCTTCTAAGAGGGCAAAGAAGTGTTCTAAGCACAGAGGTGCTCAGCATGCCTGCGAGAAGGGCCAGTGTTCAGGCACGAACGGAGCCTGATTCATCTGCCTGTCCTCATTTAGCAGGAGCAATCACGGGCATTTAGAGGAAGACTTCTAGGGACACGTCGTGGTCTCACTAAAGGCACCCTGGAGATGTGAGTAGGCTCGAGACTCAGCCCTTGAAAAATCCTCCTCTCATCGCACCGATACAGCCTGATGGTAGGGCAGCAGCCAAAAAAAAATCCACCCCAGCCACCCGTGACATTTTCTTCCATTGTCACATGCTGTCGGAGAAAATCTCAGTGGTCTCAGCTGTTTGCTAAGGCTACAGCTTCTTACTGCACCCAAACCCGGGGAAGCAGCTGCAGCAAACGGAGTTTGCAAGGCATCTGCTGCGTTAGGGACCTCAGAGAGACCCCCTTGTCCCCTCCAGGTACCACCGGGGAGGGATTCCAGCAGCTGCCGCATCTTCCTCACTCCCTTTCCGTGCGAGGGGTGTATTTTCCATCAAGATATTCTGAGCAGGTTTCGCTGTCGCTGGGGAAAGTGAGGAGGAGGCAGCCAATCTGCAGCCAGCGCAGGGCTCTGCCGAAACGCACCATGCAGCCGGGGCGAGGGAGGGTACCCGGGCAGGGGGCTCAGCCCAGGCTGCTGTGGAGCGAGGCCGGGGGGGGTCCCAGTATGCAGCAACTCGCCCCAGAAGTGGCACCTCCCTCCTGATGCGGGTGACGGATGCTTCCTTTTCCAGCAGTTGTTCTTGAAGGGATTGACGTCAGGGTGGAGTGTTTTCTTCAGAAAAGTTAGGCACCCTTAGCCCAAAAGGGTGTAAAATGAGAGAAAAACAACAGCTTGTTTCCTCTGTCCCCGCTGCTTGAATGGTGAAGCCTCACTGCATCTCACACCGGGCTCAATGCCAGGCATGGAGATGCTCCCACCTATCTGCCTTTGCCCCAGTCTGTGGGAAAGGGGCCAGGGACCTTTTTGTGGTTATCCTCCTTGGGACTAAACCTTGTGGCTTATCCCTGTGGTCCTCTCAGTCCACCCATTTCAGGCTTTTCCATTATTTCCTTTTCCCCATCAGGAGCCTGCCCCAGGTCTCCTAACACTGGCGTGTCTGGCTTTTCCCTTTCTCTCATCTCAACCAAAGAGGTTCAAACCCCAATCCCAAACGGCCGTGGCACGCCCACACGTCCATACAAGCATAAGCTATAATTAATTACATGGCAATAAGGAGGGGGATCAGTCCTGCAGACGCCTGGCCGCCATCGCACCTCTAGAGACGAGCCAGGTCTGAGCATCACCGCAGGGGCTGCAGCGGCACGTGCACACAGCCAACGGTCTGGGGGTTGTTTCTTTATAAAACAAAGGATAGTCGGAAACTGTTCTTCCTCTAATCTCTTCCATGTTCAGACATCGCAGGCATTGCCTGTAACAACACGAGGTAAATAATGCTCAGAGAGAAACGCGGTGGCGTCCTTTTGAAACCCTTTCAGCCTCAGGGGCCCTTTGATGTGCCTGCAGAGAGCACCTCGCTGGCTTTGCTCCTGTCATCCTGGATTCATTTTAGGGTTTTGAGCCCAATGCCACATCTTCTAGCTTGGAGAAAGTTGGGGTCAAACACCAGCTTTTGACCGCACGAGTCCCAAAAATCTTGAAAACACACATACAGCGCCAAACGTACATCTCGCTCCAGCTATGCAGGCACTTGTAAGGTGAGGACTGAACCAGAGGTGAGACAATAATTCATTAAGAGACACTATCTTGGGATAAATCCACCTTTTTCTGCAGAAGCAAGTTTTCCCATGCCACCCGACTCAGTTGCACACTGGTATCAAGTGCCTGTTCCGCTTACACGGGCACATTCCGCATCTCCTGGGCTCCCTTTCTCCAGTCACGGGAGATGCCGTAATACGCTGGAGAAAGCAAAGTGAATCCCTTATGTTTCTTTTGCTAAATGCTCCTTAACTGTTTCGCAGCAGCCTGTTCCTGGCAATTATGTGACAATTCAGCACAAATGTCACGGAGCTGCTAAGTTTTCAGCACTTTCCGCAGTGCTGAGGCTGGAAAACAATGCGTATATATTTTTTTGCTGATCCAAGTCCTTTGTAATTACACTTAATAGATCCCAGAGGGATTCCTAGGTAACCTGCACTATGGTTTCCATGGCAGAGAGACAGAGCTTGTACCCTGCGATAACAGATAATAATGGATTGTTAATGCTTAAATTAATTATGCTACAATTGTATTTGTAAGCCAGCTGTCCCTTGTACTCCCAGTAAGACTCTTGAGTTGCTACACAACAGTTAAAGGATAAAAACAAACAGGACAGAGGGGCAGAGCTGGTGGTGCTCGGCTGCAGGCACCATCGGAGCTGCCGTGTGCCAAACCGCCTGGAAGAAACCTTCACTCGTCGTTTCTTCAGCTACGATTGGCATTACTCCTCCTGTGCCGTAACAAGGGTTTATTCCCGTTCTAGTCTTTGTTCCAGTTCTCTAAACTTTGGAGGAAATCTTAACGGTCCTTGGAGACTCCCCCCCTGTGTACACAGAAGCAGCCTTTCGCCCAGCTAACACCGGCGTTCCTTGCCCATCCTTGGCAGGTGTTTTCCTCCTCATATGAAGGATCTTATTATCAAAAATAACAATAAAAGATGCCAGCCCCAGAGCTGCCTCGCTTTGCTGGTGAAATCTGCCATCCCCCAGCACGCTGGATGAGGTTTAGGTGTAGCAGAGCTTGATTTAATTTTGCTTTTCCCGGAGCCAGGTTGGTAACCCGTTCTGGGTGGAATTCATCTCGCATCCCTTGGTCTACAGACAGCCTAGATGGTTAGCACAGACTAGACGTCTAACATTCAGGCAGCTGAAGCTGGGCGAGAGGACGCTGCCAACTGGCGCCTGCTTCCCAGTAAGGCAGGTTCTGGACTTGCAGGCACTGTGCTGGGAAGCAGCACGGCGTTTCGCAGCCGAGCCCCGTCTCCAGGATGACAGGCAAAGGCAAATCCCTGCGGTTCCTGACGGCTTGCTTTAGCACTACTATTTCAGGGCTAAAGAGAGCGGTGTAGCTTTTTTTTTTTTTTAATATAAAAGATAAAAAGCTTAACGAGCTGCTCGCTGCCTGTGACACACAAACCCCAGGCTCGGAAAAAGCAGCTCGACCTCTGGCTTCCTAGCACCCCAGAGCCTGCGATTCCACTGGCCTCGGGGATTTCTTTGGGCTTTTCTATGCCTCAAGAAGGCCAAAGGTGAGACAAAGCACCACAGAACTACTAAAGCAACATGCAAAGTTGCAAATCAAGAGCTGTTTCTCTTCTTTCGAAAGGTGGGTGGCTCAGGATAGAGGGCTACCATGTGGCGTGAAGAGTTGTAAAAGCTGCCAGTTCTCAAACGCTAGCTGTAGCCGCAGTGAAAGGGAGTTCACTGACCTATTGCCAGGCTGGGCTCAGCAAAACATCTCTTCCCGAGCACAAACCCAGAAGTGATTCATCTTCTGCCTGGGCACGGAGCAGGAATCACTTCTTAGAAACAGATGACACATATCCCAGGACATCCTTGCCATCAAAGGGGAGAAGGGCAAGCGTCTCCTCTGAGCAGAGGTTAAGACACAAAGACCTCACAAATTAGAAATAAGCCAGACATAAGCATTTAGAAGTGCAGCAGGATTAGTAATTGGAGCTAAAACAGAAGCTTCAGAGTCGCAAAGCTGCTTATGCACCAGCTGCCGCAGGCAGGACTCCAACCCCTGCCAGGATACGCCGGCGTCTCACCGGGGGGAGAGCAGCCAAACCTGCAACTGCTGCATGGAGGGCCCCTGTCGGAGTCAGCATGGGCAAGAGGGTGTTAAAAAGAGGGAACTGCAAAAAGGAAGCAGCATTCGTAGGTTGTCAGACAGCCGGATCTGAGCTGCTCAGTTTGCAGAGACCCCTCCCCTCCCAGGTCATCCTATTTCTGGGATGCTTCTGCTGGCAAACGTGGAAGACCGCGCATATGCGGTGGCAAAGCAAGTGTTTTCTCTTGCCTCTGCATGGAACTGGGGGTGCGAGATGCAAATAGGTGCAGGCTGGACCAGGGAGCTGAGCAAGACATTCAACCATGGGAATCCAGTTGATGCAAGCGAGTAGGTGCACGGTGCTTAGTTTGTTGACACCCCCTCCCCATTTTTCTAGATGGGGGCACGACTGATGCACTGGTATATAAAGGAAGGACGTGCTCCCTCCCTGGACACCATCCTATCAGCATCCTCTCAAGACAAGTAGCGAAGGGTTGTGATTTCAGTCAGTCCAACAAGTCCATCCCACGGTGTCCGTGTTTGCGAGCTGAAACACCAGGGAATTAAGAAGCAGCCAGCCCTGCCCACTGCTTTTTGTCAGGGAGGAGAAAGCAGCCTCCCGATTACCCCAGGCTCATGTCAGCTCATAAACAACTTTGCCTCCCTTCGTGGTCTCAAAACAACGTAGTAGTCTGCGCAGAGCAGGGGCAGAAATGGCCGCGGCTCCTCTGGCAGGGGAAATCAGTCGGCGAGTGGGCCAGGGCTAACGCGAGTACCAGCGGGAGCAGTTAAGTCCTTCCCTGGCTGCGAGGTGGAGGGAACCAAACGCGTTTTGCGTCTCTGTGGTGCCCTGCCAACAGAAACAATGACAGTGATAATCGCTCGCAATCTGTTATTATATTAACGCGAGCTCAAAAAAAAAAAATCATAAAACCCAATAATCTTTTGAAACGAAGCTAAACCCCCAAAAAACGTAAATAACACACCGCAGCGCAGCGCTTAGCAGCGGCAAGGCTGGAGGGGGGGGGGGAGGAGTGGCAACAGGGAGGTGGTTTCTGCCTTTGAAAGGCTTTGCGTGGTGCAGGCGGAGAGAGATTTGCTGGAAGCAGTCAGGCGTGGATACCTGGCTGCCAGGAGAGGCTCTCCGCAATCCCTCCATTTGGTTGGCTTCCTTTGACCCTGTTGCTAAGCTACAAATATGCTTTTCCAGCAAGCTCCAGCATCCTCGCTCCCACCCACTCCCAAATGCGAACTGAATCAGCCTGCTCAGAAGAGAAACGATCCCTGGACAGCAAGGAGCTTTATTTCTGGGATTGTTTTTGTTTTCCCAGAAGCTCCGCAGAGTGGTACAAGGGACTTAAAAAGGGCACCCACCCCTGCCCCATGCCCACCCCACAGCTTGGCTACGGGGACAGGAGCATAGAGAGAAGCGTTTGTACCATTCCAGGCGATTAAAGCTGGCACGGCTCCGTTGCAGCGAGAATAGCTGAGGATACCAGCCACTCCGAGAAATAGCTACCACCTACCTGCGCACACGCTCGCTCGCCCTGATGCGAGCCACGTTCACACTTCAGGACAGCGAATGTTTTCTGGCAGGGACGAGGTGGCAGGGTGGATGTTTTTCTGACCGGTGTTCTGCAAGAGAGATGCGTTGGAGGGTTGTCTGCAGTCCCGATGCCGAGTGGTCTCTTCCCATCATTCCCGGGATGTTAATAGGGTCCAACAGCCACATCCTCATCAGGTCCAAGTTATCTGGGCTGCCTTTACGCTCAGTGTAACGGGTGCTTCTGGGGTGCGCTTCGCACGGTGGGTGCCTGACGCAGGCCAGCTGCGATGCGAGTTGCAATGGTTTCCACATAGCCCCCGGGAGCTTAATTTGGTCCGTAAGAACCTCGGGAAAGGTTATTAGCACTTTCCCAAAACGGTGCCTTAACACAGACTGCTGTGTGCTGGCCTGGTGTCTGTTGTTATCAGGATACCTGCGCAGGCCACCGTGTTTGCCGGGAAGTGTCCTTGGGAGACTCCTCCAAACCATCCCCAAACACCCACACGACCCAATACAACCTTTTTTTCCCATTGTGTTTCCTTTTCATTGACCACGCCGGGTAAGCACTTCACCTTAGTTGTTCTTTTAAGGCCAGATTTCCCACGTGCAGGAGATGGAGAAGTCCACGAGCAAGCGCTGTCGTAATCCACAGGCCGGATGGGTGCGCATCCAGGTCTCTGCTGGGCAGACGCTGGGTCCGGAGCTCACGTTGGGACTTAAATCCCGTTTGTGCTAATGCACGACAGTAAGCTGAGTCTGCTCGAGCCTTGCAGTACGTCTGTGGAGGCAAAGGGATGGAGAGGTGGTGTTGAAAAGCAGGAATCCAGCAGTTTTGCTGTCACTTGGATAAGGGGGATAGTGCCAGCAGGGATGCTGCGGGCCCCAAGAACCCTTTGGGCCTATGGGTCAGTGTGGGGAGGGAGCAAAGGGGCTCCTGGCAGAGCCCAGTTCCTTTCTGCTGGTGAAAGGGGAGAAGGATTCTGCTGCCTCAGGAGGACACTGTCCCTTGGTGAAAGGCCACGGAGGGATGTGTTTATTGCCACAGAAATGGTGGCAACAGATCTGGGTTCAGTCCCCGCTTCTGCTGTTTGTTCACCTCGACAGGGCAGATCCTTATTCCCACCTTCCTCACTGAGGCAGCAGCCTGCAAAAATTCAGCGGGGGTTACCCGGCGCTTTGGGATCGTTTACTGGAGGGTGTAGACACGCTGTCTGGGGTCCGCTCATCTGCAGGCCCGCCTGCCCGCCCGCACCCCAGACCCAGCACAGCGCCCGACCCCTGCTACAAGGCGACACGCTGGGACTTCCAACCTGCCTCCTAACTCCTCTCCTTCTCTTTCTCTTCCAGGGTTCAGCTCCCATCCTGGTAGTCATGGTGATCTTACTAAACATTGGAGTCGCCATTTTGTTTATTAACTTTTTCATCTAATTCAAGACTGTCTTGTTTGCAAAAATAACAGTTACATGTATGAATGGGGGGAAAAAAAACCAACCAAACAACAACAACAAAGGGAAAAATCATAACTCGAACTGTCCTACGACAATTTCCAAGTCTTTTCACAGAAGAACAACAAACGATCGAGTCTCACTCACAGTTTGCCTTTTTTCCTGGGTAATGTTTTTTGGATTTTAGCCAAAATTCTTTGCTTGTATAACACTATGCTGTGTGGCATGGCAAAAATGCTATCAACACTCTGCCCCCCCAACACTGGAAAGGATGAGAAGGAATCCCAACAAAATAAAACCTCATTTCCCTTCCCCTCACCCCCCTCCCAAAAGATATATTCGTAACAACAATAACGAACCCCAAAACGGACACCAGATGAGGGGACCACGGGGAGATTCTGTTTGAAGTACGTACGGGTCCTGGGATGCTCCAGGCTGAGTTACCCAGGGAAATTCACAACAGCTTTAATGATAAATGGGAGAGAAAAGCAAAAACTGAAGCTTTTCCTCCTTCTCCCTTGGCAAGTGGAGAAACGGCGCTGTAAGGAGGAGCGCAGGGAAGGCAGGAACCCAGAGGGAAAAGGTGGGAGAAGGGCAACGGGCCCCATTTTGCCATTTGTTTTTTAAAACAAAGCAGCAATTGGTGTTTTGCTAAATTTCTTGGGGCAGGGGGGGTGGAATAGGGAACGCAAGGTGTGAGGAGCAGCCCCACCAGCACTCCTGCCTTCACTCCTCCTCCCCAGGCTGCTCCCCTGCTACCACGGCAAGAAAACCACCCAGTGCTACACGGCCAAGTGCTCCTGGGTAAAAATGTGTACCTGGATGTCCCCCCCCAAAACAACTTGCAGGCACCTTCAGCAACATGAGTTGAGTAACTGCCGGTCACCGTGCCGTGCTCACCAACACGTGAGGAGCAGCGGTACCTGAGCATCCCATCCCAAACATACGCGTGCAGGGGGAGCAGACTGGTGGGGAGGGACTTGGGAGCAAGGGCTCAATTCTGATCCACGTAGGGTAACGATAAAACAAAAATAAAGCAAAATAAGATTAAAACTGTTTTTTAAAGGCATCCGTGGAGGAGCACTGGAGCATGTCCCAGAGAGGAGGGAGAGGGTGGTGGGTTTGTCTCTTACATCTTGCTGTGGACTGTTTCAGACATCATGCTTGGGCTCTGAGCATGTAGTATTTTGCACTTTGTAATGCAGGATGTATATTCCAGCTTCCAACATGTCCCTGTAAAAAAAAAAAAAAAGAAAAAAAGAAAAAAAAAGAAAAAAACAAAAACAAACATCATTGGCAATGGCAGCCTCTGAGGATGTATTCTTTTCTTTCTTTTTTTTTCTATGTCACTTAATTTGTTCGTTTATATCATCTTTGTAATATGCCTGCCTTGATTTTCTCCCCTCCCCTGTCCCCACTGATAATATGCATACTCATTAAAGATGCCGTATCCCTGTTCTGAGCTGTTATGGTCCCAAACCCAAGAGCGTGGTCTTAGCTCAATCGCTTGGAAGTGGCTGACGTCCCCTCGCTTTTCAAAAACGACCGTTCCCCCCCCCCCCCCTCACCCCTCCCCATCTTTCCCCACCATGGAGATTGGCTTTGCTGGTGATCCACCGCCACCAGGTACTGTTCGACCAGCTTGTTTGGGATTTGGTACATCCAGGGACCAAATTCCACCCTCAGTTTTACCCACTGCAGCTCCGTTCAATGGGAGAAGGGGTGCGAGCGTGGCAGCCGCCCAAGGGTGGGCTGAAATCCATACACAGATCAATTTGGGGGTGGGGGAAAAGGAGGGGAAAAAGATCTTCCTCGACATTTCACATTCAGAGTTGTGGGGTGCAGCCCTGACTTGCGGACTCAGCTTTGCTTTGCTTCTGTTTTAGCTGTCTCTCTGCTAAATTTTCAGCAGATTTCTTATTACACTGCACTGGATTGCTATATTTTTAACCAGAAATAAACTAAGGATTAGAGCATGTGCCAGTTAAATTCAGTTTTTTTCCTTACATGGTCTTATTCCCTCCTGCCGCAGTTTTTCTTCCTCCTTTCCCTTTCCAGGCAGAGGGCTCTGGGTGCACAAGGTAAATGATAACTGAAGGCAGCGAGACCCCTGTAACCTTCTAATTTCATTTTCCACAGTAACTGTCCATCATCTTCAAATCTCTTCCATTCTCCGGTTGTTCCTTTCGGGACTTCAGATTTTTTAATATTTTTTTTTTTTACTCTCGAACGCTTCCTGCCTACTTGAAACGAACCAAGTAACGACACACTGCGACTGCAGCCCTCGGAACGCCGCCGTGTGTTCTGTAATTCTGGTTGCAGCTCTCTCGAGGACTTTTGTTTTGTGCATTCGAACGCGTGACACAAAGGTCCCTCCAGAAGCAGTTTCAACACTTAGATGCAAACCCACTGTGAGATCTAGATAGAACACAGCACAAAAAGGCCTCTCGTTAGCAAACAGTACTAGGGATTTCATGACCGACTAGTTGTTCCTGCTCCTGCCCACCTAAACACAAATGCAACTCGGGATTTTTCATCTCTGTTCCTTGGGATAAAACCTGAGGCTTGTTCAGCACAAAAGAGAGCCGAAGACTAATATTAATTAGCTCCCAAACCACGTGTTTAAAAATAATGATTCCTTTATTAATCATGGGGAGCTGAGCCATTTATCTTAGAGTTCTGGGCTTTTCACATTTGCTCAAGGCCAGAAATAGTCTTGAGAAGTAGCCCAGGGAGAGAGGTAATTCAGTGTATTTCCCTCTCTTACAAGCCCTGGATTCATGCGTGTCTACCCAAGGCACATTAAAACGTCTATCACCGCGGCATATAAATCTATGGAAATTGTCCATACCTGCTGGTTTATGTCCACACTGACAGATGCATGTGAACAGCTGAGGGTTTATATCATTTTTTTTGGAGGCTGCAAGGGTATTTTTATGTTCCTACAGCACAACAAGCAGCACCTGACACACGAGGAGGGGCTGGGGCTCAAGGAACCAGCCCACCTCCCGCCATCGCAGTAAATCCTTTGGGGAGAAAAGCCGTGCGTCCCTCTGCGGGGACACCCAGGTCCCCCGGCCAGCCCCCACCTGCGTGAGCGAGGGGCTGCTTTGACACCACATCTTTGGGGAGGGCAAGAAGGAACACACAAATCCTCTGCCCGCTCGTGCCACCACCCCATCTGGCGTCTGGTTTGCTTGTACCCGAGACCTAGATTCTCCGAGCGCATTGGGACTCTCCAGGGCCTGATCTTTCGGAGCTACCGAGCTGCTGCAGCTTCTGTTTACCTTGTGCAGAGTTACGATGCCTCAGTACTGCTGGAAAAAATTAAAATCCAGACTGCAACAGAAAGGGAGGGGCAAGAGGAGAAATAATGTCATTTCCATGATGAAGGGCTTAATTGAAACCCAAGGACTAATTACATGCCCTCACAGGCTGTGGCAAGTTAAGGGAGGGTGGAAAAGCTGGCATTTTTCAGAACTGTCATGGGGTGAGGTTGGCTCCAGAGGTTCGTGCTAATGCAGAACAGAGTGGAGGCCGGACTGCAGCTCCTGCCCATGCAGCACAGCTTTGCTGCACGTGGGCAAGTCCATCACCCAGGTGATGGGCTTTGCAGCCCCTGGACGTGGTGGCAGGTTTTTCTGGTGTAGGGAAACAGGTTAACTCCTCGCACAGCCCCTAAATGAATTGCATCAGTCACGTTGTTGCCTGTCACTGAGCAGCTCTGCGCTGAGCCCAAGGGTTGAACCGTTGCTGAAGACAACTCTGAGCACAGCAAGCATTAGATAGGTGCTTTGAGTAACAGATCCATCAGGACTATGCTTCCCTCCAAGGCATTTCAAGCTCATGTTCCTTTTATTGGTCTGTTTTGACTAATATTAACCCACGGGCACTTCGCTTCAGTGCTACCACTAATCTGTATTTCCAAGGTATGTGTAATCACCTAATGACTGTGCCAAGCCAGGCAGCTTCAACAGGCAATGAACCCCCGTGGCTACTAATCGGTGCCCAAAGCCCCAAATACGTAACTCTCGTACATGGTGAGCCGTGTGCCCTCATCCGAGGCATCTCAGAGGTCAGGCTCTGCAACTTAAAGGAAACATCACTTTCTAGATGTTGAGAGCTGCCGAGCGTGGCCCAAAAGTTTTTGTTGGATGGATGGCTTAGAAATGCTGCAGTGGGTTGCACATTCCCCATCTGGTGGTGTCGGTGGAAGATAAACTACAGAGATACTCACCTTCATGCACAAGTGTTACTTGCTCCACTACACGGCTGTCTGGTAGACTCACAGCCCTCATCATCTGCCAGCTTCCTTTCATCCCCCATCTGGGTACACTATTAACAGCATCGACAGTCCAGCGAGGCTCAGGCTCTCTTACAGACTCTTTAACACAGCAACACCAGCATCCAACCCCTCACCTGCTCCGTAGGGGCAGCCGCTCCCACCCCAGCAGCAGCTGCGCTTTGGGATCACGTGTCGGGTCCTGTTGGAAGGGCGAGCTGTGAGAATCACTCCTGCAAGCACCACTCTTTTGTTTGCCTGTGATGGTAAGTCACCGCGGGTTAGTGATGAGGGATGCTGCAGCAGCTAAAGCATTTGCTAGGCTCCCAGTCCCGCTCCCCCAGCCCTTGGAGACCTGCTTGTGTAGGAACACGTGTGTATTCAGCCTTTCCGTCTTCCTGACGGACACAACGTGCTCAGGGCTGTTTAGTGCTGGTCAGACCCACCACGGTGCTGCTGCAGCAAGAAGTTGTGCCGATACAGACCGGACAGTGAGCAAACCCAGATTCTCTCCAAGAGAAATGAGGAAGGACGAAACCAGCCCAGGCTGTACGGAGTGCGACAAGCCTGACAAACGATTTGAGAGACAACAAGGAGCGTTTGGGAGGGGTTTATCTCCCTAAGGCACCCCAGCAGGCAGGCAGTGCTGCGAGGAGACCAGCAACGCGGCGTGACTGAACTACGCCTTCGCTGTTAGCAAGGTCTCCCAGGCAGAGATGCCAGGAACGGTCTGCCCGTCTGCAAACAGCAGCTGACTCAGAGATACCCTGACCGCGCTCTGATACACTCCGCAGCGAGGTTCGTTCGCTTCCACGCTCCGCAGCAAACACACACACCCCGAGGCGGGGGAGCAACAACCCCGTGTTACAAGCTAAACTCGAGCTGGACCAGTTAGTAGTTAGGGCTACTGTGGCCTTTTTTGTGCAACCCCTGAACTCAAACACTTCAGCTGGGATTCCCCTTTATTCTCTCCTCTTCCTCGCTGTGCATGTAAACCTAGCAGAAAAATCCAACTTCACTGTGTTTCTTACAGTGCCATTACAGTGTGTGTGGCCCAAAGAAAAGGGATTACTGAATATATTTTCCTCCAGGAGTTAAAAATACAAAAAGCTACTTTCGGCCTTGACTTTTTGCTGAAAAACCCCAACAGTTTGATTGTTTCCAGATATAACAATATGCTGAGGTCTTTCTCCTACATGAATGTTTAGAGTTCATCCCTTTACAAGATGGGCAAAAGCAATGGGCTGGTGGATGCCAAAGGAATAATTGGATCTTCTCTGGGCATTCTTACATTAAAAAGGTACAAGCTGTTCTTCCTGCATGTCAGACGAGTAACCACTCTTACGACAGCCACTGCTGGAATTTCTCAGTTCTTAGTTTTCCATCTTCCAGCCGTGGCCTTTCTCTTGGGCATCATTTGAGGAAAGCCTCTTCACCAATGTGTGTCTGCCTGCAAACACCTTCCTCTTTAAGGTACTTTTGGACCCAAAACAAAGAAAAATTACCAGATATCTGAGGTACCATTACAGTTTGGTATCAAAGTATCATAGTCTGCATTTCCTAAGACGATGGCAGAGCCCATGACATTCAGATCTCCTCTGTAGGCACTTAACGTAGCAGTAATTAGCAGAAATAATCAGTCACCCCTGCTTGGGTTTCCACACCAGAGAACTTTTACCTTTCCTCAGAGGTTCCATTTGCTCAACCAACAAGCTTCCAAGGCTTCCACAGTTACACCAGCAAGAGATGAGCCTGGGTGTCCAGACAGATGCAGCTGAATTCATCCGGCTCAAGCCCGGTGGCTGCAAGCACTGTCAAAAAGGACACCGTGTGGGTTTCAGGGCCCCACGCGGGCTCTTACAGTCACAGTGCAACAGCCTCCTTCTGTCAGAGCTGCCAATTAAGCCTCCACTGACAGCCCAGGACAGATTGCCATGGCAGCCTCTTGTCATACAACCGAAGCGTGGTCACCAGAGCCTCCTGAACCGTGTGACCAGCCACAGCCTATGCTGCCTCACCCAAAACCCCAGCTCTGGGAGGAAGCGAACCAAGCTGAATGCCCAGGTCAGCCCAATCTCCCAGCAGAGCAGCCCTGGGAAGCCAACACCTTCCCCTGCAACCCAGCCCCAATGCCTCCTCGCCCTCAGCTCTGCAAGGCGGGCAGGGTGCTCCCTGCAGGAGCCCACACGAACATAGGAACAGGACAGCTGGCCCATCCTGACTCAGGGGTTCCTTGGAAGCATCTCTTCCAGTCTGTGCCTTACCCTGGCACAGAGCACAACTAGGACTACGTTCCAGAGCCCTTGAGGAAAAGATGAAAGGAAAAACCTCAGATTATCACTGCACACACTCCAGCTCTGCTGATGAGTCTGGTTCCTTCTTCCAATAGTCTCTCTACCAGAGATGGGGGAGGGAAAAATCTTTTCCTTCGGCTGCAGCAGCACCGTACAAAACTATCCTTCATCCTTGGCACTGCTGCAACCCAGCTTCAGCGCAGGGAAAAAATTCTTTCAGGGTGTGCACCTGCATTTGAAAATGCAAAAAATTATAAAGTACATCTGGAAAAACATGGGGTTTCCCCTGTCTGGTTGGGCCTTTGGAATGGAGTCCTGTGCACAGATGCTGAGATTTTAAAACCCCTATTTTTCAAACAAAAATAAATAAAATTAAACCAAAATCTGCAAATGCAACTCCATGGTAGATTCCCCAAAACTTTGCCCAGAAAGCCACAGACATCATACACACGCAAAGGATCAAATGTCACCGAGATCAAGGTATTGCAAACTAACCCAAGTGACAGGGCAACAGGGTAACCGGTGCTGTTAGCCAAGCAAACACTCTGGGTTCTTGCCTGGCTTATCCATACATTGTTTGTTTTCACCTCTCCCTGCTATTTTGCATGGAAGGTACTTATCAGACCTGTTTTTATCTTGACAATTAAATCACACTGACAGCCTGCTCTATTTAATCTTTATTACGTCCCAATTAGCCTTGCAGAACCTAGCACTGCTCCCCTGAGAGCTGGTTCCCTGATGATGCCCCTGCCCAGAAAATACCCATGGCACCCTGGATTTCTCCACACAAGGACAGCCAGTGCCTTCTGGTGCCAGCTCAAGTCATCGCTTGTTTGCTGCAACAGGCACGCTTGTATCCCATCTGTTGTCCCTACGGACCACAGCACTGCACTGCTGGAAAGAAAGCGATGCCTTGAGGAGAGGAACTGAGTCAGGAAGCAGGGCTAAAGGAAAAAAATCCTTGGAGTGCCAGCCCACTCCCCCCTGTCCTCAACACACCGTCAGGTCTCAAGGTAGGACATTTCACCGGCCAGAAGGAGTTCAGCTGCTTTCTTGGCCAACAGGAGAAACTGAACTGGGAGATGCCACAAGTAAAGGCAAAACCTGCTCCAGCTAACATGGAAAAGGAAGAAACTTCTACTGTTACATCAGGGGCTACAGTGGCTCTCACAGTTATGGTATTGGAGGATTCCCAGGTTTCTCCTGGCAGGGCAGCCACACCTCAGGGCTGCTGGTGCATCTTATAGGAAATACCTGCATATTTCACAGTGGGAACAGCAATTCCTCTTCCACAGCAGGAGAAAAAGAAGTAGGAAAGCTAGGAGGGGACTAATTGAGAAAGCCAAGATGATGTAACCAGGTAAGTTTATTGTAGAAACCCTTGGAGACATGTTCTGGCCCCTGTCAGGGTAGGGAATTTGGGACCAGAGAACCACTGTGATACGCAGTTTGCCTTGACAGACTCCAAACAACTTCTGAACAAAAAGATGACAGTATTGCATATGCCAGCCGCAGCAGAACAAGTGCTCGGACAGCAATCCTGTTCCCTCAAGACCCTCCCATAGCCTCCAGGGAAATAGCAGCATATCCAGAGCATTAACCACGTAGACATATTGAGACTGGTCAGCCCCGGAGTAGACAAAAGCTGGAGAGCCCGGACGCCCTCGGGACATGCTGACTGCCTGGCACGTCAGGCTGAGAACAGTGAGGCTAACCACTGCTCACAGCATGTTTCCTCACTCATGGAACAGCCTCAACAACACCTAGACTGAATCTCCATAGAAAGTCTTTGCCATGGCATGAGCCACTTTTACCACCTTCTTCTCCTTGGCATCCGGGCCCATGTTGCTGCGGGCTAGTTTAATCCAGTACTGCTCCGTCCTGGACAGATAGTCTGCGTGCTTCTCGTCAGGCTGAACAGATGGGTGTTGCTCCTCTCCTAGCACACAATGGGAGCAAGACAGAAAGAGAGGTCAACAAACAGCTAATGAAGGCAATCTGCTCTTCCATGTGTCAACCTGTTCAGGGCCACTCTTCAGCTAATGCCTTTAAATGTAACAGCCTAAAAACCTACCAGTGGCCAATGAAATTTCTCCTCTACCCTGAGAGCAGTGTACTATCAAAATGTTGCTTTTGTTGGAAAACTCACCTGGATGCCAGCGAGGCCTCCCAGGCTGGCAGCAGAACCAGCAGGTATTGCATTAAATCCCACTTTATATTAGTATGAAGACAACATTAATCTTAATTGTTACCTTCCTCATCTTCACTCTCCTCTTCAGAGCTCTCCTCCTCCTCTTCCCCTCCCTCTGCACCTTCTGTATCGTTCTCCTCTTCATCCGACTCCGACTCCTCCAGCCATTCTTGTGCTTCTTTGATGAGAAGGAAAATAGAAGAAATAAATAACAAGCTGTTTCCCACTCCTACACCCAGAAATGTCAGGGGGGATGCCAGGGCAAGGTCAGACAGACGCAGTCCTCAAGAGCCCTGCTGTATTCACTGTCCTCACAGATCTACCCACTCTACAGGGTCTGGCTCTGATGGGGAGCAGTGGGAAGAGATGGAATAAGTCTGGAAGAAGTAAACAGCACAGAACAGCTCTGGAAGAAAAGGTGGTTAGTGCTGATGCTGACAAGAGTCACCTCTCCTCCCCAGCACCACTTCACAGCTCCACGATCGTGAGCAAGATTCCTTCCTTTCTGCCCTTTGCCCGTTATGCACACGCAGACTGGGAGCTTCACAGGCAGGGGCACCCTCTCTGAATGTCCCTCTCCAGTGACCTGGGCTGAATCCCTCAGCCACTAAGAGGGATGTGGCTATCTTAGCCATGTTGCCCTAAGATACACAGAGTTTCTTTCAATAACTAGAAAATCCATCAGATCCATCTCCACTGAGCCCAGAGCTCACCCTACAGGGATTGCAAAGCTCTGGACCAGACAGGCTTTTGCAGTGATGGTGACCATAAGACACTACATATCACATACTCTCAAGGTTTTTTTCCTGTCCACGAAAAAAACCACTACTCAAAGGAGTGTGTCCTCACCACTTGAGGAAGCTCCATAGTTGGTTTAGGGGTTTTTTTCCCCCTAAAATACATCACTGCTGGAAACTGTATCCTGCGGGTTGCTACAATACAGGCAGAGGGAGATGCCACCATCAGAACTTACTTGGATCCATCTCTACTAGCACCTTCCATTCTTCCATCTTATGCAGGTCGATGCTGTAGAGGTCACTGAGGGTGAACTGGCGATCGCCCACCTCAAACATTCCTCCATACACGTAGAGAATGCCATGCTTCACCGCTAACACGGCATTCGAACGTGGGCATGGCTCCACTTGCTGGCCCAAGGCTCCATCTTCCTCCTCCTCCTCAGATTCAGACCTCTCCTCTTCCGCAGGTCCAGAGATCACCTGCTTGATTGTCATGACAGTCCCATCTTCTGCCACCACCTCCTTGACTATCTCCACTGGGCCTTGTGGATGTTGTTTCTCCATCTCCTCATCCCCAGCACCCTCTGCCTCAGCTTGTCTGCCACGTCTTCGCTTCCTCTTCTCTGATTTCGGTCCCTGTTAACAGAAGAAGGAACAGGAGAAGACCACGTGTGAATTGTGCGCACCTAATAGCACGAACGGCAGTTAATACAAATACTGTGGATGCTGCTAGGAGGAAGGGGGGAGAATTCTATTATTTTTCCCTAGAATAATAAGTTTCAAGTGATAGGTGCAACCTCCCACTCAGCATGAGCTTCTACCAGCCATAAACCTAGGAGCAACGAAACTCCTGGAGAACCCATTTGTGGAGTTGCTTCCTCTGTTAACGGCAGCATGTGCTGAAGAGAGAGAACACAGCTCTTTAGCTGCCTATCCTGCAGGCGCACGCAAACACACGGAGTCCACTACTCCGTGACAGGAGCAGGAGAAAATAACCCATCTTTTTGTGAAATCAAAACAATTGCTGGGTGCTAAATTACAGTGCATTACCAGGAAGCACTCCACGTCTTCGAAGTACTGTATGAAAGGGCTGGAAAACGGCCAGCTAGGCAGGCAGAAGCAAACACCTGAGTGCATGTTTGCCTGTTATTATGTGATTGACTTCTCCTTTTGGAGAACAAAACCAGAAACAGTGAGGGGGGGGAAAGAAGGAAGTTCAACCAGGTCATTTACACCTCACGTCCCCCCTAAGAGTAGTTCAAACAAAATCAAAGATTGAGCTGAGGGCGACATTTCTCAAGTTCTTATGAGCCGAGGTTAATATTTCATCTAAGTAGCTCATCAACACTGGGGAAGAGAGGGCAGGTTTTTGATCCCAACACAACACAAGATCTTCTCACAGCAGCTTTTACTGAACTATCTCACATCAGACCAACACAGATGACCTGGAGCTGGCCTCCAGTAAAACACCATACCTATGTTTTCACGCTGCTTTGTTTTGTTTTGCATTACACAACAACGGGGCACATGCAGCCTGACTCCCAGAAGAGGAGGATTGCCTCCTGAATCACTCTCCTTTGTGCCCAACCATCAGGGCTCCTAGGCTTCATCTCTCCCCAGAAGTGTGACGGTCACACTGTGGAAGCAGGGCATGGAGAGCACAAGGAGCCGTGTGGCAGGGAAGGAGAGGAGTAGCATAAAGTTAGAGAATTCACTTGGTCTGGTAGCAAAAACCCACTAGAGTCACACAGTCCCAGCTTCATTTCTACAGCCCCTCCCCCTCTTCACAATCAGTGGGTCACAGATCAAAGCAGCAGCCACACTCAGTGGCTCAGCTTCTGAATTACTATAAATAGATAAATATAGTAGTAGAGTATAAATACTCCACATTCCAAAAAAGCTGTACGGGGCAAAAAAGGCCCAAAGGACATGTGTCTGATGATCAAGGAGAATGAACTGAATATATCTGTGTTATTTTGAAAATAATACCTTTAGCTGTCCCGGAAACCAGCGGTTTTTCCCTGTGTCATAGAAATAAATATCGTTGAAGAAGTCCCCTTCAATGCTCTCTTCCTCCTCTTCATCATGCACACCTCCAAACAGAAGGCACCGGTTGTTAGGACCCATCGCCACGGAGAAGCCAGACCTGGGAGTGGGTTTCACTCCGGATGGGCTGAGCCGACTCCATGCCCACTTATCTGGTAATGGATAAAAGCAAATATGAGCATCAGCAAAGGAGAATCCTGATCATTTTCCTATCTTCCAATAAAAGCAAACACATAGAGCTGTCTTCAGAGTGTGCTTTCTGCGGCACGAGCTTCCTGAAAGGTGTAAACACCTTTACAGGAGGGTGCAGTTCAAATCAGGATTGATTATAGCCTGTGAGTACCAAGGAAAGTACCTCAGTTATCCCACGGAGCCCACCCTACATCAATTCCCTCCAAAGGTCCCTTCTACTAGAGTAAAAGCCCAAGAGTAGGTACAGTTAATTGTAAGGAGACCCAACCACACTTGAAACAGGGGCTCAGCAGCAGGAGAAGGTTTGTGCTCTAGACCCTCTGCTTTTGCTCCAATCCCTTCTACTCTGGATTTAGTGCAAATCCCCAAAATGCAGGTTGGGAGAACCACATGCACTGGCTAGGCACCGTGTTTCCAAAGGAACCACAATTTCAACAAGATAAACTATACATAGGACATCATGCAAGCAGGGTCTGGAATCCAGATGTGTGTCACCAACCTCCTCCCCAAATCCCACTTTAAGACGATCAGGTTTAAAGAAATCAGTCACAATTTTAACATTTTAGAAATTTAGCTCAAAGAAAATTGTCCCATTCCCTGAGCCAAGGACAAAACACACCCTCTCCTACGGAAAGTGATAGAATTCCTGTTTCAGGGGACATTCACAGATAAAACAACCAACAAACCACTCTTGATATCCCTGCACTAGGTAATTTCATGAGATCACACCCCAATCTTCTCTCTCAAGAGTCTGTAAGTGAGCCACCACTACCAAAGTTTGTCAAAACAGGAATTTCCAGCGTGAAGAATTATAAAATCCCAAACATTTTCTGTTGTGAAACGGCAGAAAGCAGCGACAAACATCCCAGAGAATAGAAATTTCAAAATGCTGTTTTAATTCCTTCCCACACACAAACCAAAAAATTCCCTACACTATCTTTTCTTGTAGTTTTTCCTGAAGTTGCCTGTGCAGGCCAGAGCTTCTCACACAGTTATGCATGAAGCTCCAAGATCCTCCACTCCATCTCAGACTATTCCAGGACCAACTGGAAGGTGTCCACACAGACAATGCCATGAGCTAGACAAAAAGTACACCCCAACCTTCCTCCAGAGCTCTGCCACTTGCTCACAGAAGTTTCCCAAGCAGCCCTAACCCTCCAGTGTTTCACTGTGTCGGAGCTACCATTTACCCAAGCTCTGAAATCAAGTCACCTGGAGCTGAGAATCTGTACAGCCTTCGGCTAACCAGCAAGCCTTGCTCAGCTCAGCAGACACAGCCTCGTCTCTTCAGACTGTAACACGGAGCGCAAGAAGGAGCGGAAACGCATACAGTCTGCTGCAGCAGACACCCACTGCCCTGCACAGAGCGCAGCAGCGAGGAATTCTGCCGGCGTGCGTGATGGCCCGTCTTCCTTCTCCAGCACAAACAAAAAAGGAGGGCATAACTCCTCCAATATCCCCCTGAAACTGTCGTTGCCTTCGCCCTAGCCCCTTTCTCTTTAAGCTAGAGTCACAGTATACAAACGTACTTAGCTACTCCTGGGAAGAAGTATTTAAATCAACTCATCTGCTGTGTTTAACAGCAAAGCTAACACTGAGGCATAGTGCTTTTCAAGGGAAATTCTGTTCTAGGCTTGGGGTTTTTTGGTCTGTTATTCAAAGAGAGAGAGAAGATTTGTATTCACATTCCTGCAGCATCACTTCCAGCCCAGCCCTCCTAGCTGCAGCAGTAGCTTACCTTCCTCCTTGCCTGCACCTTCAGCCTTCAGCAGGAACATATCTGTATGCAGGGTGCCTTTGTCAACATCTTTCTTAATTCTCTGCAGAGAAGGGAAAGAGTTTTCAGAGAAACAGTTTCTGTGGCTCAAACACAGGAGGTCCAACTTTTCATGGCCTAAAAATACCCACGCCATGCTATGGGCTATTCTGAACTCACCCCCCCTCACAGAGAAGCCTAATCACAGCCTGAATCTGTGCAGTCCTGTGCTGAAAACGCAAACGTTGCAAGCAGGGCAAGGAGAAGCCACACAGGTAGCCATGCTGTGGCTCTGGAGCATCAGGCAGCTCACAACCACGGTGTTCAAACCAGGACTACGGCCTGGGATGAGCCATAACTGACTCCTGCTTGTGACAACCAGGCAGCGCTCTCCAGGCTGCAACACAGATCCTGGGACTCGTGGAGCCGTACGGAGACCACAGGATGCTGTTTAAGGGCTGGAATTTTGGATTAAGGGAAGATAAATAAATTGTTACAGGGATTAAAACCAGTTGTTCTGTGGAAGAAAGGAAGCCTGGGCAGCACCAAGGAATCGGGAGACACAAGGTCCTGCCTTTTCCCCCGCCACAGAATCAGGTGCTCTCAGGGGACTAATTTAACATCCGTGCACCTGCTCCTCTAGCTGTAAAAGACAGCACATACCCACTCCACAAAGTGGCCCATGACAACTTTCCACAGGGCTTGCAAGGTCCTCTGGGATTCTGCCCTTAAACGTCAAGCAGAAGCTCAGAACGTCTGTATCATCTGCAAGGCCCAAGTACAGCGCTGTGACTAGCACGCAGACCTTCACTCCCTGCCACCTCCATCGCCATCCCACTACAGGAGAAGCAGAGGTGATGGCTCGCTCTATACCACAGCCTTAGTGCAGCAGTTGGGGCCCCACAGAGCCACAAGCAACAGGGATTTTTCTATGAAGTAGAAACAGAAGCTCCACTTCCACCTCTACTAAAGACACCAGCAAGAGCAGGATCAAGTCTCTGTTGAGGCAATTAAATTTAAATCATTTTAAATGCGATTTTCCCTTGCTCCTTTCCCTGTAAGCCCCTGTACTCCAGTGCTCATAGCAACATGAGCAGTACTGGAAAGCAGCACGATGCAACATCACTGTAGGAGGTCTTTTAATAATGTCATTATCCATCCATCCCTTCATGCAGAGCTCCTACTTCCCTGTAATTCCCTTCCTCCTGGGGGCAATGGCATTGCCATGCTGTGCAACTGCTGCCAGGATGCAGGCAGACCCCAGCAAAAGCTAGGAGGGTTGGGTCCAGTCCTCAGGCAGGAGCAGGGCTTGGGTGAACCTGACAGCACACCACAGTACTGTCCTGTTCTTGCTGCACCCAACCCTGTGCCTTGCACTTGGCAGGTTTTGTTATTCCAATCTGTGGGAAGAGTATTCAAATTCTTAAGAAAGGCAGAAGAGAGGAAAGGGAAACAAAGTGTGTTTGAGGTACTGCAAAACAACTCTAACTTGGATGATGCTGAAAAGCCCTGGGGGAAGCTGATAACGAAGAGCTGGAGGATACAGAACTCTGCTCGCAGTACAGCTGAAGGGAAGCTTCAGTTACCTCAAGGAGCAGGGTCTGCCTGTGGGGCTGTCTTGGGAAATATGTTAGTGTGGGGCTGTGGCTCACGTGTCTTCTTGCTCTCCACACACACCTAAGCATGCCCATGAGTGAACCGAAAGACACACGCTCTTCAAGACAGGATGTCTACGCTGGAGAGATCCTCTTCTGCGCAGCCACTCCAACGAAGTCAACAACCACGCTGTTCCACCTACCATCCTCGAGCCACAGGCATCAGCGAGAGTTCTGTTTCCCAAGTAGGGGGTTATGCAGTGACGACTCCTTCAGCCACTGCCAGCTCTCCGGCACAGGGAAAACCAGCAAGACAAAGTTTTTGTATGGGTGGGTGGTTCTGCAGCATAGCTAGAGGAGCTCTGGTGTTGGAGACGTGGTTGGAGGGGCTGGGAGCTGCTCGCTTTGAACAGCCCCTTGAGAGGGAGCTGCCAGGGCAGGAAGGGAAAGAAATGCCTTCTAGAAAAGGTAAGGATCGAGTACACGAATTCACAGCCTGGCAGGGCACATACTGTGGCACCTACAGCAGCAGCTCTCAAGTTCAGAGGGCTGTGAGTCACCGTGCCGAGCAAGGGCCACGCTCTGGCACGGTCACACTTTGCTGTCTCTGTCACAGAGGTCTGGAGCAGCAGAAGTCACTAACATACTGCAGGCTGCGGACAGCTGAGGACAGCAGCCTTTTTAGTCTGTCCCTCACCTCAATCAAACACCCTTTCAAGCCTTTCCTGAGCATACAGTTGTCAGAGATGGATGGGCAGAGAAGAGGGAGGGGAGAGAGATGGCAGGAGCCTTCACACCTTGTAGCACTGAAGTGCAACCCAGTGACAGCAAAGTGCCTGAATGCTAATAATAACAGTGGCTATTCCTTTCACAGTCCCAGGTCGGCTGCAGTTTGTCCTTAAACGCTGCACAGAGCACACGTGCAGGGCACACACACAGGCTGAAGTGTGCAAGAGCATGGTAAGAGGTGCACCCTTTGCACTGAGGGGAATTACATACCAAGAGCGCAGTTGGCTTCGCTATCCTACAAGCTGCGTAGAATAGCTGCATCGTTTTTCTCCCGAAAACCACACGTCTTCCTGTAGTAAACATGCCGCGTATGCAACATGACAAAGCTTCCTGGGCTGAGAAAACCCCAATGAGGCGGAGTGGGAGTTAGTTATTTGTTGTCAAAGAGATGCCTGTTTTCCCTAACTCACACTGGCTCAGAAGCAGACGCTTCACCAGCACGCAGTACACCGCTACAGGAGAGATCAAACCCCTTGCACCCACAACACCCACTTGCCCTGAGCAAATCGCTCTGTCAGTCACAAGAGGCTCCTGTTCCACTCGCTGTCCTTCTTAAAACTGGCTTGGAAATCCACAGCTGACTGTACATAAAGGTACATTAGGAATTTACAAGAGCTTTAGAAGCATTAGCTAAAACCACCCTCACTCCACGGACAGAGAGCAAGACACATGTTTATCCCACTTCAAAGAGCAAGGAAACTGAGGCACAGAGAGCTATTTTTGAGAAGGGGAATTAGGATTCCCCGTGTGTAACGTGCTAAGTGTGTCTGCTAAAAGATAACAGTGGCAAAAAGCATCCAATTAGCAGAAGCCCTTAGCAGGCAGAACTAGAGAGGGAACCCCTCCCACCAGACCCTGCAGTTCAGGCAGACACTTCAGCCCTGCCACGAGCAGTCTCCAATGCAGCTTTGCAAAGCTTGCCACTGAAATAAAACCACCCTAAAACAAAAAATACCCTACGTGCTAGTCATCTTTGGCATCCAAAAGCCTTGCATGCATGTAACGCCAGCCCTCCCATGGCTTGTAGGCTGTTTGCACCTCAAGGTAGAGCAGCGTTAGCCTCCGACACCTCCCGGCTGCTTTCGCCGTGCCAGTCAGGCACAGTGCACTGACGTTGCCTAGCAATAGAGAGGTCTCATTGCTTTATACAGCCAAAAATGCAGCTTGCTGCAGCAAGCCCCATCCCCAGTGTGAGAAACGGGCGAGGACATCTTTAAGATCAGCAGGAGAGCAAGTCTGAGCTCCTTGTGGGATTTTGAGGTATGTTTTAGGCAGAGCTGACAACACCCACAGCATCCCCTTCTGTGAGGGACTGTAAAAGCTGCCTTTATCATTTCTAGGCTGAAGAGGAAACGGATGAACACAGGGACACCGTTGTGCTAAGAATTGTGCATTTTAAAATATCAGGCATGCTCTTGTCAATCTGTGCATCAGCATCTCAAGGCAGTCACACTCAGGGTTGTAAAGCTCCTTTTTCACCATTCGCATCCTGGTTGTTCACCACTCGGACAGCGAAATCTAGGGGCTGGCACAGGCAAAGGCATGCGGGTACCACGGCTCTTGTCCTGGCTCTGTCCTCAAGCACTGGAGTGCCTCAGACAAGTCACTTGATCTTTCCAGCCTCTATTTCCCAAAGAGACTTACCCATCCCGGTGATATCAAGGGAATTCAGCAACACGGCCTGGACTTTCAGGCATTACTGAAGACTGACCCTCCGTGTGCAGCTCCACATGCACGTCCAGCGAACCAAAGCAGGGACCCAATCCCTCTGCTTCTGCAGAGCTCACAAGGCTGCTGACCAGACTGAGGACGGGCAGATTGATCACTCCATCAGGGGAACATCCCTGGCTGCAAGCTGATGGTGCTGCTCAGGCTTCACAGAGCCCCAACAGTCAGATGGGTACAAAGATGCCTACAATTCTACCCATAACCATGGATCTCCTGGGCTTACATCTCTCCTTGCCCTAGGCAGCACGCAGTATACCACACTGCACTGCTATTTTGGTCCAGTACTTCAAAGCAGATTTACAAAGGCAAAGGGAACCAGAGGATAAAATCCATCAGAACTGCCCATGGCAGGAAAGCAGCCTCACCACATCACAACTCTCCGTCAGCAATGTGACAGCCGTATCGTGCTCATACTAAAACGGAGCAGCTACTGAGATTTCCACTCCTCTTTCCCCCAAACCAATTCACACCATATTTGTGGTTGGTAGCAGCTCTCGCTTCAGGAGGCATCCACACAAGTCTGCACCTTCTGTACAGCACATGTGCAACTCAGTCCTGCCTCTTACGAGAAGTCTCTGCATGACCTGGTGAATGGCACTTGGCTCGGCCACCTGCCTGGTTTCATATGCAAACATGTCTTCATATGCCCCAAACCATCTTCACAGCATTCCTGAATGTATCTGCCTCTCTAATTACAGACAAGGAATAGGTCTTCTCCTGTGCCTGCCCAGCTCCAATTAAGTATCATTTCCTCCACCTTCTACCTCTCATTTCTCCCAAGAGTACCCCAGCCAAACACACTTACTTCACTTCAAAGTAAACCCAGAGAGACTCAGCTCCACAATCAGCCAGAAGCAAAGATACAATGAGAACTAAATAGCCACACATTAACAACATTGTGTTTCTCCCAGACGAGCTAATTCTTGCCCAATTAAATTTTCGGGACCGTGCTAAAGGTTCATTGCCTTTGCATCTCAAGAAATCTGCAGAGATAATTCTGCCTGGTGCTTTGGTCAGTTCGTAGCTTGGCTGCACCACCCCTGCCTGACAGTTCCCTTGTGCTGCAGAATACACCCGCAAGGTCTGTTAGGAACAGCATACAAGCAGACCTAGCTCTCCACATTACAAAGGAAGTAGATTCATAACAGGAGTGGTTGTTTTAATACCAAAGGTGCTGTCCAAGCTGGAAAGGAACTGCACCCAGCTCTTATCCTTGCTCAGTGCCCTGCATTAAGGCTGAGGGCAGCTTTGCATTCCCTCATCCCTTCTAGTTCCTTTTTATTAGCTCAAAACAACCCAGAGCGGTGCGACAGAGCCCACCCTCGTGAAGTGGAATCAGAACCAACTGCAAACATGCATCAACTTTTATATTTCCATGGGGCTCAGTGTGTATGTGAAACCCAGCTGCTTTCAGTAGCCATGAGGGATGCACATCTAGCACAGCATGCAGGCTCAGGCTTCCTTCCCACCCTCAAGAGTGAGGAAACAGGACAGAGAAAGGCATAGGACAAAGCCCTTTCGTGCCGAAAACGCCTCTGTATTGTTACTGCTATTTAATCAAATGCACATCTGACGAGATGGAGCCCGAAGCGGAGGCCATGAGGAGCCACAAATGCTGCTAAATATACAGGCGGACTATCTTCTCTCCCTTTTCCCTGCTTTTCTTCTTTGTTCATTTATTCACATCAGAAGAACAACGCGTCCTCCTCCCCCAGCGACGCACTGCTGGAAGTGATGCCTTTCCACTGAGACAGTAGCAGCAGGATCCGGGTCTTCTGTCTGCATTCGCAACATTAAAAGCTTTCGCTGGAGCCTTTTGCCCAATGAAATATTTACTTCTTCCCGCTCAGCATGGAGACAGCGATACTTGGTCAGTGAGGACATATGGTCTAAAGGGCTATCCAGTATAAATTACCATGATTAACAAAGCAAGAAGCAGAGCGGAGGAAGCCTGGTGCTCATCAAAAGTCTTCTTTGGCTTATTGAGTTTGCTAACCAGTGCTGCTCCCTTAACCCTTGCACTGATGCAAGAAAATACCAGTCTCCTGGACTCCTGCTTTTAATCTGCAAGTGCTAGAATACAGATGAGGGCTACCTGAGAACACCTGAAGTCGGCAGCAACCACCATCGTTGCCAAAATTGCAATTTTTCCCAGTTATTTATTCCTCCTCCATGATATCAACTCCTTATATTGGATTAGATTAGCAGGGAGAATACAAAATTCTTTTCACCCAAGATAAGCTCCTCGTAAGCTCCTTGATCAGCACACAATTGCACAAAAAAAGCCACAATTAGAAGACGATGCTTCTTCCGGCAGCAGTACTGACTCGTGGCAGCCTGAAGCACCCTGCGTACGAACAATCCAAGGGCACAACCGCCCATTGGCTCCAAGCTGGCACAGCCACAGGCTAACACGCGCTCTCGTTACCAGTGGTTTTGGACATCTGGCAGCTGCCTGACATGTGGAAACATCATCAGTCCGAGCAGCGGGCAGCTATGGGATGAGATCACCAAATCTTGCACTGGAGACAAGGCTTATGAAACTGAGCAAAAGTGTCAGAATAGAGATCTCTATTTTGCTCTGAGCCCACTGCCCTCTCCAAGCAGTGAAAACCCAGGGCTCCACAGCCAACACAGATCAAGACCATCGCGTCAGCCCCATTTAGACAGCTGAGTTTGTCACGCTTCAGTTTTCATGTTATCCCCTTTATTTTTCCATCAGTTATTCCATCTAGCATCCAGGAAACACTGCACTGACTTACCACAAAGTCTCTCCTACCTGTTTGGAATAGCCACCATAGATGACAATGCTGCCCTCAGAAGTGGTAGCCATTTGACACCCAGATCTTGGAGCAGGCCCAATCCCTGACGGAGTCAGCTTGCTCCAGGTGAAGGAGTCCAGGTTGAAGGCATACACATCATTGTAATAGATGTAATCCCTAGGGAGGGCAAATTGGCACAGCACAGGTTTTTGTAAGTGTCACCATTCAGGACAGGGTAAAACAACACTTCAGGAACAGCACCAGGAACCTCCTGAGGAGGTGCAACACCTTATTCAACTCCTTGCATTTGGGGCTTTTCTCCTTCCGTAGTGCTGTACAGAAGATTTATTCAGGTGAAAGTTACTATTTCAGTGCAACAATTCGCATTGTCTTTAAGCAAGACCTCGCTTGGTTCTTTCTTACCTATGTCACTCCTCACTACAACAGAGGTTTCATCACCTCTTTCCAGTTAACATGGTCCAAGATAACTTCAACCAGAACACAGAAGATCAACCCAGATTAGAGCTATGTCCATGGGGGTGGAATATACATATGCCCTGTTCTCCTACTAGCCAGCTCACATGCTCCCAGAGGAAAACGCTCTGCACAGGTTAAAGTCCCAAGGACACAGCTAGGGTGGGCTCTGCAGCTTGCACTGTCCTCCCAGGGCCTGCAGCTATGCTGCTTACTGTCTCTGAGACAATGCATAGCTCAGCTCTCCTCAGAGTTCCCATGAGTGTAGCTGTGAATTCATGTAGTATGTGAAAGCCTACTAGAGAAGATGTTTCTAGGAAGACAAGGCTCTTTGACAAGATTCAGAACCCAGAAGTGATGTATTGGGCTTCAGCTACAAGGATGAGTAGCTACTTCAGCTATTAGTTAAGTGGTACCACGGTTTCTCAAACACTTGAGGACTTTACATCAAGTCCACTTGTCTTTCTAACACAGAAGTCTAGTTCAGTAACAGTACTGCTGAGGATAATCCTCCCATTAAAGCCCAGCTTTTGCTACTGGTGAAATTCTGTTGTCTGCTTTACATAGGATTCAGTACCACCAGCCATCCTGCAGCAACCCACCTTGCGCTCTCATGGAAACCTCCAAAGACGATCAGCTGTCTTTTGCAAGCAACCATTCGATGTCCGCTTCGTCCAGAGGGACCTCCTGATGCCCTGAAACACAAAAATTCCACCTATCAGCAAAATTCCCTTTCCTCTTAGTGTGCCAATCCATGTTCACTGAAGTCATTGGCAGCTGGGCTGGTTGAGTTCAGCTTCTGCTCTGGAATGGGAAACCACAGAGAACTTTGTTGCCTTAATACGTACGTGTGCTTTTCTCCAGGAAGTACGTGTGCGCTTCCTGTAACTGTTGGTATTTGCAACACGGGGATTTGGCAGTAACTATTCCTTGTGATAAGCCAAGTGATAGATCTAGTCTCTAACAGCACCCAAAGTCTTGAAGTCTTTTCTGCTATGACTCAGGGGCTAATTTTTCAGGAGAGTTTAATGAGCAGCAGTTAACTCCCACAATTGCACGCAAGGCACTCCAGACAGGGACGTTTTCTACAGATACCAAGAGCCAGAGCCTGGCTCACACATCCCCTTCTCCTTCAGTGTCTTAGGAAATCATGTACCTGTACTGTCTTCACTCACCTACCTACAGTCAGGATATAACATCAAACTAGCGAGACGACTTTGTAAATTACTTAGATTTCCTCCAGAACAAATGCACGGCAGCAAAACAAGTCATCATTATTATCTTACACATTAAAAAGCAGCTAAGCATCACCGTTCTGCTCTTTTAAGCCTTCCTGACCTTTCAGTTAAATGTGCCACTTTCAGGAACAAGCAGCACCACCCCATCTGTCACATCCAAAAGCTTCACACGAAGCCAGGCAGCTGGTAACGATATTCCTGAGAGGCAATGAAGATGCACCTTCCTTCATGTTCACCCACAGACTGAGCATCGCATGAGAGAGAACAAAAACAACTTCAAGAACTCTCAAAACAAAGGCAACTTTAGGCCAAACCACAGAGAAAACAAGGTTTCGCTTTGTGTGTTCTCTGCCCCCGTGGATTAATCTATCACATTTTCACTCTCGCTGAGGAGTCTCCCAAAGTGCCCGCGGTTAGCGCCGCCGAACTCAGCAAGACTTCTCAAACAGGCAGTGTTAGCACGTGTTAAGTGGTGGCAGAAGCAGGGTCTAAATAAATAAGAAACCTGTTCACCGTTGAAAACTGCAGCAAAACCTAAACCCACAACCCTACCGCTACGCTTTAACTGGCAGCGGGTGGCTGTAAAGAGCGGTGATAGGTTCCTGTGGAGAGAGAAAACGAGGGGCCTTACTCATCATCAAAAATGACAATCTCACACCAGTCATAATGAAAAACTCCAAGCAGAACAGTGACGTTTGGGTAAGACTGCATTAATATTGATTGCTTGGACTTCTTATTCTAACAGAGAGTAGGGTTTTCTAGGCATTTACTGGATTTCTAAGTACCACCCTGCAGAACAGCACCTCTAGTATTAATTTCATCAAGATCTGAAATGATTATTTTCTCTTCTGTAACAAAGCTCCCCAGTTATTATTCCAGAGGATGGCACCTTTTCAAACACTTCTCTTTTTTAAAGGAAAGAAGGAACTAAAAAAGCAACATTAGCAACAAAATCCTGTTCTCAGAGAGTATCTGCTGCCCTGCTTCTCCAACAGGTTTCCTCCAAGTCAAAAAAAATGACTCCAAGTCAATTCTGAACAACAAAGAGTTTATTCACCAACATGTATGTTTTAATGAGCAGGTTCCCACATGTGGAGACGTCCAGTCTGGGGCCTGATCCGAACTCAGACATGTCTCAAGGGCACCAGCACCACTTGCTCCCAGTCACAAGGCTGTTCTCCCCTTTCTTTAGGCTAGCAACACAAGAACAGATGCTGAAACACAGTTCCAGGAGGCCTCATCCTGGACAGTATCCTATCACCTCAGTTTCCTTGGCATCACACATCACAGGAACCAGCAATAAAGGAAAGTTTATAGCCCATGATGTAAGGATGTACCCCCCTAAACTTACAACCGCTCTTAGAAAGTGCTTTTACACAGAGCTATTCATACAGCCAAGGTCCTTCGTCTCCAGTCTCCAAACACAACGCTGGAAAAACAGAATGGCACGGTCAGGCCGGACCGACAGTAACGTAGAACCATGCTGCCACTCCAGAAGGCACTTGCTGCAAGCTCGAAGACTTGTTTCCCAAACGCAAACCATCTCCTTTTACCTGTATCATTGCTCCTGGCCCAAAACAAGCATTTTGGAAACGGTTTCACAGACTTTATGATTAATACTCTACTTCATGGGGTTGACACCAAAAAGCAGACATGTGGGAGGGAGCTGTAAATTCTCCAGACTTTTTTTAAAAATAGATTAAAGGATAAGTCTGGATAAGGACTGGCTCTGCAGTGTGAGTCTGATCAGAACTGCTCCATAAGGAATTTGCTTTCGCTTGTGGAGTTACTCCAGGACTTATAGTAACATAACAGACCTGAATTCAGCCCCCAGATTCAAGAATTAAAGATGATGTCAGAGTGGCTACAGACTGCAGAAGCGAGTTACCTTTTCATTCATCCAGAGGATGCTCAGATGAATCTCGGAACTTCTCCACAAAAATAAGCGATGAACATCCTAACAGAGGGGCATTTCAGGTCAAAGCACTTTTATCCTCCAGTACACGAGGCAGCTGAAGCCCAGGACTTGAGTGTTCAGTTTTACATCTTACACTTAGGAATGCAAACAAGCGTTCTGTTCAATGGCACACAAGGATAGCACGCTCATGTGTTGGTACACTCAGTGAGGAAGTACGTGAGTAAATTCACAACTGCCACAAGGCCTAAAATCCTCAAATCAAATCCCTTGCAAAGGTCAATCAACACAGTGGTACATTTGGATCCTGATCTGCCAAAGAACAGGCTCACTTCTAGGCTGACAGAGGAAGTCTACTCAATGGTACACTAAAATAGGCTTCTTTCCTCTAAGCACCAATGCACCTTTCCACCTTGTGCTGCAGGACCTGATCTTGCCGGTGACAGACAGCACGTGAGCAGGAAGAGCCGTCAATCAGAAACAAGCGTGTACCGAAAGGCATCCCACACCGCAGTGACTGCTCCAGTTCTCCCTGTAAACAGCGTTAAAACACACGCTTGTGAACGCTACCCTGAAATATATATAGCGCCACATCTCACAAAACAGTTATGGGAAGGATCACTAACATCCCAGGATTAAAGGGAAGGGAGCTATACAGGCTCAAAAGCAAGACAAAACTACACTGCGGAGGGATCTGCCAGTTCCTGAGCACAACCCCAAAGTGTGATGCTCCCCGTCTCTCTTTGAGGGAGTGCACTGGGCCACACAGAGCTGAATAAGAGTTCTCTCTAGGAAGGAATGAGGCAATTAGGTTAAAACGTTGCTGAGCTCTAAGGCACAGTAACAAACAGCTCGTGCACAGAGCAACCTCGTGCCTCACACACATGATAAGGTGGTTTTGTAAAGTCGAAGTCAGCTGCTGGCAAGTCCTCTGACAGGCTGGGATTTGCTGTGTTTGGACCATCTTTGTGCACGCAAAATGTAAGTAAATATAGCTAACAAATGCTAAATATAGCAATTTTTAGCTCTGTCAAGCAGATTGGCACCAATGTGCTCTATGCTGGGAGATAACGGAGATCCACTTCCCCAGAAGCCTTTGCAGACACAGCACAGGGATGTTATTCAAGGTTTTCTCTTCAGAAGTGTTTTACAGTCAAGCCTCTTACCGCACCAAGATGGTCTGTGGCATGAACAGCATGCCAGGAAGGACAACATTATTTCCTGACGTCTAAGCTGTGGGGCTGGAATAACCAGATTTCCTAGAACTGCAAGTTCAGATCACAACAGGGTCACCGGAGCTATTCAGTCCACACAAACCAATACATTCAAACCCACATGAAATAAGGCACACGTGACTCTTCCCATGTCGAACAGAAACAGGAAATTTGTCTCGTCCAGACATTTATAATGAATATTTATGTCACCCTAGTATTTGCACTAATCCAACGTCTTCCAAACCCAACTGAGTTTCCCCAGCACCGCTCAGTAGCCCAAACCTCTACCACCAAGCATTTATTCAGGTAACATTATACCACGTTGGACACATGGAAGTATGGCTTGGCCTGCTACATGAAGGCTTGTAGCAGGGCTTGTGCCGTACTGTGACCCAAAGCAGCCTACACAATCTGCTCCCTCCATCAGGTTTTCCCAAACACGTTGACTCTCTCAATACCACTGATCCCCACCGTCACCAGTCATCCCAGCTGGTTAATGGCAATCCCAAAAAAACAAGTGCTTCACTTCAGACAGACACGAAAAACCTGCGTGGAAAAATGACAGCAGCAATGGGGTTCCCTGGCAAGAAAAGCAAAACGTTGAAGGAAGTGAAAGGCAGCACGTGTTATATACGATCATAGTTTTAAAAGAAGTAGGGAAAAAGAAATCCCTTGTACAACTCAATCACCTCTGCCCTCTCCTCTTTCCCTTTCCAAACAAACTCTAATCAAAATACCATATGGAAAAACCAAAGAAGCAGCAGAAACTTTATTTTCACACTCAGTCAGGTTAGCATTAAAACAAAGACATCCCCTCCCAGCCTCCTCCGCCAGATGCCTCATTAATGCAGCTCTTGGAGCTCTGCCCAAGGATGGGGAGGAGATGCGCTTTGTTTTATTCCAACACTGGGACCAGGGCACAGGCTGAAAGACAGACGTCCACCCAAGTACATCAGGAAACCCACATGCAGTAGAACCTGCACAGGGCAGGAAGAAAGAAAAGATCACCTTTCCAGGGCACTTTCACCCCTATAACCTATGATGCTCACTTAAAAACGTCCATCCTTTATCCACTAAGAAAAAATGAAGTATCAATGTCTCCAAATGCCTCCTCCCACTGTGGCATGGCAGCCAGGGTGCCTCATGACAACCAATGCCTGGGACGGAGGGTAGCTCTGGGCAGCTTGAAGAGTGTGGTACCAAGAACTTGCTCCCTAGGCGGGACAAGGAACTCACCTTGCCAACCTGGCTCCCTCCTCGCTAACTGCAACAAGGCATCACAACCAAATCACTTGCCACTGAGGCCCAGGACTGCTGGGGGCATCCTGCAACTTGCAGCACATGCAAACTTCCACTCGGCTGCAGGGAGGGAACTGGTCCTTTTTCAGTACACGTTACACTTGGCATTCCCAAGGCTGCTCTCCCACATGGGATAAGATGCAGGATGAGTAGAACCTCATCACCACCTCATTTTGCTCTTCCCAGGCAGGTCAGGTACTGCAGTATTTGTTTTGGGAGTGGAAAACCCTAAATCAGCTCTACAGCAACGCATCTGCAAACCCACGAGAGAACAATTTGTGCCATCAGTGGTGGAGCTAACGAAGCCTCATCTGGATTCTCTGATGGCTCACAAAGAACTAGCTCCCGCCCTCGCTCTCCCTGCAGCTGGGTATTAACACGGCTCTCTGGTGAGGATATTTTTCAACCCAGAGTTTGGTTGAAATGTCAACCCTTTCTCTCAGCAGGGACTCTATGGCAAGCATCGCTTCCTCCCCTCCGCCTGCTTCCATGACACCGGTAGAGACTGAACGCATTTGAGTTCATCCCCTTTATTTGGCTGAGACTGAGCAAGGGATTCAGAAGTTATTTTGGGGGAGCTGGAAGGGGTACAGTCACAGTCATTACGTCAGCTCCTGCCTAACAACAATAGGCAGATCAGCCTGCACAGTGACAGTTCTTTTTAATCCTTGCACCTCTTAAAGAGCCCTCCATCATTCTGGAAGGTTTCTCTCCCCCCCACTTCTCAAAGACCAGCAGGGCTCGCTCGGGTAAACCTGCCTTCCTGTAACGTGCCAAGTTACAGCTGTTAGTACATGGATGCTGCCAGCTCTGGAGCCAAGAACCTCGCCAACGGACAGGAACCATTTACAAATCAAACAGTTTGCCCTCAGCCTCCCAGAGCTACACAAAAGGATGATCCCTGGATTCTCAGAGAGCAGTTGGCTGCGGGGATCCTGTGCTGTGAAGCATCCTTCTAACTCAGCCTGTTCTGAACTCCCTTGGATTTTTGCACTTTGGCTCTATTCGCCCCCCCAACACCTTCCACACCATGGTCCCTTCAGTGCTACGTTAACATTAGTGAAATGAAACCTCCAGATTTCCCCCTTGTCAGGCAGGATCAACAGTCCCATTTTGTGGGAGTGGAAAGGCAGCAAGCGCGATGACTCAGTGCGGCCTCAGGCATGTGCCAAGGCAGAGCCAGGGGTATCCATCTCCTAAACCGCCCTCTCAATTACCACGTAAGAGACAGACCCAGACAACAAGCACCTGCACACTCTAAATGGGGCAAAAAGGAATCAACTGAGGCAGATTTAGGGCTTCCCACCTGACGGAAGGACATGGAGCTCATAGCCAGGAGCTTGACAGGTCAAACAGCCGATGAGGAAGTGTTAAAAAGCTGCTGCTTTCCCTGGTGCCACCTCAAGGGTCAGCTGCATGGGAGTTTCAGCCCACCCAAAACGGGAATGAAGTTGGCTCTGTGGATAGATACAAGCTGTCTTCTCAAGCAATGGTAAAACTGGGTGACCCCTGTACTCCCAGACATGAGGAACCCAGGCAGATGGAGCAACAAGTACTGATTTGAACTGGACATCTACACCCGCCACGGCTGGGAGGACAGAGTGCTCCTCATGATGCTCTTTCCTTCAGTTAAGCAACACCCAAGCACACCAATGCTCAAAACCCCATGTATTAAATAAAACAGCTTTGGCCTCAATAGACTCGAACACTCTTATTTCCACTTCTTTCTTGGGGCTGTGGTCTCCACCATTTCTAGGATGGGCAACCTCTGTACTCAAGGGAAAGATGAGCAGACAGCTGGGAAATCACAGCACTACACCAGGGATCAAACTCAGGTCATGCTGGCACAGTTCCTCAGGAGGCCAACATCACTGAGTCCAGAATCATGGAATACCAGATTGGAAGGGACCTCAAGGATCATCTGGTCCAACCCTTCTTGGCAAAAGCATGGCCTAGACAAGATGGCCCAGCACTTACTTGATCTGCTCCCAGGTCTTGGTAGCCAAATGCAGGACCCAGAGATCCTTGTAATGATAGAACTGTTCCCCGTTGGGAGATGCAAACTCCCCGCCAAATATCCACAGCTGCCCGCCGGCTGTGGGCACCACTGCTGCCTGCCAGGAGAAGGAGGAAGAGCTGGATCAGACAAGGGTTCAGAAACCAGAGGCAGGAGAACTTCATCAAATGCGCAGCTGCCTCTGAATACCAGAGAGCAGACAAGTGGCAGCAGTGGCTGCTGCCGTGCTTGACAACGGGAGCTCTCTGGGGCTGAAGGAAAGGGAATTTTAAACGCAAGTTACTCATTGTTTTCACATCTTCCCTATAGCAAAGGACAGCTGGCCAAGGAGCTGGGCTTCTCCCACCTCCTAGCATCCCAAGTTCCAGTTCTATACATTCAAAGTTCCCTGGGAAGCATCTTGGGATTTAGTTGAACAGTAATTGATCCAATCTCAAAATTATCTGCAAAAGGACTAAGGAAGAAATGGACTAAGGACTAATCACAGAAACCTGTCACAGGAAGAAATTCACACAGTCACATAGTTTCGGTTTTGGGTTGTTTACACCCTAAACAAATTCTTCCACAGAAGTGTTTCTTTCAGGGTACCCATCACTGATCAACACTGAGATAACAATCTCCTTTCACTACCTGCCTAGCCTTCCCAGCAGAAGATTTTTAGCATCAGACACATGACCATGCCCTGACACAAACCAGCCTACGCATGCAAGGATGAAACACATGAGAGAACGTTGTTGGAGCAAGTCCAAAGGAGGCCACAGAAATGATCAGAGGACTGGAGCACCTCTGCTATGGGAACAGGCTGAGAGTTGGGGGTGTTTGGGCTGGAGAAGAGAAAGCACCAGGGAGACCTTATAGCACCTTTCAGTGCCTGGGGGGACACTTTTGCCAAGGGCAGGGAGTGACAGCACCAGGGGTAATGGGTTTAAACTGAAAGCGGGAAGATTTACACTGGACATCAGGAAGAAATTCTTCCCACAGAGGGTGGGGAGGCACTGGGACAGGTTGCCCAGAGAAGCTGTGGCTGCCCCATCCCTGGGAGTGTCCAAGGCCAGTCTGGATGAGGCTTGGAGCACCCTGGGCTAGTGGAAGGTGTCCCTGACCATGGCAGGGGGTGGGACTGACTGAGCTTTAAGGTCCCTTCCAACCCAAACTATTCCATGATTTTATATGGGGTGTGTTTGCAGGAAGGATTTGTATGAACATGAAATTATGTAAGCAAAGGGAATACATGCCTGATTTTCATGAGTATCTAGTGATTAAAAGCTTAAGGGAAGTTATATCCAACAGCCTGCTCATACTTGTGTGTGACCTTTTGAAAAGCTGGCTTGAAATTCATTACACAGCCAAACCTTTTCCTTAAACAACTGACAACACTAATCCACAGCTGTTGTCACCTCATCTCTGTTGTACCGATGAAATGAAGCCAGCGTTAACTCAGAGGATTGCGTGTCAGAGACCAGAGATGACAAACAAGAGTGAAAACATGCACATACAAACCCATGGACACACTTCTGTTTACCTGTGAGCTAATGCAGTATATAAATGTAATGCAGTTAAAGTCACAGGGAAGACACAAACCAGCCAGCTGATGAGGCAGAACTGTCTCCTGTGCTACTGTCATTCTCAGACACAAAACATTGTTGAAGCAGGGCGCATTTTATTTTTGTGGCAATCCAGCTGCAGGTCCGTGATGCGGATGCAGATTCAGCTCCTAGACAGCCACCTGCTGGCTACCCCAACCAGCACCCTTCAGCTCCTCACCCTGAGCTACCTCCTTCCCACGCAGAGAAACCGGCGCCTCAGTTTATGGTCTCCTTGTGGAATTTGGCCTCTGAGATCAAGTTCTATTTTAAGCACCACAAGGTTAACCCCAAAATCAAGTCAGAACCTTTCAATTCAAGAAAGGACACACAGCTCAGAATGAGGCTGGCATTTAGCTGGAGCGTAACAAGGGTGTATGTACCTAACCAGGGTATCGGATCTTACCAGGAAGCTCTAAAGCTTTGGTCATGGGTAGGAAAATAACATTCACATCCTGTATGGCAGCTTTTGAAAAGTACCAGTCACCCAGCCACTTGCTGCAACAGGCAAGATAATCTATCAGACAGCTCGTGAGGGCCAAAGACCTGCAAAAAATACAAGTCTTTGGACCAGCTTCTAATGTACAGGTGTTCACACAAAGTAAACAAACCCAAATCCTTCCTCATCACAACCAGCCAGTGACCTTAATGACACAGGCTCCAAAGAGGTGAATTCTAGGGGAGTGTCATGATATCCCACAGAAAATTTAGACAATTTTGTTCGCCGCCTTTGCGGAGAGAAGAAAACCAGCCCATCTGCCAAGGCAAGAAATCACAACCCAAAGGCAGGACACACAGAGGCAGTGATAGCAGTCCATCGTGTTGTACAGTTGGGATGCTTGGCAGAGCCCAACTGCTACGCGCTAGCAGGGATACTCTGCAGTAAGGGGTGTCTTACAGGGCTGGAGCAGCAGTATCCGTACGCCCATAGATGCAGGCCTGTGGGCATTCAGGAAATCATCACACACAGCATCTCTGCCATTCACAGCACTTCGGTCAAATTCAAAGTTATCCCCTGACCAACATTTTGAAAATTTAGTGCCATCCTGGGATTATAGATGGTTGAGCTGGTCCCTGTATAATGCTGCACAAAGAGATCATCTTCAAGTGCCTCCTCCCAAAAAAGTCAGCACCCATCCACCTTTAGCGCAGCGTTAGAACAATTCCAAGTGCTGCTCTGGCACCCAGTACTTTACCTGGTGAGCACATCGCCTTGGTGGTGGGTTGGGGATCTCTACTTTAGACCAGCTGTTCTTCCGGACGTTGTAAACATACAGTTCATTATACAGGTACGTCTGTTAGAGAGGAAAAGAAAATACACATCACCACAGTTTTCCACGGGACAGGGTCAGTCTATCCAAGCACTGGCACCCCCGAGGGTGATCCGTGAGTCTGGGGGAGAAGGAGCACAGCACCGGCTTTGCAAAGGCACAGCTCACTGCCTCATCAGGCAGGGAAGGAGGACAACAACTGCCACCACTAGACTCAGCAACTTTTTCCAGAGTGATCCACTGGACTGGACTGTTCTTTCCCAAACCCTTGGCTAAGCCTGTGATAGATCGAGATGTGAGGATTTAAGAAGTTGGAGCTTCACACGGATGCGCAGGTTAAAGTTGCCCAAACTGCTGCTCAGTTCCAGAGACAGGAACAGCTTAAGGCAGCAAAGCAAGCAGGGTTAGTTTAGCACATCACACTGGGTGATCCTAAGGCGGTCAAGTATCATTGGCAGACTTGAGTTTTCAAGCTACAGTATGTACAACTTCTTAGGGTCAGGCAGACCAGTTTGCCTCCAGGAGCACGATAAACACTTGCAATTTGCAGAAATTCAGTATCAAGAGCACCCACTTGCAAGTATTCACTACAGTACACATCTCCAAGGCAGGCAATGCCTTGCCAGCAGCAAAACGGCAGAAGTATCTTGTTTTGCAAGGTGGAAGACAGAGATTTTTCAATAGTTACCAAAAATGAGGGGCAGATATGGCTACAATTAAGTCTGGAGAAATTATGAAGCCCTGAAATATTGATGCTGAGACAATCACTCTGAGTCCTTAATGGGTTCTAGCATGTCTCCTTCCTGCCAACTCTTCAGGCATGAGACAGTATCACAGCAGAATTAAAAGGCTATTTTGCTCTCATTCGGGGACAAATACATATTTTATGACTGCTGCCTTGAATTTCACTTCAGATGAGCCTCATGCAAATTACAGTAAAAGGCAGGGAGAGGGTAGAACAAAGAAGAAAAAAATAGAAGTATACATTACTTTTTGGCCATTGAAATATTCACCTCCAAAAAGGATCAATTCGTCTTTCTCAGGGTGAGCAGAGAGGGAGCCATTCAGCCTGTATGAGAAAGAGGGATGGTCAAAACAGCAAATATGCAAGAGCTTTGTAAAACTCAGAAGCTTGCAGACTTTAACTCAGCTAGCACTAGCACCTCTGCCCTCTAGTCACAAAGGTCTCTCCATCATCTGCCAACTTACCAGGCAGCAATATCACCCCAGGGCTAAAAACTTCTCAAAGAAATTAACTTCTGAAAAACTTCCAGCAAGATTAATTTGACACTGTCTGAAACCTTCTCCTATTTTAGGAGCACGCGTTACACTGTCATTTAACACGCCTTTTGACGTGAGCTCTTGAATTTTAATGCTGGTGTGTCAAGAACAAAAATTAGTTTGATGAGGACACATAACTATGGGTAGAACTGGGCTGTCTCATATCCACTTATCTGCGTCATTATCCTGCAGCCACCGCTGGCCACGGCTCACCTACGTACCACCAAAGTGTTCTGCGCCAGGCGGAGACAGATCTCTACTGCTCCCAAGGAGAAACTAACTGACCACTGCAATGTCCCTGACAGATGGACAGTAGTGACCTGTCCCGCTACAGAGAGGAAAACAGGTATCACAGAGAAAGGCATTTATTTAACAAGCCACAGGAAACAGAAATACAGAACCTAGAAGTATGTGGCCCCCAAGCTACACTTGATGAAGTGTCTTGTATCTCATGACACATCCTTTTGATTCTTAAGACCTTTCAGCTTTCTAGTCCAAATCCAAAACTTCCTCTTCACTTTTATTCTTCCTCAAAACCCTGTAATCTAACACTGCTTTACCTCCTTTGTGCTGACAGGATGATTAAAAAGCAGATTTTATGGGGAAAAAAAGAAAAGAGCTTTAGGTCCCTTTTTTAACCAGAGATTCAATAAGCCAGATATTTTATAACTCCAGATATCAGCTATGCCCTCATGAAATATCTTTATGCATACGAATTTCATTGAAAGCACCATCAACTGCAGTAGAAGCGACAGCCAAAGCCTCACACAACCTCTTACCTGGGGGAGGGGGGTGGGCAGGCTGACTCAATTACTTGGGTCTTTTTAGCATCTAAACTCTGGAATTCTGCTATCAGGGCTTCAAGATCCTCCTGAAAATAAAAAGCCAAGCATGAGTTCCTTGACATGCACAGAGCCACCTGCACACCACATGAAACCAGCACCCACCCTCACTATCTCCCCTTTTTAAAAACACATCATTCCCTTCATTCAACTACAAAAATAGGATGCTGAGTACTTCCACACACGCTTTAAAGATGGGTTTCCCCTAAAACACTAAAAAGTTGCTCAGAAGAGCCCTAAAATGATGGTACACAAAGTGCATTTAGTGCACACCTGCTATTCCTGCAGCACAAACACCGTAAAAATCAGCGAGTAAATAAAATCATTTAAGCCCTAACAAAGTGATGAGCAACTAGATGCTACAATCCAGCAGTCCTCTTCTTCATCTGCAATGGAAAAATGCCTGAACAGAACTGGAAACTCCCTCCTATTCCCAGTTCATACTTTAGCTGGAGAGAAACCTGCACATATTTTTATTCCACCTTCTGTCAATTAAAAATAAAATCAGCCTCCAAAACTGCAAATACACGGAGTTGCAAGGGCAGGATTGCTGCTAGGGGGAGTTTCTGACCAACCGTCTCTCCCACAACCCCCACTGCTCACCACCTCTCTTCACTTAACCTTTCTGAAAATGTGGTCAAAGCAGAGATTTCCAAAATCTGGGAATTTTGCCCCAGCAGCATGGCATCAGCCCTCCCTGTTGCCAGCATGTATGTACGCCGGCACCTTCCACGTCTCAAGTTTTGCATTATGGTGGTAACACCACGTTTTGACCAAGGAAAGGCTGAGGTTTTTCAGGCCTAAATATAAGCACACACTCTAGGAGTGACAAAAACAAATATTTTCGTTTACTTTTAAGACCACGAGAAAAGGATGGAGGGGATGGAAGGCAAGGAGGACTCAAACTGCATTTTCTTGTCCTCCTTTTACACTGCACCCAGCTTGTCAGCGATACGGTGAAAGTTTTCCTGGTAATGGTTTTCGTTTCACCCCTTATCCCCGAGCGCCCTGGCACACAGGCTGATGGCTCCCCAGCCCTTTGCCACAGGCTGGCCCGCAGGCGTGAGCACAAGCATCGCTTTCTGAGCAGCACTGCCCTGACACCTATCCTAAAAGCTTCACGAAACGCATGCTGGCCTCAAAACCCCTCCGCCTGCACATCTTGTACCCGGCTGGTGACCCGCGGGCACCCAAGGGACTTCACCCAGTTACAGCCGCTCGCGTTTAGCTAAACTCCTTTACTTTCAGCTCGAGACACCCCTGCCCAACCCACCCCTCCGACCTCTTCTGCCTTCACCGACGGTTCTCCTTCCAGGACCCCTTCACAAAAGGCCCCGAGACCCACAGAGGACCCAAGGGAGCGCCGCATCGCCCGAGGGGAGGCCGAGGCCTCGCGGGTTGGGGCTCCCGCAGCCCCCCGCTCCCGCCCCTCACCTCCTCCTTCTTGGCTCTGCGGGACACTTTCTTCTCCATCTTCGCGGCCGTCTTCTCGGCCCCTTTGCCCTTCTTCTCCCGCTTCCCCTTCTTCCCCATGGCTGAAAGGCCGAGCTAGGCCGCGCGGGGAGCACCGCGCTCGCCGCGCCGCCCTGGCCGCCCCAGGCGCACGCGGGGCGGGCAGCACCGCCTGCTTCGGCCCGGTGCTTCCAGGCCGCGGCCCGCCTCCTGCAAGAGCGGCGTGGCCGTGTGCGCCCTCTGCAGGCCCGGAGGACTCAGCGCGGCCGGCATCTGCCCGCCCCCTTCCCTCCCGCGGCTCCTCAGCTGCGGGCCCGGGTCTCAGGGAGTGCTGCGGGCGGGGGCAGCCCCGGCCCGGGTCAGGGAGCCCCGCCGGGGTGGGGGGGAGGCTTTAAGGCTGCTCTGCACATCGCCCATCACCCACTTTCAGAGTCCAGACCCGCTTTTGACTCCTCGTCCCATTTATTCCTGCCCTGAGGAGCCACAAAATGGCCCCCTCCCCTCACACAAAATGGCCCCGCCAAGGGCCTAGGGATTGCCTGAAGGTGTTAGCCAAGCCTGGGGGGAGGCCCTGCGCAGCTATAAAAGTGAACTGCAGGTTGAAAACGTCGGGGATTTAGGGGCTGCACAGGTGTTTTCAGATGCAAAGTTCTGGAAATGGGGTTTATCCAGGCCGGTCTCTGAGACCTGAGGCGCTGGAGGGCTGAAGGAAATGGCGGCTGCTGTGAGGCGATGTCAGGCAGCTGCATTTCTCCCTTGATGGTGGAGAAAGAGTAATGAGGATTTGGATTTTTGTCATGGTATTTCACACAGATGCTGAGCTCAGGTAAAATTTCTGGGAAAAAATCAACTTTGAACGCATAACCACCACGTACACTGTAAATATGAGTTCAAAAACTTTGAGCTGTGTGTTTCATCCCAGCAAACAGAAAGCTGTGGAGAGACCAGGTCAAGGGAATGGGGCAAATTCTCAGCTGATACAAGATGCAGGAGCTCTGCTGAGTTCCCTGGTGCTACACACAGGCTAGGAAGTCTCCCTGCTGCTGCTTCGTCTTTAATCTCAAGAAGACACAAGCGTGTGAAAACACATCCCCTCCTGATATCTGCAGGAGGTTGGTCACCAATTCCTATGGGGCCAAATCTTCTTCTAACTCTTTTTAGGGTTGAGGGGAGCCTTTTAGAGTTTAGACTCTGTGAAACCTGCTCTGGAAGTCTTCACCAGGCATCGGTTTACTGGTGAAACAAGGAGTCTTTCACCTCCTGCACACCCATTTGCACCGGCCTTCTCGGTGCTGCATCATTCGTAGTTATTTCCATAACTGAGTGCGCACAGACCCTCAGCTCTGTGAGCTCACATTGCATTCTCAGAACTTTATTTTCCATATTTCTGAATGTAGTTTCAGATGTTCGGGGTCATTTGGAGTTAGCCACCACGTGGGGAACTGCGTGGGGTAAGAACATTCTTGGTGTGAGTTCTCTGAGCTCTTGAACTATATAGTCTAGGTTCTCATGGTTTATGTGAAAAAAAAGAGGATGAAAGGACAAAGAAAACTTTGCAGTGCACTTTGAAAATACAAAGCACAATATATGCATGAAACGGGGTATGAAATTCTCAGGGATAAATATGCCCCTGTTCCACCGTGGTGAGGAATCCGGCTGTAGCAATGATGGTAACCGTTAAGAGATGCATCTTCCTTGAAAAGATCCAATGGAACCTTGACTGTATAGATGAGACTAAAGATTGTGACAAGAGAGCACTGATGCCCCAAACCCACAAATTTAAGACTCCAAAACCGACTTAGGTGAGCTCTTTTCACAGGCTTCCCCTCACCCTGAAGGGGAAAGGCCACTCCACATTCCCTGACGATGTGCACGGGTGTACTCCTGCACGTCCACACCAACATCTTCACCCAGCTGTCAGACAGATGTGCGCTCCCAAACGCTGCCGAGTTCAGGCGCACACACGCACATGCTCCCACACACAGATGTCCTCACACTCTCGTTTGTTATGTCTCAGGTTTTGTTTCCGCTTTGTTTTGAGGAATAGCATAAGCTCGATTTTGCCTGTGTTTGCACATTTCGTTCTGCTGTGAAGTTGTCCTGTGCTGTTGTATCTGGCAGCCCGTCTCCAGTTCTGACCTATACAAAGAGCACGTGGTTTTACTCTGTTATTCTTTTATAGTCTGAAATATGCTCATTCAACAGGATGGTAAATCCAGCTGTATCAGCAAAGTGAAGAATAACAGGCATGAAAGCTTCAGAAAAGACTCAAAAGCTTTTTCCCACAAGTCTTTTTTTGTGCTCTAACACTTGATTTATTTTTCCCTTGTTAATGCTTTCTGAAGCCAGTAGCAAGGAAGGAATTAATGACACAGATTAAGCGGGGGGACATGCTGACAGCACAGTAACTAAATCAACCAAAAATGCATTGCAATTGTAGGAAGAGCTGGTGTGTTAGTGTACTCTGACACTGTCTGTATGGCAAGATGAGAATGAAGATAAGCTCTGCAAAACAGGGAGAACCGTAGTGCTGCTGAGCGGGGACCGCTTCCACCGTGCTGGTAGGACCCACCGCAATGGGGTGCTGGTGTGGGCCTGTGGAGCGAGAGGAGAGTGCTGCAAGGGAACACAAAATCACGCCAGCGTAACACCCGGGAACACCAGTGTGTTGGAGAAGAGTTTGGAAGTTGGTTGGGAGGAGAGACAGCTGGATTTAGCGGGCTGAGGGCTCCGAGTGCTGCATGTGCCCTGGGACATGTCAGCATGCCCAGGAAAAAGTGTAAAAGAGCTTCATAGAACAAGTGAAAAAACAGGTCCCTGAGTCTCCTGCAGCCTCGGCCTACAATTTTCCTCCTCCGCACAAGTGATATGACCACAAAAAATAGGACCCCCCGGCTCTGGTGACAGCATTTCAAGGACATTCATTGCCAAAGGCAAATACGGCTGAGGGTCAAGGAAGGGCACAAGCATAATCAAGGAAAAAGTCCGTCGTATCATAAAGTCTGGGGCTTTATCCTGCCCGTGCTCACAGTCCAGCAGAGGCCCCTCGGCCCCCACGTATGCCTGTAGCACCTGAAACTGGATCAGATCAAGCAGGCGGCTGCTGCAAGTCAGCGACGCTGCTTTGCTCCACTCAGACTGACATATAACCAGAAGCTGATAGTATCTCATGGCCATTCAATTGGCTTCCTGAATTTTCTGTTTTGAAATAGGTGCTTTAATATCTTGAAAATAGGAAGCAGAGGAAGGCAGGGGTTTCCCTGCAGGGAAGTACAAAGCGTGGCTTTATTCAGATACAGATCCCAAGGGACATCAATCTAAATCCATCAGCAAAGTTTCACACTTGAAGCCACAAATTCTCTGCCAAAGCCTTTACTTTTGCCGTTCCAATGGGACTTCATTGGGTTTTCTGTGTTTTTGAAAAGAAAACCGCAGAGAAAGAATGAAAAAGCGCGACGGAACAGGAGAGTGGTTTAGAAAGTCACGTTGCTGGGGATTAATAATGGTGCAGCAATCTTATGTGTTCTAAATAAGGATGCTATAGCACTAATTATTAACATCAGGACCAGTAATAATGAAGATGGCAGCTCCAGTTAACATACAGGAAACACCTGCTGGTAAAAAAACCCACAGAAGTGGTAAAAGAAATTCTCACCTTAGTCCACTTATCTACAACTGATGTGTAAGAACGTCTGCCCCACTGACCCAGAGCAAATGAGCATGCCTCCCTGCTCTCTGAGCTCAGGCTTTAAATGCAGATCCTTCCACCTAGGCACTAAGATGAACAGCTAGTACCTAAAATAGGAAGTTTGGTTTTAAACTGAGCCCCTCCACCCCATTCTTCTGTCCATGTGGAGCTCGCCCAGCCTGACTGTGCTTGCTTTGTCTTCAGTGAATTACTCACAGTGCCAGGACGAGAAGCGTGGTACAGAGCAGGAAGCACTGACATGTGTTTCCTGCTGTAACATTTCACTCCTGGGCATCGCGCCGGGCTCATTTGTGGGATCCAGCTCTAGGTCTGAAAACAAGGTCATTTTGCACAAGCACCGGTTCTAGCCTTGAAGATGGAGCAGAGGAGCCTTCTCAGGATAGCAGGATACCCAGCTCGGCACTGAGGCTGATCAGCACTGTAAGGGTGGCTGCGTGCTGGGAGAATTACATACTTTCTGATTTGTGTAAAACAGCTGAAGCTGCCTACAAGGGTGAGGAGTGAACCCCGTTGGTGGGGCACGCACCTTCTCTCCCAGCGAGCAGCGCAAGGCTGCTGAATTATTTCAGCTGTTGGCTGTGAACAGCTGCCACATGGGAAAGGTCTGCTCCCGCTGTTACTGAACATGCCTCTCCAATTGACCGCCGCGCTCGTCAGCACCAGAATGCAGAGTCCTTTCAAGGGAAGGTTTTGCTAACTTAATACCAGCCCAAGTGCATGCACACGGATGTGAGTAAGCACAGGAGGACAGGACTCTTGGAGGAACTGTTTTCATGCTATTCATTTCAGTCTGCAAACTTCCTCGTAAAGCAGCCAAGTTCTTCTGCACGTGTCACTGCCTTTTGCTCGTCCTTTTGTCAGACATCTCGGATTGCTGCAGGGACCGGCCTGTGCCTCCGCTGTTTCAGAGCAGCTTTCATGGTGGTATTTCAAGTGTGCAGCGTGCCCACAGTGTCGCTGAGCCTTGGCAGTATTTACCGGCCCAGCCTTGAAGCTGCTCCCGATTCAAACGCTCCAGCAGCTGCCCAGAAAATTGTCCAGCTATTGTCACGTCTTTGTGTGACACTGGCCCCCATCAATCTGCTCAAGTCATTGTGCCAGCTCCCAGAACAGCGATGAGAAAGCAGAAATCTTGGACTGTCTTTACGTCTGTCCCGGATCTTCATTAATTAGGCTAGTGAACCATTAATTAGGCTACCTAGGCTGCTTTAAACGATGCTTAATCTTCACTGTGTAAGGCAGTAGGGTTCACAGTATCAGGGATACCTGGCTGATACCAGCTGAAACTCTTTTTCCTTACCTGTCACTAGGCTTGTTTCACCTATTCCCATTTTATTTATGAGCATGTTTTGCTGTTTTCCCACTCGTGTACGTACGAGGTGCTGCAGAGGCACTCCCCTTAAACGCCGATGTCATTGCACAGGTCCGTGGCTCGCCTCCTCCTGGGGTTGGGGTTTTGAAGAGAGACTTGATCCAGGTGCACAATTTGGGGCTCAGCCCTGTTCACAGCACCCCAAGTATCTTTGAATCCACTTTGTAATTTCCAAGGAGAAGTATGAATAATTGGGTGAACTGGGTGGAAAAGAAGTGAGTAAAAGGAAACCCCAGAAAGCCTGGGGTGAGAAGTGAGTTCTGGACAGGGAAGGTCATATTGCTCATGAGAGCAAAGCAGCCAAAAATACCTTAAAATCCCCTGCCCTTATGTACACCACCATCCCCCCATCCCATTATACAAATTCTGAGTCTGATGCAACCCAGACTGGAATGTAGTAAGACTTGTAATGGCTCTCAGGTCCCAGCAGATGTCAGCTCCTCTGCAGAGAAGGGTCCTGAGCCGGCTCTCACAGCACCATGGTGCAAGAACTGCTGAGCCGTTGCATCATCTGCAGAGGTGCAGTGCTCTTGCTAGCGGGAAACGGATAACCAAGCGCAGGGCCAGGCTTCAGGATGCCAGGAGAAAAGCAGCGCCATGTACTTTAAGCGAATGGAGGTTGTTTAGATGAAGAAATCATCTGTATTTCAGCTTCTCTGGCTTTCACTGGTTCAGGTTGTGCCTCCCTCTTCCTAAATCCTCAGGAATTAGGTGACAAAGAAAACGGTTCCAGCTGGGAATCAGTATTAATCCGACAGTTTTGCTTGCCTAAGAACAAGTCCAAGCGCATTTGTTTCACCCAGGGAGACTTACCCTGCCCTGAGGTTCGTGAACAGCCTGCGCTTGGTTATTGGGATACCCCATCCCAGAGCCGGGAGCAGGTTTGCAGGTGCTGCTTTCTCTTGGACCGGCCACTGCATACGGTTATCGGTCCTGTTTTCTCTCAGTAGGAAGGTACGGGTTAACTTTAAATTAATCAGCGCCCTATTACCACCTAGCCAACACACCGCTCCCTTTGCAAACCCCTTGTCACAGCGTCTCCGAATATTTTAGAGGAGTGTTTCACTTTAACGGAGAAAGAATACTGGGGGCAAATGATACCCTGAGTAGGTTTTTCCAACTGACTGGCATTTGCTTTTCCAGGTGTTGCTATGACAGCTATTGGGATCGGATTATCTACTTACTGCGTCCCTGCTGCTGTCACCTTGATTTGAGAAGGCTTTACCAGCCTGAGCAATGCACTGTGGAGGGATTTGGTATGTTCCCCTGCTCCAGTCTGGGCTGGTTTTGTTAGCCCCTCAGTAAAGATAGCTCCATACATCCCTTATCATGTTAAACGTTGACCCTCAGGAAACAGATAACCCTGGCAAGATTCCTTGCGGTTTTGCAAAAGAAAATAAAATATTTGTTCATTCTCAGGGGCTTAAAAAGGTAAATGTTTGGGTATATGAACACTCTCAGGAGCAGGAATGTTCTCCTAAATTGTTAGTCTTTAGGAGAAGGGTCTGTGCTTTGGTTTGACGGTGTTGGCTGTGGTGGGTATGAGGAACGGCACATGCAGCAGGAGACATGGGAGACACGTGCTCCATGGTCGCAATTATCCAGTTGCCTCTTTCTCACTCTTCCCTGTGAACCCCAGAAAACTTCGCGGACCCTCTAGGGATAGTTAGCAATTTAGGGACCATGGGATATAGATAAAACTTTCTCTTTTTTCCTTCCAGCAGAAGATTGTGTTTCATCTAGACAGCCTATCGCCTCAGCACATCACCTTAGCGCAATACTGTTCTCTTGCACTGAATGCTTGGATAGATTAAAACTCCAGCAATTAGTACGATTTAGCTTTTAAAAGGTGACATCACATCTTCTTCTGAACATGTTTCAGGGTGTTGTTACAGACATGATGTAACAGGTGATTGTCCCATATGTGTCCATCTATCCCTGACTCCGTTTTTAAGGAAAAGGTTCAATTTTAACCTCAGGCTGCAATCCCAGTAAAAATACTATCCATTAGCAGTTTTTCTATCACCATAGTCTGTAGTATTTTTTCTTGGAAATAACCATCTTGTTTTCCTGACCTGTGATGTCATTACTCTTACTAGAGAAGAGTCACACAGGAAAGCAAATCCCAAATCTTGGAGATATGTCACAGCAGGCTTCTTTCTGTGCTGTTTGAATGCAAACCGCAGCTTTGTTACAAAGAGAACCACGTGAAAACCAATCTGACGCACCCCACACGATCCTTTCTGCTGAGGAAGCAGTTGGGAATTAGGTCCCGCTGGAAAACCAATATTTGCTCTGCTCTCTGCCGCTTGCTCTGCAGCGCTGGCTGGCAAGGATCAGGAGTGTAAACTGGGTTTCTATGGTGGCTGTTAACACTCAGACCAGCTTCACGCTTTCCCACAAGATAAACTATCACGTTAGGGGACCGAAGTGAGAAGCAAGGGAGCCTCACAGGGAGGGAGCGGGATGGTGGCTGGATGCCTGGGTCTGGGGGCCTGCAGGATGTCCACCCTGGTGCTGTTCCGCTTGCCCAGGCTGTTGCACACCAGCCAGTGGTTATACAACCACGCAAAGGACCAGCTCTGGTTTAATACATCGCTCTTCCCTGCTCTCCAGGTACAAAGTGAGAGACCAGGATGGGCGCCAGGAAGAGGAGGACCCAGAGGATGTATTTGTGCAATGCCAGCTACAGAAGCTGCCCATTCCCCTCTGCTGCCTCCATGGACAGGCCTCTCCTGCTCACCTGTGGCACTGCAGGATGCCGGCTCACGAGAAGGGGTATGGATATTTCAAGGCACCATGAAATAAAGATGCTGTGCAGCCACAGAGAGCAATGAACCCTCTACAGCAGGGCTGTCATGGGACATGCAGCAGAGAGGTCTGCTGGAAAGGTCATTTCTTCAGCACAGAGCTGTGTTACAGCTTTTTATCAGTGGGAATCAGTACATATCAGACAAATACACAGCAAAGCAATCTGGCGATGCTCTGAACTGTGGAGCAGCTACTAGGAGAGGCTGGCAGCTCTCCCCAGGCACAGACTTGCCTGGTGAAGGGCTCAGCTGGGGGCAGGCATGGGCTGGTGCTGGGGTTCCTCATTCCTACCAAATCCCTCACCTTTATCCACTGCACCTGGAGGCCAGTGGGGTTGGAACAAGGTGGTTGTTTGCCGGGGAGAGGCAGCACTGCCTGCGCCCCAGGCCACAAGGGGAACCTCACCAAACCCACTTGGGGAAAATCCTTTAGCTCCAGGTGGTAATTCCATTGGTCTAAAACCATGGGAATTTCATCCAAACACTGTAGGGGGTTTGGGTTGGCCTTTGAGCAGCAGTATCCAGAGCCCTTCATTTCCCGAGGCACTGCGATCTAAACTGAAAGGCTGTGTCCCAGTTCCTCCTGCTGCCCCTTTGGGTATTTGTGCAGGGGAGGATTGCCAGCACCTTCCTGTTCCCTGCCAGTGCTCCTCCACCTGTCCCACCACCAAACCACGCACCTGGCAGGGGAGCTCTTCCCAACGTTTTTGCTCTTTGATGTAATGCAGGATCAAGGTCCCTTTTTTATTCCAGGTCCATTTTCCTCATTGTCTCCAATTCCCCATCTTTTCCCAAGCCCTGGCTCCATCACGCCTGGCTGGAGTTACCCAGCCTTGAGATTAATTCTGTCCTTTCATCTCCATCTATCTTCTCAGAGATGGGAGGGAGAGGAGTTTCCCCTGTGCCTGTGGTTTCTCTCCAACCCAGGAAGGTTTGAATGTGTGTGTTGCTGGTCGCAGCTCCCCGTCCCGGCAGGGTTTTGGGGGTGAGGATGCAGCAGGTCAACCCACATCGAGGCTCAGAGCAAACCACCCTGAAATACCAACACAGCACTCACCCCAGAGTGATTTGCATCAGGATTGGCAGCTGGGAGACGGGTAGCACACAAAGCAGGGTGTGCAGCTCCATAGAAAAGCTGGAATTCATTTAATAAGGGCAAGGAAAATCAAATTAAAGCATCCTTCCCCACCTAACCCCCTGCATGAATCAACAGAGCTGGCTTCAGCACCCAAAAGCTCTCAGGCTGAAGCCTTTTTTCTAGCACACTGGTGAGAACAGGCCACAACAAGAAGGTGGTTAAATCACCGACGGCTGCAGTATATCGTGTTTCTGCCGGGGATCTTGTTCTGCAGCAAAACAGCCCATTTCTGAGGCACCGTTACAGCACCACACTGGGCAGCCCGGGCTGAGCGTGAGGCTCCTTTCCTGCAAAACAGATCCTCCTGCCAGAAAGGAAGGAGTGTAGGGGGGAGACGGGGCAGAGCTGTGCCCCTGCGGGCACTTTCCCAACCTGTAGCCTGCGAAACAGCTCTGGCTGTTTCCTTCTCACGCAACGGGCCTCGGTAGGGTCTGCCATCAGATGCTGAAGGGGCTGCGAGCCCGCGGCCAGGATTAGGCGGGTGTAAAAGCTGTTTTGCAGGCTTCTCTTTCTGTGCTGAGGGCAGGGGAGAAATCCAGGTGGTATTTGGCCCACACAGCAAGAAGAAAATCCCATAGAGAATATTTTGCAAGGTTTTGGGGTTTATCTCGTTTGACTCAGGTGCAGGAGGTTCTCTCGAGTTTGGGTTAATGGGTAGGACAGACAAAACCTGTTGAACCTTTGCTCAGCAGTGACAGCACCTGTTCAGAAACTCCATGGAGCACTAGAAAAAAGACAGGCTATTTTTGCTTAAGTTTTCTGTGTTTTAATTTAAAGTATTAATTTTAATTAAACATGGAAACTAGAGAAAAACGAGGAGAGGTTTGAGGCTTGCAGGCTCCCTAACTAGGTAATGCCAGGCTTCTGTCTTTTTCTAAAAAATAGAGAGATATGAAGAAAACAAACATGAACAAGTGAGGAAAGGATTTTTCCATCCACAAATGTTCCTTCTAAAGAAAAAAATTGTGACCAGCAATAGTAATTTTTGGTTACTCCGAGAGTCTCACCTACACTGGGATTATTGTGTCTTTAAATGCCTTTCCTCTAGGAACAGGTGTTTTTAGTTTGAAACAATTACTTTCTCCACCTGAGGAAGGACTGACCAATTAGCAGCTCGTCAGCCCAGACCTTTCCCAGGTTCCCGCTCTCTGTGCCCCTGCTCTCCCGAGCCAACGCCGATTTCTGCGGTCACTGCACAACGCAGCATGTCATCTGGGGCTTTAAACTCTACATTGTGGGAAGCCAGTGCCTCTCTGCAAAGACTATTTCAAGCAACGTTGTCGATCTGGCTTATTTGTTCTTTTTCCCTAATGCAAACACAACGTTGGCAACTGGCTAAATACCATTTAGCAGGAGCGACGCTGCCGACGGAGGGACAGGCGACAATAGCGGCATGAGGAGACTGCAGTTACCAGCGGGCAGCTCAGCCCGTCATCAGTCCCCAGCCCTGCAATTCCTGCACTTCATCAGGACATCTGAAAAGTCTTTTAAAGATCTGAACAACCAGCTGACTTCAAACATGCAGGAAATGCTGAAAAGGTGGCATGTTGGGCAGCCTATGGTCAGCACGCGTGTTCCCTTTGGGTCCCTGTGGCATACGGTGGCTTTTTCCTTGTTCCAGCCAGCTCTCTCCCGGCAATGCCCGTGTCCCCAGGACTCGCAGGCAGCTTTCACGGCTGGCAGAGGAGCAGGGCAGGGTGGACTGCCAAGCCTGGGCATCCTTTTCAGTCTCTGCAGTGGTGTCTGCACACTGAGCTCTTTCTTGCAAGCCTTTGGCCAGCCAAATCTCTCTGTGGCCATGCAACCGCTTCCCCAGCTGCTCTTGATACAACCCCAGAACGTTCAGCTTGGTTTTCTCAAGAATTGATATAGCAAGATTGCATGTATCATCATTTTTATTATCTGTGTGCAACTGGTCTGCTGATTTTTGTTTACTGAAAGCCAGGGCCAGCAGCAACCTCACTTCAAGTCCTTGCAGGCCCAGATGTGTTTTGCATATCCTCTATCGCCCGGAGCCTCGCAGGGCTTTAGCCCCTGCTCCTGGCAGAGGTAACGCAGCCTCTCCAGATGTCGGTTTGGGTTTTTTACCTTTAATTGCTCTGTTGTCTTTGCAGCAACGCTGCTCTCAGAACATGCACTGGCACCTCCACGCTGCTCGTTACACCACAAAACCTCCCAAATACCTGAGATGCCCAGACCTGATTTATGAGCTCAGCAAAGCCAAAGGCTAAGAGGGACGAGCTCTCTCACCCTTGCCACACGCAGCGGTTGCACAAGGTGAGGAGCTGCATGGGGCGAGGGGGGAGCCCGTGATTTCCCCGGGCATGTTAGAGCAGAAATGACCTCACCGAAATGCGGAGCCAGACTCCTGCAGATGTTGACCCAACCAGCCAGAAAACCGGTCCAAACTGGAGAACACACTCGTGTTCCCGCCGTGGAGTTACGCTTCTAGGGTTTGTACAGGCATATTGCCACATCCTTAGAACCTGCTTGTGGCACATGGCGTGCACAAAGCTCCGTGCCTTTTGTTTTTATTCCTCATTTTTTGTGATAATACTGTTGACTGTAAGATTCCTAACTTGATGCTGTTAGAGACAGTACCTCATTTTCCGAAGTCTGGAGAGGGCTTTGATGATACCCTGCTCAAAGCTGGCTTTGAACTGTGCAATGCCTGGCACAGTGCATGCTCAGAGCACACATAAAGACCTTCTACGGGTCTGTGTGGAGACAGCCGTGGACAAAAGCATCCCTACCCACCCAGGCTGCTTTGTAACCCCTGTGTCACCGCCGGCGATGTGGTCTAGCTCTCAGGCACACTGTGATGAGTGATGACAACCCTTGCAGAAAAGCTGGGAGAGCAGGATAGGATCCTCGAGCTGCATCATTTCGGTGCTTATTGCCCCGTCTGCAAAGGGGAGCCAGGGAATCGGTGCCAAAAGGAGCTGTTGAAAAGAGCTCTTAATACAAAAAAAATGACATCATCTGTCATCCTGCCTGTTTCCGTTGTTTCAAGCTCTGTCCCTCACCCCGGCACCCTTCCCCTGCTCCGTGCCTTGCCAGCTCCAGCCAAACCGGGCTGCTGCTCGGCTCGTTGCTGGCCAGCCCCGCTGCCACGGCTCCTGGTGCACACGGTGGGTAATTGGATTGTGCGGAAAGGGCTTTCAGCTAACCCAAATCCAGGAACAAGCTCTCCAAGGCACGTATTTAATGAGACTGGAGCAACAGGTACATTTTCTGCTCCAGCAAACCTTGACTACAAGCTGACTTTCGGGGACAGGGTGCTGGCAGAGCTCTTCTTGTGATCACAAGGTGCCTTGCACGGTGGCCCCAGAAGGACAGGGCTGAAGTGAGTTTAATTAGGAGAGAGGCTCAGGCAAGAGGGATTGTCTTTTCTTACTGCCCTGGTCTCCAGTTCAATGTAGGATTCAAATGTGGATTCATTTTTCACATTGTGCAGCTTGGGTGAAGATCAGGGGAATTTCCAGCACTGCCTCGCCCACTTCAGGCAGCGTGTTTCGTGTGTTTGCAGGAGGTGGGCAAGATCATCCACAGCTGGGGAAACTGAGGCACGGCCAGGCACAATAGCGGTTGGCTGGAGCAGAGCCCAGATTTCCAGGTCCCTCCCTGACCACACCACCATCTCCTGTGCCAGCCATCCCCAGTGCAGGGGGCGGCAGTCCGAGAGAGGCAGAAAACTTGTGTATTCAGTAAATACGGAGGGGGAGAAATCCTTCCAGGTGTCTGTAAACCCCCCCTGTTGTATTTCAGCGTGGAGGTTGGTGGCTCAATTTCATTAAAGATCTACAACACCTTCTCTTGTATAAATCCTGTGCCGCTCAGCTCTGACACCTTAACTAGGTCTCCAGCAAAATGGGGACAGACTAGAATGTTCTGAAGAGAGACCTTTATTTCATGGCTTTTACAGGTGAAATGTTAGCAACTCCTTTTCTTCCGAAAAGGACCTCGAAGCAGAACTTCCATCGCTTCAGTGTGAAGGGGACGATTTTGTTGTCGGGTGTCTTTTGCTGCAAGGAAGTTTGTCAGCGTCAACTCTCCTTTTAGCAGATTTCCTCACAGCCGTATCTCGGGTTTGGTGGATTAATTTCTCTGCCTCCGAGGATCCCTTTATTAGTTCTATCCACAATTCCTCGTCAGCTCCTTGCTTTCGTTTATGTTTGCAGCCTTGAAGCAGCTCCCAGCCCGCGTCACGCCCCACTCAGTGGCTTCTTCCCAACCCAAACATATTTAGTGCTTTTCATCTTTTGCACAAATCTTCAAATAAACAGCTGGTTTATTGCTTTTTGCTGGGCTCGCCTGCAGTTTCCGGAGGCATTTCCACCTGCTGCTTCAAGGGCTCACCCATCCTTGGTGGCAGACCCCCCTTCCTCTCTCTGTGCCACTCACACACACAGGCACTCCTGGGTTTGGGGAGAAAAATGGCATGGTTTTGGTTCAAGGGAGGAAAGACATCCATCTCGCTGCCTGTGTGTCCTCCAGAAGGGCTGCCGCCTGCCCCCTCCCATGGCCACTGCAACCTCCAGCCATTGGGACAACAGACCAGCAAGACTGAAGGTGGGGAGATGCATTCCGACAGCTCAGTGCTGCCTGGAACCGCATTGGGTCCCCATGGGTCTCCCATGCAGTGAGCCCTTCCCAGGCAAAGCCCAGCTCGGGGCTCCCTCTACCACCACGGGGCTGCTTCTGCCACCGTCGATGGAGCGACGTTCATCCTCCGGGCACAGGGGCACGGCTGTTGCAGCGGCACCAAAGGAAAGGACAACTGGGGCGAGTCAAGAGGTGACATGTGGCCAAGGACCATGTCTCCAGCAGCCACCAGCAGTGATCTTTCAGAGCAAACTTGTATGAAAGATGAGGTCTGATGCCTTCCCAGGTTTGTCCTTCCAGCCGCAAGTGCTTCTTGAGGCTGAGGCTGCGCTTGGGCTGTGCAGTTAATAACAAACCCTTTATCTGAGCTCTTTTGGAACCTTTATGCACACATAAAAATTGTCTCAACAACATCCCCTGACACTGAGCACGATTAATGCTGCCACATATGAAAAAAACACTTCCTGCCTTTGTTTCGGGCCATCTATCTGAGCGCTCACCCGGGGCTGGTGCGACAGCCAGTCCCCGTCCTCTCCCGCTCCCCGTCCAGCAGCCCCCGTCCTCTCCCGTTCCCCGTCCGGCAGCCCTGGGCTCCGGTGGGATGACTGGACCAGATCAGCGCTCAGGACAGGCGCACACGGAACTGCATTAGGTGGTGTCATTGAATTTCTCTTTTTCGTTCTCACTTCCTAACACCCTTTTCATCCGCAGTTTTATTGCCCTGCCAGGAGATCCCTCATTGCAATCAACTTTACATTTGATGAGCGTGATAAATGCTGGTTCTCCAGCAGACTTTGCCAGCCCTGTCCCTCTCCTTTTCCAGATCATGTGTGCTGAGCTGGCCTGAACCATGAGATGACCCATAGGCAAGCTCTGCAAACCACCTCCCCCCATTGTTAAGTCCTTTTACCAGTGTTTTCTCTCTCCCAGACAACTATTACCAAGATTAATTCCTTCTTTCAAACCCCATGGGAAGCTCAGTGAGACCTGAGCCTGCTGAAAACCCAAGGATACGGGGTACTGGAAGCTCAGGGTTCCGCTGAGACTGACCTCCCGGTACGAAAGGCGTGTTTCTCCCCTGGATGCTCTTCTCCATCGCTTCGCTCGCTGTATCCTCTACAACAGTTTCTTGCAACCGCTCTGGGATACTCCTGGACCCTTCACCTGTGCCAGCATCACATCTGCCACCTCCCACACCTCAGGCATCGCTGCCGCCTTGCGCAGTGGGTTGCACAGGCCTACTGGTATTGCTTAATCTGATCTGTGACCCTTTGCAGCTCCTGCAAGTCTCTGAATCCCACAGCTGCAGCTTTGCTCCAAAACTTGATGCTTTATCTGGCAGCAATTCCTTGGGCTTGCTCCTCTGGAAGAAAAGCTCCAGCATGGGAAGGTCTCCAAGCAAGCCTGCAGCAAACACGGATGCAAATAACTCACTTTGTTTCTGTGCTACCGCCTTATCTGTCTGCTGAAGCGCTTTGCAGCGCAGCACAGGGCCCACTGTGTCTCTGGCAGGCTTCCCGCGGGCCTCACAGCCCTCCTCCTCCTCGGGCCGTCAGCCTCCTGCTCGCTCGTGAATGTCCTGTTGACTCGTCTTACAGAGGGTTTATATTTAATTGGCCAGAGTTTATTCTCCCCTCCGTTTTCCTTCTTTGGCCACAACTGTCACTTTTTGAATGATCTCTTTTAAATCGCTAACGGCACAGGCTATTCTGCTGTTTCGCCGTGCTGGCTTTTAGAGATGTTGTTCTTAGGTTACTCCAATTCCTCCACGGAGAGTCCCTAATGCCGTATCGGAGAGCCTCTGCGCCTCTCGTCGCGCGCGTTATCCTCGTAACTGCGTTCTCCTTTCTGCACCTCCAGCTTCCTCCGTATTTTGTATGTATATCTTTAATGCTACTGCCGTACCTGCGTTTGGCTTTACGAGGATGTTGGGCTTGAGCGTCTAACACTGCAGATTGTGTCTTGCAGCGTTACTTCCCACACCAGCCGCAATGCTCGAGAGGAAATCAAGAACCACTGATTTCTTGTGAATTCTGTCATTGTTCAAGGTATCAGTTCACTGCAGCACCTAAAATTCAGTAGGAAATTCGTGTATAACATCTATTCAGCATCGCTGAAGTCTCCCTTCTGGGTTTTCTTTGCAGCCTTCCTTTCGTGCCCATTTCTTGGGGGGTGGGCGTGTCAGAAGAATAGCCTGAACACCATCTTCTCCTTTAGAAAGGAAAACCTCTGAGCTTTGCTCACCCCCTTTCCCATTCCCGTAGTTTTAACACGTGCAGACCCAAACCCAGTAACTAGAATTTTAAAAAGGACGATGGTGATAGAGGAATGGATGCTGTCATTGCTCAGCTGTGCTCCTAGACCCACCTGCAAGAGGAACCCCAGGGCTGAGGTGCTGGTGGATGTGGGATAAACAAGGCGACGTTTTCCAAAATAAGAGTTTTAGAGGCAAAGACCAGAAAAACAAGAGAGTTGCAATTTAGCTTTCTTTGTTAAAAAAACAAAACAAGAACCCAAAACATAGAACAACCCAAACATTTAACAGATTTGTTAACCACAGACATAAAAGAATCAAGAAATACTAGAAAAAATACATTGCAGGAGACATCTCGTTTTACAAGGCAATTTGATTAAGTTACTATGGGCTGACCAGCACTCGGTCAGTCGTGGAATAGCTGTGTTGACAGGAACACAAACATCGTAAATAGACAGCGCTTACTGTAGAAGTATTAAGACTAAAAGATATTTACCCCTTAAAATAAATAGAATGTCATCTACAGCAACATTTAAATTAGTATTTTTAAAGCAACCAAATACAACAAAATTGTAAATGAGATCTAGACTTTCTTCTGTATGTTAAGATCCTTTTTTTTGTGTGTTTAAAAAACAAAACAAAACCAAAAATACAAACTTTAGAAGAAAGGTATCTCTGAGAAGTCAGATTATTCACTAGAAGCGAGTTTACCCTCCTCTTGTTCTGCGGGCCAGCACGAGGTCCGGATACCACTTAAAATTCTTCCTTTGCAAGGATTTAGGCGGGACACGGGCCTCACGCTGTCCTCTGAACAAACCAGGGTTTCTTCTCTACGTGTGAAATTCATCCCAGCGCGGGAGACGCCGCCAGACCCCGGAGCACCACATCCCACTGGCTGGGTCTGGGGACAGCATGCGAGCGCACGCAGAGCCCCTGCGCTGGGATGAACGTCACAGGAATAATTTAGGTGTAGATATAAAGTATCTTTTAGGCCATTTAAAAATTAATTCAATATTTAAAAAAATATTTTTCTTTTTTTTTTTTTTTCCTCTAACAATTAAACAGCTGGAGGAAGCAGCACCCCTTCTCACGCAAGGAACGGGGGGCTAAAAGCAAAGAAATAATCCTTTGGACATCGGTTCCTTAGGGGTGACCTAATTCGAGCCACATTTCCTACGTGCAGCTGAACGGCACTCGGCTTTGACTCCCAGCAGCATCCCACACACATGCACCCCCCAGCCCAGCTGCCACTTCCAGTTCAAACCATGTAAAAAGGGAAGAAACTTCTCAAGTTTGGGCAATACCAGCATGAGGCTGGCTGGCTTCTCAAGAACCCACCAGAAAGGAAGAGCCCCTTGAGCATCCCTCAACGCCAAGGTCTCGTGGGATGCCCTGGCATGGGAAAGGTCCCCAGCAGAGATGCGGGAGCAGATTCCCATCGCTGCAGGGAGCCAGCTGCCGTGCTCCCTGGTCGGCAGCCAAGTGCCGCAGGCTCCAGCCGCGCCGGCTCGGCCCGCAGCCGGAGATGCTTGTGGGGCTCCCAGGGCCGGCACAAGGCTGCGATTCAGTCCGTGGGGCTCTGCGGAGGTCGCGGCGCCGGCCGGCAGACCTCAGCATGAGCCCCGGGAGGAACCGGAGCTGTCTCCCTCCCGGGCTGCCCTTTCTCCAGCTCCAGCAGGAGCTTTGTTCCAGCCTTTTCTCAACGGCCAACATTGCCTTCCCCTTTGATGTCATCAGAAATGGAGTTGTGCAACCAGTTGATGGAAAAGCTGGCGTCCCACAGAACAGCCCCAAACAGCCAGCGCGTTGCGTAACAACAACATTTGGCTGTTTCCATCTTTTTTTTTTTTTAAATGTATTTTTTATTACAGCCTGAGAACGCTGTAGGCTCAGCTGAAGGCACGGGTGCCTTCCCAGACTGAGAGGAAACCTTCCCCACCGTTCCCTACAGCTGGACCAAGACTGCCACTACAAATATCTCTCCATGGTTGGGAAATCGTGGCCGTGGGGAAGAGCTCAGCTGCAACGCCGCTGCCCCTTGAAGGCTCCTCTCTTGGGACAGACCCACAGCGGAGAAGCCCATGGAGGAGCCCAATTTATTGCCCTGCCCAAGCCACCCACAGGGAGAGGGCTTGGAGAACAACAAAGCCGTTTCTTACAAGTTTTAATCCAGTTGAAGGGTCTTTAACGTTTGTTCAACAGTGACAGAGTCCCTTTGAACTTGGTATCCTCGGAGGGGGCCATTAAAAACAAAAGCATGTTTACCAGAACACAGTATCCGAGATGGAAAACACTGCAAGTGCTGCAGGAAGTTAAAAAAAAAAAAAAAAAAAAAAATCCACCTAGGATGACTTAAATCCCCCCAATTTTTGGCCAGGACATTTTGCAGGGCTGGTTCCTCTCTCGGTGCAGGAGGAGGTTTCTCATTTATAAAGAGGAACCCACTGGGTAAGGAAACACCCAGCCGCCGGTTCCTGCACACCCCTACCCTAGTGTTCAGCAATCTCAGCGGGATACTTTTCCGTGACCACCCCTACCAACTGCCTGGGAGCCTGAATACTTAAAAACAAGCGAAGAGCAGCGGTAACGGAAAGGGGGTTTAGTACAAGGACCACGGGACTCCTGCGGCACAGCCGTCACGTGCAGAAACAGGCAGCCACGGTTGGACTCGATGACCTTAAAGGTCTTTTCCAAGCTAAATGACTCCATGATTCCACGGACACGACCGCTCCGGCTGTACGTACAGAATATTGTCCCATGAAATCAATTCACGCAGCACCTCCTTGAACTGGAACAACTGTTTAGGAAAGCAAACTGGTGGTGACTGCGGCTGTACGCGGGAAGGGTTTATCTCCCTCGGTGGGTTGCAACAAGCGTGACTGATCAATGGCTCGGAAGAGCACAAGGCAACAGAGAAACAACAGAAAATTTCCACATCCAGTGCTGGGAATGAGGAGGAATTTTCTGTCACGTCTCTGCTGCTCCCCTCGCCCTCCGTGACACGTCTCCTTCCACCCAGGAGGAAAACAAGCAGCAAGGAGGTGTTCCACGAGGATGGATTCTCTCTTTTTCCATACTAACATCCAGCTGAAGATGGCAAGCCCCTGAGGGCAGCAGACACTCCTGACAGCACTTCCACCCACTGCAGTGAAAATTACCTTAGCTGTGTTTTCATTATAAAATGTTCAGTTTTACCCCCTTACTCATTCTCTCCCTAAGCGCCAGGAAGAACGAACCCAACCTCTTGCAGCCATGTCACCCCGTTCTGGTGGAGGGGAACTATGGGGGTCAGTGACCCAGGGATTTAAAAAAAAATCAGGTTTTGAAAGGTAAACTTTGAGATGTGACCCGTGGCTGGCCAAATTCAATGTTTTTGTCATTCTGTGCTGGTACTTGGTTCAGTTTCTTCCTATACCTCTATTGCCATGGAGACGCCGGCACGATCACCGTGAAACGTATGGTATCAATGCCAGAGCCAGCAGGTTAGTACAAGAGAAAGATCTTTAGCAGCAAGGAACAAATCATGAAAATTCATCAAGAGCAAGCGAGCGAGTTAAGAATTTAATTAAGATCAGTTAATTAATAAAAAAATACTTCTCGGTGTGACATCTCCTCTTTAAAACCAGTGTGAAAAGTTCACCAAGGGGATATTGTGCAGCGATGGCTGTCATCACTGAAGAAAACCATTTAAAGAGGTGTCCAAACCACGCAACCCCCCACGCCTCTGGGAGATTTGGACCTATTTCTGAGCCCTCTGTGGCTTGGATTTGAGTGCTAATTTACCTTGGATTGAGGTGGGCGAGAGTTAAAATCCCTTTCCTTTGTATCACAAGTAATTCTGCTGGTATATATTAGCACTGAGAGCCCCTACGTTGAACCAAGGCCCTGCAGGAAACCGGCTCAGAGACCACTACGGCCAAAAAACACAGACCAAGTGGAAGGTGAGAGGCTGAGGTTCTCTCTCGATGAAAAAAGGTCCAACAGAAGCAGCGATTTCCCATCACTACCCTGCCAAAACATTTCAGCATTCAGCTGGAAGAGGATTCCAAAAATTGCATTCGGGTTTTATGGTTCGCAACCATATTTATGCAAACGCCTCTCCGCCGACACCGGGTCTGAGCTGCTCCAATTCACTGCGCATCGGTCCCTGACCAGCCGTGCGCTGGCCGTAAGCTTTGGGTTCTGCACTGTAGATATACCCAAACCAGCTGCAAGGGTTAACGTGGCTCTCCACACGTGTGAAGTGGCACCTGAGCTGGCTGGGGTACGTCTAGACTGTGCCACCATGGAAGAAGGAACCTGACAGCAAAGGGTTTCAGCGTGGTGATTGTCTCTCGATTCCTCCTGCACTGCCTCAGAGCAAAGACGCGCGGTTGGCGAAGCGATAGCAAAGCGCTGCACGTACACGCTGGTTGACACAGCCACGGTCCTGGTCACACACACTTGAACAGAAGCTGCCACCTGCTCTAACACACACTCTTTTTTTTTTTTTTGCTGAAGAACATCTTAAAGGACAAAGCATGAGCTAGTACCATTGGTGTCCTTAATGCCTCTTCATCCAAAATACCCATATGGAGAGGAGAATCCAGTGGAGAGCATTAGCTCTTGGAGGATCCCAGCTTCCAAACAGCTTAGTTTACAAAAATACTGAGGAGAAATAGTTCCACGACCCATTTGCACAAAGCACAAGCACAAAGAAGACCTGTAACAGAGACTGAAGCAGCTCACTTACGGGGAAAAAAAAAGATGCTTTTGATTTCCAACTATCACCTTGAGCGCAGAGGCACGATGAGCAAAGCGTTCAGGAACTGCAGTTTTGCTGAAAAGGTGATGCTCGTGACCAAATCAAGCAACGGCTCCTGAGAGGGCAGTTTTGACTACTCAGGAACTAGAGGAATTTTGGATGGGCTCAGGGGATGGGACTGCACCACCCACCACAGCGAAACAAGATTTCACACGTGGATGGTGGTTTATGCCCAAAAACCCGCTTCCTGGACGGGAGGATGTTGGTGGGGGCATCTTGCCAAGCCAAACCTGATGCCGCAGTTCTGCACAGAGAACGGGACCCCCTTTCCCTGCTGCTCAGAGCAGAACCGAGCATCTACAGCACCCCCAGATTAAAGCCAGGCTCCAGCCCCCTGGGGACATCCACCCCTTTCTACACCCCAGATCCCGCTGGTCCCATCTCCACTGCCTGTCTTAGAAAAGAGACGGCATAACGAGGGGCACGGAGACGGGCAACGCGCAGACCCACCCCAGGGAATGAGCCAAGGGAATCCCACCCTTATTATCTCTCTGCAAACGGTTCAGGGGCAAACACGACTCACGCTGCGGGCAATGAACAGGGCCGCTCGGAGAGCGCGGTGTTGCTCATCCCATGCTGGATGACAGCCTAGCTACAGAAAAACATGGGCTGAGCAAGCCAAGCACTTGGCCTTCTGCTAATTGCAATTCCCTGGGTTTATGGGGAGGAACTCGACCCTCAGGCCTGCACCTGCCCCAGTGCTAAATCACAGGGCCACGGGATGAGCATTCTGGTGAACAGCATCCCCGAGGAGTGGCTCAACAGCAGGGAGATGTCTTAGATCTGGGAGTTAAAAGCCAGACAGTGGCTGGGAACCCCGAGTGCTTGCCAGGAACGCAATGACAGTCAGACGAGGCCTCCCCACACCATTTCTCTGACACTAATCCTGCTCTGCCTTGTCTCACCTAAGCCACTGCCAGTGGACAGAGTCCGAAGCGTCCAGCAAGCACGTATTTTGGTATGAGTTTGTGTGCGTGTGTGAGCGTGTGAGCCAACGTCAGGCAACCTTCGCTACCCAACCACCCCCCCTGACCAGGTAAGGCAGAGGGGGGCTCTGCCCAGGGTCCCAGCCCCTGACACAGGCACGTTTCTATGGCTGGCAGCACTCAAACAGGCTCATGAGCAGACCCACCGTCGCCTGGGGGATCCCAGACCCAACCAAGTAAGCCTACGCAGAACTGAAGTACAGCCCTCAGTATCACACACACACACAGATGCTGATCAGAATCGCTGCCGCTGGACAGGCGGGACCCCTTTGAAGCTGCCAGCAGGAATTCCTCCTCTGGGCTCACGTTCGTACCAAGAACTTCTCATTGCAGGGCTGCTCATCTGCCAGGCTAAGGGGTGGTGACGGAGGGGTTGGAGGAGGCAAGGCAGAGCCGGGGACACGGTGTCAGACACAAAGCAGCTCCGACGGGGTGCTCCAGTGCCAAGGTTTTGTTTACGAGGGATCAGAAGCATTTTCTCCTTGTGTCGTCTTAAAATAATATTGTGCGTTTCCTCGAGCTGAACGTCTCTGCTTTTCCTGCTTAGGATTCTTGCGGAACCACTTCCATCAGTTTCTGGCACAGGACCGTTGCGGAGACTACGGGGAAGAAAGCAAAGTACAGGTCAGAGATCGCGCGCAGGGGCTCAACTTGCGTCTTGGTTCGTGATGCTCTGCCTCCACAGGGCTCACCCATTTGCAACCCCCGCCCCCCGCCCCATGGTTCTGAGCAAGATCAGTCCAAATACAATGTAAGGCTTGAACAGGAGGCCGCGGGCTCCTCTCTACTCAAGCCCAACGCTTAAATGTGTAGCACTGGGGGCTTTGCTCCTGCAGCGAGGATGCTGTGCTGCCCGAGAGAGGCCCCGGTACTTCTCGATACCAGTTTCTAATTGCACAGTGATACAGTAACTACGTCTGGATGCCAGAACTGCAGGCAGCCAAAAGTGGGTCAGGCAGAATAGTGGGAACGGGCAGAGAAAATACGAGCTAACGCTTTTACTTCCAATTTTGAAAGCCTTGGCACGCAGCTTCTTTAAAGGTTCAAGAAACCGGGACAAAACCAGCTCGGCATGCTGCACACAAGGCAGAGGCCACAGCCCCGCAGAGCAGGTGAAGAGCAGAAGCATTTCAGCCGCAAGTTTGCACAGGAAAGGTGCAAAACCAAAGTAACTTTTATTTTTCCACCCATTAGTTTTGGTGGGCAGTGTCCAAGCACACCCAGCTTTCTGCTGCTTCACTGTGTGTTTGGAGACCACAGGACAGGCTTGCCAGGTAAAGCTAACGCTCGTTCTAAACACACACCAAGTCTGTACCAGAGCAGTCGGAGGTGATCAGATTATCTCCCACATATGAGCGGCGTTCCTCAGGGTCAGTGTTGGGACCGGTGCTGTTTAACACCTTCGTCAGTGACATGGATGATGGCATCGAGGGCACCCCCAGCAAGTTTGCTGACGACACCAAGCTGTGTGGTGTGGTCGCCACGCTGGAGGGAAGGGATGCCATCCAGAGGGACCTGGACAGGCTGGAGAGGTGGGGCTGTGCCAACCGCATGGAGTTCAACAAGGCCAAGGGCAAGGTCCTGCACATGGGTCAGGGCAATCCCAGCACAAGGACAGGCTGGGTGGAGAATGGATCGAGAGCAGCGCAGGGGAGAAGGACCTGGGGGTACTGGTGGACGAGGAGCTGGACATGAGCCGGCCGTGAGCGCTGGCAGCCCAGAAAGCCAACCGTGTCCTGGGCTGGATCCAGAGCAGCGTGGCCAGCAGGGCGAGGGAGGGGATTCTCCCCCTCTGCTCTGCTCTCGTGAGACCCCACCTGCAGTGCTGTGTCCAGCTGTGGAGCCCTCAGCATGAGGGATATAGACTGGCTGGAATGAGTCCAGAGGAGGCCACGAAGACGCTCCGAGGGCTGGAGCCCCTCTGCCATGGGGACAGGCTGGGAGAGTTGGGATTGTTCAGCCTGGAGGAGAGAAGGCTCCGGGGAGACTTTACAGCACCTTCCAGTACCTGAAGGGGGCTACAGGGAAGCTGGGGGGGGGCTTTTTACAAGGGCCTGTAGTGACAGGACAAGGGGTAATGGGTTTAAACAGAAGGAGGGGAGATTTAGATTAGATATCAGGAAGAAATTCTTCCTGGAGAGGGTGGGGAGCACTGGGACAGGTTGCCCAGAGAAGCTGTGGATGCCCCATCCCTGGGAGTGTCCAAGGCCAGGCTGGGTGAGGCTTGGAGCAACCTGGTCTGGTGGAGGGTGTCCCTGCCCATGGCAGGGGGTGGGACTGGGTGGGCTTTAAGGTCCCTTCCAACCCAAACCATTCCATGATTCTATGAATATACACCTGTGTTTAAAGTTGGTATGTATTCTAGCATTTGCAGGATTATCACTGTGTTCCCAGAATATTTTCTATATTCTCCTTACAAACTTCTGGTGGTGGAAAACAATTAATATAGTAATTTGCCACCCAGGCACTGCAAAAATGGCTTTTCCAGGAATTGAGCCTAATACTCAGAATAAAAAACGAGTGTATGAGAGACAGACAGACAGACAGGAGGGGAAGAAAAGAATAACAAGTGCTGAGCAGTGTTGAAAGCCTTTTTCTTCTTCATAAAAAGCATCCAGCTAAGGCTGGGCATTTCTGCTTGTCTGTTTTTCTAGGTCAGCCTGTTGTGTGAGAGCTGGGAGGCAGATGGTAAAGTTTAGTTACTTGGACAACACGGAGTGACTTTCCTGATTCAGTTTTTCAGACAGAGGTTACGTGTGCCAAGCACAGCCCTTCCATCCCTTCAAAACACACCGTGGTGCAGCATCAGCTGTTGGAAAACCTTGTACAAAGGTACCTTAAAAATAAACCTGAGGGAAAGCAGGGGGTTTCCCCCCCCCCTCTGCTGCCACGTTTTGATGCCAAGGAAAGCTTTGACTGGATCAGAAATGTTAGCACTGGCTAAGGGATGGACTGGGACTAATTCTGAATGTCAGATGGAGGCCAACTGTGCTCAGACTGTTGCGCCGTTACTTCTTTTCCCTTCCTACACCACCAGGAAGGGATTCATCGCTGACTAAAGGCTTGGCCCTGTGCTTTTACAGGCGGCAGAAGAAAGGCAGCAATGTGATCAGTGAATTACGCTCCACCACGCAGCAACCCGTTCGCCAAGATTAAACCAAAAATAATTGTATTTGGCCCAAACTTTGCCATTCTCACAAGTCCGGGTGCGTTTTGGGCGCCTGGTAGATAATGTAATGATCAGGTTAAAGCTTGTTACCATTAAAGAATTGATCAGGGCCAAGACATTGGAAGCCTCCACCACACAAAGGAGAGCCAGCGCTCCTAGCTGTAGCACACTCACTGGGAAGCTGCTAATCCGGGAGCAAAAGCCAAGGCTGCACCCTTGCTCTTCACTGCTCATACTTACAGATGCCTTGGAGAACCCACTTGGGCTTGTTTTGCCACCAGACCCCGAAGAAGTAAATAGGGATCCCGCTGAAGATGATTGCAAAGCCAATCGCACATTCCTTCGGCGTCATCCAGAAGGAAACAGCGATGAGAAACAAGCAGGCCAGGATGAAGAAAATGGGCAGGCAGATGTTCACCTAAATAAAGACCCAAAAAGCAGGTTAGAGGTTATACCGGGGGAACAGGGTGAATTTTACCTAGCCGTACAGCCTGGGGAGGGAAGGAGCTCGTATTCCATGGCGAACCCGGTGTTGACAGGGCCCCTGTCTGTCCCAGTGCTCTGAACAAGGGGACCGTGACCTTGAACTGCCATGGGGAAGGGGTCGGTTTAGGCAGTGCCCTTCAGCAATCCTGGAAAAACTGAAGTAGGTAACGCCTAACACGCACATTTAATACCAGCACAACAAAGTAGGGACACGTGGCTCACCAAGACAGTGTAAACCTCTCTCAGCACCCATTTCTTTACCCCAATTCCATGCTTGAACGATTCCTTATAAAAAGCAGCTGTACCAACCGCATCAAATCCAGTGGCAACCATGGCACAAACCAGAGCATCCTCACTGCAGTCTCTCAGGGCTCTCAGCACCGCACCCACTGACGCAGCCCAGCTCTCGGGAGAAAAACCAAAGGAAACACCCTGCAAAGAGTTCCTTGGGGACTGGGACAGGTCTGCGAGTGTGTTCCTCTCAGGCTGCCTGTGCCTGGCAGAGACCGGAGCGTGCTGGGGGACAAGTGAGGAACATGCCTTTAAGGAAGGCAGACACGCTTGGGGCTGACATGATCTTGGCCTCCTCCCAGATGGGACACGGCACTGCCAAGCTGGCCAAGGACAAAGAGAACAAAGTTCTCATCTCCGCAGGCGTGGGTTTGTCTGCTTTATTAAAGAACTATTTTGAGTGAATTCCACGACGGTACAGAGTGTTTTCGCCGGGAGCCACAGGCTGTGATTTGTCCTGGGCAATATGTTAGTCACCAAGAGCTTCCCACTGGGTGACCCCACCAGAACACCCACATCTCTGACACCCAGAGCCTCCTTCACTCGGACGTCCCCATGGCCAGGGCAGCTCTTTGCCCTCCTGCACTGATCCGCATTCGGCAGATTTTCATGCAGCAGGCACGCGTGCTTGAGCTACACCTCGACATCTCCCCCGCACGCTTGCGGTCCCCATCCCTCTTCCGTACACGACAAGCAGCTGTACCTGCTGGAAACCCCCCCAGGTGCCGAGAAGGGACTCAGGGAGGTCCCACCACGCAATCGCCACGCTGCTCTCACCTTGATGGGCCTTTCCAGCTCTGGCTTCTTGTAACGCAGCCACATCATGCCGATGATGGCCAGAGCCACGCACAGCCAGTTGAAGAAGCTGAAGAAATTGATGACTGAGAAAATGTTGTTGGAGAAGGCATAGAGCAGGGTCATGACGCACTGCGGCCAGGGAAAAACAGCCATTAGCAAAGGGGGAAGGAGGCAAAATCACAAGTGTTTCAACACTAAATACAGGTATTTTAAAGTAATAGGAAAAGAATCCAGCTGATTATTTTTAACTCATTTAAGCCATTTTCAACTGGTGCCTGGAGCGATTTCGAACCAGCAGTAGAAGGCAAGGATATGATGACAAGGGTCTGTCCTTTCCTGCAGGTGCCTGCAGAAACGGCTGTGTCTGGAGATGGTGCCCAAGTACCGCTCCCCTCCATCCACTCTGATGCAAACCCACCCCCGGCCCGTTTCTCAATACCAGGTCAATGCTCACCATCCCAGACCCAAGTGCTTACCGTAAAGATGAGAGAGGGCACGGGAGTGAGAAGCCTGGGGTGAATCATAGACAGGATTGAAGGCAAGTGTCCTTCTCGGGATCCCACGAAGAACAGCCTGAGGTGGGGGAGACAGAGCAGGGATCACCTCTGCAGCCTTCGGCCCCGGGCTGGGGTTTGTCTTCAGCACAAAACAAGTGGGAACTGCCCAAGCTCAGCCCAGAGCGTGCTGAGGCAGCACGACTGGAAGGCCCAGGCTCCACGCAGGATTTCCACCTTCGTGGAGCACTGCACAACACCAACCGTCGCCCTTTTGCTAGTCACTGGTGCAGGATCAGACCCCAGCACGGGATGTTCTGCACATACGCACCGTGGAGAGTCCCGTCCCTGCCTTCCAGCAAGGCCGGAGACGGACACGGAATGCAAGAAAAGGTGTATTTATATCCTTCTCTCCAGGGAGTGCAATCAAGTGACTTTCCTAAGGTAACCTGGGAGATGTGTGTCAGAGCTGGAACCCCCTCAGTCCCCATCCGGCCCCATCCTTTCTCCTCTTTCTGGAGGGATTCTCAGCCCTGAAGTTTCCTCAGTTTCTGCTTTTCATTAAAGCCACTTTCTCAGGCAACATCCCTGAGCCCCAAGCCTGTGTTTGTTTGTGTTCTAACAACTTCAACAGGACGTTGCCTGAGGAACAGAAGACTGAGACCACTGAAAGGGTTTCCTTTGAACTGGATATGGTTTTCAAGTCTGATTTTTTTTCCCCACATGGTCTCCAGACCCTTTGCACTTTGTGTACCCGCAGCCGTTCTGTGCAGGACAACTCCAAACGCAGAGGCATTAGGCATGACTTGGAAACAAACTCCACAAAACTGGGCAAGAGACCTACCGGGAAGAGGTGAAGAGAGATCCATTAACGGATCCAAAGCACGACAAGCCAACAAAGACGGGTATGATCCAGGACATGACGCCAAGGTGATAGTTCCCAAAATCCTAAATGGGGGGCAACCAGACAGACGTTTCACACTCAGAATGCCCAGAAGGACTCACAGCTGCCTACAAAGACTTAATACTCGTAGAAATCTGAACAAATGACGCGGCTATTATGGAGATTTCCATATTGCCACGTGCTGCTCCTCCTTCCTGAAAAAAACATACTGTGGAATGGCAAAAAAAATCAGCAGAAAGCCCTCCCCTCAGCGTCAGGAGACAACATTTATCAGAACGGCTATCCAAAAGCTCAAGACCAAACGGAAACAGCAAGGAGTTTGAGGCAGGCAGCTATTTCCAACTGCTGAGTAAGGACCTGGGGGACAGCCCCTTAGAAACGCAGTGTCCTGGAGCTGGTTTATATCCCAGATTGACCCCACCCTGCTTTGCTGGGTTAGCGTTAGGGTGCCAACCGATTGATTTCAAGACTTGCAAAGACAGCTAGAGCAATGCAGCGCAGGCCGGCACCTCCAGTAACTCGGCACCGTGTACGTGCAGGCTGGAGCGAGGGCTTGGTACTAACCCAAAGGACAGAGCGCTGTCACCTGAATGGCCCAGACTGATTTATCCTGGCTGGGAGACTCCTCCTGAAGCACTGAGCAATCCTGGTCATGCTCAGTTTGCAAGGTCATACCATGCTGCTCACTTCTGAAGCAATCAGGATTTCTGACTGCAATGGCATTTTAATTAAGAGAAGTATTATTTTTCTCTCTTAATTGAAACAAGGGAGATACAGACAGCGAGCAATCTAGTTCGGTATTGACTGAATGACCTTTTCCCATAAATATCCTGCTCTGGTAACTGATGATAAGTCATGAGGCCAGCAGCAACCTTGTGTGTTTATGAACTAAGAGCAGTGTTCACTGTCTGCTCAACCTTACTATTGTCTGTGATGAATCCCACTTGGTATCACACTGTTCTTCCCTGCTCTCATCACAATTGCTCTTTATCTCCTGTCAAATATCAGCTTTTTTTGTAAGCAGCCACGACCAGCGTGGAACAAACGAGGAGATGTATGCAGAGGTTGTAAAGTCTGATTTAACCAGCCCTGGAAAACAGATGAGTCACGTCAGAAATGCACCTATCTTACCACGGCCACCGCTTCGGACGTCAGCATCTGGTCCGTCGACAGCGTCGTGAAGTAAGCCAAGTTTGTCAGCACATAAACCAAAGTGACTACAGGTAGCGAGATGATGATAGCCAGAGGCAGGTTTCTAGGAAGAAAACATAAATTATAATGGACTGCTGCCGTTCGGAGAGCTGCTGATGTCAGGGATCAGCAGCTCATGCTGCAGCCCTCCTGTGCTCACTTAAAACTGGCACGAGCCATCCTGCTCTCCTTTGGCTCTTCAGCATGTCCCGTTTCCCAGCCACGCGTGGCTCCCCTAAGAGAGGAGAAGATGCCCACACGGGAACAGCCTGGAGGCTGGCAGATGTAGAGTGAAGGGACATTTTGCATGGAGAGACTGGCTGTCTGGGCAAGCAGTAATCCACTGCAAAGGCAGTTAATTAAAAATAACCCCCCGTGTCTTGCTAGCGGCATTAACACACACATTCTCTTCTGGGCAAAGGAGAAGCACTTGTGCCGGTGGGTTTCGTGCGGGAGACGGAAAGGGCCGGGATTTAGTGGGCAGCTTTTGGACTGTAACCCTGTGCAGCTGGCTGGGTGGATGAAACTCAAAGAAAATGAATTCAGACACAGTCTGAGCGGGTCTGTAAAGACGCGGCCGTGTCGGTACAGATTTGCCTTTCCCAATAGTCTAACTTCATTTGCGAACGGAAACTGAAAAAGGAAACCCTGCTTGATGCCACGTGTAATTGGTCTAGTGGAGCTCAAAGCCCCAGGAGGAGAGAGTCAAATACCATGACTGCATTCAGAAGACAAGAAAATAATTGCAGTGTGCAAAACCCCTTTTTTATAACTGTGTTTGTCAAGGAAAAGGCCTATCAAATCTTAACTTCCCCGCAGGCATTAATCACTGCCAGGGTCAGCAGGAACGGGTTCTTGCACAAGCGAGCCTGCAGCTCGTATCGACAGCGCCTCACAGGCACCCTCCCGATGAGCGGAACGGATTTATCAGCGATGTCCTGCTTTGGTGGGGCCCAGCGTCATCTCACCAGGTGCCCTGCATGACCCTGAAAGGCGCGAGCAGTGCCGAAAGCGGCTGTTGCTCAAGAGAACAGGAAGAGCACATGACAAACAGATGTACACACAAATACTCCTGTGGGAGTTTATACCAGACAGCAATAAAGCCAGGAGTGCTTCTTCCTCGCCTATAACTCAGAGAGGTGCCATGCCAAGGAAGCAGGACTTCCCAGCAACTCTAATATCAGCGGTACAGGAAAGCAGTGTAAGCAACAGCCCTGCCCATGCAGAGATTATCAGCCCCCTTCCCCTGTTCCAGGAAGGATCAATGCCATTAATTTACCTCTTTTTCTATTTCCCTAGAAAACAGACCTTGGTTTCTGGGCTGATTAGCAACCCCCGTTACACTAGCGAGGAAAGGGCTTCCCAAGAACAACTTTTCTTCTTAGGGAAGTCATCACACACACCCACCTGTAGGGATTTATCATCTCTTCCGTAACAAAATTCAAGTAATTCCTGTCATTGAAAAAGGACAGTGGTTAATCCTGGTTAGTCCATGGAATAAATGAAGCTCTTCCATCTTACTCTTCTGCAAGAGAATTTCAGGAGGGGTAGAGAGACTGAAACCTCCAGTAAAACTTAGGACGGCTGGTGCCAGTCCAAGACCTGCGCCACAAACCCTGCCAAGCGCGTGCCCTGGCTGGTGGATCAAGGACACTGTGCTGCCAGCTTCCTTGCAGTGTCCCTAAGCTCCTCATCCCCACGTCTCTGAAATCCCTCCAGGGATGGTGACTCCACCACCTCCCTGGGCAGCCCCTTCCAACGCCTGACAGCCCTTTCCGGGAAGACATTTTCCCTAATGTCCAATCTAAACCTCCCCTGGTGCAACTTGAGGCTCTTTCCTATCGCTTGTCACTTGGGACAAGAGACCAACCAACACCCAGGATGGACAGTCCTGCACCACACTCCCCCTGCGCACACAATGTGGGGATAAAGGACTCAACCACAGCATTTAGCATTAAAAAGGGACACAGGGCTGCATCTTACCATCCTCCGTAGGCAAAGAGACCACTGTACAACGCTAACACGATGTTCCCCACGCCTACTTTTGTGCCTTCGAAGGAGTGCTCAGGAGTCAGGTTGGACACATCACCTGCGGAAAACGAAAACGTGAAAGGATCGATGCAGACGGACTAAACCCCAAGGGCCGTCGTGGGTGCTGAAACCGAGAAACCTGGGGGCAAAAGCTGCTGTTCGGATAATTAATTATCACGCTGCTGCGTTTCAGGTTATGCTAGAGAGCACGAGCTCGTATTTCTATATTGGGCTGATTCCTCCAGTTTTACAGTGCTTAATTCATCCGCAGAAATAGACCCAAATCAGCCCCAAAGACACTTGTCTCAAGCAACTGGCCATTCCTGAGCCCTCAAAACTTTCTCACACTGCAACGTGCTGTCACCGAGGTTAGCTTCCAGATATCTTCTCCCCGCAAAGAAAACGTTCTGGGGGGCCTTCCTGTGGAAGGTGCTGTGCAAACAGACGCTGTCACATTGTCCTCTCAACTGAAAGCTGCTTTCATTCGATAAAACCCCAGGATTTCCTCCACTTCCACCAGCCACCCAGTGAAGCTGAAACCCAGGATTTCCTCTAGTCCCACCGGCCACCTGATAAAGCAGAGGGTTACGGCAATCCCTTTGATTGTGGGAAGTCAGGTTCTTTGGGGCTTGAGCATCAGAAGTCAGCTTCTTTGGGATTTGGACATCAAAAGTTCCTCTTACGTATCTGCTTTTAAATAAAAAGCCATAAATAGACAACTCGATTGTACCGTTGGTAATAACTCTCCCAGAGCAGCCAAGGGTTTATTTATTTTGCTTTTGAATGCTCTGCAGTTGTTTTGTTCCCTGCCTTTTGATGTGGAGCCTGGGTGTAGGTGTGGGATGGCGAAGCCACGCTCCCCTCCCCAGACCCTGCGCTCCCCTCGGCGAGGACGGAAGCAGGGAGCGAGGCAGGACTCGGCAGGGCACGTTTGCATCCAGGGAGCCCTGTCAGAGCCCATGTGATTCCTCTTAGGGCACAGATCTTTACTAATCACTAGCAACTGCATCACATGGCAGTCAGCAGAGCCTGGAGCTTAACCCTTCATCTCTTAGCACCAGGTGTCTGGGGAAAGGAGAGGGATGCTCGTGCACCCGGCAGTTTTCCTCTCTTCCCATCTCGTGGTGGAATCTGTCACTCCCCTGCGCCACCAAAAGCCCCTTTTGCAGAGGCTGAGTAACAAATATGAATTCACAGATCTTTTAATGCCTCAGACTCATCTTTCGGGTCGTGGGGACAGGAGGAGTTTTCCCAGCGTTCTGCCGGTGCATAGGTCATTCACGGGGCTTCGCGAGGGACTGCTCTGAATCTGTGCCAGTGACACGGAGCTGCCCTGTCTGTGGGAGAAATCTTGTCTTTCCCCCTCTCTATCATCCTTTACCTCTTTTCTCCCTCCTGGTGAGTCCTAGCCAAGACAAACAGGTATTTCCTGACACGGCATGCAAAACCCTCTCTGCTCACAAAGCCACCCAGGAAAGCAGCATCCCTCCGCCTTCTTCCCTGGCTTGCGAGGGGATGCCGGGGGTGTGAGCTGGAAAAGAAGCAGGACAACAGCAGCTCGTGCGCTGGGCAGTCAGGTCCGGGACACGCACCGCAGTTACGGGCAGCAGGTCTGCAAGGCTTCACTTGCCCAGATCCCACCGCAGACTGCAGTTCTCCACTGCTGTTGCCTTGTCCCTCCCTCCCAGCATCCCCGTGCACTCAAAAGGTCTCTTCCGAACCCACCTTGGTTGCGTTTAACGCCCCTTAGGCTTATAGATTCTGTCACAGAATCTTAATTTAGCATTAATGCCCTGGCCTGGCTGTGAATAAAAAGGCTGGGCAGGAGGCGGGTGTGCGTGGTGTCACATTCTGTTGGACCCCTCAAGCTCAGCTTTCCTGAGTTCATTTTCTGCCCCTCCTGAATAACTACCAGTCTCCTTCTTTCCAGGTCTTTTGTTATGGGAATAAGATACCCTTTTTGTTAACAGTGACTGTAATTAGCTACTGGAGCAGCACAGGGATGGGCTAGGAGAGCAGGAGAGCTCTCCACGCAGTTCAAACACCCCTCGGGACATCTCCAGGGTCTGCCCGTGCTTCTGGACACCAGCTTCCAGCAAAAGCCCCTTTCTGTTTGTCACAGGCTAAAAGCTCTCAGGCCAAGTGTTCCTTTTTCTGAGGCATCTGCAGGTTTCGTTCTGTGCCTTCCCAAACCTCAAACCGAAACCGTGTGCTAGTGCCGCCCTCGCCCAGCTGGCCAGGAGAGAAGAGCATCGGCGGTCCCCAGCCTGAGAACACATGCCTGGATTCAGGAGGTGCCACCCGCTTGGGAACCACGGGCACCTTCAGCCCCTGGGAAAGGAAGGGCCCAAGCCCAGCTCAGGGCGGGCCGGGCTGTACGGACACTCTGGCTGTGTGGCAGGGGGCTGCCTGCCCTCCGGGACACAAAGAGGAGGGAAAGGCAGCGCGGGACTGCTGCGGGAGCGGCGCCGAAGCAAAGCAACGAAACCAAAGCCTGGCGCTTCATTACACCGTGGGTGGGCAGAGGGCAAAGCCAGCGCGGAGGCAGCCAGGAGACGGGGTAGAAAGGAAGGGAAGGGCTTTTTGTTCCTCCTCAACCCTCGGCACCCCACTGCCCTCGCCCTGCCGCACTGAGCACGAGCTGTAGCTCTCCAAAAACATCCAGGCAGTTGCTAAACTTCACGTCTCTCTGCTCCATGGTGAAATGGATTTAGCAACACGTCACAACACGGTTAAATAACCAGAGGAGCAGAGATCTAGTTCTTCCCACTCCAAGGGGACCAACTCATATTCTCAGGTGCCTTACATGATGCCCCTTTGCCAGGAGTTGGCTTCTTCCATGCTTTATTGCTTCCCGGTTGCATGAGGAACCCTGGCTTAACAAACATGCCCCAAGGATTAAATCCCAGCAGAGCATCCCTCCTCTCCCACCATCACCGTAACAAAGCTCTGTCACACCCTGCCAGAGAGATAATAATTAGTGCCCGCCAGCCATGCCTTCACAGAAATAACTGGCACCACATTATACGTCTCGAGGCAAAGAAGCCAAGCTGCAGCAGCGATGCTGGAAAGGTATGCCAGATGTCTTCCCACACGGACCAAGCTGTACAGTACAGTGGGTGAGCTCCGACTGTACCCGCAAGTCACTGGAAGGGAAACCCATCACACAAGGATACCTCCTGTGGTGCAGAGGGCCCGGAGATGCACTGGAGGCTGAGAAAGTGCCCAGGAAGCACCGCGGGCCCTTCTTGTTCTTACAATTACCCACCGGTGCTTGCTATTGTCCCAGCCGGAGACTGGGGATACTGGGCTCGCTGGGCCAGCACTTCACTCTCACCCCCATCCCCTGCTACGAACGCTGCTGTTCAGACTGCAGGAATGCACCTCTGTCCCGGGCACGCAGCATCCTTCCAGCCTGCACGTGCAATTCAGGCCCCCGGACCTGGGAGGTTTGAATTGCAGACTTCGGATCAGATCAAGGGTTACAGCTCTGCGTGGCCTCCCCTGCTCCCACGCAGCGACAGCTCTGTAAGCCGGCGCATCCCCGGCAAAGGCGTGCTCTGCCCACCCCCTCCTCCTCCTCAGCCCACGCAGCCGGGGCTGCTCTCTAGGCAATGCCCTGCCCGTGCCCGGCACCCCGGGGATCTGAAACCTGGTTTGAACTGGCTGTTCGACTGCACTCTGCTCTACAATTAACCAAATTACGGTAACAAGCTCTGACACAAACCCCATTTGCTGGTCTTGGCAGCTGCCAAGACTCTGGTAATTGTGCCGCCGAGCGATGGGTCACCTGGGGCCTTTCTGCGGGAGGGACCTATTTCGGGTCCATGCGCTGCGTGTTCAGACCCTTCCTTTGAAAAAGTTCATTCGCTCCCCAGTCGTGTCCATTCCAGTTTTAATAGCGCAGCAATCTTCTCTTGCAGAAAGCATTTAATGATAATTAAATATTTTCAACTTGCCCAAACAGCGAGGAGAGGGAACACAGCCATCTAGAGAGCTCAGCAAGAGAAGGGGGGGGCCCTCTGCTCGTGGAGGAAACCGAGCCAGGGAGAAATGCGTTGCATATATGAAAAACCCCAGAGGAGAAGATCCACTCAGCTGTTGAGCCATTTTCTGAGAACAGCAGGAAGAGTTCAACGGACTGAGTCAGAAAAACAAGAGGGCAAGAGACACACAGGGGCCAGGGTGAGGAGAGCATCGCTTCGGCAGCTCGCGGCTCCCCAGGAGATCCACGCTTGGCAGCCACGTGAGCCGTTTGCTCCTCTCTCACCGCTGCCACTCTGCAGACAGCTTTGCATGAAGCAGTTATGAACGGCAGCTGTTAAACTCGGTGAGTTCACAGGTCTGAATGACACCACCAGGAACCTTGGACCAGCAGAGAGGGCATCCAAGGAGGAGCTGGAGCTCCTGGCTTACGTCCCTGGTTCTCACCACCGGCTGTGGACACGCCATGACGCTTCCCCTCCTTTCAACGACCTCCTTCTGTGTTATGGAAGAGTTCCTCTCTCCTCCCAGTCCTGGGAAGCTTTGTTGATATCATTTCTCCTCCGGGGTGAAGTCTGGGCTCCTGGATTCGCTCCACCAAACACACACCTCAAGCTTCACGGCTTCTCCTTTTGCAATGGTCCACTGCTTGGACCAGAGAGTGTTTTGTTACCTTTCTCACCTCCTCTGCATCCTGCTGATGCCAGCAAAAAGCCTTTTACCCTCCTCCTCCTAAGCAAACACCTTTCACAACCTTCGCGTCTGCCGGCATAACGTTTGCTGATGAGAAATAAAGCAGCAGACCCAGAAGCAGCGGCGCGAGCCCTCGAGCGACGCGCAGCACGCAAAACGCCGTGTCTGCGCCGGGAGCCAGGAAGCGGAGGCAGTGCAGAGACCCTGGCTGAACAGGGTCCCCTTGATCCTCAGCACAGCATGGAAAGGTGTCCTACGCGTCCCCACGCCTGTCCCTGTCAGGGCAGGTTAACGGCAAGGTGCAAACCCTAAAGAAACCACCCAGTGGGTTTCCAGCCACTTCCATAGGCTTGGTTCTTGCCTTTTCACGCACAGGTCCGCTCCACATCCACAGAAACTCGTGATCGAGACTGACAGACAAGGATGATCCACCTGACCAGGCTCCGGAGGGGCTAACCAGAGCCAACCAGCTCGATGTGCAGGACAGCCAGCAACACTGGGGGAAGGCAGATCCTCCTGCCTGTCACCCGCACCTCTAGCACCACAGCAAGGCCATTCGTTTCAGCCCAGCAGTTTGAAGGCCACGGGAAAGCACCAACAGAGGATTCCAGCAAAAGCACGTGTACGCACGCACACCCCGAGCTGTCGGCGGCACGGGGACACCTGAGCCGTGAAGGGCCGCTGCGGCCAAAGGCTTCAGGGAGACAGAGGGAGGAGATCCAGACAGAGATGCAAAGAAGCAAATGCCAAAGTATTAGCTGCTCTCTAGTTAAATACGTCTGCGTTGCTGGCATAGCGGCACTCGGAAAAACGAGAAGCCTACAGAGACTCTCGTGGCAGCTGCCTTGAAACCCACTCAGCCCACAGCGGCGGCGAGCAGGGTCCCCCCCGGCAAGCCCGAGATGCGCTCCTCATCCTCCAGTGCAAGGCACCTACCTCGATCCCGCCTGGCGTCTGGCACTTCCTTCAGGATACCAAGAAGGAGCTGCAATCCACAACTCCTTGGATAAAGCAGCTTGTCAGGCACGAAGGCCCATTTCCACCCTGAAGAGTTAACGCAGCCATGAGCCTCCACACGCCACGTTAAACAAACAGCAGCTCACGCCGTCGTTACAGGCCAAGCTGCCAGCGTGTGCATACAGAGCCGCCCCGACGCCGCGATCATAACAAGCAGCACGGGTCACTGACCGCCCGCTTCTGTAGTTGGGGGGTTTCTGTTGTTGTTATTAAACGCATTTTGTTTAGTTTTGGACAGGCAAAAGCCCCAGCAGGCTGAACTCTACCCTGCAGTCTCTAAGTGCCAAAAATTTCCGGGGCAGAGTGGGCAAGAAGAAAACTGTCTGAGCAGAAACGAAGCAAGGCGGAGCGGGGAAGCTGTACCGTACGCTAACCTGCCGTGCCCACCCGGCCTCAGCATCCACCCTCGGCTGGAAAAGAAATCAAAGAGGAGAGAGAGCGAGAGAGAGGCCCATAAAACATAATTGTGCTGTATCAACCCTCCAGCATTAAGACGCCTGATTAATCTCCAACATGTGGTTGATGTGATTTAGAGGTGCAGGATGCTGGCAGCTTTCCCAGCTTCCTTGTTCGTGCTCTCCTTCGGTACAGTCTTCCACTCTCCAAGTGCTCCGTGAACAAGAGGGTGAGTAAGGGAAGCACAGTCGCTTTCCTTCAAAGCTCACTGCTGGAAAATCACGTTACAGTGGCATTTCTGCATGCCAGCGTAACAAGAAGCGGCACGGGCAGCTGCAGGGCAAGCTTTTCTTGCAATCTTTCGTGCACAAGCCTCAGCCCCAACTTGCAGGGACACACTGAAAAGCTTGAGGGATGTTTACTATCCATAAGCTTTGCCCCTTCTCTGCCAGAGCAGATCTACAGTGCGAGTTAGCCACGGGCTGGCTGAGTGAACACCCATCTGGTTTGCCTTTGGGCTCCAAACTCATCCCAGACACCTACAGCTCCACCCCAGCGGATTGTCCGAGAGCCAGTCCCTTGGGTGTGCTGGTCCCTCTGGGCACAGACACCAGCGTGACGGCCACCCTGCTGCGTTCGCAGCGTGCACAAAGCCATCGCCTTTTGCTCTTGGCAGGGGTCACCGGCTCAGCCCCCGTGTCACCGCAGACCTGGCTCAAGGGGCTGTTTTGGGACATTCAACTGACACTGCTACTGGCAGCAGAGAAGAAAATCTGGGAGGAAAAGAAGAGTGAGTAAACTTTCCCTCCCCTCAGGTCTTTTTTAATCAAGATTTTTCATGCACACAAAAAGAAAAAGGTAAAGAAAAAGGTTTGGACAGGGAACGAGCAACACAACCCTCACAAAGACAGACCAAACGGGTGTTTTCTAGCAAAAGACACATGAGAGTAGCACCCAGATGTGCCTGCACGCCCGTGGTGCCAAGACGTTGCACCTGGAAGACTCAGATAATATTTTTAGGAGGTTTCCCGGGCACTACAAGCACACGTTAATGACTGAGGGCTTGAACCTTCATTTCGGCACTTTCCGAAACCCTCCTGGCGTCAAGGTCAGAATTGGCCAGCCCCGACGACACCTCTGAACACATTTTTATCCAGGGCAAGCGATACTGGGATGGGGGTGCCGGTGCTGAGGCTGCACACATCTATTTAAAGAAACAAAGCAAGATTAAAACCCAAACTCCCTGCTTAGTCTGAGTTGTCCACGGCAAATGTCGGGAGTTAAACCTGCCTACTTTGTCCTTAATTCACCCCGTGCTCGTTCAGCAGATGCGATTCTGCTGGGCTCTGACAGGCCCAGTGGAGTTAGAGTGACGCGGCTGCCGTCAAACAGGCACCGCAGACAAGACCGAAAATCAGGCACCGAGAGGGAGAAGGGACAACAAGTTCAATTAAAATAATTCAATAAAACAAGTGTTAAATTCTATTTCCCTAAGTCCCAAACGCCCATTTCTAGGGTTTGGGGGTTTTTTTTAAGCAGAACTGCTGGTGAGGAATCGCAGCGAGGGCTGGAGCCCAGCACGGCAGCGCTCCCCGAACGCGCAGCAGGCAGGAGCAGCACCTCGCTGCGTGAGCTGCCCCAGGGCAAATAAACATGTGAGAAACCCCAGGACAGCAACAACAGAAGCGAATATATCTGAAATATGACCGTGATATGTTTTTTTAGAGTTATTTTACATCAAAGCCTTCCCTGAATTTCCTTGCCTGTAACAACCATAAGCATGTTCTTCAAGATTAACCCTTTTGTTTGACCGTTTCATGCCTGGGTTAACTTTTTAAGGCACCGTAAGCCTTAAAAATCACAGCTGCAGAGCTAACCACAGACCTCTGTGTCACACCCTGGGCAGAAAACATCCCTTTAACCTGCCCAGCCTGTCCCAACGGGCTTGAGGATCCAGTCCCAGGCATCCCACTCACCAGATCAAGAAGATGGCCAAAACATAGCCAGAGGCAGCTGGGCAGAAAGCAATTTGTGAAAGCTGGTAAAAGAGTAGAACAAAAGATAAGCCTAGTTTTTATAAAAAACCCCTAATCTTCTCTAAGCTATAAGCTATTTATACTATTTAAGTCCCACAGACTGGTGGGCTGTAGAGTTGGGGGTCCATATGTAAGGTTTCACACGCTAATACACCAAGTCCAGGACACTGAGCTTCCAACACAACACAACTCTAACCCCACAAAGGCTTTTAGAAGTGTGACTTTTGTATTAGTAAAATAATTGCATCCCAAGTGCATCAGCTACGCCCAGTCAACTTTCAAAGAGTTGAAAGGCTGTCTGAGTAGGAAACCAACTTCTACCCTCCTTTTGAAGTCGCATGAAAGGAGTGATGTAAAACAGCTGTCCACAGACAGATCACAAGGAAACGCTGTTGTCTGTGTGGTAATATTGCCACATATTTCTTTGTCTTGAGATGTTACTGCTTTTCTGCAAAGAAAAAAAGCCAAAAGCCGAAGGCGGGAGGTCAATACAGAGCAAGATGCAAATTCTGTGAAGCCTCCCAAGTTGAGCAAGAAACTGTGGCCTTGCTCCTCTTCGCTGTTTATGGATACTGTAAACAGACGGGCAACGGGACAGTAACCATTAAAGCCCGTTAATCAGCACTGCTCAGGCGCTATCCGGAGTGTCACGGGAACACACAACCCCTTCCCGCTCAAGCGGCAGCCCCAGACAAACCAACCTGACACGTATTTCACCGCAGTTACAGCGTGGCCTTGGGACTGAACTTACTGAGCTGGCAGTGAGAGTCCTCTTTGTCCAACGAGCGCTGGAACTGGGATAAAAGAAAACAGGGGCACACAGGGGAGGGGGAAAGGCGTGGGACTGTGATTCTGTAGGGGACCCAGGATCACCAGCCTACTCAGAGGTTAAACAGGCTTTTAGGAAAAAAGTCACCCATTTGAAAGCGTCAGCACTTGAAAAGAATGGGTCTGTAGTATTTCGCCTGGAGAAGATCCAGCAGTACTGTACTACCAGGGCACAGCTCACCCAGAGAGCTCAGACACGGCAGCTTCCCTGCGCACCAGGTTCGTCCCCCTTGCTCCAGGGCACGTTCGACGCGCTTAAACCATTCCCGAGAGGCGTTTATTAACCTGCTCTTGTACACCTCCGGTGAGACAGCCTCCCTGGACAACCTACTCAGCTCTGCATTACCATTCAAAGAGGTTTTCTATTGGCTCTTTTAAATTCCCCTCGCTCAGGGCTTGCACCCACCACGTACTGTCCCAGTGAAGATGGGGAACAGTGCGGCGCTTTCCCGTTTCCAGGATGCTTTAAGCGATGCTAGGACGCTTTCCTTGAAGAAAAGAAAGTTTCTCCATGTATCCCTGCTACACAAAAGCATCAAGTTACCTGGCAAGATTTAAAGCTGAGAAAGTTGCAAAAATGTGTGCGGGAGCTAAGGAAGGGCAGATGGAAGGAGCTTGCACATTCTTAAGGACTTACCAGAAAGCTTGCAACTTCCATAAGGAGATTAATAAAATCCGTGTTAGCCCACGGGCAGAATCCCAGGCAGCGTGTTGTAACACAGGAGCTCAGACAAGGAGTAGCGTGCCACAGAGCAAGGCGTAAGTGAGGAGCATCCTCTGTAGGTTCCCACTCCGAACCAGCTTGCTTTACGTTGGGCGTTGCGCGCACAGACAGGGAGAAAAGGTCTTTGCCTTCAGGCGTTATCATCTGATTATTGCTTCCGATCCTGGTACCTTTCACGCTGTCCGAAACAGCGAGGTGGTTCAGCAGGAAACTAAACGTCCCGTGAAATGAGCTGCACTGCAAACGCACACACGTCACAGCGGAACCTCGGAACGGTAATAGGCTCCACAGGAGGTAAAAAGCTTCTGGGCCAGAGCAGTACAGGACAGGGAGTTCTGTAGCAAGACTGCAATCTCTTAGTGGTTACAGGTAAGTCAATGGGAATGGCACGTATTTACACCTGAGGAACCAGGGCAGAAAGCGATTCACCCTCAACTAAAGGACAAAAGAGCAGTACAGAGAGAGGGACGGCGATTCTGAAGATGCAGATCAAGATGATTACCTGTGAACTGAACCTGTAAAGACCGTTTTCTGGTAAAATGTTAAAGAACCGAGGTTTATGTTTACTTATCCTTTTCCTTCTAGGAGAGAAAAAAAAGTTCAGCCAAGCAGCCTGGGGAGTTAGGAAGGAGAAAGATGTACATTCTGTGATAAGCCTCAAACAATGTCCCTGTTGAGTGCAGGCACTGAGCTGGAAGAAAACAAAAGCTCTGATAAAGCAAGAAATTCTGCAAAGACAGCACTGGCTCCCGTAGCTGAGACAGGAACGACCATGACCCGTGTGCGTGCTCACACACACACACACACACACACACGCCAGTACAGAGACAGGAGGAACTGTCTACAGACTGTTACCCATGTTTAACAAACAGGGCCTGTACTGTTCCCCAAGAAAAGTTCATTTTCACAAAGCTCACCCAAAAAAGCACGCAGTAAAGCTTATCTGCGTTCACCAGATGGGTTTGGAACAAAATACCTCCCTAGGTTTGAGAGGATTTTAAGTGTGCATGAAGATTCTGAGCAAAACCACCAGAAAATGTGCTTTATCTTCCCATTTTTATCTTCTTTATCAGACGCCAGTCGACAGACACGCACCAGCGTCAGCTGAGAGCCCGATACCACTGTTCAGCACGTGGGTTTGGAAGCCTTGCCTGACCCAGGTGTCCCTGTGTGACTCCATGGACTCGACCAAGCCACCCCATACCTGAAGCAGGAAGAAACGGGCAGGGGTAGTTCGTGACAAAATGCAAATGACTGGGGGTTGGTCTGCACGTGCAGATACTTCTCTACTAGCAAATGGCCACGACCGGCCATCAAAACACTTCCGAGAGCCACAGCTCCCAAATTTTCCTTCCCTGGAGACTTGGCAGCTCTGCAGCCTCCAAGGGAGAGGCCACACAGTGACCGCATTACGTGGAGAAGACCTCGGGCGGTACACGCGGGGTTCCAGGGGCGTCAAAGCAAGCATACCCTGGGCGAGGTAAACACGAAATCCCAGAAAAGCCGTCAGCCCTCTGCAAAGCACGAGCTGAAACTATCACCCCAGCACGCAAGGGGACAAAAGCACTTCTGCTAGGTCCGAAACGCTTCGGTTAGGACTCCTGGGCTTTATCCCCGATTCCCAGATCCCGCTTTAACTGCACACCCCCTTCAAAGGAAAAGGGAAACGTACTCACCCTTTGCAAGCTGCACGAAGCCGAGAATGATGATGAGAGCCAGCGCCAGCAGTTTTGCCGCAGCAAAGGCATCCTGAACACGAGTAGCAGCTTTCACGCTGTAACAGTTCACTGCTGTGAGGAGCACTAAGGGACAGGGACAAGAGGAGACACATCAGTTTTCAGCGAAACACTTCACAGGCAAAACAAATGATGACAAATTGGCGTTTGCTTTTTGCTAAAACTCACAATCGTGGAATCGTTGAGGTTGGAAAAGACCTAAAGATCATCAAGTCCAAGCGTTAACCTAAGACAGTCAAGCCCACCACTAAACCACGTCCCTAAACGCCTCATCTCCATGTCTCCTGCATCCCTCCAGGGACAGTGACTCCATCACCTCCCTGGGCAGCCCGTTCCAATGCCTGACAGCCTTTCAGTGAAGAATTTTTTCCCAATATCCACTCTAAACCTCCCCTGGTACAACTTTTCCAGCAGGCAGCATTCCAGCCACTCATCCCCAGGGCTGTAGCGTTACAGGGGGTTCTGGAGGCCCAAGAAGGGCACTTGGCCTTGTTGAACCTCATACAATTGGCCTTGTCCCATGGATCCAGCCTGTCCAGATCCCTCTGCAGAGCCGTCCTGCCCCCGGGCAGACCAACACTCCTGCCCAACTTGGTGTCATCCACAAACTGACTGCAGGTGCCCTCGATCCCCTCGTGCAGGTCATTGATAAAGATATTAAAGAGAACGGACCCCAGCGCCGAGCCCTGCGGAACAAACACCACTGGTGACCGGTTGCCAACTGGATTAACTCCATCCCCCACCACTCTCTGGGCCCGGCCATCCAGCCAGTTTTTTACCCAGCAAAGAGTGTACCGATCCAAGCCCTGATCAGCCGGTTTCTCCAGGAGAACGCTGCGGGAAACAGTGTCAAAGGCTTTACTAAAGTCCAGGTAGACAACACCCACAGCCTTGCCCTCGTCCACTGAGCAGGTCACGTTGTCACCGAAGGAGATCAGGTCAGTCGAGCAGGACCTGCCTTCCACAGACCCACGCTGGCTGGGCCCGATCGCCTGGTTGTCCTGAACTGGAACCCGGCGTGTACCGCCCGAGGCGTTTTCCACTTAATGCGGTCACTGTGTGGCCTCTCCTTGGGACAGGGAACCGCCCCGCTGCGCTGGAAAGTAGGCGGCTGAGGGCATGGAAATCAAAGCAGCCACTGCAACCATCGGCATCAAAGCGCTCGGCTGCAATCCCTGTTGACTCGATCCAACGTAACGCTGCACTCGTGTGAAAACACCACAGAAATGCCAGGGCAAGCTTCCAGAACCGATACACAGTTATTTGTATAACAGCACCTCAGCGGCTACCGAGGCCACACCGTGCTGCCCGCTGCATAAACAAAGCCAGAGATGGCCCTGTCCTGACCCACTCGGCCCTGTCCTGACCCACTCGGCCAGCGGCACAGACGGGAAGGGAAGCTGGGTGGCAGGAAACCCTCACCCTCTGCTGGGCCCAGGACAGTCCCGCAGCCCTGCAGAGATGCTCCCCAGGGCCGCACATCACTTACTATTTTCGTGCCCCGCTTCCCGGAGCCTGTTGCTTGTTATAGAGACGGGCACACGTCACGCAGAGAATGCCAGCACCCCACATGCTGGATGCCCTCGCTGAGCCACCCCTCACTGCCTCCACGCCAGCTTGTCACCAGCCCTGGGAGCCAACGGCTCACCGAGCAGCTCGGCGAGGAGCGGATCTCAACCTTTCTCGTGACCCGGAGCCTTCTCCCCAGGGATCCTTCCCCGCTCCGCTTGCAGCTTGGATTTTCACTCGGCAGAAGCCAGGCGAGTGTTTCCATGCTGGTGCAGGCCAGATTAGGCAACCACTGCTGCTCTGTAACCACACCCTGGCTACTGCGTTCCTCTGCCTGTCACCCCTTTCCCTGCCAGGCTGGCCTCTGCCCCCGTGCAAAGGCTCTTTCCCACATCCTGCAGCTCATTTTCACAGGACCTCACTGCCTCAACCAGAGCCAAACAGCTGCTTCCCAAAACATTCAGCTCGGATGCAGATCACCCTCTCCTGAGGGTACGGGCTCTATCTACCCTCACAGTTCAAAGCCCAGAGCATCGGATGTGGACATTTCAGCCTTAATCAAACCCCCAGAGACACAAGGAGGATCAGCAGCACCTTCACCGGGTCCCCAACCTCTCAAGGAGGTTGCCAGGGGAGACTCTCACTGCAAGCTGGTCCCCATGGGACCGAGCTGCCTGGGAAGCTTCAGAACAGAGTAGGGAAGGCGATGGAAGAAGGTGGGAGGCAGAAATACCAGTAGTCAGATGCCTTGGTTACTGCCCAGCAAGAGCACCCAGCGCCTTAAAGACCCTCAACACATGCTCAGCCTCCCCGGGAAAACCACAGCACATCCTTGCTCTGAAGCCAGGTTACCTCCCAGCTACGGACCGGTACCCGCGAAGGACACGGGCACCAGCACGGCATCAATTCACTACCTCACCTCCAGCACGCGTTGCACAGGATCAGCACTGCCTTTGCTCTCCGGCTTGCGGCAGGACCACGCAGCAGAGCCGTTCGCGTCTCGTGAGCTCAGGGCAAAGGCACGTTCCCTCAGCCTCACACCCTGCCTCCCAGCAAGGACACAGCGGACGGCAAACTGAGAAATAAAACCACGGGAGGTGGTATTTGGGCATTTTAAAGGGGTTTGTTAGCTCACTGCCATCCTGCCCCGCCTGTGAGAAAGCAATTGCGTTGGTAAGAGTTCAGGGAAACGCACACAGAGCCCACACCAGAGCTGGGAAGAGCCTACCTGGAACACATGGGCACGGACAGGCTCAGACATACCCACAGGCCGGCTTCAGCGAGCTCGGTCTTCAGGGACCGCAGTGCCTGGGTCCGACAGCAACGATTAGACTCGACGTTCCCGCTCGAGCGAGCGCCGAGAGCGACAGGACTTCCCGGTGACTCAGAGCACACGCAGGCAAGAAGGGATACGAGCTGCACCATTCATGCACAGGGGTCTGAGCGCCGGCTACAACCGCAGCACAACGCATCAGGATGAGAGGATTTCAGGGTCCACACATTGCCCAGCTAAAGGCTGCCTGTAGGGGATCTTTAGGCAGGGAAGAGCAAAGCCAGTCCCAGGGCAGCAGACTGCATGTCCCAGAATACGACGCCCGCTTCCAGGATCGTTGGCTCCTGCCCCCCCCCAAACCCCTAAGATCTACAGTACAAGGGCATTTAAAGTTTGGAGAAATTAGAGCTGGACATCTTGGCAAAGAAAAGCATGTGATCCAATACAGCCAGAATGAAAGGCCGAAGTAAATAAGGAATTTCAGATTCACTTTCGTGTGTATGTGATGCCTTTGAAGCCTCTCTGGCACTCTGGGGGTGCCTGGGCATTTGGAGTGGGTGAGACCGCAATGACCCAGAGCTGTGTTGATGGGGAAGGGCAGCCCCGTGCCCACACAGGTCACAGGGCAGCACGAGCTGGGCTTCGGCTGAGCTGCTTCGGCACACGGCCACAAGCCAGCAGTGAGGAACCTGCCACACGGCCACAAGCCAGCAGGGAGGAACCTGCCACACCGCCACAAGCCAGCAGGGAGGAACCTGCCACACGGCCACAAGCCAGCAGGGAGGAACCTGCCACACCGCCTCCCCACAGCGTAAGCCCCTGTCCCAGGGTCCCGGCGCCCCGTGCTGTTCAGGGGAGATAACGGCGTATCTAATTCCAGACACGGCGTGCCCAGATTTGGAGGCTTTTCAGCATCGAGCAGCAGGCCAGCGCTGTCAGCGCTTCGCAGGGTCACACCTCTGCCACCCTGCAGCGAGATGGCGATGCATCTGCCCCAACCAGTATGCTGAAGGGGACAGCGTCCAGAAACACAGGGGAGGAGGCAATAAACAACTCGGTGTCTACGCTCCAGGGGGGAGGTGAGGGGGAGAGAAGACAACGCAGTGAAGTATCACCAAGCGCGGATCGCAATTCGTCTACTAAAAGCACCTCCAGCGAATGCTGATGGGGAGGACGGGGAGGGAACGGAGGATCCAGGATTCACTTCAACCAGCGATTACGCTAAAAATAAAACTCTCCTTGTTTACAGAGGGATATTTAAAGGATGAGCTAACGCATCTAAAAGCGCCCTTTTCCCATTAGTGAAGACAGCCCTTAGAGGTGTGACAGCGACATTCCCTTCCCCGTTTAGGCATTCTGTTCCTTTGACAATAGCTGCTCCAGCCTCCACATTAAATACTGACTTTCTCGGGGCCGTTTTTCACGTGCTGGTTGCGTACGGAGGCTGCCGGACGGACCGTGGGAGGACGGTGGTGCTGTACATAAAAGGCAAAAGCGTTCTCTACGCAGTCCAGAACTGAAAAGCAGCAGAAGCGTCTGTATTCAGCCCTTAAAAACATATCGGTGCCAGACAAACAGGCTCCATAAAAATGGGAAAACGCTTTGGGCCAGAGGCGCCCAACAGGGCCGAGAGCTCCTTCCACGCCAGTCGTGATTCAGAGCCCTTCACGTCGCAACCTCCCCGCTTCGCTTTTCCCACCGTGTCATATTCGTCTTTCCTAAAGGAGTCTGGAGGAGTTACTACACTTAAATGCTTTCAACACAGGAAGGACTAAAAAAAAAAACCCATGCCCCAGTCTCACCCACCAGAAAGAATCCTGCAGACACCGAGACGAACAGACAGACGGAGCAGTTTGTCAGTAAAACTCCCAAGACAAATTCCAGTGGCCGCTCAACTCCCCAGGAGGCCAGAGGGCTAGGCTTTCTTAAAGCAGACAGCTTTATTCCTTTGATCCGAGATGCTGCCCTGGGAAGCAGGGGCTGAGGGACTCCTCCTGGCACCGCTCCCTTTCACCTCGGATGAACCGCTCCGCGTGAACAAGGGGGAAAAGCAGCACAGCCGCAGCTTTACTACGAATCAGGGCAACGATACAACGCAGGGAAAGGTCCGACGGCGCTGCCCTCGTTTCTGCAGCACCTCTCCTAAGGCTACAGCCGCTGGCCATTGTCACAAGCCAGCTCCGCAGCGAGGCAGACCTTTGCCGTCACCCATCGGGGCCGTTCTCGGGAATCGTTCTAGGAACAGAGATTTCAGCATGACCTGACGTGACACCGTCTGGCTGATCCAGCAGCCCCTCTCCAAAGGCTTTACATAATTGGGATAATAGGAGCTAGAAAGCTGCAGTGATTGCAGATGTAAGAGGGGGTTACTCCTATTTATGTACTTATTGTTTCTAGCAGAAGTAGGAAAGACAGTGGGTTTTGATTGCTGTGGAGAACATGCTCACCCCTTCATCTCTTCTGCTGAGAAGGTGAGCTTCGTTTCAGGATACTCAAGCCACAGGGGAAGCCAAAGGCTTTCAAAGAGAAGTTTGGCTTTGTAAAGACAACAGTGGGTCTGGCTTAAATTATTTACGCTGTCCTAGTAGTCCCAGCTGGCTTCAGGCACGTCACTGAACTTGCTCCGCTGGCACTCACCTGCAGAGTCAGATAATTTCCCTATGACTGATAGGAACCAAGGATAAACTGACTAATCCAACACAGGACCCAGAACTTTGCCCTCCACCTTTACGCTGGGGGCATATTCCTTCGATCTCCCAGTCCCACGTTCCAAGATCCGTCCCAAACACGACTTCTAGATGACAACAGGAATAAACCCTCACAGAGCAGACATGGAAAGGGATGGTGCCAATCCCCACACAGAACACGACCACGCCGAACACGCTATATCTAACAGCAGCTCCTGTGTCTACAAAGGCAGGCAGGATGTAGTAAAGCTGCCCTGCAGGCATGTGGTTCTGCCCAAAGCAAACAGTACGTGAACAGAGCCCTAATACAGGTAACCTAGGGCTTGGCATTTATGATGCAACAGTCTTGGCAGCTATCCCGCAGAAAAAGGCAGGGCTGCAGCTTTCCCGGTAACGGAACGTGGCCATGGATCGGAGAAGGAGTAAAGACAGTGCTCAGGGAGGCTCTTTGGAAAAAGAGCGAACAAGCAGCCGACCCACAGCTCTGCGCACTCATCCTCACTCACAGGGAAAAGAGAATCCAGTTCCAGCAGCGTGTGTAACTTGCTGATGGGGAGGTGGGGGTTTGCTCAACCCAAGATCTTTAGCAGCTTTTCAGGTGAAACACGTTTGAAACAGGTGTAGGAATTCCTGAGGTACTGGCACGGCTGCATTCATGCTGCGTGTGAGGTTACATATCATGGGAGCCTTGCACAATGTCACTTTTGTCCTTTATTTCATCTTCCATAGGTTTTCCCTCCCTTGACCAGCAAAGGTTCCTGCATAACTCGGTATACACCTCTATAACAAGGATAAACGCGTGCCAGTAGCTTGCTTCAAAGAACTCGCTGCAAGTTACCCGTGGATTCCTACTCGTGGTGTTACAGGACCAGAATGAAAATGTGTAGTAGGGTAGGGTACTTTGGGAAGAAAGGGCAAGAATGAAGAGAAATCCTTCACCTCAGCTTCAGCACCAGGAGAACGGGGACTGTAACACTGTCCACAGACAGAGGATGAATCGTGCAATGATCCGTGTTTAACTCACACGTTTCCAAAGCACTTAGCCCTTACAATCGTAAGGTGATGCTTCCATTTACCACCTGCCACTGGATGATGTTGACTCTCTCCTCATGCTTACAGAACAGTTCTCAGCTCCCTTCCACTGCCCCACCCTACCGCAGCGGCTGCTCCTTCCGCTCTTCATAAAGTGCGGACGGTGGACAAGCAGTTTGCTCTTCTTCCAAAGACCGTGCAACCAGGTTTCAAGCAGAGACAAGACACAAACGGCAGGGATGACAGCAGCACATGGCACGGACGCAGAACGGTCCACGTGCTTTAAAGAGAACCGCTGCCTGAGCCCACACACCCAGCTGCCTCACGGGGGCCATCCATGGGGACACCAGGTATTCACTAAGCTCAGAAACCCCCCACTTTATATTCAGGTGGCTGTGATGCCACAGTGTCTTCCCATGGTCCCAGACATCCATTTCTAATAGGACAATCTAACAGGAGACGTACGTCCAAGGACATACGCCGACAGTGGTCAGGGAAACTGCAGCTTGCTAGATACCGAGTGAAGACTTGTGCCCTGCAAGGTGGGAAGGAGAAAAAGCAGAAAAACCTTTGCAGATATTTCCTCAAGGACAAGTCCCTGGAGACATTTAACAGGCAGGGCAGTCAGTCTGTGGATGGGAAACGCTTAGTGGCACATGAGGCTGTTGGAAAGGAGCACTCGGCCCCAGAGCCAACGTGTCTATATTTAAACCAACCTATAACAATAAACATACCTGGCAACAGCGCAGTCTCCTTTTTGTTTTTCTTCCCAAAAGAGCAGTGCTGAGGAATCAGGGGATGGACGCACTGACAAACAAGAGGTGAGAGGAGAAGGCAAAGGCTGCCCTACCTACCACCAGAGTTTAAGAAGAGGGATCATCTCCCGATTCAGCCCCTCACGGAGACCATGAGCTCTGCGTGTCTCCAAGAAATGGCCACGGACACCCTGAACATGTCACAGCTCCGTCTCTCCGCTGGCTTCCAATTCCAGGAAGCCCCTGGTGCTGAAACAGGCTCGGCACCAGAGAAGTTAGTGCAAAGCAGGATGATGGTAGCGTTTCATCCTGTAGCACAGCTCCCAGAAGCATCCACACCCTCAAGTTTCCAGAATCCCGCAAGGATAAATTAACAGGCACAGCCAGGGCCAACAGGCAGCACCCGGACTGCCCGGAGGAAGAGCTCAGTGAAGAGTTTCACCGTCTGCAGGTACTGCAGAGCCCGGCTCTCAAGCCTACACAAACGCATTTATCGCTTTGGTGCCAAGGGACCCTAATAACAGTGATACAGTGTACGCTACTCAGACTGTGTGGTACGTGAAAAGCTGCAAAGAATTTGCTAATGCTAGGGGAGCCGGCTCCTAGCTAGTGGTAGAAGTTACTATTTTGTCCCCTTAGGAAAAAGCTTGTGTTTTTATTGTCAAAGTTTCTAGATTACATGATGCAGCAGTTCCACAAACCAGGTAATTTTACCATGGGAAGACAAGCAAAATATAGACTTGGTAATGGGAGAAAAAGGTGCATTTCTTCCATTCCCAGTAAATTAAAAGGACAGCATGACTACTGCAAGCTAACCATCTTTTCAGCCATCCCCACCTCTTACGAAACACATTCCCAACCACAAACAACACTTAGCACTATTTTACGTGCACAGGAAGCCTCACGGGCACACAACCATCCTTGCCAGATGGTCAGCTACTGGACCTGCAAAACACAGCATCTTACCTGGCCCACAGCGATCGTACACCCAGACAGAAACCCCTTCCCGTAGGAATTGGGTTCCACAGATCCACAGGAGAGCAGCTGAACTTCAGCATCGCGTGCCAAATCCTGGGTCATCAACTTAATGAGAAATTCCAGGCAGGTTTTATTCCCAATCATGTTTCCTAGGCCAGGCAGAGGGTCAGGAATCAGCTCTGTATGCTGGCTGGCAAGAAACTGCTTTCCCACCCGTTGCATTTCATCTCTTGGCCACATCTGACCCTGGGACTGTTGGCATACTTGAAATACCTAGTGATGTTGCTTTGAATTAGACCGACCACGGTGAGTCCCTCTGAGAAAGCCTGCCCAATTTGTCCATGTCAGAAAAGAAAGAGTCTGAAGGATCCCAGTGGTAGCGTACATCATTCAAGTACAATAAAACGTAACGGGACATTTGCTGTGCGAGCCAAGGGAGGGGTGCCAAGAAATGCAGCGGTTGCTTGCTGTGCTACAAGAGTCCTCCAACCCTTCATCCGTTTCAGCAGAGTCCTGCTAGTGTCAGAGGCTATTTTCATTAATGCTACTCTCTCTAATTAAACACGGATTTAGGAAAGCAACCTCAGTCTTGCAACATCAGCCGTGCAGCGGGGATTCTACAAAGACCCCTTCCACTCTGATCAAACAAGTGCGTGTTTACTGATACAGCTTAGTCACTTAATCCACCTTTCTGGAGGAGAAAAAAAAAAAAAGAGTCTTCAAAGCTTCACACCCTGCTTGTCCTGGCAGATTAATTCCAGTTAGCAATGCTGCAGAATAAACCCATCTTAAGCAGACAAGCCTAAAACGTGTTTTGTGCGTGCCTTGCTTATCAGCTAATACCTGATGAGTTCAAAATCTACCTGTAGCTTCACCTGAAACAGCTGGCCAAAGAGTAAAACCTTCATCCTAAATAAAGACGTTGGTGCTTTCAACATCACGATGTCTAGGTGAAACGCTAACCTAATATTCACTTACGGACCACGGCTGCGACCTGGCCAGCACTCAGGCACGTGTTTATACACTTTTGCCAAACACCCTGGAATCGATACCATTCTCCTCCCCTAACTCCCAGCGTACCCGGGGGGTGTCAGACACGCTTCCATAAGACACGTGCTGTTAGAGATGACTCAACTCTGCTCTCAGTGCTACTAATTCCTCCACTGTTAGGCCGTTCATAACAAAGGAGACGAATGAGAAATATGGGATCATTTCACTGGAATCCTACACTTGCAGGAGGAGTGTCCAAAACGACATTTCAAATGCAGCAAAGGAAGCCTAAAGAAATTTTAAAGAAGATTAGAAGACTGCCTTTGGGAGTAGCAGATAGCGCTGCAGCAGAATTGGGGTTATTAGTGTCAGATTAGCAAATATCATGAAGAAGCAATAAAAGGCTGCAGAAGCGAACAGTCAAATCACTGATTTGACAGTGAAGATCAAGAGTAAAATTATATGCAACTGGCAGAGTTTCTCAAGCTTCTGTGGAGCAGATTATACTGTCGAGAAGTAAGTAAAGCATAGAATAACGTGTTCTGTAGCACACAGGGCGTGTGGCAGGCTGCGTGTGAACGTGTGGGAGAGCAACGCGGGCACTTGTGACAACACCAAGCAAGAAGCAGCTCAGGTCTGGAAGCAGCATTATCCCCGTTTCCCTTATCTACCAGGAATTTACTGCACTGCAGTTCAAAGACTGCGGTTCAAAGACCTCTCACGTGGAGAAAAATCTGCAAATTCACAGGGGGAAATAAGGAATACATGTTATCTGTAACTGGATAACTTGAAACTTTCCATCCTTGAGCCGCCTCTGGAGCACACACTGTGCATTGGGTTGCGCTCTGCAAATTTTTAATGGTTTTTTGTTGGGATTTATCAGTTGAAATTTGAGAAACGCAACACAAGTGGCAGCCGGTTGTAGAAGAGACTCGGACCCGCTAGCACCGCAAGACGCCAGAGGTGCGCTTTCAGCTGGATGCCGTTCCACGGCGCCGTTCCACGGCACCGTTCCGGCCACTACCTGGACACCACCTCTTCCTTGGAGCGGGGAAAAACCAAAACACAGGATTCAACAGTTTTACCTGATCCTGCTTCTGCTATGTGAAGATGGTCCTACAGCATATATAAACAACAAGCTCTTTCAAAACCACACTCGCTACCTGAATATTCTGTAAAACCTGTGTAATTTTTTTATTCAAAGTGAAAATAAATGGGACGAAACTGTGGAAAAAAGATACAAATACGGTGGGAGTGCAATGAGAACGTACGTTCCACTGCGATGCTCTGTCAAGAGAAAAAGACGGCGACAAATACAATGTATTTTCTTTACCTGCACAGCCTCAAATGTGGACCTGTAACAGAGAGTACAGAATCCTCAGCAGTTTCATTCTTCGCCGTGTACAATGCTGGCACTGTATTGTAGACGTCATCGAAGATGAAAAGTCAGGACCTAGTCCCTCTGTCCTCTGTGGAGGGGGTAAAATTGGTTTACGTGAGGTCATATTTGGGGGAATTCGAATTATTGTTGGGTTGCCACGCACATGCACAAATCCTCAGTTTCACGTACTTCAACCTTTTCTGATCAAAAACCCGCTCGGATACCAGGTGGGCCTTGTTTGTTATCCCTTAGTGTTTGCTTTTGTGATTTATCAGTCCTGAAAGCATCACCCATCCACTCTTACAGATAAAATAACAAGGAGTTTACGGGTGACCCAAGGAAGCTGCAGCCCTAAAAGCATTCAGCCGAACTACCTCACAGGTAGGGAGCACTGCCTGTTGCGCCGTGAACGTAAAATAAGCCACGCTAACGACGCGCAGCTTGACCCATCTTGCTACAGGAAGACTTCCCCGTAGCGAATTCCCACGCTCGTTTCTGGCAGCCCTGATAAGCGTTCGCATTGCCTTATGGAAGAAGTAGTCTCGCATAGCAACTGTCTGCAGATTATAATCTTGAGAGCTGAAAACACCTATTTGTAGTTAACTTCTACTTACCACCCACTTTGTTTTCTTCAGCACCTTAAGGGGAACAAAATTCCCTATTCCAACTCTTTTTTTCTTTCTTCCAAGGCTGTGATTTATTTAGATTATCTTAATGCCTAGGAATTCAATTGCTCTACTTCACGAAGGCAAATACCGCTCAACACGTTATTTATTCCACTGTTCAACACCAGCAACACTGCAAGTGGAAACAAATCACTTGTGTTATTTCTCCTCTTCACTAGAAGCCACGCAGCCAATTGCATTTTACGTTGAGATACAAATTTTGCAAAGAATACAGCTGGTACTGCTCTAGAGGGCTGGGTTTTGGCTACCTAACAACTCAACCGTATTCCAGCCCAGGGTCCCAAGTTCCCCTATCCCTTCCTAAACCGTTCTCCCCGCTTTGAGATAACCCGTTCACGTATGCACAGATGGCGTGTCCGCACAAATAGGCCATTCTTCCCACCCTAGGGCTCCTGGAAAAAGGTGAGTATCTCTCTGGGTAGGGTTACGTTTGGAACCACCACGCAACAAAGCTGCTTGTTAGCCCATAGAAGCTTCGTGTGACTCGCTAAGTCCTTTGACCAGATTTACTTCATTTATTGTTCCTAGCTCATGATGTGGTTTTGGCACCGGACAGCAGAAAGGCTAACTCCAAAAATCAAAGTTACAGCAAACTGACTTGCTGGAGGCAACGCATGATGAACTAACCTTTTGTAGCAAAGGAGACAAACAAAAATTTAACCCGAAGCATAAACAAAATAGTAGCCAGCGGTTTAGGGGGGAGTACAGTTTAAAGAAGAAACACATGGAAATGACTCAGATTTGTACAACTAGCGACTCTTTCCTTGGCATTTCGAGATAAAGGTTCAAGAACAAATTCCGCTTCAGGACAATTGCTTGCAAAAGAAAGGTGGAGACCTATTATTTATTGGAGAAGCACCCGGCATCGAGAATTTCATGCTGCAATCCACCCTGTCCCTGAACAGATCTCACCACGGGCGAGTCTACTTTACCCCGTGTTTGTTTTCTGATCAGTAAAATGGCAACAGAGACACCTCATCCCACCTGTTTTGGGAAAGATCCTGCAGGGGGAAAATTACTTATGATTAGAAAGACATTCTCAAAGGTTTTGTCAACTACGGCATGTTCTTGCACAGCAAAATTTTGACATAAATCAGAAAGTCCACCTGATCAACTCTGTTAGCTTCTCAGCGAGTAACGTGACCGCCACACGCGTGCGTGCCCCTTCCCTCTGAGAGAAACCATACTGCAGGAAAGCTCCAAACCCGACTTTTCACAAGGCCCCAGCTGATGCAAGAAACCCGTCAGCAGAACTATTTCCTACCCCTGCTACAGCTTTCTTAGTCGGGTGACTGTACTTCCTTAATATACGCACTCCACTTTGTTAAAAACCGGGATGGGAAGTCCACGCGCCTGTGTGCTTGCCCTGACGTTCCCAAAAATTAACCTGGGGAGTAAGTTTAGATCTTGCCCAAAGAAAGTACAGTTTGCTGCCCTGTTATTTCTCTTGTTCTATCCGCTAACCAGCCACGCGATGCACTCGGTCACTCTGGGCAGGAAGACATTTACAGATAATATATCTTCCCGTAACGACCATGTGCTGCAACCCTTGAATGCCTGCAATCCTCAGGGGGTGAGGGAATGTGACACCATCTCCCCTTGGGCAGCAGGAACAAGCAGGCTTCCCTTCACAACCTCAAAGCGAAATAATAAAAAGATCCCCTGACTGTACCTTTGTACAGCAAATAAATGCTCTACAAAGTCCTCACAAAAAATTACATCCTCTCACAATATGCACCTTCACAATGGCACAAGAACTTGTGCCAGTGAAGCGACACTGACTCTGAAACGAGGAGAGAAAGGCAGAAAACGGTTCTGCATCTAAAGAATCAGGAATTTGGATAGGGTGACTGCAGTCACCAGAGAAATCGAAAACAGGCAAAATCACGGACCTCAAAATACTGGAGAAAGACTAAAAACTGCATCAAGAGAGATCTGTGAGCCATAGCAGACATCAGCGGCCCTAAATTCAGCACCGCATGACTGAACCCCGCATGGCAACGCCTCACGAAACATTATCTTTGCTAGCAAAAAAACCCCAAAGAGGCTTCAGGCGCAGTATCAGCGCACACCCCAGCCACATCTCGTCCCAAACCTGGTGCTGAAAACAGCCAGGCACTGCAGCACAGGCCACGTTCAGCACCAGTTGCTCACCACTGATAATTTCCCAGCCGTACACTACCCTAACCCAACCCAGCCACCGCACCCCTCAGCACTGCGGGGTTCCAGGGGGTTTTACCCTGCCCGAACACGCTCCCAAGGCAGGGCGTGAGAAACCCCATTCCAGCGCACAGGGAAGATGCACGCCGCATTTATCGCCTGCTGCATTGCCAGGAAGCAGAGAGGCTCGCCAGCCTCAATGGCTAGCCTGGGAATTTGTTTTGCTCAGTTTTTTGGGGATGGGGCCACATTTCCTACTCACGTTGTTCAAAACAGCCCCCCTAAAACCAGTACGGGGCCAGTTTAGCTCAGGAGAGGTGGTGCATCTCCTACAAAGCTACGGGCTCCAGGCAGCCAGCCATCTAGGCTGCCTTTCTGGGGAAGGCGATGGTAAGCGGGCAGCCACGTGGGGTACAGCAGGCTCCTGGAGAGGGTCTGTGGGTACTTACGGACACAGAGACAGGCCACCAGCTTGGCAGCCTCATCAGGCACCGGGCAGGTGGGGAAGATGGGCTTGAGCAGGTAGGTGGCGAAGACCAGAGCCACGATGTACTGCGAGGAGGGCCGGATGATGAGCAGCTCTATCCAGAGCTTGAGGAAGGCGGGCAGGGAGCCGTACACCTCCAGCATGTAGGCGTAGTCCCCGCCAGACTTGGTGATGGTGGTACCCAGCTCAGCGTAGCAGAGGGCACCCACGATGGAGAAGGCCCCGCAGACGGCCCACACCACCAGCGACAGCCCCGGCGAGCCGGCCTCCCGCAGCACGCCGGTGGGGGTGACGAAGATGCCAGAGCCGATGATGGTACCCACGATGATGGCCACGCCGTTGAGTAACGTGATGGAGCGCTGCAGGGTCACCCCCTCACCCTCAGCCGAGGCGCATGGCGAGGGCGAACGGGCGCAGCCGTTCTCTTGCGCCCCGCTGCCCGCCGCCTCCAGCATCTTCTCCATCGCCTGCTTCTCCTCATCCTGCGCCAGCGAGGAGGCCGAGCCCGCCGGGCTCCTCTTCTTCACCACGTTGCTGCTGCCGCCGCCGCTGCCCGACATGGTGGCGCGGAGCGGGGCGCGGAGCGGAGCGCGGAGCTGAGCGGGGCGGGCGCGGCCAGGCGCTCCGCCGCCACCATGCAGCCGCCCCTTTTGTTCCGGCGGCGGTGGGCGGCGTGCGCCGAGCGCCTCCCGCCGAGGCGGGGACGGCGGGCCGGGCCTCCTTTCCGGGGACAGGAGGAGGAGGAGGAGGAAGGGGGGGTGTTGCGGTGCCCCCGGCTCCTGCTCGGGGCGTCTTTCGAGGCGCGGGCAGCTCGCACGACACCCCCTCCGCGCCCCCAAAGAGTTAAGGGAGCGAAGCGGACCCCGCCGCCTCGGCTCGGGGGTACAGGGGGCTCCTCGCTGGCGGCTGCCGGGAGCGGGGTCTGTTGGCGTGAGGTTACCACCAGCCCCACCCGAGCTCAGCGCACTCACGGGACCGGAGGCCGAGGCCCGGGGCGCTGCATCACCCGCGTTTCTGCAGAGGCGCTGCAGGGATCTGCCTGTCGTTCTGGGTGTCAAGATCACCAAAAAGGACTTGTCTGGGGGGAAAAAAAAAAATTAAAAACCTGCAATCTGGCAAGCACACAGGCACCAGCAACTCCTGCCACACCGCCTCAATGAAGGCAGAGGTTTGCATCCAAGGAGAATTACTTGGATATGTCACACCAGTGCCCGAGGAGCCGATTCTTTAGCAAATTCAGACTCCCTCTTGTCCTTGTGCGGTAGGAGAGCAGACCAGAGGCCTGGAAGCCCTGATTCTCCACAAGTCATTCCCACTGAGAGGTGGAAGCGGTACCTTTGAGCCGTTTCTCAGCAAGCTGTCACCCAGGAAGACGTGCCCGAGCTCTGAGACCAAGGTCGGCGTCCATCCTCCTCCTTGCAAGCTTCAGACACGCTTCGGGACAGGCAGTAGGGTGGGTCAGGAGGTTTTCTGCAAGATACCGCCGAGAATCTACGTTCTGGGGAAAAACGCAAGGTTTTCGGTACCCCGCGCTGGGAATCGGCACCATGAGCAGCCCTGGCCATCACCGCTCCCCCGAGCGGCCCTTGGAGCGCTGATCACAGCCTGCCACCTAGTGACGCTCGGCCGCAACAGCCCCGGCGCTTCAACCCTCGGTTCCCCGTCCCGCAAGCACCCATCCTCGGGGAGAAAGCATAGAGAAAAAGATTACCTTTGCTCCCCGCGTATTTTTCTAGTTTTCAGAGAGAAATGGGATCCTGAAGAGACTGAAAAGACTATGAAAATTAATTAAGAAAAACATATGAAATTTAATTAAAACAGAAAACCATATTAATGACACAATTTTCCTGACACCCCCCCAAAGCCTTTCCTTAGCCTCCTCAACAGCCCCACTGCAGAGCCTACACGGCTGTAATCTAAGCCGGTTATTCCTCACAGTCAGCTTTACCTATCACTGCATTTCATACTTCATCCTAGGCAGAATGTTCACAGACCATAAAAATCTGGGACCATCCCCCCCAGGTTCCCACAACAGACAGGGTTGTCTCCGAGTTGGCCTCGTCACACGAGGATCCAGCAGACAGGATCAGGATTGATCGAAGATGTAGGCGTCGGGCATTTTCGGGTCAAACGCAGCTGTACAGTTGGGGTAACAAAATCATTCCTCGAAGGATCTACCTCACCAGTGCTCTAGACTAAGGTCTTACCGTCAGGCAAGTAAATTAACTGCTTGATGACTGGTGTTTGACACCTGGTATTAACCTAATCCCCAGAAATTTCCATTCACTTTCACAAGAATGGGATCAAGTCATCTTTTCCCCCTCTGCATCCAGTTCAGGGAATTTCTGACTGCCATATTCAAAGTCAACCGCATACTTGACTGTCTTGCAAATTAATCAGTCAGTTAATTCTGCAATCTCCATCTGTATTGCTGTGAAAATACCTGCTTTGCAGGCGTGGCGTTAGGGTGTGTTCACCAAGCGCTCTGCATCTTCAAAGCGCTTCACCAGTGCCAAGTATTATCAGGTCTGACCATGAACATTAACCCTCTTCAGGCCCCCAGGTTATCCTGCAGAATCTTTGAAGACTATTTGATTAAACAATCAGTTCTCCATATGCTAATACTCAGGCACTTCAAGTTTGGCACATCAAAAAGAAAGACGGGAAGAATTATTTGTCAGAAAGACAAATAATTACTGATATCAGAACTAAATTGGCCATTTGTTGTATGTTCTTAACCATTTATCGAGGGAGCTGCCTTGATCAAAAATCAAACCGCCTGCTGGAACCAAATAAGCCATTTCTTTAGCAAACACCTCAGCTATACTAATGCAGAAGCTTATAAGCTTTTGTGTTGTGTGAAGGGAAGTGGTGGCAGCTTCCAGAACCCTTAAGCAGTAGTAATAGCAGAGCTGGCCTCACACTTAACCCCTACCACACTGAACCCCTACCACTCTTGGTACCGAGGATACCAAGTAGCACGCTCTGGGGGGCCTTATGTAGAAGTATTGCCCCCTAAAATAGTTGCAGGCAATTCCTTAACCAGTAACACAATCATCTACTTTTCCCATCAAAAGAAGTGGAGACCTGCTGGCATGAATTCAGCTAAGCAGAACACACCCGTACGGTATCTAGACGCTAAGCATGGCTAAGCAGTGAGGCAGAAATTAATACTTGCTTCACCTGATTAGCCAATTTTTATCGATAAAAGTTAGTTATTTTACTCAAAAGGGGATTGTTTTCATTGGTTTTTGGGTAAGATTCTTGTAGCCACAACCACCATGAGCCTTGAGAGTTACACCACACATCAGCTCAACGCTCAGTTTGACCAAGAGCGGTTACACAACAGAAAAAGGAGCTTCGTTGACAGGTGGAATTTAGTATCAGTGTCAGATGAAGCAGTTTAGCAGAGACCCTCAAAATTTGGAACCCCGTGTCAGACTGCACATTGCATCTAGCGGAATGTAACAAATCATCAGATATCCTTCCATCGGTGCCGCGGCAACAGAGGGGTCATTGTTCTTTCATTCCGATTATAATACAGTTCAGCAGAGTCTTTCATAGCTTTTGAGTAACACAATGTCTGACATCTGATTGGACTGCACTCATCGTGAACCGGTCTATTCTCAAGGAGGAATTGTATTTTCTTCTTGATAGAAAAGCTACTTTTAGGCTTGGAGAGCTTAATTACACACCAAGATACAGGCGCAGGTTTCTCCGTGTTTCTTTATTGCATAGTCACACACTAATGTAACAGCAGCTAGAAGTTCCTTTACATCCATTAGAAACTGAGGGAAAAGGCCTGTATCCGAGGAGAACAAAAGGCATTCCCTGTTACATACGCTGCCCACAGAGACATTTCAGCAAATCAGGATTAGGCAGATAACATACCTTAAAATACACAGTGTAACAACTGCCACCGAAACAAGGTGCACAAAGGAAAAAGCAAAGACAGGCCAGGAAATACAAGCTGAGACATTCAGAATTAAGGCATTCAAATGTTAAAGCAAACAGGAATGACTGAAGTTGAGCAGAAGAAGGGACCCTTCCTCAAAAGTAAACTGTAGAATTCCAGTACTCTACAACCCAGCCGATTTTTGTGAGGCCAGAGCAATCTCCACTTCTGAGCTTTCAAAGCCCAAAGATACACTCCTGTCGGATTTGTGGTAAAACACCACCACAAGCCATCCCTGACAGAAGGCAACAAAAGACCAGTCAGGTATAGGTGGTGGTGTACTGGTGTGAAAGTGCTGGAATATGGATCAAACATTCCAATGCCAAATTAAGTCGTTCCAGCTATGAAGTCACCAAGAACGAGACTTCTAGTAAGAGCAACATTTAACAGAAAGATTGAAAGGCAGCTGGAAGTCAGACCAACACGGATGCAGATCTAGTCTCAAAAACCTTCTACTCCCTTTCCAGCAAGCTGTCCTGAAAATCAGTCTGTTAAGGTCTTAATCCCTACTGCTTCCTGCCACAGGAGCACCTCCCAGCACAGCATTAAGGAACAGAAGTGACTGCTACACAAGGACAGATCCAAACGTGTACTTTGTCCCTGTTGCGTTGTACCATCTGAAAGAAGAGCCTACAGACTCCTACGCAGACACCTTTCAAACAGTTTAACTTGTGCAAAATCATTGCCAACGTTATCTCTAGTCCAACAATCAATCAAATCGTTTTTCTCCACCACGCAACTGAGAGAGTAAGGCAGAAGAACGATATCCCGTCGTTCTTGTGTCTTACGTACGTGTGCAGGCACACAAAGGTATTTTTCTTGAAGTTGGCTTTTGAATACAGTCATTGTAACACAAAAGTTAAAAACACAACCACCAAAACCCAAAGCCAAACACCTTTCTGTTCATTTCAACAATCAGCCCTGCAACTGCCTACCTGACCCAGAGATGCTAAAACACTTCACACGTAAATGCAAGGCTCAAAAAGCAGCAAAATAACTGTAACAGAAAAGCCCTGTAAAGGTTATTTTTATAGCACAGAAGAGTTCATTTTTTTCTATACTGACCCTGTATCCAGGTATTTGAAACTATTAGTGCTGAAATTAAAATGAATCCATTTTATGTCAGTACAGTTAGATGTGATTTTATCTAAATATATATTGAGTATAGCTTATTAACAGTATGACTGGACAACACACCTACTCCCTAACCCAGCTTCTGTGACAATACTTTAACAAAGTAAATCTCTACGAGAATTTTAAACAGATCGCTGAAAACAGGCGTTGAGCGTGTTAAAAAGAGATTTAGACACCTAGGAAGGAAATTTGGTTCAGTGGAGCAAACCTAACCACTGAGAACTCAGTTGGCTATGAGCATATTACAGCATTATGCAGCATCTGAAGATCAAACATTTGCACCACCGTAGTCCCCCAAGAACAAAATATGCATTTTGTATTTGCATATTCTAGGAAAGCTCTATTAACTAGCAAAACAAACTTGGTGGATCAGAGGCACACAAAAACTTAGTGAAAATTACCAAGGCAATTAAAATCTTTGAGGAAGGACAAAGCTTTTCAAAAGACCCATTCGTGTACGATGGGGATGTTGATCGGCTACCTGTAGCTAGCTTAGTGCTGCCGAGTCACCTGTGGTTTTAAATGTGAAGGCACAATTAAGAGGTCTCTCTATTGCAGTTTTTCCTAGCTGCTAATAATTAACAGCAAAAATCTCAAAGACAGGCAAGGTATGTGCCAGTTCTGAATCATCTTTCTACAGGGTTTCTCCTAAGGAGAGTGCCTGTAAGAAAAGCACTGAACGAAAACCTCAAGCATCGCAATGACTAGATCACGTACATTCAGGCAGAAAGTAAAAGAATTCTTTCCCTACTGCCAGAACCCTAGATAACCCTTCCAAAATGATTTTGGAACCTGTCATTCTCTGGCAAAACCATCACTGATGTGGATTCTGCAGGCCAGGAACATGGTGAAAAGTCCGTCTGATGATGCCCAAACTGTACAGTTCAACTGAGATGGTGTAGTTCAACCACGCTGGTACAGATGGTAGAGTTCTACAGAGGTCGCCTGAAACAGTGAGGTTCAACCCAGCTGTAAGGGCTTAGGAGGGGTAATGAAAGTGAAGGTATATATTGCCACGTTGAACATACTACACAGCATTAAAAATAAGCATGCTACACTGGGATAGAAAACAGATTTTCTTACATTTACCACGTAGAGTCACTCTAATTAAGTGGCCACATTTCAAATTGCCAAGGGAGAAAGGCACAACTGCTGCAATGTAACAACAACCTGAGGTAGAGCTATTAAGGAAGAAAAGGCAGGACCTGGGCACTTAATTAAACAAGAATATTCAAAAGCCTTAAAATCATCGGGGTCACACTAGAAAGTGTTAAAGTGCTTTTAAACCGAACACTGGGACGTAAAAAAGAAAGGTATTGATTCCAGAGTTCTGAATTTAGCATTGACAAGCCAGCGTGCTGGCTCACAGCAGCAACCAGTGGCTTTGCTTACTGGCAGAAGCAGACCAAGTAACATCTGTTCTCCAAGAAAACCCCTCAAACACAACCGACCAAGATCACATAACGAGTTTACAGACAGACCTGCTCCTCATCAGAAAATCTGACCATACATTTGGTCCATGGATTTCACGCACAGGCACACTGTTAAACACAGTAAAGCATGAAAAGCCAGTGAGTAAGGGTGCTTGAGAGAAAATTAAGGCTAGCAGTATGCTCCAGAGGTAGATAATACTGGTGGCAATTGGACCGTAACTCTAGGATAAGGCACTGCTGCTGGCAGCTTACACAATAATTTTGTCTGGTCCACGCATAAATTTCAACCACCACTTAACTTTGCTATCACAAGGTGCTATAAATACAATCTGGTCCCCAGTTGTCTTGAAGCTAGGTAACTCTTTCGATAAGAAAAGTATGTCAAGAGGAAACTTTGAAGAGTGCACTGGTGCTCTACGAGTTGCTGAAAAAAGAAACCTTTCAAGTATGGGAATGCTGAATTTTGTCCCAACTCTCCTAGCACTGAACTAGGTTTCAGAAATTGGGCTGTGTGTGGGTTTTTTCCCTGCCAAATCCCACTGGGAAGGTCATCTGGGGCTTATCTAATTTTGCTTTCCTTTGATGTCATCAGTTTCCTGAGATCAATTGGACATTTTCGCCTAATTTGCTGCTCTACCCAATCTTGAGATAGTGGTGAATTCTCTTCTGCTTTCTTCTCCTGGTACATTATTAATACAGAAAAGCAAAAGCTGCCAAAGCTAAAAGCTTCTACATCTGTTAGAAGGTTTTAGAGAAAGTCTTCTGGCTTGTGGCATAGAGTGGACATTCTGTGGCATCCATATCGAACATGGATCATGCAATCAACGGAATGGGAAGGGGTTACATTCTGTAAGTCATTTTTTTCCTTCTCTTCTTGTCACCCTAAGCTCCAAGGAAAAGGGAAGAAGATAAAATGCCTCTGTAGGTGTGACTGGAGAAGCTAGTTCTCTTCCCAAACCTCTGAAACAATTCCACAGAAGGACCTGACCGGTACTAACATTTTTCACTTCACACGTCCTGCTTGTGAACACGTTTCCAGTTGGGATTATCAATTCATACCAGTCACTGAAAAAGCATTTGAAGAGGCACTGAACAATTCAGAAAAGAGGCAGGGAAAGAGATCTCCTGCCCTTCTTTTTCCTTTATATGTCAAACAAATTCCTTATCAATCCCTGCTTTAAAGCAAGTCAATTTGTTAAGGTTTAGTACCATTTACTCCTTTAAAAAAAGCAAAACGAAACAAACCCCACAGCTTCTCTACTGAAGCTCAAGTGGCACTTAGCAGAACTGAAACTGGCTGGCTGTGAAACTGTACAGCATACACACACTGCAGAGAAGGAAAAATCATGAAAAAAGGTCAGTTATACCCAGGTATTGCAGCCTGGACTGACACTCCGTGGGCCATCTACGGCCTGACCTGCTCAGCATGGTCCCAGCGCTGTATGTCAGTATTCAAGAGGTGCCTGCTCTGGAAGGATGAACGGACGGTTCGGTTCATCAAGGGCTGAAGAGGGCGAAAGTTGTCTACCATTCTCTTTTCTTCTTCGCCATCTGAAGTAAAGAGCAGCATCCGAAATGCTTCCAGCTGAGGATGAGAAATGTCCAGTTTTGTGACTTTAGCAACTGGATAATTATTGATTTCACTGTAAAAGACAATCATTCATGCCTGGGGGGGGATCAAAGGTCCTATTACATTTGTATTCCGAGAAATTTTAGTACCAACTTCTTTGTCACCTGCTGGTAAAGATTACACCATCATCTGTACCAGTGCAGAACTGTCAGTCACCTGCCACCTTTAGGCAAATTACATCCCAAATATGGCACGTCTGAGACGGAACCGATTCCCATTCAAATACCGGAACACATGCCAGCTTTAAACCAACCTTTCCAACCTTCTAAATTTACACCCTCCCTGGAGTTCTGTTATCTTCTACAGACTGCACATGCTGGCACCCAGAAAAGAGAGAACCTCAACAACCATCAATCTGCACAGTCGTTGGTCTCACTGGTTTCTAACTGGATTAAAACAGAGCATGCAGCAGAGCAGGTTTGAATGCTCACAAGGGCGTTACAGCGTTAAGTAAACTATGAGCTTTTCTATGCCATAAAAGAATGAGAGTGAAGAGCCAAGGGGAAAAAAGGGAGAAAAAGTTTCTATTGAAAGGACTGATACACCGCGTTCAGTTCTCCCCGCTCTGTTAACGAGCTCCAGTTCTTTCTGTCCCGTTCCTTTACGTAAACTGAAACATCAGATCAGTATGTGCCTATTCTTCAGAATTCGTGTTTGTTTGGCGCACGGCTTTCTAGATGGACTAGCTCCGTGCAAAAGTTACATTAAACACCCCAAACCAAGTCAGTGTTCTGTCTCATTTGGACTCCCACTTCGTTATTAATTGAAACCTCAAACAACGGGAACAACGCACAGATAATTTTCAGTGCCCCTTAAACCATGGAAAAAATGGTACATTTGGGGGGTTGTTCATTTTACTCGTTTTGCAACAACCTCCAGTATTTGTGCTGTGCTGTAAGGTCCCTCTAAGTACTCCACTCCTCTGGAAGGGAAAAATCCTAGAAACTTCCAACAAAAGCACAGTTGTACAATTCCAATGAGTCCTCCTGACCCTTTTCTACTCGTCTCTCCACCTACTTCATACCAAGGAAGAACACCACACTGAAAGATTAAGTAGAGGGCATATGGTGACAAGTTAGGGTTGGTCTCAGAACAACTACTGACCACAAGCTTCTCCACTTGAACTAACTTCTGTAGTGCAAACATTTGCTGAAACCTTTGTTTGTCTGTCCTTTTCAAAGGGGAATAAAAAAGAAAAAATGGAAATCAAGGACAGTACAGCCAAATACAGAGTAAACATGCCTACAAAGGAGAAACCCAGTGGGGACTCGCTATCTCTCGCCATCGGTGGCACATGAAGCACTCTGAGCCACCCACCACCCCTTCCCTGCCCAAGGGAAGAACAGGGGATTAGCCCTGGCAGACTGGCACAAAAGGTCAGAGTTTGGAATTTCACAAAACCTGCCCTTTCTCCTCCCTCCCTGCCACGAACAGCTGCCTCCTGGTAAAGAGAGGAAATTACGCAGTGTTCCAATCAATAACCTTCGAAGTTTTCAAGGGGCAGCTTCCAGCATAAGGCATTGTCTATCACAGACCAAGATAAAACTACTGGAGAGCTGGAGAAGCATCTTTGGTTACTGAAAGAGGTCTTAAACCTCTCAGTGTTAGCTGCTGTTAATGTCAGTATACCCGCCCAAACAAACACAGGGTGTGAAGCAGCCGCTGATCTCTCTGTATTCACAGAGAACTACTCATACTGGTAATCAGCTATTTCTGTGCATCTTCCCCACCCCACCCCATGGCAGCAAGCAGTCAAACTGGTACGATACGATTTGAAACAAGCATGAGATTTACCTGATTCTCATCAACCTCTATTGGCTTCTTCTTAATGATCCATGTGACTGATTCAGTAAGCGGGGGAGTAGTCAAAGAGCCCGCGTAGGTCCAATAATCAGGGCATGAAGGTATCAAACAGGAGGGGTCAAAGACATCAAACTCGATAACGGTGTCCTAAACTCCAGGAAAAAAAAATTGTATTTTGAGAAAAAAAAAGAGACAAAAGGCTTTAAAATATCTCAATGCGATTACATACTGTACGTGTTACACATGCAAAATTAGGTATTGTGAATATTAATAAAGATCTACGTAAAATAATAATTTTAAAGCCCCTGAACCCGTACAAAATTGGTAATCTGGGTTTGAGGCATAGGAGCAGCTAGTGAGCAGACAAAACTTCAATATTTCTGTTGTCCCCACAAGCCATGAGGAACTCAGAGCTGAGTTAACAAAGAGTGAGAAGGAACAACTGACTATGTGGGAGCTAGAAGCAACAGGAAAAACAGGGAATAAGTGGTGGAAGTTCGGGTACTTCTGCCAGACACACTCAACAGACTGCTTTTACTTTCCGCCATGCGATTTTAGGCAGGAGGGAGAAGGAAGAGGACTAGTTTTATTTAAATCTTATCAAATATTCACTTCTCCAGAACATGCACTCCCACAAGTGAGATGCCAGACAGCATGTAGGAGCTTCGGAGCCCATGATTTCCTGCACGAACGTTTTGCTCCTGGAGTATTTCCAGGATATACTGGCAATGCCGGAAAGGAAGATCCTGTTTTTCCTTACACAGGCTTTATTGGTCCCCCACTGAGAATGAGCAACATTACAGAAAAGAATTTTTCAAGAACAGAGGGATGGACAAGAGATACTGGGTGGGAGCTTTCATCTTGATGTGAGAGAGGCAGGTGCAAGGACAGCAGAACGGGCATTATCTGACCTTCCTCCTCCTCAGGGTTTGATGCTTAAGTTGGTGATGAGGCTGGCAAGGCAACAAAGGTTTTCAAATGTTTTAAACCAAGTGCTGATGAGTTGCTGGGTGACCAACACCCTTTGGAAATGAGATCCCTTTCAAAGCAGCCCACGTGCAACTTGATTAGCCTGATGTTTGATATTACTCTAAGATCTTGACTTTAGTTTCTTTCAAATTCCTATGCTGTAAAATACTATATTCTCATAATAGAAGTATATTCATAGATTTTTGTGCATCTTTTGGCACTGAACTGAGTAGTTTGGCATTGAGCTGGCAGAATTTTCACTGCGCTGCCATAAATGTTTGCTTTATTTGAATAAAAAATAACTCCTTACTTTGATAAATAATGGCACAGCGACTTCAAGTGGACGTGCTTACTAGCAAAATTCCTGATGTGCATTTTCTGTGTGTACTTTCAAAAAGGAACGGGCGCCTGGAGGAGCATGATCTGCTTTTGAGCACTCAGAGACCCAGCACTCCCTCTCCTGGCAGAAGTCAGCTATGAAGAAAGAGTCCCATTCCCCAAGCAGAAAATCTAGTTTTTAAAATAAAGCCAATAATAATCTCCTCTTCAAAGATCAGACGAAAGTCAGAAAGCCTTAATTCCACAAGAAATAAACTGCCACTTCACACAGCACAGAAAATTCCTTTCAGCTAAACAACACAGGAAAACTAATCCAGTGGCATCTGTTTTCATGGAAGAGGAAGGACAGGCTTCAGTGAAGACAAGCATTAAACATGCACATGCCTTTCTAAGGGGATACAGTCTCAAGAGCATCATTTCCTAAACCAGGAGGTTTGGAAAGCTTAAGTGAACAATTTCTCCTTAAAAATTAGCTTCCACCCTGCTTCTAGTACAATCAACAATTCACCCAAGTGCCAATCAGCCCACCTGACATTTAAAGAAGAAAGCATTTATTAGCGTTTTGCTACTCTCAAGGTATTTTTAAGTTGAATGACTGTGTAGCTATGCTGTGTGATAATGGGTGGGACACATAAAATACTTACCTTGTGCTTAACTGCTGGCAAGGCATCAACCAGTGGCTGCAGCCCCTCATGGTGTGCTCCTAGCTGCAGAAGACGGGTAAGAGTTAGAAAAATCAATGGGCTGACATTCCGCATATCTACCTTAATTAGTATTCTTTGAAAACAACATCAACAAAAATCTAGAGGTAATTTGTCCTAAATCAGTTTTAAAAAAATGAAAGTGAAGAGGCATCATTACAACTTATTACACAAAGTGAAATTATTACAGCTCGTTACAGCAAAGTGAAATTACCTTTAAAAACACTCCAATAACAGCCAGCCCGTTGCCTTCCATTACAGCTTCTTCAAAAGTTGGGTACACAACGGCATTCCAGTGTACTAAATGCAGCTGAAACAGAAACGAATGGAAAATCAACACATGCACAGAGCACAGCAAGGATCAAAACCAACTTAATATACCTGGACCTGAAGATCTCTTCCTACCCTTAAGAGGAAGAACAGAGCATGCTAAGGAACATTCTCCTGTACGTAACAAACTTCCTCTGCATTGCTTATAGCACAACACAGGCGTTCCATTGAGGGGTGTTGTGTATTAAACAGAGAGCCAGCACCAGCCCCAAAACTCAGTCTTGCTGTTAACAAACACGGTGTCAAGCTGATAGGTATCATTATGAACACATTAACAGGAGATAAACTGTTAATCATTTCTCAAAATTCTCCATCTTTTGCATAAAATTGCGTTTATACCGGTCATACTTGCCTCTCTGAGCAACTTCATCTATATCCATCCTTATGTAAATCCATCCTTTTTATTGACTCTTTCTACCTTAGTAGTTACTTAACCACAAAACTTTTGCTACTTTAATAATGGCTTGAGCTGAAAACAGAAAACAAAGTGATCACGAAGCACTGTATTGCCACAGAACTCCGCTGTACGTTATTCTAACAACTGAAACACACAAAAATTTATCAGTCACTGGAATGAACTTTCCAACATTAGCCAAGGCTCCGGGGTCACACAGACAAGACAGTTACTGTATGCAAGGTAAGCAGGACCAAGCGTCTCGAGTTACAGGTACTGGTGTGAGAATTAAATAATCTCCCATTATTCTCCTTAAATATGTATTTTTTAATGACTCTTTAGTAATTTAGTATGTGCTTTGTTTCCCTGCAAGCGTTTAGTAATAACAAAGTAGTTTTAAAGCTGTAAGGATTGGGAGATTTGGAGGTCCGCTACAGACAGCGGCTGAGATGCAGCGCATGCAACGTACTCCCAAGAAAGCAGAGCCTGCGCCTCACATGAGCTCTCGGAGCTTACTGCAGCTCAGAGGTAACGCACAAACTGTTTGAACTGCGATCTAAGCTTGCACGTGTACCTCAGTATTTGCTGTGCACTTGATCCGCACCACAGCTCTGGGGCCTGGGAGTCCATTAAGACCTGTCTGTGCCCTCAGTCTGCTTTCTGTCTCATCCGTTGCCCCTTCTAAAGGGGAAAGGGCAAACAGCGTTGTGCCACTCCATCCTGACAGAGCTGGAATAGCAATGACACTTTGCTGCCCGCCACTGCCTTGTCCGGCAGCTACCCCTGGGGACATTCACGGAGAAGAAAACATCACTGAAGCTTTCAGTAATGGGGCCAACGTTCAACTTTAAGACTGTGTTCTTCTCCAGAAAACACAGGGAATATGAACTTACTAACGAAACAGTAAATGAGCTGCGACACCTATCGGGTCTGGTCATTAACAGTAAGCTGCAATTCTTCAAATGGAGAGTTTCCTAGCGTGCAGTACAGTCACAGACAGCCCGAGACCTAGCCTCCAGTCCCCACAAGGACTTGCGTCGTTCAGCACTTCATCTCATACCTCTGCCGGGTAAAATTTACTGTCAACTGTGTGCTCTGAACCCCACTCGTTTATAGCTCCCCAATGGAAGTGGAACTGCTTCAGCCTGTACTGGTTTTCCAAGGGACCTCCAACGATTACTAGAAAACAAAGCAAGATGCACATTACTAAACGTGATTTAGAATTCTGCAGACAAGTAGCACAGCAAGATCCTCCTTGAATTTACCTAGGAAAAAATAAAGAAAAAAGATGGAGCAACTACCTTAACTGAAACAGTCCCTGTTGCCTGGTTACTTTTACACTTGACTTCGCTATAACAAAATTGTTTGAGCAATGAAAAAGTCTGTGCCCGTTTTTCTGCATCCTGTGGGGTTTTACTCACTTCCTCCTAAATGAACCAGAAACATTCTGCAAAGTCTTCTTGCTAGTTACTACAGCACAGCATCTGGTAAATGAGAGACCATAATTACTTCCAAAGGCCTAACAACAAATATGCAGCTGTAGAGATGCATCTGCTGATTTTTACTTAAACGTATGTCACGGTTAAATTGTATAGCAAACCGCTGTATAAAGGATATAATCCCAACACTTTTGAAAAGAAGTTAATCACTTTAATACTAAGGAGAAAACAATGAGAGGCATTAAGAGCTTTTCTTGTTTGGGTTTTTTTTCCTGAAAGCCAGCCAGCAGTTTTTAACTTCTACCTAGACAGGCCTGCTTGTGAAAAAGAGCTGAAACAAGCTATGCAAATGGTCATTTCATTAATTTCACCCAGTGCTGCCGAGCTCTTTGCATAAATGCAATACTGACCATCACTGAAAAAAGGATTGTGATGGAGAAAGGTAACTTTTGAGGATGGGATGAAGACGTGGCCCACACTGCCAAGTCTTTCAGAATTAAAGTTGCTGCTCTCTAAGACTATGCATTCCTCATTACATGATGATGCAAACACACAAGTGACTACACTCATTTTAATAATCCCATTCACGTGAATGTTTGCCTCACAGGTGAAGCCAGGCAAAGGCACCCATATGTAGAAAATCCGGTTCCTACAGTGGACAGGAAAGTGACAGGAAATAAACAGGAACTTAATTTTTCACAAACATTTCTGCCATTGCATTTCCGCTCAGTTTACCAGTGTTAATTTCAAAACAAAACAGAAGTCGAAAGGAACTCTGACAACAAACGGGCAAGATTTACACCAGCTTCTTATTGTAGCCCTAGTTCCGTTTCAGTCTCGTTTCCTTGCAGCTGATGGCATTCAGGCACACAGACAGGACGTCGTTCTGTACGTACCTTCCCCACACCCTCTCCTTCATCCTCCCGCTCTGCTCATAAGCAAACACCCCATGGCAGCACTAACTTCATCTTTTGCCCAAGTCGTGGTTTCTCTTCTCAGGAGTTGGGCAGTTTTGTCTATCCTGGGTGGATGTTTCATTCTGTCTTTTTCATCTTCTGTTTCACTTTAGTTCCTGGGGTTTTTTTTTGTTTATTCATAACCTTCCTTCTCTGGATTTCTATGACTGTTAGACAGAAGCTGGCAGAAAGAAAAATCAGAAATAGCAGGAGTAAAGACAGAAAGGTGGAAGACAGAAGCAGGCATTTGAAAACCTGGCTATTGACACAGCAACTCCCCGTGATCTGTTGTTTTTCTGTCATTTTGGAGTCCTGTCACTGATTGTTTAATGCCACCCTCCACTAGCCGTTATCACCCTTCACTGACTTTAATTCATTTGAGGAAGACGATGCTGATTAAAAGGCAGCCATCCAGAAAGAGGCAGCGAGAATGCTCACGCTTCAAGATTTACCTCAAGTGTTCAGTCTTACAGATGAAGCAGGTAAGATATTTCAGAACTAAACAGCCAGCCCATGAAGGGCCAGCATCCCTCTGACAGGCCCGGTGATTGCATGCTTGCCTCTGTGTCACAAAAACTGTCCCTGTGTATTTAAATGCTGCCTATTTGTGGACCTCCTGCAAGCAACTCCCTTCCCACTGCATCAATTCTTGCATGAAAAAAGGACTTTGTTATCCATCGAACTGCAAAACATTACACTTTTCAGGGGCACATCTTCAACAGACAGCAGGGAATGACTGCATCAAGTAAGAGACTGTTAAAGGCAAAACCACTCTAAAGCTGGTAAGTTAAAACCACTGAGGAGCTAACACACGATGTCTCCACTTTAGTCTCTCCTCTAACGCCACCTCACTAACGCAACAGCAGTCTGTACTGTGAAAACAGAAGGGCACTACTTGGTTTCTTCACAGCACTCAAACGAACAAGGTCAAGAATATTCCCTAGTGGGAAACTAATATTCTGAGGGAACAGCTATAAACAACAACAACAACAACAAAACCCCTCTGAACATCACACAAGCCCCTGAAAGCTCCATGCATTCCACCACTATCATTTTTGCTGCATTGTTTTATCAGCCTCTTTCCAAACATCAGCCATAAATACAGGTATCACAGGGACAAAGCCTTTGTTTATTAGCATGCTGAAAGCTTCCTTCCCAAGAGCATTACTAAACCCCTTACGAAGTTCCAGCAGCTGTCACGGTAAGCACTCACCTTAAACATAAATTACTCCAATCAAATGGGTTCAAACTTGCCCAGGGTCCTGCAATTTTTCCCTCCAGGGCAAGTTGAGCAATCAACACACATCCCCTGCTTCACAAGATCCCTGACCAACTGCTACCAGTTCACCTACCTTCATGAAATACCTCCTTTATGCATACGAGGAACATCCTTCGGTAAAGTCAACTTTTACAAGGAAATGGACAGAAAATCTGAAATTTGGTAGTAGTATCCTGATTTTAAGTGACCTGACTCCAGTGAGCATTTAAAAATGAACACTCAGGTCAGAGTGCTCATTCACATGAAAATGCTGGAATACCTAATTTGATATTGCACGCCTGGACTCCTGCTTACACTAAAACAACAGGAACATGTGCACCAGTTCCCTATGGTAGCAGCTCAGTATTATTTAATTCTCCAAAATCTTATCAAGCTAAGTGCATATGCTTTCCAACTGAAAGTCATTTTGCTGCTGATTATTTCAAATGCATGAAATATATCTGTTAACATCACAAGAGAGATAAGTGGCGGATTAATAAAATGTAATGATGGAATCTCATTTAAAATTAAGTAGATGCACACACATATATGACTGAAGATTGACTCATGTAGACAAAGCTGTGGGATTAAGAGACCTAGTCAAAGGGCAGGGCATCAAGGCTTGTGCAACAAATTTCAACCCACCACAGAGGATTTGTGCACAGTGTCCATGGTAATAAACACACAGTAAGAGCGAGGCCTATACAGAACTTCTGCATTACAATTCCCACCACTGTAAATCCGCTTTTAGCTAAAACATCTTTTTACTGTACATTCTTTTTCATCATTTGTCCCGAGATTTTACATCATGCAAATATTTCTCCTCTCCAAGCATTAATAAGACATTAAATAGATTTTTCTGAAGTTTGCTTACTTGATCTATCAGCAGAATCATCAAACTCGACCAGGAACGAATACCCGTTGTTCCAGATGTGAAGACACGTTGTTGGGTCGTAGGTGATTTTCAGAGGCTTCAGAAAGGGGTCATAAACACTGTCTCTCCACTGAATATTGATAGGAGACTGTCGTGTGCCTCCAGGAATCGTAAGCGGACTCTGCCAAAGTGGATGCACTGGAAGATTATGAAGAGTCAGGCTCTAACGCATGATACAGAACTTCCAATCATACTTCAGAACTTTTAGGCAAGGGAAGGTGCTTTGGCATACTGGCTCCAAAGGCTAATTCAAGTCAGCCGACACACAGGAAAGTATAAAAAAAACACCCAACCCACCACAAAAAAAACCAAAACACCAACATTCCAGTTGCCTGACTCAAAGCCACACAAGACAGTGCAGTAATTTGACTTTGCAAAATGTTTTTCAAATAAGTTCTGTCCCCTTGTTTGCCAGACAAGGGTTTTCCTTTTACTGCCAATTGATTGCAAGGTGGCTTCTGTTTCTACAGCTTTGCCAGAGTCTCAGCACACCACTGCAGCCTTCCACATACACCACTCCATCAACCCACGCCAGACTGCGCCAGACACAGGGTAACTCCCACCAGAACGCAAAAATATTCTCCTGAGGGTGCTGGTCTTCAGCCTACGTGTGCTTGGGGGTCACACCACTGCTAAATACCAGCACTGACCAGGACCACTTTACTCAGTCAGGACTCACAGCTGATCCCCACACCTGCAACATCCTAAACTACCAATTTTGGGGGCAGTTTGGGCATCTCAAACTGGCACCAGCAGGGCAGACACATGAATGCAGTTTCTATGGGATTTTATTCTGCTTAAAACCAGAACAGAGAAGCGTGTGGACGGGGAGCACTTGCTCCCCTGTTGTCCCCCAACACCAACACCCCTCAAAGGGGTTTCGTGCCCTGCCCATCCACTGAACCCAAAGCGAGAGGCTCTGAAGCACCGCGTAACCGGCCTCTTCGTTAGCTACGACTGCTCGTGGTCTTTCACAAGGGGAAGAAAAACACGTTACATCGTTTAACAAACCACTCACATGAAGGGTGGCTAAACCACCTTCCCCCTCGGTTTCCTAGGCAAGGGGCAAACTTTATCGGCCTGCGCGGTCACCACACGCAGGTGAAGGCAGAGGCGGGCGAACAAAACACCCCCCGAACGTGCCACAGCTGTTATTGCTAGTGCCACTTCCCCATGTTTCAGCAGAGGAACTGTCACAGGCAGGGCCAGGCTGCACTGGGCGTCCCTGCCTCTTCCACACCAACTTTCGAGCCCTCTCAGCACGGGGAGGGCTGGAAGCGACGGGGGACATGGGCGGGGAGGGCGCAGCACTGCGGGCAGCCTCGGGGCAGGGAGAGCGCGGGGGGCTCGGGGCTGTGACCGAGACCATCCTTGTGGAGAGCTGAAGGGTGAGAGCAGCCCCGGCTTGAGGGAACCTGTCCCCGGGCGGCCCCCCTGAGGGAAGCGGCTCCCCGCGGAAGGAAGCGGCGCGGGAGGGCGGCAGCACTCACGGGCGTCTCGCAGGCGGTAGGAGCAGCAGGCGCCCAGGCTGCACCGTCGTGTCCCCCGCCGTGAGGCAGCAGCCACCCAAGCCCGGCGCAGCAGCAGCGGCAGCATCGCGGAGGAGTCCGCAGAGCGGCCGGGCGCCACCGCCCAGGCCGGCCCGGCCCCTTCCGGCACGGCCCCCCCGCCGCCATGGCTCCCTCAGGGGAGCGGGCGGTTCCCCTGCCAGGGGCGAGGCGTTCAGGGCGGCCTCAGCCCGGCCGGCGGCTTTTCCTTCAGGGAGGGCTTGGGACTGGCTGTTGTCGGCCTTTTAACCCTGTGACAACGTTAGAGGAGACCTCAGTTCCCTATGGGTGCGTGTTCACTGCCAGGCTGATCCCTGTGCCTGACTCACACCAAACATACATTTCCCGTCAGGGTGGCAGCGTCGGGGCTTGTTGCACATCTTGGGGGAAGAGCATTTATTCTTGTCCGGTTAGTTTTGTTTGAGTAGGAGCCCTCAGTTTCTCCCAGCTGAAGATGGGCAGGGACGTGATCCCTCTACCACAGGGAGATGGGTGGCCCTGGCGCAGCGGGTTCCCTGCCCCAAACTGCACACAGCAAAGGTAGGAAAAGTTAACGCTACGGCCTCTTCACTCGACTGCATCTGTCCCAGAATCTGGAGGCCAGAATAGGCTCACCCCAGCACAGTAAAAGGGGCCAATTCAGTTAGCATGCACCTGACACCCTTGAGGCAGCTCTCAATGAAACTGGTTGAAACCTTGGTTACTCCTTGTGCCTTTTCCGTTACAGCAGCCAGCGGGGAACACAATGCAAAGAAGAGCAAGTCTGGAAAGTTGATGGCGGCGGTGAAAGCGCAGAGGTGAAGTAAGCGTCCTCATTTTTGCTGGGTCTGTTGGGCAGCTGGGAGCAGAACAACACACCTCTGCTCCTGGCCTTCATCTTGCCACCTGCTTTGAATCATATTTCTTGGTTACTCACTTAAGATCATCTTACTAATGTGCATTTACCTTTTAGGGATTTTTTAAATCTTGTTAGGGTGAGTACTTTGGAATTTTCATGAGGAACCTGACCTAGTATTGAGAATGTTTTACTGAAATGGAGACTAGACACTCGAGGCAACCACTTGCTGTAGTTTATGATGTCATGTAAGAAGTTTCCATTGCATCCACAAGATAACATATTTAAAATACTCCTGAGTTGTGTAAGAGGAGGTTGAAATCTGGTAAGTCATTGGCTTTGAGTGGCTACGTGATCAGAAACCAGGTAATTGGGGGAGATACAAAGACAAACAGCATGTGATCTTAGGATGTTAAACCTGGGTTTAAATTTCATTCTTCCTCCCTCCCAAGATACACCTTCTTTAAAGTGCAGTCTTTTTTTGTGTAGTAGGATTCAATTAAAACAATTAATTCTTGGTTTAATTTTCAATGTTTTTCAAGATCGCTAACCTTACTGTCCTCAACACAGAGCTTCCTGGAACTTAAAAAGAGATAGGTGCTTGGTGAAATTGAAAACAGTTGCTGCCCGTAAGCCTCATTATTCATTCAGACTTAATCACAGTTTAATAGCCTACTGATCATGGTTAGGCATGCAGGTATTTAGCAGAGGTCAGAGGTGTCTGTTGCTACTTAGGAGCAACAGGTAGGTCCTGGTCAGGAGGACAGCCCACATGAGCTTTGTGCTTAGTTGCAGCAAGAAGCTCAGACATAGCTTCAATATTTTAATATTGAACATAAACAAGGGATACTGGGTTTTATTCTCATCTACTAACAAGATTGTAATTTCTTCAGGTTCCATTTTTCTGTGACATGTCCTCTAAATACAATTGATAACCTTGTGCAGCTTAGAGGTCACATCCACCAAATTAACTAATGTATGTATGTCCCTGTAACACAGGGTAGATGCTTACTGTGTGTCCCTGTAACACAGGGTAGATGCTTACTGTTTCAGTGCACAACCTGGTTTCTGTACAAATATCACTTTTCTGTTAAAAGCAATTGGAAAAAAGCCACAATCTCCACTACTTTACACTGTGGCATTAAGATGACCAGACTTTGTGGAAGCTTTTTAGGGATTTAATTCTGTAAGGTTTTGAAAATGTAGAGTTTATTATGGAGCTACTAAGCTGAACAGAATGAGTCATTTCTTGTGGGTTGAGCAGCACAACCAAAGGGAAGTTCTTATGGTGTAGGCTTTTGGATATGATGGGCTGTTCAGGTGCAAAACTACAGAGAAATAACTTTGACCTACAACACTTTTGTTTCCCTTCTGAATCATTCACAGAATCTGTATTCAGTTTTTATGCGTATATGTTATTTCTTACTGAGTATAAATTTGAGTAAACCTTTAGCATTTAATTAAAAAAAAATCTCTAGGGGGCTAAAGAAAACTTCAAAATATGAGCTCAGTGGCAGTGAGGTGGTTTCTTTTGGAAACTATAGACAGAAAGGCAAAAACTACCTGTGCAAAAGGAAAAGATAAGCACTAAACCTTATTCCCAGCATTTAGCCAGTGTGGCCAAAATCATCTATTCTGAACCATTTCAGAAACAGAGTTTCTCCTTGGCTGTGTCCCAGCTAGAGATGGAGGTTTATGCAAGAGAGACATGGCTTTCATACAGGGAGCTGGAGAGAACAACAGCCGCCAGAATTACACTATCTCTGTTGTTCACAGAATCACAGAATGGTTTGGGCTGGACGGGACCTCAAAGCCCACCCAGTCCCACCCCCTGCCATGGGCAGGGACACCTTCCATGAGCCCAACTTGCTCAAAGCCTCATCCAGCCTGGCCTTGAAGACAGCCAGCTGTCTCATGCTTTTCCAAAATCCTTACGTTTCTAGACCATCTGGGAGGTTTCAGCTATGCTCTCTCTTGTTCCTGAACCCAGAGTGGTTTCTTTGTATAAGGAACACCACAACCAGAAATTTGGCAATTGGCGTACTGGATGAGTTAAAGTGATAGAGAATCTGTGTGGAAAGAGAAACAGAAACCTCATCTGCTGGGTCTGTTTTCAAATATGATGGTTTTTTAAAAAAAAAAAAAAAGAGGTGAAAATTAGGAGTCATGCGCTTTGGGCACCTTGCTTTATGCATGCCTCATTCACAGCTCACTGAGGAAGGGTCTTGTCCATTGTTTACCTTTGTTACATGCGTATCTATGGAACTGTCAGAACAGTTATAGTAAATATTGTAATATAACAAGCAGGACCAAGGTGTGAGTCACCCACGAAGAGAGATCTCCCACAAACAGACCTAATATGCGCTTGATTTATTTTTTTAAAACCTTCCAGACAGACACAGTGATGCTCCTTTTAATTTTATATTATTTGGAGTCTTCTTACATTTGCACTGTGGTTTTTCCCTACCTTTCCAAGCTGCAGTAGGTGTATAGAGCTATCCACATAGTTCCAATCCTTTATTTTCTATACTAAACTGCAGCTTTGGATGCTTTAGCAGGTCTGTTTAGAGTAATTGTTAAAAAGTTCATTTAGCACTGATATAATTATTGAAAGCTCTGGAGTGGGAGTCAAGATCCAGATGAAAATGCAGGTTGTGTATATTACTGGATTATCATGATTTGCAAGAAAATATTTTGAAGGCCGCAGTTCTATGGTAAAAATCCAGAGTAAATTCAGTTAAATGAAAGGATTTACTGCCAATTTATACTGTTGTAAACTTAAAGAGACAAACCTTTTTTTCAGTGTTTCATTTTTAAATTCCCTTTAAGTTCCCTGGGAAGGAGAGAGTTCTCACATGTGGGTTACAAAATGAGAAGAAAATGAAAATTAATTCATGTGGCTGTCAAGAATGAGGGGTAAAATGACTCAGCTTTAGTGCATTTCAGTCTTTATGGTTTAAATCTTTAAAACAGAAAACAAGAGACAACCAGTTGAGTGAAGCACTTTGATTTGTTTGCAGAGACTTTCAAACAAGCTTCACCCAGCTCTGAAGTGGAACAGGGAGGACAGCGGGATGGGAACAGTTGAGAACCCCCACTCACTTTAAGGATGTATGTTTTTATCCGAAGGTGAGCAGGGGTGCTTTCCATAGCAACACGTTCTCAATTAGAAAAATGAACCCAAACATATTACTGAAACTCAGTAAAGCACCATTTAAACATTAAAGAACCATGGCTCTGCTTCAGCCCCTTGGATTGAACATTGCAGAGGAAATCCAAGATAGGTTGATTTCTTTGAAGCTTTTTAGTATGAATCAAGATTTGGGAGGATAGCAGTGATGGTTGGCTGAGGTCCAGCGTGACAAGGTGTTGAAAGTTCTGCTGAACTGATGTCAGATTTGGACTGTGATGTAGGCCAGTTTATTGATAAACAGTCCAGTGCTTTTTATCAAACGGATGTAACTGACAGAGTACTCTCAGCTCAACGGGAAAGCAGCAGCAGCAGATTGTGAAATGCTGAGCTTTTCTCTGCTTCCAGAATGTTTGGCTGAGATAGGAGCCTGGATGAGAAGGCAGTGGCTGAGGCTAAGTCCAGATAAGGAGGAGGTAATTCCAGTTGGCAAGGTAAAGCAAACAGAGGCTTTATCTTTTCTGTATAAAAACATTTGCTAAAATTATGCATGCAGGCTTAGTAACTCAGCATGGAAAGGGCTTAGAAAATACCTCACGGACAGTTTGTGTAGTTACTGCAATTGTATGTGCAGTCCTGGAGATGGCACACCTGGATTGTGTGTTACTGCCGTACTTATGCAATTATTAAAACCCCCCAAACTTGAAGGATTCTGCTTCTCTTGTAACTTCTTCTAAAAGGATAAGAAGGAAAAAAGCCATTCAGGTCTGCTGTGGCAATAATTACTAGGGTGAGGGTATACTCCATAGCCTTCAAATCCCTATGCAAAGCATTTCCAGCAGCCCCTCTCTATTGCATTAAAAGGTGTCTGAAACCACCGCTTCCATGTATTGTTACAGATACCACAGAGCTTAGTACAGACACCCACTGTGGTAGGCCACATCACTAGAAATTGTTACATACGCGCCGTGATTCTCTGCAATGTTTCTGCAGTTCTTTCCCAGCGAAGTGCAGAAAAATACTTTTGTCCTTATGGGGACACAAGGAGAACCCAGAAAAGAAACCGGGAAATGTCAGCCTTTGGGATGTTTAACCTGTGTCCTCACAGGAGATGTCTGAGTTAACTGCCAAGCAAAAGCATCACCACCCAGCTTGGTGACAGACTACTGCTGTGAGTGGGAAGGGTGAGGAGAAAGGGTGAAAGAGGTGAAGTTTGGGAAAATGATGAACTTTACAATGAAGACATTACCTAAGAGCTCAATTGTCAAATTTTCTTTGATGAAGGTTTTGTCCCTGTTTGTACTGTCAGCTGCAAACAGCGGAATTTAACTGGATGTGCTTTTCGCTTTGGATGCACATCGGGCACAGGGTCTAGTCACCAGATGGAGGAACCCACGGGCTGCCGTGTTCAGTGCTGGTGTCTATTCTGAAACCAGGCATTCCAAAGATAGTGTTTTCCTGAATCAGTTTGTTTTGGCATTTCCTTCATGAATGTCATGGAGTAGAGAGAGATTTACGTAACAAGTAGCATCTGTCTTAAATTGAAGACAGGAATACGAGTGAAAAGAGTTCGATAGCAATTGTAGTTAATTTAATCAATCTTATGATGAAACAGCCTTGGTTGTTCTCTTCCTGGGATGTTTGTTACCATGAAGTGAGTTTTGGTTTCTCAGTACAGTTGCCCATAGACAAGTGTCCACAGCAAAAAATGTGGCCCCTTGCAGGAAACCGATGGACCATGTGTAACCATAAAGTAACTACTGTCTCCATCACATGCAGAGATCTCGAGGGCTCAGCTTTTCTCCATTTTATGCCACTGAACACTTCCAGGTAATTTTCCTACAGTAAAACTGTCACTGATGAACAGAAACGTAACACTTAATCGTAATGTTACTTTCCTGAAGTTTTTAGTTCTATAGGCCATAACGTTTTGTGCTATACAAATACTGAACAAGCAGAAGAACTGGGAACTGTGTAGAGGGATTCAGTGCTGCCTGTTCATGGGTTTTATTACTTTTTAAATGAAGAATGTTGATTTATATTGTCTGTGTGGCTTCCAAAATTGGCAGTCGTTGGACTCCCAATGATTATTCACTTGCAATCTTAGTTTATGTCCTCAAATATAAAAGTAATGAATACATAATTTAAAAATGAATACAAATATAGCATGACAGAGCTTTTTACCCATATTTACAGTGGATTCTCTGGATTTTACTCTGAAGCAGTAATTCACATTACTGCGCATGATGAGCAGTACTGTATGGGTATGCCCAAGCATTCCTCTTACTGGCACAGGTTTTGGTTTCAGCTGTTGACTCTCCGACACTGAAAAAGATTCCTGATAAATTGCAGGTTAAGGACGGATCTAGACATTGCTCGTGACTATGGGAACATGTTCTCTCACATGCACACATCCTTGTGTGGAGCGGGCATACATACAGTTGCACAGACTAATTAACACACCTATTTGATATGAATTTGTGAGGAAAACTACTGTTTTATAAGGCTGAATCATTGTTTTTCTAAACATCACTGTAGCGCTTTTCTTTGAATAGAGGAACAATGCCTTTTCCTCCCTTGTTTTAATGGGGAAAAAAGATTCTGAGCATCCTTGTAAAGAAGAAACTCCTAGGGAAGGTGGTAAAAGTTTAAGAGGCTTTTGAGCTGTACTGAGAAAACTCTGTGCAGGTTAGAAGAGGGAAAAATACCATCATGGATGCACTTGTGATCATTTAAATTTTGCACTAGGAATTAGGCTCCTTCTTGTGGTCATTTCACCAGTAAAATAATTCAATGCTACCCTTGTTTCTAGAATTAGGCACCTTCTCTAGATTTAAAAGGCTCCTTCTTACAATGAAGGTGAAGTGCTGCATTAACAATTACTAGATTGAAGTACCTTGAAGTACCTGTTGTGTTTTAAGCTTTCAGAATACAATTGATATTTTCTGAGTAGCAGGAAAAAAGGAGAAAATTTACACTGAGAACTCTGAAATTGACTGTATCTTCTTAAGAACTGCTCTGAATTATTTCTGATGTGCTGAGCGACAGAGGAGCTTGTATGCTATATATTACATAAAGCTTCCATGTCTAGGAATATATATAACACAGTGCACATTGCTCTTGGCAGCTAATCTACCAGGTTTTCTGAAATGCTAGTCACTCTGTGGCAGAAAGTATTTTGGCGTCGTCTTAAAAATGCATATACAAGCGTCGAGCTATTAAACACTGAAAGTTACTGAATATTTCTTCTAGCTTTCAATATAACCAAAGCTTTGTGCTTGTCTCCATTCTGCTCCGTTTTACATCTGTCACAAAATCAGCTGTTTTCTCATCAGCTAGGTAAATACAAAATTTGTTCTTTGATAATTTAAATAGAAGGGAATCACATCTCAGTATTCAAGGAAGGGTCTGGCTCTTCTTTGGGAAAAGTTAGTAAACTGAGGATGTTTACAGAGAAAAAAATAGGAAACAAAAGTATTTCCTAGAGAGAAAAAATTACTCTTCACTGTTGCTCCAGCTGACATTATCTGCACACGAGCGAGCAGACACAGAGTCTCTGGCTGGCCTCATCTTATTTGTCGATATGTTAATAATTATTTTAAATAACTAAATCTTTGACATCTTCCACTAGTATCCTGCATCTCAGGAAGTGACTCATTTTAGTTCTATACACCACGTTTGAAAGGTTTTGTAGTTTGTAGTTCTATTAGGCCTCATTTTCCAAATTAAACATTATAGTGTCTATTAAAGAATCAATTTGCACTAAATGTGCTTTGAATTACACTTATAAATGCAGTTTTCATTGAAACCAGTCAAAACCTGGCAGGACAGAATTAAAGATTAATTGTTGTATAGGCTGTTTCTTCATTGGCGTCACAGGTGAAAATCACAGACAGCCCAGTAACACGGACACAGCAGAAATAACAGTTTTAGTCCTGCACATGGAAATAAATCATGCAGTTCAGTACACTATTTCTATCTCTAGTTTCTCTTACTCTATTCACTCTTTTTTCTTTCACCTTCCAGTCACCGTTTCAAATTTCCCTTTCTGGTTAGCTGACCAGTAAGAAAGAGCAACAACTACCTCTGTTGTCTTTGTACCCCTGCATCCCCCTGACGCAGGTATCCAGTACTATTTGATAAAGTGAAACACACTTACATGCATCATTCCTGTTCTTGTGAGTGCAGGCGGCCAGACTGCAGGCTCGTGCAGGCACTGCTGGTGGACTCCAGATAGTTTTCAGTTGCTTGTACAAATGTGCCAGAGTATTTCCCTTCACACTGTTCATGGCTATCACCTTGGCACTTAAAATCTTCAGTTTGTCTGACAGCCAGAGGAGCTTTCCGGAGTCTAGCCACCTATCAACACAAAGCAGAGGGGAAAAAACCCTGCGGATGTACAGCTTCAAGATAACTGAGGGGTCTCCAGACCTTTTTATAACAAATTTTGAAAGCACCCTTTCCTGGGTGGAGAGGCGGAGCTAACCAAGGAGTTAATTTTCAACTTGTCCCTGGACTGGCTTCTTCACTGGCTCTACATTCTGTTGGAGGGCTGGGTAGTTGATTTTTCTACATGTGCTTTCCAGGTTCTTTCTGATGGGGCTCAGAGAACACTCAAGGGTTACAGAAACCACTCTTTTGTATGCAAGGACAGGTTTCTTGTCATTTCTTCTTGCATACCTGCTTTGAATTTGAATGGTGGTATATTTAAATACTGATAGCTAAGAACTGCTATCACTGACAGCTGTAATTCTGACTGGTGACTGCTCAAACTGAGAATTCACCGAAATCTAGGAGATACACAAGGCTTGCCCTGGAGTACAGGAAGGGAAGCAGACTCGTGCAGAGGAGTGGTTTAGCGCTGCGCATGTAATACGGTATCATTGCAACCTCACGGTGAGGAATTTCTTCTTCTGAACTATTGAATGTCCCGTAAGAGGGATAATCTTGTATAGACTAGAAATAGGAGCAGACATAAGGAAACGTAATTACCCCTCCCATTCACACACCACTTTGACTCAGCTTCAATGCTTTTTATTCTCCAGTGGGGAGAACAGATTGAGATGTTTTCCTGACCTATGTTTCTTAGAGATGAAAGCATGAAGAATGTTACTCCCTTACTATTTCCACATTCAATTCCAAAAACTTGGTTATCTTAAGTGAAAGATCTGTTAAAAAAAACCCATCCTTTGATTTTATTTGGAAAGTTTGCTCTTTCTCCCATAGCTGCAATCCATGTAAATGGCACAGACTCAGAAGCACAGTAGCTTCTGATTTAGAGCTGTAGTTTCTCAGGCCAAGTACAGAAACACAGACAAGTGATTCATTCTTTAAAGACTTCCCATAATGTTACAGATTAAAATAGGCAAAATGGGAACCAAGATGGAGAGCCATTGGAAAAGGGTGCCTGGACATGTCAGGGAGCAGCACGAGCCAGCTGGTCCCCAAGGATGTGGGAGCAGGGAGCCAAGATGACCCCAGTATGGACAGTGCCCTCACTGGTGGGATACCACCCACAGAGGCTGAACACAGAAGGCAGCGCTAGGTGCTGGTGGGAGGGTCCACTGACAGTCCCAAACACTGCTAGGGACAAACCAGGTCCAAGGTCCAAGCAGAGAGCTCAGACAGGAGCAAAAGGAGACAGGGCAAAAGGCAAGCAGAAACAACAACAAGGGTTCAAAGTCCTTCATAGAGACAGGGCCGAAACCAAACCTGAAGACAAGTGCCTTAACAACGTGATTATTTTCATCCATTAAGGCATATTTTAAAAGCTACAGAATCTGTCAATGACAGCAAGCAGAAATAAGACTGTTAACACTCTGCCATAATAATAACCCCTTTCTTAATTCATATATTTACCTGCAAAATATTTTTCAGTAGTTATTTGTTATTACTTAACACATTTTGATGTTTTGAATTAGAAACGTATTTTCTTGATGATACTTTGATTAAGCATATGCATGTTTGTCATCTCTTATCACACAGGGTCTAAGTGCAAGGCTCAGGGAATCCTCTTTAGTATCCTAAAGCAGTAAGCTTATCTGTGCTATTTGCTATTCCAAAACCTACTATGTAGGAGAGTCTTTCTTAACGCTTGTCATTTGTTACCTGAGCTGCCTGCTCCAGAGGATGTGGGAGCAAGCCATTGGCAGCTAGGGGTTCTGCCTGAAGAACTGCAGAATCAAATCCCTATTGTTGCTCATAATTGTGGGTAGTAACATGTGGACTATGACTGTATACAGTGGGAATGTGCTTGCTTTGTCTTCACAGCAACTATAGAAGTAAAAATCTAGAAACTTCTTGCTGTCACTACCCATCTGACTTTTGCTGTAAGTGCCTCCGGACTAGACAGAGACGATTAATATTTTTCTTTCTGATGCTTACTAAGGGGTTGCCACTTACATTCAGATTAATTTCAAATGAATGCTGTTACTTGCAGAGAGAAAATTACCTCCTTGATTCAGTGTTTCAAGAAATCTTATTCTCCTGGCACCCTGCTTGCAAGGGTGTGCCTGTGCTAGTATTGTCTCGGCTGCAACATCGGCAAATCAAACCCAACAATTCAGAAAAAACCAGTGTCTTACAGTTTTACTGTAATTAAAAAGATACAAGGAAAGTGATTTCATAATTAACATTTTCCTCACCTAGTTATTGTTTTAGAACTGACAGGATGATCAATCAAGTAGTGGGAAGCTGCCTGGGATGGCATCACAACTGAGGAGTCCATGTGAAACCTCTGTGGAGTAGCTAAAAATGTCCCCTGGGGCAGCTTTCACAAAGCAGTCAGGTCATTATCACATGGGCTTTAGCACGCATTTCTCCGTGGATTGGCTCACACTCCTCATAGGTTAGGTGTTACTTCAGCCTAAGGAAAGCTTTTCTTTGATGTCCTAATGTTGGTGGGATACTTAGCAGTGTGACTCAGCTCATCAGCCTGCTAACCACCTCTACTCCCTCCAGTGTCTCATTCTCTGTCCTGTATTAGTGGTCCCCAAACAGGACAGTCTTCCAGATGCGTCCTCACAAGTGCTGAGTAGTGGGGAATAGTCAGTTGATGTGCTGGCCGTAGCCCACTTTGCAGTGACCTTCATCGCTGCAAGGGTGCAGCACATGTTCAACCTGGAAACTTGCTGGGGCACAGCTGTCACTCTGGCTACTGATGAAGGTTTACGCTTAGTTTTGCCTCTCACACCTGAAAAAATGGGGTTACATCACATTTAAACATGTGTCTAAACGGATGCAGGTCCAGGACTAGGAGACGTCAAATGCTGCTTAGAATAATGGCATTAACGATACACTGATGCTGTGTAACATTTTGTATCTGCATTGCTAAAAACTGTATGAAGGTGGGGACTACCCACTGGATGAAAAAGCAGTTCTCAGGCAACTCTCAGTGTAAAGAAAAGGATAAAATCCCCTAAAAATGAGTAAGTGTGGTGAGCTCCCCTTCAGGCTTTTGATAAGTGGATTAAAAAAGTGCTGCTGCTGCTGGTACCTGACCAAGTAAACACTGTCCGTGGCAAACCCAACAAAGCTGGGCAAACTAGGGAGTAGTGGGCAGAGATATCCGCTGTGGAACAGGGGTCAAAGGGCAGCAGAGACAGCTGTGAGCGTGATCCTGGGAAGATCACTGCCGGGCAAAATGCAAGTACGGAGCTTGTTAGAGTGGCAGATTTCTGAGAAGGGGAATAGCCTCCTACCATTATTTTTCCATGATGTATACAGAGAGCTGGAGCAGTATGTAAATAAGTAAGAGAACACTGAGATCATGCCTGACCCTTCTCACCTTAGACCGGTAAAATGACCTTACAAGGCCGTGAACTTCAACCAGCTAGATGGCCAAACGTGTAACGATGTTTTTCTCTCTGCTGTGGCAATTCAAGGCCTTTTCTTCCATCCTCATTCATGAAAATTAAGAGTATCTTCATTAAATAAAAATGGAGTTTTCTCAGCATAAACCAGAGGTGAGATCAGAGGTAGAACAGAAAATGTCTGTGTCTTGCCCTGTGTCATGGAGCTAGCTGAAGTAGGTTCAGGAGCGAAACCCACTTGATCCTGACCTGTTTTCTCTAATAAAATCAAGGATTATGAGAGATTTGAAAGTGGAAATGGTGTCCGAAAAGTGAGTGATGAGGAAGTATGTACTTGGAGGAGGAGAACTGACTGATTTTAGCAGCAGAGATGTTTTCTGTTGATAAAAGGAGAAAGGCTACAGCAAGTTTACAGATAGCATTAATATTACCTTTGTTTAGAAACTGTATTTTGTGCAAGTTTTAATTAAGCATCACTATGTCACAAGCGAAGTTCATGCTGTGTTCACAAGGATGTGTTTGTGTCCCCCTCCAGTTATGAGTTAGCATATGGAAAATGAATAAAGTAACTCAAACAGAAACTGAATAAACAGGGGAACTTCAAGTACCCTTTTTGGGTTTAAAAGCACAGGATGTGATCAAGGATTTTATCCATAGGAAAGAAAATTATTCCTACAGAGTTCTTATGGCAAATACTTCTGTGCCCTGATCACATCTTCTGTGTTCTTCATGCCTTTGTTTCTATATTCTCATGCTCAGCAGTGAGTATAATTATGAATGCCTGTCACTTGTTTAAACAAATGCTTTGTTTGGCAAGCTTTGTTTTCCTGCTGCTGATGCAGCTGCAAAATTGTGTGCACAGTGTGTTAATTTTTTACCTTTGATGCTATGGTAAGGTTTTTTTCCTAACAACAAAAAAAAGGAAACCAATGAATGAGATACCAATCTCTCTTGATCCACACAAAACATGTGAAAGCAGCAACTTCCTTAGGAAACAATAGTAAATGAATGCTGATACAACGGTAAAATAAGCTAGATATTTCCTGGAACCAAATGATTCTTCATAACATGACAGAGAAAAGTTAGCACATACATAAAATGTGCGCACGAGAGAGAGACTGAAAAAGAGGATGAAAAAGGCGAGGAAATAGAACAAGAAAGATCGATTTTGTTATTTTATTTGGGACAACAGACTAACAGGGCGACAGGATGCATGTTCTGTAAAGTTAAATAATTAAATTGATATATGAGCACCCTGAAGTTCTTTATTTTTATAAGGGGGAAGTAAAATAAGAATGGAATTGATGTAGCCACTTTAGCAACTTCGCGTGTTAGCAACTTGCAGTGTATCAACTTTTTCCTGTTGCTTGCTCATGGGCAGTCTCTTGTCCCATGGTAAAGTGAAGCCTTCACTCACTGGAGGGGGACTTCCACTGAATTTCATTACCTCATTGCAGAAATATGCAGGTGAGAACAGATTTTGAAAGCACATAAAGCTTAGGAGATTGTGAAACACAGGCAATAGTTATCCCTGGGTAAGTCATTCATGTGTTGGTCCTGTAAATTAGAGACTAAAAGCCAAATTTGGGCCTTCTGATTGAAGCACAACCTCCAACTGTTAGGCTGTGAACAGAAAGATCCCCTTTCCTCTGCTGGTGACCAGTGTTTTCTGTCATGCTTTAAGCTGCGTGAAGAGCATGTCGTATCTGGCTGTGGGAATCTCACGCGGAACAAGGGGTAGGCTCTGATAACCGAGTATCTTCATGATTTATTGCTGTAATTCAGAATTTTAAAAGGAAATGCCTTCTGCTTTGGAATAAATGATAGGGGGGAAAAATCTAAAATCATATCTCTGGTAAAGAGGGAAAAACCCTTCACAAGAGGTAAGTTAATTGTATATTGCAGATTGCTGTAACGATCAGAGCAAACTGGCCCGCTAGCAGAGGGCAGCGCTGCAGCCTTTCTTTGTGATAAACTGCTGTACTGTTTGTTTATTATGTTGCTATCTCTGACCAGAGACGTAGACATCAGTTGGATCCTGCCAGTATTCCCTGCAGTTAATTTGACGACTGTAGGTGAATAGTATAATTGGTTTATCTGCATTAAAGCTTTTCTGGTTCGTGTTGTTTTAGCTGAGAAATGATTTACTGGCTATACAGAGAGGAGCGGGATCTCACATCCTCAGCAAAATGTGAGTTAATAATCTCTGGGAGAGAGTGTACTGATGGGACAGCGGGGCAGCTTTGACATTGGGTTTGGTTTATGAAGGAAAAGGCTTTTACTAGCAATTTTCCACAGCAGGTAGCAGTACACTGATGTTTATATCGCTGTTTTTCTAGCTGGAACCTGGCAGTTGCTTGAGTGCAGCAGAAACCATTTGGCAAATCTGTTGAAGGGCAAATCTGTGCAGCGAAGCGTGAAATAATCCCGTGTGAAAAGTCAGTTTATAAGTAGTTTAACCTTTGAACTTCCTAATCTGCTTGTGAAGGAAGAGAACACAGTAAATAAACCAACAAACTCAGGTAGTTTCCCTATCTGAAATGTGAAACCCCTCAAGTCCTGTTCTCTGTGACTTCCAGACGAGCAGGAGGAATTGCTGGTCCCCTGGGGTCCAAAGCATTTTAGAAACTGGAGCTTTTGTGACACGCACCGTTTAATTTCATACAGGTACTAAAGTCCTGCAGTGGACACCCAGAGTTGGAACATGACAAGGCTACGCTGCCCGAGAACAGCATTTCCAACCACGGCCGCAGCTCCGATCAGCCATGTGGTGCATGTCGGGGCAGCCAGTTACAGCTGAAGCAGGGTGGATTCGATCGCGTGTCGTGACACTGCAGAACTACATTAAGCATCTCGTTTAAGGAATATTGTATGCAGAAGTCTGAAAGTCGCTGCTGACCACGCTGCAGCTGAGGAGTGAAGTGTGACGATGGTTTTGTTTGGGCAACACTGTGATATATAAAGACACAGTAAAATAATCTAATTTTTGTCTTCTTTCATAGCTACTTTCGTACTTCCCCCGTGCTTCTTTTTTGTTCTTTTGTCTATTTTTATCATTCCCAGAAAGTTAACAGAAGGTTTTCCACTCGCCCAGTCATTCTGTTCTCACAGCAAACGCAGGAGCGAAGGAACAACACAGGAATCGCTCTGATGAGCCAACTTAGCCAATTCCCACTGCTGCCTGGTCTTCGGCTGCGTGCTGAGCACGGTGACACCTTTCTCCTTACTATCACGGCCCCCGCTCAGGCCATCCCACTCCAGCGATGGAAGCGTGTCCAGGAGCCGCTGGAGCGGGAGAAGTCCAACGGAAGGTCCGGAGAAGGGCGTAGGGAAGGGGACGGTGTCAGCGCGTGAAGGCGCAGCGCCGGCGGCTCTCGGGGTGCAGATGTGGTCTGTCTGCTTGCTGACAGCTCCGCTGGCCAAATCCTGTGGCTCGGTCGCCCGGCAGGTTTGGGAACGCTTACTAAAACCAGGGATGCGACCTGGAGATGCTGCCGGAGGCGGAATGGCCGAGCTGCGCCCGCAGGCCGGGACAGCGCCGCACCAACCCCGCAACAGCGGGTCCGTCCCCGTCCCGGGCCGAGCGAGGGGGGTGCTGCGGAGCCCTCGGGGCTGTGGCGGGGCTGGCTGCGCGCCTCAGGGCGAACAGGGCAGAGAGAGGACGTTTCTGCGGGTTCGGTGCGTGAAGCGGAGGGTGTCGCGCGCGGCGCGGACTACGCTTCCCGGCATGCGCTGCGCGCGGCGCGCGTACTACAGGTCCCGGCCTGCTCGGCGGGGGCGGGGACGCGGGGCCCGCGCGCTGCCCTCTGGGAATTGTAGTCTCTCCCCGTGGCGTGTCCGTGAAGGGCGGCCGCGGGGCCGCGTCCCCAGTGCGCCTGCGCGGGCGCTCGGGGAGGGCGGGGGCCGAGCGGGCGCAGCGCGGCGGCGCATGCGGGCTGAGGGGCAGGAGATCTCTCGCGAGGAAGGACGCCATTATCGCAGCCGCTCCACAAACACCACGAGAATTCGGCACCGCACACGGTAACCGCGGCGCCCCGCGGCCGGACGGCTGGGGCTGAGCTCCCGGGGGGCCCGACGCCGGGCGTTATAACCCCGGCCCTCACAGCCTTCCCCGCTCCTCACGGCGCTGCCCGAGCACCTGGGCCGCGAGGCGGCGGCTCCGGGGAGGGGCTGAGGCGAAGGGGGGGGGCCGCTGGCCCCCGCCCCCTCACCCGGACGGGGCACGGTGTGTGTGTGGGGGGAGGGGGCGACCGGGGACTCGCCTTCCTCCCGCCGCGGGACGCCGGCGCTGGGCCCTCCGCGAGGGGCTGCTCTTCATCGCCTCGCCCCGCGCCCAGGCCTGAGGAGGGCTGTCACCCCCGCGGCTGGGGCTCAGCGCTCGCCCCTTCTCTCGCCACCTCTGCAGGGGGGCCGCTGGTCACCCCCGCGGGGCGTGCGGCGGTTGAGGCGGAGAGCCTGTCCCGTCCCCACCCCCGGCAGTGTCCCCCAAGACGGTGCCCTCTCCCCCACCCCAGGCTCGTGTTCGCCCGTTCCGACGGACGGGGCAGGTCGGAGCCTTCCCGCTGGGGTCGCGCACACGCCGCGCTGCGGGCGGGTTTTGGGAAGGGGGGGTCGCTGAGCGCACTCCCTCCTTCCCTCCCTGCCCTCGCAGGGAGTTAGGGACCGCTGACTCTGCTCCTGGCTCTTCCTTTTCCCTCCGCTGCTTGCAGGTAGCGGTGCTGGAAAGGGGCTGCTGCTTTTCACATGCCGGCTGCTGTGGGGGGGACAAATCGCCTCCTGAGGTGCTGTGTGTCGTTTAGCCCTAGGAAGGGGTTTTTACACCCGTACGGGATTGGTGTTTTCTAGTTCATATTAGCGATCTGTTTGACAACACACCCGATCTTTCCTTATTTGCAGTGCAAGTGTTGCTTTTTAAATTTTTTTTAAATCCTTGTACAGTGGGAAGTTGTGCCTTAACCAAATATAGTAATTTTATCCTGCTCTGGGATGTATCGTTTATGTATCAGTTTATTTTTAGAGCTCTCAAGGGAAGATTATTTTTTTTTTAAGTTTTGCAGGGGTATTGCTTTGGTGGAAGCAGCCTTCAAATTGTTGCAAAATAATAGTTTGTAACGGTTTTTTTTTGCTGTTTTTTTGCCTTCTGTGCGAGGTTACCTTACCCTGTTGCTGTCAGGCTTTCAAGAAGCAAACATAATATTTGTAGAATTTTGAGTACTCAAGCAAACAAACAAAAAGCCAAACAAAGGATGCAGTTGTCTTCCAAACTTCCTACCCGTGTCTCTTGAAACAATGGGGCGTCTTTGCTAGAAAGTATTACAAATATATGTCTGAAATGGGTGTCCATAGAGATTGACTTGAATAACAAGGATTTGATTCTGAAACTATGAGCCTTATTCTGTACATTAAATGACACCTTGGCAGTAGTTCAGTTTTCAGTACATGAGAAGATGTTATGAAGAAAGACTTAATTTACTGAAGACAGTAAAAGGATTGAGTTTAGATTTGGGAAACATTCCATCTCCTTCAGAGGATGAAAATGCCTTGTAACTTTCTTTGTTTTGTAATTTATAATCTGGTTTACAATAACAGTAACTGCCTTTCATGTCTTAATTATCCACCCGTGTTTAAGTTGCTGTGTGGTTACAGGGCAGGTTTTAAATCTCAAGGTTCTTTTAAAGGAGTAATTAATAACATTCAGAGTAATTGAATAATAACATTAAGAGTATGTTAGTAAGGTAGTGAGGCTGATTATCAATGGTCGTGGTTGAAAGGGTTCCATCAGCACATGTTCTGCTGAATGTGTTTGCAAAAAGCTTGTTTCCTGCCTGTGCTGTTTTTAACACAGTGCAACAAACCTGTTCTATACTGGTTTGGTCTGATTAGATGGAGGAGGATGAGCTTCTAGGCATAGCTCCATGTAGCCAGAAGTGCTCCTTAGGGGTTTGCCTTGATTTTGCAAGGAGAAGTGCTGTGCTGTGGGATTCAGACCCTCAGTAACTACAGTAATATGCTCACTTGTGCAAGGGCTTGAGGTTGTCTCTGGTCTTTATCTTGAGCTTTTCCCCAAACTTGTAAAGCATCGTTTGTGCAGGAAGAATACACGCCTTTATTTTGTCAGAACTTGAATGTCGCCTTATCTTTCATTGAAGAACGCCTTGAATTGAAATGGCTGTGATGCTCCTTAGAAAGTAAAGCCTCTCAGTACATTCTTTGTGAAAGGAAGTGATGGGTATTTCCCTTTGTGCACAGAAGCTCTTGTCCTGGAGATCTGCAGAAACTGTTCATGTGAGCTGAGCAAACGCAAGAGCTGCTTGTAGGAGACATGCACAGCTAATGATTAGAACTAGAACAGCAAAATGTCTATGTACATGAAACTTTTGCTAATAAAATTTTTTTCACAGATTTGATCTCCTTTAGTTTGAAACTTCATATTTAGTTGTTAAGTATTGAAATCGTTTTGTTTTCTGTTGTTTTTTTACATATTCATTAAAAGGCTAAATAACGTTTTTATCAAGTAAAAATAAAAAGAATTTTAAAAGTCATGTCAAACACTTTTTTCCTTGCAGTTTTAGGTTTTTGAAGCTACTGTTAAGCACTTAGGTTTGCCTGCCACTTGTGTTTAGACTGCGTGTTAAGATGTTAAGTGCACCAAAGGATTAAGTTCGTCAAATCCTTTGCACTTGGGGTTTTAAATAAAATAATTTGTAATGTCGTTTGTTGAACAAAATTGTTTTATCTTGCTTCCTGTTTGTTAGACCACATAAGGGGAAAATACGTTAAATTTCACTCTGAGAATTGGAGCACCTGTACTTTGTGATGAAAAAAATGCATCTCTCCTGCCCTTGGAGTGAATTCATGGCAACTGTAAAGTTAAACACCCCTTCCCTCCCCACTCCTGAGACACAGAAGTGTCGGTTATGTGACCAACTTACCCCTCTTTAGCATCCTATGAATATGTAATCCAGCGAGTTTAAAGCTGGAGTTACTACTTATTTTGTAGTGGTGGTGGGGGGAATGGTGAACTGGATCAGACTGTACTAATCAAAGTATTTCAGAACGTGAAGAACTGCCTGCTCCGTGTTTTTCTACTGAAATGATGCTCTTGAGTGTATTTTCATAAGTATTTTTGCTAAGAATTTAAAAATACTGGCATTAGCCCTTGTTTTAAAACCGTGCTGAGGTCTGTTTCAGCAGCTTGAGTGTTTATTTTTTTCTAGATTGCTACAGGAGGTAAATCTATTGGAAGACTTTTGAGTAAGCAGATCACTTGTGTTTCATGTTGGCCATCATGGTTTTTTGACAGCAGAAGCCTCTGTCAGCACTGGTGCCTGTCCTTGTTCCCACTGGAATTAGAAAGTTTTTCCAGGTTAGCAGCGCACATACTAGGAAAAATAGAAAATGAATAAAAAATATTAATTATACTATTCCCTTTTGTTGTCAAAAATTGTGTTCCAGGGAAGCCGAACACGTAAGAATAAAGCATTATGCACAAGTTTCCCTTGAACTTCAGCCAGGTGCTTGTCATAGTGCGTATCAGTCCTGGGGTGTCCGCGGTGTTGGGCTGAACAGCTGACCGAGGTGACGTGCTGCAGCAGAGCCCCCTTCCTGCTAAGAGGCAATTAAGCTGGAAGGTTACGCTCTCAGAAAGTCTTAATTCCTTGTGCCGTGAAAAGGGTGTACTAAGCAAGGGTGTCGTCCAAAGCACACGGACGGAGGTTCAGGTATGTCTTATTCCCACACCCTGCCTCCGCGTACTTTCCGTAGAAAGCAAGTTTGAACATGGTGAAGGAAGGTGACGGTCAGATTCTGGCACAGCGTCCACGCTCCACTACACAGAGCTGATAAGCGATGCACTGTGGGAGAGTGCCTTGTGACACGCACACGGTGTCTTGGGGCTTTGCATGTAGGACCCGTGAGCCAGGTGGAAGTGGCTTCTCAGCAGCGCTGTTTGGTTGCCAACCAGCACGGAGCAAGATGTTTTCCTCGGCAGTCTCTTCTGGTTGGAATTTCATCACGCTGTTCTTGTCCTATCATAGTGTGTTGTTGGTAATGGGAGGTAGTAGTGACGTTGGGGCTGCACTTGTGTTTCTCAGGGTGTGTGCACGGCTCCAGAGTACAGCTCCAGGGCGTTTCTGCAGCGTGTGTGCTTCAGAAACACATGGAAGCAGTTTTCTGCCCAAATTAAAGTTTCTAAAAGTTCTTTTACTTGGCTTTAAGTAGGGAACTTGTGGATTATTTATGATTGGAAAATATGGATGTTGTTAAACTTGGAGAGATCTGTGTCAGAGCCAGTTTATCGTTTGATAAAAGATGTACATGTTTATATCTGCCTACTGCTGGGATTCCAGTTTGAAATGTACGCTGCTTTTAGTGATATCTGTAACTCTTTAGAGCAAATATTAGTCTCTAAGCTAAATCTGATGTTTATGAAAGTGAATATTTAGGTATTTTTTATTAATGAAAAAGCCCAGTTCTATCTACCATAACTGATATTTTTTTACACACACAAATAGAATACACTTTGTACGTAGTGTAAACAGAAATTTACTACTTTTAAATAAGTTGCAGTGTTAGGTCTGTGAAGTGAAGTAATACTTGCTTTGGCGCAGTTCGTAATGCAAGATGCGGTTTAGGAATTCAGTAGTTCAGTCCTTTAGGCTGAAGTCTTATCCAGTTTGTTTTTATTTTCTCTAGGATTGCTAGCTTATTCTTCACTCAGCCTTTCATCCAGGTCTAGTTATAAACCTGGAATAAATGTTGTTGGAAGGTTTGAAGAATTACGGCCTTGTCTGGTAATGTGGCACGTGGTCGTTGATGCCAGAGCTGGTGATAAACCTTGCCGTGGAGTCGGGGAGTCTCGTGGCACATTGGTGTGCCTTTTCCCACTCAGGCAGAGCCCACTGAAGTTTTGTAATTGTGAGGCCACTGAAAGAGGGAATCCTCATGGAAGATTTAATCTACTCTAAAGTTGGTTCTTTGGTAAACATTTCCTACTAAATAATTGCTTTGAGTTAGTGGCCTTGCTGTCTCAGTGGTCATTCAAAGCACTGTCTGTGATACTGTTCATTCAGCTGTTTTCTGGAATACAGAGGGTTTTTTTGTATGGGGGGTGAAATTACTTTGTGCTACTGAACTGATTGGACAACATAATGGAAAACTGGGCTTTCGGAGGTATAAGTTGAAAACCCTGCTAATTTCCTTAAAATCTCTATTCCCCATCTTTTGATCTTGACTATACTTACAGTCTTGCAAAAGGGAAATCAACCTAAAATAAGATTGCATAGGTTGTCACAAATATGAACTGGTTACACAGTAAAATAGAATTAAAATACGAAGTAGGAAGGAAACTTAGGGGATAGCTACTTCATATTGAAAGAGTTAATGAAGCTACGTTAGAGATGCATGCAAATGCTTTTAGCAGGTATCAGTTCTTATGTAGGTGGTCAGTATGCAGGAGCTGTCATTTATTCAGCCACTTTTAGCAAGTGTTTTAATACTCAGTTTTTTCCCACCTCCTTCTCTCTCCCAGTAGCATCTGACAGTTTTTTAAAACTGTTATTTTTAGGTGCAACCCTTTTGTTATGCTCTTTATTTCCCACTTTTTAAAGGGGATTCAAATATTGGATAAATAGCTGCTTTCTAGAGCTGTTAATCTTCTCATATTCCTTCAAAAATTGTTTTGAGTTGTACAGAAAGTATCTTAAAGACTTTCTGACCAACACACAGGGTATTGTTTGCTAGATAGCAGCTACAAATGTATCACGTACAGTCTTAAAGAACTCTTCAGCTTTCTGGCATCCACTTCACACAGGAGGTTAAAGGTTCTCAAAATGATTTCAGTCTATGCCATTGAGATTTCAGAATGTTTAATACCCAAGCACTTTTTTTTTTTTCCTCCCAACTAAAAATGAAGTAATGAAACTCAAATTTGATAGAAACTGTATGCTCTAAAGTCCTCTCTCTCATGCACAAGTTGAGGGTCAAAGATGTGCTGGTAACCCTTGTTCCAGTCTACACATTCTTGCTGGGAGAAGATGTACTCCCTTGACCCTTCACGGAATAACTTACGTTTCACGAGCATAATGCAGATCCCTCTGCTGCAAAGGAGGCTCATCTGAAAAAGACGTTTGTACTGCTTGCACCCTTCCTCCAAGTGTTTGATTCCTGGGGCTGGAAGAAGACTTCACAGTTCTTCTCAGCCAGCTTGGCTGCCCCTGTGGGCCTCTAGAATAGCAGTGAAGCTCATTTGCTATGTTACTGTGTCCTGCTGCTTGTGAAGATGCCAGTGTGGTGCAAGAACGATGGGTGATACCTGCTCTGGGTTAGTACCAGGTTGATGTGATTTCATAGCTGGTGATTCTTCAGCTACCAGAGTTTTCTGGAATATTGCCTTTCCAAAGAAAGTTCCCGTCTGCCTCCCCCCACCTCAGCTCTTAATCACTTCTCTGTGGAGGCCCTATGAGGTGGTTAAAAATCACTGTTTCCTCTCGGTTTCTCCTGCAGGATTTGTTACCGGAAGGTAATATAATACCAATTAATTTCAAATAACACCTTTTATTCAGGAACTGGGCAGATCCTGCGCCTTGTTTTTCTGGGGAGGAAGGATTTTTTTTTCCCCAGCTGGGAAGATTGAGCCATGGATAACGTGTGTAGTGAGCCCTGGGTGGACCAGTAGGACCCATCGTACTTGACCTGTTCCTGAAGTCTGTAGACTACCATGGTTTCTTTCATGTTAGAGGAAGCATAACATTTTGTTGTCCTTTGAGTTTTGTGATAGTAAACAGAGCACTCAGAACTCAAATATTTAGGTACAGTGTTTTGACTGCTGTGTAACACTTGCAGTGTTGAACTTCAAGCAGAGTTTTTGCTCTTTCTCATATCCATAATGTTCTCTAAGAGCTTTCGGCTTGTGGACAACATGACAGTGAATTGGGGTACAGCTGTATTTTTTTACCCCGTTAATTTTTCTTGTTCATTTGTGTTTCATTTTGCTATGGACATGTGAAAGTACTCCTGAATAGGAAAGGTACAGGATCATCCTCTCTGAGGATGGTTCCTGGGATAGAGAGGCCCAAGGGTACAGCCGTCTCTGAAGACATAGGCATGGTGAGTTAGTTGTGATTTTTTTAAAGCCTGTTTTGAATCTGACACCCGTGGAGCTGCCTGCGCTAACTGGAGGGCACTCTGCAAGCATTCAAGATATGCTGATAGTCTCACCCAAAATATGTCCGTTCCTAGCATCTGCAGGATGTTTCGGAGTTTATTGAGGCACAAAATTAAAAATACTTTTATTGGTGGTGTAGTTTTTGTGAAGATCCAAGATCTGCCCCCAGATCTGTTTGTGTTAGGCAGTGGTTTGAAATTCCTAAAGTCAGTATGAGATACCACAGAAAAATAGATTAAGGGGTTATTTAAAAAAAAAATGTAGTAACTTCTAACTTCAAATGAAGGCACAGTTACCCAAAGCTCGAAGGAAATCTGGAGTACCTATCTCAAAAAAAATCTCTAATCATGGGTAGAAGTTTGCTGAGGTTGGGAGGCATGTTTATGTAAAAAAATATGTGACTAATTTTGGAAGTTTGTTCTTTGAATTGCAGTACTTGGAACTGTTTTTTTGAGCTGTTATCAGTAGAGATTCTCCATCTAGTGGATGAAAACAGCAAAACAACATGACAGCATCTGGTTCTGCGTACTGCATTTGCTGTCTGGGCAGCTCCTGTTCCCTATTTGCTGGTTTCCAGCCATATGTACAAACTGTGCCTTGTTACTGACCGGTGTCCTGAGGAATTGTACCATAGTATAATTGATGCAGATAACTGACCTCTGCCCCAAGGCATTGAATCTGCACACACCTAAGTGTATCCGGTCCGTATGGGTAGTCTCATGAAGTTCAATGGGTTTATATGTCTGCAAAATCAGACTTTTTTGCATGTCTAAGCACCTGAAAGCGTAGTTGTAATAGGTGTTAACATATCCCTCCTCACTGGCTTGGAAGTAATTACATCAAAGATGTGTCAGTGTGGGTGTTGGCACGTGACAGCTACAAGAGCGTTTATGCAAGGGCCACAGAGAATTTGTGCTTGAGTTGCTGGTGCGTGTGGCCGCACACTCAGCGCTGTCGTTCTGTGTGCCAGGACGTGTTACGCTGTTGGAGTACGCTGGGGAGCAGGACAGTGGTATTGCAGTTGTAGTTTGTATGTTGTGGGGTTGTGGCCAGTAGCAGTCTGTTAGAAGAGTTAGAAAAAGGCATCCAAGCAAAACAGTGGCTTGTACCAGGTAGAGTTGAAAAAAAACCCAAACCCCAAACTTCTAGAAGCAAAACAATAATAATGGGAGCTTTTGTGGCAATATTGGAGAATTTCTGCCTCCCTGCAAGATTTTATGCTCCAAAGAAGTTTCAAAAACCTTTATTCTTAGAGCAGTTGTTCCCTTTTTTTCTGTTGCTATCTGTATTTTAAGAACTTGTACTGTAGTCCATCAGCATAGCATCTCTGTGAGTGATATTTATTTTATATATCTGTCTCCAGAATGTTATGGCTGGTGTCCGTGCTTTCACAGATAAGGAACATTTCTGTCATGTTTTAGGAGGATAGACTGGTTTTTTTCTTTCCCTGATCTTTGGCTGAACCAAAGATGCCTGTATATTGTTACACTAATTTTTAAAATTGTTGAACTGAAATGCTTTGTGTAGTTTACTATGAAATTTACTAGAAACCAGTGTTTTTCCTTGTCTTTTATGGTGAATTGAGAACAAGGCTGAAAGCCTAGCAGATGCTAAGAAAGATTACAGTCTCCTTTATAGTTTTTAGTAGTAATAAAATGTAAATTCTGGTTGCCTTTTTTTTTTTTTTTCCTATCCTCCCCCTGAAAATAACTTTCAACTTCATATTCTGATAGACTGCAGCTTCAGAGTTGGAGCGTAAGGGAGGCTGGTAGCTCTTGTATTTACAGTGCATTTAACCCTGCATGCTATTAAATTGTTGCTTTTTATGGTGTTATTTCTCATCTGTTACAGTGCATTAACATTTGTCCTGCTGCGGCTTGCTGGAGAATTATTAATTAGCGCAGGAAGGTTCTGTTCCAGCTGCCAACTAAAGCGACTTTATCTTAGAGAAAAAGCCAGACTTCGGGCTTATAGAAACGTTGCAAGTCTCAGAGGGAGACTAAAAGAGCATTGTCAGGTTCTGAAGCTTGTAATACCTGTGAGTAACTTCATATATCAAGTGATAGGAACATTCCCAGTTCTTCCCATGGCACTACTCTTGCGGATGGTTTCTGTGAAGGCACACAGAGCACTCAGTGCAGGAGATGGGTTTGCAGGTTGGCCAGGGTTATGTGTCACCTGAGCATGCTGCTTATTCTTTAATGCTAGCATGTGAAATGTTTTGTCTTGACTTGGAGTGCCTTTTTGCTGGTTTTGCATAATTTGCTTTTCAGAGTGGATTAAACTGAACTGCACAAAGGCGTTCTTGGTGTGGATTAGTCTTTGCACAGAGATTTAAAGCTCAGTGGTCCTTCTGGGCTCTTCCCCTGAAGGCAGATGTGCTCAGCGGAGTTGAACTGACTTAACTAAAGCAGCAGAGTTAATGAGTATTATGTCCTTTGGATCTTCACTTTCAGCAGGAAGATGATCTTTATGCTGTAATCCCTTTAGAGCATAAGGTCATTTTACTTCTGCACAACGTTGTCCTCACAGAGGATTAATACACTTGCATGCATGTATAAAATAGGTTCTTATCCTTAGATTGGCCTTTGTCATCTGGCTGGTTTGGAAAACTTTTGTAAGTGTCAGCAAATTGTAGGTCTTTGTGAGAGAAGGACACTTGTTTGTCCCATTCAGGGTAGATTGGGCTCAGAAAAAGAACATATAGTTGTAACAGAAATGACCCACTTGAAAATTTGCCTTCATTAATTTAAAGGAAAAGTGAAATGAAGAAGACTAAAACCATTTGGAGCTTTTGGGCTGGGCAAAGAGAAATGGTGTCCTTCAGCTTATTTCACACTGTCAGAAGTAAGTTTTTGTCATAGTGCGAGTGGAAGTATGAGGAGTTTTTTCATTTATCAATAGCACTGAGAAATACTGGCCAGTGGAGGGATTAGCTGCTCAAATAAAAGAAGTTCAGTTAAACTACCCTTGGTTCTAAGTAGACCAGAGCTTTGGAAAATGTGTTTTGTGGGTTGTTATTTAAAAAAAAAATAAAATAGTGTTTATGCTCACTAATTAGTATGAGAGAGAAGATTTATGTTCCCTGCATGTTTTTATATGTTAACAAGGTGTTGGATGGTTTTGATTAGACACTTTGGAATGATGCCTGTGACTTTGTGAAGCCATCAGATATTTCAGTAAATAGGTTTGTTTACAAGGGACTTGCTCAGAGGAATTATTCTGAATTGTTTTAAAATAGATTAATTAAATTGCATTAAACTTCTGTGTGGAAAAAACTAATCTGGAATGCAGGTGAATTTAATTTAGTTGCTTACAAATATTAATTTACTTAATTAAACAAAGACTACTTTAATTCTGTGTTAAGTGTATCAATTCTGAGTAAGGGTATTGGCAGAGATACCTAGTGCACTTCATCTGCTTTAAATTTGTACTTTTAGTTGTCTCTGATCAGTTTTTCTGAGGGTTTCAGTACTACAGCCACCTCCTAGCAAGTGGTTGTAGGAAGGCTCTAAGCTGTTTGCTCTCCTTAGTTTCTGAATATGAACAGCTAAGAGCAGGGAGAAGTGTTTGTCTTTAAACTCATAATAGATAAATTAATATTTTTAAGTTTTGATGGGTGATAAAATAGGCTGTATTTATTATTAGAAGTTACTCCATATTAACGCTTGTTCTGTCTTGGAATTTTAGGACTGTTCTCTCAAAGTTTGTAAAAATACTTTGGAGAGGTAAGAAGGAACTAATGCAGTATGTTTGCAAAGTGGGATCATTCCTGTTGCTCACTGTGATTACACGTGAGACAGTTTTTACTTTGCGCTGCTTTATACAACAGGAGTGGGTTGCTGGTGGGTTTCTTAGGCAAGGATTACCAAGGCAGTGTCTGGCCTGGAGTGGGGAAGGGGTGAGCAAGAGAGCACCTCATCTGGGAACTGGCTGCCTGATGCAAGAGGTCTGAAGGGTTGGAAACGTTTGAGATTTGAAGGTACCCAGGGTCAGAATGGGAATGGAGGTGGGAGGAAATCCCTCTGATACACACTGTAACCTGTTTTTCAGTTTCTGTGTTGGGAAAGAGTTGAAGTGGTCTCTTCCAACCCCCAAAAAAGCCCTCTGGGAGAACTGATGGGTGCAGTGTAGATCCACCTCAGTAGCTCAGCTGGAGCCAGCGTGAGTTTGGCTGGCCAAGGCCTACTGTGGTGTGTGTTAGGGAGGTATTTTCCTTTGTCTGGTATAAGCTGTCTTCCCATACCCCTCCCCCAGATAATGGCAATTGACTGTAAAATATTGCTCTGTTGGTCTAACTTTCACATGCTTGTTGGGGGAGAAAAGGTGGGCACATTTCATATCCCTGTTGTAGTTTATCCTCGGCTTCCTTGTTAATATTTCTTTCTTACAGCTTAATGTTTCTTCCAGGTAATATTTCAGCATTAGCGTCTTGATGCCAATGTACATATACTTAATTTGTAATTGATGGGGACTAGGGTTTTATCCAGAAGAAAGAAAGGAGGAGAGAGAAAAAAAAAAAAGGCTGGGAACATATAGCAAATTTCAAGAAAAGTGTTTTATGTGAGGAAATGCTGGTAAATAAATACTTCACCGGGTGAAATATGTGGAAACGATACTGGCAAGGTTGCTATTCTGAATTTGTTGACTGAGGCTTTTAAAAACTGATAAACTAATCTAACTCCAACCCTGTTAAAAATTTTATCGGGCTTTTACCCTTGGTTCTGAAAGCAAGGTTAGACCACTGCTGAAATTTTCTACGCTAAATTGAAATTCTGAATTTGGACGAGAAGCGCTTTATTTAAAGTTGCGATAGCTGCTGTGGTCACAGTACCCATAGTAGCGTAGTTGGGCATTGCGTTCCTAATCCGCACATCTGGCATTACTATCAGATTTATTTGTTTTCCCCTTATGTTTCGATACAGCAGCTCACTGGGTCTGGTGACAGCAGGAGTATGTTTTGTTCTGCCTGTTGAGGAGGCAAAAATGTGTTCCGTCGGGATGTTGGCTGACTGCCTGCGAGCTGTGTCTGGCTTACTGAAATCGTAATGAAATTGGTGTAAATGGAAATAAATACGAATGTTATGAAGACACATTGCTCTGTGTGTGTAGTACCTGTTCTGCCAGTCGGTTTGGTGGCTGTGCCCTTGTTTAAAGACTATTTAAACTTGAGTATTTTGGTGGTGTTTTTCTGATGTGAGGTTGAACACTTAGAGACTGTGACCTGTGAGAGATGGCGAACAGATGTCCGAAGTGTGAAATTATTTTGTTTGTGTGGAAGAAAGGTTTCATTTCAGTGATTTTTTTTTTTTTTTTAATAATGAATTTTAGAAGGCTAAAATGTGCATCACCTAAAGTATTAAAGTGGATTTAAACAAGTGCATTGTGAATCCTTTGGAAAGTTTTATAAAACATTAATGTAGTTGTAGCTATAATTGGTTTAAACACAACACGTGAATTATCAGTGAAATCTTGAATTGTGTAAATAGACAAAGCTTTAAAAGTTGAGTTTTGTTCTAGTTTGTCCTTTTTTAGTGTTTGGAGTGGCAGATGTCTTCCTTCAAGTTGAGGGTTCTTAATATTACCAGCAGTATGTGACATTATGAAACAGTAACTGTAGCACAGCTGTTTTATTATGTTAAACTTGGCTGGTTACCAGGATTTCTGAGAAATGGCAAATGTAATTTGCCAAAATGGCATCCATATGCACTAATGCATTGCCAGTTTTTTTTGGGCATGCTGCCACAGCCTGTGCTGTCCCAACAGTTTTTTCACCATGATCAGAAATGACTCAGTATTGGCCGTGCTGGTATTTTGAGTAAACAATTCTGATATGTGGGGAGTCCTCCTTTTGAGAAGGGCTTTCACAGCGCGCAGCGGTTTCTCAGGCCGGTTTCAAAATTCTTCTGGAGGTTGTGTTGCTCTCTTCAAAAATTTGTACTCCACCTGTCTGGCTTAATGGCTTTCTAGTGCTCGAGTGCCAGAGGGAAAGAGGAAAATCTTTATGCATAGTTGGATTTGATTCAGTGTCAGTGTTAAGGGATGAATTACCATTTCCATTGGTAAACCTCAGATTATCTCTTTAGTGTGTTTTGCTTCAGGTTAAAACAAAAAAGAATTTGGCTGATCTCTTGGTATTCGTTGTCCATCCTTTTGTAAACTGTGGGAAAGCACAGATATGAATGGTTCCAGTGATTTTAATTCAATTTTACAGGCTGAAGGTTTCTCTTAAAACACTAATAAATAACCTTGACAGAGAATTCCAAGGGAGCAGAGCTGAGAAATATTTTGGCTTTAAAATCAGGACCATATTCTGAAATAGTTTCCTCAAAATTGAGCTGTAGAAAAACCAGGCAAGTTCAATAGCCAGGAGAAAAAAGTCAAGTTTTGCTTCAAGTCTAGTTGTAATTAGCTGCGAGGAAGCTCCCTGTTCTCACTGAATGTTTACGAAGACTTTAGAAGCCTGTTAAAATTCATACATGTAAGGATCGTGTGTGCATACAGATCTGATGTGGCTTGGGAGCTTCGTATGCTTTTGTGACATCAAGACTGAAGCCAGATCAATTCCAAAAGCTAAGTTATAATTTGTAAATTAAAACCTTGCAATTTAGGAATGGTCTTGTATGCCTTTAAAACTTCTAAAACAAAACATCAATTGAAAAGAGAACATTTTATTTTGTATTTTATACTGTTGAGCTGCCAAATCTCTGAAGCTAAATCTTCTCTTTATCCATTGGGAAAATGCAACAAGGTAGACCAGAAAGGAAAGCTTGAGCTCTTGTCTCAGTCCTAGTATGGAAAGATAATTCAGAGTGGTGATGCAGGTAGTTCTGTCCTTGGCTCTTCCATGAGGCTACCCAATAAAGTGTCAGTTGATACCACTGAATGATAATTTTGTAGGTTGGTCCCTTCTGTTGGAACTGCATCTCCTTTTATAGGGGAAGAATCAAAAACACAGTATTGATATATCAAGTATATCTGTATTAACGAGCTTCTTGCTGCTGTTTTTCAGGATTGCATGACTTCTAAAATTACTTTCTTGGGGGCCTGCAGTGGTGTTTGACTGGATATTGCTGCCTGGTTCTGAATGATGTCAGAACAGGATTTGGCAGATGTTGTTCAGATTGCTGTTGAAGACTTGACTCCAGACAACCCAGGTACGGTAGAGATGGTAATGACGGCACAAAAAAGATCATTTATAGTATTGCCCATTAGCAAAGTGGAAATCGCTGTTGAGCTTTTCTTAAGAATATAAAGCAGTGCTGCAGATTTATTTTAAAGTGCTTCTTAAGATGACATACCCGTGTTTCAATCGCTTAAGTTGCACATCTTCAGTACTCTTTAGATCAGATTATTTTTTATTTTACTTTTCTTTTAAAGGCTTTATTGCCTGGGGCTTTTTTGTGCACGGGTATACTAGCATCAAAAACTTTAAATGAAATATGGCCTCCTGCGATATTTTGTTTTTCTCCAGACCAAATACATGTTTTGACTTTCCTGCAAATGAGAACTATCACCCCTCTATGATGAATTGGTTTACTTGTAAAACAGTTTCTCTCAGACATTGCTAAAATTCTTTGTATGTGTAGCAAGATTACAGTAAAATTGAAAACCACTTCTGAAAGCAAATACTGTGGTATCCCTTGCTTTGAACTTGACCTGCTAATTGAAAATGTGTTGAGATCAGCTGTTGACATTGATCCTGTGCTGATGTTACATGTGAGTAAGTGACTGAAGGAACAGTAACTGCAGTTATGGGAAACAAACATATATCAAAAAACTTCTTCTGGTGCAAAACAAAGAAGTTACATCAGAAATATTCCCAAAGAGTTGGAGAAGATGCTGGGACCCACCTGTCCCAGACTGGCTAGTAACTTGGCTTCACGATTGTCAGCCAAGTGGTCAACCTTAAACAATTCTTTGCTCACTTTGGAGCAGGTTCGAGTTCCTTTACCAGTCTCAGGTGATGCTCTGACTGTAAGGCTGGTCACTGCTCCATCTCATGATTTTACTGGCCAGCCCTTCCAGTTCTAAATTCCGTTCTTTTTTGTTACTGTTTGCTTCAATATGATCATCTTTTGATGAAAGAACCCATAGGTCTGCGCATGTAAGTATTTATTTTGGAAAGCTTGCAGGATTTTGTTCATCTGTACTGGTGAAAAATAACTTGCTACTACACTGAGTAGTGGGTGTAATTCGAACTTCATGCAGAACTTCAGGAGCATTTGTTACGATTTTGTATGAGCATGAGTGTTCAGAAGCCTATAGGATCTGTTAAAGCAGAACAGCTAATGTGGCTACGCTGCTGCCTCCTGTTAAGTTCCTAAAAACCCAATAAAATTCAAGGTAGTGCTTGAGTGTCATGTCCTCAGTGCATTTGAAACCGAGTCTTAGATTTGGGTGTCTTTTGAGAATCAGTAAACCCTTCTCATATATCTAAGAGAAAACCCAGCAAGTGTAATAGAATACATACAGTGTTAATTAAATGCCTTTTACATTTATTTGTTTTATCCATTTAATGTGTTTTTAATTCAGGCATTGTCCTCTTGTATTATAAACTATGGCAGTGCTTATTTTTCTTTGCAGTTGTGTTGGAGAACCATGAAGTGACAGATGATGATGTAGAGCCTGCTCTGAAACGTCATCGTATAGAAATTAACTGCCAGGACCCTTCTATTAAGGTTAGGATAATGCTTTTGTCTGTTTTTATTCGTAATACCAATTAAGTTCACTTTCTTAGGGAAATATATTAAAAGAATGTAAAATAAACTGTTCATGCAGGATTTATTCATAGCCTTCTTGTAAATGTTTGTTCATTTTTGTGCATAGATTTAAAAATCTAGATGGTTGGCTAATTTTCTAGTGTAAAATCAGTAGCAAGAATTTTATATGTAATATAAAATGTAATCAGAATTTAATTCCAGTGACTCAAACATCACTATCGGTACATTTTTTTGATAACGTGAATACAGTTGACCCAAAAGATAAACTTGACCATGTATTTCTACAACAATTTTTAGATACTTTCAGCAGGTTTTAAATTATTATTTTAAGCTAACAACAATCTACTAATAGTTAAACCGTATTTCGTTCAGACGCAGTACCTCGGGCTTCTTTGTACTTGCAGAACTCCCCGTGCTGTTCTCACTAGTGTGCTTTAGTGTTGTTTTTTTGTCTGGAGTGTGAGTATATGAGTAGTATCTTCCTGCCGCCCACGGTAACTAGCGTGCAATTCAGTGTTCGTGGTCACAGGAATGGAAGCTCTGTATTGAGAGAGCCCCGGGCAGCAGCCCCGTGCACCGGCTTGTTTAGGTGTGCACGAGGTAACGGAGCGCCACGAGGTGGCACAGTTGCCGTTTGCAAAGGAAGATGTGTGTAACGTTACCCTTTAATGGCCTGTTTTTCCCAAAAGAGACCAAGTAGAATATGCTTCCCTTTGAATAAAAGTGCTTAGGAAAACAGATTTTATTTATTTGCTTTTCTTGATTTGCTGTTCAGAAGACAAGTTAAGTGAGTGGCATTAATTGTCTCTGAGGTTATTTGTGTTGAGATAATTTCCGCTGTAATCATCTGAATTTATCTGTGTGGGCAGGAAAAAATCTTATTTAACTTTATCCAGGAGGATGCGTTCATAGATACATAATCCTTTTGTTTTTACATGTATCAAATGCAAAGCTTTGGCATGTCATTGTAAATGACTGTGGTGTATGAAATCATACTAACGAAGTGCTTAGGTGAAAATGTGTTTGGCTTGGATGCTTTCTGCTTCTAAATAAAGATCTAGAAGAATTTGAGAACGCTAAAATGCTCCTGGATGTCATCGGTTTTGTACGTGGCTGAATGTTGTCACTAGGCACACTGCTAGTTCCTTTACAGTTGTTTTCCAGTCCCATTTATCTGGAGCTTCCTTATGTGTATGCTGCTGAAGATAAATACGTAGGTCTTTAAAATCAGTTTCTTTTGCATTCTCCCCTTTCTAGTCATTCCTGTATTCCATTAATCAGACAATATGCCTGCGGTTGGATAGCATTGAAGCGAAGTTGCTGGCGCTAGAGGCTACCTGTAAATCATTGGAAGAGAAGTTGGATCTTGTCATGAACAAACAGCACAGCCCCATCCAAGTCCCCATGGTGGCAGGTTCTCCTCTTGGCGCTACACAGACGTGCAATAAAGTACGATGGTAAGGAAAGAACAGATTACTCATCAATGTGCTTTTTAAAATAACGTAAATCCCTGTCTTTGGCATCGCGCTCTGCAGCTTTCTGTGAGGCTGTCAAGAGCTCGCTATGCTGTTTATGAATGTAAAATTAATTTACCTTGAAGGTAATTTTTGTACCAGTTTCATGATGTTACTTAGAAGGAGACATTGGGCTGTGGGCAGTTTGCAACTATTTCCACATTTCGTTGTGACTTAAACCAGACTTATTCATCCATCTTCTGGAAAAGTCTCATCAGCTGTTTTAGACAGGTTTTTTAGACTTGCTGCACTTTTATTTCTATGGCTGTTTCGAGTTAATGAGTTCATTGTCACGCTAATTGCTTCTTGTTTTACTTTTATTTACCAGAAATACAATGCAGTTTGTTTTATGTGCTTGTTTTCTAGAGACTCTGGCTAGAATAATATTTTGGGGTTAGAGGTTGGAGGTGGAAAAATCTGTTAAATAACCTAATCCACTGTGATGAAAGAGCAGGTTTGACCTGCAGTACCTTCCTGGATGAGGTGCTGAATATGGTTTTAAATATGTAAATTGTGATGTGCCTGTCCCTTTAGTGTGGAGATGACTCCAGACAGAGAAATGTGCTTATCAATAGGCTCTTTAGTCTAACAACCTTTCCCTCCTCATTCATATTTTTATAGGTAGAAAAAACCTTAATACTTCTCTAAATAATTACTTTTTATTCTCCCTTACAAAGGTATATAGGCAGCTTTCACATGTCATGCCATTCTAGTCGAGATATACTAACTTCATTCATCTTTGTCGGTCTGTTTTTCCATCTTCTGATCTTTTTCATCACTCTAGATAGCTGAAAGTGTTTTAAAATACATATTTTGGTGTGTTATACTCAATGCAGTGTTTCAGGTGCACTACTTCAGAGCTTTGTAGCACAAATTAGTTCCTTGCTTTATGCTGTGGGACACGTCCATGTGAGGTAAGGGAAAAACCCCCAAACCCACAAACATTACCCTTTTTCTACTATGCCACTACTTGCTCCCTGCTGTACTTTTTTTACTTTCAGTATTGCTATTTTTAAGTTAAGTACTTGAAGTTAAAATCATGAAGTTGTAATTGCAGTTTATTATCTCTTTCCTTTCATGCGTTTATGAAACAGGATGGGGTTTGATCTTACTACCATGAGGGTTCAGAGTTGGAGATTTTTACGTAAGAGGGGTACACTCTGCCCACATAGCCGTACCTCTTCCATAATGCAGATGGCTACCTCACAGTCGCTTGCTCACTGAGAATAATTGCTTCTGATAAACATAGTCTAACCTTTTTAAAAGATACCTTATTTGTATTTAAAAATGTAAAATTATGCAGAACAATACGTTTCTTGATACCTGGTTTAAAAGTTCAAATGTCCTTTTAATTTTCAGCGTAAATGTGAGTGCTCTGCTCCTTTTGCTGTAAGAGTCACCTGTCCAGTTAGGAACAGCTGATGTACTCCACATTTTCCAGAAGAACTTTCCTTTTTAGATGCCCGTTACAATATTTGGGCCCCAGTGTAGAATTCCTTTATTGGTCTTTGTGCTGACGCTGAACATCCTGACCATTGGACAGCCTCCTCTTCCCTTTTTCCATGTGTTTTTCTTAAAATAGGTGCTGTGTCTACATTTACCTGTGCTTTTGAAGGCTTCCTGGTCGTACATTTGAAAGGTTGATTATGGCTAAGTTATGTATCAAAAGAAATAAAGTACATGGGGATCTACTTGGATCATAGAGCAAGTAACTAGAATATTACACCAGTGTTTTTGCTAAATATTCTTTATCAGTATTTATTTCTCAAGGGACCTTCTTTAGATCTGTTATTTGGTTTTGTCATTATATTAGAAATCTTCAAGTTGATGTGCATAAGCTGAACTTCTTACTGCGGTTTGTGCACAAAAGACTTCATAAATTCTTTCAGGAGTACCTGGCCCCTTTAGGAATCATTAATTCGTGTTCAATGAATGCTCTCCTCAGTAAATTGTACTATTTGGAGTTTCGTATGGGATTTGTCAGACCTGAGGTTATTTTTTTTTAATCCCTGTAACCATTGGAAATCTGTCCCGTGTGTTAATGGTGAGCTTGGTGTTTAATCTTTTGTTCTGGGTGTACGCATTTATGATGACGCCCTCTCGGACAGTCTGAATGTGATTTAGATAGAAGTCTTGAAGACTGTTGGATTCTCTGCCCCAAATTGTTGTTGTTGTTGTTGGGAAGTTGCACATTATCAAACGCATCTTGCCAGTGAAGCACTGAGGGCTTTTTGTTCTTTTAGCAGTCTGTGGCCTATATGACTCAAAAGAAAACAGTTAGGGGTGTATGCGTTTAACTTAATGTTAATAACACTTCAGTATCACTGAATTCCCTGTCTCATTCATAAAAACCTTTATCCTTGTTGATTGTTTCCCATTAGAGCCTTTATGGACACTTCTGTTGTATCATCTCTGTATTGTTCCCTCTTCCCCTTACGTTGCAGATGGCAGTGGAGAGCTGCCAACAGGAGTTAGTATTTTGGATAGTGATTTTCAGCGTCAGCATCTGAGTGAGATTCTTCAACCTCCTTCTGCAGCTACAATAATCCCAGGTTTACCACTAACGAAATTGTAGTACGTAGCGAAAGCATGTCAAGCAGATGGTGCTAGGCTGCCAGTTAAGCAGACTCATTCTTTTTCCAATAAATACCTTATGATTTGTGATCTTTTCAACTCTACAGTGAATTTTGTTTACAGGTTTTCTGGTAATTTAGTTTCTTGCATTAATTTGCTGTGTGGATTTAATATAATCAATTCGTTCTGCAGCAGTACGCGCAGTAACGCGTACGAACTGTGTGTTACAAATTCACGCGGTTTGATCGCTTTGTGCTATTTGTGCTTTCCAAATCAAATTAGCTTCCTCAGACGTGTCGGTTTGAAGTACGCTGAGGTCATCGTGTGATGAAACCAAGGACAGCGTGGACGGAGGAGCTTTCTTCTGTGTCAGCTTGTGACGGGGTTGTGTGGTTCCAGCGCACCAGGTGGATTCACGGCCATGGCCTGTGGCGTGGAATTGGATGCTGTGTTCAGCACTGCGCGTGGCTGCTTACGAGATGGAGTGATGCAGTATAATCCCTCCGTGTAGCTGCGTTAGGGGGGCGGGAGGCTCGCTTTGTAACACTCGTCGGATTTGCGTTCAGTGATAAGTTGTCTTTTCTAGTAAACTTAAAACATCGATTTATTGGCATAACTCATACTTATTTTTTTGTGCCAAACTTGTTTCCAAGTTTTAAAAACTCTTATTAGGGAAATGAAGCAGAAGTTTTCAAGGAGACTTGCAATAAATCAGGAACCACCCCATGTTATTAGCTCCCAGGACAGAAATGCAGTGCGTTTTAGAGTCTCGTTCTGCTTTCTGTCTCTCTATTAAACACACGAGGAATAATATATGTGGAAATATTCCAACATCCTTTTCTGGATATGCGATTTTTGAAGGCTTGCTGATGTTTCTTGGGAAACTATGGAATGTTGAATCCAGAAATTACTGTCTACTGCTCTTGATACTTCATGGAAGTCCATCTTCATGAAAGCTGGGTTGTGGTCTCAGTTCTTTTGTTCCTGTTGTTTACTCTGATCTGCTGTTACGCTACTTCGTTATATACTAGCTAATTGCAGTGCAGATAAGGAAGAAAATAAAGGGTAGGTGGTGCTGTGTAATGAAGAATTTGTATGTACAGTTGAGATACAGAGGAGCAATCGGCTAACTTTTCCATCTCCAAGTAAGAAGTTAGCTACAGCAAAACTGACTTCCTTTCAAAAGAAGTTTTCTCCTGTTACTCAGCATTTGTGAGATGAAAACTCTTGTGGGGGAAACAGCAATAGGCCACAAACAATATGGACAGACTCATAGCTGTTTTATTTCAATCAATCACATGAAAATGTGATTTATCAGTGTAGGTTTGTATAGGTTTTTGTCCTGTGTCCTCTGCCGTTTCACTGGACAAGCCTCCTGTGTGCTCTGTGATGCTCCCTACTGTGGGACAGTAGCGCATGCAGCATCTGGAGCTAGCTGCTGCAGGGTAATGGACTGACACCCTTTTGACTTTCTGTTAGTGGGATGTAGCATTTGGGCGTCTCCTTACCCCAGCCTCACATTTTAACAGGTGTTTAATATCGCTCAGACAGCTTTTTGTCAGATTTGGTCAGAAGAGTACGAAGTATTAGTTGGGATTGGAGAAGCAGCATGATGTTACGTCTCATTTTCTCTGAGGATGGGGAAAAAAAAAAAAGAGAGCTTTAGAAAGTATTTTCTCAGTGTTTGGTGGCTGCTGCTTAAAAACATGTAGGTGTCAGCATTATCCACACAGACATAGTGTTAATGGAGTTTTTAAAGTTTCTTTCTCGGGGAAAAAAAGGCTGTTGGAAGGTTTCAGAGCTGGGAGAATGGGTGGCAAAACCCCTGAGGTTGCAGAGCTAAGTTGAGCTGTATGGAGCTTGAAAAGAGTCAAGAACAGTAGCAAAATAGTGTAATAAATTAGTAATGGGAGTAGGTGCATTGTCCCGGTGTTCTTTGCTTTGTCCTGCTTTGTGCAGTGTTAGTACAGCCCTGCTTTTTCATGCAGGAAGTGATTGTCTCTCTTCCTCTGTCTGCAACGTTTCCTGGCAGTATGGCTATTAAACCCCTCTAATTTCTTTTCTTTAGGCGGTACTGTGCTGATCAAGAATTCCAGTAGCTGCTGAAGGTTTTTTGGATAGGAGAATTGGTGCAGTGCCTGATGGCCTGTCAGTATGGCAGCCTCAAATGATAAGTTTGAAATTTAGCATGCGCCCAGGTCTGGAGATTTCTAAATTGAGGAACGCACAGTGTGACTAAAATCTTTTATCCGTGTTCTGAAGAAAATATTTCATCTGAAAGATTTCAGCCCAGGAACAGTGTTATTTTTGTCAGTGCCTTTCCATTAATCATTTTTCTGAGTGGGTAAGCCCAAGTATAAATGGTTAAGGTTGATTTGCTTCAGATAACATAGGAATTTGTTTTGGTTTCACAGAACCCTCCATTTGTTTTTATGGGTATTTTCTGCAAATAGTACATTGTACGATTCTGCTCTGTTATTTTGGAAATTTTCATTGGGTAAGTAATTGTAATTGAGAACAGTTTCTAAAATGTATTGATTTTGGAGAGGATTTAAAATTCAAATTGGTATTTTCTTCATACTTAGTACAAGTGTTTCTGATGAAACATGGAAATTCATAGGTAAATGGAGTTTTCCTTTTCTTCCCATATTTTCCTTGAGCCTTTGTTATGGCAAAACTGAAACACAGACCACATACATCTGGTTCCTTACCAGATTTGTGGCTAACTGATTAAGGACACTGGTTGCCAAGTGCAGAGATAGAATTGAGTGTATTTTTGGCTGTCATGGGAACTGGAGAGTCGAATGGAATTGCCAGATTTAACACACTGGGTTACTCTGCAAAGACCTAATGTGGTATCCTTGAACAAGGCTTGCAGAGGGTTGGACATGAGCTTATTAAAGTGGAGGTGCTTCGGGTAGTCTTGTCCACAGTTAATTGTGGTGTTGGTAGGTTCAGTCAGCTGGCTTTAGAAAACAGTGTTTGTCTTTTTCTGTTTTAAGACACAAACCAAGGTTTTTTACATGCAAAAGAGAAGGCTTGATGCAGTTGTGTACAGATGGGATGTACGAACTCGCTTTATTTTTGTAGGTGCAGGTCATTAATATGTTTGTTTTACCATGAAGTTTAATCAACGGGGTGGAATAGCTTGTCAAGAACAGGATTTGTTCATCCACTTTGTTTGCGGTGTGCCAGTTGGCAAGCCTTTTGGCTCCAGATTTCCCAAGTTCCAGATCTGTGTTTCTGGTTGTTTCTTTGTTTACAAGCGGTTTTGTAGTCAATAATGCACAGTTGAAAACTGAGATGCTTTGAAAGGAAGTTGTGAAGCACGGGGATCTGGGGTGGAAAGAACTGTAGGATGAGTGTTCTAGATTTAGCAAAACGATTGTTGCTGCTGCATAAAGCCTTTAGGAAACAATTCAAACAAACCTAAAGAAATATAATCATGGTATTGGCGTAAAACCCAAAATAGCTAGAATTCTATTTCTTTATATGTATTTCTTTTGAGTGTGTTACAAACCCCTTGACCAACCTAATTTCGTGTTATCGGGTATTGAATAGCTTTTTTCATTTTTGTTGCATTTTTATCATAGGGGTTTATAGATTATAATAAATTAACCTACTATGCTAATCCAGGCTTTTAAAAAGAATAGTAATTCTTCAGTTCTTATCGCTAAATAGTGGCTGTTGAGTCTCTGGTGTATGTAGTTAACCTCTTTCCCACATTTGCTGCGGTTGATACTATAACTCATTAGGTGATGTAAGCCACTATCTAAGTTTAATTTATGGCTAGTTTTTATTTCCTTTTTTTTTTTAAATTCATTGATAAATTCACAGTGTCAACCTTTGGGATTGTTACTGTCTTTAGCTGAAGTTACGAGCCTCTGCAGTTCTGAAGATCTTCAGTTTGCAGGAAGATATTTTAAGTAGCCAGTTTGAAACAAAGGATGTATTGAGGAGTGTAGTATCCTGAAAGGTGGGTGGTATATGGTTTATTTTCAAGTTGCAGGTACATTACTCTGCCTTCTGTGAGCCTGATCTCATGCACTGAACTCTAGGCCTGAAAAAATATTTCCCTGGAAGCAGATTCAGTCCTCAAGACAGCTCAGGGAAAGATGTCAAATCAAGCCATGTTTTGGGGGGTGAGAGGGAGTGGAGTGTTACAGATAATGTCTTGAAAATACAGTCAGTGATTTGGGGTGTTAATCAGAATGGATTATGAAGGTTTTGTTTGGAGAAGCTTTGGACTTCATCAGGTTTTCAGAAATTCTTGTCACTTTCTATAAGCAAACCAGGTTTATTTATCTCCTATGTTCTGGGGAACTTCCTGGGGGATTCTTCCCGGGGCCTCATCCAGCAGCGTCTTCAGTGCAAACCTTTAAGTCTGGAGTGGCTGACAAAACCACAGATGAACTGGTGTCATTGTTCTGGACTAGACCCTGTGGTATCGATAAATTAACAACCTTTCCCTGTCACTTTCTGTCATCAGTCAATGGTACCCCGAGCAAACATTTATTTTGCATTACCAGTTCAAGTGTCCTGGCTTGCAGGTTCAGCCAATCAGCGTTCTGCTTAAAATCAATGGGTTTGTTTTCACGAGGAGTTGAGGATGATTGTGCTGTGAATAGCTCTTTCATGCAAGTCCAGTCTGTTTATGTCTGGGCATGGAAGGGGTTGAAGGAAAATGGCACAGTTGTCCGTGATCTGTTTTCACCGTGTTCGTTTCACGTACGCTCACAATTAGGGATCAAAGTCAATGTTCACAAAATGTGAAGGTCATAATCAAAGCTTCATGGCTTTAGAGGATTTTACCCCTTTTTTTGAATGTAAAAAATTTTGTTTAGAATCTCAAGCTTTATAAAGAGCACATAAATACAAGCAAAATTTTGATATTTTGATTAAAAAAATTTCTGGTACAGGGGAAGTTTGACTAAGGGAGCCAGAATTTGAACTGCCATTCATAATTGCATCGTTTGTTCCACAGTTCTGTTCGTTTCATGCCTTTTGGGGCTTCTGTTCTCGGTTCTCTCATCTCCCATTGTTTTTTTCTTTTTAAAAACCTCACTGCAAGCGAGTGATGAAGGGGTGTTGGACACATGGATTTGTGTACAGACACACAGCCTCACTCTGGTTCTCAGTTTGAATGTGAAGTGTGTTTTGTATGGTTTTCTTAAATGAAGAAGTTAGCTACTATCGCCTTACAATGCCAGCAAGTGATGAGCAGTGCTTGAGTCTGGAAGGACTGTTGTGCAAGTGGATAGATGAAAAACCCAGGTACCTTCCTGAGGTGTAGTAGGCATGTTTATATGAAAATTATGGTTCTGTCTTGCATTCAAAAATTCAGTTTATGAAACTGAACTAATCAAAGAAAGGAATTCTTTGATTAAATGTCAGCCCTTCTCTCTTTATCCAGGTGTGTTGGGTTTGTGTGGTGGGGTTTTGGTAGTGGGGGACTGGAAACAGGGGTGGCTCCTGTGAGAAGCTGGAGAAGATTCTGCATTTATTCCCTTCACTAATGGGAGTTAAAATTCACACAGGACTAAGGAGAAATGGCATTTTGGATTTAAGAAGCTTGTACAGCAGTGTTCTCATTGGAATTTTGCATTCCATTATTGTTGCACTAAGATATTGAGGAGCCAAGTGTTTAGTAATTTGTTGCTGGGATCTGATGAATTCAGGAACAATGTATAACTTCCAGATAGTGTTTAGGTTGAGAGTGCAAGGTCAGTTGTGGAATGAAAATAATTTAATACCAACATTTCATCTGTGTTTTAGAGAGTTCAGTGATTCATGCATGTATGGGAAGGAACTTAATCTATAAAATTTTTTAAACTGACCAAAATTTGAACTGTGTTGATTCATTCTCTCCAGTCCAATTTTTCTCAAGTTAATGGTTTCTGATGAAATATTGTTCATAATAGTCCAGTGATTCAAATAAGAGCTTAGCAAGTAGCAGCTGATAACTTATGCCTGTGAAATGGATGCAAAATGTGCAGCTTGGATCTTTTTAATTGTGGTGGTGGTGTTTAAAATGTGCCTCTGAGGCTTAAAACACTAGAAATAATCTTTTAGAAAGATGTAAATTTGAATTCCTAAATATACTAGCCAAAGTTTTCAGCAGTATACATAGAAAATGAAGTCCTAAGTAATAAACTTAATTCAAGTTTTAGAGAGGGGTTTCAGTCTTATAGATTTGTGACAAGGCTTAATATTTCACTGTTTGGCAGGTAATCATACGGTAAATTATCCCAGTTGTTATTCCTCACTCGTGACCGAAGTGAAATCCTTTAAATCAGGAGGTTTAAAGCATCGGAAGTAACTTGTGCTTGCTCTGAACCACATGTGGGTAAACAGTTTATTTATTCCCACTCAGCTAATACGCAGGAAGTTTGTTCTGCATCTGAGACCTTAGTGAATCCTTTCATTTCACTTTGTGAAGAAACTCCTTATGTGAAAGAGATGGCACCAAACCCAACAGTGCCGTTGTGCAGTCCCTTGTGGTGGGTGCTTTGCTGCTCACAACAGTAAGCTAAGGACCGAGAGGACTGATTGCGCACACAAGTTGCCCTTTGTGCCAGGGCATTGTAGAAATCGCCATCCTTTAATTGTAAGGGTATCTGAGCGTGAGAGGCATACACAGGGATCAAAAAAGCTTTGAGTTTTATACACAGATTAGGGGGACATTTTCTAGTGTAATTAGTGTCTAAGAACATTTAAAACCAATTACAGGAACGTTAAAGTGTGGGTTAACCTACCCTCTTGCTGAAGCCCAGAAGGTCGTATGGGATGAATTCTGGGGAAAGGAGATGATTTACTTGAATTCCGTGGCTCTGAGAGCATTGCCAGCTCTTGCATTCAAGAAATAAATGTCAAGGGTGCACGCCTTGAGATTTGGTTCAGGACAGATCCCTTCATTCGGCTCATGCTTTTCCTTTTGCCTAAATAAAGTGTTGAAAAGAATTACTGTGTTTAATGGAAGTGGATAGTTTTTACCTCATGAATGTTGTAAAATGGATGAAAATGATTATTAAGGTTGTATTTTAGTGCAGCTTTCAATCTTAATACAAAGCAGCGCACCAGATTGTGGTGCATATGTTACATGCTCTGTACTTTAAGAAGTAATTTATCAAGCATATAATAAACAGAAGGGGGCAGAAAAGCCTTATATATTCATTTGGATTCCAGTTTTGGGAATTGAAATATTTTTAATGTTACAGTCTTTGGAGATGCTTGGGAGTTTGAAAATCCAGCAGTAAGACCACTGCCTGGAAGCTGTTCCTCTGAGTTGGGGTATTTAACTCTCATGCGTACAACAAAACGAATGAATGGAGCAGCTAACCAGTTTGTGATTGAAGGGGGCAAGTTTTCATCTTTTGGAAACAACAAAAATTTAAGTTGAATTTCAAAGTAATTTTCATACCAGTTTACACCAGATTTAGGTACCAGTAATTCTATTTTTGATAGTTGCAAAACCAACTGGTCTTTCTACTTCCGTAATATGGAATGTAATACGTGGTAGTAGAGTTTTAAAATAAATAATCTACAGTGTTTTTGGACAGTCCGAGTTTTGCTTTAAGCAAGGTGGGAAAGAGCTGTAGGTGGATTCAGAGCTTCGAAAGGATGAAACAGCCTGACATCTAGCAAGGGCTCGGCAAGGTTGGTAAGATGGCAAAGAGCCAGTCTTCCATCTGCTTTATTTGGCAGCAGATGCTATTTAACTGATACGTTTCCAAACGTAAAAAACACACTGTTTGGAATCTGAATGTCTTTCCAAACAGAATTTTTCCTTTTTGTGGAGCTGTACATTTTTGCGTATCTTTAGCTCAATCTCTTTGTTCCATGTGGAAGGGTGGAGTATGAGACAGGAAATCTGCTCCTAATAACTTTCAAAGTTGTGTTGGTTGTAAAAAGTGAAGAGGGGTGTTTCTTTAACACCCCTTCAGGGTAGATGGAAATTAAAGTTTCAGTAGCAGCATCCTCGGCCTTTCTGTAAAAATGTGTGTGGTGGCAAGTACACCCAATTGCGAGTTGGGTAATTATGAAAAGCAAGAAAAAGACAAGTACACAATGGAAATTCTTTACGAACTGGCTCTGTAAGAGCTGTGTGCGAGTTCTGTTTGCAGAAACTTAATGGTGTATGCATTTGTAGTTTATCTGCTGACCGTCGAGGCTTCGCTTCCTGTAACCAGTGTCTTGAAAGCCAGTTTAAAACGCTGCTTACTTCATCCCCGAACTTCTAGTGCCATGTAAGTCAGACTTAGGCAGATATTAGATACAGGATTTGTAGGAAAAATTGCAAAATAAATCTGGAAGTAGCCAATTGTATAATAAAGGATTCAAAGGCTTTACTTTTGTTTCATACTGTGTTTTCTGAACATGCAGCAATTTCTGTTTTAATACTAAGGCTGCAGTAGATGATTTCATTCACAGTATCTGTGTTCAGGATCAGTCATGCCCCTGTATTTTGTTGTGGAAAATGACCGTCCTTCCTGTGTAGATCAGCCTTTCTCAGGTCCTGTTTAACACAGTCTCCGGCAGGCTGCAGTACCACTGCCTCGCTACTTAGGGAGTGAAGGCTTAAAGAAGGTTAACAACTGTAAACTTCTTTCTATACTGTCTGAAAAAGAGATGTTGTATTTTTTGAGTACATTTATCATTAAATAGGCTTGTATTAACCTGTTAATTAAAAGTCATGACCTGTCCTTCTGTCCATAATCAAAAGTAGGCAGCTAATCATTCATGCCATTTCTGTTACGGTACTTTTCAGTCCTACTTACGTGGCATGCACGTGGCTTGGATGTACTGGGTTTTGCTGCTTTTGTGTATCTGCTAAGGCCAAAAGGTTCTTTGGAGACTGTGTTTCACTGAGTGTTCATTTTTTACGGAGCTTCAGTTGTATTTGAACTAAGATAAATTGTTGTGTTTTGGGTTTTTTGTAAAAACCAGGGTGTGAAGTTGCTGGTGTACCCATACAGGTGGTGTAAAATGCCCAAAATAACAAGCTTGACTGTTTAAGCGGTAGGTTCTTTGGGTCAGTTGTAGTGTTATCGGGCTGTTGGTTATTTGGTGAACTGGCTGGAAACGGGTGTTGTCATTTATGGATGACTACACTTGATTGTGCAGGAGTGTTTAACTTCTCTCAGAGCAGAATAATCCACAACAGATTTTAATAGCTTTCAAAATTGGTTGACGAAATTGGTCTTAAAGCTAGTAATTTCATGTGTTGGACTCAGCCAATTCAGAGGCTCTCTCTGTAGGTAAAGGCTAAGTACAATAAACTCTATATAGATGTGTTTTATAACTTGGAAGATGTCTGGCTCGCTCTTACTTGAGCTGAAAATATGATGTTATATTTTCTTAAACTGTTAACAGTGTGTTTTAATAAATACTGTGTTTGCTTTATCTTTACTATAAATTGATCACAGCTTTCTCAGTTTTCAGATCCATGAATCTCTCTCCAGTGATGGCTGGTGTACTTTGGCTTGTCTGTTTACAGGACCTAATCATTAGCGCTGTATTTACAGTGTCTGCTCTGATGTGATGTTCCAGATGCAAGGAATCCAAAGATAATTTTTGATGACTGAACTCTTACTGAAAATGATGGATAACACTGCTGCTTTTCTGGCAATTGGCTGTGACTAGGCGAATGCATGGTTTAAGGACATTAAAACTTTAACTCTTCAAGTGCCCGTGCAGCTCTACCCTACAGCAGGTGTCCCACTGGTCATCATCTTGGTGAATGGTCTGGTTGTGGGCAAGTTGGCTCTCTCCGGGCAGATGAGGAACTGTGTTCATTCTTTTTGGCACGAATCCAAAGCAATTTTGTGTATGCTTTGCTGGTCTGTGGTTTCGTTCATGTATACCATAGGGTAAATTCATAAGTTGGTTTCCTTATTCCTGCTTGGATAAGGGAAGCTTAACTGTGTGTGCAGAAGGCCAAGGAAGCAGGTGGTCATCCAGAGGAGGGAGCATTTTAACGTTGTCTTCCTAAATAGTGATGAAAAGATCTAAAGAGTGGCTGTGCTTAAAGGTGAACACAAGTGTTGGGGAAAGATAAAAACAAAAGGAAAACACCACACTTCTAAAATGGTAATTTACTACATAATTTGAAAACCATTTACATTTTCTTCATTCCTTCAGAGCACCCACACGTGCGAGCTACACGTTTAAGTCTTTGTGTTCGTCCCCAGCAGTAAACTGGAAAATACTAGTGTTCCAGGGCTCTTTCCCAGACTTGCTTTCCTTAAGGCTGTGTCTGGCTGGAGAGCTTTAGTACAAGGAGCCTGCCAGGAGTAACTCCAACTCCTGCCTTCCTCATCTCCCCTCCTTCTGCATCTCCTCCTAATACGTGCACTAGAGGAAGACGAGAACGACAGGGTAAGAAGCCCTGCCTTCCAGACGTTGTGAGGACCACAAAGTGCTGTGTGGACAGGCAGCAGCAGTCCCTCCCGCTGTGGCTAGCTGAATGTCTCCAAGCCCTTATTAAACTATTTGCACATGGTCACAAAGGCTCAGGAACGGTCTGAACAGAGGAGTCAGTTCTTTCTTTCCTTTAGCTGGTTGAGCCCTACTGTAAACATTCCATTAACTGGTCTATATTAGTGGGTCTAGGAAAACAAGAGGAATAACTTTGAGCCTGAAAATTTCAGTCCAGAGTTTTCCCACAAGTGATTTTCATCCATTTGGAGAAATGATTTTGATTTTGCACCTTGTGGAAGATAGAAATGTCGGTTCCTTTTGCTTTATTTTTCTCTTTAAAGGAAAACCTCATCTGGGAAGAGGACAAGATGATGGTCCTGGTATTGCCAAAAGTTCTTTTTTGTCACTGGCTGCATTCTGTGTGACTGATGGGTTATTGGCAGTGACAAACCAACACTTAAGTCTAATGATCATATCTATGACTCACACGTTTTCCATACTGAAAATTACCTTTGGCAGCAATTTTCTTAGGTAAAATATAGAATGTCCTTTTTTATAATAATAACAACAATAAAAAAGCAGAGGCTAAATATGCACGTGTGAAAATCATTATCTGGTATGTTTATTTTTTGAAAAGTATTTTCACCTTTAATTTAACTGATTTAACAGATTATTTAGGAAAATGCATTTGAAAAAAAAAATTCCCAAAATACACTATCTGTAGGTTGCCTGTATTTTAAATTCTTTACTAAGCTGTGTCCAAGAACAGGCAAATTGCAGAACCAGTCTCTCCAAGTTTTAATGCTTATGGGGAAAGGAATATGTGAACACAAATGGAAAGTACTGCAGCCTTTGCAGCAGCACTGGGTTTCTGAAGCACTCCCCCTGACCCCTCTTGATATTTTCTTTCCATCTTCTCCGTGAGCGTAGTACTGGCAGCACTCATAGAAAGACTTGCTTCATTTGGGGTCTGAGTGGATATCAGCAGCCTTCCCTGCTGCCTTTGTGATTTTTTTTTTTTTAATTTGTATCTTGGTACATAAATAATGATTGAGGTTGTTTCATCTTCAGTGGGGATGTACAGACTTGAAAAAAGAAATAGGAATAATCCAGTAAGAGGCTGCACTGGGCTGTAACACTTTTTAATTATTTCTTCTGGATTTTGTCAGGTTGGCCCAATATTTTGACTTTACTCAGAATTCCTCGTTTAATCTCATGTAGATTCAGCACATTTCTTATTGCTGTCTCTATAAAATAAATAAATCTGAAGACAGAGAATAGAGCATCTCACAAGAAAGTGAATGGGAAGCATGGGGATGCATGGGGATGCATGGGGATGCATGGGGATGCAGGATCCCCGGATGCATGGGGAATCCTATGGATATCTCTTTCTCCTGTGTACAGATTGGGGTCGAAAGCAATCTTGTGAAACTCTGCTTTTACAGGCATGATGGTGCCTTTTTGTGTTGGTCCCACTTGTGATTTTCGTTGTCTTCCAGTTAAGTAACTGTTCAAGTTTCATAGCATCAGCTCTGAAAAATTCCTGCCTCGTGGTGCCTCGTCATCACAATTTCCCAGCAGATTCTGTAGCCATTCTTGGTCCATGTAGAACATGGACTGGAACTGTAGTTTCTTGGTTGACATTTATGCCCTTTGAAGGGTTACCTCACCCTCCTCGTGCAGGCTGCTGTTGAAAGCGTTGTTCCTCAGGAGTTAAGCATTAAACAAGAAATTCCTTTTCCTTTAAGACTGAAAAAGAGCCCGGTGAGTTTTACTGGAATCTGCCTTAGTAGGTGCAGAACACAGAAATAGTCTTTTATCCAACACTTCTGGTAACAGACAAGAAACTTCATTCAAACTAGAAGTAGAGTTCCTACTCAGGCGGGTTACTCATGGAGAAAGGTTAATTGTGGGATGTAGGTTTGTTGTGCTGTGGTGAACATTTCCAAATGCTTATTTTAGCTGTTCTGTAGGACTGTGCTTTGTGTGACTGTTTTCCCTAAACTGCTTTATAGATTCTTTAAATCCCTACAACTCGATAACAGCTCATTGTCAAATGTGAAACAACTGATGGACAATTGGGTGGTAGTTGTGGCTTGTTACACAGGTTTTCCGTGTGTATGTGGTGTCTGGTTTTGCCTTTGTGCTGTATAGCCAGGAAAATAGGAGTCAGTAAAATGGTATGTTTAGTTAGTGGCTCCTCCCAAAACAACTGTGATTTTTTCCTGCCAATAATCCACTCTACTAACTGGGAAAAGTTAATTCCTAGAGAGGAGCCAGTGTTTTCATGGGCGTCTGTTTAGGGATGAATGTATATGCATTGAAGTAAGCAAGCTTGAATGTAGATTGATGTACTGATGAAAGGATAAATCTGGCTGGTGGATTGTACAAAATATTCCCTTATTCTAAATTTTCTTAAATTAGCTATATGCCATCCAGCTCACTCTAGATTTGTCTTCTGTAAAAATGAATACTCTTTAAAAAAAAAAAAAAGGGCAACCCTCCCCCCCTCAACTTCTCCCTTATTATATGCCAATTTTTACTGCTAAGACTTTTTTCAAATATAAACTTAATATGAGCAAAATCCCAAGGACTTTATAAATGTAATTTTATTGCATTTATCTCTACAGCTGAAATTAATTATTCAGAGTGTTCATTAAAAATAAGCTTTGGTAAGTGACATTTTAAACGGGCCTTCAGAAGTGATTGCAAGAAAGATGGTGATAAAGAACAGTGTCTAAAAGGAAGTGTAAAATTCTTGAACATTTTAAGCTGGCCTGTTACAACTTCAGATGTAGCTATTCGGGCAGTTTGGGGAATGTAGCGGGAACACATAGTGCTGCTAGATGGGGGCACTGCTGGCATTGCCACATACTGTGTTTTATCAAGTATTTGGTGTGGGGATTTGTAAAATTGTTCAGTGCTGGCATTGGGAAAACAGACCAAAGTTGCCATATTTTAAAAATAAAAGAATATGTGTGTTCTTCCCCCTTGATAATGGAGAAAATTTTGAAAAGGTGACTATGAAAGCATCATAAACCCATCCTCTGGATAGCAGCTAAAAAAAGTACCCAGCAGAACCCCCCATTTATTGCTTAACACGGTTTGGGCTTCACACATGAGAAAAGCTGTAGCACAGTCTGTACTTGTCTCTGGTTAGACAGACGTCTTCCAGAGCTTCTCAAGGTTTGCAGTCCAACGGATCATTGGCATGCCCTGAGGAATCCCGTTTGTTGCTAGCAACAGATGCAGTTGCTGTAAGAGGGAGGCAGGGCATTAGGTCCGGCGGCTTTTTGTCTTCAAAAGAACTGTGGTCAACCACTTTATCTGGGCCAAAGTTGAGATCCATTGATTGCTAGCTCTTAGGACAGTTTCTTATCTTTTCTTTAGGCCTCAATGATGGATTTTGTAGTGCTTAGTCTTAGGTCGACACATGAATATTCAAGCAGGCAGGCGCTCTGTTACAGCCGAAATAAACAGAGAGTTGCTGTCATCAGATTTGTTTAATTTGCGTTTTAACAATTAGCCAAGAAATAGTTAGGAAAAATAAATGACCATTAGTTCTCTCCTTACACTTCCCATGAGCACAGTGGAAACAGTTTTAAGTATCAAACCCATGCCTTGGAATAGTGAGTAATGGCGTGGGAATAATGTTCATAATCTCTGAAACCAAATGGAAAGATAAGCTGCATGTTGGAGACAATTATTTACTTATTTACCTTTGTATTATAGTATAGACTTAGTGCCTTTTTCTGTGCAACACTTCTCTAGTTATTTCCTTCTACCTGCTCATCATAAGTGATGCAGAAGGCTTCCTGGATTCTTGTGCACTAAATGCTTTTCTGTTTGTTTTAAACTTTTGGGTTTCGTATGTGAAATGTAGACAAGAAATAGTTCAGTCTTGTCGTTATTTAAGGTTACAGCCTGTCCCTGGTCTGCTCTGATGCCCCTGGTACCAGTCTCCTCTCCCTGCCCTCCACAAGCCCCCAGCCCTGGAAGACAATACGTGCTTTTTAACTAAGCTCATCGTCCTATTTTGCAATAAACACGTTTACATTTTGTTTCCTGGGGATTATCCTACTAAAAATGATGCATTACCATGTAAGTTGGCCATAGTATCTCTGAGAATACTCACTCTTGGGCTTCTCAAAAACAAGAATTCATTGGCTCTTTGGAGCTGTGATTTACAGACTTCCTCCTGTGAATCTTGAGTTGATGAATTCTTTATCGCTTTGCCAGGGGTCATGGACTTTTATATAATTCCATTGAAGCCATCCGTCCTCTGAAAAAAATTTGAGTACTTGAAATGGCAGAGGTGTCAGATTCGATGGATTACCAGCTTTAGCATTTGATACATAACCGCGATGCTGGGAGAAAGAGCAAGGCTGAGAGGCAGGCTCTGGTTTTAAGTAGACTATTTAAACCATAGGACTGTGTTAATGTATTATTTATAAGGTTTGCTCCTTTTACATTCCATTTTCCTCTCTGATTTTTGTCTTGTAGTGTTGTCCCTCAGACTACAGTAATACTGAACAACGACCGGCAGAATTCAATTGTAGCCAAGATGGTTGGGCAGGAAGAGCCGTTGAGCAGAGCAGCGGATTCTCTGGAGAATATCCTTAGCAAGTTAGTAGCACTTACGGGAATCCTCCCCCTTCGCTCCCTCCTTTGGCAGATCAATGTCAGCCTCTGCAGCAATTTGAAGTGCGAAATAAGGAATGTTGTAGGTAATAGTGGGGGGAAAAGCACTGAGCTGGTACTTGGATGTTTTATCAGGCTGACAGTTCTGCCCAGGGAAGCCTCGTATTGGCACTAACGGTACAGAGCAATGTGTCGCTCCTGATGGGGAGGGAGTATCTTGGATGATCCGGGATGAGGTCAGTGTTAGTTGGCAGCTGACAGTTGAAAGGAAGAGTGCCCATAGCTACAGGTTTTACACTTGGGAACATGCCAAGATTGTGTTTTGAACCAGCTGAGGAATGAATACGCAGCGGGCCAGGAAGGCTGTTAGAATTGTCCTGTCTAAAGCAAATTTGAAATTAAGTGGAACTGGAGATTCTGTTCTTAAAAAATGTTTTTTATAAATTATTTAAATATTATTTTGTCATACACACTAGGCCTAGACTTTTCCATTGATGCAAATTTAGAAAGTGTGCATCTAAAACTTATTTTTCCTGCTATACTCCTTCAATTTTATTACGCTGGATAGAGCAGGCTTGTTTAAAGGAGTGTGCTTTTAGAATAAATTTAATTTTGCCAATTAGTGTGTTTGGTTCCCTTATAATGATGCTGTTCCTGATGAAGGATTGTGTTTTCCCAAAGTTACGTACTTTTCTTTTCTATAGTGCTGTTCCTGGACGTAGGCAGAACACCATAGTGGTGAAAGTTCCAGGGCATGATGACAGTCACAACGAAGACGGAGAGAGTGGCTCTGAGGCCAGTGACTCAGTTTCCAACAGCGGACAATTAGGAAGCCAGAGTATGGGGAACAATGTCACGCTTATTACGCTGAACTCTGAAGGTAGGCTGATCTAACGATAATGCTGCTTGAGCAGTCAGTGTGGTGGTGGAATGAACTAAGATTCAACTGGAAGCTTCAGAGATCATATCATGGGTCCAACCTTGAATTGTTAGGCAGTCCAGCAAGCACCCCGTGGGAGTGAATGAATCCGGATGGATCGTTGCGGTGTTTTGGGGATGGTCTTTTCATTTTTCTAGTTTTGCAGGCAGAGCAGCTTATTAAAATTACTTGTAAAATATAAAAAGTATGCCCCACTGCAGCAGTGTAGCTTTATATTTTAAACCCTTTAATACGTGCAACTTGAAGGATTTCTTATCATGAAGTTGAAGTGTTGTTTCAGCAACACAAATGCCTTCTCTGGGAAATCTACTAGTCCATCTCTTCCTGTAACTTACTATGACTCATAAGTTCCTAACTTACTATGACAGTGCACTTGTGTAATTCTTATGAACATAAAATAGATATTTTAGCAACTATAAACAATTTTAATAAATGAACTAATATTAAAAACGGAGTGTTAACAGGATAGTGTGTAGTGTCAGATTTTCCTGAAAATTCTTTAGGTCTTGGACACAAAAATCAAATGTAGTGAAATTAAGAACTTTAGCCTTATATTTTATTTTATGTGGCTGGAAATACTGTTAATTAATGTGGTTTGAAATGAATGTTAGCTGCTATGTTTTAATCACAAACAAGATGATACATGGGATGCTGAGTTTTAGGTGGAAACACCATGATATATTATGTTTTATGATTATTTTGAAAGTGTGAGTGTGGGTGGTTTTTTTTTTTTAATATAGATGTAATTTGAATCCTAGACTTCATTTTAATAAGTTTCCTAATTACTTTCTAAAACATATTTATTGAATATTTGCTTAAGTATTATTCTGGGTGTGGTAGTTCATAGTTACATACGTGTACCAGAGAAGAGTAAGTTTTTCAGGGAATTACTGCAGCAGAATGCACTTAGGAGGTGACCTTTGTACTTAAGAGAGAAATGCGTTGCTATTTTGATCTCTGACATTGAAACAGAAGGACTTTAATTTAGGAGTGATTCAGTTTCTTCTGCATGTCCTCCAGCCACTGGTAAAAGTATGTGAACAGGTTAGGATACAATTAGTGGTAAGGATTAATTAAAATATCCTGAACCTGAGTATTTAAGACTGCTTTCAGAGATGTTGGAACTGGCTAACAATTCAATGAGATGTTTTAAAACTTGAATACTTGGAAACCTATAGAAGTCAGTCTACGGGAAGTCTCATGCAGCAAAGATTGTTTCTGAAAATGTTGTTGTAAGGCATCGGAACCTGTGGTTCTTCGACGTTTATGGATACTCCTACAACATACGCATATTACGAATGGCGTTTCGGATCTGTCCTGTTTGTAGCCTTCCAAAGGGTATTTCGTTTTGGGTCAACAGGGAATTAAAGGAGAGTGAGACTGTCAGAGGAGTTTGTCTCAGAACCGGATCGTATTGCAGAGAGTACTGATATTTGGATGTGAAGATACATATAAAACGTACTGTCTGTGACGTCTGTTACAGCTCGATGTCAGCTGTGCCAGGCACAAGGTTTCCAGCGTTAGGAGGCTGTTTGTTGTCTAATGCCCTTTTTGACTCGGTGGTTTGGCACAGAATCGCACGTTGTTGTATATATGTAAATTTCGAAGAAAGAGCTAATCCATTAATGTCTTCAGATCTGATTTTCTTCAGACCTTTAGAACACTCATCCATTAAAAAAATCTCTGTGAGATTGATGAACGCTTTGGGAATCAGATTAGTAATCCCCCACACCTTCCTCTTCTTGCCCTCGTGAAGCTGAGAGGACCGCTTGCGCAGAAGGAATGCTAAGCGAACCAGCCTGCAGTATGTCACAGAAATTAAATTATTAATAAAGGAAGTGATGAAGAATAATAGGTCTGTTGTGCAGACTTGTTTTCTTCAGCAGAGAAAGGCAAAAGTTACAGCACCCGTCAGCTTGCTTTCATCCTCTGTGAAAGAATTCTGAGTGACTCGTGTTGCTCAAAGGCTTCTCGATGGATTGTAAGGGGGGCTGAGAACGGCCCTCGTGGACTGAGACTAAACAACAGGTTTTCACTATGACTCCCATCTGTTGTCTTCTGTCCGGAAAGCAGAACAGCACCGTGTTTACAGTTGGGCTTTAGCTGATTTTGGATATGGCACTGATCTGTGAATGTTTTCAGAATTTAGTTAAGAGGTTTATATAAAGGCATTGTTTGCTCTCTGCTGGTTGTTTTCAAGGAGCATTTAATCACATATGGTAGTTTAAAAAATATTAGTGTTATTGCCTTTCTATTCCTGAAAAATAATTATACAGAAGCATGGAGTCCAGTTCCTGGTTCCAGTAATGGTCTAGAGTAAGGGTTGGTGGGTTTTTGCTGACGGAACACTGTGACTTCATTCGATCTGCAGTTGTATGTTACTCCTCTTGCGTGTGCAGTAGAGTGTGTTCTCGCTTTTCTCTGAGCAAGTTACTTGATTCTTTCTTTTGCTTTTCAGAAAACACTTCAGTATACTGAAGTAGTTTTGGTATTAGGCAACCCTTCTTCCCTGTGAGGGTGACAGAGCCCTGGGACAGGCTGCCCAGAGAGATGGGCGAGTCTCCTTCCCTGGAGACTTTCCAAAGCCTCCTGGACTTGTTCCTGTGTGATCTGCTCTGGGTGACCCTGCTCTGGCAGGGGGGTTGGACTAGGTGATCTCTAGAGGGCCCTTCCAACCCCTAACGCTCTGTGAGGATGCTCACCGTTTCACAGATGCAGTTAATGGGCTGCAAAGTGTCAGTTTTAAGACGCTTGTTTATGAGCTGAGAGTGCCCAGAGATACTGATTTTTATTTTGCAAAATTTTGTGAATTTTTCCCAGATTTCACCTCGGAATAATTCATGTCCTTTCATGAGAGGATGGTAGTAGAAATATCAACACCTGATGTGTTCACTGGGCTGCACTTCTTAAAGTGGTGTTCATGAAGTAATCTTGCACAACTGAACATAAAACCCAGCAAGAATAGAATTGTCCAGTATTGAATTACCAGTGTAAAATCAAATTAAAATAGAAGGCTTACTAGTAAGTGACTTACTAGTTCTATTAATGTCATACTTTTGGCATAGAAAATATCAGGTGTATCCTTATTCAGCCAACTAAGAAACAGTGTTTTTTCATTTTACTTCTAATATTACCCCATAGACACTAATTGCTGTCAGAAGTGATTAATCTGTTGTTGTTTGAATGACCATGTTAGTGTGTGTCTTTCCAACTTTGTTGCAGCCCAAGTGGATCTTCTGGGGAAATTAGAGAAGAGCAGTTGGTATGGGTGTGTAAACAGTAGTGCAAGTTTATAACCATGTGCTTTAGATATAACATTACTTCTCTACAAATGGGAGGACAATTTCATACTAAGAACAAAGCTCAAAACTCTGTTTTACCAAACTTCACTTTTAAGAAGATACCTTCCTCCAGAAACACTGCTGGCAAGAATTGAATGCCACTGATCCTCTCAGAGTTTAGATGCGGGAGGGACATCAACTTAAAGCTGATTACCTTTGAATCTTTGGTTTCCTGGGACCTGGGCTGGAGCCTTCATTTAAATCCTAAATCAGACTATCAACACTTCTTACTGTACCAGAGACAGTACTGAATGAAGAAGCAGGTGTGACCCACTACTGAACTCACGTTTGAGTGGGAGTGGAAAAGCAGAAAGGTCTTAAAACAGCAAACACACAACCTACCAAATAAAGCTGTGTCTGAGCTGCTCTGTTCTGGTAATTTAAACTGCTCAAACAATGCCAAAATGTTAATTGTAAGTGCTGTCTGTGAGGTCTAATTGACTTAATTGTTGCTCATCTCTATTCTTTTTATTATTCTGACTTAGGAAAAAATTCCCTCCTGGTATTTTTACCACAATATGTTAATGATGGATAAAAAAGGAGTGTCCTTAACCAAGAGTCGTTGTTTCAAATCAGAGATCTTTGTTGTATAATTACCTTCGTTAAAACCCTAGCTACGAAGTTCAGACTTGGAAGAGCGTTTGGAGAGCTCCTCTGGCAGTTGTGAGCCTGACCTTACCCACAGTGCACTTAGCTGGATGAATCTCGAGTCTGGTTAACCTCTTTTCTCTTTCTCTGTCTTTTAAAGCATCAAAACTGCATAGGTAGCTCTTGCATTGGGAGCAGCTGAGCAGTTGACATCAGGAGGCACACCTTTGTGTTTTCATGTAGATGTTTTCTTTCAGGCTTTTAGGGCTGGAATAAGAAACAAACATTTATCACTGAGAAGTGTTTAAAGTAAACGTCAGCAATTGATGGATGTGTTTTTGCTCTTTAAAATTCCACTTAGTTTTGACATGAATGTGTGTTGTACCGTAGTTGTGGAGTACAGCAGACGCTCAGTTTCAACACAGTGGTGCTTTTTTGTCGTGAGCTTTTAAATTATGCTCTAAAATGCTGAGCAGTTGATTAATGAAAAACATTTTTAAAACTTCATCATTTTGGCCTTGCGCCTACGTACATGTTATTTTTGTAATTAACTGTTGGAGATCTTCAGAAACTGTTACAAAACCCCTTGTTTGTCCGTTTGTGCTTGCGAGGATTTAGTTGTTATGTGTGCAAAGGGGTTTATAGTGCAGTGACTTCTATCCATCTGTTCCGCTGTGATTGGAATGGAGTTGAGACTGCTCTTCGGTGGATTGGAGCTGTGCAGAACTGTGTGACTTAAATGTCGTGGGCACCCTCCAGCTTTGCACGGTTCAGGGTGTTATGCAAAGCAAAGATGGCACAGGAAGAGGTTTCATTCATTTCACTCATACGGTTCTAGAGTGGGAGAGCCGTAGACTAAACGTGCTAACATTTATTTGTTTTAATAGTTGCGTGGGAGTTTGTGCTACGTGAAGTGATGGCACTACTCAGTTTTCCTCTTCAGTTTTCAGATATTGTACTACTTACCCTCCCAGGGTGGTAATAGAAGGAAAAGTTTAGACTGTTATTTTGGGGAGACTGTTTTTCTATACTCTCCAGAATTATTGCACATTTATAAAGGTCTCTAGACTCTGAATTGGATTTCACTAACCTCAAATGCTACAGCTGATATTTAGTGTCCTTCTTGCACGGAACTTCATTTGCAAATGAAGGCCTTCGTATCTCTGAAGAAACTGGTACTAGTGGATTATGTGGGGAGTAAGGCCTCGTGTGTAGTCTCTGTTCAGGATATTTTTCATACTAACAGTGCTGAGTTCTTTTGGATTTTGCCTTCTGCTGCACAAAATAATACTGTGAAGAACATTAGATCCACACGAGTTTTAAATTTCAGAAGCGTTAAACCTACGCTATTAAGTACCTATGTTGTTTTCTGACTGTAATGAATTCTCTTGTACTGGTATGTGGCTGTAATCCTGCTCAGCGTTGGTTTTCAGTTGACTGAGCTATAACCTGGCAGCCGTATGCACTCTCATGCTCACCACAAATCTGTTAGAAAATATTCTGACGTTCTCAAATATATTTGTCTGAACTTTTTAACTGAAGAGTTTTACCATTAGGTGAAGAAATCAAGTTGCAGTAACTATGAACAACTGAGGTTTGGTAAGAATGGTGAGCAGAGTTTCCAATGATCAGTGCTTAAAAGGAACCTTTTATGTTCCTAACAGATAACTCTGAGATGCAAATAACTCTCGTGTCCAGGCTCCAGTTACCTCCCATCGTCGTATTTACTGTAAGGCCTTCTCTCTGTCGTCGTATTTACTGTAAGGCCTTCTCTCTGTCGTCGTATTTACTGTAAGGCCTTCTCTCTGTCGTCGTATTTACTGTAAGGCCTTCTCTCTGTCGTCGTATTTACTGTAAGGCCTTCTCTCTGTCGTCGTATTTACTGTAAGGCCTTCTCTCTGTCGTCGTATTTACTGTAAGGCCTTCTCTCTGTCGTCGTATTTACTGTAAGGCCTTCTCTCTGTCGTCGTATTTACTGTAAGGCCTTCTCTCTGTCGTCGTATTTACTGTAAGGCCTTCTCTCTGTCGTCGTATTTACTGTAAGGCCTTCTCTCTGTCGTCGTATTTACTGTAAGGCCTTCTCTCTGTCGTCGTATTTACTGTAAGGCCTTCTCTCTGTCGTCGTATTTACTGTAAGGCCTTCTCTCTGTCGTCGTATTTACTGTAAGGCCTTCTCTCTGTCGTCGTATTTACTGTAAGGCCTTCTCTCCGGCCTTATATGCAGAAAGCTGTTACAAAAATGATTTTCAAAACTCGTCATTTTAAGCCCATCATCATCTCCTTGCACCCCTTTCCCTACTCCTTGGCAGCCCTGTGTTTACATGAAACTTTGTGATAGTTAAGATACCTTTCTTTTAAGATAGTTGTTTTCTTTCGGTGATCCCTGCCATCTCCATGAGTGTTGTCACCTGCCTGCTTCTCTGACTTACCTGTTGCCTCCTGCCGTATTCTTGGATTGCAAAATTGCTGGCTAAGGACGTTGTATTTCTTCTGTACTTACACAGGTCCTTCTTCAACGCTTGATTCTGATTTAAGAGTGTTACACTTGTGGATTTATAGGAAACACCCAAAGTGTGGCTGTTGCTTGTGATTTCTCATTTGTTGGGTAAACTGCTTGGAAAGTGGGTAAAAGATGACACTTGGTTCATGAAGAACTAAGTCTTGAGCTTGCACTAAATAGCAGCTTCAGAATTTTACATTATTAAGTGCTATTTTACCAAGAAACATGAAAACAGCAGAAAGTAGAGAATAGATAATATCCAAATATATTTACTAATTTTTTTTAATAGATTAGTTTTGCTGTGATCAGGCCCTTTTGTTTTCCTCTGAAGGTGTTGAATTTTAGTTTGGAAAATCTTACAAGAACTTGCTCTTCAAAATGTCACGTTACAATATTGGTAAAAGCAGAATTTGCTTTTTTATGCACCTTACGTGCAGAAAAAAATATCAACTTAGGCAGCTGCTTCAGTTTAGCTTAACAAAGCTCAAATGTTCAATACTTACTCCTCAACTGTAAGTTGTTTACAGGCACTGTGATTATACTTGCACACTTCTTCAGGAGAAGAAAGCATTATTTTGGTTAATACCAGATAGTGCTCTCAGGATACAAAGGGCTTCAAGGTGTAAGGAATATTGCGGTAATGCTGTTCTTCAGTATTTGGTAACACTGAAAACATTTAATCTGTGACTTACTGTACAAACAAGAGGAGCATCTGTTCCTGACACATGAATGCACGTTATGTGATTCTTTTTAAATCTTTCACAATAGAGTTACTGTCCTGCCTTTCAGTATGGAAGGGAAAACAGAACAGGACCTCTCATCTTTGTGGTGTAAGAATATCCCGTTCAGCATTACTGTGCTGCTTTAGAAGCAGATATTTTTAAAAATGTCTGTGCTAAAGCCAAGACTTTGAAAGTGCTGAGAGAAACACACTGTCCTTAGTATCTCCCAAGTATGTGAAACGCTCCTGAACAGAGCTTAGTGAAAGCTGTTTTGAAGTGATAAATAAAAGGGCAAGGTCCCTTGGTTTAGGTTTTGGTTCAGTGAACTTCAACACTTGATACACTGACATAGGATGTTTGGCACTGTATGTGGCAGCTTCTGCATTCCTTTTACTGCATTTTAAGACTACCAGAAATAATTAGAAATGTAAATGTGTATTTTGGGGAAGATAAGGGAAAATTGGTCTGCGTAGTGTGTTAGTGTGTCTTCAAGGCCAGGCTGGATGAGGCTTGGAGCAACCTGGGCTAGTGAAGGATGTCCCTGCCCATGGCAGGGAGGTTGGAGCTAGATGATCCTTAAGGTCCCTTCCAACCCAAACCATTCTGTGATTTTATGATTAATTAAATGATGAAGAATATTTTTCCAAACAAAACTGTTCAGTTACGTATTGTCTCTTCAGCTTTACATCTGAAACAGTTATTTTGCAGTAGTAGTGTTCAGTAGTGCTCAGAATTTGCTTTCCAGATGTGAATCCAAGCAGCTATTTGTACATGGCCCAGACTTATCCGTCCATAGGATTTTCCAGTTCACTGTAAGAGTCTCGCATGTTATATGATCGTGATTTGCAGCACTTTGGTTTTCCTGCCAAGCTCCTTATGGCCAGATACAGACAGCGAGAATGAACTTTTAAGGAACAAAAAATTTGCTATTTAAAACAATATTACATGGAGCTAATGTGAAGACACTGAGACTTCAGGAGCTTCAGTGACTTCTTAAAGACAGAGAGAACTGTAGAAATTGAATTGTTTAGACTTTCTGGGTATTGGGAGCAAACAAGTGAACAGTGGTTTCTTCCAGGTATCTGTCACAGTCATGTTTGGAATTAACAGTCAGGTCCACTGTGTAAAGTTAAACAGAACAAAAAGGCAATAACCAAGAAAGTGGGGAAAAAAAAATCTAAATTAGAGATCTGATTTCCTGACATGAAACACATTAAGGGTTTAAAAAGGCCTATAAATCCATGGATTTTAATAATCTCAATTTAATCTGGATTTTTCTTAGCTGGTTGTTTTAAATTAGATGATTGCATAGTCCTCATTTTCTTACCCTGTTGAATAAACTCCCTGGCCTTCCACAGGTCACAAAGCAAGTCAATCCCCTTTCTTCCATGGATTTAACCATATGCTAAACCCAGAGGCCTTACTTTTAGCAAACGAGTGGTCTTGCTGATGTCACGCTGAGACTTTCTGTGCACGCGGTAGTGTTTGCTGAGCACGTCCTCTCAGTACTGCGCACCCACACGTGATCTTTTGTGCTGTGTTGTTAGACAGCTGGAGAAACCACGAGCATCTCGTTCAGTGAACCCCCGTCCTCTCACCTTAGGGCTTAGAAGTTAACTGGGACAAGTCTTTTGTACCGTACAGAGATGACACCCGGGGCGTGAGATTCTTCTGGCTCTCCTATATTCATGTGGAAATTGAACCTTTTTTCCCCCCTTGCGAATAGTCAGCTGAAAAACTCAAGTTCAGTGGTGAGAGTTTCTGGTGTCCGTGGATGTTTGTGTTCTCCGCTTCCTTTTGCCAGAACTCCCAGCGTCTTAACTGCTTTTTGCGGTGGGAGGAAGTTTTGGTGAGTGTAGCTTTAAAGGTAGTTCTTTAACATTTCTTTTAGCACAAGCTTTAAATCACATCGCTACCTTTTTAGGTTAATTTATAGCCGGATTGTCACTCTGTTCCTTGTATTTAATTGTTAGTTAATAAAGTCAGCGCTCTGTAGCCTGTCAGTTAATAGCTACCCTGTGAGCTCCTGCAGGGGCAAAGGGCTCAGGCTAATTGTCAGATCTTTATTATAAAGATGATGTTGAATCTTCTACACATCAGCCAAAAAATGATTTAATTTTTCTAGCAATGGGGGTTTATTTTTGTAGGTTAGGATTTGGGGGTTTGGATATTTTTCTAAGGTTAATTCATCTTTCTGCCTTTGTACTGCAGCTACCAGTCGTTTTTTCTCTTGCAAACGCCAGATTTGCACCCAGCCTTATTAGTATACTAAACATAACTACTGGGGATAATGGAACACGTTAATTACAGTGTTCATGTGGGCAGGTTTTTCCTTGTTTTAAGGGAGTGATTGACAGCGGCTAGCGAGAGCGGAGCCTAGCTTTGCTTCTCATCTTACTGCTCATGCTCACGTGTCAAACTCAGGGAGCGTATCCCGATGGAAAGACGTAACAGTGAAGTGTCTGTCATCTCCCTGGGCAGGAAAACACGTACACGCATTGAGAGCGAGTCTGAAAGCCACGGCAACTCTTGTCTGGTTTTTGTTCTCTTGACACAGGTTCTCTTGACACTAACCTTAAAGCTTGCTCGTCCTGTTTCCATAGAAATGCTTGTTTGTGCAGCAGTCCCAGCTGGCTCTTGTCTTCCCGTGTGTGCCTGCCGAAACGCCGGGATGGTCAGCTGTGTGATGAGATAAAAGAAATGGACTTAATACAGTAAAAAAGATTTGGAAACAGCATTAAAAAGCGAACTAGTTCTGGATTCAGTAGAATGGAGATAAAGGCAAATTTTCTGATCTTTGAAAAACACTGAAGAGGAGCTAGAAATTAGTCTGTCAGTGAAATGAGCTGCTGAGTACAGAGAGGGAATCTGATAAAAATGTCAGGTCTTTTAACGCTGGAAATAGAAACGATCAAGAGCCACTTCTCTGACGGTATAGTACTGGTGTAGAGAAGCGCAGGGAAGTACCTTTCCACATAGCACTCTGCCGTTGGGAGAATTAACGGGAGAGAGATACTTCAGGGCAAACCAGAAAGGGTGTGTGATTAACTAAATTAGATGGATGTGTGCATTTATGTTCATTATTTTCAAGAAAAGTGTGTTCTGTAACTGTGTTCTTCCTCCCTGGCCCTTTACATATTGCCTGTGTTTTGGCAGCTTTTAAGGAACAGAAGCAGCAGACTCGGTATCTGGCTATTGCCACGTATGTCCTAAATAACCCGACTCATCTAGATTCTGTCTAGATCTTACATCTAATGCTTGGTAATACATGTAAGGAACCATTTCAGTAAGCATAAAAGGATATTTGAGTGCTAGGAGCTTCAAATGATGCAGCTTTAATCAATAGTGTTTATGTACTTAATTGTTGAGAGGGAACTTCAATCAGACTCCCAGTCTTTTCCTCTCTTTCCTTATTCAGCCTGTCTTCTCCCGTTCCACACTGCTTGTTCAGAGCAGTTCTGCCTCCCTCATGACTGGCTTCCCCTCTTCACCACTTTTTTGTGTGCTCATCTCGTATTTGCTCTGTGCAAAGTGCCAGATGTGTTGGCAGGCTGGCAGGAATTATTTTTATGTATGATAAGGAATAGTTTAACTTGTGTGCCCTCGAGTAGCTGAAGTGAGACGTAGAGTCACGTTTAACTTGAGTCATGCAGGTTCCACTTCTTGCAAAATGATTATAAAGCAAATTCTGTGGAAACTTTTAAAGCAGGAGGAAAATGCAAGAGATAATGTGATGTGGAGCATGTGTTTGTAGGTCAGAATAACAAGATAGTGTCTTTTTTTTCCAGGCTGTTGGCAATAAAAGAGCGGTTGAACATGGTAAAAACGGTATGTTCTAGACTCTGTGCCAGTAAAAAAAAAAGAGATTATTTTGCAAATTGAAAAAACCCCCAACTTTGATTCCTGTAGGTTGATATCATTTGTAAAACAAGACTGCAGGTGAAAGGTTCCCTAAGTAGTAGTAAGTAATAGTAATTCTGTGAACTGAGAAGGCAGTAAGATTTTGATAGGATATAGAAGAATTTACTCAGGCTTCCTAGAATGTCTTTGAAAAACGTACACATTTATTCAGCGACGTTTTTGCTTTGCCAACTCTGCCCAAGTTTTTATAAACCAGTCAATTTATCTTCAGGAACGGACTGTTGTTTTCTCTGATAATGTTAACCAGACTTGTGGTGAGGCCAGACACAGTGGCATTCAAAACAAGTCATAATTAGTCTGAACCACCTTATTTTTCAGATGGCACCTGGTACTGTGAGCAGAAAAGAGCTAGTGTGCCCTATTACATAGCTCGTGGTAAAAAGTAAGGCTCAACTTAAATATATATTAAAAAAAATCGAGTGTATAAAAGCATATTCAGAATGGAGCATTAAGTTTTGACTTCAGCAGAAGGAAGTTTGAGGGACTAGCTGCTGCGTACATCGGCAGTGAATATTTTTCCTTATAAATTATTATAGTTGATAATCTGATCTCTGTGATGATATAACACTATTGCATAATCTAACGTTTGCTTCATACTGTCATTTTTCATTGCAATAAACTTCCATCTGACACGTGGTATGACTCAGCCCAAAGGTCATATTGGAAAAATGTGTTTTAGTGTTTGAGTCGCTTTTATGTTATATTTTATTGCATACTTTTGGCTTGTAGTCTGGTAAAACACGGGCTGCTTAACCTGTGCCAGTGGTTGGAAATAAAGATGCTGCTTGCTCAGGGGTCCTGTTCAATGTGAAAAGGAGAGGCTCATCTGTCTGAACTCTGTCACCCTAATTGTGACTAGAAGGGTTATGGAAAACAGGAATTTCTGACTTTGAAACTCTACTGAAAGGCATTTAATGAAAGATAAATCATGTAATTGCATGACTTGATTCACATTCTTCCCATTCTCAAGGTGCATGAAACAACAGCGGAATACCATAAAGCTCTGGTACGGAAGGGCTGAGCGACTCCTAAGTCGAGAAGCTCTGGTTTACTCCGCAGCGTTGAGCAAACATAGAAATGAAATCCAAATGGTCTGTGTCAGTCAACATTGCAATAGTATTGGAACGTTGTTCTCTCCAGTTCCTATTAGCATTGGTTAAGATTTGTACTGGAAATCTTGTTCTTATCTGGAATAACAGTATCCTCCCACGTCCTGTGTTGCATCCTCCACTTCAGTAGGGATTGGTCATCCTTATGAGCTCTGTTCTAGTTTCTGCTTAGTCTTCAATCCACTGACTTCTGGCATTGTCTGCAAAGTTTAATTTCCAGTGGGGGCTTAGTATTCCTCCTAAAATGAACGCTTTTTTTCCCACCCACCAAACTAAGAGGTTGGAACAGAAATCAAAAAACTTCTTTATATATAAAATGGGTGTGTGTAGACGAGGGAAGTTAGGGATAGCTCTGCTGCTAATGACCTTATGCTTGAATGGAAGGGAACATGCCCTTGGCAGATGATTAGCAACTGATTTGTTACCTTTACGCTGGGCCTGTTCCTTGGTAAACTGTGGGTTTAGGAAATAATGTAGAGTCCCGGCCAGTAAATTTGGAGAAAGACCAAAATTTTGTTTGGGATCTGTGGCTACATTTTGAATGATTGTCATTGCTTGAATTACTCTCTTAAGTGATTAAATAAGTTACTTCTCACTATTGATGATCACTTCTGAAATTTATAGTCTTGGTTAGACTCATTTTAATCTGATGCTTTTGGGGAAGATTGTGGTTCAAAGCTGTTAGTTTCTTGAAATTATCTGTACTCTAAGAACATTATGGGATTGCAGTAATCCTCATTTTTAGGGGATGACTAACTTCCCATGAATGAGAACAATGTGAATGTAGTGTGCTCTTTCAGCTGTTGACCTCCAGCATGAGACACTTCATAAAGATACCTGAGAGCGAGTTAGACATCTGGACTAATTACACCAGTTCCTTGCGTAGGCCAGAACATTAATGGCTTTGGGTCACCATTGGTGTGGATTTGAGAATAACTTTTTATCTGTAGCGAATCTTGAGACCATTAGTCATGCTGAATTTTAAAGAAGTTTATGGGGACTACAAAGAAACCTGGAAGAGCTTGTGGTAACTTAGGAAATGTTGACTGTAACTTGAATTTTCACAATCTCTTTTATGTTTTTTAGAGGATTACCCCAATGGGACATGGCTCGGAGATGAAAACAATCCTGAGATGCGGGTCCGTTGCCCCATCACCCCTGCTGATATGCTGCACATCAGCACGAACTGCCGCACAGCCGAGAAGATGGCACTGACGTTGCTTGATTATCTCTTCCATCGAGAAATCCAGGCCATCTCCAACCTTTCGGGCCAAGGGAAGCATGGGAAGAAGCAACTTGATCCTCTCATGATTTATGGAATTCGCTGTGAGTATAATACTGTAACTGTTGAACTTACACTGCGTAGATAAGGCTGAAACTGCTACTTGCAGTTAAACTAGATTCGTAAGAACGGGGTATGCATTGTTGTTGCCAGACAGATGTTTTGTTAGCTTTTGTTTATGAAGGAATCCTAATGGGCTGGTTTAATTTAGTTTGTTGTGGGTGTTCACCAGAAATTCCTCTGTCTTGAAATCTGAATTCGGATTTCTTTGCAACCACCAGCTGTGAGCGCACCAAGTGTAGTAAATCACAGAGAATTATTGCTTTCTCAGATGATGGAACAAACAATAAACCAAATTATACATATTTAAATACTGTTGGAGTGTTCAAAATGGTATGTTCTTGAATTTTAGTTTTTTACGTCCCGTTTACGTGTATTTTCAAAAGACTTGCTGACAGTGAGATGGAAGAAATTTGCAGTCTCTGCTAGAGGAGAGATTAAGTATCATAAAGTCTGTGCATTTATAACAGGACAGCATGTGATGCTAATGTCCTTCTGTCTGCGCCAGGATGTGTGTGTCTTTTGGTTATTAAAGCCATTATGCAGTAATGAACAGACACGACGGAAATTGAAGATGCAATTTTAGTCAATTTAGAAGGAATGAAATGCATTCTGCATATAGACTGTAGCCGGCATAGCCACTAATTTTTAGTGAAAAGAATCTGGACGTGGGCATCTTGCTCTGATACGGTGACTTGTAGCAGAGGTTTACTTGGTGAGTACATTGAGGACAGCCAAGTCTGTTCCATGGGCTGTGGTGTAAATGTTTTCCAGGAAGGGAGGTAGGTGAAGGCCTCTCAAACGGCCAAGTACCTGACACAAATGTGCAGCTCTTGTGTGATACCTCTGCTGTGCATGTCAACAAGTTTAAATGTTAGTGTGGAATTGAGAGAGTCTAAAAAATAACCAACTTCACTAAACGAACTAGATTTTAATATACCAGTAGATCTCACTGTTACAAGATTCTTTTTAGTCACATCTTATGTAGGTCACCAATGGATTAGTAGAGTGGGAATAATTTGTTAGTGTTTTGTATGCAATTGCTGATTTGAACTGCCAATTAAGGCTTAAGAACATAGCCAGAGAGAGCTTAATTTGAATGGTGTTTGAAGAATTTGATGTTTTGTTTTTATGCCTCTGTTAGGGCAATGTGTGTGATAGTTACACGGAGGAAAATGTGAAGAATATTTGATGTTGAGCCAGCTGTGCTTTCTTTGCACTGAGCTGAAGTGGGGAAACACAGTCCTGTTGACCTGCTTTTCTTTCTGGTAGTTTGCTGGCTATCTTGGGGAAGTCAATAGGCAAAACTAACCCATTCGGTTTGCTGCATTGGGCCAATTTTTGTCTCATTACTTACCTGAAGCAGAAAACTTCAGGCTTCTACTGTAATATATTAAATATGTATTTTAAGGGAGATTATGATTAAAAGAAACTGATTTCCAAAACCTTTTCACCTATTGATCACGTCAGTGTAAATGACCTTGTTCCATTGTTTTTAAAACTAAGATTTGTGCTGACAATAGCTTTTAGAAACAAGAAGTGATTCTTGCCTCAGTGCTAAAGCGAGTCATCAGCAACCCTTTTCCTCATCCCTTAAATCTGTGAGCACAAATCAAACGAGAGAGTTTGTAACTATTGGTGTAGGAAAAACAGGTTTTAGAAAATGTGAGTATGGGGAAGGAATGTGCTCACGTGACAGAGTGCTCAGGCTAGGGATTATGTCATTTATACGAGGCATTCTGACCATGAAGAATTTGGATTATACAAGTGATCCCTGCAGTTGGAAAAGGTCTGCAGTGGCAGAAGTGTAACAGCAGTGGGACATAAGCAACAGCATTCCGAGTGGTGGGCACAGAAACCACTGTCTCAGATGTCATAAACACGACTGGGAAAGTTTGGGATCCGGATATCTGAAACACCTTTATTTCTTCTTCACACTGATTAGTGTGTTACGTGAACCAGTCCGTAACACACTGGGGATTGTGTATGCCTTCTGGAAAAAATACACCCCTGTGCTGGTTTTAGCTGGGACAGAGTTAGTTTTCATCACAGTAGCTAGTAGTAGAGGCTATGTTTTGGATTTGCACTGACAAAGAGTATTGTAGCACTGGTGTTTTGAGTTGTTTCTCAGGAGTGTTTGTTCCAAGTCAAGGACTTTTTCAGTTTCTGATACTGCCCCTGTGTTCCCAACTCCTTCGCTCCAAGCAGTGGGGAGGGGACACAGTCCGGACAGCAGACCCAAGCTGACCAAAGGGGTATATCATTCAATAAGGCATCATGCTCTGTATATAAGTTGGGGTGGGACAGGTTGGTTGGTCAGTTTTCTCATTCGTGCTCTCGCCTGTGGGGTTTGCTGTGACTCTGAGGCCTTGGGCATTTGGGCTCTGGCTCTTGACTACTCAGGACTTGGCTGGGAATCGGTTGGCGGGTCATGAGCAGTTGTGTTATTTGTTTTATTTTCAATTATTTTCATTCCATATTATTATTAGTAGTATTATTTTAATTACATATTATTGGCAGTATTATTGGTATTGTTAGTATTATTAGTACCACTATTTTCTTAATTCATATTCAGTTATTAAAGAACTCCTGTCTCAATCAGCAAGTTTCCTTGTTTTCCTCTGATTCTCCTCCACTGGAGGAGGGAGGAAGTGAGTGAGCAGCTGTTTGGTACTTTGCTGCTGGCTGGGATTGAACCATGACAACCCTCTGTGAATCCGACCAGTTTGTTTTGGGGTACCTGAATGTTAATGGCTATTGAGATGTGTTACCAGCAATGACAAAGAATCCTGTGGTGACAAATGAAGAAAACGCACGTAAACTTGATAAAGCAGCAAATTTACTAGTAACTACGTTGGTCCAGAAATGATGATTTCACGTAATAACCTTTCATGTCATCACTGTGAATCATTAGGTTGAAATGAAATTTGATTTTGGTAGCCTGGTTATGAATTTGCTGTGATGTGAGTGGGCACGTGGATAACTCATAACTTCCGAGGATGAGATTCTGGCCGTGTTCAGTTCGGTGGCTGAACTTGGGTTGAGTTCAGCTGGGCCGCAATTCCATCCCTGATCTTTGTCAGAGAGGTCCCAGAAGAGCCCCCCATGCCATATCCACTTTGCCCTACCAGTCCCCAGACCATCTGTTTTTTGTCACTGAAGTGTTGTTCCATAAAATCTCCTGAGTGCAGCGCTGGCATGGGAGCTAAATCAGGTGGTTGTCCTAACAATGTGGTTTGCTTCTGCTCTGAGCAGTAACACTTTGATGAATGCATTGTAAACTTAAATAAAAAAACTAGTGTCGTCTGCCTTGCGTTTGCCAGTCACAGCTAGAAAAGCTCAAGCCAGTAGAAAGGATTTTATTTTGCCTTTTCTTTCAAGTTACTTAATCAGTGGAAAGATTTTCCTTCTTTTTTTCTAGAAGAAAAAGGAAACACCAACAAAATCTGTATTTAATAGAATATTTTGTATACTATGCAGAAAGTATAAAGAATGAAGTGATGTACGGTTATTAAAAATTCTTGATTTGCTGCTTAAGGTTTGCCACAGGAGAGATCAAAGTTTATCTTTGGAAGGATAAACTTTCACTTGTGGTATAAATTTGCTTGTGGGGTGGCAGTAGTATTGCAGAGAGTTTTGGGGCGAGAAACCAACACGACTTAAACACGCTTTACGCCATTAAGGAGCTCATTACTTCAGCCTCACTAAAAACGTAGATATTTTGTGGTGAAATATAAAAACATCCACGGTTGTAATTTTTTGTGTAACAGAATACGGGTTTTAAAATATTTTGAGATTTTATAGAAGTCTTCAGAAATGAGTTTGTAAAAAGAAAAACCCAGATTTCCAAATTCAAAATTTTGCATTTATAAGGAACTCGATAACGCAAAGGGTGATTTTACACACCGCCTTGGAAAAAATTGAGAGGGGATTTCTGGAGTTCATAAAATCTCTCAGTGGTTCTCAATCTTTAAAATAATCTAGGTAATGAAATGAAACCAAAATAACATTAGTTATTTCCTGTGCGTGTAACTTTGTTAGTGTGTCATTGCTGTGAAAGCCTCTTGCCTCTGCACACGTGTTTTTGCAGACACTCAGCACTCGTTTTTGAACGTATCTGTCAGTTTTAGCTAATGATGACAAGAGGACAGAAGATGAGTACCTACACATTAAATGCAGAAGCGAGTGGTTGGGTGGAGGAAGGAGATACGCATTCACTAATTGCGTTAGGGGGATCCTGTGCCCTTAGTTCAGTCGTGTTATTGGACACCAGAAATCCTCTTTCGGCTCCATGCAGTGTGTGTTGCTCAGGGGACTAATTATGCCTGTTGAAATAACTCTCACATTAGGGACATGATTGCTTAAAAGACCCACCCAAACAAAACCCAAACCCAAAAAAACAAGGGGGGAAAAACCCCCCACCTCCCACCAAAAAAAAGTCAGTACCAGCAGAGGGGAGGCACCACTGGGAAAGGTGTATGGGTAGTGTTGTATCCAGCTTAGTACTGTTCCTGCTGGATTTGCCTGTCTGCTTCCAAGGCTGCTTTGTAGAGAGAATTTTTGCTGATTTCCATTCACGAGTTGACATTTATTTAATCCAGAATACATCCCCGTCACTTAAACAACAGGGAGGAATGTGTTATCCGATAATACCTTAAGATAAAGTCTGATTTATACATTATGCGTATTCTTCTTTAAATGGTGCATTTCCCATTAAAAACGTGGAATAGAAAGCAATTGGTAATGGAAGCTCGGTGTTTGTATTGTGTCAGAATATTGCTTCCGTTAGAGGTGGGACCACCTTTCCACTGTACTAGTTGAAAGAGATGTTAGCGCACTCTGACAGAAGAACGAAGAGTAGCTTTATCCTCATCAGAGGCCTGTCCAAACAGAATTAAGCACTGCAGTGCTTTACAGAGCTCATTGCCACAGTCCTGCTGGAGGAGCAGACCACCCGCATCTGTTTAATAGGAAACACATTTGACTCCTGCTTGAATGTACAACGTATGTCGGTTAGAGCGTGCGAGCCTGTATATATATATTCTTGCACGTAACCCAAACACAGCGCAGGTTGGGCCCGTTTAAGCAACTTGTAACTTGTCACGTGAAATCCGCTGCTCGCAGTAGGTCGCTACTGTTTCAGCTTCTCATTCCCTTTTAATGAGGATATTGATCTTCATAGCAATGCAGGATAAACAACAAATACACCACACTTCTGTCTGTCTGAAGCATTACCGTCCTTTTAAATACTGGAGGCAGGGTGGTAAGTTGCTTCTCACAGAACTCTTCGCTCTCAAGTTTCTCGCAGCGGAGGTGGTTTCTGAGATCCTGCAGGCTGTTGCTGTTATATAGAATGTTTTATACAAATAAACACTGCACTTACTGAAAGTGTACACTATAAATACAGCCTGTATTCACTATTTTCCGCTTTTCGATTTCCCACTTTAACTCCCCTCCCCCCTTTTTATTGGTGAATTTTTATAAACTATACCCGTTTTTCCTTTTATCTCGCCTTTCCCTCCCTAATCTTTGTATACATTTGTTGCGTGCTCTCTGTGTCTTTCCTTTCAGTTCCTGTTTATAATTCTGGGCTTCATGTGTCTCCTTGCTGAATATCTTACTAGTCACTGTCAGAACGTATAGTATATCTATAATGGTTTAAAACAGCGTTACACCTAGGTGTAGCAGAGATCGTTCCAAGTCTTGGTTACCAGCAATTGTAGAATCCAGACCTTGGATTCCACCAGGAGATGGTTGGAGAACTCAAAGAAAATTCGGACTTTTTCAAATTGGCATTTTGTCCCCTCTTTAATATGTCATCAGCACTAGAAATCGATGGATTTCTGTAACTTGGGTTGTTGCGACTATATTGCTAATTCTCGTTTCAATCCATCCTCTTGCCAGACCAGCTGCCTCGGGAATCAGTCATACTCTGAAGGTTTGGGAGGAAGAGGAATGGCTTAGTGGCAGTGCTCAAGCTAGTTATTTGTTGAGGAGCTCTGTTTTCCGTTTAACCCACGTTTGTGTTTCCTTGTTATATAGGACATTAACTAATCTTCCCAGCTACAGTAGTCTGAAAAGAAGTTGTGTGGTTTGTATCCTCATGGATCAGCTAATCTTGTGGTCCCTGGAAATACTTTCTGTCAACATTTTCTTCTCCTAGTAATAAATACCATGGACTGTAGGTCTTTGGAAATAAAAACTTGTTCAGCCTGTTCCTCTGAGGACTGCGGGGTTATCAGATGCTGTTGTGCGTTTCTCCTCAACTGCCAGGTCATGGCCTAGAGGTAGGACAAGCTTCCTTTTACAGCTTGAAGTATGAGCAGACAAGAATTTGCCCAATTCTGCAGCATCGTGGCTGTGGCAGGTAGGGGAGTTGAAGCAGGTTCTCCTGAGCCATGTGCTGGTCAAAACCTCTACTCTGAATCGAGGACCACCTCCATCTGACAGTGCCAGCAAAGCTGCACCGTGGTTCATTCTGAAGACCCAGAGGGGTAACTGCTGTTAGGGACAGAACTTGGGAAGAGAGGAAGGTGAGTTTGCAGAGGTGTTGAACTACCTCATGCCCAAGGAGAGAGTGAGAAGCCAAGCCCAGGAGTTCAGCACATCTTTAAAAGTGAAAGAAAGCATTTCTCTTGTCCTTTTCTCGTATCCAGAAAGCATTAATTTTTTTTGTACAGCACCCTTGGGAAAAGCCTTGTGATGCAGCAGTCCTGCTTTTATTCAAACGCGTTGTCTTCCTCAGAGCTGCAAAAGTCTGGCTTCACTTCCAAATAGCTGCTTCTTTGTGAATCAATTAAATGCTGCCACATGGAGGGAAGTGATAACCTCTTTTGAGGCTAGGCAAGAAGATAATATGAGAACCCATTGAGTTTATCTCGGCACCGCAGTTCTCATAAATGGCATCAATGCTGGCACTTGCCTAGTGACTTTATGTAAGCGCTGTAATTTAATGCTGGCTGTTGTTTTCTTCTTCCCTGGGCACTTATGTTTATTTCAATTACTTTCCTGGCCAGTTACTATTTAATAAACTGAAATAAAGGCAGCAATTTTGGGAAATAAAATAAATTGTTGGCAGCGTGTTTTCTCTCTCCTTCTCACACTTCTCTTGTTCTTGCATTATGCAAGCAATGAATTTAATTTTCCGTTCTTGAACGTAAGCAGCCGCTTAGCCTGTCAGTCGCAACTGTGACTGCACGTAACTTGATTGTGTATGATGTGCTGTCAAGCGTTTGTGACTTGGGAGACTCTACAGAAAGAAGAAAACAAGTGCATTAGGTCACTTGGACCATCTCTTTCCAGCGATGCACAGTTGTTCCATCCTGTCAATGCTTTTCTTCTTTGGCCAGACTTATTTAAAATACGTGCTGAAGTGTGCTGGTCCTCACTTCTTGAGAGGCAGCTGAAAACGTTGGGATAAGTCTGTGAGCGTAAGAGCAGTTTTCTCAGTGACTTTGAATGCTGCTTCAGCAGTGTGTAACGAAAGAAGGAGCGAGCTGTGTAATTTGTAAGAAAGATGGGCTTATTGGGGAAGTCACTGCTGTGGTAACTTAGTTGAAGGAGTGCTGGTATGTGCTAATGAAAATAAGGGGATCTCCTTACACATTCGTGTATTAACAAGCCACAGGCCTTGATGTCAGCCAGAAGTTTGAGTGTAATATCCAAGGATCATCTTTATCAGTACTGCAGATCCATCTGTGCCACGAAGTTACAAGTGAAATAGAGGAGAGACCGTGCCACGGCTGAGCTGATCACCGTTTTCTTTGGACTCATCCCTCCATACATGGAACGCCTCCAGCGTTTGACTGTCTGCAGAGCAGTTGCTGCAGTGTGCAGCGGTGGTGTCCCGTTGGGGCCTCATTCAGAAGGGTGCGGAGCATGCTTTACTCTCACCATCTGTAGAGGAGGCTGGGGGTTACCCGCTATCGCTTGGGCTCAGTCCCTGCGTAGCTGAAGTATCCGACTGACCTTTCAATGGACTCTAGGCAAGACATATTTCCTTTACTATCAAAGGCCTGTAAATGACAAAATTGAGCTTTCACCGTGTGGTTTTAGAAGACATGAAGAGTCTAAAAGTATTTGATCCCTGACATGTTGAGAGGGAAAAGCAGCTCAGCCACCGAATGCGGATTGATCGGCGCAAAAATAACGTACATTCGTCTGGAAAAGGCATTGCCGCGTGCAAGGCGAGCTGTGATTTCACAAAATCTCGTAAACGGAATTCCAGAAAGCTGCATAGCTTTCCCTTTTCCTGGCTTTGAACTTTCCTTTCTCCATTTCACAAGGGTTAAAAAGTGAAGTGAGGAGATGCCTCAAGCGGACTGCAAGTAAAATGTAAATAAATTCCCGCAGCGTTCAGGTTTCTGTCGTGCCAGCCCTTTCCAAACCCACAAGCTCCTTCGGAAGGGGAGAAATTTTCGTTGTTGATTCATAAGTGAGTTTTTCTTGGCGGCACGTGTGCCGGCGTTTGCCATCCAGATGGGCTCCCGAGGCACTGCGGTGAGGGCTTATGTAACGGGATGTCTCGGGAAGGGGGTGGTTAAAGCAACAACCCTCCTTTTTCCATCGGTTCTGTCAGATCACGTTGTGCTGCTGGGTAAAAGACAAACAGCTGCTTAATCAACTTCTCTGTAAAATTGCGGCTATCAAAAACGACCTGATGTGTGGTTACTGGCTCCTTAAAATCAGGAGCATTGATTTCAATCAAGCGTTACTGCTTCAATTTAGGTGATTCCGTTTGTTTTGAGCATCGGACTTTGATTTCAAACAGTAAGTTGATCCTCTGGCAGTAAACACATCAAATACTTAGAGGTATGTTCCGTTCCAGAACAGGATGACGTTTGATAAACCTGGTGGGATTGTTTCTCCCAGTGAGTAAAAGAAACAGCAAGATCCGTTCTTGCTGGCTGTGATCATAAAGGAATGCTCTGACATTCCCAATGTGCGAAACGAAAAGGTAAATTCACCCGAAAACTTAAAAGCCTGGTATCCCTTAAGTGCATTTTTATTATGCAAAAAGAAGGTAACAGTTGTGAGCGCATTAGTGTTTCGTTTGGAAGGAGATTGTTAGTGGCTGGCTTCAGTCAAACAAGCGGTGAAGTCTTTACGTCCTAATCGTCGCGAAAAGCCGTTTGAGATGGAAATGCTTGTGCAGTCTGTATGGAATGCTGCCCCTGCAAGTTTTAGCTGTGCAGCTATAGCTATATGAAGTATGCAATTTTGCTTCATACTGAGACCCAAATGTTGCATGAATATATATATATATATATTTTGGGAGGAAAGGAAACGTAGATCTTTTTTCAAGGTATCTCGTTCTATTCGCTTTGTCTTTTTGGATTTTTGCAACATGTTTTTTAGAGCAAGCAACTTGTGTTCTTTTAAAAATGTGGAAAAAAAATTGAAGCAAATTTGTCATTTATCTAGCATCATTGTAGTGGAGTACCCTTCGTGTGATTTGTGAACGCAGGCAAGTACGTAGTAGGTGACATGAAGACTTCTATTTCAGATTATAAAACCTGTTTTGGCCTGGAATTATTTTCTTGTGGGGTTGATTCATTTAATGAGTTAGACTTTCCATGTTTTGGTAGTTATACCCTGGTAATTAAGCAGTTACATTGATGCAGCTGTCGATATTCTGCCACCATCAGAGAAAAAGCGACCAACAGATCCCTTTGGGAATGCCTTACGGCCACCACTGTACCACACCACCTGGAACCCGCTTCAATCCAAGAGTGCAGCCAGGGACATCAAAAATACTCTAGTCCTGCGTTTGCTTCCATTTCCCAGCGTATCTCTGGTTCTGCAGTTCTGCTAACCTCTTGCAGCACTTGGCGTGTGCTGCACGGGAGTTGGAGATGGAGCAAACGTACGCATGCACGGATAAAACAGCTGTCGTTTCTTGCCAGAATGGTAAATTTGCGGCTCCAGTAGGTGGCATTATCCTCACGCTTATGGCTGCTGCTCCCCGACTCCAAATAGAATGAGTTCTGCTGTTGGTGATGTAGATAAAAATAGACTGCCTGGTTTTCCAGAAAGGTGGTAAGGTGTGTCCGAGTGTAGGAGCTGTTCTGTTTTGGTAGAAGATACGTTGGTGGAATTTGGAGATTCTAGGTGCCGATGATTCTATTTTTCATTTTGAAACTTCTGGTAGGCTCCTGTGGGCCTGCGTGGGGCTTTTTAATCCGTAGGGCAGGGGCATTTAAAAACATCTTTACTTCGACGTTTCCTCTGGCTCTGTGATTTGTTACAAATGAAATAGGCAAATGTTCTAAATAAATATTAATGAAACATTCTGAAAAATGAGCTTCTTATAAAATAAAATTAGATGTTAAATATTCTGATAATTCAAAGTCAGTTATAATTTCTTCTGAGGAACAATACATTGCCAGAATGAAATCTGAGCCAGATCTGCACGTGAGCGTCAAGAAGGTGCTTACTTTTCTCATGTAACATTTGGTTTCAAAATGCCTTAAATCTTTTAAAATACAAGACATTCTCTCTGTGTTTCACAGAGAGCAAGAACAGAGAAAGGGAAACCTCATGCCTTCTGGGTTGTACTGCTTTTTCATAACCCCTTTTTTTTAAAGCCAGCCAACACGCAAACAGCTCTCTGGGTGTTGGAGACCACATGTTTTACCTGAAGTGGAAAGACTTGTAGCAGTCACTGGTGAGAGGCGAATGCTCTCTTGCAGGAGGCCTTTGATGTGGTGTGCTTGAGACAAAGGAGGAAAATTAATGTGGTTACAGCTGCTGCCTGCATCCCCCAAATTGTGGGATCTGCAGCTTCAGCTTGACAGGGAAAGTTGTACTGATGGACGCGGTGAATGGTTGGCTTTCACTTTAATCTGTTACTGAGACACAAGCCTCTGTGTGCAAACACTTTTTGTGCTGTTTGGTAGATATTTAAAACAAGTTCATTTCTGAAGTATTTCCTCCACGTGATGGAGTCATTGGTGTTATTGAGGGAAACACAATAACAGTTCTTGCTGTTCTTCCAAATGGTTTAGTGTTCTGTTTGCATAGAATTGCAATCAGCAGATTGCCTAAACAATCCGTGTAATTTACATTTCATAAATAGTTGGGGATTGTAGTTTAACACTTCTGGCTTTCTGTGATGCCGGTACATCAAAAGGCACCCTTTTGATCCCAGAAAGTATTCCTGCCAGACGGATACTTAAAATGAACTGGGCTTTGTTTCAGGAGCTGAGCTGAGAAAACATTGCTTTAAATTGTTGGTTTTCTTGAAACGGCTCAAACCTGCTGCTTTCATACGTATTAATTAGAAAGGGGATTTTCAGTCTAAAAGGGAAGCAGTGAGTGATAGCGTGTTGCCTGGGACCATCCTTTTCCTAACCCGGGGAATCTCACAGTAGTCGTAGTGTGGGGCAGATGGTGTATAGGTAATTGTAAGACCTGTGTTACTGGGATTTCGGGGGGTAGGAATGGTGTGCTGATAGGCTGATATCAGTTAAATCTGCATAAATTCATGTCCGCAGTCTCGCTTCTGTTCCAGTTATCTTGTAAAAGGTATGAAAATAGAATGTTTGGAGTTTGGTTCCTTAATGTGCTGACGTGTGTATTTATGTAACACCCGCATCAGGATGGCATCCGGGAGCCAGGAGAATTATGCAGTATGAGCAATACACTCCTGGAAAAAACATGGTTTGGTGTCCCTAAAGTTAATCGTTATTCCCCAAATTGTCTATTCGCATGCTCACGCTTTAGACCATTGACTTCACTGACGTTTTCCACATCTGGAGCGTTTCCTCGAACGTGCCTGGCTTTCTCAATTGTGTTCTTGGTGGTATTTATGAATTTCCGCACTCCCTTGTCATGACATTTAATTTTCTAACTGTAGGTAAACGATTTCTAGGTGTTTGTTGTAAAGCGGTTTTTGTGAAATTAGCAATTACCTGTTTTGTCATAAAGTTACCCAAGATTAGACTCCTCGTGATCTCTGGTTTAGAGTTGAGATCCTACTGTCCAGGTGGGACGGGTTTGATTAACATGGAATTTTGAGGTATAGATATTATTATGACTTAGTTGAAGTGTACAATAAAATTAGCTGTTCTCCATGGAATCTTATTTGCAGAAATCCTCTTTAACCATAGAATCAGAATGGTTTGGGTTGGAAGGGACCTTAAAGGTCATCTAGTTCCAACCCCCTCGCCCCCATGGCTCCTGCCGTATCTCCTGTACCTAGGAAAACAGGGCATTTCTTTTCTTTAAAAGCTGAGAACTGAAAATTTCCCCCAAACCCTCAGATTTTGTGAATATTTTATAGTGATTGACTTTAATATTTGACTGTTTAAAATATTCTGGTTACTGACGGAGGATTAGTAAATCCTTCTTTAGGTATGTGCAGGGTCGTAGGATACAATTGCGGTTGTATTTGAGGCTGTTTGTAAGTACCCCCTGACTACAGTTTGCGCTGTAAAGTGTGCACACGCTGGTCTCCAGTAGTCTGTAAAATTTATAGCTGTTTGAAAGGTATGTTTGCAATAGTTAAACAAAGGAACCGTAGAAGTGAAATGGAAACCAAAGTAGTTGCTTGGTAGCTGAATTTTCCTTCCCTCCTCCCTCTCTCCACGTTTTTGACAGCTCCCTCCATCTCTCTTTGGATGGTGTTTAGCCTGTGGATGAGAACAGTGCTATGGCGGGTGATTATCTGGTGACATGCCTGACATTCACCACCATGCGACCTTGAAGCTGCCGAGGTGGTGCCATCCCACCGCCTCTAACGGGGCGAGTTTCCTTGAATGAGGAGGATGTCGCCCTCCCCTCCTCCCCTCCTGCATCCCTTTGCCCAGCCCTAAACACTTCTGAGTTTTGGAGAGGGGAAACGGCCTCCCAGCTGTGGAGATCGTACCCCTCCTCCCAGCTGTCAAATGAGTAAACAATTACTCTCTTTAAAATTGTTTCAATATGCTCAATGCATGACCGTAATTATGTTTGAAGAATTGAAGCCCGAAGGCGCAAGGAGTAACTTCAGAGGTGCTTAGTTTTTTCCTCCGCTGTTCCAGTATTTAGTACAGCTGATCTTGTCGTACGCTGTTCGTTTAATAAAAAGAACTCCAAATGTATGACCCTTACATGAAAAAATGCATTTTGTTAGCCAAACCCCCAAATAATCGCCCCTCTTCATGATTCTGGGCAGGCAGAATCTGAAGCCCTTGTTTTTCATAATATCCATCATATTCTAGTCAATTAAAGAAGGATTCTGTTTGTCAGTTTAATCATTTGAATTTTGACTGTAACATCCTGTTGCTTTTTCTCTGGACTTTAAAAATGATGTTGAATTTGGAAGTGGGAGGAGCAGTTAACCAGATCTGTTTGGATTACACGCTTATTGTAAAGATGTCCTTATTTTATACGTGTGGCTGTTAGATTCTCTGGGGTTAACACTTTCCCTAATCTTTCAAGGTGTAACAATAGCAGAGGGAAGATCCCTGCCGTCTCCATGTAGATGGCCCCAAAGGAAACTCATGAAAGTAATGATTTACCTTTCAGTTTTCTAAAGAACTGTGGTATTTGTGGGCAATGGGAAGCAGCACGACCTAGCAATACCCAAATGCAAGCTCTTGACATGAAGTTTGGTTTTAGGAGCTTGATTTTGAATGCGGTACCAAGATGGAAGATTTCATGTCTGGTTTTGATATTGCAAATGTCTTCGCTTCCTCCTCAATTTGTTCTTAATTAGATTTCTTTACAAGTTAATGTTTTATGTGGATTGTTTCGTCTGCTGACTGACTTCTGACCTTTAAGAAAGACAGGATTACTTTCTCAGGAACTTTGTTTTCATCGAGTTTTATATTTTTTCTAATTAGCCTTGGTTTTGAAAAACCCCAACCCTTTCTCCCCGCTTTGTACGTTAGGTGCCCCACAAGTTTGGGAGTCGTTTCAGACATCGCTGCTGACGATCTTCGTGTTTGTACCAGATCATCTTCACTGCACTTCCAAGCTTTTTCCTTTTTCCATTGAACCACAGAAAGATTTATGTGGAGGTGCAGAAGCAGCATTTCTAGAACTTGTTGTGTCAGTCTTCTTTGTAGGGTCTTCGGCAGAAACGTGCCGTGTTTCTGTTCTAGGATCTGGAAGGCAAAACTTGGTGTGCTGCACCTGTTGGCTTTTAAAGCTGGCTTCTTTAATTTTCCTGATGCACACAGGCCTCCTTCCTAAGCTTTTGCTTGATAAGGTTTGAACGTTGGTTCTCGCAAACCAAAACGATTTCCTCTCGGCGCGTTCCAGAATAGCTCGTGTCTCTGAATTCTTCTTGCAGCCCTTTTTGTCTCCCGAGCTGCTGCTAGTATGTACCCGGTCTATAGAAATCACTCAAGCCCTTGCTATTATTAAATAACTGAACTATTTAAAGTCTCTGTTTTCATAGAAAGCTTTGTTTAGGAAGCGAGATTCCCAAAGAAAGCAAACTTTGGACCCTTATTGTTTAAAAACAAGCAGATCCTTTGTTTTGAATGTTACCGGCAATCGTCCATAGTCCTAATTAGATTGCTTAAAACACAGTCAGCCATCCTTAGAATGATCTAAATCCTTTCCTTCACTCTTCTCCTATAAGTGCATGTCTTCCAAAATACTGTTGTCTCTTTGCCAACGCACTGAATTATATTGCTGAATGTATTTTTAATGTGTTTTTAGCGGGGTTGTTCTGTGGCTCGTAGATACGGCGCTGCTTACAAATTACAACGCTTCATGCTGCTTTTGACGAGCAAATGTTCCGAAAAAGTCAAATCCCTTCACACTGAAGTATTTCTGTCTTTTCTAATATGGATTTCCCTGAGTTAAATGTCTCATTTGCAGTAAGTTGCTTTAGTGCTGCCTTTCTAACTTTTTTGCTAGTTGACATACTCGGAACGAGGCAGCTGAAAGCTCTCCTGCCTGTGAACATTTACGGATGGAGAACAGCAAGTCAGCACGCTTCACTTTTCTAATATTGCTTGCACATGTGTTTGGGATCTCTCTCTCTACTACAGGTAAACCATATTTCTAATGTTATGGTGAACTTTTTATCTACTTAAAAAACACTCCGCTGTCATTAGCATTACATTTTTCTTCAGTCATCGTCGGACTGTTAGGAAATGCGGTTACTAAAGACCTGTTCGTAGAATAACATTTTAGATCGTAATACCAACTGGATAGATTTGTACATCTGAAATTCATTTAACCTTTACATCAACTATCTTTCTACTTACGGGCTAATTTTTCATGCCTAATTTGCACATGCAGTTACTGTGACCGAGTATGCAGTTACAGTAAAAATCTGTGCAAACCGCAGGCGTTTCATCTCTTCCAGTTTTACACCTTTGGCCGCTGTAACAGGAATTTCATGAATAAGGGAAAAGAAATAAGCACGCCTGGCTTTGAAACTCTGTGCCTGACGTCTTAGGTCTGTAGCCGAAAATCATCTCTCTGACTCTGCCCCGTTCAGCTCGTTATCTGTTTTCCATGCTTTCCTCTGCAGTCATGTTCTCTCCGTGCAGGTATTGGGGTCTCGATCCAGTATTCATGGCTGCCCCTTACTGCATTGATTAAATGACCCTGTGATCACTAAGGAGAAGAAGCTTTTTTCCTGTCATCCCTCCATCGAGCAATTTCTGGGACGTTTTATATCGCAGCTCTGGCACCCACCATCTTTCTTAAGCTCTTCTCCGACAGGGCTTGGGTGTCCTAGTGTGAATGGCTCACTGCAGCTGGGAGTATCTGGTCCCAAATAACTTATATTACTTTTAATTTCTCTTTGAAATAAGTGACTGGAATGTCCCATGGATTATCCTGGTAACAGTTAAAATTCCTAGCTAGACTGCTTTTCTGTGACCTACAGTTGATTGTCACTTTTCTAAGCAGAGCAACATACAACGTGAAAGTCATTAAAATGTATTTATGAATGAAATATGGACACTTTTCAAAACAACCCTGGAGCATGTAACTGCTTTGTGGACTCCGCCAGTGCTCCATACCGACAGCTGAAGTCGTGTGAAGAGTTAAAGCACAACTATTTTTTTGGATGTTACTGCAAACATTTATAAACCCATCTCTCTGTGTAGTGCGTATTAGTAATAGATTACACCGAGAAATGTGGTCTCGGTATTTACAGTACAGAATGTGCTTTCCTTTTGCTGACACCTATGGAAAGGAAACTGTTGCACGGCAGCAGATGATAATTTCACTTGATTTTCTTCTTTTCCTACTCCCACCCCCTTTTTGGAGACAGAATGTAGGGGTTGTAAAGCCATCTGTAAGTAACGTGCTTGCTGTCACTTGCCAGAGAGAAATCGTGCGGCCTTTAAAATGCTTTTGAATTGGCTTTTCAATCCCAGTGTTTTTCCTCCCGTATGTCCTTTATTTCAAATTGCTTTTTGAACAGCTCTGTAACAACATAATTCAGAGCATCGGAAAACCCTGTGTGTAAAACTTACGGTGATGACTTAAGGGATACAGGATGCCACTCGATTGTGTTAGATCAGTAACCCGCAACTTTCAGTTTCTGACTCTCAGCTCTTTTATGATACAAAGCAAAGCACAAAGCTCCTGGTTTGTGCAAATCTGGGATTTTACAGCTGTAGGCTTCAGATTATTTGTATTACAGGAGCAGACCACATCCTGCTCGTAGGACTATACAACAGCTTAAGCAAGAACTTCACAGGATCAGGATCCTATCTGAGAGTATGATTGTAAACCCAGTAGGTTGAAAAAAGATTATTCTGTTTTGCAGGGTGTGGAAAGCAGCTGATACCAAAAGGAAAGTAAGAGTTTTTAAGAGATCCTTCAAGGATAGTCACATTGACCAGAAACATGCATTACAGCTTTGGATTGAGTTTTAATTGCAGTATTGCACATCTAATTCTGAAAAGCTTAAAAGTACTGAAGTTTCTGCGCTCTGTGTTCACATGGTTCTGTTGTAATTTGTGGGTTTTGAACCTTGGGGTTTACTTTTTCAAGTGTTTCTTCTGCAGCCATAAAGATTATAAATTGCTCTTAACATCCAGTCAAATGCCTTCAACTGCTGATGCTTTAAGCACGGCACAAACCGCACCGAGGCTTACAGCAAAGCGGTAAAAGCCTGTAGCAGTATGAGGACCCTGAAAGAGCTGACGATGCACAACAGGTTTCCTTCCCGGCTTTAAAGCCATTTGTCCAGATGTGGAAACAAGTATTTCTTGTCATACCTGAAACAGTAGATTTGCTCCCTCTGTTTCTTGCGGAACCAGGCTTCCCCTTCGGGTGCAGAGGTTGCACGTGATAACGAACCTGGTTTAAGCTGGCAGCGGGACTCGATCTGTGAGAACTTCGTTTCAGTTCAACTCGCGAGTCACTGTTGTGTTTATATAACAGTTTGACAGCGTAGCACCAAATGCTGGGAAGTGCATAATGTGTCTCTGTAAATGACTTAATACCAGTAGTAGCATTTTCAGAAGATTACGATTTTGTACTGTGTTTTTATTGGGTTCTGAACTGTGAACTGAGCTTTAAAGGAGTTTTTTTATGTAGAGCTTTACGCGTCTTCCTGCTTATCAGACATACTGTGTGGTGCTGTCAGTGATAAATACAGCTTTATCCAGTTTTCGCTTTGGAGTGCCACATCCTTTTGTTGGTCCGCGTGGCGCATCTTGGATGTAATGGTGAGGTTTCCGTGGATAGAAGCCTGCGTTGGGAAACTACATAGACCGCTGACGTTTTTAAGCACGTAACTGTGCGCGTGTACGGTTACTTAATTCTGTGCGTGGCTGTTGAAGTCACACCACTGTAGAGCTTGGCGTGTCTCGTGAGGTCATTGTGTTCCTTTAGGCAGTGTCAGGCATGCACTTTGTTCACCTGATGTGCCTGACAGCGTGTGTCATCTGAGCGTTTTTCCTGAAAATACAGATTTATGCTAATTTTCACCCCTTTGTGTCTCTCTCTAATTAAAGGTCACCTATTTTATAAATTTGGAATCTCAGAATCTGACTGGTATCGAATCAAGCAAAGCATAGACTCCAAATGCCGAACAGCTTGGAGACGGAAACAGCGAGGCCAGAGTCTTGCCGTGAAAAGCTTTTCAAGGCGAACACCTTCCTCGTCGTCTTACAGTGGTTCAGGTAAAAAAACCCAAACAAACAGAATCCCCCCAAACCCACAAAAACCAAACAAACCCAAACCGAAATGGAAACCTACAGTAACAACGCCATTTGTTTTTCAATATACGTGAGAACGATTTTGATCGTAAGTTGTACTTACAACAGGTGCACGTATGCCCGCCAGTTAGAGTATTTCTGTGTAACAAAGATAAATGAAGAAAGCCACACTTCTCCCAATTGAATTTTTGAGGTGGTTTTTATATTATTACATATTTTTTTGAAGTACCATTTATCGTTGGCCAAGAGGCCTCTCTGTTGCAGTGTATGTGTGTCTACAGTGCTCCTCAAGGGGTGTATTCATGTAGTAAGTGAAATAGTTAAATCACTGTGGGCCTTGAGTGCAAGCCAACCGCCTCCTGGTGCATTCGGAATCCTTCCCAGTTTCATGGTGCTTGTACCAAAGTAGCTCACTGGTAGGATGAGCTTCTAAGACTGTTTCATTGCAGTCGTGCTCCTGGTGGCAGAGCATTCATCATCCTGGAAAGGAAGTGAGATGTGTGTGTTTGTCCACAAAGAGAAGAGGGAGAAGGGAGTCAGTCTCTAAAGCAGTGGTGAAATACAGATTTGCCAGAAGTGAAAGTGTGGTATATGCCAGTGGGAGAAAGAGATTGGCTTTGTTGATTTGTAACGTTATCTGAGTGCCTGACTTCACCGAGATGCTTAAGAATGAAGTGTCCATCCGTGTGCTAACTGAAAAAATTCAGCAGATGCAGCTTTGTGCTATTATATGTTGTTTTTGCCATGTTCAATTTTTTGAGTAGAAGGTCAAAATGTTGCTGTGACTGATGTTCATAAGAGGAGTCAAATGAATAAATCTTTCTCAGTGTGTTCACACTATTTAGTAGGACGTGCTAAATTTTGTTCCTGAAGTGTTTCCCTCTGAAGAAATTAAATATGTTGTAGGTGATTCTGTATTTCCATATAGGTATGTAGGCGTGAATAATAATAACACACGAAAAACACTGACCTAAGTAGTGTTCTCATAGGACATTTCTGGCTCATGCTTTTAATATAAAGCAGTGTTACGGGACATTTGTACATCATATATTAAAACCAGTGTTTTGGAAGTGAGCCCGAAGAAAAGGAAGTAAGTTTATTTGCCTGCATAAAATTTTTGGTTGCATGTTAACACTAACCACTGTATCTCATGCAAAGAATGCCAAAATCTGCTTTCAATGGAAAATTTTATGTGCTGGAACTGGAAATCATATCCAAAATTCTCAAATTAAACTACTAATCAGCGTAATGGTAACCATAAGCCATATATGTTGATGGGATTTTTATTTTCAGTCTCTTAGCAATCAGATTTTTAGAATAAAAATGCAGTAGTAAGTGGATATTATGGGCCTGTGCTCATTAGACCCTACTCCTTGACTGTTGTTGAGATTTATTATTTAAAAGTATGAATATTTAATATTCTGATTTTGACATGTGGGGAGTCCAGTGTAGGGATGTAAGACAGAGTCTTGGGCTCACTGAGTTCTTGCCTTCAGAAGGGCATAAGATGATAAGTCTTGGTGGGTATGGTTTTTTTTTTTTTATTGTGGTTAAGCTGCAAACTCAGGTTTTTGCCCCCAGTTCCATTAACCTGATTTGTGAGTCGGTTGTTCCATGGGTGCAAAGCCTCCTGAGTGAACTCCTGAGATTTCAGCAACATGCTCTCTGAGCAGGGGGCAGTAGCGTGGCACAGCCACACACCCGAGCTGGTTCTGCAAGAGCCGTACTTTGGGCTGTGCGCCCCGGCTGGCTCATCTAGCTGGAGCTGAGCTGGTTGCTCTCGGTACATCAATCTCCAGGGGTTTCCCAGGAGTTTTCATGCTGCCCGGGTCTCCCACAACACAGGCCATCTCCCCTCCCAGGTCCCCTAGATAGCAAAGAGGCCACTGCATGTCCTTACAAAGATGTCTTTGGTGCTGAAGGTGATGTAGGTCAGCTGAGGCATCTTGGCACGTCATTGGCAGGACTGTATAGACTGTGCAGCCAAAAGCAGAGTACCGGCAATAACATTAACAGCTGCCTTTGGTAACGGTATGTGACAATGTTCTCATGGGTTCAGAGTCTTTTGTTAATTTTCTTTAAAATATTGCTCTTACTCAGAATGTCATTGGCATCATTTTCTGGAAGGCTGTAAAGATGTTAGATGAATTCACCACTGCGCTCACGCTCGCTGTGAAGAAGCTGTTAGGAAAGCAGCCCATTTCTCAAAGTCAGGTGGTCCTTTGAAAAATGAATTTGCATTCCAAAATCAGGTGGGAGGGGTAAGTCACCTGAAGAAAGGAGAGAAGGTATGAGGAAAAACAGGAGAGCCGGTTGAGAAGGCGGAATGAGTATATAGGGAAAAGAGAGAGAAGATGCAGAGAAAAAATGTAGACCGACACGTGTTCAGAAAGGTAACTTTTGCATGACAGGGCTGTAATTCCACCGCTCTGTTCAGGTAACTTCATGAACCGCTCAGTCTTTGCCTTTGTGGTTTGACATCCCTGGAACCCCTCGATGGAATTACAGCATCATAATTCACAGGCATCTGTTCCTTATTATACACACTGTATAGTGGATATAGTAGAATTCCTGCTGCCAGCTAGCAGGAAAGAGAAGCAATATTTCACAGCTCTGAAGCAAAGGAGGTCTGTATTTCACAGTTATGACAACATAGCTGTCAAATACAGCTTTTTAAAGTGTTACATATGAACCCAGACAGTTTTTATGGTAGCATTTGTTTCAGGGGGCAATTTAAGGTGAGCCTTGAACGGTCTGGAATTCAGCTACTTGAGAAACTGTCTTTCCCACTATTGTTAGGTATAGCTACTGCAGTCAGCTTCCAGGTGCTTCGTGTCAGGTCTCCACCCGGCTGTGGTTGCTGCTGTACGCAGAGGAATACCTGGGGTTGGTTCCACTGAGTAGTATGTTGCTCCATGTCAGTTCACATACAACACGTGTTTGAGTGGCTACTGCGTCGTGTTTGCAGCGGGTGCGGGGTTATGCAGTGTAGTTTGCTCTGAGAAGCTTTGGCTTCACTCACTCGGCGTAAGACTGATTTCTATTCAAAGGAGCTATAATTATTTACTTGGATCAGGAAACTGGTGATTCCGTGACTAGTCAGGAGGTCACTGACCATCTCAGGGACAGTGTCTCAGGTCCTCTGATAGTGTAGATAAAACAGTGGCCTCGCACATGAAATCACATTCGTTTCACATCTCGTGAACAAGCCTTTCAGCTTATGCCATGTGAGGGAAAAATTCCACAGACACCCCTTCAGCCAGGTTAAGTACGACAAACCTAAGCTATTCGTGCAAGTACTTAAACCCACTGATTCTTAGCTGAGGGGAAGTTTTAGGGTTTACCCCAGAAGATATTCCCGTGGTCTTCAGAAAGCGATTCCTTGTCAGATGCGCTATTGCCATCGACAGATGCCTTGAGTAGACGCAGAGTATCACGGTGTCTGCTGTGTAGCTGGATGGTTCTGAAAACATCATTAAGAGGTTTAAGTAGGATTTCAATGTCCTGAGCATGAATGAGCGAACGCCACGTTCCCTCTGTGAACTTTTTCCAGAGTTTGGTAAGGTTTTTCCATCTCTGAACTCGTGATTGTACTATTTCAATTAAAATTGTGACCAAGAGCTGCAACAGAAGAAAGCCTCAAATTCAAAACTGTTGTGTTTGATTGGCTTGAAGTAATATTTTTTCAGCAGCTATCTCTAGGGGCTGACAGTAGCCAGGCAGCTTTCTGTTACGTCGTACTATAAAAATTAATACGTGTTTCAATCAGCAGAAATTATACTGGCACTCTTTTCAAGTGTCACAAAGGAGCACTGCTCTCTTATGTGCTATGGAATAGTTTCATAGACTCGTGGAATGGTTTGGGTTGGAAGGGACCTCAAAGCCCACCCAGTCCCACCCCCTGCCATGGGCAGGGACACCCTCCACTAGCCCAGGGTGCTCCAAGCCTCATCCAGCCTGGCCTTGGACACTTCCAGGGATGGAGCATCCACAGCTTCTCTGGGCAACCTGTCCCAGTGCCTCCCCACCCTCTCTGGGATGAATTTTTTCCTGATATCCAATCTAAATCTCCCTGCTTTCAATTTAAACCTGTTACCCCTTGTCCTGCCACTCCCTGCCCTTGTAAAAAGTCCCCCCCCAGCTTCCTTGTAGGCCCCTTCAGGTACCAGGAGAAACCTCAGGTTTCTTAAATGCTGATGTGCTGAAAGTTGAGGATAACTTACTATTTTCTGTTTGGCAGTGAAAATTGGTGAACATCTCTACACATCATTAAAAATATTTTTGTTAGCCCTGAAATAGTGTCGAGTCAGCATGGCCACTGCCCTGCTGAGCATCCTCCTTTATGGATTAGGGGACTCGGTTGCCCAGAGCTGCTTTTTAGCAGCAGTTAATTTGCCTCATTTAAAAATAAATACAACAGCCTGAAACTCACCTTCTAGTGACCTGTCTTTGATTGTTCTGGCTCTGAGGAATCTTGATGGTGGTTGAACACAGTAACAGGTTGCCCAGAGAAGCTGCAGAGACACCATCCATGGAGACAGTCCTAATCCATCCGGACACAGTCCAGAGCAACCGGTTCTGGTTGCCCATTGTTTGAGGAAGAGCATTGGATTAGATGATCTCGAGGTGTCACTTCCAACTTCATTTATGCTGTAATTTTACGCTTTTTAGGAGTTAATGCACACATAATAAATAATTTGGAATGATTTACATCTAAAGGGGATGGCTGTTCTCGACCTTCATTGTTACGTACGTGTCGGACATGTCAAAACATTTAGGCTTTTTCTGCTGCTTGTCTGTAGAAGTTCATGTAGCACGTGGCTTTGATTTGAGTCATGCAGTTAGAAAGTATAACAGATTTCCTCTCTGCTCTGTTTATCATATGGAAAAATTAGCTATGCAAATGACATAGGAAAGCAGGAGGCTGACCGAGCCCGTAGTCCTTACATAGCCTTACACGATTCTGGCGTCGTAGTTCTGTGATAAGTGTTGCAGTGTGAAGCGCTGAAGAGGAACTGAGCTGCAGACCAGAACGTGCCTAAGGAAGCTGGTAGGAAAAGAGGGATGAATTTCACTTCTGTCCTTCACCCCCCAAGACATTAACTGAGATTGTTCTACATTTAATTGACTATGGAGCTTTACGGTAGCCACAAGATCTATGGCTTGCATAAAGTTGTGGTAGCAGAACATTGTATTTAGGCAGAAGGTGGTTTTCCTTATGTTATCTGGCTCTTCTGATTGAAGCTGTTGTCTTTTGTTGGTGTTAATGGCCGTGGTTTGCTCTGCTCTTCTCGGAGCCAACACTTCAGTCCTTAATGTGTTTTACTCTTGGGTTTCTTTCTGACGAGGGCCGTACACATGGCTGCCATGATAATTTAGCTAGATACTCCTTCTAAAAATGCTAGCAATCTGTGGAGGGACGGCAGTAGGAAATGAGGTTTTTGGGAGGAGGATTAATTGAAGAGTGCCTTCTCCCTTTCTTTTAATTTCTTTTAAGATTGTTAAAGCTGTTATCACAGTTTTCCGTGTTGGAATTTTTAATTAGTTCTATGACTTTGGGATTTATATGTAGATTTAGGCTGAAGTGCTCAGCCTACGCCGAGATGTCACATGTAAAAAGGGACGTGCAGCCAAATCTTCAAAGCTGTTCTGCAAAACTGGAGGCATTTCGCACTGGATGAGTCAGGTTGAGATAATGGTTTACAGTGTACACTTTTATTTCTTTTAATTGTTCAGTAATGGTGTTTCCCCTGCTTTCTGAGGACTGCTTTGCTGCATCTGGCCCTTTACCTTTCCTTGCTAGGGCTAGGAATCAAGGACGGAAGAAAAGAGGTCCTTGTGTGTGAACAGGTGTGAGACTGGGAGGTCTATAGTAGGAAAACAAATTTGAATAACAACATGTAAGGAGACTAAGCCCGAATCCCCGCTGCTACAGGATCTGCCCCTCCTACATTTCCTCCCCAGATGAGAAGACAGATGCTCAGCTGATAAGTATGAAGTAGAATAGGAAAGAATTAGAAAATGCCAAAGGTTTCGCCTTTGAAGTGAGGAATTTAAAACCGATCGTAGTTGAGAGTGAAACACACATATTCTTGAAACAGCTACAAATCACATTGGTCTGACAAATCTAATCTTGCTCGGCAATGTCTGAAAAGGATTAGCTTTGAGAAATGGGACAAGCAACTGCTTCAGTGGGGTGATTTTGCCAACTCCTGAACACGCGTCTGAGAATCAGATTCGCTAAATGTTCTTTGACTCGTAAGCACGTGCAGTAACAAAGGGAAAATGTAGAAGACCGAATTTCAACTTGGAAGGAGGGAGTATTTCAGCAATTGGGTTCCCCCCGCCCCGCTGTATCACAGCTTAATCACCCGTGGAATGGTCAGTGCAGCACCTTCCATTCTCTGGGTGGCTCCAAAGGTCTTCCGTCTAGTGGAGGGTGCTTTGGGAATGCCATGGATAATGTGCTTAGTAGTAGCACCGCGTGAGCTGTTCGGTTCATGTCAACGTACCTCTTTGTAGCTAGTGCGGTGGAAAGTTTCAAAGCAAGAGTTCAGCTGTATAGCTTCTCGGTGCCAGGGATTCTCTAATATATCAAAGTTGTAAATGGGAGGCCAGCTAGTTTACATGCTAGTGATTTATAACTGTTGACATATTCTCCATTCAAGCTGTGTGCTATTCATGTTTGTGTTTGTTTTTAATGGGGAATGTTTAAAAATGGATAAATATTACTTTTGTCTGGTCAGAGATTTTGAGGGGAAAAACAATATTATAAAGGATATTTTGTTTTTCGACACCGTTGAATCCTCTCTCTTTCTTCCTGAGGGGGAAAAAAACCCCTTCACCATAATCCAACAAAAAAAGAGAAAGAAAACCCAGCTGTGGTTGTTAGCACGAAGCCAAACTGGAATCTGTTTCTGTGTGACCACACGAGATGTACAGTATGGTTGCATTCAGTCTTTGCCTGCTGTCCCCACCTCTGAGAAGCAGAATAATTTCTGGCATCTGTAGAGGAAAGATGGTTTACAAATAAAGGCTTTTGGCCTTTATAGTTAAAATTCTATTTCAATATGTACATATATAATATGTAAATATATATTTTTATTTGCTCTGGCTCTTATTTCTTTGATAGTCTTTTATTGCATAACTTCATCAGAAAATAAATGCTAATTATAACTGTATCTTTGTGTTTTCTGGGAAGTATTGCAGTTTGTGTAGTGGTCAGTGTAAGTTACGGGAAAAGTACTGCTACAAGGTTATTAAATCTCGAAGGGAAACGCGTTTCTTAACCTTGCTTGTGTCCCAAATTTTGCTGTTTGGGAATGTGTGTTTACATTGAACCTCTATATGTTGGAGTGCATGACGTTACGTTTGTGTGCATACGTGGGTATACACGCACACGTCTCACTGAAGGATGAAGTGTTCGGACACTGTGGTTTGACCAGAAGTTGAGTTGTAACTCAACTCTGCTGTTGAATTACATAGTAGGGGACTGGGAAACATAGTGGAAAGACAAAAACCCACAGGAAGGGACTGGCGGGAGCCTATAAAAAGGAAGATTAATACCGGTAGGTTTTCTTAGCCATTTAGCATCCTAAAAAAATGCTATTTGAAAGTAAAACACAGAACATGAACTGCATAAAATATTATTAAGACTGAAGTAATGGAAATGAGAAAGTGAAGCACAAAGAGGCTTAGGGTAAACGATCTTTCTAGAATATCTGTTACTCTCAGTGACTATGAGAGCGCCACTGGCAACGGAAAACATGGTCTAGTATCAGAATCTGAACAAATCACATTGTTATCTGGTTGATGGTGCAGTTTCTCATAGGAGGTACAGGACTTCTCAGCCTCCTCTGCTTTGTTAATCCCATCCGGAATTCTGTACAGCAACTTCCATTGTAAAAGAGTGCAGGAAACACTGGAATTGCACCGTAAGCCACAGGACTGTATTTGGGAAAGTACAAACATTCTGCAGTTACCTGCTGGTCAGATGTAAGGCATTAAGGATGTAGGTCCAGCAGCAAAACCGCGTCCTTGTTATGTTTTGCTCAGTTACTGCACAAGTGTTTGGGTTGTAATTAGGTATTTGCAGATTGTTAACATAATTAAAGCTGTCTAGTTGGTAAGCAACTAAGATTCTCAACAAAAGAGTAAATACTAGCGTGGTGGTTTTGAGTTAGTTTCCAGTTCCCATGTTTAGCCTGAAAATGATCTTCTTACACAAACATTTGCAGACAGGGTGAAAGAAACCGGAATGGATGATTTTATTAAAGACCGTTTCCATTAAAATGTTTGTATGAGCGGATAAACCTCATTCTTGCAAAACTAACATTCTCTTTTCAGTATAAATCTTAGAGTATTAAGTAGAGGTATTAAAATTGTATGAAACATGGCTTTTTGCTGTGTTGGTTCAAAAAAAATAACCAACCATCGTCTTAAAAATCATAATATATCAGCCATCAGTCATCTCTGAGCAGGGTGAGGCCTATCTAGTGCTTATTTAAGCAACAGATAAAATCTTGTAAAGAAGTGATCTACAATGGAAGTAGAATGACACTTTCTTAAATATTTTCATTATAGTTTCCCGTACTTGGACAGCTTGAAAGCCCTCTAGTATTGAATGTTACTGCGCGTTAGATGTTAACGTGTTTTACATTACCTTGCAGCGTAAGTCGTTGTCAGAGCAATAAATAAATTAGAAAAAATTGTAAAACATTTAATGCTTTGGAGATTTCCTTCAGTGTATGTTCGCGGCACAGCAAGGGGAAAACGTTAACATTGTTCGCAGGAATACTCTGTGTAAAGAAGTGTTTCTTCAGATACGTTATTCTAAAAGCCCTTTGACAGGCCAGTTCTCTGTTTGATGTTGCAAGTAAAAGGAAGAAAACTAGGACTGATCTGAACTTTGGTACAATACTAGTAAGATATGAGCATGATACTGGGTCATTGTGAGGTTTTTCCCAGCAGTGCGTACTTGCCCTTGTCACCTGTGCTGCAAAAGTGTCATTGGTTGACAGACCCATTTTTTTTCCTGATTCCTGCAAGGATGTATGGGATCTAGTGATGCATTTACCTGCTAGTGGTGTCTTAATCTGTAGGAAGACCCGTACATGGCATTAGTTTCTGGTCCACTTCACCCTTTCAGTACAGAATTATTGACATTATTAGTATCACTGACACCAAAACCACAAAGAAGTCATGTTTCAAAAAAAAAAAAAAAAAAAAAAAGTATTTGAGTGCTTCTATGCTTAAAGAAGAAAACACATAGTTTTCTTTACTCTTACATTTGCCTTTTACATTTATAAGAATCCTTTCCCTGCAGCTGGAAAACCTAGAAGTGAATCTATGTAGTGTCTACTTCTAATGCAAGTTGTTAGCCTCTTGAAATTACGCAGAGATTTGTCTGGTGACTGTTGCTGCTACCTGACGATAACACCCAGGTGTCTTCCTGGTTAAAAAAAATGTATTTCCAGTCTTCTGTGAGTCAGTATGAATTATGGATGATTGATCTTCAAAAACAATTGAGATTTATCCTTTATTTATACACTAATGTCAGTTTACAGGATGGGGTGTCAAAAGTGTGCTGGGTGCACAAAAGGTGGTTGTTGAGCTGCTTAGGAGATGTGTGTGGCTTTGCTGTGATAGAACTTCTGCAGCCGCAGAATCTTTAACCTAGATTTGAAAGATGCTTTTTAAACGTACGCTTTCGCAGAGGCAAAATAGCTTTTGGAACTCCTCTGGAATCTGTAGCTAAGGTACAGGCGAGCAGCGAACATGCACAACAGTATGAAGGTATAAATGGCGTGTGTGCACTTACTGACTGCGCTTGGGTTCCGCAGTTCTGAAGGCTGTGTTGTTGCATGGCCACTGGCATGAGAGATACACATGTAATGTTGGATTTTTGTCTCTCTTTTTCAGACGGTTCACAGAGTTCAGTTTCAGCTTCGAATGAAGTCCATCAGAACCAGCCCCAGGCACTACACTACGCACTAGCCAATGCTCAGCAGGTTCAGATCCACCAAATAGGAGAAGATGGACAAGTCCAAGTAGTATGTACTCCACGTTTTCTAAACTATTTTGTATAAACACTCTAGGTCATTGCGAACCATGCTTCAGCTGAAATTTAATCTTTTTATTTTAAAATAAAGTGGCCTATCATCACTTCTTAAGCATGGTTTTCAGAACATAAACACTTATGAAAAGAATTCAGGGTTGGGTAAAAATCTTCATGCAGGATTTGCTCAAACAGTTGTTGCAAATAAATGCACATTCATTAATGTACATAGAGTTGAGTAGTCTCTGCTTGGCTGAATGCTGGCACTTGCCATAATGCTAGTAGCAGACCTACTAAGCGTGTGATTTACACTGCAGAGGTAGTTCGAGCTGTGACTTTCAAAACAAGAATGCATTTATTTATTTATTTTCATTTACATAAACTGCATTCTCAGGCATTTTTTAAACATCTGTTAGCTGAATCCTTTACATGTGTATTCATTTAGATACATGTATATAAGTAAAAGTTATAAATATTGACATTTTTTTAAGCCTGAGTCTCCCGTCCTAACTCAGGCCATGATTATTTTTATATATGGTTTTAGTGTATTCTGAAAAACCCCTCACCTTGGCTTTATTTCTGCCACAGTTTGACTACAAGGATTGTTTTAAATTCAAATTAAAAAAGGAGAAACCAATGAATTAATGGACTGTGTGGCATTTCTGACGTTGCAGCACTCAGAAATGGTGAATTATATCTGCACACTCATTCTTTTGTGGTAGAAACCTGAGAGCGTAACGTGCGAAATCTGTCAGCTATGAGTTTTCAGAAACGTGAGGCTTTGCAGGTTCCAGCGTTTATGCGCTGTCACGTAACATAGGAACTTTGTCAGGGGTTGTGTTTGGGTTTCGAAGGTACCCAGGGGTCCTAGTGTGGGCCAGCGGTGTCCGAGCACAGAACACTGAGAAGAGTCTGAAGTGGGACAGTGAAGCAAATGTGCCCAATTGAGTAGTTTACACACAGAGAGTGAAAACTCTCCATCAGCACAGGGCAATACAATACTCAGATCGGGTTGTGTGGAGCTGCAAATAGCATGGAAATGGTGAAATTGCTCAGACATATGGTGGAGACAAAAGGTCTGTGAAGGACAGATGCTTTGGAATGTTACCACCAAAGACGTCTCCAAGACCTGCAGAAGGTTTGCCGGAGCAGCAGCAGAAGAATCAGAGGAGAAAAGTGTTGTGGAAGTTGGGGGAGAATTTCTAGATGTGCGGCAGTGTTGAGGGTAGCTGACAGAGCTGTAAGCACGGCTTAAAAGGAGGAGGACTTAAACATTAGACGTAATGTTTTTTTTAATGGAGTGCATTAAATTGGAAGGGGTTTGAGATGAAAGTGACTGGGAGGAACTCCAGACAGCAAGCTGTGTAGGGGGAACTACAGCGAAGAGCACGCTTTTCCAAAGTGGAAAAGGCTGCTTGTAAAGTAAGAGAAAAGAAAGAGCTGGAGTGTGGGTGTAGGCAATGGTAGGAACCAGTAGCTGTGAGATTCAGAAGGTCTGGAAAGTCCGGGCCTCCCCTTTCGCTTTCCCAAAGGCAAGCCCTCTCCTGTTAGGTACCTGGATACCAGATGCCTTAACTGAAAGTTGAGGAGCTAATTCTGGAGTGTGATTCCTTAATGGAACTAGATCCTAAATCCTTTGAGTTACTATTCTCGGACTTGGAAGAGGACTAAAGAGAAGGTCAATAAATTGCAAACTCTCTTTCCCTCCTGTTAGTTGAGAGCACCCTCAGTGAAAGAATGCTCTTTCTGCAGGAACCAGGTGCAAGAGTTCCCTTTCCGCTTCAGTTCTGCCATAACTTCACAGTGTTATCGTTTGTCTCTCGGCTTCCCTGTGCATTTTCAACAGCATATCTTCTTAACTGCTGTATAGGGCTTTTTATGAGATTTAATTGATGACTGAAAAGTATTTTTCAAGTCTTCAAAGACAAGGCAGCAGGCTAAATTATATGAAATGCATGGATATAATAGGCAAAGCAGTTATGTTTGTATATGTGAGTGATGAAAGTTTGCCTCATTAAAAGGTCTGGATCTGTCAACTATCCTTTAAATAGATTGTGGAATCCGGGAAAAAAATCCACTATGACCCACAGCCACGCTCTAAATGTCATAATTTGTCCAACATGTAGAGGGGTCCTAGGTTGAAACAGATCAAAATGGTATTGGTTTTTCAGTTCCAGGGAATGATACAGATAGGTCAGGCTAAGAGTCATTAGTAAGGTCGTAGTTGTTTATACTGTATCTGTTTCAAAAACCCCATAGTACTGGATTGAATTTGTGAACAAACTACAAGCTCTGTCCTTGAAGGCTGGCTATGTATCTACAAAAGATGAGTGAGCAGTTATTTCTCGGAATGCTGTATGATACAGAGGTGAATAAAGTCACCTCCTCCCCCCTCCCTTCAGTCAGACAGGATTTGCTTATATTTGAAAACACTATAAATGGATCTTTTAAATGTTCCGTCCTTTTTCCTGGGAGCCCTCAGAGCTGATGTTAAGGAGGGAAAGTGATTCTAATCTCAGCGTGGACTGGGCTGTGCTCTAATTTTATATACAGTCCCTATTGTCAGAGTGATACTTTCAGTATGTTTTTTCTCCCTATAAATAGACAGTTTCCTTCCAAAGGAAATGAAACTGTTTGAAATAGAGGGATCTGTGTTTCTTTGAAAATCACATGCAATTGTTCTTGTGTTATAAAATAAGAAGAGCCTTTGACAGAATTCCAAATGATTATCTTTAATCTCTGTCTCATGCAGGCATATTAAAATGAACACAAAGCCTTATAAACCCTGAAGTAGGTTATTTAGAATCCAATCTCCCTTCAGGTAAATCACAGTAGCAAAGACTTTGCCGGGCTAGTCAGGATGCACAAGGAATTCCATCCACTCTTAGCCATGTTTTGATCAAATGGTAGGCTTGATACCATTCTGAAGTGGTGGGTATGGTCAGCAATAATGAGTATTAACATTATTGAAACGGTTAGGGCAGATTCTCCGCTAACAAAACCCAGTATAACTGCATTCCCGTTAATGAATTCATGCCAATTTATAGCAGCTTGAGAGAGACTTTAGCATGGTACTGTGCTTTACCCGAACGATGCCACTGTACAAAGGTAGATGGATACTTCCAGATCCCTTTTAAAACCTCACTCTTGGTGAGTAGTTAGTTTTGGCGTATCAGTCGTAAGAACTAAGTTTCCAAGGTCTTTAAATGGGATTAATGCATCAAGCACGATGTGCTTTGTCTATCAGTCAAAAATGCAGATAATTTGTCTGTAGCGAAATGCGCTATCAAAATGTTATTTATTGTGATGCCTGTTTTCTTTCCTCTGGACCATTCTTTCTTCAAAGTCACTCTGCTTATCCTTTGCAGAAAAAGATGGGGAAATTTGGATGTGTTTTGTGGTGGTGTGTGGGTTGTTTTTTTTTTTTTTTTTGAAGCGGTCTTTAATGGTTTTCATTGGATAGGCATTTTGCTTCCATATATTAAGCTGTATAGAATCCAAGGTAATAGCTTCTTACTCTATTTTTGATTTTCTTCTGATGCTCCTTGGTGTTTTCTTTTTGTTGCGGATCCCACAGGGCCATCTCCACATAGCCCAGGTTCCTCAAGGCGAGCAAGTCCAAATCACGCAGGACAGTGAGGTGAGCCAAAGGTTCGGGTACCCGTGAAACAAATGTTGGCAGGAGCTTAGGGCCCTGATCCTACAACCAACCCTCTGAGATGTGCTACAGTGCACTAGAAACCAGTGAGAGTAGAAACAAGAGCATGTGGTGGAGCCAGGATGAAATGTGCTTTATGGCAGTCAATGCAATATGATATTTCTGTCTCTGTGTTTTGGTTTGTGGGTTGTGGGGTTTTTTTTCCTTCCCTTGACAAGCCAAGACGGTTCCATGTGAGTGTTACACTAATAATTGCTGTATATGGCCGATGGTCTCTGTTGGAAATTTAGTACTTAGAGTGTTATAGGAAAGCAGCTTAGGTGCGTGCACCGCCATGGGGAAATGCAGTTATGTTAGGTAGGTTTATGGAATACCCAGGGTCTGTAACTGTGGGAACTGTTGAACAGGAGTTGGGGAACACTTCAGACACCACCTAGTGAAGATACATTGCCAAATGAACTTCACCTTTGTTACTGATCAAGTAATCTGGGACTGCAGTACCTGTACTTCCTATTCTGTTTTCCATAAAGATATTACAGTAGAGTGGAAATGGATAAATCTGGTATTGAACCCTCCAATTTTGATGTTTTTTCTCAACTCGGGCAAAGCCATTAAACCAGCTGAATTTACCTGAGTGAGTGTATGGTCGCTGGTTATTTAAGAATGCCCAGAGACTCCTAACTGCTAAGACTGCCGTTAGATTTGTTGAGCACTTAGTTTGTTTACATGAGGAAGCAATAGCAACATAAGGTTAAACATAAATGCAGACTACAATTTTAATCTGTATCATCTCCCTGTAGTATTTTTTACTCAGTGTTAAGCATATCTGCTTGTGGTTAGTTTTGTCTGTTTCCAGGTACCCTAAATCACATCTCGTAAAACGGCTTTTGGTGCGGAGGAATACTCTTAACACAGGGAGCTACTGTAGAATAAATATTATTGTAGCTAATATATAAACATTAAAGGCAGTTTCCTTTGAAGACCTTGTCAAACCTAGAGTGTGCTACGGTAGTAGAGCACTCGTCTGCACGGTGTGCTGCAATAAAGCTGAAACGGTTCCTGGGTGAAGAGCCACTGGAAAAGCTACACCTCAGCAGATACGGGTTGTAATTGATCCTGAGGTTCACGCACACGCCGGTGTCCATTGGCTTCATCTGAAGCTCCCATATGTAAGACTTTTAAGGACTACATTTGTCCATGACAGATGAAAACATCTGGTTTTAAATTTATTACAATGTATACAGCTTCAGATAAGAGGAAGTGCTGCCAGTAAGAGAAAATGCAGAAAACATGCAAATCAAAGAGTTGGTATTTTTTCCTCAAAGACACGTGCTATTTCACTGCAAGTCTCTGTGTTAGGGAAGCTGTTTTTCTAATCTGTGTCCTTCTGAAAAGACATTGCCAAGCATATGAATAAAACCCTCATGTGGCAAAGATACTGTTTTCCTTTTTAGACTTTGTAGCCACAATTTCCTTTAAAATAGTTTACATTCTTGAGAATTTTTTGTACTGGTTGTAATTCTTATAATAGAACAATGTTGGTCTTTGGTATGGAATTTTGCTAAAATAAAAAAATCTGTTAGCACAGGCAGTAACCTTATAACAACAAATAGCAAATAGCACTCCACATATGTAAAAGTGTCATACTGTGAATTCTGGTTTAGTAAGGGTTTGACTTAAATTTGCAGTTTTGCATAAACAAGGAAAACCAAAAAATCTTACCTCAAAAGCCATACAAACAAGCTTTGCATAAAAATACTGTTCATTATACAGTAACTTTCAAAAAGTAAAACATGCTGGTGCTGAAAAACCTCTTTGCTTTTTATTCTGTTTATTCTCTGTGGTTAATGTGCTGACCATTGAATTTTAGCTGGATTGCCAAAATAACCCTCAGCAGAATTTCCTAATTGAATAGATTTTCTTAATATTGAAGTTGTTTAATAATGAGATGAGAAACAGGCCTTTTCCAGGACAGAGCAACTGTTGAAATTCCAAGTTGTGTTTAATGTCAGTGCTCTTATTTTACAGGGAAACCTGCAGATACATCAAGTTCATGTGGGTCAAGATGGGCAGGTAGGAACAGAATTGAGTTTTAAATAGTATTTCCCTTTGGTCTTTAACGTTAATGCTGCAGTTGGAATGATCTCACGTTATTAGTGGCTGTTTTAAAGGGAAAAATCTGTTCTGGTCTTTCTGTTTAAATAAACAGCTGGCAAAATGATAAAACATAAGCTAAGTATTTTGTCTGTGGACTCAGAGTATTTGACCAAGCTTATTGCGTCACTCTTGGCAGATAATTTATCCCCGTGAGTTACACCTTCTTGTCTTCGGCCCCTTCACTCTTACGTTTACTGACTGGATTGATTGTATGGTGTACGGCATGTTCTTTCCTCTGTTATCAGCTGTCGCTGTGGCCAGATGTGGCCTGCAGTCTATGCAAACCTGAGAACATTTATTGCTGAGGTTTAAGCAGCTATTTTTTCATTATATGGCTGTCTGGGGAGAAACAGATCTTTCACATCTGCTTTTGTTCTTTTTGATAAGATGGCTTTATGAGTTGCTTATGCATACATGCAGTAAGAAAAAGAAGCTTTTACTTTGAGTGATGAGTCAATAAGTGATTAAATTAGCAGAATTTTCATGTCAGGTATCAGTAAAATTGCTGACACTTGGTCTCAGACACAATTTACTAAATGTTGAGCTATATTAAAATATCCAGAGCACAAAAATATTCCTGTAAGAAGCTTTCTAGCCAGGCAACTTGAATAAATGTGTCAGGGATTTTTTTTGTTCCTGTTGAATATTAATAAGTTGAGACATATGGCTAGAGCTGGAATACTGCCCTGAATTGGAAAGGCTTGAATCATGGATGTTCTTCAACTCAAAGGCCATCAAGCTACCAACACTCTGAACTTTTGACCACATACACTATTTGTGTGGCGAAGCATTCTAACTTGTATTTAAACAAACCAACCCCCAACCCCCCCCACTTTAAGCGTTCTTTACCGAGACGTTATCAGAAGTACTTTTGCAGGGGGGACACTAGGAAAGGTGACCTCATTGGAGACACGTCAGCACCTTTGGTTTAGTACTTACTGTCCTCTATTCCTTCTTTGTGAAATACTGCCGTCCGAGTTGCGTCTTCTTACAAGAGTAATACTGGGTGGTGCCATGTCTCTCTGAGAGTGGCAGGTAGATTCAGTTGTGTTTTTCTTCGTTATAGCCTAGTACTGTTGGTTTTCCCCTTGAAATACACCTCTTCCTAGTAAGTATTCCACACATTGCATCTCTCTCTTAAATAGAAACAAGGAATATAGTTTAAAACGTTGTTGTGAGTTCGTGCTGGCTTTAAGGGAAATGTTTGGATGGCCGTACTTTCCTGACACCCCCTCTGTTAGGCACTGGGAGGTGCGTTCTTTCATACAACAGTAGAATTCAGCCGTGTCTCATGCTAAAACAGTCATGGAGTAAAAAACAGTAAACTCTGGCGCAGCAAAAACCTCCCAAACTCTGAACGCGCAGAAGCAGAGGGTTGCTCGTCACCTGAGCAGCTGCGTTAGTTCGTGCAGAATGAGGCTGCGTCGGAAGGAAGGTTTGTAAAATTGTGTTTGTCAGTGTGTATGCACGTGTGGGAAGGAGAGCATGATTTGATTGATTTTTGTTGCTGAAATCAGCATCAGCCGCTCTGCATAGAGGCATCTGTACTGTTACATTGGGTATCGCATTTGGGATAATCTTGGTTCCACCTACACGTGTGTGTGAGAAATCAGTTTAGCATCCAACCTTTGTGGGTTTTTCTTAAGCTAACTGTACTCTGGGCCCTGCTTTTAAACTTTTAAACAAACGGTGAAGTGCTGGGTGTTATTTTTCTTCGTGCACTCGGCTGCGTTTTGGTGCAGAAGAGGAACTGCTGTCTCTTCAGCATCAGCAGCTGGGCGTTGTCACGCTTAGCTGGCATCCGCGAACTCACGGGATCCCTCCAGCTCCTCCAAAATGTCTGCTGCTGATTTTCCAGTGGACCAAAAAATAAGAGTAAGCAAATATTTAGGGGATTTTTATCTCTGTTCTGCATTAGATATTGAAACCTTCATCAGCAGTTTAAGCCACGTGAACCTGTTTTGCACTGAAGTGGATGAGTAGCACTCACATGATTCCTTGCAACAGCCCCAAGCGTGTTACGCGACGGGGTAGAGGGGAGGTCTGTGGCTCAACTGGCTTCTGCTCATCAGCTGATTTGTGCTAAGCGACCATTTTTTGAGCTATTAGCTCATAAAAATTGCAAAGGAAAATGAGTTAAACTAAACCGTGTTTGTGGTTTAAGGATGGAAGTTGAAACTAATACATATTCCTTGGCACTTGTAGTGGGATAAGAGCACAAAAACCTGTCATATGATATGGTTCAGTGGTAATGAAAGTCACAGCAATCCGGTAGCTTGCAATCATCTGGACATGACCCGTGATCAGAGACTTCTGTAGCTTTCCCACCTGTCCATTACTTTTCAGGAGGGTGGCTTTTCCTTCCATGTTTTGAATGCATGCTGCCAAGGGATGCTGAAGAATATTGATAATAAGGAAAGTGAATAATGTGGCGCTTCTGTTATTGAATGTTTTTACTAATATATACTTACTGATGGTACCAGATCTTAGCTTGGCTGCTAAATATTCCCTTTGAAAATTCATCTCAAGCTGCTGTTTCGCACATCCTGTTGCACGCTTAAGAGGCGTTGGCTATTCCCTCTGTTCAGGTGAGGTTTAGGACTGCTGCCTGATGCCGGCTTTCACTCGCAGTCACCAGCGGAAGGTTTACAAGAAGCTGCGACTGCAAAGCATGAAGTTGTTAGCTTCATATGAATGGAAGCAAAAACGGCATAAATCTACTGTGGAATTTTATCAGTAACATTTCTGAGCTGATGGATGCATTTTACGCTTCGTAATACTAATGATAAATTGTAGCTTTTCTGCCGAATGCTGCCAGTTGTTGATTTCAGCTTTTTCACCCCCCCTCCAGCCCCCTTGAATTGTCTGTCCTGGTATTGCACTGAATTTAGATTTTGTTTTTCTGGCATCATGGTTCGTGGAACTGATGAAATCATGCCAGAAAGAATGCTGTCTACCTACACATGTGTTCTATTAGCTGAAAGTTTCATATTTCAGTGAATGTTTAATAAAAATACCAAACTGCAAAAATAATTAGGCTTCATATTAACTAACACTTGAAGTCTTGAACTGGTGGGAATTTTTTTGGACTTTGCATTTTATGCTTATGAATTAGCACAAGTTTTCTAATTTGCCTCTCTCCTTCCTCTGTTTACCTGCCCTCCTTTCTCCCTAACTCCGTCCTTCTCTTCCTTTGAGCATCAGTGTCCTGCACCCCAGGAGGTGTTTGGCCTGTGTCCTGCACCAGCTGACAGAGTGCCACAGTGTTGGGAAATATATGTGGGGAATAAAGAGTTAGAACAAGACAGTTTCAGTAGCTAGACATTCCGTTTTGTGCACCCTCACAGCCAGTGTTTCTCCAATTTAGAAATTAATTAAAATGACACCAGGCAAATGGTCTTCAACTAATAGCCTTAGTTCTTAAATTAAAAAGTTAATGCTCTTTAAAATCTAAAATGTAATCATACGTATTCCTGGAGAGCTGACAATTTGTTCTGCTCAATGAATGAAAAATGAGTAAGAGAAGCAGCATTTAGCTCACTTAGTATCAGTGTCTGTAGGTGAGTTAGTAGAAGCAGGAGAATCCAGGACAGAGAGCGTGTGGGATAGGTTTAGCAGAGAAAAGCTAGCCAGTGTAAATCGCTTCTCTAGTATCAGTCATCTTCCTGTGTGGTGTGAAAGGAACGTGCAGAATTGCTTCTGCTGTGTTAGGTTTTTCGAAAAGAAACGTGGCATCTTGCACAGTTGTCGACAGTCTCTTCCTGATAAGTTTGCTAAGACCCCACCGGAACTGTTGAGTTGCGTATACGTAGAGAGAGGGGATCACATTATCAGGAAGGAGTTCTTCCTGGAGAGGGTGGGGAGCACTGGGACAGGTTGCCCAGAGAAGCTGTGGGTGCCCCATCCCTGGCAGTGTCCAAGGCCAGGCTGGATGAGGCTTGGAGCAACCTGGGCTAGTGGAGGGTGTCCCTGCCCATGGCAGGGGGGTTGGAACTAGATGATCTTTAAGTTCCCTTCCAACCCAAACCTTTCTGTGATTCTATGATTAAGCAGCAGAAAAATGTATTGTTACTGAGGTGTCTGTATGGAGCAGTGATTGTGTTATCCTCTTCTGAACTTCTACTCTGCCCTTGCTGCTGTGGGCTTCAGGGCAGCTCCGAGCTCTGGGATAGTTCAGATCCGGGGCTGTGGAGGCAGCTCACCGAGTGACCTGTAGAAAAGCATCCTCATACGTGGAATGGTCGTTTGGGAGCGTACGAATCCACAATCAGAAAAGAGACCCTTGGAAAATTGCTGCAGTGATGGAGAAAATACGTCAGACTTCAGCACTGCGAGGTAGCAGCGAGCTGCTGTTGGGCCCGAAAGGTTAGAACAGAGACGTATATGTGATACAGATCAGTGAGAGTTTGTCTTTAATGTCCTCAGGAGGAGTATGAATCCGATGTCTCGCTCAGATCTGTTTTCAATACACACAGTACACCCTGTAATACAGCTCAGAAGGAGATGTGACCTCGTCACCTATGCTGGAAACATCTGTCCTGTTTCTGTGCTCTGCTGAAGCTGAGGGCAAGCAGCTAAATCTTAGAGGAATGGAAAAGGGGGAGAAATAGGTCCTAATGTTCGAGGGCGGGGAGAGAACCCTGTTCTAATAATTCCATGTAATATCCAGTGAATCTGATTTGTGACTGGATCAAACTAAAATGAAAATTGGTTGGTTTGGGGGGGAAATGATTTACAAAACTACGGGACAGTGTTAAACCAACTCTTTTAACCGTTTAGGATTTGTATCTCTTTACCTCCCTGATCATTACTGAGATACTCACACCTTGCTTTTCAGGGAGGGCACCACTTCTTTTTTTAAGGTCAAATTTAATCCGTAACTTAAGGATGATTTTCAGTTACACAAAGAAAAATGTGTTGAAATATTAATTTGGCTTCTGCTCACTTTTATGCATTTTGAAGATGTCATTTTATTAGGAAAGAAACTGTTGAATGCATTGCCTGAATATGCAATTTAATCGCCTTTAAGTCTTTGATAGGTACTGCAGTTGTTACTAACTTCAGTAATAACATATTGTCCAAAGCAGAGGAAAAAACCGTCTTCCACAGGTCTTAATTTTCATATAATGCATCTAATTAAAAATTTCTAGATTTAAAAATACTAAAATTCATTATTCACGGTCCTCAGCCGAGAATTAATACAGTGCAGGAGTGTTTCCCCTAAGCCCGGAGCAGTAGAGGGCAGTAGTATTAAGACGATCGTCAGTTCCTTACTCCCTGAAACCTTGCAGAAATGAGGAGGAAATTTGAAGTGCAAGAAACGTGCTGCTCCGACATCAGCCTTGTAAACTGTCGTACCGTGGGGACAGAGACGCGTTCGCAGCGTGAGTCTTTGTGCATGCATTGCTGGCATAGGGTCTGGGTGTGCACGCGCGTGTGCTGGTGTGCAAACGAGAGACGGGAAGACGACCGTAACTTCGGCACCAGCTGCCGTAGTCGATTGAAAAGGCTTTTTTCTTGTTTTAGCACATCTGCTTTGAATAAGATGCACGGAGAAACAAACAGGATTGTTAAAAGAAAAACGACAAAATTAAACCCTCAGTATAGGGCAGCTGGAACTTTAAAACTGCCTGTATGGTTTTGAAAAAAAGAAAAAAGGAAAATTATCATTTTTAGCTGATCCTACTACAGTAATAGGTTGTGCTAAAGTCTTGCAGGTCTGCTCTCATTTTCAGGAGCACAAATGAAGAGAATAGTTTTGAAACAAAATGTGCATTATGCCAATTTCCAGTAGAAGCCCAGTGCATTAATAGATAAAGTGAGATTGCTTAAAATACTTCAGTGTGAGCACCTTAATGACGAGATCATTTTTTTACTTGAAGATTCCTTTTTCCTTATACACTCTTTACTCTGGTGTTCCGTAGGAGAGCCGTTCCGCACTCTGACTGTTCCTGAAAGTGGATAATTGAAAATGCTCACCGCACCTTCCCGTTCTTAAAACTCAGTTTGCTAGAGAAAGCAGTATTTTAGCAAATTAAAATGGAGAAATTTAATTTTTAAAGCGGTTAAGTGTATTAAAACTTACAAACGTGTGTGGATTAAACCCAAAAAAACCTTGGGGGGAAAACCCCCTACTGCTTAGGTGATCAGTGACATGCAAAATATCTCTAGAAAAATCAGTGGTATCAGAGAAGCACTAACATTTGTGCTAATGAGTATGAGTAACTAAAAAAGTAGCTGTAATAAACTGTTAGCTGTAGTTTAAGTACAGAATTTGAAATGTGTTTCTGGAAGATTTGCACCTTTGTAATTGTAAAGCAGTGGGGTCAGACGCTGTCCAGTAGGACAGCAACTGCTCTCCAGCCATCCTTATGTCCTCATTCGGTGTGGGATTCCTGGAACACGTCTGTGCAGTTTACCCCAGGTTATTATATTTGATGATAGAAAAGCAGAATTCTTCTACCCCAACATTATGGGATAGTACTCAGGGATAGTCTGCCAATGGCATGCAGCAAAACTTTACAAAGTAGGAAAATTCCCTTGGAGGGGGAACTGCTATTAGAGATTTTGATGGGAAAATACATTCTCTGTAGTTACAGGATGCAAAACTAATTCTGGTATTTAATTGAAAATGCCATATGTGTTTTACTACATAATTTATGCGCTTCCAGGGAAAATGAGCGATTCAGCAGCTCATTGAAAGTCAGCAGGCCTTGCTCGCTAAGTGGGTTAACATTTTTGAAAAACACCTCTGTTGCAAATCCAGGGATTCTCTATTCTTTCGTTAAGACTTAAATTCTAATGCAGTTATAGGGACAGGACCGGGTCTTTCTGTCTGTGCCCCCAGATCACTGGGGGCTCCTTCCACTTTTCAGCTGTCTTGGGGAGGCTGAAGGGAATGCGCCTTTTTATGGCAGTGAGTACTGGCAGGGGGGTTGGAACTAGATGATCTTTAAGGTCCATTCCAACCTAAACCATTCTGTGATTTTATGATTCTATGGTTCTTTGTGTCTGGTGTCACTGCTGTCCCTGTTAATTGTGTAAAACTTCAGAAAAGAGGTATTGGATGATGAAGTTCACTAATCAGTTCAGAAAGCTGTAGCAGATATTGGAAGCCACCATGATTGCAAAGTACCTTCAGTTTTTATTCTGAATGGTTTTAAATTTTGAAATGTATAAATTATTTGGTTTAAGAAATGGGAACCCTAATTTTCATTGCTTTTTTTTACTGCTTAAAGATCTGTTGTAACTTTTCTCTTACACTACATACTGTTTCAAGGGGGGGAAGGGACAACCCTGGCAAATTTTGAGCAGTGTACGAGAAAGGATACCTAGTTGCTGCTATTTATACAAGTCTCCTTCACCTTGTTGAGATTTAAGTTGTTTTTCTTTCCATTGTGCCGTCTCCATCTCCTTACTCATTTATAGTGCGTGCTGCTGGGAAGGCAAGAAAAAACCCCTTTTGTCCTGGAGAGTCAGCGGTATCACATCCCTGCAGAGGTTACTGCATCATAAGTTTCATTTACAAACTGGCTGCACTTAGTTTTCTTTCTGCGCTCTTCTATGCCAGAAGATACCACTTTATGGAGAAAAACCATCCGTGTCTGATCCATCACCAGGAACTGAACCTGGGTGAAGAGGAAAAACTTCTTCTCCAGCAGCCCGGCCCGTTCTCAAATGTACCAAGTGTTACACCTGACGGCCATCAGTACTTCAACATTTTCCACTCTAAGACATGTTTATTACTACATTTTCTGTTCCCAGATGTAACAGGTATGCTTTGGCGCTCCCTTGAAGTCATTTAGTCCTCTTGAAATTTGACGTTATTTCATTCATCACGATGGATAAGTATTTCCCCGTTTTCAGAGTGCTTAGCAGGCACTTCTGGAGCCTCTGACTCTTTTCCGTAACTTATTTAAGTTTACAGGAAATTGGTGGAAGAACAGAGAAGACAAAAGGAGTCCTTGCGCTGGTGTGTGCAGAAAAATGTACGACTCTGCTTTTTAGGGGGTTTTGTTTGGTTGTATCAGGTAGCAGCAGCACCATTTCCCAGCCTTTTCAATACTTAAATTGGCTATCTGAATGCCATGCTGCTAAGAAAAAATAATAGCTTAGATGAATTTACTTTCCTTGTGATATCTCCAGCTATTGAAAAGAATCTTTCATGGGCTGGTTGCTGATCCTGAATGCTGGGTTAGCTTGGTTTCTTTTAATCAGCCTCGAGTAGGGACTGATAAAAAAACCCTTTGCAAAACGTAACAAATATTTTTGCGTTTTCTTCTCTCAACTTTAAAGCAGCCTTTTCATGTGATGAGGAAATAAAAGGCAACATCTTTGTGTAAGCGTGGGGTGGCACGAGCAGTAACCTTTGTATGTTCGTGCCCTTAAATGCACAAGCGAACCTATGCGTGGTGAGGTTTTCGTGTAAATGCACGGAGGGTGGAACGAGTGCTTTATGGCGCTTGTCAGATAACCGTATCCAAATAGACTGTACTTGTGGGAAAGGAAGGAAGCAAGGAAGAAACAAACAGGCTTAACTAAGTTTATCAGGAGTGCAAGAAGGGAATTGCTGCTTGGGAGATAAAGCAGATATTAAGTCGCTTTAGTGTACTTCAGGTTTGGGGTGTAGACATTTAGATGTTGTAGACTACCAAAGGTCATTAATTGTTGTTATTAATCTGCAGTTCAGCACCTGGTTTAAAACGTGTGCTTAGGAAGTCAGTCTCCACTGAAGGTCACGCGCACTCGTCGGGTGCATAGTACTGGTCTGAGACCGGTAAAGCCATTTTTGCTTTTCCATCTGGGAGAAGGACAAGCAACTTCAGTCCGTGGCATTGCTTGAAAGATGCTCAACTTTCTTTTGGATTTCTCATCGGCCACTTTGCGATGGGTATTAGCAGGCATTTGCTCTGCTGCTGTACGTGAAGCCCTGGATGGGCAGCTGGAGTTGCGACGCCTTTCATTTTATTGTCTTAATGCTTTCTCTCATCCACATCGTAGTACGGCACCAGAGAACCTAAGAAAGTCTGCAGTTGCCTTTCAAATCAACTTGTTTAAGAATTATTTTTCCCATCTATTAATTATCATTAATTACCATCAGCAGCCACACCCTGTTTTGTCCTAAGGGTTTTGTCTTTTCTAATTTGGGACTCGGCCTACCTTTATATGGGGGGGGGAATATGCTGAAGGCAAAGTAAGCAAAGTCTCCGGCAGCAAAATCTCATATTCATGGCAGTTTTTTGGTCACTTCAGCTTCTGGCAAAGTATAACAATAAAGAAATAGCTTCCCATTAATAACGGAGGATTCCAGTTTGACCCTGCTTTCATGCTTCATTTCAGTGACGCAGGTAAAGATTTGTTTTGGGAGCAAGCAGTAAATTCCAGCAGATACTTGGCTGTAAGCACAGAATATAATGTCTGTGTTTTAAACATAGCTTTTCCCTAACGCTTCTCAAGATTTAGACATTATGTCACGCAACTGTTTTCGTCTTGTGTTCAGAAGTCCCAGTTCCCGATACAACGTCTCTCTTAACGACCTGCGGAGCCTTGCCCTGTTACCTTTTTCACATCGCGAGCCTGGTGGTTTTTCTTCGGCTCGCTGATGGGAAGTAGTGAAACGTATGGAGGTGTGTTAAAGTCAGTCCTTATTTTCATGTTGGTATCTATTAGGTTTGGTTTGTTTTTTTTTTTTTCCAATGTACTTGTTTCCATTTGTGAAAATGTTCTGACTGGTGGAGAGAATTAATGAAGGTGATTTGTTAATCTCTTCTAGGTACTTTCTTTGGTACAGTCCCTGAGCAACAGACTCCGTAGAGTGTGATCTGTGGTGGTTGTAAAGCCAGGCTGCTTAATGATGGTTTTGGAAAAGGATAATATTTTCTGTCATCTTTTTTTTTTTTTTTTTTTTTCTCCTAAGAGGGTGGGTTGTTCCATTAAAATTCTATTCAAGCAGACAGGAGCATTTATAATGCTCCAAAGAATATGTTCTCTATTTTGGAGTATATTATGTTCTTTATTCACCCAAATCTTGTTTTAATATTGCTGTAAACTTAATAAGAAGAGATGAGATATGAAGTGATAATCTTTTAAATATAAGGAAAAATAATTTTCTCCACCTTCATAGGAGGCATAGGTCTAAGCTGTCTCTTATTAGAGATTTTGGTAATAAAAATCTCTGCTTGTAGAATAGTAGTCATCACAAAGCTATCTTGCTGTGCTAATCTAGAGAAATCATTTCTTTTTTGTTTTGTTTATTTTTTTTAGTGCTCTTCATTTATGATTTTTCTCATCATGTGATATGAACCCTGTCTTTATGCTGCAGATTTGCCCTCATCCCATCATCGTTCCACTTTGTATGCTCTAACAGTTCCACGCTCAGTTATTTTAAACATTAGGGCTAGCTCTGGCATCAGGCGTGTGTTCTGAAATCCCTGTCCCGCATTCCAGCCCGAGAAGGATTTTGGGAATGGTTGGTACAATTGGACTGTCGATGCCCACGATGGGTTGATACTGGATACCTTATAATGCTAATAATATTCTTGGCTGGGTACCAACTTCTTGCTGCTGGCAGACCCAAATGATTGCTTGGCTGTTCAACGCGGAGAGATCTCGTTTCGTCCTGATGAAACACAAAATAAGTGTGTGCATGTGTACGTGTTGTCAGGTTACTAAATGGCAAGTATAGAGTTCAGGCCATTAACATAATTAATCTTTCCACTATGGTAAGCACAACAGTAAATCTTGATGACTTAAATCTGTTTCCAGATTTCTGTATCGTCTGCCGAGGTTAAATGATCAGTGGGATTTTGTGGGCTTTCACAAACGGTGGTCATGACTTCGGAAATGTTTTGTGACTAATTTAAGCATGTGGAGATGGGAAATGACTCCCCTTTTTTGTCTCCTTTCCATTAAAGCAGGTTTGTTCACAAAAGCCATCCGTCGTAAAGATTAAGCCGCAGTGGCTTGATTGCAAATGAAGAACGAGCTTACATTTTTAGAAGTAAACCTGTATGATTTACAGAGTTTTGAAAGTTTTAACAACGTAATGTTAAATATAGTGACTTCCGACCAGTTGATTCTTTTGTCTGTTGTTCCTGCCTTTAATCCTTTCCATGGTTCAGTTATATTTTCAGTCCAATTTTCCAGAAGCCTAAAAATATTTCAAACCAGCTAAGCCAATATCTTATAAATCGAAGAAGGGTGATCAAAGAGCATAATTTTGTGATTTGTACGCTGACTTGGAAAAAAACCACAGAGGATGCCGTAAAGTTCAGTGTATTTTTTTAATAGTGGATGTGTGTTTCTATTTCAAGCACATACGTTTAAAAAGCCTACAGGATGACCACTTTGTTGCTTATTTTAGACACTGAAATCCCACATCAACAGCAGAGTTTTCAGTTCCGATCTCGGATGCTGTTTTAATTAGCTGAGATATATTCACTTTATTCAAAATACATTTCTGTATTACTGTGAGTAACGTTTGGAAAGTGTGTTTGGAAGATCATCCACTGTAGCTTGCCTTAGCCATTTCTTTAGCGTACTGTGAACAGAATTCTTCTTTGTGGAATAAGTACTTTAAATTACAAGCTTGCTTCATTTTATTTGATCCAGTCTGCTGGGATTAATTGTTGTATACTGGCTCCATCAATTATTCAGCTAGAGCTATCAGTCCCTGACTGGTCTGGAAGCAAAAAGCAGTGCTGCTTTACACGCAGATACTCTTTTTCTTTGATAGAAACTCTGGGCTGCAACCAGGGGTGAGCTATGAGTGAATCTGTTTTATAAATTGCTTCATTTTTTTTACAACTATTTTTATTCCTGAAATATGTCATTCCATGCTTCTGGAATGTTGCTAAATATTTGTGTTAAACAGGAGAAGTGTTACAGAGTTCACCAGGAGGAAGTGTTAGGATTAGGTTATTTATCACGTTGGTGTGATTTTGGAGTTAACTGTTTTGTTATAGGTGGCTCGTAGTGAGACCACAACTGAGGTACCTCAGTCCCACGGCAGTGACACGGGAGTAGTACCGCCTTCAACCCAGCCATCCTACTCTCTGGGTACGGTTTCCAAGACTGGCTCTGTTTGTCTTCTGAGCTGGTCCTGCACTGGGGACTCCAAGCCATGCGTTTCACTGGGAGAGACGCTGAGGGTTGCAGAAGTACTGCATCAGATTCAGTCAGAGGCAAGTGAGTGAGTAGGTGTAACGGGTAGTGATGAAAAAATACTGATCAGTACTTCTAAATTACGGAACTGCGTTGTAAGATTTTTGGTTTGTGTTTTTCTTTTAGCAGAAGGCAGATATTACAGTATTTTTCATAAATAACAGTGGGAAGAAAATAGCACACAGTTCAGGGATAGGACATCTGCTCTGCTCTAAGTCTGAGCAAAGGAGGTGTCTGTGTAGGGAGGAGAAAGCTGTAAGAAAGACCGAACCAGAGACCGTGCTCTGAGAAATGAATGAGATTGCTTCGACAGTGGCATAGTGACTTTTGTTGTGGCGTCAGTGGGATCATGTTTTCCTTCAGGATAAGTTTGTTTCATAATAGGGCAGCATAGAAAAACGACCTTGCAGCGTGGCAGAAATGGGTTGTAAGCATATAGAATCGCGATCGTGTCCGAGCGTTGCATACAGAGGGATGCCGCAAGTCAGTAGTGCAGATAACGTTTTTGCCTGTGCTGTCCATTCTGTGCGTCTCCCGCAGCCGTGTGCTAATGGGTTGCGTTCCCAGATTGTAAGTCTCCTAAAGGAGTGACTATTCTGTCTCTGCATCTGTGCACGACCAGAGAACGGGATGCTGATCTGTAAAGGCGTACGGTAAAATACCGCAAGATCTTACTGTTTGATGTGTATTTTTCATTGTCGATGGCCGTATGTCAGAGATGCTCTCTGAAAACTGAAGAAAGGAGTGATCAGTGAATCATCTGTTCTGAATTAAAAGAAATATGACTTAGAGTTGCATAATGGGAATGGAACTGTCAAGAACATCTGTCATTGGCCTAATTCTTTTCCAAGTGATGCTAAGAGTTTTGCCATTATTGGAGTCCATTTAGGTCAACACCGAATTCTTAACAACAACAAAAAAAATCACTCATGAGTTTTGTGAGTGTATTGCCGGACCGTTTATGTAAGTATATACTTAAAAGCCCCAAACAGGAGGAACAGATGCTCCTTCTTCCATGGAAGTTTTCCAAATTGAGATGATTCTCATTTGAGTCCACATACGTTATCTGGAGTAGATAAGCAGTAGTTGAGGAAGTCCAGGGTTCCGTATGATTGACCTAGAAGTGGGTAGATAAAGCCATTCAGGGGACACTTTCTTTAGTTATTTTAGAAAATATCATTATAGAAGAGCATTTATTGGGTATATCAGTTGCAAATGTCTTCATTAGAAATGCTCCTTTCCTTTGGGAAAATTTAATTTAGCTCACTTGCTTTGGAGAATACAAGTTTTGGCTTAACTGATGTCTCTGACTTACTGGAGTTTATTGAAGATACACAGATGCTTTTGTTTTCCATACCTTGAATAATGTATTTTTCATTATTATGGGAGGAAAGTGGAATATATTTGGAAGCTGCTGTCAAACTTGATATTTTCTTTTTTAAATTCTGACACTGACCTTTAAAAGGGCAGAATTTTGTCTCTCTGATGATTGTGTAGGTCGAGACTGACTCGGTTAATGGAAAAGGAATGACACCCTTACATAGTCAGAGCGTCTGAAGTTGGAATTGGACCCTCTTCTTCTGTCAACGTATCTTTCTGTAATAGTAGCCCAACACATTTAATAGCTTGCAACACTGCTAGAACCACAGTGGAATACCACTACACTTTAAACGTCCTCCTCACGTACAGTAACTCCGTATCGCTTCTTTTTCTTGAAAGCTCTGATGAGAGCGTGCAGCAGAGCTAACAGTCAGAGGAGTAGAAGAATTCCTAGAATGTCGCAGGATAGTTGCCGGCACGGACAGCGTTATGGCTCTTGATCTCGTTGCCAGCAGCAGCAGCAGCACTGGTGCATTAACATCGGCCTCTCGTTTCCTGTAGCGCTTCTCAGCGCGCAGGCACGCTATAGCGAGCCGTTAGCGACGTGGGTGCTTTGTTAGCTTTGGTCGAGGCTGATGGCTTCTGTGGTGTGTTGGGAGCTGTCAGCTTCCAGAGTGAAGTACCAACAGCCCGTGTTCTTAGCACAGCCTTAATCTTATTTCCTGTTCCGTTACATCAGGCTAAGCCAGATTGATTCATAAGTATTTAGTGTTCGTCTTACGATATTTTCTCTGCCTGAAATATGTAGAAAAGCGTTTCCTTTCGGCCTCTAAAACCTATTTAAAATTGTAACAGTAGAATCCTACTTCTTGGACTTTGTCAGTACTGACTGAGGGAGATTTTGACCTTTCTTATCCTTTCTCTCCTTAAATAATTGACATTTCCAGACAAATTTGAATTTTTTTTTGCTCTTCAGAATTTCCTGTGGTGACAAACTCCCATCCTTTTAACTGTGAACTAGTGCATAACTGTAAAAAACGGGAGGTATAGTTCATAAAGAAAATCAGTGCTATTTGAATGATCCCCTGAAAGTCAATAGTATCTCTTTAAATCTGTTTTGCTTAGACCAGGAAAACACAGCTGACAAGTTGGTGTGGTTTTCCCCAGCTCCAGTTCTGTAATGGCACATGGCATCCAGCAGCTTTTATTCCAAACATTTGCAAACACAAGATCAAGAAAAAGACTTAAAAGTCCCAAACTTCAGCCATTGCGGTTAATTGGTTTGTTTTTTATTAGTCAGACCTTGATGTCGGTACAAGAACTGACATTTATTTTGAATTTTTTCTAAATTCATACAAATGCCATATTAATTCCAAATGTTGAATTTGTTGAGAATTGCGTCTTCCATTTCAAGTAAAACATTTTATTAAAATGATAAATTGATTTGTCATCTGTTTGCATTTTCACTGTAATTATTATTAAAGCAGAAATCGGTGCAAAATGTTTGAATGAAATAAAAATCCTTGCCTTTTTTCAACCTAACTGAGTGCAAAAATCCAAAGTTAAAAAATCCCCAAACTACTTCTTTCTCGACTTGGAAAGTTCTTTCTGTCTTTGCTTCGGTGAGAGAAATCTGCAATACAGTAAAAATAGAAAAATACACGTGTGAAAACACTTGCAAAAAAAAAAAACCCTTTAATTTTGTGATGTTCAAACCAAATTGTCGAAATGAAAGGCTTTTGTGAGGGGGAAGAACACAAGTCAAAAGTGTCAGTGTTTGAAAGCAGCCAAATCCCATCAGCCTTAGAAGTGTCTTTTTTGGAAGTGTGGAGTTGCACAGTCACGGTGCCGCTAGCAGCCCCCGTGAGGCTGTGCCGCGCTTCGTGCTGGGGTCCGATAGGTTGTACGGCTCGCGTGACGCTCGCTGCTGCGCTCCCGGTAGCGTCTCACTGGAGGGAAGGAGCCACTCCTGCCAGGCTCTCTGCAGACAGGCCTCCTGCGGTACCTTCTGGCGTATGCGGTCCTGATTCACGCAAAATTAAGAAGGGGTACCCGTGCGGGTTTTCTCAGGCGTGTAGCGCCTGTGTTGCCGGGGCTGTGGGACTTGAATTAAAACCAGGAGCCAGCAGCAGCGACTCCTCGGTCGTGACGGTGCTCAGCACGATGCCGTGCCATCGAGGTTGGGATGCATACGTAGAGAAAATTACTTCAAAGTTACGCTTTTCCCTTCATGGCAGTAATTGTTAGGGGCAGTGCAAAGGTTTAAGTCTGTAGCTAAGAGGACTGTTTTGAGAATAGCTGCTTCAAAAAGGGAAGGACGTGGCGGAGCAGTTCCCATCCGTGAAGCCTGTTACTGAAATGCTCTTGGAGAGTGATGGTGTCACAGCAGCGCGGGGGTTACAAAATACATCCCTAACGTTATTTTCTCTGACCAGTGAACGCTCTGAGGAACTAAAAGAATGGTTTTAAGGCATAATTAGGTAGCTGTGGGATTTCCCAGAAAGCCTGTGTATACTCTAAAGGAAATCTACCGTTGAACAAAAATATTTTGTTTCAGTGAACCAAGTTGTACTACCTAATAATAAAATGGGTTACAGGGCAAGGATCACAGCAGTGCTGTGTTCTGGAGCATCCTGGGGCATTCACGTTCCTCAGCAGCATAGATGGTTCTGGCTGGGATGTTTTTGCAGACACAAATCATTTGAGTGTTGTTACGAACCTTTCATCTCAAGTGTGAATGCGTCGCAGTTGAGACCAGCCCTTATTACTGATCATAGAAAGTTGTGCTCCCTCCAATAGAAAGTCTATGGGAAACATGTAACAACCAAATTCTCTTATACCCATGTATATATATTTATACATGCACCTATCATCTGGATAGCAAAGAAGTTTGTTGTCAAATAGAGATTTGTGGCATCGGTGGTTTTGTTTCGTTGCTAGGTGTGCTCAACACTTTAGTTACTGAGAATCATCAGTGTTGATTAATTGCTTATCTTCGTATATGTTGGTGGACATCAGGCAACACCACTTCTAATATCGCCGTTTTAAATTGTGGGAGAGATGTAACGTGTCTTTTCAGCTGTAATGTTCCACTGTAGCCTCAAAGAGAAGAGTTGAACGGAGAACCCAGTGAAGCGGAGGGGCCAGATGCCTTTTAAAATGAGGTTGGATTAAATGCACCCCTCTCAAACAGCATAATCCTTATTTTTATATTTCGGAAGCACTGTTGACAGGTAGCTGGGAACCTTTATTTTTGAAAGCATGAGCTCGACAGAAGCCAGCTCTTAGACTCGCACAGTTTTTGCACGTTCTCTGGTACTAGAATGTGGTATTCTGTGGAGCTGTAAATTTAAAGTTGCTTTAGAACTATTTCGGTTCTGGAGGGTTTTTTTTTGTCTGTGCAAAATCAGGCATGTATCTTCTATTTTCAGCATTATATAGCACTATCTTAAGAATTAGCTTAAATAAAAACTTCATTTTTGTGCTGTTCCTTGAAGCCTTGTTTGAGCTGCTCTTTTTAGGTCAACAAGTAGACTTTCTCTACTCCCCTACATTTTATTTACAATAGTCATCCATATGTCTAATCAGGGGCTTGTTTCTCCCTCAGGGTAGTCTTTGGCATCTTTTTTCTTTAGTTGCTCCAGGAAAAGTTTGGCTTCTGAAGAGTCTTCTTGTTTTGGCTTCGCTTTGGTTCCCCTGGTCTCTGTTCTCATAGCCCCATCAAAGGCTGCCTCCCTGGCTCCTGGCGGTCCTCACATTCCTTCTTGGTTGTGCTTTTTGCTGAAACTTCATGAATACACCGCGCTAGTGCCTTTGAAGTAGGCTCATGCCACTTTTGTATAAGCGGTTTCAAAGACCTTACAGCCTTTCTCAAATTCAGAGTGATTTGGGCAACTCGGTCCCTTGGGTCCCTTAGCGACTGCCAGGTAAAACTTCAGCTGCTTGGTCGCTGTCAGGCTTCCAGCTCTTTCATCCCAGTGTGTGCGGGAGCACAGAGGTTCTGGCACACCACCATAAATGCGATCTGAAATTATGACTTCATGTAAAAAATCACAACGTTTGAGTGGTAATTGAGATCAGAAAATACAAGGGAGTTCCATGGGTGGTTTTTCCTTCTCATTTTCTGCATGGTGGTTCCTGTGTTAGTGTCATTTCAGTTGAGTTGCTTCAGACTGCTTTCCTCATCAATATTGTGTTTTTAATTGTAAATCAGTCCTGTCGGTGTTATGTTATATAGTCAGTCCTTCTTCCGCAGCCTTTCCCGGTAGCAACATGAGAGCTCCAAAATACTTATTTCAGGAAAAAAACGTTGCTGCGCCAGCTTGTCATGTTCTCACCAGCAAGGTGAGAAGGTGTTGGGGACAGCTCCTTTAACAGCTGAGTTTTGGAGGCCAAATACACGTAGAGGGTTGTGAAGGTTATGTTGTTATTTGGCGTAGCAAGCTTGGAACAGGATGTATAATTAAAAAACCCCCACACAAATGCACACATGCAGTCTTTCAAAAACCTCATTGGAACAGTGCTGTGTTCACAGGTCGGAGACGTGTTTTTACCTTTTAAGAGGGAAGGTGCTAGAAGTGGTTGAATTCATAGAAAACCCTGTGACTAATCAAAGTCTCAAGAACCATTTTTTAAATTTTGAAGGATTTTTTAATTGTTTCTGTGAGGAGATCGGATTGTGAATCTGTGAATCTGTGATAGCAATCTAATGGAAAAGCCTCAGAAGCAAAATGCTTTTTAAAGCAGTAGAATTTGGCCATCCAAGCAAGCCACGTGGCTTGTGGTAAAAACTACAGATACGGCTCTGCTGCTGGGGGCATGAGGAGGAATACAAAATATGACAGAACAGACCTGCAGCCACAAATCCTGTGGATCACAGAGCTGGAGTCCAGCAGAAATGTGTGTGCTAAATATTTTATGTTCTTTAATCCAGCAGCTCTGCCTCCTCGTGAGGGACAGGAGGGCCCTAACAAGAGCCCATAAAAAGCATAATTATATTTTTTATTTGCATTTTAATCTTTTTGAGAGACAGTATTTTCTCAGATTGAGTTTAGTTCAACACCAGAGATGCTCTGTTGGAAATTACAGCCTGGTTTTGATAGCACAGAGCGGATGGCCAATGGACAGCCCAGGGGGACAGTTTGGCCTGCCAAAAGTATTTATTGACGGGATGCATGGTCGTTGCAGCAGTCTGGGCTGTACTCGTATACTAGAAAAATCTCTTTTGAGTCTCAGCAGCACTGTCACTGTATTTGGGTATGTACTCAGCTGGGAGGGAAAGCGCTAAATAATGATGGAGTGAGGCTGACATATGGTTGGTAGAGCTTGTGTCTGGAAAGGGCCCCATGGAGAAGGCAGAAGGTGGCGTGTGGCTTGAAGACAAGATGTTCAGGTTGAGGGTTGGGAGCGGAAGAGGAGAGGGTAATGTCTGGAGGTAGGGTGAGCCCGAGGGCAGAAGGAAGAGTGAGGGCAGGGAGGAGCAACGAAGGAGCATGGCTTTTTTTGTGGTTTCTCGGCACGTGGCTTGTGTTGGGTTGGGGAGATCCAGGGCTAGTACGAGTGAGAGGAGGTGCATTTGGGTGTCTGGAGTAATGGATTTCAGAACAGGCAGTATAGCTGACTTAAAACTCTTCTTTTAAAAAGAGACAAAAAAGAAATGTCAGTGTAGAGTGTGAAATACATGTAATGTCAGTAATACGTTTGGAGAAACACAGGAGTCTGTGGGAACTGTGTCACATTAAAGACGTGGCTGTTACTACTGTGCTGCCATAGATGGAGTAGCAAGGGATGCAGAAGAGATTCCTGTGTGAGAAATTGTCTGTATCAGCAGCCTAAGAATGTTGATGGGTAAAGATAACTTAAGAACTCGATTGTAAATCCACAAATTCCCACCCTCCCTCAAAACTAGAACCCAAACAAACCAACCTACAAAAAACCTCAAACCCCCAAAACAAGCAAACAAACAAACCCTCAAAACACCAACCAACCCCCAGCATAGGTAGCACCAGGACCGCGACGATGCTGAAAGGACTTCGGCTTTCTGACTTTGCACACTTCTTTTACCTCTGTGTAATCAGAACCGAAGCTCAGGACCTGGTATGTGTAGCTGCTAAAAAAATAATTATGCACCAGTACAGTCAAAAAGAGGAGGAGGTTTTGGCTTTAATACAGCTGTGTGAAAAGTGTTCCTGATTTGTCTCTGGGAGGCCAGCTGACCAGCAGCCACTAACTGGTATTGCCAAACAGAGCAAATGGGTGATATCCCACTAGAATATAAAGATCGCTCTTTTGACTGCAGATATACGATTAGCCAATGAAATACAAAACTGTTAGACGTGTTATGTTTGCAGACATTGTTTCTAGAGCTTTTGCCAAAAGCACAGTGGAACAAAGACCAGAGTTAAATTTAGTACATGTCAACCCGCTCAAAACCAAGTATACACAAACAAAGCCTGTCCAGATTCAGACACAATGTGGCTTGCAGTTGCCAGAGCTACCACAGAGGACGGGATTTGCAGAAAATACTTCAAACTCTTACAGCAGGAGGCTTGAGGCAGCATATCTCCAGTGTCAGTGTGTGAATTCAGTAGGCCTCATAAGGACTAGAGGAGATTTTATTTAAGGTAACAAACTGCTGTTTCGTTCAAAACAAATATTAAAAAAAGATACTCTATGACTGCTCAGTCTTTATTTGTTTTAATCCAAAAGTTTACCGTAGCTATTAAAACCCTGGGAAAGCAATCTGTACTAGATACAATGCAGAATAGCAGTGATGGAGCATTGAGCACATCACCTTTTGACATTTTGTCCGGCAGAGGAATGAAAACAAGCATGTCTGCGCCGCATAGAAAGTGATGTCTGAAAGACTTGGACTGAAGGATCTCATGAGACTAATGAATTAATGCTTCTAGTTTTGTCTTATGCAAATGACACTGTGTGGGTCTGCAATGGGAAAGAACAGTTAGAGGGAACAGGGATGTCTCATGAGAGAGACAAGGCTGAGAGAGCTGGGCTTGTTCAGGCTGGAGAAGAGAAGGCTTCAGGGAGACCTTATAGCATCTTCCAGTGTCTGGAGCGGCTGCAAGAAAGCTGGGGGGGACTTTTTCCAAAGGCAGGGTGTGACAGGACAAGGGGTAATGGGTTTAAACTGAGAGAGGGGAGATTTAGATTGGACATCAGGAAGAAATTCTTCCCGCAGATGGCAGTGAGGCCCTGGCACAGGTTGCCCAGAGAAGCTGTGGATGCCCCATCCCTGGAGGTGTCCAAGGCCAGGCTGGATGAGGCTTGGAGCAACCTGGGCTAGTGGAGGGTGTCCCTGCCCATGGCAGGGGGGGTTGGCACTAGATGGTTTTTAAGGTCCCTTCCAACCCAAACCATTCTGTGATTCTATGACCTTCTCCTGTGGTTGTGTGGGGGTTGGCCCAGATAGGCACAACGTACAGTAACAGAAGATAAATTGTGCAAATTCCAGGGCAAAAGAAGGTGATTTTTCCAGAAAGCATTTCAAAAGGCAGGGGCTGTAGGATGAGACCATGCATGCCAAGGCGAGGAACCAGAGAGCAAGTCCCATTGCTTCAGCAGTACCGGTACTTTGAGAGAGCCCAGAAGGTTCAAGTGCAGAGCATTTTCCAGACTCAGCAGTAAATAACTGAACCACAAGGTTGACTGTAAATATTTCATGTTATGTTAACGTTGGTCTTTAAATCTTTTAATGTGTTTCTAAGTTCTGAGTTGGAAGGGGGACATGACGTTAAGGGCTTTCAACAGCTGAGCTTCCCTGGCCTGGAGTCTGGGCAAGGTGTTGTGAAACACTCTCTGCCTGTCTGCAGCCAGTTGGAAAGGAAGGCACGGCGAAGCCATGTTCCAGCAAGTGTTTCAGCACTGACGGAGCACAAACCCACCACACCAGGCCAGATCGTTCCAGCTCCTTAAATTTTCCTCTTGAGCTGATTTTTTAATTTAGGAGAAATAAACTCTTCCAGCTGTACGGAACAACCTGGGTTATCTTGTCACCTTTCCCTTGGAGTGCCGCCTGTTTGTATCTCATCAGCGGGAGAAAATGATCACTGAGTCCTTGCAGCTTTCACTTCTTCCTTCTGAAGAGATAGATCTGTTGATAAACATTTTCACTTGTTTTGTGTCAATTAATAGTGTGAGATTGCTCTTAGAATAACTTCAGACAGCCTTTATCTTTCATATCTTTAGGGTAGTGTTTGTGTATCAGTGTTTACAGGGAATTGTCTTCACGACAGTCTGTATTATCTCTCAAGCAGATTTTATTCATTAAGCCTTTTTCAACCACAGAACGGATCAGAATATGAAGTATTTCACAACAGAGTAAACAAAGGCAAGTTTGCGGTCACAAGTATCCGACATGTTCTCCCAGAGAGGCTGGGAAGCATTGGCTTCACGTTCTTGTCATTGCTGTGGCTTTCAGTTCCCATTGCTCGCAGGCTCGTTGGAGCGGGCAGGGTGAGGATGGAAGATACCATAAATTTCTCAGCGTTTAAACTTGGGGAGTGTGAATCACTTCTTTCTTGGAATAACTTTAATAGAAAACTAGAATCCAACCTGATGAGAAAAACGTGCGAAACCTTTTCTTCCTTTTTTTTTTTTTCCTGTTTAAATGTGTTTTTTTTTTCCCCGACTATTTTTATTGTGAACGCATGAGCAGTTTGAGAAACCTAAGAAACTTTGAGTTGTAACACTTACAGAATTAAAGCACTGTAAAGTATTTTGGTAGGAGGGATTTTTTAAGGAGCAGTAGAGTTTCAGCCAATTAGAAAAGAAAATTATTTGTGTCTGGGGTAGTTTACATTAGATTTTAAACAATTTCTGCAGCATATGGAAGGTTAGAAATCGCTTGGATTTCCTTCTGAAGAGATGTAACGTCATTTCTAATATGTTTTACAGCAACATCAGATGTCAAAAGCACGAGAGAGCTTGTATCTCTCAGAGGCAATACCAAAAGTATAGCAATGTGTTCCCTAATTCCCTGGTTTTACAAGAAGCAGTGGATTATATTCACTTGAGTCTTAGTTACTATATCATTCTTTGGATGTTTTATCTTGATGATTTCAAAATACTGAACAAGCAAAACACACAACCAGCTCAGTGAAGATCAATTTAGTGACTCCTATCCCTAAAAAGAAATATTGATATTCTTTGTTGTTTTAGGACTTGAATTTATGGTTCTTGGGGGTGTAGTCCATTTCTTCAGGTCATACAATGTATTGAGTGCTGAACAGAAAGCCAAAACTGCTACTTCTCAAATCCCGTGCCTGCCATTGCTAAGTGAAACTGGAGAAAAAGTGCCTTCGCTTTTGAAGTGAAGGAGCACCCGGAGGAGTACAGCCGCTAAATGCATGGCTCTTACTGCGTTACAGAGTTTCTTAAGATGTGGTATTGTCGTAAGAACTGAGCCAGTCCAAACCACACAGATCTGAAGTTGTCCAGTGTCCCGGCCCGGAACGAGGGCTCACGTTAACCTGCGCTCTTTGCATAGCTGAGGCTTGAAAGTTTCCCTTCCAATTCCTCCTCTGTTGTGTGTGAGAAGGAGATAACAAAGGGATACTGTGCTGGGTTCAGTTTTGAACCTGGCCTAATGATTCTGAAACCGTAGTCTTAGAAAGGGTTGCTGTGCGCTCAGTGGCACTTGCAGTCATTTTGCCAGGTGGGGTTCATTCTAACAAGTTGAAGGGTTTGGGGGCAAACCCAGTTATTTCTAAAAACGTGAAATGACAGCGGTTCTTATTCAGTGTAAATGGCCCTGATGCTGCTCCTTCCCAAATCCCTGGGTTTCCTTGGTACTTGTAGCTTTGGTGAATCGACACACTGACGGTGAATCAGGAAATGGTTGATTTGAGAGCCATTTCTTTTTGAGTGTGTGTTTTATCATCTCTGAAAGTGTCCAGCACCACTTTTTAGCTCCCCAGGATTATCCGGTGGTTTTGATGCCCAGTACAGAAACCACTGTTGCAATGCAGCTTGGCAGAAGCAAACCTTAAGTGTGTCTTCCCTGCACCTTTCCATTATTGGGGCACTTTTTGAGCTCAGTAGAAAAGGTTGGAAAATGTTTTGTGTAGGACTTATTGAAGACTGAAGAAAATAGAACAAAAATTCTGTTTGAGTTCCCAATTCACAGTGAGTTTCCACATGATCTTTTACTCCTCAGTGACAGACACTTGAGACAAAATCCCATTTTTGTTGATGAGACTTGGATAAATGTCAGTTGGAAAACTTTTGTATTTATCCATTGAGGAAGTAGCTTTTAAAAACTGTTGCGATGGAATTTATTTTTAGATAAATATTTTCTTTAATGTAAATTCATGTTTACAGGGCCAAGCTCTAGTTGTTATAACATCTTCGACTTCTGGTTCTTATTTAAGCTCCTTTAAGATATTTAGCAATTAAGCTATACTGATAAAGCTATGTGTTCTTATCTTGTCTCTACTCTTGGCTTAGAGGAAATAATTTGTGCATTATATGAGGGATAAGAGCTAGGAAGTGTGAAATCTGATCCCAGTTCTGCCACTTGGTGACCCATAGGAAATTGGTTCACCACATCAATTCAGTTTTCTTGTCTGTGTGATAGGTAAATGCTAGTCTCATTTGTCTTCCAAGGTGTTCTGCGGTTCTTGAAATATTTAAAACCAACACCAAACCTTTTAATAAGCTCCTCAATGTATTATTTTTATTGAAGTAAAATAAAAATTAGGTTATCTGGAGCTAACTGTGAATTGTAGATTAACTGTGAAATCTTTCTGCTTGAAATCAGTGTATCCCACTTGCTTGGAAAGATTTTCTATTCCATTATTCATTACAGGGGCCTTAAAAATTATACTCCAGTGACAAGACTCCATTTATTTTTAGACAATTGGCATCCACTTCTGGCTGACCTAGAATGTTTCTTTGATGACAATGTCTGTGATCCAGCTGGGTTTGCTGAATGGTTGAATAAACAAAGACAGATAGTAAAATGTGGGAAAGAAAAGGCTATTTTTATTGTATTAGAAAATCTGTCCAGCCAACTCCAGGCCTGATTATCAATGTCGTTTCTGTAACAATACACTTCAGTTAAGGTCTCCATAATACCTCTGGAATTTTATCATTATTAGATTTCAAGGTTATGAGAAGGCAAAGATCAAAAAGTTCAGCATGAAGGCGATTCACAAAAAAAGGCAATCCATTTGTTATCCAGCCTCTTCCTTCCTGAAGTATGTAGGTTAAATATATGGAAGTAAGGGGATAAATCTAAGCTTGTTGTTTCTCCCTTACCATTTTTTCATTGCCATTTCGTTTGCTGACCATTTAGGTTGTAGTGCAACGGCTTCAAAGTCAGCTTACTGTCTGGATGATAATGCTGCCTGTCGGCACAGAACTCCAGGTAGCAGCACGAACGGAAGACTGGTGACTGAAATCTAAAGGGTATTTCACCACCCGGCATCGTGATCCGAGTTTCTGTCTTGCTCAAAAAGGCGAGCCTAAGCCAGTGACTAGTTGCCGTGTGAGCAGGTGTCAGAGGGCACAATTTGGCTGTGATTCAAATTCCACTGTAAACTTGGGGCAAGTCTGACGTGAGACTTGAGACCAAGTGGCAGATCACTTTCTTGCACGTATCTAGATTGACTTTCTATGTAACGAGTAATAGATAATAATGAAAAGACCATCCCGATATTCTAGTCCTGACACTCAGCTGTCAGTTACAGCCTTCGCACTAAACGCAGCTCACAGCGACTTCAAACTCCCCCAAGAGCTGCCGGCAGAGTAGGAGATCCAGCAAGCCCCGTAATACTATGGGGTGTAGCAGCAGCTTGGGCCAATAAAAACCATTACATCCACTGTAAAAAGCAATGGCACAGCTCGAGTTCCAGCATGAATATTGTCAAAATATTTTAACAGGAAAAATTGTTGGTTTCACAATTTTTTAGTGGTCATTGCACGTTTGACCAAGAAGCAGTTTTTAGTACATGTAAAATAACCAGATGTGCTCTAGCTTTTAACTACGGCTGCCGTCCTATCAGTCGAGGGGTTATTCCTACCACATGAAACAATTAGAGTACCCGACAGACGCTCTGCAGGAGCGTTCTACAACCATAATCATCATGTTTGTCTTGGATTAGGAGCTTTAAAGGATTTATTTCGGAGCCTTTCTGTTTATCTGTTTCCAGAATGTAAAAAATGGACTTTCACATATAATATGCTAAGCTCGATGGCTTCCGTCTAATTTTCCATGGTTCATACTTTCTGCAGTAATAAATAAAATGTAATAAAAATAAATTATAAATATTTATAAGACTATTTTTGTCTTTTATTAGGTTCTTATGATTTAGAATTCAATATCCCAGCCAAAGCTTTCAGTCAGAGCTCTTCTCTCTAACATCAAAATGACTGCTCAGAATTTTTACAGTTGAAGACTGATCTAGTTGACTGCGAGAAACCTCACCTGTATCCGTGCCAAGGAAAGCATCCGGTGAGATAGACCAAACAAAGTCAGCAAACCTTAGACATCCAGATTGGGGTTAGGAAGTTCATATGACCCAAGCACATTCCAGCTCCCATCCTTGCGCCCCTGTCTCTCGATTAGTCACTCTTGGTTGTGTGCCAGGTGTACCAGATACATCTTTTTGAAAAATATTAGAAGGAAAAAAAGAAGAAAAAGAATTCTTAGGGTTCTCGAAGAGTTACTTTTTTAAAATGAGTAACTTTCTATGCTTAAATTCCTTTCGCAAATAATTCTACATGATTAACAAATATTGTCTGAATGTTTTTCTTGTAAAATTTGGACTTAATTTATATGGAAAAGAATGTGGTTGATGGTGCTGAAAGGAAATAAACAGTCTTCTTTTAGTTTCTGAAAAATATTTAGTCCCTCTTATTTTGTGCCCAGACTTGAAACTGAAATATCTCCTTAATTGGGTTTATGCTGATGTACAACAGTTTTGTTCCTCATTTCTCTCGTAAAACATGTTGTTCTCAATGTCATGAAAATCTATCCATGTGTACGTTCCACTGTGGTCGTTCGTATACCTCGCACTCCCGAACCGGGAGTTGCATTTTGTATCAGGCGTGTTAATTCATGTGCCTCATGTGGAGGGCTTAGAGGACGGTGTCTGCTTTTCACCCCTCGTACAAAGATAGAGCATACTGAGGTTTTTCTTCCATTTGCATCACTTCTTTACTTAGATACTTTTATGTAGCGGGACAATGAAATCAGGATTTTTGGTTGTCACTGGCAACCTCTAAGGTTCTCTTAAAGTGGGAAGAAAAAATGTTTTGTGCCCACGACGTCTTCCCGGTTGTATCATGGGTTCAGAGTATCGCTGTGAGCATGAAAAAGCTAAGCAAAGGGTAAAAGGCTGTGAGAGCCTTGTATCCAAGGAGGGCCTGTACCTGCAGATATTTCACTTGTCACACCTGCAGTGACAAGATGGTAGACTAGCAAAACTCTGTCTTGATCAGGTTGATGAAGCTACCTTCAAACCCAGATGCAAAGGACATCCCCAAAAACTCTGAGAAACCCAAGAACTCTTGGGTGCTTTGCCTTCATGCAGTTCTTCAGCGTTAAACAAGGAAACTCTCTTCAATGGCAGAAAGGACTAAGCATGCTCAAGAGGTAGATTTGCTTTTCTTTCCACGTGCATAGTCTTCATCCCCTTACTAACTATAGGCAGGGTTGCAGTAAGATAGCAAAGCGTTGAGTCAGGAAACTGATGGGTGCAAGACTGCAAAAGCCGCCTGCTTTGTGCCATGCTTTTATCGATCCCTTGCCGGTTGAAGAGCACCAGTGGTGTTCTACTCTAATAAGTCACCCGTGACCGTGTAACGATGGTAGGGCCAAGTAAAGCAACAAAGAATTTGCTAAAGGCTTGAGGAAACAGTGGGTTATACTGTACGAACCTGGTTGGCCATGGTGATTGAAAGCCCTGAAATCTCAACGTGTTTGGAAATGTTTCCCAATCCTTCCTGCTGTCAGCATCATTTATTACTACAGATGGATATAATGTGTCTGCTCTTACCTGCCTCTTCCTTGGTGAATGTCTTCTGATCATGTCTAGTTCGTTGCATGGGTCCTTGGGTTTCTTCTCAGTTGTTTGTCAAGGCAAAGCCGAGTTCACCCCAAGGGAGACACTTGGACACAAGCCACATGTTCAGTGTGCTTTGACGCTTGTGATTGTGTTGGCCGTGGATCTTAGTCGCGGTTGTACCGACGAAGCTGGGCTGTAAAACACGAGAGCAGTTCAGTCACAGTGTCTGCTCCAAGACTTCTTGCAGCCCCCAGCAGCTTGTGCGTGGTGACTGTCCCAGTACAAGCCCAAGGTTCAGAATCTGCAGCCGTACAGATTCAGACATTTTCACCTTCTCTTTTTTTCCCTCCAATGAGTTGGAGGAAGCAGGAGCTGCTCTGCACATCCCAGAGCTGTCAGAGTTCCAGGATGTTCAGCAGGAGCAAAGAATGTTTGCGTTTGTCCTCCTGCCTTTAACTTGGAGGACTTGGCCATTGCAGCTCTTGTCTTGAACAAGTAGATTACACTAGAAGATTGGATTAATTAGGTAATGAGCATATGACTTTGTGCTAGTGGTTCAAGGTCAGTAATGACCAAGCCCTTCGTTAAGATATGTAGCAGACTTGCAAGCAGCTCCTTTTCTTTATAGGCAAATTATTCCCTGATGATGGGGAGGAGGTGTTTTGCTGCTGTTACTAGGTCAATTTGCACATTGGCCTGTATGTGTTCACCGTGGTGGTCACATCGTGGTCAGTCTGGCTGCTTGCGTCAAGCTTTTCCAGGGCTGTGAGCCTCCTGGCTGAGGTATCCAGCTCTAGAGCTGCCCCGCTGTGGTTTGTAACCTCGAAGGCCTTGAGGTGACTCTCGTTGGCAAGGCTGTTTATGGTCTGGTGAAGTCGTTTGGTGGCTTTCTAAGGTAATCTCGTAATTAACAATAGGCTTTTCTGTCAGCTCAGAGCATCTGCGTTGCTGAAAATCTCATCCAACTCAACACGTGTAAGGCTGTATTCAGTAAATTAGAGCTAGAATTGATTTTTTTTGTTACATTCCAAGAACTGAGGTCCGAATGTCGCTGCTGGTAACAGCACTTTCACCATTCCTGCAGAGAAAGACCTTACTTACCTTGCAGTAATTAGGCTAATTGAGGATAAGTTGCTGGTGTGCATATTCCACAGCCTTTGCTCTTCAGAAGCTGGCCTGCCTGGGATTTGGGGTGATGAAGCTGCAGTGATCACTGCTGTCAGCCTCTCCCCGGCGACGTGCACGTAGCTGGCAGGGTGCGTGTGCAGATGTGTGCAAGGTGCGTTACACTGAAGGTCCCCTATTGCAGAGGAGAGTCTTGTGTTTTGGAAATACCCTGGCAAAAGAGATCACTGGTGTTTAGTACATATTTAAACCCAAAATCTAAGACAAAGTTTATTTTTACACGTTAACTATCCTTCACGTTGGGGAAAAAAATAGCCTTCAGCCTTAGTGGAGAAAGGGAATATTCAGTAATATCTTTATCAGAGCTGATTTTTGCAAAGCTTTAACACATTCCTGCCAAAGAGGAGAGCGGGTTGGATGCTTTGGTTAAGAAAGGTGGAATAACAAATGTTTTTCTGATCCCTTCAGTAATTTATTCCCTGGACAACATTCTTCATTGATAACATACATTTTTTAATGTGAAGAATGATCCAAAAACTGTCTAGAAGATGGTCGATTAAAGGAAATATTGCAAAAATACCCTACTGAATGTATGCTTTCTGCTAGTATTTTGCTATTTATTAATATCCATTATAAAGGTTTTTACACCCATATGGGTGGAGGTAGGACTTCATTGGTAAAATACATGGCCTTACGTAAACACACTCTCTGATTTACTAGCACTTTTTTTACTGCTATGTCTAGGCTGAAGGGATTTTAAAGAAGAAATTCTTTGATGTCAGGTACATGTTAAAAAAAAACAACCCGAACATTTTGGGTTTTATTGTTTTCTGCAGATTTTACTGAGAGAGGGGAAATCTTTATTTTCATGGACCTTCTTGGTGATTTTATCTGAAACTGATGTTTGTAGGATATGCAGGTTATGATGGGGTTTTGTAAGTATTATTTGGACATTTGTGTAAAAATTCATCATGCGTATATAGGAAGAATGAGATAAGGGTATTTTTTAATCTAAACTTTTTCTGTTTTAAAGAGTGATTAAAAGAATTAACATTTTCTCCTATACCTGTTGGCAAGGAGAGCCGTACCAGTTTAATATGAACTTTGCATGCTAAAAGTTTGAGTATCTAATGTCTGTTTTTTCATTGAGCTGCATTTCCAGCTGTGTCTGCTTTACTTCAGTTGACAATGTTTTACTCTGTTCAGCAAAGTAGTAAGAAATATGTATTTGGAATGAACATCCTGAAAATTTTAGCTAGCCGATAGCGAATTGCCGTAAAGAGAGTGCTCACATTTCAGGAAGAACGTTAAAGATGAGCCATTTTAGAGCGAGGAATTCTTCCTAACGCTTAGTTGAGATTCTGCATCACACTCTGAGATTAGCGGAGAGCATGAAATTGGTAAGAACATGCATACTTTTCTAATATCTATTAATTATCTTTTAGTCTCTTAGTTTTCCCACTTGTGTGTTGTTGAGGGCGCAGTAAACGCTTCTGGCAGGCTGTGAAATCTCTGCTTAGCAGCTTTTAATAAAGCTTCAGTATTGACCAGAATCATTCAATACTGTTAGGCACTTCAGCTGTCGTCATACATCCGTTTGTAACGATACGCTGTGCTCGGCTGTATCCGTTTCAGTAGTTTCGGCACACAGAAATATAACTGTAAGTTACAGCACTTAGATGTGGGTTTCGATTCTATTAAGCCTTTCATTTCAACAAAATCTTTCTGCTGCTCAAGTTCAGCTTGGAATTTTTCTTAATTTGCAACAGTGATGAGGGAAATAAGTTGACTGTTTTGGAAGCCTTTTCTATTCAGTTCAAGTATGGCTTCATTTACAGAATCTTCCACTCTCTTTCTCCAAACAACTTTTTCCCCTTAGCACTCCTGTCCTCTTTATCCCCAGCTCGCCCTGTTGCGCTCAGGTGTTAGCGCGGCGGTCTGTAGCGCCGTTTGCGTAGCGTGAGGGCTTCAGCGACGCGTCAGCGTGGGAGCTCGAGCCGAAGAGCGCGCCTCAGTATCCGCTGGGCGACTCGGCACGGTTGAACTTTGTCTTTGATAACTGGAACGGATGTGATTGGATACGTAAAGCAAGTGTGCTACAGGAGCTGAAATAACTGTCAATTTGCATTTGGAAACTACTTAAAATGTTGCGAAAAAGCAAAGCTGAAGAGCGGCTCATGGTGCAGAACTAAATCAGTAACGGGTGAAGAGATTTTTTTATTCAGTGCCACACTGCAGCAAATAGAGCCCTGTTTGTCTCAGTAATCTTAACTTTCCAACCCCTCTTCCACATGAAAGAACTTTATATTTTCCTACTTTTCTCTGAGCCACTTATTTTTTTTTTTGGTTTGTTTCTGAGCTAAAATCGAACGCGTCCTTAAAGGCATAGCGCTAAATACTGTTTTACAAAATGACATATCATTTTCAATTTCCTTGTTTCCAGAGCCTTTTACATCTGTTTAGCTTGACATTACACCCACTGTTTAGCTGTGTTTCTTTTTCGTGAAGGTACATAGTTAATTTATACGTCTACGTGGCATTAACTTGTTGCTTTTATGCACTGCTACGTTGGTTTGGATTCTCTTGCAGAACTTTCTGCTATACGTTATCCTATTGTCGTCAGAACGGCACAATATCTCCCAGGGTGTGCACGTTGCTCTATCATCCACTTTTTGGAATGTTGAGGTTAAAAGAAACCCAGTTACTGACAATTTACAAATCCCGTAGTGTTTCTCCAAATATTAGGAAATGGATTCAGGGATACTTGCCGTGTCACCGGGACACCAGGTAGCTACCATTCTCAGCAGAAGTTGTATTTATTCTGTTATTAAGGTGTGTTTAGAAAGAAAAGCGTTCTGTGAGCAGTGGATTTTGAGTAAGAGTGTTGCAAATTACTTTAAGATATTATTTTCTTCACTACTAAATACGGTTACAGCTGAAACGAGGACTGTTTTCGGCCTTTTAAGTTGTTTACAGATACCATCTGTTACTAAGTTGTGTGTAAGTTCTAAATTTCTGGCATCTCTCTCTTTTTTTGGGGGGAAAGTCATTCAAAACACTCAGGAGGAATTAAATTCATTTTGTAAAATCACTTGAGGGGAATTAGATACATCTGCTTAGATAGTTCTGTCTTTCTAAATTGTGTTAAACGCTCTTAAACAAGAAACACTCAACGTCCAGCTGCCTCGGGCAGGATGTGGAAGGTAAAGCTGTGTGTTTTTAAGCAGACACCCAAGGTCTCTGTAGATTTGGGTAGTAACAGTTTGTGCCGCAACTTAGCTTACCAACAGCGCATAGCGGCTTTGTGCTCAGATCTTTGTTTTATGCTACATGCCTTATCGCAGACCTCAGTCAATAACAGGCTTGGGAGCCAGCCTGTGGATAGCCAAACTTCCATTTACAAACTGGGGGTAGATTTTGACCGAAAGAGAGCTCAGACTGTAAACTTCCCTCCTGTCTTCCCATACCCAAGAAAAGAAAGAGAAGTCATTGTGTTACACCGGGACATGCTTGTTCTGCGTGTTGATCTGTATTTTCATAGCGCTTGCTGCTGGGTTTTGGAGGAAGGAGGAGAGTTGTTTCGGTGTCATTTATCTCTCTGCAGACAGAAATACGTTATCAACACGTTTTCAGTTATGTGTGGGCAGTAATGTGGGCAGTTATGTACCGCAGATACACACACAGGCTAATAACTGAAGACACTGAACTCAGAGTAAGGAGATTTAAGTTCTGCTTCTGTCTGTAATTATTCCCGTACTCTTACTGAAAGAGGAGTAATAAAATATAGATGCTATTTGTCTAATCCAGTTTATATACAATATAGAACTGAAGCAACATTCATTTTCTTGAGCCACAGCTGAACCTGAAGAATTTGATGCAGAACTAGGACCGAATCCCTGTAAAATACTTTATATTTCTAGTTCAAAACAATGAGCCTGCTTAAAAAAAATCTCTCTAGCCTGTGCAGAAAACATCCTTTCAGATGCAGGACTGCTTTTACCCGGTGGGTCTGTAGAGCACTAGCATGCCCTTGCTTCTCCCTGCCTTTGTCCCTGTGAGCCCTCTCCTCTGCACCGGGACACTACCTACTGCAAATGCCACTGGGGATTGCTTTTTCTAACGCAAGAATTCGATCGGCGATTGCCGTGGGCTCTAACGAGACTGCTCGGAGGGAGGGATTCTTGCCTGCAACGCAGGCAGTGCTCCCCACGCCTTCCCCTAGCAATCCCCCTTTCAAATCCCGCTGCGTACGCCTTTCTGAGCACCTGGTCTGTGCGCGCGAGCGGGCGTCCGTGCTGTGTGTGCAGGGTCTGGGTTTACAGGTGGGGGAAGAGGATGCCAAGAGGGTTTGGACCGTATCTTTAACCCATCCTTGTTTCCTTAAGAACAACACTTGGGTCACTTACTTGCTAAACCCCTTAAGCTGTACTTGAGCTTTGACAAGAGGGTAGGATTTGGGGAGTTAAAGGTTCCCTTTGGCTGAAGCTTCATCCTTTTTAAAGTTTTGCATTTTCAACACAAGACAGTTTCAGCTCAAATGAAGTTACTTACCAATTAAATCACTCTTTGCCCGAAACATCACTGCAGAATGAAAACTGATCCAAAAATGTGGTGGTTTCATGTCCAAAATTTAAGGCCTAATTAACTAATGACTGCAGGGGTTTTAAGATTCTTTGGTTGCAGCTGGATTTAGGAGGTCTAAATAACAGTAGCAGGGTGCTAAAGAACGCTAAAGAATGTTTTTGGCATTCTGTGTCTGCTGTGCTGAATTGACAGTTCAAAACTTGGCATTAAATGAAAAGATGAGCTCTGGACCATATCCAGAGTCACCAAAGTCACTGGGTTCAGGCTTTGAAGAAGCTTAAATCCAACTGTCTCCTCAAAGGTACTTATTAAAAACAGCTACGTAGGAGCTTTAGTTTATCTGTGGCATTTTATTTTTCTTAAAATCTTCTGTTTTTACAATTGTTGAGTATTTTTTTTCTAGGTATAGATGAATATACTGTTATCTCTGGTTTATGTCTTTTTATGGAAAAAAATTGCGTGTGTAAAGCTTTTTCCTGTGAAAACACTTGCCAAGCAAATCCTTATTACAGCTATCCAATTGAAAGACCATTTTTACAGTGAGACTTCTCCATATATATTTTCAGACAACTCCCGAACCGCCAGCCAACAAAAGCAGTGGCATCTTTCAACTTTAACCTTGTGTTCTTTAAAATTTAAAAAAAAAAAGAAATTCCAAGAACTTCCATCTTTTTCATGAAGTGATGATTTTGAAAACTCAGATAACAAAAGACTGGGAGAAATGTAATTGTTCAACTTTTAATTTTATACGTTTGAAAAAAATGCTATAGCAAACCCACTTTGTGTAGCAACTTCCAGGAGTATCTGCCTGTCAGTAATAATTTGCCGTACAAAGCAGAATAATACCAACTCAATGTACAGGGTAACGTGTTATTTCTTTTCCAGCGACAGCGTTCCTTTCAGGCAAAAATGTTCTTGCCTTGCATGCGAAAACAGAAATTTTGGAGAGCCTAGGTAGCACAGGGAATGAAACCCTTATGGGAAGCCCATCCCTACCAGAATTAGTGGAAAATAAAATTTAAGCCATAATGAGTCAAGAAAATGGGTTTGGTGTTTACTAGTTCCAGGAAACACCCTAGTAAAGTCTCAAAAACAACTGTACATCCACTGTGAGTCTGGCAAAGGTGAAGCGTGGCCAAAAGAGGCCCAGAACAGCAAGAGCAGGACAAATATCCTCTTTCAGAGTGATCTCAGCAGGCGATTGTGCTTTGTCTGCCCTACTGTTTTCTGAGAGTTCTGGATGTGGAATCTTTCTCATCACTTTAGTACTCATAGTCCTTCCATATTTGAAATCACGTTAATATCTCTGCCGTAAGAACTACTAGCGGTGCCATTGAAAGTTTCTTTCACAGGGTGAAGGTTGACTCCAGTGTTGAGGTTGTGCCTGGAAAGGCAAAGGGACCTTGTCGCAGCCACAGTGCAAGTGCCCGTGAGAGAGAAACAGCAGAGCCCCGGCTCTCAGTCCGGAGCTTCGAGGGGCTTGGCTTTACCTCGTGGTAAATTTAATGAAAATCCCTAAGACAGCCATCAAAGTGAGTGCAGGTGTCACCAAGACATGGCTTGCTCCTGGTTTTTGACCCATCTGACCTTGATTGGTGTGTATTTGTGTAGGTTGAGGCATTAAAATTGCAGCAGGATTTGTTCCAATTGTGTATTGAAACGAAACCGTAATGGGTTTGAATGAAGCTTTTCTTGTGAAGGGTTTTTATGGGGTTATTTCTTGCTGCCATTAGCTACAAGTATTTGAAGCTAGAAACAGAGCCCAGGAATCTCCTAGAAAAGAATTCTTCATCAGGGACAGGCATCAACTTCCTCAGGGAATAGGAAACCTTCAACACTTAATGACTCTAATAATTAAATCTTCAGTAATTTCTCCGGCTGTTGGAAATATGTAGATGTGCTTGATGGGTATGTTAGAATATTCACTGCAGGAGGCTTCTAGGTAAGTGAGGGTTTTCTGATTTCGCTTTGGCTGCGTTTCAAAAGGGATTGTAAGTACATCAGTGGAAAACACGAGGAGCACTGGGGAAAAGCGCATATAGGCTACGCTCGTGCAGGAGATGTGAGTGCTCTTGGCTTTCTTTGCTTTTAAGACATGAAAAACTGTATTGTGCTTTAGATGGTAGTAATTAAATAGTAGATTTGTGGTCCGTGTGCTAATATTGTATTACTGTATATTGTCATGCAAGTAAGAATTTGTGCTCTGCTGTCATAGGATGATTTACAGAGCAGTGGGCTGTTTAGTTGTGGCTTAGTAACGATGCAGGACGTGGCCAAACTCATCAGTAATTAAAGCATATCATCAAGATTGTAAGCTATCTTTTGAATGTTAATCTTTCCAGAATGCCTCGGGGCTTTCCCTTCTCTCTCTTACTGAACCTCACACGTTGGAGGTGTGAAAGACGGAGGAAGAAAGCAGCCCATCCCGGGCAGGTTGTGGGGATCCTACATCTGCAGTGTGATCTCAGGAGCATTTTCAATCTATTGCTCATAAAGCAGAGGGTGCTGGTTCTCGCTCCAGACCTGGACTTGTTTTTGGCATCGGTTCCCACATTCCAGGAACATTTGCCTCCCGGAGCGAGGGGAATACCCAAGGAGATTTGTTTGGACGGAGGTAATATACAGTACTAATAGAGTTACAGCTGGAACTGGCTGCCCTCCAAAATATCAAAGCATAACGTGGTCCCGGCACTCTTACAGAAGGCTGGTGATGGGAGGGGGTCCTTCTCTGTGGCAGTCTCGGAGCGGGACGGAGTGAAAGCGGAGGGTTATAGTCAGTGGACATGGGGTTGCTACATACGGTAAATAAAGCTTTCTAAGAAAAAGGGAGATACAGTTGCGCTGGAGCGAAAAATGCACGTTGTGGACATGGATTGTAAGAGCCTTTGAGATGATGTTCTTAGAAGGTCAGGTTTATTTAAAAAAAAGATGCATTTCCCATGTAATTTTTAGGAACATAGGCATTCCTTTGCTGACTTGGAAGATGGGGAGAGGGTGAGGCTCATTGCAGGCAGTGGGGGCTGCTTGGATGGATGTTACACCCAGGGGTGCCCGCAACAAACCCAGAATAAACATTGCCCGCAGCAAGCACAAAGCTGTAGCAGGTGATTGTTGTGCGCAATCTGCTTTAAAAAGGTGAGCAGATTAATTTTTATGTTATGTTTTAAAAGCATAATCCAAAAATTTGTGTACGAGAATACCCCTGATAATTCTACTGAACTCATCCTTTCAAGAGAACCAGCGTTCTTTTGGTCTTCTCTGTACGAGAATACTTCTAAAAGCTTATCTAAGTTAACCAAAGGTGTACATTTAGCGGATTATTTTAAACCATAACAAACCCCTGTGTGGACACTGTTTTATGGAACTCATGCAGATTTAATTCATGTATCTTAGTTCACTTTTGGGTCTAATTAGATTGGATTTAATGAAAGTCACTTGCATTATGAATGAGGGTGCTGAGGGATTTTATGTAGTTTAGCTTATCCACTTGCTTCTTTTTTTTCCTATATCCTGCTGTAGATAGGCACTCTTAAATGTTTACTTTTACCTGTAACAGGACAGTCTGCTCGGGGTGGTAAGCATAGGCTTTTTTGAGCCATGATTGTATAATTCCAACTGATCACGCAGTTTTCTTAGTCAATGTAAGAGCATCAAACTACTCCGTATATACTCATATTTGCAGGATGGGTCACACTGCAGTTGAAAAAGGAAAGATTCCAAGATTCTGTGTGTGCACACGCTTGTATGTGTATTTTATCTTTACTCATCTGCAGCTATAGCTGTCCTGCTGATGTTATCTAAAGATGAGGGATCAGGAGCCAGAGTGGAGCTGCGGAAGGAGAAGTCTAGAGTTACTCACTTGCGGAAAAAGCTCTTCTGGCCTTGGACCAGCTACAACTTTCTGTGCTTACCTTAATCCTGGAGGTTACATCATGCTACCACAACTTTTGGGGAGGGCACCTTTTGTTTCCCCAGCTTATCTCAAGTGTCCCAGCTCATGTGTCTGTTACTCATATTCTCAGCTGCATTGTTTTTCCTGAGTCAATATCGGTTATTCATACTCTTACGCGTGCGTTTGATGCTATTCCATTTCAAGCTATTGGGAATTTTTCCATTGATTTGACAGGACCTGGATCAGACCTTGAAGTTCTCGGCTCCAGCTACAAAATGTCTCATTATTTTAGTTGCTTGGTATTAACTTGCTTTGTAGGCTTAATCGTCGTTAATAGTTGAATCCAGCATTCAGATGCTGTTTGTTGTCGTGTGGTATGTCAGCTCCGGGTTGCATTTTACTAAGATGTGTATTATTATGTTGTATTCCGCTGAAGCTTTTGTACTGCGCTTGGCGTGACACAGATCTTATTTCCGTGAGATTTGAACTGGATTACCTTTTTCTGTTTCCCTCTGCAGTTGACAAAATCCTGCAGTCACGCTCCTGGCCGTGTTCTGTCTGCCTTATCAGTTCAAAGTTTAAGCATTCCCAAATATTCTGTGAAAACCCTTTTGCAGTCCCTTGTATATCCTCTCAGGATTCAGAGTCCAGGAATGAAATATGTGTGAAGTGCACCCAGGGTTTTGGGAGGAGGTGGAAATTTGGTTCAAATTGGCAAAATATGCATGTCTGACAACATGAGGACTTTAAATTATTTTTATTTTAAAGAGAAATTAAGAGCATATTGAACCACTTTCCCTAATTGGCCAAGACAGTGAAATATGTATGTATGCATATATGTACATATTCCACATAAAAAACCCTGAATATTGGAAATATTTTCACTCTGACAAATGTAACCGTTTGTTGCTGTTTTTCCTAGGCTGGAGCTCTGCTAAACAGTGCTCCCGGGGCTGGGAGAGTCAAGGGGAAGCGGAGAGGAGTGGGTTTTCTTGTCACGAGAAGATCATCCCTCACTGGATTTTTGCCCTTCTAGTTTGCTATTCTTGCAAGTCATGAAAAGGAAAAGAATATCCATGAGATAAATCAAGCAGAAGATAAAGCCTTTGTGTTCTTACGAGGTTATTTTTGCGCGTAATGCTGTAGAACACAAGAACGGGGTGTTGGCCAGAACAAACGCTTACAAACCTTGCTGGGTTTGCGCTCGGAGCGATGTGGAAAAACGTTACGAAGAGCCTGACCACGGGGAAAATGATAGCAAATGTTAAAGAATAAAAAGGTGATGAGAAGATCATACAGACCAAGTGGTGTGAGCAGAGCAGTGAGGATGAAAAATGACATTTTAGACCACAAGATATTCTAAATTAAGCAAAGATTCCACAAATAAAATTGATCTTTTGACTTTAAAGCCATGGATTTGTTCTGTGGACTTAATTCCGTGAAGGTAAAAGTTATGTGCTTTTTTAGAAACTTTCCAGAAGTACTCTTTCAAAATTATCGCTGCGTGCATACGCTCATGTCCCACGTAATATTCCACAAATACAGTGAATGTAGGAAAGAGCATCTGAAACGGCAGGAACACGTCTGCTTTGTATCTGTGTGCGTGTGTCAGCTGCTCGTTGTGCAGTCTGCACAGATTTTGTGTTGGTTTGTTTTCTCATTACGGTTGCAAATTAAATGCTGTCCAAATACTCATAATTAGCACGTTAGACTTTGCCTTCAGCTGAACAGAGAATTTACTTTCTATGGTTCTTGCAAAATTTTCCTCTTTAATAGGATAACAAATAATGTTGGAGATACAGCGCAAGGAATACAATATTGCCAGTTTGAAAGCAGAAGTATTCCTGCTTGATGATGCATGATTTAAAATCCATACATTTACAATTAGACAGTAATTGCAGTGTATCTCACTAATGACTTTTTTTTGTTACTCCAACTTTTGCATTTTAACAGACCTCAGGAAGAATCTCGAGGGATTAATCACAGATTAATCTGCGTTATTACAAGGTCCTACTGTTGTTATAATTTCAGAAGTGCATCAGTTAATGGGGATGTCTGTAAATTAAAGCTCCTTCCACGTGCAGTGTTTGACTGTCAACACGTCTCCTTAACTGTGAGGAAGCAGTACCAACCTCTTTGTACAGGTGGAAGCGGTGACTTGTCCAGGATCACCTAAGTTGGTGGGGAGCTGCGATAAGAAATTATGAATTCTGGATTTCTTGTCTACATTTTTGAGCATTTCTTTCTGTTTCATAATAGATTTTGTCCTGTTTTTACAAAGAAAAAAGCTGAAAAAGGTTTCTTGCTTTTGGAGGAAACGGCTTGATTCCTTTCTGCTGTGTTGGAGAGCACATCTCAGCCCTTCTTCCTCGCCGAGGAGCTTGTGGCTAGTAACAGAAAACTTCCCATTTTTCCTCTCCTGTGAATTAATAGAATGTAATTCTGTGCATAGCAAAACACATAGTAAAGCTCTTTCGAAGTCCACAGTCCCCTGACCCTGTCAGATTTCAACCATGTATATGAAAACCGTTGGATTTTCGCATTCACCTGTGTTTTCCGAGCGCTCTGGTATTGCAGCACAGCTCTCTGAGTTAACGGCTGTGTTCAGGTGGTTGGTGATTCTTAGTGGGCAGAGGACCTTGGCATGTTTGTGATAGGTTTCTCCCCAAGATCTTTGGGATGGATTTGATTTCCTTGTTACATTTCAGGGAAATGATTTCTCCTGTGTTACAGAAACTTTTCGTGTAGTTGACAAAGTGACTTGTTTATTCTAAATTATATGTGTATACACACATCTGAGAAACAAAAATAAGCAGCAGGGGTTGAAAGGTTAGGAAGTGCCAGTTTCATACGTTTCTGTGTTACTAGGGAAGTGCCCTGGCAGGCTGCATACCAGCTGTAGGATTGCAGACCTCCATCCCACGGAGCCCCTGGCTCATTTAATAGAGCGACTGTCCATGAGGGCAGGACTTACATTTGCACCAGTGATGGTCCGTTTGTCACTCTGTGACTTCTGTCTCATTTACAATCTGAATGATCTGCTGCTCATGTCGTTGTGTTCCACATACCATACGGGGTTTCAGTATGGGCTTTTGATGCGCATATTCCTTAAAAAAAAAGGACTCCCGCTACGGTCCATTTGCTTGTACGGCAACTTTGAGCCTCCTCGAGAAAACCTTGTTGATAATCACCAAACTCCGCAGGAGTACTCGCAGATTCTTTGAATCCCTTAAGTGTTAACCAGTCGTTGGCCAGAAGAGCCTGAGGTCAGCTATTGCTGTCTTTTAGTGAGTTTGGGTTTAATCTTAATATCTGAACTAGAAATACTTGTTTCTTATTAGGTAGCTGCAGAACGTTTCATTCACCTAGCAGTTGCCGACAGCTGCGTATAAAAAAGTGAAGGAACCTAGAAGCATTTGTTTTCAGCTAAAATAAATACTTGCTTTCAAAATGTTTTTATTAAAAAATGTCCACGACAGCTTTGGAATATCTTCATCCTTGGTTTTGATTCACTCACATCATTAATTTACAAGCTAATGAAAATGTTATGATCACAATAAAACAACACGGGGCAATAAATTACTAAGTCTTGGCAATATTTAGTTAGATACTAGGGGAGATAACATTGTGTTCTGTTCTGAAAAGAGGGTGTAAGAACAGGGGACCCACCTGGAGTTTAAGCCTCAGGTCCCCCGAGGTCCGTGTTAACCTGGGCACACAGAGTACCCTCAGATTGCTCAAGCCGGGTGGAACAGGGCTTGTTGCTGCTTGACAGTAAAGCGCGCCTCAGTGCTTCGCACGTGGAAGGTAGATTTCCTGCTAATGCAAGGAATTATAATATTTTTCTTCAGTTGTGAAGAGAAATGCTGACAAAACCCGTTACTGTAGCTGGGGATGCCACGTAAAACAGACGTGTTTAACACACAGTTTTAGTTTTGAAGATTTTCCCTGTTTATAGAGGCAAAAGCGACTTGTTCTCTTTCTCACTTCACTTTCGCTTTCAAGCAATACTGGGAATGGGGTTCAGTGGTCAGTCCTTCACAATATCTGGTCACAGCTTTTATACTGACCTCTCATTTTATTTGCTTAGCGTTTTTCATTGTTGTTGTGGCTGAAATGCTTTTCTGTGTACCGCAAAATCCTTTACTTGGACAGAAGCACTCTGTGGAAGAAAACGTCATTTGGGTATCTCTGAGTTTAAAGTGCAGTGTGTTTCAAATTCAGGTGGTTTCATTATATAATATATCTTTCATAGCCTTTGAATGTTCCTTCAGTTCAGCCTGTCCCACAGGAGTCCTTCCTCGAGTCCTTCCTCTGCGTCGTGTTTCCAAAAACGCACGGCTCGTCTTGAGCCAGTTTCCAGAGTCTTGGACACTTCGCTGAGAACATTCTGTATCTGGGCAGTTCCTGTTTACCTGGGATACCAGTGACTTAAATCATCGAGTTACTTGACAATTATTCACTTATTAGCCAGATATTTCAAAATCCTTAAGTTTTTCAAAGCAATTTTTGGTCATAGTGCTGCCTCATAAATCAAAGAAGTAACAACATAGATGTTAAATAAACCCCCATAAATATTCTTCATTCGAAATTCCTGGTTTTTATAACAATAGACAATAATGCTTTTAAAGAAATTGAAAGCAGAACTTTGAAAGTCAGGAAACTTTGTCTAATTCCCCAAAATTGTTCATCTGATGCTCTTAGTAGTGTTAGTCATAGAAACTAATAGACTAGACCAATAGAAACTGTAGCCTAGTAAAGAAATTATGGGACCATTCACTTTTGTTACTGTTGAGGGAGTAACAACTTGGAAATGTGCAGGAGATTAGCAGCTTATTATTCATTTTTGGGTTTGCTTTTGAAGTCTACGATAGATTTTATCTACTTAAATTTTGAAGTAAAATCGCCCTCCCTTTCATTTTCCGTTTAAATATACTCAATCATCATGGTATTAAAACTGGTTTCGTGTTCCAAGTTACCAGGCATGTTTAATAAATCAACTTTATGAAGGTTTTATCGTACTTTTTTTAAAAAACAGCGCACGCTTTTCTTTTTCTTGGTCTTCTCTGTCCCGGTCTGTGTGGCAGGTGTGTTAAGTAGTAGAACAACGCGTGCGTTATCGCGGGGATGGTGATGGCTTACAACCGCAGGTGCTTGTCTAAAGTGACCTGCTGAAGGGAGATGGGGGGGGTGTCCAGAGTGTAAGGGGGACAACAGAGGGACCTGGTGCATCATGCTAAAGTCCTGGGCTTGGCTAAAACTATCTCAGTGGCCAAAATCTGCTAGTACTTCAGTATGGAGCAGCTGCGCCCAGAGATTGAGGTCAGAAACGTTTTGAATATTGGATAAGTGTGAGACATTCTTGGTCTGTAAAGCTCAGAGCTGTCTCTTTATTAGCACACAATTTAACGTGATTTGTATCCTTAATATCACACAGGCTGAAGCCTCTCTCACCCTTTGGTTTGTTAGGTCAGGTTCGTTACTTTGTTTTCCTTGGACGGAAACCTTCCCCAGTTATCAACCAGTGAACAAACATGTTTAGACATAAGCCTGAGTATTGTTTGTCCTTTCAGTCTGAAGTCTAACTTCCAACCGCAGTAAAAACAATAAAACTGATGTTTGCTTTTCCTCCCCCCCCCCAGTGATAAATATGATGTATTTTGAATTTTATCTGTATATCTAAAATATTCCATTGGAAGCTTTTGAAAGATAGCGTGGCTTTTACTGCACAACTGGATCTGGGTCAAGCGGTTTAAGCTGTATGCATGAATAGAAACTTATTGTTTAGAAGAAGTACATCCATTGCTGATGTGCTTAGTAACTTACTTTTAGAACTGAGTGTAATTGCTCAGATTTAACTATTTCCAGTTGTTCCTCAATACAGAACTTTTTCTTCTCTAAAATTTTTATGAGTCTGGGACAGCAAAAACTCGTTGCAATTCTATCTCCTGCCAAATTATCTTAGAATCTAGTATTTATCAACATAATGTCTACAGACTTGCTCAGCTGTTTCTCAGGATAGAAATGTTTATTATTCTAACATACAGTAATATACTTTTATCCTGTGTTATGTGTGCAGTAACAGCAGTGCTTGGCAGCAGGGGGTTTTGGTTTGTTTTTTTCTTGAGTGCCGTCAATATTTCACCGTAATTTGTGTCTTGAAAGTAATCTGTCGAGAATCAAACAGGGTCACCTTGAACTTTCCAGGTTCTCTCCTGATCTTTTTAGTGGAATTCTTGTCTCTCTTTGCATCCTTACCCTCCAGTTCTTTAGACAGATACCATATGCATGAGCACTGAGATGCACTTTTCCTGCATGAGAATGCATAAACGTGTTCAGATTCATTCTTGTGCCATCATTATGGGTTTGTCCACACTGAGTATTTTCACCTGCACCTTCATCCCCTTCAGTGCAGGCTTCTTGTTGTTTGCATTGCCCAGGTGCTTAGAAACTTTCCTTGTTAGTAACAAGTTTAGAAAAACCTGTGTGAAATTTATGTCAAATGAATTTCTTAGATCTTTGCGAAGGTCAGCACTTGTTACCTGTCTGAAGAAGTAACGTTAATCAGTAGGAATGTTAATAAACTCTCTAATATCTAGTTTTGCTCATTATTAGGAACTATCAGGGTGCACACAAACTGGGGTGTAGATCTGTTCCTTGGCAACGCGGCGTCATGTGCTGTGCAAGCAAAGCGGCAGTGCTGCTCTGCTTCTGGAGGTATCGCTCTGGTCTGGGCTCTTGTTCATTAGAGACTCCCTAACGTCCAGAGGGAACTGTATAACGTAACCGTTTCCCTGTGCCCTAACGCGCTGGAAATTCATTTCTGAATGTCAGCAACTGCAGCTATGTTTTATGTAATGAGATCTGTAATGGTTCAGAGACATGCATCAGTCTATACGGAGCTGGCTCGTACTCTCAAAGGAGCCCTTTGTAAATAAAGCCGTAATAGGTTCTGGCCTGGCCTGTGTCGTGGTCTGAAGTGACCGCAGTAAATGTCACCAGTGGTTTGGTTCCAAATGAGAGCACGTTTTCACAGCGGTAGAAATTAGCACTATAATGCATTTTGAACCACGGGAAGAAATATCAAAGGTTGTCAAAGGTTCAAATTATAGTATTTCAATTGTAAATGTTACTTATGACTAACCTTATCTCACCGAAAAATAGTTGAGTTTTTCCCCCTTGAATTGCCTCTTGACATTTTGGAACATGTTAACGCGATATTCAGCAAAAAAATCTGGTGTGACCCCAGCGATGCTGCGGGTCGTTAGCCAGAACAATGCTGGTATTTGCCACTATTTTCAGAAGACGCACGGGATTTGGGAAGGGAAGGACAGTTGGAAAATCTGCAAATCAGATGGAGTGTGTTTGTTCTGAAGTGACAAGCTACAGCGGAATTCACCCGCCCGTTCAGGTCTGCTCCCCAGCAGTGTAGAAAACTGAAGTATTGAATTGTTGAGCCTGGTAAAAAATTCGGGATTGCAGGCAGAGGAAGATCATCCCTGGACAATGAGAAAGTTTGCCTCTCTAAAACCACCGGCTCGAGCGTGTTGTGCACACAGCAAACGTGCAGGCACAAGCTGCTGCTCGTTTGCCATGCATGGCTCAGGCGCTGGAGGGTGGGACAAGATTTCAGAGTCTTCTTCATCTCATTGTTTCCAGCTGTCTATCTGGACGCTCAGACAATTAAATTAACCCCCAACCAGTCACACATCGGATGTTATCATGGTTATGAAAATGGCTAGAAATTTTCATTTCCATGTATTTTGAAGATTACATTTTTCACAAAGCATAGGCTCTCAAGCCTGTTAGCAAAGTTTACCTGTTCAGGTTTTACCTGCTAGTGGCTCTCTACCACCATTTAAACGTTAAAATTGAATTATGAGCTATTATTGCTCCTTTTATAACACTGGCTAATCATGCTCTGTGATGTACAGTAGTTTATTATTTATCTCAAATACTAGAATGGATAATTACTGAAGATTTTTTTAATCTGACTGTGGTTGAAATAGAAAGAAATTTTTAAGTTCATCTTTTTTTCAGTCCCATTTTGTTACTTACCTCCTCCGTGGCTTATTTATTACACAGTGGGTTCCCTCGTGCTTTGTGTCCTCTAATTTCTAAGTCATAGGTGTGGGAAAATGCAATACAAACATTGGCAGGTAAATAACAGCAGGACATCGGAGGGAATACTTGCTGAGATAGAGATCATCTGCATCTTTGAGAAGTCGGTTTTACCCCTTCTTTCCTGTGCTTTTACCTTTTAGCTGTGGCAAATGCTTAAGTAGCCTTTGATACCTCCTCCTTAAATCCCATTTCCCCCCTTCTCCCCAGAAAGCATCCCTAAGTGTGAAACTTGATTTAATGGATGTTGTGAAATAACTGTTGTTGCGTGCGCTTTGGTGTCCTCGCTCCAAAGTTACCATCACAGAGAGATAGAACCAAAGGTTTTTCTAGAGGAAAATGTTGGTACCAGGAGGAGAATGGGTTTCTAAGAACACCTTGGTGTTTGGAAAGAAATTATAAATGTCGGAGGAAATATTTCCAGATTTCCCCTATTAGCTGTGAATTCAGGGCCAAGTCTGCCAGTAACTGAGTAGTTGTGAGCAGTCTCCCTGGTTGGTGCGCTGCAGCGGGGTCATTCAGGGTGCCTGTCTTAACGATCTTGTTTTCCTTAAATCTAACACGCTGAATTTCTCCGCGAAAAGTAGCATGTTCTGTATTAGAAATGCAAAAAAAAAAGCTTTTTATGAGCACATGCTATATGGAATCTTTATACGAATAGCATCTTGGCATTTTATGTTCCCAAGGCAGTCTCAGAAACCCTGCGAGGGCTGTGAATCTGATTTGTAAGTGCTGTAATTTGTATCAGGACCAGATTTGATCAAGTTCAGGTGGTTTTGTTGATTTTTTTTTTTTCTGTTTTCCCTAAAATGCTGAATCCATTCGAAACCTTTATGCACCTCTATAAGAATGGCCAGCCATATAGAGCCAGACGTAGACTGCAGGATGTAAAGTTACCGTGCGAGTGAAAACGTAAATCAAACCGGCTCATGCATGAATAGGCTGGAAGAAGGAAGAACTTTTGCTGATGCTTCTTGAAACTCCTTCAGTAACATTTTACAAACGCCTTTCAGACTGAGCTCGCTGTGCTCCTTGTGTCGTGCTTACCTCTTAGCAGCCTTCGGGATAACATTATCAGGTTGTCAGTTTTATTGCGGCACGGTTTGGATTTATGTTTCGGCCATCAGAGTAGCCAAAAGGTGATTTTATATACGCGAGCGTTCTGCAGGTTCAGCTCTCTTTGGTCAGCCGTTTCCTCTACGAGCTCCAACAGCCGTAGTTTCCGAAGAATTAAAAATCTTGTTATCAGACGTTTGTACTTCCCACGGACTAGAACGAAGAAAGTTTCAAGTTGGTCGGGGGAAGATTGTCAGCAGCGCGGGGAACGTTCCTGCAGCGTGCTGGTGTTAGACGCTTTGGTAATTCCTTTCTGATGTTATGAGAAAACCACATTTTAAATGTCTTTGCTTTAAAAACTTGTGTTTTGATTGTAAAAATAAGTAATTTTAACCTTTTAAAAGCAAGATTTTATGCCGCTCTGGTGAGCCTGAGTTCTAGTTTCCAGTTGTGTGGCCACACACATGCACGGTGCCTGGTTTGGGGTGTGATTTCCACACCCCCGGCTCTTTTCCCCCTTCACTGATACCAACTTTTCGGTATGTGGGTAGAACGTTAGTCAAGTTGAACTTAATGCATACAAGTATTGCTGAACAAAAATATGTGCTTCTAGCATTTATTTTAGGTTTTATGCTAGCTTTACATTATCCCAGCTGGGTATTAAAGTGAGTTACAGAACTGGCAGTATGTTGGGGAAAACCAGATGTGTACTTTAAGAAAACAATAGTTTTGGGTCCAGAGCTTTCATTGAAGTCTGCTTCAAATTCACACTCCATATTCCTCTCCCTTTTCTCACCAAAAAAAAAAAAAAAAGAAATTGAGAGTTGTTCAAAAATGCATTTTAAAAAATCCAAATGATGAGTGGAAAGTTTAACATGTATGCAAATGCTCTCTGCATATGGCTTCAGAAAGTGAAGACCTTTGGCTGGCCTGGAGGCTCAGCTGGTAGCAAAATGTATTGCCGTAGGGGAGACCCTGATTGAAGTTCAACCACAGGCCATTAACGTCTGGAAGCTCCACACAGGTGAAACTTTGAGCTCTACGGCAAAGTACGAGAGGGTTCGGGGACGGCGTTACTGACGGACGGCTTATTTTTAATTGCATCCCAAAGTAATCGTCTGCCGTGGATTTTGCTGAAGTGGAAAATGAACGCAAATGGTAAACGCGGGCGAGTAAGTGACGGCGCGCGCAGAAAAGCGCACAAAACCTTGGAGAACCACCCAGCCTAGCGCTCTCGAAGGGTAAAATTGCCCTGACAATAGACATATGGTTGAAGTTCAATTCACAGGGGAGAACAGGCACTCAACTACTGTGCCAATTGTTTTCCGCCCCCAAAACAAAGAGATTTTAATGATTTATAGCAGAACAGGGTGTATGTGTTACCTAATGTGTTTAGAATGACTTGATACAGTTTTCCAAGCGATGCAGGAAGTGAAGGGGATAAACGATCAATTCTTCTGCGTTCAGAACCTAAACAGCGGAGTTTCCGTTACGGTCCGTAACGCTGGTTTCTCTGCAGCGCTTTCCCACGTAAGCAAACGTGCAGAACTTCACGCCGTGGGCTGATAGATGCAAGCAAAAAATATATTTTGAAAATCGCTACCAGAAACACAGTTTGACTTGTGTTCTCAGTGTGAAATACAGCTGGTAATTCACATTTTTAAGAATATGTATAGTTCTTAAATGTCAGGTTACTGACTTCAAATTCAGATAAATAAATAAAGGGAGAAATTCATTCAGTAACCAGGAACTCATCTGCAAAATTGGGAAAGTATCACCTGCAGCCACGTAACATGTAGTACACACCTTAGTCAACCAAACCGACCCTCTGTTGGGATGCATTTTCATTTTATGGCGTTACATTAGAAAAACCATTTCTGCATCACTGCAGCGGCTTGTGTGGAAGAAGGACCGATTCCCAAACTCTTCTCCAGGGTATTAGAAACATTCATATGTATAAAACCCTGATGTCTTAGCTGTGAACTTTGATGGCAATCAGGGGATGGTGATTTGGGTTAGTCTAGCGTTATTAAATTTGTCAAAAAGATGATCGTTTTAAAAACGGCAGTGGATATATGTAAGAACATCCACTTCAGTGAAAGAAATCCATCATTTTTTCTAATTGCTTTTGTGTGAGAACTATCGTCTGAAAATGTATTTGACATGAAACATAAGATTTTCTGAGGTGGAACATGATATATAGCTTATAGTATACGTCACATCTGCTTTCAGTTTTGGTCATCACTGGGACACGCCGAGCAGTTTGCAGCGACGCTGTCATTTTCAGTGTGAATAATTTAAATGCAGTAGATCAAGCTTTTATTATTTGGGATTCTTTTATACGAACTTTACCAGTAGATAAAAGCCGAGATCTGAGATGCAGTTGGGTATTTTAATGCTCTTTTTACAGATACTCTGTAATCTTCCGCTCGGGTATTCTGGGGAGTCCAGGTGTTCTTGTATGTTTTTCTTTCTAAACCCCAGCAGTTTCATACATTTATTTCTATCCCAAATTCTGGAGTACATAATCCCCTTACAAATGTATGTTCCCTTCTATAAGATAAATTGAACTCCCGGTGGTGGTGTGTCTTAGAGCTGCCAGTCCCGTCTGTCTGGAGATTGGGGTGGAAAGATGAATTCAAAGAGGACAGACGCTTTCAGGTGCTGGAATCCTTTAGTGTCTGTGCAAACCAGAGGGCATCTTTCCTCAGGGCTGGGGTTTGCTAAAGGGAAAACCCCGAGTGTTTGAATCTGCTCCTTAACTTCTGCCCAGCCTACACTTCTTCTTCCTGGGATTTTTCCCTTGAATTATGTCTACAGTGTTGTTTTTTGTGCAAGTTTCCATAAGAACTTTATTAATGTGATTCAGGTAACTCTCAGGAGTACTGAATTCTTATTTAAGTGTTTAATTGACAAGTGTTGGCTTGTAACTTTCTCCAGCTTCTGATTTGTGTTCAGGCGCAGTTGCAGTTAACTCCTCACTGTGGTCATTCCTACCATTCTTCTCCTTTTCTTTTGAAGTCATTATGTTCTTCTGATACTGATTACTGTAAATTGAGCTGATTACATCATTTCATAATTAAAGCACAGGAGGTAATGTATTCCTTTTCTTTTCGTTGGGACTTTTCCTCAGCATTGCAACACTAGAACTTTTCTGTTCCTCTGGGTACAAGAGGCTCACGCCGTTGTCGCATGTGCTTTTTTTTTCCCATCCGTATTTCTCCAGCTTAATAGGATCCTGCAGTGTACGGTAGGAACAGTGTTTTGTTGCCCCAGCAACAACAGCCAAACTTTCAGATGTTATTTTGCTAGTATTTAAAAAAACCCCAACCTCCACTTATGATGTAAACATTTGCAGTTTCCCCCGAATGTCTTTTCTCTCTGGAATCACAGTAAAATCACCGTTCCGAGGGGAAACTGATAAATTGTTTGAGACGTTTTTAAGCAAAGTAACAGATGTGTGTGATTCTGGTAGATCCTCAGTGATCTGGTCTTACTATTTTTAAGTGGCATATTTACTACTAGCCTCATCAGTAGAGATGTACTATCTCAGCAGCGCTGAGAGTCCAAATTCTAGTTTTAAGTTATTTATGGAAGGATTGAACGCTCTTTCTGCTGGAATTGCCTGAAGACTTTAGCAGGGTTTCATAGTAAATCCTGAAAGCACTTCAGCATTTATCTTGACCTTTTGTTTTAAGCATAACTAATCCCATCAAGAATTTGAGACTGGAGGATGGGACCTGCGGGGTGACATTTAAAGCCGTGTTTACATTTATTAGTCTAGCAGGGACGTGCCACGTGAGAAACCTAAAGGAAGACAGTCCTTCAGGACTGAGTTATCCTCTCCCCCTTGGCTGGGTTATGTCACAACAAAAAATTTCCCACCAGCCAGATGCTATGTGAGTCACCATTTATTATTCACTTGAATAACCTTTATCAGTGCTGGTCAGTTGGAGGGAGTCTGGGTCACTCGTGTATGACTTGTTTCTTGAGCTTTTGCACTCGGCAGCTACAGCTTAGTAAGATTTCTTTGACACTGTAGTATTTTTCTCTGAACTATCCAGCCATTTCTTAACAGCACTCAGTTGTGCGTTGAATAAAGCCCAAAAATAACATTCTGTTGGAAAAAAAACATTTAAGCCAAAGGCTTCTTTAGTCTTGCTCAAAACAGTGAATTATAGTAGAGAGATTTAATTGTCCACTCTGGAAAAATCTTTCTTTTGTATGTCATTCCATCAATTTTATATTACTTACTGCTAACAGTAAGTAATTTCATCACAAAATGTTGCAATTGCATAGATTTGAATAATATTTGCTGTTCTCAGATTGAATTAACTGAAAAGATTTTGCAAACTGTAACAGAACGTCAAAGGCTGAGCTGAAATGCTTAGTTATGTATTTCTGTCTCTTATTTTCTTTATTGCCAAAAGGTGGATGGGTTCTGTGAAATAATTTTTGTGGGTTGATTACCCGGCAGAAACCTCTCCATATGCCTGCACGTTGCTTGTGTGATGTAAAACATTGCTTCACCAGAAAAGAGGTTGGTTAACCAGAGCCTTGCCTTCAGGGAGGGTGGGCACAAAATACCCCAACGGCCTAATTTAGGGAACTGGCAGGTGCGGGTACATCAGACTGCCTTGCGTGTAACAACTGAAATGAAACTGTAGGTTACGGTTTGGGAAGTGCATCGTCTGAAAAGAGCTGTCAGTTACCCACAGCCTTGGTTTGAGAAGTTTCCCTTGGTGGGTGATTTACTAAGAGTATCTTCATGCAAAAGATGAGTCAGATGTACAGATTTCCTTACAAGCCTCGTACTTCCAAATATCCTCTTTAATTTGCTACAGTGGATTCAGATGAGGTAACCCTTCTTTCCGTAACCAAGTAATATTTACTGAAATTACATCTGCAGTGGAACTGCCAATTAATTATAATTAAGTTTTGCACATGTGCTAGTTTAAAGTGTACTCTCAGTGGAAGTCTGTGTTTTGTTTTGGTGTATTTTACATGTTTCTACAGAGCCCGAGCCCATCTCTGCTCGAAGCTAGAGGAAGAAGCCCCCTTGGCTTCCATGGGACGTGTCCCCAAAGCATCTTGAGACAACACCCCTTTCTTTGCGTGGTTACCCGTTGGTGCTGGTGGATAGATTACAGTCAGCCTACCTGTGAGACTGAGTTAAAATCAAATAGTGCTGATGTAAATGTGCACTTCTTACGTGTAGGATTTCACATGGTCTCATTGTATTTAGATCACGTGATACAGAACTTGATTTAGGCTTTTATTTCTTAGTAATTAACTTTGCATCCCTTTCAGCCAGTGTAATAGTTCCCCGATAAAGTTCTAATTACGCTGATTACCCTTCTGTGGTCAGTACCAACCACTTCTCAAAGAAGCTGTTAGGCTACTGAGGGGACCGTGTGAGCGTACGCGTGTTCCCCCACGAAAGCGTGAGATACTTAGAGCTACCGCACCTTTGCCTGCAGGTGTTCGCTCGAATTCGGGCAGGATGCGCTGAACCTGGAGAGAGATCGTGCGCCTCGCGGGTCCTTTGCACTTGACGTGGTTTTAAGTAGTGTATATGAAAAAAAAGCCGACGTTCAGATTGCTTATTCCAGTTGAACTGGGCTTAGAAAAGGGTTGGAGAGTGATGGTGAGAGCAGGTGCTTTGGTTTGCGTTGGTGTTTTTTTTAAGACACCATAAACTGTATTAATTTGGTCGTTTTTTGCCACACGTTTCTCAGTTTATTACCGAATTAGAAGTGAACACTTTTCAAAGACCCCAGAATATTTGTAATTTAAAAAACAAAAAGCAAGCTTGTAGAGGGAATGTCAATAAAGATCACGAGCCTCCGCCACGCCCAAAGCGCCACGCAGTTCTGTGCCCCTCATTTGTCCTTGCTCAGGGTTTGTTACAGCATTTCACTGATGGCTCCTACTCTCCATAAAACCACAGTGCTGGGGAGTACCGGTGGCGGTACTGAACGGAGTCAGTCTTCCGAGGCAGGGGCTTGCTCCTGGGGCGCGCGGAGCCTCGCTTTCCCTGGGGATCCCGAGAAACACGCTGCCGCGTTGTGAAAGGGCCTCGGACGATGCGGGCGGTTTAAATACGCTGAGCCCCAACTTGCCGTCACTAATCTAGCTCGATCCAACCGCGGCAGCCAGGAAGACGGACGTTTTTGTGAAGTTAAAGTAACCGCAATGGCAGCGGTTTGGGTCCACGCGTTGGGTTTTGGGTTGCTGCGGGTTTTGTACGGGCGCGTTCAGGGAATCTCGGAGTAGACGTTACCGAGTGGAACCGCGCCGCGGTATAAACCCAAAGCAAAAGCAGATGAGATGGTTTATTGTATGTTATGCAAGGAAATAATGCCGCTGATAAAAACGTACTCTGGAGTTATTCTTTTCATTTTTCCACACTCGGTAGAGCTGAAATCAGTTTCACTTTTCATGGCCGTTAGTTTGGGGAATTTAAAGGAGGTGCTCTCGGTTATATGGCTCTGTAGGGGTGTTAGTTAATGAAGTTGTGACAGATTTAAGGTCACGTTTTGCATGGTTCAATTCAGCGCACTTAGAAATACACAGCAGGGAGAGTTCCTCTCCCTGTGAGCTGCTATATATTAGACTTTTATATATGCTGAGTTTATTTTTGTATTGGCAGATTTTATGTGAGAAATAAATAGCAAATTTAGGTACAGGTTGTTGTTGGAGTAAGAAAAGGGCTGTAAGTAAAGCTTTGCGAACTAGATCGTTACCTTCAGAATGATACCCTAATCTTTAAGAGCCACGGAGCCTTTTTATATTGTTTCCAGTTACCTTAGATCAAACGTACTTTTATTTTAAGAGAAACATATTGGGACATTAACGGGAATATGTTACCTTAACGTTACCAAAGCTCTTGCCATGTAGTTTTCTGCAAAACCCTTATCATACAACACTGCAGTATTTGAGGACAGGTGAGTGAAGCACTTTGATTTTGCATGACGGAAACTGCCAACCAGGTTCGTGATTCAGGGACTTGCACTTCAGTAGCTGCTTCGTTAGCACGGGCCCTCTCAGCACCCTCACGTTTTTCTCTTTCCTTCTCTGCACTGCCCAGCCCACACCTGGTTTCTTTGGCGGGACGTAACAGCAGAATCTTTCCTTTGGCATCAGTAGCTTTCATGTTTTGATGTGGCCTGCCTGGGCACAGACATTACAAGGAGTGTGTTTTTAATTTGATGAATATGCCTGGTTTAGAGGAAGTGTTTAGAAGGTAATTAGTAAAGAATTAAAACATGCCCGCGTACTTAATGTGTGTCAGCATTATTTTATTAAAAACACGCTTGTTTTTTGTGAGCTTGATTGACACTGAACTTATTTGCTCTGTGTTATGAATGATGAGGCGCTGGCACAGGTTGCCCAGAGAAGCTGTGGGTGCCCCATCCCTGGGAGTGTCCAAGGCCAGGCTGGATGAGGCTTGGAGCAACCTGGGCTAGTGGAGGGTGTCCCTGCCCATGGCAGGGGGGTTGGAACTAGATGATCTTTAAGATCCCTTCCAACCCAAACCATTCCGTGATTCTGTTATTTCCAACATTCTGTTCCGGTCAGTTGAAAGTGCAGCCTTGTAGCAAATTATTGAAGTCAGTGTTGCATTTATTCAAAAGAATTTAGTTGATATATTGCAAAAAGTGGTTTTAGGCCTTCCAATTTGTGTTTTCTGGTGTTTTCCCACAAATATCTTTGGCTAATGCTATTCAGTACTTTAATCAAAGATAAGAAAGAAAATGAAGAACTAGTGATGTGTAAATAGCAGTGTAATTAACCGCCAAGTAATGACAGTAAAAGATAATTTTTACACTCTTACCTAGATTACTAGATACGATTGATTCAACTTGCCTTTTTGTAAAGCTGGATGCCAAGTAGTGTATTTTTCTAAGAATAAATATTCCACAATCACTTTTTTTATACTGGTGAACGTTTGGGGGCCTACCTGATAGGGTAAAATAGCCTTTACCTCCCCGACCTTTTCCTGCCGGGCGTGGTGAGAGGCCATAGAAGGTGGAGCAGTGTGTTAGATGCTCCGTGCTATTCTGTCAGCTGGAGTATTTAAAACAAAGATGGGATGGCCTCTTTCAGAGATGTCATACTTCAAAAAGCTTTTGTGGATTTCATGGAAATTGCTTTGTGTATGGGTCTTTAAATTATGTCATGTAAGACAAACTAGGCAGTAAAATAGAAAAACCTGGGAATTTCTGGAAACTGGTGACTGGGTATGAAATGCATTATTGCAGTACACATTATGGCCTCAAGGGGTTTTTCTCTTCTGGTGGTGCTGCTAATAATGAAATTATAATCAGAAGAGCTTGAAAAATAAGAAATTATGATATGTAATTATTTCAGAAAAAAATGTGGGTGGTATATATTTTGGCTTTTTGCTTTACTTTAGTGTGACCTTAGAGTTTGAAGTCAGACATACAGCAGCCATAAAAATGCACCTTAAAAAGAAGAGAGGCTTCATCTTTTGGAGGCTTCTGCTTAAAAAAGAGTTGCCAATAAACGATCTAAAGGACGGGTTACATCTTCCACGTGCTGACTTGCACCTCTGTATGCTTCTCATCACTAGTTACTGAGAGAGAAAAGCTGCACATACTCTGCGACACTGTGAGCCATCTGTCTTCCTTATCTGTTTGGAAGAGGAACTTCCAATCTTTTATTGCTGTTAATATTTTGAAAAGTTTGGAAGATAAAACTGAGTCCTTAAAACTGCCTTGTAATTCTATCCAAATACTTATTGCTTCATTTTAAATACTGTGTAGAAAGTATGCAGCAGTATGTAGCGATCCTTGGTCCATATTGTCAGCTGTGTGTTTGTCCTGAAGAATTCCAGACTGAATGTGAGGTTATTTCTCTGCAAAGATAACACATCATCAGGCTATATGCATTCTTACTTTATATACATATGGGATAAATAAATGTAGCGCAGGGGTTACCGTGGTTTTCAGTTGAATACTGCTTCATCTTAGCAGGAAGACGACTGCTTCTTCGAGAACAGTTAGGTCAGCCTGTCCTTTGCTGCTGCTTTTTGTCACGTTAATACTTTTAATTTTATTGGAGCTGGACTGTAAAATCACCCAAATAACTTTGTATCGGTCACCGTCAGCGATGAGCTTTTCAATGCAGTTGACCTTGGCTAAATTGAACCCGTGGCTTAAAGAGGAAGGGCTGTCAAGTAGATCGTGTTACCCATTTTCCTTTGTACTTTAGTATCCTCCATACCAGACTCATTTCCTAGTGTTGGATCTTGCTCTGCTCATCAAGTGAAATTAAGAACTGGGAAAGACAATCTTCTGAAAGAAAATCTTGACTCCCCCACCCAGTACAGCTCCATTCTTTGGCATTCTTCATTGCCTGTTCCAGATTCCTTAGTGAATGCCGAGGTGATGGAGATCTTGGTTAGTCTGGACCTCTGATGATTTCAAGGAACTCACTAATTTCTTATGCTAAAAGGTTTTGAGTTCTGGACCTAAATGTAGAGTCTAGTTGGCCCAGGTAAACTCATCTGTAAGCCTGTAAATCCACTGAATAAAGGTTTTGTTGGCTCTAAATACAGTGGATGTTTTTAGTGTTAAGGCTCCATGAAGAAAACTTTGAGACTGAAAAGAATCAGCTAGAAGGAGTTATTTTATTAAAGTGAACATGTTTATCAGCAGAACTTCCTATAATTTGAAGGAGCTGTGTTTGCTTTTTGAATGTATTCCTGTAGTTTTGCCATCAATGATGAATAGCATAGGAGGATGATAGGATGATCTTCTTAATGTTCTGTTTTCTAGGAATCATCTACACCCATAAACATCCTTACATTTCTGGGCCCAAAATGTCCTTTTTATCAGTGTTTTAGCTAGAGAGTGTCACTGTCATCTTTAATTTTTTCCTATGCACGACTCATTTCCTTTGTGCGACATTTGCTGAAGTGGTTACTTGCTGGCTATAAGTGTTCCAGAATTTTCAGATGTGAACCTTCTATAAACAACCACACTTTCAGTGATTCAGAACCTCATTTTTTTGAGAAGCATCATCTTTTATTGCATTCCTGCAGCAGAAATGGGAAGAAACGATGGAAAAAGACACCAAAATCCCAGTGTGTCTTGGTTTTGAGCTTTTTATAGGTAGGCAAACATATGTGCTTGCCTAGATTAATAAAAAAGCTCACAACAACAGTAGCAAGAATGTGTTTTAGAAGTCTCAGTCTGGCAAGGACCAGACTGAGGAATGGGTGGTTTTGGTAAACAAACTTCAACTACCCCAAAACAATTGCCTATTTTTGAAGTTCGGGATCTAGGGAAAAATTTTGAGTTATAGGCTTCTAGAAGAGTAATTCTTGGTGATAAATAAAATCAGTAGAGGATGAGATATGAATTGAACCATGGTTGGAAAGTATGCCTGAATAATTTTGGAAGAAACTGAAGGAAAACCTATTACATTTTAATCTTAAAAAAAAAAAAATACAAAATTATTTCCTGCCCTGGCAGTTGAATGTTAAATGGGAACTATTAGTTACGGGCTCAAATGGTCTTTAAATGGAAAGGAAGCCAGCAGAGAAAGGAGCTGGTTTTCATCATTAATACTAATTTTATTATTACATTTTATATGGCAAGCATCTTGCTGAAGAAGGGTCGAAAAATAGAAATCCAGGACCTTCGGAGTCGATAGCTTGCACGTCCCAAATCATCAAGGCTTTGGGGACAGAAGGATAGAGGTAAAAAGGGAAGGAGGGAAGGAGATAAAAGCCAAAGACAGAGGTGAAGATTCAGGTCAGTGGGTAGCGCTGCAAGGGTCTGTGCTCCTGCTGCAGTTCGGACTGGGAAGCGTGGGTTTGTGTTAAGGTTGGCGTACGGAGGGACAGATAACATGTGTGTGGGCACAACATGCCTGGAGCGTGTAGGAGGGAGCTGTCTGTCCCCTAACTCCCGTCAAATCGGTTGGCTCTTGTAGATCTCGCTGAAAGCTTACAGAGCTTTAAGGAGTATCAGTGTTTGGTTAGAGAGACTGTGGCTCTGTATTCACGCACAACATCAAGAGTTCACACTTCATTTTAAACATCCCATCAAAATACTTTTCCATCTGTTATTTCTAGGACCATTTAAAATCAAAACTAATAGAAATGCTTTTATGTTTCTGTCTGAAGGGGTTAGGGATCATCTTTGTATTCTGGAAGGTGATGGGAATAGTGTGGGAAGAGGATCTTTCATGCTTGTTCCTTAATGTGGGCACGTTGCCCTCACCCGGGTCACCACGCAGTGTGGTAATCCTGGAGGCAACAAGGTTTGGGACGTGAAGCCGTGCGAGGATCGGGGCACACAGTGGGCTTGAGAGCATCGGTACCTTTGAAGCCTTCTCAAAGATCTACATCTCTAAGATATTCTCAAATGTCTTACAGACATTTCCTGAAGTATTCCAGGTTTTTCTTGATAAATATTTTCACGAGGGTTTCTGTGTGGGGAAGAGCATGTATCCGTGGTTGTACCTGCAAGCTGAAAGAACAGAAGAATGCAGTGAGCAGCTCTGTGCCAGCTGGGAGTTGCTCATGCTTGCAGTGGAAATAATTGTGTGATGTAAAGAGTGTGCTCCGGCTCCGCGGGAGCTGAAGATCTTGTCACTGTCAAGGCAACGTTTTACCGTTGACAGCAAGTAATAGTAAATGACCAAACGTACTATTTCTAAATGCTTCAGTTATTTAGAAAATCCCCAACACTTTTTGGTCTTTAAAGGCACTCGTCTAGGATCATTTTCAGCCTTGACTTGAACTCTCACCAGCCTCCGTTAGCTTGGGCGACGCTCCATGTCAGCTACTTCTGAGCTTTTGTGCCTGAGCGAAAAGGAAGGGTGACTTCAAGCTTCCCCTTCTGTGTGTTAAAAGCAGGAATTAATTCATTTTGTTACAAGTGAAGTTTGTTATTTTTCAGTTTAACCGTATTCTGTTACCTGTTTTGGACCAGTAAGGCAGGGTGTTGGGGAAGCCCAGTGGAACTGGGGAGAGAAGTTCATTTTCAGGACAGAATGGGTTGGGGTTTTTTTGGTACAATTCCTTTATTTTAAGGTCAAGGGCAGGTAAGAATTACAAAGTTCAACTGTTGGTTCAGAAATCAATTGAGCAGGCAAAGAAAAGCCATATACTTGCACCTGCCCCCTTTGCAAAAGGCTCTGCTACCCAGCTCCTCTGTGAATCCCACATTATGTAACGCCATTGACCCCTTTGTCTTTAATTTTTGTGGCCTCACTGTAGTTTCATATAGAACTTGTGACACGAACGGAACAAAACTATTAGGTGAGGCTGATGGAAGTTGCAGGGTTGAAGTTAAATCCTGGTTTTATCTAGGGAAGCATGGTCATACTGATTAGAGAGTCTGTTTAATCCACTTCAATCCACTCTATGGACTCTGTCCTTTATTGTGTTTGTTTGTATCTGTCAGTCTTTCTATCAACATGTATTTTGAGACAATCGCTTCCCCTGGGACCTTTCTCCCCTGTGTTAAAGGAAATGGGGATATCTGGTTTTTATAAGGCACTGTGAATACTGTGGAAGAGAAAGGGTTTGCAAATGCAAGCAGAATCCGAGGACCGTAACCAAACTTGCCAGTCTATTTGCCCGAGTTGGGCTTGTCCTGAGCAAACTATTTATCAATACTGCTGTTTGTGAGAAGTCAAAAGGGTGACGTCAGTCATAATTCTTCAGCATAACAAACTTTTAGCATATTTTTAAGCTAAGACAGAAATATAATAAATTTATCATAATCTCTAGTAATGCCTGGAGAAAATGTGATTTATTGTTGTTAATGTCAGTTCAGTTGGCTTCTCCTACCTGGGTAGAGTTGAGATTCATGACAAACTGTTACCTTAGGAATACGGTGTGATTAGTTGAGTGATGTCTTTGGGAAGCGGCAGGTCATCGTCGTGTCACGTTTGACAGAGGCGTTCAGACGTACGAAGTGGGATCAAATGTTCCAGGCTGAGCCTGAGGCTGGGTTGATCCTCTCTTTGGCTCAGCAGATTAAACACAAGATGCTGCGCCACTGAGGCTACAGAAACAGCTTTATTTCCAAATCCCTCTCTCAGAAAACCATTCTCCTCGTCTGGTCTCATCCATTTGCATCTTAATTTCGGGAGCTGTACAGTAATTCAGATAGAAACTGCAGAATAATAATTTGGTTCAGAGGGCTGTGTATGGACTCTGCAGACATTGAGAAGAGCCTGTTGCTCGTTCCTTCATTTAAAGTTCAGTCAGATGGTTTAATTTAAGACTGGGATCTTTTCCTTGCTCTTGCTTTCATTCTCACGTGTTTGGTGGCTGATTATCTGGCCAGTTATGCCACAGTAACAAGCTAGGCAGTGAAACCTAAGACAGCTATTAATGCTAGTATGTATTAAGTGGAAAACATTAGGAAGTCTTTTTCAGTATTAGATTATTCTTCTGGTTTTCAAAGCCCGGACAGATCATTATTATTTTTTAAGTTATTTTAGACACATACGAAGCAGACTGTGCTGAACAGATGGATAAAGAGAAGCCTAAAGAAGCAAAATGGCTCTTTTGAAAAATGGCCTTTTGCTGGCTTCCAAGCGTCCGAATGTGTTTCCTAGCTATAGGGAAAAATCCAAAGGCGGCAATGGGTAGAGAATTCGGCGATGTTCAATTTGGAGCCAGTCATCGGATTTTTTTCAAACCACACAGCTGGAAACCAAGCACAGTGTATGTACCTGTCACTGCTGCAGTCTGAATTGGGACTGGGGCATGTTTAAGCTTAACAGAGCTGGTTTTCATCTGGCTGGTGTGGAGGGAAGGAGGCAGCAGCGATCGATCTTACCAATGGGAATTCATCAATACCTGGGTTTGTCAGCCCCTGCTGATGTTGTCACGCTGTCTGTTTTACCTCTGAAAACTAGCTCAGTCTCTTCGTTGCATCCTGTAAAAACGCTTCCCATTTGATTGTGAATGGAAGCTTAATTAGATAGGTTATCCAGCAGGAAGACACACAATAGGTAAAGCACACAGCCGTTTCCATGAACCAGTAGGGAAGTGGAATTTAACAGCACAAGTCATTTGTGCAAATGTTGCTGAGGGGGTTTTTTGCAGACAGGATGATAAAGGTGAATTATCCTTAGGGATGTAATCAGTACTCATATATGTTTTAGGCTTCTGTGTTGTCAAACATTTTGCAAGAATGATGGACTTGCTCAGTCGCTCAGTCATTCCAAAGTTTGTAGTTCGGAAATAAATGAGGAAAAACACATTTAAGACCTGCAGGTGATCAACAGGACAGCCTGTGATGTGGTTCCATCCGTGTGTATCGTATAGTTCCAAAACAAATACCGTAGGATGAGAGAATTTTGCTTACTCCTGTAAAAACAACATGTAGCATCCTCTTGCAGTTCGACGCTGACACTGTCTCAGAACACCCAAGATCCCTATAAAACCTGACAACACCCCTGAAGGTCGTTTGTGGAGGTCACCTCTTTGCCTCCCACACTCCCTAGAGGAATTCTGGTCTGCCCACTCCTTCGTGGCCACCCACCCGCAGATCAGCTGAGAAATCATACTTTGTTAAGGAAAACCTTTGTTAAGAATGTTATTTTTGTTCTTTGTTCTCTTTCCTTCGTTTGAAAGATGTCTTTTGTTCGCTGTAGTTCAAATACCGTATTTTAAAAATACATCATTCACAGCATATAGAAATTAAAGCTGAACTTGTGTATTTTAGCTGAATTTAAAAAACGAGACTGGGGATTTGTCATTGTTTACATACATGTATTTTATTCTGATTTGTGTTTCAAAAAAAAAAATTACCATTAGTCTAATGGTAGGAATGTTTTTAAGCAAGCCCTTTTAGATGGAGCAACTCTTAGGTGGTTTTTGAAGCCTACAGGGGACCTGTGGTCTTCACCGGTCAAATTGCAGATGTGTTTAGAGTAAGCACTAATTAACAGTAATCTGTACCTTCATATACAATGGGAATATGAACATCACTATCGTAAGTGGTCAAGAATGCCTTTGGCGGCGAGGAGGTGTGCCTCGGATCTGTGTCTGTTGGCGTAACAGCAGAAGCATTGCTCTGTGATACCGTTGTGTGCCGTTGACATTATGACACTCTCAGCGTAACCTGCTCAGTCTGTCCCACTTAGTCTTTGCAGTCATCAACAACAGAATTACGGATCTCCTAAGGCCAAATGCGGTGAGCGTCTAGTATGGGAATCTTTCCGTATGCCTACCAGGTCCTCTCGGAAAGCCACATGATTTAAAGCAACTGTTACTGATAGAGAAGTTTTCTTGTGCTGCTTTTTAATGGCCTTTGGTTTTGCATCTGTTTTAAGTTAGAGGGTTGGTGATGCATTTCTGCTTGGGGTTGTTTACAAGCTGCTCTCTCATTGCTTTCCCTGCAGGTGTTGCAGGGCGCTCAGCTGATAGCTGTGGCTTCTGCTGAGCCTGCGTCCGGGGGTGTTGATGGATCCCCGCTCCAAGGGAGCGATATCCAAGTCCAATATGTGCAGCTGACACCAGTGACAGACCACTCTGCGACTAATCAAGTATGTATACATCTCTCTTTGCCATTTGAATGTACTTAACTTGATGGAAGCATCTGTCAGATGAACCATGTGTCTGTCCACAAATACTGCAGTCCCAATGAGTTTATGATCCTGTTTCCAAACTGCAAAAAAACCCAACATTTATAATAAGAAACAGCATTTTGTTAAAGGTATAAGTGGTCTTTGACTATCCCTGCTTCCATGTTCTTGCTCAATGCCTCTAGAGAATAGTTATTTTGGTCATCATTGTTTTTCTGCATCCTTGAAGGCTGAGAGCCATGTTAAAGGACAGGGCAAAGAAAATCTTGCTTGGAATCTGTCCAAAAAGTATTTTTCAGGCTGAGGTTTCTCTTAAAAATGTTATTCCCTTTCTGACAGAAGTTTTCCAGTTATTTTGATCAACAGCCTGGATTTCCCGCAGGAGTTGCAGTGTTACCAATTGTAAGTGAACACTTGATCCTCTCAGTTACGGTGGAGGAATTATTATTATTTTTTTTTCTTAAATCAGTTTGAACAGTCATGTATCTGAGCCTGGAAAATGTTTCTCATCAGCTTGAAGCTGCGACTGGTGACAACACAAGAATGCTGACTTAAAACAGTTGTCAGAATTTTTTGTGAAGGTGGTTACCCATTCTTCTGTGAACCCCTCTTAGTGGGCTGCTTTTCTAGAGAATGCCAACGACTGTGATAAATAAGCTGTTGCTCACTAGCCAAGACATAATGGCATCCGTAGCAGCCAGTGTTAGAGTGGCTTTTTGTCCAATATGGACCCAGTTTTGTACAGAATTCTGATCTGGCTACAGATATTTGGATATTGAGTCTCCTGAGGGGGAAGAAAAAATACGTGTAAGAAGTCAAGGGCATCACGTCCAGACCTCGCGTGCACAAACCTTGAGTGCTTCGTGCTTCTTCCGTGGGCAGGGCAATCTGCAGATCAGTTCGCTGGGTGAACTCAGAGCGCGTTAGCTATTCCAGTGGCAAAGAGGGCCTCCAACAAAAGATGGAGCTGTGTTGCATATTGCCAAAGTGCCGGAGCTCTACGCTCTCTTAGTTGCCCCAGTCCGCGCTGGCTCCCACCTAAAAGTGCTCTTCAGAAAAATTATGCTCCCTGCCCCAAAGGCTCAGACTGCTGACACGGGTGTGTGCGGTAAGGTTGCACTTTGTTTCTGTGCAGTGATTGTAGCGACAGGACAAGGGGTAGCGGGTTGAAACTGAAAGAGGGGAGATTTAGATGATCGGATGTAAGGAAGAAATTCTTCCTGGGGGGAGTGCTGAGACACTGGGACAGGTTGCCCAGCGAAGCTGTGGATGCCCCATCCCTGGGAGTGTCCAAGGCCAGGCTGGGTGAGGCTTGGAGCAACCTGGGCTAGTGGAGGGTGTCCCTGCCCATGGCAGGGGGGTTGGAACTAGATGATCTTTAAGGCCCCTTCCAACCCAAACCATTCCATGACTCAATGATGATCTTCCCATGTAGGTGAGCCCTTAATAGTCATTTTTCCCTCTTTGCTAGATGTGTCTTCACTAACCTTCTCAATGTTTTATTCATAGTCACTTGTAATAGCCCGCTGGACAATAAGTGTTGTTACTTCACTTTGCTACTACACTTTATTTTGTATAAATCCTCAAGTACCGCTCGTTCCATGCAATTACTAAAGCATTTAGGCATCAGGGCGCAGGAGGTGTTTCTCGTCCTGCTGACCTCACTCCAGACCTGGGAAATTCTCTAGTTTACCTCCCACAGACATTCTTCTGCGCACGTTCCTCGTGCCCGTCCTCCCTTCTCAGCTACCACCTCTGACGGGCAGGGGGTTACGGAGTTCAGCTCTGAACATCGGCACCCGTCTCGTGCACGAGTGGCAGCCACCGAAGGGGTTACTTTTCTCTTCAGGGACACTTTGCACCGTGTTAGGTTTTAATACTGTGGTTAACCACAGAGATTTATACAGAACTGAAGAGAAGCAGAAAAGGAATGCGAAATAAGAAGGGTAGGAAAGGAAAAACAGACAAGACTTAAAATAAGTTTGCTGTGAATATTTCCTCAGTTTACACAAACTAAGGGTCTGTTAATGAATTAGAGAAGCCAAGCTGGGATTTCCATTACTCCGAGTTATATGGTTAGCACAATAGCACTTTTTTTTTGGCGTAAATTATGGAACACTCCTGCATCATCTTAGAAAGATCTCTTATCTGAAGGGAAAACCTTCTCAGTGAGGCTGTCGTGACGCTTCCATCTGTTTTCATATGCTTCTTTGCCAAGGTACTGAGATGTTCTCGATGATTTTGAATCTATTTATCTATCAGAGCTTCTAAAAGTGAAGCTTATTATCCACCAGGGTGGGATGCTGCGCCCTGTACACCACAACTGCAGATTTATTTAGCGTCTGAAAACAAGACGCTGGTTTTTGTGAAAGCCATTCCCTGGGAAGCAGTTGCATGTGCAGAGGCTGTTTGAAACCAATCCCTTCTCTGACTTCTGCTGGAGCAGACAGCAATATGCACTTCAACTTCGTATTTTCAGTGTATTCATGCACAGTTTTGTATTTGCAAATGAGCTGTGGAAAGAAGTATTAATAGCTAGGATTTTGACAGTTTCCTAGTGCCCCTAAACCACATACAGAAACACAAACTATTAATATATGAACACTGTTTCGCTGGCATAAAATTGCAAATGGATGTACGGAGCGAGGCACGGTTTGAAGTCAGATTTCAGGGGTTTAGGTTTAGTGAGCTCCTTTTCATGTCTCCACAGCATTCTTACTTACAGCAGCTTGCACCATTTAGAAACACAGAATGTGATGATGACAAAGAATATTTGGATTAATTCTGTGCTCTCACTCATATGCTGGTGGTAAATCTTGTTAGATTTGGAAAAAACCCTTCATTCCAGATCTAAAGCGGGCTTCTGCCCTTTAGGCAGTTGTCTACTTCTGTTCTGAATTTTGGATAAACATTCAGGATTGCTGTTGTCGCTATCATTTGATAATGATATTCCTTCAGTACAGTTTTCCTCTAATGGGGGAAAAAACCTTTGGTCACTTGAAAATTGACCTGCAATCAACTTTAACAATCTGATAGAATTGTTCACCACTCCGGCACTGATTTATTGGACATTTAAGTAAACACCAAATTACCTACAAAGTTGAAGAGGAAAAAAAATCTTGTAGCTGCGTGAAATTACTGGCAACAAGGCAGAGAGATGAAAAGAAATAATTTGGTAAGAAAACCTTAATTTAGGAGTAATGCTTTATCATTTTGAATGTCCAAAATTATATTCTTTTATATATTCCAATATTATTCTTTAGAATAAATAAACTGCGACTGTGTGGTAAAACCCAAAGGAGGGGACACCCTTGTGTCTTGGTGGACCCTCTTGCAGATACTGGGCTGAGAGCATTGGGCAGGGCTTCAAGTAAGACTTTTTCATAACAGAAGTACTGCCGCAGAAATAGTTCTGTATCCAGCGCGTTACATAAAGCATCTATTAGATGGATTTGTGGAAGGAAAATCCATCAAGGGCAGATCTCTGGAATCTGTGGGAGTGTACAGGAAAATACCATTAAATGCTTGCCCTTCTCGTGTAGTTTATCTGTGCTTGTGATATTGGCTGCTATCAGGGGAAGGCTTATTAGGTGTGAGGGATTTTATCCAAGCCAATACAGCTGTTCTTAAATGCTATTCATCTTATAGCTCTAAAGATGGAGTTTGTTTCATAATCTAGTTTTCCTTACCCCAACTAACTTGGCTAAAAGGACAGTTTGCTCTGGGATTATCCTTTCACAGCGTTGTCAGACTACTGGTAGGCAGGAATTTAATTTTTAAGTAGAATTCCTTTGAAAGTTTAAGTCAATTGTGTTTCCTTCAAATTCTTTCACAGAGGACTCTTTTTTCGCTTGGAAAGTGAGTAGAATCAGGCCTGTAGGAAGAATTTTATTTGGAAAAAAGCTCACTGGAGTAGTGCCATTCTCATTTTACGCAAAACAGAGAAAGACTGCGGTGGGTACAGTCAGCAGCTTTAGGCCGTTCCCTGCCCAGCTGGGGAAATTCCAAGCACAGGGCAAACAGGTAATTTTACTCTCCTTCCGTACGATAGTTCCATCACTCTGGGACTTCCTACTCTCTGTTCCATGATCGCCCTTGCCGGACTTCCCTTCCCTAACACTGTTCAGCCCTGTACCCCCGAGCTGTCGGTACGTACATCCTGCTGGGACGAGGCCCACAGCTTCGGCTCATGCTGTGCCAGACGTGGGGTTTATTTTGTTTCTTTTTAGAGCTGGTTCTTTTTTGGGAAGAGAAAGAGAGAATAATTGTTTTCTATTTGCTGCCTTCGTGCCACTCATGATTTTATAGATCCTTATCGTGATTTCATTATTTCAGCCTTCTTTTTCCAGCCTGAAGGGCATTAGTCTACTTAGTCTTCATGTGGACTCTTTATGTTATTTTTGGTGCCTTTGTAAGTGTATTCGCATTTCAGCTCTGCCTCAGCGCTGATATCCGTGCAGATTTTACACTCGTACGTGCGGGAACTTTATATTGGTGTAATATGTTCGCATTCCCTTGGCCACACCAATGAAAAGCACTTTTGTATGGATTTACTGATCCCATGTTTCCTTTCGCAGGGCACTGATACCCTTCAATCAGCAATCCAACCAGAAATGCAGATAGAACACGGAGCGATCCAAATTCAATAAGAGAATTGGGAAAAGCTGTGTCAGCCGAGACGTCAGCGAGCCACAGTCAGGAGTTAAGTGCTGTAGTCTTCGTGCAACAACGGGAGGATGGAAATACCGATCAGACTAATGCTCACACCTCGGACACCTCCTCAAAGAGCAGAGATCTGATGATCTGGTTGTCCTCACCTGGAGTAAATCAGACCCATTTACTTAAATTGGAGCTGCATCATGGCATCATTTGAGGATCTGGCCTTCATAAAAAAATAAATGGCCTGCCCTCAGGTACACTTAAAGAGGAAAAAAATCTTTCGGAAAGAGGGAAAGAAAGCTAATGAATCAAACCCATGAGACTAAATTAATGTTTCATCCTGTTCATTTCTTCTGTGAAATACGCCGTTTGAATGTCTGCAGTTCTCTTAGGAAGTGTACTGCTTTCGCAATACTTGCTTTACCACGTATAGAACATCGAAAGCTCAAATATTTTTCACTGTTTAAACAGCTTTTTTTTTTTTTTGCTATGGTGTTTATAACAAAAATGGAAAATATTTAAAAAAAAGAAAAATCCCATAACTGCAAGTATTAGCCTTTTGCTGGTGTTTTCTGTTCAGTGTAATGAAAAAATGTATTTGCAAAAGACTAACGATTTTGTTTGTACTGTTGCTTAACTACTTTTCTAGGGGGAAATGCTTTTAAATGCTGTAAGTATGCATTTCTAATGAAAAATAAATGTGTATTTATGAATAGTGCAGCTCTAAGTTGCTCTCTGCCTCAGGAGTGAATACGATTTCACTGGACTGTGCTCTAAGAGTGCAGTTCTGGAGTATTTGAAGACAGACGTCATCTGGCCAGCTCTGCTGTCAAACTGAGAAGTAAGGTTAAGTCAGTAAGGAAGATACCGATCTTAGATCATGTTATTATCTAAATTTCCAGTGCAAAAACAATGTGATCGTTAAACTCTTAAGTCTGCAAATCTGATTTTATACGTTGAACTGATGAAATAATTTTTTAAAAATGTGAACCATTCTTCTGAGCTCTCTCTCCTTTAGCTCCTCCAGCCTCTTTTATCCAGCCTTCTGTGCCAATACCTCAGTTTGGGATTCATCCATAAAAAGCTGGGCTGCAGGAGTCTGATACCTATCTTGTTATCCAGCGTGCAGTATCAAGGTGAAAGCCTCTCTCCACTGAAACCTGTGGGAAATTTGATGCCGATTTTGAGAAAGCTACATTTTCATATTTGCTAAGCTGGAGCGGAAGGATACGTGTTTGCTCTAACCTGATTATCTTACTGGCGCACATTTTGGGAAAATAGAGAGTTTGCTGGGGCGGGTGTTGCTTTGTATTTGTTGTTCAGCTGACTTGCCGTACGGTTATTGTCCACGTACGGCTCCTCGTGCAGTGAATGCGTCAGCGGGGCATAGGCACAAGTTCTGCATGGTTCAATTCAGGATAGTGGAAGGAAGGGTTAAGCACGCCCCATTTCTGGGAATGTTATCCCTGGTCAATATTACACTTCATGTGAATTCCTACTTCTCTTTAGGATGTTTCTTGACGCACAAGTACAATGCAAACGGAACCACAGCTTATTGAATACAAAGTTTGCAACGGGCCAAGAATTTGGCTACTCTTCAGTTTCTTTTTTTAATAGCGTTTCTCAGACTGGGTGATGTTTGAAGAGCTTGGCATCCAAACAGAAGCCTAAAAATAAAGCAAGGCCTGTACCTTTTAGCATGGCTGTTTAATATAATTTATCACTTGGAAATAGCATTGAGAAAGCTGGGAGGGCAAAGACGCTGTGTGCTACCACGTACCACACCCTTGCTATATTCGTGCTGGCCACATTAGCTTTCTTGTCATCTTCAGAAGGTTTTACCCAGCTTTCCTTCTGTGCCCTGGGCTTTTCCCCTCTGCTTTCGAGGGGAACACACGTGCATTTAAACCTTTAGGATGTCTGTCTTAGGTTTATGGTGCCATTAAGAATTCTGTTCTCTTTGCATTTTTCAGCTCAGGTACAAGATGAAATTGAGTTCAGGAGAGGTTTCCTTTAGCCACTAGACTGCTGCATGCTCAAGTCTCTTCTGCTAAAAGCGATTGTAAAGGCACATCAAGCAGTGGAGTAGCAGTCACTAGATAACAAGAGAATGAAATCTACTTCACCAGTGTGGAACGGAGAGCGTACAAATAGGTAAATAGGTAAGGAGAGCAGCTTAGTGAGCTCCTCCGCTGCATTCAGACTACGTGTTCCTCGAGATGTGAGTTTTTCTCAGTGTTATGTCAATGTTTGCATTAGTCTAAGCTGTGTCACACTATGTTTATACTTCAAAGAAAAGAAACTTCAGCACTGAGCCAGGTATTCCTACGAGCAATCCCTGTCCCTGTTCCTGTTCAGCACATTTTATGTCCCTGGAAGATTTATGTCCCTGTCTGGGGAGGAAATGGCTTCTCTTCAAGAATGTTTTGTGTGTTTTCTGGACATCACAGGGTGTGTCACATACAAATAAGTCATTCCCTAGAAGAGTAATTCAGGAATGAATTCCCTTCTAGGAAATGCTTGTGACTGTGAAGAGTCCGTGAGGTTATGCGAAGAGTATGTTCATACAGAGGTTATCATAATGATAATAAATATCAACATAACAGTAAGATATCCGAAAAGTATTACAAGATACCTCAAGGAATGAAAATCCTGAGCATTTCGCCTGGCTCTGTGTTCAGGTAGGTTGGTGGTGCCTCACCATGGATGTAATTCTGCCCTTGAAGACTGTTTGACTGTTTTCAGTAGGTCAGCAGAAACTAGTTCTCATTATGTCTCCTTCTGTTACTCACAGCTTCTGCCTTTTTAATAATAAGGTTCTTTTCCCCCAGCAAACTTTCTAACATCCTTGTTGTTAACTGTTCTTTTCCTCCTCCTGCTGCTTTTGTCCGAGAAGCAGAGATTGAGAACATATGACCAGGAGTCTTCAGGGGGACGTTTCTTGTAAGGTTAGACTAGATCAGCTGCAGGTTGGTAATTCATCTTGTGACCTGCAGAAGACTCTGGTCATGGGTTTGATTTTGTTGTGTGTAATAATGCCTAGGCATGCAGGCTTTGCGGGAGGAGACCCTCTGGTTACCTTACTTGGCCCCATTGGTTATTTTTGATATTAAGTTCACTGTAGCCAGGACCTCACCGTTTATCTTGATGTTACACTAGAATTCTGTTATGGCTGCACAGGCAGTACGGTGCCATTATAATGACCTTTCAGATCATTTAATCTTGAATCCCATCTGAAAGAGCATCCATCTCGTGAATACCTAAGAGCTTCTGTGGCCCTGATGTAAACACTAATCAAAATGTTACAGTCTGACGGATTGTCCAGCTAGAAATGGGTCTAAAAAAAGTGAAGGATGTGGGTTATTTCTTTTCTGCTTTTCTTTTTCTTTCTTTCATTCTGTGTTAGTTTTACATATTTTGTCTTGCAAAACAAAACTATAAAAAGGAGCACCCTTCTGTGACCCAAATAAGCTGGAATGCCTTCATTAGCTGCGTTTCTAGGCATTTCAGTATAGACAGTTTGCCTATAAAGCAAGGAACACTGGCCAAAACGTTGCTCTGGTGCTTGTCTCCATCATGGAGATCCTGGCATGCGTACGGATGTGCTCCGGTGGCCCTGTACCTGATTATCCGTTTCACAGAACGGCTGTGGTGTTTCATGTTAGAAAATACAGTGAGAAAACCAATCTCTAAAAAACGCCCCCAAATCACCGTAGGATCTCAGTCTGCACAAACTTCTGTTGGCAATCAGTATTCCTTCTGAATTCCTAATTATATAAGTACTGAAAATTCAGAGCCATAACTATAACTCAACAAAAACTGTTTCCCATTATCAGAAATAAGAATGTTCCTTTCATTCACTGCAATCTCAGAGCACTTCTATAAGCTCTGCTGATTTAGATGAGTACTCAGCAGTCAAACCTCATTTCCTTGAATGAAGCCGGGAATAAGAAAGTCATTCAGTTCGGGTGGTGTTTGGGGTAAACCGAGATTGCTTTTTCTAACGGGCTGGTACAAACAGACCTACTTAATTTTTCTACTAAACAAGGTTTGACATGTTTAGAGGTTGGTTTATACCCCACAAAAATAGGAGTAACTCACTGTGCAGCAAGTTGGAGGCACGAGGAGTCGTGCAGAGCTGCCGTGCCTGGGACGCAATTGCCCACGTGCAGTTTGGCCGGGGTGAGAGGTTAACATTCCTCCTCTTTCCAACGGTGCCAGCGGGTTTTTAACCAAGTCTTGTTCTCTAGTGTGATAAATTGGATGGAACTGGATGAACACCCATTTTTCCTCAGCTGCAACTTCACATGTGAAGTTTAATTAAAGAGCAAAGATCTCCTTTGTTTGATTTTTTTTGCCTTTTTTAATCTTAGGTGAATTCTGCTTTTGAAAGCTTTCCCAGGTTTGTTTCCTACTCTCTTTTTTAAAGTATACATTTTGCCAAGGAAAAATGTCCTCTAATAAAATCTTGCGATTTGGGCAGAAAACTATATTTCTAGGCTTTTGTTCCTCAGCATGGATATTTTTAATTGACCGGTAGACTGGGAAAAGTTCTGTTGTTCTTCCAGTCCCTCAGGTTAACGTGGGTTTTTGGATGTGTAAGTCAACTGTCCAGTTCCACCTCTGTCCACCAGCTTGGGTTGGACGTGAGTTAATACATGTTATATGAACTTGCAGTAAATATTTTATTTCAGATATTTCATGCCGGTTAAAGGAAAGTTAATCGGGTGGTGACACAGATGAACACAAACCCGGGCGGAAAGCTGAGTGTAGCCTGCTACGCTGTGATGCCAGCTGTAAGGACAGGCTGTTCGTTGTCCCTCACTGTGCCGCGATCTGGACATTTATGGTATTCCGTTTGAAAATAATGAGTATCTCCCTTTTCCACACTGTTTCCCTGCTTTCTGAAGGAGTCTTTGGGATTTCTGTTTTCAAGATGCACCGGGGTTTGCTGTCAAACTGTTGAGGGCTTCATGTCAGGATCTGAGAAGTTAAGCAGGTACAGTGAAATCAAAGGGACTTTACTCTTTTGTTGTTACCTCAGGGAAAAAAAATCTCCTGTATATAATTTTAAATAATTCAGTTTTTAATCGATGAACTATATATTTCATTTACCATTGGCTTTCTGGGTAAAGCACAAAAAAGCCTGGGAGCTGGTCAGCACCATTTGACTCCCTGAAAATGGCACTTCAGCTTGGGGTGTGTGTGTGTATGAATATATTTGTATCAGCCTCTCCTGTTGCTTGAGTTTGTGTGGGGTTGGCTCATCTGCTACTGCTTTGGTCCTAGAATTCACCTCTCCCCTCTTCTCACTTCCTTTTGACACGTGTTTTACTCTCCGCTTTCCAAAGCATTTATTTTTAACCTTATGAAAAACCTAGATCCGTTTTGCTGCTTCGATCTTCTCAGAGCAGGTTGGCTGGCCACCTCTAATTAAATGGAAATAAATCAGAAACCCTTGGTTTGCTGGATTTTGAATTGCAGTTAGAAAAAACCCCATTTATAGACATTACCCGGTGCCCGGGGAATTGGCTCTCTTACTTAGCTTATTTGACAGTTCCAAAAATTGCCGCAGCTGGAAATTATGTGTCTGCTGTTAATTAGTAACATTTTCAGTTTGGTACCCAGATTTTCCCCTCTGGTCCCCTGGGGTAGCAAAATTAAACCTCCTTTTGCAAGCCCCCAGGTGAATACACGCGTAGCTGGTACTGAGAATTCTAACTTCCAGTCTTGGTTAAACAGCAGCTAAACTTGTCATTTGATGCCTTCCCTCCCCAAAAATCCCTGCTTCCATCTCCCTGGTGTCATAACCCTCTTAGGGCGGCCCTTCTCTGATAATCCCAGATTGCCGTGATTTAATCGGACACAAATGATGTGCTCGTTCTAAAGCAGGGCAGACCGGGCTCTGCTTCCCGTCCCGGTGCGTGTGAAACGCTGCGCTCCCTCGCTGGGGCCATCCGCCTTGCATAATTGCTGTTATTTAACAGCGATTTTATTACTCAATCCTACTTCAACTCTCTCAATCCCCCTGCTCTGATGGACTCCCTGCTCTCTTCAGCAAAACCGGAGGAGAAATCAAAAAGCCAAAATGTTTGTAAAAGAGGAGGCGGGAGGAATGAAGGAAAAGATGGGAAACGGTTTGTTGATTCATTTTGAATCCCTTCCTCCCTTCTCATTCGTTCAGGTTGCCTTTGGCTCTTCGCTGCAGTTAAACCTGCAGCCCAGGGAGGTGGTTCACGGTGAGAAGTTCTTCATTTTTTGAAATACAGTAGTGACACAAACATCCTGCTTGTACCCAAGGAGCAGCAGCTGTGGAGGTAGGCGGGGGCGCGCTGGAGGGTTTGGGTTTCTATTTTGATGGGGTTTTTCTTCTCAAATTTGTTCATGCCTCACTATGGGTTTCAATAGTTTACATCTGGTTTGGGTTCTGCCTGAAATTCCTTTGAGTTTTGTTAAATTGACTGTTAATGTGAAACCAGGAGCTTCTCTGGCACCTTCTCAGGATTTCAAAGAAGTAGCGCGTCTCCGCCCTTTCCGCCTCTGACGTTTCCCCGCGTTTTCATGGGAATTCTCTTGTGTGGCAAAAGGCTGAACGCGCCTCGGTGAAAATGGTTTTTTCCCTTTTGGTTTACCTTTTGTGAAAGGTGGAAGGTGTTAATCTTTTCTGCCAGAAAATCAACTGTTGTAGGAATATTCCCGTAAGAAACCTTGACCTCTGTGAACGCCTTTGCGCGGATTGACATAGTTTTCCACGCCGATTCCTTTCTTCGAGCAAACGCAACACGCTCTGTACTGATAAAGCCTCGTAGGTAGTAGGTGGTTGAGTATTTTGAGGAGCATTTTGTGTGTGTGGTTTTGCCTTTATTTTGTTTTTTTCCTGCGTCACGTCGCTGCTCCGATCCGCAGTGTGGACCTCGCCGTGCTGTACAGAAATGAGCCTGGCGGAGAAGCGTCTGCTTGGATTTGAGCTCCCCTGTGGCTGTGGGCTTTTGGCTCGGAATCCCTCTATATCTTTGCGGCTTTAATCAGTGTGCACGTTTGGGCAAACAGAGGGTAAGATTTAAAAGCCCTTGATTGGAGTGTTGCTCTTGGGAAGAGGGCACTGGCTAGTGAGGAGCTCTCCAGTTTGAGTAGGCAGGGAATTAAAGAACCGTAAGCCAGTCAAATTCCGGTGGGAGATGAGGCAGAGTGTTTGATAACATGTGTGAACGAAGATTAATGACTGAACAAACTGTTGAGAGAGGTGGATTCCTCATCTTTAGGTACCTTCTGCTCTTCATCGGCTGCCACTGGCAAGGCTATCACCAAATGCAGCCCCACGGTAGTGGCATGCCTCGTGACGGTAACTGGAGTGTGCCTGGCACTCAGTGACACGTGTGCTGTGGGATTATGTGTTACCCCGTGGGACGTCCGTGGTTCCTACAGTCTGCAGCTTCACTGCTCTGACAACAATATGTCCATGTAGTAAAGCCCATAAGTAAATCCATTCCCTGGACTCTCGGAGGATGTTGCCTGTGTTCTCTCCTGACACAGCGCATGCCGTAAAGCACAGCCCGATAAGGTATGAAATGTCCTTATTTCAAAAGCCATGAAGTTAAAATACCAAGTAAAAAGTATAAAAGGTTGAGGGCTTTCCTGATGTCCTGGTGTCCTGCAGTGGCTGAAACTTGGTAATGAGATATAATCTTGCTCTGTAAAGGGGCGAGATGTCAAACTGTTTCTTGCCCATCTGTCCTTGGCAAAAATCCTCCTTCCAGAAATATCCAAATACGGAAATTAAAGAAGAACGAAACACACAAGCCACTGACCAGGGATTTTTTTAACCTAGTATCCCTCCAAGCACTAGCACGTGCTCTCCAACACTCAGCCTCTTGTTGTGGCCCATCACGTTGCATCATGAAAACAGTTGTGGGGAGCAGTTTTTCCTTTGGTTTTTGTTCAGTGCCAAGGAACTGAGCAGACCAAACCCTCATGGCAGCAGCCAGGGGTTGGCATTTTTATGTTGTGGAGTCCGTAATTCATGAAGGTATCAAACCTTGAAGCAAGTTTTCTCATGGCCATCACTGCCCTGCTTGAACGCTCATTCTCCTCCGATGAGAATTTTCTCTTTTTCTCTGTGGATTAGTAATGTTCTGGTGTAGGTCTTTAGTACATACTTTTGTAGTTTATGGGTCTCTTCCCAGTCTTGTTCTCAACTGAGAATCTTAACAATAGCTTCTGTTCTATAGCTCAAGCACTTTCCCAGATTGTAGCTATGTGAGCGACATTGGCACTGAAGTGCCCAGAAACCCTAAACCCTTTACTAGTTTATTGCCTTGATCTGGATTTACTAAGAAGCCTCAGCTGCCAGTAGAATAAATTCCTAAATGAGGTTTGTCAACACACTGAAAAAAGCCCAGAGCAACCTCATGTCTTTCACACGAACAACTGGCTGTGTTAACTCGGGCAGAGATAAACTACAAGCAACAGCTCACCAGTGTATATGGTGTAACATCTGTCTGCACACCTGCACTGTCATAAGCAGCCCCAGCAGGCACAGCTGAAATGCCCTGGCCAAACAGGCTGGCCAAGGATATTCCTTCCCCCTAGGTACTCGAAATCCCTGTAGTTACCGGGAAATACGGAATGTACGTAGCGAAGCGTGCCGATGGCTGACTCTGTTGTCTGTCACTTGCTTCGATGTCGTGAGGAAGGATGGGAAGGAAACTTTATGTTGCATAAATTAATATTTATTCTACCTAATCAGTCATCTTAACAGCTGCATACCAGAGTTTTCATGTGTCTCAGAGACACATGAAAGGCGTGAGGTATCCTCACTATGACCGATGGGGAAATTCGGGAGTGAGTTCGTAGCCTGGAGATGGCAATAAACCCACTGTGCCAGCGCATCCTGAAGTGACCAGATGTGCTGGCTCCAGCAGCACCCGCCGGCTGGCAGGTGGAAGCTACCAGCAGCCCACGTTGCGTCACGGCTAGCTGCTTAGTTTCCGTTCTCAGCTTGTGACTTCACTTTGTCCAGAGAAATGCAGGATGGCAGTGGAGCCTGTGACGCATCAGGGATGCTGGCTCTGGAAGCTATTGAACATTCACTGCAGTGGCCGTGCTCATCTACGTGTGCCAGGTTTGCTCAAAGCCTTCCGAGCAGTTGGAGCTGTGCCGTGGGTGCTGTTGGTCCGCACAGATCCGAGCAGGGCGATGGAGAACGGGTTGTGGCAGGTGTGCTGGCTGTGTGACAGGGCTGTCACGTGGAATCCTTCGGCTCAGAATTCAGGTGATGGTGGTGGCAGCTGTTTCATCCTGCACAACTGTCTGTGGATGGGGAAGCGCACCTTCTCGTCTGCTTTGCAGTTCTCGATGAGTGAGGGTTGAGTTGGGCTGGAAGAGCATTTTACGGGGTCGTGACCAGGGAAACAGAAAAGCGATAGGCTCTTGTGCGCAGATGCTTGTTCGTAGCCGACGGCAAAAGTCTTAGTAATGAACAATGCTTCTGTCCATAGGTGGTCTGGGAAGGGAGGGAGGAGGGGTGGGCTGGTAAACATCATAAGGAAAAGAAATTCTAGACAGAAATCATTATATAAAAAAAAAAGAAGACAGACTAGAAATCCCTCATCCTCTGGGACTGGTTGGTTTCTAAGGGTCCATAGTTAAAAATACCATAATTAAAAAGAGCTTTCTTGTAGCACAGAGTTAATAAGGCGGGAGCAGCTAAGAAAACACTTTCATTTTCCTCCTAAAATGCTGCCTTCCCACTGTCCTGCTTCTCTGCAGTCTTTTGTACCTAAGAGTTTTTTGTGGGTGTTTACTAGCCACTTCCAGCAGAAGGAGGGTTAAGAGCATGAGAAGGGGGTGGAGAGGGAATCCCAGCTTGGAACTTGAGACGTTCCAGCTGAGGAAGAAAGATTCAGAGATGCAGACGTAATCATGCAGCACTGCAATCAACTCCCGTGTCAAAAGAAGTCAGGAAAAGCACATAAATAACTCCACAGCCACACTTAATGTAGTGCAGGACATATATCAGTAATGCCACCACTTCCTCCAGGGTGAGTATAGAAAAGCTTCCTGTCTAAATGCTTGCAAAATGGTTTGAATACTTTGAACTGGCTTGGTGTAAACTTCAGAAATTGAGGCAGCTTTGAATTCAGATTCTTTGGTACCAGATCAAATAGATACTCTTTCATCTTAATGCAAGTTTCAGGTTTCCTTGCAGATAGTCTCAAGAAGTAAACTGTGGTTGTCTGAAGCATCATCTGTGTTGTTTCCTGCCATAAATTCAGAACTCCAAATGAGCTGCCAAGGACTGAAAAAGCACATTCGTTTAGCGGGAATGCAAATTTGTCCGTATTCTTTAATATACAAATTTGATGGGTTTATTTTAATGGCTTAACTCCTTCCAGCTAATTGCTTGAGTTGCTCTGGTTATCTGCCTGCTTCAGTGTCATGAGCTGAACGTTTTCAGGTAATCCACGTGTTCAGGACGGGCTTTCCTGAAGCTGTCACTTTGAAGCATCCGCAGTAAATCTGCTGTATATTTTATTTGCTGCCCGTGTAATGTACAACAGCTTCTATAAGGACTGTGGGGTGTTTGTGGTCAGTCTGCTGGGCTGAAGGATCCAAAGCCTTTTTGATTGATAGAGAATGAAGGATGGAAGAGGAAAGAGATGCTGCTGTCTTGCTTCTCAGCGGGGTGTTTTCTGCCCTGCCAGGTGGATGGTGATGTGCCGTTACAGACGGTGTGAGTTATTGCATTATTAATATTATTATTACCAGTCTTTATGGAATGGTTCTTAATATGCTCGAGTTCATGAACCGTTTCATGCTGGGCTTTGTGTGTGTGTTTGTAAAATGCCTGTTTTCCATTACAAAACCGGGAGATATACGAAGATGACAGTCACATTTTCCTAACATAAATTTCTCCCTTTCTCAATCCTCCTTGGAAACCATAAATTTCAGCAGTGTGTCTGTGTGCTCCAGACATCAAAAAGCCGCATCGGGCAGGCGGTTTTACAAGCCCTCTGTTTTCCTTGGTCAAGCCCTTTGCAGAAGGAAAGATAGACATCCAAATGATAACAGAAAGCTGGGAAGGGAAGCAGAGTTAAAGGAGGAAGCTGTACAATGTGGGAGGGGAAGGAAAGTCTCCTGGGAGGACTTGTCTCAGCTGATACAGTTCAGGTGGTGGATAGAGATTTTCCTTCTATTCCTGGCCAATAAACATCTTGTTTTCCTGTTCCTGTACTAAGTGTTTTCAGCCATAAGTACTCAACCTTTTCTTCTTCACAGCTAAAACTCTTGTCCAAGTTGTTATCTCATCATGTCTCGATTAATGCAACATCCTTTTCTCTTGGCCTTGACGACCACTGACTTTTGCCCAAATCCTATCCATTCAGAAGCTTCCTCTCGTTTGGCTTTTTCTTCTCTATCGCATCAAATACTTGTCTGTACTTTTGCGGTCCTTCTTGGCCTGTCCTCATCTTACATCCTGTTTCTCACTTCAGATCTGTTGCTTCCCCCGTGCTGCTCCTTGCACTTCACAGGAACAAAATTTTGCACATAAACAACCTTTACTTCTTGCCCTTTAGTCCCTTCCTATGGTGAGTTTTCTGTGCCTATCATGAAAATCTTGACTGTTTCAGTTGCTAAGGCTACTTCCTGTTATTTCTAAACATGATGTTAATATTATTCCTAAATATTACGTTTATTTTCAGCCCTGTATTCCCTGTCTTTATGAGCCTTCTGTCTCTTCGAGGCTTGGACCATCTTTTCTTCCTTGTCCAGCACCTAGCACCTATTTGTAGGATACTGATAGTAATTCATTCACTAGTTTTACATGTCACCAGTTCAGCAGCTTTGGTCATTAATGCATAAGCAGTGTTATTTGTCTTTTTTAAAAATTACTATTGTACATGCTAAGATTAAGCATAATTATCTTGGAGTTAGCACAAGTTAAGAAAACCAGGACTCAAAACTGCAGATTATAAACCTTTTCCTGGTTTTTAGACTGCTTCAAAAACTTTACCGTGCCCTCCAGAGCAGATCAAACCCGCTGTTCTGTGGAAATAAGACCTTTTGTGCAAGTTCAGTCTGCCGAGTCCTTATCCACAAAATATTTGGGGCCCACACAGGCCAGAGATCCATCACCATCACAGCCTCCCCAGGCAGCAGAGTCTCTGCAGATTTCCTGGCATGGTGTGTCGGGGAGGAAAGGAGCCTTCAGCTCTGCTCTCCTTCCCGGTGTTTTGGGACCTCTGGCCTGCTGATAGACTTTCAGACCTCTTCTGAGTGCCCTAGATTTGCTCATTCTTCTTTCAAACGCAGCGTGTGCCCATAGGGTGGCTGAACCCTCGGCATGACAGACCTACTGTGCGCGTTCCGCATGGGACGGGTGCTTGTCGTTCCACCTGGCATTTCCCCGGCAGGGATGTAGGAGCTGTGTGTGCATGCTTTGCTGTCACAGCATCCGGCTCCATCCTGTCACAGCATCCGGCTCCATTGGACACACACGCATTGGCGTCGGGCTGTGTTGACTGAATCTTTCAAAATGTCTTTTCCTAGCAGGTTGTTTCCAGGGATGATCGCTTCTGGCCTCTGACTCCAAGAGCCTCCAGCAGAATCAGATGCTGAGCTGCTCGGTAATGACTTTGAGCCACGACTTCTCGCAGAGACCTGTTTCGGTCAGGGCTTCACTCTGCGTTGCTGTAACGTGAGTGTCTGGGCAGCACAGCAGCCATGTCCAACTGCTGCTTCCAAGCGCCTCTGAAAGGTGTCCCTGCTCACATTCCCCTTCCCTCGCCAAACATTACAATAGTAGTAACAAAATATAAACACTTAAATGAGCGTCTGGCTCTGTAGCTTTTTTTTTGTAGTAGCTCCTTCACTGTTTTGGCATTTTACTCCAACTCATTGCACTGGTGATAACAGGAGCAAGGCAGAAACTCCAGATCCTGATTTTACCACAGATAGCTGAGCCCATCAACAAGGACTGTTAGTTCAGGTGCCTTATTTAGCGAAAATTTTCTCAATCTTACTAGCTGCCACATCTTCTAGCAAGCGGTATCACAGAAAGAGATTTAATAACGCAGATCACCCACTATTTTCCTAATGAAAATACACCTGCGTTGTTCTGGTGAGAAGTTTTGGAGTTTTTGTCCTTTTGTTTGACTGGTTTTACCGTATGTGACAATCCAGAGCTACAGCTTCCACGTGATTGTTTATTTCAGCTCGCACCAAACGTTTCTCTCTGTTCTCCTAGTGCATTTATAACAAATCCCATCCCAAACCAAAAAGATCCTGTCGAGATTACAGATGCGTTAGGAGTGTATTAGCTTGATCCCGTGCCTACCTGTGAGATCTTGTCTTCTACAACAGATCTGGCATTTGCAATCTGTGGTTTTTCCAAGAATACACACAGACTGGTTTGTGATGTTTCAGAAATATTTGGACTTATCCGGTTTATTTTGACAAATTTTCTAGAGCAGGAGATCCCCGAATGTGGTAGGTCTGTTTGTGGTAATGTGGGTGCTGGGTGGGCAGGTTCCTGTGGGGATGAGCTGGGGCAGGGTGTTGCTCCTGGGGTCCTGTGTGGGGCAAGAGGAGGTGGCAATCCATCTCTTCAATCAGCAAGTCTCTGGGTGTAGTATGTGGTGGTGCTGCTAATGCACGGTGCAAAGATGCTGTTGGCATCACCACAGCAATAAATGAGGGAGCGTAGCGTGTGTCTCTGAAGCACCAGGCATTTTTATCTGCTTTGCAACCCATGTGTTCATGGCTGAAACAGAGCTGTGTTCTCAAGGAGTGCCTTGGCAGCATTGTTTTGGCAGCAGTTGGTCACGTTCGTGGATCCCAGTCTCGCTCGTGGTTGATCGCAGACCACGCCTGTCCCTCAAGAAGGAACTTTTGGTTTTAAGCACACAACCACCAGCTCTGGCCAAAATCTCCATCCCTTCTGAGCGTGCTAGTTCTGTGTGCACCAAGGTGTGCATGGCACAAGTCTTGATTTTGACTGTGCTAATATCCTCCCCAGAGGTACATCACAGCTTCGAAGGACTTGGAGCCTTGCCACTCCGGTTCCCGTGGCTACACTGTTAAGATCTGCATCCTTTCTTCCCTGGGGCAGCTTCTTGTACAGTAGCACTCTCAGGTTGCTAATTCGAGCAGCTGAAGTAGAGCAGCTTTGTTTGCACATCGTCATTCCAGGAAATCCTTGAATCTCCTGTCTGTTGTGGCAGCCGGGTACATCTTGCCAAACTCTTCTCCGCCTGATATCTTTCCTTTATTTCCAGTATGTGGAATTCAGCCCTAGCTTAGCAGCTCCAGCTCTTTCCAAAGTGAGTTGGAGCCTTCTGTCATGCCTTTTCTGCAGATTTTCCCCAGATGTAAGCATCATCTCTGTAGACTTTGGAACCCTCCTGGATACACCAACAAAAATATGTTGTATTTTCCAGAGAAACACCTCTGGTGCTGAACTCAGCCCAAGTGACAGGCTGAGGAAAGTGTCTCTCAAAGAGAGTGTTGAATGCCCACAAACATCCACTTTATTTTTCTAAGGGTACCTGCCAGAACACTGCTGATGCATCAAGCACAGAAATACATTTGGCATTAGACATCTCTCCAAAAATGTGTCTCTTTGTAGGTAATGGAAAATGTGCCTTTTTAATGTATCCTTATAATTATTTTGTCTATACAGATTTTTTTCTTGCAATAACCTGTGAGTATAACAAATCTGTTGATTCTTTTCCTTGCTCTCTGGTTCATTATAACTGCATCTTTTCTGGCTCTAGGTGCCATTAGTAAGACCAAGTTTTCTGCACCAAACCCTGAGTTTTACCTCGTAGCTTTACGCTCAGTGCTCCTGTTGCTGGCTCCCTACTGCTTTGTGCCCCTCTGGTTAAAATTGCTTCCATTGCAGCACAGTCTCTTGTCTCTGTGGAGCCTTCCCTGAACCCTATTGTCCCCTGTTTTTGTCAGCTTTGCATTTTATTTCTTTCTAGAAGATTCAGCTCTGGTGAGGCTTTTTGCTACTCAATTTTCATCCTTTTACTCTTGATAAAGTTGTTTCTCAGAGCCAAGGAACTAAAAAGATGAATAAATCCCAGAACCAACGATGGATCAAAGCTACCAGGGCCATGAGGCATTATCTTGCGTTGGAAACGCTTGCGGTTAGTACTCCTCTAAATCTGCTTCCAGCTCCTCAGAGTTGTTTAGCATAAGGCCGCCTCCTCGCACACCAACTTGTTCCAAATAGTCCGTGCATGACCTTCTTAAAGCACGGCTTACGCAGGGAGCAGCTGTAGACAGCTGCCGGTCTTTGCTTGGGATCACAGACACCCCAGGAATCCCACGTATTTTTGTAGGGAAAGCCCAAAGCTCCTTTAGCTGCGTTTTATGAAGTTTGGTTTTATGGATAATGAGTCCTTTTGCAGGCAGGCTGTAGCTGACGGGTTCCATGCAAGTTCAGGAAGTATCTCCATGCTGGGCTCGGTTTTGGTGTGCCACAGCAGCTGTCTTTTCTTTCCCTCACTGATGTTTTCTTGGATCCAGGGGAGAACGGATCCTCTAGGGAAGTTAGCTGTTGTCCCACATGGATTAAAGGAACCTGGAAGCAGCAGACTGTTGCAGTGTTGATTGTGGAAGGGACATAAGTCTTGGGATAACAAACAGTGACAGATGTCAGTGCCCAAGAAAGCTGGCATGGGAGCAGCCTAGACCCAGACCACTGTGATCACCATCACTGGGCAACAGTTCAACCTGCCCTGGCTTTCATCCTTGCCTGGGTTATTAATTCTACATCAGGCAGAGTCTGCCCCTGTGACAGATGAACTTTCAAGTTACACAGCAATGTGATACCTGAGAGGGAGGAGCAGGCGATCGCCAGTAACCAGCACCCCTTGCGGTGGGTGGAATACAGAATCCTGTAGTGCACGCTTACCTTTTCCCTTTCTTCCATTATTTTAGTTCTTAACCTTTGCCATAGATATGATAAGTTTCTAAGTAATAAGAATAATAAAGCCTGGTGGTAGTTTTACATTGTGCGGTGATGTCTGTCCAGTTAGTCTGAGCTCTTGTCCTCGTGTGTCTGGAAAATTTCTATTTATATACAATGTAGAGAGGCTTTTTCCAGTTTCAAGGTGGGGATTTGCTGAAGGCCTGATCTGGGCCATCATGAAAACTGCTGGGATAGACTGACTCATTCTCCTGCTATAAACAGCTAATGTACATAAACTTTCTATTTCTTTTGCATTTGTTGCTACCTCTTTGTATCCTGTGTCTTAGATTCACTTGTTTTTATGGCAGGGAGATGAAGCCAAGACCAACTGTACTCACTTGACTCCTCCCAGTGTGTTAAGCCTGGTTCCTTAGCTACTTGATGCAGTATCTCACCATGTGCCCTCTTCAGCAGTACAAGGCACTAAAGACAGTAAATTAAAACTCACTGCCCAGCAGCTTCGTTAGGTGGTTATTCAGTCTAGTCTCATCATTAATAGGTCCTCTAAGCCCTTCTAGGTCTGGTCTGGTCCATTCTCTTAGTATAGAGTTCCTGCAATCCACTTTGAATTTTTTTTTTGTTTGGTTTCATGTGTTGCCAGACATGAGTCTTTCACTTCGAGCTGTGAATGCTTCCCAACAACAAGCTAGCTGAATCCATCTGAATTCCCTTTTTATCTTCATTCCATGATCCTGTTTTATTCGTTAAGAAAATAGAAAGTATTTCAGATCTATATTGTTGTAATTCATCAGCACCACAGTTTGGATTTCAACTACCGCTGAAGATGCTTTTCCATCGTGAGGGCCAACACGCCTCTGGCAGGACATCAAACACATGGAGCTGTCCTGCGGAGACGCGCCCTTCCCAGAGCTCATGACGCTAACGTCGGCGTTCATCGCCTTCACAAAGCACAGAATTCCCCCCTGCTCTGCCCAGTCACATGCGGCAGCGCAAGGACCACCAAAAGTGTCGTCCCTTCTGCATGCAACGTGGTTCCCAGAACTCCTGTCGTCTTTCTCCTCTGCACCACGTGTGGTGTTCCCAGAACAGCACTTGGCCATGGGAAGGCGTGACGTTTGCAGACATGACTATGGGCATCCTCAGGGTAAGTCTGCTGTCACCAGTTCCAGTTCAGGCTTGGCTGTCGTCCCTGAAGAGACAGTGATGGAGGGACCAAATCTGGGGTCTCCTTTCTGCCAGTGGGATGGCTCTTACCTTGGCTGATGGGTAGGAGTACTGAATCACAGATGCTTGGATCCTGAACCTCTGTGCAGACCCAGACGCTGAATCTTGGAGGTGTAGTAGATCCCTTTCCTGTCCTGTGGCAGCTGGGCACAGACCAGAGCCAGGTGCCACACTACTCCATCCATCCCAGCAGTGCTTTTCAGGACAGGGTTTTTGAAACAAGCTGGTTTTTTCTCCTAGAAAAGCTGGAAGGGGACAAGCCAAAGGGGACTTTGCCAAGGTTATCTCACTCACAGACCTTAAGGGACCCTGGGCAGCATGGGAGTTTGGGGATAAACTGCAGGACACAATGGTGAGGACCTTGGGTGTGTGGGCAACTGCCACTCCATCAGAGAGCACTTGGAAGGGGCTGGATCTGCCAGTGATGGCTTTTTCTTTTCCTAGAAGGAGCCTGACTGCTGCTGCGGGATTCCTGCCAGCCTGAGACCAAAGCAGAAAGCCTGGGGCAGGGGGAGCTGGTTTCTTTTAGTTTTTGGAACTTTGTTTGGGAGCCCTGGAGAGGGAGGAAGTGCTTTTGGGTAAAAGTAACCTTCAGCAGAGAAGCAGGGTGGCCTGGCAGCCTGCAGTGCCCAGCTGCTTTCATTTTAGGGGCCAGGTTGGAGCTGTGCTTCACCCACCCCGCTGCAGCTGACTGGAAGCAAACCTGTACTGGTCTAGCAAGCGCTTGCTCTGAGCAACAGGGAAAGGAGCTCACGCTGTGGGACGTGACACTGTTTGCAAGTCATATACTGTGACACGAGTTTTTAACTGTTAAGGAACTGGTGCTGGTGAATTGCTAGAGAGAAAACCAACTTCTGACATGAAAATGAAATCACATTGCAGCTGGCTAAGCCGATGGTACTGCCTTTCTTCCTCCGAGCTGGAGTCCTCCCCCTTTCCTCCTCTGGTGCTGCTTTATGGTGTATTTACCTTCGGAAACTGCTAAAGCAATTCTGAGCCAGGGGATTTGCTGCTGCTACTGTAGCTGGGCTTTAACTGAGGGGTAGTTCCTGCCTGAACACTGGCAGTCACCCGTAGACTGAGATCGCAGAGATTATGGAGGTCACCACATCTGTCCAACAGCCACAGAGACGCTTTCTGCCTTGCCTCTGTCCGTTTTTTTCTGATCCGTTGCTCCGTAGGTTTGGGTGCTGACCTCACGCTTGCTCACGAGCCCACACGTGTGCGTGGTGTGGGACGGCATCTGAAAAAGGACACGCCGTCTGGTAGAGCTTGGGGAGGGAGGCTGTCACCTGTGGAATATAGCAAAGGAGAAAAGACATTTCTTTCTGTGTGGCACGGTGTTTGGGATGCACTGGGACAGCTTGAGTCCCTTCCAGCTGCACCGTGGGCATGCCTGGCAGAAATGTGACGTTGTGGCAGGTGAGTGAAGCACTAGGCAAGGTAAACAGCAGGTCTGAGATGCTTTTAGCCACCCGAGCAGCTGCGGGTTCACGGCACAGCAGGCGCTTTGTACAAAGGTCATACTGCCCGCTGAACGTTTTGTAGCATGGCTCTGTCCAGGCCAAACTTACATTTACTGCTTGCACCCGTGATGTTTGCCAAATGGCTCTGAAGTACACCCTGTCTCAGTGTAACTGGTGAAGATCGTGGGGTGTTACAGCATTAGCTCTGAATTCCCTCTTTCCCATCCCGCGCTCTCACTCACTGCGGTGTGTTGTCCCATTGGACAGTTGATTGCTGTCCTCTGCCACCACGGGGGCTGTGTTTTATAGCTGCAGCTCTGTACAGAAAATGGTTGTGATCCATTTGGGGATAAAACACACTGAAAAATGCAAAGGACTCCAGCAGTGATGGCTGAACCTCACCTTCCACAGAAAGACCCGGGGCAGGTAATTCTTAGTTCAGAAACTTCTTTCTTGTGTCATGGACTCACAGAATGGTTTGGGTTGGAAGGGACCTTAAAGATCACCTGGTTCCAACCCCTGCCACACACAGGGACACCTTCCAGTAGACCAGGTTGCTCCAAGCCTCATCCAGCCTGGCCTTGCACACTTCCAGGGATGGAATTTTATTTGGTTTTCTGTTTAAAACTCTGTGAAACAGCCGAGGTTTTCTTCACTCTGTCAGCAGGGATGCTTTGGTGACTTGCTTCTGCCCAGAAGCCAGATATAAAATCTACTCTTTATCTCAATTACCTATTTTTTAATTCCTCCCTGAGCACGTTCCCTTGTTGCTCCGGTCAGATACCCATACGGGTGAGACGTCTGCTCTGCTGCGCTCAGACTATGACTCAGGGTTCCCGTCTCTTGTTTACGCTGTGGTGCTCAGTGGTGATCGTACGGAGCCCGCATTGCGACCTCGCTTAAGGAACTGTCTGGTTTTTCTGTCTGCCAAGTACTGCGGAGCAGCTCTTGCTGCAGAAGGCAAATGTGTCGTGGTAGCGTCTGACCTTTGCAGTTTGCTGTTGAGAAGAGGGAGACAAAAAGGCAAGAAATAAAGCAAACAAAACAAGGAACTGCTCTCGAAGTGCCAGAAGCAAAAGTCATTTGAGATAGCAATTTTTTTTTCCTTCTATTTTTAATCCACTAACTTTCATTTTTCTCTGGAAATCATGGAAAGAACAAGCTTCTGGATAAGGCAAAGAGACTGAACTTGTGCTTAGACATAAATAATCTCGTTAATCAGCAGTGCGGGGAAAGGAGACAGAAAACTATGTGACAATTGAGCTGAAGTTTGGTCAAATCCCTCTTTGTTTGAGACGGTTTGCCTGATTTTGCAGAGAGCTGTCTCCAAACCAGAATCCAGTGTAGGTTCAACGTTATTAAAATAATTAATCTTTTAAACCTCAGTAGAATTTGTTTGGATTGTTAATTTCCTCAAGGCCTCAGGCCCCTGTATATGTCGAAGTAGATAAAATTCATGGGTTAGCACACAAGGTATCCAATTGCACGGTCTCTCAGGGGTAGGAAATCACTTTACAAGCATGCCTAATGGTCCTAGTGCATAGAAATGATTATTGGTGATTACACAGTACAAAAATAAGTGATCAAAGCAGATACCACACAGTGATGTGGGTGCTGAAAGAAAAGGAAAATGGATCGGAGAGTCAGGAGATACAGGTTCCACACCAGTTATACCACTATTCCCCCCGGTTTGTCCCTGGATATAGTCACATCAGTGGCTAAATAACATTTCTTTCAGCAAAGGTTGTTTATGAGTAACTGCCCGCAATTACCAGAATGGAGGAATCATGTGCCTTTTATCCAGTCCTCCAGTGCTCTGGGGGCCTTGGGGAGATGGAAAACAGCTAATTTTTAGCTTGTGCTCGACTACTTCACACTGAGCCCTTGGGTCTCGACCTTCTTGAAGAAAAGGGGCTATGGGTGCGGCCGTGACTGTCCTTTCTGTCTCCACGCTCCCAGTGCTGGCTGTGGTGACGCTGCTTCTCTCCTACCCCTGAGGTCATGGCAAGGGGGCATCACCAGGCTATGCTTCATGCAAAAACGCGTGTGAATAGGTGTGAATATACAGCAAGAGCAAGAAGAGGGCTAACTCTGATCTCCACAGAATTCCAGAGTTTTTATAATTTTTTAAATAACCTTTATAAGCACAGAAAGAGAAGAAAATACATCTTTGGCTACTAAACAATGCTTATTTTTGTCCTAGCACTCTCCTGCAGTTCCAGCCCTGGCTTTTCCTGGCTGCTCCCTCACTGCCCCCCAGTAGAGCTTTCTGTTTTCCCAAAGTGCACCTTAATTGCCCTGTATGTTTTGCTTCGTAGAGCTTTTGTTGGGAAGGCTGCGCTTGGCAGCTCCTCCCCACGGCAGCCGCCAGCTCCCCGGGTTGCAGTGCTGTGGCAGCGGAGGGGTTTGCCCTCCGGCTGGGGGGTCCCCGCTGCTGCCCTCAAGACCCAGCTCCCCCCAGAGATGGGCTGCAGGCTGGGCTTCTTGCCTTTTCCCTCTCTCTTACGTTACCAAAGTCAATCATCCCGGTAAGTAAACACCTCGCTCCTTTCCAGCTGCTTCGGTGGCCTCAGGCCAGGGAGCAAGGCTGTGGGAGTCACTCCGTTTCAGCATGTCACCGTGGTCAGTCTTGGGACCCCACGGGGTCTGCTCCTCCGATGCCTCGGAAGGTTTGCAGGTGAGAAAGGCATGTGGCATATGAGGAGAGTGGGCTGTGAGCTTGGAGGAATTCATCGTTTCCTCCCTAGGAAATTTCATTAATCGTTATTTCGAGATGACACGGGGACCTTATGCTTAGCTGTTGGCTGGACACAAAGCACATCCTTCCCTTTATTCCCTACAGAAGAGGAGGGAAGCCACACAGCATCCTTTTCCAGACGGTGGCAAAGTGCCTGCAGTAATTTTTGCTCGAGCGAGAGGGTGACTAGATTTTATAAATAATGTAGAAGGTGTGAGACTGGGAATAACCCCAGTGTCAAAGCGTTTGTGGAGGAACACGGTTCCTGTTACAACCCGGGGTTCTGGGTATGGTCCTGGAGTCTTGGCTCAAGAGGGAGAATCCAGGAAAAATCCCACATCTACAACAAAATACCACCCCTGAAGAATTGTTGGGGACTGTTGGGACAGTTCCTGTGTCTGTCCCCGTCAACTTGGGGACGTTTTGCCTAGTCCTGGCAGCACCCACCTGCTTCCTCTGACATGGATATACAAGTTTAAACTGAGACAGTGAGCAATGGGTCCCGTCTCTGTTACTCTCCCTGTGCTCCAGTTACGCTTCTCACAGAGTTGAAGTTACTCTGGTTTTTTTCATGACACTTAGGCACAGAGGGAAGCAGCTGACTCTTGCCCCTTTATATATAGGCTTCCTTTGCAGGCTTAGCTGGAAACATCTATAAAGCGTTAGTGCAAGCAGAGCTGATAAGTGCTGCAATAAATGCCTGTCTGGATGTTTTCCGTGGGCTGTTGTTAAAACACCCCCAGAATGGTTTCAGTTTGAACATAAAAGCTGACCCAAGTGACTTGAAGCTGGTGGTGTCAGCCACCCTGGCTGTCTGAAGTGCTCCAGCACCTTTTCCTCCTCTGTTACCTGCCTTTCACTAACTCACCTCTGCCAGGCAAGTAAAAGCCGTGTTCCAATTGTTTCCTTTCCCTGCCCATCCTCTGCCTTTCTGCGACAGCCCCAGCGAGGCGGTTGGAGGTGACGGATTTGTGCTCTAGTGTGGCTGACGGTGAGACATCGGGCAGAAGGTCTCCTGTTGCTGGCGGGTTCTTTTGCAGCCACTTTCCTACCTCAGAATGCTCCCACATTTATGCCCCAAAGCACCTGGGGTAGAAAGGGGCTCTTTGCTCAGATGAGACATCAGTGGTAGATTAGAAAAAGGACTGCGTGGAAAACGTTTTCCTTTATTTTTTACAAATATGGCTTCTGCTGTAGAGCGTAGATGTGTATTTAGATTTATACAGATTTATTTCCACTAGCTTTCATGGTTTTCTATAAGGTTTTAGGCAAACTGAACATAAGCCCAAAATTGTCAACTAGAGCATCTTAGACTGCAAATATTCCAAGACAGAAAAACTCAGGGGTTTTTCCATACTTTTCTGCCTTATACGGAGTGATTTTCCGTAAGAATTTAACCTGAGGTTTCAGAGAAATGCCGAATACCCCCCTACGCACGTACACGGAGTCTGGGATGGGCCAGGGGCTGCTTAGACCCATCCAGGACAGCATGAAGTGTGCATCCTCTCTCACAGCTCTATGTCCCGGAAAGACCCGATGCTCACACAGGTTTCTGTACGTAGCTGTAGATCAGCCTGCCGGCCGTGGGCCTTCGGGCGTTCGTGGTTAGTCAGGGGGTCTGCAAAAAGCAACCCCTCGTGTGCTCCGCAGCAATCCACGGATGGGACATTTCTGAAAGCGTCTTCCCTGGAAAACCTTCTTGTTTTGACAAATGCAAAAAGATGAAAAACAATCGTGTGTGGATGATGGGGAGTTTGCACGTGTGATTTATTAAAGGAGTTCTGTGTGCTCACCAAACTCGGGGCACCCGCGTGTCTGAGCTCGGCAGGTCGGACGCGTCTTGAGAACAACAGCGCAGGAAAAATCCTGTAGAATTTTAATAGAAATCAACTGTTTCCAATTGTTTCTTAAGCCCCTTTATTTATTTCATTTTCATGTCTGAGGTGGAGCTATGTCCCAGAAAAAGCCTGTTAACACATAAACTGATTCTGATCCTTTTCACCAGGCGGTTTTGCTCTTCCACTGGAAAAGCAGGCTTCCGTCGCGAACGAGAGATCTGCGGTGCCCCGCGCCCTCAGCCCACAGTGGCTCAAGGTTAGTTGATTTAATGTCACATCCTTCTAAAAAGCTGGGAACTGCGACAGCATATGAAATTACCTGTTGGAGAATAAATATCTGCGAGTGAGCGTTGACAGGGATAGGCAGAGGTGTTTCAAAAAGGCAGGGCGAGCCGATGAATCTCTTTCTCCCTTATTTACTACGACGGACGAGGAGCATTTGTTTGGTTGCATCTTGCGAGATAAGGAATCGGTGCTTTTTTACAAATGGTTGTAGTTTGCATGCGTTGGTCGTGTCCTAAAGGAAAGGGTGAACCAGAAACACCAGTGGGAGCTGCCAGGGGCTGGGTGTTAATTATTCTCCTGCTGAAGTTTGGCATTGGGCTTGTTATGTTTAATGATGCTGCATCTAATAATGACGGGTTTCTGCTCTAACAGGAACGAGTTAATTTGCTGAGTCTCTTCACAGTGCTCGGTTTTCCTTACGCTGAAGGGCTATAGTCAGATAGCAAGAGCTTGGTTTTCTCTCCTTTTGTATATTATGGAACCTATTTTATAAAATGCAATGCAAAAACCTGTTTTAATTGATGCAAATTCAAATTAGGAGGCAAGGGAGGAGGGAAATCCAAACCCTTTTGCTGTGGCTCCAGGAACTCCCACTGTTTCCTTCCCCGGTGTGTGCGGCCGAGGGAGTGAAAACAAGCAGAAATGGAGATGGGAGTCAGTTGTCAGTGGCAGGGAGGCAACTTGAAGGCCTGTTCCCCACCTTGGGTGGAGACCCCTTCCCATCGTGTGCCCCCGACCGTCCCTCCGGTCTTTTGCAACATCTCATGCTCCAGGATAGCAAAAGCATAAGAGGTCAGGAAACGGTGAGAAGAGAATTAGATTTTAATTTGCTTTCACCATTTATTAATAATCCCTGATGCTGTTAACAATACAGGAGTTGTATTCCTCTGAAGAATAGAACTAATAAACTTCCTTTTTTTTTCCTTTTTAAATTAATAACGCTTGTTCAGAGGGTTAACCCTCCTCCAAGGTGCTAGTTGAAAAAATAGCAGTGATTTAAACTCCAATAATTTTAGTCTGCAGGACAAAAAAAGACTTACTTGAAGCTTGCACAGATCTGTTTTTTCAGTGTGTGCAACCTCTTCTCCACCTTAAAATAACATTTAACCATTGTGAAGGAAGCCTTGGGCCAAGATTTACAACTAACCACATGCAGAAACGCTTCTGCGATCGCTGTGTTAAAAACGAACTGAAATTCCATGCAGAAGTGACGGTTTTGTGACACACGTAGTGAGTGGATGAGGTTATCGGTCTGGTCTCGTGATGTGGTGGGTGCCAGAGCTGGCACGTTTATGGGCTTCGGACTCCACGGTCCGTGATGGTGGTAGGAGGGAGCGGCAGCGCCCGTTGCGGATGCCCACCTTCCCTTACTGAGTTACGGGAAATTCTCCTGTGGTTTGAGCAAAGGAATGTCAAATCGGTGGCGAAGTTGGTCTGATGCTGTTCCCCAGAGGACAGCTATGCAGATATGTGCTCATCAGCTGGCTCCTGCATTGTGGATGTCGGAATAGAAGAGGGGTCTTGGCTTATTATGTGGTTTCCTTATGGGGTTTTTAAATGCTAGGCGAGTTGTAGCATCCCTGAGGCTGTCATCAGCTGGACAAATTATGGCTTGGGAGAGGCAAATCTCTGGTTCGTTTGGTTTGGGATTTTTCTGTTGTTGTTTTGCTTGCAACTGCTGGCTGTGTCCTGGGATGTAGGCGTAAAGATTTGGGATTTACCCCTGGTGTTGTCCCTCTGGTACTGTTTTCTCTATCTCTGTGAATATTGTTTAAGGTTGGGCGGTAGAAAACGTACAGCGATGATCTGCCCGTCCTGGAATTATTATCTGCAGGTTAAAATAATGCCATTAAAACAGAAAACCCCAAACCAATTAAAGCCCTCTCTTCCAGCTGGTTACATCTGTGTGGTCTGTTCCGCTGGGGAACTGCTTTGGAACATCTCCCTGGCTCTCAGGGGGCTGAGGAGGATGTGTTGGAGGGGTTAATCAGCAGCTCCTCTCTTCTGGAGACCTGTGTTAGAATTCAGCCTGAACCGCAGAGGTCTTGGTGGCTTTTTGATGTGGCCATGTAGCCGGGCAGCCTGGGACCCCAGGCCAGGGGGAAGGGTGAACTGGGCCCACTCCACGGTGCTTTGCGGGGCCAGATTTGGAGCGTTGGGATGGGTACGTTGGGTGTTTGGCCTCAGGAGTGGCAGCAGTGGCTGTGTGAGGACGGCTGAGCTCCAGCAGAGCCTGTCAAGCCGTAAAACGTGCAGTTGCCCAAGCCTTATCCGTAAAAATCCCTGTTGAGTCCCCCCATTCATCTTCTCCCGTGTTGCGTGCACGGGCATTGACGTGCTGCGCCGCAGCCGACGCGGATGTCCCCGTGGAGAGAGACCGTTGGGGACCATCGCCCATCGCGACCCCTTCTCCGTGGTGCTGCAGAGGAGCCCGTGTCTCGCTGTGGTGGTGGAGAGCTGGCTCGTTGGCTGGGGAGGGCCGGTGGGACCCACGTTTGGTCCTGCAGAGTCACCGCATTCACCCGTTCCCTGAAAAACAAGCAACGAACCAACGCAAAAAGTAAAAGCAGAGGGCTAGAGCTGAAGTTTTGGCTTTGACCCAGTCTAATGGATATTCAGCTCTGGCCCAGAGACTCTGAGATTAGCAGATACTTGTTTTCCTCGGGGATTGAGGAAATCTCCAGATTGGCTTTTACAAAGGCTGGTTTTTCCCCTGTCTTGTGACAGGGGTTCATCCTGTGGACACACGTTAGCAAGAAGCAGATGATAAATTAATCGCCTCCTGAGATTTTTTCCTTTTTTTTTCCCCTCTTTTTTTTTTTTTTTCCTTTCACACAATGGCACCAAGACCTTCCAAAGGGAGTTTATAGTTGGCTGTGGGCTTCCAAACGAAACCGACTCCACGATGCGGAGTTAATCAGAGACAGCTGTTACCCACAGCACTGCCGGCCTCACCTCTTTAGCATCAGATTAAAAATCATTAATAACAATCAGCGAGAAGCCATGGAGGCCGCTGGCGAGCTCCGGCCTCGCGGCAGCCGCACTCACCAAGAGCCGTGACGGCCCGGGGTGGGCACGAGCTCTCGCCCATGGCCGGGGCAGGCGAGTGGCAGCCAGCGATGAGTCAGGATGACTCCGATGGGTGGGTGTGAGCACATGCGGATCTTGCAGCTTTTGGGCACTGTAATGCAAAAGCACGAAGGGAGAGATCTTTTGGAAAAATGCAAATGAGGACGTGAGCGCGGAGCTCCGCTCCGGGATGGACTTGGCTTTGGGGTTTGTTTTCTTACCGAGAGTTGAGCTGGATTTGAACACAACTGGCAGGCGAGTGAGCCTTCTCCCTCTGTTTCGGTTCTCTGTGCTTTTTATATCAACCTCCCTCAGCTGGGTCTAGGCAGAACAAAAGAGGGTTTAGAGATTTTGGTTTTCCCTTTTCAAGTCGCTTGCTCTCGGTTGCGCAGACTCGGGGGTCTCGGGGGTCGACGTGTGGTTGCCCCCGTTCACGTACGAAGGCCCTCGCCAGTTGGCAGACCGGGAGGCTGCACGAGCGAGGCAAGGGAAGCGCGCAGCTCCGTCGCTGCCTCCAGCTAGCCTTTCCCTCTCCCTCTTTGGTGCCGTCTGGAAAACCGTTTGCTCAGTGTGAGTGGAAGTGTGCGTAAGATTTATTTGATAAAATGGGGTGCGCTGGGACACCCGACAGATGGATTCAGTTTGCAAAACAGCCTCGTGTTTCACACATGCTCCTAGACTGTGCAAGGCAGAACAGTTGCCTGGGAAAGGACTTGGGCTGAGAAGACGAGGGGTGGTGTAAACCTCATTTTGGTGAGTCATTGAGGCCAGTTTCTTAAAAGTATCCAAGCGCTGACCTCTCACAGCAAGGCTTTCTGCTCCCTGCTGCAAGCGCTGGGTCATGCCCTGATGTGCATGACTCCGGTGCCAGCCCTGTCCTGGGGGCAACGTCTCACTCCCTGTCCTTACAGTCACAGCACAGTGAGGCTGGAAGCCTGGGCACGGCATCGAGGCATTGCTGGTATGGAAAAACCATGGCATTTCTGCCCTGGGCTTCTTGATATGCAGAGATGGACCCTCGGGGGGTGTTGCAGCACTTGGTGTGGGCTGGGGAAAGACGGCTGAGCGCACACCTATGCAATGCTGACATAATCAATAAAGCTCAGCAAGCTTTCTCCGACTGCTGAGGCTCAGTGCTTGGATTTAATTAGCTCCAGAGATCCAGCAGCACCCTGTTATATTTCTCAAGCTCCCAGAGGCATGGAGAATGAAGGGTTTCTTTCAACACCCCAGAACAAACCCCATGAAAAATGGTTTCCAAAACATGTAGAGCCCACCCTGGCTTCCACCCACTGTTACTGCCTCAAAGTGTTTGTCAGCAGTCTGCCCGGAACCTCCTGGAGGAAAAACCCCCAAGGCTGCTGAGCAGGCTTTGCATGAGCTGGGGGTGGAGGAATCCTTCATCTCCTTGGCTCCTTCAGCGGCTGCAGGTTCAGAGACGAGCCTGGTCACAGCGGTGACAGCTGCCAGTCATATCATACCTTACTGTAGCCCACCCTGCTTTCCGAGCAGAGCATTAACCATGGACTGCCTTGATGCTCATCAGTCTGCTCGATATACGGGCTGTGTTCTGGCAGTAGTGTTGGGTACTGGGAGGGCTGGGGCAAGACGGGGCTCTACAGCCCTGAGGTTTTTTCCTTGGGCTGCAGGGAGGTGCTTTAGTTTTGTCTCCTTCCCACTTTCGGGGCAAAGCATTGCTTCACTACTGCATTGCTGTGGTTTTTACTTTATTAATCTTATTAATTAATCTTATTAATTCTTGGCAAAATAAAACCCAACCAACTCCAAAAAGAGCTAGATGGCGGGTGACAGCATGTGCCGGTGTTTCTTCTTTGCTTCTCCTGGAGCAACATCTGCCTTTATCTCCCCATCTCCTTCCAGATCCCAGCTGAAAGCATGCCTGTTCTTCTTTGCCCTCACCTCTTAATTTCTTTCTGCTTCTGCTACTCTTTATGACTTAACTCTGTTCCTGTAAGAGCTCTGGTATACCCAGATGCCCTGTTTCTACAGAGGTGATATCTGAAATGAAGCGGGGTTTGTATTCCCTCATTGAAACGTGCATGGAGAGTCCCTCCAACTCTGTGGTGGCATTGCTGAGGCTTTTATGTGCTTTCACTATTTTCAGTTGGTTTAGAGATGGCCTGCTGCTTTCACCTGTGTTGTCCAGGACCCATAAACGCAGCGATGGAGCGAGTTGTGCGAGAGGTTCATCGGCTGTATGCTAAGGCACGGAGAGCTGATGCGACCTCCTCTATCCCCTCTCCCTCCACCCTTGTGGCAGCAGCACTGGAGGTGCTGCTCAGACCCACCAGCCCCTTCCAGCAGTGAACACCTCCCAGGGATTTGCTCCCAATGGATTATATTCCAGCATTTTGCCTGATTTTAAAACAGTAAAATACCCCAGAATCACTCAGTCTCAGACACCCCAAATCTGAGATGATTCAACCCATGGTTCCTGTACTAATGCCATGTCTCGCATCTCTCCTGAGCAAATAGCGAGTCAGCGTCACGGCTGTCTTACACGGCTGTGTAAAGCACAGCGGTGACAACCATAGGAAGCGCTCGCGTTGGAGGAAAGGGCAGTTTTCAAGGCGCAAAGGCTGTGCACTAAAGCCTGAACCTTCTCCCCCGGCTCGGCTGGAACACTTCATTCCCAGTGGATGAATGGTTTGTTTGTAGTCAAATTAAGGACCAAGCTGGTCCTTTGGCTTGGCCTGTCCATTCAGCAGAGTTTTGCTTGTGTCTGGCCAGAAGTGACTCAGTCTAACCGTGACCGAAGGGCATGAACATTTCTAAAGCAAGGCAGTGAGAGGAATTAATCCTTCAACAAATAGTTAGAAGCTGATATCTTGATTCAGTACCAAGCTTGTAAAGTAAAGGAAACCACAAGCAGTGAGATTTGAATCAAGAGGCGATCCGTGGGGAGAAAACGGTTAGAAAAGGACAAGCTGTGCTGATACAACACCCAGGATGAGGACTTGACTAGGGTCCAGTACTCCTCTGAGAGCTCTATGAGCTACCAGAGAGTTTTTCAGCTGGGTAGCATCCAGATGGAGAAGCCAATGGGAGCCAAACTAGTGCGTGGGTTGCTGAGGATGTCTTTCCGTTCCTATGACCCCATCTTGAAGCACAGTAATAGTTTTTGTATTGTAGTAAAACAAAGGAATTCTTCACTTTCACAGTAGCACAGGTCTAGTCTTGTGCCATTTTGGGGGTCCGTAACAAACCCGAGGCAGCTTAGGGACTGGTGCTGCACGATGCGGAGCATCCCCAGTCAGGTGACAATGGGGTAAATTGGTCAGTGTGGGAGGGACGGATGCTGCACATCTGTGTGGGAGCAGGCTTCCCGCTGCAGGCCTTTTTGAGTAAAAAAAATGGAAAATGGGGACAGCATCTGTGCTGAGCAGAGACTTCTGCAAGGTCCCTTGGAGGACCCCAGCGCTGTGACTCGAAACTTAAAGGGCCTTGCAGGAAATCTGCTTTTCTCAGCTGTCTGTAGCAACAGCTTCCAAGAACCCCCACCCTTTCTCCCACTCGTAATAGCTTAGGGTGCATAAAACAATTTCTCATTAACTATAAAACACCCAAACCTCAGCAGAATTACAAACAGATGGATAAACAACCCAAAATTTCAATCAACATGAGAAAAGCCTTTAAAAGGCAAAAGAGAGGCAGAGTCCTGCCCAGCTCTCAGAGAGGCAGTCCTCAGCCTCGACATCCCTCTGTCAGAGCCCGGGTGGTGGGAAGCTTTGCGTACCCACCTCGGTTGTCTTTGCATAAGGCCAAACTACCCTTGTAAGAAATTTGGAAGGTTTTGTTGCAGGATTAGGCTTGGCCTGAGCTGGTAAGTCAAGTGTTGGATGCGGTGGGGTATTGATGAGCATGCTGACCCAAAGAGAAGGCATGGAGTTTTTTTCCTCTTGCTTCAGGCATTAAGTTCTTGGAGCAAGGAGGGGGAAAATGTAGCTTCTGTTCCTCCTTGGGCCCCACCAAGTAGTTGGGAAGTGGCTGGCAAGACCACACGAGGGAGGAAGGAATGCTGAGACCTGCTGCAGCAAAGCCTTAGATTTGGACACTGCTGGGGCAGCAGCACTGGAGCCGCCACCGCCTGATAAATCCCGCGCTGAGCCCTGGGGAGGGTGTAGGTAAGCCCTGGCAAGTGGACACTGTGGGATGGGGAGACACGAGGAGTATCGTGGGAATGGATTGAAGTCACTGATGCTGTTGAGGTCGGTGACTGGACTTTGAATTAGGGGTTAATTTTTTTAAGATAAGGATATTTTTTATGTACTTTTTACACAAAGTGCTACTTGGTTAGTTCGGATCAGTAGGGCAGCCTCAGGTTGGCTTGCTTTGACGATCATACATTTGTGGGAATCTTTGTAAGGAAAAGGTCTAAAGTGTCACTTCACTTTTTCACCTCCAGCACACCTGAAAAAATATTAGAGAACAAGGAGTGGGAAGCAATGCGTGTTCCCTACCTGCAGAAAAGCTGTATCTCTCTTGGCTTTGCCATTCCAACTCCATGATCCTAACCCACACCCCTATGTCTCTTCTCCAACCCTGTGATGGCTGTTCTCTCTATCCCTCCCTGTCCCTTTGTGTAAGCAGGGCCTCTGCCCCTTAGAAACGTGCATCATCATTTCCTGCTGCTCTGTTGGACGGAGATTTTGCCATGAAAGGATGTGGGGTTTGTTCCCATCATCAGCGGGAATCTATGAAAAACAGCGTTCAAACTGCTGGCAGCTCCTCACTGAGCACAGCAGGGCTGCTCTCCCCAGGAGCGTTCAAGTAATCTGTAGCCTGCATCCTGCTGGGCCAGCAAGTTAGGATCCCAGCTCCTTCCTCGGAGCCACTGCGCATCCTGGCAAGCCTTCTCCCTCAGCTTTCCCTGCTGCCGCTGGGCAGATGCCTGCGGGGATGTGGCTGGCATCAAGGACTAACGCCACTATCTCCTGTCTGACGGGATACAATGGTGCCTGCCCACGTAACTTGGTAATCACCCCGGCTCTTGGCAAGGTCAAGAGAGGGAACCTCTGGTTCTTTGGGGGTCCCTGTCCCCCCATCCCCAAGCGTCATCCTCTCTGTAGTTGCACTCACCAGCCATCATTTTGCTGCCTTTGAGATAAACCCTTCTTTTAGTTAGGCTTCGGCAATAGCGCATGTCGACTGTGGCCTTTTCTGTAGGGTTGTTTTGCCTTGTTCGGTTTTTATTTCAGGGAGGCGGCTAATTTCTTCCCTCTGTGCAGATCTGCCCATGGAAGCCCCTACAGAAGCCACACGCTGGGTGCCTGGAAGGGATTTCCGTGGGGTTGAAGTCAGGGGCTGGGATGTGACCTGTCGCCGTGAAAGCTGTGTGAGGCTCGCGGGCAGGCGGGGTGGGAAGGGCGTGCTCTCAACACCAGCGGGCTGAGCTTGTCGGTGCTGATGGAGCCTTTGGCTTCTTGCTGCAGTGGTGCGTAAGGGACCAAACATGAGAAAAAGACTCTGTGATCAGAGAGAGGAACCGAAACTTGAGTCTGGAGTCTAGTCTTGGCTCTGTGATGAACTCAGTGTGCTGCACTGAGCGTGTCGTTTAAGGTCACCTCTTTAAAAGAATCGGCTTCCAATTTGGGGAGTTAGGTCAGGCTCAAACTGATTTTCAGAGGCGGTGAACTCCCACTGCTTGGATTTGGCTACTTGGAAATGTTTTAAAGGACAATCCCTCAAGCTGTGACTTCAGCTGCCCCTACACTAGGGACTGCTGATGGACAATTTCTGTATCTCAGCTTCAAGGTGGAAACTGTGGCTAGTGATGGTTGCCCTCAAAGGATGGCAGAGAATGATCCCCTGTTCCTGACTGCTTGAAGCTCTCCACGGAGGTTGGACTCTCCAGGCCGTCAGTAGACTTGAGCTTGGCAGGAGGTGCACAGTAACTCACAACGGGGCAGAATAGCGTCTTGCAGCCATCTCTTACTTAGGAGAGCTGGGATTTTTTTTCACAGAGCTTGAGTTGTTGTGCACGGAACTCCCGTTGCAATTTATGAGCGTTTGGTGCTGCTCCTTTTCAGGTCTTTGGAAAACTGCTGGCAAAATCCACCAATTGAATTTTCTGTGAGCAGGAGGCGCGTGCCACTCGAAACGCGGCCGGTGTGTCATGGTGATGGGCAAGTTAAGAAAACCCCTGTGGAGTGAACTGATCTTTTGGATCCGTTCTGCACATGCTCATTTAATTGCAGAGAAAAATAAAAATCTCCTCCATGAGGCAGGGAGCAGCCCTCTTGCTGAAGGCCCCATGGATGACTGGATCTGGAGGTTGAAGTCAGCCAAAGGCAGAAACGCGTTGGTGCTACACGTGCCAAATCTCCAGGTGCCTCTCCATGCTCGATGCAGATCTGGCTGGTGGGGTGTGCGGTCCGTGTTCCTGCACCTGCCGTTGGGATAAACCCAGCCCTGGGCTCCTCCACTGCTCAGCTGGCTCTGTTTAACATGAAATAGCACGCTGGGAAGCTTCTGCTGAGGTGCTCTTTACAACCAGAGCAGCCTTCTCGGTTGCTTCCTCGTGAATCGGTTTCACCACCTCCTAGGACCTGCTTCGCACGCGCTGGCTGGGCTGCTCTGGGTCTTGGCCGCTGCCGGCTGTCTGACCATTTGATCTTGGTGCGATGGGTCACTTAGAGTGATTGTATAGCACAGTCCATGATGAGTATGTCAGCCCGAGGGAACCATAAAGAAGGAACTAAGAGTTCAAGCAAACAAAACCTGGAAACTTCGATAGAGTAAGGTCAGTGGAGACACCCTCTCCGTGGCAGGACACTGTGTTTTTTGAGACTGGGCTGCTTTGCCTGGCTGGAGATCTCTGGCACATCGCAGAGCTTGCAATGGACTCCTCCGTTCAGCTGGGTGTTGAGTCTGTTCACGCGGCAGGAAGCAGCGTAGGCTCTGGGTAAACCAAAAAGAGGTATTTAATACAAACACGGTTGTTAACCAGCGCGCCGTGCACGGGGAGCACATCAGATGTCTCTTAGCTCTATGGACGAAATGCTTCCTCCCTCTCTGCTCAAAATCCAGCTGCGCAGGGCATGGGAGGACTGAGTGTTTCCTAGAGAAAGGGGCCTAGTCTGAAAAACCAGGATCTCCATCTGGGGCAGGGAATTTGCTTTGATTTCTTTGCTGTCCCTGGAGCAGCTCCCGCGCTTATTCCCCAGATGGGGAGATTTCGGCTCTGTCTGAATCCTGACTCGCGTTGCATTGTCCCAGCCGATAGATGCATCTGGACTTTATGATGCCCGGCATGGGATTTGTTTGCTTCCCTCATTGCTCAGTTTGGGACTGATTCTGGCAGCCCAGTTGCCAGAAACCTGATGGAAACGACGTTTCTAAAACCCCTCTTCCCTTTCAGTGCACAGCAGGCCTGAGGCTGTAGCGACCTGCTCCGCCATTCCGGTGGCATTTCCCCATCTTGAGCAGGATATCGTACGGCAGAGGATCCTATCCGAAACAGCCTGGTTTACCGTATCAGATGTTGGACCGTGAACCATTTATCCACCCGTGAAGCAAATGGCCTTTCATCTCCTTCCTAAAACCCCGCGAGACCTGCCGGCACACAACGCTACTGCGAGCGATCCCTTGCTGTTAACATTTAGCGTGTCCAAATATTATTTCATCCCTGTACTGCAGCCCAGCCGGCGCGAGAGCCAACAGAAACGTGGCTACAGGACAGCCACAGCGGCATGGAGAGGGCGGGGGGCTGCCGGGATGGGGCAGGCTCGCAGCCCCCGTCTCGCAAACCTCACGTTCGCAGCCCCCAGGGTCTGCATTCTGTGCGTGTGGCTTGGCCCTGCTTAGTCTCCCGCAAGCGCCGACGTGTTGAACGGCCTCGGTGCTCCACGTGCAAAGGGACAAACTGGAAACAAATGCTGCTCTCTAAGACTTCACCCCCCGAATGTGCCAGCTCAAACAATCCAGGCCCTCCTGGGTCTCGTGGCCTTTTAATTTGTCTTCTTGCTCGCAACCCAAGTTGATTTCTGTCAAAGAAGATAAATGTTGTCTACGAAGCTCAGATAAGAATGATGAAATCTGTCCTTTTCTGAGAGTTTTGCAGAGGTTTTGGGGGATGCAGATGGAAAGTCGGGACTAGACTTGCCAAGAATGTGGAGACTGATCAAGTGCACATGAAAGAGGTTGTATTGGTTGGGGAAAATGGATGTGAAATCCATTATTTCTAGGTCGTTTGCTTATTTCCATCCCAGTTTGACCACTGTTGAGCCGTGTTTCTGTGTGATCGGTTAAATGCAGGCTGTGCCAATACACTGTGGTGATACAGGTGTTTGAAACGCAAGGGCAGATCCTGCAAAGGTCTTTCCCTGGTTAAGGGGATGCTGCGTGTGCTGGCCTCTGTCCAGGTCCGGCAGGGCTAGCGTCCACCAGACCCATCAGCGCTAACACAAACCCTTGTTGAAAGCCTCAACAAAGAGGCCAAGGTATGTCCGGGTGATGGAGTCTGACCTGAGCACTTATCAGGAGAGGAGTTTTCCTCAGGAACAGGATTTTGGGTAGAGATGGACTCGTGGACATACGCAGGGTCAGCGCGGGGATTTTGCTGCAAGTAGAGGAACATGTCTTGCTTCTGCCCATGCCGTGTCTTGTCTGAAGACGCAGACCCTTGATCTCCTGAGCTGTTGGGATGCAGCAAGAGAAGTACTACGCTGCCCTACGGGGCTCTTGCTCCCCTCTTAGCTGTCCCCTGTTGGGAACATGCTGCGTGTCAAGTAGGGTGGAGGCTGTGGCAGCTCCGCACCCGCATCGTGGCTGCATCTAGCCTGGATGCACCCAGTTTGCTGTCAATAAATTGCTTAAAACCCTTAGGGAGCCCTGCTTAGTGAGTGTAGATGGTGCAAAACGTGAAATTTCCTCCCAAAAGCTGCAACCTGCTGTGTGGCAGCCCCTGTTCCCCTGGTTTCTTTAAAAGCAAAGCTCTTTATTTATCTGCTGGAAAGTTTCTGAAAGATGCTGTTTGATGTCACTGCCTTTTTAAGTATTATGCAGGAATTTGGCTACAGGAAATCTTAGTTCTTTCACATACTTTGTATCGAAATCCCTTTATAGACCAAATAATTACTTCTCCGTGGTAGAGAGACTGTGACCCATGTACAGCGAGATAGATTGCTCCAACCTGTCTGTGCTGCTGAAAGGAACTGCAAAGACAACTCTGACTCTTTTCTATTGAATTCTCAGGCTTCTGCTGTTTCTCAGGGTTGTTTTTCAGAGGAGTGGAGACAAGACAACTCTTGGCCAAGCTTGCTGCTGGCCACACTGGCTTCGTCCATCCCAGGGCATCACCAAGGTGTTCAGTGGTCACAGCATTGAGTCTGTGGCCCTGTGGTCACCTTCACTGGCACTTACGAAAAAGACTTTTGCAAAAAATTCCTGTGGTTTCTGGGTTCTCAGCCTCTCAGGGAGTTCTCCACCTGCAGCGAGGCTGTTTGCTCCATGCTTAAGAGCAGACCTCACATCAGCAGTGGTTAAACCCGCCCTTCGGAGCCAGCAGCTGCTGATGTTCCTATCCTGCCCGAGACAGGCCGATAACCAGCTCGGTGAGTGCGTTATCATCACACCCACTGACATGAAAGCGATGGCGGTGAAGGCTCAGGCTGCTGGAGGGAGCGAGGGAAAGGGAGAGAGCCTCTCCTCGGCGTGGTACACATGGGCTTGATTAGGGATGTGCTCGCTGAGGTGTTGCAGCTTGGGGAATGTGACGTGCCCCGTGTGGACAGCCGCACGCTGCAGACGCTGCCCTCCCTGCAGCAACCAAGGTGCCAAAAGGAGCGAGGGCAGAGGCAATTAGTTACAGAGAGACGGGATGACAAAGAGGGTGGAAGATAACGAGGCGTTTTTAATTTCAACATCACGTTAAACGGAAGGAGGAATGTTCCCGTCCCGGCAGCTTGTTCGCAGTTCCGCGTTGTGCCGTTGCCACTGGGTTCTGCAGAGGCCAGCAGGCACCCAGATGTCTCTGGGAGTGAAATCCCAGAGCAGCCCTGCCTCTCTGAGGGATTGCAAATCCCAGCTGGCTTCATCTTCTGGGTCTGCACCGTCATTTACACCAGAGTGGAAAAGGTGGCAAGTGACAATGTGGCTTTGCAAGGCTGGAAAATGAGGAGAAGGCAAGTCCCTGACCCTGTTACAGGGACAACTTGGCTCTTTCAGTGTCAGACTTTGGGAGGCTGTGAGTTTGCTGTCCCACGGGCTCTGGAATGAGAGTGGGAAGCTGCAGTTTCAAAGGGAGTAGGCAGAAATAAAACACACTGTGATAACACTTAGTTAAGTGGCAAGGAATGCGCCATGGCCATCTCTGCGTCGGCGTTGCTCTGGGTTTCCCATGGGGGTGGCTGTTACAAAAATCTCCTGGCCTGTGTCCCTCGGGAGACACACAGCTTGTGGGGTAGGGAAACAGTATTCCCAGATTACCAGCCTGGGCTGAGCTGGTCAGCCCTGGATCTTGCAGTCTCTACCCAGCCAAGGCTTTGCAGGCGTAACATCCATTTTATCCTTTGCCCGTTTCCACAGGGGCACCCGACCAATAGTGTGGTTAAGCGCCTAACCTCGGATGCCAAAGAGGAAAAGCCCTCTAAGGCCAGCCTTCGGCGCGCCAGGCCCGGTTTGCAGAATTAAGCATCAGTCTCTCCTGCTGCAGACAGCTTGCAGCTTTTCAAATCAGAGCCCTGGCTACGAGGACTTTGAACGTGCACCTGGAAAAACTGCAGAAGCGTTATCCCGTACCGAAAGAAGTCATTGCTTCTCTCTGGATCTGGCAATTACTTTTTCCACCCTTCAAGTCTATCACGCTCGATAGCCGACTGCGAGCAGTCAAGGCGCTGCAGGCTGGCAAGTTGCTGCCTGTCAGCTGGGTTGTAGACCACTTGCGCGGTGCTTCTTGCCACTTAGAGTGGCTCGGGAGGACGTGTCCAGCCCCTTGATGATGAGAGCTGATGAACTCATAGTCCTCGGACACTGCTAATCCTTGCATCACCCAAGGCAGGTTTCAGAAAGTGCCGGACAGACTTGCCACCCTGTTTCCATTAGGGACGAAAGGCTTTACACTCCCATTTTTTATTTTGCAGACAGGACAGGATTCATCCCCTTGACCAGTATTAGTAATTACCAAGGCCTGATGCAGGGAGCCAGGTTCAGCTTTGCTTGAACTGTCAGTGCTCTTGGAAAGCCAGGGCTTTCCGTGTGCGCCTCTATCTGCTGACCTTCATCGTGCGCTAACATGTGCTGAGCAGATCCGTAGCCTCACCCGCACCAAGTGCAGCGTGACCTCAGTTAAGAAAACACTTGCTGTAATCGCCTCCAGATCTGCCGCTGTCTTTGATCAGTTTAAATATCGGTTTATCTTATGATATAAATATGTAAAACATCCATTTGTTTTCATGCGGGATGCAAATAAATCATTGCATAAGTTTATACATGAGCGAGGAAGTGTGTGTGTGGGTGCAGCGATGGGTTCATCACTCATAAGTCTCCACCTCTTTGAAGGTCATTACTCCACAGACACGCCGTTTCTCCTTCCAGCAAGCCCCTATTTTGCATCATTCAAATGGTCCTTGTCATCCACGGACAGCTCTGAGCGTGTGCATGGTGCCACTGCCCTCTCGTGGGTGCAGTCCCCGTCCACCCGCCCCGCTTCCACCCCAAAAAAAGCTTCAACCTCCTCCTGAGACCAGGCAGAGACTCGGCGGGTCCGGCGGTCATCCCCCAGCCCTGCCACAGGCCCGACGCCTCGCTGTGGCCGCATCCAGCTCATTCCCACCCCTTTGATTGTGTCCACGTGTCTGCGCCAGGATTTTGATTATTCGCTCAATCCTATGGCTGCTTGCCAGTGTTTCCCTGCAGCACGTGCCCATCCCAGACCCTAATCCCCATCCCTCGTGTGCTGCGGTCCCAGTGGGGTGTAGCTGCTGGAGAGTACAGTCAAGCGCCTCCGGAAGGAACAATTCCCACATGTTTTAAGGTCGGCTTTCCAGCGGGAAGTGTTTGAAGCATTGTTAGTGGGTTGGTGTTAGGGAGCTTAAGCTGGGTCCAGAGCTCAGGCTCTTCTTCACGTCAGGCTTTGCATAAGGCTAAGCTGGTGTCGGCTGGGATTCTGCTGCTGGATTAATCCCTGCTGCCAATGGCCGTTTGATGGGAGATAGGAATTTGAGGTTTCTCCTTCTGAGGCTTCGAAGAATCAGCTTTTTCTGCTTGTTCCCAACCCAGGCGTAAACACATCCCGTATTTAACGTGTCGGAGAACGGACTCTCTTGCCATGAGATTCAGGAACAACTATAAAAGCACATAATGATTGATGATGGGGGAATCTTGTCTGATGGGCCATAAAATATGCAAATGAATGTGTGCATTTCTTCCATAGCTAATGAGGAACCAGGGTCTCACACCAGTCCTGTTCTCCAAAGTCTGTTCACACTTTCCCAAGTGAAGGCATTTTGTACAGCTCTGTCTTAACTCCTCCTCATGCCTTTATATTCCACCTTCCTTAATTTTCCCTCATTGTCAGATGATTTTCCATTTCTTATCCTAAATGTTCCGCTGGCAGATCCCACCCAGGAGGTGACTGCGTTTTGGGGCGAAGTAATGCCTGTGTTCACATCTTCCGAAGTACTAAAGCCTTTTCAGTGAAGAACATCGGTATATAATAATATTAATCAGTATTTTACTGCTGTCACTTCTGCTCACAGATGTCCTGTAAAGGAGAGTATAGGGAGCAATCCCAAGATAAGATACGGTGCATAAAATAGTGCAACATGATTAATGAACCTTTTGTCCTGGTGGGTGAGATAAAATATCGTAGTGCTACTGCCCCATGCTAACAGCATTTATATCACATTTAAAATATTTTTTTCTTATTTCAGAGGTATTTCACTATCTGTCTTTGTTCAAGGGCAGATGAGAAAGGGATGATGCAAACACTGAAATTTGAAATCTTGCCCGGCTTCATTTTATTCTTAGATCAGGGAGATCCTTTCTTTGCTGCTCGTTTGTTTGTTCCGTTTGCTCACCTTTGCAGACTCCAGAGTTGGAAGAAATCCACATCAATTACTGACAGCCCACCCCCTTCTCCACCTCGCCAAACCTCTGCATCTCAAGCAATGCATCTTATCTCCTGGCTGCCACCGCTGACAGCCCGGAGGCTGTCCCTGAGGCCGCAGGCAGCACCGCTCTGTCAGGCGACCCGGGGTGAGGGAGAGGGGGACCCGTGCCAGAGTTTTGTAATGCCACAAAGCGAATTTCAGCTGGAAAGCAGAGGGGAATGAGGCAGAGCACCCACGACATTTCCCAGGTCATTTAAACTGGTGATGGAGTTGAGGGTGAGAGAAGATGCTGAGCTGTGGATGGGCAGAGCTTTGGTGCAGGCACGGACGTGAGCTGGAACGAATCCCCTGGGCAGGTGACTGGAAAAGGCTTTTCTCCTCCTCTTCCAGCCCAACTTTCTCTTCTCTTCCAATTTTAGCACAGCTCATCCAAGGGAAACCCTTGCAGGTATGCGAGACACATCAGGCCGGTGCTGGGATTGCTTCTTCTGGGTCAAGAAATCCCCAGGGGAGAGAGCAGATACAGGGCTGGGAGGCTTAGGGCACTGCTTAAAAGGTGTGAGAGCCCCACAGTCACTGATCTTGGGAGCTGAGAACTGCCTGGGCTTTGGCAGGGGATCCCTGCGGCTGAGGGTCCCCTGAAGTGAGCGTGGTGACAGCAGGACGGGGGTGTGCGATGGTTAGCGGGCAGCAGCATCTCCTGGGAGTAGCATCCCCACCTCCAGTGGACGTATGACAGGTGAAGCTTTCCAGAAGACACTTTCCCATCTTTGAACGTGCAGAGGCTTGTATTTGTTAGAAATTTGGGTTGCACCGGTGCTCTCTGGAAAGCCTGCCCGTGTTGCCTGAGCCATGCTGAGCAACTTCACGCAACAGTTTGCCTGTGCAGGAGATTGGACCGACCTGATTTCCTCTACCAGTTGCAAAAACTGCGGTGTGAGAGAAGTCCGACGACACCAGCGTTATGTTCCTCCCCCGAAGACCGGCTTGCACCCTGCCCAAAATGAAACGGAATACAGTGCTGCAGTGCCACTGGTTGACCTTTCCCGTTTTCTGGGAATTGAGTTTTATTTGAATTTCAACCTCTTCCCCTGCCGTTTCTCGGCTCTCAGCGAGCTGACAGGTAACTGCTCTGCGTGGGAGTCCGCCCCGCTCAGGCGCTCGCCGCTGCCGTTGGGCTGAACGGGAGCTGCTGCCGCGCGTCACATCTGTTCCTGCTACAGCTGCACACCAGGGTCTTGCGGAGCGCGGCGTCCCGCCCGTTCGGGGGAGTTTGGGGTGCTGCACCCTGCTCTTTCACGTACAGGTCACACTGAATTCTTGCACGCGATTAGCGCAAACCTGTGGCACTCTCCCTGCGAGATGAAGCCGTTCCCCTGTCGCAGACAAAAACGTTAGATTTCCTGTGTCTGAAGTGTTTTCTTCCAACTGTGCTGTTGTAGAGCAAGTTGTATGTTTTAACTGGGGCCCCTGATTTTCCTAATAGCCAATCAGACCTAGCTGGATGACTGCAAATGGCATTTCCTTCACTTTGGCAGGGTTTTACAAAGTCAAATCAGCCCCCAAGCGTACAGGCGATGTGCATAGCTTCTCTGTAGGGTTAGGACTGAAACTGGGATGATTTATAGCAACAGTGCCCGCTGGGCAGAGTGGCACTACTTTTACACCCATTCAGTCCTTCTTGAACTTCATGGAGTTGACTCCCAATTCATTCCGTGCTGTGTGAGGTCAGAGTCGGGCCACAGGGAGATAAATATCTTTAAAAACGTTTGCTGCCTGCTTTGATGAAAGGAATGTAATAGCTAAAAATAAGTCTAAAGTGGAAAAATAAGACTATTTTTGGAGGGGTGAGGAGGACACAAAAAGCCAGGGACCAGCCACTCTCTGCCAGCAAAGGAAAGCAAGGTGCAGAGACAGTGATGCCTGTGGCGAAAGAATGATGATGAAGCCCAGATAAGCAGGAATCCGTGGGTGCCCACGGTTTGTGAAGCAGGTGCATTCAGGGGTTTCCAGGGTTTCTGGCTGAAAGCTGCCCATCACTGACTTCTGCTAACCTCCAGTGTGCTGTGCCTCGGGATTTGCCTGGCATGTGTGTCGCTGATTTTGGAACCAGACGTCCATCCAGTATTTCACTTTAGGGTAACTATTGTCAGCATCCTACAGGCTTCTGGCCCCGGCTGCTCTCTGTTATCACTTTCTGTCAAGTGGGTGGCAAATCATTAGTTTAGATGGCTAATTAAAATGCAGTGATTTATATCCAGTGCTTCTCATGCGCAAAGCCAGGGAAAATATCCTTACACAGTGCTTGCCAGGCTGGCCGGGGTCTCCAGCTCGTGATGCGTGGACCGGGGAACACACAGAAACCCTGCATCCCTCTCTTCCTGCCATCTGTCCTCCCTTTTTTTTCTTGTTACGTGGCATTTCACACGCTTTGTGCAAGACTTGTGCATTATTTTAGACGTGAGACCATACGATGTACCCAACCACCTCAGCGGTTGCAGCTCAGCTGCGCTGCCGCCACAGTACTTTGGGACACTATAGCTGTCCCTGCTCAGGGTCCCCTCTCCTACGGAACTTATATTTGTATTTAGTGAGTCGGGAGCATTTTGGGATTGCTGGGATCGTCTTGCCAGTGCTGCTTTTGCCACCTTGGGGGAGTGCAGAGCCTCTCTCTACCTCCTCCCCCCCCAAACCGCGGCTATTACAGTGCCTCCGTCAGCAAAAGTAGAATGGAGAAGGAAATTCTCTCCTACAGTTGAATTGTTGGGTTGGATGTTAGCACTGAAGTTTATCCTCATGAAAGGCACAGTCTTCAAAAACACCCGGAAAAGAAGCACGAAAGATGCCCCTCTCCGTGGGAGAGGTGTGACGGGTTTCTTAGGCTGGGATGGCATTAAGCATAACCTGGTAATTCGTGTCGTAGCAAGTAGAAAAGATCGCTGTGTTACAAACTCCCCCCTAAGAGTGCAAACCCAGCCTCTTTTTCACAAAAAAGTAGCTGGGGACCCTGTTTGGTATCTCTGAGCAGAGAAAAGGAAGGCGAAATGCCATGCTGATCTCCAAAACTGTCATTTTAAAGTGTCTAAAGGACAAGGAACACGGATTCAACCAACCTGCAGGAATTTGTGCTGCCAGGTCTTCTGCGGGGGTTTGAAAATCTGTTCTCCACAAAGACTGAGCCCAAAACGGTTGGGAAATTCAATTAATACTTGCCCAGATAGCTGTTCCCAAGTATTTACACAGTGCACCTATCTCGGTGCTATGTAAACACTCCGCAGGGTTTAGCAGCATGATTACAGCTGACCTGCCAAGGGCAGTCATTCCCTGGATGATTTTCCTATAGGTTGAGTCAAAACTATTGAATCTGAGCCCGTTTTCTGGGAGATTTCATTTGATGCTCAGAGTATGGTCCTGCTCTGCGCGACCAGATAGGTGTGGGATGACATTTGAGGAGCAGAACTTTTCCACAGGGATATGTGACACCCCACCCAAAAAAATTAAATTTTTTAAAATGTATGTTTTAAAATTTACTATTGGGCGAGAGAATTAATTTTTATTATAGCTGATTTATAACCCCATGAAAATGGGCTTCAGTCTCGGAAAAAACCGCATACGCTGCAAACGCCAGAGGTGTCCTGTCCAGTTTCCGTGCAGCCCTCCAGCGTTCATATGCAGCGTATTTGTAGGGGTGTCACAGCTGGCTTTCTCGTGGCCATATTTTGCTGGGGAACTAGGAATCTTGGCAATTCTGAATTTTGTTGCTCATCCAAAAGCAGAGTCGCCACCGTTGCTGTGTGGGGAAAGGTTTCTCCGTAGGAACTCCGTCTCCTAGGTTAGGCTGCGAACGCAGGGCGGGAGAAGAGCGGTCGTTGCCTGCCTTCCAGAAACAGCATTTTCCTGTGGGATTGCTCAGGGTCCTGCTTCTGCGTTTTCCGCACATCCCCAGGATCGTTGAGGTCAGCGTGGCCGGCGAGGTTCAGGAAGAGCTGGGCGTGACGGAGGTGGTCAGGGGAGCGTGATTGCAGCAAAGCTTTGTGAGCAGACTTCTTGAAAGCCAAACTGAGCCATCTCTCAGAGTCCTGCAGACGGATAAAGCTCCTTAAATAGAAATATATGGATTGGCTCACCTCTGAGGCGCAGGAAAGTTTATTTAAAAAGTAATAGATGCAGCTACAGTGGCCATGTGTCTTTTAAGCAAGATTTTGAGTAAGAATTGGGCTTGTTCAGTCTGGAGAAGAGAAGGCTCCGGGGAGACCTTATAGCACCTTCCAGTGCCTGAAGGGGCTACAAGGAAGCTGGGGGGGACTTTTTACAAGGACCTGTAGTGACAGGATAAGGGGTAACAGGTTTAAACTGAAAGAGGGGAGATTTAGATTGGGCATCAGGAAGAAATTCTTCCCGGAGAGGGTGGTGAGGCACTGGGACAGGTTGCCCAGAGAAGCTGTGGATGCCCCATCCCTGGGAGTGTCCAAGGCCAGGCTGGGTGAGGCTTGGAGTAACCTGGGCTAGTGGAGGGTGTCCCTGCCCATGGCAGGGGGGTTGGAACAGGATGATGTTTAAGGTCCCTTCCAACCCCAACCATTCCATGAGTCTGTGATTCCTGTAGGCGTCCTGGCACGGATGCAGTTCAGGGACTTGCAGTGACTTGGGAACAGCAAGAGCGGGTCCTTGGTGGCAGCAAGGCAGGAGCAGCGGGTACCCTGAACTCCATAGCACCCTGCAGATTTTCCGTGAGGTTGCAGGAAGCGGTTGCCCCGGCACCTCTTGGATTTCAGTTTGCTAGGGGGTAAGCAGCAGCCCAGGCTCCAAGGCTGTGCTGTGTTTGGTAACTTCCATCCTCTGCTGCCAGGGCCTGAGCTTCAGCGCTGCTGTGTGCTCAGTTAGCCTTGCTCACCTCTCGAGGACACGGAATACAGGCCGCTGTTTCACAGTAACCCCAGAGAAGGTGCAGAAGCATAGGTGGAAGGCAGCAGAGGAGAAATACGCTCATTCCCGGTGCAGTACTTTGGCAGAGGCAGCGCGCTCACCGCTCCTGAACGTAAAGGGTTTTACAACTGATAGTGAAATTGCTCGTTGCCCATGAACTGGAGCCTGCTTGCACCGAGGGATGGGGCAGATGCTCATGGTAATGCCTGCAGAAGGATCTGCAGAAGGCGGCTTTATAGCGCGAGGCTGTGGGATAAATCCTGGCGATTTCCCGAGTTGATGGTTCAGGAGGTGGTTAATGGGGCTTGTCCTCTCTCTGCATACACAGTGCCTCAGGTGCAACGCCCTTGTCACTCACAGCGGGTCAGTCCCCTCTTTTCCCTACTTTTGGAACAAAAAAACCCCCAGAATACTGGAAAATTTCAGTTAGAGGCTCCAGCCTGGCCCCGTGGGAGCTGCTGTTTGCAAGGCTGGTCTCCTGGTGGGGTGGGCTCAGCACTGAGGCAGGACCAGCACACTCCTTGGGCCCAGCTTGGGCCAGCACCCTCATTTGGTTGATAAAAAGGTGGCTTATTTAGGCTGCAAACAGCGGTGTTGATCATTGGAAATCATTTAGACTCCCCTGTGTGGTCTCTGCGTGCAGATGGGGGTTTGTGCTTAAAACTCAAGTCCTGGGTTGTAAGCAGTAATCATTAGGAGTTAATTATTGCGTATTCCTGGGACACACAGTAACACAGCGAGAGCCGCCACCGCTGCCATTCCAGTGTCTGAGCTTTCCTTGCCCTTTTCCAGTGGAAACTTGACCTTCAGCTTCTTATCTCTGCAGAGTGTCTTCTTGTTGAGACACTGTCACCTCCTTGAATGTCCATTGCTCTCCTTCCCCCCTCCACCCCCCACATCAGCCTCCGGTTTGATGCCACATTAACACAGGTGGTGGTGGGGAGGGTGGGATCAGGGCCAGACCTTTCTTTCTCTGTTGAACAACTTCTTGTGCTGCCCCAAGGCACTGACGCTTGCTGTAATTCTGGCTGGGGACAGAGATGCTGGCTCTGTCCCGCTTTCCTTCAGCCCCAAACTGAAAAGCCAAGTATAGCTCTGTATTTCTTGCATCCTGGTCTGTTGTTGGGGTCGGTGCATGAATGCATCCCACGGCATGCTCTGGAAGGGCTTTTTGCAGCCTGTGTGGCGAAGGCACCCACCCCTCTTAGCCAGGGTTTGCGGAAGTGTTTGTAAAAGCCCCATGCACACAGTGCAAGCAAGATGCAGGGGGCTCTGGGGGCTTCTCTGACGATGCTGAGGCTCCCAGAGCAAAGCAGATGTGCTGGGGGAGGAAATCATCCCTATAAAAATAGGCAGGGAGCAGTGCTGAAAGCCAAGTCCTGAATGACTCTTCGGAGTAGGTGCCCATGGGCAGGAGGGCAGCCAGGCTCAGCGGAAGGAACCAGCCCTGGCTCTCCTGCCCACGGAGAGCTCTGCTGCTCCCAGCTGTGAGGGAGGAGGCCTGGAGGCCCCCCAGGTGCAGCAGTCAGGGGCTGTGAGCAGCTGAGAGAGATTAATGTGATGGGAGAGCCCAGCCCAGTCTCCCCACCTGGTTTGGAACAACCCATAAGTGCTGGTTCCCTCGCTGGGGCTGGCTGTGCTGCTTGGATTTACTTAGGTAGGAGCTGCTGGAGCTGGGTTTTTTATTTCTCTTTTAGTAGCTGGTTAGGGACTGTGATGGAGGGGGGAGACAGGTAACAAGCCTCTCCTTGGGAGGCTGTACAGGTCCTCCTGATCCCATGGATTTTGGGTTGCAAGGTGCTGTGCTTGGGCTGACACTGACCTTGGAAATTTTGCCATCTTTCCTGGGACCTGGCCGGAGCCCTGGGTATCCTCCAGTGTTGTCCTTTCCTTCCTGGGCAGCAGCCTCGGAGCTCAGCAGGTTGGTGAGGTGTCTCTCTCCTCTGTGTCCCTGAACTGCCTTTATTTGATTTTAATGGTTTGTGATTTACTGGTGCGTGTGTGTGTGGGTGGGAGGCTGAGCTGTGGTTTGGTTTAGCTCCCTCTTGGTTCAGTTATGCTACTGTGCTGCCTGCTCTGAGTTAGGAGAGATTATAGCTGTCTCGAATGCAAAGCTCATCTTGTTCCTTCCCCCTGTTGTTTTGAGCAGTATTTGGTGCCAGTCTCTCAGCCCTGAGGCTGTGAAGTCTCAGAATATAGAAACTGTTCCGGTCTCAGAGGAATATTCTGTAGTAGCAAACTAGCTCTCGGTATTCCTCTCCATGTCTCCCAGAGCCTCACCTGTCTTGGTCCTGTGCTCTTCAATATCATCAAAAGGTATGTCTGTATGTTATTTCTCACAAGCCCTTTTTTTTATAGCTCTTAAATGTTGCCAGATGGATGTACCAAGCATTTTGCTTTCACTGTTGCTGACTGTTGCTATTATCCTCTTCCCTTCCTTGTGAAACCTGTAAGCCTGGCTGAGGGTAGTGTCCCCCTGCAACCTTAAATAATTACGTGATGGTGCACCATGGTACCGTCTGCTTCTCTGCTCTCACGTGGGAAGAGCCACCTTGCCTCCACGAAAAATTGTCTTTTGTGTCTTGAAATAACAGAGCAAGTGCAAACCCTTGCTGCTTCATGTGAAAAGGATGAGGGTTGTTCTGTGACTCCCCTCGGTACTGCTGTATCTTTGGTGGGGAGCCGGAGCGACCCCATCCCAGGCTCTGCCACTGTGACCTGCTCTGCATCAGCTTTCTCTGTTCCTCAGCCTCCACATCTGGAAAAATGAAATAAAAAGGCTTTTTGTTCTCTCTCTAGTAAAGTCATTGTGAACTGTGGATGCAAAGCAGCTTCTGGGTCAGATCCAAACCCTTTGGAAGCTGTCTGAAAGACTTCCATGGATTTAATGGTCTTTGCAGTAGATGCTGTGATGTTTGCCTCACTTTGTTTAAAAGCCTGTCTTGCCTTCCCTACCCAGCAATGTCTCCTGCAGCTGCAGCCACTTGAGAGCATCACCACCAGGCACCTCATCCACAGCGGGGTAATACGCTCCCTTGGGCTGGGTGCTGCACAGGTGCCTTCATTTCTTGGGTCTAATTAAAGAGCAAAATTGATATGTGCCTTTCCAGATAGGCTCCTTATCAGAATGTCCTGAATCCTGACTTTCTGTTCCACAGTGAATCTATCCAGCGCTGCATAAAAAGAGAAGGGGGAGGACCGGCCACCGCCAAACCCACGTTTGTCCATGAGTTTATGGATGTCTGTTTAATCCTTGGCAAGAGGGCATGGGCCTCTGCAGCTGTGTGGAGCCCAGTTCCTGATACACTGGGTATCTCCTCTAGGTCTGGAATTAGGTGTTGAGTTCCCATGAGTAAAATTCATCCTGCCAGCCTGGAAATACAGTATTGGATACCCGGGACTCTTTAGAGTTGTCTTAAGTGTCTGTAGGGCCTAAATGTTTCTAGGATTAGATAGCAGCTGTGCTGTGGCTGTTCTGAGAGCCTCTCTGGAGGCTTAGCTGTAGGGCTTGCCTTCACCTGTTAGGTATTTGAAGAGCACAATTTAGGGCTCCTGGCATTTATGGTTGCACTCTTGAACACCCGCAGCAAGTGCTTATAGCCATGCTTGGGTATGTTTTTCCAGAAAAAAGCTCTTTTCCGCAGGAGCCACTTTCCGTCAAACACCTGCAGCAGTTCTTCCCTCTTGCCTCAGGGGTTGCTTGTGAGAGGAGGCAGGCGGCTGCTCTGGCTTGGGATTAGCAGTTGGACAGTACTGCGTCTGCAGGAAGCTCAGAGAGGGAGTTGCTGGTTTTCATGGGAAGCGTGAGCTCTGCCGCAACCCGTGTGTGAGTTCTTCAGGGCATGGTACCCTCTGAAAGTCCCTTTTGGAAGGCAGAAGTTACTGGTGTTTTGATGGGGTTTGAAAATGTTGCTGAAACTACCCTACTTTATCTGCCGGGTACCTGTTTCCTTCACCACAGTACTGCCTGAAAACGAAACAATCTTCGAATAAATATTCCTATCTTTGATCAGGGACGTGGCTGCTGGCACTGGAGAGAGGATGGGCTTGGCTAGCGAGTGTGGCTGGATGCAAAAAACCTCTTGGTAGTGGCCCTGTCTCTGAGGGAACAGTAGGGCTCGTAGTCATGTTGCTAGTGCTGATTTCATTGCTTGATGTAGTTATGAACCAGGATGGTTCCACAGCCCAGGCTTTAGTATTGTCCTCGCCCATGAAGTGGGTGTGATGGTACGTGTATTATGCGCTGGCACCTGAGAACTTAATTTATTACCACTTGAAGCTCTTGGAGATCTGTGGGTGGAAAAGAGAAGCGCAGTATGAACAGCTGGGGAAGAGAATAGTACGGATCAGGGGACCAGGCTGTAGCAGCATGTCTGATCCTCTGTGGTGCAAAGTCCTGGCAGCCCCTGAAGAGGGGTGCTGACATCTCCTGGAAGCAGCAGCATGACTCTTCCATGAATTGTCCGTAGGATGTGCAGGGGTGTTCCCGGAAAAGCCCAGCCTGTTCCTCTGGTGCGGATGGGAGCGTGGTCACTCACCAGGCTTTCCACCCAGGGATGTGGGAGCAGCGTGTATCTGCGGCACATCCACTGTCTCAGCAGCGTGCACTCATCGGGGGGGCTTGGTTTAGGCTGTCGGGGTGGAAGAAATGTGCAGCCTACTTCTGAAGTAGCTTGCAGCACAGTCCTTAGTAAATGAGCATCCCATCTTGCATCAGTCGAGGAACGCAGTCTCGACAGGAGATGGAGGTATCGCTGTGTCTCTTTAATGGGCTTGTACTGGGAAATACTATGTTTCTGTTGAAATGTGATTTTAATAGTTTGGCTGCAAAGGGTGCAGTGGATGGTTTGAATACTGTTTCTTTGTGGGCAGCCTCGTTAAAATGTAATTACAGTGTTTATCATTCAGTAAAAGCCTGTCTCCAGAGGAGTCCTTTTAGGAAAAGAGAGTTTTTTCCTCTATTTGTTAGCAAAATGGAACTGGAACATCTGATACCGTAAGCAGCTCTCTATTCACCTGTGTTCTGCCATGCTAACAAAGAAAGAAAAAGGGAAGACTTGATGCTTCCTCTGATGCCAGGAACTACAAAGAAGGTCATTTTAAGTTTTACTGGCTGGTTAATTCAAGCTGTTAACTTAAAGTGCTTCTTTCCCATGCGATGGTACAGCCTGAAAATGTTCTTTATTTGGGTTTTGAGATAAATAGCTCATACAGTGAGATTGCAGACTCTGGAGAAGATAGTGGGTCAGAAGAATGGGGGAGATACATGTAATAAAACTGACTACATGGACATAAAACTGATGCAAATGGAAAAAGCAAACCCTTTTCTAACCGCAGGATGGGAAGTTGGATGAAACCACTTTGTCATTTGGTGGGCAGAGACTGGCATCCTGGGGGATGTTGCCTCTTCAGGACCCTTTTTGTGTTCATATATATGGTAGCAGATTATGAGTGGGTGTGAGTTCTGGATAGAGGATGTTTAACAGAGCCCCAGTGACTCCCATCTCTGCAGTCTGGGCATTAGTGTGCTCCCAAGGAAATGCATTTTAGCTGTTCCTCAGCCTGTGACCAGGCAAGGGTTGAGCAAGGAGACCCCTGGAAGTTGTAGGTAGTGCCTAAGCAGAATCCAAGCGTGGATGTGAAGGGCACATGCTGCTGGGCAGTGTGGGCAAACAGCCCTGTCCAGGCGTGGAAGGGCAGAATTGGCATCCCAGTCTGCACATCCAGCTGCAGTGGAATTGCTAAAAATAGGTAATAAGGTCATTCTTTTCTTGCCTCATTCTTGTCTTTCTCTCATCTGGGTTTTGCAGCTGCTGTGCTGCGGTATGTGCAGGAGCTCGGCCATGGTCAAACCCTGCATCTTGCAGGGTCAGAAGGTTTTGGGGCTGGATTTGGGGGAGAGGGAGGAGAGTGGAAAGCTCTGATGTGATGGAGCTGGATCCTGGTTTGTAAGGTGAGGCTGCAGGGAGGAGAGAGGAAAGATTAGCCTTCAGTATTATCTTTTTTTCTCTTTATAGAGGCCAGAAAAAGTCAGGAGTCCTGTTTATAGTCCAAGCTTTTAATGTCCTTGTGGAAATCGGGTAACTCATCCCTTTGGCAGGATGGCCGGGGAGAAATGGCATTCCCAGCTCTGGGCTCCCATGCTGTGGCTCCCATCGTGCTGGGGACTGCCCTTGGTGTCCTGTCCTGCAGCATCACATGCATCTCTGTGGTGGAAAATAGTGATGATGGAGTGAAAGCTGTAAATGACCAGAAAACAAAACTGCTTCATACAAACATAGAGGTTTAAAATGTAGTTGAGTTCCACAAGGAATGAAAGCAAAGCCTTTTAATATGAGGGTTTTGTCCTTTTTTTTTTTTTTCCACTTATTTCTGAATGGAATGGAGACAAAACATTTGTTTTTGGATAGAAAAGGCTCCCCCTCCCACCAGTTTGCCTCCCTCCATCTCTCTGGAGGCAGCAAATGGCTCACGCTGGACCTCAGATTCTTTTCCACCAAAGATTGTCAGAACTAATACATGTCTCTGTGGATTGTTTGGGCAGAAAACGTGAAGTTCCTTCGATGCGGCCAAGAGTAACCATGTCCTGAGTCCTAGTCCCACAGAACTGGGATGAGAAACTTCATTTCTAGCCAGCAGAGATGGTCCTGCTTAAATCAAGTGCCATAGAAAACTTCCTGTGACTGGTTCCCAGTGTGAGTTGTTACGGCGTGAGCTTAGGATGGAGACGGGAGTCCAGCTCAGGTGGTGGCTCCTGGGTCTGCGGCTTCTTACTGTGGGACCGTGAGCAAATGGCTTGTCCTCACCTGCAAGGAGAGGACACCTCTCTTGTCGGCGCTGCTGGGTATGAAGCGCCGTGTTGGAGCTGCTCTTACCGATGCATCACATAATCTTTTCTTTCTTTATCTTTTTTTCTTGTTAATTTGAATAAGGGCAAAGCCAGTCTTGTTTTTTCAACTGGCTTTAAAGCACTTTTCGAGTGTAACTTTTGGCTCTTTGAGCCTTTGAGAGAGTATTGAGTTGCAGAAGGTGGTGGCTGCCAGTTCCTATATGAAAACACAGCATTAGTCAAAAACCCCTTTGGAAGCGCCGCTGATTAATATATCAGTTCCTATGAGAGCAGGCTGACCTAGATTTAGCTTTAGCTGTTTAGGTGGAGACTCGACTACAATGTGGCTTTTATCTGTTCGTGGAATGGATTTAGAGGATGTGGAGTCTACAGAGAGCTTTCATTTCCTTCTAATACCATTGTGCTCAAACGTGCTACCATATGTTGGGGCTTTTTAATCTCGCTCGCTGATCGTTTTGGGTGTTGAGAAGGTCAGTGGTGTTAAGAAGCTTATCAGCCACCTAAGAAGGGTTGGGGAAGCCATTAATTTTCAAGTGTTTCATGGCATAACTTGATTATCGGACACCTCAAAGACACTGGAGGTAGGGGCTGTAGCTAATATTTGCTGGGAGGAGCGGTTTTTCCTCTTTGGTCTCTTTGAAGTTCAGATGTGTTAAAAGTATGATCATAACACTCATAGGCAGGCGTTTATCTGGCTTATTTTTGCTGGGGGAATATAATGCAATGTGAAAGGCGTTTATATGGAATTTCTGGAATAGCGTTTTACAGGGTGGGAAAAGCAGGATGTCTGCACAAGAATCCAGCCTGCGAATTTGCAGCGGGGGCTCGCTGGGAAGGAGCTGAGGCTCGGTGCCACTTAGCAGTTGTAACTCTTGTGCTGCAGAATTTTGGAGCGCTGGAGGGGTTGGCTTCCTAACGCTGCTGGCCTCCCCGTCCTTAAACCCAGACTAAAAAGAAGCCATGGGAGTTACTGATCTTGTGGATCAGAACAGGGGGGATCCCTGATTGTGGAATGCAGGAGGATTCCTGTAATCTGTGGTTGCCATCTCACCCTCCCGAAAGGGCTCTCCTCCGCGTCCGCATCACGGACAGCATCCAAACCAGGGGAAATGGAGCTGGAATGAGCGCTCTGCTCGTTGGGGTTAGCCACGCTTGAGGTGTCGGTGTGTGCCAACAGCGCCAGCACGCCTTGTCGCTGCGGCCAAGTGATGCTCAGGAGGAGGAAACGGTTGGTGCAGTTGGTTTAGTGTTTCTCCCTGCAGCTCCATTGAAAGATTCCGCCTTTGACTGACCGTGTGTCCTCTCTGCCATTGAGACAGTGGATAAATTGTTTCTTTGAATAGCAGTATTTACAGCGAAGTCTTATTCATTTTGGGTAAAGGACTGTCCAAGCCCGTTTCTTAAGTCTTGATTTCATTAGCAGAGTGCTGCAGTTCATCAAACCCCATAAATATTTATCTTTTCAGCATTCTTTGTATGATTTCAAAACGCTGGCCGCGTTTTAACGGGACACTTCATGTTGTTTATTGTGCAATAGCTTTGCCATAGATACGCTGACAAAGAAATCTCTGATGGCCGCAGTGAACGGGGAGGCACGTTCTCTTCCAGACGTATTTGGGAACCCAGTAAAAGCCGCCTCCGCGTCAGCGCTCCCCGAGTGGGTGGGGAACGAAGGCCAGTTGGGGATTCCCTCGCGAATGCTGTGAGTCAAAAGGGTTTGCAGCTCTGCCAACCCCGCACACTTAGAAATCGTGAGCCGGTTGCTAAAAACTGTGAGGTTTATAGTAAATAAACGTAGGGGTATTTCATCTTGCTTCCTGACAGCTGTGGTTCTGGGCAAAATCAATACTTGCCTTCTGGGTTTCTCTGCAACCCCAGTGGTTTGGGATTTATGCTTTAATTTTAATGGCGTAGCGGAAATTTTTTGCTGACATGTGAGCCTTTGGGTGTTGAGGCTTTTAAGATACATCAAGTGTTTGGAGGCTTTTGTGGATAAAACAATACAAGCCAGCAGTATGGGCCTCGGGGAGCAGCAGTGGGGTACGCACGCCTTGTCCTGGTGATGTCTAGCTCTTCCCCGGGGACTGGAGACTATCTTGTGCCTGCGTGCTGTAGAGGCAAGAAAAGATGGTCTTGTCTCAAATGGATAAGGAGCTCCCTTGGCTTTTGGTGGCATTTGGATCTTGAACCTTGTTCTTGATGCTCTGATGAAACTGTTGGGTTGTTAAGCCACTTAATGCTTACAGAGGCCGCTGTTAATGACGATCCCAGCCGTGTCCCTGAAGTAATAGGTGTTTGTTTAAATGTTTGACTTCTTGTTTTAATCATCTAAACATGTAAAAAAATAACAAAGTGGTTTTTGCAAAGCTCTGTGGAGTGAATGGGATGCGTGGTCATTGCTAACGTTTGTACTGCCAAGAAAGAGCCTGACAGACCTCACACTGACTTTAGTGTTATAGGATATTCTTAAAATCCTATTTCAGATTTTTCTTCTGAGCATTTTATTTGTTAGAATGGAGCATTTTTGGGCAATAAAAGGCTGAATAATTATTAGTATAAACCTTATTAATGGTTTCTTTATAGGACAGAAAAGTTTAAGGTCTTTAAAAAAAAAAAACCCAAAAACAAAACACCCACCAAAAAAACCCCCAAGGTCTCAACTTCTTAATGAGTAGTAAGTTGCTTACTAAGTGTTGAAAGCTTTAACAAGTTGGGTGATCTTTATTTTGTTCAACCAGGGAAGACCTTTATTTTAAATACTGAAAAAGTATTAAGTAACCTTTTCCTCTCTCTTTCCAGGCAGGATTATTGTTTCAACACGCTGATTGTGACCTGTGTGAATTCATCTCCTGAACACCTGCACCAGGTATGCCTTTTCTTTCACTGCATCTTTGTATGATCTGTGCTGTCTCTTCATTTAATGCCACTTCAGAAAGGTCTGTGTGCTCTAATAATCTCTGTGTTTGGATTTTAATCTTGTTTTCAGGAGCCTGGGCTCCATATTCTACCCCCTCCCACCAGCATCCCAAACTGTAATTGCAAGGTGGTGCTTCTGTTCATGGAAACTGGGGGGTGATGTGGCCCTTGGAAATAGGGGCTGGATATTGTTGCTCAGAGTGAATGGAATGGTAGGTGGAGGCTTTGCAAAACCCAGAATCTGTTTTCCATTGCTCGAGGAGCACATGAGGAGGGCTGGACAAAGGACCTGAGTGTCTCTGCTGAGCACTGTGCCTGTGCATGGCAATCCACTTCCCAGCTGTTTCTTATCACAGATGGAACATGTCAGGAGGAAAAGCCCCATGTGTGACCTGAGACATCCCACATTTCTGAAGTGTCTGAAATACTTGAATACTCCTGTCAAACTGATCCCCAGTCTCTTTTCATCACGTTGAAGTTATGGCATGCTCTGATGACCACAGAGCCCAAGGCAACGTTACGTTCTGGCTCTGCGATTAGACTGCGTGAAGTACTTCACCCGTTCACATGATGGTTTTCATATGTTTTCTTATTGGTATTTACTGTTGAACGTTGCCTCTGTTTCCGCTTCTAAATGAGCGTGCGGCTGCAAAAGTGGAGAGGGGAGAAGAAAGTGAGTCAAATTTGCCCTCTTGCCCTACACAGGGAAAATGATGTCATTCATAGGCACCGAGCCATTCCTCGTCACACGGTTGGGATCATCCTCCGTGAATATTTTTTCCGTGTAGAATTCACTGATCTGCTTTGCTGGTAGGTTTGGGGTTGGGTTTTTTTTGACCACACTTCTTTGCTCATCTGAAGTGGTTGGGGAATAAACAAAAATTGCATTGGCAAGAACATTTGTGGGAAAGCAACATCACGTTGCGTGCTTGTGCGAATAAATATTCACAAGAGAATCCATGTCGAAAGCGCTTGCGCGACCGCTTGCGAATTCTCCTCCCGTTACTCGCAAAAGGGACTCGTTGAATGTTTATAGCTATTTGGTGTGCAACTGGCAAACGAGTTGGGAAGACTTGTAATTTCTGTAAGCCTTTGGTCTTCCAGTCTGGGATAGAAATGGAAGCATGTGGCCTGGGTGACTAATTGAGTGGCACTGGTAGCCCAGACTCATAGCAACACGTTTCTCTCTGTAGTGACTCCAGTTTGTCTGTTCAGGCTATTCATCAGAGCTGAAGGTTGGGAAATTTGTGGAAGAATCAGAGTTTAAATCATAACAAACTGACTAAGAGCTGGATTTGCTGGATAAATGAACAGAGCATTATTTGACCAACACCAGGGAAACGTGAAGATGCTATTTACCTTTCAGTTTAGCGTTCTTGAAGCAATGACCAGTTAATGCCTGTGCTTCTGGAGAGCTGTTACTGAATGATGATTATCTCTTGGGAGTCCCAAATCCTCTGTTCCAAGTGCCCTGCATTCATGGATACTTTTTTTCTGGTTTTCTGTTTCTCTCCTTGCAGCTGTTGCCTTTGATACTTAGATTGGGCTTCATGACTGAGTGAACCATCACTATTTGATTGCTTGCTCTGTTTCCCTGTTGTGGAGGAGAAAGCACTAATGAACCGTTTCAGTTGCGGTTCTGTAGACAAACGCAGGTTTTGGTGGACACTTTTTAAATGGAGGTCAGCTGTCAAACAAAAGTTGCCTCATTCTTTAAGGATTTGCTTGATAAAGGTAGCTGAAATAAAGTTGGATGGCTTTTTGAAGTGCTGGACGTGTATCTGAAGAAAGCAATTAGCGTTTTGCAGCATAATGTGCACACACCAGATGGATTAAGAATTGGCTGATACATCTGAAAAAATAGTCCTCATCGAGGAGCCCTCGTGAATTAAGAGAGGTTGCTAGCTGGGCTTCGTGGAGCTTGGCACACTCTTATTCCATCATCTCATCAGCGATCTGAAGTCATGATAAAATTACTGCTGATGAAGCTCTTGTACAGCCCGCGCTTTGGCCGGGAAGCACGTAGGGGTGACTAAAGGAGCGTTGCCGTGTGATGTGGAAGGCTTGGTAACCTCAGCCCTCGGAAATAATGTGCGCTTTGATGCACGTGTAGCTCTGCGTCTGGGAACAAGGCAGGCAGGACGGATGGCGCTGCAGAAATAAATGTCCCGGTGAAGGGCAGGATGAGCTCCCAGTACACCAGGCTGGCAAAAAGGGGACAGTGTGGGGCTGGGATGTGTATGTAGGAGAGCTGTGTGTTACTGGGTAGGTTTGCTGTAGGTTTTCTTCCCTTCTAAAGGATGTCAGCAAATAGAAGTCAGTGTGGAAAAGGGCTAGAAAAACCATCTGAGAGCTGAGGAAAGCAAGATATATATAAAAGCTCTTAATCTACTGAATTTATTAAAAAAACAAATGAAGTGACTTGATATTTATGCACTGGGATCATTTTGAGAGAGAAAACTTTGGAAGGAAAAGGAAAAGATATAGTGAGAATCCTAGCTGGAAGCTAAAACCCGACACATTCAATCTTAGATACAAAGCATGTGTTTCTAGTATGAATGCCTCGGAGGATTTACTGTCTCTTGGTGCTTGTTAAACCAACCCTGCGTGCACGGGAGGGGTGCTATTGCCAGGACCCAGATGAAGCTTTAATTGTAGGGCTTTAGTGCTTGGGCTTTATACAGCCGGTGAGTGGGTGAAATGTAATGGTTGGGGTGATGGAGGAGGTCAGGATGGATGATATCATGGTCCTTCAGGACTCGAAGCTTTATGAATAAATGCATTTGAAAATCCTCTTATATTCCAGTGGAAAGGACTGGCGTGCCTTGAGACTGAGAGATTGAGACTTGCAATGTCCTTGTTGGCTGGAGTGTGGCAGCGGGCAGTGTTGGCTCAGCCCACCTTGCCTGTCTCTCGTATACATTTGTCAAAGGAGCTGAAGCACTTGGGGCTCATGCTCCTTACCAGCTAGATGGCTTCTTTACAGGCGTCTTTACAGAATGGATTTGTGAAACAGAGGGCAGTTTTACGCCTTGCTCCAGGAGCACCGAAACGCGGGCAAACCAGTTTTGTCAAGGCAAGGGAGACTTAGGGTGTATTGTCCTTTCCTACCTGTCTGATTCTTAGGACATCTCCACAGGTACCGTTCTGTTTGTCCAGCGTTCTATCGGGAGAGTTCTGATGAGGCAGAGTGATAATAAATCCCTCACCCACCAAACCCATTCTTACAACAGGAAATACTTTATTTTGGGAAAGCCAATATTTTAGGCTTTGTATAGCAAAACCAGGAATAAAACGTTTTCAGGTCAGAGATGTGACTTGTGGTGATTTCCTGTTCTAATCCAGTGCTACGCTATATTGTGATGAAGCTGGGGGATTGCTCCTAGTGATGCTCAGCTCCCTGGAGTCCGTGAAAATAGCAGAGCGTTTTTTATTTTTTGCAGGCTGCGATGTGCCCATCTTGCCTTTCAGACAAATTCCATTTTGCTTCTATTAGTGTAGGATTGAGTAAGCAGGCTTAATTATCTCTATTGTGTTAAATGATTTCCAGATTGGAGGTAAGTGCCTTAAGCAATAGGTAAAATAACGTTATCCATCCGCATCTCTTTGGAATATGGATGAAGGATGCTGTGTATTTGTTGCTGCGATGTTATTACCTCTGTAGCTCGTGTGGCCTAGGGACGGTGGGCTCAGAGTCCGTGACTCGTGAACAGGGGTTTTCGTGGTGTTCTCTCTTCTAGTTGTTGTTTGGCTGCAGCTGGAGAGGAAATACCTTAGTGTTGTCAGCTGAAATGTAAACAGAATGTCCATCATCGATCTGGAGTCACTGAGGTTCATCTGCTCTTGCCTTCTCTTGTAACCACGGGAGAAGCAGATTAACGTGAAAAATACTGGTGTGTGCATGTGGTTTTGTGCATTTAAAGCTAACCAGATGTTTGAAACATCTTTGTGAAATACAGATGATGATATAATGACTCCATAGTAATACAGAGCATTGGCAAGGGAGACATGAATATCCCTCAGTGTGGCATGTAGTGATGAACTCCTCGTTCGTAGGCTTGGATGAGTTCAGGAGGTTCACAGGCTACCTAAGGACAAACGGGTTTTGTTCCAGGCGTGCACTCCGTCCTTGGTAACACGTGACACTGCTGAAATGAGGACATCTTCAGGTTATTTAAGAAAAGCCTCTGCTCCACCATCGACTTGGCACTTGCAGGATGCCTCTAATCCAGAGGCGTTATACAACGGTGGTTCTGCGGCGAAGTCCTTTCGGTGGTCACTGGGTCGAAGGGATGTGCTGAGCTGCCTGTGGTCACCAGGATGGCAGCGGCAGGCTGTGTCCCCCCCATAGCACGGCGGGCAGCAGCAGACATGGGGTGCTGACTCCAAGTGCGCTGCCGTTCCTGGGACGTGGCGCTCGCTTGATCCTCTAGCGCAGAAAGAGGAGAAAGCACATGAAAACCAGACACAATGACGAGACTGATATGTTTTTTGGCCACTTAGCTATAAGATTTTGAAAGCTGAAATATGAATGGGAGGGCAATAAAATGCTCTGGGGTGCAGGTAATCTGATATGGAGGCATTGGTCCCAGTTCTTTGGTAGGAACGTTGTCTTCAAAGAAGCTGTGCATACGTTTCTTTTTATACCAAACGAACAGATAGCAATTTCCTGCCTTGCTTATGTTTCAAGGCCATAGTCTGCCTCTGTCTCTCCCCCGTTGCAGAAATTCATGGCAGCATGAGGAATGCGGCATCTGTCAACACGTGCTGCAAGAGAAATACAGAAGCCTAAAACCGGGACTTGACAGGAGGCGGATGACTGTTTTAAATAATAAAATACCCTTTCCTGTTAATGCTGGAGTTACAGGATGGGGGGAGGAAGGCTCTATAATGAATGCTGTCCCTTTGTGCTCTGAGGGCAGCGAACGTGGCAGGTAACGAAAGGGTGTCAGTCTGGGGACAAAAAACACGGCCCATGTGGTCCGTGGTGCGGTAAATCTGGAACGGTTTTGCTAAAATGACCAAACTTCAGGAGCGTTTAGTCTGGATCAGTGACAGCTCTGTGCTTTGTAACCGTCATTACACCTGCTTGCTGGTTTGCCTTTTTGGCTGGAACCCTGCTTCTGTCCCCTTCTGCGTCCTCGTAGTAGTAAACCAGGATACCTGAAGCGTCGGCCCCTGTTTTCTGCCTGAGGCACTCTGGTGTCACTTCGGCTTCTCACCAGCTACTTTACCATGAATTACCAATCAGAATTTTTGGATCTATTTGTTTAAACCTTAAATATTCAGCTAAGTTGGAATGACTTATCCAGCCTGGGTTGGATCTGTGTGTCTTCTGAAGGTCTTTACATCACATGTAGTCTGTCACCCCTGGTTTCTGCCGTACAGGCGCCCACATCAAAAGCTGTTCTCCTGCGTGGAGTCAGCTCCAGTCTTGTATGAAAAACAATGACTTTGATAATCGTGGTAAGATAAATGGTTTGATCTTTCTGCAAAAAGGGTAATGCTGGTCATGGAAGTAAAAAGGATCACCTAAGGTGTTTGAAGATGCTGATTTAATTGGCAGGTTTGCTCCTAGCTACGTAGTTAATCCTCCAGAGAAGGTCTAATTGCTTGGCGCTAGCACAACAATTTTCATCTGCGGCGCGTGATTAATTTGTGCTGCTGCATCCCCTGAGCCTACGGAACAGTGCCCTCTCGTGTGCAGCACGGCAGCGAGCTGGACACGATAAAGCCTTTTCCAAACCAGATGTGGGGTTTGGAGTGTCAGTAAGAAATTAAGACTGACCTGCCACCACGTGTTGCTTTGCTCTTTTTTTTCCTCCTAGTGTTCATTGGCTGTAGAGGCTTTTGTGTACTGAGATTTCAAAATACGTAAATGAACGAGCACTGGGGTTTTATACTTTATAATTCAATACACTGGATGTGTTTGTTTAGTACTGGGGGGGGGGGAAGCCCAAAGGTGTCACCTAATTTCCTGACTTTCACGCTGCAGCTGGTGTAGGCTCTGGTGATCTGCATGCGGATGGCAGCGACTGTGCTCGTGTGCCAGAAATAGGTGAAGGAGTAGGGCACGATTTCAGACTAGTCCCAAAAGAAAAGATTCAACATGAACATGTGTTACACGTTGCTGGGGTAGTTTTACCATCGTTCCTTGTCACTGCAGTGGGACTGTTTGAAATGGGTAGTGAAGTTGGGGTCAGGGGTTTGCCATAGACTCTACAAAGGAGAGAAAGCTGTGTGCTGAAACCCCTCCTGTGCTGCTCTTTTAGCCTGATCTTCCTCCAGTCCTGGCCTGTTGCTGTGCAAAGCCCCAATCTCTTTACTGCTGGCGCGCTCTATAATAACTTGCAGTCTCCATGTGGTAGCAACAGTCTTTGTGTTCTTCTGTCTCCACCTATTGCACTTGACCCTTAGCTACTCCTTGAATTAGCTAAGAATTGTCTCTTTCTACAGGGACCTACCTGAGCAAAATTATCCAGCCTAAAGCTCTTAGGTGCCTTATATGGAGATTTTGTTTGTTCAAATCTAGACATATATAAAAATAAACTTAATTACAGGCCAGTTTGTATAACATGCAGGCATGTCGATTAGAAATGCGGTGGTGTTTTTTGACTAGTGCTGCAATAAAGGCACCTACAAATTAATGCCTCTTGGACAGGATGAATCGGAGATGACTGTGTGGGGCATGGTGCTTTGGTCGCATCATGCTGCAACGGGCAGAGCGCTGTTGTAGGAGAATTACAGAATAGACCTTAAAGCCTGTCCAGTCCCACCCCCTGCCATGGGCAGGGACACCCTCCACTAGCCCAGGTTGCTCCAAGCCTCATCCAGCCTGGCCTTGGACACTGCCAGGGATGGGGCAGCCACAGCTTCTCTGGGCAACCTGTCCCAGTGCCCCCCACCCTCTGCGGGAAGAATTCCTTCCTGATGTCTAATTTAAATCTACCCACTGGGAATCAGCTTGGGTTGTGGGGTGCTGCTTTCTTAACATATTTGGAATTAATTAATCTAAGGCTAAGACTTTAATCTTTTATAAGGTTTATAACCCTTTTTCTCTGGTGCCTCCAAACCTTCTTGCTGTAGAAGGAGGGAGTAGAGTCTGTTTTTAACTGTGCAATGGAAGTGTTTGTCTAGTGAGATGTATTTAATCTCTTACGAGGTGAAAGAATGCATGTAAAATAAACATTAAGTTTGGGTGCTTTCTAGAATGGGGTGTGTTCGCCTGATTTGTAGGAAGGGTGATGTGTTTGGATGAAAGATTTATATTTTGCAGTCGGGTTCCCTTTGAGCTTACTCCAATGACTGAGATTCGATGTTCAGATCCAGGATGCTGCGTTCAGCCAAGGGAAGTCATATGGGGAGTGGAATTACATAAGTCAGAAACGTTGTCCACGTGGGTGAGCCTTTGCAGTGCAAGGGTGCGTGTGAGGTGCAGTGTCTGCCCTTTAGGATCTCGCTGTCAAGCTGTGAGTGGTAATTGATGGCGTTTCCCCGTCCCTGGTCCCATTTTGCTTCTAGCAGCCTTTTTGCATCAGTCACCACTTATGAGGATGCAGCTTCCAGAGCGGTCCTTCCGATCAGTGGTTGGTAGCTCCTCCGTTCATAGTGAGAAGGAATATCTACCACCTCTTGCCCCAGCTTGGTGGGAGAAAGTCTTTCTGGCTAAGATAATCGGAATAACAGAAGGCACCACTCAAAGAGTGCCTTTGCAGAAATCCCAAATCCAAACTGACTCGGGGTAATTTGAAGGGTTTTCCCAGTGTGTGGCTGCGAGTACAGGGCTGGAACCCCGACTGGCTTGCGGGTGTGTGAGCCTGTATGTGTCAGAAGGGACAAACGGGCCAGGAAAAATCCACAGAAGCGATGGTGCTATGCCCCAAGAGGATGCCAAGAGAATGAGAGGTTTCTCAGGCAGAGTGTTGGCTATGAAGGTAGGCTTGGAAGTGTCTGCAAGGAAATTCTCCTTCTGTTCTTACTTGAGTCAGGGAAAAATGACTTTGTGTGCACATTTTTCAGTTATACAGGAAACTACTTGACTCTTTCTCTTGGAAACCAGGCAAGAAGATCCTGGGTATTTGTTAACCACACAGGTTGGAAAGGCCAATACTGCACCTCTAATTCTTCTGCCTGTTACTTGACTACCAGAGCCTTTGCTCTGCCCTTGCTGTTGCATCCGAAGCAGAAGAGCGGTGCTAAACCCCGCAGTTCACACGTTGGAAGTGGTGCAGAGATCATCAGATGGAAGCAGCGTAGTGGAATGATGCCCCAGTGCCCTTGCTGGGAGGCTGGGCTCGTGCTGCTGAGTGCAGGGCTGGTCCGTGGTGGTCTGGGCTGGTCCAGCAGCATGCAGGTGGCTGCCGAGGGCTCGGAGCTTGAAATTTCCTGCCCGTTGTGGGTGTAACACCAAAATTGTCTCCCCTAACATTGCATTTGCATGTAAAAGCTGTAATAGTGATTTCATGTTTTTATAATCCTTTTGCTTGGATAAAAATCAGATCTTTACAAATGTGAGCACATGAGGACTGAAGACTTTTATTACAATATCTTTTTAATTATCAAGGTGGGGAATCACATTTTACAAACTACAATAAATTGAATTTTATTATGGTTTATGTGAGGACTTATTTAATAGTAGATTACACCAGACACGAACAAAGTTCTTTTTCTTTCTCTAAGGTTTATTTGTTGCTTAAACTCTAGAAAAAGGAGCAGCGAATCGAACCAGGGGGTTACAGGTATAATCCAAGTGATGGTCCATATTTATGGTTTAGATTAGCCTAGTTTAATTCCAGATTGTGAACGCTTTTAACATCTGTGAAATCCAAACCAGGCAGTTACACTTTATTAAGATCTAGCTTCTACTGTTTTCAGTAGGTAATTTGTGAAGTCTCACATACTGAATTACGGCTGTTTGTTTTGGAAGGAGTTTCACTTATTTTTCTCTTGTCTGTACTCATTGGTAATCCTGGTGTTATGATAACTGAGGGCTTCTGTGGAGCCTGCCGCCACAGACAGATATGGAGGGAGGATGGCTTTGGTAATGAGCATCCACCCTAAACCAGTATCCACTGGGTTATTTCACTCCTGTTCAGGGCTTGGCTTATTGCTGGTCCTTGTCACGGTCACCTGATGAGCAGCAACTCTCTCCTCTTCCCCCTTCTCTTATGCTTTGTCCTTTGTCATGGAGACCGTGGGTCAGTTGAGTGACCTGTGAAAAGCCTATTTTCTAGTTCATAGCTGCCTTTTTTTTTTTTTAACTCCTTTGATGTTTGTTTTTGCATGTGGAAGCCCCTGAAGACTTCCAAGGTCTCCTCTTCAGTGTGAAAGATGCCTTTTACTGGTGTGCTTGGGCTGAGGTGTGGCCGTGTCACATAGCTGAGATGTTAGAAAGGATCCATCTTCTGTAATAAAAGAAGTGGAGACTGCCTCATGATTAACAGAAGATGGCAATTTCTTCTGTAGACCTCTCATGGGACCTTGGTATGGCCTAAAAGAGAAGACTGTTGCTTAAAAGACCATTAAAGAAAGTGGGGACAGAATCAAGTAGAAGTTTGGGACATGGGTTAAAGGAGATGCTCCGAGGTTGTATTTGCGTGAACAAATGCACTGGAAGGGTTTGAATAGACTGAGGGAACTTAGCATATTGTCCTTGTTAAATAAATGGCAGTTTGGTCCCTTGGTGCCTGAATTAGAGCTCCTGGGAGTGGAAGGGGCTCTGTTTAGTAAATACAGGTGTAGTAAAGGCTAGTGCGTTGGAGTTGGAGGCCGGCACTGTAGTTGACCACAGAGGGGACCTGACTTGCTACTGAGGAAAGAGGGTCAGGCTGTGATTAGGTTGGGCAGCTGGACCAGAACAGCCCCTTCATGAGAAGCAGCCACAGGATTTGGTGCTCTTTTTGAATAACACCAAGGTTTGCAAAAGCTTTTAACAGTTTATTCAGGTCTCGGTGAGGAAAAGCTCCGCTCTCGTGTTTCGGTGTGGTGAGGTCTTGCAAACAGCTGATTCCCTGATTCCTAACACTTTCAGTCGGTGGGGTGGACAGCCCATGTGAAAAAAGATGCTTGCAATTCTGGATGCTGCTGTTGCAGGCAAAACTTAAAAGCAAGTGTATTCTGGATATGAATTTCTTCTGTGGAGAAGATGCTGGTATCGGGGAAGGGGTCGATGTGTAATTCCCACAGCTTGCTCTGTTTTGAAATGCAGCAGATGACAAAACTGAGCTCTGTGCTCAATAAGTGGGAAGACATAGGTGACACAACCTTGCAGATACATTGGGGTGCCAATATGATCCGGTTTATTCTACCATTTTAATTGAATTCCCTAGGAAAATGAGAAAAGAGGAAAGAGATCCCATAAAACTATAAAGAATGGCAGACGTTTCCTGGCCCAATGGCTGCAGCAAGCGTACATGTTCAGGAGATTATTTTCATATGCATGCAGTCATCTCAGAATTCTGGAAGGGAACAGTTTGTCTGTGACTTATAATAAATTATTCATCCTTTTTTATTACCATAATAATCACTTTTTATGGTTACCCAAGTGAATGCTGTTATGAAAGCACAGAAAAATCTATTAATTATTTTCCAGGATTTTATAGTATTTAGTTTTTTCCTAGAGTTTTCCCATTCTGGAGATTTCTGATGTTATCAGAAAGCAAAGCATTTATTCTTTTCTAAGATGAAAGTCTCTAAGAACACTGATTTTGTGTATTGGGCAACAGCATTGCTGTCTGCAGAGCTAGAAAAACATGAGAACAACTTAGCTACGGAAAGTGCCAGTCTGCAGCGATCGCTGGATGCCTCTTCCCTGCCTTTTGGTCCCACAAGCCGTTATTAATTCTGGGCGTGTTTCCATTGGTCTCCTGTAGGTACGTAATTGATTTAGATAAATATTTCAAACAAGGGTTGGGGTCTTAAAAATAAGAAGCACTGACTTGTGCCAGGAGCAAATGGGATTGGGAAGGAGGATTTTTGCCCTTCAGTAGAGGGAGGGTCTAGTACTGTTTAGTAGGAGCCCCCAGGGCCCAAACTCGTGCAGATTTTATGTGGAGGCCGTGTTTAAAATTAAAACCCCATTCACAGCCTGGTTATCTGGAGTGGTGAAGGACCGGAACCCATCACCAGACCTGTGTCATGTTTGTTCCTTTGAGGATTTTTTTTTTCAAAATAAGTAATTATTTAGTAGACCAGGAGCTCTGGGCACCATTTATCGCTGCATCTTTGGGAAGCTGCTCTGCCTTCACTGCATGCAGAGCCCGGTCCGGGTTGTTGCACTGGGGTAGGTAGTAGTTCTGGATTTGGAGTTAAAAGCCTTACGGAACGTTGGACTGGCACATAGCTGCTGGTGGTAGAGGCTGTCCGTTTGAAACGCGTGCGTCAATCTTCTTGACTCTGGTTGGTTTTACTGAGCTGAGTCTCGTTTAATCCAATCTTTGCTGTTGCACGTAATGCTAATTTGGTCTGTATCTAATGCTCCTCTGTGGAGCACTGACCTTTGCAATGAAGTGGGACTGAACACGGGAATCTCTGCATAATCAAGTAATAACAACCTTGGACCTCTTCAATGGCCGCAAGAGTCGGATTGAATAAAGCTTCGGGAGCTGACTGCTTCTATTCCGTGCGAAACCAGTGTTTAAGAAAAGGGGTTGTTTTGCAGGTTTGGGTCTCCTTAAAGTGAGCTCGCTGGATGCATGCGCGTAGTTCTCATATGACACCATACAGTGATGAGATGTTAGAGTGTAAAGTGATAATAACCGCCCAGCACAGCTGGGAGGTTGGATCTTGGTTCATCCTGTATCTCTCTGATTGACTGGTCTCCCCTGCTGCAAGAACGGTTTTGGACCCGATGTAAATCCAAGAGGTCACTGTTCAGCCGTGTAGCTAAGCACATTCCTAGGTTAAGGCATGGGGCTAACCTTGTTGTGTCCAGTGAGACTAGTCTCCTGCTGAAAGAACACGCTGAACTGCAGCCTAAATACCTAAAGAAAAAAATATTCTCTGAGAAACCTTTCCTTCGGAGCTTGTTTTATACTGTACATCAGTTTGGTGTCTAAGTGCCATAAGGGTTGGGAACATGTCATCTTCTGGGGGCTGTGCAGAGCCAGATCGCTGCTTAACACAGCCATAATCCTGTCATCTCTAGTTTAGATCATGAGCGTTTCGGAGAGGGAGCTGCTCGCTCGTTTCTGCATTAGCAGAGCACCAAGAGCCCTGTCAGTGCTCAGTAAATCCAACTGCCTCGTGGGAGGTGGCCTTTCTATTAAAGTGCTTTTCTGCTTTAGGAATGATGGAAGAACTGCAGTTTATAGTAAAAAGGGAAAGTGCAAGAACAGCAAGGTGTCTTTTTGCTATGAGCATGTGGTGCAAGGAAATAACAGAAGAGCAATTAAAAAGGCTTTGGGTGAGGTTTGACAGACTTCTTGGCGAGCTCTGAAGATGTGTGACTAGCCAGGCAGGTGAAGAAGCCCAAGATTCCTTTTGATCTGGAGGAGGTGCAGAGGAGAAAGCTCTCTGCAATCCTCTCTTGGCATGGGGAGGGAGGGAAGAACTGTGGGCTGGATATAGGGCAAAAAGAGGAAAGGGTGGCCAAGACAGTAATGATGGAACGTGTCCAGGGAGACTTGAAGAGAAATAATCCAGGAGTGAGGTAGGAAACATGACCCTCCTACCCAAGTTTCTTAGCTGCAAGGTGCTGTATTTCCATTTGTGATTGGCACGCGATAGGGCAGAAAGTAGCATCCTGGCATGAAGGTGACGCTTCTTTCAGTAGAAGCTCTGGGAGTTTTGTGAACTGTTAGTGAGTGACATGTTGAAATCTTAACTCGGAGTGCTTATGATCTAGGCTAATTATTGACTTTATGCCAGGCTGTATGTGTGTCCTTCCAAGTAGTAATGTCATTCACGTTGGCACTGAAATGAGAGCTCCAGCCTATAACGGGCTCTTGAGAGAAAAACACAAGTGCGATATTAAACTGTATATCTAACTGTGTGTAACCTGGATTTCCAATAGCTGATTAAATGGTCTCCTTACGCGCTGGTCCAGAATGGTCAGGTTTTTGATTTCATGGAAAACCTTGAAAGATCTTGAGGTCCTCCTTATGAGGAAGGGACAACTTCAAAATGGTTTTGAATACGTCTGTATTCACAACATATTGCTGGTGAATGTGCCGGCTTGTCCAAGGCTTCGCTTCTAGAAAACTGATAATGTGGAAGTACGGAGTGCAAGCGGAGTCTCCTTCCCATGGTGTTTACTCCCTCCTTATTTTGCACCCAGCAAATCCTGGATGAGTGCACCGTATGCTATCCTATGATGCTTCTACCTGGGATGTTCATTTCCTTCTCGGTCCCGCCCCCGTCAGTAGACCAGCAGGACTGGAAGGTGCAGTAGCCTTTTGGCCATCTGGTTTCAGCGTTGGCTTATTTTTGACTTGGACGTGGTGCTGGGAGCGAGCACTGCTTGGGTGCTAGGAGGAGGCTGAAAGGAGCGAATAAGAGACGAATTCTTTACTGACAAATGCCAAGTAAGCCACAGTAGAAATAATTGGAGCTGCTTCTACAATTTTTCTGTTCTAAGTTTATTATATTAATCGGGAAGAAGTACTTAAACTTCTTTGTGGTTGCTCAGTGTAGCCTTTGGCACCATACACGACAGTGGTCAAAAAAAGCAAACAGAAGTGTTAAGAGGCATACAAAACACATGGAAAATATCTTGCCATTATATAAATCGGCCGAATGCCTGGGCTTGAAATGTCTTCTATTCTAGTAAATTCATCATATAAAGGAGGCAGCAAAATAAGGAGGAATGCAGGGGCAGGAGAAATTAAAAGGGTTTGCATTTTAATATTGTGGAGCTGTTTACCCACAGTGAATTTGAAAGTCATTGGAAGGAGTATAAAGCAAGGAGACAAGTTGACTTAAATGTTCTTTCTGAGAGTATGCAACAAAAGAGCTGCTCAGTTAAACTGAAAAATCAGCAAAATGGATTGGCAGATGATGTTGACCTCGCAGAATCACATGGTGACCATGAGCTCCACAGGTTGGCACTGAGATAAGAGTTAAACAAGACTCAAAAAAAACCCAACCAAACAAAAAAACACCAAACAACCAAACCACACCAAAAAAAAACCCGAACACACTTTGCCCCCCACCCCTGCCAAAAAAAAAAAGATAAAGGGGAGTAAGAAAAAGTCACAACTAACCAAACACCCAAATGTCTAAGAGTAAAAAGACTTAGGCAGTTGGAATCTAATGAATGAAGACAAACAAAGGGATTTAAAAATGAGCATATGTGGTTTGGGGGTTTTGTTTACTGTCACAGTCTGGAGGAGTTCCTTCCTCTTCTCATGGTGAAAGGCAGAGGTGCCGCTTGTGCGTAGGTGAAGCCAGTACAAAGAGACAGTGGTAACTGGCATATCCTGCAGCTTCAGGAAAAGATATTTTTGCCTTTGTGATCTCTTCTGTGAAGCAGTTTTGAGTGCAGGGCAGACTTGGTGCTTTTGGGGGTGAAGAATCCTATAAGCCATGGGCTCTCAATGCAACCTTCTCTCTCCATCTTCCAAGGAACTTACTACCTCTTATCTGTCCCCTCTTCTCCATTCTTCTACTTCCATCATCTTTCATCTGCCCTTAATTAACTTTTCCCGTTCCGCTGAGCGTTCCTACTCCCGAGATTAACGTAAGAGAGAGTGCAGAGTTTCAAGAGAATTGAAAATCAATTTCTCTGTCCTCATGTACCTGTCAGGGATTGAGTGCCAAGGCTGGAGTTTGTCCTCCGATAGCTGATGGTATCAGCTCCACCTAAATCACCTTTCTAGCACTGCTTAAGATATATTAGCCTTAGCACCCTGGCTGCGATCCAGTTGAAGTGCAAAGCGTTTGGTGAAGTAGGGAAGCAGTGGCTGAGAGCGGAGGAGCTGAAGATGATGCAGACTCCTCCACGTCTGGCAAAAACATGGTCATGGAGCGAGAGGAAACAATGAACGATCAAAACTCCCGGATCCTCATCTCTGACAAAAGCTAAGCCCTGGTCTTTGTGAAAAGAATTGAGCATCAGGGCCCTCGAGTTACTTATTCTGCTGCTGATCTATGTGATCTATGGGAACAAGGACGGGGGTGTCTGTTTCTACATCTAATCACTTGCAGACATGTGATTACAACATTTAATGATCATGGACTAGGTCAGTTTTTAATTAGCTGAGCCACATGATAGACTTCAGCAGTGCCAACAAACTCTTTCCTTATTGATGTCTAGTCTGATGTTACAAAATAGTAGCTGTGCCAGTAAAATCATGGATTTATGGGTTAAATCACGTTGTGCAGGGGATTGTATTTCCCAATCCCAAGCTGTTTTGCTCTGATCTGGATGGGACGTGGTTGCTCTGAATTTCGGCATGCAGCAAGCCTCTCTCTGTTCCGTGTGTTGTGTCGCATGTAATAAATAAGAGTAATAAAGCTCCAAAATGCTTGGGAAGTGAGAAATGGGGAACTGTGGCTGTTACAAGGACACACATGATACCGTGGTCCAGTGGAATCAAATGCCATTGCTGATTGAATCACATGTTTTTGTACTAGTAACAACCAATAACACCCCTTTCCTCCCCAAGAGGACTAATTATAGTCCCAAAAAACTCCGACCAGTGGGGATTGGCACCAGGTTGTGACTTTTCCACAAGCCCTGTGTCACAGACGGTATACAGTCGTACGGTTCCAGGAGCAGATGGCAGAGCAGGCTGCACATTTCTGAGTCAGTCAACTTCCCCCTTTCCCTGCAAGGAGGGATGTATCCTGTGCTGGCTTTACGCTTCGCATCCATCATCTTGCGTTGCAAAGGGCAAACGTATGACTTTGGTTTTCCTGGCCCGCGTGTGGGAGATAACAGTCCCCCTGTTTCCCCTCCCTGCTCTGTGATGGGGGTGGAGGAGATGGTCCCCCGGTGATTAGATGGGCCATGACCCTTCCAACTTACATGCACAGATCTGTTTTCCTAAACGTACATCTCGACGCTCACGTGCTGTACACATGCTCTGCCCTTGACCCCTGTTGTATGCTGACTATAAAAGTTTTCCATTTATTTCCTGGAGGTCTGGAGATTTCAAACAATGCTGTCCCTTTCAGCCATCCAGGTCTGGAGTGTATTTAAGTGCCGAAGTATAGCCAAGTTTGAACACACTGAGATCTCCCAAAAATGTGCACATGAGCGAATCTTGCCTTATCGTACTCTTCTGCCTGGCCAAGGAAGAAGTCCCTGGTGAGGCTGATCTCCAAGCCGGGGCACATTCTGGGGAGGGTTTAGTTTCCCCTGGAAGTCTGGTGCTGATCACTTGTGAAGGCAGAGCTGCCAACCTGGTGTGCTGTTGATGGTTCGTAAATTCATCACGTTTTGGGCTCAGAGACCACTAGTGTGACTTTTTTTTTTTTTTTTTTTATATAATGTTTCCCCTGCACTGTAGGCAGTTGAATTATGGTTCTTCAGTTATTCCACTTCATATGCTTTCCCCCTCACTTTTGTATTTAGGTTTAACCTCGTTTGTTTATGCCTTTCTGCTGGCCTGGAAGCTCATTTGATTAAAGCTGACTCGGAGCCAGGACCATGCTGTCTGGTCCTGAACCTGGGCCTTTTCCTGCCCTAAAGAGGAAGGGAAGAATCTAGTGCAGACCATTTACCCACCCCTATTGCCAGTGAGTGATGTTCACCGTTACCCTTTCAAAGGAGGTGTGCTAAACGAGAAAGCTCTGTGTCGCTCTTCTGAGTTGGTTAGCTCACCTGCAATTTCAATTTGAGCTTCTCAGGATCAAGAGTAAGAAAAAATGCTTGTATATGGAAGTTTGTCCCATACCTCTGTTAATTTAATACTCGGGGTTTTTCCATAGAAGTTGTGTTTTACAAGAAGCTGAGTTACGCTGCCGAAGACTCAGTAGCTGACTCAAGGATTAAAACTGTGGTTTATAATCGTGAAGTTGAGCAAGGTTTTGTCCTCTGAACCTGATCTGGAATTTAAATTCTTGGGGAAGTTGCTGGAGGGAAGAAAGTCGAGATGGGAACTGTGGATTTTTCTCACAATTTTCACAGAGTCACGGAATGGTTTGGGTGGGAAGGGACCTTAAAGCCTGTCCAGTCCCACCCCCTGCCATGGACAGGGACACCCTCCACTAGCCCAGGTTGCTCCAAGCCTCATCCAGCCTGGCCTTGGACACTCCCAGGGATGGGGCATCCACAGCTTCTCTGGGCAACCTGTCCCAGTGCTCCCCACCCTCTCTGGGAAGAATTTCTTCCTGATGTCCAGTCTACATCTCCCCTCTTTCAGTTTAAACCCGTTACCCCTTGTCCTGTCACTCCCTGCCCTTGTAAAAAGTCCTTTCTTTGGTTATCTCCATTTGCTGCCACCAGAGAGGTGCCTGCAGTGCCATACAAGGGTTGAAGGTAGGTCAGCAATTTAGCTGGGTGCCAGAAGCTGTTTGGCTGTATCAGCTGTATTAATTAGCAGAGCTGATTAGCTGATACAGAATTCTGTGCTAATGCAACCTGCTGCCAATCTGGTCCTTGGGCTAGGAGCCTTCACCGCCTGGGTGGTGGCAATGAAGGAGTGCTGCAGAAGTGCTGCTTGGTTGGAAAGGCTTTTTGTCTCACTGTTGGCTTCCTGAAGATGTGAAGTCCCAAGTCTTCCCTTGCCCTTTCAGTTCTGCTCCTGGATAAGCAGAACCTGCTTATCAGCCTGCTTTGGGGATGTGTTTTTGCAGAAAAATTCTATGTGGCTCTGTGCAGGGCAGAGTTTGACGTGTGCAAGCTCTGGATGACTGTTCCCTGTCCAGGACAACAAAACCTCACTGGCATTCCATTGAGCGTTAGAGCCCCTGTAGTCCATGAGGAGGGATGGGCATCTCCAAATCTTGATTTCAGCCCAAGTAAGATATGAATTTATTTTTTGACACCTACAAAAAAGAGTTATAGAAGATCGTTAAGAGACTCCTAATTTGTGTGTAGACCTCTTTCTTATTCTGGAGGTCCGTTCATCTATGTTACTGAGTTTTGGAGCATGGTGTGATCGTGGATAGGAGTCTGTAGCTGCAGATGTTTTCCCAAAGGCAGCTTTTCAGCAGTTATTTTTGAAAAGCACAAGCGTGTGTGTGTGTCTGCATGTACGTTGGCATGTTACTAGTGATGATACAGACTGTGTGGCAGCCGGGGGATAAATAACAAAAGATGTGTGGTCAAAGAGCTGGTTGTGTGCCCATGCCATTGAATTTTTAGAAAGCCATCTATTCTGGGCTTACCTCCCAGTGCCATTGGCACTGTCACTGGCAGAAATCATCAGCTGCTTGCTTAAGCTTGTCTGAGGTGGGGCCAGTAGGATGGTCCGATTCTTGCTGTGACTTTTCTAGGGCACAGCAACCTTGTTATGTCACGTTATGGAAGTTTGTGGGTAGATAGCTGCTCCTGCTGCCTTGCCTGTACGTCTGGTGGAGGAGTCTCTGTAATAGAAGGATCCGAGCTGAAGTCAGCTCGTGGTGCTTTCCAGGGAGAGGTGGCTATTTTGGAAAGTGGGGTTTGTGATAAGTGGAGTCTGAATACATGAGCCTTGTGCTTGGACTTGGTAACTGAATTACAGGAGCAGCCTAGGGCTAAGGCAAGGGCTCCGTCCAGGGTGCTCTATATACTCAGGGCAGGAGATGTTTCTGCTTTCCTCAGCATATGAGAAACTAGAACAGCATGAAAATCTGCTGCAAGGCTAGGAAGTGAACCCAGATAGCTGAGTTTTGCTCGGTTGCTTTGGCATTTTCTGTTTAATGGGCTGGCACAAGCTTGATTCTTAAAATTACTCTGAATTCTTGCAAAGTTTGGGAGCTTGTGGTTACGCTCGGCACTGACGGACGTCAGAGTCGTTTCTCAGCGCGTGTAGTGCAGGCTGTTTTATCGCAGCAACAGCAGCGTGCTTGTGAGACAGGTGACTCCGTGATACTAACGTGACTTCTGACTTGACTCATCTCTCCTTGCAGCGCAGCTGGCTGGCAGGTAGGTAGCCAGCTAGCCCAAGGCCTCCTCCGCTCGGCGGCTTTGGACACCACTGCCTTTATTTCTGAGACCTGGAGGTGCTATGAGTACGGCTAACGGCTTCAGTAGGGTAACCACTCGTTGGGCTGAGTGTGAAAACAACAATTCCGTGCTTGGAAGTTGATGTGGGAGTTTCTTGGGTGATAAGAGTAACATAAACATAAGAAAGGTCCTATAGAAGGAAATACTGTAAACCTACTGTCGATAAAACGCAGCCACTGGAATTTTTCTCCTTGCGTTTTTGTCATGGAAGGCGCGTGCCTTCCGGTATATTTGGTTTTGCCTATAGGGATGAATGAAGAATGGAATTAGGGAGACGTTCTGGTGATGGTTGTTTTTTTTCCAGGACACTTGGGGTTAGCCTTTGGTGTTAATGGTTTTTCTGCCGTAGCACTCGGTGCGTCTGCAAAGAGATTTCAGTGAAGTGTTAAATTCAGATATCGCTATGAAACAGGATATATTTCCCGCAGGGAAGTTTTCTTGTTTCTGGACAATGCTAAGGCCTTTCACGAGAATATCTTATTTTCACCATCCTGCCTTCCTTATCACTACTGGCTTTGCGTGTGAATTCCCAACAACGGGAGAAAGCTTGGGAGCTCTGATCCCGGTCATATCTATTCCAAGTGTTTTTGAACATGCCAGTCAAGAAGGCACTGTAGCATAGCCTAATATGAAATATTTTGAGTGTCCTGCTGTAGGTCTTGCCTTTATAAACAAAAGCCATTCCAGAAGTTTTGCAGTGATTGATAGGATCAGGATGTATTTGTTAGCAGGGAGGGCTGGCTGAGATATGTCGGTTGTAACTCACACTCAGTATGAAGTGGGAAGTTGAATGTGCCGTTTTCTGTGGGTGTTTGTGAGGGAAGAAGGGCCTAAAAATGAGGAGAAACTTCTCAATTTGTGATGTATTTTCAGAATAAAATATGATGAGTCGCAAAAGCGATTTGGGGCGTTCTAATGGTATGTTGCCTTGATTGTAGTCTTAAAAGACTGAACCCAACTCTTAAGTGTGCAAGCACATACATGGGTGTAAGGTGAAACGGACCGTTTCAGTTGACCTGAAATTAAGTTGTGGGTTTTTTTTTTTTATTTATTCCACCCCCCCCTGGATTTTGCTGCTCCTTTGCAGAAAGCTCAAGATTTTCAGGTTGGTTTTTCCTGATCTGGAATAAGAGCATGGTGTGAAATCTGAGCATCTTGTGAGATGGACCTTACCTTCTCCGCAGCGCTGGACTCCTGCTTGGATCCAGCTTCTGCTGAGCAACCCACAGCTGGCTGTCGCCGGTGCCGATGGGAAGTTTACAAGGGTTTGCAGCTGCACCCGTTCAGACGGCTGCGCTGGGTCCGTTCCAGAAGTCTCTGGTCTTAGCTCCAGGGGTGGACACTACAAATTACGAGTAGCTTTAGTATTATGGTTACACCAAGGAATGCTGATTGTGTACGCCGCTCCCTCAGTGGTGGGTATGCTGTACGTCTGAGTCCGACGGGGTCTGTAGGACCCCTTTGGGTACCGAAGCCTAGTTGGAGAGTATGAGCCATGGTAGTGTGGTGCGAGTGGACATACCTCAACAGCCGTGTTCAAAATGACGTTGCAGGGCAGGTATTTGAAGAGCTTCATCCCAGGGCACCTTTCCATCGCCTTGGTTGGGATCAGACCCTGAGCCCTTGCAAGGATGAGGGCAGCTCGCCCGCTTTATGCAACTGAAATCCCGCTCTGGTTTCTTGGCGTAATGTCGACACACCCTTTTTTATTAACGTGAGACCCTTGGGGAAAGGAGAAGTTGATGGGGTGGGGACCCCTTGGTGTAGCTGCGCCAGTTCCACACCCACTCTTCAGCTGGTCTGCTTGCGATCATTGTTCTGGGGAGCAGCGGATCAGGTCAATTACTCCATAACAGCTCCATCTATGACTCTTCAGTCATGCAGCTGTATCAGAATTACAACAAAAACAACCTCAGTTATCCTAGTTGGATGTGAAAGCAGACGCGTGTTCCATGAGAAGCGGTGATGCCAGAACGTGGAGGTCAATGTTGTTCAGTGTTTTTTGGCAAAAGAAAAACCTATCGTATGGAAGCCGGTGCCTGGGGAATCTACATGGAGCAGCGAGATGAGCTCTGTGCACAAGTGGAGATAATGGTGCTTGGGGAGGTGGTTGAGCCAGGGAATATTGGAGAGCGGCTCTGCGCGGCTGCCAGCAATCCCCCAAGCCCAGTGGCCACCCTTCTTCGTGATGAAGTCATTGGAAGCAACAAAACCATTTATCCGGGAAGCCAACCTGTCTGCAGAAGGCCTGAGGGCAATAGTGAATTTCTGGTACCTCTGAGGCCACGTTACAAGTAGGTATGTGTATTCTCGGCCATCTGTGAATGCGGGCGCTGGTGATACTGCCTCGTTCCCCCTCCAGTCAGCTCAGAGTTGCCAAGTTTCCTTTTTTTTTTTTTCCCCAGCAAAAGCCTTTGGGTTCTTCTTTCCTGGAGAATGAGGTGCTTAGTACTGTCAGCAACACGTGAGCCATCCCTACGGTAACAGACCCGCATCCAAGGGGGATGTAGACAATGTGTTAGCACATGTGGAAAAATCCCCTGGAGCTTCCAATTTACGCTGGAGTTATTAAAAACAAAACGTAGAGAGAGTTCTGTTCATGAAACTATGGAAAACACCACTGATAATATCTTTTCAGGGCTATTTCCAACCTCCCACATTAAAAGATGATCTCAAAGTACCACGTTTTGGGTCTGGGTTTGCAGTTTTCCAGACTTCTGGGACTGAGAGCAGCAGAGGGATGTGGGCTTGAAATAATCTTTTGGCTTCTGTTGCACAGAGACTAGCATGGTAAGAGTGACCAAACCTTCAGCAGCAGGAGGGACATGGGAGCTGATGGAGACGAGATACCAGCTCGGAAAGCCGGAGCCAGGCCTCTTCCAGAGAAGTACGAAGCTGACTGTCCAGGTGACAGTCAGAACCCCATCATAATGGCCCGTAATAGGGTTTTGATGAGGTTTGCCTATTGCTCTGAAGAAATCTGCAGCTTTTCATTGTCACTCCCAAGAACTGGATCCATTCTGAAGAGCAACAATACATGGAAAATGGAATATTTTGCTTATTAAAGTAACTTGGAGTTCCAGCTCTGAGGTTGGCAACCAGACCTCGTAGAGGCTAAGGAGCTGGAGAGCATGCCGCTCCCCCTTCCAAAAGAAACCTCAGTGTGTGCCAGCACTTTTATTTATAATGTTAAAATAAGTTGAGTACATTAAAAGGTATTATTGAGGGAGCAGGACTTAAAATATATCATTTTTATGTTATTAGGCTGCTCTAAGTGAGGTGTCCTACTGCAAGCAGATAATCTGTCCCTCTGCCTAGATTCCACACTGAACTTACTGGAAGCTTGTCACCGCAAGAATCTGAGCAAACTGATGATTTTCAAGGAAAGAAAAGGGAGATTGAGGAAAATAATATTGAAAGACACAATCTCAAACCACGCTGGAGAAATTTCCTGACAGCAGTTCGATGTCTCATGACCACCTGATTGCTCCTGCTTATATTAGGGGTTTTAGCAGATGCCCATAGGGGAGCTCAGCTGGCTGGGAAGGGCTTGGGGTAGGCTGCACCTGGAGCTGGGGCTGGCTGCTCCCCTTCCTTCATTCCACCCTCTTTTTTTTTAACTAGCGAGGGAGAAAGCAAGGGAAATCCTGAAGGAATCCAGACATTTTGAGAGCATCAACTAATCTCCTTGACCTTTGCCAGCAGTTCCGTCACATTAATGTCCCGTGGTCTGAGCTGTGACATGAGGAAGCGCTGCTGCCTGGGAAAGGATGTTGGGGTAACAAAGGTGTTGCAATGAAAGCCAGAACAGGCAGGCAGACGCTTGGAGGAGGAGAGAGGGAAGATGTACTTACTCCATCCTGTCCGCCGGAGCGCTGAGCGTCGAGCTCACGAAATAGTTCATGTCAGAGAAAGGTCTCTGTGTCCAGCTGAGTTCCCCGCAGCGAGGAGTTTCCAAGGGTGAATTTTTCACCGTGAAGTCCGTATGCTTATTCGATAAGCACCAGGGTCGTGTGCGTGCCCAGCTAGACAGCTCTGCTCCCAGGCGTGCGAGGTTGACAGACGTTAGATGCTTGTGCAGCGCGAGTACACGTGTGGGGGTGTGAACGTGCACGTGCGTGCTGTTCTCCTGCTGTGATACCACGGACTTGGACTCACCCGGCAGCTCCTGATGCAAAGGTGGCCCAGGGTTGGGACACACAAGCAGGTGTAAGAAAGGAGACGATCCCCTCGGGGATGGAGGGGCAGGACCGCAGGCCATGCGGTGGATTCATCCTTGGGTGTTTGCTCACGCCCACGCTCGTCTCAGTAAGCGGGTGCAGAAGCCTGAATATGGCCGTGGTCAGGAATACCGTGGTAGCTGGCTGAGTCTGGCAGGAATGGCTTAAAAAAAGCATGGAGAGAGAATTTAGGTGGTACCCTAATTTGATCAGAAAGGACTATATGCAAATGGAGCCCACGAAATCATAGAGATGAGCAAAAGCAGGTACAAATTTGTGTCGTCCGGGGGTGATTAGAATGTCCATTTCTCTTGCCTGGTGTTTGGGAAGAGGGTTGGGGCAGGGTGAGGAGTGATGGAGGTCAGCAGCAGGGGGTCTGGGGAGGTGGTTCTGGTTTCGGTCTGCTTCTGGTGCAGGTGTGTCCAACTTTCTCCAGACTTTCCACAGATTTAAATCCCTTATGAGCTAAGAATAAGCTCGAAGTTTTTTAGCCAAAAAGGGCTTTCCATGTGAGTGTTAGAAGCTTAAGAAGAAAACTGTCTTTCGTCTTTAATTCTGCATTTTGGTAAGATGCTTTAGGGAACTCCAGTACTGTACGAGTTAGATATGGGGGGAGGGAAACTGCTTAGGAGATGGAGTGCTAAAACTTCCCGTGAAGGCTCTTTGGATGATCTCTACATTATTAAAAGCGTTATTTAGTGCTATCACGGAAGTGCCTGGAGGCCATGGCTGGGATCTGTCATGCTGAGTGTGGTGCCCAGGCAGAACAAGAAACAGAGTGTCAGCAGAGGAAAGTGCAAATGAGGTAAAAGAGAGCTACAGCCTGAGAAGAAGGGAAGCAGAGTCAGGGAAGAGTAGGACAAATCACAGGAGAACACACTGCATGGCTCAGGGTATCCAACACCGTGTTTCTCCAGTCCCTGTGACTTTTCTTACAGCTCTGATGTCCTGCAACTGCTGCAGCTGTAGAAAGGACGCATCCTTATGGCTAGTCTCAACTCAGTCCTGTCTGGTGTCTGTAGTTTCCAATCTCGGATGTTCCTGACACCCAACACATGTTTCAGTCTTAGGGAATATCAAAACAAAACATTGCTGGCAATGCTCTGACGTTTGGAGTGAGATAGGAAGTGGTGGTTTGCAGCAAGTAAATGGCTTGGGGAAGCTTTCAGACCGCTTATGTACACGGGAGGTGAAGGGAAGTCATGGACATAAACTGAGAAGAAAAAGGGGAATCTATCCACTCAAATCTGCTTGTCTACAAGGGGCCTGTGTTCCTGCAGAAAGGATTCTTTGAGCTTTTTTCCCTCTCAAACCTCCTTGCACCCCCCTTTGATGCTTTCGGCCACTGCAGTCTGCCTACAGCAGCCGACGGCCGTGGAAAGGATGCTGCCGGCGGGTGAAACCTGCAGCTGCAAACAGCTCGGGGACTCTGCCGAAGGGTGAGCAGACCCCAGGAAATGGATTTATCTCCTTGGCAGAGGAGCCGTGTCCATGGCTGGGTTTTCCAGGTGTGCATGTGGCTGCTGCCAGCTCAGACAGGGCTGATGCTGTGCTGGCTCTGGCTGGTGCTCTGAGAGGACGGGGCTGCTTGGCCTGTGCCCTCTCCCCTTGGCAGCCTTGGAGGGAGCTGCGGTGGCTCTCTGGGCAGCGCTGCTTGGGTAGTCCTGAAGCTCGAGACGGCTGAGCAAACAGAGAAAGCGGCCAGACACGGGGCTCCGTTGGGAGCCAGTGAGTCAGAGCGAGCATCGCTGGGGAGGTGGGTGAATTGGGAATGGGTGACTTGAAAGCAACAGATTGCAGAGCTGCTAGAAATGGAACAGTGGCATTTATGTAGGGGCTGGGGGAGTACCTTATGCCTTATCCACCCTGCAGTTCGCACAGCTGCAGGGGATGCTCCTTTACGCAGCTATGAAAGGTTTGTGTAGATGACTGCGCTTGCTAAAGCCTCCTTGGTGGTGGGCCAATGTGGGGGTGCTCCAGCCTCTTGCAGCAGGGGCATGGCACACGGGGGAGCTCAGAGGGTCCCCCACGTCGGGCTCGGGGCCCTGCAGGGCTCCCCTGGGGAGCTGGGGGGCGGGTGTGGAGGTTCTCCCCAGCACTCAGCCCAATTGCTGGAACTAGTGCTGTGTCCAGAGCTTTGGCTTGAGCCGTTGCCCATAAAACGCTGGAGTGGAAAAAAGGATTTTTTTTCTTAACTAATAAGACCAAAAGCTCCCTTTGGGAGATGAGAATCCTTCCGTGCCTTCAGCCCCTGCCATCAGCAGCAGGAACAGTCCCCATGGTCAGACACACCGTGGTAGCTGCTGCAGGGGCATGTGCTGGCCTGGTGCGTGGGTCAGTGCAGGCACAGGGCGGTAGGAGCGAGGGCTGGGTTTGGGGAAAGCAGGCCAGCACGTGTGCATCTCCATTACTCTACAACATTTTTGTATACAAACTAATTCTTTTTCACTTTTATTCTTCCCACCCCGCCTGCAATACAAATACCTCATAATTAGCTTGCAGTGTGGATTTTTTTTTTAAAGATTTTACAGCTCTGAAATCATTTAACTAATTTTTTTGGCAGGAAAGAAACACGCAAGGAATTCAGGAGGAGAAATTGCCTTTGGTACGGGGAGGGTTTAAACAGGGCACAGATGGATACTCGCTGCAGTGAGTGTTAAAGATGCTGGTGGCCCTGGCTCTTTGGTGGCAGGTTACTGTTCCCTGAGCTGAGGAGGGGGTACAAATTAGCTTTAAGTCCCTCTGATGTGGATTAAGCCCCCCCCAGCTGAGTCAGCACTTCAGCTGGTGAGCGGGGTTTGGGACTCGGCGATGGTCACCTGCAGCTGGAGGTGAACCCACGACCTACCGTGGCAGCAAAAGCCCAGCCCGATAGCTTGGAGTGAGGACCCCAGGCTCCACAAGAAAGTTGTTGGAGCTCTTCTTGCTTTAGCAAAACTATTTTGCCTGGACCTGGGGCTATTTTCCAGCTACTTCTCAGAGCAGGCAGCGCGGACCAGCTGCTGCCCCAGTGTAAGTTGCTTGGAGCTGCTCGGCAGTGCTGTGGGTTTTGAGCAACATCCGTTTGTGAAATGGGTTTTGCAGAAATCATTCTCTGGATGGAGCTCTCCATAACTCCCTGCGGGGAAGGCTGGTGCTTTCCAGGAGGTCTCGGGCTTCCACCAGCGCTGCCTTGGCAGTGCTAAATGCCACCACGAGCTTGGGGGGCTTGAAATGGGGAATGCTGACAAAAACACCAAGTCCCGGAGCTGTTTGTGATCCAAACCAGCCTTTCAATTGCTGAGGGGCAGCTCTATTTCTTGGCTTTAGCTGTCTCCACCTATTGTGCCCAGAGCTGTTGGTTTTCTAGTTTGCTGGGGTGGCTGATTCTTGGTGGTTTTGGAAGAAATCTGCCTGTCCCTTCTCGCTGGTGACCCAGCACCTTACTGTGTCCCCCACATGAGACCTCTCCAAGATTTCAGCTGAGGATGTGGCACTTCTCCTCTTATTCCCTTCTCCAGGATCTTCTGGGAGACTCTGATCTCTACTGGGAGTTTAGTTCCTACCTCTGGTACTGCAGCTCCAGCTGACTGCTCGTTAGTCACGCCTCTCTCCTTTGCAAACAATAGCTAAATAAATGTTTTCCCACTCAAATCCTGCAAGGGTAGAAGACTTGCTGAGGACAGCAGGCTCGGCTGTCGGCCAGCCTGTCCTTTGTCGCTAGCAGGACCATGGCTTACCCTAAATCACCACGGGGCTCAGGGCAGCCTTTGAGAAACCATCACATGGGCTTTTTCTTTCTGTGAAGGACAATGTAGTTGGTTTTCTTGAAGCTTCTGATATACCTTAGTGGCTGCTCTCCTTTCTGCAACCAGCAGCAGATCACCCTATAGCACTTTTGTTTTCTTCTCAAGGGTCTTCTTAACAGGTGAGGTTTCATCGCAGCCTGGCTGTCCTTGCCATCCCTACACGTGTCTCTCCTCTCTTACTCTTGCTGGGTTTTGGCCTCAGCAGCTGTGAGGTCCCCAGACTGCCTGTGAAGGCTTCACGTGAGCTGATTTGGAGCGTACGGTGGGCAGAAAACTGATATAATCTTCAAATTTGGTATATCTTGTAGGGTTAGCCCTGAACAAATAGTTAAATAAGGAAAGACTAAGGGAAAATAAGCTTGCTTGCTCTGTTACTATTTTTATTTCTCTTTTACTGTGTGGTCTGCTCATTTTGAAATTACAGGGTTTTCTTTCCTTCTTACCCTGATTTAGGGGAAAGGTTTGAGCCTCCCCCCCCTCCTTCTTGGTCCTTTGGATTGGCTCAGATCATCAATGGGAAAAACAAAGGAGGTTTCTTAAGAATACTGTGTTCCCTCCTCATTTCCTGCCAGTTGGCATCACTGCAACATCTCCACTGCTGCATACTTTGGGGATGCAGTGAGATTTCTCCTGTTCTTTGAGGTTTGCTGCTATTTGCTTAAATTTCAGTGAGCTCCTCTGTGCAAACACACACGCGGATTCAATTGTGAAAAGCCAATGCTGAGATGAACTGTCTCTGGTTCTGTTTTCTTGGTCTACTCTGTGTTTGCTTGGGAAGGCACGGCCTCTGCTTTGGGTTTCTCACAATCCTTTCAGATAAGGTTAGACGTGTTTTGTCTCTCAACTGTAGCAAACAAAATTATTTCAATTTTTATTTGCATTCTGCACGCTTCCCAGGCCTGATGGGAGTGCTCCAGTGTGGCATTTTGATCCCTGTCCTCCCCCTTAATTTCCTGATCCAGCTGTTTTTAGTTGTTTTTATTCCTGGTAGCTGGGCTTCCAGATGTGCTTGTTGGTGTGGGAGCAGCTGGATCCAGGACCACTCACGGCTGCGTGGTGCTTGTCTGGAGCACCGCAGGGATTGACGCCGGGTGGGAAATGCTGGAGTGGCCTCTTTGTCCTGAGCGCCGGTGTCCCCAAAACGGACCACGGTGCAAATGTCACGTCCGCTGAGATACCTCCCGTTCTCTGGGGTGGTCTTGCAGCTAGTGAGATCCCTCATCGTGGCAGCCAGAAATGGCTGAGGAGGGATGCCAGCGTTGGTGGCCCTTTCGCAGATGGGCACCTGCCAAACATGCTGCCCGAAGGTTCTGCAGCTCATTTCTCGGAACCCCTCGATGCGTAGCCTCTTTGGGTTGTATTGATGTGGGCTGGGTTTGAACAGGCTATTAACTCTGTGTATCATTACCCGTTCCCAGAGCCTGGAAGAGCACCAAATTCTTTCTATGGTGAGTCACCTTGCAAAGGGGTGCTACCTCGAGCCCAGGGCTTGCCCTGCGTCAGTGCAGGCCAAGTCATTTTCATACTCCTGTACTTGTGTGTTCCCAAATTAGCTTGAGGATGGTTCTGATAGAAGCGCAGCACAGGCTCCAGGAAATTAAACACCAGCTACAGGCGCCGCAGAGTAGATGTCTCCTATTCCAGCCCCTCAAACCATCCGCACCAGCCATAATCGGAAAAAGATGGAGGGAAGGAAGAAACATGTTTCCTTATAGAAGTTAATTGTTAGATGCAAAGCATGGATCCAGCTCTAGAAGAACAATTCCATGGCCTGGGCTGTTGGAAGGCCTGGAGGATTAATTTAGACTTTGACTTGGGATTTGAACTCTAGTTTGGCTTAGGTTCCTTGCCTGGAAAATACTGATTTGGTGATTCATCCACCCCTTCATGAGGGTTGTGAGGACTATCAAAGTGGTACCTGAATGCAAAAAGATCATCATAATGCTCTGCGTTTGCATAGGAAATGAGCTGCTTTCCTGTCTGTCACTGATCTGTGACACACGGCTACTCGGGGTTCTCCCCTGTAACCAGTGATACACATTCAGTGTGTCTAATTGATGGAAAGCAGGAGGTGGAATGACATCATCCTGCCCTGCCTTCCCACTGCGGAAATTTAATCTGACTTTACAGAAGTAAACCTTTCCTTTTCTTTCTTTTCTTCTTTTTCTGTTTGCGCACAGTCCTTGCTCTTTCGCAGAATGGGCCAAGTGTGACAACAGATTGGAAAGTGATGAAAGTAGTAGGTCACTGTCGCTGCTTCAGCTTTTTTTCCTCTCGGATCAGCAGCATCCTTTCCAAATCGCATCCTTTTTCCTCTCTATCTTTGATTAGAAACGGGACCTTTTCCAAATCATCTTTATTGTTTTTAATAAAGCTGAATACATCCTCTGAGCATAACAACAATCCTTGTGAAGAAGATCCTAGGTGAGTTCTTGTGAGCCAGATACTCTGTGATGTTGGCTCACGACTGGACGATGACTGCAAATAGCTGAAAAACAAAATTCCTCTCCTTGGAAAGTTCCTGTATCTTATGAAAAAAGATCCTATCTGGGGTGAATAGCAGTGTAATTATGTGGAATGATGACTATCAAGAATGTTACTGAAAAAGGGGCAATTTTTAATTTTGATAATGTCAGAAATTTAAATACCACCTTTTGACTTTATAGTAAGTAATAATTATTCAGAGCAAGGGTGCAACAAAACACAGCTGCTGTGAAACTTCTCCAATGAACTTTTTATTAATATTGACATGTTTCCGTGAGATAAAAAAACCACCACAACTTTTCAATCTTCTGTGTCCAAAAGCTTTTTAGTTTGCTTATGCTAAGAGCGTCCATAAACCCTATTAAAATGTTACCAAGTCTGATACACGGTCTGGGAAAACTTCTTCATCCGGTTGTTGGTCCTTCCTTTCTTCTCTCCATCTGCTCTGTGACCCGGATGCTGTCACTACGTTGGGGTTTTTTAATACTTGATCTTCCCATCACCAGTGAGCTAATAATTCAAGTTTTAGGTTGAGCTGAGTAAATTTAGTAGCAGGCTCATGTTTTGTCTTATTTAGCAAGTTCTCCACCAAGAGTGGATTCAGTCCCGCATGGTGGGATCGGGTTTCTTTACATAGTGTCTTGAAAATGTGCCAACGTAAGCACCTCACCGTTTGGGTCAATGGTATTTATAGGCAGTGCAAGAGTACCTTGCAGACTTTCCTGAGATCTCTTTTCTACTCTGAAGTCAACTACCTGAGCAACAGCAAGGCTATAAAATGTCTGCTACTATAACCCCTGATAGACCTCCGTGGCTTGAAACGGGACCTTTGCATACAATAATTCAAATTTAGAAGACTTATGGTCACGGTGGTTTTTGCCCATAGGACACGTGAACCCTTATTTGAAGGTAAAAAGGGTTCTCATGATAAATTGTGCTTTACTTTCCTATGCCTTGGCTTAATCCTTGGCACAGGCAGGGCTCTGTCTTTTCTCAAGTCTTCTTGTAAAGCTTTATGCCGCTGAACCTTCTGTGGCTGTGACCGTCTGCGTGCGTACTAATGGCTGAGAGGCGAATTCAAAGGGGGCGCTGGACTGGTCCTTCAGAAAACACAAAGCTATTGAGTAGATCCACAAAACCTCTCGGGGTAAGGGCTGGTGCTCTTGACGCAGCCCTCCAGTGCTTTGCTGATGTTTACTTCCACGTCCTTGTAAAGCTTAAATTGAAGAGTTTACATGCGTGCTGCTGTGTATTGACATTTATACTGCGCCGCACGCGTGAACACCCCATCTCTGAAGTGCTTTCAGATGGCAGCTCTTGCGTTTTGTTGGGTTTGTGTGTGTCTGTGCACACAAAAATGGGCCTGGAGCGGAGTGCTGGGGGGCTGGGGTGCTTCAGACCCCGCAGCCTGTCAGGGAGCAGGAGGCTGGGGATGACTTGGGCTGGAGACGGTGTCAATGTTAGGAATGTCCCGAGCCCAGAGAACGCCTATGTCCTAAATCTGTGCAGTGCGGGGAGCCTTTTTGTGTTTCCAGACTGGATAATGCTCCCCAGAAAACCTCTTTCTTAGAGTATTTTCTAATTTCCTGGATTCCCAGAGAGGGGTAGAAGTTTACAAGCTCAAAAGTAAAATGGGTTTTCTAACCTCAAAAAAATGTCTGTCTTCTGTTGAAATGCTGGCGATAAAAGATTTTCAGGGCGTGGGCCACTTCTTATTATTCTGAACTGTCTGCTCATCCTAACAAGCTGTGTCCAAATGAAAATGTGTAATTTTGAGCAATAAAAAAAACCCTGTATCTTGCAAAGCACCAAGCAGGGAGATGGGTTGCTACTCTCTTCTTCCAGCTAGCGTGTTTGTGCCGGGTTCCCAACTCTTTCTGAAGAGTAACAGCCCAGCAGATGATGTGACTAGCTCAACGTTTCAGCACATGAGTCTTTGATCTACGTGTCTTTATTAAAACTGTGTCTGGTTCGGTGGCATCTCAGAAACCTGTTCGTAGTCATGGAAACGCGTTTTTTTCCCAGTCATCCAAAATCACAGGCGCAAACGCCGCTGAGAAAAGCTGTGACGGTGCCCGGCTTGGTGTTTGCGTGGCAGGACTGCGCGTGGTGGACCCAGCCATGGGGCGCTGTGCCTCAATACAGCTTGTGATCTCTCTGCTTCCTCCTGTCACGGTCAGACTCCCTGCAAAGAGTTTTTGAGGGGAGCTGGTTCAGCGTAGAACAGGAAGAACTGGGAAGAAAAATTAACCTGTCCTTCGTGCTCGAGTTTGGTTTAATCATACGGTAAACCAAGCCTGCTCTACAAATCGCTTCTTTCTATGTCTGTACTGGACCATTGCGAGCAAAGTGTGAACTTTGAACTCAACTGGGCGAGCATTGTTAGAAGTCTTGCGCAACAAAAACACTCTGGGTACCAAATGATTCGGTATGTGGTTATCCATCGGTGTGTGACGTAAATCACTCGTGTGTCAGTTCTAGGGATGCTTTTGGATTTGCTTTGGATGAGGACTTTTTTCCACTGGAATTAATTGGAAGATATGTTTTCACAGGTGCCAGTCATCTCCTTTGTGCATGAGTGCCTTTTTTTAAGGATCATTCAGTATTTTTTGAAAATGTTGTAGTACTTTGAGTGGAAAATGAATTATAAGTAGGTTGGAGAATAAAAAAGCACCTGGGCTTTCATCTCTCTATATTAGTCTATGCTTGGAATGGAAAATAAAGCATAGGTTTGTAACTTCTCCGTAGTGGTTCTCAGCTGCTGTTGCAAAGGCTGGTGATAAATTGGGAGAACATGAAGAGATGAACCTGCTGGGACTGGGCTCTCCTTCCCACGTTAAATATCGCGGCAAAGGATCTTATGATCACTGGCACGGGTGACAGCTCTCCATCAGGCAAGTCATGAACTAGGTCGTGTGACAACAGTGCTTGGGCAAATTACTGTCTCAGCGTGGATTTGGGGCGATGTCGGAAAGGAGAGCGCTCCGTAACGCCTCTACTGCGAAGTTCCTTCTGCACGTCTTTACGGCACTCTGCAAAACTCAGATGTTCCCCTTCTATTCTGCCAAATTTCCAGCTGGTGTAAATGAACGTATAAGTTCCTCTGAGCTCGTTGTCGGAGCAAACATCTGGCCCTATTAAAATGTAGATTTGGATTAAAATCATTGTAATGTTAAGGTCTTTAATGCATTTATGCTGTGGTGGCTGCACGTTAAATAAAACTAAATTTCTGCTGAATGCCTTGCGGCGTTTCAGCTATCTTTGTTAAAGGGGAAAAGAAAAATCCCTTTGGTCAAGCTTTCAAACCTTAAGGGGCAAGAAAGTTGGGGTTTTTTTGACCTGGGGGTTCGGTGTGTCTGACAATCGTACTGAAACTTCCACTTTCCTGCTCTGTGTTGCACAGAGAACTTTAAGCCTAATTTAACTGGTAGGGGGAAAGGTAGAGTTAGGATATGGTGCTGTAGCTAAGAGCACAGCTTCTCTGTGAAGAGATGAGTCTTCTGCACACGTGTGAAAATGAGGTATTTCCTGGTGTCTTCTGGGCTGTTATCCGGTTGTAATAGCTGAGCAGTGCAGAATGGACTGTGCAGTAAGGAGCGGGGGTATGAGGTGAGACCCCTCCTCTTCACTGTACGGGCCTTCCTTACCTTTACCCGTACACAGGGAGGGGTGGGAGGGGAAGTTGCATGTTCACCCTTCCCGTGCTGCTTTCTCTCCACAAAAAGCAGGTGGTAACTCTTGGCTTTTGGGTGCAGAGTGCTACCCTCTAGCCAGCGGAGAGTCCAAGGTGGGGGCTTTATGCTGGCAGGATGGGGTGTGGGACATGCAGGCAAGCAGGGACTGTCCCTAGTAAAAAATACTGGTGTGAGGGGGGGGGGGGGGAAATAGAAGAGAAAAAGCCACCTGCCTTCTTTTAAGCAGCTCTGATTTAATTTTTCATCAGAACATCCTGCTCGGCAGCTGAGCCCTCTCCTGAGAGCCCATTCCACACCCCCTCTCCTTCCTGAAGGAGAACTCTGCCTTTGCAGATGGCAATTGTTTGCTTTGTGGTTACTGATCTATGGAGCAATTTAGTGGGAGGGGGACAAAATCCCCAACCTTTTCCTTTTTAGGTTTAATGGGAGTAATCACCACGTCCATTCATCTCGTGTATTCATCAAAGGTGTTGCAACCCGTGGAGGGCTGCGACGAGGCGTGAGTTCCCATCACAGAGGATCAGATATTTGGGTGGAGGTCAGCATGCAGCACAGGCTCTCCTTGCCTCGACCAAGAGGCAGTTTGCAAGGTGCAAGCCAGAGAGCCGGGGCAGGGAAGCTGCAGCGGGTCCCTGTGCTCTCTAGAGCCCCCGGCAGGAGAGGCGGATGGCTGGAGGTGCTGGGGGGTAGGGTACGCCTCAGCATCCCGGTGCGGAGAAGGGATCTGAGCGTGCAAAGGGGGGAATATGGATTTAATGCCAAGTATGGGTGGTGAAGCTAGGGCTGGTCTCAAAGGGGTACTGAGGTTTGCCTTCTCGCTGTCATCCTCAGCAGGGAGGATTTGCTCTCAGCGACCCCATCCCGTGCAGCTACTTGGGGCTAGCAGTGGCCCCTCTTCTCCTGGTGGTGCTGGGCCTGCTGCCTTCAAGAATCATGCAAGATGAGAAAGGATGGGATAAGTCAGGTGGTGGCATGTAGGCTTCTGAATCCTTTAACCAGGCTCTCTGGTTTGTGGCAGGTGACCGGTGTAAAGCACTCTATCTAAGCTTCTATTGGTGTCAATTTATTGACCCGTCTTTTGATTTGGGGTTAAGATGTTGCAGCCACGTGGCTGGCCTGGTGTTGCTGTCAGAACAGAGTTGAGCATCCCAGAGGGTCAGTGCTAGAACAGCTCGGAAGACGAGCAGCAAGCTGTGTTAACCTGGGTTGCCTTTCCTTTTCTCATCTCTCCTGGGCATAAGCTTCCGGCAGCGGAAGGGGATACGGCCTGTACGTCTCCGTGCTGTGGTCTTCCTTCGCAGACTTTGGGAATGTCCTTAACAGGAAAGTGCTTAACTGTCAGGGAGCATTTGTACAACGAGGCAGTTAGCGAGTGCACTGCCAATTTTATGGATGCTGGAGTTCAGGGTGGTGTACGCTGTGCAGTGCAGCAGGCTTGACTGGGGTGGACAGCGGGGGGGTGGAGATGTTGTCAGCAATGTTGGGCTCCCTCTGAGGACCGCACAGAAATGATGTATGTTCCGGCAGATGTAACTGGAGGTTCCTGTTCTTGCCAGTGGCTGCGGCCACTTGTCTGCAGCGAGGATGAGTAGGCAGGATGGAGCAATCCCAGGGGCTGGAGCTGGCTTCCGGATCACCCACCACTTGCGTCAACTGGTTGCATAGACATTGTTTGGTGAATAAGTGGGGAACCAGGAACAGGGATGCTGTAATAAGTAGTGAACGTAGCCTAGATCCTGCCTCGGGATCTACAGCTGAAAGCTAAGGTGCATCACTGCTGTGTTTCTGGAGAGGAATCTGGGAAAGATAACCAGGAGAATCCCATGGGACCCCACCACCCGGAGGCAAAATGCAAGGAAACACGGAGGCACTGACCTTCCAGGTGAGGGTCTCCCACAGCTTTGCTGTGGACCACCAAGCTCTGCCACCCACACGGCAGCTGGAAGCCCCCATGCTTGGGACCGCAGCCTGTGGAGGAAGGTTGGAGCGAGCCGGCACTCGTGGGACGGTGCTCCATGGGGTTTGCCCTGGGGCTGCGTCTCTGCCCTGTCCCCTGCTCTCCCCATCCCACCTACCCCTCCCAGAGGGGCGGGAGGGAGGGCTCACCGGACTTGGCCCTCTTCCTATCAGCCATCCGGATCTGTGAGCTTGTTCCTGAAGGGAACAGGCAGTGAGGGGGAGTTGGGATGGTTTTGGCAGTTTTCTGGCTGGGTTATTTTGGGGGGGGGGGGGGGGGGGGGGGGGGGTTTGTGGAATTTGGGATTTTGTTTGTTTGGTCTTAATGGTTTTTCTGTTTCCAGCTGGAGCCTTGCCCAGAGGTCTGGGGGGTGTTTATGTTTTGGGGGAGTTGTGGAATCAAAGGACCTTTGTGCTCCAAGTGCCTTGTGAGTCTAGCTGAAGTCTTGTGTGTGTTTTGTTGTTTGTGTGTGGTTTTTTTTTTTTAAGTCTCTGATTTGCTGTTTTATTTCTTTAGAAATATGTATCTATTTGCTGCTATAACAAAGCATAGTCTGATTAGATATATAGTTATCCAATAGGGGAAAAAAGGGCAGACTTTGGAAGTGCTTTAAAACACATCAATACGCTAAATTATGTGCCTCTTCCTCAGAGTTCGTACAGCATTTTCCTTCTTGGTCTCTTCCTCTGTCCCACCCTGGGTTGCATCTCAAACCGAGTGGTAGTACCTGCGAAGATGGAATCTGTGGGGTTCTGCATGTGCTTTGCTACAGAATGCCTGCTTTGATAATGAGGTTTCCTGCACCAAATGAGTCTGCTCAAAATCCTTGGGTTTTTTTTTGCTGTTGTTGCCAGTTTTAAAATTTTCCACGTGCTTTATGTTGCGTGGTATCGCGTGGCCGCGTGGTTCGCAGGTGTCTGTAGTGGAGGTAAACGTGTGCACTGTCAGTATTGCTGTAATGAGCTTTAAGGTTCGTTACGGCTTAGGGAAACCAAGGGCTGTGTTTTGTCCTCCAACACCTTACTGTGCCTAGCGTGGCTTTAAACCGTATTAGTAGGGAAAACGTAATAAAACCTGTAATTCTGGTGAAACATCTTAGTCTAGATTGTTTTGTAGCCTGGGTGATTGCAGTCCAGATTATAAGGTGGGGAGGAACTATAATTCATCAAACCATCAGCTTGCAAGACTCTTGTCTCCGTGCAAGTCGCTGAGCCTCCTTGTGCTCTAACACTGCTTCTAAACTGGAGACCACTGTGATCTTCACTCACAGGTGCTGACTGGAACTGGGAAATTGGGAATTTCACCCAGGGTTTTAGAAAAAATTAATAAAGAAAATCCAAACTGTTAGAGATGGAAAGCTCAGCCACGGTTCAAGAAACACCAGCGTGTCCTGTTTGGAGTGGTACTTGTGGGATGCTGAGCAGCAGTCAGATGTAGCAAAGATGCGACTCTGCTTGATCCCTTAGAGACACATTCGTGTTTTCCCCAATTTCACAAGCCACGTTTCCCTGCTACCGCTGACAAGAAGGGCCATTGGAAGCGATAAATCCCGTATATCATCCTAACGGATGTTGTGTCTAAAGACAGTGACTCTGAGTTGAGAGGGTTTAAAACAAGTTGTTGTTTTCCCACGGTGATTTTTTGGTCTCGCTGTTGCTGGTAGCTCAGAAGTGAGCTGGATTAGCAGCGAGTCAGATAAAATCTGGATGGGTTGGAGTAAGTCTGAGGGATTCTCTCCCTTTGGGAAAAGGTCTGGCTCGGATTAAGTTGCTATTTATATTTCTAAAGCAAAGGTACTTGCAGTCCAACTAAAACTGTGAAAACTTTTCACATTCTTTACATCCCAGAGCAAGTAATTTGTACAAAATAGCGATGTTTTAAATGGCGGTTTTCTTAAATGGGAATTCTTCCACCATAAAATACCACAAAAAGCTATCCTGTCCTGTTTGTAGTCACAGACTCTGCTGGGAAGTGGTTAAGTGGAGCTGCTGACCTTCTGATGGTGATTTACTGCCCACCTGGACGGAGAGGAAATGGGAAGGGTCTTTGGAGAGATGATCGTAGCAAGTGGGATAGGCAGTTTTGAGGGAGGATCCCTACAAGCACCCATGGCTGGCAGTAGGTTGGAGTTGAATTTATCTTCTTTTAACTATGCTTTACTAATAAGAACACCCCACCCCTCTCCCCTAGGACATGTTGTTCTACAGAAAGATGAGAAAAGCATCTACTTTTTGCTACGTCTAGTGTTTAAATGCCTGTTCTGCATGTGGAGGAGCAGAGCTGAGAGACAGGTCTCCTCCGTGTTTGGGAGGAAAGTTGGAGACCCTTTGCTCGGGGAGATGCTGTGGTACACTGTCTGCTCTTGGACTAATTAGTCACCGCATACCGCAGAGCATCCCCAGGCCTGCACATGTTTGTTTTGAGATTCATATTATATCTGAGTTATAGCTATAAGTTGTAGCAGATGGTTTTATTTTTTGAATCATAGAGCACTATTGCAATAAACACAACAAATAATTCGTGCATGCGGAACGTCCCAAGGGTCCTACTAAAGCCCTTAATCATCGTCTGGGTCTTATTCTCCCTCTATGCTAATATGACTTGCTGTTTTGGATAGTTTCTGTTGTCCCTGGATATATCTGCTCGGAAAGGATGGAGACTGTGCCCTTTAACTCAAGCATTTCTGACTTAAAATGAGACGGAGTCGGGTTTTGGGGCTGGGAGCAAGTGTTTCTTCTATCCAAAAGGTTTCTCAGGAATCTGAAAGGGATTTTTCTCAGCAAATGTTTGTTTCTTCAGGGGTGAAATTAGGTGACCTATATTCCATCCTAAGGATGCACGATAGATAGGGCTTCTGCGGAGGAAGGAATTTCACTCCTGATGAATAATAATCAAATCAAAAAGAAGGAAATCACATATAACTCTTGATCCCTTTTGGACTCTGACCGTTCCCAGAAGCGAGCGTGACTAATAGGTTTGCTCCAGGGCAAGCTGAATATTTTACTGAAGTAAAAATAAAATCCAGAAGCCCAGATTGATGTGTGTGACGTGAGTCATCTTCAGGCTTCTCTAACTCTGTCCCGCTCCGTGGGATCAGACAGCAGGTCCCCGCTGAGCTTTGCTGCAAGGGGCACGGTAGGGCATGAAAAGTCCTGCTGCAAAATAACTGTGGAGTGCTTGAATACGCTTTGACTCAGTGGTTGGAGTATCGGGGTGTGTTATCGAGCTGTTGGCACGGAGGGCTGGTCTGCATCTTTGTGATTTCTAGTGTTGGGCTGTGCAGCTGGGATTGCCACCTTGAGTATCCATGGGCAACACGTGTGGCCTCCCACCTTCGCAGGAGATGGTGCTGGTGGCCACTGGAGTGGTCAGCGTGAACTGGGGCAACGAAAACACGACGACGGCTTTGCAGGGAGTTGTGCAGTGGGCCAGTGAGTCTTGAACTCCTCTGGGCAGTAGCGGGAATGGCCCCGAGAACTGTGGTCATTTTTTAGTGGTGCCCAGACTGTGTGCTGGTTTTAGCTTGAGAAAGGATTTCACCCAAACAGAACGAATTCGGGTCTGAATGGAGTGTGACCCATCCCGAGTTGGCGCTTTGAAGGAGCTCAGGCCATTTCGCACTTGCGGGTGGGAACCGTGCAAAAGGCCAAAGAGGGGAAAATAGCGTATGATTTCCACCAAAAACCAGGCAGAAGTCGCTGCCTTGGACTGCGCTATCTTTGAGTCATGGAGTTCGGTTCCAAGAGAAATTAGTTGGAATTGCAATCGATGTAAACCAACACTGGGTGAAGGTACTAGGCCAATGGCAAAAACTGGAGAAGGAGCCAAGCTCTGCAGAGGGCGGGCGGAGTTTCTCCTGCGAGGTAGCTCACCTCCGTAAGGGACTCGAGACAGTGACCTTCAGGGGACTTGTCTGTAGTGACACAATTCAAATGTGCTTAGTGAGTATGATTATCCATTTTAGCCTTTTAAACAAAACCAGAATAAAATCCTTCCAGTAACCCTCTGCTTGTGCAATGTGTTTCAGGATAGATAAAATGAAGTAAAAAAAATACCAAACCCAAATTCCAGTAGTTTTTGGTTGTGTAATACTGAACGTATCGCTTATTTCTTGCCAAAAACCCTGATAAGACCTCTATATGTTTTTTCTTTTAATTAAAACTGTGATTTTTATGTACAAAGAAAACATTTAGGCCATATTTTTCTTTTATGGAATATTATGTCATTTTAAAATTTGTTCCTGGTTCAGACACTGAATTCCCATTGGGAGGGAAGTAAATCTTTTAAAGAGCATTCTCCAGTCATTCCCTCCACTACTCCTTTCAGATATTAAGAGGCCCAATGCCTGATCATAAATATGTCTGGGCTCTAAAACACTGTGAGGATCCTGGATTCCTTTGCTGGTTTAGCTGTATTAATAGTTGCAAGAGAAACATAAATTTGATCTCTGCTGTACGTACATAAGTGAAAGGTCTCTATACATTTAAAAATGGCTTTCTTTGCAATAAATGTAGCAGGATTATTTATAGGCAGTTATTTGAGTCTCTTGTACTTTAAAGCAGGGCTACTCAATTTCAGTTTTCTTTATCGATGCTTGCTGGGTCATTTCACTCCGGTCCACATGCCATGTCCTACCGGAGCAGGACAAACACGGCGCTGTCTCATGTGGGAAGCCCAACGGCAGCTGCTGTGATGAAGGGGTTCTTCTCAGTGTGCTTCCTAGGGGAGGGAAAAGAGAGAAAACCACTGGAAGTCGGTGAGAAATTTGTGGGGTTTTTTGAAATTATAGGGAGGAAAATGGAGGCTAAAGAACTTTTGGAAGTTGAGAAGATGCTTGCTGGCTGGTTTATTGTGTCTGCTTCTGGAAAACCTTTGCGTATGCTTTTAAATTATCAGAAATGGCTGTTTTGGACAGTTATCCTTACCTTTCCTGAACGGTGATTCGGTTGGGGATTTACTGGAAGCGAAGCTGTGAGGAAGGCAGGGGAATGTAACTGTCTGCAGTGGCTGCCAACCGTGCCACTGTGCTATATGTCCCACCATACGGTGGGGAAGAGGCCAGATCAGCCCTGCCTTTCCCATTGGATCTACCTTCCATTTCCCACTGCGTTTTCTCCATGCCTGCCTTGGGACAGATGTTGGGAAATGCCTTTCCAGGGCACGGCAGCCACAAACCGCTGCTGCTTTCTTAATACAGCTGAGCCCCAGGTTTGGAGAGGAGCACAATGGCACGGCTCTCGTGTATCGAGGCCTCTGGAGACATCCTTGGCTTTGCCTGGGGTCAAGCCAATCTCAGAATAAAGGGAGCTTCGTGCCTCAATCCTGGGGACTTTGAGGCAGTCGTTGTCCAGTTAAAATCACTCACTCCTTAGAGCAAAATCATCCACCTCGCCAGGGAGGGAGAGCAGAAAGCACCATGAGTTTGTGGATATGTATCTTGCAGATTTATGGAAAAAGCTTAATAATGAAGACAGGCTTGCTGTTAGCTCTCATTGAAGTCTGTACTTTTGAACCTTGGGGAGTTCCCCCTGAATCTCCCTGGATTTATTGCCTTAATAGAATTTATTTTATGCCTTGTGAGCAGTACGGTGTTTTCTGGTGCTGGAAGCATCGCATACACTGCAGAGTGTCATCATGACTAAACCAGGCATTTCTGTGCATCAATTCCAGCCAATTTGCTGAGAAATTATGTAATTTGTGGAGCTGGCATGATGAGAAATCTCCTGACTTGCAATCATAAGCCGCTTCCCACCTGTCTTTCCACATTGGCTTTGCATGGTAGGAAGGAAAATCCACTGTTTAACATCCACCTCGACTCTTCAGGGCTGGAGCACGAAGGGATTTGATTTCCCTTCCAGGAAAGGTGAACTCAGAGGTGTTTCATGTGTTGTTTGCAGGGCACTGAGCACGGCCTCCGCAATGCTGCTGGCAGGGGTCTCAAATCCTGCCGCAGAGGAGCTGCTCCGGCTCCCCACGCTTTCCCTCTGCCCTTTTCTCCAAGAGGTTTTCTCCAAGGGCAAACTCATAAGCAGTCATAAACTGTGCTTAATTAGGGCTCTGTCCCTGGCCTCCAGGATGCTGTTGCCTGTGGCCATACTTCTCTTCTGACAGCTTCATCCTTCATTGATATCTGTGTCACCATCCTCTGTCTCTTGTGGCTCCTCCAACCTTTATCAGGGCTTCTTCCTTTGGAGATTTTCTTTATTCCCTTCTGGCCTTTTTTCAATCTGTCCTGTTGTTGCCTCTCAAGCTTGGGGCAAAACTTCCGCAAATAGCTCTGAAACCATTTTATCCTCTTCCTTCTGACTGCCAGGCTGCACCCACGCGAACCGCCTGGCACGGTTTCATAGTTCTGTTAGTCCACCGAGTCCTGTATCGTCTGTTTATTTAATTAGCAAAATTCCTGGGTCAGGGACCACCTTGCTGTGCCTGTAAAGCACTGTGCACAACAGCTCCTGCTGCAAGAGCAGCTTCCAGGTTCCTTCGATACCAGCGGTTGCACAACCCTTGTGTGGAAGGCGACTGACAGTCGTGGGTGCAAGTCCAGCAGAACCTCCCAAGGTGTAGCTTGGGAAGGGCTTGGCTCGATAACGGTTCAAGATGTGTTTAGAGATATGAGACTGTGCCCCTGAAAACGCACTTTGGTTTCTTTGTATTTGACCTTTCAGGACTGCACTGCTGTGAGCAGACGAGGTGAAGCTTTGCTGCCGCTCTGCGCTGTGGCTGGCCCAAACCGTAAAACAGATCCTATAATGGTTGAACCGAAGAGTTTCTAGAGTAGACGGTGGTTGATAACACGTTATCAACACGGTGCCTTCACAGTAATCACCTTGTGCTCGTCAAACAGTCCTCAGGCAGACACGTGTGCGCTGCTGGAAGAGAATTAGAGCTCGCTTCGCAGTTTTATGTTTGCAGGTGTAACCTGGCCGCTTCATTTCAACTCCTGTTCTGCAAACTGAAACATTTGGCAGCACTAATGGGAGAAATGCTTTCGCTGCGAACCTAATGGCTTCAAAACTACTAAGCTTGGTTATTATACAGCATTAGCCAGGCTTGATGGACAAGGCTTCAGAGACTGCTTGCATTGGATAAGCCTCTGCCGCTTTGATTACGTAGAGCTTACGCAAATGTCAACCTCTCCTGCTTGCAGGTTTTGGGTGGGATCTGTGGATCAGCCAAAGCTGTTGACTTCAGATCCAAACCTGAACATGCCCGCGTGATGAAAAGCTGTCAAGTTTCTAAATCTTAGTTTGGTCTGTGGCCCATCTCAGCTGCGGCTGAAGAATAGGTCTCTCTGTTTACCCACTTGCTGGTGGTTGGGATTGGACTGTTTGCTCTGTAAGAATATCTCTGCTCCAAAATTGGGCTTGATGTGGGCAAACGCTGTTTGCAAATTGAGAGAGATTAACCCTGGATAGCTGTGTGGAACTGACTCCAAGCCTCCTGGGTCCTAGTCCAGATCCCTAGCAACGGGGTTGATTTTCTTCAGATGTTAAATCTCTAACATATTGGCTTGGTTGTCTGCAGCAGACAGACCTAGATGTTAAAGTACTTCCAGTTTTGGAGGTGTTGGAAGATGGGGTTTCTTCTCTTCCTGTAAGAGGAAAGATGGACAAGTCTGAAGTTTGAATTGAGCTATTTGGTTTGGAGTTCATCTTCACTTCAAGGATATTTGGATCTGATGCTCTGGTTTAGACCCATCTCCCTTGGAAATGTTAATGCAGTTTGGTGATAGCCCAGAGGCTTGCGGTGTGTGGGAGAACAGCCAGGCAAATCTCTGGAGGACCACCGCGAAGCGAGCTTTGGGAATCTGTCTCTGCAATCCTCCTTAGAAAGACCCGAGATCTCTGATTTCAACAACCCCCGTTGTCAGAATGTCAGGCAATGGGTTTCCGATGAGATGGGTAAACTTTTAAGTCGGAGTCAGAAATTGAGACAACTTGGCTGCTGTTTGGTGCTGTTTTATATAAAGCAGACTAAGGCAGGATTCCTTAAAGATTGTCTTTCTCCAGCTCCCACCGCCTGAAAAGCCGCATTAACACATTCAGAAGAAACAACTTCTGAAAAGCCTGATGTTCTGTGGCTGTATTTACACTGCGGAGAGCTGGGTCTGTGCCAGCAGCTTATGCAAACAACCAGTATCTCAGTTCTAACAGACAGGAAGATGACAAAGCTCTAAAAGTGGCGGAGTTTGGGGTTTAGGTGGGGGGTTTTTTTCCAATGGCAAAATTCCCGACAACAGTCCTCGTGGTGTTTTGTTCTGACAACCGGAGCATTGCCAGACTTGGCAGTTCAGGTCACATCCACAGGCCTACGAGGCTTTTTAACTGGTTTTGAAAGGCTGTTGACTAGGGAAGAGTTTGGGGTTTGGGGGTTTGGGTGTGTGGTTTTGGTTTTTTTTCTTTTTTGCTGCTTAACACAATGGCTTGGGCTTGGTTCTGTTTGTTGGATGCATGTTTGTCTCTGGATAGAACTAGTTCCCAGGAGTATCTTAATGACTTTTATGGAGCAAATTTGCAAAGCTGCCTATAGGATTTGGATTCGCTGGTTTAGTAAAATTTGGGCATCCAAATGCTCAAAAACAGTGCTTGAAAGGAGAGCCATGCAACCTTAAAAACAGGGAAAATTCAGCTGTAGATGGAAACGAGTTTGGCCTTCCACACCCACTTGGACAGCAGACTTCCTTCTCTCTCCAACTTTTCAGTTGGGTTTTCTGTTGTGTTACCTAACACCCAAAAAAGTACTCCTAGGATTTAAGAGCCGTAGCTGGAAGGGGTCATGCCTGCCTCCTGTGGGCATCAAGCTGAAGTTCCTGGGGCGCTTGGAGCAGTCTGCTGTTGCCCGATGGCTGTTGTGTGGTGTGCAGAGATGCTGGGCTGGATGTTAAAAGCCCAGTTAGATGGTTTAGTCTCTGTTCCAGAGGTAGCTTGTATCTCTTTTCCCATTGGGGCACTGCAGGGTGTAAACATACCCCACTTCTCTCTGCAGTATGCTGGAAGCAAGAGTCATCAACAGGCCTGGAAAGCTTCTGGAGAGCTTTGGTGCATGGTAGGGCTTTCACCTAAGGAAGGAGGACCAGGGCACTTCTTTGCCACGCTGGCAGAAAGCATCCATTTTCAAGCAAACTTTAGAGGCTCCCTCTTAGCCCTGCGTTGCTCAGAATATAATGTTCTGACCGTCAGCTCAACAAATGCATCAAGGCTCTTGTGATGGCTTGTGGATTTCCAACTTATGAGTCAGTTAATGGAGAGCAAACGTTTTTGCACTGACACAGCACTGCGGCAGATTGGCCGCTTGCATGCCTGGACGGGTGAGCCACCGCGAGGGGAGGGTCAGCTGCGATTTCTGCTTGGTTTCTCATGAGTTTTGACATTGTTTCTCATTTTTGTGGTGGTTTTGAGGCTTGGGTGGAGAGGTATTAAAGCATGAATGCATTGCAACTGGCTTGAGAAGTCACTTTAGCACATGCCGGACGCCCCCCACGCCAAGACTTTTGAGACTCCAGGGATGGTGCTGTGAGCACTCAGCATTTCCCCATGGACTGGAAGCATCTTGGATCTGTTCTTGGCCGTATCTGCCAAGGATGGATGATGGGACAGGGAAAGGCTGAGAGGCGCTTATGTAGAGCTCTCCCACCTATGACCACTAAAACATGAAAACCAAAACCTCAGTGTAAACTGCTTAGGCCAGTACCATTCACACAATGCAGGAATCCCCTGGCTTTAAAGGTCAGGGTTATAAAGGTGTAGAGGTGCTTCACCATGCCTGAGGAGAGCAATGCTGGATGAGTTTCCCAGCCTTTGGGAAAAAGGTTAGGGAAGGGATTGGTAAATTATTTGTGTTCCACTTGAAAACAGTTCTGCTGGTTTGTGATTATTTTTGTAAGGTTTTCTTTTTTTTTTTTTTTTTTTTTTTGGTGGTGTTGCTGGTAGTTTGGATGGGAAAACTCCCAAATGCTCTGTGTATTTACAGTTTTAATACAGCTTCTATTTAAGGAATTTAAGAAAAAAGGCAAGAACAAACAAACTTTTCTTTATGAAACTTAATCTTCCTGTGGAATTTCATGATAAAATTTAGCTCAAAATGCTATTATTTCCTGACTGCACGGATTGGACAACTTGCAAATAAATAAGGTTTGGCTGGCTGACAGAGATCCTTCGCCCTCTGACGTACCAGTGTCCCAAGGACAGCTTGAAGGCTCAGATCTCTCCCTTATCTCGGCACTTATTCTCTTGACTTGTCTACTTTTCTCTTGAGCTGGTGTCCGTGGCCAGAGTATTTGGCTAGGACTTCAGAACTCCGCCTGTATTTTTGTCAGTCCTTCTAGCTGTGTTTGTTTTTCAGTAGAGGTGGTTTAGTTTGAGGTTGATCTGCTCCACATCTGTCTAGAGGACAGGATCAAGCCCAGCTGCCCACTGCAGTTTGCTTTCCAACCTTGCCTTGACGCAGCAGATAAAGCACCTCTACTCTCTGTCTCGCCAGCAGCTGTACCTAGGCATGTTTCTTTTAATATTTTAAGCTCCCCAAGGCAGGGATTTTTGTGGTTCAGGTGGTGTGTTTTACACGCTGTAAAACATTGTATGCATTCATTTTACGATATGGAAATAGTCATGAACAGGCGTTGCTTCACCTGTCTGCCCTTGGTGGCTGCCCCGGATGGAAAGTCTGGGTTGTGCAATAACATACACCAGCACCTTGCAAATGCTGATAGAAAGGCAGGGTTTGGTGCCGTTTGCGTGTGCTTTTTCACCAGTATTGAAACTAGAAGTGTTTGCAGTGCCACCCTATTAATGTGTGGATGTGTTGTTGAGCTAGCCGGCGCCTTTTCGTGCGCAGTTATTTTGTGAGATAAATCCCGATTCTAGTAACTTCTATGGGGATCTCTGCAAAGCCCCATTAATCATAGTTCTGTGTGCAAATAACTTCATTATTAATTTATGTGGTAGGACTAGATTTCTGAAGTATTCTAGCTCAAAAAAACCCCCCTGCAGGTAGGCCCCTCATTGGATGCCAAAAAGCACATGGATGCCTAAGTATAGGAATCTCCTAAGTAGCTTTCCAGATCTTACACAGTGTCTGGTGTAAAGCCCGGTGTCATCAGTGGATGCATTCCCAGTTAATTCCTCCTGCTTTGGACCAGGCCTGCAGCACCAGTCCTGTTCTCACAGGAATTTGATGGGCTTGACCGCTTGCAGCCTTGGGTCCAAATGTCACATCCCCAAAAGCGCAGATCGGCTTGGTGGAACCCACCATAACTCGGTTCCCCCATCCCACTGACATACCCTAGATGGCCATGCGCTTGGAGATGACTTCTGCAGGGCTCTTGTCCACAAACATCCTTTCTTTCTCGGGCTGCTTTGCATTGGCCAAGCGCTGGGCTCCTGGAGCACTTTTGAAGCGATTTACGTGATGTAAGGGACAGGCCTATTACCTTTATGGGCGTTTTACACAGAAGTGACACAATTTTAACAGACTGTAACTTATTTTATGCATCTATCATGCTGAAATAGGTTTTTTAGTCACGCACGTAAATCACGTATGGTTTAAGGCAACACTTAGGAGTCGTCTTAGTGCTTCGGAACAGTTCTGCGTTGGGTTGTTTCCTTCTCCGTATGAAAGAAATTCACGTTGTCAAAGTGCTGATGCGATCCCAAGGCTAGCAAGAAGCTGCAGAGCAAGGGAAAGTCTGCAGGTTTTGGGGTTATTACTGGGCAATTAAAGTGGAAGGGGAAAAGGAGAACAACTCCACAGTGAAACATGTGGTTGCTCTTTTGCCTCATTTGCATTGTCAGCCCAGTGATTTACGTTGGATGAAATTCATTCCAGATCATGAGAGCAGGTTAATAAATGTTTTTTTGGACCCGATAGAAAAGATATTAGTCTCTAATAGGTTTCCCTAAAGGTGTGACACGCCTCTGTTTCACTGATCAACTGCTTCCCGTGAGTAATGTGCTGTCACCCCAACACTGATTTGTGGCATCAGCGATACCTAAGCCAGATTCAGAGGCAGATAAAACCTTTCTTGCTTCATCCTGTTCAATTCAGAGTCTATTTTTTTAGCCTAAAGAATGTTCTTCACCCAGCCAGGAAGGCCAACCAACTTTTCTTTTTACGATCCTTTATTTGCCAAAGGTATTAAAAAATATATATATATATGTATGTATATGTTCCTCCAAGCAAGTTGCCAAACAAAACTGTCCTTACTGTGTGTCTGCTCCTGGGTAGCTCTGCCAAAGAGCGGTTCTGGAAGCTCCTCTCCGGTCTAGGTTTCCTCCTAACTTTACTCTCAAGCCGTGACAGTAGCATGGGAATAGGAGAAAAAGCAAAGTTTTCCCAAATTGCTGTGAAGACACAACTCGTGTGTGTTCACCTCTCACCTTGAGGCACGTTGGCAGCGGGCATGGAGGTGGGTATTCACATATGCGTGCGCTCACGTTCACGGTCTTGTAACACTGCTTAATCCTCCAGCCTTCCTGATGCATCTGTGCTAAGCTCTCTCCGAAACATTTTAGGGGCTGTTGTCTTAAACCAGCCCTCCGGACCAGCTCGGTCCAGGAGTGAGCGTATGGAGATCTGCAGGCTGGTCTGGGGCGGGTGAGTCACTACTCCTCTGAGTCAGTTCCCCCGCCAGCTCCGCGAGCATGACTTCATCGCTGTAGGTTTAGACTAACCGATGGCTGAAACTTTCCCAAGAAGAAAGATTAATGACAGTGGAGGTCAAAAGAGTGGGAGTTGCGTGTTTATGGTGAGTCAAATGAAATGAAGAGCTGGACAAGGGGTGCACGTATTGGGACGTATGCGCTAGCTTATGTCATTGTGTTGACAATGTGTATTGGAAAGAAAAGGACCGGTATGCAGTCGGGATGCACTGGGTTCCTGGAAACTCCGAGAAGGATTTATTAGCCTATATGCAGTGATGCTGAATGGGGCTTTGCATCTGCCTTTCTGTTCGTTATCCTGAGTTTTAGATGTATGGTTTAACTGCTGGCTAGTCAGAAGAGCGCGTGGCTTTTTCGTGCAGGCTTCAATATGTGTAAGTGTCCCTGTGGAAGGAAGTCTAAGAACTAAGAGTAACATAATCCGCTCATCAGCAGCCTGCTGAACTCCCCGAGCTTTTCACTGATCCTTCCAACTTCCTTCACCGGACGGCACTTCCCTTTGCCTGCAGACAATTAACGACGGCTTTGGAAGGTCGGCTGTTTAATTGCATTGCGGGGCTGGCTTCTGCTGCTCGGCTGCTGCGAGGAGCCCGCGGTGCCTCCTTACCTTTTGCTCAGCCGTTTCTTTTGGAAACGCCTTGAGGGCGGCCAAGCGGTGCGCTCCAGTCTGATGGGTTTTTCAGCTTGCCTTTCCAAACCCGCACTGTAAAATGTCCTAACTCTGCACCTGCTCTCCGTCCTGGAAATGTTCTGCATCGGTTCGAATGTTCAAGGGGAGACGGCAACCTAACAGCAAACCCACAAGCAATGGGAGAAGAGCACAGTGGGTTTCTGTGCAGTTACCGCACAGGATCTAAGCGGTTCTCCATGTTGTGAGTAAGCCTGAGCATCCATGTTTATCACCGCAGCTCGAGAGCCAGGGCCTGAACTAGATATGAGACATCAGTGGCTTCTTAACAGCACCTGCCCAGGTGGTGGGGCAGGAACCTGGTATTGCCGTTATCCTCGCTCTGTGGGCAATTTCAAGACTGCGGCCTCAAGCTCTCTGTCCCAAGACCCTGTATTGGCCTCTAAAGCAGAAAAGCAATAAGATGAAGAAAAGTAATTAAGATTTGGGAAGCTGCTCTATGGAGAGCTTTCTGGTTTCTGTCAGAAATGTAGATCTGGACTCAGGGGGTCTGGTTTAAATATGATACAATCAGAAACATACCCAGAAAAGGGTCTGTTTAATTAAAGAACACTTTTTTAGCGCAAACCAAATAAAGCACAACAGCTGAAAGCAAGGGGCTGCAGTGAGGATCCTGAGAGGGGATGAATGCAGAGGAAGATGTGGGTGCTCCGTATCCTCATGCACAGCATCAACAGAAAATATAAAGCGAAGCCAGATGTTGGCTGTGCTGGCTCGGCTCCAGATGTGCGCTCTTAACATGCTGCCTACCTGGGACTGCCCTGGAGCAGCTGCTGGTTGGAGCTGGCTCTGCTGCTTGCTCCAGTTCTTCAGCTGGCGTGACACCCCCGCAATGGGATTTGAGGTTTGTGGCCAGAGAGGGAGATGAAATTCCAGGGTGATTGGGGTCAAAGTGGGCAGCTTTGGGCCAGCTGGGCTTGCCAGCTGCTGTTCCTTAAAGAGAAATGAAAGGAAGAGATTCTTGCCTGGTTTAGTTTTGCTCTTTCTGCTTGGGCAACTTTTCTCTCTTTATTTCTGTCATTTCCTTCCCCTTGGGGACTCCTGGGCTGCACAGACCTGCAGCGGCTGAGCCTTTCCACCCAGCGTTTCTACAGCCCTGATCCTGATCTCTGCCATCAGCCTGTGCAGCCAGCGCTGCCTGGGACTGCCTGCTCCGAGGGAACCGGCGGTGGGGGTAACCTGCTGAAGGAGGGGGTTGGGTTTGAACCCCCCTAGGTAAAATTCACCAAAAGCCCTGGGACAAGTGGTGCTGCACAGCTTTGTCAGACTCCAGAAATTTTTTTCTCAGTATTTCATATTAGAACTCCTGGTATTTCATGTTAGAACTCCCAATATTCTGTCTTTACATATAAATATGTAATCCTTTTTGAATCCCACTGCCTTGTGGCCTCTGTGACAGCCGGTGGCAGTGAGGTCTGTAGGTTGTTGGGTGGTTTTTTTGGTTAGATGCGTGGAGGAACACTTTGAATTCCCCTATCCTCGGGCTCTCTGGAGGTTTCTTTGCTCTGAAGCATCCTGTCCATCCTTGCTAGCAAGCGTCACCTAAACCAAATCTGACTTTAACAGAAATGTCATAGTAATGTAATCTATTTGGTGAATGTGATTTTTTTGTCTTTTACGTTGTCAGGATAATTGATGAACAAAAATTATCCGTACATCGCTGTCTATTATACTGTTCCCAAGTAATTTGATGAGAAATCACAGTGGCATTATTTGGCACAGTCAAGATGCGTTATCTCATCTGGCAGATTTTCATGTGTTTCTGATACCTGATCAAACAGCAGCAGTCAGGCAGCAGAAGAAATGCTTGTAGCAACTGGGGTGCTGCTGCCCTCGCAGTGTGTCGAGGGGGAGGAAGAGCTGGTTCCGGATGCTGATGCTCCTCGGGCTGCGAGAGGAGTTTGGAGGTGCAGGCAGGGATTTGTCTTCGGGTCACCTGCTAGGTTGGTGTGTGTGTTGGGGGGCAGCAATGCGGCTGCTTCTCCGAGTCCTGAACCTGTATCTGGCAGCTTAAAAATAAATAATTAAAAAAAATCTCAGTTTTCCCAGCAGTAAGGAGGGGATGGACTGACTTTTCATAGGAATTTTTGCGTGTGTGAATTCCCACCAGCATCGGTTTTATGCAGCTGTAGAAGGCCCCTGCTTGTGATTGAGATGGACTGGATGGGAGCGAGTCTTTCCTTGCTCTTGGCCAAAGGTGAGGACGCTTGAGACTACGAGACTTTCCAAGAATCTCTTAGAGATGTATTTTAGCCATGCTCGATGGCTGCACTTACTCTTATTTCCAGACGTAAGGAGCGTGCAAGCAGTTCTCAACCTGACCTTTTAAACTGAATGTACTTCAACGCACTGGGCCAAATTCCCCTCGCAGCCATAGTGTTGGAGCTCCCCACCTGCGCCTGGGGGTGTCCCGAGCCTTCCCAAGCCGGATAGCGATCGTGGGGTGCAGCGAGAGCTGCCGCGTGCTGAGGGGTGGTTGTTAGTGTTTCTAATCCCACCAGGCAAGAAAGATAACAGCAAGGTGCTGTGCTTCTGCTGAGGGGTTTCTTTAGGAGATAACAGATGCTCCAACGCTAAATGTTTAATTAATGGCTTTGCAGAGGTAGTAGGTCGTTTTAGACATGTTTCTTAAGCTGCTGCGTGGGGATGCTGGTGGTTCCAGTGCTGCTTGGTCCTTCATCCTCAGGATGTGAACTGCCTGCACTGGTTGGAAGCTTCTGCCTGCCTCGGGATTTCCATAACGTGAGGCTTTCAGGTCCATGAAGCCTCTCCTGCATGGGGAGGGGTCTGCTTGTAGCATCCATCAGCCTCTACAGAAGCCTGGAAAAGCTAGGCAGGCTGCAACCCCCTGTGATAAGCCCCCCTCCCAAAATCTCATGCTCTTTCTTATTAGAGGGACTTGTATATCTTCTAGATCCTCTCTAGTACATCCTGGTGGAACCATGCTCAAACAAAAATCTTACTTGGAAAAGGCTGGATGTATATTCTCTGCTGCTGAATGAAAATCTGTACTTTAAAGCTGGTACACTTACAGGAAAAGAAGCTTTTGTTTTGCTTGTAACTCCCTGAGATGAGACCAGTTTGACTTAGCTCAGTGGAGATTTCGCAGCTGCTTTTCACAGCTCTGTCTCCAAATATTGACCAACTGGCAGGTTTGTGATCTGAGGTTTCTCTTTTAGCTTTTGGCTTTTCGGTAACCAAAACCTGAATGCTCTTAGCTGGCAGGGTTGCAGGTTCCCAAGGGGTCTGAGTCTGAAGCAGACAATTTTTTGAGATGTCATATTATGGGGAGGCAGCGGCAGTTTTTCATTTAAACCCCAAACTTTTCAGTTAGCAAATACTGAAGTTCTAAGTGACACAGGTATGCGACCTGGGGACTCCTTTCCCAACAGAGCTGTTGGCCGCACCGGTGGGATGCTCAGCTGCAGATGGGAAGGTGGCAGGGCGGGAAGCGCCGGGCACAGCATTGCGCCCCTTGCCTCGGATTTGCCAAAGCTTTGTGAAGGGAATTGGGATTGTCTGATACATTCCTCTGACAGAGGTAAAATAGAGGTTTAAATTTTGTCATATTGCTGATTTTCAAAAGTATTCCTTGTGCTTGAAGATGCCAGCGTGCACCTACGTGATTTAAAAATGAATCATTATTGGGGTAAATATCTGAGTTCTGAAAAAATCCCCTGGGACAGCTGCTGGGAGCTGCCCTACATCTTACCACGCCTACAGACCCTGAAAGCCTGGTCTGGCAGAGTGACCAGTTGATGTCCATCGCTTGCTTGTTGGTGACTGTCCAGCTTTCTCATGGCAAACATAAGAGATCTTGGAGATGCTTAAGCCTCTTTTAATGCTCATTCCATTTATCTCCCTCTCGTGAAGGTTGCTTGGTTGGATCTGAGCTCCTTATTTTCAGTCCCTGACTATGAAGCTTTCGTAAGAACCTCTGCAGAGCGTGAAAGGATTGCAGTCCTGCGTAGCTTTGGTTAAACCCGCGCGGAGCAGCAGCGAAGCCAGAGCACAGCAGGTACCCGGACACCGACTGCCAGTTCCCAGCTATAAAAACACACCGCTCGCACGGTTCACACACCCAGCACAGATGCAGCACAAGCAGCTGCCAGGGAGAAGGGGAGGAGGATGAAAAAGACCATTTGGATGTGAAAGCAGAGGAGTTGTGCATATCTTCCCAAAACAAAAATAGTAGCTCAAAATGCACTTAAGAGTTCTTCTGGCAATAATAACCAATGGATGGGAAGCACATTAGGATATTTTCCTGGTTTGGAACAAGCAGATGTTATTGTGTCCACTAGAATCATGGCAATGAACATAAAGCACAACTTCCCCGCTGCCCTGGCATGAATTTTGATCTCTCTCTAGTGTAAATCAGGACAGACTCCATGGAGGGCAATGCTGTTACACCGGTGTACACCAGATTGGCCTTGCTTGTGCAAGTCCCAGGGGTGGTATTTTGATATCTAGAAAATTAATGCTTGAGATGGATCTTACCCAAAACCCTGGATTTGAACTCTTTGCAAGTTCAGATCCGGATGCAAACTTCACAGCTGCACCCTATTGTCTCTGAGCCCAATAAAACCCTCTCCCTGAACCACCCACAAGCTTAATGAAAATGTAGGTTGAGATCAGATCATTATGGCCTCCAGCCAGTGCTGTGAAGCACGCACAGTGGACGGCCCGACTCTTCTCGTGCTGATGTAAACTGTGAGCAACTCCAAGGAAATCAGCTGGATTTCCCCAGCGTGGAGCCAGTTGTAAATGTGAACAGCGTAAGACCCTAAGTGTTTTTTGGTTTTTATTTGGTTTTTTTACATATCTGTTTTGAGGAACAAGTGAACTCCCATCTCATGCTGTCCTAGTCTGAGGGGTCATCATCTTCCAGGAGGAGCTTTGCCAGGAGCTGAGACTGGATTTGTCCTGATTACCAAGGCACATTGTTGGGGAATGTGATGTCAAACGATGGTTATTTTTGTTCCAGCCTCAGCCCACTCAGCTTGTTGGGAAAGCTGATGCTAGTGTTGAGGAGTAGGAAAGTCTTGTAAAGCAAAGACATCTTTGCATCTTTATAAAGCAAACAGCAGCATGAGGTTCTTGAGAGCTTTTCGCTGGAGGGCTGGGACATTGGCAAAACAGAAGTCTTGTCTTCTGCCATCTCTCAGTCCTCCTCTTTGCAGAGCCGTGCACAAATGGTTTAGCTCAGATGACTATAAACCAGGTTAAATGGGAGATGTGTGTGCTTGTTCAAAGAGAGAGTGGTTCTTGCTGCCTCAGTTGTGAGCAGGCTGTGCGTGTGATTTAAATTGCACTGTGCGGATTTTCCCGGCTGAACAGTAATATTTGATGAAGTTTCCTTGGTAGACACAAGACCTAATCCTCAGGTATACACTTATTCAGGTCCTGCTTAATCCTTAGTTTTTCCAGCCTTAGTTTTTGGGGGTGAGTGTTTTGTTTGTCGTGTTTCTTCTGGGTGGTATTTTCATTAAAAACCTTGCTGGATCTGTGCGGGTCAAGCCCATCTTTGCGTGGCATGGACTCAGAGTTGTGCTTTCTGCTGGCTTTAACTTTTTGGATGTTGTTCCTCATGAAGGGTCAAGCCTAGTTCCTGTTATTGCCGACATCCATGTGCCATCTCTTGAGAGCTGCTGTTGGGCAGAAGCAAATCTTTGCCTGGTATGGGTGTGTGTGTTTATTTGGCTACGTAATACGTGAAGTTTGGGTGCTGGTTCTCCTCTTCTTGGACTCTGCCGGAGCGGATGCGGTGCTGGGAACAGGGGAAAAGTCTCAACTTGCAGAGAGCTGAGATGCCTGTTTTGGAGGATTTTAATTACAGGGTCATGGGTTTGCTCCTTTATTAGAGGCCCTTTGCTGTTTTCCCAGAAGATGAAAGGATTTTGCTGTCAGCACAGTTAAAAAACTCATAACAAACCAAACCCAAGTGGGACTATGGTTCTGCCATTAGTAGAATGGGGCTTGTTTCTGTGTAGCCACCTCCATAAAATCCCTCAATTCTTTCCACGGCAAAAGCCAGCAAGATGGGCTGACAAATCGGAGCACGATATAGAAATACTAACAGGCAGGTAGCGGGGTCAAGTGTTTTCAGAATCGGGATCGCTGCTTGCGTGGATCGTTTAACCTAAGTGCCTGGTGTGGGTGCCTGGCAAAATTCCCATCTCCAACTCTGATTTTTTCCTGAATAAGGGAGCAAAATACCATTCCTTCTCTTGTTTTCCTCCTAAGGACAAAACGTAGCACCAACAAATCACTTTGGTAAAAGTTGTTCTTAAAAATATTGTCGCGTAATGGCTTGGGAACGTTCGGAAAGGATCCGAGCCGCGAGCATGGTTGTGGTGATGGAGGTTTGCTCCGAGCTCAAATAGTAGAGTGCTTTGTGTTTGGAGTCTGAGTAGATCTGGGCAACCTTTTTCAGGATGAATAGTTTATTTGCCGAGAAATGCAATTTTGGGGTTGACTGAAAGCATTTACTGAATTGGCACTAGTAGCTGGTCTTTTTGTAAAGGGTAGCTACGTCTTGTTTCAAAGTTTGCAGAACTAAATATTCATGGTCTTCCACTCTGAAGTAACATTTCGTTTCATAACTTGCCTGCGTTGTAATCCTTTGCAAAAGGGAAAAATCATCCAGACTCCCAGACCAAAGCGAAGGGATTGGTCATGCATTTTGATTGACCTGAATTTCAAGGATTATTTTTGTTTTCCCTTTGCTGAGAGGGGAAAAACAAATCAAAAGCTTTTGACTCCTAATGAAAATATAACCTTCTTTCACCCCTTGAATAAGCCAGTGAATCTCATTTATTCTTTGCTTGATTGTGAGCCGCAAGTGCCAATCTCCACATCATGTGTGCTTTCTCAGCCATAGTTTCTCATCATGAGAATTGAATTAGTATTTAATTAACGCTTTGATCTTGAGAAGCAGCACTTCCCGGATGCTTGTTCCCTTGTGCCTTTTCCCAGGAGCGGTTGCCCCTGGACAAGACCCCATCCTTAGCTAACTGAGGTCCGTGGTCACTTTGCTCTTGATTTCAGCGCACACAGGTTAGATGCTCTTAAAATGAGAGGACGGATTTGGATCTCAGTTAACTGTGGTTCGAGCCAGCAGTGAGAGTATTAAGGCTGGGATGTGTTTTTGTGAACCGTACAACTTATTACTCTTTAGGGCACCAGTTTAAGCTGTTTAAATGCACTCACAAGATCTCTTTATTTTCCAAGATAAAGTAATTCTTGTGGTTGAAGAGGATCCCTGCTGTGGTTTGGGCGGTGTGGTTGGGACGCAAGGGTTCTTGCTCCATGACGCTGATCCTGACTGTATGGGCTGGTCTGGAATTGAAAGCGTAAGGCTCAGCTGTGGTCTCACCAGTGCTAGGGAAAACTGCTAAGTGAAGGCTTCACAATTTTGGTGGGTGACTGCATTGTTGGTTAATGTTACTGTCCAATACATGAGAAAATGTGTGGCTGAGTAAATGACCCTGTAGCCAGCGAGCGTCCAAGTTGCACTGCAGTTCACAGCATCCATCGCGGAATCCTGCTTCCGTGCATCCCTCACGCGTGCTGTCCCGTGGCCTGGGCAGCTTCAGGCACCGAGTGTTATTCCATCTGCCTACGGTAAAGAGAATGGCACGTTGGGTTTGGCTTTCAGGTATAGCTTCTCTTGACATGGAGCAAATGCCAGTGACGCTGCTCTGTGTGATACCGCGCTTGTTTTTCCATGTCTTGAGCAGCGGGGCAGAAAAAAATCAGAGCCAGGCACTGGCATGTCTAGGGGGTGATGTTAAAGCATAGAACTGAGGGTAAAAAAGGTTAAATATAAGTCTTGGTTGTGCTGTCTACTTAATAAAGTAAAAAGAGAATGACGTTAAAACTAACGTTCAGCGCTGTGGAGGGTGCTCTGCTAATTTCTCCTGAGATGTACCTATCCCGTGCAGTGTTGTCACATCCCAGGACCTTGGAGCTTAAGCAGGTTTATTCTTGCAACCCTAAGTCTATTCTTGCAGCTCCCCCATCATCTCGATGAGGGGGAACCATGGGGCAGGGAAGGATGGGGTAGCCCATCCTTGACTTATAAGCAGGGGTCAGCTGCTCTGGAGGAGCAGCGAAGCTGCACAGTTGGCCTTGTGTCTTGGTTTTGTTGATTTGCTCCTGTTGCTTGAAACAGTTCCTACAGGGAGGAGGGAATGATGTAACCCAAATGGGTGCCAGTAACGGACAGGACTGCGATGCTGGCTGTACCTCTGCGCAGGGAGGGTGCTGGCAAACCCAGCCTCCCCGGAGCGTGTGGGTGCAAGGTGCAGTGGGACACACAAAGCTGTCGTTTCTGCTTGTCTGCGAGCGCTTGCACAGCTGATGTCACTTGAGAAGCTACTAAAGGTCCTCCCAGTGCCTGTCACCCAAGGACTTGGTGTTCTTGGGTGGAACGGCGCTCTGACAACGAAGAATAATGAGTGATTGCTTAATTTCTGTCAGCGCCTCCCAACCCAGCCAGTGCGCTGCCTTCTGGCACGCAGCACGCAGGAATGCGCATCCTTGGCCGTGGTTGGGGATGAGCTGGGATCTAAGCCGCGGAGCCGTGTTGTTTGTGTTACGGCTTGGGGGTTGCACTGGGGCTGTGCTGTGAAGTGATGACTGGGTTGAAGGTGCTGACAGACTCTGGGGGAGCTCCTGGTGCCGGGTTCTGTCCCTGGATGTATGGAAAACCAGAACAGTCGTATCTCTTCCATCTTCCAGCTCTTTCCCTGCCATCATTCATTTTATTACCCATTGCTCCTCGTTTAGAAACTCCCTTTGGGGGCTGTATCTCCTTGTGCTTCCTCCTGCTCATCTTCGTGCTGTTGACTCCTCCTTGCTGTCTGGAGCAGTTTGTGCATGATTTTCCATCTTTATTAGTGGCACATCTGTTGTCCTGTTCCAGTGTCTCTTGCTTGCCAGGTACCTCAAATTCTCCTGATGCGTGTTGTTTCATGGTGATCTGGAGCAGAGGGAAGCTGGGTTGTGGTGTCCCAGCGATGTTTCTGCATAGGAGTGATGCCACCGGCCTGTGGTGGCAAAATCTGGGCCATCCAGAGTTTTGCCTCTTGCCAAGTCCATACAAAGCGAGATGAATGCAGTCTGTGCTGCCATAAACGTGAGGGCTGGATACGTGCAAACCTCGCTTAAAGAAAGGTCTTATGGACACGTGTGCTGACTCAAGTCTCAAAAACGTGCCCGAGTGCAACGTCCTCATTTGGTGCCACCAGAGACTTTAAGGTGTCTTTTTATGTAATTGCATTTATTTCTATGTTTTTTGCAGTACTACTTCCCAAAGCACCTGTGGGTAATCTCCCTGTTCCTAGTGATCGATGGCTGTCTCTGAGCCTCGGACACATGTGCTGTAGATTTGTAGTCATGAATCTACCTTTGTGGTTGCGTTTTTACTCAAAGGCCTCAACATCCAGTTACGTCTGTGGAAGGGAGATGGTGCAAGCGTGAAACACGCTTTCGTATTCCCCTTTCAGGCCAGCTTTGACTTTCCTTGAACGCAGTGAAAACAAACAGATGTTCTCAGAAAGCCAGGGTGACCTGGAAACTATTAATTAGGTAGTGAGTGAAAGAGGAGATTGCAGTGTTTGGATTTCCTTTAAGGATGATTATTTTTAGCCTCCGCTGACGTAGCCCATGACAAGCTAACAGCAACCTGCTGCTGGGCCAGTGGAGGAAATCTGGAGAGATCGCTGCACTTTGAGAGGGATGGTAGCTAAAATGCTGTGATTACCTGGGATTGTTTAATCAAAGTCTAGACATATACACAGAGGGTTTTTTTCCAAATGAATGTGTCCCTAGTCTTGTTCCTGGAAGAGAACCCAGAAAAAACTCTGTTTCTGGGTCATTTCACTTCTCCATCTCTACCTTCTGCTCTTTGGTGCTCCTCCTGCTTTGGGGATGTTCAGATCTTCCACAAAGCTCTATGTGGCTGTCACGGTGCCTTTAACCTGGGTGTATTTGTCTGTGATGACAAATGTGCCACGGCTTAGGGGACACCTGAGAGGTGTTTGTCTCTCAAATCTCTTCATTCAATCCATTTTCTGGTGCCTGTTAAAAGAACAAAAATAGCAAGGCTGACTGGTGGTTGGGAAAGCACCTAACTGCAAGAAGGGCAACGGCGCTCTTGGAGGAGCTTATCCTGCTGGGCCAAGGGAAAAACGACTCCGAAGGTCCATGCGATGGAGGCTGACAGGACGTGCTGCCGCAGGGGCTGTTCGTGTGTGGTTTTAAGGGCTGGTTTAGTTCCAACAGAATTTTGCCCTTTTCAGCTTCAGTGTTTGTATGATAATTAATTTGTTCCTGTAGGTAGAGGTACGGTTGTGCTCTCTGAGACCTGGAGCTTAAAACTGATGTAAAGGCAGGTCACAAGCATGAGGTTTGCAGCTCACCTCCCCCTGGCTCAGCTGTAATGTGCTCTTGACTCAACATTCCATCCTTTCTTCGCAAAATCTCTCCAGGAGCTGTTGTAGCAGGCTCCATTTAGCCTCCCAACAACCAAACCTGCCAACACAACGAGTTTTTTAGTTTGCAGTTTAATACCAGATGAATCTCTTTCTCCAGAGAACAACATGCTGCCGGGACAGGCAGCTCAGTTTGCTGAGCCATCGAGAACAGCAGGGAAAACCTCCTGTACACAACAAGGAGGCTGTGGCTGTGCTCCAAACATCAGGAAAGCCTCAGATTAATACTGTAGATCCAATGACAGCAGAGTACGATTACAGACCAAAAAAAAAAATACACGCAGCAGGCTCTACATGCCTACCCCCTGCCCTACCCAGCGTAGGACCTGTGTTTCCTCCTGCCAACTGGTGAGCTGAGCTAATAATAAGTTCTTTGCATGCATGCAGTGTCTTTTATCTCCATTATCTCTGTTCCTCAGATGAGACAGAGCACTTTGTTGGCCGAGGATGCACAGCAGATCCTTGGCCAAGTAGAAAACAGGACCATGGTTTAGTGACTTTGTCTCTGGCTCTAACCTCTGGCCGCAGGAGTTGGCTTTCAAAGCCCACACCACCAGGTTTTCCACGTTTGTACCTCCCTTCCCAGAGCTTCACTGCGGAGCAGCGAAGGGGCGTTAACCCCCGTGTTGCTTCCCTGCAGCTGTGTTCCCCAAGCTCGGCTGAAGTGGGAGGCTCGTGGGCTTGATGTTAAATGACCCCAGCTTGGTTTCTCCTGTCCTCCTCAGCCCTTCCAGGCTAAAGGCCACACGAGCTGTTTTAGCTGCATCCTGAGCTTCCAAGCATCTGGGCCCTGTTCTTAGAAACCTTAGACTCGTGGAAGCAGTGCATGGAAGTGGCCAGGCTGGAAGGGCTGGGCTCCACTGGCCTCCGGGGAGCGTGTGGGAGTCCTGGTGTCATGTTCAGTTATGGAACTTCACCAGCTTCATCCTTAGAGAGGAATTCGCGCTTTCGGCAGTGCTGTCACGGAGAACCGGCCAAGAAGGAGCAAGATAAGAACAACACGTAGCAGAGATTGCAGAGCAAGCTGTGTGCCGCCACGCTGGGAACGGCAGGGATCGCGATCCCCCAACGCCCCCATCTTGGGCATAACCTGGCAATCCGCTCTCGATGTTGACTTTGTTGTCCGTGGAGCTCTTCCAGCGGATCCAGGCAATCTTGCAAAATCACTGAGGGATATCCAAGCAGGTATCGGGACTTGTTCTGTGCACGCACACAGATGTCTTTCAGCACAGTCAAACGCACAGGAGTGACACGAAGCAAGGTCTCTTGGCACCGAGGAGCCCTTGTTCAGTAGCTCATCATCCCTGCAGTTACTGCACGGAGACAGAACCGTATGTGTTGCAGTTTCCTGATGAGGAGGAAGACTTAAATACATGTATTTTACTTCTATTAAGTAAGCATCGCATTCCTAACTCTACTGGAAATCAATCATCCCTGTGTCAGAAATTACCCCCTCCCCCAGACAAGGCTTTCAAGTTTGTAGTGTCTAAAGGAATTTAATAATATTTATTATGTTTCCAACACATTTATAGGGAGCAAGAACTAACTTGCTGCTTTGGGCTTTCTCTGGAAGGAAATGATGGACGGGGCTTGCTTTTACACTGTTGTGGAACCGCTGTAGGTTCACACAGATTTAAACTTTGCAGGGACAAAGAATTTCCTTCTGTAGCTTAATCCATGATTAGTCTTAAATTTCAGCCTTGGCGGGAGGAGAAGGGACTCTCCCCTCTGTCGTAGGTAAGAAGTTAGAAGTAATGTTTTCCCTTGGAAAGGCTCCTGCTCATAGATGTGTATTGCACTTAAAAGGCGTTTAATCTTATAAACTTCCTGCTGCCCTTTCCATGTAATGCTGCCATAATCCTGTCCCCCGAACATCATCACTACTGAGCTGGTTGTTTCAGGATAGAGACCTGGCTGAGTCCAAATTACGCAGGTGAGCGCCTGTGGTGGTGCGGCAAGGTGCTGTCATGTGCCTGTTCGTCTTAAAAACCTCGTGCAGCCCACAGAAACATCACGGGATGATCAGTTTGCATAGCTGAGGGGAAGAGGTGAACTGTATCTTCTAGCACATCCTTCATCTGCTTCAGACCCTGATCCAGTCCCATGATTGTTTTGTAGGATTGTTTCTTCTGTCCAGCTAGGACAAACCTAGTTTTGAGCTCTGGGTTGCTTATATTTCTTGACAACAACCAAGACATCCCTCTCCAGGTGAAAATCCTGCTGTAGCAGGTTAGATGTTGTGTCCAAATCACTTATAATTCTGCAGCTCGGATGTACTGGGAGAGACATGCAATATTATATGTCGTCTCCTGCGAGTGAGGAAACCTCATGGCCTAGTTGTGTATTCTGAGCATATTATTCTGCTGTAGGTTCTCTTATTTTTTTAATAAAAAACGGGTTGGTTGAATAATGTGAACAATTCGAGTGTTTGCTATAGGACTAACGGCAAATTGAAGTGATGTTTACTTAACCTACAGCGGCAGACCCAAACTTTATGGACTTAAATTTTAATGCATATTTTGCATAGGTGAGATGACAATGTTATTAAAAATGAGGAGATTTGTTGATGTAAAGCATAAATAGACCTCAGCAGGAAAGCCTCTGCAGTGGCTTTCCACTCCCCTGGTCTAACGCACACTGATGGGGTGAGCCTGAGCAGCACCCCCCACTCCTGCGCTGTGTGCAGGAGCCAAAAGCCCATGTGGAAAATTATCCTGAGGAGGAAAAAAAATACGTAATGACTGAGTGTCTTGGTTACCTTTTTCCTTGATGCTTGCAATTGCTGTGGGGGATGAGTCAGGCTGAGTTTCATACACAGCGTTGTGTGAACACGGGGTTGTGCAAGTGCTGCTGGAGGTGGAGAGTGGGAATGGACGTGTGGGGCTGAGCCCCAGCAGCAGTTTGCCAAGTGGGACAACCTCAGGTCTTGATGAGCTTGGGGCAAACGAAAAGGTAACAGGTGGAGGTGGCGTGCAGTAAGAGCTCGCATGGATCGCGTGTTTTCCACACTGCTGTATGATTTATGTTCGCCTTTAAACAGCCTCTGCGGAACTCTGGGTTCAGTGCCATAGTTCTGAATTGCGTACATCATCCAACAAATAAATCAAGTCCCCATCAGCTTTGCCTCTGAGCAACATCCAGCTGCAGTCAAGCAGAAACACAAACAAGCTGTTGCTGCGTTCTTCACATCTCCTTCCTTTGCATGCATGCTTTGTTGTTCGCTGGCAAAGAGCACGAGGAGTCACCCAGCAAGGGGACACGGGAAGGTAATTCCCAAGTCTGCTAGTGACTCCGTGGCGTGACCCTGTTCACTGCAAGTCATGTTGCTTTTTGGCTGTCCCCTGGTTTTTGCAACACTTCTGTTGATTCTGTCTGAGGATAATCCATGGTCATGCTGGAGGAATGTTTTAGGAGTAAGTCTGGTTTGGGTTTTTGAGGTATGGCCCATTTGTGGTTCTTCCTGACTTTTGGTGGTGATGGAGATTCCCAGCATCTCAGAAAACTGGCTCGGTAATGAAGACCTTTAAAAGAATTTGAAATGCGTGGGGTGAGGCAGTAAAGCCTGGGAGAGGGAGATGCTGGCAGCCACAGCCAGCAGCAGCCAGGACATACTCGTTCTCCCGGCAAAGCCATCACCTCTTCCTTAGCTTCATTTTAGACTGCTTATGTCAAACTCCTACTGAGTCCCCATGGGATGGACCTGGCACAGGTTGGAAAACGCAAGTCCTGGTGTTCCCAATTCTGTGAGTTTGCTATGGTGCCCAGAAGAAGCTAAATTTTGGGATCTGATGAGGTGAATGGGTTCCCAGTGCAGTCTGGCATACCTCTATTCCTCGTGGTCCTCCAGTACGAGCTGAGCCAGGTGCCACACTGCATGATGGCAGGGTGTGACAGAGCACACAGCCCTTTAAATACCTTGAAAAGCAACTGGCCCCACACAAAGTTATGCACAGATGCTGAGGATCAGCCTGGAGGTTTCTAGCTGGCAGACTGGAAAAGCCTTTCCTACCTGGGAAGGGGAGGAGTGTCTGGTGAGGATGCTTTGGAAGGGACAGGCTTGTGGGGCAGAGGCTGTTCCCCCTGCAGAAGCAGGGGGCCACCAGCTCCTGCCAGGGAGGACTAGAGTTTTTCGTGCTGCTGATAATTGAGTTGGGTTGTCATTAAAAGATTAAGAAAGCAGGCTCTAAAACTCCCTGTCCTGGCTGCTAGGAGGTGTGGGACACCAGCTGCTCATCTGTTAGCACAGCTCGAGGTGAGCCCTATTGTCAGCTCTGCCGAGCATCTCTTGCAGGGATGCAGTTGGCTTTGGAAGTACAGGATGAGAGCACAGATGTTCAGTGTGGGGGTGGATTTATCCTCTCCCTGCAGCAGGTGAGGGCTGGGTTAGGATTGCAGCCCTGGGCATGGATTGGAGGCTGTTTGCAGGCAGCAGAGCCCTGGTAGAAAGCTCTCTCCTGTCCCTGCACTGCTCTGTGTCCCCATCAGATGGGGAGATTTTCTCTCTCCTTGGAGCTTCCATGAGATGTCCCTCTGAAAGGTGCTGTGTGCAGCATCCCATGCTCAGAACACTCAAACTAAAGTTTCACCAGCTGGTGCTAACTCAGAGCATCAGGGCAGATGAGGCTGAAGAGTCGCTCCTCTGCTTGAGCTTGGGGAGTGTTCAGAGGCCACAGTTCATGTCCAGCCAGACCGTGTGTTACTTATGCTTCCAAAGAATAAAGAAAAAATTAAGTACATCAGTTGCCTGGATTTCACTTTTACTGGAATAAAAGCAGAACGTAGCCTCTTCCTGTAATTAATATTCTCCCTTCTACCTTCTTTGGATAATCACACAAAGAATGTTTCGTTTTAAGCACCTCGGTTGCGTTGTGTGTGTGCAATAAATCTTAGGAGCCCTCTGAGCATTCTTGCAAATCTCGCAGGAATTTCTGATTGCTTCCTATCCAAACAGCACAGCTACTTGGAAAAATGCTTCGTGGACATCTGCCCTGCCCTCGCTAAAAGTCTGGGTGACTTACATAGTTCTAAGTGTCTGTAGGGCACATGATAAATGCCCGGATCAGTGCTAAGGGTCTCCAATATTGCAAACGCCCTGATACCTGGTGCTGTTGCGGTCCTGTGTCCAGGGCTCCCGGCTCATAATTCGGCTGTTCCTGGGCTCTGATTGTGGGATTGCTCTCGTCATCTTCACATGTGTTGGCGGCACATTTGGGCCTCTCTGCATGAAGGCTGAGAGCAGTCGTGGTCTGCGCGGGAAAGCAGACGCCGTGGAGGAGAGCAGGGTGGGGGAAGCGGCTTGTCTCGGATAGGAACGGAGCCAGGGAGAGGTGACAGCACTCCCGGATCTCGCCCGACCGTCAGTAATGGAAGCGGTTCCGTTTTGGCAGTATCTGAGCATCGTCAGAGGTTTTAGAGCTGTTTCCAGTGGCATGCCCTTCCTTCCTCTGGGCACACGTTTTCCCCATTCTCGGGGGATGAAGCGTGGAGGAGATGGTGCACCAGTTCAAAAGGCCCTTGGAATGCAGCCAGCCAATTAATGGGTTTTCAAAAACACCTCGCTGCATTGAAATGCTGCAATCATGTGTCTTCCCCTGGCATGTGGAAAGCATGCGATCAAGGTGAGACCCCAGACAGGGTTTCTGGGGTGCTCCTGCCCTGTCTGACAGCAGATGACAGCTTTAAATGTACGCACTGGTGTTGGAGCAGGTGTACCACCACTGGTTGAAGATTTGGTGGTCACAGCTGGTTGTTCATATCTTTCAGAAGAAAGATAGGAGTAATTTGAATGTGACAGGAGGATCTTCCTTATGTTGGTCCTTCCAGGGGCGCTGCCTTTGAAATGGATCCCACGCTAAATGTTTGATGGCTCCCCTGGTCTTTTTAGTGCTGTAACAGCACTGGAAAAAACGCTGCAGAACTGCAGTGGTTCTTCTGTATGCCAGCAGTTAAGTATTGTTATCTGTTTTCCAGTATTCTAAATAATATAAGGGAAGGAAAATTATCACTCTGTAGGTTCCTTGGATTCCACTTTAGACGAGACCCTGCCTATAAAAATATGATGTCTGTGAGTGCATTCCTCCTCTGTCAGCAGGGCATAGGTTCATCCTATGAATACATTTGGTTTCTGGGCCTTCTAGATTCATTTTTCCATCCTTACCTTCCTTTCTGGTGCTGGGATGTATGGTGCTGCCTACACAGGCTTGTAGCTGATCAGAAGAGGTTTTTGGGGTTTATCTTTTTCTTTTAAGTTGACTAAACTATTTCCATTGCCTGGCCTGCGAAACCTTAGCTGCCTTTGTTTTTTTTTAATTGAGTGTTGAGTCATTAGGATGTCAGTTGTGACTAGACTTGTGTGTCTCAGCTGTTTCCATGTTGCAGTGATAACTGATTTAAGGGGGGAACTGCCCAGCTCTCCTGCAGACTCAATTCCTCTGGTAGTCTCAAAAAACCCAACTTTGGCCAAATCCTGAAGTACCCGTTCAGACAAAAACTTGTATCATCTTACGAGCATCCAGATTTGTTCAGTAGTAGGTAAGTATGTTTGAAATACAGACGTGTCTTGCTCTTCTGTTTTTTTCACTGCTGCCCTTCTGGCTCTGAAGCCTCTGCGAGACAGATTTGTAGAGGATGTCACCCTTGGGGAGAAGGGTTATTACCTTTTGCTGGTGTTTCTAAGATGGTCCCATTGATTTTTAGGTTCAAGTTTTGTACCATCTAGTTTCCCTTTGATGGTTCTGTATAAAGTAGAAGAATAAACTGAGGTCCAAAGTGTTGGGTACCTTGCTGCGTGACACAACAGGTGATGCAAAATCACCAGTTTAACAGATTTATTTTCAGTGTTTCAGTGACTCCTTCAAGTGAAGAAAAGAAAATAACTTGGGTAAAACAGCTCTTTGTTTGGATTATGGGGTAGAAGATACAGGCCTAGCATTTTACAATCCAAAAGCTATGTCTTGGAGGGTTGCCCCTTCCAAATATTTTTGATGTCCTGGAGGTGAAGGCCATCAAGTTGTGTGAGCCGGGACACATTTTTGAGCTCATTTTTTCAATGAGGTAACGTTTGCACGGCACGGATTCAAACACGATCCACCCCTGTGTACTGACAAAGCCTGTGGACAAATTAAGGCATCTCCTGCCAGAATTGCCACCCAACCTGTGAGTCTGCGCCTCCGACCCAGGGCGGCATCGGCGGCGTTGAACTGTAGCTGACGGTGACAGCTAGAAAGGAGGAGCTCTGCCCGAGGGCTCTTCAGCTGCTCAGACAGGTTTCCAGCCCACTTGGCGCTGACTTTAAAGCATTGCTTTCGGAGCAGCAAGACGAGAGGATCCTCCTTCCAGGCACAGTATCTGGCTCCCGTTTCACGCTGCCGACGGCCTTGGGAGGAGGGACCCAGGAGATAGGGAACCACAGGGAGTGGCAGGAGCTCATCCTCAGCTCTCCCAAACTCTCTGGATGTCTCTTCTGGGCTTTTTTTTGTCCGTAGTTTAGGAAGTTTTGTAGTGCCTGAGTATGCGAGTGGTTGCATAGCCCCCGTGTACATGAGTGTTAATGAGTTGGCCAGTTGTTTGAGGGTTAGGATGGGATTTTTACTGTAGGAAGGCAGGCTGAAGCCTCCCTAAGCACCCACCTGCCTTAAATTACAGGGAGGGAAATCCTTGCTGACAAACACCCTCGGTTGTCCCAGCAGCTTTGCGTGCAGAGAAGCTTGTCTGAAGGACTTGGCTGCTGATAGGGAACTTAGACTCTCCCCCAGGGCTGTGGGTTTTACACAACACCCTCCCCCACCACCACAGAAAGCTGTGCTTGGCTGGGTGGTATGAAGGAGAATACAGCAAGTCAGTGAGAAGGGCTTTGTGCTCGTGCTGCAGCGTGTCCCTGGGTGTTGATGGGGGTAGGATGTTACGGAGCACTGCATCCCATCCGGTCCTCGCGGGCGGATAACACTGCACCACGTGGCACCTCCAAACATCCACACCTGATGTAGTCTTGAACCCATAGCTTCTACCGGAGGTGCTGCTTGGAAGGAAGCTCGGAGCCCAGTATCCTCATTGGTGCACAAGCACGACCGGGCAGAGCGATGCTGGCTCGTGGAGCAACACGGGGAGCTCCATGTTCTAAAGTGGGTGGTGCTGGGCTCTGCTGCTGTGGCTGGACACAGACGCATGTCTAGACAGCTGGTCTAGAGCCGTCCTCCTCGCCCCATCCATCAGGCTATGGCCAGGTTTAGCAGGGTGGTTGCCATGGGGAGAGGATGGAAAGTTCTCACAGGGTACCTGGCAGTTGCTGAAACGACACGTTATATCGCCCACGAGCTTTGCTCTGAAGGTGGATACGTTGTCCTGAGGGTAATGGAAAATATTTGTGGGAATGCTCAGGGAGAAGAGTTGATTTTTTAAAAAAAATCAGCTTTATGCTACTGTTTCTGTTAGATTTGTTATGATCTCTCCAACTTCATAGAGCACAGTTTAGTGATGGCATACCCAGATGACACTGTGCCGGAGCTGACAGAAAAAGGTTTTTGCCTAAGGGAAAACTTGGATTTTTCTTCTGGAGAGAGCAAAACCTAGACAAATTTGTTCCCAAATTTTTGATGAATGGTTGATATCTTCTGGGGAAATGGATCACTCAAAAGAATTAATCAAAACTTAATTTGTCATCAAAATGCAGTCCTGACATTTGTTAGGGGGCTTTTGATCAGCTCTCACACCTGACTTGCGTGCAGGAGTGAGATTTGTGAACGTACACATCTGTTTGCTTTAACTTGCAAACCGGTGCCAAGAGATTAGAAGGTACTGCCAGGAAAAACTCAAGTTGACAAATGGGAATTACCCTTCCCAGGATGGCTGTGAATGTTTTTAGGAAATAAAATCTCTTGCTGGTCTCTAGCAAGTCGTTTGTATTATAGGCAGGATCAGTCAGTCATCTGCCATTTTATTTTATTTCAGTTCAGCAGCCTCAGCTCTGTGTCCTCCTTGGGCAGGCGAGTGGGAAGTGTCCCGAACGTGGGAGCTGGACTCAGTGCTGATGTTAAGAGGTGGTGGGCAAGGAGGAAATTGCTGCTCTCCATCACATGTCTCAGAGCATGCATGCTTTGTATGGCAACACTTAATTACTGTTTCTTAATTTGTTCTGCCCTCCCTACCTGTAAATCCTCCCCTGTCCAGCTCTGCGTAAGCATGGCAGGTCCCTGGAAGTGCTCTCTAGTCTTCTTTGGAATGTCACCTTTCAGTGACACCTTCAGGTGACCAGATTTGACAAAACAGCCGTGGCTCATCCTGTCTGTCCTCTGGAGGGATGGCAGAGATGCAGGGGCCAAGGGTGGTGCCTCCACACAGAGCTACATGCAGAAGGCAAGCCAAGACAGTCTGCAGCAAAGTTGTGGAGGGTTGTGTGTGGCCCGGGGAGCATGACAGAGGCAAGGATACAGGGTTCCCACCCGCTCCTGTCCTCAAAAGAAGTCTCTGGTGCTGCTGACTTTCAAGGGTCTGCTTCTCCCTTCTTTTACCTGGCTCCCAATCCCCTTTGCAGCAGATGAATTGCCTGGATTTTCACATCTGTTACTGTCAAGAAATAAAGAAAGGTGGTTTTCCTTTAAGGAAATCCTGGGAACCGACCATCTATAGAAGTAAAGCATCCATAAATTGTACCTTTTCTTTTTCTTTCTCTGTTGACACCCTGCAGTATCCCTGAGTGTGTTCGCAGGGGCAGATTTCCTCGAGGAGCCTTTACAAAGGCTCTGCGTTGGGTGCCCCGCAAAGCGGCAGCGATGCCATCAGTCACGCTGCAATGCTTGTGGAAAAGAAACCCAAGAAAGCTGAGAACAAAGATGCAGTTGGGTTTGAGAGGAAGGGCTGTTGGCAGGGTCAAGGCACTTGTGACCACTGGTGTGTGTGTGTGCAAGCCCAGCTGGCCTACCATGGGCTACAGAGATCCCACCATCACCACTGCATAGCATTTTCCATGGCTTCCTCTGTGCCAGAGCCTTGCAAACCACTAACTCGAGATGTTTAATTGCTAGTAATGGTGGCTGGCCTTCACGAAGGAAATTATCCCTTGTTTTAGCAGAGTGGCTTTTTAGATTTAGGGGATCCAAGTCCATTTTCTGTTTTGGCCTGTGTTTCCCCAGCGACTTTCCTCCTTTTCCTCTGCCCCTGCTGTGAGACGGAGACGCCAGCTCTGCCCTCCCTCCCTCCCACCGCTGAACACGTTCGGGGTTGTGAAGCTGTCAAATGCTTTGCCAGTGGGGCTATAAAAAACATGTGAGGAAGAGAGAAATAAAATGACCTGCCAGAGGTGCACTCACAGGTCTAATCGCATGCAGGCGGTCAGCAGAGGCAGCCAGCCTCCTACCAAATCCCGCTGATGGATTAAGGATGTGTAAACCCTTTGGGGGAGCTATTGCCCCATATATCACCTTTGATTCCAGCCCACAACCCACTGCTCTTCACCCAAAACCCACTCTCAGGAGATAGCAAAGGGTGCTGAGTGCTGCTGTCAGGATGGTCCAGCACCCTGCCCTTTGCAGAGAAGGATGCAGGGGTGGCTGGAGGGATGGAAGAGGTTTTCTGCAAAGCTCAGCCTCTGCCTGATGGTTAGCACAGAGTGGGACACATCTTGGATGTTGCTCGAGGTGGAATGGGTAGCAATACTGGTCCCTTATGTCCCGGCAGAAATCCAGGCTTGCTCTAAGTTCTACCTTTCGGGTTTCTCAAGCCAAGTTAAAAGAAAGCAGGTCTGATTCCTTATCTTCCTCCTTCACTCTGCTCATCTCAGTTTGTGGTCGGGTTTTCTGAGCACTTCGTGGGTTTGTAAAACACACTAAATACCACTAATCCCTCATTTCTACTGTGGGTAGGTGAAGTGTAGCTTCCTCAGCAGCACCTGAAACGTGACATTTCTTGGATGCTTGCCACCATCCAGGAGTCGATGCACGAAGTATGAGGCAAATACCTTCCCCCGTGATGATGATATTCATCTCGCAGGGGTGCTGCAGCTCCTCCCTGGCAGGGGACCCACTCCCTGGCTGTCCTGGATGGCAATTCCTGTCCCCTGGAATAGCTGCAGGATATGTGATGGGGCAGGTCACTGGTTACTTGAGGCGAGTATCTGCCTCCAAAAGTGCTTAATATTTCCTTCTGTTCTGAGGGACTGATCCAACTGCGTGAGCTTGTGCGTGTGTTTGTGTGGGCCGGCGAGGGAGCTTCCTCTCCATATCCCCAGCTAAAGACCTCCAGTGTGTTCCCAGTAGTGGCATGTTTGTTTTCTCTTCTCCTCAAGTCTGAAACGGAGCATGTGCTTGCCAGTGTCCAAATAGCACTTGGAAGTTGCTGTCATTAAAGCTCAGTTCCATTGAGTGGGTTTTTTTTTTTTCTTTTCTTTGGACTTGCAATTAGTCTCCTAGCCCAACAGCAATAAGGCATGTTTTGGATGGAAGCTCACCATGGCCAAGTTCTCAATATAGCTTCTCCAAAAACGTATTTGTCCTACCACCTACATTTTGGAGGACTCTGTTCCCAAAGGAAACTCTTACCTGAATGCTTTTCTGCTTTTTTTTTCTTCTCTTTTTTCGCTTGTTTTTTTAAAGAGGAAAAAAGCCTCTTTCATCCTTTGGAGGCAATTGCATTACAGGCACCCTCTAAACGCCCATCCGTCCCACAGAAGGTGCCAGAGGCAATTGCATCTTGGAAACAGCTTTTCACTCAAAGGCTTGCAGCCGGCACCCTCCTCACGGCCAGGAAGGCTGCAGATGGGTTTGACACCGTCTCCTGCTATGGGCTTTTGTGGCTTCACTGACACGCACCTCCCAGGCACAGGGTGCTGGGTGCAGCCACCACCTCTCCTCCAGCACTGCTGGTTTTCCTCCTTTTCTTCTTTTTGTTTGTTTGGGTTTTTCTGGGTTGGGTTTTTTTTTGTTTGTTTGTTTGTTTGTTTTCCAGGACTGTAAGCCATTCCTGTTTCTTGGTAGGATAAGGGCATGTTGCTGGTTTAGGTTTTGCTCCAGTGGTACCGTTATGGTCCTTGCCCTGTGATGTCTGTGCTTGTTGCTCTTCTTCCATGAGTAGGACTGGGCACAGGAAGAGCTGAGTATTCCTCTAATCCTACACATCTGTTTCTGGCAATGTGGGAAACCTCTGCCTGTAGTGAAGCCCTTCCCCAAAAGCCTTCAGCCTGAAAAGCCCGAGGAAGATGATGCATAGAGCTTGCAGAGGGCTGCACAACAGCCCCCAGATTTCCTCTTCCTCATTCTACTGTCTTTATATTTATCCTCTGAACCAAACAATCTATATTCATTAGTGCTGATATCTATATCTACAATAATCTATAATAATCTACTTGGACTATCTATAATAATCTGTGTTAGTGCTGGTAACGAAGGCAGATGTTTTCTGTTTGCACATATTATACCTGTTGGTTGATTTGGGGGTTTGATGTTTGGGTTTTTGGGGGTTTTGGTTTAGTTTTGGTTGGGTTACTTTTGGTTTTGGGGTTTTTTGGGTGTTTTGTTTGTTTTTCTGTGAGCTAATTCTAGGATCTTAACTGGCCCAGTGTCCCATAAAATACCATCATGGAGCACCAAAGTGTTCCTGGTTGGATGCAAATCCAGCAGTTCCCTGCTGCTGGATCATGCTGGCTGCAGGGTGACGTTTGAGGACGTGGCAAACTAGTGCGCTACAAAGGTCTCAGTTATCGCTCGTAGGCCCAGGCCATGCTTCTGTAAGCTTTGGTGTGGTGGAGTTGAGTTGGAAAGGCTTGTTGTGGGCATCACACGAGGAAGGTGGAACAAGAAAGGAAAAAAAAAAAAAAGGTAAGCTTTTGTGGGGAACAATTTCTACCTGTTTACAGCCAGGCAAAAGGAGTTCATGGCTTGAAAGACTCAAGACCTGTGTATCTGTGTGAGGGGTGGAGCGAAACTGTGCGAGGAGGAAGGTGGGAAGCAAAGGCAGGAGCAGTCTGCGTTCCCTGGCCCTGGAGCAGGGAGAGCTGGAGTCCTGCGGGCAGCTCAGGGTGTGGGCAGGCAGCATCCCTCTCCGCGGGGAGCACGCCAGGATGGAGGGCTGGGAAGGGAGGTGTCCTCTCCAGCTGGTCTTCTGGAAGCGTCACTGTGTTTACAAAGCTTTGGAAAACATGCGTGCCCCCGCGGCTTTGTGAAAAAATGGATTTGTGTGCATCATTGAAAGATAAATGACATGGGATGTGCAGTGTCAATAGGGTAATTCAGCGTTTTGCAATGTTTACGAAACGTATCGGGATCTCTCTTTCCTTGGGCCAGTAATCCAAAGTGTCCACAGCGCTGGTCCTGCTTCTCTCGGCTGCCTGCCTGCTTCCACGAAAAGAAATACGTCCTGGTGTTTGCAAGCAGCTGCAGTCCTCCTTGCTATTTTTACCTTGGATTAGGATTGTTTGCTTCAGAGGGAAGAGGTTTTGCATAAGGAACTCGGGGATATTCCCAATTCTCTTCTTGTTTTGGAGCTCTTAGTCCATAGCCACGAGGAGAGCAGTACCATGAGGACAGGACGGAAGAGGACCGAGCACTGTCTCTGATTTGCAGTGTAGGTGAGCGATGGAGTTGTATTGGGTATTTCAGCGTTCAGAACCTCTGCTAGGAAGTTCAATACCATGTTTTATTACAGGGAGATTTTTCCTAAATGCCTATTACAGCCCCCCCAACAGAGCAGCAGGAATTCTCCTGTTCCAGCCATTGAAAACTGAATTAGATACTTCACCCTGTACATACCTGCACTTGCAACAATTAAAAATAAGGCTCCCTCTTCCATCCCAGTTCCTTTGTTGCCTTTATCCTCCTCTTTAATGTCATTTAATCCAGTTATGGGAGGCTGCAGAAAGCTGGAGGTGGGTGCATATGGCACCTAAGCCTGAGCCCACGATCCTGCTCCAAACCCTGTTGCTCAGGGCTGCGGGTGGATAAGCAGCTGAAAGAAACAGCCTAAGTTCATCCCACATCCCATGTTTCTTGCTGAATAAGGAGGAAAATGGGCGTTTGACTTTACCCCAGGATTTTGGTGTGGTCCTCTTTCTAGAGTGAATATACTGCACAAAATACGGGCAGCTGTCAATACTCGGGGAGGACCTCTCCAGCGCGCGTGACCAGTGGGATCTGGAATGCTGGCGTGCTCCTCCTGCTAACATAAGACCCTGCTTTTACATATATGAGGGATAGGTAAATAAAGAAGAGTCTGTCTCTCTTCACTACGTCTGGCACAATAGCCAAAGAAAGGAAAACTGAAAAGAAAACAGCACTCAGCAGCGTGGGCTGGAGCCCAGTCGGTTGTCAGACATTCTCCCTGCCAGAAAGATTTGGAGTTCTCCATACAAGAAAATAGTCTTTTAATTTTACACCAATATCGGCGGAGTAGAGGATATAGAATTACGATTTCTGGTTTGGATGGTGTTACTGAAATAACAGCAGTGTGGAAAGCGGGCTAATAAACTTCAAAAAGAGCATGAATGAATGCTGGTATTTGCATATCAGCAGAGGAGCAGTAGCCATAAGGAGGGATGAAATTTGTCTCTGTGGCATACTTTGCTCCTAGAGCCGGGAAGTAAATAGGCACAAATAGCCAAAGAAGTGCGTGCTTTTCTCTTGTGTGATTTTTAAAGCATATGCTACTGGAAGATGTGTAAAAAGGCTTACCCTAGCTGGAACTTCTCACATGGCTGTTTAGGACTCTAAAATATTCTCATCTGGAAATGGAAAAGTTTTTTTCTTTTTCTATTTTGTTGAAGATTTAATTAAAAGTCACAGGGATTTTTCCTCCCTCCTTCTTGAACATCTCGGTCCTATTGCAACTGGCTCCTCTGATGCTTTGCCTTACGCTATCCCCCTCTGACTTACTCCTGGTACTCTGGGTCTCTGACTCTGCCTACGTTTTTTGCATGTTTCAGAACCATAAACATGATTGATCACTTTTTTTAGCAAGCTGTTGAATTATTTATGGATCTGCTGGGATGCTTGAACTGCCAGCTACAGGCACTCAGCCAGCCGGGAAAGGGGCCAGATTGTGAAAGGGAAAGCCTTTGCGCACTCTGAAATGAACTCTGAGAACCTAGGATGGGGTGGTACTCGCGTTAATGTTCTCCAAAAAGTCTCGAGCATCCCTCAAGAGCAGTGTCCCGCTCAGAAGTGTTCCCGTAACGCTGTGGAAACACCAGCGGTGGAAGGGTCTGGCCTTGCATCATGGTGGAATGCTGTGCAGCGTACAAGAAAAGATGGATTTAATTCCTGACCTTTTAAATTCTAGAGAATGGTTTGTTGTCTGGGCTGAAGTGTTTCACAGCTGTTCTTCGTCCGCAGAGTGCCACAGGCCAAGGCCGAGATGTCTGCTTAGGAGTTGAAACTTCAAATGTCAGGGTGACACGGAGATGAGCACGCGTTGGGCTGCGGAGGACAGCTGGGTCGGGGCTTATGTCTACGGGGAAATGTGGGGCTGGAAGAGGAAAGCAAGTGGTGGGTGAGGCTGGAGGAAACCACACGTGTCTGGGGTGACTGGATGTGTGAGGTCTGGGCTTTGCTGGGAATCGGGCAGCGTGGACTGGAGCCTCTGGGCTGGAGGAGCATGAGGATGATGGATCTGGACCACGTTGCTTTGGCAGGGGGGATGTGGGACACCCAGGAGAGCAGCTGGTCCTCCTCAGCCTTGCCTCTCCCTTGCACTGTCAGCCCTTTGCTTTAAGTACATCAACTTCACGTGCAGCGAAATGAGAGGAACAGTAACGAAAGCTGTTAGCGATTAGCATAGTCGGTGGCCTGGCTTTCCGGAGCTGTTAAATAGCCTTTAATTGTCCCTTTTCTACTTCTGTTCCTCTTAGGACTCTCTGGCCTGGGGAGGAATTACATTAGAAATAAAAGCCATTCATAAAATGAGGGGGAAATGGCTGTATAATCTGTCTTGTATGTGCAAGAGGAGGAGATGTTGGTGTGGTTTAGGAGGAGCCAACCACTCTGGGCCAGGTTGGCCACACCACCCCTGTTCATCTACCCAGCCTGGCCAAGCATGCCTGCAGAGCTGGCATGGTCCCAGCTCCCTGTGCGTCTCCTCTGTAGCATCCTGTGTCTCCCACCTCACACCCAGCACAGCTGAGGTCTCGCTGTCTCGCCTCTCCAGCCCGGGCAGATTGGTGTTTGATGGCTGGTGAGGCTTTTTGCCTGGGTTCCCTCCTCTTGAATCAAAGATGCTCCAGTGGGTTTGAAGCTTCTGGATCTCCCACCGTAATTAAGATGTATTAAGAGCAGTTGCGAAGGAGATTAGGGCTGTCACTGGCGAGGGTGTTTGAATAAAACAAAATGTTTGGTTTGCTTTAAAATTGTTTCTGTTTTTTTAAAAAAAACACTTCTCAAGCACCTTGTTATTTGAGCTCAGTTTGAGGTGGGTTTTTTGTTTGGGGTTTTTTTTTTCCCCCCTGCTGGACTGAAGCACTGTCACTAGGGCAGGCACCCTAAAAAGAGAAGCATCTCCCAGCAGCGGTCTCTGCCTCGGTGGGTAATCGCTGTTGCTTACCCGTTTTTGCATCGTTGCCGTAATGGACCCTGGGTCGAGACGTAGTGTCTGCGCCCTCCTTTAGTTTCACCTGCAGACTTGGATTTCCCAGCTTTAACCTTTCAGCTGAGACTGTACACGCTGTAGTTTATGGGGAGAGTTATTAGGAACACGTGTCTGTGTTTTCATCGTGAGGGTGTGACGCATCAGCCACTGCCCTCTGCTGCCATCGCCCAGCTCCGCTCCCGCCTGCTCCGAAGGCTGGGGCTGCGGCAGCCTGGAAGCACTTCTGGAGCAGAACTGTATTGCTTTGAAACTGGAAGTGCCTTTTGCACGCGGTAAAACGAGGTGAGCTGTGCACGAACCAGCGCGGCTCTGCCCGTGGCAGGCAGCGCGGTTGCCTTCCGAATGGGTGACGCATTTTACTAAGTGACAGTAGCCATCACGCTTCCCAAGGATGGACGGGTTCCCACTGTGGTGGAGTTTGGAGACATGCGGCACCGCGGTCAGGTTGCTAACGTGTTCTCTTTAACGCAGCGAGTGGTGGAGAGGTTTGGTATGTACTGTTCTTACGTGCTTCGCCACGTGAACTGCAGCAGTAAATGGTCTGCTCTTACGTGGTTAAACGTGCGATGGAGGTGTTACTGGAATTATCCCGTTCTGCCCCACGTGGTTGTACGTTTAGTCATTTTGATGCCATTATCTGCTTTGGAGCTGTGTAATTGTTAGGCTGGAGAAGAGGAGGCTCAGGGGGAGGCCTTCTCGCTCTCTACAACTGCCTGAAAGGAGGGTGCAGAGAGAGCGGGGTTGGTCTCTTCTCCCAAGTGACAGGACACAAGGAAGTGGCCTCATGCTGCACCAGGGGAGGTTTAGATTGGATATTAGCTAAAATTTCTTACCCAAAAGGCTGTCAGGCATTGGAATGTGCTGCCCAGGGAGGTGGTGGAGTCACTATCCCTGGAGGGATTTCAAAGAGATGTGGATGAGGCACTTAGGGACATGGTTGGTGGATTTGGCAGCATTAGGTTAACGGTTGGATTTGATGTCCTTAATGGTCTTTTCCAACTTAAAGGACTCTGTGATTCTAATGCTTGATTTTATTGTTGATATGCCCAAGCGTTCTGGTTGAGCACCGATGTTTCAGGTACTGAACGAGAGAAAAGCGGGAGGGAGGAGGACGGAGCCTCAAGGATGGAACATCTCAGGTGCAGGTTGCCCAGACGAGGGTGAGGTGGTGCTGTGATAGCCGCAGCCTTTCCTGCGGTGTTATGGAGGGCACCCTCTGCCCCTTGGCACCACCTCCTACAATGTGGGCTTTTGCCATCCCTTAGGATGGGACCCAGCTACGCTGGTGGCACCTTCCTGGCTTCTGCGCTTGCTGCGTGGTGTGGAGAGAGACCGCTAACTCCCTGCAAGGGAGGGCACAAAGTGGGGGGGTGAGTAGACAGCGATGATGTCCCTTCTCAGACTGTGACCCCTCGGAGAGGCAGCAATTCCAGGCTCTTTCCAACATCTTACTCCGTTTTCCCCATTGTAATTACTTTACTCTGGAAAGCGAGTCGAGCTCTCTCTGCGGTGATGCTTCCTGCGAGGGTGGGAGTTTGGGAGAGGGTCCTCAGGATGGAGAACTGCAGAGGTGGGCTGGTAAGGAGTGACCTTTTTTGCGGGGTTCAGTAAAATAAGTGCAGGTACTGGAAAAGAAGATAAAGGCTTATGGCACATGAACCGAATGTCCGAAGTTCAGGAGTATGATGTGATCTGTTCCTCAAGACAAACAAAGCTGGAAGATTTCATAAGATGGAAAGCAGAGATAACGTAATGGGCTTATTTACATTTTCTAACTTCCATGTATCTAATAAATGGAGGCCAGTTTTTCAAAAGCCTAACAGCAGATGTGTTTTCTAATGCTGGGTCTCTGGGACTTGTCTGTTCTGCTTATAGGTGCGTAAGTTCGGTATTATAAGACTGATTAAAATATTATGCACGTTTCTGAAAGAATTGCAGCAGCAGGTTTGCATTTTGAGAGCTTTGCCCGTGTTTAGAATGATGTATTGTGCTGTCACTAGGAATCTGACAGAAAAAGGATCATTATCTTTGGAAAAAAAACAACCCTAAGCACTGAGGCATGGTCCTACAAACGCTAAGCAGATGTTTAATGAGGCCTAACCTGACTAATACTAAACTCATCAGGCCACTTTCGCAAGCGCGGTTATGCTGTGCCTCGAAGCTACACGTGGTTATGGGATTTGGAAGCCCAGCAGAGAACTTGCCCCATATGGACCTTGGCAGGCACGTGAGCCAAGGGCTAATAACTACAAAGATAGAGTACCTGGCATGGTACATCTCAGTGATTCAACAAAGCTGGAGGCTGATAGAGTATAATGGGGGAGTATCACTTTATGCTTCTGGTTTTTATACTCTTCCCATGGCTCTTAGCCACTGCTGGAAACAAATCCTGCGTTGGATGGGTCTTGGGTCCTGGTATGACCACGCCGGTGCTCAGTCTGCAGAGCTTGCATCACCCTTCTGCCTGTCTGCAGCACTGCAGGAGAGCGTTTCAGGGTCCCCAGCGTCCCTCTTAGAAGGGAGGAGAGGCTTTTGGTGCTGAAAAATAGATTTTTCCCATTCTCCTCTCTTGTTTAAGGCAGCCTGGCTATCTTTGAGGGGGCTGAGTTTCCAGTTCTGCTTGTCCCTGGCTAGCAGAACCCTGCTTTGGTAGGACTGGCTGAAGCGGTTGAAGACTTGGCCAACTGTTTTCTCTGGGAACACTGCCTGAGCAGTTTGTGAGTAAGGATGTAGGCATTTGTCCACAGGATGGCTGTAACCAACCAAGCAAACATCTTTTAAAAGTTAAATTCAGAGGTGACGTGCAAGGAGAAGAATATTCCTTTTTTTTTTTTTTCCCCTCCCTTCATTTTATGATGTAGGAAGGGTGGAAGTAGTTATTTTAGCTTTTTTTTTTTTTCTTTCATAGCAGAAATACCACTATTGGTTGTTGTTTTTGTTGGATGTCTCCTTGAAAGACTAGTAAAGTCTGGGCAGAGTGAGCAGCTTTTGTCAGCTCTCAGGTGGAGGTCAGTAGACATTTTGGAGCTTGCTCCCAGATATGCTCTAAGGGATGGTGCCGAATGGGTGTTGAGAGAGTTATAAAACTCCTGCCTGCGCTGAACTCTTGCAGAGAGCTGACCGGGTCCGTAGTCATCCGCAGAGTTTCAGGTTAGACCAAACCTGGGTAAAATGAGAATACGCAGAGGTGTGAATAGGCTGTAATATGCCACAAAGACACGAAGGGTGTGGGTGCAAGGGTAATTTTCAAGCAAAGCTCAGATCCAGGAGCAAGTGGTCTCTGAGAATAGCCTTCCCTTAAAAAATGAGTCTGAGAATGAAATCTGTAGGTACGGCTGCATTCTGGATATATTACGGCGATAAAAGTGCATTTTTTTTTAGCTGAGCTCGGAAGCTGCCAACTGACACGATGCCAGTTCTAGATGCCTGCCATTAACCTTAAAACAGTCTCACATTGTTGGATTAATGAGTCACCCTTGTATCAACACAGAGACAAGCCAAGCATATTATTTCTTCTGAGGGAAATTACTGGAAAAGACAATTCCTTCTTTTTTAAATTCCCACTTTACCTCCAGGTTTGGCATCCGGTAGCCAGCTTTGACTTTCCTCTGCAGCAAGCTGTGGGGTTGGGCTGGGGTTGTGCGAGGGAAAAGGGAACGAGACCAAACCTGGGTTGGGGACAAATTTGCCTTCCTAAAATATCCTCTGATGTCACGGCTCCTGGGTGTGGAGCACGATCGGTTTTTTGGAAGAGGACAGGCTGGGACTTCTGCTGGGAAGAAAATAAACAGAGAGGAGAAGTCTTCCATTGATTGGGTCTCCTGAGGAATTAGAGAGGAATTTGCTTCATGTCCCTGCATATTTTTCTCCTTACCTCTAATAAGGTTGAGTTAGGAATTTTAAGCCTCTGGTTGGTTACCAAAAATGGGCCCTTTTTTAAAGAAGCACAAGGACTAGCCAGACTGAGGGCAGCAGCACTAACAGGCGGATGCCCGCTGGAAACTGGGCAGCTTTATAGTCAGAGGATGGGTTGGAACTGGAAGCGGTGCTGGTCCAGGGCTGGTGGTGGTGCCAGGGTAGGAGAACCTTGCAGCAGCCCGATGCACCTCTGCTGCAGCACCCACTGCTGGTCCCGAGAGCAGTAACGCCTTCCCCTCGCCCAAGGGAGGCATCTATGGGCTGTCTTTTTCTGCGAGAAGGATGACAGCCCCGTGGGAAGGATGAAGTTCGCTCCCTGGGAGCGAAGGGAGGGTTGTAGGATATTTGGGCGAAGATCCTCTTTCTTCTTCCTTTCCACCATGTGAAGTTTGTGTTCGACCTGGTCTGTGCAGCTCCTGGCATCTTATTCCTAGATGGTGTAATTGCTTCGGTGCAGCTCCAGGTGGTCTCACTGGTGCCTCTGAGTCTGCCTGCTCCCAGATGCTTTAGGGGAACAGAGAGACCCTCCACAACACACCTACTTGTCCAGCCATGTCCTGCGGGATGCAGTTCTTCCTGCCTGCAGCTGGTGCATCTCTACGCTGTGCGCAAACGTCATCTTGATCTAATACTTCTTTGGAAAAAGCGTGTCTTTCTCTGTACTTCCAATAATGAACTCAGAGTGACTTCCCTCATGCATTCACCTTCAAAATATGTTCTCATCTTGAGCGCACACTTCCCACCCATGTCTCTGCTGCAAGCAAAGGCAGCGCTTTGCCCGTGAAGCGAATGGAAACCGCTTCCCATGTGTCTGGAGCTCCCTGTGAAGACGTCACTGTCGAGGCGTGTGTTGCGTGCAGTGAGGATTGCAGCTTCCTCCCTCTCGTCTGTGGAGCGAAGACCACGGTGTGTTCAAAGGAGGGTTGCAGGAGTATCTGTGATGAGACGTGCGCAGCCGGGATGCAGGGCATTGCCCCGCTGGGGTCAGGGAGGAGGCTTAGAGGCTGTCGGTGCTAGGTGACACCTTCGCCGTCCAAATTCCCATCGCTGCTCCAGGTTCAGAAGCACCGTGGCCCATGCGTGCTTGCCCTGTGGGTCTCCTTGGGGTGCTTGCTGTGCTCTGGAGCATGCAGCCATCTCGGCCCTGACTCACCCCTGGGGGCATCCACGTAGCAAAAACCACTAGTCCTGCTGGGAAGCATCATCAGATGATTGCCAAAAGGGCTGACAACTCATTTCTCAGCCAAGGGTGGCCCCACAAAACCAGGGTGAGGAGGTGCTGGCAGGGCACTGTATGCTTTGGCAGCATCCCTGCCCAAGGAGCATCTCTCCTGTGGGTTAGGAGAATGTCCTCTTCAGGGACATGAGCTGAGCGCTCAAACACAAGCCTCCTGTCTGGGAAGGAAAACAGGAGAGGACGTTTCGGGGAAGCTGCCTTCTTGCTGGAACTGAGCTTGCTTGCCTGGCGATCAGGCGGGTGGGTGTCTGAGCTAGAAGGGAAGCTGGGCTCAGCTGCTAATCTGCATGCCAAGGGAGGGCGGGGAGCTGTGCTGTATGTTAAAGCTATGTTAGCATTAGGAAGTTCCATAACAAATCATATTTTCTCTTGACCTTTCAGTTTCTGGAAATGTAGACACAATAAACAAACGTGGAAGGGATGAGCTTATACTGAAATATGAGGATATAGCAGAGTGGAAAGTATAAAGCAAACAAGGAAGCAATTAAGTGCACAATGAAGAGAATTAACCAATATGCAATCCATTACGTATGTATTTATATTCAGAGGCATAACTAATAATAAACATAGGATTTCCACAAAGAAAACAGTTTCTGTTCCCTATTTTAAACAACCTTATGGAGTTGTGATGGTTATAGATAGAGAAATTCCTTCTATTGCATTCTCCCTTTCCCAGTTGTTCCCTGCAGCATGGTTTTTATAGCTTTTGTCTGGGTTTGCAGAGCGCCTGGGAATTGTCTACTGCAGCTCCTGTAGCATCTCAGAGCAGAGGCAGTTATTGCCTTCAAAGAGTTTTGTTTGCCCAGAGCGTAGAGGGATGGAGTCCTGCTCTGTGCTGGAGCTTCTGGGTACTGCCATACTATAAATATTAAATAATCATCCTTGTGATGGTTGGCTTTGAGGCAGATGGGGGGATGGACCTGGCTTTTGCCAGACCTCGTGGATGAGTTTTTAGTTTAGCACAGAGCAGCTCACGGCGTGTTTTGGGTCCCACGGGCCTGACTTGATGGAGGGAGTCTGGGAGAAGAGAGAGATTTTCCCTGGACTACCTGCAAGTGGCTGATTTGAAATAACAGGATACTGATCCAAGCCACCTCAATGGATCTACTCAAGTGCTGTAGTGCTTGTCATGCGTTTGCCGCATTGGGCCTTTGGACAGGAGGTGATTTTTGGAAGTGGTGAGTACCCACACTGACTTTACCCAAGATTTTACCCATTCAGCAGCTCTGAAAATGAAGGCACTTCTGAAGTGCATGAAAACGTGTGTGGAGATCCAGGTGGGCTTACCTACCTGTATACACTACCGTGGGTAAGGTAACGCAGACCCTTGCGGTGCGAGAACCCATCACGTGGCTGCTCCTGACGTGAGCCAGAGTCCCTGTGTGCAAGCTCTGAAAGCCAAGCGTGTGTACAGGAAGGGTGTCCGTCCCACTGTGAAGGGTGCGGCGGAAACCTCTCAAGTCCTTATTTTACTACCTCTGGGGTCAGATAAGGTTGGTTTGAGGTGGTTTTCCCATTCGTTGCTGCCGCTTTGGCTGGTGTAGGGGCTGTTGGTAGGCACAGCCTGTGTCCATGCTGTGATGGTGACCAGCCCTGGGCAGGATGCTCCCGGGCAGAGCGGTGATGGAGCAGGCAGGCGTTCCGCAAGGAGCACAGCATCTGCGCATCCGAGCGCTGCCGCCAGAGCCGGCCCTGCGCAGGATGCTAACGCCGTGCAGAATTTCCCTCTTACGGGTGGGTCTGGATATTATTATACAAAGCAAAATAAATAGTGATCCCTAATCTTGCTTTATTTATGGATCCGGCTTTAGCTGTTAAAACCCCTATTTCAGATGCAATTAGAGTTCCCTTCCGTCATGAAGGGGCGTTGGCACCGGTCTGTCTTCTTGGACGGTTCTGTTGTGGCCCTGGTGCTCCTGGCTGCTTTGATGTGCGGAGCTTTGAGTCTCCTCCCTGCTGGGCTGCCAGCTTCTCCGAGGGAAAGCGGACAGACTGGAGGGACAACGGGTTTGCAAAGTTATTCCTTCTGTTTCAGGGTTGCCTGCGTTCTTTTTGGAGTTGTGTGTCCTGTGGTATTTATGTTGCTTATGGGAATAATTAATTTGCATAAAACGGGAGATGCAAAACGTGACGGAAAGGCTCATTAGTGCAAGATGCTGATATTAATTCTTTATTATTTAAATCATTTTGTCTCCCAGTCAAAGGGCAGGATGGTGATTTCCAGCTATGCACGGCGATCTTGCGAGGAACACAGTTAATGCAGTGCTGTGGTTGGTATCGTAAACACTCAATATACTCGTGAACATATGGGGAAGGTATGGCGGAGGGGTTTTCGCCTCATTTGCCAATTAGTAAAATGGCTCGGTAGATGTTGCTGGAATGTTTATGGTTTTTCTTCTCTGAGTTTAGACAAAGTATGGGAAACATCACAGTCCAGTTGCTTTCAAGCCATTAGAAGGAAATGGAAATGAGGGGGGATAAAAAGATTGAGTCTGTAGAGTGCTACTTGTTCTAACATCTTCAGCTCTTCATGTGATGAGCTGCGGCTGCTGCAGCTCACGAGTGTCCAGGTGCTCTGGGCTTTGATTTATTTACTGTCACGACACTCAGGCTGGGAGATGCTGCCTTTTTATTGACTGAGAGTGGCAAAGAAAAGTTGCATAGCAAGTTGGTAACAGAGGAGGGATGCCAAGACCCAAGTTAACATTTTACCTCTCTTGGACCTTTTCAACCCCTGGTGAACTGCCCCCTGGCTGTGGGGGTACTCAGCATGTGCCTCATGCCTCTCTCCTACGTGAAGGTTTTGGCATGTGGCTCACTGGGTCAGGTTCCCTGCTTGCTCCAGGCAGGTACAGTACTTTGTAGTGATGGACCAGAAACTGTGCTTTGATCCGCACATCCCTGACCTTGAGAGAAATAAGGCCAGGCTTCACTGCTGAACCAAAACCTTCGATCCTCCTTACCCCTGAACTTAGGGGAAATTCAGATTTGGAGCTGGATGTTGTGGTTTGGGCTCATCTTGTATATTTACCTTTCGAGCCCCTGAAAACAAAACCAGCATTTGACTTCCCAAGCAGTGGAGAACTCGGATTAGTTTGCTAGTTCTCTTCTTCCCTCTGTATGACGCCACACAGCTTTCCCTGCGGTCAGTGGAAGTTACGTCTGTAGCAAAGAGGGCAGAGACGCTCCTACCTCTAAATTACGCATTCCCAGCAGGATGTTTGGATGCTTTGATTGCAAATTTCAAATTGATAACGAGAGTACGTAGCCAAGGCTTTGGTCCGTAAAGGCGCATAACTTTGCGTGTACCTTGCCCTCTGCTGCAGAGCGCCGTTAATGAAGATCCTTGTGACTGAACGCGCACTACATTCTGCACCCGGATCATGTCCGTTCAGCGTTTTTATTTACCAGCTTTACAATCACTGCGTGCAACTCCTCTGAGCACGAGTACGGCGGCGTGCAGCAGAAATGTCCACGTCTCGGGAAGCCTCCAACAAGAAGTGACTGCACAGCAACGAAGAGGCAACACAGGCTTGGTGGGAGATGCTGTTCCCTGGGTCCATCTTGCTGGAGCTTCCTCCAAAAAGTCGTAGCTGTATCTGCTCCCCTCTTGCTTGATTACACATGGGGCTGTTGCAGCTCAGCTGCGCTCCTCCGAGAGCACCGCAAACCACAAAATGATGCAGAGGAGAGAAGTTAATTCCCAGGTTTGGGGAACATGGAGCAGCTCGAGAGGTTGGTAATGTGCTGTGTGGAGTGTTTCATGGTTAGCATCCAGCCCACAGCCGGAGAGTCCCAGTGGCGGCTGAGGGTTTGGAAACTGATGGAAACCGAGGCGGTGGATCTCAGTCGCCGACATGGCAGAAAAGACGCCCATGCAGCAAAATGTGCTGTCACGAGTGGTGTAACTGGTAAACGTGCTGGTAACCTCAACAGAAAGGCTGAAACCTGACCCACAGTTCTGGAAGGGTTTCTCCAGGAAAAAGGGTTGGAGAGGAAGCCAGTAATGCCAGTGTGAATCTGGAGCTTAGTTCAGATTTGCTTCAGTTATTAAATGACTTCACTGCTGGATTTTCAACGTGAAAGTTGAAACTTTAAAAAGAGAGCTGTCATCTCCACCCAGCCTCATTCAACCAGACGAGTGTGCTTCAACGAGAGGTCGTGGCTCACATTCCTCAGGTTGGCACTGAAGATTTTCCTTGGGAAGCTGCAGCAAGCTCTTACCTGGAAAGAGAAAATTTGGAGAGCACGTGATATAAATGTAGAAGTCTGAGCAATTATTTAGCAGCTGGAAATGAAGAGGAGCCCAATAGCAGGTGTTTTGTGCAGACAACTCCAGACTTTTGGGCGAAAGTTCTCCTCTTTAGCATGCATTGATGTTGCACGTTTGAGATGCTTCCCCTTGGTGGTTAAACAGGGGGTAGGTCTCATTTGGAGGAGGGTTTCTGGAGCCCCAGTGGAAGCTGCTGAGGTAGAATCATAGAATTTTTCAGCTTGGAAAAGACCTTTAAGATCAAGTCCAACCGTTAACCTTGCCAAGCCCACCACTAAACCATGTCCCTCAGCACCTATCCCCACATCTCTTAATTCCTCCAGGGATGGTGACTCCACCACCTCCCTGGGCACCCCGTTCCAATGCCTGACAACCCTTTTGGTGAATAATTTTCCCCTGATATCCAATCTAAACCTCCCGTGGCGTAACTTGAGGCCGTTTCCTCTTCTCCTAGAATGTCAGGGCGATGAGGTGTTGTCACCGTAGAGTGGGTAACGGCCCTGCAAAGATGCACCCTCTGTAAGAGCACGGGATGCCAGCCTGGCTGTTGCAGTGGTCTGTAGCTTTTCAGGGCTGGAGGCAAAGCATGTGTTGAATTTGCACCTTTGGGCCTCTCCTGTCAGCAGCTGGTCTGCGTTGCTTTCCCCCGCGATCGGTTATTGTCTCCCTGATTTAAAGCAGACCGTATTAAACATCCAGCTTGTCCTCTGTGGGCATATGAGGTAAATGTATCACCCATTTGTTTTTGTGGCAATTATGCTTTTTTTTTTCCCATAATTATTTTTGATTGTCATTTTTTGACAGTTTCTTGGCTGAGGTGTGCTGCAGCTGCCCTCATTAGGGGCTGTGCCAAACACAATCTTTTTGATATTGAATATTACTCAGTGGCTGCAGCCCCAGATGGCATGTGTAGTAGCAATTGAATCCAATTACATCTGTGTAATGCTTTTTAAATTGAAAGCCCGGTAGGAGAGAGATGCTGAGCTCCTCGCCCTCTAAGCAACTTGACTAGGCTTTCTCCTAGGACTTCTGTCAGGAATCAGGAAGAAGGGGCTGTCCTCTGTGCGGGTTAAACTGAAAACAGTAACACCGCATGGTTTTTACGTCGTATTTCTCCATGCATAATGCCCACGTCCCTATGCGCTGCGTGGGTGTGCAGTAGCAATGCGCCCATTTGGCAGGTGAGGAGAGGTGAGGCAGAGGGCGGTGAAGCTGTCTGAGATCGTCACCTAGCAGGCCAGCAGCGGAGCTGACGGCTGAATGTTCCTGTGGAGTGGCAGCTTGCTGGCACCAGGCTGACTCCGACACGTTGGGCTTTCAGACATGTTTTCGGACAAAGATGATGTTTTGTTTACTTCTCTTCTACTACAGCGTTGTATCTTCTTGTTTGGGTTATTAATAAACACCAAATGATCTCCAGCTAACAAATAAAACAATTCTAGCTAAAAAGCCCCTGAGAGTGCCAAGAAGCTTTGGGTGAGATGTGTTGGTCCTGGGCGATGGGGAACTGAGCACGCTTCCCTTGGGTTTACTTTGCTGTTGTCCAAAAGGTGCATTTATTGAGACTTTTCAGGAATGTGACGTTGTCTGCAAGGCATGATTCATTGTTTAGGCAGCGGTGGCGAATATCTTCAAGCATGTCTTGTCTTATGCGCAGGGGACGTGGAGCGTATTCTATTCCTTTCCTCTTTGCCACAGATCTGAGGACTTGCATTGCATCTTTCTTCAGCTGTCATCTTTTCCTTCTGGCAAAAGCAACCTCGGTCCTTCCAATCTTCCTTTGCCGGCCACGTCCTTGCCCTCTGCTCCACGTATTTTAAGGCCAGAAAAGTTTAAGAGGTGATTTATTGTCCTGCACAGACAGAATCGCATCTCGTTACCTCCCGCTTGGAAGTGTGATTTTTTCCACTTGTTGTCCCTGAGCTATTGCACAGCCACCATAAGCCGGTGCTGCTGACAGACCCACGGCGCTGGGGCAGGAGCAGGACGCACCGGGGCAGGGATGGGGGATGCGCTGGGAACCAGCATTGTGGGCAGCCTTTGGACAGCCTACATGGGTGCCTACTGAGAAGTAGAGAGTGGGTATTGGGGGAAAAACAGAGGAAAACAGGGCTGAAGGATTAGCATCGATTATTTCTGTATCATGAGGATTTTGAGAGGAGCCAGGGGTTTGCTTGACACCCTGTGCCCCTGTAGTGGCAAGTGTCCTTTGGGAGTGGGAAGCCAGGGGACGAGAGGCACCAGGCTGTTTACGGGAGGGTCGTTGCTATCCCAGTCAAGCTAAGCCTTACCCTAGGGTAGCAGCGATGCCAGTTTCCACGGTCCCCTATGTGATCTGGTGTCACAGTTACCAACTGGGACTGTCAGTATTGATTTATAAACTCAACCCAAACAGTCACAGGAACAAAAAAATGGGAAGGGAACCGGTACAGCTGCAAGCAAAAGGCAGGAAGGATGCTGTATGTCTGGCAAGCGCTGCTGCTTGTGTGCTCCTGCTTTGCATTACGCTGTTTGCTGCGACTTAAACCAAACAAACAACTCTTCCTGCTGAGGCAAACAGAAAAGAGGTCATTGGAAGGGGGTTTGTGTCTCAGAGCCAGTGCTTGCCCTCGGGAGCCGAGCATCTCGGGGACCACAGTGCCAGGTTTGGGGTGCAGCTCACGGGCTCAGTCCCGAGGTCGCTGGCTCGGCCGTGGCAAAGCTGAGCTGCTGCAACGTGTTTTGTGTTAACTGTTCTTTTCATCCCGCATGGATGTGTATGAAGTCCATTGCGTGTACATGCTGGGTTTGTTTCTTTTTTAATTTATATCACTTTTTTTTTTTTTTTTGATGTTAAGGCTTTTGGACTTTGTAAGGGAGGAATTCTTATGGTGGTTGAAACCGCTTTTTCGTTGGAAATTCTCCTAAATCTTACTCAAAAATATATATGAAAGAATGAAATAGTTGAGAGCAAAGCAAACAATTTTTAGCAATCCAAGATGCATTTATAACATTGTTTAATTAGCTGAAAATTTTGAGGGAAATGATTTCCAGTCACTGGACGTTTTTGAGTGTATGATTTCAAGAGGTTGTCAGCAAATAGTAGCTCTTCTCTTGGTGCTGCAGTTGCATCAGGGATTTCCAAGCCCAAAGGTTTCACATGCAATTCAGTCAAAGCTCTGAATTTCTGATGCTTTTTCCGAAGCGTTTAATGCGAGGGGTTTCTGAAGCTCCACTGCAGTTGTTCTTCCATTAGCAATGGAACCCAAAGTGCTCTCTGAAGCAACCAAAAATTGAGGATGCGGGATCGTCCTCGGCGTACGGTGATGCTGGTTGTCAGCGCTGTGGAGCACTGTGAGCCCAGGTCAAATTGAGTTTGTTCCCATCTCAAGTGACACCCTCCTGGTGCTGCCTGGCTCGTCAGGCAGAGTCGTGATGCAGAACTGAAGCAAACCCACTTTGTAGATCACCCAAACATGGCTTTGGGGAGGAGAATGAAGACCTGGGGGCCATTGTCTCCCTCTCCACATGCGGTGGTACAACTTGTGGTGTCGGCACCCCCAACGCCCATACCTAGCAGCAAGAACATGCTCCTCCAAACACCAGCAAGGGGTGTCCAGCGATAGCCAGAGGTTCTTGCCCACAAAGCAGCTGTTTGGCAGGGTGGGCCATGGTTGCCAAGGGGTCTGCAAGCCAGGGACTGAGACGGGAGAGGTTTGACGTTAACAGTTGACATTGTTTTGCTGTGCGCTGGATGTATCATGGGGAATACTGCAATACCCAAGGCTCTTTGGGATGGTTGAATTCTGGTGCTTGCAAGGTAAACCTTCATCCCTGCCATTGTCCCTAGAGATGCACAGGGGTGCATCTCTGGAGATGAAGACCCACGTGGGTGAGTGGCGAGGGCAGCAAGCTGTGCCCTGTGGGGTGGTGCTGGTCCCCAAAAGCTCCCCAGTTTGGTTTTTTGATGTCTCACCGGCGGGGTAAGCGGGTTGGCCAGAGTTGTGTTTTGAGAAACCAGGAGTGTTTGTAGCCATCAGCTCCCTTCCCAGGACTGTTCTCTGGGACAAACTCAAGCTCATAAATCTCCTACTCAGCAGGGAGCATTTGTGCCATAAACTAATTAGGCAAGTGGTCAAATACCACAAACACCTTTGCCCTCATTAGAGACCAATAACGATCCTGAGTAGGTGCTGAAATGCCTCATTAACAATGAGCAGGGCCTCCTCTCTGGGATATGGGCTACAAAAACAAGCCAGCAGGCCAAGGATGCAGGAGGACCTGACTCTAATTTGGTGCGTTGCTAATGATTTAAATGTCAATTAGCTAGTCTGATGATATGTGGAAGTCCTGACCTTGCTGGCCACAAAGCCAAGGCACGGAGATGGTGGGATGTATTTGCTATGGAAATGAGGAATTTAGCAGTTTTATGTGATAAAAAGCTTCTTTCCCTCCTCTTCATCTGCCCTGCCGCTGTGTTGCCTCAGTGCTGTTCTCCTTTTTCCAAAATCCTCTTCCCATCACTCTTTTCGGCTACATGCTCATCTGCATAGAGTGTGTTGTCCTCACAGGCCTCAGTGCTGCCACCCTGGTGGCACCAGTTTTAAAGGATTTGGGTGGAAAGCAGAGTCAGGGTGGACACACTCCTGCAGTCTCTTCTCTTCTTTCTGCTGTTTTCCAGGGAAAAAAAATGTTTTACAACAGGTGGTATCATTGGGGGGTCTTTTTCTCAGTCCTTTTATGCCCAATTTTGATAAGATCTCCAAAAAAAACAGTGGTACTGAAGTGAGTTGGAGGTGCATCCCATGACGGTGTCTCCCACCGCAGATTGGAGTCTTGTATTTGTGATAGGCCACAAAGATGTTGCAACTAGTCTGGAGTTCAGATTTCTGGTATGTTAGTGTAAGGCCAAGATGTGCAAGAGTGACAACACAAAGCAGTGTCAAGCCACTGAAAGGGAGGCTTAGCAAGAAAAAAAATCTTAGAGTGATGAATTTTCTGTGATGATTACCAAGACTGGCAAAGAAAATTAACTTTGCTTAAGCCAGACAGAAATTCCTGATTCAGAAATGAGGCTAAGGCAGGTCCTCTAGGCCAAGTCTTCTGCCCAGACATGTCCTGCTGAATACACTCACCGATTTCTCCATTGGAGCAGAAAGCTCTAGCAGCATTCTTTGGATACCATCCAGGGAGGGATGTGCGAAAGGGTCACTGCTTTGTGCATGAGAATTCTGTGTTTGCCCAGGTTGCGTGTCACTGGGAACGACGCAGAGCAAATGGCAAATTCCTTATAAAAGTGGTTTTGTGGAGGGGTGAAGTGTACAGCTGCAGCCACTCCAGATGTGTGATGAGGAAGGACGTATCTCCCCCACCGTCCCTCCTAGTCAAATGCCTTTAAATACCATTCTCCTGCTCTAAGGTTCCCCCCAAAAGGCCCGTTAACACTTCCACGCAGATGTGTTTGGGTGCTGATGGGTCCCTGATTCATTTGCTTTAAAAGCAAAAACGCGCTTGCAGCTGGTTGAAAAATCAAGGGAGACATTTTGTAGAAGTAATAATAATGCTCAATGAAGAAATCCCTTGTGGATTTTCTCAACCTTTGCTGCTTAATGAACCAACTGATTCAGCCTGTAGTGTTGAAATAATCCTTCCAAGGACGTTAGAGCTCAGTCCCATTAAGTCAGGGGAAAGATTTTTACTGCAGAGCTTTTGTTAATGAACCGAGGCTTTGTTGTCAAGGAAAGAAACAGGGCTTTCTCCAACCTGGCTTTTAGGGGCAGGTGAATTAATTTCGATTTCCTCCCCTGCATTGTACGCTGACACCTAATCATCAATATAGTTTGCAGTGTTTCTTTCTCTTTTATTATGAATGGAGGGACAACGGAGAGGTTTGTAGAAGGGAAATCCCCTGAGCCCTGTTTAATACAAAGACAACACCTCCTTCAGCTCAGGAAATCCCTGAGCTGCCTTTTTTTTTTTTTTTTTTTTTTTTAGGCTGGGAGAATATTCTGGGAGAAAAAAAAAATCACAGCACGTTTATTGTATTCTTAAACCCTTCCCTAGGCATTTGCTTTTGGCCACTTCTAGTGACAAAATACTGAGCTACATGGACCTTGGAAAGCCATTATTACAGTTGATGTCATCAGGCTGTTCCTATGGTTTTTAGTTAGCATTACAGAAGTGCTGAGGGACAATTGCAGAGGGTGTTTTGTCATCTGCATCACCCTGATTTTCTTCTTGTCATTCTTCTGACAACCCCTTTGCTTTTAACTGGCTTTTCCTCTGACTGGGCTCACCTTTCTGAAGAGGTCAGTGTTGGATGGCCTAATGCTGTGCACAGCTGCTTTCCTGGGGCTTAATCTGCCACTCTTCAGAGCACTCCTGAGGATGCTCAGGCCTCCAGTGTTTGAGGGCTTTCCTCTTGGGTACCACTGCTGCCAGAACAGTGTCAGCTCCCTCGTGGAGCACTGCAAATCATCTTCTCTGGATTTCCAGGTCAAGGGTTTCCTGTCTATGTGTCCTTTAATATTGACGCTCCTCTCCCAAATCCAAGAAAAGGGACTTGAGTGAATAAGTTATGTGTGGAAGGAACTGACTCACATCAGGAACCCCATCGATTTGAATGGCAACGCTGAGATCTGAATCAGGGACGAATGCTGAGGATGTACGTGTTCAGGACCTTCACAGCAAAGTCAAGAGCTCTTGGTCCCCTCAGGACCCTCGGAATAGATGCAGATTTAGTTCACTATTCACTAGAGACGCCCCCTCAAAATACAAATAGGGATCTTGGTTGAAAATTCTTCCCTTGTTGAAGCCAAAGACAAAATTCCCCTTCACTTAGGTAGGACCATAATTTCCAGCCCTGCAAAAGCCTATGTTTGACCCCTGAGTACTTCAGGGCAGCCAGGAGGGGCAGAAAGCTGGTCCCTAGTGAACCAGACAAGCTGTAGGTGATGCCTGTTAGCAGAGAGGCACTTAGAAGTAGACAGTGTTATCCTCTTTTCCATCTAAGCCATCTGGCTGTCAGTTGCCAAATCAGTGCCAAGCCCCAGCGACCTTTCAGACTCATCACTGCGCTTAGAAGATTTACAGTGGAAAAAAGCTACTTCTTGCGAGGAAATTCTTGCTCCTTCCTCCCTGGAGAGCCTCTAGCCGCAATGACTCATACGTTCATCATCCTGGCTTCCCGCAACTATCCAACAGTGGCTACAACGCACAGGCTTGGGGAGAATCCGTGCTAGCTCGCCTCTGAGATAGGGTGATGTAAGCTCCTGCTCTGGCTTCTCCCAGCTTTGCAGACTGTTAAAGTTCAAAGCTTCAGTCTCATCACTCTATCACCCAGCAGGCCAGCCCTGGCTCAAGCACTGACTTGCCTCTTCTGAAGTGATGACATTTTAAAAGGGCTTTGGAATGACGAAAGTCCCAGAGTCCCGGAGGAAATGGAGGTGAAGCTCACTGACGGGCAGGACCCAAGTTTCCAGAAGATCTGTCTAAGTCACTGTCTGCCTGTTTTCAGGCAGAGCTGCAAACCACATTTAGCCTTTGCAGTGGAGCCGCCGTGAAGGTTTTCATCTCAAGTTGCCAAGATGTTCTCTACGAGGTACTGGTACCCTGTAGAGTAATCCTTGGAGAAGGATTACTGGGATAATGGAAGGAGCTCTGGGATAAATGGAAAAACAAGTATACTGATGTCGGGAGGGAGACTACTGCTTCTCAAATAAAAGGGGAGCTGAAAAATGAACTGGAGGGTCCCAAGCCATGAAGTGGCATTTAGTTCAGGTTTCAAACATCTCAAAAATCCAAAGGTGGATTTGTACTTGAGCCCCATTAAAAATTTCAGGGTCTCTCAGAAAACGTGGGGGGGTTGGGTTTGGATTTTGAAGTTTCCTGACTCCACCAGACTCAGAGTTTCTCTGATCCGAGGCTTTGCTCAGGCCTGTCTCCGATTATAGAGCTGTGAACGAATGGGTCTGTTGAGGGAGCTGTGTTGGCTGGTCTGCGTGAGCCACTGGCTCCCTTCAAATAGATCAGGACGTTCAACAGAGTGCTGGGGAACATGAGAGCAGCACCAAGGCATCTGACATGAGGTTGTTTGAATGTTAGTGGTTTTTGTCTGTGGGACTCTTTGTGTCCTCTGCTTTCAAAATTCTCAACTGTTCCTTTGAATCCAAACCACATGGAATTTTTTCCTCATGTCAGGTAGATGCAGTCAGATTTCCCCAGCTGCCAAGTGCAAGGTGAGATCCCAACTAGTATGTGGCAGGCTTTTTTGGAAAAGGGCTCCATCTTCTCCAGAGCTCCCAAGGAAAAATTAGTTACCCGCAAATTCCCACAGCAGGCAAAACAGACTCCAACCAAAAGCCTTGATGTAAATCTAAACCATGATGTTTGCTGGGGTAAAAACTGTCCTTTTATGTGAAGCAGCCTGGATCTCAGAAGTGCATGAAAGCCAAATCTGAAGTCAGTCTTAATGAAAACTTGCTGTGCTGTTGGATTGCATCTTGGCCTTTCCCTCCATCCCTCGAACTTCTCCAGTGTGCAACCTCTGCTGGGTTATTTGCAAGCTATAATCCTCCCTGTGATATTTCCAGGAGACCTGGGGCTATGAGGAGAAGATGATTCTCTGCCTTGGGTTCTTCATCTCTGAGCTCTCAGTGGCTGCCAGCAGCATCAGGAGGCTGTGAGCATTTGTGGGATGAGGAAAGTTGTCCATAATGTGCCTGAATTCATCATCTTGCTCCTTCATAAGGTGAGCACACAGCCCAGGCTACCTAGAAAGGATGAGTGGAAAATAAACAGACATTGTGGAATATTTTTTTTCCCTGTGGGATGGGCAGCTGCCAGACAGAGCTCCGTTCTGCAGGACCGAGGACTGATCTATGCCCTTTTTGTTCCCACCATTTTCAAAGGGTTTCCATTTAGACTTTCAAGTGAATGGATGCTCTCCTGGGAGCACGGCTCGCACGCCGAGCCAGCGTCACAAGAACATCTCTGGGGTGAGGACACTGTGGTTTCAGGCTGGGTTGTGAGTGGTGAAGCCCTGTTTATTTATCTGCCTCCTGCCAAGCAGGAGCTCAGATTATGATCACAGGCAGCAGAAAGAGTCCCAAGAAGGTGACAAAAATGCCCCATATCAGGTTGGAGGCTCTGAGCAATGAAAAGGGAAAGCAGAGCAGAGCTTTGCAAAGCAGCTGACTGATGTTGGGGGGTATTTCAGGGAGAATGGATTGTAGCATCTCTGCTGATGGCTGCCACAGATTTCCAGCTGCCTATTGCAGGGCCATTCCTGATGCCTTCGCTGTCGGTAGCAGGGGGACCTGTGCGTTGGGAGTCAGGGAGGTGATGATTGTCTCGTTAATCCATCCCAGCAGAAGTTTTGCGGCCTTTGGGGCAGAAAGCAGTACCAACAGAGCACGTGGGAACAGAGCAGGGCTTTTCTTTCCCACCAAATCTCCTCTTGATTTATTATGTGCCTGCTCAGCAAGGAGGAATGCCAGCACTGCAAGGATTGCGTTATCTGGGTTGTGCTGTTAATGAGGCCATCATGTTGATTAAGCATCAGCCTGGAACATGATCTTGGAAAGGTCCCTCTCTCCCTCTGCAGTGACTGACACATCGCCCTGAATAGACAGACTGGAGAAAGTCCTCAGGACTCATTGTTTGGGATTAAAATAAATAGCAGTCGAGGTGGAGCAGGGCTGGTGGCAGATGTGTGTGAGAGATTGCACAACTTCTCGTGGTGGCTGAGGACGGAGCTGCCCGATTAAAACCAGCTACAGATGAGGAGAGGGGTGGATGCATGAGAATGTTCATTAGGGATAGTAAATAATTAGGCGTGAAATGCCTAGGAATGGCTCAAGTCAGGGGATGCAGAGGGAGTGGGAGAATGCGCGGAGGAGTGGAGAAGGGATCCCATTCAGCACAAGTTAAATGTGCAGACTGTACTTTTCAGAATGAAGCTGGCAGCACTGGCATAAAGAAAACAGGTGACTTGGGAAATTGTTTGATTTCTTTTCCTTCCCCTCCAGCTTTTTCCTCAGTGGCGACGATCTGCCAATTCAGCTCTGAGTAAAAGTGACACATCTGGCAGTTTTACCCAGGAACTCCAGCCCAAATCTCTTTGCTTTGCTAACAACTCAATATTTTGTCATATTCTGGGCCACCCGTGAACCTCAGGGAGGTTGGAAATGCCAGCAAATCTGCCTATCTAGCTGTGCCGGTGGGATCTGGCAGCACCGAAGGTGGTCACGAGCTGCAGCTAATGATGGTCCCCACCACTGCCAGCTGACGGGCACGGCCTAAGTTGGACCTTTGCTGGCAGTCCGAACTCCGCGATGTGTAAGGTCACGATGCTGAAGGTGGTTTCTGCGAGGAATAGAGGTAGGCTTGTCAGGGATCAGGTTTGGATGGCTTTTAGCTGCTCTTGGGAGTCTGTGGTGGTGCAGAGGATGGGTGCGATCTGCGTTAGCATCTCTGCAGATGTCCATCACAGCTGCCTGGGAATTGCCCCTTCAATTCCCTCTATCCCAAGCGTGCTAAGAGCATCAAAGCTCTGAAACTTGTGCATCCCAAGGGCATGCCGCTCCCAGTGGGAAGCAACCAGCATGGTCGTATCTCAAGAGGACGGGGCAAGGTCTTTTCTCATAGGGAATTTTAGACCCGGCAATGTCACCCCCTAGATCCCAGATGCGACCGTCTTTGGCTGCCCTGGAGTCGAATTTAATCTGACTCGCTACACGCTACTAGGCTTGGTGATAATTGTGGTACACAGACTGCACAGAACCGTATCTCTTATTCACGTGGGTGCACGTGGGCGTGTATTTAGAAGAGAAATGAGCACGTTGGTTCCATGATGTGGTTTGTAGAAATGAACCGTGTTGTGTTCAAAGGATTTCCGCTTGGCTGGTTGACGGTGGGGTGAGCTGCTCCGTGGGACCAGCTTTGGGGGGATGCAGTTGGGAAGGGAGCACATTTGCTGCCCTGGTTTTGTGCTGGGGAGGGGTGGGCATAAGGAAGGCAAGCAGAGGGTGCCTGTTTGGGGCTGAGGATAGGACACCAACTCGTGCTGAAGCCATCAGTGAGTCATTTGCTCTGTCTGAACCCAACAGTTTGGAAGCCGTCCCCAGACATCATGTCCTTGAAAGTACCAGATGTTAAACCCAGGCTGAGAGTCCCAGGGTGAAGGAAGGATGCTGTAAGCAAAGATTTGCTGAACACCAGCACCATGAAACATAGGAATGCCAACAGGGAAAGCAAACCTGCACCTCATGGGGTGGTAATAGTCATGAGGCACGGGAGAGAGAGATACTAATGCCACTCGGTTTTCAGACTGCTGCTTCTTATATCAGCTGGAGCAGATGCTCTCAGCATCCAGGAAGGGGATGCTGCTGCTTCATGTGGCTTCTTCCATCTGGGCCTCTTGTCAGCTGCAAGTTAGAGGGGAAAACCGAGTGGAAGAGGTTCAGGTGCTGGCAGCGTGTCCCCTGCTCGCAGTCGTACAGCTGACATCTGCAGCTAACTTTCCATTCTTCCTAAAAATTACTAACACCATCCTAAATGGAACCCTGAAGTGCCGCCTCATTTAAAATGTTCCCAACTCCCAAACTATTTTCCTTGCCTGCACTCACCAGTGGACAACTACAGGAATCAAGGAGGGTCTACGTTTTATTATTTTTTTCGGTTTTGAGTTTTGGGGTATTTTTTCTAAAACCTAGGAAGTCCCAAGGCATCTTGTGCATTAGGAATTGCTGAACGAGGTAATTGCTTAGCGCAGGCCCTTGGAGGGACTCTTTTTGTAAGTGGAAAGACGAGTGTGTTGATTTGGTCACGTGCCAACCAGGAAATACCAAAAAGCTGAAGATGGACCCATTACAAACAGGCTAACTAGCCTCAGATGTCCCTTCAGTACTGGAATATGGAAGTTAATGGAGAGCACATGGGTCCTGTAAATAATGAGATTATTAACAAATACACAGACATAAAGCCATTTGGCTGCCTTGGTGAAATGCTGAAGCCACTGGTTTCAGCTGAAATCTCTTAATTGCCCCCGATTGCCCTGTAACGGCTGTTTTTCCTGCAGCCTGTCAAGATCTGAGGTTCTGTCGGGTTTTGTGTCTCGTGTGTGCCACGGTTTAATCCCACGCTTTCCTCCTGCGGAAGGACCGGAGGAGTGGCTGGGCAGAACAGAGATGCTGATCCTCTGGGGCATGAGGTGTTGGTAGGAGAAAGGATGCTGTGGGAAAAAGCATAGAGTGGGAGAGGCAAGTGGCCTTCCAAAGAACCAGGGCAGAGGTGTGAGCTGTGCTTGCCTCCGTTTGCCTGCTTGATCCCTGTCCTGCTGCTGCCACTTCATTGCTTGAGCCTAAAAGCTTGGGAAGGAAGGAAGCAAGTCAGAAGAACCCTTGGGAAAACTCACAGCCCTCAGTGCAGGGATCCTGGAGTCAAGTTTTCAATTCCTCCTTTTGGCATCCCTGCAAGCGCTGACCCCCTTTAAGGAGGAGGCTGCTGGGAGCCGCAGGTGCTCGTGCGGGTTGTAAAGCAATCGGGTCATTTGTGCCGAAAGATGGATGGAGGAGCCCTGCTCTAGGCATCCAGCCTTGGAAATACTGGCGCAGTTTTTCATTCCTGTGTCTGAGCTTCCTTTCCTGGGGCTGGGATAAGGTTGTAGGCAGACGTCAATGCAGTGTGCGTGTGTGCATGCGTTTTCTCGTTCGGGGAGGGAGGACTGTGTCCGAGCAAGGTGCCCTCCAAGCTGTTAGGATGGGGAGAAGTCTCATCGCGCTGCCGGGGACGGAGGCAGCGTGAGCTGTGGCAGGATGGGAAGGATGGTGCTGTCGTGATTTTTTGGAGATGTTGGGGATGAGGAAGGCAAGGCGTACCCCGTGGCACAGCGCTTGAAGCATGGGGTGGCATTAACTGGGGATGGGGTGGAGTCCTACAGCCTCCTGCACTTCGGGGAGGCCCACCCTCAAGCCGGAGTCACCAGCAATGCTCCTGGGCCTCGAGCATGGGAGCGGGAGCACCGCTGCATCCCCTGAGCCTGGAAGGGAGCAATGGGCTGTGCAGTAGACAGTCTTCAAACCCTTCGTTCCGGTGCTTCAGCATCACTGTTTGACCTCGAGCATTCGAGCTGGGAAGTTTGAAGCCATTTTTAGCTGCCTGGCTGCAAAGGGGAAGGGAGGGAGGGAAAAATACCATGCGGTTAGTATTACATCCCCGACACAATAGGAACTTTTATTAGCAATTTTCCATTGTGTTGCAAATGGCAAAGATCATGGTTATATTTGCATGTTTCAGTCTGTCCTGGAGAATTAGCTTTCCTCTGCGATTGGGTAATAGTTTTCACATTGCATTAGCTTCGGCGTTTGGAGTGAGGTACAAAAGCTGCGGCTGAAGAGCGCCGATTCTCCTGCCATTGGAGACCTTCATTCTCACCTGGTGGTTCAGCCTAGGAAAAATCAGGTTGTAGGAAGTTTGATCTCTCTGTGGGATAGAGAAAGAGGAGGTGGCAGGTGGGCAGTACCTTTGCTCTGAGGGTATTGATTTGCACTTCTCAGGCCAACAAAAATGCATGCATTCCTGGCTAGAATAGCAATAAGGACATTTCTTTGCTCTAGGATAAGTCAGGATTTGACTAGATTTATGCTTGGCTCTGCGGAGGACATGCAGCTATTGACAGCCTGAAAGAAATTAGGCCAAGAAAACAAAACAGAAACAACTGGGAACCGTTGCAGCTTTCAGTCTGCAATATTGCTTCCAGGACCATAGGACCCAGGCGCTTTGACTCTGGGCCATGGTCCTGTTGGTTTGGGGTTTTTTTCCCCTTTGAGATTACGCACAGTGCTTTCAGCGGGGGAGTTCTGCTCCGCGGTCTGGATGAAGCTGCAGTGTGCGTCTTCCCCGCTGCGGGACCTGGAGCATGGTCACCAAACCACTGGCTGAGGGCAGGAGGGAGGCTCAGAGATCTCTGCCGCTTCTTGTGTTCTCCTGTGTGGCCAGGTATGACTTAGGCATGACTGTGATGCAAATGGTAAAAGTCACTGCAACAGCATTCCCTAGATCCCTGATCCTCTTCTTGCAGCTCCTCCCAAGCTCTCTAGTCTCCGTGCAGCATCACGAGAACAGAAATCTCTGGGTAAAGCATCTTGCTAAAGGGTGGGAAGCTGCTGCTGTGGCAGGTAACCTGCTCCACTGAGCCTTGGTGCTTCTTTTTCTCTCTTAGACAAAAGGATGAGGATTTTTTTGGTGTGCTTTTTAGTAGCTGACAAGTTAACCCAGTTGTCATGAGAAATACCGTTAAACTGATGTTGATCCCAGCCTTGCGTCTAGTTTCTCTTTTTCCCCAAGCAGACCTTCTCCTCTTTTTAGAGACTACTCTTGGATAATTTTAGGGTTGTGCCAAATATCGGAAATAAAACCCCGTGTGCTGCAGGCAGAGGTTTTCATCCCAAGGTTGAACGTTGCACCGGGGCTTTATCACCAGCGCTTGAGTGGTAGGATGAGCGTCTTGGAGCTTGGTGCAATACAAGACCAGGTACCGTATGAATAAGGTACCCTCCCTGCACTCTGCTTTGCCTAGTCCCAAACTCCATCTCTGATGCATAATCCCAAGGGGAAAAAGCATACGTGTACTGTACAGCGCGAAGGTCAGGGTGACGTGAGGGCTGCAGGACGTCTATTTGTCCATTCTGCTCAGAGAAAAGGCCTTCATATGTTGTTACCATCTGGACAGCAAATGTGCCCTCCTACGGGAACTTTGTTTTGACCTTTGCTCATTTTGTTTAAGAATGAATATCAGGCAAACGTGTAACATTTGCACTAGGGATCTCCTGTCAGCACCGCAGATAGGTCGGGGAGCTGACTTGGCTGTCTTGCTTGTGTCATGTATTTATGATACATGCATATAAATGCGTATATTTGAGTTTATTCTTTGTTATTTGGCTGAAGCTCAGGAAGACAAATCCTCTGTTTGGAGGAAGGGTATTCCTAATGTTATCATTTTAGATCTGTGATTATTAGTTTTAAGGTGAACAGTAAGCCCCACCATATGCCGGGAGCTCCACACAATGTGCTCCTTCATGGCGGTGGCGCGGTCGTCATCGGGAGGTGCCGTGGGTCCTTTGATTCATGGCGCCTGTTGCGTGGATCGTGACCGTCGGTTAACCTGGTCTCCTGCAGACCGTGAAGACATCGTTGCTTGTTTCATCAGTCATTAGCACAGAGGGGTTGTGTTGTTTGGTGATCTCTGATATTTGGGCTGTTCACCGTTTGGGCTGGTGACTGTCAGTCTCGTGTAGTTCAAGCATGATGGAGCAAGCTAGGTTGAGTCCCTCTCCATAGCTGTCACCTGGATTTGGCTAACCAGAGCTGGAGCATGCCCAGGACTCCTGTCTGCAGGCCTTTCTTCTTCTTTCTCTTTAGAAAGTCCTCACATCCAGTAAAAACCCAGCATAACCTGTGAGCAAAGACTTGGAGCTCTTCTTCAGAGGGGAAGGTCAGCATTCCGTTTATCAAGTGACCTGGTAGCTCGCCACCAAAACAGACTGGGGAAGCAGAGTTGAGTGCCCTAACTCAAAATGAAGAGGCTTTGTTGGTTAAACATCTGTTGGAATATTGAAGCTGGTGCTGTCGGTGCTGGCTTACCCTGTCCCTGTGTTCACTTGGCTTTGTATGAGCTCGCAGCAGCCCCTTGACTCCAGCACCCTTCAATTCCCTGCAACGTCCCTACAAGATGCTGCTACTCATTTTTATAGTGTTTAAATGGGTCTTGCCAAGATTAAATTGGAAAATAAACCCCCACCGCTCAGGCTTGAGCTGTTGAGATTATGAAGATTGATCAAATAGCACAATTAAACGTATTTATTAAATAAATGGGTGGTTTATCTTTCTTTTTGCCTTGCACCCATGGGAGTGATGCTGAGCTGTCTCTTGCTGGCTTTAAATGGGTCCCACTGTGTGAACACTGGTACAGGCAAGGACTGAATCGAGCCTTTGCTTCGGACCATGCAGCTAAACCAGCCAGTTTCTCTTTTTTTGGGTTGGTACATGGTTTTGCTTGCCCGTTTTCTTGTGCTGGCTGCAAAGCTGCCTGGTGTGGGTTCTTTCAGATGGGCCCGGGGGTGTTTCCATTTGTGCCAGTAAAACTGAGCTTTGACAGTCAAAACAAAACAAACTAACTTCATCCTTCCATCCCATGTCCTCCCAGTAAATTAAAACGCATGCCTCTATCCTTTTTGTTTTTGTTGTTTTGTTTTGTTTTTTTTGTAACACGACTTTGTTTTAAAATGCAAAGCCCAGTCTGCATCCTGCCCGCTCTAGCACTGTCCCTTTAAAATCTGATTTTGGCAGCAGGTCCGATGCCTGCGGCTCCTGTCCCTAGCAGATGGCTTTAGTTAGGCCAGATTCGGTGGCAGGTCTCCGGGATGCCGAATCTCTGCCTCATTCACTCCCTTCTTCTGTCATCAATAAAGCCATTGAGAGAATCTTTAATAAATAAACAAAAAAGCATTTTTCTTAACAGACAGTGGGATGGAAAATGACTCATAGGAAAACAGGGTATAAAGTACACTCTAGTATTAGGTATTACATGTGTCGAGTTTCTGTTTGGGGTCCAAGAATGCTGTGGTTTTTCTCTAAGGTTTATGCCATTGTGGAATAATGTCATTGTGGAGTATTTGGTCAAGATGAGCTGATTGAGTCTGGTGGTTACTTACAAATATGTATCTCTGTATTTTTCAGCATTCGGAAAATCTGTGACAAGCAGTTTTCGGGAGGCTATGGGCAATTATTGCCATCACTGTTTCCAGCCCTGCTGAATGCTGTGAAAACTGCTGGAGTCATGCTTTCTCTCCTCCTTTCCTTTTCTTCATTCATGTAGGATCTACTTTTTCTTTTTTTTCTTGGGATTGGGTGCAAACAAACTGGGCAGGATCCTTTCTGCTGGCTGACACCTACCAAAGGACTGATCCAGTCCTAGAGAGAGGCTGGGAGGAGCACGTGTGATACGGTGTGAATGAAGAGCAAAGTCCTTAAGGGATGGAGGAGAAGGGTGAAGAAATATCCTGCACAGAAACAACCATGTTAAAGTTGGAGACTCCCAGCAGTGCCGGTGGGACTTGGGTGGTGGTCACCAGAAAGGCTTTTGGAGGAGAACCCTTAATCCGCGCTAGCCCTTGCTCTCTCTCCATGAACACTAGCAGATGCACTGGCAAAAGGGACAGTTCAGGTGGTACTTGCACTTGACCCAGCATGTCATCTGCAGAGTTAAGGAGATGCCCAAGGAGGGCTGATGCCCAGGTTTTTTTTAACGTGTATCCTGTGATCCTCATTTTTAGTACAATAGTCCCTAGAAACACGGCCGTGTCCATTTTTGGTAGGAGGTGGTAGGATATCATCCTTTCTTCCCGTTATTCAAGAGAAGAAAAATCTCTTACAGTTTGATTTCCAACTTCTCTGTGGAAAAAAACCGTGTGTCAGGATGATGCTAACTCTAGGAATTACAACTACTCGATCCCGTTAGCTGTTACTGTCACTTCTACCCCTCCGGTTTGTGCTGCACGGGGCTTTGACAGCTTGGGGGCAGCCCCAGGCAGCTCCTACTTGAGCATCGTGTAAGAGCGAAAAGGAAGTGTCGAAGGATGAACTTGAAGGAAAGGGCTCGCGCTGCGGGCTCAATGAAATATTTATAGAGCGCTGTATACACAACTGCGGACAGGCTTTAAAAATGGGAAACACTTGAAGCAAAACGAGGCCATTTGGATACAGAAGGCCTCCTTTTCTAGTGTTTCCTAGCCAAAAAAAAAGGCATATATATACAAAGAGCCATTTCTAGTTTTGCCCATCTGTCACGATCCCTCTGATTCATGTGCGCTGCCTTCTGTTTTGGTTTGGTTTTGGCAGTTCTTGTGGGTAAGGGACGGAGGATATCGTGGGAGGGTGTACGTGCGTGCAGCCCTCGGCAGAGAATACTGCCCGGTGGCCAAAGGGAAAGTGGAGGTGGCCTGGCAGGAGATGGTTTTGTCCAGCAGCTCATTTTTGGGAAGGGCTGGTGTATGTTTGCTGAAAATTGCTCATATATGAGCCTGCCTGGAGCAGGTATCAGGTATGTGTGCTTGCCGAAGGAGTAGATAATTAGCTTTATCTTTCTTACTGTTGCAATGCCCATCTGCTTACCACACGGTTGAGGCACCTGCATTAATACTAGCTTACTGCAAAACGTAAACACATAAAATGAGTTTATAAGCATCATAAATATATATTAACACATAAATATAAATGCATATTGGGAGAAAAAGGAGTGGTTGCCAGTTAAGCACATCTCCGGGGATTCCAGTGCCTGGAAGAGGTCCTGGCATTTCGAGGATGGGCCAGCATCCATGTGGTTCAGGAATAACACGGCCCAGGAGCCAGCGTCAGCTGGGGAAAGCCCTTCTAGCCGCATCACATCACGGCGATGGCATGTGCCATTCCTTCAATGCAATTATTCTTCATAGGCTCGTTGACCTGAAACTAAACTCTTGGGAAAGCTGAGATTCGAGGCAGCCTTTGTCTGTCTGACTCCGAACAGGGAGAGAAGGGGCTCCGGGGTAAGGGGCAGACATGGGGGAAGCCAGCTTGCCATTCCCGTGGATGTTTTTAGGGGATTAAGAGGGGAACGATTGCTCTCCAGGCCTGTCTTTAAGGTTTAAGAATTACCTGGAGGGCCCTCTGGAATCCATTTTTGGATGACTGGAGATTTTTTCCTATCCGCACTGACAGAAAGCGAGTCCGGCAGTCTGGAAACATCCCCTGAGCTGTCAGAAGAATGATGGTTGCTCTCTGCAGCTCAGTGGAAAGCTGACCCATGGCAGGCTGCGGCAGGAGCCTGGGCCAGCTTGGCCCCTCTGCCCATCATCATGGGAAGGTCTGCCCTGGGAGAGGGAGACGGGGGGACACCTGCCATAGGAGTGGCATCAGGCTGGTCTCTGGTTGCTCCAACACTTGGGTTTGGAGAGGAACCAGGGAAGAGGAGGAAGCAGGGGAAGAGTCCTGCCTTTCCCTGAGGTTTATTGTTGATTCCTTTGATCTCCTGGAAATGCTCAAATTTAGCACTGGGCAGATGGTGTTGGAGAGGAGCAGTTTGCGTCCCCGCCGCTTTACCTCTCCAAGCATGGAGGAACCGCTTCTCCCAAGGGGCTGGCTCCTAAGTAGAAAGACTGGAAGGTGTTTGGGGAAAGGAACGAAGTTCTGGGGGCTACAAGGAGCCCTAATTCCATCCACAGCATCACTCTACCTGGAGAAAGATGCGTAGCTTGAAGGAAAGTGCTTTTCCAGCCCCTTACCTGGATGGCAGACATCAGCACGGCTATCACAAGTGATGTTTGCTTTGTCTTTCAGCTTTTGCTTCCAGAATTTCTTAGGTGGTTTCACTTAGCAGCTATTTTTATTGCCAGTATCCCTGGATAAAGCGATTACGGAGAAAACAGAGGAGCAGTAACACAGACCTTTCTGTTTGCTAACAAAATCTCTTTTTTTCCTTCCCGAAGGTGTCTGGCAGCAGGTGAGGGGCTGGGACTGGAGCAGGAGAGAGCGAGCACGGCTTAACGCTGAAGCCATCCTAGACAGCGCTGCTGGAGCGTGGATGCGGTCAAGCAACGGTAAGGAAACACCCTCTTATTTCTCCTGGATTGGTAAATCACTGAACGCAGTGCAGGATGTTTTCTCTGCTGTGCTTTGTGCCCAGGGGCAGGACTTTGCTTGTGAGGTTTTGTTTGTTTGAAGACACCCCAGACACCTCTGGCTGCTCCCTGATTCCTGTGGCCATAAAGATTGCACCATCCCTTCCCTATTTACATACATGTATGTTGTTACGATGTGATGCTAATTACAGGGTGAGCCACAATTACACTGCGCCTTCCAAAATAACTCCTCTGTAGAAACCCAGCACTCACGTCACATTCGAGAAGCGGGGAATACCGTGGGCAGCATGGAGATCTTGGCCTTCGAGGTTGTGTGTCTGATGTTGTGCTTTGTGGCCACGTTTTCCTGGATGGAAAACTCTTGGATTTCCAGGAGAGCACAGAGCCCAAGGTCCTGCTTGTGTGGGACATGCTCTCTGCTCTCCCTTTGTCTTCAGTGGTGGTAAGATGCTGTTGCAGCTCAAAATCTGACCTAATTTTTTATTTCTTATCCTGTATGAGGTTTTTCAGCCTGGAGGAGGCTCAGGGGAGACCTGATTACTCTCTATGACTCCCGGAAAGGAGGGTGCGGGGATGTGGGGGGGGTTGGTCTATTCTCCCAGGTGATGGGACAAGAGGAAACAGCCGCAAGTTGTGCCAGGGGAGGTTTAGATTGGATATGAGGGAAAAATTCTTCCCGGAAAGGGCTGTCAGGCGTTGGAAGGGGCTGCCCAGGGTGGTGGAGGAGTCACCATCCCTGGAGGGATTTCAAAGATGTGTGGATGAGGTGCTTGGAGACATGGTTTAGTGGTTGATTTGGCAGTGATGAGTTAACAGTTGGACTTGATGATCTTAAAGGTCTTTTCTAGCCTAAAAGATTCCATTATTCTATTTTTACAAAACCAGCATCGCAGGCTGCAACAGCCTGGGTTCCACATTCAGGATTTTACATCAGTTCTTTCCTGCAGGTAAAAAAAATAATCCGGGGTGGGGGGATAAAAACATTCTAGAAGCTCAACAACACTGCGCAGCCTTCCATTAAGGGGTGCTCCTAAGCAACCCTACGACAACAAACGGAAGAGAGATGCCCACAGCCTGTTAACCAGGGTGCTGCGTAAAGGTTTTCACCGACCCTCTTGTACTTGAGGAGGTCTTGTGGGCAACCCTAAAAAACAACAAAGGCAGAATGCAGATGGGAACAGGGTATAAAGAATGTCATAAGAGAGAAGCATATTTCACTTTCCAGCTTCTAGGGAGTTGGAAATAATGTGGAAAAAGATGTTGTTAGTTAATACTGATGAATGATTCTCTGGCAGCCCCATTAATCAAAGCTAATCATCGAAATGTTTTTGGGAGCGGAAATTTGTATGCACTGGTTTTGATTCCTGTATAGAATAAATGACTTTATCGGTTTCTTCTATGGAGTTTGACAAGCATCCAGTGGCCTGCTGTTTTCTTGACCGTCTAATGACTCAAGAAAATCTAGAGGGCCCAGCAGAGGTTTTGCTGGCACTAAGAGCTCAAGTTAATACTTCAGAAAGGAGCTACAGGAAGTCAGAGGCACATCCCCATTGACTCTTGGGGTGATTTTACTGGTGGTTTTTAGCTCTAATTTTTATTTATTTACTTTCACTGAGCATGTGCATTTGCAGTCCGGGTTTCTCTTTGGGTATAAACCTGTGATTGGGGGAGGATGATTTATTTCCTTGCGTTTCCAAGCTGTTCCACCATGAACAATCCTTCCTAGAGGGGTTCTGCAGCGATTCTGCATCCCTTCCTGCTCCTAAACGCCGTGTTCGATGTGTAAAGTGCCCTTGGTTATTCATATCAGGAAGATTACTCTTCTGCTTACCCACTATGCAAACATGTTTCTGTAGTGCAGGTGTGACAGAAGAGATTGGCTCGAGTGCTTTATTCAGCACGTGTCTTATTAAAACTAGTTAAACTCTTCATCCAGGAGGCTGAAGAGTGATTTGAGCTCAAAAGCTCCAGATGAGTAACGGGCCAATTCCAGTTTTATGGCTCCCACAAGTTTCACGGACACCTTTGCACGCAGAGGGCTGCCAGGTAAGCGCTGCAAATAACAACCGCCACCACCAAGCCCGGCGTGAGGATCCCTCCGTACAAAAAGCTCACCGTTGCTTTCCAGGACACGGGATTTACGCAAAGGCTGAAGAGTTGTGTGCGTTCTTCGTACGGGTTTTCTGGCCACGGCAAAACGAACGTGAAATTCATTAGCGAGAACTGAACCCTGGATCATCTGTTTAAAAAATGCGGACTCCTGCCAAGCTGATAGAAAGGACAACCGGAGGAGTAGAAAAATTTACATCCCCTTTTATACCGCAGAGTTGCAAACGGTTGACGAGGACACTCGTGTGCCCGAGCCACCGCGCTTTGCAATTAGGGGAACTAATTGCAGTAATGGGAGATGAAACGCAAGGGTCAGCCAGCAGCCAAGGACCGGCCCGTGGCCATCGATAGTTATACCAACCGCAGCCAGCATTAAAAAATTTTATGGTGGTGTTGGGACTACGGTGCAGGAGAATAAGAAATCAGAGAAGGCAAATGCATATAAAGTGCCGTGGAAATCCCCCTGCCATTGCAGCGCTACCTTCCTAACCGGCCCCTAACCCCTGCCCACGTCCTTCTGAAAGAGCCATTATGTACATTATGTGTCAGCAAAGACTCGTATTTGTTTTTTTCTCTTTGTCTCAGTGCTTCAGATAACTTTTTGCTGTGCAATTTCCCATGTTTATTTTTTCTCCCCAAGAGCTGATAGCTAAATATATTCCCAATCTCAACACTTCGACTTTTGCTGTTTATTTTATGACCTCCAGTCACTTCAGTATGATTAAGTTCATCTGCGACTGGGTGTTTTGGTTAGCATTAAATTCCCTTTATTTTGGGAAGTTCATTTCCACACCATGCTTTCTCCCAGTTGCCTTCCTGTAAGCGAGGAGGGTGGTTTGTGATCCAGGTCTCCCTCCCCTCCTCCCCACTCCTGTGTTGCAATTTTTCCTTCCTGGCTTGTGCCTGGTTTTCCAGTCCTGCCTTTCAGAGTGTGAAAATCCACCCTAGAACAAGACACTTTCTCCAGCAAAACTGAAACTTTCTGCTGCTGAGGCAGCCAACGCTGCCACGGGGAAGGTGCTCGCGACCTGCATCCCTTCCTCACATCACCTGCGTGGGACATCCCCAAAATCCAGCCCTTAGCAGAGCATCCTTGCGGCCACCATCAGGGAATGGTGTCAGCAGGTCCCATTGCACCTGCACCAAGGCAGGGGTTGTCCCTTGCGCCAAGCCAAGGAACCACTTGGCTGCCGTCCATCTGCCTTAGCGAACGGGCACTCCAAGCGAGTGGTGGTGTTCGGGATTTGTGCAGGGGGGGATGTTCTTTTTTTGTCCAGTCGAGGCTGCGCAGCTGGGAGGGAGAGCGGGGCTCAGCCACGCAACTGCAACCGAAACGCTCCACCTGGAGGTGAAAGCAAACTATAACGGAGGCTCGGTGGCCAGCTGGGATTTGGAGATCGGCAGCTGAACCCAAAAAAAAGCAAAAGAGTAGATATCTACCTGAAAACGTGGTTATATTGAGGAAAAGAATCCATGATTTTAAAGGAAAGCGGTGCGGAAAGGTGCGAAGCCATTCTGCACTGATGGAAAGGCAGTGCACGGGAGGAGATGCTCCTGTGCCAGGCTGCATCTCTCCCAGCATCTGTCTCCAGCCCTGCTGCCTCTGTTGTGGGGATACTGCTGAGCATTTTGGGGCCAGGAGTGAGGGTTTGAATTAAGGGATCTCCCCTCCTGCGGCACAGGTTTCTTCTGAGCTTGGCAGCTGAAGCTTTTTTGCTCCTGCCTCTGCATCTGCGGGCGAGCCTCCTCTTTCCTGGGCACCAAGTGTCTGCCTCCTCATCACATTTTACTCTTTTCAAGCGTACATCTTTAACATCCCACCGAACTCCTAGCGTTCAACATTCAACCTGCTTACCAACAGCTTGTGGTTTACAGAAACAGCATTTTTCAGTTATGAGCAATTTACTGAAATGAAGTCACTCAGGCTAATTAGAACTACAATTCCGAGAGCTCGGGACCTTGGGGAAAGTTGGGACTGTGTTTAAGGCAGTATCTATGTATTTTGGAATAACAGCTCCCTGCTAGCTCAGATGAACACTGAATTGAACGAGCCGGTGATCTGATCCACCGGGCATTTCCACTGTTCCAGCAAACGAAAAGCCCTCCATCATCTCTGGGGATATTTTGCACGTAAATATTGCTCCGAGGGAAATTAGTGCTGAATATATGTGGAAAATAACCAAAAAATATAGTCATATATCTTGCAAGACTTACAGGAAATTAGCACAAGTGAATTACCCTAAACAAAATTACCCTGCCACAGAGCACATGTGTTCCAAGCAAGAATTTGAAAATCATTTGAGAAGGCTTTTTTTTTTTCATTGCAAAGTTAATGGATCTCATAATTTTGCACAGCCCTATTGGAAATAGGAAAGAACCTGCCTCGTCCAATTAAGAATTAGAAGTAGAGCAGCAACAGGGAGAAAGATTTCTATTAAATAAAAAAAAAAAAAAAAAGAGAGAAAAGTAATTTTGTTCTCAAGCTCCATGAAATCCTGCTGAATTGGGAATTTTCTCCAACGCAGCGATACTTGCTGGTATCAGAAAAATCCTGGTTGCTTGCTGCCAAGAGTTGGCTTAAAAATGCACAGCGATGGGGTGAGGACCTGGGGGTGGGCTGGGAGAGGTGCTGGGGGCAATGGGCAGCGCGGGGCAGCTGTTGCAGAAACCAAGGACCCGTTCTCCAAAATAGGAGCTAAAGCACAGTGGCTCATTTAGCATATTTAAGTATTTACTGCTGTCTCAGAAAGCAGGAAATTCCTACCACTATGGGGGAAGCACAAAGTTCAGTTGGACAGACAGGGAAGATAAAAGTTGCTAGGAGAATGCACTTGATCCTGATGGGATTCAGCAGCCTGTAGTTAGGTGATTATTTATCATCTCAAGGGCACGGCACAGTTTTGGAACAGAGAGATCTGGTGGCTCAAAGCAAACTGGTTCAGCTGGTGGGTTTGGAGGTGTAAACGGTGCTTCTGTCGGAGGAAGATGCTTCTGCCCCATGTCCCAGCCCCGGCTGCGGAGAGGCTGTGCTTTCCTCAAACAACTCTTTGGGTTATCGTAAAAACATCAAGGAACTGGCTTCAGATAGGCTCAGGCTTTCAAGTTTATTAGCTGTGTTTTCAAGCTGGGCTCCAATTCCTTCTGCTGGAGCGCACGCCGCCTTATTCTCCCTGCCATCTCCTGCTGACCGTAATGAGCTGTCGGAGGGGAGGGAAGGAAAGGTCAAACTCCTTCAGCATCAGGTGCGATCGGGGACGCCTGGAAAACACATCCCTGTTATCGTAGCAACCGAAGCGCTGCCCTTGGCAGGCTGGAGAACAGCCCCAAAATAGCAGCGTGGGCGCTGCAAACAGGGCGGGTTGCCTTGGCCATGGCGGGGCTTGGGTGGCCGGGGCACGTTGGAGCCGCCTTGTCCCCGCGCCTGGGGTTAAGCTCTTCCAGCAGCTCGTATCTCGCTCTCTGGTGCAGGGAAGCCTTTTGGCACTGAAATCATTTGCTTTTCTCAGTATAGAAACTGTGATGGAGCTGCCTGGGTCTTTTTTGGAGAGCGCTGGGAGATGTCAGGAAGCTTGTGCTGCTTTGCCTTGGGTGAGGAGCAGACGCTGGGAGGTTGAATGTGTTTATGTTTGTTGAGATCCAGGTCCATCCATCCAGGGAGCATGGTAGGGCAGCTCTGACCATACTTTTTAGTCATCTTAAGGTTTGTGCTACAAAGAGAAGATGCCATCACAAGAGCAACTTGGTAGGGAATACTAGATAATAATGACCACAGGGTTTATGGTCTGGAAGGGAAAAGGTGCTCCTTTTTTTAAAGGCAGCTGACTTGCCCTGCACCGGGCTCTGCTGCGGCTCAGAGGGGTAAAGGACCTGCACATCCCCTTTAGTGACATCGGGCTTCCCGATGGCCGGGGCAGCGGAATGCCTTGCAAAGCCCTTTGCATCCAACGGCTGCAAAACACACGCTGTTGACATCCCAAAGCCTTCCTGCCGGTGTGTCTCCTGCTGCCATTTCTCAGTGAGGCTTGCTGTGGGTGTCCCAAGGCTCATCCAGGGGTCCTTGAGTCAGCAAAATGTTTCAAAGGGGCTTTTGTAGAAGCTGAAATCCCAGTTCCCAGTAAGCTTAAGCACTTTGGTTTACTTCTTTACCGTGGAATATTCTCTGCTAGAAACAGCAGTGGGAAACCGTAACAGCGAGCCAGGAAATGTAGTCAGGCTTTCACAGAATCCCAACACCAAACTGCTGATAAGGGTGGGAGATTTTAAAAATTCAAATAACCATTAAGTGAGATCCGTCTCTGCTCCGCGCGGGCCTCTTCCCTTCCCTGGGCCCAGTTCCCAGCACGCTCTGTCTTGTTCTCTGTTCCTGGATGGGAAACAGCATAAAAAACATCGATGTTTGTAATTTTCTGCCTGGGATTTGCCATATGCTGCTGGACTTTCGTTCTCAAGACCTGCTGTTGCAAAGCCTAGTGCCCCACTGACGGGGCGAGCATCAGCGGTCTCCAAGCTCCCTCAAGTAGGGAGGGAGATGCAGGTCATCGCTGCAAAGCTGGGCTGCTGCTTCACTGAAGTGTCAGACAGCAATCAACAGTCCATCTAAGTTAAGGGTTTTTTAAGCCTACGAGGAGCCTTGTCCCTGAATTCTGCGAATCAGCACAACGGCAGCAGTGGCCTTGGTGTTAAATAGCACCATGGCGGAGACCATCTGGGTTATTACCAAATTCTGGCTGGAAAATGGGGCTTGAGAACTGCTGTTATAACCATCTTAAATGCCAGCATTTTTGGCTGTTGCTTTGCAGAATCCCTGCTCCTTTTTGGGGTTCCTGGTGTAGCTCTCCCCGACCTGGGAGCCCCTCATCCTCCCATCCCAGGGGACCCGGTGATGATGCTGGTAGCTGCTCCTTTGAATCCCAGCTTGGCTGGGGAGAGGAAAGCGCTTCATTCCCCAGGACAGCACTGTGCCTGCTGTCAGGTGAGATCTGTCAGCTCCACCGTCGCAGGTAGCGGTGATGACGGGCGAGATAGCAGCTACTTCTAGCTGACAGGTTGGTTTTTCTCCCTGTGCAGTTCACTGGGAGGTCAGTGCACTCGAGGGGCCTTTTTTTTTTTCCTTTGCTGTCACAGCGGGGAGTTTTCTGGCTCAGCCCATCTCTGCTCCTGAGATATAACTCCTTAGCAGATGAAGCGTGGATTCACCTGCCTTACCTTAGGCATGTGAAGCTCAGACACCTAAGCCTGCGCTAATCACCCCCTTAACAGCCATAGAAAGGCAGCTGGCGTGTCCTAAAACAGGAGTCTGTGGGGAGCTGCATCAGCAGCCTGCTGAGGATGGAGTCCTCATCCTCTGCCTCAAATAACCCCGGAGCACACCTTGAGCTTTGCTCTGCTGTGGCTACCAAGCTGATGCTCAGCAGAGGATTGAACACATCCTGAATCCCGCTCTGAGGGATGGGTGGGTGCTAACCTGGGTGCACCTGTAGCCGCTTTCTCTCCTTGCTGGCCAAGGTCAAGGTACTGCAGCTCCACGGGGCTGGAGAGGAAGGTGGAATCTTGCTGCAGGTGTGCCTGGAGACCCCGGAATGGGAGATTTGCAAGGTCACCATGGAAAAGCCATGTACCCCAGTCTTCATGTGTTTGCCTTTATTGGTGTATCACCTCCTTTGGAAGCAGAGGCCAAAGGGTTGTGTATGCTCCAGCACCTTTTAAAAAGAGACCTTTGCATAACCTGAATCCTTCTAAGTGGTAACGGGTGTTTTCCTGATGTGCAACAGCTGTCCTGAAGGCATGCAGAGCTGCTTTAAAACACCCAGATGCCTGTGCTGGTGTATGGAAGCCCTGCTGCAACACCATCAGGCTCCCAGTTAAGCTCCCCATCACTCCGAATCAGCTGCCGAAAGCCGGCAGTGTCACTGCAGGTCGGGAACTCCGAGTACCTGGGACAGGACTGACAGTGCTGACATCCCTGCGGCAACACCAATGTGAAGCAGCTGCATGGCTCAGCCCTAATTTCTCAGACATTAGATGGGATGACATCTCATCCCACTTTCCTGCTCCTTCCCAAGACACATTGCTTTTTCCCTGCAGCCGGGTCCCCTCTTGCAGTGCAAGTGCTCAGCCTCTAGCTGATCCTCTGCGCCTGTCCCAGTCACCGTCGGACCTAACGGGGGTGGCTGTGTGTGTGTGTGCATGATGAACCCGGCACATCCCTGCTGCCGGCTCACCTGTACGTCTGCTGAACCAAAGGGTGGTGGGGTTTATGTGAAATAAGGAAAGCTGGCTTGACCCAGGATGTGTCCCTTCTCGGGGACTTTATCTGGATGGGGAGTTCTCTGACACCAAAATGTGTCAGAGAACACATTTTTGGCTGAAATAGAATTCAAACCCTGAAAAATTTTTGGCTTCAATAGAATTTATTAACTATTAGAGTGGGTGTGGGATAGACTACTGTTCTCCCCACTCCCTCTCCAGTCTTCTTCCCTCTTCCCTAAAGAAAATCCTCTCCCAAACAGCAAGCTTTGTTATGTCTCATTGTCTTCTCTGGCACTTGGAAATGCAAGTTTTTCCCATCTATCTTTTTGGCATCCGTTCACGCTCTCCAGGACTTTGTTGGTTTTGCACTGATTCTTGCTCTGAGACTTGACTTCAGGACCATGGGAAAGACTTTATGGCTGCGATGGGGCAGCGATATGTCTGAGTAGAGACACTGCTTGCCCTGCAGACCCTGGGCTGCATGAGGACCTCGTGGGTGGTGAAGACCCTGTCGTCGCCTGTGGTGGGCTGCTCCACGCAAGGGTCTGATCCAGGCTGTCGGGAGCCTGGGGAGGAGTAGGGAGGGAAGCCAAGGCATTTTATTTCTCTTTTTATTCTTCAGACACACCAATCTACACTTTGGCCTAGTACATGGCCATGAGTCACACATGTCCTTCCCGTGGGAGAAGTGGGGGAAAAACCCTAGCTGGTTCTGGGCTGGACCTTGATTGTATCTGTGAAGAGGACTATCTGACATAGTTTTTGGCATTAGTAGATGATGCTGGAAACCCTGGTCAGTTGTACATGAAGCATCTCTAGTCTAGGAACTGCAGTGGGTGAAAAACTGTCCCAAAGCAGAGCCCTGGTTGTGAGCCGGGAGCTGAGTGGGTGACATTCTATGTGGCTGCAAGGAGACAACATGGCATTTTCTTCAAGGGAGGAGAATTGGGCATAATACCCCACTCCTTGCAGCCTTCCTTTCTAGCTACAAATCCTTTCCTTAAGCTAAAGAGAAGGTAAGAGTTCCCACAAAGAAGACCAGTGTCTGTGCAGAGTGATGCTTGATGCTCCTCCGGCCGTGCCCGGCTCCTGGGCCGATGGCATTTGCGAGGCTACAAAGCGTCAGCGTTCATCCCTACGCAAACCTTGACAAAACGAGTGTTTCTACTTGACTCTGCCAGCTCGCTGTTGAGATTATTACCAATCCGGTACATTTTTTAAAGCAAATGAGGTTTCAAAACGCCTTTTGATAAGATCTTTCTTGCCCTCAGTGGAGTCATTAATTCAATATGCTGAAATACCATTTTAATTAGTTTGCACGACGGTCCCAAGAGCAATGAAATAATGCTCTTTATTGTGTGACTATGTAGTGTGCTGTGCGTAATCCTGTTCTTTATCTCTTGTCTTCTGTTCTGTCTCACTGGCAAATATTAGTGCATCCTGTCTCCCAGTCATATCCTTGTGCAAGCATGCCAGCAATCTTGTTAAATACTCGATGTTACATTAAAACAACATTGTAGTTATTACTTGACTGCCAGAAAAATCAGAGTTAAAGGCTGCCTTTGCTTATGCTGTAGCCAGGTATTTATGATGACCCCCAAATTGTGCGTAGTATCACTTATCCTCAACCCCCATCTTCATCCTCTCAGCTCTGCTAGTTGTTGCTGCACCGTAGCAGGACCAGGAGTTGCCCAGGATGAGCTGAACCGTGTCTGTGGCAGACTCTGCTCCAAGTATGGAAATGGATGAAGGGATTCACCCAAGGTCACTCAGGCGCTCTGCAGTGAGCATGGAGTCTGCACAGTGTGTTCAGAGCACGTACTGTCCCAGTGCCAGCATTGCCTTGGAGGAGACCGGTGATTCCAAAGAAACACCGGCATTTTATTTTAGCTAACCCAAGAAACACATAGATTTAGACAAAATAATAGATGCCCAAGTATGTTTTCCAGCCTCTTTTGCTTTAATGCCTCTTGAAAGGTCTTAGAACACAAGTCCAAGCCCTCTAAATAATCCCATATCCTCCCTCCTCCTCCCCTGCTGCACCTGAGCTCTGCTCCAGCACACAGAGCCCTTCTTGCTTTTGCAGCTAGTTTCCAAAAACGATCTCTGAGAGAGACCTTCTCTTTCATAGCCTTCCAATCCTTTTCCAAGCAATTCTTCCTCAGCCCCAGCATATGATCCAGACATCTCACCACGTCTGTTCCTTCATGATTTTAGCACTTGGAATTCAGATTTAAAAAACGGTTTGCCTAAACGGTACCTGTGTTTCTGGCTGCTGAGCTTCCAGGGGCTCGTCGGTGGAAAAAAGGCAATGGCAAAAACAGATAAGCTCCGCATTCAAGAAGTTTTTAGTCATAAAATATAGACATAAAATGTCCTGAACGACCAAACAGAATTTACAGGAAGTACATAGGCTCCCAAAACCATCACAGCATCATTACATTCCTTGTAAGCTAATCACATTTTTCATGGAGTATTGCAGTAAGCTTGTTGCATGAAAGCAAAGACAGAAGTCAATCTCTAGTCTTTAAAATCGGATGAGGGTTGAAAACCGATATCATCCCTGCTCTGCTTGTGGTTGTCTTCCGTTTGTAGCTCAGGGACCTTTGGCACTATCCCATTGCTCGTCTGTGATGCCTTCCCATTGCAGATGGAAAGATCGTGGCCGAGGTGGGAGTCTCATCTTGTAGACTTGTGTCCTCTTCTTACACATTGTAGAAAAGCCCTGACATTTTTATTGCCTCTGAAGTTCTCCAAATCAGGGAGGAGCTACGAAAGCTGGTCCGGTTTTCTGTCTGCTGAAACAAATAATTTCAAAAGAGAACAAACCCTTAATGGGTGGTTGAACAAGCCAACTTCTTTCTTGTAGAGTGTAATTTGCAAACCATAAGGGAGTTGGTGGTGACTAAAGAAATGCAGTCCATCCGACAATGTCCCCTGAGTTCAAAAAATGGAAACCTCTGAGTCCGTTGCGGGGAAGAAGAAGTGGAGGGACCAAAGCACGATGGCGTGAAGGATGCGCACCATAGGGTACGAGCAGATCCCAGCGGGGACACAGCTCACGAGGAGCAGGGTACCTCGGCTGTTGAAGTAGCAAGCCTGGGCTTTGCCTAGAGAGATCCTGTTGTTCCAGTAACTCCCCGTTCAAGCTCGCACAACGTGCCGTGGATGCCAAACCGGCGAGCGAGCTTTGCTGCTTCACGTGGTGCAGGCTCTTCCCAGTTGGGTAACAAGATTTAGCTGCAGGCAAGCCCTCGCCCTAATGCCAGCAATGTGCCGTTCATTAAGACTGAAACGTATATTAGTTGTTTTCATCCTCCCTCAAAACAATACAGATGGTTTCGCTTTCTGTTCCAATCGTCTGGAAAGGGCGTGCGTGCCCATCACCGGCACGCAGGGAGGATGCAGATCCCAAGCAGCGGGGCTCTGAGGGACGGGGAGGTGCAGGTTGGAAGAGAAATGTGCCCCCCCAGCCTTTGGTCCACTCAATCTGGAGTGACCTGAAGGATGGGTCTTCTCCTGCTGGCCATCTCCTTCCCGGAAGAATTTATCTGAGCAGGTTCTGTCTCCGCATCCCTACGGGTAACGCTGCTCACCCCTTTGCAGATTATCCTGAGGTTTTTTTCCTTTTTTCCCCCCTCTCCTGCACACAGGATGTTCCTGGCATTAATTCCCAAGTGGTGTAGGAAGAGCCACAGACTCAGGACATCCTTTTTTAATGATACTCAATATCTTTTAAGACGTTACCTACAAGCTTGGGCAGACAGGTATTTTATTACCTACTTGCAAAATGATTACAGTTATTAGCTTTACTGTGTATTGTAAAAAATGAATTGTGGAATTTAACCCAATTGTGGTAATATGGAGCAGCAAAGAAATCCAGTTATGTAACGTGGCCTGTTCCCAACCAGGGAGAGGGAACCCTCTGAAATGTTATTTTTCCAGTAGGATGGCTGCTTTCTAATTAAGTTTATTAAGTAATATCAAAAGCATATGGAAGTGGAAATGCCATTGGTTCATCGTGAAGCGATTAAGTCTGTTAGAAAGGGAAGAGCACAGACAGACATTTCTCATAGCTAGTGCTGAAAAGATAGCATCTACCCCAGTTTATCTGCACATCTATCTAGCGCATGGCTTCAGTCAGCCCGTTTGCTTGGTTTATACCTTCAAAGCCTTTCTGCCATTATCCTAGGGATTATTTCTCTGCCAAAACGAGAAGTAATCCCAATATTCCCTTGACCAAATCTGGGAAGTTATTAGGAATTTGCCTGCTCGTGGTACATTTTTACACTCTATTATCCTATGCAGATCTTTCCTTTAAGGTTTTGCTGCTTGAATGGTTTTGTTCCTATTGAACCTAATCCAGTTTAGTGTCTGTTCTAATCTAAATAAATGCTTCTTATTTTAAACCTCTTCCTCCTTTCTGCTTAATCAGTCTTTGATACCGCTTCTCATCATGAGCTTTAACTCTGGTTTTCCTTAGCGCACCTGAAACTGTGCTTATCTTTAAGCAAGGGGCTGGTTCCAGCAGCACCAGTCACGGTGGGAGCCAGCATCTCCCAGCAATTCCTCCTGCAAGAACCAGGTCCCCAGGACTAATGCAGCCAAGGGCTTCCTCTGGGCTTCCCCAGATCCCTGTCAGCCCCCTGAGGACCTTCTGAGGGTTGCACTGAGTTTTTGGCTTCTCAGCTGCATGATGTGAGCTCTCAGTGTAACATCTCACCTTTCTGTCATACCGCAGCCTCCTGCTCCCTAAATTACATCCTTTTCCCCCATTTTTTCCCAGCAAACTTCTTAGATTAACAGCGAATTCCTGGGCCCACCATGCGTGGTGGTTGCAGAAGATTTCCGCACTCCCAGGAGATCTTCTGGAGCTCAGGTCTGAGTCTTCGAGATGGCCAAAGCCAGAACAACATAAGCAAAACAGATAGCACCTAATTATTTCTGTCCTAAGCAAGCTTTGCTCATGTGTGTGTTAATGAGCTGTTTCCATGCAGCTAATTTAGGGAGGAGGAAGTGTGTGCCAGAAGGGAAAGTGCAGGGAATTTGCCTGTTGTACCATGATTGAGGGTGTTGTACAATTAAACCAGAGCAGCTACTAATTACTGCTGCGCTAACGAGATATTCATACACGCCACAGCCCGTGCCGCTCATGGCTCTTCCCCTCCTTCCGCACCATCAGGTTATTTGCTTTCATCATCGCTGTGCCTTCGTTCATTTGCTGTCTTACCTGATGACAACCGTTTCGTTACAAGGACCGCATCCCGAGGCCGCGCCGCATCTCCCGGTGTTGGCTGCCGTGCTCGGCAGGGGAGGGGGTTTGCAAGGGGTTGGGGGCTCGCGGGGCACGGAGCAGCGGCTGCGGGAAGGCTCCAGGTCTCGGCGCAGATGCAGGTCCCGTGAATATCTGTCTTTGCCTCTGGGTTTATGTATTTGTTGTAAGTTGTGTCTTGCGGTCCAGAAGACTCTTGTTTCCCAGTTGCCATTTGTCTTAATTGCTTCATATTTCCACACCTCTGCGTTACTGGCAACGAGCGCGTTTCCTCCAGAGCTTTCTTGCCTCTCAACATCTTCTGAAGGAAGCTTCTGCCTTTTCTCTCACACGGTCCCCGCTGCCGCTGTACAAGCTTTCATGGGGATGGTTTCAAGCGTGGGAATCCTTCACCTCGTGTACAAACACTTATTCCTGTCCCCTTGTTTTGCACCCCTCGCTCCATGGTGGAAAGCAGGCAGGGAAGTAGGACATACGTCTATTTGGGGTTATTTTAAGCGATAAGAGTGTGCAAACCTACTGATAACGCATTTGTTTTCGGCCAAGTTTTGTTGCGTATCGTTTACGGTTGGTTTGTGGCTGGATTCCGGGTGTGCCATGCCCAAAATCTACTCAGGGCTGCTGCTTGCCTGAACTGCCTGGCCAGGGAAGTTTCTGTCCCATCCAGAAACTGCCCCACACTTTTCTCAGCTACCAGCCCCCTCCGCAACTCCCCCATGTGCGTGAAGTCAGTGTGTGGCTCATGTGACGAGTTACATATTTAAGGATAGGAGCGAGCTTAAGCATCTGCTTAACTTCAGCTAAGTGCTCGAGTATTCTCTTGGGTGAGGGTTTGGGTTATGAATCCTGAGGCTGCCGAAGTTAAAAATCTATTTTCTCAGCTCTGATCTGGTATGCCTGCCTTTCTTTCCCATTTCTGGGTTGCTTTTGTTCCAGGCAGACTTTCTAACTGACATCTCAGCTGGTGCTGCAGAGCAATACGCAGGGTCCTTGCCGTGAGGAATTTTGGGCTTGTCTCTACTTAAAAGAAGAGGCGACAGGGAGGGGGGAAATGGGAATAAAATGCAAATCAGATGATGCAAGTCTATAACCCGACCTGGGACGTCACTGCACAGACTATTTACTTCAAAGATTCACCCTTTGCCATGGCAACTGGGGGCCGAAGGCACATGCTGTACGAAGGAAAGTGCCCTGCTAAAGCCATTCACGTCGCCGGCGAGGTCTGGTTACAGCCCCTCGTTGGGCTGCTGCGTGCACCCGGGCAGCGGGAGCCTTTCCAGCCCCTCGGCACTATACATCTTTCCATAGGAAACTTTCCTCCAGGGCCCAGCGTTCGCTCTGAGTTTTATGCGATTGCACAATCCAGGCGCTGCTCCTCCAGTTATGAGAAGGGAGGATTTTATATTTTTTTATTTCCTCCCCCCCCTTCTAAGCAAACTGCTCTAGTTCAGTGTTGCTGCCGTCACCGGTGGGGTCCAAGCTGGCTGTGCTATGGGGCTGCGTCTCCGTCCACAACCCACCGCGATGGCTCTGCTCCGTGGGGGAGATGCTGCTGGAAGCCAGCACGAGCATCTTGCGAGGGGGGGAAGGTGATGGAAGGGGGAGCATTGCTTTCAGAGGGGGCGGCTTGTGCATGGTGCTGCCATGCTGCTGGGTGCCAGCACCCAGGAAAGGAGCAAAAGCAGATGTGAGCGTGGGCTGGGGAAGCTGGAGGGTAAAACAGGGAGGACAGGGCAGTCCCCTGGCTGCCCTGTGCTGCCAGGCTTGTCCCTCTTGGGGGGGGAATCCCCATGGGCAGGGTGTGCAGTGCACCCCCAGCCCCTTTCCAGGCAGCTGCCAGGGCTCAGGCTGGTGTTTGCAAAGGGTTAATCATACCCTGGGAGAGACAGGGCAATATTCCTGCTCTATTGTATGGCTTAAAATCCACTTTGGACCTGCTGACCTGTGGAAACGCAGCAATTTTTGTCTCCTTTCGCCTCCCTGACCAAGTTGAGCACGGTGCCTCGCCCAAAGCAATGAGTTGGTGTCGGAGGTGTGCGGGATGCTGATGTCCCAGCGCTGCCCGTGGCTGGAGAAGCATGTAGCAAATATTTTCGTCCTGGCGCAATCCCAGCGGGACCATGCTGATGATTAACGGGCTTGTAACGAGGAGCTTCCCCTTCCCTCCGCTCGCTCCTTCCGGAAGTGAGCTTTGGACCACATCTCTTAGCATCCCATTCCGAATCAGCGCTTCCTCCTGCATATGGCCGGGGGCAGCTTGAGAGAGCTGTGCAGGCAGAGCGGGCAGCTGCCTGCTCCAGGGCACAGGAGGGCATTTAGCACTGAGCTCATCCGCGCTCGGGGGCACAGACCCCCAAACCAAGTGGCAATAATATATCTCATAAAGGCAAAACTTCTCCAGGTCAGGCTCATCGGGCACGACTTTTGCATCCGACACTACATTTTGTATTTAAAAAAGCCAATCTTTCTCCAATATCTTTTTTTTTTCGGTTAAAAAAAGATACTTGGCGGTGGCCAAAGCGCTGTTACTCATTTAGCTAAACAAAGCATGTGGCTGTTTGTGTAGATATTATTTCTCTGGAAACACTGGTTTTAGTTAATCACCCTGTGATTTCTATTGGATTCTGTGTTTATGTATTCGCTAAAGCCTCTTTCTGGGCCTTTATGACATAATTTTGAAGTGTTGAAAAATCAGCTTATTCTCTGCCTGCATGGGCTGATAGTTTGGAGTGTTGTTTTTTTTTTTACCCCTGTGAAGAAAATCCTCATAAACCACCTCATTCTTCAAGTGAAAGAACAGCTGGGGGACCAAAAAAAAAAAAAAAGAGACAGAAAGGGAGCTTTTCTTGGCTGGGGAGCACAGTGGCAACGTCCGACTCATTTGATAAGCCAGAGGGAGAAGCAAGTAAACCGGTGCCTGGTTTCCATTAGAGCCGTTTAGGAGTGATGTGCCCAAAAACGCCGGTGCAGGTTGCTTGGTGATTCGTGCTGGGCAGGGTCGATACCTTGGCGTTATTTTATCCTGCATAAATCACATATTCCCTGAAATGCTGTTTCCTGTACCCGGAGGGAAAGTCTGCCCGCTGTGGCTTGCAGACCCAGCGGTGGGGTAGCTGAATTTTTCTGCCAACCCAAAGCATCGCGCTCGGGGCTGGGGTCAGGCCAGCCCTGAAAGCATCAGCAAAAGGGAATTAGAGAGATGTGTTTGTCGGCAGGGCTTAAGCCCAAAGTTCAGGGTTTTGTAGTAAAAGGGCTTTAGGAAAGCTAATAGGAAATCAAAATGTTTCCATTACTGCTTCATTTCCATCAAAATAGGTTTTGAAAGTCCATAGGCAGCTTTAGGGACATGCACACAGCAGCTTTGGGCTGGCGTGCCAGAAAGAGGGAGTGAAAATAACGATTAGAATAGGTCAGCTATGGGGAAAAGGTTGAGAAAAGCTTTTTACCATTTTGGAGTCTTTTCTGCTTTGCGGGACTTAAAATGTTTTTCCTTCTGTTGGGTGAAATGTGCTTTCAGGGGGTGTTTGTGACATTTTCTCCCCCTCTTTTGCCCTTTTTGTAGTAGCAGGGGGGCTGGCAGGAGCATTCGAGGAACCTCCTTGCTTCCACAAGGTTTTCGTATTTTGTTTTTCCACTATGTAACCTTTTAAAAATTCTTCTAACGTTAGAAATACTAGGTTGTTTCATATTTCCTTGGCCAATCTGGACCCTTTCTGGAGTTCAAGCTGTTTCTTTGAAGCCACAAAAGGCTAAAATGAAACATAAAGAATTTGCTACCAGAAAGGGTGGAAAACTCCCCCTCCCCTGGGATGTTCGCTGTCGGATTCAGTGGCAAAAAAGGGAGAATAACTTTACATTCGGGTCCCAATAAAAACACAGAACATTAAGGCAAAAGGAAAAATTAGAAAAGGTTTACGAGTGTTTCAAGAAAGGTCAGCCTTTACTGGGTTTCCTCCCAAGAAGGTCTGAATTTTAAAGGGTTGACCAAGAATGAGCAGGCAGAGAGAATGTCTTCTGCCCGGTTTTGCTGAGAAGTGGTGACAAATACTATGCATTTTTAATTTCCTGCAATTTTATTATTTGGATCTGTTATTGTCTGGAGCTGCAAGCTGAAGCAAAGGCTTTGCTCAGATACGGGGTGGAGATGTTGGGATGCAGCTATGGCTGAGTCTGCACCACGACTGGGGCCTGTCTCAAGACATCAGTAAATAATTTGAGTGAGTAATAATATATACAGCCAGGCAAAGTTCAGCCCAGTTGGGGTTTAATTTATTTATTGGAGAGAAAGAGTAGGACATTTCTGTTTCCTATCACCCCACCGCATATTCTGCTTATATTTTTTATATCAAAGCTGAGTACTTGTAGAGTTTGAAAATGGAAATGAGCAGCTCCGATTCCACGGAACACATCTTATATAGGTCCAGGGCAGTTTTGGGGTGTTAGACCACCTCAGAAAGACGGGATGTCAAAATCTTAGAGGATGAATTAAGGGGCCTTTTGGACATATGCTCTTTGCAATGCTTCATTTTCTCTAGGAGAGGGGTGTGCTGCTCCCCTGGGGATTAGCATCCATATCCATTGTTAGCTGTATGTGTGTCAACAACTACCTCTGCTTGCAGCCCCACTCTTCTTCCTTTTCCCTTTCTCCTGTTACACGTCCCGGCCAAGCAGCGCTTTCACCTGCATTTCATTACTCCTCTTTGCAGCCCTGGGGTTGCCCATCAGCCCGGTCAGGCTTTTGGGGTACCACTCTATCCATCTCCGCTGGGATGCAGTCACCAGCGGGACAAATCCGGTCCCACCTGGGACCACTCCCTTCGCAGGGATTTGCTATCAGAGCAGGCTGGCACGTCCCACAGACCGGCTGCCAAAGAGTTCAAAGATCCTGCCAAAGCCTTTGCACAGGAATGAAGGAGCTGAGAAGCTGTTTTCTCATCCTGAACTGGGGGAAATGAGCTGCTGACTGTCCCAGCGCGCTGCTGCAGGGTGCAGATGAAATGGGGATGGTGGCTGGAGGCTGCTCCTCCTTTTTGGATGTCCTGTACCGGCGCGTAGGTGAGATGTTTTCCATGCGTTTGTTGTGTGTCACAGCATAAATGTAAGTTGTCTTCCCTCCAGATGTCTTGGTTTTCGCAAACCCCTGTGTAGGGAGCCCTTACAAAGCACCAGCGTGGGGCTGCACTTGCTGTCCCCATCCTGCTGGGTCAGTGGATCCTCGTTCTGCTCCTTAATGGTGTTTTCCCTGATTCTCATCCTGCAGCCTCAGTCTTCTGCCTCCCATTCAAAGGCAGATTTGCTGGGCTTTCCAGGAAAGGGACATTTTTCTGCTTCCATTGCTTAAATAAAAAGTAGAACAAACATGAGGATCACCAGAAATCCAGCAATGCCCCGGAGCAGCCCTCAGGTCACCCCGGCTTGCAGCCCACTCCCACCTCTCCTGCAAAAGAGGTTTCTGGCACTGCTCCCTCTTTGAATATATCACAATATTTTGTAGTTTGAGAAGCTCTGACCTCTGGAAGAGGCATAAAACCATGGCCTACAGCTCTGCCCTGTAGCCTTGCTGCAGCATTGCTCTCTCCCCAGTAGCAGCGTGCTGGTGTCACTTGTCCCTCCCAGCCCATCTCCTCGCCAGCAGAAAGCCAGGTTTCCCTTCAGCTCGAGCTCTGTTAAACACACAGCGTGGTTCACGGGGTGGAAACGGTTGTTCCTTTATGAGTGACATCCCCTCCTCTCTCTGACACCTCGTAAATCCAGCGCCTGCCTCTGAAGGCTGGTTGGGAGGTGTTGGGGATGGCAGATGTGGCAGCTCCATCACGCCCGGTTTGGGGTTATTGATGCTTTCCCCGTCCGCAGGCAGAGCCACTCGCCAGTACATTCATGGCATTCTGGATGCATAACGGCATCGCCTTGGACCATGGTTTAATTAGTTTCCAAAGCGTTTTGTATACAAGAAGTGCTAAGGGCCAAATCTGCTCTTAATTACCTTGTTTTGATTTTCCTGGAGATGGTTTAGGCTGCGACTTGCGGGGTCGAAGGAAGCTGGTGCTCTGCGTTGCTGAGGTTATTGCACATAGCCAAGGGCGTATGGATGTTTTTACGTGTACACGCAACCTTCCTGGGGCTATCAGGACCCAGGGCTTATGTGCCCAGGCCACATCATGGTGTGCCCAGGCTATGCTCTGCTTTCATTCTTCTCTGTGCTCTTGAGGTGGGTCCTAAAAGCAATTTCTTTGCTTTTCTCTTTGGCTTCCCAAGTCTTTTCCAGTATCAGCTCCTCAGGTTCAATGGTGATGTGATGGATGCAAAAAAAACCCGAGTATAAGTTCAGGGAGAGGAGCTGCCACGCTGCTTTGCCTAAAACAGTCCCGTTGGGGATTTGTTCCTACTTTTATCTGAATTCTCAGCCAGTCCCGTCTGTTCTGTTCCTCCCCGGCCTATGTGTATCCTCACACGCTGACACCATGCAGATGCTTTCAGGAGATAAAGCTGGCATTTTTGGCGAGTTGTGGGTGTGGGGGTATTTGTGGAAAGCTTTTGTATTTCAGGGTGGAACTGATACTGCTTGAAAATAGCTCTGGAAAATAGCTGTACTCTCAGCTTGGGACCCAATTTCAGTTCCACTGCTTCTCCAAACCACAGAAATCCACCCGGCATCTTCATTTTTACATCAGCGGGGACACCGCTGCCGCAGAGCATGTGTGCCTGTGCTCTTCCATGGCTATTGGCATGCCGAGGGACAGCAAGGCTGGGAAACAGCCAGCCCAGCAGTGCCATACTCCTGTGACCTCCTCCATCCTCCCACCTGGGACTCTGGCATCCCTGGTGTTCCCTCCCCTGAAGAACCCATCTAGCTGGGGTACCAGCAGCTTCCCGAACCAGCCCAGGAGCACTGGGCATGGGGGAGGCTGAGGGAAGCCCGTGGCCGGGGCATGCATGGGCGAGAGCAGGCTTGCCACAGGGGGAGGTGGGGGCCAGCAGAACGTGCAGGTATGGAAATGCAAAGACACAAAGAGGCTTTTTGACGTTGCCCAGGAAACGACAATTCTGGAATTTCCTAACTTTGCTTTAGCAACTTTAATGTTCCTTTAATCACGTCGGCAGCGTGTCCATGTGGGTCTGTGCAGTCAGTGGTTTGTAAAGCAGCACCGATCTCTCGAGCTGTGGGATTCTCAGAGGGTCGGAAGCCCTGTATAAATGTTAGCGGTGATGTAATGTTTGCTGCTTTCAGATTTTTTTCATGCAGAAACCTGAAGTCAGCAGATTGAACCTATAAACACTTCAAATGAACAGTTTATGGGTGGAAATCCTGCCTCCGAAGGCTACCGTAGCTTTTTAAAGGGGATCAGTTTGGAGTTTATCATGTTTTAAAAGAAAAAAGCCCTGCAACTTATTTGTCTTGTTCTTGATCTTCAAATCAAAACAACCCATCTCACATCCCCCGTGTGGCCCATGACGCTGGGGCAAAGCCCTGATGTCCCCAACGCAATGCATCCCTTACAGAGCTCAGGGACCCCCTTCGGGCAAAACACGGCACACGCCAATGGAAGAGAACAGGCTCTGGGCTGCTAAAAACACTGGGGGGATGGAATCCTCCGCAGGGCTGAGCCGGACACTGTCCCAGTTCATCTGTGCTTTGCCGTTGCAGCGGGTCCTGCCAAAGGCTGAGCTGGAGCTCCTGCGCTTTCTGCTTCGCTTCTCGCTGGCGCACGCGTCCTGTTCTTTTCATGTTTTTTATTGTGAGCAATCATGATTTGCACGTTAATATAATATCACAATGATAATCTGGCAGCGGGCAAAGCTGGATGCAGCATTGGAAAGTTCCTTCGTCTCCTGTTTCCATTTTTCTTGGAAGGGAGGGTAGTGCGAGAGGCGGCGGCCGAGGCACGACGGGCTCGAACCTGCCGGCCAGATTTCTGGCCGAAATGCTGGATCCAGCAGCCGAAAGCAGGGGAAGAGATTTATTCCCAATTGTAGGCTTTGGCATGGAGGCCGCAGTTGTGATAGGTACTGACTGGACCGCTCCGGAGGAGGATTCCCCTCCAGCCGCAGGTACGGCACCGGGGCGGCAGTGCTGGGCACTGCAGCTCATCCCCACCAATGGCCAGATCCAGACCCAGGATGGGGAGAGGGACAGAGCAGAGGAATGAGTGCAGAAAGCAGCCCCCGCAGCAGAAACGCAGCTCCCCCAGCCTTGGTAGGAGTACCCCAAATCCTGCAACACTTATGGAGTGTCTCCAAACCCACCCCAGCTGCCAGAGGCAGGAGATTCAGGGAGATTCGTGAGTTCATTTAGAATAAAAATGATGTAACTGGAAACCCCCCAAAAACGTAAGAGCGAGGATGGGGACTAGAATAGAAAATCAAGCTATTTTTTTCAGTCTAATTATTTTTAGGTTGGTATCGCTTTGCCTTTCGAAATCTGACTCAGGACTTTTGCATGCTTGAGGCTGGCAAGGTTCTGGCTGTGGTACAAAAATGTTTCCCTCCAAGAAAGCCTGGCAGAACATGTGATTTCAAAAAAAAAAAACCAAAAAACAACCAACCCCAAACACAAAATCAAGCTAATCCCTTTTTATTTTCTGTAGCTTCTACCGATCTGCTCCCACATGACCTGTCTCACGTCTTTGTATGGCCCGTCTGGGTACGTTACGGATCTGAATTACCTCCTAGCAATTAAAGCTGAGTTAAAATTCCTTCCTGACCTTGGGTTTATCAAGCTCCTTTCTCAGGTTTGGCATGTGTCAGGCTGCTAAAAAAGAAATACTACATGCTGTGACTCGTTGCCGAAGCCTTCAGGGCAAGGGGGGGAAGCTGGAGCAGGTGGGACTGGAAACAATGGCCGGGGCAGAAGATGCTCACGTGAAACCGCAGAGCCGCGGGCTGTTAGAAAACTCAGCAGTAGCAGACTGAAAAGGAGGGGTTTGGCAGCCAGCCCACCGCTGACAGACGCTCACGAGCTCCGTGGAGGTACCTGCCCTTTCGGCTCAGCCTTTGCAGTTTTCCACCCGCATGCCGACGAAGAGCCGCCGTTGGGTTTTCGGGCTGCGCGCCCGGAGCACGCTCTGCCTCTCCGCGTCGTCCTAGGAGGCGCGGAAGCCTTTGCCTGGTCCGCAGATGGGGCAGGCATGTGTTCTAGCAGACAAATATTTTTCCAACTATTTCCCAGGTGGTATTTCTGGTGGTGACTTGGGGCTGTTTTGCCCCTGGGGAAGCGGGGCGTGGGATTTTCCAGCTGCCTGCGGTCGATGCCCGTGCGGAGATGCAGCCGACAGCAGCAGTGCCCCAAACAAGATGACAATCCGGTAGCGGTCGGATGCTGGGATGGGATGAATGTCTCGTCTTTGTATGGTTCAAATAATCTTTATAGCTGGAAAAAATAAAGCAAACTGGGACAGTGCCCTGGGATTTGGCTGCTGCCGGGTAAAACTGAGGAGTTGCTTTAGATCTGTAGGTCCCAGAGCCCAACCAGGTCCTTATTGCCTGTGGCTTCTTGCAAGTGAGGAGGGCTTGGGAAGGAGGGGAATATTTATTAGAAGTAAAATAACCAGGCAGCAGAGGATGTAAAATTGGCCCTAGCTTCCAGCAGAACCCAGAGCCCTTCTAAACCTGGTATTTCTGAAGGGACTTTGCCCTGTGTGGTGGGAGGTGTCCTCTTTTTCCACACAAGGGAGTGGACCCCCATCTCCCACCCCACAAAACCCGCCATGGCTTTCCCTCAAGGCCAGGTTAGGTGGGATTTGTAAGCAAAAACGCCTCGTCTGACCAAACTTTAAATGTTCATTTCCTTTGTAAAATTGGAAAATAACTACGTTTTTATTAGAAATCAAACATTGTGACCTAGCGCTGTTCTCAAGCAGCGAGTTTTCCCTCAGCGGCGTTGCTGTTGTATGTGTCAAAAAGGAGCAAAAATTCCAAACCAAACCTTTAAAAAATATCCCAGAAATGGCTTTTTTTGGCTGGCTTTCTCCCGTGAGCTCGCTCCAAGCTGGCAGGAAGGCAGGGAGGATTTGCTTGCGAAGTATGGATGTGGGCGAGCGCCGGAGCAAGGAGAAGACCTGGAAAGTTTGGGTGTACTTGGAGGAAAGCAGCTTTTTTGGGGTCATGTATGGAGGGAGAAGGGACTTTTGCACGAGGTCCAAATGAATCTGAAGGCTCCTAAACTCAATGGGCCAAGATGCCACTTAAGAAACCATCCAATTCCTTTTGCCTCAGTGGTTAATAAGCTGATAAATACACCCCTTTTCCCTGCTACGGTCGGCAAGCGAAGACACATGTCTTCGAAAGACGCGTTTTCTCCACTTTCTGCTGGAAGATTTCTGCTTTACAGCTTGTGCCAGCCACAAAAAACGCCTTTTTTTTTTCCCCTCCCCTCTTTCCCCCTCCCTTGGTTCCTATTGCTTTGGAGGGCTACAATAGTCGAAGGCTTTTAAATGAAATTATACCACCAGTGGGAGAGGAGCCAAGCGGATTGTGCCAAGCTCTGTACAAACAGCCCAGCAGACTCCAACTACTCCAGGCTGCATAATGGAAATCACCCATGTTGGCCGATAATCTGTGCATGATTCACGCTCTGGCAAAACGTGTTGTAACTGTAGGTGTCAGTTAAAGTCGGGCCCTTCGAGCTATTTTAACACGCTCCTTTTTAATGTAATTTCCTTTGTTTTTAACCCGAGTATTCATTAGAAAGCTGCCAGAAAAAGAGGAAGGGGAGGGCTAGCACAGCTCTTGGGTTTTGAAAATACTCAGAGGTGATTTTTCTCCAAGGCCTGAGCCCATCCAGGGTCTATTGGGCGGCACCGCGATGCACTGAGATGCGGGAATGATGCCTTGGCCAGAGCAATCTCCACAGCACCTGCCTGAATGGTGACATTTTCCACCCAGGGAGGACAGCTCATTTCCCAGGACATCCTGGTTATGGAGAGCTGCGGTGGTTGTTAGTGCTGTGCAGGTCTTTGCTGGGATGTAGGAGCCAGAAGAGGTGGCTTTTTCCAAAGTATTGATGCTCTGGTGCCCACCATGCTCTGAGCCCATGGTCACCGCTGCTGACTCTGGGATGCGATTTGCACCCATTTGGTGCTTTGGCTGGGCGTAAGTTCTTTGCAAAGCTGGGTCTGTGTGGCATTGGGGTCCCTTTTACTACGAATAAAATGGAACCTAGAGGCCAGTGATGAAAATCGAGGTGCTCTCTATGTTATTTTTTTAAGATCGTGTCTCTCTGGCTGCCTGGAGGATATTATTGTGCCCGAACGCCAGGAGCTAAGACAGGGGAGGCAGCTGATGGAGAAATCCCTGGGAAACAAAACAAAGGGAAAGATGAGAGCCCTGAGAAATCCAGCCTGTCCCTTGACAAAGCAGTGCAAATGGAAGGGAAATTTTGGGCAAAACAGTTTTTGTGAAAGGGAGAAGGAAGGACACAGCAGCGGGCTGCTGGGCGGATCCTGCTCCCTTTCCTGTGCTGCTTACCTCGGGGAGTGCATCCTAAAAACCCTGGAACACTTCAAAACATTTCAAATTCCCATTGGGGAACAGGAGCATCCTTGGTTTCCTTTAAAATGCCGAAGCGTCACAATAATTGCGATGGATTTGGTCTGACTGAGGTACCGTGCTCGCCCTGAAACAAATGTTTTCCCACAGCTTTTCATCTCACCGAGCCTCAAATTTTTGCTCTGAGCTAACCTAAGTTTCCCTCCCCTGGTCCAGGTTCACTGGAATTTGCAGTGAACCAAAGAAATCAGTTATTTTTCCAGCCCCCCACCCGAGACTGGGATGATTTACCCGGTGTTGGGGTTAGTGAAGTGCTGAGCGGTGGTTCTTGTGCTGGAAAAGTCACCTTTCTCCATGGGAATGGGGCTTCTCAGCAGGAATCTGCACGAGCAGCAGATCTCCATTGATTTTTCAGTCTGTGCCGGTTTTGTCTGGGGATTGGCGTCTCCCTGGCTGCTCCTGGGGCATTTGGAGATGCTCAGGGCAGCGACAGCATTATGAGAAGGGGCTGGACCTGTCCCTTCATGGGGCTTGTTTGCTTTTGTCTGGAGCGAAGCACTGCCTCTTTGCCTCTGAAGCCGTTTAGAAGCGTTTCCCATCGCGTCCTTTGCTTGCACTGCTGCCGTTCGTGGCATCTGCATTTTTCCTGGTGACCCTCTGCACTGTCTCAGTGGCCTCTGCTCGTTCACTCGTCCCTCTCCCCTTGGCAGAAATGGTGTCAACAAAATACGGCTCCCAAGAATCCAGCGTGACAGTTTTCTGCCCAATTTTGGGGGCTGTTTCTTCCCCCCCACGCCCCCCCCCCCCAGCTGTCCCACGTTACTGGATATATGGACCTAGTCTCTGATGTTGACACTTTTTCTGGCTCGTGCCTGCGTTTTAGCTGGAGACACGTGCTGGCTATCCAGCGTTTCACAGGGACGCTTGTTTTGGAAGCACAGTGGGGCTGCCTGGGACACCCTCTGCTTGGTGGATCATGCTGATGTGAAGCTGGGTTCAGCAACTAGGGCTGCACCCTCTTACCAGGGCTCTGTCACATGTGGTGAGATAGGGGCTGCTGCCAGAAACATTCCTCAAGGAGGACTTTTTAGAGATGGGGAGGCGGAGGCCGGGTAGGAGGATCGTGCATCTGAGGTCTGGTCGGGCCCTGGAGCTTCCGTCTTTGGAACAGAGGTCCCGGGATACGTGGGATGCATGGTATGATGCTCCAAACTCCAACGGCACCACGTTGCTGGAGGAGCACATCTGTACTCGGAGGCACATTTGAACTCTTGGTGTGCTTTAGCAGGGGTTTTGTCGCAGAAGCAAAGCTCAGCGTCTTGGTGATGGGCTTCCTGTCCATGTTCAAGGCTCCGGCTCCATCTGCACCAACCGCTGTGACTGCTGTAGCCGTGCTCTGTGTCGTGGGACCTCGCCACAGCATTGAGTAGGAGGATCTTGCCCTCATTCAAAGCGTGGGGAGAACAGACGAGGGGTGGAGGCAGCAGAGCCAGACTCTTTCTGCTCTGGAATGACAGCATCAGTTGAGAAGGATGAGAACTGGGATGAACTGTCTACAAGAGGGTGGAGGAAGAGCTCTGGGAATGGTGGCAAGGATGGCTTTCTCCAAACAGCTGGGAATCAGCGGGCTCTTACACATGCCTCATTATCCCTGCTGGGTGAGTTCCAACTTTTGGTTCAGATTTAATTTCTGGCCTCAGAACATTATTGTCAAAATGCTTTTGTCTGACTCAGACCACTTCAATACCATCTCAAAGCATCTCCCCACAACACAGAGGCCACTAAATGCCTCCTCCTCACTCCAGAAGCCATGTGCACAGTGGCTGTCGAGTTTCTAGGAAGGCCGCTGCTTCCATGTCCCTTCTCTGGCTTTTCGTCACCGTTCTGCCTTCAGCACAGGCTGGAGCCCTTCCATGGGATCTTGCTAGTCTATTGTTCAACAGATTCATAAACAGGTTTCAAAGGAGTCGCCTGTTGCTTTTTGGGTTGGCTCGGCGAGGGCTGTCGTCTCGGGAAGCACCAAGCAGGCGTTTGGAGAATCCCAGGAAATCAGCACAGCGTGGCTGCTGAAAGCATTAGAGCCCATTAATGGTGCCAGATGTGCCATTTCTGCTCCTCTTGCTGCTGTGTACCTCCAACTCCCTTGCCATTTTACTCGCTCTGGGGTTTTTTCCCCACGAATGCTCAAGGTTTTAAACAGCAAAGCCTGAATGGGGGCACAGCCAGCCAGGAGCTGGCAAGGAGCTTACCACCGAGCCCACCCCATGCCTGCCCGCTCCACGGCTGTCCCTGGTGTGTTGCCACCAGAAGCACTTTAGGAAGGGCAGAGCTGCTGGAGAACCAACAAGGAGCCACACAAAGACTGTTGAATGTTCTCACCACCCCCTCCAAGTCCTTACCAGCTGTAACACAGGGAGGTGGGCAGCAAGCGACACCCACCAAGCATCCACACTTGACCTTTGCAGAGAGGAGAAGCTCAGCAACTATTAGTGGGTTCTTGTAGAGGAGGAGGTAGGGTATTTTGGTCATGCATGACACTAAACAAGACACGTGGGGAAGCCTGACACCAAAACTTTCCCAAGAAGCTTGCAGCAGCATGAGTAATGCCGCAGAAAGGAGAGCTGTGGGAATGACTAGACCATAAAGTCATTACAAGTGGTGAGCGGCTGCAGAGGAATTTGTTTGTTTCTGCCCTCCCGTGCCTGCCCCTCTCCATCTGCTTGCTTCGGAGACAGGGCATCGGTCTTGCTGGGGCAGATGATGTGTCCAGGAAGGACCCAGGATCCTTCGCTTCCCTGCTTTGGGCAGAGATGAGCAGAGGCAGCCTGGGCTCATAGCTCCTCTGCAGCCAGTTTGAACCTGTGATCTCCAGGATCTGAAAGGAGACAAGGAAAACAAGCTGTGCGATGTGTCCTGCAGCCAGGCAGGATTTATTCTGTAAATTTTCACGTGGCACAAGCCCCTCTTTAATTGCTGGGCCTGGCACTGTTGCAGGGCTCGGGGAAAGACAGGGGTGTGCAGAGCAGACCCCTCTTCAAGGTGGGCTTACCTTCTGGGGGGACTGAGGAAGATCTTAAAGCAGTGCAGCATCCCTGAGGAAGGACAGACGAGGTTTGTTACTGACAGGGATGGATGTGCACCAAGAACCTGCTATTGCTGAAAAGGATTTCAGCCCTGTAGATGCCCCCCACGGCCCTGAACTGCTTGAGCTCACTCACCTGTGAGGGAACAACCAGACACTGCGGGAGCCCTTCACCCTCCCAGGTGTCTACTTGGCAGTTTGTGAAGCTATTTGCCCCAGATTGCACGGCTGGGGGTTCACCCCTGCTCTCTTTGGAGGTGTGATGCTCCCAGGTGGGAGGCCCCAGCGCTTTTTGACTTCACCACTGTGGTTTGCAAGCACAAACCGGGAGGTTGTGGACAGCATCAGAGGCCAGTATCAAGCATCTCGGATCTCTGTTTACCACAGACTCGTTTAGAGTGACGTTCATGGCTTGTTAAGTCATTTGGCATCCTCCGTTAGCGCGGAAGATGCTTTCCTGCGGAAGACAGCGGCTCTCTTTGATTTGCAGCGCTTGCGCAGTGTGCGCCCTGCGTCTAGCTTGGTCTTCACATCTCCTTGGCTGCAAGGAGACAAAAAAACCCCACCCCAAACTGTGTTGATTTCAGCATTGTGGGAAAGTATTTTCCCATCGTTCTCTGTTGAAAAGCATGATTTGATTAACATTTTTATATGTTTATTATTTAAGAAAGCATCTGCTGCTGCTGCCTTTTTTTTTTTTTTTTTTACTTTTGGTTTTACCCAACTTGTGTTATTAAATAGTTGAGTCTTGTTTCATGGTATAGCCAGGAGGGGAAGGGAGGGGTGGGCAGACAGCACCCACCCATCCCAACCTGCCTAATCTGGGGACCTGGCGGGGTGTCAGCTTTGTGTAATTGGTGTCCATGCGTGGAACAAGTCAGGAGTAGTTGCTGGGCTTTAAATTCTCTCTCTGCTAATCCCCATTAGCTCTCAAACAAACGCCAGACCTGCTTTTATTCTCGCGGTTACACTACAGGTGCGAGCTGGATGCGTGCGTGGGCTTCCTCCCCCTGATTTAAGAGTTGCTTGGGGTTTGTGGCTTTTGAATCGATGTTTCTTGACATGAGGAAAGGAATTGTCGGAAGCTCTGTGCTTGCAAAGGGAGGCCAACCAAACACTTGAGAGAAATCAAGGTTGATATGTCTGACGCGGTGACCTCAGCAGAGCACTCGCTTCTGCGAGGGGGGATATCTGTGGGTTTGCAAGCTGTAAGGGAGGTGGCCAGCACGGTCCCCAATGGGATGTTCCCACCTGCAGCAAAAGCTGCTGGACAAACACCCTCCCATCCGCCCCAGCAGGATGAAATAAGGTGTCACCAGTGGCTGTTTGCTGCTTGGCAGTAGAAAAGGATCTCAGGATGCTGCGAGGTCTGTCCTAGCTCCTTCTGAGTGTGGCTTGATGTGGTTTTGAAGGTCCAGCAAGCCTTGTTGAGGCTCCTGACTCAGTTCTCCTCGAGACCACTTGGTCTGTGAGAAGATTGGTGTATTTAAACAGGTAACTTGTGCCGGTGTCTGGCCGAAAAGGCACAAAGCTGAGCACTGATTCTGGATACTAAGTCATGCCTTCAAGTGACAGGTTGTAAGTCATAACTGGGGCTATTTAGAGCCAGTTTTAGAGTCCTTTTCCCACTGCAAGCCTCTGCTCAAGCCTCTGCCCAAGGAGGGTGGTGGTTGCAGGCAGCAACCCTCTCATTTACGTGCACTGCTCTCGCCTAACAGTCCAGGGACAGGCTTTTGCTGCTTTGTGGCCTTGTTTAAAAAAAAAAAAAAAAGAAATAAAAGAAAAGAAAAGCCATATTTAGTGCAAGCCCTTTAAGCACATGCTTATCCTCACACTAGTGCTGGAGGCTCCCCCGTGCCAGTGCTGGAGACTTTACTCATCGCGAAAGTAAACATGTGCTTTAGGGCTCTGAAAACAGATTAAAAAAAAAAAAATCCCGCCCTGAAGGAGAAGGATAAACATTGCTAAAATGTTATCGTTCACGCAACTGCTCTCTGGGTACTGGATACGGCCACGACCGCAAGAGTTACTTCCAGAAAGTAACTGGGAGTTTTGCTGGGACCAGCTGGAGCAGGGAACAGATTTGTTTAGCATCCTCTGTCCTTATCAGCATAAACAGAGCCCCCATCTTCTGAGATTGCACGATAACCCGACAAAGACCAGCCCTCATCTCGGGAGCGACTGCAGGATGGGTGCTGACAGCTCCTTGGTCCCATCAACCCGTGTATCACCATCAGTGAGATGGTTTTGGAAACCCCCTCTCCCAATGTCCGGATCCTCTGCAGCTGGTCACATTTCCAGTGGGTCCCCACGTGGGTTGCAATGGGCTCTGGCTGGGTGGGTACCCAGTGGGTGCATGCTGGGGAGACCCCCATCCTCCTGGAACCCGTGCGGGGCTTCTTCTGGTTGGTGCATCAAACCTGCGCTTGGGGCTCGTCCCGCTCTTCTCTGAGAGATGCCGTAGAACGCAGGGGAAGGTGCATATATAATCATAAAAAATCATGGCCCTCTGAAGCCTGGACCTTACGGCTTTTGCAGAGGGGCCCTCGGCCTCTCCGCGTCTCTCTCTGGGGCTAAAGATAGTCGTGTCTGCAGCTGAGCTGTGAATCAGGAGTAAAAAATGTGGGTCACCTCCTGTGCGAAGAAATGAACGTTCGGAGACTCATCTGCTCCTGACCTCATTTTGCTGGGTATGAATCAGGCCTCCAGCGCGACGGACCCCACAGCTGCTTCTGCTACGGCAGCTTGGGATGCGGTTCCCAAACCCCATGGCAGGCCGTTACTACAGGCTTTTTGGGGCCGGTTTTCTCAGTTATGACGAAAGGGTGTTAATTGGGTAAAAGAGTGCAGGCATGGCTGTTTTTCCTTGGAGAGTGATGGTGCTCCGAGCAGGGACCCAAATGGTTAAACCCGGCGTTCCCACCCCGCGTGCGCGCACACACGCGTGCACCGCCGCGGTCCGGCACGGCAGACGTGCTTCACCGTGGCACCACGAGGTGAACACGGGCACGTGCACGCGTGCAGACGCCGACGGGCACGCGTGTGCACATGCAGAACCACAGTAATCTGTGATCACGGGTACGATGCATGAGTGTGAGCAGCCAGGTACCGACACACGCGCCCAGGGAAAACTGCACATGCGCTTAGCGTGGTCTCTCTTTTTCCAATTTTTTTCCTATCCCGCTGTTGCAAAATCCACTCCTGTTTTTCCTTTGTTAAAGTAAAACCTGACATGGACTCTAAACCAGCTAGAAACCTTGAGGAGAAAGCAGGAGGCTGGCCCCTGAGAGCCCTGAGCAGAGCCCTGGTCCCTGCCACCCGCTCCAGGTGTGCTCTCGGCGGAGATGCTTTATTTTTCTGTGCCTTGCTTTCCCCTCTCCTAAGCCAGGGATTAGGCAGCTTTTCTTCCCCTTTGAAAGCCAGCTCTGCTCCCACAGCACGTGAGCAAGAAGGTGAAGGCAGTGGTGGCATTTCTGGAGGGTGGCATCACCTGGGATGGTGACACCACCCCACTTTGAAGGGACGCTTTATGCAGGGTCACAGGGGCGTGAATTGCTTCACCCTCTGCCTGAGCAGTCTTTAAATAAAATGATTTTGGGGGGGTAAATCTCATCCCCGAAGGTGAAAGGGCGCTTTCCTCTTTGCGTCCGCCCGCGCTGTAAGGGCCGGCACGGTGGAGGAGCGTTTCGCCCTCGTTAAGCGGCCAAAACTGGAACGCGTTCAGAGTCGTACGTCGCTGCCGTGACCTGAGAACCCCAACAGCGGGAATTACTCCTGGGTGGAGGCTGTGGCCGGTGCACGCCGTGGCTCGCATTTCTGCCCCCGGTCGGGTTTGGTTGCCCCACGGAGCTTCGTCTTTCAAAACTCCGGAGTCAGGAAATAGTTAAACGCTACAGTATTTTGATTAGCAGAGCCTTAAAGTCAGTAAAAAAGACAGTCAGAGAGAACTATCAGGAGCATGCTAATGAAGTGAAGTCATCAGCAGACACCAGAGAAGTATTCATGCCTGCTCCACGCCGGACGGGTATCGCCGGATCCCAGCGAGGCGCATGCAGGTGGAGCGGGGCTCGCAGGGACCCGGGGCTCGGCCGTCCCGCTGGCTTCGCTCCCCTCCCTTTGGATATAGCAACGCTTTCCCTGGGATTTTTTTCTTTGCTTCACTGGAGCTTAATGATATTTCCAGCTCGGCGGGAGCTGCGGGAAGACTGGAGATAGTGCAGTGAGAGGATAGGCAGCAAAGGGCAGCTCCCGGCTCCGCGGGAAAGGTGAGGGCATGCTCTTGGAAAATCCCTTGGGTTTCTCTGTATCGCTGGCGGTTGGGTTGTGGAAACGCTGGGGGTGGGGAAAGGGGGATGTTTCTGGAAACACGGTGGTGTTCCGTGCTCGCTTTGCAGCCGGAAAGTTTGCTGAGTGGTGTACGGGGACAGAGATGCCCTGTCGAGCTCTGCCCAGCCCCTGCGCCCAGGTACGGACCTCCCAGGAGCGCAGGGCGGGAAAGCTGCTCCTTGGGAACGGCGAGTAAAGCAGGAGCCAGCTGCCTTTGGTCCTTCTAGTTCCCCTTTGAAAAATACGTGGGCAGTTTTAAGAGCATTAAAAATTGTTGTTCTCTTGTGAGGCTTTGCAAAGAGACTGTGTCAAGGTTTTATCATCCTTGCTCTTAGAGCCCGTGCACGTGAGCATCGTCAGCACCCAGGCTGAGGTCCTACCTTTTCTGTAAAAAATAGCTTTTTTGGAATAATTCTGAAACTTGGGACAAAGCAAAGTTTTAGTTAAGCAGTTGCCTGAAGGCTAAACCTAGTAACTCTTATGCAGACAAATCCACGCTGGAGCTGATGACTCGACAGTGCTGTTTAATTTACAAAAAGTCACACCATGAAAATATGCATTTTTGTTTATCGTAAATGAAAGAAAAACATGCAGAAGAGGTTTTGCTCCTAACCAGATGCAATTAACCCATTCAAGATGATGAGTTCCTGGGACTGTTCCTGGAATTAGATGAGCGTGTATCGCTTTACAGCGGTTAGAAATGAGCTGACGACTCAGCTACTGCCTCAAACTTAGCGCTCCTGCAGCCCCTCAGCCTGTCTTCAGGTCTGTCCCCAAACTTTGCTTTTTCTGCCTCATGGTGGCTTTAATTTTCCTGTGGCAGAGACGTCCAAGCTTGTGACACTGAGAGTGTATTTTGAGGAAGACAGACACCCAGCTTCTGGGTTTATGTGCACTCCTGCAGTACTCCGCTCCTCATTGCCAATGATACGTCCTTAAAAAAAGAATCCCTTGATTTTATCCATATGGAGGTTAACATGATATCAACATTAACTGAACTTTTGGGGCCTAAGGACTCCCAGCAAGATTGGCAACACAAATATCTTTTTAATCCTCCATCAGAAGCATCTCCTTTCCTTGTATCCTGTTATAGCTAGAAAACACTTACCCTAAAGGCAACATCTCTCTATTCAGCCACATCCCAGCCCAAAGCAGACCCCTATAAACCCTGGTCCCTGGCCGGTGGAGGGGCACAGGTAGATGCCATGCCCGTGGGAGGTTTTTCCCTTCGCAGGTGTTTTCTCCCCCAGAGCTCTCTGCGCGTGGGAAACGCACCTTCGTCCACGTGCATCGCACGCTGTGGCGGCATCTCGGTGAGCTGCTGGCGATGGACCTAGCTCTGCATCCCTGCTGCACCTGGGGACAGCTCACCAGCTTCTTTTTTCCTGTTGCAAGTGCAGCTTGAATTAAGTAAGAGAAAATTCAGGGCGGATTGCCTGCTTTTTGTTAGTTCCCATGGCCAGCTCCCCATCCCCAGCATCTTGTGTCCTGCCCATGGTAGGTGCAGGCAGAGGACCCACAGAAGGACCATGGGCGTGGGAAGAGGTGGACAAGCCCGGGTGACCCTTGGCGAGGTCTTCTGGGTGCCGTGACCCGTTTCTGTGCAGCCTCCCCACGCCTGACTTATCTCTCAGAGCTCTCGGGGTGACCTTTCCTTAATACACCCCAAATCGTTTTGAACAGTGACACGGAGTTTCACCTTGCGTGCCCTCCCAGCGAGCTGCCAGCGGGGCTCGTGGCTGTACTGAGCTGCCCAAGAGAAAACTAAAATTGCCAATTCCTCAGGTTTTTTGTGGGTAGGATTTGAGCTCCGCGCTCCGCAGCGGGTCACCGGCTGCGGGTGGCAAAGCCTGGCTGTCAGGCTGGCTCTGGCTGCCTTCAAAGGGAGATGGGAACGTGATTTCCGAAGGTGGAGCGCACCCCATCCCACCAAGGACGTGGATTTTGTCAGTCTCCCGAGCCCCGACTCAGCTCGAGTTGCACCGTAACCGGCTGGTTGTACATCCAGTGTAAATGAACTAGTAACTAGTTGCGTCATTCTGGTTTTTTGCTGCAGATTTTAGGGGATCGTAGCGCTCAGGCTCCCAAAAGTCAGCTAGCAGGAGCTGCCCGCGGGTCCCACGGGCTTTAAACACCCTTGGATCCTCCGCTGTCCACTTTGGCTGGCTGTCCTTGGAGGAGAAAGGTGTTAAAGGGCCTGTGGCCCACTACTAAGCAACAGTTACCAACAACCTTAAGCAAATAAAATATGTGAGATTATGAAAACAGGAGAACTGCAGCTGATTCCCAGCATCTCTGCTGGGTGAGTCAGTAGTGCATGTCTGCTGCTCCCCGCTCGTTCCTAGATGACAGCATCCACACATCAAATCTGCCGGCCCTTGGAGATTAGACATCCCCGAATATTTATGACCATTTCAAATAATGTGTATTGCTCTGGCTGCTAGATAGCCTGAGCGAGAAGCTGGGATTTACGGGTTTCTGTCCTTAAGGCTTGGGATTTTTTTTAGTGCTTACTTACAGGACGTCTCAGATGCCGTGTGCTATTCCTCTGTGCATCTGGGGCTGCAGCTTTCCCCCCGTTCACCTCATTGCAGGTCAGGTCAGCAAGCCTTGACCACGCGCCAGCTAACAGAGCGGGAAGTTTAGCTGATGAAGGGAAGGTGTTATCCCAGTGGTGTTTGATGTTGGGGTTTTATGCAGATCCTCAAGATCTGAATTGCACAGGGAATATTTCAAGGAAGACACCTGCAGCTTTCCCGCTGAATGGGCTGGCGATGTGGTCGTGGGGAGATGCTCGGGCTCCACCCAAAGGTGGGACACCAGGAATCATTCTCGAAGATGCCCGTCCCACCACTGGGGTTCAAAGGATGCCAAGCGAGCACAAAGCTGACATTCATTCTGCAAACCTCTGGAAAAAGGGTGGGTTTATCCAGTGCGATGTTTCCAAGGTGGCTTTGCTGGGGTGGCCGTGCTGCTGGTGGAAGGGCTGGAAGCCATCGCTTGAGGAAAGGCATTTTACTCGTGCAGGTAGATCTATTTCAGCTCTGAGCTGTTGCCTTCTGGCACTGTATAAATAACTGTATAGGCAGCCTGTCTCCGTGGGTAGACGTCCGCCTGTCACAGCCCGTCTGTAGAAGCGTTTCCTGGCTCTCTTGACAAGTTGCACTCCCGTAATCTGTCAGGGTTTGGGAACAGTAAGTCTTGCTGCAAGAAGTGCATGTGTTTGAGCCAGGCAGGCCTGGCTAGGGCTGGTGTGCCATCCCATGGACTGTTTTAGACCTGGAAAGGTGAGGATGGGATTTGGGATTGGTAGAGGAGACCTGTCTCCTGACCTCTGCAGCAGTTTAGTTGTGACCTTAGATGACTCCTGTCTCTTCTGCAAGATGGGTCTTTGGGCTCTGTGTTGTGGGTTAGCCAGCAAAATGCAGATCCTTGCAAGAGAGGCTCTGAAGACAGGCAGAAACTCAGGGAGATCCCTTTAAAAAGAGAAATGCAGCTGCTTTTCCCAACCTGTTTTTAAACACATCCTACAGCACAGAGCCCATTTCATCTCACCCTAGGAATTGCTTTCTTCACCTGCACATTACCCTCATTTTTCATCGTGCTGCTCTTCACTGTGCCTGTGAACGCTCCCTCGCATTTCCAGCCTCCACCGCCCCAAGACCTGCTGAGGACCCCCTTGAATTTGTGGCTGCCGTAGCACACTCACCTTTTTCTGAACTGGCGACGCTTGTTAAGAGGATGGAGCCCTTCATCCTGGTACCATCTGGAGCCTTTGTCCCATTGCTTGCCATAGCCAGTGACCCACAAGGCCAGCTGGCTGCGGTGCCGAGAGCCACGAGGGCTTCGCTAAGAAATGGGATCAGTCTGCGGGAACGTGGCACCGCTCTGCCACTCGCTGAATGCGTCCTAGAGTGTGGGCATCTCCTACCCAGCAGCGTGGCGAGGGCAAGGCTCAGAGGAGCTTCTCCCTGAACTTCCACCTTTCCTTGTAAAGGATGGAGACTATGAGAGTCAGGCTCCAGCGCAGGGACAGGGACTTGGTTCAGAGAAGGACTTCAGTGACTTCAAATTTGCTTCTTTGGAAAAGTGGGATGAAGCTGTGCAAAGCCCTTGGCAGCTTCTGCTTTCGTGGAGGGGTTGGGTGGCATCGCTGCAGGTGCTTCGGAGGGCAGGCAGTGGCCACAGGCTGCTGTGTCAGCATCTGCCACCTCCGCTCCCCTGGCCCTGGTCCTCCCTGTGCCCCTGCTCCCTGTACTGCATCCCCTGGGGACACACAGAAAGCATCCAGCACACCACAGGCCCTTGGTTCCCTCCACGATGACGAATTGCTCCGATGAGGTGCCATTCAGCCGGTCTCCAGTGAGACCCCAGGCCACTGGCTCTGGGGGGCTGTGCCTGCGAGCAGCAGGTAAAGCAAGATAACCCTCCAGCCTGGTTATCTTCCCCACTGCTCCGGTGCCTTGGGTGTACACAGGTCCCTGCAGACCTCATCCTCCAGCCCGGGCAGTGCAGGTACCCGCTGTGGATGGAAGTCATCTGACAGGGCAGATCTCTGCTTTGCTGCAGGGATTTTTCCTTGTGGTGGCCCAGGACTGCGCATCTTAACTCCTGTGCCCGTAACCGCTGGATGATGCACCTTCCCCAAAGCATCTTCTCCGCTCCCCTTGCAAGTCTAACTTTCTTCTTCACTTCAAAGCTCAAAGGAAAAATGCACTTGGAAAGGATGGACTTTTTATCCCTTGCCTTGATTAAAAAGGAATGGAAAGAGAAGCTTTGGTTTTAATTAAAGTGAAGGCTGAAGCTTGGGTTCATCACGGCACCTCTCTCAAAGGCTTATTGGGGGGCACACGAGGCAGGGAGGCTCTGAGAGCGCATTTCTGACAGCGGCCCGTTTTTTGGGGCTGGAAGCTGAAGTCCTGGAGTACAACATCGCCACCTGTTTGCCACATGCGAACATACAGCAGGATAAATCCCTGCAGGATGCATCCCATCGGGCAGCCTTCAATCGGGATGCGCTCCATCGGAATACATCCCATCAGGATGCACCAAGTCAGGATGCACTCCATCGGGATACACCCCCCCATCAGGATAAATCCCATCGCGATGCAACTCCATCAGGATACATCCCATCGGGCAGCCCTGTGGCGGTGCTCCCGGCTGCAGCATGCACAGGCTGCGCAGCCGAAGCCAAGATGAGAAGGGGATGGAGAGAGAGGAGTAAGTGCTGGTTTTCTGCTGGAGCAGAGGAGTTCCCCAGCCCACAGGGCAGTGCAGGGTGCGCTGCTGTGGCACTACCACCTGTGCTGCTCCAGACTGTTAGACCTACTGCTTTCACATGCACCGTGAGTGCTTCCCTGAAGCCTCACTGCCGGGCTTTTAATGTGATTTGTTCCCCATCCATATCAGGAGGTTTAAATAAGACTCTGGAACCTGACATGCACAAGGCTAAGTCAGTGAGACGAAGACATCGCAGAGCTTTGTGAGATTGGGATGGCCTACAAGCTCTCAGGAGCTGAGCAGGTATCCATGCGTTAACTTGCAGCTGGTGTAGATGCTGCATCCCTCTGAGAGGTTGTTGGAAGATCTGCTCTGCAATGGCAGCTAGAAAATGCAGAGAGAGGAGCAAGCGGGGCCAAGCTGCTGCTGAGGGGTTCACCCTGCTTCTCACTATCCCTTGGACACAATGCTTTTGAGGGCTTCATCTTCCCAAAATACTTACCAGAGACTGGCCGGGCAGGCAGTGGAATTAAACCAAGGTGCACACTGCATTGCAGTGGAGTCAGGCTGCTGTGAAATGCAGGGTCTGCTCCCCCAAACCAGTTGCTTCTGCTGGAAAAGTCTCTGTTCGGGCCAATGCCTTGGAGAAGAGCAGGCTAAGGGTTTGAGCAGGCTGAGGGTTTGGGCTGGCTGGAGCAAGAGCTAGGGCTGAGGACTGGGGCACTGAGCTCACACATCTCACTGTGTTGACATCCCTGGCTGAAGACATCCCTGGCTGTCTTCAAGGCCAGGCTGGATGAGGCTTGGAGCAACCTGGTCTAGTGGAGGGTGTCCCTGCCCGTGGCAGGGGGATTGGAACTAGATGATCTTTAAGGTCCCTTCCAACCCAAACCATTCTGTGATTCTGTGTGTTGGTTTTGGTGGTTTTCACTGATTTTTGGTGGATGTTTAGGATATCTGGTAATAGGATCCATGCATGTGTTGAGTTTATCCTCCTTCACCTGGGTGCTAAAAGCTATTTTTTGCCTATACAGTACATAGGGACTATTCAAATCCTTTCCATGCTTATACAATGCATAAGGGCTATTCATATACTTCGGACAAATGCTGCTGTGCTCCCCCCGTTTCCATGAATAGCATGTGTATGGATTAAGTGACAGGCTTTTGTTTGAAAGAAGCCTTCAAGGAAATGACTCAACGAGACATTTGTATGTTTAAATTTGTCGGGATTTGAAGTATTTAGATTCTGCTTATGAATATTGCATTTAAGGGGAGGATCTTGAGTTGAAAGTCCTGGCTGCTGTTGGCAGAAGGGAGACTTGTGCACGCACTCACACGCACGTGCACGCACACAAACCTCTTCTCATTTGGAAAGTGTTAATGGGAACAAGCCAATGTAGATTGTTTCATTAATGGGGATTTATAGCACAAATCTGCTACTGTTTTGTCAAGACAAACAGAAAGAAGTGGGCTTTTAGTGCTGGGAAAGCTGGCCCTGGGGCGTTGGGCTGTTTACTAGCAAAGGGCAGCTGCTCAGAAAGGGCTGCAGGGGAGCAGAGGGAATAAATGGCAAAAGACAGAGACAAGAAGAGCCAGGATTTGGTGAAGGAAGAAATGAGATCAGGGACATGGGCTCCAGTCCTGTACCTACTCTCCATCAAGCACGTTTTCTCCTCAAAAATTTGGGTTGGTGAACTCGCTGCATGTTTTTCCCTTTGCTGTGTATTTCAAAAGCTGCCTTCTGCTCCAAAAGATGTGTCAGTGTTTATCAAAATGTAAATCACACTCCATGCCTTGGCTGCCCTCAGCAGAGAGCTAATGTCACCATGGGTCCAGCTGCTGAGTCCTGGTCCTTCTGCTGGAGGTCCTTCTCCTGCCGGAGGTGCGGAGATGCTGGGCTATCCTGCTCCTCTTCAGAAACACGTGTAAAAAGGGTCTCAGGCTCTGGGGTTGGTCCAGGATAACCCAGGCTGGATGCCACAATGGTGGAGGACGTGAGCAGGTTGGGCTCACGAGAGGGCAGGGACATGGTGAGACATGGCTGGGGAGAGATGCCCAAAGTTGGGGCCTGGTGCGATGTGGGGCTGCAGGGCTCTGGTTTCCACCTTCAGCTCTGCGAGTGGTTTTTGTGTGGTGGAAACAGCTTTGTCTTCGTTTGTTCTCCGTGGTTTTGAAACCTCTCGGGAGCGTTGGCCAAAGTCATGCTCCGGATGGCTCTCCCTACGTTTCTGCTAGGCTTGGGTCTCTGCGCCAGCAGAAATCGGGTGTTTCTGGGCAGAGCTGCCATATTCCCGCCATGCCTCTTCCTCTTCCCACCACGAAGGTGAAGACACCTTTCTCCTCTTTATGGAGGATATCTTCTTTCTCTCCCCAACCCCTGCACTGCATTAAAATACATATATATGTATCTATATGCATCCTGCATCTCCCAGCCTTGTGAAGCATCTGGGGGGCATCTGCAGCTGTAGGTAGATACAACACAACACTGTCACCTTCTGCCCTCCATGGGAGGTGGGTGGCCTCGGGAGTATGTCCTGGCACCGCAGGTGACGACTGGGGACAGGTCGGTGCCTGACCCATTGCTGGGCTGGAGTCGGAGGTGTGAGGTTATTGGAAGGTGCTTGTTTGTGTTGAGCGTGAATGCTGAATTGTTCTCCCCACGCTGGTCGTTATTATGCAAAGCCAAGTCCTAAAAAAATATTGAATTTCCTCTCCCATAATTTTGAGGAAAAACACTTATCCGGCATTAAGCAGCAATTGTGAGTTGTCCTTTCATCTCGACGTGCCTGGGAGCTGCGGGCGCACCTCGGCGTGAGACTGTGTCTCTGTGTCGAGCAGAGAGGACCCAGCGCTGGGAGCGGTGGCTGCAGACCGGGGCAGCAACCTTGTCCTCCTCCTAATCTTTTTATTATTATTTTTAGCGCACTTGTGGCTTGAAACTCTGTGAAAAGCTTCTTTTTATTCAGGCACTCATGCAAAATTTAGGCTAAGCTGCTGCGTCTACAATGAGACTTTAAAGAGGGTCTGTGCCGCTTGGTGTGAAAGGGAGCCAGGATGGAGAGGGCTGCAGGGGAAAGGCCGAATGCTGTTAAGAGAAATTCAGGAAAGCTTATGGCTGCGGTGACACTGGAGGATGCAGCAGGATGGGACGTGGTGCCGCGATGCCAGGACCGGTCTGAGGTCCCCAGTGCATCGCCACTGGCAGCTCCACACTGGCTGTGGCAGGGCTCAGGCAGGTGTGTGTCCATCCAGACGCAGCACGGTAACTCTGGGGTGATGCCGGGTCAAAGACGGATCGAAGGAGAAGGTGGTGTTCCCTCGTTTGTTTTTCTTCTTCCATTCAAAATGCAAAAAAGACAAGAAAAAGGATTAAACTCCAGCTGGGGTTGTGGCCAGCTGAGAGGCAGGAACAGGCTCAGTGCTTCTCCTGCCCTTGCAGCTAACACCCAAAAGTTTCATTTTGAAATGGTGAAACTGGAAAATCCAAGAGTCAGGTGATCGCAAATGGAAAATGAAAATTACTCCCTGCTGTTTCAGTGTGAACACAGTCCATGAAAGAGCGAGAAGTGGGAGAAGCAGATGTGGGGACACACCCTGGGCAGGTGACCGTCCGTGGTGGCCAGAGCTGGGTGCCAGGCTCTGGGACATACTGCGGTTGTGCCGTGCAGAGGGTGCTGCCTGACTCCTGGATCATTCCAGGCTCTTCTTTTCCGAGGACACTTCGAAATAGAGATCCACCTCAGGAATCCCATTGCACAGATGGAAATGCCGCAACAGGGACAGCTCTGCTGTGGCCACCATCAGTGCTAAACCCACAGGAAACGTGGATCCTCCTCCTGCCGATGCCAGCAGCTGCCCCTGCAGCCACACAGGCTCCCCCACCCCCGTTCAACCCGAGGACGTGGTTTATAGCTCTGCTTTCCGCCCTGCTCACCTTGCCCGGAGCCACAGCCCTCTGCCTCCCTGCTCTTTGCTGGGGTCACAGCGGCAGCAGTGGGGCTCCCACCATGGTGCCGGAGGCTAATGGGCCACGTGTACCTCTGGTGTGGGATGCTGCATCTCAGCAGCCTTTTGTGATGTGGACGAGGGCTGATGTTGGTGGCACGGGGAAGGGAGCTGGGATGTGGCTGAGCTCCATCCCGGCTGGATGCTCTGCAGCATCTGTTCAACCCAAAATGTACAGGAAAGGGTTTAGCAACAGGCAGCTGCCTCTAAGATGCCTATTTTGGCATAATCACAATCTTTCTGCATCTAAATAGCCAGTTTCACATCTGCAAGGTCAAAACAGTGCGGGAGCCCGAGCTAAGCAGTGTGTTTATGGAAGGAGGGATGAGACAGCCCAGGAGCTGGGAACGGGAGGACGCACCAGCCGCCTCGGCTGCTCCCCAGGCATCGAGCTGGCAATTGCCTTCGGGATTGCATCGGAGAGGGAACATCACGCTTCGAGCAGGCATCGCACTTCTTTCCAAATCAAATAAGAGCCTGCGGTGCCTTGACGCTGAGGGGAGTGGGGGGCAGCCCTGGGGCAGAGCTGCGAAGCTGGTAGCAGGCAAGGCAGGGCTGCGGGACCTGTGCCAGCCTGGTGCCACCCCGCCACGGTCCGCTCCAGCTCAGCCGCTGCCACCAATTCCTCAGGGTGACGTTTCACTCTGTCCGTCGCCAGGTTTTGCTTGGGTTCTCACCCCTGGGCACAAGGTTGCAGTTTTTTGGCTCAGCAGGAGAAGAGGCAAGGCGAGCTCTGGTTGTTTTTATTAGAGTTAAAAAGGAAGCTTTAAAGCCAGACGTTCCTGCGCGTCCCGAGCCTAGTCCACACGTCGCCACTGTGCCAGCGCAGCCAAGCAGCAAAATCCTCACGTCGGCTGATCAGCTCCCCAGCTGCAGAGAGCTGGTGTCGCCCAGCAGCTGAATCCCAGCCCTGTGCCAAAGCCAGCAGCGCTGGAGCTTCTGCTGCTCCCAAGGGCATCCCCCCCAGCCATCTAAAGGCACCGGGGCAGCTCTGCATGCAAATACACCTTTGTTAGCAGAAATTTAAGAAACAAAGGCCCAAGTTTGACCTTGTGTTGCTCCTGTAGGGTAAAGAGCACTGTGTCCTCTGAGCCAAGACCCCACGTAATGCTTCTCGGGTGAGCCTGTGACAATTCCAGCTGATCTAGCCTTGGGGTTCCCCCTTTGCTGTCATCAGCTCTTGGGGGAACGTCACCCAGCTGAGCTATTTTGATGCTGGGTTGGTGCCTTCAGTCACCGTGAGCTGCTCCAAATGTCCAATGACTTGGAAGGAGGGCAGGAATACACTCCCATATAATCTGGCTCTTGCTTTTGGAAGTGACACCCCTCTGTATAGCTTTCTCATCGTGCATTTCCGCACGCTGGGCTTATGCTCGTGGCTGTTGGAAACAGAGGTGGTTTGTGTACCCCAAACTTGTGCCCAGGAAGGGTGATATCAGCATCATTCCAGATACGAGTCAGGTTTTGAGGGATGCTGTTGGTCAACACAGGTATTCTGGATCCAGCTTTCAACATCCAGCACTTTTTCACAGTGCAAAAGGGCCTGTTTGCAGGGAAAGAAGAGGGTGCGAAGCTCTGGGGAGGATGGCGCATACCTCCTGTCCACATCTGGCCCCCTGGAAGTAATAACGCGCCACTCCTACCAGCATCTCATAGGCAAGAGCTGCAGATGTTCAGCAAGGAGAAATGGCTGAGATGCTTTGAGATAAGGAGCCAGAAATGCACGTGATGGCATCAGGAGGGTGCCCAGCAAGGCCAGGAGAGATCCCAAGGGACAAAGCCCCATCCCTCTCCTCCCTGGAGAAACCCCATTGTGTTCCTGTGAGCTTCCTCTGCTGTTCAAAAGCCGCTGAAGCGCAAGAGGTGGGTTGCACAAACCTCCCCAAGGCAGTACCAGCGAGGGGACCGGCTGATGGCCACAGCATGCAGGGAGGCCCAGGAGAGGCTCTGCTATTTGCCACGCAGTGTGGCAGGACTCTGGCCACCAGCCCCAGCTCCTTGCCTAACCACGGACCCGCTGCCCGACACGGCAGGCAGCTCTCTTTCCTCTCCCTGCCTCAGTTTCCCTGCTCCCACCCCACCGTGCTGATACCCGACCACCTGCCACAGCGATGGCGCAAACAAAAACCAGAGCGGAGCGATAGAAGTGGGGGATTTCTGCACATCTCACGCAGCCGGTGGTGGGCTGAGCAGGCGAAGCTGCTACTCGTGGTGCGAGGTGAAGGCTCAGTTTGGGTTTCCTCGCGCTGTTCCTGCAACCGCTCCGTCACCAACCCCCTGCGCCGGTGCCTCAGTTTCCCCATCTGCAAAGCAGGGTTGGAAGTGCTGGGGTACATAGGCTGGCTGGCACGTCCCTGGCTGCGCTGCTCAACCCGGGGCTGACAGTGACCTATTTACCTACGGCAGAACTTTCTGCTCCACTTATTTGACCCGGCACCTTTCTGTTTGCTTAGAGCCGGGAACGTTTCCTTTCGGCCAAGCCGGGCGTGCACGCAGGTATGTTTGCCCGAGAGACAGACCGCTGCTCTGTGCATCCCCGGCTTTCCGCCTCGGAGGAATTCGGACCCTTTTGTTGCGATGCCATTGCAAAATTCACCCTCAAAAGCTTCCACGTTTTTCTTTGCTCCATCTCCCCGTCTCTCTCAAGCTGCACAGCCATCATCTCGGGGACAGGCAGTGCCGAGGAGTAGAAAGGTGACATTGTTCTTCCCTGGAAGGCCGTCAGCATCCCAACTCCCCGGCTCTGTAGCTGCCTCAGTCATGCATGTTTGCATATGTTAAAAATATTTAGTCCACTGCTAAAAAAAATATTATGCCCAAGATCTGGGGCCAGCTAAATATAATGCCATCTATGTGTCCGTGGCGCTGCGTGCCAGAGGCACAGAGGGGTACTATTTGCCTTCGGAGCGGTCCTGGGCCACGAGCAGGGATGCCGGGAGCAATCCCGATACGGATGTCTGCCAGAAATGCTTTTCTCCCCCTTTGGAGAGGGATTTGGGGCAAGGGAAACTCTTTGCTTGGGCGTGGGTTGTTGCGGTGCAGCGTGCTGCTTGTGCCGGGGTGCTTCCCTGTGCCCGGGCAGCCGCCGCGGCTGTGGGCAGGATGTTCAGGGCGGGAGGGAAAAATGGTCAAAAAAAAGATGTTGGCTGCAAGAAACACTCATAAAAAATGAAGGAGCAGATTCCTAATTCTTGTGCAGCGCGAGGATGAGCCGGGAACGGCCCCGCTCCCCAAACACTGTGGCGTACGGGGTGGTTTCGTGGCATGGACACATGCCCTGCTGGAGAGCACTGAGACCTCCCCAACTCATTTCATGCATGCTGCAGATCATATTGAGAGCAGGTTACGGCTACTACCCACCCCACCCAGGCTCTCGCCCGTGGCCTGGAGGTACCCAGCATGACTCGGGCTGGGGAGAAGCTTCCAGATAAGTCTCATACAAATGATTTCAGGCCAGCTGAGAGTGTGGGAGGGAAAACATTTCCCCTTAGTAATCTCCCCCGATGAGGGGCAGGAGAAAAGAGTTTGTTCTGGCTGCAGGAGGACAACAACGGGCAGCAAGGCCACAGGGTTTTTGTGCAGAAGCATTAAGGAATCATTTCCTCTGCTTTTTTCCTTATATATTTATTTTTGGATTGGGAAAAAGGGCTGGAGAAGGGTGGGGAGATGAAATGATCTCGGGCAGAGAGTGTGAAGGAATCTTTATACCCTGTCCTTTTTCTTTTTTTTTTTTTTTTTTGGCTTTATAGGTTTTTTTTCCCCCCCTCTGCAAGTGTTTTGAGAGGCAGGGGAGCAGGCGGCTGGGTACACTGCGGCCATTCATGGCTCAGCTGGGGGCGTGCGGGGCGCGTGGCTGGGTGGGAGCCCGCCACGCCGGAGAGGAGAATAATTTGTTCACAATATAGAGCAGGGTAAAATAGGCTGGTTGTCTGAGCGTGGATGGAGCATAATGTATAGAAGTGCAAGCATCAATAAGTCTATTTATTAGCGGAGCCTTTTGCTGAGCAGGGCCGTGAATAAACTATACAGCGCGTACAAAAATGTAAATGTTAGTGATCCCTTGGAGACATAATTACAGGAAAAAATAAGGACAGCTTTTCAGCGTTTGGGAAGCCAGCCTCCTTCGGCCCCTTTCTAACTGCTGATACACGTATTATGTTCCCCCCGTGGGGTGTCTGCATCCAGCGCGGCGCGTCCCCCCTCTTGCAGCTCCTCCGCCGTCCTCCTCTGCCCGCTAATTAAAGGAAAGTTGTGTCTCCACGTCCCGCGAAACGTCTTCGCCGCCTGCTTTTGGTGTGCAGAGCTCTTGAATTCCTCAAGCTTGTGTGCCACCGGCTCCTCTGGACCACAGTGAAAGGTTTCATTCATCCCTCCTCTGCTGCCTTCTAGAGTTACCACACCCTGGGCCTCTGCTCCGCAGCTCCTCTCTGTTTTCCTTTCATTAGCAGGATTCCCAGGTTGAATGGCTGCGAAGGGCTGGGAAGAGATGCTACAACCCCATTAGCATAAGGGCTCTGCAAATACCTGCCCCCGCGCGCTGCCGTTCGCCGTGAGGTCTGCAGAGCGAGTGGGCCAAAATCTTTGGGCTTTGGGGTGGTTTCTTTTCTAAAGCACTACTATAAAAGCAACTCAGAGTGCTGCCCTGACTGCCCCGTGCCTCAGTTTCCCTGAGCACGTTTCCGCCCACCGTGGTGATGAGTTAGCGGCACTTTCTGCGAGCTGGCAGGGGAGCTGTAGCCCTCAGAAGATGCTTTGGCGTCTTCTGGTGCTCATTTGGCTGCATCCCAGCCATGGCAGCGCTCCGAGGGTACACAGCAGGACTGCAGCGTAGCGTACATACGTATTGAGTACCGTAGCTTGGCTGTCCTTGCACTAGCCTTGCCCTCTGTGCCCGTGTGAGCGTGCGATGAGCAGGGGACGTTGACCCCAGTCTTAGCAGCCAGTTGAAATCTTTAAAAAGGAGGGATGGACAGAAGAAACCCATTGCAGATGTGGGCTGGACGGGAGCGAGTCTCTACATAAGCAGAAAGCAGTTTCGGTTGATGTCAGCGTTTCTTTCGGGAGTCAAGCTACTCAGCAGGCCTTTACCCGAAAAAGATTAGAGGAGAGCGAGAAAATGAGTTTCTAGGAAATCCGTGCTGGGATGCAGAGGGTCACAGAAGGGTTACGATGAGGGAATTTGCTCTGGGAAGGAAGAGCAAGGCACCACGGAGCAGCCGTGGCTTTTGCTGCCTCCTCTGCCACCTTCCAGATGAGATCAGCCCGCTCTCTTACTGCGCTGCGGCTTTTATGGATGAGCTGGGGAAGCAAATTAACTTCTGATGAGTTTTTCAACGGAAAAGGGACGGGCTTTTCAGCAGAAATCGGTAGCAAAAGGTTAGCTTCGCGCTGACCGTCTGTCGTCCGCGGCGATGTTGAACCTTATTTGGGTTTTGGACCTTTGCAATTACTCTGTAGCAAGGACTCGTCTGGGGTGAATATAAGTTTGCTGATTTATATCTTCAGTTGCCGTTCTTGGAGGGCTCACAAGCAGCTCAGAGTCCTGAGCGATCCATCGTGTTCACTCAAAGCCCTTCACAGCCAGCCTGGCTCTTCGGCAGTGCCGTCCCCGAGTCTCATGGTGCTGCTGCCTTTGGATCACTCTCTCCCTTCATCTAATGCCGGTGGTTGTCTTCTCTCTGTGGAAGGGTGCAAGTATGAAGGGTTGTGGGGGGGTCCCCAGGTGATGAGCACCCAGGTAGAAAGGGGGACCGAGAGGTGCTGTCTCTTCACTAGCGGTGGTGATCCCTTCTGGTGCCCTGAACCCCGTAGATGTTCCCCATGGCTTGGCTTGGCTCCTGCAAACGCAGATTTAGTGGGAACCGTGTTGGCTCCTTCCATCCCGTAGGCAGTGTGTCCCCACAAATACCCTTTTAACAACGACGGTAACTGCTGTGGGTTTGAAATCTGCCTTGCAAACCCCATCGGACTTGAAATCAAAAGGATTCGCAGCTGCTCAACCTCCTCTTCCCATTGAGCAGCCCTGCCGCCTGGCTGGATTGCCCAGTCTGAAGCCACTGTTCAGAAATATCCCGTGAGTCCTCGCGGACGGGTCTGCAGTGTGGTGTTTCATTGGCACTCCTGATGGGCTTGGTGTAGGGACAGTCTCCCTTACCATGGTCTCAGATTCCTAGCCTGTAGTCGATTGGGTTGGGGTTTTGAGGAGCCTGAAATAAAGAACAAGCAGATGGAAAAGACAAACCATGCTGCCTGCAAAATTCCTGGCCATGAATCAGCTTCTGGCTTGTCTTGTGCAGTTGGGTCCTCAGCATCTTCCTTGGGACCATCTCGTGCAAGCGCTTGGCTAGCCCCCACCCTCCAAGGCTGTGCAGATTGGAGTTGTGGATTCAGATCAGGATCAGACATCCTTGATGCCTCCTACGGTCAGACCAAAGTCTGTTTTCACCCCGTCGCTCGTGCCAACACGGGGTATGTGCTTGTGAAGAGGCTGGCGTGGTGAGGAGCGTCCTGACGGAGCGGAGGGGCTACAAAGCCGGATCCTGACCCAGCTCGTTGCAGCAGGTCATGGTAGTGGTCCTGCAAATTGCCCAGCCTGCAACAGCACGATGCTGAAAGCCTTTGGGTGAAAGGGAGCAAAGCAGGGGGAAAATCTTCTATATATTACAATATATAATTAGTATATCCTTACAACCTCATACCATTAAAAATAAGCCTGCAGGCAGCTGTACTTGGTTGACAACATCGTTCTCTTGTGTATAAGATGAGAACAGTTTCGAGCCCAGCTGATTTCTAGGAAACGTGGATGTGAGTTAGACATCACAGAAGAAATCCAGTATGAGGAAGAAGAGGGCACTTCGATCCCAATACCTAAAGCATCAAATGCTGATGGGGTCCTCCCCACCTGGGGGAAAAAACCCCAGTATTCCTGGGTCTGAAAGGGAATTCTGAGGCCTCCAAATGATGGGCTGGGGTTTATTTTAATGCAATTATATATGTATTTTAAGCAGCGTTTATTAGCAAAGTGCTTCATGCAGAAAGATGCACCTGGGTTTGATTTATGTTGCATGAGACATGTCTTGGCCGAGGCAAAAAGCACAGAACTTGGAGGGGGGGGACGACACAAAACCGAACTGTTTTCTTTTATTGTGCCTAATGAGATGTTTGCTCTGTGACAATTATATAAGTGGTTTCACGTTAGTGGGTTCAGAACAAATCCATGAATACAGCATGTATTTTAAAATTCATTGTTTTGCCCTGTGAATGAGCCTTCTAAAAGAGTCCTTGAGCGGGAGCCAGAGCCAGCTCGCTGTTAGAGCGGGTTCAGTCTGTAGTAGCTCCCTTGGCTTCAGAGAAGTTCCTCTGGACTTACCTTATTAACTAAAACGAGCCTTTTTCCTCCTTCATCCCTACTCCTGGATGTGCGTGTGTAATGTTTCCAGGTGATATTTGCCAAATGGATGCTAAGGGCCGGCGCGCTGGTACCCTCCGTGCCCGAGCGCAGCATGCTGTGGCTGCATGGTAGTGACCTGCTGTTCAGAGGATGGTTTGGGGTGTTTGGAAAGGGAAGACCTGCTGCAAAAGCCATGCGTGTGCTTTGCCTTCAAAAAGCAAAAGCCAAGCCCGTGCCGCAGCCTCGGCAGCGCTGGGAGGGTGGTGAGGGAAGCTGGGATGGTGGGCACGAGCGGGCAGCACTGGGTAGCACCATCAGCCTGGACCAGTTCACCCATGTAGCGCTGGGTTCAGGCACAGTGGGATGGGCTGGCGGCAAGCCGGGCAAAAGCAGCAGTGTTCAACCCCTTAGTTCTGGTTTTCATCAAAAATAGGCCTTTGCTGAAATTGCACAGGCCTTCGGAGAGCTTTTGATCCAAACTGGTGTGTGTTACTATACACCGTGTTTCCACAGGGTATCGGACGTCATGAGAACAAAAACCACGGGCGGGTGGTTGTCCGTGCCGAAACAGCGGTGCAGGGCAGAAAAAGATGTTAAATATGAATAATTCCAAACCCCGCGAGCTTTACGACGGCAAACAACGTCGAGAGTTGGTGTAGCCCCGCTAACTGCCATCCGCAAAAAGCCAAAGGGGCTGTTCAAAGGCAGCTTGGAGTCGTTGCTGTAAATAAGCACGTGCTCTTCCAGGGGCTGCTCCGTTCGGAGCTGCTTGGATGGCATCCAGTCCAGGGGTTTTATTGCAATTCCGCTTGATTGCCGAGATTAGACGACAGCTCGTTCTCCGCGCTTACGGGGCTTCAGAAATCATCAGCGCGACGTGAAAAATGTCAGTCGGTCTCGTGCTACGGGAAGTCGTATTGACCTCAGCGCGGGGTTTCGAACACGACACCCGCCGCTGTCAGAGAGCAGAGCAGATAATCCTCTCCGCCTTTCATCCTTACAAATTGGGAGAATGCTGCTTGGGGTTTTTTTTTTTAAGATGAGACATGAACAGACCTGATCACAGATTGGGGAAAAAAGAGGCCAAATTCTCCCTCCACCGGCGATGCCGCGGGCGGGAGCAGCCCAGCGGTTTGCCAGGGCAGGGCCTGATCCTGCTCTGCTGTGAATCAGCCGCAGCCGCCTCGAAGGGCAGGGTTTACTCCGGTGTAACTGGGAGCGGGCTGCTGGTGCGCAGGATGCGTGCCTTTGATATTGTAACCTAAAACTGGCAGCTTTCCCTGCTCTGGCAGGAGTTTAGAAACATTGCCATATGAGCTGGTTTTCCAGAGAGGCCTGAAAATGCAATCCATTATCTGATATTTTGTAGCAGCTTTTTTAATTAAGGCTTTGGCTAAAGGGCTGATTAAAGAGGTGTGTGGTTTGGGGTTGGTTTTGGTTTTTTTTTTTTTTTTTGTCCTTAGGGACTTGGCACATCCCTGCATCCGTCACCCTTCTGCAGCTACAACACTCACTTTTCCTCCCGTGTCATATTCAGAGTGCAGCCTTATTTTTTTATCCTTTTTTTTTTTTTCCCATTTCTATCCCTTCTTTTTTTTTTTTTCTTCCCCTACCAGAGGTGCAGATAAATCATTATAGTCTCTGCTCAGCTTGTCTCCTTCTCCCGTAGCCCAACTTCTGTGCGCTACTGGCTGGTGCGGCGCGGAGGGGGCGTGAGCAGCACAGCTCCGTGCCTGTGGTCAGTAATGAAGACTTCTCTTTTTATACACAGATTACGGAGGAACTGCACAGGGCCAGACGGCAGCTCTTAATTTCCCGACTTTTTTTGTTTTTTTAATTTTTCCGCCCTCGCCGAGGAGAATGCAACCTTCTCCTCTGGCCGATTTACCATGAGGTGAGTAAACACCCTTTTGTCATTTAAGGTTTGTTCCCTGATGTCACGTAAATATTATTTTTGTTTGGTGGAAGCCGGGGGGTGGGGGGGGAAAGGAGAATGTGCTGGTTGCCACATGTCAGTGTTGGGGGTTTAAGACCTTCGCTCCGGTGATTTCCCAGGGTTTGTTCGCCTCCGTAATCCGCCTTGTTGAAGGCTCCTGCGTTTTTGCTCTGCAAAGTCCCTTTAACACAACTTTTCTGCCCCCCTCCCCCCCCCCCCCTTTCCCCTTTCTGGCTCATTCAATGACTCAACGAGGCTTGTCAGAGTTAAAAAATGATGCTCCTTCGCTGCAAAGTATTTGGGCTATTTGTGTCATCCCGGAACTTTAAAGGAAAAATTATTGCCATCCCCTTTCCCCCCCTCCCAGGCTGAAGCTGTCCCCGGTTTGCAGCGGGCCATGCCAGGACCCCCTCCCCGGGCTGGGGGCTGTACCCCCTCCGGAGAATGGGGGCTTGTAACCCCCTCCTGGAGAACCGGGCTCCGCTGTCCTGTCATCGCCTGCCACGATCCCACCTCTCCCGGCAGAGTGTCGCCTCTGCCCCGGCGGGGTGACCCCCCGGGAGACAAAGAGTTAATCCATCTCCCCCCCCCCCAACCGTAAAAAATATGAAGTGAGGACAGATCTGCTCATCTGCTGAGCAGAGAAGTTGCCTTTGATGTCGGTCCTTCCTTTCCTCCCCCCCCCTCCTTTAACCCGGTGCTCGCCGCCTCCCGCGTGGATTTTCGGAGCTCCCACCCCCCGGGGGGAGTATCGTGTGCGTGGCAGAGGGTCGCGGACACGCCGGGACACAACGGGTTGGGTGCTGACATCTCCCCCCCCCCCGCCCTCCCGTCACTCCAGGGATGTGCATCCCCCCGGGAGCGCTCCCGGGGGTAGGGGGCGGGGGGGCGGGGACCAGAGGAGCGGGGTCGCGAACGGGCTGTCACCGGGGGTGGCCCGGGCCCGCGATGCGGAGGGCTGAGCCCGGTTGGGTTGCTATTTTGAGGGGGTGGGGGGTGGGTGGGGGTGTTTAACCCCTTTAATTCGCCGCCGGAGGAAAGCGCTGCTGCCGCTTTAAGGCAGAAGTCCCTTTAAGTGACTTTCCATTCGCTGCTTTGGAGAGCTGAGAATTTGCTTTCCCAGATTTCCTTTGAATTGAGTGCAGTAGTCAGAGGGAGTTAAAATAAAATAAAATCCAACAACTACTGTACACCCGGGAAAGCTCCGGCAGGAGCAAGACAAGGGAAAAAGGGAAAAAACTAAGATTTAGGGGAAAAAAAATGAGATTTAAGGGGAAAAAAAAAGTTATCTCCTACCATTTCCCTTTGCCTTCCTGCTCCCGTTACCTTTTCCCTGCGTGGGGAGCGGAAGAACAGGGCAGTGGCGGGTGGGGAACCTTCCCCGGGGGACACGGGGTGGGGGGCTGCAAGGAGGATGCTGCGCCCGGGGGACAGCGGCGTGTCCACACCCACCCGCGCCGGGCACCGGTGGGGTTAAGGGTAAGGGCGGCATCGGGGATTGCAGCCGTGTCCCACCGGGTTGATTTGCACTTTCTTTTCCTAATGTTTGCTCTGGGAAGAGAAAAAAAAAAAAAAAAAGAGGAAAAAGAGGGGAGGGGGAAATGCCCCTAAATAAATAAGCAGCTTGGAAGGGGGCTGGGGGAAGGCTCTGTTTCCTCAATTAGCTGGAACTTGCCTTCTCTTGACGAACGGAAGGCAGCGCATTTTAGCCTCTGGATTTGTGGAGCTTTCTCCAAGTGCCAAGTCTGGTTATACGGGGACTTTAGAGGGTTAGGTGGAGGAATCTGAGTCGTGCTCTGCTCCGTTAACTCCTTCGAGGCTGAGCGGCTCTGCAAACCTGGGCCTGGCAGCGCAGAACGAACCGGCAACCCCATAAGGAGGGAGGGTTTTGGCACCCGAGCGCTTGGCAGGGGTGGTTCCCCCCGGCTGGGACCTCACCGCGCTGGGGGTTCGCCTGCGCAAGGTGCACTGATGGAGAGATGCCGCGGGGACAGGCGGACCTCGGGATGAGTCGGGCATTATTTGTCGTAGTTGTTAGTGGGTGGCTCGGGGGATCACCCCAAAGAGCCACTTTTGGGGTTGTGCAGAAGGTGGGGGTGCATCAGCGTGCCGGGGGGAGAGGACGAGGATACGGTTAGCTTGCAGCGAGGTGCCGGCATGGCAGCACGTCACACCTGCGTTGCACCATCCCGTACCCTGCAGCATCACTCTCGTGGGCAGCAAGGCTTGTACGAGCAGTAATGGCAGGAATTGCTTTTGGCACCAGGAAAATAGTGTCATACTTTAGGGATAAATGCAAGAACTGGCTGCACACCGTCACCAGCCAACAGCTTTGGAGAGGGACATCCTAACCAGGCTGGTGCAGAGAAAAGGCTCTGCGGCAGAATAGTCTGTGTTGTAAGTCGGCCAGGGTACACGCGGAAACACCTTCAGCTGTACGAGGAAAAAGGTCCTGGGCATTTAAAATCTACATCCTACTCTGTTCTGTCCTTGGAAGGGCCTTGGCCATCATGGACGTGGGATGTCTTGATGTGGTTTCTACTGACCCGACGTGCCTTTGCCTGGAGACCCGCCGTCCCCAGGATGTTGGTCCCCATCACGCCCAGTGCCGGCATGGCTGGAGCCAGCACCCCGTAAAGCTGCTGAGCCTGCTTTATGGGCAAACACAGGCAGCACAGGAGGGGATCTCACCTGCCTGCGCCTGGCAGGGAAGCCTGCCCCACTCACAGTCACACTAAGGCTCCTTTACCCCTGGTTGGAAGCATAAAGGGGCCTTAAAAAGGAAGCGAAAGTAACGTAAATTTAATTTACACTCACTTAGAGACCTCTTTACATGACTAGAGGAGCATAAAGGGGCCTTAATGTAGCTGGGAATCAACCCCTGAAGGTATCTGCGCCTGACTGCTGGGCATTCATTTGGCAGAAGCTCACCTCAGGCTGCAGTCCAGCTTTTAATTCCTCAGTCCTGACCTGCCAACGTATGGGGAGCAAAAGCTTTGGCCCGGGTGGGGTTAGGTCTCATTTACACACTCGAGTGAAATCAGAGTTGGGCTTCCAAGGAATAACTTGCAGGGAGTGTGGTCTTGGCTTGCCAACACATTTGTGCCAGCCTTGGTCTCTCCATCCTCCGCTTGGGATCAAGAGAGAGGATTTCCCGGTTTAAATTCCCGCTCCGGCATGGGAAGGGACTCACCTCTCCCTTCTGCAGAAGAGCAGAGGGACTGGAAGGGGAGGCTGGATGACTCACAGAGGGGATGGCCGGTGGTGTTCCTCATCACTTAACGCCCACTCGCGTGGATGTGGCATCCCGGGAAGTCTGAGCCTGCCCTTGCCTTTCTGTTACTGCAAACAAAGCAGAGATTGATGCTCTGTGCAAAGGCAGCCACACTGTGAGCCCCGGGAGGGACTGTGGAGTTGTTTGGGCTTTGCCTGGTCCCCTGTGAATCCCAGCTGTTCGGCTGGCCGGAGTCCCTACAGCAATCACTGCCGAGGTGCTGCTTGTCTTAGAGCCTTAACACCCACACCGCAGCCCAGCGAAGGGCAATGGTCCACAAGCCGTTTAGCAGCATCCCCTGCCACGCCAGGAATCCTTGTGCTACTCCTGTCGTGGGCTCTCTGCATCACGGAGAAGCTGGAAGAAGCAATGTCCAACTGCAAGTTTGGTGAACCTGAGCCAGGATTCAGGGAAAGCCAGCCTGTGTGGGATGGCAAGATTACTGGGGGATGAAGATTTGGGTCTCGTGTGGACTGCCCCTCTGCACACTGGATGTCTGGAGTACTCCTACCTGCCTGCACGTGTGGCGTGAATTTTCCAGGGTAACATCCCCCAGGCGTGCGAGAGCCGGGATCTCCCTTTGGAGCATCATCTGAGAGCACTGCGATCCGGAGTTTCTGCCGTCAGAAACCTGGGAGCAAAGAGCCTGCGGACAAAGCCACTGGTGGAAGAAGCTGAAAGCAAGAACTTGATTATCTCAGGAAATGACAGGATTTTTATATCTAAGAAAAACATCCAGGTTTATCACAACTCCGGTTCAGAAGGGAATATTCTACCGGAAGGTTGAGGGCTGTAGTTAACGATGACCAGAGCCAGCATTGCCGTGAGCAGGGTCCAGCTTGGGGCTGTACCTCCTTCCCTATGGGATGCTCTCAGAGACGTGAGGACAGTCAAAATGGCCTGAGGGCTGACCCTTTCTCACCATTCCCATTCTCGAAGGGTCGCTGGCATCAGCCCTCTCCACCGCACAGCGGGGTGCTGGAGTGTGCATTTTGCTCTTCGAGGATGCACATCCCTCCTTCCTCCAGGCTCCTGCAGACGTAGGAACAAAATCCAGCAGGGAAGGACCAGTGCTCATGCTGTCCCCTGCGCTTTATTTTGAGGTTTAATCTGGTTTTTTTTTTTTTAATCTTCGGTTTTAAACACATTGAATGGTCACCTGTCCCTGACCTGGCGGGAAGCGGGGTGGGAGCGTGGCAGACGAGTGCTGGGCGCTGGCAGGGCGGCAGGCAGGTATTTGCACTGTGTTTTGGCCTCCTTGCAAGCCCGGCTTCCCCCGTGCCAACTCTTGCTGCCTGTCCACCTGCCTTCAAGGCAGCTCTCTGAAATCCGCCTGGCACCGACTCCTTCCCCACTTGTGGCTTTGCCCGCCGGCAAGGTCTTTTCCATCCCTGCGTTACCCACCAGCTCTGGGCATGGGACGGGCTGCTGGAGCCCATGGGAAGGAGCTGGGCACGGTCGTGTCCCTGGGTGCAGTGCACGGAGAACTGCAGGACCCAACCTAGCTCACCCTCCCCATGCATCGATAGAGATCTCCTTCAGAAGGCATGTGAAAAATGCAGCCGCGGGCAACCGTCGGTGTCCCCTTAAAAAAAGAACCTGATCTATTTTTGGTTTGGATCTGCTGCTTTTTAATTAAGGGGAACAGCCTGCCCCCTCCCCGTGGCCGTGCAGAGCTGCCCAGACAAACGGGGTGGCAGGAATTATTTAACGCCCCTTCCTGTCAAGCTGTCATGTTTAATTAGCACCCTCCTGCCCCAGCCCAGGTTAAAACCAGGCTGCAATAACACCGGGTGCAGGCCCGGGGCTTCCCGCTCAGCAACACCTCCAGAATACCTCCCTGGGAAGGAGGTGTAAGGGAACCCCCGCGTTTCTCCCGGCGTTGTGCGTTAATGTTTCTTCTTCGCTGGACCGTTGCCGTTGGGATTCTCCGGATGGAGCTCCAAGCTGGAGATGCTCTAGCCTTGCAAGGGGGAAAGGCTGGTCTCCAGTCCCGTACCACCGTGGGGGGGATATAAGCTAGAGCAGCGTCCCGGCTCTGCCTGCCACATCTGAGACCACGCAGCCAAGAGATGCGAGTGGCTCCCATAGACGTCTCCTGCCAGCCCGGAGCTGTTTGGGCAACGCTGACTGGTGTTGCCTCTCCGGACAGTTCTCCCTGGATTGGGCATCACCTGCCCCCGAAAGCGTGGACCCTCAAAAGCCTGGGCTTTTCAGAGGAAGAGGAGGCAAGCTGGGAGCAGGGATCCACATGGGGGGTGCAGGGCAACTTCCCCTTCTACCCAGTGCCCACGGTGGCTGCTGCCAGGGCACTGCCTGCAACCAAGCCCCCTGCCCACCCCACCCAGGCTGGGGGAATGATCTGCTGGGCTGCAGAGGATGGGCAGGCACCCTGCACTCTCCTGGTACGTCTCAGTGACCAAGAAACAAATTTTTCTAATTGCCAGCAAACCACAGCTTTTTACAGAGCGGAGAGAAGGCCCGCAGTCTATCAGGCGGCCTGTGAAACCGGAGCGGGACAACATCCAGCCCCGATGGATAGAGCGGAGCTGACCTGCCTTGGCCGGCTCCGGTCCAACAACTCACTCGTGTTTGCATTTAATTACAAACGTAAAAAAGCCTTTTCTTTTCACAACAACAAAGCCTTGAACAACACTTCAAAGTTGGGTTTCTGGGACAGTTGCATACCTTTTAAAAATAGCCTTCTGAGCGGTGCCAAGTGCTAAATGGATTGCAGAGGGCAGGTCCCCCACGTGGGGCTTCAAACAGCCCAGCCAGCACTGCTGCCTGCGACTGCTGCCGCTCCCCCGAGACCCCCCTGAAGAGGGTCTGTGTGCTGCATGAAGCTGCAGCTTTGCTTTCCTTCTCATGGGCGTCGCTAATTAGGAGATGGCGAGGCAGAAGCTGCCAGGCAAAGCCCTCGGACTGTGTTTGGGAATGGTGTGGAAGTGCCCACCTGAGCTGACACCCCCGTGGCCTCAAGTGCCTTTTTGGGAGGCAGTGGTTCGTCATCTGGGAAGTTATAACTGGAATATCCATGGCTGGGAAAAGGCTGGAGGGGAAACTGAGGCAGCGCTTATTCAGGTCTGGGTGTTCTCCCACTCTGTCCCGGTCTCTGCTGGGACCCTCCTGGCTTCCAACGAGTCTCCTGGCCCTTCAGCCCAACCTTGGTCCTGCTTGTGGTCAAGTGTCCATAGTGCTAATGGCCAGGCCAGCTGTGGTTTAGGGTCTTTTTACTCTAAAACAAGGAGTTTCAATCCCCTGAATGATTTTCCAAGCATCAGCTGAATTTATTTTCTCCCTTGCCCATTGGTGACGCAGAAGTTGCAATACAGAGTGGGAAAGCGGAGGTTTGTAGGAAAGAGAGTGCAGTTCTCACGACGATTAACTGAGATAAACCCAAATCCACCCAGCAGCACTGACGTACCCTGGCTCAGAGCATCCTCACCCCCGCCCTGACCTCGCTCAGCGGCAGCGCCCTTCCTACGGGAACGCTGCTGCCAGGCATTTAGACAGGAGCTGCCTCCCTGGGGCCAGCCTGGAGAGGGCAGGTTGTCCAAAGTCAAGGTGGAAGTTTTAAAGAGGGGGTTTCTTACCACGAGGAAGCAGAAACTGTATCTCTGAGGAGCTGGGATGTGGGACTGGGAGATAAGGATCTGCTTCTAGAAAATTTGTTGCCTTTTTCTGGGGTAGTATCTCTTCGCCTGAGATGCCTGATGGGCACGTGGTGGCCTGGAAGCTGTTGGTGAAGACGAGGGGGTATGAACTGTGCCATGAAACCAGGCACTAGATCTCTTCACCATTCATCTTTCCCAGAAGTAAAGTCAGGGAGGACGAGAGTTGGTGAGATGGCAGCATCTCGCAGCATCTTCCAGAACTTTGGGGCTGATGTCCCCAAAACCCAGAGGGCCAGCACCGTTCCGACGCTCCCACCCCGGGCTGTGTCCCGCAGCATCGCCTTTCCCATCGGTGGGCGCTGCTCCTTTCCTCCGCGGGCAAATGCCGCCTGGGCTGGGACTCCTCCATAAAGCTCCGCAAACCCAGCAGCAGCAAATTGCTACCTACTGGACACGAAAGCCGTCTCCCAGGGCAAAGGAGACTGCGTTTAACTCCAGGAAAAGCTCTTCGTGTCGGAAGCATGCTTTTCTTGGAGCACACCGCTGTATTTATGCAGGCTGGTATGTGGGGAGTAATTAGAACCTCATCCCGAGTACTTGACGAGCGTGTTTTCCATTCTAGATGTTGACAGGTCAGGCTATCCAGCCGTCCCTCTGTGCCTAAAAATGTTGACATTTTATCGTTGCTGAAACCAAAACAAGGGCCCGGGAAGTTCTTGGATAGGGGAGAGCGATGCTGCTTCTTGACAGCCTGCCAGTGGCACGCACGGTGCTTCCCTCTGCCCCACACCTAACCCAGCCGGAGCAATGGGAACGGGGGAAATGGGAGAAGCCGGTGCTGGTGTCTGTGCCAAGGGGCTGGGGCTGTCACAGGTGCTGGAGGGGCTTGGAGAAAGGATGCTCAACAGAGCAGAGGCTGGTCAGGTGCAAGGACAAGCTGCTGCCACCCAGAGCGGGGATTCAGGCATCTCGGAGCAGCCATCGGAGGGTCCATACGGCTCGGAGAGTAGAAGCAGGGGGAGGTGGGTGCTTGAAACCCGCAGACCGTGGGTTTCACTGAAAGCCTGGTATCTAACCTGACAGGAGAGAGACGTGAGGATGCGCTCGCTCTTACCGCTCTAACAGGCCTTGTAAATTCTGCGGGAAATAGCCAGGAGGCAGCTTGGGCTGGGAAAGCTTTGGAGCTGTTGGAGGAGGTTTCGGGGTCAATGGGAAGTTCACACAGCCCTGAGCAGCTGAACTAAAATGACCTTATTTCAGCTGATTTGTGAAATGAAACTGAAAGGGAGCCTGGTGGGAACCGTCCTCTCTGCCCTCGCCCGCCATGGTCTCAGTGTCCCTGCCTGCGCCTTGCGTGTCCCTTTCCCCCTTCCAAAGCTGGAAAAGCCCCCAGAGGACACACCAAAGGGGCTGGGTTCATCGTCCGGTGTGGGATGCCTGTTCTTCAGCAAATGGGTTAATAAAGGGGAGGGGAAGGAGCGCGCTGGGGTGGGAGCACCCCCAAACCCTGCCTGTGCATCCCAGTGCCCTGGGATGCGGATGGAGGGGATGGGCTGAAGGGAGCTGGACTGGGTGCGGGTGAGACCCACGGCATCGCTCCCATCCCGCTGAGCCCCATGTTTCGCAGCAGCCCCACGCCGGTTTTGGGCCATTGCTTGCTGCTGGAGCATCGTGTCATGGAAGGAGGATTATTTTTCCTTCTCCATGTTTCCTTCCATGCAAAGCAGCCCTACCGTGTAATGTTTCTCATTTCCTCTATACATTAATGAAGGCTCGAAGTGAAAAGCTGCACACTTAGGCTGACCTAACCCTGAGCTAAGCCGGCAGCCGGAGGGACACAATGAGCCGGCTGTTCGGACCTCGCTGGCACCGGCTCCTTGTCTGCTCCCAACACAATGGTGTTTTACTTGGCCGTCGTTCAGAGGCACGGGAGGGAGATGGTGACAGGGAGGATTCCCACGTCTCCCCGGCAAAACTGCCCAACACCGTGGCGTCATGCCGCGGAGCCCATCGTGGTGGTGCGATGCCAGGGTGCTGGATCTCACTGAAGGGTGCACAGAGAGGATGAGACGGGCAGCGCGGCTTAGCACGGCACGAGCTGGTACCAGCGGAGGGACCAGAGCAAGTGCTGTCTGTGCGAGCAGGGTCTCTGTTTCATCCCTCCCATTGGCATCCTCTTGGGAATTTAAAAAAACCCTACATTTAGTGGAAATTTTGGGCTTTTTTTTCCCATCTTCACCACTGACACTAATCACTGAATAGTTCCAGCCGCTCGCGCCTGCATTTGAGGGTAATAAAATCTTTCTCTACCACGTGCAGCCGGTGATGTGCTTCCCAATAGCATTTCCACTAGACCAGTGTTCTATTTCATATGAAGTCCTTCTGTACGTGTGTCGGTGGCTTTTCCTCCCTCCGGGCCAGGGGAGCATTTCATTGCCGTGTGTCATGCCGCAGCGGAGGGGACCAGCTGCCCTGGCCGGTGGCAGGGAGTGCGGTGGGTGCACGTAGGGCGCCTGGCAGATCTCACTTTCCCATCAGCTGGAGAGTGGCTTTAGAAAAGCGTTCAGTTTTGGCTGCAAGATGTGAAAGAGCAGAGTCCACCCACAGGGTTTGAGGGGTTGCTCCCGGGGTTAGTTACCCTGGCAGGTGAACTCTCGGAGCAAAGCTGTTTTATGGCAAAAGCCTTTGTGTGATGGAGCAGCTTGGAAAAATGGTCAATGGGACAAGCTTTCTGCCTTGCGCTCGCCTTTCACATCAAGCTTTACGTGCTAATGAAGGTAAAAAACGCTTCCACGTTGGCCTAGAAGCGTTGCATTAGCAATAAAATCACCGAGCTTCGTTTGAAACGACGGCACAGTCACACCTCCGCGTGGTGAACGTTTTCAAACGCCTCGGTCAGATGAACACCAGCAGAAAACAGCCACCAGTGGCCATAGGTAAGACCCTGGCTCCTCTCCCAGGCTCCTTACTAGTCCTGTCGCTGGAATTCAGGCCGGGCTTGAACTGAGGTAACTTCTTGCTCTCTTGCTCCGTTCGGTTCATGTTTTCCATCCTTCTCCAAATGTTCGGTGTGGCTTCTGTGTTCTAGTTAAATCAGCCAAACTGTCTGTGAGCGCACACGTAAATACATAGAAATAAGTGTATATTTAGAACTAAGGCTTTTAATTTTAAAATTGATGGACTTTTAAAATTGTTATTAATTTTAGTGCCTGGCCTTCTGGCTTTAACGCCAAGCTTTTGAGCCACTAACAACTAAAAACCTCGTCCTGAGCCTTCAAAGTGGGTCTGTAATTGAGACAGCAGTCGGCCCATCAGCACGCGATGGGGGCACGGGCATGACGAGCAGCAGCAATCCATCACGGCCTCGCAGAGCTCATCACTGCATTTTGCATCTGCAGTGTTTTCATATTCGTTCCAGCCCTATTTCACCCACACACGCCGCAGCTGGAGAATCTCCTCCCGAGGAGGTGAAGGTTTTAATGAAAACCTGCTCTTGCTGTCACTGCGAGTGTTTGGGTCCAGCACTGACTTTTCACCACCTTGAAACCTGCTTAGGGGGGAGAGCTGATGAGCTGCCATTCCGACCTCACGTTCTCCGGCTGCTCCAGCAGCGATGCTGCAAGCCGACGAGTGGTGCTGGGTCCCTGCCTCACCGCCACGGAATGGGCACTGCTTCTCGCCCAGGTGCTTCGTCACCCTCTGGCTGGAAGTCTGAAACCCCTTTCCTGCCAGCCTCTGCCTGCCTCAGCCTCAGTTCCAAGCAAGGAATTGTGAGCAAGGGATTGCTAGTAAGGGGGGTGTTTCCTGGAGTATCCTGGAGGGTTCCTTTCCCTCCGCTCGCTGCTTTTCACTCTTCAGGATTACTTTTTTTTAATTTGGAAGCAGCGTGAAGCGATGCTGGGGATGCCTGCAGGTGCTACACAGGTTGACACAGCAGTAACCCACAGCACATCTCCAACAGCAAAGCGCCCGGATGGCACGTGAGCCGGAGCCGTGAGCCCGGGCTTGTCACTGTGCTCCTCCGGGAGCAGGACGTGATGATGCCAAGAGCTTAGGGATGAACTCTCAGTCAGGTTTTAGGGTAAAAAGTACGAGAATCCAGTTCAATCTGTTCGGTTTGTTGAAGAGCAGGCTAAGAGAGGATTGATTGCAGCCCGAACTGCCACCCGGAGGGAAGGTGCGTGGTGGCAGCGGCTCTCCCATCGCACACGCTGCGGCATCGCTGGCTCTGCCGCCGAAGCTGACGGCTGGAGCGGTTCAAGCGGGAAGGTTTTGAGAAGCGGGGATAATTAATTTTGGAAGAGATTACGAAAGCTGTGGTGAGTTCTCTGTCACTTCGAGAGCCCAAAGCAGGCTCTGGACGCTGGTGTAAAATATCTGCTTTCATTCAACCGCAAGCTCTCGGGGCGAGGCCAGAATCCCTCGGTGAGACATTTCTGGCCAGCACCGCGCTGGAAACCAGTGACTGGCTGATCAGAGAGAAGAGTAGTAATCTTAATTTATCACATACTTTTCATCCCAAAGCAGTTCCACAGTCCGAGCGGTCTTTGCTGCCAACTGTTTGCAGCAATCCTTTCAGCTACCCAAGCTGACATGTTTCCTGGGCTGTGACGGCAGCGAGAACTGTCAGGAGAAAGAGGCAGGTTGCTCTAAAAAAAATCTCCTTTTCCAGTAGAGAAAAATCCTTCCTGGGAGATGCACGAGCCAGACAGATGGAGCTCCCCGGATGGGAATGTCGGCCGGGGAGAGTTTCACAACCCTGAGTTCACTGCAAGGTCCTTGGGACAGTTACAGGGCTCACACGGTGCGGATGCAGTCTGCATCCTGGCGGATTTTGCAATCTAACATCCCTCCCACGGCTGTCGGGGTGTTGCTGCCGGCAGCCCTGGCTCACAGGAGGAGCGAGCCGGGAAGTTTTGCAGCGTCAAAAGCCACCACGCTTCGCACAAACAGCTCCGACACAGTGGCACCAGCGACGCAAGGGCTCGGCTTGCAGAGGATATTTCAATGCAGCCCTGCATCCCGGCCAGGTTGGCTTCTCAGTGGGGCTGGATAAACCCTCGAGGCCAGGAATGGCACATCTGAGCATTACTCAGCGCTGGAAATCGAGGTCTTAGCCTGTGACAGGTCTAAGCTGGGAGTTTCTCTCTGCAGCTCTGGAGTTAAACGGGAGCTACACACCGCAGGACGTGGGAAGTGGGAGATGCACACCCCAGTGTGTGCTGGAGATGTGGGAGATGCACACCCCGATGATACAGTCCTGTGGCTGGACAGGCTGGAGCTCATCTCCTTGCCACTCCTCCCAGCCCCGATCCCAGCCCTCCGCGGCCTTGGCCGCATCCAGCACCGGCCTCCTGACTTTGCAGCTTTCGAGGCGATTCCCCGGGCAGCCGCCCCCCGCTTCCTCACGGGCCTTGCTGGGGACTTACATGAAAAGGTCATTTATAAAACCTGACGTTTCGTTTCATTGCGAATGCCCTGGCGAGGGCTGGGCTTGAACTCCGCTTTTATTCCACACGGCTCCTATTTATTTCTCGGATGGATTAGTAAATCGCGGCTGTCACTAAGTATTACCCCGGCTGTTTCATCAGCTCTCCCTCTGCAAGCTGACAGTTCATTAGAGCGTGATACTCGTCAGGATGCTGCCACCGCCTCGCACTCCGAGCATGGCTTTTCTTCCAGGCTCGGCCGTGCCCTGCGCCATCCCAACCATCGCAAGCAGCGATGAGTTAAACCTAACAAAAATAAAAGGCTCCCCAGGTGATGACTCCTTATCCAGTTATCATTTCTAGAAAAGCCAGTGGAAAGCATGAATAACGTGAAAAGGGATGATTATCGGCATTTCTCAGGCTCCGTGGAATGGGGCAGAAGGAGGGTTGGTATAATTCAGGGTTTGTGCGGCGGGGAGCTGCCCGGTAGCCCCTTTTGAAAGGTTTTGTGCCCTCTCTCAATTCCTAAGTAAACCTCTCGTCCCCCTGTCAGCTCTGATTTGTAACCGTACTCGTGGCATCTGGTTTTCATATGAGGGGTGGAATACAGGGGATGCTGTCTGCTCGCTTCTGCCCAGAGCTATTCATCTGGGGCCGGCTAGCCAGAAAAAAAAACCCCGTTCCTGAAAGGCACTAATCATTGCGGAGGCGGATGGCAGAGAAAGGATCCGCTGTCCCTGTGTGCTGTGGGATGCGAAACGAGGGACAGGAGGGTGAGAAGGGGAGCTGTACCCCACCCAGGTCCGGGCTCTGCTGCAGCCCCTGCATGTGCTCAGGACGGGAATCTGGCAAATGCACCCCAGCGTGGCAGGGCAGAGGAAAGGGCTTGCAGGAGGGATTCCAGCAATGATTGATGGTATGTGCACACGGCTCGTGGTACATCTGCCCCCCAGTTTGTCCCCGGCACCCTTTCTTCGTGTTCTCGGCAGCATCGGGTGGCGCAGCGTGGGTCTGAGCATCCCAAATGCCTTCGCGGTTGCACGTGGTTGCTGGTACCAGTGGGGTCTGCTCCAACAGGCTGGTGCAAAGCCCAGGGCTCGGGGGATTCGTGGGGTCTTTGCGGTTTTGCTGGTGGGTGAAATGGGATTGTTTCAGCGTGGTGTGGTCAGAGCCTGCTTTATGAAACGAATGGTCTGCTTTCACCCTGACTCAACAACGGTGTTCACGAATCCAGGAGGAAAACCTCTTCCCAGAGCCAGCTCAGGGCACCGGTGCTGCCCACAGTTTGTCGTTGTGTTGGTTAACTTTGGCTTTTTATTGTACGTGGCCATTTTGCTGCTCTTTCTTGAGACTTTATGATTCTCAGCAGGCCGAGACGGTCACTCTCCTGCAAAATGCATTAGGAAATGCCAGGCTGGCCATGTGAGAGCTGCAGAGGAGGCAGCATCATGCCCCTTGCCCTCGGTAGCCACTTTTGGGAGTGAGTGCTTTTGGAGAAGCCGTGAGCAGGGCTCCCCACACGCGGCATTGTCCTGCAGGGCTAACACCGGGCAAGCAGGGACACAGACATCCCAGGGTGACAGCTTTTTCTCCATCCGTATGTGGTGGCAGCACTAGGGCATCCCCCAGCCCGGCAGCCCAGCCTCGTGCGGTTCTGCAGGTGAGGAACTCCCAGCCAGGTGAGGTTCCCTCCCTCTCACCTTGTTATCGGAGCTGGAGGATGAGGTGAGGCTGTTCTCCACGGTGGCTTCCAGCAAAGTCCAGATCCCGGTGCCAGCATACCAGAGCACTGATAACAACCCAGCAGGGACCAGCCAACTGGGAACACTTAAAAGCAGGGAGGATTGCAAAGCCCACGGCTGTGCTGGCGTGGAAGCTGGGAAGCAGCCTTAAAAAGAGGACTATCAGCCTCCAGCTGCTGAGATGCACCAGGGACACGGGATGCTCCCGAACCTGAGACTTGCCAGGGACATCCCACGCTGGGTCGTGGATTCCCATGCGTCGCTGAGTGTCCCTCCATGCCGGGCTGTGCTTGCAGCCTTCCCCTTTGCTCGTGTCTCCTTCATCTGTAATTTTAAAACGATGGTCTAATTTTCCTAAACCAGCAGCTGATGTTCAGCAGCGAGGAATGCTCGAGAGGAAGCGATTTTATTTTCCCTTCCCTTGCTGGACTTCCTAGGACACAGCCTTTGATCCAGACTCCTGATGTTATCAAATAGGAAGCTGCAGCTCTTTGAAGCGGGCTTCACGTCGTGCTTGAAACTTCTGGGGATTTTAAACCTTCGGCACCGGGTGCAGCTTTGGTACGGATCGCCCCGACTTCAGATCCGAGGACCGTGGCCGCTGAGGGATGTCCAAGGGCTCAGCTAGGGCTGCTCGCCCCTCGGGGTAGGAGCTCGCAGAAGAGACGAGATCATAGCTCGCAGCCTGCTCGGGGAGATTTAATGCTTCAGGGAGCCCGGGACTGTGGCCTGGGTAAGATTTGGGTGCTCCGCTGCTGTTTTGAACATCTGGCCTTGCCGCTGTGACCTGGGGCGGTGGAAACGGGTCACATCCTGATTCCAGAGGAGCTGCATGGAGTGGATGTTGGGATGATGTTTTCAGGGTTGCGCTCATCTGGGTTGTTGTAAAACTCCTCTCTGCTTTCCTCCTGTGGTTGCCTTCCCAAAATTTCACCCCAAAAAGGCACCCTTGTGTCTTGTTTTAGAGGGGCTGTGGATCCGACTAGAAGCAACAGCATAAAGCTTTCCCAAAGCAGCAGCAAACAAGCCCGGGACGGGAGCAGCCTCGAGCAATCCATGCTGGATGCTCCGCTCACCTGTGGTGGATTAACAGGGACATGGATGGGCTTGATTGGGTTTGCAAACGAGTCCCACATTGCTAATGAGCAGCACCCACAAGGTCATGCAGCCTCCTCCCAGAACGTGGGGATTAATTGAGCTTGATTCACGCAATGCCTTAAGCTGGGTTAAAGAGAAACTGTTATTGCCTGTTCATACCCTTATATATTTTGACAGACCAGGGCAGGTCGTGCTGGGGTGCTGCACAGACACAGAGCAGGAGGGGGTCCCCCAAAACAACCTGAATATTAGCTGAAATGTGGCCTGGAGGAGAGCAGGGAGGAGGGATTTGAAGGTGTTTGCAAGCAGCTCTTCCCCCAGCATGGAGGAGGGTGCTGGGCCGCAGGCAGGTATCCCGAAGCATGGCAGGAGAGCCCATGCCAGCCTGGCATGTATCCCTGAGGGAGGTGATGGGCAGGAGGGGAAGGCTTGGAGACAAAGTCTGGTACAGGCAGAGGCAGCTGTGGCCCCTGTGGATCTGTCTTGAGCCTTTACGTCTTCGTTCCTGATCACTCAAAGAAGGATAAAAATAGAGCTCAAAGATTGATAGGCTGTAAGGCAGGAAGAAAGTGTCCTGCATCCCTTGGCACATGGCACCTCTCGGGTTTTGGCAGCCAGAGCACCCAGTCCTCCTCATCCTGGCAGTGTCTGGTGGCACTGGCAGCGAGGAGGGCAGCCTGCAGGCAGGAGGGATGGCAGCACACACGGGTGCTTGCTTTCCCCTTGCTGTCCCCTGGCAGGGGCACTGGCTCTGGCAGGGGCAGCACCATGGAGCTTTGGTGGAAGCCGCCTCGCACCCCACCACAGCATCCCCCTCCTAGCCAGGCTAGGTGGCTCTTCCAAAATCACTGCACTAGCTTTCTGGAATAGCTTTATGCATTAGAGTTTCTCCCAGATAGCTCCTGCACTTTGGACTGGATACCCCGGGGTAGCAGGACGATGTCCCTGCAGCAGTGGCTTGGGGCCCCATCTCCAGCATCCCCCATGAGGGTGCTTCCCTGCTGAGCCAGGTTGCTTCCTTCTCCCGCCAGTCCAGCACCTGGTAAGCAGCCTGTCACCTTCGAGTGGCATGGGACAAGCACAAACACAGGAGGGTCTGCCCAGGATAATCGGGAATGGCCTCTCCAGCCTTTGGGATTTACAATACCAGGGAGCTCCACCTGTTAAAGTAGGACAGGGTAGTCCTCAGGTGCCAGGTACGTGATGAGGGTACGACCACCCTCTTTGGGCAGGAGGCACCAAACAGTGCCCAGACCATGCCCACAGCTCAGCACCAGCTTCAGGTGCCAGCGGAGGATGCTCACAGCCTTAGGACGAGGTGGGTGGGTCGGGCACCCTTGCACAGTACCAAGCACCATCTATTGTCCCGCTCCTTCCTGGGACGGCAGCTGCTGTGGGTGCAGACTGCAAGCACCTCCTGTGCAAAGGCTGGAGCGGGTCAGGGGAGAGAGGTGGTCCGGATCAAGGTCCCTGCCATGGGAGACCCACAGCCAAGCGAGTGATGGGTGCCCCAGACTTCCATGGCCACGGTGCATCCCGCAGTACACCGGAGACAGCCATTCGTTTGCTTCCCATCAGCTTCATCATGGGATGCGCTAACGAGGAGCTCCCAGGAGGGGCAGCTGAGCAGCCCCTGTCCCGATCTATGTCCTGCTGAGGGAAGGGCCCGCTCCAGGGATCAACCCTGACACCCACCTCCCACCCCTTCATGCTGAGGTTGATGTCCCATGCCAAGGGCGAGCGACCCCGTTGCTGCTGCCTCACTTGCCGGGAAAAATTCTCTCTGGTTTCCTGGTGGTGTAAGGATGCGGGGCATGTGCATGAGCCCACGCTGCTGCTTCTTGCTTCTTAGCACCAAATCTAAAGCCTCGTTCAGTTTTTCAGGCCAGAAAATCATTATTTTTCTCCCCCTCACAACCAGCATCCTCAGCGATGTCTGGGGCTGAACTTTTATCCTGCAGACAGAAACGGCTTTGGTTGTGCCCCCATAAGGCAGCTCAAGCTCTTCCCTTGAGGAAGCTTCACGAGGAAGATGGAAAATAGGCCCTTAATGCCCTAAGAATTTTCCTTTCTTCCCCCACCCTGTCTTCCCTTCCATCAACTTTTAAGCTCATCCAAAAAGTGCAGCCCTCTGCTTCTATACGTTGATGGCAGGACAGGGAGGCTGCGGCTTTGCCAGCAGCGCAGGGTTTCCATTGAGTTATAAGTGGAAGCAAATGGTTTAAAAGGAAATTAAATTTACAGCTCTATAAAAAAATGCATTTTATTGCTTTGCCTGTCATTCGGTAAAGGCAGGGAGATAAAGGAATGCTTTGCATTTGTCTCTTGCCTCGGAGGCCAGAGGCACAGAGGAGCAAACCCACCGATCACGCAATGGCCGGGCGGCCAGATTCGGCCTTGGCTCTGTGAATTCAATGGCAAAACCCTGGGAGAGGGATGCTTGGAGGTGATGCTCGCGGGGAGCTGTGAAGCAGGATGCTTCGTGCTCTTAAATGTTGGCTGGATGAGGCCCTGAGTTTGGCTTGGAGGGCATGTTCTGCCCTAAGAGATTGAGCCGGATTCCTCCCGAAATCCTAGCTGATCGCAGCACTTTGCGGACACGTGCACAGCAACATGTGGGGAAACATATAGCTCCTCTCTGTGGTTTAGTAATTAATGTCTTCCCCGTGTCATTACAGCACTGATGGTGAAGCTTAGAATAAATGGCAGTAAAATAGCTGTGCTAGAGGGCTGTGAGAGCAGCGCAGTGAATTCTTCATGGAATGGAAGGGAAAGGAGGGGTTGGTGCCTTCACCTTAAAAGCGGAGCGGCACGGGGCTGGCCAAGGAGCTGGGCTCACCTGCAGGCACACACCGGCTCGGCTGTTGGGTCCGTCTGTGCCAGCACGGTGCCGTGTCCAACCGAGCCGGGAAGACGCTGCAGGGCAGGGGAAGGCCAGTGGCTCGTGTGTGTAGGGACCTCGGCACGGCCCCTGGTGCAAATCACTCAGGGTTATAGGAGCATCCCTGCTCGGATGTGGATGGGTGCCGGAGGAGCGGTCTGAGGCTGGGCTGGACTCCATTTGCACAACACGGTGCTGGCAGCCACAGGTTTGGGGTTGCACGTCTCTGTCATCCCAGGAATGATTCTCCTCCAAGCTCCCAGCTCTGAAGGGTCCCAGCGGGAGCAGCTGGGGTGACATGTTTCCCCATCGCCTCCTCACTCGGGGCCCCGGCACGGGCCAAGGGATGCTCTGGCTGCGCTCAGCAAGCCCGTGTGAGGTGGGCAAAGGAGCTTTGCCTCTCCCAGCGCCGCCTAAGCTACAAAGCATGTGCAGAGGCTCTCGGCCCTCTGAGAGAGGAACCTCCCCCGGCTCCAGCCCTCCCAGCTGTGTCAATAGAGGAGGAAGAAACAAAAGTGCTCTTTCTTTGCCTGTTGTTTTTGCAGAGGGGGACAAGCCGATGGCAGTTGCACTGTGACACTGGCTGCTGGGGACAGGCGTGTGTTGGGTTTGGCCGAGCTCTCCGCAGCCTTCTGGGAAGCGTTTGACAGCAGGGTGCAGTGAAGGGACTCCCAGACAGTCTGCTTATATATATATATATTTCCTTTTGCTGACTGCTTTATTGAGAGCGCATCACTAAAGGAAGGGAGGGAAAGGGCTCTCTGTCCTCTCTCTGTTTTTCCCTGAGCAGTATCCTTGCTGCTCCCAGAGCCCAGGATGGTTGTACTTCCCTGGGCTTTGCTGGGACATCTCTCCCTTCATGGCTGTCCACTCGGTTCTCACCGTGTCCGCGCTGCATGCTTTCCATTCCCATCTCCAAGTAACCTCCCTCGCAGACTGTGCGAGTAGCACAGCCCAAGGAAAGAGGACTGAGGACATCAGGGAGATGAGACCAAGGGTCTGGTTGGTCCTCTACACTCCGCCAGCACCTCCCAGCGAGCGATCCTGCTGGCAGCATCTGGAGTGCTTTCTAATACATGGGTGGCTCTCTACGTTAGTATCTTAGTAGAGCATCACCCAGCGATGCTGCAGTTCCTCCTGTGGTCCCAAATGCACAGAACAGCTCATCCCTGGAAAGCCTCCTCTGCACCCCTCTGTGCTGCAGATCCAGGGTCCTCCCCATCAGCGTGGGTCCCAGACAAGTCCAGGTGCAGGCAGCGGCCACAGCTGCCGGTTGACCCTCTGCCGCGCTTCCTCCCCGGCGTAGCTCCGCGGCAGCCTCTCTAGACCTGACATCAGCTGTGAAAACAAGAGGAGCCGCCTTCCTGCATGGTGCAGGAGATGCGTCCGGCTCCTCCGGCAAAGCCCCATCACCGCTGCGGTGTGGGCAGCAGAGGACTCACGGCGTTGGGTGCATCGTGCCTTTGCAATGGGAGGATGCCTGGTCCCGTTCGCCAACTGCTACACATTATGTATGCTTCTAGGGTTGAAATGATGCAACGTGAGAGTTAAGCCATCGTGTCTGTTCATTTTAAAGGGCCTGAGAACGGCTGGGAAAGGCTTGGAGGAGACCCCAGACCTGGTGGGAACACAAAGCTCCCCCGCTCTTTCTCTCCAGATCTGCTCTCACTTCCAGAACACTTTAAACCCAATACTGGAGCATTCTCATCCTTCCTCTCGGCAGTGCCGAGAGCTGCCCTGCAGAAGATGCCAGACCCTGCTCCTGTTTTCCACCTCAGCCAGAGTTGTGTAGCCCTAGCCAGGCAGCCGATGCCAGGGATGTGCCCCAGGTCTCCACACGCATCCCTCCTCCTTGTGCCATGGCCGAATCAATCCATGGAAGCTTCTTGCAGCCTCGGGGCTGGTGAATACCTTGCGGGGCTTTGCTCCAGCTTAAACCCCAGGGATGTGGCAACACCTACGGGCAAGAGCAGGGGACCTGAGTTGGTTCTTCCCAAACCAGTGTGCGCCTGCCTGTGTCAGAGTGGTAACAACTTGGGGGTTTTCCCTCGGGTGTTCATTTTCTTCCTATACAGCGATGGAGTTGGCGGTGGCACCCTTGCTGCCGGGCGCTGTGAAATCCCCGATGCAAGGCCGGTCCGCTGGCCGTGTACATCCATCGCGTTTCCGTCGGAAGCCCAGCTCGACTCTCTGAGGACGAGTCACGCAGCGAGGAGATAAAGCGAAGTCGAGCGGAGCTATTCTGATTCACGCTTCGCCTTGAAAAGCGGCAGATTTATGCGCAGCGTTTGCAGGGGCAACGCGATATAAATCAGCTGCTCTCCCATGTCGTCTCCATTGCTCCTGCTGGTTCCCACGCATATATCCATTTTAATCTCCAGGCTGACAGGAGGAAATCATTCCTGCCTGCTCCCGAGGCCAGCCAGCATGCCTTGGGCAGGAGAAGGGGAGTCCCAGAGAAAGGGGAACGATGTTGCTCGAAGAAAGCGTCTTGCATCAAGCAAGATATGTATTTTGGTGGCTCCTTCCCCAGCTGGATGCTCTGGCCACATCTCCCACTGCTCTTGACCCAACAGGGCCTTAGGCGTGTGCTGGGTCACCTTCGGGGTGCCAAGCCAGTTGTCCCCAGAGCGGTCCGGCCACATGCATCACCACAGCAGGGATGCTCGGAGGATGCATGAGCAGGGAGCGCCGGGGAGCGGCGTGCCTGGGTTTGCAATGTGGCTCCTGATGCTCAGCTGGTTGTTGGTAACCGGAGCCAGGGAGAGGAAAACAATACGCAATTGCACCGCAATTAAACAGCCTCCTAATTGTAGCGCTACATACGGCTCTTCCGCTGCTTTCTAAGTTTGGTGGCATAATTACAGCAGCGGGGTAAAGGCAGCGTTCTGTGTTCCCACCGCGCCAAGCCCTGCCTTCCAGGGATTTTGGATTTGACCGTATAAATCCTGGGCTGAAACCTGGCATCTGATGAAAGGGAAAAGTAACCCCAGAGCACTGCCTGGACTGGGCCCCGGTGAGGCACGAGGGGCAAAGTCCCCGCAGCCCCTGCAGCCCCCGCCGTGCTCACTGGCCGTGGCCTGGGGCAGGCGACTCTTTTTCCTCTTTATAACGTGTTTTTGCAAAGCAGCTTTAAAAAAAAAATCCAAACAAACAAAACCAAAGTCTTGCTCTGGTCGCTCATTGTAACTCTCAGTTTAGAAACACGCGGCGAGGAAGATTAAAGGGTGGCTGGGGGGAAGGCAGGCTGGGTGTCAGGATGCTGGGGTGTACCGGGAGCAGAGGCGGGTGCGAGGGACTCGACTTCGCGCTGTGTCTCCACCTCCCCAGCTCTGCTCTTTTTCAGGAGCAGTCAGGATGGGGAACCCACTTCCCTCTGGCTGATCCCGGCGGTAGCTTGTTATTGTAGGGTTGCTTGTGTGGGATGGTTTGTTTTGGGGAGCATCCCCGGGACGCTGACCGTCCCGGGGGGCAGGTGCGTTGCAGGCAGCGCTACCTGCCCCGAGGAGCTGGGCAGCGTGGGCACGGCGATGCCCAGCGAGGCGCAGGCGGACTCCCACACCTCTATTTCATTTTTTTATACCGTGGGTTCGAGGAATCCCGAGATAAATGCCACTTTCTGTGTTAAAAGGAGGATGTCTTGGAAGGCCGGGGAGGGAAGCTGAATCGCAGACTGTGTTTTCGGTTGGAAATGTGTCTCGGGTCCTGAATGTTTTCCATCACACAGGCTGGTTTGTGTGGGTTCACCTGGGCAGGAAGCGGCGGGGTAAAGCGATACCGCACGGGGCGCGGGCGGCCCTTCTCCAACACCCCTTTTCCCTAAACCCGATAGCAGCCGGCGGCTGTTAATGAAATAAGCAGCCACTTTACGGCAGCTCTTGCACCATGTGCAAAAATTATTAGTTGCAACGTTTTGCTGGAAAACGAAGGAAAAGGAGCAGGGTGGATGGGAGATACACACAAAGTTATTTGCTCCGCAGCCACATCCCAACGCTGGCACGACTATCCCACACGGCTTCCCCCTGCAAATATCTCCTGTCCTCCCCCAGCAGCATTAAATCTCCAGGTGAAGGGGAAAAAACCCTCTTTGTCTGTGAATTCACTGTGGAAGTATGCGGGATTTAGTTATATTGCACTAGCGCTGGTTCGGTCATTGCTAAATAGCTGAGGGAAATAAATAGTTTCCGCCGTCCGTCGCATTAGGTATTGTCTGGGATGCCTTCAGCAGGGAAGAAAGATAATCCCGGGATGAGCGTGGCTTGTCGAACAGGGAGTGATGCCGTGACCCCCTGCCCTCTCCTACCCGCATCCGTCCACTGCTGGGGTCTGGAGAGTAATCGCTAATGAGTGCGTTTCACCCATTTTCCAGATTTTTGTGGGTTTTTTACAATTGTCTCTGTTTGGAATAATTCCGTTTTCCAGCCAGGATACAAAAATTTTTTTCCGGACTCCCAGACGGTCGGGAGCAGGGGGGTTGTTCTTTCTCATTCCTCCTTCGAAGATGAGGAAGGGGATGAGGCACACGGGAAAGCGCAGGCCCAGGTCCCTGGTGATGCTACCCACCCCGGGCTGAGGGCAACAGCCAGATCCCCCCGCCCATTTCTGTGCTTTCCAGCCACTTTGTGCTTGCAGCATCACCCCACCACTAGGATTCAGCCCCGGGAGTGGCTGCATCTGCGTTTTCCCTGCGGGAAGGGCAGCTTCATCCTTTCCTCCCACCTGGTCTTCCTGAGACAACATCTTTTAAAAATCTCTCTGCTCTGCCTGAAAACGGTGCCCTGAAGCAGAAGGGAAATTCCCAATCCTCTCTTTGCATCTTGCAAGCACACATCAGGGAGGGATGTTGTCCTCAACCGGCACCCGGATCAGCGAAGCAGGGATGGGCTTGGACCCCAACTGCTTTTCCACTTCATGCAGCACCAGCAAGAGGAAAATATTTGCAGGATGCCATTCTTCAACCCTCTGGAATATCTGCTAATTTTTTTGAGTGATGAAAGAAAAATACAACCACATGAGGAAGGGGATTTTGTTGCTTGTCGAGTCCCTGGAGCAAACCTGCCTCCTGTACAAACAGCCTGGGCTTGTCCGAGCGATGAATATTGGCATTATTCGACCGTGCTCGCTCATGGATGGTGCCTGGTGAAAAAGGAAAGAAGCAAAAAAGGCAGAAGAAATGGCACAGAAACTCTCGGTGGGTTTTCTCCACCCTGGTATCGCCCGGCTCGTGCCCTCTCCTGCCATGTCTGGGGCAAAGGGATGTGTCCCCACATCTGCCACCCAGCAGCTGGACCAGCAGGAAGGGCTGCGTGTGCCTGGAAACCCATCGGCAAAATGCTTTTTATTACTCACCCTTTGAAGTTTTAGGCATGTGCCGGACTCGTGTTCAGCACCTGCGAACAAACCTGACCCGAGCAGCTGCCCAGCTTTGATGTTTCGTGGAGCAGGAGGATCTCCGTGGCCGCAGGCTGCCGTCATCCTCCTGGAGAGGGACTGGAAGGGACCAGACACCCGGGAGGGACAACGAAAAGCATGGCTGGATTTTGGTCCAGCTCCTCATCCCACAGATCAGGGGTGCACTGTCAGGGTACGCAAATCCATCCTGCTTTTATATCCCTGATGCTCTGATACATCCACATCACGTTGGCAGGTTGGGGGAACAAAGCTGCCTGCCCTCCTGGGTACTGCCCGCTGCTGGCAGCCATCCGCCGCTCCCCAGCTGGGGCTGGTGGGGCCATGTAACCCCCCCCCCCGTCTGCCACCAGCATCCTTACGGAGCGGCTGATTGAAGTTCGCCATGAATGTCCCTCTGTTCGCCAGCCTTTTTATAGCTCCGCGCGTTTTTCTTGGCCCTGAGCGTTTCTGCTCCCGTTGAGAACAGAGAGCATCTCTCAGCGCTGGTGTCCGCAGTCAACCGGGGCGGGAGGGGGGCTGCACCAGAGCAGCTCATTTTTTGGGGTCATCCTGCCCGAAATGCTACATTCCTGGCGTGCCTATGCCCCGGCGTGGGCTAAAAGCTGGACATAGTGAAGCCAGTGCGTTTTGCAGTTCAGACACGACAGAGCTCGGGGTGAGGAGCTGTGCTGATGCTGGAAGTCTGAGCATCGAGCCCTTTCCTAAACCCCCAACCCCATGCTGTGGCTTCCCACGTGGAACAGCCCTCCTGCCTCCGAAGGGCCGGGAATTCCAGGGAGATGGAAGGCACTGGAGGTGATGCAAGCTTGGCTTCAGGCAGCAGTCCTATCCCAAAGAAGCCGAACCGTGTCGTTCTCCATCAAAATCCTGCAGCCCCACCCCTGCCTGCCATGGGTGCAGCTCCCCACGGTGATGTGCTACTCACGGGTGCATCCCAACCCTATGGATGGGAGAGTGAGCCTAAAGCAGGGGACACCCCAAAATTCCTGAGCTGCTCTCCCTGCTGTCTGGGATATGATTCCCTCCTCTCAGGCGCTCCCTTTCCCCCTGGTCCATGAGCCGTCTGCTTCCCCTTCGGTGTGGGGAGGATGGCAGTGCTGCTGGCGAAGCAATGCAGAGATGCTCTGGAGCAGGCATAAACCAAGAGCTGGGCAGCAAGGACCTGCTCCTGGTTGGTTTTCTGTGGCAAGCAAAGGGTATCACTTAGGGAAAGGAGTAAATAGGCAGTAAATTAAGGGGACGATGTTAAAATCCTCTCTTGCTGCAGGGGCTGGCAGGGTCCCTGCTCTCCGTCTGCGATGGGGAGGGATGCGGCCATGGGAGTTTTGCGGCAGCGTCTGCACTGTAGCTGTGGGTCGCAGGCAGCTGAGGATGCCTGCATGATGCTGTCTGCGGGAGCCGGGGCTCCCACGGGAAGGGCGGGAGGGAGCTGGCATCGCTCCTGAGAGTGACAGGGCTTTTGCAGGGACGTCACCAGTGCGTTGTGTGAGATCAGGGATGATGCGAGTCAGTGATCATGGGGTCTGGATGAGGGGGGATACCCATGGCATTGCAGTCAGAGGTCCCAGTGTCCCCAGCCGGCGTCTTTGGGTTGGCAGAGGGACGGTGTGCTGAGAGATGGGCAATGCACACCGTGCTTGCAGAGACTGGGCTGCACGCTGCTGTGATCCCGCTCCATCTGTGCCCCTCACCTGGGTGTCTGGGCCACGGGTATGTGATCCCAGCTTGCTGCTTGAGGCCCTCCAAGCTTGCAACACAGGCCCCTGGGCTCCTCAGAGTAGGTGGCACCCAAAGCATGACCAAGTAGCCCAGAGCATCCCGTCACAGCCTGAGGTCTGTGTGCCGAGGGACACAACAGGACAGCCCCCATGGGTTACCCCAGCCACGATTCCACCAGGGATGGGCCAAATCTGCCTGTCCCAGCGAGGGATGCGCCAGTACAGGGCATCTCCCGGCCAGCCCTTGCATTGAGCTCAACATCTTGTCTGCTTTCTGCTAGCCAAGCAGCAGGGCTTTGCAGGGACAGTCTGGGGTTAAAGCAGACCTTGCAGTGGACGTGGTCTCGGGTTCTTGTTTCGTCTGCAGGGGTGGAAAATGTGCTTTTTCCAGCAAAGCCATGCGTGGGGCTGCTCCCCCTGTGCCCTGGGTGTAATCGGATCCGGCCCCCACCAAGCAAGCGTTTGTATTCGGAGCATTTTCTGAATGTTTTGCATTTGGGAGACACACGAGGAATGTCTGCTGGGGAGGGCAAACAGCCTGTGAACCGGCGAGGTGCTGGTGCCTGGCCCAGGCTGCACTCTGGGGACCAGAACCCCTTGCGCGGGGCTGTCCCTGCTCGGGTCCCGCTTCAAACCCTGCAGCTTTCCTGCTGCAAAAAGGCATTTTTTCAATGAAAACAGAAGCCGCTGTTTCTACCAACACCATCCCGCTGCACGATCCGACAGGGATCAGTCTCCCGCAGAGCATCTCCCGGCCTCCACCACGAGCCCTAAAGTTGCAACCAAATATTAATTGGGAGAAGGTGGCTGCTGGAACAGCATCGCTGGGTCTCACCATCCGCAGCCTTCTCCTCCCCGAACCCCTTGTCCAAAGTTGGCACCGCGCCGCACGGCTGCTTGCAGACACCTTTGCTTCCCTCTGCAGGAAATCTCTATAAATTGCAAGTCGGCCTTTGTGCATCCCGTTATCCCGAGAGCTGGACCCCACCAGGATGGAGCTGCTGCGGGGGAAGGGGACACGCCAAGTTCGTGTGTGCACAGCATGGCCTGTCAGAGCCACTGGCTACTCTTATCTCCATCACTTGACTATTATACTTAATCAGGAAGGGGGGATATTATAATAATTTTTTTTTTAAATCCACTTTTCTTTTATACAGAGCAAATTATAATCACTTTTAATTGAAAAAAAAAGCTGATAATATTCTGAACCAAATTTCTGGAAGAGAATAATTAACAGTGCAATAAATCCCCAAAGGAAATGCTCATTAATCTTGTCTTTCAGAAGCAAATTTCAGAAGAGAGCTTATTTAAAACATTGCTAATAATTATAGGAAAGTTGACAGCTTAAAAGCCCCCAAATCTAGCAGGAGTCCCCTCCTATCAGATCCTGCGGTAACTAGTTCAGGCCGGACGGGACCATCTCTGCTCTCCGGGCTGGGATGGCTGCCGCGGCTGTCGGGTACCACTAGCCATGCGTGGGATCCCTGGGATGGTGCCGGCTGCGTCGCAGGGGATGAGGGGTCTGTGCCACCAGGGATGGGCTTAGCAAGGCTCCCACTGTGGGTCATCCCTCCTGCCAGAGCTTAGACAGGAGCCTGGGGGGCGTGACAAGATCATCTGAACCTGCTTGGTGGGTGAGCTCAGAGCATCCGTGCTGGGACTGCTGGCCAGTGCTGTCATGCTCCTCGTGCCGCCCGTGGTCCGGCTCCGTCTGCCAAAACCTCATCGTGCGTGGGTCTCTGGGGGCCATCGCACCCTTTCAGCAAGAGCAGCTTGGGGATGGGGGGCCTCGCAGCACCCCCATGGGTGCGGGCTGGATTCGGGCACTCACTGACGTGCATCCAGCCGACCTCGATTGAAGTCTGTGACTGCGTTAATTGCAATGAGCCAATTAATTTCAGTCAGTGATACGTGTGTGTGTCTGCCCAAAGGCAGAACTGGCCAAATGAACGCAGAGCAGATTCTGCTCTGCCATGGCCCCCCTTCATCCCTGAGCAGCCGCTCCAGCAGCCGTGCTGCCGAGCGAAGGAGAGGAGAAGGATGCCAAAAGGACAAGGAGCTAAATGAGGCTTGGGTGAAAATACCGGTGATGTGCTCATTGCTCTCGGGTTTCCTGTCCCCGTTTGACCACGGCTGGGAGCGGGAGCGGAGGGGAAGGCAGCTTGGAGCAGACCCAGGCTGCGCCGGGAGGAAGGAAACATGATATTGGCCTGGGAATGGTGTCATTGCCTTTGATTTTTTGCTTTTTTCTTCCTTTTCTGGGGGTCGCAGAAGGCTAGGAGGGAAATGTGGAGTGGGGCCCTATGCCAGGAAAGCAGCGTGAGGGGGATATGGTGACATGGGACGTCGGTGTGCCAAGCCCTGTGATGCCTGAGGGAGTCAGGCAGGGTTATGGATGTCATCACTGGGCTCCCCATCCCCAAAATCCATCCTCTATCCGCATGTCCGTCAGTGCGCAGAATCATTTCTCCTCTTCTTCCACCGTCTTGCCTTCAGCATCCTGTGCGCAGGGCTGTCGATGGACAGATCTTTGTTAAATTTAAAACAAAAGTGAGCAATAGCGAGGAAAATCCTCCCTTTTGGCTTATGCAAATTCACTCTGCTTCGATAACGAATCTGCCCAGGTCACGCAGACCTGGGGAGATGATGAGATTTCATCGCAGCAATATTTAATACCTCTCCAAGGCTCCAGTGAAAGAGAGAGCTAAATCCCATGCTTAATTTTATTTCTGCGCCTTAAAACGCTGAGCGATGCACTCGCCTCGGAGCGAGGGCCTGGGCCCACTCAGGCACACCGCGGTTCTCCAAATAAGCGGGAGAACAGCCAAATTCCGGCAAAAACTTGAGCACGGGCTGCGGTCCGTCCCGCTCTGTCTGTTTGCGCCCCGTCAGGATGCGGGCTGGTTGCCGGGGCACCAGCGGGCTGATGCGGGATGCGCCGGTACCCAGAACCCTTCGTCTCCCCCAGCACCTGGTGGGACACCGACCAGCTTTTATCCCTCCGATCTTCTGCTTTAATCACTCAAAATGATGTTTAAGGAGTTAATTTTGATTTTTTTAGGTGTTTTGCCCGTGTACCACCCTGCCCAAAGCAGGTCCTGCCGCGTCGGGGACCCCAGGGGTTCCTGCGGTCCCCTCCTGCCTTCACTTTGTCATCCGGAGCCATCATTTTCATTAGGCAGCTGCTCTGTACCTCGCTGCCCCGCGCGCCTTTTATCTGCGTCCTGTTAAATGATCTCAAATATGTGATATGATAAAGACAAACAAACACCCGTTCAATTTAGTTCACCCTAATGCCAGACTCTACTTTTACCGAAGTAATTAAGATTAATGCAGTTGATAATTTGGGAAGCATTCTTAAATGTACCCTTCTGGCAGCATCTAACATGTAATTTTACCTTAGAAGATTTATCGGAGCACTTAGGTAACAGATAGTTCCTTAGCAAACAGGAGCATTGAGAAGGAAAATGAAAGATTAATATTTCTTAAATAAATGTCAAAATAAGTCATTCTTTATTACAGCCCTACAAAGATGCTGCTGTCAGACCCAGCCCCTCTGCTGATTCCTGGGGAGATTAAACCTGCCGCAGTCTCGGGGGCTCGGCGAGCAGGGGTGGGGGAGGTCTCAGATGTCCGATGCCTCCGGTTTTTTAGGGAAGCAGACGCTGTGAAGGGCGCTGCTCACCCATGCCAAAACACACCAGAACCAGGAGATCCCTTTGCTTTGGGTGGGGGGGGTTGGGGAGCTGACCCTGACCTTGCTTCAACCTGTCCCCGTTCGCCCTGGCAGCTCCCGGCCTCTCTCAGCACATCCCAGCTGCTCCCAGCTCCGCAACGGGCGAGAAGCTGAGCTAAACCTCGGGAGAGCCTCGCCGCCCTGTACCACCAGCCGTTTATTTCCCTTGGAAAAGACTCAGATGATGTTGGCCCACGGCTGGGGATGGGACCGGAGCGAGTGGCCGTAGCTGATTGACACCCAGCTCCCACAGCCACCCAACCGAGGAGTTGCGGGATTTGCTTTGCCAGGTCACCCTGATCCAGCCGTCCCTTTTCACGCAGGCGTCAGATGGGGGTGACCTCCAGCCGGGGCTGAGCCGTATCTCATGTCTTCTCCCCCCAGCTTCCTCTGGGCCATGTCCCGTGAGGCATCCACTCTGCCAGACACGCCACCTCCTCTGACGGCACGAAGATTTGGGAGGGACGCTGGGCACGGTGCCGAGATGCCGGCTTGCGACACCCCCTCATTTCACGGGGTGCCCAGGGAGCTGCCCTCCTCCCATGCTTTGCATTATAAGCAGAGGAAGGATTAGGACTGTTTGCAAAATCTGGATCCTGAGCGAAAGTTGGATTCTCACCAGCATGGAAATTCAAAGCTGTTCGGATCCAGAAAATCAATTTTGGATCATCGTGAGCAAGAAACAAACTTTCTGAATAACCTTCCAACTTCTCCTTGGGCCAGAAAAATCTGCTGGAAGCAACTTCTCGCAGCGCTCCTTGCCCCGACACAGCCAGACCCAGCCATCCACGAGCATGTGTGTGTACCCCCCCACCGGCATCTTTCCCAGCCCCTCTTACAAGGTCCTTTTCAAGCTGTCAGTACCAGCTCCTTCCCACTGTGGTTTCTGCCCAAGGGATGCTCCAGCCTCCCCCCTGCCTTTCTCAGTTCATCCCCAAACCTGCCCCTTTGGTCCTGGGCAGTGCCCAGGTGTGGGGCCAACCCTGGTCCCCATCCCAGCCTCCCTCCTTGTGGATGAGCAAGCTCCAGGGACTCCCCAGGCAAGGGAGGGGTCAGATCCCTCCTGGTGAGGTGCTCCAACCCAGGAACCAGACCTGCTTTTCTCTTCATTTGACTGGGAATTGGGTTAATGTCGGAGCAGGGTTTGATGTGTCTGGCCACGACCCACGCGCTCTTGGGAAGCAGCGAGCGTGGGTTAACTCCAGGCTGGACCCAGGGCTGGTGGGGAGGTAACAGCAATCCCCTAAAATCCCCCCATTTTTCCCAAACTTGGGAAAAAGTGCCCTTTTCCCACCTCAGTCCCAAGGTATGATGTAGGCAAGTGATGTTTTGGGACCGTGGCTTGATCCAGCATGGTATGGGATGGAGATGGGCAGGAGGTGGGTGCTCCTCCACTGCCTGCCTGCCTGGGGCTGGACATTGTGGGCCCTGGAGACCCAGCTGGGGGGCACTGATGGTGGGGGACGGTGGGGGGGACCTGGGCTCATCGCTGGGTGCAGGATTAGCCCTGGCTGGCAGCAGGCTGGCAGCTGCCCCATGGCCGTTCTCGGCACCTGCCGGAGGCTGGCTGGTGCCCCGAGCTGTGGTTTGGGCTCTGGCTGTCCTCAGCCTCCCCTTCCTCCTCCTCCTCCTCCTCCTCACACCGGCGGGGATGTTTCCTGCCTGCGGTTACAGTGAGCCCCTGCAAGGTGTGGGTTCTGTAGGACCCCAGTAGGTGGTGGCTGGGATGCAGGGGATGGAGCTGGGGTGCAGGAGAGGGGATGCAGGACCCCACCTCCATCCCTGCCTCAGTTTCCTCACTCCCACAGCACCCTATGACCACACACCCAGCCAAAGCCACCCACCCACAGCGACCCAGCTGGGAGTGGCCGTGACTGGACGTTTTGGGGTGGAAACCCCTCCTTTTGGCGACCGAGCGCTCCCCACACGCCGTGGTGCTGGCAGCCAAGTCAAATACAGATTCCTGACATATTTTTCTCTTTCCTTTGCAGCCAAGAAATTCATATTTCATGGGAGGTGAAAGTGAGTCCCGGCAGTAGCGGAGCGGCGGAGGGTGCCAAGGTACGGGCCAGCTGACAGCACAGGGTCAGATGCTATTTTTGGGAACCAGATGCTCTCCTCCTCATCCTGGACAGGCTCAGGGAATGCCCCCAGCCCCACCATGCCCTGGTTGCAGGGATGCTCAGGGTCCCCCTTGGCTGCTTTTCTGACCCTGGGACAGCCCAGCCCTGAGAGGCAGAAAGTATGAAGAGACACTGGGCTTTGAGAAGGGGCCAGTTCACAAGGGAAGGGATTTTTCACAGCCAAAGCCACGCCAGGTCGGATCGACCTGCCCAGGTAGGATTTAGATCCTCTAGGCAGTGGTTGAATGTCCCTTTTTGGGGACACAAACCCAAACCATTTTGAGAGTCACCCCTGCATCTCGTGGAGCCGGTGAAAACCTGCAGAGCCAGGGGCTTTCTTTTTGGGACCCCCAGCATCTCCCCCACCCATGTCCAGCCACAGTGAAGGGCATTTGCCTGGGTGATGCCACCCGGCCAGCACCTTGAATGTTTTTTTCCCTTCCACCCACTCCCACGCCCGTCCCTGAGCCGCCGTTGCCGAAACCGCAGTGCCTCCGGCCGCGATACCCACCCAGATAACAGCAGCCCCGTCCCAGGATGGCTGTTTATTCGCCTTGCAGGAGCAGTTTGCGAGCTCGCCCGTGCCAAACCACAACCAGAGCCGCAGCCCCGGGACCCCCCACCCCAACCAGAGCCCCTTACACCCAGCCCCGCACGTCTCCCAGCGTCGTCACGGCTTCGCTGGACCGGGCGCTGTACATGCGACGAGGAAGAACAGTCCCTGCCATGCTAATCTCAACAGACGATACAACGAGCAGATAGGCGAGGGGAAGCATTATCGGGCCTGATTTACAGATGGAGGGCTGAGTCACCGTGATTAACTGACTTACCCAAGGTCGTGCAAGGGAGAGGCCGAGCCGAGGGCTGAACCCAGCTCTCCCGAGTCCCCCATCGAGGCCATCCCCGGGGGAAGGAGTTTTTCCTTCCTCCTGGAGCGATGCTCAGCTGAGCCTGGGCAGGAGCTGGGCAGCAGGGCTGAACCTGCCTCTCTGCCGTTTCAGCCCTTTCTTCATGCTTTGCTGCTGGGGTTTTCTTGTTGGGTGTTGGGGTTTTCTTGCTGTTCACACACCCGTTTTGTTCCCTCGCCGTTGTTTCCTTCAGAGCAGGGTTGAGCCCCGGGGAGATGCTTTACAGGCTGCTGCCCTGCTCACGGTGGGGACGTGGTGATTCCCTCAGTCTTCGTCAGGTGGTCCCCATGTGGTGTCCCAGCTGAGATGCAAAGCTTTGGCATCCTGCTGGTGGGATTCACAGCTCTTCTCTCTGGGGACGGAGATGCTATCAGGACTGGGGGTGATGCGGTCCCCGGGGACGTGCGTGGTGGGTCAGTCCTGCAGGAATAAGTGCCAAGGGGTTGGGGAAGTGCAAAGGTGCTTGGGGAGCACAGACAGCCCCAGGAGACCCTCAGCTCTGCCCCCTGAGCGCTGGGTGCAAGGAGCTGAGACGCTTGGCTCTGGGTGCCGGGGAGCTGGGGTGGTGAATCACAACCCGTCTGGCATGTCGGGGCTCATGGCAGGATGGGACCTGCCCCGTAGAGCAGAAGGCTGGGCTCTGCCTTGCCAGCCACGCTCCTGCCATCGCTGCCCGGCTTGTCCCTGCATCCCCAAGCCACAGCAAGGCTGCAGGAGGCTGTGGGTGTCCCTGTGTCAGCCCCAGCATAGGAGGATGCTCCAAGGATGGATGAAAGGGCTGAGCACCCGGCAGGGCACACAGTTGCAGGTGGGGAGTGCTCTCCCTGCATCCAGGCAGCCTGTCAATAAATATCACGTGCTTTTCTGTAAAGCACAATCTTCCTTTGCCCTGTCCCTTCCCTTCCCACCTCATCTTCCAGGAGCTGAAACAAAAACCCAAGAAGCGATGCCAGCGATAACCTGGGGAGGAGCCTGATCCTGGGGACAGGCTAAGGAGTGGGCTGAGAGCATGGGAAAAAAAGCTGAAATGGTCCCTATTTTCATTTTATTCTGTGTTTCCCATCCTGCACGAGGCGAGCTGTGGTTGGGCTGGATCCATAAACCCTCCGGTGATGGATGCAGGCAGCTGCCTGGGGAATATCACTTTAAATTAACACACCCAGCCTTCCTTATCAAATGCCCCATCGGGAGCAGCACTGGCTCAGCCTCACCGAGAAGCCCCACATTTCCACACCATGCTGTTCCCGGGGTTGCCGTGCCATCGCATCCCGTCACTGCCTTTGCAGACGGCGATGCACCATGGCCATAGCCAGCAGGAGGGACCCCCACGCAGGGAGAGGGGACCCCCAAGCTCCACCACGGGGACAAGCATCAAGGTTTGGGGGAACGAAGCCTTAATTTACACCTTGCCCCATGCGCTGTCTATCGTTTGCATGGGATAAATTTGTGCCCATCTCCTGCTCAGGCTCTGCCACCACCGCCGGGCATCCCGGCACGGCACGCGGATCCCCTTCATCAGCGGGACAGTCCTGCGTGCTGCCGGCTCTGCTTTCCCCATCTCCATCACTCTTCCGGTGCAGGGAACACGGTGTTTGTTTCTCCTGGCGCCCAGCATAAATGCACCACCAAACCCCAACCCTCTCCATGCAAATCCTGCAGCTTTACGGACACACCGACGAGCCTTTCCTTCAAGAAAAAAAAAAAGGGCTCCTTTATGTGGCTGAAAGAGCACGACTGTGATAATGTAGCGAGCGCTGGCCTTGGGTATTTTATCTTGGCAAGGAGCCTTTGCAAATTTAAACAGCAGCAAACAGGCTTTGCAGTTGTGGCTGGAAGCGGCATAAGTGGCGCATTGTTTTGCAAGCAAAATGCTTGCGTGCCAAAGGGCCGCGTGTGAGCTTTGGCCGGTGCAGGGGAGGAGGGCGAGCACGTAGGGTCTGGCCGAATCAGCCTGAGATTCATTTCGCTTAGTTGGGTGTGAAACTGTGGGGACATCTGAGTCCGGCAGCTCGAATCTGAGAGGGGACCCCGGGGACACCCCTTGGGCTCTCCCCGCTGCGTTGCCTTCCCCTCCCTGCGCGGCCTCGCAGCATCCGTGCAGAAGGAGCGGCAGGGATGCTGCTATCTCTGTATACACACGATAATATCATCAATGCGTGTGTGCTGTAGCAGCGTCGCGGAGCGCTGGGTGCTCGCCCCGGCTGCTGTGTGCCCGCAAAGCATCCAGTGCGAACCGAGAGCCGACCCGTGCACGCTGCAGTGACCCAGACACACGCAGGTCGCTTCTCTTTTCCTGCAGAAATTCTCATTTTCTGCTCAGATCGCGGCTGTGCAGCGCGGGCTGGACCCCAAATGGGGCTGGGGAGCTGTAGGGATTACACCCAGAAGACTAATAAGCTGAATTTCACACCGCTTTGCAGCCAGGTCACCCCTTCTCCAGCTCCCAGCAGCATCATGCCTTCGCCCCCTGCGACAGACAGTAAAGTGGCTTTTCGAGCGAGGGAGTATAAAGAAACCCTTTCTATTTCCAGCAGACTTTTAAAAAGAGGCGCTTTAAAACAGGGGGTTACTCTTCTTTTTAATATAACCCGTGTCTGGGGCTAACATCCTGGTGGTACCTTTTAAAAGGCTGTGCTTGACTTGTGCTCCCTGTCTCACGCCCTGAGGTCTTGTCTTGTAAAACCAGCTGGTAAATTTGGGGCTCAGTTTTTACGCTTTCACCTCCTTAACGACGTCTAAACTTGCGAGAGGAATTTGCGGGTGGTGGTAAAGTTAAGGTGGAAGCAGCAGAAGCTCAAGTCCTTTCTCTGGGGGTGTCAGAGCGATGGTTTGGTGAAGGGGAAGCAAGATTGAAGGGATGTCCTGAGGCAGGATTGCGGAGCAAAATCCTTTTGCTGCACAGTCCAACCTCATCGTCCCTCCAGCTGCAGGAGCTGGGACATGGGGACACGGGGACAAGTGGACAGAGAGCCCTTCCCAGGACGCCTCTCCCAGCCCAGCCTGACAGCCCTTCCCGCTAATCCGTAGGTGGAGCTCTTCTGTCATCTTTTTCTGCTTATGTTGCTAAGAAGTAATCCAGAAATAGCTTCTCCAGGAGGAAAAAAGTGCCACTTCAGCAGCTTTTGCCAAAGGTGAAATGCTCCCAGCATCCTTTGAAGAGACAAAAGCTGGAGGGCTTCACCCCAGGCTGCTCGGAGCAGTTGTGCTGCCCTTTATTCTATCCCCCTCCCCACCACAGCACCAAGAAAAGGGGCCGAAATACCTCCCATCCCTCCGCTGGCCCCATCCCTGGCTGACGGCCGCCCTTTCTCTCTCTTCTCCTCCCCAGGACTGAAACGATGCGGCAGACCCCCGCTGGCGCTCGGGACCCCACGCCGCCCCGGCCCCGGGGAGCCGCTGCCCCCCTCGCCGCCCCAGTGCCCATCAGCGGAGGACCATGCCCGTGACGGAGGGACGTCAGCTCGCAGCGGGACGGGAAAACGGGGCTTTCTAGCTTTTGCCCCCACCTTGGTATCATGACTGGAGAGACCCAGCATGTTTACACCATCGGCGATACTGAGGCTGGCCCCAAAGACCCCAGCAAGGACTTTGGCTTTGAAGGATGCGGGGAGAAGGATGGGAGGGCACTCGGCGGGGAGGGAACGTCCCCCTTTCCCGGCCCCAAGGACAAGGAGCCCCACAGCCAGCGGGAAGCCGTGATCCGGCCGCAGCAAGCGGGAAAGATTGACTTCAAATCCCTCCATTGCAAACCCAAATTTGGCAATGACGGCGCCTGGGGAGAGGTCAAGGGCAGCCCCCCGTCCCCCTCAGGGAAGGGTCGAGCCCGCGAGCGCAGCCGGCGCTCGGGGAAGGGTGAGCGGGGCCACCATCAGCTTTACCGGCTCAGCATCACCGGCACCCGGCCGAATCCCACCATCGGCATCGCCTACCCCCAGCAGAAGGTGACTCCCCCGAAGAAGCCAGAGGTGAATCACGGCCCCGTGGCCGGCAGCTACCGCTTCCACGTGCCCAGCATCCCCCAGCACGAGGCTGAGCTCCGGCAAGATGACCTCAGCTTTGGCCGCTGCTTCCCCGATGCCGCCGCTGGCCGTACCTCCGCCAACTATACCTCACAGCCCGCTCCTCCCCACGGCCCCAAAGGGCAGCCCCCCACCGCCGGCATCCCCCTCAAGAGCCCCGGCACCAATGGGCAGCTACATTATTTAGAGTTTCAGGCGAACGGGGCCAGTTCCTGGCCTTCCCCGGAGAAGGGATTTGCCGGTGCTAGCTACGGGATCTCAGTGCAGAAGCCCAGCTCTTTCCCCGAGGGCGGCAAAGCCAGTGCCCATGGTCTGGGGGCTTTGCCGTGCCAATACCCCTTCCAGCTGCTGCACGACTCGGGGAAGGAGCCGTACCACAGCGATACGGGGAGCCAGGAGTACCTGGACGTGGGACTGGCCGCCGGCCAGCTGGCTCACGGCACCTTCGCCTTCCACTCATCCCCCAGAGAGTGGCAAGAAGAGGTGCTGAGCAGCGGTTCCTACGAGAGCGTGTCCCCTGAGGGCAGGCTGTACGGCTTGCCTGCCCCACCGCCGTCACCGTTCCTGCACCCGCCGCCACCGCCGCCGGCCCCACACCACGGCCCACTGCCGTGCTGCAAGGGCAGGAGCGAGCATCCCGCCGACCCCAGTGGTGCTCTCTCGTCGTCTGGTGCTATCGACCAAAATCCAAGCACTTTCCAAGAAAACCAAGCTGTTTTTCCATCTAGTTTACACTCACCTAGTATGCCAAAGCCAGTCGGTAAGAGGCAAGCCTCAGCGAAAGACAGTGTCCCCAGCCCGCGGCTGCTGGTCCAGAGCAGCCCTCTGAGAAGGAACATGCCACCAAACTCTCTCTCCCAAGTGCACTTTCAGAGCAAAACCTATTGCAGTTCCCCCGCGGGCAGCACCGGTGCAGGATCCGTGCCTTTTGAGACAAGCATTCCCACTACGGCACCCACCCACCCCAGGCTTGTGCAAGCTTGGGAAGGTGCCCCTAAGGCGTTTTCTCCCATGGACCAGAATTCAGCACCTTATCCAAACCCTGTTGGAAACCAGTTCTCATTCGAGTGCCAGTCTGGCCCCGAGCAGAGGCAGCACAGGCAGAAAAATGCCAGGATGCCTTGGCAGCAAATACACCTCACTCCTGCAATGCCCAGTCAAAACAGGCTAGAGCTGTCGAGACAGATCACCAGCCAGAAGCTCCCCTTCCCCCTGGGCACGTCGGAGTGGCAGGGGAGCGGGAAAGCCCAGAAAGGGCCCCCTGTAAGTAACTCTCCGGGGTATCACAGCAAAAAGCTCTTGTCGGGAGAGAGCCTCGGGGTCCAGAGGGGAGACTCCAACTCAACACGCGCTTTCCCTTTTGAGGGTGGGAAGGAGCCGGGGTCTCCCGCCTGCGATTCGAGGAGCAAAGCCCTCTTCTACAGCATGGGTCAAGCAGCTCCTCCTCCCTTAAGGAGTTCGTCGGGCTCAGCGCTGGTCCTGCCACCTTCAGCCTTGGTGGCTGCCTCTCCTTGCGAGTCCCCGCTGCCATCCCCTGTCCCCAACCCCACCTGCAGCAGCACCTGCTCGTCGCTCTCCCCCATGTCCAGCAGCCCACTCAACCCCGGCTTTGAAGACAGCCAGATGTCCGGAGCGCTGACCCCCTCTCCCTTCTTCCAGCACCCCTGCCATCCCAAGGATGGCAACAAAACCTTCCACCCCTCCGACGTCTTGAGTTCCAGCTCACTTCATTACCACCCCCCAGACTCCATCAAGTCCTTCCACTTCCCTCCTGACACCCTGAAAGATGACAGCCTCCTGAAATGCGCCCCGACAAGCCCGTTCCACAAAGCTGGCGTGGAAGTGGCCAAAGGATGCTCGGATGGGCTGGATGGAGAGCAGCCTCCGCCGCCGTACTCCTCCCATCACTTGCTGGCCAGCTCACTCAGCAGCGCCAGCCTGGATCAGCTGGACGTGCTCCTGACCTGCAAGCAGTGTGACCAGAACTACAGCAACCTTTCCTCCTTCCTGCAGCACCGACAGTTCTGCGCCTCCCATCCCGCTCCCCAGGGAGAGGCCAAGGATGCTCCCCGGGCAGCCGAGGAGCGGAAAGTGCTCTCCACAGACCCCCACAAGCCCCCCAGCCTGGGACTCTCTCCAGACCCCCAGGTGCATTTGTTGGCCTTAAACAAGAGCGATGACTTCTTGCTGGATGGAGAAAGCAAAAGCGAGGGCAAGGAAGATGCTCTGAAGGGTGGCCTCTTCAACGGCCTCGCCGCCAGCTCCCTGCCGCTCACCGCCTCGGACCTGGACATCGACGACGCCAAGCTGGACAGCCTGATCACCGAAGCCCTCAACGGCCTGGGGTACCAGTCGGATAACCCAGAGATCGACAGCAGCTTCATAGACGTGTTTGCCGATGAGGAGCTGACGGGCGTGAAGGCGGCTGGCGGTGGGGTGTCCCACAAGACGAAGGAAGCCCCGGCCTCGGAGAGCAAATCAAAGCAGGCAGCAGCGGAGGAGAAGGCAGCGGGCCGGCCCAAGGCTGGCTGTGTGTACGAGGATGGCCACCCAGCTGGGGAGCAGGCCAAGAGAGGGGGAGGGAAGAAGCACCTTCACAAAGGGAGGGCGGCACGGAGGTTGGCAACGCAGGAGCCAGATCCCACGGCAGCGGGAGCAGAAAGGACAGCCAGGCTGCGGGTGGGCAGGAAGAACAGCGTCCCTTCGGCCACCACCTCCTCCAAGACCACCTCCAGTCAAAAGCATCCCAGGAAGCTCAGCCAGGAGCCTCAGACGAAGAGTGAGGTGGGGCCAGGCGTTGCCACCAAAAGCTCCAAGCCACCCCGGTTCTCCATGAAGGACATGAAGAAGCGTAAGCCCCGAAGTGGGACGTGGAGCAAGGAGCTCATTCACAAGATTGTGCAGCAGAAGAACAAGCTCCACAAGCTTCAGGTAAAGAGCAGCAAGCAGGCACAGTTCCCCCAGGGTGCCGAGAGGCTGGTGCCAGCCGCAAAGGAGGGCAGGCTCCGCGAGTATGACTATGTCTCCGACTCGGATGATGATGGGGCAGAGTGCAGCAAGCTCCGGGGACGGAAGAAGCAAGGCACGGGATTCATTGGGAGAACCAAGTACAGCTTTAGCAAGAAACGCCTGGGAAGAAGTGAGAGAGACAAAGAGAAAGACCCAGCCTGGAGCTACAGTCGGAAAAGGGATGATCAGAAAAGGGAGGTACAGGAGGACAGAGGTTTCCCAAGCCAGGAGGATGCTGAGAATAAGGATTGTGCCACCAGAGTCCGAAGACACAGCAGCCAGTCATCTACTGGCAGCAACCACAGCGGTAGTATGCCCTGCAAGGTGGGCACCAGCCCGCCGCACGCTGATGGGGCTGGTTCAGGCAGCGAGAAGGGGGGCGTGCAGAGGAGGAGGTGCTCGGGCAGCCCAGCACGTGCGCCCAGGACTCCCCTCAGCCTTCCCGAGGACAGGAACTCGAAGAAGAGCCAGAAAAGCAAAGAGGACTTTTCCAGAGGGAGCAGGCAGTTTGGCTCAGCCAAACCCTTGGTAGCAAGCTCCAGGATATGTCCAAGTACCGAACCGGGTGTTGCTGCAACAGACTGTGCAAAGGAGGAGCCGTTATCGCAGCCCCAGGAAAGGCAGCTGCCCAGCATGGCCGCCTCGGATGGGACCCCCACTGGGCTTTCCTTCCAGGAGGGGACTGAAGAGCCCAAAGGAGCAGCAAAGCACACGGGTGAGGCAGGAGAACCCACCCTTGAGGCTCAGGACTCGCCCGAGCTGACCATGGCCAACCAGAGGCATCAGTTTGCCCCTTTCACAAGTGAGGGGCTGAAGTACCACGCAGAAGAGCTAATTGCTTCTTCCCACAGCAGTAACGAAGCTAGTCCTGGCAACGTGAGTTCTGCCTACTCGGAAGCGAGCATCAAATACTTGAAGGCACACGCGCTCTGTGACAGTCAGAAGGATTATCCCACGCCGGTTGCCCCATACGATGGGGATGCAGTGGGGATGATGCTCACTGCTAAGACGCCTGATCCATACGTCAGCAGCAACAATGCATTTTTCGATCCCAAAGGCCTTCCCGGTCACTACGATGACAACCTCTTCTCAAAGCCCCCAGCCTTGGGCTCCTCCCACGTGGATGGCATGTATTTATGCCGGGATGACATCAACGCCAGCTCCTTCGAGCAGAAGCACACCAGCATCTCCCCTTACACCGCAGAAACGTCACAGGGCAAGGTCTCCTCCCCCCTCAGCTTCGATTCCTCTTCAATATTTGGAGAGCTTCCCGTCACCGAGTTTGACCCGCCGCTGTACGAGAGCGTTTCTGCGAGCAAGGATGGTTATGTGGCAGCGTTCACCTGTCCTGGCAATGCCCCCAGCAAGCCACTGCCATTTGAGCAACCATATCCTCCGTTCATGCCAGAGAAAGACTGGTCCCTCATGGAGGAGGTGGCTCCGATGCTGCCAGAAGACATGACTCAGTTCCACAGCCTTTCAGTGGAGAAGCCAGTAGCCAAGAAATTCCCCGAGGAAGCACCTGTCCCCACCAGCCAACTCTCCCTGACACTGCCAGACAGGATAACAGATTATAACGTGACATTTATGAACAACATATCAGACGATGAGCTGGAGATCAAGCGATTAGTCACAGAGCTGGAAAGCCAACTGCAAACCAGCAAGCTGGATAACGAGGCATCCATCGCCCTTCAGAAACCCGAGCAACACGTCGCTGCCCATCTGCGAGGACAGGCAGCTGAGCAGTTCCCACCGCTGCCGGTCGAGCAAGAGGCAGGCCACGAGAAAGGACTGGTTTTGGCAGATGAGCTGGGCAGTTCAAACCTCTGCGTCGGGGAGAAGCTGGGAGGTGAGAAGCCAGCCATCACGAGTGTCCGTGAGGACTACGAGAGACCCAGGGAGCCCTGGCCCTGCCCCGTGGAGCTGGGCTCGCTGGAGGCAGGGATGTGCACGCCAGCCCCGCTTGCCACAGACCATTTCTGCTCCAAAGACAGCAGCGGGCAGCTCAGGGTAGCTGTGACTGCTGAGGAAAGCGACCTCAGAAAGATGGAAAATGGGTCCTCCTCCAGAAGTCTACCTGGCTCACACACGGCAGATCAAACAGAGGCTCCCATCTACACAGACCCCGTGACAAAAAGCCCTCCTGTTGTCACCAATTCCGTGTTCCCCAAGGCCCTGGAGGCAGCAGAAGTGACCAAAGATCCCCTGCCATGCCAGCGCGGTGCCGAGAGCTTTCCCGTACCGGGGAAAGCAGATGCAAGACTGACTGATGCTGCAGAGCTGGAGAAGTTTGATGCCCATCTTCCAAACCCCAAACCTGAATCGGGCTTTCAGCGAGGTCCCGCCCCAGCCTTGGATCTCACCTTTTCGCCTCACATCAAAGAGGTCCCGGATACAGAAGAAAGACCCTTAAGTAAGCCCGAGTCACCCAAAATGGTGAAAAGCGACATGGACTTCAAAGGGGACGGTGGTGAGTCTGCATTGATGGAAGGATCGGAGGAGAGCAAGAGCCCCACCATCTACCCAGCCCCCAGACCCGGCGACAAAGCCAGCAAGCAAAAAGTGCTGCTGTTCGATATGCTGAGCCTGCCCAAGGAGAGCGACTGTGGCTCCCAGAAGATGTTGGCATCCCAGGAGGCGTCTGCCAACCCTCTGCAGCAGCTCCAACTCTTCGTTGCCCGAACAGTGAAGAGCAATGAGGAGGAGCTGTTGATGCCGTGCTTCCCCATGCTGCTTGCTCCCAGCCACCCCTCTGCCACCGCCCGTGTCCAGCTGGAGCAGAAAGAGGAGAGCAGAGGTGCCTTGGAAGGGGAAGATCAGACATACAGCCCTGCCCAAGGGGAGGGGAACATCCCCATTGGAGGCAACGAAGAAAATACTGCTGCCCCGGCGAAGGAGGCTGAGCTTTCCTCCCGTGGATGCGAGCAGCTGGAGTCATTTGGTGCCACGGGCTCTTACCGTGCAAAACAATGCACATTTGCGAAGTCAGAGCTGCAGAATAATGTAACGGAGCTGCAGCAGTTAGCAAATGAACACACGGAGCTGAATGACATTAATATCCGTGCAGATGGTGTTTCCCGAGAGCGTAATGACCTCTCGCCGCTCAAAAACACAGCGGTGACCCCACCGCCAGGGCACGGAAAGAAAGCTGATCAGCTTGCGGGAGAGCAGGAGCAAGATGAAAATGAAGCGACCTTGGCATTTCAAAAACACGAGCAATCCCAATTAAGCCTTAGTTTGCTGGAGAAAGAAATGCTGGGAAGCACAGCAGCAGAGAGCCTGGAAAGGAATGAGGTGGGGCAGGGGGCACAGCCACTGCGCAGCACTCCTGGGAGTCCCACCAGTCCACCCGGTCCCTCCGAGGAGGAGCTCAACCAGGATCACCGCCTGGTGCCGGGGGCGAAAGCCTGCGCAGCCAGCGCGAAGGTTCCCAAAGAAGGAAATGGCACGAGGTCATCCCTCGATGGCTGCCACTACATGGGCAAATCTCCAGCCAGCTTGCCCTTGCCAACCAATTTTTCTCACCCCAAATGCTTGCAAAGCAGTGGGGCTGAGGGGGGAGAGGTGCCCAGCTTTGGCACTCAGCTCTCGGATGAGAAGAAATATGACCAGTCCCTGCTGAACGCATCGAGTTCATTCCTCATGAAGAGGTGTCCTCCCGAGGCCGAGAGCCATCACCCCACCATGAGTCCGGTAGAGCAGGGGACATGGAAAAGGGCACCCACCTTTCCTCTGGGGGTCTCTGCCTTGGAGATGGATGGTCCCCAGACACCACACGGGAAGGACTGCTCTCTTCCCTGCTCGTCGCCTTTCAACCAAAAGGGTGTTCCGAAAGAGGCACCCGAAAACGCCGTTGCTGTGCTGTCAGGCTCTCATTTTCAAGAAAACCAAGTATGTGCCGTCACAGATACAGTTGTTAATTCCGTTCCTCTGGAAACCCAAGGTTACCCAACCCAGCCCACAACAGATCTGCCAATCAGAGAGAGAGAGGTAAACCTGAGTCAAGAGAACAAGCTTGAAAGCTGCTCCGATGATGGAAATAAGCACCAAAGTGAACCAGAGGCTTCATCCAATGGTTTTGTTCTTCAGCAGGTGCCAGCTGCTGTCAGTAGAGGTCTTACAAGGATTGGAGATCTTGGTCCTGCTGAGTTAAATTGCCACAAGTTTTCAGAGGCAGCAGAAGTGAGACTTGGTCTTTCCAAAACCACAGAAAGCGGAGAGAAGGCTTTAAAAGGGGAGAAACCCAAAAGCCATGGGGCTGGAGAAGCTGGGAGTTGTGTGTTAAACAGTATGGGCCAAGGAGAGGGCAACACGCCTAACAGTACTACAAACCCTTCCCAAAATGAACTTCACAAAGAAAAGAAGCCGAACGGGCTCCCGGTGACCTGTGACATTTGTTCAGCTTCTTTCCGGTCCAAGCCTGGCCTGACCAGGCACAAAGCGGTCAAGCACCAGATGAAGAGTGGTGGCATACCACAACCCAGCAAGAGTCCCCGGTCCGCTTTGATTCCTGCAGACAAGACATCGAAAGCAGCCCAGAAGGTGCCCAGGAGGAGCCTGAAGACTTCAGTCAAAGAGAAAACCTGCAGCTCACGGACGCCGACCACCGACGTTGACCACGTCCCCAAGAAAGTATGCCCAGACCTGGAGAAAGAGCCCAGCGCCCAGATACATGAAGTGGTCAGCAGAGTGCTCAGCGACCTCAGCGTCATCTCCTTCGAGATGTCCCGGGACCTGCACCGCACACGTGTTCTGCAGAGGGACATCAAGGCAAAGGGGCCGCACTCGGAGACAAGGGGAGCAGGCGAGGCGGCAGCTGGGAAGCTGGACCCAGGACGGCAAGCCAGGAAGGGAGAGAAGGGCGGAAGGAACCAAAGCAAAGAGACTGGAGAGGTGAATGGTAATTCTGAAAAGAAGCTGAACAGGAAAGTGAGACGAAGGAAGGCAAAAGTATTTCCCAGCAGAAATGAGTCCGATGGTCCATGTGAGCTGGAGAAGAACACAGGTCCTGCCCCTGCTGTCCTCAGCTCCAATCTGCCCGGGATCACGAAGGGCTTGCACGAACCAGGTGGCTGCATCTTCACAGAGGAGCAAACTAGGCCCAACTCGTCCCAGCACTCTCAAGAAGCTGAACGGTCCCCTTGTGCAGCTGAGCTTGCAGAGGACCTGGGTGACAGCATGGTGTCTTCCAAGGAGGTGGTCAGCAAGGAGTTAGTAACGGGCACAGTGCCCTGTCATGGGGAGGTGGAAGATCCCAATGGAGTGGAAGACACGCAGGCTTGCAAACAATGGGTTAGCGGGTTTGTGCAGCAAGTGGAGAAGGGATTAGGCAAGGTAGGCAGAGAGCAGCATCGTGGTGCTGATGGAGCAGAGGAGATGGATGCTGAGACAAGAGACAGTCCCACAGCAGGCAGCGGCACTGGGAGCAGTGCCCCACAGTGTCCTATGGATCCTGCAGAAGGGGCTCTGCCGCTGGAGATGCTTGATTCCGAAACCACCCAAAAGGCTCCCAGGCAAGGTGCTGTGCCGACCGCGCCGGGAACCAGCTCTCCTCCTACAGAGCCAAAGCGATGGGTGAAGGCAGACGTGCCACCAGGCAGAGAGCAGTGCGTGGAGAGCACGGCTGTCTCGGACCTCCAGAGCTTGTTTGATGATGACTCCACGTTCTCCCAGCTGTTCCCCAGGGATGACCAGTTCATCAGGAGAAAGTGCACACGGGTGTATGGGAAGCGCAGCAAGAAGCCCAAGCCCGTCACCGAGGCGAACCTCCAGCCAGCGGGTGCCATCGACCTCTTCGCAATCCAATTAGCTTCCGACCTCAGCAAAACCAGCTCTTTCTGTGTCACCAGGGAGGACCCTTGCGAATACGAAACCATCTCTGTTGACGATGCCTTAATGCTAAACATGTGTCACGGCAGCAAGGCGAAGAGCGGAGACGCTGCTCCCGGCGGATCTAAAAGCATTGCGCCGAGGTCGGACTGCGAGAAGACTGACCAAGGGAAGGAGGACATTGACCTGGAAGACAACATGCTAACCTTCTTGTGCCAAAACAGCCAAATGGACAGTGTCCCCAGCTTGAACATCTGGGGGAGTCTGGAGAAGGAGGGAGAAAGCCTCTCTGCCGAGGACATGTTCGAGCCTCTGATGGACCTTGAGGATGAGCACTCACTTGGAGAAGCGAGCTCTGAGCCCCCCGACCTGGTAGAGGAGCCCTACGATGGCAAGCCTAACGAAGATTCCGACTCTCCTGAACTTCGCACCATCGACATCGAGTTGTTGAATGCAAAGCTGAAAATGAGAGACATGTGCTTCTTCGGCCCTTGCGAAGATCTTCCTGGCCATGGGGAGGACAACGCTGTGAGTTTCAAGCCGAAGCCGGGCCAGCACAGCAAGCACAGAAGTAAGCTGGAAGATGGGAAGCTGGGGAAAAACCGCAGTGAGATCACCATCAAGGCCAAAGACAAGCAGTACAAGTGCAAAGTCTGCTTCCAGTGGTTCCTGACGTTAGGGGAGCTGGACTTCCACAAGCTCTCCCATAACCCTTCCCCTCCACCTACCTGCTACATGTGTGTCCAGCGCAAATTCAGCTCCCGGGAACAGCTGAGGGACCATCTGAAGGAGAAGCACGCCAAAAACAAAGCTGGTCTGTGGGCTTGCGGGATGTGCCTGAAGGAGATCTCCGACGTCTGGATGTACAACGAACATCTCCGGGAGCACGCCACCCAGTTTGCTCGCAAGGGGCAAGCGCAGAAGTCCGTGATGGGGCTGCCAGCCTGCTTCGGCGAGGACAACGCCGCTGTCACCCACTTCCTCAACACCATCATGTATCGGAAGCCCAGCAGGTCCTCCCGGCATGCCGACCCCAGCAGCAAGCATGCAGTTAGCAGGGAGAGCAAGAGCCCCAAGGAGCTGCCCCTCGAGCAGGAAGCCAAGGTGATGAAAGAACCCTTGGAAAGCAACGTCAGGGTGAAGCCTCCTGCACCCAGCTCCTCTAAAGCATCCGCCAGTCCATCTCCAGAGCGTACGGCAAAAAGCGAAGGCACCTCAAAATCTGTCCCCATGCACCCAGACTGCAAGGATCCTTCCAGGGACTGTCATCACTGTGGCAAGCAGTTTCCCAAACCCTTCAAGCTCCAACGGCACCTAGTTGTGCACAGTTTACAGAAGATTTACTTGTGCCACAAGTGTCCGATGTTCTACCAGGAGACCAAAGAGCTTCGAAACCACCTCAGCCAGGAGCACGGGATAGTGGAGGAGCAGGAGATCAAGCACACTACCCTGTACACCTGCGAGCTCTGCGCGGATGTGATGCACATTATCAAGAAGTCCTTTATCTGCAGCATGTGCAACTACACCTTCTCCAAGAAAGAGCAGTACGACCGGCATATGGAGAAGCATCTGGCGGGAAGCAACAAGACTTTCAAATTCAGAGGAGTCGTGAGGCCTGGCATTGCCTCCAGAGAGGGCAGGGAGAAGGTGAAAGTGGACGGCTCTCTCCGGGATGGCATGCCGCCAAGCAAGAAGAGGAAGGTTGCTCACCACAGCAGCTCACTCCCATGCAGCTCACCGGTCCACCTGGACCCCCCTGGTGACCTTCCGATGGTAGAGGCTGCGAGCCCCAGCCTGCAGGCTCCCACTGACTCCTTTCCAACAGCACCCAGTGACCCAGGAGCACCTCTGACCCAACCCTCCGTGAAAACAGAAGACCTGGTGGGTGACTTCTCCGACCTTCTGGCAGAGATGGAGAAATCCCAGTTTGACACCCTGCCTCCACCCCCCTGCCTCTCCCTGTCTTTGCCAGAGCCTGCAGTGAGCAGCTCGGAGCTTGGCCATATCGCTGCCCTGTCTATCGAGGAGCTGGAGAAAGGAACGTTTGATGGGAAACCACTTCCTTTCTTGGACTCACCCGTGTTTACCATTGACCTTGCTGGGTTGGCTTGTAACCAGGCCACAGACCAAAAACTCTCTCCTCCACACCTCACCGAGAAACGTGGCTACACCGATGACCGTAAACGGACAAGTGTAGGCAGCAAAGACGAGTATCTAGCAGGTGTCCTGGAAAATCCCGATGCAGCCACCAGTGCCGTGGATGGGATCCCATTTCTCCAGCTTGCCGATAAGCTCTCAGAGCTTCCTTCCCCACAGGCAGAGACTCCGCCAACCAAGGACCCCCACAGGTGGGGCAACCCCAGTGCCAGCAACACCTCTTCTTGGGAAGGTTCATCTAAGGCCCTGTCTCCAGAAGCTGCCCACCACCCCGTGCCCCTCAAGGACAAGACAGCTTCACCCACGCTGAACAGGGCTACCAAAGATTCAACCCTGCAGAAGACGAGCATGGGTAGCCAGCCCAGTGGCGAGGCGGCTCCTGGCACGGACAGCCCCAGCGGCAGCACTGAGGAGGGTCAGCAACCTGGTTCGGGGAAGGAGAAAGCCGTGCCCGAGTCCAGCGCCAAGGACAGCTGCACTAATGCTAAGGACCAAGGCGTCAATCCAAGCAAATCCTCCGGCCACCAGCCCAGAGGCGAGGCGGCCAGCAACGCTGTGAGACACGGCCACGTGGAGCCGAGCAAAGCAGCCAGCAAGCTTCACCCCAAGAGGCGGAAAGAGCACAAGTCCTTGAGCCACCGGAGCAGCTCCGGCTCCCGGGAGAACATGGAGGGAGATGGGAAAAAGAAAAAAGCCCGGATCCCGTGCCCGGGGAGGAGCGAGAGCACGGGCGAGCTCAAACGCACTGGCTGGAGCAACGCCGAAGCTTCTGCCCTGTCCCCTGGGAGGAGGGAGACGCAGTGTAACAGACTGGTACCCAAGCCCAAAACGGGCACCCAACTGAAAAAGATGGTCCTGGACGCTTACAACCAGAAGAAGGGGGAGTTCCGTCATGCCAACGGAGACGTGAAACGCAGGAAGGCCATTCTGGGGAAGAGCCTCCACCAAGTGTTGGCCAAGGGGCCGGCGCCATCCCCACGTGGCTCCTTGCACAGCCCGCGTGCCGCCCGGGGAGCCAAGCCGGCCGGCTCGGCCAGCTACCGCACCGCCGAGTCCCAGAACAACCTGCTAAGCCAACTCTTTGGGCAAAAATTAACTAGCTTTAAAATTCCTTTAAGAAGAGATACTTCAGAGTAATTTATGGAAGTGACTTACGGTGATCCTCAGCTGCTTTCATGGGGTTTGCAAGGGAAAAATTATCAAAGCATTAAATTCGTTTGTGTAGCATGATTTCTCTGTCTAGCTTAAATGAACTTGCACTGCAGCCTCTGTGAAATAGTTTGCTTTGTGTCTACTAATCTACTTTAATTCACCTGATTTATCATGCAAATGCTAGAACTTTGATGTTGCTGATGATTTTCATGAACTGAAATTGTAATCGCTTTGGGCAGACTGAATCGTCAAGAGCAATTGCTTTATTGCAGAAGTGCTGAGGTTATAAGGATACTTGCAAATCTCAGACCCTTTTGAGACTGTGTCTGTGTTATCTTTGTACAAAGTACTTGAAGAGATGAACTTCATTCCATAGACGTCTTATTCATAAGGTGCAGTACACTGTAGAAAGCAAATTTTTTTTTTTTTTTTTGGAAGATTTTGCACAAATAATCCCGTACAATTCATTTAATTGGGAGCTGGCCTATGAGATGATACAATTAAAAAAAAAAAAAATTAAATTAAGAAGCGAGTGTCCTATATTTTGACAGTCACCCCTATGAATTTGTTTCTACATCGTCAAGAGAATAACGAACCGGCTCCGGGGCTGTCGGGGCCCTTCAGAGGACGCTGCCGCTCTTTGACCACTGTAGACGATGTAACCGGAGGAGAGCTGCCACCGCGAGCAAACTGCACCTTGACATTTGTGACAAACTCTGATTTTTTAGGGTTTTTGGTTTTTTAAATGTGTGTGTGTGTGTGTATGTGTGCGTACGCTTTCTTTTTGTTCGGGGTTTGGGGGTTTTTTTGGCGGGGGGCGGGGAGTCGCGCAATGACAAAACTGTGCCAATTTACCGCACCGAACCGGTACTGTCCGAATGCGTCAACGGTATCACTTCTAAACTATCTTACTGTATTGAGTTAGTGGCTATATAGGTATCCGCTTTTTACTATGCAGTTACTGGTGCTATTCTTCTTTTGTAATGTGAATACAGACTTCCTTGATTGAAAAATAAAAGGGAACCATTAGGAAGTAGCCGTTACCTGTAAAAGAAAACAAAGCAGGAAAAAAAAAAAAAACACCAACATATAATCTAACTTTAGGGGAAAAAAAAAAAATCCTGTATGCTGGTACTCCATAGTGTCAGAAAGGTTACGTCACGTTAAACGAGCGCGTTATACAACCGAACTTTTGAATCCAGAAAGAAATCTCAGGTGCAAACGAGGACATGGAAGATAATTAAAAATACTATTGAAACACTCCCAAGTCAAGGAGGTGAAGTAATGCACTGATGTGATATGAACAGTCAGAGTACTTTGCGTCTGTCCTGCAATTATTATTTTGTTTTGTTTTAGATTTAAAAGGAAAAAAAAGAGGCTTTATTCTGTTAATATGTATCTTTACAATTCTTTGTATTGTATAAAAATATTGTAGGTAATTTACCTTGGGTGCAATGTGTTCTGTCAAAAGTTTTTATTTTGATATTTTGTCAGAGAAGCAGAGAGAGAGCAGGAAACGCCGTTTTATGATGTTGTATGTGTGCTTTTAAAGTGCCTCTTTAATATTGTTAAATAAAGTATGAGATGAAAATATGGGGTGGTACTGTAAAATCATACATGATTAATCTTTTCAAATATATTCCAATATTTTCACAGAAACTCCCTGTCTGCGTGGTGTTTGTGGGATAATCCTCCCTGGCTGTGTCCCGTACGCGGCAGTCCCCACGGTCCCCTCCTCCCGCGCGTATCTCTAGCCAAACGACGCCATTTCTAATTGAGAGTTGGGACATCTGTACATCTTCGTGGTGTCCTCTGTCAGGTGGCCACGGGAGGATGTCAATGCCACTGCCATCACCTTGCAATCCTTTGCAAAGCAATGGAGCTTCTCGGTGGGGAAGATGCTCGTGCATCTCCTCTTCCCCACTGCACCTTCCCTGGGCCCTACTCATGACATGAGTGTCTTGTCCCCGGGGTGGGGGGGGGAAAGCCCAATCACATGATGGTGATTGTGATGATCCAGTTTGGTGATGGTGATGGCTCAGTTTGGTCATTATCAGTTGATGATGGGGATGGCCCAGTTTGGCCATCACCAATTGGTGATGGTGATGGTCTCATCTGGTCATCACCAATTGGTGATGGTGACAGCGATGGCACAGTTTGGTCATCACCAACTGAGGATGATTCTGGTTTCGTTTGGTCATCACCAGTTGGTGATGATGGTGGTCTTGTTTGGACATCACCAATTGATGATGGTGGTGGTGAGGATAACAGCCCAGTTTAGCCATCACCAATTGCTGCTGAGCAAGTTTGGTCATCACCAATTAGTGATGGTCTGATTTGGTCATCACCAGTTGAGGATAGTGATGGTCTCGTTTGGTCATCACCAATTGGTGATGTTGATGCTGACAGCCCGGTTTGGTCATCACCAATTTGTCCTCAAGCTGACCTCTGCTGGCACAGCGCTGAGGTCTGAAGGTAGGAGGCTGACACAAAGCCAGGCATATTATATTCTTTAATTACTGTTGCAATCATAACATTTAAACGCTGTCAATGAGAGATAGCTCCTAACCGCAGGCTAGAATCCTTGCCACTTGGGGCTTGTAACTAAAACTGCAGGATTAATTTGATTAATTGATAGAATTATTTTCCAAACTACTCTTTTGTTTATGGAGGCTTAAAATGCTTGCCGCCTGCACCCTCCTGGTGTGTTGCAGAGTGGAGATAAAGTGGTTGAAAATAATTAGTATGGCTTAATTTAGGGAAAAAAATAACCTCAAAAGAATTTTGCAGAAAATTTAAGGCAGCACATTTTACTTTGTTTTGGCAGGAAATATTATGGAGCTGGAAATGGGACTTTTATGTTTTCCCTCTACTATATTTCACCAGGGCTGCAAACCCGCAGGGCAGCGGAGTATTTCATCCCCGGCTGTGACTGTAGCTCTCCCGCACCCCCAAATTCATAGCCTGGGAATGAAGTCCCCCGGGTTTGCTGCAGGGGATGGGACCTGTCCCCAGGGCCCTGGGCAGGGTGCAGGGACACCATCCTAAAGCAGCACCTACCTTATTGCAGCACACGCGAGGAGTGATGCTCGCCTTGGGTACCGCTCCCTCCCAAATGCTGCTCCACGGGGAGATGCTGGCATCATCCCCACAGCTCTTAAAGCTTTTAAGGCTGAAATATTTAACTTCTCCCTTTTCCCTCTAAGTGAGAGGGGGTGTTTTTCCCCATCCCCTCCCATCTGGTCTCACCCACATCCCCCTCCCATGGTCTCAGTGTAAGCCGGGCAGGCAACCCTCCCAGTCACTAGCTCCCCTCGGCTCCCTAAAGCCCCCGGGTTTGCCGAGTCCTGCATTATCCAGCATCGCTTGTCACTTGGAAGATCACAGGCCCCCCGTCAACATAATTCCAGTGAGAAAAGCAAAACCAGGCGGCTTCTCCCAGCTGCAGATGAACTCATTGCTCAGCGGGTGCCAGCGGCATGGTGGGGGGCACCCACAGGACCTGGCATCCTGGGGGCTCTCAGGGGATGCACAGCTGGTCTGCACTATCCTCAGCCCCCATCTGCACCATTCATGGATGCGGATGGCCCGCAGCCGGCCCCGGGGGGGTCGCAGGGTGGCTGGGTTGCAACGGAGGGTACCTGGCATTGCATGGAACCCCTCCGGGGATTTCTCAGCTTCTTGCCATCACCCAAAATTTTCCTCAAGCTGCTGATCACCCTTCAAACCCCACCCCGCCCCAGATCCAGCCAGCCTTTCTTCTCAGCCACACACACAAGTTTCTGAGCTGGAGGTGCTTTAAGCCTCTCCGTAAAGCCCAGAGGATAACGGGATCCACCATGGTTGTCAGGCTGCTAGCAGGGGCTAAAGATTTATATTTTTTTTTCATGCTCTTGAGTCAAATCTGGCCGTTCCTTGCACAGCAGAATTTTGAACCCCAGCTCCCATGTCCCCCTGGCCGTATGTGTGTGACAAGGACCACACGCGCCCACGGGCTCCTGCATCCCTGATGCTGAATGGCCCTTAGGTGAGGAAACCCTGAGCCCGGGTGGCTGTGGGATGCGGGGAGCTTCGGGAGAGCCGGGGAGAGAACACGGGAGCAATGCACCCACCCAGGGGCTGCCATCCTGCCAGCAGCAATGCCCCTCGAGCTGCAGCCCAGCATCGCTGCCTGACCCCTGGGGATAGGGGGAATCGGTCCTTTTGTGAGTTAGAGCATCATCCCTATAGCAGGAAATACATAGGGGTGTAAAAAATAAGCGCTGAGAAATCCCAGTCTGGAATTGGGGGCCCAGTAGCCACTCGTCCGCACATTCCCACCAGGCTTCTGCATCATTTTGCATCACTTGTTTTAACCCAAAAACCTTTGCGCTGCCACTGCAGCTCCGGGAAAGCCCTGAATCCCGCGGCAGCATCTCTGCACAGGACTCTTGCCCGAGCTGTGCCCGAGCCATGCCAAAGAGGCAGAGAAACATGCCCAAACCGTGCCCAACAGAGGAGAAACATGCCCAATCCATGCCAAAGCCATGGACAAGCCATGGACAAGCTGCAAAGGGCCCGGGGCTGTTGGCAGCTGCCTGGGGCTGAACCACAAGCAGGTGACAAGTGGCACCCAGGGCCAGGTTCTCCTGCCGGTAGGTGGCAGCCCCCCCCCCCCCACAGCGCACCCAGCACCCAGCCCTACAGGCCAGGGCACCCAGATGCAATTTCTCCCTCTTAGGACAAAATAAAAAAACCCCACCCTAACTCATGGTTTTTTGTAGTTGGAAATAGCTGTTTCTGCAGCCTTGGCAGAGCCCTGCCAGGGGACGGTGCCAGCAGCTGGGGCAGCCCATGCTCCCACGGGCACCCAGACCCCCTCGGGGTGCTCAGCACAGCACCCAGCATCGCCGCCACCCACCCCTCACCCGTGAAATATGGCCGAGGCAGTGCCTTAGCTTTTCCCATTTACATTCCTCTGCCGACACCTCCTCTCCCTGCGTCTCTAATAATATCACCCCAGATTAATTGGCACTAATACAAATGTACACAGCTCCATAAAAAGATGTCACCTCGCTCACAATGGGGGAAACGGCTGCTCGCACATTATCTCTGCTCTGCAGGCGTGTAATTCACTCCTCGGGAAAACACGCTATTTATTCTGTTACCCTATAACAATCTCTCCGCAAACACAACCGAATCGAGGGAGGGGGAACAAAAAACCCACCCGGCCATACTGCTGTCACCAGTCCCGTGCTGGTTGTCCCCATGCAGGGGACACCATGGGTCCCCCTGGGTGTGCGGGGTGATGGGACTGGGAGACGCGGGGCTCGGCGATGTCCCCACGCTGGGGATACAGCCCTTGACCCGGCGGTGTTTGGTGCGACTGCAAATTCTCAGGCCTGGGGGGATCTAAGAGGCTTTGGGACGGTGCCAAAAAGCTAATTAAAAGGACACTGGCAAGGAATGTGCAAGGGGAAGGATTGCAACCTGTTTCCTTCCGGTGGCTGGGCTCCCCTTCCCAGGCCAGGGCTGCATGCCAGCGTTCGGCACCCACCGGCTCGATCCAGGGGGTTTTGGCTTCTTAGGGCCGGGGTGAGATGCAGCCCCATGAGGGTGTGACAGCGACCGGGGTCTGTCCCCTCGTCCCCTCCAGGGACACTGCTGCTGTGTTTTCTAGCTCAAAGAGACGGGAGGAGCCAGCATCCCCCTGCTCCGCTCTGGGGAGAGGATATTTGGGTGCCCTATTTGTGTCTGCTCACCCCCAGCCCCCCAGGTCCATGCCATTAATGGCGTTGCATTAATTAAATGGTTTGTCTAATTGTTTCAGCGTAAGCAAACGTGCTGGGTAAATAACAAGGGTGCTGTGAGTGGTGCTAGTGGGTGATGCCATGGATGTACCCATGTGTTCTGCAGTGACACACCGGCCCCCAAAACACCCGTGGCTGTGCCGGGAGGGTGTGGACACCCACCGAAGGTGGCATAGCCTTGGCTGCCCACCACCCAGGCCCTGATGGAGTCACAGCCCATCACGGCTGATGCAAAGCAGGGGCTGCTCAAGCCTCCTTGGGCCGGACCCTGCAAAGCCATCGCGGGCGGGTGCTTGATGTCATTACGCACGTGGGTCACGGACGCAAAGGGAAAGGCTCTGGAAGCAGAGCTGCCAGCCCTGGGGTGGGACAGTCTCCAGGAAGGCTACGATTCGGGGCCAAATGAGGTGAAAAACGCCATCAGGAGCATTTTGGGGGGCAGCCAAGCCAAGCGGGGGGAGAGCAAAGCCTTCTCCTCCACAGCATCTCCCTCCCTCGATGGGTTTTCTTTTTCTCCCCTGGAACTCTTCTTAATTTCTAACTTAATTTCTTTTGACATCCTCATTGCCGGCTTGACCTCTTTACTGGAATCATGTGCTGCTTAAAACTCATTATCCCACCATTGGAACAGGAAGTTAATTAAAAACCCTTTAAAAAAAAAAAGGAAAATAAAAAAAAGCGCACCCCACATCCAGGGATAGATGGAGAGGGGGCACAGCCAAGCCGCTGTGCCAGGCCATGCCATGCCGTGCCATGTCCCCGCAGCCCACCAGCCCCTCCGATCCAAAAATAGCGTCACTAATTGGGGAGCACTGGCCATCACCACTAGCAAAACGCCCTGAGGTGGGATCGGCTGCGGCTGAGGGCCAGCTTTGGCAGAAATGGTTATTTTTCACAGCAGTAATATTGCTGTCACGGACCAAAAATATGAATGACTCCTGTTTACCCCAGAACTAGCCCCAAAATGACTGCCTGGCCGCATGCTCGCAGTGAGGACTGGCTCACATGGCTGGGATGATACCAAAGGGGACCCCAGCACCCCCAACCCATCCCCAGTGCACCCTGGGGTGTCCCCCACGCCAAGCTGGGGTCACGGTGATCCTGGAAGTCGTGAGTGGAACGTTTTGGACCACCTCACAAATGAGCAGGATTTTAAGAGGGGTTTGGCACCCCAGAGAGAGGCCCTGGGGACCCCATGGAAGGGTACGGGGGGGCCCCACAGGGGGGTTTCAGAACCTCAAAAGAGTGGGTTGGAACCCCAATGGAGGGGACTGTGGTGCCAGAAGGGAGGGATTGGTGGCCCTGCAGGAGATGGGACCTTCCGGGGGTGGGGTGAGGGGGCAAAGGGTTATTGGGGACCCAGCGGGGGGGGTTAGATCCCGAAGGAGGGGCTTGGAGACCACAAGGGGGGGCTGGAGTCCCAAAGGAGGGGCTTGAGGACGCCAAGGAGGGTGTTTGGGTCGCAAGTGAGGGGCTTGGGGATCCCAAAAGGGGATTTGGGGACCCCAAAGGGGTGGGGGTCAGGGTCCCAAGGCAGGGGTCTGGGGGTCTCACGGGGAGCGTGGGTACCCCAAAATGCAGCTAGAGACACCCGCTGGGGGGCTTTGCGGACCCCGGGGGGCACGGCCACCGAGTCCCCGCACGGATCGGAACCCCCCCCCTCACCGGGTCGGGGTCACCGCCCCCTCCCCCGCCCAAGCGCCCCCATCCCGCCGCCGTCGCGCCCCGCCCCTCCCCGCCCCTCCCCGCGGCGGCAGCCGGCAACGCCATCCGGTGGGCGTGGCCGTCGGGGAGGGCGGTGGCCTATGGGCGGCCGCGGCGGCGCGCGGCGGGGGCAGGCCCCGCCCCCGTGGAACGTTCCGCGGGTTTGATCGGCCGCGGCGCCCCATTGAGAAAATCCCGCGGCGGCGGCGGCGGCTCCGCTCCGCCGCGCACGGCCCGGCCCCGGCCCCGGCCCCGGCCCCGGCCCCGGCCCGGCAGCGCGGGCGGGCGGGCGGGCATGCGAGCAGCCGGGGGCCCGCCCGCCGCCACCCACCTGCCGCCCGCCCAGCCGCCAGCCGGGGCGCCGGGCTCGCCCCCCGCCGAGCGATGTCCAGGAGGAAACAGAGCAACCCCCGGCAGATCAAACGTAAGTCTCCGGTACCGGCCCCCTCCCCGCCGCTCCCCCCTCCTGTACTGCCTTTCCCACGTTATTTTTTATTTTGCACCACCCCCTCGGCGGCAGCACCCCCCCGCCCCCGGCGGGGCGTGCGCCCCCCCCACACACGCACCCCCGCCGGTACTCTGCGCCCCCCTTTTCCCCGGTACCCACCCGGGACGGCCGCGGTGGGTGCCCGTTCCCGCTACCGGCCGCCCGCTTTGCTGTCTGTCCCCGCCGCCTCCCCCTCCCGGCCGCCTCCCCCCCCCCCCCCCCGCCCCGCCAGCGCGGTGGCTCCGGTACTGACTCCCGATGGGGGCCCTGATAAGGCCTTAAAATATTCCGTTCTGCAAGTCCCGTCCTGATAACATCGCTCTGTCGGGACGGCCTGAAATTGTGATCTTATCTCCTCTGCCTGCCTCCCATCCAGGGCCGTGAGCCGGGGCTCCCCAACACCCCTCCCCGGGGGCACCCCAACCCTGCCCGCACCTCCTCACCCCGGGTACAGCACCCTCACGCTGCCAGGGGCTCCCCTTTTGCCATGGGGACCCCCCGCTCGCCGTGGGTGCCACCGTCCATCGTCCCCGCTGGCCTCAACCTTTCTCCCTGCCCAGTGGTCCCCCCCTCCGGCTCCCGCTTCGCACCCCATCGCGGGCAGCGACGGGGTGATAACACCCCGGGTTGACAGCCGGAGGGACCCCCACGGGACTTGAGCCACCATCCGTGTCTCCCCACACCGATACACCGTCTCCGGAGGGTCAGGCTCCCCGCGATCCGACCCATGGGCCGGATTTCGGATTCGGTCCGATAGGGATGTGCCGGTCGCGCTGAGAAATTCTGCCAAGTGTTGGAAGTTTTTCGGTGACGGGCTTAGCTCGGCGTTTCTCCCTTCCTTCTCTGGTGTGCGTGTGTTTTTTTTTTTTTCTTTCCCTCCCGAGTCGATGGAAGCTGGTGATAAGAGGGAGATGGGAGGATAGGGAAGGCTGGCCACCATGTGATAATCTAGCTTTATCTTTCTCCTGAAATAATTGCAAGGCTGAGTTGCACCTACCTGTTTCCCTGCCTGGGGTGATTGCTCTGGTGATAAAGCTCAGCTAGACTTTTACCCGGGTAGAGTTAAAAATAGTCCCAGCTGCCTGTTGGGTTTTTTTTTTGGTGATAGTCTTCTCCTGTAGCTATATCCAACTTCCACAGCTTTATTTCGGCACAAAGCCCGGCTGCCCGGCGATCCCTCCCCGGGGTAACTCCATCCCATTAAACCGACAGCGTTAAGGCAGAAGCGAGCGGTAGCGTCGCGGCCGTTGAGATAACGACGATAGCGCGGGGGACGCGCCGACAGCGGGACCACCCAGCACCCACTGGCGTGGACCTTGGTTGGGTGTGGGAGGGGGGTTAAAAAAAAAAAAACCAACCAAAACCTGAGGCTGGATGAGGCCGTGACAGCTTGGCCGGGCGAAGGCTGCTCGGATCTCCTTCCTCTGCTGCTTTTCTGCAGAGATGTGAAGAAATGATAAAGTGGGAGGCTGATCTCAGGCCGCCGGCGATGGCCAAAACTGATTAAAAGCTGAAAGCTTGGAACCCTTCCTGTATGTGTCAACATGAAAACAGTCATTAGAGCCGGGGAGCGCGGCGAGAGCGCCTTGCCGCTGCCTCCGACAGCTCTCCCGGCATGCATGAATCAGGGCTCCGGTAACCAGACTCCTCTCATGTACAGACCGGACCTGTTTCCACAAAGTCTATCCTTTTTATCATCTCGGCTGGAGCATTAAAAAAAAAAAAAACCAACCCCATCCTCCTCCCGATGGGTATCTGCTGATTTTTATTTTCCTGGGTGACGCTATGTTCTCGCTCTGGCTTCGTCTCTGCTGGGTTCTGGGCTGTTTGGTGTGTTGGGTTTTGGTTTGTTGTGTTTTTTTTTTAAAGCTCGATGCGATGCGCAGATAGGCTCGCCGGGGAGATCGCCGGCAGAGCGGGCGATCGCCAAGGGCGATAAGACAAAGATCAGACACTGGACTATATTTAACTGCTTTAACCTCCTCCTTCTTTGCTTTTTTGGGCTGGAGCAATGCGGCGGTGGAGGGGGACCTTGGGGGGAGGGTACCGGCAGCGTGGGGTCCCTCCGAGCCCACCGCAGCACCCGCTCTGCCCGGTGGCACGCGATGCCGAGGTTTGGAAAGCCGGCGGCGTGGCGATGGTGGCTTCCGATAGCGGAGGAAACACCCGCACCGTTTAGGCACTGAATTTTGCAGGGTACCTTCCCCGGGGGGGTGGGGGGGGGACACAGTTGCTTGTCACCCCCGTCTGCTCCATCCTTGGCTGTAAAACCACCAACCTCCCTGCAGCTGCTGCCGCTCTATAGAGTTGGGTGGTTTTGGTTTTTTTTCTTTCCTCTTTATTTATTTTTTTTTGTCTGTCTTTTGTTCTGCTGGTAGATAGATGTGAGGGGCTGATAGAGAGCGGGAGCTGATCTCCAACCCAGATAGCCTGTTATATTTATTAACTTCAAACATGGGAGCGCGGGCACGGGGCTGATGAGCGAGGCTGCTGGCAGCTGCCTGTGCGTGCACTCGCAGCGCCGGGTCTTCCGATGGGGGAAGCTGATAAGCGGGAGATTGATCTCGTCTTGCTGATGTGCCTCTCCCTCTGCTGTTGTTTTAATATATAGAATTTTTTTTTTTCCCCTGGTGAAATTAACTGGAAGCAAACGGTTTTGTAGTAGTTGCAGGGGCCTGCTTGTGGCTTTATTTTTTTTTCTATTTTCTTTTTTTTTTTCGTCCTTTTCCTTTTCCCCTTCTATTCTGCTTTCAGCTACAGTAGATCTGAGCTCCCGATAAGCACCCGGGACCCGATCTCCATCCTGATAGAGATTGCCAGGGGTGATAAGGACCCCTTATCTCTCCCCACCAGACCGGAGCAGGATTCGCTACAACAACAAACACAGCAAAGAGAGGGGGCAAAAGGGCTCCAACAATTTGTTCCATTGCAAATGTGATTAACGCTTTAATTATCTGATGGGGGGGGGCAGCTGCGTATGTGTTTTTATTTCTCAAGGTGTGCTTTTTTTATTCCACGCACCCTCCCTCGCCCCGTGCGCTCTGCGAACCAAGCTGGGTCGGGGAGCAGAGCTCTCCCCAGCGCCTGTTATCAGCTGCAGATGTTGCATTAGTTTGATGAGAGCTTTGACTTTCTTTTTCGATCTTTATCTCCCGTTCCGTTCTGCGGAGCGAATGCCTGGGCCGAGGCGGGGGGGTGGAGGGGGAAGGCAAAAGCACCGTCTTATTTTTTGCGTGCGGATTTTCTTTAATTGCTATTAGATGGTGTTAGATAGAGAGCGCGATCCGCGCTGTTAAACCCTGACGCCTCTGGGTGGGGTGGGTTTGGGGAGGGGTTGGGGGTGTTGTCCCCTTTTCCTCTTTTTGCAAGCTTGGCCGCTCTCCGATCCAGTGCGGGCTCTGCGGTGGTGCCGGGCAGGGGGTCGTGGCGCCGGGCAGGGGGTCGCGGTGCTGGTCAGACCATGGGAGCCATCCTTCCTGGGTGCTTGGAAAATTGCGTTTCTTGTAAAGATGACAGTGGCCAACCCGGCGTCTATTTTTAGCAACGGCGTGGTGAGCCGGTGGCGTGGGATGCTCCCGGCACGCCTCCTGCCTGCTTCTCTCCCACTCCCTTTGCTCTGAGTCGCTCCTTTCCTTTCGGTCCGTGCAGGTGACTAACTGCCTCCGCTTGCTTGGGTTTGGTTTCCCCCCCACACCTCCCATAGCTCTGATGCCACTGAGTTTTTCCATCTCTGTGCCTCAGTTTCCCCATGCACACCTGCTGGGGAAGGGATGCTCCAGGCAGGGGTGGGTGGTGGGATGCCTGGGGAGGCACGTTACCCCGGGCTGCTCTCCTGGGTGGGGAGGGTTTGCTGCCTGCTCCCCAGGGATGAGCTGGGTGCAGACAGGGCCTCTGGGCTCCGCTCCCAAAACCGGTATTTTTTGTGCTTCCCCGGGGGCTGCCTTGGCGTCGTACCCCACTGTGGTCTGCTCCTGGCATCCCAGGGGTGTCATCCCCATGCCCCATGTCTGCTGCTCCCATGGGCGCTGTCTGCTTGCCTGTCAACCCCTCCCCTCTTGTGCAAACCCCCCACCCCGAGGCATTTGCCAGCCCTGATTTGGTGGCATCCCAAAGCAGCGGCTCCTGGGTGCTGGCAGGAGTGCAGGCAGCGAAGCCCCGTGGCACATCTGCCCCCGCAGCGGCTCTGCCCATCCCAACTGCTGCTGGACTCTTGGGATGCACCGTGGGTGACACTGAGGGCTCCGGGAGGCAAGGACCCATCGAGGTGCCCGCTGAGCAGATGGGGCAGGGGGGGTTGGCCCGGGCTGGTGATGCTGTGGTGCTGGTGGGACACATCTGGCAGAGCCCGCAGCCCACCGTGTGAGCTCTCCCAGCCGTTTCCCTCCAGTGACGGCAGCACCACAGGGAAGCCGCACTCCTGTTCAGTATGGGGTTTGGACCAGCCATGGATGATGCTGGAGGAAGTTTCTCTCCTATGGCCAGTGGTCCAGGCAAGAGCATCGCTTTGGGCCCTGTGTCTGGGAGAGGGGTCGGCATCGTGCTCGAGGGGACAGCTTGCTTCAGCCTCTCTCCAGAGCAATATATCCATTTACAGGGCACTGGGCTGTTCTGTGCCGCTGACCCTGTGCTCTGCCGGCCATGGGACACATCATTGCTGTCCCACATGGGCTCTTCCTGGGTGTCAAGGCAACCTGCAAGCCCATTTTGGGGATGCTGCTCGGGGTTTATCCCTAGGATGGCTCTTCCCGGCCATCCCCACACTGGGCAGGGGGGATGCGTACATGATGCTTGGAGGGCATGCTCTGGAGCCAGGCTGGCCGTGGCCATGTGTGGGGCACCCAGCAGCACGGCAAAAACCTGTTCTGCCAAGAGGCCCAGCGCACATCCCCGCCGGCGGCTGTGGGGCGGGAAGGCGGCACTGGCAGCCGCGCCAGCGAGGGAGGCTGCGGCGGCTTTGGCAGGCGGCCGCTTCCAGGGCCCGTGGGCGCTGGGGTTGGGTTGGTTTGTGTCTGCTGCCACTCTTCCGCCTCCCGCGCCCCCGGGGGGCACCCCCGTGCTGCCCCATCCCCTGGCATCCCAAGCAGGCACAGAGCCGCAGTGATGCCCACGCTGCAGAGACCGTCCCCGACATCCCACGGCGGAGCGGGAAAGCCACCTCTGGCTGGGATTTATGGCTCTGGATCCGAACTTGTGTGGTTGGGCAAGGTGTTATTTTCCATTGTGAATCACGAGGCCACCTAGCAAGCTGTAGGTTCCCCTTTCGCCAAGTTGCGAGCCGGCCAGCTCGGCAATCAGGGCTTGGGAAGAAAGCAATCCTTTCCCCACGGGTGTTGCAGCAGATTGCGCAAGGAGATAGTGCCATGGCACAGGTGATCCATGGTTCCTGGAGAAGGGCTGCCCTGTCCCTTCCTGAGGACCCATCGGAGCCACCCAGTGATGGCCATCCCAAGTCACTGGGGAGCGAAGTCCTCCGGTGTCACTGTGTCCAGTGTCCACAGCATCCCTGGGGCACCCCGTGCTGTGCGATGCTCCCAGCCCTGTGGAGTCGATGCCACCTGCGTCCCTGGGAAAGGGACAACAACACTGCCCAAACCAGGAGCAGCAGTGCTGGCACAGCCTGGGACGGAGCCGCGGTGCCTTGCTGGGCGATGGTGGATTTAGGGTCAAATACGTGCATTCTGGGCAAAGGGAAGAGGATTTTTTCCATGCATGCTGTCCGTCCTGCTGCAAAAACAACCCACAGTTTTCCTTGGAAAACGCTGGCTGGGGTGATGCTGTGGTGAGAAAAGTAGCCCAGAGCTTCCGCGGTGACAGAGCCTGGCGCTTGGACCCCAGGCTGCCCGGCAAGAGGGATGCGAGCCGCCCCGAGCCCCGGCTGGAGTAACTCGGAGGGGGGGTGGGCAGCAGAAGCAGAGAAACCTCATGCTTTAGAGATTTCTTTATTTAAGAAGAAAACGTGGAACACTCCTCTCTGCCAGCCCCGCATCGCACTGCGGCTCTGAGTCCTACGGCTGCGCCGAGGGCATGGACTTTTCTTCCTGGAGGAAGAAGAAATCAGCTTCCCGCCGTTGGAGATGAGCAGGAATGGGAGCAGGAGGCCAATTACTGTTTTTCTTTCTGCGACACATCCCATGACTGTTTTTGTTGCCTGACTCAGGGCTTTTGGACGCTCCGGCTTGGCCAGGCTGCTGTCCCGCTGCTTATTTTATCAGGAAAGTTCAAGTGTTTCGGGGGGTAATGCAGTTCCCTCTTCCGATGGCTGCCCGGCAAAGGCTCCGCTTTGTTCCTGCAGCAACATGTTTTTTTGGAAGGGACGAAATGCCGAAAGGAATGTAACTGCTGACCTTGGGCTGCAGTGGGGTTAAGGAGTGTGTGCCTATGAGTCACTCCAGATAAGAGCCTTCCACAGCTTTTTTCCTCCAAAATAATTCTTTATCTCCTCTTTCTCACATCAACATATTTTCTTGACATCTCCCATTCGATAGCGCGTGGAGGAAATGTGCTCCTCTAATTTGTTCATCTGATGAAATATAGATGCATTGTTTTCTCTTGTCCTTGGCAAGACGAGGGTCGTGGCCCCAGGGCTTTGGGGATGCTCCTTGGGGTCGGTACCCGGAGCTTTGGGGTTGCTCCTTGGGGTCGGTACCCAGGGCTTTGGGGATGCTCCTCGGGGTCGGTACCCGGAGCTTTGGGGTTGCTCCTTGGGGTCGGTACCCAGGGCTTTGGGGATGCTCCTTGGGGTTGGTACCCAGGGCTTTGGGGATGCTCCTTGGGGTTGGTACCCAGGGCTTTGGGGATGCTCCTCGGGTTTGGTACCCGAAATGCGCAGGAGGATGCCCAAGCAGGAGAGCATCACCCCGCGCGTTGCCAGCTCAGGGGACTGCGGGGAGGAAAAGCTGCTTTTAGCTTTCTCCCCGCCTTGCTCCGCCGGGAAGTTTAGCCGCTCGCTCGCTTCTCCGTCTCCCAGCTGAGGCCTCTCATGCTACTTCCAGCTCCTATGATAATGCGGAAAGTTGAACTGGCCCCATTACTGCGCTGCGATGGTTGCCTTGATAACGCCCCGATAATGGCAGCGATAGCGGCAGCTCGGTAGCCAATGGCTCTGCCGCTCCTCCCATTAACATTCCCCACCACGGACCGGCTCGGAGCTGCCTATCTGCTCTCCATTTCCACTCCTCCGCTAGATAAGAATGGAAATACTGACTTCATAGCTCACTGATTAAAGTGTCTGGATTTCTTGATAATACACAGATAAATTATGTTTTTCAAAAAGAAGGTAGGGAAGGGAGTGTGAGGGGAGGGAAAAACCTCCAGTCCGTTCTTATTATTTTTTTATTTTCCTTCCCTCTTTCTGGCCGTGCGCTGTGGGTTGGGGTTTTTCTGCTCCAAAACGCCCTCCCTGGCCTGTGCCCAGGGTCGGCAGCAGGAGTGCGGAGCCGTGAGTGGTGCCCTCGGGGATGGGGTGGTTTTGCGGTGAGCAAAGAATCTTTGGGAGCCACGTAGATGGGATGGATTTATACATGTGGTCACATCCCTGTGCTGGGATGGAGTCGTCCTCGAATGCCAGGGTTCCGCTCACATCACGGGGATGTTCGGCTTTGCTGGCTGCAGCGATGCCACGTGGCTGCGGCACATGGCCGGGATCCCGGTGCCAGCTGTGGCATCTCAGGCGGGCTCCGGCTGTCTCTAGGGACCAGCAGGAAGCTAGGGGGTGCCTGGGGATGCTCGGGAGGCATCAGCCTTTCTACACCTATCTCCAGCCTGGTTCTGGAGGCACGCTGGTTCTGCTGCTGGATGCTGCCCAGTCCAGTGGGATGCTATGGGACCAGCCTTATCCTGCTGACCCATCCAGGCTTCAAGATGCCCAAACCCTGGCACCTGGTGGCCTCAAACAAGCCTGGGTGATGGGAGCAGATACCGCTCCTTTAGCATCTGCTTTTCTAAATTATGCTTGAGTTTCCTCGCTCGTCCTCGCCGGAGCAAATGGGGCTTCCAGACTTTGTGGTTCCTTGCACTGGAGAAGGTATCAACCACAAGAATCTAAGTTTGTTTCATCTAAATATAAAACTAAAGAGCAAACAGTATAAAGTTCAGTTTTTAATGTGCTGCCCCATTCCAGTTGGGCTGCTCTCTTTATTTTTTTTAGAGGAACTGTGATAAAAAGCAGCGATAAAGCCAGGACTGTTTTGTGTAGGAGTCGGTATCTGTGTTATCTATCTCCCTTTTTCACTCTCCGAGCAGCTCTGTTGTTTTTTACTCTTATCTCGCTCCACCAAAATGCCAAGAACAGGAAAAAAAAAATTAAAAAAAAATAAAAAAAGGCAGCGTAGGCACGCGTGTTTGCACAGAGACAAACTCTGCATCCGCATAGCCGGGCATGAGTGGCCACGCTGCTTGGAGTTGGAGCGCTGGGGGTGTCGATAGAGGGGCTGTGCCGTGGCTGGTCAAGCAAAGGCTGCGAGGCGAGGGGCTGTTGCAGTATGGTTTGGGGGGACAGAGTGGCTCCCAGTGACCTTCATCTGCCAGGCTTGGTGCCAGCAGCCCCTCCTGCTTCTTGTAGATGGGCCACCCAATAGCGTTTTACACTTTTAGGGTCCTCTGTTGTTCTTGGGCCCCCCCCCACCCCGGGGCCCTGCTTGTTGCTGGAGACACCAAAGTGGTCCAGGATGGCACTGGGGGGCTGGGAGCAGCCCAGCCAGAGCATCTTCAGTGATGGGTCTGGTGAACTTTTGGGCCATATCCACTATCATCCTTGTCCCTGTTCTCCATCCTTGTCCTCACCTGGTGTCATCATGGACTGAAAGTCTCAGGGTTGAGGCTGGAATTTGTCCCTCTTCCCTTCCTGGCAGCTTTTGGCAGGGGGATGGACCTGGCAGGACCCAAAACTCCTTCCTACAGGCAGAGGCACAGCTCTGGCAAGTCATCACCAGGGTAATTTGTCGCTAGATTAGCAAAAAGCTTCATCTGTGGCCTCTCTGTCACCTGCTATTGATGGGCTCCGCACCACCAGGTGAGCATCGCCCCCCTGCCCCCAGCCATTCCCGACTGGAACAGCTTTATTCCAGATGGGAGAATAAGTACCAGAATCGAGGGGTTTTCACCCAGAACAGCTCCCTTTAGCTGGCAGCAAAGGCACCTGGTGCAGAAGCAGCGTTGGCAATGAACCTTGCACACCTGTGCCACCTTGCACACTCGTGCATGTTTGGAGCCTGATCTTCATGGATGGAGTTTCCTTCCGTACTCTTTGGGGTATCCAGCTGCTCCCCAACTGCCGGCTTGCGCCGGGCTGCCCAAATCCTGCCCGGATTGGCATGGAGTTAAACATCTCAAACAGCTCTTGGATGAGGATCAGAATGGAGGACACCCCCAGTATGGACTGGTCCTTCTCCACTGGCTATGGAGAGGCCCTGCCAGCTGCCTCAGTTTCCCTCCCATGCTTTGAACATCTCCTCACCCCAGCTCCCCAGCCAGCCGGGAAGGCAGGACGGCGTTAAGCATCGCATCCCCTTCTCCCGGAGCAATCTGCTCCCATCCATCTGATGTGCCGGGGCTGGGGACGGCTCTATTAGACTCTCTCCTCTCTTAAAATCTATCAGGGCCTTATCGACCCCATCTGAAATGTAAAGTCACTTCATTGTCATTGTCCCTGTATTTTCTTCCTCGTTATTTTCCCCGTGCCCCCCGCGGCCCGTCCTCCCCCGCGGTACCCTCCCAGCCGCTGTTTGATATGATGCGGGCTCTCTCGCTATTAGTATTAGTAATCGCGGCCCCTGAAGTGAAACAATCTCCTGTAATCTATCAGCGGTTTATCGGCGCTATCTGCGCGCCGGGAATGGCTGGGCTCGGCGATGGCGCCGTGCTCGGCCGCTGATAAAGTTACAGAGTTCAGGCGGTGATGAATGTTAAGTAACTGCACCCCGCGCAGATAGGATATGGACTTGGCAGGGGGAGCAGCTCCGGCTGAAACCAATCTCTCCCCTATCAGCAGGGCTGCTTTTTCTCAGGCTCTGCTTCTCCCCGGCTCTTTTCTTCGCCGACGGTTGTAACTGAAGGGGCTCCCACCCCACCCCTGGGGCAGCGCTGCCCTGGATTTGGGAGGGATGCTCGGGGTGCTGAGCCCCGTGGGTGGATTGATGGGGGCGGTTTGCGTTGCTGGGGTGGGGGTGCCAGCCTCGCGGGTGGTTTTTGCGGTGGTTGGGGTGCAGACGCGAGCACGCGCACACCCCCCGTCAGTATTTGCAGCGTCCTTCTGTGAGCGCTCGCGGCGCTCCCCCGCTCCGTGAGAAATCGCAGCATCCCCACCACCTCCGTTCCACCACCACCTTCATGCCCCTCCTGGGTAAATTAGGCCTAAATATGTTGTAAATTTAATAATTTCTCATTATAAACACCACCCCCCATGAGCAATCGCAGCGTCCCCACCACCTCCGTTCCCCCACTATGCCCTTCCTGGATAAATTAGGCCTAAAAGCACTATAAATTTAATATTCAAATATTATAAACGCTCCCCGTGAGCAATCGCAGCATCACCCGCCACCTCCATTTCCCCCACTATCCTTCATTCCCCTCCTGGATTAATTAGGACTAAATATTTTATAAATTTAATCATAAATTATTATAATTCCCCATCCCACCAGCAATCGTAGCATCCCCCACCACCTTCATTCTCCCTATCCCTCTGGATAAATTGGGCATAATTTAATAATAAATTATTATAAATCCCCCCTCCACCTACCAGTCTCCCAAATGTTTTTTTTTTCCTCTCTTGCCCTTTGAACACAGGGCACTGCGGGAAGGATCAGAGCACGTTTTATCTGGGGGTGATGGAGAAGGGCCCCGAATTAGAGATAGGTAACGATGGGGCTGGCCCCAACCGCTATCAGCTCCATGCATGGGACTGATATTTAATGTGCCGATATCTGCGGATGGAGCCCAGCCCTGGGATGCTGCGGCCGGGCTGATAGGGGAGAAGGTTGATTTGTGCTGAAAAAGGTCCGTTTTCCTCCAAAACGAGGGTTCTGGGACGCACGTTTTTGGAGAGTGTGGCGGTTTAATGCTGGATCCCAGCAGCATCAACCGCGGGGAGGGAAAAAATAACCCGATGGATAACGTGACCTTTGAGGACCAGCGTCATTTCCCGGCCACTGAAACCTCATTTGCCCTCGGCCACAGTGCTTGGCATCCCTGATCACTCGGGAGCGGGTTCAGGGGCACTCGAGGTCGTTGGTAAAAGAAAACATTAATACGTACCAGGGAAAAATTGGGTGAGAAGAGGCGGGCTGGTGTCCCATCAGATACCGGTGATTTTTGGATTTGCAGCCCAGGTTGCTCTCTGGGTGTTGCTCGCTGCAGGGCGGACACGGCACAACCCTGCTACGAGACCCTGGGGAATCCCCAGGCTGTGCCAGACCCCACCGAATCACCGGAGATCGTTTTGCAGCCCGTGCAGGGAAGGTTCAGGAGTGGCTGCAACGGAAGGTGTCCTTCCTGGGGAATACCAGCCTGGCTGCGAGCTCCTGCACCCCTTTGCTCATGGCTACAAAAATGAGGGAAAATAAGAAGGTTTAGGGGCAGCGGCGCCGTCCCGAGGAGACAATGCCTGAGTTGGATTCCCTGCACCTCGATCGCGATGGGCTGCACGAGCAGCGTGGCGGTGCTGGTGGGGAGCCTCATCCAGCTGCCTTGGGGTTATGGGTTGTTATTTTGGTTTATTTATGATTGGAAGATGGATTCGGGGCCAGCGCGGGGTTGAGGAGGAACTGGAAGGATGAAAAAGAGATTCCATCGTGCTGCTCGCCTGGTCCCGGTGGAGCTGGGGGCATCCCCTGGGTCCCACCGGCACTGGGTGGGGGGACATCCCGCAGCCGAGCGACTGGGAACCCCATAAGTGAGGTTGGGGCGCGAGGCTGCCCGGATCCAGGCTCTTGCCTGCGGCTCCTGGAGCCTTCCCTTGGGCTCACCACCTGCCTGACCTTTTAATTTTTAAAAATACTAAGTGTTTTGGAGTTGGACGTGAGCAGACAAAATCCAGATGGCAAAGGCAGGCTGCCCCCAGCCTGTGTTCTTGGTCCAGGACCCGCTTTGCACCATGGGGACTCCTCCTCCTCTTCCTCCTCCTCCTCCTCCCCGCTCCAGAGCCGGTGGGAAAGTCTGGGGCTGTTGCTATTTTCTATCTGTTATCGAAGCCTCTTATCGCTTTGCTCTTGTCTGCGTGCCGGCTTTCGGAGCGTCCAGGGTCTCACTCTTGGCAGCCTGGAGAAGTCCCGTCCCCCCCCCCTCCTTTTTTATTCCTTATATTATTTTTCCTTTTTATTTAATTTATCGGATAAGCGCAAAGAATCAAGAAAAGGTGTATTGTTCCTGTGCTGAGAGAACCTTAATTTGAGTGAAATGATCAAATCGTTACCTGGATAACGATGGGTTTTCCTACTGTTGGAAAAGCCCCGGGAAAGCGGACCCTCATGCCTGCCCGGACCCGGGTCCCTGCGCAGGGGTGTCATGGGCACATCGCCTCCGCGTCCTGCAAGTTTGTACAATCGCTGTCATTAAAAAAAAAAAAATAGAGGGGTGGAAAAAAAATAGAAATCCTTCCTTGTTATCAAAAAAAAAAAAAAAAGAGGGAGGGAGAAGAGTTAATCGTCGAAGCGGAGTATCTTGGAAGGGAGCGTTTTTTGGCTCTTCCCCTCTCTGTAAAGCCAGCCTCAGTAATTCAGTTTTAAAGCATGAAAAAAGGGAGTTGATGAAATTCCACTATCAGCACTGAACCAATATGCAAAATATCTCGCCGAAAATCAAATAGCTATTATGTTTTCATTTCCATTTCAGCGTATTTGCTTAATGAAGAATAGACAGATCAGGCAAGCCGAGGGAGGCTGTGTGCGGTGATAACTGTGCAGGGCTTCCAGCAATCCCGGAGAAGTGACGCTCCGCTCCCTGCTCTGCGCTCCCTCTCCCTCGCTTGCTGCTTTTTTTCTTACCCCTTTTTTCCCTTTTTTTTAAATTTTTTTTAAAGCTCTCTAGTAGTTCATTTAACCCATGCAGCCGGGAGCGCCGGGGCCAGAGCATTCCCTGGGGATGGGCGGGCAGGCTGGGAGCGGGATGCTGCAATGGGACAGGCTGGGTGCGGGGATGCATCCAGGGACCACGGTGACATGGTGTTGGGATGCTGCCAGCTGCCCATCATCCCCGTAGGTGCTCGGTGACGCTGCGGTACCCAGGTTTTATACAACTGCGTTTATACGGGGCATCCCCATCTCCCTCCTGGACGGGGCTTGGGGTTTTGGGGTAGGATGAGGGTGGTCTGGGCACCCCTGGGTGGGAGCAACACGCGGTCCTGGCTCCGTCCATCCCTCCCCGGCTCCGTCCATCCCTCCCCGGCCAGGCTGGAGGTGCCAAGCCATGGAGAAGGCGAGAGTCGGGTTAACTTTATCAGAAGCCCAAGAGCCGTGAAGGCGTGAAAGAAGAAATTAGCCTAACAATGTTTCATTTACAGCGAGAGAAACGATTTGTTAGCTGGCGATTGTTTCTGAATATTATCAGAGCCTTTTTAATTGTGCTGGAACTGAAATTAGCAGAATTAGAATAAATTGCCTTCCCTTCTCCGGCAGCCTCTTTATTCACGCTCATTGTTGTCTGCTTTGTATAGATTATGGGCTCTTTGTTCTCCCGCTGTAAATATACATGCCTGGAGTCACGGAGAGCAGCTGAGGTCTGCAGAGGGTTCGTCACCGTGCCGCGCGCGGGCTCGGCGGGGTGGTGCCGGATGGGGCACCGGGCAGCCCCCGGCGCGGCTTCGTGCGGCACGAGCCGCGTGCGCCGCTCCTTATTTCTTTCTGGATTTCTGTGCGGATGGCGGGGGGGAGGGATGCTGCGTTGCCGTGGAAACAGGAGTGTGTGGCCTGGCGGGGCTGTTTGAGGGGAGCTGTTGGGGTGTCCCCCACATTTGCACCCTGTTTGTACCGTGTGTCCGCAGGGCAGCATCCCCGTGGGCATGGCGGGGGGCTGTCGTGGGTACTCCATCAGACAAAGGGTGCTGGGGAGCAGGGGGGATGGTCTCTAGGGTCTCTCATCCTGGTTGGAGTAGGTGCCGGTGGAGGGGCTTCGGGTGGGAAGCGTGGGTGAGCGGTGCAGCAGGCTGGGCACCTCACCGTGACACAGCCATGCCCCCCTGTATGTGGGGACCCCGCTCGCTTCCTGGGCCAGTGCAGGGCCTGTTGCCCATGATGGATGGGAGGCAACAGGCATCCTCTGCGGGACATCCCGGAGCGAGGCAGTGGCTCTTTAAAGCCCCCTCTGCGTGGGGATGAGGGACCCCAGGGAGATGCTGGACTGCAGAGCTGGCTGGGGAGGGTGTTTCCCTTCCCGTAGCATGCAGAGCTGCAGGGCATCTTCTTCCGGCCCCATGCCCACTGTGGGTCAGGGAAAGGGCCCTTTGCCAGACCCTGAAGCATCGGCATCCTGCATTTCTCAGCTAGGAAAACCTGCTGGGGTTTTTATTCATGCAGTTCTGCCCCCCTCACCACCCCCTCTGTGTTTGGGCAGGTTCCCTGGCAGCGATGGAGGAAGGCGAGGATGGCCCGGCGGGGGAGAAGAGCCCCTCGGAGAGGGAGGGGGCCGCCTCGGACCACGAGGGCTCTGCCGAACACGACGCTTCCAGTCCCCCCAGCAGCGAAGGTGAGCCTCACCACGATGACAGGGGGCTGCCCATGGTGTCCCCCCACCATGAGTATGGGCTCTGCCACCGGGACAACCTGCCGGGTACACCGGCATCCCGGGCATCGTCTCCGCTGGTGGTGCATGGTGTTAATTAGCAAACGAAGCATCCTACCCACCCATTGAGGGCTGGGCTGTTGGTTAAGTGAGACCCCCCAGTCTCCCTGGGGTGCTCCATCCCTCTGGGCACCCTCCGGCTGGTGGCAGAACCCACGGGGGGCAGTTGGCCGGGAGTGAGGCTGCTCCCTGGGTGCGAGGATGCTCCCCGCAGCCAGCGCAGGCAGGAGCAATCTCTGCTCACCCAGGGACAGTGTCATGATGGGAGGGGGAGGCCACGAGCCGGGCTGCTGGAAACCAGAGGCGGGTTGCTCACCGCGATGGCTGCTAATGAGTACCGTCACCCTGTATCCGTTTCAGCACCTTTCACCCATCCCGACACTGAGCTGCCGGCAGCGGCGGAGGGACACGAGGGGGTCAAAGTGACTCCCTTTGGGGCACAAAGTGACCCCCTCCTTGGGTTGCAAAGCAGCCGCTGAGGTGCCGACACCGGCAGTGGCACGGATGGCGATGCGGGGACAGGGCCATCGCTGCCTGCTTCCTGCCCGCGTTGTCGCCTGCCTGCCTGCCGCCGAGCCCTGCCCCACCCCAGAGGTGGCTGCGTTTCAGGGCCGGGCAGAAACAGTCCCCAGATATCCTTTAAGTTCCTTCCTGTGGAGGTGGGGGCAAATCCTAATCAGTTAATGTTTGCAGTGCCCTTCGAGATAACCGCGGCAGGGCAAGGCTGTGCCGGCTAATGGAGCCGACTGGTCCTCGGCAAGTGCCCGCTGCCTTCATCCACCGGCTACCGGGGAGCTAAGCGTCCCCCAAAACCACAAGAGCCAATCGGGGAAGGGTGGGGGGATCCGCACCGGCACCCCAATAGCCGGGGCAGGCTGGGCTCACCGTCAAACTTTGCTCGGCAGCAGGGAGAAGCTCGTGGCTCTTATCTGATAGGGCAGCCGGGCTGGGGGCGGGGGAGCCGGGCTGGGGGCGAGGGAGCCGGGAGCCCAGGCGCGGAGCTGCACCTGGCACTAGCATGCCTCGATAAAAAGGTGATAGCAGAGATAACGCCGAGCAGCAATAACGGCCACTAAAGCTTTCAGCGCGATGGATAAAAATCGATATGCCAGGCACTTTGATTTATAGCCAAAAATAATAGGACTTTTATACCCGGTGATTGATTTATTTGATGTTAATCATTCCGCTTATCACCTGTATTAATAATCTCCAATGCCGGTGACGTCACCCCTGGGTGTTCGCTCTGGCGCCGATCGATTGGGCTCCGCGCTGGTTATCCGCCCGGGACGCCAAGGCAAACATGTACTTTGGGCGCTAATCTTCCACACTGTCATATGCAGATAGGCTTTATCAGCTGCATCTCCAGCAGCAGTTAATGGAGAAAATAATTGTTATCAAGTTGCTATGAATACGCCACAAATAGAGCCGTGACGGGAGCGGGGCTGAACCGGCTGATGTGGGGCCCGTGGTGGGATTTGGGGATGCCGGGGGCTTTGGGGCTGGGAGGTTGGTACCCCAACCAGGAGTGGCTGGAGAAAGGCTCAAAGAGGATGGGTGGGTGGGCTTGGGTCTCTTTATGGGGCATCATGTGGGGTACAGGGGTCCCCCCACACTGGGAAATGGAGGGGTTTGGACACAGGGATTTTGAGGGGAACCCTCCCACGCACATGCATGTCCTCAAAGGTGAACCCACAGCATCCTGGTCCCGGGGAATCACCATTCCGGTCATCCTGACCCCGGCGGGATGCTGCCTCTGAAATTCCTCGTGTGCGAGCTGATGTCTTTCCTCTCCTCCTGCAGAGTCCAGAGATGCCCCGGAAAGTCCGAAGGAGCCAGAGAAGTCAGATCCTGGAGAAAACCCACAGGAGCCGGACGCCTGGAATGGGCCAGGTGAGTCCCAGCTGTGCGGCCAATCATCCTGCTCCATCCCAGCTGCCTGGCTGGACTGCAAGTGGGAGCAGCCAGACCATCCCCCAGGCATTCCCCACCTCTTACAGAAACCAGTATGGGGAGGAGTGGGAGCACTGGGGGCTGGGCAGGCTGCAAATACCAGTACTTCTGCTGGGAGAGGAGATGCAAGATGATGGTTGTGATCCACCACATCCCCATGAGATCATAAAAAATGACCCGTAAGCAGTGGGGAGGCCGGCACCATGGCTGGCATCGTGTACCCCAGTGCGGGGAGGGTTTGGACCCCGTCCTGCATCACCCCGTGCTCGCGAGGGCACTTCGCAAACATCCTGGTAACCACAAGAGCTACGCTCGAGCGGTTTCGCGATGGTTATCAAAACCCCAAGGAGCAAATAAAGCCGTCTATCTCCCTCTTGGCATCTCCACGCCGGGCACGCCGTGTGGGTACCCTGCGCCCTATCGCCCCGCTATCTCCAAACCGACCCGCCGATGGGGTTATGGTTGGGGCTCCGATGCACAGATTGAGTTTGTGGATGCGTGTCCGCTGGGGATGGCACCCGGTGGGCAGATGGGGACGGGACCGGGGCAAAGGGGAAGCTGAGACCTCCCCCCAAGGGTGGATGTGCCACATTTCGGGCACATTTCGTTTCGTTTATGCTCCCAGCCCACGTTTTGCTCTTCCCAAGGACATTCCCAGCTGCGCAATGCTGGTGGTACTGGTTTTGGCGCGGCATGTGATGAGAAGGGGTGACCCCGATGCAGGACAGCGATCACCCTTCGGTGGTAGATGCAACGGGGAGGGGTCCCAGTGCGTCCCCAAGGCCACCAGCCTCCCGTGTGGGCTGGCGATGGAGAAGCCCTGGGAAATGCCGGCTGCCAGCGCACGTGCTCCTGCAGCTGCCGAAATCCCCGCAGCCTGGCGGGGACCATGGCCCTGCTCCCCCTTCCCGCCCCATCCGAGGGGAAGCGCTTGCCGGTCCTGCTGATATCCCAGCCCTTCCTGCGTGTCGGGCAGGAAGGAGCTGTGAGGCCACCCCCGGCTCCTCCTTATCTGCTCCCTGGCCCTTTGCCCCCGGCACCGCCGGGCTCCTGCGCTGGCATCCCGGTGCAGGGTGGGAGGGGGCCGTGATGCCAAACCCGTGGGTGTCCCCATATCCCCAGGATCGTGGCACCACGCAGCTCTGTATCCTGGCAGCACCATCAACCGCGAGGCTCCCCAAAAGGAACCGCGGAGCCTTCGGCTCTGGCCATGCCTCCCCTTCCCCCCGTTCTCTCGCCAGAGCGGGTTATTTGCATTCTTTATGTAAAAGAGATTTTATTATCGCCTTCTCCCAGCCCATCTCTATTCTGGTAATTGGAGTGGTATTAATTTCTGTGTGGCTGGGAGTTGATGGCGGTCCGGCGATGCTGCAGCGATAGGGTGTTCCTTTCGCACCAACCGCCGCGATAGCCCCTCTATCAGGCGCTCTGCAGGCTCTGCACTTATCAGGGATGGAGCTGGCGAAAAGGGAAACTCTGAGCAGCCTGAATTTTCTTTTTTATCTGGCAGGATCCGCCGTATGTCAGCAATGGCAGCCGCAAAGATGCGACGGGGGGGGGCAAGCGGGCTGCTCCGGGTGCCTTTGTTAGTGCCCTGCGGGGTCTCACCTTCCCCTGGCTCTTTTTGAGGTCTGCGGGGTTACCCCTCTCTATGGCTTTGCCTTTTGGATCTCTGGAATTGCTGCCCACTGGGTGCAACGCTGTGCCGGAGGCTGGGGGACGCGGCGTGCCAGGATCTCACCGTGGGGTTCCTTGGCCCCGTGCGCCGGCGAGGGAGAAAGAGCGTTTTGTTTTATCTTTGAAATGACCTTGTTCTTTGGAGGGGGCTGCCACTGACCCGGCTGGAATGCAGATCCCTGGGAGCTGGAGGCTGGAATTTTCAACCTGGGAGCCTTTATGGAAGGGGTGCTGGGAGACCCTGACTCGGTTCTGCTTTCCCGATGGGATCCTGGCATGGAGCGTGGCCATGCTTCATGCCCACTTGTGCCAGCCACTTCATCCTCTGGTTTGTCTGGAGGGGGGATGTGCGTGCTCTCAAATTGCCCCAAACCCTTCCCCGTGGTGCCGCCAGCAGCTCTCTGCCATGTCCCAGGTTTCCATCTTTCCCACTTGATTTCATTTACCTGTGGACCAGGACTGGGAGAGGACACTTCTGGGAGCACCCGCAGCCTCTGGCTCAGCTGTCCCCTCCCATCCCATGGCTGCCCAGCCAACCTCACCAAGTTCAGCCAGTTTTCCCAGAGGGATAAGGTGAAAAGCTCCAACAAATTTCACGAACACAGTGTTGGGACAGGGGAATGGAGGAGAGCAGAGCCCGGCTGAGGGACAGGCTGCTCAACCGCATTACGAGACGCTGGAGAATCCCCTCCAGGAGCTGCCGGGAGGCTGCAGCCCCTGGGAAACCCAGAAATGGGGGTGAAGTTCTTTTGGGTTTTTGTCCCCGTGTGGGGACACTGACAGGCCATGGATAGGGAAGGGATGGAGCAGACGGTGCCGAACCCGGGGCGATTCTTGCCCTGTCACTCCCAGGGGGTTCCTCACCCCCACTCCTACATCAGCTTTGCTCTTTGGGTCCCCACCAAGATTTCCACCGTGCTGAACCCCCAACCCCCTGCCGCCAGCTCGTCTGTTCAGGGTGTATTTAATTGCTTCTGGGTGATAACGAAGGCTTTGTGTTAATTATAGAGCATGGCACAGTCCCCCCTCTCCCGGGACTGGCTGTGAACCCCAAATTCATCCTCGCCACCCGTCCTGCATCCGTGGTATCGGGATGGGACAGAGCAACTTCTTATTTTTTTGCTGCATCTAATTAAAACTGCAAACTCTGGGGGGGTTTTTTTCTGCTCCCTCTCCCCCCGCCTCCCCCTTCGCCTCCCGCTCGCCTTCGGTTGTGTTTATCTGCGCCGCGACTCCTGCCTGAATAATCTCCGGCTGCCCGGAGTTTGTCTGCAAACCTCAAGGTTTATTATCGGGGTGAGCAGGGCACGACGAGGAGGGACAGCTCGTCCGGATGGCCGGCCCCGCGCCGCATCTGCCCCATCGCTCCCCCTTCCCCTCCGCCCTGGTATGTGTGGGTGGGAAAAATTATTCCAGCTATTTCTTTTTATCACTGGGAGCCGGGCTCAGCAGCAGAGAATTGTGTTTGTGTTAGATTGCTGGGGGGTGGAGAGAAGTTGGGGTTTGGGGCAGTAGCCCCCCGAGTCGGGGGGTCGCCCAGGGCCATGAAACCCCCCTGCCTGGCTTGTGTCGGGCGAAGCTGTGTGCTGGCACTGCAGGCAGTGGGATGGGGATGATCCCAGCAGAGCTGGTGGCACCTGTGCTGGACTGGGGACATCAGAGGTGACCCTGTCCCTGCTGGGTGCTGCCCCTGCACCTGCAGGTCCCGACCCGCAGTTCAGCCTCTGTATGGGGACACTGCGGAGTGGAGGGATCCTCGGGACAGTGTGGGGATGCCGATGGGGTGGAGGGATGCTCAGACTGGTTTGGCGACACCGATGGGGTGCAGTGACGCCCCTTCGTCGGGCAGCACCGGGGGCTGTTGAGACGTGCAGGCAGCATCCCCCTCTCTGTCCCCATCCTCCTCTCCATTTTCCTTTGGAAAGGAGAAAAAAACGCCTTGCATCCTTGGGGGCAGAGCCCTGAGGGTGATGCTGCCTGGCTTATGGTGACTGACAGCTGTCAATCACTGATGCCTTGACCCTCGGCCCTGGGCTGTATCTCTGGATCGGTAGGTTTTGGGCTTACTGCGAAACGAAGCTCCCACGCCCCTCCTTCACCTGGGGGTCCTCCCCCCTGCCTGCAGGCAGGCCCTTCCGGGCAGGGTGGCAGTGAATCCCCCATGTGGTCCCCTCCTCTTTCCGGAGGGGATATCAACCCTCTGCATCGGCCCTGGGCCCCTTCGTTCCCCTTCCTCCCCCCAGGCCCGGCTTCCTGCCCCCCTCAGTGTGCCCCTACCCGCTGCCTGGCACCAGCCTGGGCAGAGCTGGGGGGTCCCAGCAGGGACAGGGGGTCCCAGGGACAGGGGTCCAGTAGCCCCAGAGGAGCTGAGAAGTTTTCCCTCCTTCCCATCCTCCCTGAGCACCTTCTGATGTTATTCCCATGTTTACTGCTGTCCTCTTCCCTGTGTTTCCCAGGATGGGGACCCCATTGGGACGGGGTCCCCCTGTGGACAGGGACCACCTCGGGGCCACATCCTGGCAAGGGATGGCAACACCCCAAACACAAACGTCCCGGGGAGGCTTATCAGGACGCATCCTGCTGGGGCAGGGCACCCCGGCTTCCGTGGGGTGTAAGGGAAGGGCGATCCCTGAGCGACGCATGGCACAGCCGGTGCTCGCCCTGCCGCCTGCCAGCTGTGCACCACAGCTGACAAGCAGGGCCCTTTCGGGGTACAGCACCGCCTGGATGCCATCGCCTTCTCCCTAGCCCGCCTCCAGGTGCTGGGAAGTGCCCGCTCTGCTCACTGGGGTAGGTCACAGCTCCTCCATTAACCGAGGGCAGGGTTCAGCCCGATAAAGATTTGCTCTTGTACTCTGTCAAAAAAAAATCAATGAGCTGCAAGCGATGGGCAGGAGCGATAACGGCAGAACTCTCCCCTCTGCTCCCACCCTGTCGGGGCAGTGGGGTGCCCCCCTGCACCCCAAAGCTGGGGGGCAGAGCCAGCAGCAGCCCAGCTCTCCCACAGCCATCCCTGCTCTGTCCGTGGCTGCTCGGCCAGAGCAACCCCAGGCTGAGCCCAAGCAGGCACAGCCCAGCAAGGCTCGAATTTAAACCCTCCTCGCTCCTTTGTCGTCCCCAAGGCTGCCCTGATTACTCGAGCACCCGGGACGGCAAAGCTGGGATAATCTCCTTAGCCCCTTTGGAGAGATTTCCCTTTGTGAGCAGAGGTGAAGAGTGGAGATGCTGCGTGTTCGCAGCTTAAGACTGTTCCCAATCGGCTCCCTCCATCTTATCGGAGCGGTGCCATCACATCATTTCACTAGTTGAGTTGTCAGGATTTATTCCTTCCGCCGCACGCTCGACGCTTCTAAAAACAGCAGCTGGGGCATGCAGCGGGGCTGGGCCGGGGCTTCTCCAGCTCGTCTTTCCCTGGATGGGAGCGGGAGAGAGCCATGGGAGCTTGGGTACTGATGGATCCATCCATCCTCCCTCTCCCTTGGGGGTTCCCATGCCATGGGAACATCCTGCATAGAGACCACCAGTTCGTCCCCACTCCTCAAGGCTCATTTGGGGGCCGTACCCAGCGTTGTGGCCCCCCAGGGCTGGCAGCCCCCGAGGCTGGGCGCGAGGCACTGTATTAATAGGAACAGTGCGTGGCTGATGCTGGGACGTGGTCCCGTGACGCCCCGATAGCGGTATTTATCCAGATAGTATCCAGGCAGCTGCAAACACTCCAGGACCTCTTAGCCCAGATCCCACCGAGGGGCAGAGCCGGTTCATTTGGATTTGATTGAAGTCGTGTGGATGCGGTTGGGGCAAGGGGATGTGGGAGCCCCTTGGGATGGGACCAGTTGGTTTTCCTGGGGCCGCTGAGCACCCTCTGCCCTTCCCTCCTGCTCGCTCCTTCAGGAAAAATGAACACAGGTGCATGGATGCAGCTGCACCACCGGAGCATCCAGGAGTGAGCCTGGTGCAGCTCCTGGCAGTGCATCCTCACCCGGCCACGCTGTTTATTTCCCCGGCCGTAAGGATGCCGTGGGTCACCTTGCAGATGGGCTCCTGCAGAAGTTCGTCACATCCCGGTTCCGCTCTGTACCAGAGGAATACACAGCCGTGTAGCACGGTGTTGCCTCACCAGCACCGTGCAACGCCTCAGGCTTCACCCCTGCCCACCCAGGACCCCCAGGTCCCCCAGGGACTCGGGTGTCAGCCGTGCCTTCTCAGCCACTGATCGCCCGATGTGTGGCCGCGATGCGATGACAGGATTAATCTTTGCTCTCCGGCACAGCTCAGCCTATTTCTTTGAAATCTCTCGATGGGGCGATAAGCAGAGGCGCAGTGCTGGGTGAGCAGGTGCTGTCAGCTCCGGGGGGGAGGCAGGGAGCAGCCCTGGCACCCTGTATTTCAGCAGCGGGCAGAGCACCGGGGTCTGTGCTGTGCCGAGCAGGTGCACCCAGCTCACTGGGGGCTTTTTCCCCTCCTTCCTTCCTTCCTTTCTGCTGCTTTTCTTTGTGACCCAAGGCAAACAGCCATGTCCCTGCCCGGTTTGGTTAATGATCTGGGAGATAAAGCCTCCTGCGATAATGGTGGGGCACCGCCTGGCCGGGGACCGATGGCCAGATGAGATAGCCGGGGTGGTGTTCACCTGCCGGGGGGGATCTCGCGGGGAGGGCACCCGTGCCCCTGGACTTCGCTCCTTGTCAGGGAGGCTGCTGGGGGGTTACCCGGGGCACCCCACGGGCTGGCACTGGCTCTTCCCAAGCTGCCCATGTTGCAGCCAAATCCCACAGTGTTGGAGCACAGGGATGGGGCTCGCTGCCGTGGTTGTCCCCACATGGGGTCGTTCGCTCGGGTTGGGCTTTGTTCCCAAGCATGGACAACGTGAACACGCAGCATCTCCCAGGCCCCCCAATCCCAGCTCGGCATCCTTTCCCCCATGCCAGGGGAGAAGCAATGCCATGTGGTTAGTTTGAAAAATCACCTTTTTCTTCCTCTTTTTTCTTGCTGTATCAGCCTGGGTGCAGCTGGGTACCGCAGGGGCCCTGGCAGCATCCCCAGCCGGGCACAGGGACACGCATCCGGACGGAGAACCGCTCAATGTCGCTGGCCGGGGTTCACCAACGCCCTGTTTTCGGGGTGACACTGGCGGACTGGAGCACTGGTGGGGAGTGGGGCCAGCTCCGGCGACACTATTTTTGTCCCCCTGTCTGGAACGGTTTTCTCTTTATCAGCGCCTGCGTGTTTTCTCTGCTGGGGATTGATACACAGAAGATGAAGTGCTCTGACATGGGAAGTGTCAGGCGAACGCTCTTATCTCAGAGACATGGTCTCCTGACCCAAACGCCGCTGATTACCAGTGAGACGGGGGGAAGGGGGGGCAAAAAGGGGGGGTACGGAGAGGGGGAGGTGGCGGTTGGGCTTCGTTCCCCGAAAGCAGCCAGGCTCTATGGGATGGCAAAGCTGGAGGGGAGCCACCAGCCTTGGGGCTCTCCTGAGGATTTGGGGGATTGCTGTCACCTCCTCAGAGCTGGAGGTGAGGATGGGCAGCCTGGGGGTGTGCTGAGATGGCGATGGAGGGGCTGGGGGGAGCCCAGCGCCCCGGCAGTGTGTTGGGAGTCAGCCGGGAGCAGAGTGTTGGAAGCATGGAGCAACGTGCACCGTGCAGGGGTCTGACTGCCCCACTCAGCCCTGAGGCCCCATTGATGGCTGCATCCTGCCCAGCAGCTCTGCTCCCTGCCTGCCCCCAAGGTCCTTCACGGGAGGGACCAGCTGGGTGAGGGGCTGCTACTGCCCCTCCTCAGCATCAGTTCATGCCAAGGAATAAATCCCATCAGTTCCTCAAAGAGACCAGTCCTCTGGCCTCCTTCTCCCTGTCCTGAGATGGAGCCAGCGGGGGCACGGGCCAGGGATGCAGAGCAGGGGGATGCCAGGGCAGGCAGCACCAGCGCCGTGCTTATTCCCAAAACCACTTTGCTGGGGATGAAATCCCAGCTAGAAACGGAGTCAGGATCCCCACTGCCAGGGCAGCTTTCTGAGCGTGCCGTGTCCGGGTCAGCACCAAGCCTCCCAGGCTGAAGGTACCAGGGTGCTGCAGGCAGGAGGTGCTGTGGGAAGGGCAGGGCAGGCAGCCCTGCCTGCACCCTGGCAGGGCAGAGGAGATGCAGGCAGAATGCATCTCTCCAGCCACTGGCCCATGTCAGGAGGCTGCGGCACAGGGACAGAGGGTGGCATGTTTCCCAGCACGGGGACCAGCCTGGTAACCCCAAAGACCTCAGGGACCTTTGACGCCTTCACAGTCCTCGTCCTCAGGCCCCCCCCCACAGTAGGTGGCAGGTTTTGCCAAGGGGCACCAGCTGTTCCCATGGGACACTTGGAGCCACGTCCCCAGCGTCACAGGGCTTCCTCGGCGGACAGAGGGGACCCATGGGTGACACTGGAACCTGGGTGATCCCAGGTGCTGCCGCCCTCACCACCCAGCGCTTCCAGTCACTTACCTTAACTCACCCCAGCACCGAGAGGATCCAGATGTCAGCCCGGCTAATAAACACATCAGATTTCAATCTCCGCAGCCATGGGATCGCTTTATCCTCCCCGTGCTTCCAGCTCTGAAAGCAATTTTGCCTTCAAACGAGCACAGCCTCCTCACCGCCCATGGGACATGGGCACCGGCTGCGTCTGCCATGGTGCCCTCGAAGGACGGGGCTCCGGGCACATGGCTTTAGGGGGGCTCTTTGCTATGGCAAGGTCCCAGGGAGGTGACCCCACCGCTGCCCTGGAGCACCCCGGGGTGCTGGGAGCCCTCCTGGACGCAGCCAGGTGCCCTGAGCACCCTACCCTGCTGGTCACCCAGTGGGTTTCTTGCCATCTTCAAGAAGAATCTTGTTTTTCGGGGTGCAGCATCCGTTCCCTTCCCACCGCGCAACCAAGGGGCGGCACGCATCCATCTGCGTATTGGTTACCTGCCATCTTATCTGCTCTCCGAAAGACAAAGGCACGGTTAAAACATTTTAGAGCAGCCTTCATAGCGTATTAACATGTTATCTAACCCATTAAACCAGAGGCTTATCAGATAATCAAAGCCATTAAGCCCTGAAGCTGCTGCGACTTTGGGTGCGGGGATGGGAAATGCTCCTTCCGTTCCATCACCGTGTCGTGTCTGGACCCCCCGTGCTGTGCCTGGACCCCTCCTGGCGAGCAGCCGGATCCCACCCACCCACCGTGGCCACACAGCCCCGGGGCACCCACCAGCAGCTCTGGGCTCCAAGTGGGTGCCCACGTCCCCGGGAACCTGGGGCACCGGGGGTCTGACTGGGGGTCATGGCGCTGACACTGTGGCTGTCTCCCCACAGATGAGCTGGATCTGGTTGTGCAGGATGGGGAGAGGCGGGTGCGGACCCGCAGGAGCCTTCCCGAGAGCTTCTCCTGGGGACCCTTCCAGGGCAGCATCCACAGCGAGCCGGCATCGCCGGGGCATGGCGAGACGGTAAGGAGCGATGCTGACGGGGACAGTGGCGGGGAAAGTTCTGAGAAAACAAGCTATTAGGGGAGAGGAGACAGTTTGGGAGGGATTTTCCCTGCCTGAGCCCCTGGGAATCGCACAGTTTGGGTGCCCAGGACATTTCCCTGCCGTACGCTGCCCACCGCCCCAAGAGCAGAGTATCACAGGGGACAGGATGCTGGCCGTCCCCTCCTGTCCCTTGCTCCACGTGGCTGCAGGCAAGCAGGCTGCTTGGTGGCACGTGTGTCCTCACAGAGGATGATGGGATCTGGCTTTCCCACCTCAAATTTGCTCCCAGGGGACTCGGGTGGGGATACACATGGAGGTGTTGTAGGCGTTGGATCCTCTCATCCCAGCCACATCCTTCCCCCAGTATCCCCCTGGAGCTGCACACAGGCAGCTCTAGCACAGGGTCTTCGAGGCCAGAGAAGCTCCATCCCCACCTCCTCCTCCTCCTCTCTCCCTCGCTCTTCTTTCTTTTTTTTTTTTTTTTTAGCTCAGGCCCGTTTATCTTTGCCGAATTAAATCCTTGATTAACCCTTATCTGCCCAGTTTGGCTCCCTATCTCCTGGTTGGCGCCGTGTGTCCAGACACCCGGTACAGGATGATTGATTTCTTAAAGATATGCGCAGCTTTTTTCTGATACTTCATTTATTGTCTAAATATTTTTGCTCCCATTTCAGCAGCTCCCTTATCGAGCCCAGCTGATGATTCCCAGCCCTGCTCTCCTCCGCCGCTCGCCTCCCTCCCTATCTCTGCTCAGGGAAGCGAGGAAGGAATCGCAGCCCCATCCCTGATACGGGCTGTCGCCCTTGGGTCCCTTCGTCTTTGTTGCTGGCGGCAGGGGTGGGGACGTGCAGGGGGTCTCCCCCAAATCCTGCCTGGTTCTGCTCTTTGTCTCCGTGTGGGAGATTATCCCATCCTGGGGTTTTAATGGGAACTGTGAGCACTGGGTGGCTTTAACACCTCCGTGGCACGGGGCATCGTGTGTGCCCGTCGCTGCACTGGAGGAGAAGGAAAAGGAGGAAGAGGAGGAGGATAGGGAGGAGGAAGATGCCTGCTTGCCCCTCCAGCAAGTCCCTTGGGGCTCTCCAAAACCAGCCTTGTTCGGAAGGGTGTGCAAACCCTCCGGCAGCACCAGCCCAGGGGATGGTGGAGCCCCAGGTGCTGGCTCACCCCGTGGATGCCCCCCTCCCGGGCTCCATCCCTGCTCCGTGTCCCACTCCAGCCCCAGGGCGATGCCCACAGGGGGGGCAGCGAGGGCGCAGGGCCGTCCCCGATAACGCCGCCCCAGCGGATGCAGAGCAGATAGGGTTTCCGATGGTTATCGAGCTGGTGCAGAGCGGAGACACTGACCTCTTTGTTCCAGGGAGAACAAGGAAGGGCTCGATTCAGGGGCTGGGGCCAGCGAGGGGAGCCGGGGCGGGCGCCCTGGGGTGCTGAGAGCACCCTTGGGGTGCTGCAGGGGCCTCCCTCTGGCAGGGGGTACCCACAGGTCCCCCCATGCACAGAGCAAACCTGCTAAAGCTCTGCAGAGACCCTCCTCTCCCTCCTGGCCGTGGCATGGGACACGGAGAGGCCATCACAGTCCCCAAGGGAGGCTAGCCCATGTGCCACCAGCAGCACCCATCCCTGCGTTCCATGCCAGGGGGGTCCCTAAGTCCCCAGCCCCATTTCCCACCCACTTTCCGCAGGGGCAGGCGGGTTCATGCAGCAGCGTGCGGGCGCTGGGTGTGCACATGCGTGTGCAAGTGCGTGCGCAAGTGCGTGCACACGCGTGTGGGGTTTATCACGCTGCCGGCACTTGGCTCCTGGCAGTGATAAGGCCTCGACTGGCTGCGACTGTCAGGCTGAGTTGGAGGGTTTAGAAATATTGGGACGAATAATTAGATTTCATATCGTTACGGCAGCAGCCATCGGAGGATCAGGCAGATTAATTTCTCCCCTCCCCCCCCTTCTGCTCATTAATATTTATTAGAGATGTGGGAAGGCAGAGCTGGGTGCGGGTAGAGACCCCACCGCTGGGCCGCCCCCCCAACCTGACCCCAGCCCGTTTCAGGGCCGGTGCTCACCCCCTGTCCCTGCTTTCGGCAGAGCCCACCCGTGACGCTGGTGCTGGGGGACGAGAGCTGCTGGCTGTCCTGCCTGCCCCTCGTGCCCGGAGAGCCTGACGCCAACGCCGTGATCTACAGGAAGGGTTGGTACCTGTGCCACGCGTCCCCATGCCCGGGGGGGATGCCGGGTGGCCAGGCACCCCCGGCTCGGCGGTTGGGTGAGGGAAGGGGTGCTGCTGCTGCGGGGGAAGGGTCCTTGTCCCCTATCCGTCCCAGCACTGGCCATGCCCCCAGCCCACTGTCAGTGCCCGTGGCTCCCCCACGCCTGCTGGGGCAGCTCCTCCATCACCCGCCACTGGCCATCCCTGGGGCTTGTCCCCCGTCCCAGCCCACCCTGGCTGCCAGGGGATATGAGGAGGGTCGCAGCATGCGGCGGGTAGTGCAAATACTGGTGCAAGCAATAGTGCAAGCATCCCTGCGTGCAGCTGGGGAGAGGCATCAGTGCAAGACTCACCGCAAGCATCGGCGCGAGGCTCGGCACCGTCATTGGCGCGAGCGTTACTGCAGCCATTGGTGCAAGACGCCGTGCAAGCAGTGCTGCAAGGATGGGTGCGAGCGTTGGTGCAAGACTCAATGCCAGCATTAGCGCGCGCGTTGGTGTAAGGCTCGGCGCAAGCGTTACTGCAGACGTGAGTGCAGGTGTTACCGCACACGTTGGTGCAGCATTACTGCACGCGCTGGTGCAAGCCCCAGTGCAGACCTTGCTGCACGTGTTGGTGTCAGGCTCCGTGCAAGCCTGGCTGCCAGCCTGGGTGCAGGGCGGAGAGGAGGCTCCCGGCAGGGCTGTGCTGCGCTCAGCGCGGGCACACACCGCCACCTCCAGGCAGGCGGGGGCTCAGCCAGCACCGGGGACACGGGCAGAGGGGCACAGCGTGGCCCAGAGCCGAGCTTGGCAGCCCACAGCAGCAGGATGGGGGTCCGGGGGGGTCCGCGCTGACCGCTGTCCCCGCTATCTCCCTCCACCAGACGATGCCCTGTGGTGCCGGACGACGCGCACGCTGCGGGAGGACGAGGCGGTGTGCGCCTTCGTGGTGTCGGAGCCGCCGGCCATCGCCAACCACCACGGCGTGAAAGCGGAGCCCAGCGACTCGCCGTACCCGGCCGCGCTGCACTCCGACATCCAGCTGCTGCCGCAGCAAGCTGGCATGGCTGCCATCCTGGCCACCGCCGTGGTTAACAGTGAGTCCCCGGGGACAGGGCACGGGGCGGCGGGGATACGGTGCAGCCCACCGGACCATGCCGGCATTGCCCAGCCCGGTGTGCAAGTGACGTATGTCCTTTCCACGTCCCTTCTCCTCCACAGAGGACGTCTTCCCGTGCAAGGACTGCGGGATCTGGTACCGGAGCGAGCGCAACCTGCAAGCCCACCTGATGTACTACTGTGCCAGCCGGCAGAGCGCCGGCTCACCCGCCCTGGAGGAAAAACCCAAGGAGACCTACCCCAACGAGCGTGTCTGCCCCTTCCCCCAGTGCAAGAAGAGCTGCCCCAGCGCCAGCTCCCTGGAGATCCACATGCGGAGCCACAGCGGTACGGCTTGGCACGGCACGCTGCGGCAGCCTGGGGACACCAAGCCACGTGCAGGGAGCTTGGGAGGTGGTGGGGTGGCGGGGCAGGGAGGCTGTGGGGCTGCAGTGTGACCAGTTATCGTAGAATCATAGAATCATGGAATGGTTTGGGTTGGAAGGGACCTCAAAGCCCAGTCAGTCCCATCCCCTGCCATGGGCAGGGACACCCTCCACTAGCCCAGGTTGCTCCAAGCCTCATCCAGCCTGGCCTTGGACACTGCCAGGGATGGGGCAGCCACAGCTTCTCTGGGCAACCTGTCCCAGTGCTCCCCACCCTCTCCAGGAAGAAGTTTGATGAGGTTCTGCCCCAGTTTGGGGTAGCTCACATGAGGGTCCCCCATTGCAGCCCTGTAAAGTTGGAGGGGGCATCCTGCCTCCCGCAGCTGGCACCCTCCTGGCCAGCATGGCTCCATGGGGTGTCCCTGCAGTCCCCGTCCCCCTTCCATTAGCACTGAGGCGTCTGTCTGTCCTGCAGGAGAGCGTCCATTTGTCTGCCTGATCTGCCTGTCTGCCTTCACCACAAAAGCCAATTGCGAGCGTCACCTGAAAGTGCACACTGACACCCTGAATGGTGAGTGAGCATTGCCCGGCGTCCCCGTGGGGGCATCCCTGTCCCCTCCCGCACCGCCTGGGGATGGGGACCCACTCGCCGTGGGTCCGTCCCTGCCTGCTCAGCCCCGTGCTGCGTTCCTGCAGGCGTCTGCCACAGCTGCGGCTTCATCTCCACGACGAGGGACATCCTCTACAGCCACCTGGTCACCAACCATATGGTCTGCCAGCCAGGCTCCAAGGGAGAGGTGTACTCGCCCGGACCAGCCCTGCCTGCTGCCAAATCCCTCGCCCCCGGTGGGTACCACAGGCTGTGGCCAAGGTGGGATGTGTGCCAGCACGCTGCACAGAGCCTGGCATTGCCACCGAGGGCTGCGGCCCCAAATGGCTCTGGCCACGGGGAGGGAGGTGGGTGACAGGGTGAGCATCCCTGTGCCGGGACTGTGGGTAACACCGGCGGCTCTCTCCCTTTGGCAGGGCTGAGCCAGACGAACAACGCGTCCCTGCGGAAATGCAGCCTGCCGGCATTCGTGCCCGAGGGACTGCCAGCGCTGCCGCAGCACGTGGTGCTGCACGGCCCCCTGCCCACCCCACCGCCCGGCCCCGATGCCGTGCCACCCCCAGCACAGCCCACCTCACCCCCCGACGCCAGGGCTGGCAAGCTCTCGCCACCCACCCAGCAGCAGAACGGGGAAGGGCCATCATCATCATCCTCCTCCTCCTCCTCCGGCGAGGCTGTCCGCATCAAGGAGGAGCCCGCCGGCAGCCCAGCGAGCGAGGCAGAGGCACCAAAAAGCAGCAGCCCCGGGGAGGGGGTCGGCAGCCCCGACGCCTGCTCACGGACCTCATCCCCCCGCAGCCTGCCCTCGGCGAAGGTCAAGTCAGAGCTCGCCAGCCCCACGCCGGGCTCCAGCCCGGTGCCCAGCGAGCCGGGGACGGGCACGGCCGGTGGCACCGTCTTCCTACCCCAGTACGTGTTCAGCCATGAAGCCGCGGTGGTGCCGCAGGCGTCGGAGATCCTGGCGAAGATGTCGGAGCTGGTGCACAGCCGGTTGAAGCAGGGCCACGGCAGCGCGGTGCCGCCCGCCATCTACGCCGGCGCGCCGGTGCCCAAGGGTGCCACTTGCTTCGAGTGCGAGATCACCTTCAACAACATCAACAACTACTACGTGCACAAGCGTCTCTACTGCTCCAGCCGGCACATCACTGAGGACAGCCCCCCCGGGGCACGCAAGCTCAAAGCCCCCCCCGGAGCACCCAAAGGTCCTCCCACCCCGGGGACGCTGGTGTCCCCGCCGGCAGGTGACGGGCAGGGGACGCCGGCGGGTGACGGAGACGCCGGTCGGGATGCCATGCCACCAGCCGCCCTGCCGGAGGTGAAAGTGGAGGAGGGGGGTGGCAAAGCGGGGTCCCCCGAGGCGGAGGGGGGGTCAGGGCGGTGCAGCGAGGACAGCCAGAGCCCCAGCAGCTCAGCGGGGGACGAGGGGGACGAGGACCCCAGCAAGACGCTGTGCGAGGCCTGCAACATCCGCTTCAGCCGTCACGAGACCTACGTGGTGCACAAACGCTTCTACTGCGCCTCCCGCCACGACCCTCCCCTGCGCCGGCCCGCCGCCCCCAAAGTCCCCTTCCTGCCCCAGCCCCTCCGCACCCGCAAACGCCGCAAGCTCTACGAGATCCACGGGGCCGCTCATCGTCCCGCCGAACCCACGCCGGCCCCCGACCCGCCGCCGGCCCCCGACCCTCCGGGGACCGTGCCGTCGCCGCGCTCCAGCCCGGATATCGACGGGCCCATCGACCTGAGCAAGAAGCCGCGGCGGCAAGGCGAACCGGCACCGGCACCGCTGCTACCCTTGGCCGACTACCACGAGTGCACCGCCTGCCGCATCAGCTTCAACAGCCTCGACACCTACCTGGCCCACAAGAAATACCAGTGTCCGGCCACCCCGCTGCAGCCCCGCACCCTCGAGCACCTCCAGAAGATGAAGGGGGCTATGCCCACCCCCCTCAAGGGCCGGCGGAGCCCCGGCAGCCCCGGTGAGGGGGACCCCGAAGGCGTGCGATTGAGGGTGGCTCCAGCGGGGAGCCCCGGCATTCCTTATCCCGGTGCGTCCGGGGCGGACTCACTGCAGCGTCACCCCAAGGGTCCGCTGCCACCCCCGGGGGCAAAGGGACCCCTCTCCGCCTGTCCCTACTGTCCCCTCAACGGGGCCATCAAGGGCGACCTCCTCGAGCACTTCCGTAACGCCCACGGGCTCTTCGTGGCCAAGCCGGCAGCGGCCGGGCAGGGGCTCCCGGACACCCCAGTACCCGGTGCCAGCAGGACGCCCGAGCCCTCGCTGTCTGCATCGTCATCCCCCCACCCACCTGCCCCCCGCCTCCGCCGGGACAGCTTCAACAGCAAGGAGGGTCGGGATAGCCCCCGACCCCCCACCTCACCCCGGCCCCCCGCTTCACCTGGAGCCCCCGAGGGACTGCGGGAAGCCTCCCGCAAGCCCCCCACACCACCCACCTTCACGGACAGGGGGGTGCAGACGCCCCCGGCCAAGGCTGTGCCCGGCCCCGTGCCCAATGGCAACCACAGGTACTGTCGCCTCTGCAACATCAAGTTCAGCAGCCTCTCCACCTTCATCGCCCACAAGAAGTATTACTGCTCCTCCCACGCAGCTGAGCATGTCAAATAAACACCCCCCCGCCCCCCATCACAGCTTGGGGGGCTGCAGGGGCTGGGGGAGCAGGAACCGATGGCTGGCACCCCCACTTTGCAAGGGTTGGGGGGATGGAGGACTCCCGGGAGGATCTGCCGGGGAGGCTTCAGCATCCAGAGGTCCCTCCGGTATTCCCAAACCTCTCCCTGGGTTGGGGGTCCCACATGTCCAAGCCGAGGACACTGTGTTGGGGGGAGTGCGGCGCTGTGCTGGAGGGAAGTGGGGGTGCAGGGCAGCTCCTGGTGCGTGCGGAGCCCCTGCCGCAACCTGGGCCGATGCTGCAGGGAAGCTGAGGCAGGGGGAAGGTGCATGCCCTGCCGTAGCTTGGGGGGCTGCAGGGGGGCTCTGCCCCCAGGTAGACACTACACGGATGGGGAGGGAGCACAGCACAGCTGGGCTTGGCCCCAGGCACCCTAGGAAGCTTGTGGGTACCACCCCCCACTGCAGACCGGACCCTGCAAGGAGGCAGCACTGAAGCCGAGGATGAAGCAACCCTGGAAGCCGTGTGTATAAGTGTGTACAGAAATAAATATGTCTAATAAAGCCGGGCTGCCGCCTGCGGGGGGAAGGACACTGTGGGGGCTGACGCAGCCCCTCACGGTCAGAGGCATCGGATGTGTAGCTACGGGGTGGCAGGGACAGGCTGCAATAGCCAGGCAGAGCACAGCATCCCTGCACTGTCCCTGGCACCCACCTCGCCCCAGGTGTCACACATCAGCAGCCCAGGCTGCTGGCTCATTAATTATCTGGCTAATGAAGCTCCCACAGCCACAGGTGCCTGCCCCCAGCCTGGTGTTGGTGTATGAATCTCGGCTGTTCCTATGGTGGGGTCGCCAGGTCCCACATCCCCTGCAGTGCATCACAGAGGGATACCCCTAAGCACACCCCAGTGCTTCCCAGTATAGTACAGGTGGGTTGTGGGTCATTCCCCTCCCTCCCAGCTTGCCCACCCTGGCTGGCAGGGCTTGTACTTCAGGGACCCAGTCTGGGCTCTCGCTCTCCCAGTCTTCCCAGTCAGGCGTGTGCCTGCTGGAGCAGTAGAACCCAGCGTCACCCCAGACTGTTTTTTCCCCATCTGATATCCCTGGAGCTGCAGGGTGGTTGCAGTCCCCATGGGGGTGTGCAAGGCAGTGGCTGCCAAGGGGGCTGGGCACCATGTCACCCACCCAAGGCTCCCTGCCAGGCCTGCTCCAGGTGCCAGTGCCACAGTTGGGGTCCCAGAGAGTGGGACCACCAGCAGCACAGGGCAGAGGCATCTTTCATCCCTTTAAATGGAGCAAGAACAGGATTTGTGCCAACCTCAGCGGGTAAGTGTGTTTGGGGTGAAGGAACCTCTCTGCACCATCCCCTCATGCCTGCAGTGCCGGGAAGGGGTCTCAGCTCCATGCTAGGGGGTGGGGGCCAGCCCCTGTGTGCCAGCCAGGGCAACAGGAATGAGGACAAAGATAGCGGGTCCCTTGGGGAGGGCTTGCACCAGGTCCCTTCCTTGCACGCTCTTACGCCACTGCCCAGCACAGCCCCAGTGTGCCAAACAGCTGAGCCCACCCCCTAGACACCCCCACCCAGCAGAAAGGAGACAAGCCACAGCTATGGTCACAAGAGCTTTACTTAAATAAATATATTTACAGAGTGGTAGATATTAGAGAGAAGAGCTGGCCATCCTCAGCCAGCAGAGTGCAAGGAGAGGCTGTGCCAGGCACCGCAGCAGCCCCCCCGAAGGCATTGACCTAGTGGAGTGCTGGGCCCTCCCCCCCCCCCCCCCCAAGGATGGTGGGAAGGATGACAAAGGAGGGGGGACAGGGCAACCCAGCCCTCACTGCAGCATCTTTCTGCGGGGCAGGGGTGGGAGGCTGCAGGGCAGGAGGTTCTGCAGCGGGGGGCTGCTCTCCGCTTCCTTGGGCTCCTCCGTGGCATCCAGGAGCTGCTGCATGTAGCAGGAGGTGCCGAGCAGGAGGTGCCCGGTGGCCTGCATGGTGAACAGCGTCCAGCGCAGGGCTTCCCTGGGCAGGGAGGAAGGGGGTGAGCATCCCTCCATGCACCCCATGGAGGGTATGGGCAGTGGGGCTGGTCCCCCCTGCTGCAGCATCCCCACTCCCGGGGGCCATCTCCAGCCCCCTCCCCAGCACTCACTTCATCAGCCGCTTGGCCCCGTAGCAGCGCAGGTCGTAGGACATGCTGTACGTGCCGTAGAGGGTGGCTTTGACATTGAGGCAGCCCAGGTCCCGCGGGTTGGTCTTGTAGAGATCGAAGGTGACACAGGCAACATCGATCCTCCGAGGGGGCTTGCGGGACAAGCCCAGCTGGTAGCCAGGTGTCTAGGGGAGTGGGACTGGGGTTACCCACCTGCCTGGTCCCACCTCGCCCAGTATCCCAGGTACCTCCTAGCTCAGCATCATCTCCCCACTGATCACAGCGTGGGATGCAGATGGGACAAGCCAAGCTCCTGCCCCACAGGGGTGCACTCACCTTGGAAGGAGTCCAGGCCTGCCCCTTGCTCAGGGCCATCAACACCGTGCCCTCCTCCAGCGTCCGGAAGAAAGCCTCCGTCTCCACCACGGTGCCATCCTCATCCAGCACCAGCGAGATGGGACCCGGGGCTAGCAGGGCACTCTGAGCCTGCAGGGATGCTGGGAGTGAGTGGGGCTGAGGGGTGGCCAGCCCACTACCCAGCTGGGCAGACGGACAGCCCCCCCCAGCAGATGGGCAGACCCCCGCTCACCTGGCGCAGCAGGTCGGCAAGGCTCTGTGCCATGATGCCCTTGCGCAGGCTGCGGTCCCAGTTGCAGACGCGGTAGGGTCGGGGCCGTGGGGCCGTGCTCGACAGCAGCTGCTGGGTCATGGAGGCACTTGCTGAGACGCATCTGGGGAAGGATGGAGGGATTAGGGTGTCCTGAGAACCCACTGCCAGCCCTCAGCAGTGCCATCTCCCCAAGTCTTAGTGGGCACAGCCACGCAGGGGCCAAGAGGTACTAAAGCAGGGAGGGCTCCGATGTCCCCCACCCCAGGAACGGTGTTTCCCTGATACTTACTTGGAGACAGGGGCAGCCAGGCGCAGGCTCAGGGACTTGGCATAATCCATCTTTGCAAGGAGCACAGTCCAGCCTGCCAGGGAGGAAGGATTCAGCCCTGGGCAGGGGTGATCTCCAGCTCTTCACCACAGGAGACCCCTTCCCACCAGCTTGTCTCCGGCACGGTGCTGAGCCAGCACCCCAGCAAGGCTGCCTTTACGCAGGGGCTGTGCCTGCCCTTTGGCCGGGGCTGGGCTGGCGGCGGCCACCCGGGCAGAGTCTGCCTGCCAGCACGGCTCTTGCGCAAAACAGCGCGTGGGGCATTGAGTCAGCGCTGGAGCAAAGGTGAGACAGGGACACAGGTCTGCACCCTCACCCTGGCCCCTCAGCGGGGCCACAAAGGCTTTGGGGAGTCAGGGGTACCTATGGTGGTGACCCCAACCCTAATACTCCAGAGACTATCAGGGGCAGTCCTGTGGAGTAACCCCAACCCCAACCCCAACCCCAACCCCAACCCCAACCCCAACCCCAACCCCAACCCCAACCCCAACCCCAACCCCAACCCCAACCCCAACCCACACACCTCCAGCAGACTCCAACAGCTTCCCACTGGATTACTCCTACCCCCTACACCTCACCTTAAATACCTGTCACCAAAGAGTCCACCCACCAAGCCCCACCCCTCCTGCCTCAGCCAATCGCCTCCTGGCCTCCTGGCACAAGGGGAGGAGCCAAGGCAGGGGGCGGGGCTAACCGGGCATTGCTACCCAAATGGGCTGCTGTGGGATGATGAAGGAGCATCCTAGGGCTGCATCCTCCAGCCCAGCATCCCACAGACTGCCCTTGCACCGCTCCTCAGGGCTGGCCCCAGCGAGCCCTTCCCAGTGCCCCCAGTAAGCAGCCCCCTGGGCATTTCGCGCCGCTGGGTTGTCTTCCCTGCACCTCCCGTGGCTGAATTTGGCCCACGGTCCAAGAGCTGGGAACGGCGAGGGGCCCACGGGGCTGTTGCGACAGTCGGGGCAAGGGGCACGGTGGCTGGCGCCTTGGGGTTGCCAAAGCCGGCTGGCCGGAGACGAAGGAGAGGCCGCAGCTCCCAGGCGAGCTGCAGTGCAGGGGGCTGCCGTGGGGTGCCTGGGTGAGGGTTGGTGGGCTGGGACCTTGGGTGTGGGGGCTGCTGCAAAGGATGCCGAGCCATGGCGCAGGGCGGTGGGGCTGAGCTCCCCCAGAGTGTGGGGCCACATGCTGGGCTGGGCAAGGAGCAGCCGTGGGCAGCGGGATTTGGAAAAACCAACAGCCCTGGGACAGAGCAGGTGGAGGACCGGGAGAACCGGCATGGCTAAAGCCCCGCGGGCACCCCCCCTGGCATGGGCAGCAGCCCCCTGGGGAAGGAGAAGCCCAGGCAGCCTGGCAGCTGGGAGCAGGAACGAGGGGAGCTCGTTAGCACTGTAGCTACCGGGGAGGGATGGGAGGTGCTGAGCAGGCCGGCAGGGACCCACCGCCACACTCCAGCCGCCGGCGCTTGCTCCCATTGGCATCGGGGAGAGCCGGAGCAGCCCCCGCAGTGCCACCCCGACTGGGACGGGGCTGCCATCGCCCCTGGCGTGTGCGTGCGTGTCCCTTCGCATCTTTCTTCACGTGCGCGTTCAGGGAGGCGCGCGAGCGCGTGCACGCGTGCGCATCCCCGTGGGTCTGAGTGCGGGCGTGTTCGCGTGTGCAGCTCCGCGTGTTCACACGCGTAGGACGGGCGTGTGCGTGTTTAGCCGCCCGCGTCCACCTGCACGTATGCGCACCCCCACGCGTGTGCACGCACACGCGTCCATCCCCACGCCCACGTGTACCCCTCCGCGCGTGCACGTGTGCACCCTTCCTCGCATGTGCACCCAGATGCCCACCCTCGGCGCGTCCCCTTTAAGGCGCGGCCGAGGCGGCGGCGCGCACGCGGGAAGGGGAGAGGTGAGCGCGCCCGCCAGCCCGCCCCTCCCCCTCCCGGCGCGAGGGCCGGCGCGCCTGGATGACGTCACGCCATGGCCGCCCTGCGCCGCCGCGAGTAGAGGCCCGGTCCCGTCCCGCGCCGCCTGCACCGGAGCCGCTGCCGCTTCGCTGCTCCCCTTCCCCCGCTCCACCAGCCGCCCCGCCCCGGCCCCCCGCGCCCCGCCGCGCCCGCCCGCCCAGGTGAGCTGTTGCCCGCTCGGCCGGCGCCGGTTGCGGCCTAGCGCCGGGAAAGGGGGGGCGGGCCCGGGCGCCGGCGGAACCGGGGGGGAGCGGGCGCGGCGGGAGGAGGCTGGGGGGGGCGGCTCCAGGTGGGGCGCAGCCCCGGTAGGGGGATGCTGGGGAGTTGGGAGTCCCCCCCACTAGGGGGAGGGGGCAGCCGGCGGTGAGGGTGCTGGGAATGGGGGGGGCGGGCCCAGTGCGGGGCGGGGGTGTGGGGGTTTGGGAAGGGGGATGTGGGGTGGGAAGCGGCAGGTGGAGGAGGCGATGGGGGGGCAGCAGCACCGGTTTGGAGCGGGGCGGGGGGCTCGGGATGGCATCCCGTGGGGGTGTTGGGATGGGGACACTGGTGATTGGGGTGCAGAGGGCTGCCCTGTCTGGCGGGGGTGCAGGCTTATTTCGGGGGGCTGATATTTAGGGGGGAGCCCCTGCTAGATGGGGGGTTGCTGGGGAAGGGAAGAGGGCAGCGCCAGCCTGGGAGGAAGCCTATGTTTGGGTGTTAGGGGCTAGGATAATCCCAAGGGGTGGTGTTGGGGAGGGGGCTGGGGGGGAGCTTGCCTTCTGGAGGGTAGTGCAGGGATGGTGGGACTCAGGGGTGCTGACAGCCCTGACTGTTCTCCCTTCCCAGGGAGAGCTCCAACAGCCTTGGCCCCGGGGGGCACAGCGGAAGGACCTCAGCCTGGCAGGAGGCCCCGTAAGGTAAAGGGAGGCGTGGGGAGAGCTGGCGACTGGGGCGAGGAGAAGGGTCAGGAACCTGCAGCGGCACCAGCTGCATGTGGGGTCTGTCCTGCGATGGGTGGGAGGGCGCATCACCCATGGGGGTCCATCCTGTGGTGGGTGGGTGGGTGCATCACCCACATAACGCTGGTTTGTGTTGCCGGCCCAGCACGGCGGGAGCTGTGAGATGCTCCTCTCTGCTCAGAGCTGCCCTGGTCTTTGCAAGTGCTGTAACACGTAGCTGCTGCAGGTGGTTTAAATTCCCTCCGTGCGCTGCCTGGGCAGGGTTGTCTCTTCTCAGCGCCATCCTTTCGGCATCCACGCTAACAATGTTTTCTTTCACTGCTCTCAGTAGCTCTCCTGAAACAACTGTTATGGTGCTGCTTTGGCTGTGGTAAGAGCAGTACCTCCAAGGTGTGAATTCTTCCTCCTGGTCTTCCTAAGATTTGTCTAGATTAAGGAAAAGGGTGGTGGTCTGATCAAGACAACTCTTTGCACGATTTCAGATCCAGTGTTCTGAGCAAAGTTAGACTCTTGGGTGTGATTATTCGTGTATCAGGAACAATCACACTTGTTTTCCCTCATGGGAACGAGGCACCAATAATTCAAAATTAGCATTTGCCAGCGGAGAGCTGCGGGAAGAGCCGTGTGTGCTCCAGCGATAGGAAAATCAGTGACGCTGTGAAAACAAACTCCAGCTGCCTACAGCGCTGTTTCTCTTCAGGTTTCAGTCCCAAAATCTGCCTGGCAGAAAGCAGTGAGTAGATCCAGCTTGGTGTGGATGGCCTGGGTCAGAGCTCTCTGAGCTGCTCGCTGAAAATGGGTGTCACCAAGCACTTCCCTTAATTTAAGACCAAAAGGCAGCTCAGTTTTCTTCATTAAAAGCTTTCCTGACAGCTGCTAGGTAATTGAAGTTTGCTATGCATCTTCAAAGTCAGCGCTTCTCTGAGGGTGGCAGATAAGTGTGTATTTTGGTTAATTAACCCTGTTAACCCATAGCTTCATTCAAAGCAAAGGACTGGGTGCTTTGCTTTTGTCCTACACGTCTTTTCAGTTTTACGTGATGCTCCTTTCCTGGAGCACGAGGCATTTTATTTCCTTCTCCTGTTGTTGCCACTCTTCCATATTTTTCCCCATTATGGTTCCTGCCCATGGCTTCTGTTTTCCAATTCTGTGTTCCCTGAATGTTTTTGTGGCTTTGTTTCTCTTCTCACCTGCCTGTCAGCACTGTTTCCCATTCATTCTCCTCGAGTCATTCATCGTTCTTTGCCCATCCTTGTGGCTTGAGTTAGGCCGTGCTCCAGAACCTTTTTGTTCTGCATTAACCCCTGGGTTTTAGGTATCTGATTACTGGAAATGCTTTGATTTTGCATCAAGCCATTGGGCTGTTAGAAAGGAGAAAAAACACTTTCTGCAGTCACAAAGACTTCTGCCTGTTACAAAGAGGTTCCTTGATCTTTCCTTGGCCTTTGCCCTGCCGTGTCTGTCTCATGAACCCCCCCAGGAGCTGCGAGGTCTCTGCTGGGGGGGTACAGAAGTTGGGCAGGAGCTTGGTTCTTGCCATCTGACTGACGATTTGTAGGAGTTTAAGATTGAAGCTCCTGTTTTCTGTAGGGTATTCAGTACTTTCCTACTACCAGAAGCACTGGAACCATCGGAGCTGTTGGCTGCCATACTATATCCAACGTGTATTCCTTTTTTACTTGGAAAAAGCTTTTTGTGGCACCATATATTGGTGCTCAGCCTTGGAGGGAGGAATTTAATGAATGGAAATAACGCTCGCCAGGAGTATTTTTTCCCTTGGTGGCTGTTTCAAATCCTGTGTGAACTCAGGGCTTTATCCTACAGGTGCTGCAGTGGGTTAGAGTAGCCTGCCATCCTTTCCATGCTAGTTCCAGTTCTTCTGCTACCAAGACAGTACCCGCAGCAGCAAGTCAGTTAGTTGTACACAAAGCTTTGGCTTAATCGAAGCTGCTGCTTAGAGTTTTCATGAGTTCTAACAGAAAGCAGCACAGCATGGAGCAATACGAAAGAGAGTTTGAGCCTCCTGCCAGCCAAAAGCAACGTCGAGAGCCACGGCTCCAGAATGTGCATCCATGAAACGCTGCACTGCCTTAGAGCGGTGTCCGAGGTACATGTGTCACCACAGGCTAAAACCTGGTTGGCGTTTCTTCCTTCCGGTTTTGTACCTTTCAATGCTGTTCATTTAATAGGGAATAGAAGATTACTTATAATGTATCCTGGGATTATCTGGCAGTATTGAAGTTGAGTTTCTAAAAGAAACTTGCATAGCAAAAGGCTTTTTTCTTACTGCCTGTAGTGCTCTGTCAAGGCTTCTTAATCTCAGTGCTGTCTTGGATATCGTTAAGCTCTAGAAAAAAATACATAATAATGTGGCTGAAGCAGATTAATTTCACTGACACTTCCTCAGCGTGCACTGCCTTTTTACCTGTGTGTGAGGGCAATCTGTGGGACTTTAAGTGTTTCCCAGTAAGGCTGTGAGACTTAAATGAGGACAGAGAACAAGGCAGACCATTGTTGCATCCAAGTCCTTGCAGGTGAGGGTGGCTGCGCAGGTGGCTTGCTCAGAAGGAGCATCACTCTTCCACCGTATGCAAGCCATGAGACACTGACAAAGTTATGGATTAGTTAATGCTTCGTTCCCTAATTTTAAAAATTCCAGAGCTCGGGCTGTGAAACTTCAGCACTGCCTCCTGTTGCACGTGTCTTGTGTTACTAAGAGCTGCCCTCTTCTGCCAGACCTGGTGCTGTGTAAACGGGCCGCGTCGGAGGCAAGTCAAGGCTGGGTGCTCGACAATCGTGCCTCTTCCAGCAGCCTGTGCATGTGCAGGGAGTGAAGCGAGGGGCTGCAGGGCGAGAAGGCAGTTTTGTGCCAGAGAAAGCTGCTCCTCGATGGCGCTAGGTGTGTCCTTTCAGAGTGCATTGTGTCATTTGTGGATAGCCTGGGAGGCTACAAAGGATATCCAAAGGGTTATCCTTTGGATAACCAAAGGGCTACCCTTCGGTTTGCAAAAACTGCGAGGTGTTTCTCGGTCCTAGCTGAGTGCAGTGGGGTTCTCCTTGGGCTGCTGAGCGTGATGCAAAGGCGCTGCTACTGAAAACAAGACCAAAAAGCCCCAGACCTCTTGCTGAGGGGCTGCCTTCGCTTTGTATTTTCGGTAACTTGTCTTGAGTACTGCTGGCTCACGGCACTTGCAGGCCAACAGGGACTGGCTGGGGGCATGAGAATCCAGGAGGGGAGCAACTTGCTGTCCCCACAGATAGCAGTTGGGTTGAGCAGGTGCCATCTGGCTCACACCTGGGAGGATGGCTTGTGCTTACTGCAGGTGGGATGGCTAGAAATTTAGCTGCCAAATCCTCGCTTTCTTCACTGAGAACGTGTGAGCTGCTTTTAAGGGGGGTTTGACTCAATGAGGCATGCACAAGTGCTTCCAGAGACAGTAAAAGGCATGGTTTTGGCTAAAAGTGCATCCTCCTATTACGTTTGCTCCAAGGCCTCTCGATGGAAAGGCTGTACCGATTTGGTTAGCCTAGCAAGGTGAGGCTTTAGTAAACCTCATCTGAGGGACTTAGAGACCTGCTCTGAACTAGTCTGCCTCAGACATGTGGAAGGTGAAAATGTGACACGCTTGGAACAAATGGAGTCTGTTTTGTAATACAAAGGGTTGTGTCCTCTGAGAGAAGCCGGCTTTGCCTGAACTGCCTGTAATTTTAAACGTAGCTCTGAAGATGAACCACTGTGAAATGAGAAGTAGCATTATATACCTGCTTCTTGCCCTATCATAGAATCCCCTAAGCTAAAAGTCAATCTTATCTGGAGCTTAGAGGTTAATTTTTGGCTTTTATAACTGGATTTGAAGGGAACAGGAAACTGGCTTGATTTTAAGGCACAAAAATTCCAAGCTTATGATGGGGGATGAAACTTGCGGATTCATCCTCTACCACTTCTGTGTCAGTATTGCGCAATTTGAAATGCTTCCATGTGGCCATTTTTCTTAGACTACTTCTGGCATTCGCCTGTATGTGTAACTGAAGGGGAGTAAAAAGCAAAAACACCCAAACACCACCCCCCACCCCAAAAAACCCCACCCAGAAACCCCCTCTGCAGGATTGCAGAGAGATGGGATAAACTGTGACTTGCAGATTATTCTGAGACGGCGCTTGGGACGTGCACTTCAAACAGGAGTTAGACTTGCTGCCATGCAAAGAATAAATCCTTCGGAGCTTGAAGGGAAGCCGGAGTGGCTAGAGCGAGTACTCTAGCGGTTGGTGCTGGTGCCTTTCACAACATTCAATTATTTCTTTTTTTTGCAAGTAATACAGACCAGCTCAGCCATACGGCGTTCTCCGTCTCACACTGTGCTTCTGCGACGTTGCTGTTCCCCGGAAGTTTGCTGCTGGGGTGCTGTACCTTCCCTCGCCCTCCTGGGCTCAGAGCCTTGGGGCTGAGGAGCGACTGGAGGATAGAGGATCGTCTGATCTCCCCCATTGCAGGAGGAGCTGCCGTGGCAGTGAGGGGCTAGCCTAAACCTCTGGTGTCGTGCAGCAGAAATGCCATCTAGTCCTGTTCCATCAGTAGTCTGACAGTTTAATTTCCATCTCCCTGGGTTTTTTTCCTGCTTCTGTTTTACCTTTGCATATCACAGGTTTGCTTGGGGGTGTTTCCATGCTGTTGCACAGAAAAGGGTTCTTTGGTTTACGGGGTATCTTTTCTTGTCTACTAGGGACCTCGGAGACTGCCTGAACGGTGGCTCTCACCGAAATAATTCGGCATAGGAGGTGGTGTAGGAGCCGTAAGAGCCTTCTGTGCGTTGCATCACTGTGCAGATAGAGGCACCAGGGAGGACACACGGCTTGTTGCTGAAGGGAAACTTGCCAGTTGAATCCAGGGAAATACGAACCCAAACCAGAGTGCCTGAATTTTGTGAGCTCTTTTCAATTGGGCTGTCGTTTATTGTGCTCCTTATTTCTCCTGCTGGAAATTAATAGGAAATTATTGCAACAGATGGATGCACTGGGTTTTTGATAGCTTTAACAGCTGCCGGTGGAGGTGAACATTTTATACGTGTCACCTTAGCTGGTGGTGGGAATGCGTTCATGTTTGTTTTCCCCCGTCCCTCTAAAGGTCTCGATGTCGAATGCAGCAAGGCATGTGGTTCACTTACACGCTTTTTCTTCGGTGCTGATTAATTGCAAGAAATCAGAAAACAAATTTCCTGAGTACATCTGAACTCGGCAGCTTTTATATTTGTACTGGCTTCTTAAGGCTGACCTTTCGGATGTCACACGCGAAGCTGTTCTGTGTGCATGCAACGTGTAACTTCTCAGGCATTAGGCAATTAAAACTGCTGCTGGAAAATTGCCCTTAAAGCCAGTAACAATTCGTGCAAGCATTTATGAACTCGGCATCAACCTTTATATACTCAGTAAGTATTTAACTGCCCAGAGGCGCTATCACCAGGTGGCAATTGCTGTCTTTGAATTCAGCTTTAAACTTTTGGGTAAAATCACAAGAAGAGGTAACTTTTTCAGATGTGTGGAGAAACAAGTAGCTGGTAGGAAGCTCAAAAAAGTGACCCTTTGCTCAGGGCCCCCTTGAAAGTTTAGATGTCCTCCTCATGTTTATCAATTAGCTAATATTTGTCCAAGGCTTTAAGAGGTGAAGTAGAGCAGAGCTGGTGGGTACAATCATACAGACTTGTCCTGCCCCTGGGAGTGCTTTTTCTCTTTATTTTTGAGAAGTGTTCTCGGCTCCTTCTCTGCAGACCTCCTGTAGTACAACTGGCAGCGTTTTCTCGAGTGTGGCTTTCGTCTGGATGGTTTGCTGCAAATACCAGCTAATCATGTCTTCAGCGAACGCAGATGTTATCTCAGCGATGACACCACATCTGGCAGTGTACAAGACGCACATACGACAGCTCTGGTCTCGGAAAGTTTAGGAAAAAGCAGAAGTTTAGCACAGCTAATGAAGTTGTAATGCCTTCCTGATTGCCAGGCCTGGGCTCTTAACATGCAGGAGAGATGCTGCATGTTTCCCGTGCCTACCTTCCTGCCGTATTTCAGCACGCATATCCCCGATTCTCTCACTACCAGAATGTTTTGTGTTTCAGAGGCTGAGAAGGCTTGGATTTGCTTTGGTTGTGTTTACAGCGCGTGGCAGTCTGGATGCAATGGCTTAGTGTGACTTCTGCCTGTCTGTTCTTGCTCTTTGATGGTAAATAATAACCTTCAGCAAATAATAACCTTCTCTAGGCAGAACCAGTCGGAAGAGTATAGCACAAGTGATGGGGTGGGTCAGAAAAAGGTTAAATAATGCAGAGCTGCCTAATGTTAGTAAGTTTTATTTGAGGAAGGCTTGCTTGATGTGTTTAAAGGAGCCACCAGAGTCTTGGTTTTGTAGTATTTCTGCTCCAAAGGTCTTAAAAGCAGGTAAAAATCTGGTAATTCACGCTGCCTTTTTGTTGTGCCAGCGGTAAACGTGCTTGTGGGGAGGTTGTAGCTATGAGCAGCTGAAGTAAAACGTGATACATATTAAGGTGAAGAAATCCCATTGATTCACGGCTTTTCTTCAGCCCTAAAGACACTTCTGTAAACGTTGGGTTTGTCTTTGGCTTTTCTTTTCTGTCTGATGGCTGCCCAAGCTGGTTCCTGTACAGGCCTTTGGGTTTGAAGGAGGAGGTGGCATTCGGTGAATTCAGTCCCTTGGAAAGGCGCCACCTTGAGAGAAGCCGCTGCCTCTGTTGAACTGGTTCCACTGTACAGCCTGAGAACTGCAGTGGGTGCTTTTATAGGCACCTTTTATAGCCCTTTACAGGGCTAAGGACATGCTACAGCAAGAGACTGCAGCCAAAGGGTAAGAGTTTTCAGTCACCAAGAGCGTTTGTCTAGATGGGAACCAGTAATCTTCCTAGGAAGAGACAGCTCCACTAGTTCCTTGGGTCAGACAGTTCTTCTATAATCTCTGGGGGCGTTATTTTCTGGAGTAAAATACAGGAACGTGTAGACGTGGTGCTTGAGGCCATGGTCTAGTGGGTACGGTAGTGTTGGGTTGATGGGCTGGATGATCTCATAGGTCTTTTCCAATCTCAGTGATTCTGTGATAGATGTATGTGTTGGATTTTTTCCCCCTGCTTTACATCTTGTCCCTTTCTGTTGCATTTATTACACTTATTCTAAGCAAACATCTAATTTTTAACTTCTACCAAGCACTTGTTCATACTGAGCTCTTAGCCCAAGTGCATGATCCAGACAGTTGTGATCTGCTGCTCTGAATCTTTACTGTAGAAAGTGGGTGGAGATTTGATGGCAATGCATGCACTAAATTAAACAAGATAAAAATCCAAGGGTTTTCATGAACTCATACTGTCCTTGCTTTCGTACCCCATCTGGATGCAGGGTAACAAGTACTGTAAACATATAGGCTGTTTTTCCAGAACTACTGTACGTTGTGCTCCTGTGCCTCTTCAGGAGTCCGCGGTGCCATGTGTTTATAGTTACAAATACACCTGAAAACCAGGCCCTACATTCTGAAGCTCGCTCGCTTGTTCACAGAGGAAATACCGCTGCTGAGTGTGCCTGGGGTGAGGAGCCTGCCTCGGGATTTCTGATGGTGGGAGGGCTTGGGCAGCCTCACCTATTAGAGCTTGTAGGTGAAATTCCAACCTCGAGCTCCGTCGTATGTGAAGGGTAGCACGCTCTAGTCTGGGACAATGTTGGAATTGGTTCTTTATGCAGTTGAAACTCTGTATTTCCATCTTGAAGGTACTGTGATTAAACCATGATCACGAATTCAAGCAACCTTTTCTTCTTTAGGAGGTAAAACACGAGAGTACAAACTCTACAAGGTGAGCCTTTCTTGATTTCCCAGCTTGTTCCCCATAACAAGTGTTGTTTTCTACCCTCTGCAGACTCTTGGGTACTGATGGACGTTTCCGACAGCCCTGAGCGAAACCCCTGCTCTCCTGATGAAGAGGACCAGCAGCTTTCTGATGACGAAGTCCTGAAGGGGAGCGGTTCAGACCGGGAGCTTGATGGAGAGGCTGGGCAAGGCAGCGTCCTGGGAGAGGAGGAGGAGGATGCAGCCAGGAGACTGAGTCGTGGCGAAGACAACCACTCGGATGAAGAGGACCGCTTAAGCGAAACCAAGTCTCAGGAGTCTGACAACAACGAGCAGAGTGGGGAGCTGAAGAGCCCTCCACCTCGCAAAGGAGAGGAAGACCGGACAAACGACCTCGGGGATGAAGCGTCCTCTGTCACCCGTGAACTAGATGAGCATGAGTTGGACTATGATGAGGAAGTTCCCGAGGAACCAAGTGCTGCTGCTGCAGAGGAGGATGGTGAGAAAGCTGCTGGTGAGGATGATGAGGAAGAGGAGAAAGGAGATGATGCCCATGAAGATGAGAAAAAATCCAGCAGTAAAAGTGATGATGAAAAGGACGGCCAGGATCCTCTCAAGGAGAAGAAGAAAGAAGAGGATGATGGAGAAATAGATGATGGAGAAATTGATGTAAGTAGGAGGTGGGCAGAGTCCTGCAGGGAGACACCTGCCCTCGTGTTAGAGAACTGCGTGGCTCTTAGCCATGCCTTCTTTCATCTTTGACGTGAATATCTGTGTTAGCTGTGTCCCCAGGGCGCAAGTAACACACTTTTTCTTTGGAGGTAAGACTGTGCTATGTACCAAGTCCTAAACTCAGTGCTGGGATGTCTTGTGCCGTGTACTGTAGAAAACCTTTGTGTCAAATATTGTCAGAGCCGTCACAAATAAGCTTTATTCCCATTGGATATGGAAAGGCTTGGAGAAACTATTCTGCCTCAGTTCTTGGAGGACCTTTGAATTATGCTGACAGCAAGTTACTTAGCCATGGTAAGGCTAAGGTATTAGCCTCAGCCTTATGAGCACACTTCAGGGTGTTCATAAACTGTCTCATTGCTTTAGGTTGAGAGGCTGGTGCTGTAGCGTGGCTGCCGTGCGCTTGAGGCATCGGGCTTTGGCGGGCAGCCTGTGGCCCTAAGCTGGGCTGCAACAGCATCTGGGCGCTTGGAAGAGGAGCGGAGGGTGCTGGGTTTTCTGTAAAGTGCCCTGCACGCGGTTTGGGTGGTGTGTTCAGGGATGAGCAGACCCAGTAGCTACTGATTCACAGCTGAGAACAAACACAGCGATTTAGAAAAATCGAAAACTGGGTTTAATTGCATTAGTGATTAGGACAAATGGCGCTATTTAGCCACGTTTGTCTTTGGGTAGGAAGCACTGCAGCACAGCAGTTGTATTTTGTACAGCTTAATACCAATTTCCCCTCTTGCAGGCAGAAGAAAACAGGACAAAGCAATGCTGGCAGTTAGAGTAGAAACCCTTCTGTATGTCCCTGCTCTGGTGGACACCTTACTTGAATCTGAGTAACAGGAATAAAAAGCACCACATAGAAACATCCGGTGTAGAGCACCTGGCCAACTCTGCTCCTCACTATCCATGCCAAAAATGCTCACACGCAGCTGGAGTGGGTTGGGGCAGTGCTGTGAGAGATCCTGGTGACCAGGCAGGGAAGGAATGGGCTGTGGATGGGGTCACTGGGGAGGGCTTCTCGGTCAAGGAGGGTTCAGACTTGGGAGATGGTGTTGCCTTCCAGTTCCATATTGCTGTGTAGCTGACCAGGCCGTGGGGAAGCTCATGGGGCCTCGCTGGAGACGCCTTCCTCCCTTTTTATTAGAGAGTGGCACACTGTATTTTTTTGTTCTCGTGGTGCTTTGACAAGTTCTGGTGCGTAAAGAAGATGATGTAATTTTTCTTCATCGTGCTTGTTCTGGCAGGTGATTTTGTAAAACACTTATTTTCCCAAAGTTCTGTACGTTTCTGATGTAGAAGGAATTTCAGTGTGGTGTGGGAGAGAGTCCAGGCGGGGTGGGGGGGGAGAAATTCCAGGAGTCCTGACTCCATGCCTGCTTCTTGATTAGAATATGAATGCTTTCCTTTAGAGTGTACAGCATTCTTGGGAGTGCTCTCCTTACAAAGCACAAGATGAACCTGCACTCTGGTTTTCATACATTAACTCATAACAGGGTTCCCAGCTGCCTGATTCCAAGGAGACCTCACAGAAATAAATACTTTCCCTTTTGTTCGAGTACAGCATTTGCAGAGACTTCACACAGTTCTTTTGAAAGAAGTGGAGTTGAGCTGGTTGTACCATTCATGCGTCATTGAATGCCATCCCCAGCTTTGGGGAAACTTAAATTTCTGCGTTTTAGTCCGCTTTCAGTCTTCTGTCTTGGAAGGAAGGGAATATTAATGCAATTTTTAATTTGAATATACGCGTCGTCTTTCAAATCCGCTCTTGTTCGGGAGATTTCTCCTTGTATTGCCCTCAGGAACGCAGCAGAAGAGGCTGTTAACCCGTCTTTCTGTAAATCCTTCGTTTATCTACAGCCGAGTGATGGTTTTTTCCCTCTCTTCCAGCTGCTGAATTGATAACTTTCCTAATCTTTTCCCTGTATACAACTGCTGTCGCTGCCACAGGGCTGCTGTGATGGGCAGGCGGAGGGAAGGCCTCCCAGATGCTCCCTCTTCAGATGTTTCTTACGCTGCAAACTTCTGTGTTGGTGAAACGGGGACAGACCGAGGCGGGGCCGGGGTGCCTTTTAGAATAAATAACTGGTTTCCTCGCCAGGTACCTCTGACAACTCCCTGGTGGTGTATGCCTTTGCCTTCTGCATCGCTGCCTCTTTTTAGCTCCTTTTGACTTTTCAAGTGCAGCCTAATGAAGTCGGGGAAGGTCGGTTGGGTTGTGTTTTTTCCCTGGAGGACAAAGGCTGGTACTTCAGAGTGTCAGCAGCTTTCTTCTGGAGGTGTTTTATGGCTGGTTATTTCACACTTGTCCCCTGTGGTTCTTAATCTTTGAAGCAACCTCCATCTCCCAGAATTTCTTCCCAGGGGCTGCTGTGCCTGGGGCTGGTGGTGGAGCTGAGGAGTAGAAGGGAAGAAGGTGTCAGGTTGTTGCCAGAGAGGGCTGGGAGACGTATGTATGATTTTCTTCTTGAGAAGCTCGTGTGTGAGATCGTCCCCGCAATGCTGAGCGAAGCATTTTATGATTGCTTACTGTAACAGCAGCCGTCCTTCACAACTCGACGCGTGGATGCGCGATGCCTGTATTGGGTTATTGCGTTCATGCAGGAATACAACCGTGTGGTTTAAATCGGTGAACAGAAAGGAGTTGGTTTGAGTTAAATAGGGATGGCACCAGTGCTGAGCAGGGGACAGCCCGGCTTAAAGGCTCTGAAGGGTGGTGGTATTGCCCCGTGCCAGCGGAGCTGCGGGAGCCGTCGGTGTGCGTGCTGTTAGCCTGCAAGAAGGAAAGATGACACCATTCAGCTCATTTGCCTCGAAGGAGCGTGAGACTACCTCTAACTGGCTTGTGCTTGCTGTCAGCTAAAAGTGCACAGCCAGCCTCGTTCAGCTGAGGTGTAAGTTCGTAATGCACTGCACTGTTGGTTTGGAGTCTTTAAGTGTATACGGGGTAGAATGATGCAGCTTGAAACCTTGGGCTGTGGTGTTGGCATCAAGATGTCTGTAACACCTGAAGGTTTTTGCAGTGTGAAGCACTGGGACGGGTTGCCCAGAGAAGCTGTGGATGCCCCACCCCTGGGAGTGTCCAAGGCCAGGCTGGATGAGGCTTGGAGCAACCTGGGCTAGTGGGGGGTGTCCCTGCCCATGGCAGGGTGTGGGATTGGGTGGGCTTTAAGGTCCCTTCCAACCCAAACCGTTCTGTGATTCACCTTTGCTGAAGCTGATGCATCTTCCTGTTTGCAGCAGGACGTTGTGAAGATGCTGTGGGGTATTCACTGTAACTTTACGTTGTTTTTCTCTTGTGTTTTGCTCCACGGTGTGTTTTCAGTGACTGATATTTGACGGTATTGTGAAATGTCAAGTCGCTGCAGAAAATGCACCACGTGAAACGTCAGCTTGTCTGTCTGTTCCAGGATGATGACTTAGAAGAAGGAGAAGTTAAAGACCCCAGTGACAGAAAAGTGAGGCCACGTCCCACCTGCCGATTCTTCATGAAAGGTAACGACGTGCTGTAATGGTGAAAGCAAACCAAAGATGCTGTAATTATTCTTGTTGGGTTTTGTTCCTGTTAAGCTGCTGTCTACGTGATAAACTGCGCCTCAGACGTCCTCAGTGTCACCTTTCTGTTCCTTGATGACCAGAAGCCGAATTTACATAGACCCAGTATGCAAAAACGGCTTTGCCCTAAGTGCACTGAGCCCAGTAGAAGCAAATTAAGGAAAACTTGCTAGTGTTTTTGAAACCACATGGAATAAAACTGCTTGGGCTGATTTAAGCCAGCTGCTGCTTAGATATTATTCCGTGGAAAACAGAAATGGCAGATAGTTATTTTTTTATCAAGCTCATGCCTTGCCAAAACATAGCTGTTTCTTGCAATCCCATATCCATCTCGCTTCCCCAGCCATTAAACAGCATTCACTGAATTTTTTTAATTGGAAATGGGGCTAGAAGTACAGCTTCTCTATAAGAAATGTTTACGTGACATCGCGTTGACATCCGCCGAGCCGCTGCAGCCCCTGCAAACGCACCCGTTAACCAGGTTCCTGTGTGCTGGGCTCGGGTGTTGTGACTCAAGTATAGCTGTTTTCACGGGCAACCCAGAAACCCCAGCGAGACGGCGGGCTGAAGGGGTGACGTTGGACTGGGCAGGGTGAGATGTGCGGGTGGGGCCATTAACTCTACTGGTCTGAGGAAATGGTCAGATGGAATAGAAAATAATCCTATGATTTACATAGAATAGAAGCTTTTTCCTCAAGCCGGAAGATTGCTCCCCGCTATCATACCGCATACGGCGTTTCCGAAGTATCATTGGGATTGCCAGCCTCAGTTGGAAGGAGTGGGGGTAGGAAGTCATAAAACATATTCCCAAGTGTGAATGAGGTGTAAGACTTGAAACTTTCAAATCTAACCAATTGCATTTTGGTTTGAATTCCTCTTCCCCAAAGTTTGTGCAACTGCACACCAGCTATCTTAGTCTGCCCTGCAATTTTATTCATGTGGAGGGTAGGTTGTATAAAAGTTTTCCTGTTTAAATTGATCATAGCTCTCTTCCACTTCCTTCAGCTTCGTCTCGTTTAATGTTTGCTCATTTACTTGGTTTTGTTTACAATCGCCCTTGCAATGATTTGTGAAAATCTGAAATTAAAAAAAGGGTGGAGAACAGGGTGGAGTCTCTTATTCCTTGCGTCAGTGGCATACGCAAGGTAGGGAACTGCTTAGGGGGTTTCCGGAGACGTGACCATCAGATATCACGTACTTGGCTTCCTGAATATCTTCCGGTATCAAATTTTCTGCCTGTGTTGAGACAGGAACGTGTTGGGGATGCTGGTGGAACAGGGAAGTCCCTCGGCAAGGAGAGCTGTTTGTTCCTGAATCCTTAGCGTGACGTGTACGCCTCCGTGCAGCATGGAAATGTTTGCCCGAGTCAAAGTTCAGACTGCAGGATCTCCTGTGGCAGTTGGTGTGTTTTTTGATTTGGTGTCAGTTCAGATAACGATGACACTCGCTCCTGCTTACCCCTTAAAGGCTTTATTGCCACCGGGGAGTTCAGGCCCTGCCCACGTGGGACCTTAAGGATGTTCAGATCTTTGTCCTTGCTGGGTCGGGGGACTCACGTGGCTGTGTCTGTCCAGTGGCATGAGTAACTAGCTTGCAAAGCCTTCCAGTGAAGCAGCTTGACATATGTAGCAGGGCCCCTTCTTTGTCAGGCTAATCATTCTCCTTGACACTTCAAGAGGCATAGGGAGTGTTAGCGTAGGTGTCTGGTGGCCCCTACACGGGTGCTCAGGCATTGAGAAGGGATGTGTTGCTCTCTCAGCCGCTGTGCGAGGGGATTTGTGCTCTTGTGATGTTTGACGCTACGCAAGCATCCAGCGTGACCTGTAACTGAGAACACCAGCTCGTGGTTAATCTGGGGCTGCTGAGGAGCATTGCCAGGGACCCAGGAGCAGTGTGGCTTTCTGCCAGCCGAGATCGGGGATTCCTCCTTGGGCCGCAGCAGTGTTAACTGCTCCGTTGACCCTCCACGCCCGAGCTGGTGCAGAATTAGTGATGATTTCGTGATGCGGTTGTCTGCTGGGATATCTGCGAAATGTCTGTTGCCTGATGTTGGGTGGATTGCCAGAAGGAAAAAAAACTACGGGGTTGTTTCTAAGGCAAGCTAAATTAAAGTTAGGAGTTAGCTTTGTGCCCTGTTGGAGCCCCTGACTGTTACCATCCCTCTGGGGGCAGTACCTGAAGCTAATGAGCAGCTTCACATTCATCTGCTGCTCTCCGTAGCGATGTCTCCTTTCCTGCCTTGTGCTGGCAAGCCCGTGGAATCGGTTAGAGAGAAAAGCTGTGATGTAGTTCATGCCTCGCCAGAGCGCTGTTTATTTTGAATGCACCGTGATGCTTTCCTTGCTGTCAGATTGCATTCATTGCTTTCTGTAAAAGGTAAAGCTCCTAACTTGAAGCATTTGTCGTTAATAAGACTTGAAGAGCTCATGGGCTTATTACTGCGTTTGCTTAATGGTGTGTATTCATCCATCCCTTCCTTCTCCCCCATAACATGGTTCTTGTACATTCAGCCATCTGTGACTGGATCTATTTGTCCTCCCTGGGAAGATGAGGGGTGGCGGGTGTCTTGCCACGTGTATGAAAATAGCTAAGCCTCAACAAAGTTGGAGAGAAGACAAGTCAGACGTCTGAAACCAGCCGTATGGATGGGTTTTAAATGGTTGTGGGGCTGCACAGACACTTGCTGTAGGTGTACGGGGCTCTAACAGAACTGTATTTCCACAGGTCACTGTACTTGGGGCATGAACTGTCGATTTATTCACCCTGGCGTGAATGACAAAGGAAACTACTCCTTGATCTCCAAGCCTGAGCCCTTCTCCCCAAATGGCGCTCCTCCTATCGGCCCTCACCCGCTGATGCCAGCCAACCCTTGGGTACGCACAGCTTTCCTGTGAATCTGTGGCTTCTGCACGTAGCTTTTGTCTCCTGCTCTGGGAGAAGCGAAGATTTTATTTAAGCTAGTACTTTAGCAGAATTCAATGCTTCTCTTGGATATGTGATTTTTAAAAGGTGATCTTGAAGTTGCTGGTAGTGTGTTCTGCTGATAGGTCTCTCGAGTATCTGGAGGTAGTCTAGGGTAATGGTTTACAAAGCATGGGTTTGCTACTTAAAACTAATGCCAAGTGTCTGTCTGTCTTCCTCTTCTCACCTCTCTAACAGGGAGGGCCGGTTGTTGATGAAATCTTACCTCCACCCCCTCCAGACCCTCCAACAGAAAGTGCCTGGGAGAGAGGACTCCGCCATGCTAAAGAGGTACATGGCATCCTCAGGAAGTATGCTGTCTCCAAAATCCGCTGGCCTGTTTCATCGGGATGCTAAGGCAGCCCCTTCCTTTTGCCTTTTAGCCTGTTAGCTGCATCTTCTTGTATGTCACATTTATTAAACAGTCAAGAGGAGCTTGCTCCCAGGTTTGTTTTTATATTAACGAGCTAGGCAGAGTCTGTGGCCCTGACCAGTTGAGGGCTGTTGAACTCAAGCCCTCCACAAAGCAGAACTTCTAAAGCTGATCTGGTTTCCCTTAATTCAGTACCTGTTTCTCTAGTTCCTGTGGGATCCATGTGTCTAATCATTGCAGGAAATGAGGTCAGCGTGTGTGAAACTTTTTTGCCTGTCTGCAGCTGTTCTGAGCTGATGGAATCTTCAAGGCCAGGCTGGATGAGGCTTGGAGCACCCTGGGCTAGTGGAGGGTGTCCCTGCCCATGGCAGGGGGTGGGACTGGGTGAGCTTTAAGGTCTCTTCCAACCCAAACCATTCTGTGACTCTATGAATAGCTTATTATAGTTTCACCATTGAGACAAGTCCGGTGTCCTGCACATTTGTGAGACTTGGGCAGAAGGATGATTTAGCTGAAAGAGCAGATTTCTCCCAAGTGAAGGATTTTTAATAGTCCCTTTCTCTCTGCCTCGATAATGTTCTCCCTTTATAATGGTTTTGTGTTTATGTTATGGCAGGTATTAAAAAAGGCGACTATGAGAAAAGAACAGGAGCCCGACTTTGAGGAGAAGAGGTTCACTGTGACTATCGGAGAAGACGAGCGTGAATTTGACAAAGAAAACGAGTTTTTCCGTGACTGGAATTACCGCATCACCAGAGATGTCAGAGATCCAGCGTAAGAGGCAGTCTTGGTTTTGCTACGTGGAGTAGATGGGTGGGAAATGTAGCGCAGTACGGCAGTCCTTCAGTTAATCTGTTCCTCCAAATTGGAGGAATGCTCACCTCAGAAAATGGGAACAGCTTCCGTTAAGCAGTATGTGCAGTGGTTAAAAACTGGAGCTGCCTCTGCTCGCTCCGGTGCAACACTCCCTTCCTTTACGGTCGTCTTTAAACCTTTCTGCCTTCCATGTTGTTGGCACACTGGTCCCTCCAGGACACTGTCTAGTTGTGCGTTGCCTACCTCGCGCCTGTGCGTTCTTCTGGCTCTTTTTCCCCCCCTTGTTTTTTCTTATTCCAGCCCACGAGAGTGTTAAAATGCCATAGCTGGGGTTGCAGAGTTGGGAGTGCGCTCAGTGTCCAGGAGCTCCAGGGCAGCCGTTGTAATGTCTCCACCAGCTGGGTGTTTATTTGCAAGGGCATTGGCACAGCAGCTGATCTTAAACAACTTGACCAGTCCCAGATAAACTATCTAGTAAGACACTGGTCAGAAAGCAGACCTGTTAGCGACTGGGGCCTGGGCCAAAACAAACTCCCCGAAGTGGGTGATTCCTTCTTTTTTAAGAAGGTAAAACATAAAATGTTGGAGACCTCAGATACACTCCTGTCACGACTGAGAGCAGGCAGAAGGTGGCGTAAGGATGAATAAGTCAGCTCTGAGAGACTTGCTTAGTAGTCCTTGAGCCAATAAATGGAATGGAAAAACAATTTCTGAGGGGCTTGTGTTCTGCAGGAATACAGGTGAATCTGTTTCTTGCTTGCTTACACGTCCTCTGTTCTTCTTACGTGTACAGATCATGGATCACTTCTACTCACTCACAGAGAAAGTGTTTGCAAGGCTTGCCTCTGTTCTAGGGTGAACGAACTGCAGAAAAGAAGTCTGAGAAGGAGCGGGTTAAGCTTTTTTGTTCAGTGATTTTTGATTTGCGCTGGGGCGCAATTCCTTTCCCCATCCTAAAAAGAAGCTCTCTGCACAGTTCTCCGGACTGTGACAGAACAATTGCCCTGTATCAATTTTTTCTTGTGTAGAAATTGGTCTGTATCTTGGTTGTCCCTTCCTCTGAGAAGGCAGCTGGGGCATATTGTCACCAGTGCTCTGTGGGCTGACCATACGCTAATTTATGATTGTATTTGAGAATTAGCACCAGCATTCTAGTTGCTTTATGCCACTGCCTCGCTGACGTAAGAATTGCTGTGTTAGGTACAGGACTTCGTTTTTCTCATATGATCAGGAAAAAAGAATGCGTGACATGTAGGCAGTGTTAAACAGAAGTAATGAAACAAATGGAATTCTGGAAAATTCAAGCACCTTTATGTATAGCCAGACTGTGGCATTAAAAATATCTTCAGTATGTGTAAAGGCAAAAGATGTGAAGCAGCTGCTGCTGTAAACTCTAGAAAATAGTCGTTTTTCTCACGCACCTTGATGCACAGATTGACACCTCGCAGCAAACTAACCAGTGGTGATGCAGCTGGGATGTTAATAAATGCTTTCAGGACTGTCTTGTGACATGTGAAGATGCCTAAATAGTTCATGAATCCCTTTTTCTTTTTTGAAAAACTATAGGGAGGTGGACATCAAAGAAAACATTAACTATGGGTAAGCAGGTCTTTGATTCCAGTACTGTTGCAACTGTAAGAAAATATTCCCTTTCCCTTCTCCATTACACTCCTTAAAACTTCCTAGGCCACAGACTGCTGTCCCATCAGGTGAGGGGGGCGGTTTAGTAACTGAACGGAGATATTTGATTTTTGGGGTGACACCAATTATTTGCATAAGGATTTAAGCACTGAATTATCTAAATACATCGCAGTGGTGCTTGTTTAAATGAATAAAAAGTCCATATGTGTTTAGGAAGGGAATGGGGAGATTTGGACTCGAGGCTGGGTTAAAAAGTAAAAGTGTTTCCTCTTCTGGAGTAGCTGGAGGTTTTTTTTATCTCTTTGAACACCTGATGTCACTGAATTCTGGCTGTTGTCTGGTTGGCATCAGGAGTTTGTTGCTGAAGTAAGCATCCATATCCAAGATTCCCTGGTATGCTTTCCCTTGGCTTATTGTTTCAGACAAAACCAGAGATCTTGAACCATTTAAAAGCACTGAAGGTAATACAGGTAGCGCTTAACTTGCAGGACAGCACTTACACCTCAGCCTGTTTCAGAGCATTTGGCACTATTTCAGATGCAAAAGTAGGCCCTTTATTCCTTTTACTTACAAGTCAGAGTCTCGTTGTGGATAATCTGGAATTTGGGAGCGATTGCTTTATAATCTTAGTCCTGCCACTGACTCCTCTGTGGCCCTGGAAGTTTGTTTCCTGTACCCACCTCCCCATCTTTACAACGGATCTGATGTTTTCACTCCAGGTGGCTGGCAGGGATTGGATTTTTGAGTATGTAAATAAAAAACATCCAGTAATGCTACTAGAAATCATCCAATGGAGGAAACATTGCAGATTTAAGGAGGGTGGGGTTTAGATCCTTTTCCTCCCCAAAAGTAATGACAGTTTTGTGGTTGAGCAGAGCGTGCCACGTGCTTGCCAGTTCATTGGTGTGCTGGAGGCCCAGCACCCTTTTTCCACTGGAGAATCGCATGGAGTAATTCCAGATGTAGGGACAGAGCATTGCCCACCTGCCCCCGAAGCTTATCTTCTCCCAGTGGAAAGCTCAGCAACGGCTCGTGGGTCTGGCAGCACTGGGATGCGCCCATCACCTCCGGTGGCAGGGGAGTAGGAGATCACGATCCGTTCCACTTCAGGGTGCTCGGGACGGGCTGTGTGTGCATGGACAGAAAACGCAGCTCTAAATCAATGAGGCAAAACATGCTCTGTTACATTTGCATACGTTTGAAGTGGCTGTAAAAAGCACTTCTGGTGTTTCTGCATTTTTGCCACATTGATTTGAAGGCTGAAATCTGTCGGTAGCGTTTCTCTCTTGGTTTTGTGTTTATCAAGAAAGGTTTGTGCTTTCCTCTGATAAGCTTCACTTAAAAAAAGACACTGTCTGTTTGGGATAGGTGGAAAATAAACCCCTTTGTACGGTCATACTCTGTTGAACGTGTTGTTTCCAGTCAGTGCACAGTGACTAAGACCTGATCTAGAATGTGTAGTGTCTGTGTGGCGACAAGGTGCTTTTTTCCCTCTCTAACCTTCCCTGTTTTTCGTTGTAGGCTTGATCCCTATACAGATCCCTATTATGACTATGAAATAGAACGGTTCTGGCGTGGTGGGCAGTATGAGAATTTCAGGGTTCAGTATACAGACCCAGATCCGTACCGTAACTACAGAGTAAGTAAGGTAATACCCCTCTCCGTGCTTTTCGTTTCGACTTTTTTCCAGGTACTTCTGGTGCTGGTCATGGTTCCAGTGCAGCGGTTGAAACGGGACCGTTCAAGGTGCTTAATCTCCCAAATAGTTCAATCTTGACTTCATTACTGCACGGAACGCTCTGGGTGCAGGGATGGAGGATGCTCTGTTCACCGTCAGAAGCCTGTCTGAGAGGGGAAGGGGGTTCCCCTTCCTGTGCACCGCCTGCTCCTCTGCGTACCAGGCAGTTGTGCAGCGCTTCTGCCTGCAGCTGCGTCTGCAGCCGTTCTTGGAAATGGTGGAGAGGGGAGGGAGTTTCCAGGCAATAACCTGAGGAATGGTTTGCTTGTGAGCTCTGGGGACAGAGGGAAAGGATTAGATGCGGACAGGCATGCTTGTGTAGGCTCTCTCTGGTCGAGTTGGACGTTAGTTGTCTTGAGTCAGACGAGGGGAGCACCCAGCCAGTTGGTAAAACCTGCAGTGGGTTGGCGTTGCACTGCTGTGAGGTGTTGAGCTCAACGAAAACAAGGCTATAAACCCTTTCCCTCCGCTTCCTTTTGCCCTCAAACTGTTGTGCCTCGAGAGTAGTGGCAAAACCAATAAATCCAGCTCAGTGGGGAGCTTGTCAGCGACACTCGTCACGTCCTTTAGAAAGTAGCTTTCCTTTTGCCGTGTGACCTTGCTGTTGTACGGCAGCAGCGGCGTAAACAAGAGCCTGTCCTCGCTGTTGTCGCGCAGGATGAGCCATCAATTATTTTCATGGTGCTTGTTTGTAAACTTAATTACCTTGTTATAAACATGATTAGCAAGGAGAGTAAATACTTGTAAACATCAGTGCATTTCATAAGCATAATAAGCCACATTAATCTTTGACTGTTGTCTTTGAATATTGCAACTGTGATGAATGTGATGCGGTGTTTTGTCCCTTGCCACTGTCTGCTCGGCAAACAGTGATGGCCAGCAAGCTCCAGATTATTTATCTCAATGCTTTGCTCTAACACGGGTCTATCTCACGGCTTGCGGTCCAAGGCTTTGAAACCTTGCTGCCTGCTTTGTTAGGAGATGTTACAACAGCGTCACGATGATTTATCTTTTCTTTATAAAGGAAAGGGAGCGAGAACGGGAAAGGGAAAGAGAGAACAGACAACGAGAAAGGGAACGCGAGAGGGAGCGAGAGCGGGAACGGGAGCGGCGCCAGCGGGAGCGAGAACGAGAAAGGGAACGGGAGCGCGACAAGGAGCGCCAGCGACGGAAAGAAGAGTGGGAACGTGAGAGAGAACGAGTGAAGAGAGATGAAAAAGACAGGCAGCACAGGGACCGGGACAGGGACCGAGACCGGGACAGGGACAGGGAACGTGAAAAGGAGAAAGAAAAACCAAAGCCCCGGTCGCCGCTGCTACCAAGGTAAGTGTTTGCTGCTATTCAGGCTTGGTGTTTCACTCGATGTTGGTTGAGCTGTGGATCACGAACCAGGCTCACGCTGATCAGAGGGGAGAAGATCCCTATTGCCCACAACTCTTGTGTAAAGTAGGTGTTTTGGGAGAAAGGCAGTGCTTTCAATGAGCCTTGCTGGCCACTAAGTGGAGCTAAAACGTTGGTTAGAACCCAGTGTGCATCTAACCAGTCCTGTGAGGAGCAGCTGAGGGAGCTGGGGATGTTGAGCCTGGAGAAGAGGAGGCTGGTGGGGGGGCCTTATTGCTCTCTACAGCTCCCTGAAAGGAGGGTGGAGAGGGGGGGCCTTATTGCTCTCTACAGCTCCCTGAAAGGAGGGTGGAGAGAGGGGGGCGGTTGGTCTCCCAGGTGACAGGACAGGAGGAAACAGGCTCAAGTTGTGCCAGGGGAGGTTTAGATTGGATGTGAGGGAAAATTTCTTCACTGAAAGCGTTGTCAGCCACTGGAACGAGCTGCCCAGGGAGGTGGTGGAGTGACCATCGCTGAGGGGATTTAAAAGATGTGTGGATGAGGTACTTGGGGACATGGTTTGGTGGTGGACTTGGCAGTGCTGGGTTAATGTTTGGATTCGGTGATCTTAAAGGCCTTTTCAAACCTAAAAGGGTTCTGTGACCTGGCTGTGAAAGGAGGAGAGCACGTGTGCTGGAGGTATGGAGATGTTCAGCTTGTCCCTCTTCCCTTCAGGCTGGAGGACGTCTTGGGAGGCTGGCTCAGTCCCCAGAGCTGAGAATCCTGCAGATGGTCGTGACTCCCTTTGAGGCCTTGGCAAATGTCCTTTGACAAGAACCAAGGCTGGTTTGGGAGTGTTTGGATAGCAAAAGTATCTGGAAATGTATTAAGTAAAACTAAGAGGGACTAGAAAAGGTAAAGACATTGTATGCCTTGAAGTGAGTCTGCTAGGCGTTACTGGGGAATTGCAGTCTGGAGTCAGGTTTCTTTGCCTCTGCCCATTTTTTCTGAAAATCTTGGTTCTGACCTGTGTGAAAGAAAAAGTTGAACCAGACAGATGGAAAGTCTAGGGATTTCAAAAGCAAATCCTATTTTGTTCCTCTGTCAGAGGAAGTACCATGAAGTACCATGGTGTACCAGTGTACTGTGTTAGGCGCATTGGTAAAGCACTGTATAGTACAGAACTTGTCTTAGGGGAGTTTCTACTGCCACAACATCTTCTTGGTTCAGAATCAGAGTAAAATACCACATTTCCTGCTGAAGAACATCTCTGGGAAAGCCGATAAGCAGTGTCAGTGTCTTGGAAAGAGTTGGCAGATGGAGTCTTCTGACAGGATGTCGAGGAACATGTAGACACACAAGCGTGTGTTTGCCCATGTTGGGGCAAAGGGGTGCAGGAAAGCTGTTTCCCAAGGCGTGTTGGAGCTTTTTCTGCCTGATGTCTGTTGTTCTCAAGCACTATAGGAAGGTGTAAAACATCCTGAGTGTGAGGAAGTGTGTTTTAACAAAGAGCAGGGCTAAGAAGGCCTGGAAGGAGGTGCCACATGGAATTGTGTGGTTTCAGGTGGGAGCAGGGTTTTATCTTGGATCTGACCCACATTTTCTGTATGCACGACTAGAAGGAAAGCTGAGTTTGATGACCCTCTTCTTCCAAGAGTTTCACAGTTTCAGAACAGTTTGAAAGTGTCTTGTGAGCGCTTTGGTGCAGTAACAGTGTCAGAGCAGTTATAGAAATACATCTAATTATATGCTGACTTTAATTATAATCTTCACTTACAACCGTAATTTGTGCACCTTAATTACCACATTTGCTGTTGGTTTACGCTCATGTTGGGTGAGTGATGGGAAGAGATCTTGCTGTCCAGAACCATGTGATGATGCTGACGATGATGAAAGTGACATCAGCTGATTGGCAGCTCAGGTTTGTCAGTCATTAACAGTCACCATGGCCAGGGTTGCTGCGTGCAAGGCTGAGACTGCTGCTTGCTCGCTCCTTCCCTCAACTCTCTTGCCGGGTCATGGGGCAGGGCTTTGTGGGAAAGCTTTCACTGTTAGTGCTGCCCAAGGTTTGCTGGATAGGAGCGGTGGCCGTGTTCACCAATCTTGGACCCATCTTGCCCCGTGTCACCATCTGTGTGAGCCAAGATGGGTGTGTGGTGCTACATGCTTTGTGGACACAAGTTCCCTGCTTTGCTTCTGTGCCCCCTCTCTGACCCAAACACTGCTTAAGGGAGCCGTGGATGCCTCTTGGCTCCCCAGAAAGGCTTTGTAAGATGAGTCTTGGTAACTAAAAAACAGTCCTTGGTACGCCTCTTCGCTGGTTTTTGTTTTAAGTCCGCTGTTCTTTCTAGAAGCGGATCGTAGGGGAGTTACCGTCGGAAGTGTCCTCGGCGTCGTCCTGTAACGCAAGAGCTGATGACTGTAGGGCCAGGCCCAGAGCTGGCAGAGAGGGACGACAGCAAACAGGGCTTGCTTTTGGCTTTATTTGGGTGAGGCTTTAAAAGTTGGTGGTGAGAAGCATTTGTAAATTTTGTCTTGAATAGGGAGCTGATACTGAGCAGAAAGCTTTAAGATCTCAAAAAATACTCAAATCTTAAGTTGGCAGCCACACACAGTATTGCCCCTTAGAAGAGAGTGGAATTAATTGGAATAATCACCAGTAAACCCCAAAGCCCTACGTTGTCGAAGGCAGCTCTCCGAGCACTCTTAATGCGGCTTTGGTTCCCGCTGTTGAAAACAATGTGAACGTGAACCCTTACTGCAGCGTTTACAGGTGTACACAGAGGAAATAAAACTGCAGAAACCCTTTTTGGCAAAACTTTTTAACCAGGTGAAAGCATAACTCAACGTTGTCTCCCTCGGAGGAGACAGCCCTCGCCCAGCGGTTTGCGTATCCCTACGCTGCGTTCCTCCGTCACGTTTACGGTGTGACTTGGCTCTGGGCAGTGCCGTTGCGTCCCACGTAACCGTTTTTGACAGGCTCCAAACTTCCTCGTGACGGTGCAGCGGTTTGAGCCGTCTCACCTTTTCTCCAAATACCTTCGTGCCGCGCTGCAGAGGGTCGGGATTGGCACCTTGGGATTAAACAGCTCCCGAGTTTGTTTAACGTGTACAACGCTGGGGATTGCTTCGCGCTTCCTGTGACGTAGCGCTCACCTGTGGGTCTATTTATAGATTCCGGGCTTTCCCTAATCTCTAGATCCCAGCTTTTGGCAAGTCCGGCCTTTCCAGGTGTCATGTGGCGATGGGGATGGCTCTCGCCGGGCTGCAGGCAGCTGCCCGTTAACATTCCTGCACCAAAGGCAGTGCCACTTCCAGCCGGAGCCTACGCAGCCCAGCTCTTCCCTTACTAATGAGCTGGGGAGATTGGAAAACTGCTCCACGGGGGTTGTGCAAGCGGTGAGGAGCTTTGCCAGAGGCAGAGCTGAGGATGTGTGTAATTACAGGTAGATGCTGGTTTGTCCATCAGCATAAGAGCTCCCTCAAGTAGAGGCTAGAGGAAGGAACAAATGACATACAGAATGCCGAGTTGAAAGGGATGGGGGGGGGGAAAACCTCAAAGCTGATAGCCAGGAACATGGAAACAAATTCCCTTTCCATTATATTGAAAGCAGGAAGGTTTAATCTGATCTCCAAACAGCAGCAGAGCAGTTAAAGCTAATAACACCGAGAAGCCAGAGGACTTCCTGGCATCCCTGCTTGCTGCAGATGAGGAGCATTAGAATTTAACAACAAAGACTTAACGGATTCAGTGGCAAATGTTGCTTCTTGAACCTTTTAAGAGAAGAGGCTGCAGTGTTTGGGCTTCCAGTGGGATTGTCACGTGTGGATTGGGCTTTTTTTGAAGGAGTGTGCAACTGCTGCTTTGTGCTGTGGTGGTTTTCTTTTTTTCCCAAGCTTAAGATGAGCACTCCAAGAAGTTTATAATCTGAGATTGCAATGCTGGTAAAGTTGTTCCTCCTCCTCCCTCCTCGGGCATCGAACACTTAAACAAGCCGGGACACTTTATGATCAATTAGAGGGATAACTTGGCTGTCTGTCCCGGTGCTCCCCATCTCCAGAACGAGTTCTGATGCCTCAGGCTGTGCCTGATTTTGCTGAGTGCAGAATTTCTGCTTTATATCTCTCTTGCCAGTGCAGCTCACTGTTGTGCAAAGCATTTCAGGGGGATAAAGCGGCATGAAATACGTTGTTTGAAGAAACAAGAGTGCAAGGTGTTCTTAGGCGCTGGATGCAGCCACCGCGCTGCTGGCCTTCAGCTACGAGCAAAGGCCCTGCGTGCAGAAATAGTAATATGCTTTAATCCTTCTGTTGTTGCATAGGTCTTTATCCTGCCATCGTTGGAGCAAATATGATCGTTTCAGAAGTGCGTTAAGCAATGCAGGTAGCGTCGTGTGACCTGTTAGTGGTTGTATTTCCAGAGCACTGAGGGACACTGAGGAACTGGACCCACTGGCCAGAGCAGCAGCCTCAGTATCGCTGCCCTCTTGGCTGGGGTAGCACTAGGTGGTTGTCCATCAAGCAGGACGAAGCAGCAGCAATCCCATCCTGCAGGTCTGAGGTGGGCGTTGGTTTCTTTCCCACCTCCGAGAGGCGCTGGGAAATTCTGCCCGGAGTGCTGTGCAGCATGGCAAAATGAACCTTGGGGTGAGGAGCTTGTCACCTCCGTTTCTCGAGGACGTTTGTCCTGAAGTTTGACCTAACAGCTGTTTCCATGTGGATGTGTTTGGTCCGAACCCATGATTCGGACCCCAGAATCTGTGGGACGGTGGTGAGGAGGAGGCTGTTGTCCTCAGATGTCCCAGAGTCCGGGCAGGAGGTGACAGCAGCTCTGAAGCTGCCAGGAAGGAGCAGTGTCCCGGCGAAGCGACCTGTGATTATCGCGCACACAACAGTGGGGTTTTTCTGGGAAGGAAATTTTCTTGTGCTGGGCTAGAGATTATTGATGGAGGGCACTTACGCAGCCATTAAAAAATAAAAATAACACCTACGAGTAGGGACGCTGTGAAACTTAAAGCAATGTCAGAGAGGACAGCTGTTCTGCAGCAAATCGTAAATCCCTCGTGAAACCATTCCAGCGAGGAGCGTTGCGCTTCCTTCCAGCTTCTCTGGAGGTGGCAGTCGCCCTCGATTCGGAGATAAAATGCTGCGGACCCTGGGACGGAAGGTTACGTGCTCTCTTGGCAGAGCTCACCCTCGCGTTATTTTTTTCAAGCTAGTTCAAGTTGTCTTGGTAACAGCTCGTTGTTAATCTCTGGAGTGAGCGCGTTAACGAGCAGGATAACCCGGAGTCCAGAATCAATGAATGCAGGTTACCCAGGGCCTGCAAGTTAGAAAGTGTTGGAATGAGGTTGATTAGATAAAGGAGTGGCAAAAGTAAGGGAATGCAAATGGAGTGATTCACGACGGTGTGTGGTCACGAACCAACTGAACCCGTTTGTTTTTGGAAGAATCTGTAATTCTAAGTGTTCCTGGGTCGCCGTCATCTTTCCCGACAGCTTCTAGTGGTCTCCCCGTGCCGCTGGCTGGTTCTGTTCCCCATTGTTTGAGTGTGGTTGGCAGGGGCTGGGTACAAAAGGGGCTGTTGCTCAGAGCTAGGTGTTTTGGTGGGCTTAGTAACAGCATCGCATCCTGTTGTGTAACGATGGTGCAGTAGGCTGGTGAATTTTGTCTTCTCTTAGTTTTCCCCGTGGAAATGTCTGCTGTTTCTTGTAAGAAATCCCTTTGTTCCTGTTTGTCCTGCCAAAGGAGTAAGAGCAGGCAGGGTAGACAACGGTGTGCTCTTCCTGGTTTTGAGTCAGGCGTCGCTAAGACCCTGGAGCGCTCTGAATTAATCTTCTATCCGTGAGAAGCCACTGAGGGGGACAGCAGCCGCTGTCAGGAGGCATGGATTTGCTGTCCAAGTGTCTGCGCCTTCCCTGGGCAGCTCCTTAGAGAGCAGTGAGTTTGGAGAGGCAAATGGCCCCGGGCCGTTGGGTTTCCTGGCTGGAGCGAGGTTTAGCAGCTCCAGCTTGAGCCGAACCTCTGTTCCCCCTGCGTGGTCTGCCAGGCTGCCTGCAGCGCTTCCACCGTGCAGCGTTGCCCAGAAGAGGATTTCCCTTTTCCCCACGTACAGAAGATGCCCGGTGCCGCTCTGTGGTTCTTCGGACTCAGTCGAGCGCCTTGCATGGTGACACTGCGGTAATAAACATTGTAATGACTTGTTTACATCCCCGTGTTTTGTGGTGCAGCTTCCAGCCAGAGCAATGGCACCCGGTTAGACGGCTTCACTTTAATTTATGCTCCCAGTTCATTTGGGGAAGTTAAGCGATGACAGAAGCTCTCTGCGAACCGAATGGGCAGAACTTGCCCGAGTTCTCCACGAAGCGTTTCTGTTGGCTGGAGTTTTCGTTAGTCTCCCTGGGTCTTGAGGCTCTGCCTCCGCTTCCCCAGTAAAAGGAGAAGGGTTTCGTAACCATAAGTCGAGATGAAGGGCATCGAGTGACTCAGACGTGGATCTCAAGGAATGTGTTTTTCTTTGGCATCTCAGAGGTGGAATTACTGGAGAGATCCCACACGCTGGATTTTATTAAAACATTGCCAGGGCCGGGGCAGAATCGCTGCACACAGGTACCTCTCATGTAGAGGAGGCTCTCAAGGCGTGAAATGCTCAGCCCGTAGGGTAGATCACATCTCAGGTGTGTTTATCTACCTGCTGTGATGATTTCATACTGTAGGTTCAGATTGTATCTCCACTATTTAATTTCAAAGCCTCTCCCCATCAGGCTTTGAAGAAACCTCCTCTTTTTTTTTTTTAAGCGACTAATAACTCCGCTTTAGATCAAAACATCTTGAGAAAAGCACATCCTTTGCTAATATTTTGCCGAGATCAATTAGCACCGGCTCCGGGGTTCAGCATTTCCCGGCGTAGCTGCACGTAGGTGGCTTTTGGGAGCTGTTGTCCCTCTCCGGCCACGCAAGCGACTTTATTGTGCCGAGATGGGGAAAAATTCTGCCGGTGTGGGAGTTAATTCTGGTTCCTTCACGCTTGGCACATGGCTCCAGTCGTTCCTCGAGTTCGCTTCCTCTGGAAAATTCCACTGACACCAAAGGAAAACTCGCCCCGGCGCTGCTGACGCAACGCTTGCTTTCCTGCAAGAAACGAAAAGGCTTTTAAATCATCGGTGGACTTCCGTCTGTCAGAAAACCGAGCTCTAACTGCCGGCCAAAACAGTAGCCCTGGAGCCAGGCTGACGTCACCAGTGACCGTGGGTGATAAGGGTTGCGTTACCTGTGGGAGCCATGGGGAGGGGGAAGGAAGGAAGCACTTTTCCTCGGCAACCTTATTTTCCCCTCTAAGATTAGAAATGCTTCGTCGTCATTTGCATAATACATGAGGAGGAAAATAAGCTCTGCTTTTCCCCCTCCAAATTCTTGTCGAACTCGGTGACGTGCTTCCAACAGGGTTTATTTGGGAGCCGGAGCGCATGCGGTTGCGAGCTGGCTGACCTACGCTGCGGTTTGCGTCGCCAGCTGGATCTGCCTTTGTTCCTCCTCTCGTTGCCAAAGCCACGTTCAGCTTCGGTTCTCCGCTTGATTGCTGTAATTAAATTCCAGCCAAAAATGCATTAATGTGTTCATTCTGGAAAAATAAAGCATTTAGTTATTTTAATCTTAAAACAGGCTTCGGAAATAGCGAAGCTCTGCAGACCTTGCTCGTGCCCTGGTGACGCAGGGTGCTGCTCCTCGGGGCTCTGGAAGGAAATTAAGCTGCTTTTGATCAGTCTGTCTTGTTGGTCTCTTTGACTCCCTCTAATTTTTGTTTTTTAATTAGGTAGTTACTCCTAAAAACTGGAATTTGGTGAAAGAGGAGACGGGGATTCGCACGTGTGCTTTGGCCAGCCGTTCGCTGTGCCCAGGCGCGTTAGGATTGCCTGCCGCAGCCTGGGTAACTGTGCCGGGCTGAGGATGACCTCACGGAACACGCTGTGAGCTGATCTCGTGGCTCGCCAACCCGAAGCAGCCAGGTTGCTTCTCTCCTTCCCTGCCCTGGCTGCTGTGGGTCAGCTCTCACAGTTGTTCAAACCCTGCCTTGCGCTGGTTAACTGGCTGAGCCAGCAGCAGGCTACTTGTATTTTTTTATGCGTTGTTTCTCCTCTCTCTCCCCGTTGACCGAAGGAGTTGGCACATGGAGTGCTCCGACAAGCACTAGATCCAGCGCAAGGTGGGAGGAGGTGGTTAGTCAGAAGAGTGAAAGCGAGGAGAAAGCCTCCCCCTTCTCAGGGTCAAACCCAGGAGCAGCTGTCGTATTCAGCAGAGCTCGGGCAGCCATCCTGCCTGATCTGGGCTGGGAGCCACAGGCTGGCGGCCTGCTGCCTCTTCTCAGTGGGCTTTCCTCTGCGAACCTTACGGCTTTCATCCCAGCAACGGCACGGTATCAGTGTGCAGGAGCAGATCGGATTGAAACACGCTGTTTCGTGGGCTGCTAGCCTCTGCTAGCCTCTTCAGTGACGCTCATACCGGCTGTAATCGAGATGTTCGTTTAAGGTGGATGGTGAGGAGCTTGGCAGTTGCTCCGGCTTACTTTCCATTCTGACTCCCCAGTTCCACTGGAGGAGGCGAGCGGCATCAGATACCAGTGCCTCCTGTGAAGTTGAACAGGTTTATTTGGTGATGCCATACGTTGGGCACGCAGGTAGCTCTTGAGGAAAGACTTTGAAAATGTCCTGACACGAGCATCATCTTTCATTCTCGGCTCTAGTATGGTAACGTTTTTACTGCTGAGTCAAAAAGCCAAAGCATACCCAGAAACGAGGCTTTCTGTTGTGGTTTTCCTGGGGAAAAAAACCTTTCCTCCAGAAAATTACTTCATCGAGAGAGAATTGCATCAAACCAGGTAATAGGTGCAAGTGATGAGATTTGCTTTCGTAGTCAGCTTTGCTCCAAGTCGGGGAGTTCAGTGTCAGTTGTTCCCACGTGGGGTTGGAGCTGAGGTCCGGCTCCTGGGATGTGCTCCTGTTGGACATGGATGTGGGCAAGTTGTTTTGTTGAGAGAGAGTTGGAGAATAAATTCTGTAGGAGCCTTTTCTTTCTGGAAACTACTGTGGGAGAGTGTTGAGCCTGGAGAAAGGGGCAAGGTCACTCATTAATTGCTTTCATGTTTGTCACCGTGGACACTGCAGTGAAAAGCTGCCCAGCAGGCTTTATCCAGGTCTTGAGGTGGAACTGTCTCTGTCCACCTGTGCCAGCAGAATATTCCCCATGCACCTCCAAAGCATGCGGAGTGTGGTCCCTTGGGAAGGGACGTCAGAGTGGGGCAGTCTGGTGTTACGAGCATCCTCGCACTGTGTCCTCTTGCCCCTGCTGCTTGGTGCAAGGTGTGTAGGCTGTTCCCGCCCTTTTTCTTCCTGCTTTGCACTTAGTTGTTTTGAAGATATTCCAGAGGTCAGGATGTCTTCAAAAGGAGGTTGTGCTACTGGAGCGAGACCTTGACCCCAGCTATGAGTGTTTAGTGTTATCAGAGTGTAAGTAACAGGTCCAGTCTATCTCAACTCAGAGTCACGGTCTTCCTCCACAAGTGGATCCTCGGATATAGTTGGCTGTAACGCGGAAAACTAGACCGGCTCACTGCATAGAACCTGTGCTGTGTTAAATAGCTATAGTTCAGTATAATAAGTAGTTAAATGTTAGAGCAGCCCTGGAAAGGGTGATGATGCTAAATGAAGATGCTGAGCCATAGCCCTGCTTGGGACTCTTGCTAGGCAGTCAGCAATTTTCTGCGCTAATACGTAAGCATCCTCTTCTGAGGCTGGAATGAAGTCTGTGGGAGAGGTGAGTGTGAAAGGAGAGTTTCTCCTCCCATAAAATTCCATATTCCGTGGTAGATGTGGGACAAATTGTAAAATTGCTGTAGTTATGTCAGCAACGATAGGGAAAGAGCAGGATGCTGCACTGGACTTGAGTCAGCATATACAAGTTCTGGGGTTGGGGAAAAAGCGAGAGGCCATAGTTTTAACTGTGTTGAGACTGTTTTAATAGTGCCAAGGAAGGAGGAGATGAGACTTCTTAGTGACTAGTGAAGCCTTCAAAGGACAGAACAGGCTGCTAATGAAGAGCGTTTTCCAATAGACAGCAGGATAATTAAAGTGTTGTGGCAAGAAGTGTAGTCCATAGAATTATTAGAAAACTTGGAGGTTGCTTTTTTTTTTTTATCGCAAAAGGTAGAGGAAGTTGTGTGGGGAGTGGTTGCTTCGGTCGTGTGACTAATGGGGTGGTACTGGCTGAACCCAGGGATGGACGGTGCCTTTCCTCCCCCATATTCTCAGAGCGAGAGGGTTCATTACTTTGAGAAAAGGAATAAAGGCATCGCTCTACTGGTAATTTGGTGAGTGTGATGGACTTCAGAAAGCTTTAAGCAAGCACAAACTTTACCTAAAACCTGAGGGAGAAGGCTGGGAGCAGGCATTTGAACAGTCGTGTGCAGGTTAGACTAAGGGTCAGGAAAAATCCCAGGTTAAATTACTCGTAGATAAGAGAGGTAATAAAGTCAAGGCCTGAAGGTACTCAGCCTGGAGTACTTGAGAAACTATCTGGTGCAGGTGCTGAAAAGTTAATGCTGAATTATTTTCAGAAGGTTGTGAGGAGAAGGGAATCCCAAGGAACCAAAGAAAAAGGGGAAACGCAACTAGAGCCCTTAAAAGGGAAGGGAGGAGATGGAGGGTATCCAGCCCGTCTCGTCACATCTTGGTGGTTATCAACAACAGGAGAGCACGTGTTCGATGGTGTTTATAACCACCTAGAGAATAATACGGTGATAAAACAGCCATTATGAAGTGCTTTATGCTCAGCTGATGAGGTAACAGGCCCCTTTGTAAGGGTAAGAACAGATCGGTGTGTCTTGGCTGTGGTGAGACTTGTGACACAGTCCCACGTGATGTTCTGATAAGGGAACTGTAGGAGAGGAGTTCAGGCTGCATGTCTTCTCCTAGTGCCTCCTGGTTGTTTCCAGCAGTTTGCTGTATCGAGGCAGCGTTTCAGGCATGCGCTCAAAGTCTGTCCTTAGTCCCAGACTGTTTAGTTTAGACTCTGTTTAGTGTTCTGTTGTGCTGGGGGCTGCCTACCAGGTTGAGGTAGCTCCAGCTCTAGCTGCTTGGCATAGGCAGGCCCAGGTTTCCCATTGCCTCTTCCATGTGCTTGTATCTGCTCCATGGAGGCCAAAAGCCGAAGCTGAAATGAGCTGGCAGGTCAGTGTGGCAAAGTAGTTCACAAAACCTGCAGGTATTGCTGTTTTGATGGGCTTGCAGTCACTGATTTACAAAATAACTGTTCTGAGGCTTCATCAGTCAAAAATGATGCTGAATGTCCTGCAGTGGTGGTTAAGAGCTAGTACTGGTACGAAGGATGAATTTCTGAGAGCTTTTCCTGGCCCTATGCTTTTTAGCTTTACTACGTTAAAAAACAAGTCCCAGCTACCCAACTCCTCTGTTTTCCAGCCGTCAGCCTGAGCCACCAAAGAAGGAGAAGGAGGCAACCACAATTACCACCACTCAGTCGAAGAGGGCGGACGAATGGAAGGACCCATGGCGTCGATCTAAGTCCCCCAAAAAGAAACTCGGTGTCTCCGTCTCTCCCAGCCGTGCTCGTAGGCGCCGAAAAACCTCTGCTTCTTCAGCGTCTGCTTCTGGTTCTTCAAGGTGAGTGAAGGCGAAGAGCGTGTCCCGTCCGAGCCTTGTTAGTGCGTCAGGGAACGTGGTGTGCCTCTGGCAGCGGAAGGTGTTGAGATATTTAGGAAAGCAGGTTCAAGATTTGCTGCTCAGCTCCAGACGCTGGCACATGGGTAGCGAGGTGGAAGCTAAAGGGGGCACATAAGTATGGATGCTGTGATGTGAGCTAAGACAGGTCCTTGGAAAAGTCACTCTTCAGGGAAATCAGACTTGGGAGCAGTCCAGATGGTTAGTAGCTCACCTAGATGCAAACTGACCTGAATAGGAGCAGAAGGAGCTGGAAGCTTTAAGATTTGGAGCCTCTTCACTCCAGGGATGAGCTGAGCCCACTCCATGAACATGGTGACGCTACTGGGGGAAAATCTGGGGTTGTGGAGGTCTGACGGAGCCCTAAAGGGCTGTGGCGGAGCTCGGGAACCAACGGGTGCGATTCAAAACACACTTCTCGGAAAGCAGCGCCCTGGCTCTAGGAGAGTTGAGGCGCGGGCTGGATCCGTTTTCTTTAAGTGCTTGAACTTGAAGCTCCTGAAAAGAAGGGGAAGAAGTATCTGAGAGGAATGAGGAACATGCTGAATTGAAGATAGGGATCTAAAACCCAGAGCCCTCCTCAAGTAGATGGCTTTTTCTGCTGGGATCACTGCACTTGAGACTTTTCTGGTTTCTCCTGTGTGACCCAGCCTGTCAGGGCATTGTCTGGTGAAAAGGCATCCAATTGTGTGGAAGGAGCCCTCAAAAAGGGATGGAGAGTCAGGAGCTAAAGGAGGGGAGGCCTATGTGGGGGTGCACAGTGGGTAGCAACAACGGGATCCTCTAAAAGCGGGGACTGAGGAGAGGCTGGCAGACCACCGAGGAGAAGGCAGGTAATTTTTGGAGCAGTGGTTGAGAACTTGGGAAGAGCATACCGGAAACAAGACCTTGGTCTCAGAGGTGCTGAATTTTAATACTTCTCTTTCAGGTCCTCTTCTCGTTCATCCACCTATTCTGGTTCAGGTTCCTCTCGATCTCGCTCCAGATCATCATCTTACAGCTCTTACTCTAGTCGCTCGTCAAGACACAGCTCGTTCTCAGGCAGCAGGTCGAGGTAAGGGCTCCTTGGATTTGACAGTAACGGTGCACGGTTCTCCAAACCCTTGCTAACAGCTACCTTGCTGCTGCTTAAAAGCAAACAGCCAACTCTTCAAATAAAGCCCTCAAACCACTTTCCCGGGGGAGGGAAATAGGACAGACTGCAAGGCAGCCTGCAGGTTTGGTTGTTGGCTGAAGCAGAGATGTCAGCCACCCCCTCCTCTCCCCTGTACCCCCACCCACGAGTACCGTGCTGTTGTGGCGGAGCTGTTTCGCGTGCCTCTGGTGGCCGAGCGGTTGTTGAAGCCTAGCTGAGATTAATGTTGCCATCGTTTGCACTTTATGGTTGGAAGAAGTTACGGGCATCTCTTTTCTGTCACACTGGAATTTCTATTTCAAGAGGCAGATCACATTAATAAAGCAGTCCATGCAGTTGTGTCTTGTGATAGTCCTGGTACTTCAAAGTAGCAATTCGGTGTCCCATGCTGATTAAACAGAGGCATGTTTATTACTCCGCCACTTCCTGGCCCCTGCAGACAATTTCCCAAGTCTGGAATATGCATAGTAGGAGAACTGGCTCCCTAGATAGGCACCTCTTCAGAGCTGAAATCGCACAGGTACCCAGAGCGGATCACGCAGTTGATGGGAGCGCACGATGTTGCTTTTGGAGAGGTGGTTTCTTCTAGGAAAGGCTCAGGAGGGAGTTGATCTCCATGCAAGCACATCTGTGTTTCTGGGGAGCAGGCTGGCCTTCCTCCACCCACGATCCCAGGCTCGGTTCCTTGCAGGATAGTGCCGAGCAGAGGTGACACTTGGATTAGCGTGCCTCTCTCCGAAGGTAGGGCAGCGAGGAACACCCACGTGCTTAACAGTCCTTCAGAAAGGCAGTCACCGAGGTGTCTGGCTCTGAAGTACAAGGCTGCAGGAAGGGTATTTCACCTTGGCAGTGGGGTGCTTCACTGGAACATCCGGTGCGCTCACCTCTTCGGTCAGTCCTGATTGTAGGAAGCAGCTCCTGCCCTTTGATCTGTTGGCTTTGATAAACTGCTTGATTCTTCTCATTGTGTTCCAGAAGCTACAGATATCCGGTTAGATGTATTTTTTTATGTCTTTCTCCCAGGATTGGGGTTTTTTGCTGCTGTTTAAAGGGATGTGGACTGCACTAGGAGTTACATAAAGCAGGTTGAAATGAATCATACTGAACTTGCAAGTCAAAATCCTACGTGCCTTCCTGTAGACATACTTTCCCTAGGGAGAGAATACAGAGTGTGGAGAAAGATACTCCACACCAGCACCTGAGGCTGAGAGAGCCTCTCTTGCAGCCAACCTTACCTTTCCCTTTTGTTTTCGATGTCTGACACTGGTCTGGTCACAGAAGTTGGTTTTGTTAAGCAGAGTCCGAGTATAAAACTCAAACCCACAGGGACTAGTTCCTGGGATGTGGCCACTAGCCAAAGGAGAGAGCAGTGGCTAGATGCACTGAAAGCCAGCAAAGCCTTCTGTGGTCCCAGAGACTGAGTGATGTGTCTTTCCTTTCTAGATCCCAGTCCTTCTCATCTTCACCCTCTCCTTCTCCAACACCGTCTCCACACAAGCCGCTAGCGAAGGCTAAAGGGGAGTTATTACCGCCTGCTGGTAAAGGGTAAGGCTCCATCTTTGGATAATGCGGTGCAGAGGAGGCTCCAAACAGTAGCCTAATCCCTGAGTCAGATCCTTCTGACAGTTTAAGGAAGAAATGGAAGATGCAAAGTATGACCTGCATAGGAGAGTGCTTAGCTTTGCATATTTAATTAAATGATGACACTTGTACAATTTAACTTGGATTTAATAAGTATCCTTAAGTACTGTATGTATCCAGGAATGTTTAAACACATGCACGGTTGACTATTTGAACCTTCTGTGTGTGCAGATAGGTTTATTCAGAGGCTGTAAGACAGGTGAATTCATTCCTCCACTGTGGCTGTGGTTAATGTACGGCCTTAGAAGAAAGAAATAGTTCAGCCTCATCTACTTTTAACACTGGAGGCAAATTCAAACAGTACTGTAGCCATGAAACTGGTTTTGGCAGACTATGCCAGCGCTCCTGCTTTTTTAAATGCTTGGAGTTGCTATTTCACAAACTCCTCTAATACGTAGTAAATTAGGGATACGTTGGAGGGTGACACAACCCCATAGTGATGTCACCTCCTTTAAGGTGACCTGCAAATAAATCACACCATGGGAATCCCCCTGAATTCTCCAGGATCTGGGACAATCCCCTTTGCCACACTTCTGGTACCTTATTGACCTGCCTTTTTTCCTTTTTCTTTTCTTTTTTTTTTTTACCCCCTCTCAGAGGGTTCAGCCCTCTAAGGACGCGTTCTCCACCCTTACGCCCTTGTGGCACACGTTGCAGTGCAGGTTTGGTAGCGGACGGCACCAGCCTGCGCTAGCGTGGGGACAGCTTTCGCTGTGTAACGCTGCGTGCGCTTAACCCTGTGTTCTGCAGGGGCTGAATACGGATATTCTTAAGCACGAGAGGAGGGATTGACAGTCTCTATTTTTGTGTGCAGACAGCCGCCTCCTCCCCAGTCAATAGTAGGTGTGACATCAGCGCTGGGGATGTTGAGCACTAACCAGCTATTAGAGCAGAGGTTGGAGCGCTCTGAGCGCAGAGCGAGCAGCGCTGAAGAGCCAAAGCCGTTCCCGGCTCGCCAAGTGGGTGCTAAAGTCACAAAAACGTTGCGTAGCCGTCCTCTGCCACGGCGTTACCCCCTCGAGTGTCGCACAGGGGAACGCGAGCCAAGGGACGTTGGCGCACGTGGGCTCTTTTACACCCTGCTGGCACGTGTGAGGGAAAAGAGCGTCTTTGCGTCAACTGTGTCCTTGGTTCTGAAGCCTGACCGGTAGATTTTAAGTAGCTGTAGGCATTTTTGGATAAAAACGCACAGAATCAAATGGATAAGAAATAGCAATTCCACGCAGCCTACTTTATTAGTTAATTTATAAGTCTGATGTCTCCAAAATCGGCTGTTATGTGGTTACTTGTCATTGAAAAGGTGACTTGATTTGGAATATGGGAAACAGATCCCTATAGGAGAGAATCTGTGTTGTTTTGGGAGTGTTTTGGTGACATAGCCACAGTAATTATACCTGTGTGATACATAGTCGACACCATCACTTTTGAGAATGCGGTCTGCACCTACCGACTTCGGTCACGCACTTGAAAATTTCCTTTTTCGTAGTGAAAAATCTGTGAAGAAACTAGCTGCCCTTCCAGTCCCTCAGCCACTCGCTAAAATTACAACAGCCGCACCGGAGCCAGCCAAACCAGGAGATAATCGAGAGGCAAGAAGGAAGGAACGTCAGACAAGGACTCCACCCAGGAGGTAAGAAAGCTGTGGGGTGGAGTGAGGCTTGATCTCGTGGAAGATGGAGCAAATCCTGGGAGAACCAACTGCAAGGGCTCTTCAGTATTAAAGGAGAAATCAGTTTCCTAGAGCAGGAAGGAAATGGGAAGAGGGGAAAGGAGTTGGGCTGAACGCTAGTGACTTGCCACAGCGAGTGGCTCCCGTCTCTGAAGGCTGGTTTGGGAGATGAAATAGGTGGGATGTGTGAAATGTGCCAAAAGGGCAGGGTCTGCAGTGCAAAAAAAGGCATGTTTGAAAGCCGCTGGAGGTTGGAGGCGGCACAGCAAGGAAACAAAGGTGTGCTTGGTCCGGAGAGCAGATCTGACGTGTTGGAGGGTCAGGATTGGTGGTGGTGGGTTTGGGCCCTGTTTACTCTCAACACGTGTGGGTATGCAGGGAGTATTTCTCTGGTGTGGTCCCAGGAGCTGGCTCGTCAGCATCCAGCAGTACCGCTGGAGGAGAGGAGGAAAAGGTCCCCTGTGCAGAGCGTGCTGGCTCCCCTGTGCTGCTTTCTCTTCCTGGCTTAGTCCTGTGTGACTAGTCTCAAGGTTTCAAGTGTTTTCTCTCTGTCCTCTAATTGTTATTGTCTTCTCCTCCCTTTGCATTTGAGATGAGACCTTCTGATGGTTTTCAAACAAGGAGCATTTGTCTGTATTTAAATGTCTTTATCAGCCTTAATCCATTGTGCTGTATTTTAAAATGTTACAGGATAAACACAGGTAGCATCGCCTGTTCTTGGAGGGACACGAAATTAGCTAAGCACGGCCGAAATTCATCATGCATCCTTCTTACGTTAGAAGTTTTGAGACAGCAATACGATACACGTGTGTGCCTGATCTGTGGGGAGCAGTAGCTTGATTTGTAAGGAATGTATTGATTATAAATGTCTGTCCTACGAGCACTGAGAATGTTTTATCCCTGTGGTAAGGTGTATATGGCTTTTTTGGATCACTGAATGATGTTTTTATTAGTGTGTTCTGAAGATGGCTCTAAGCCTGACTTCTGTTCAGCTTTTCAGAAGCATCCTGAGTCAGTTCTTAATTCTGCATGGCATTACATCTCCTGTTTCTCCCCAGTAGCTAAAGAAAAGGCCTGGGCTGAGCAGTTACATCGCCATAGGTGAAAACTGATGATGACAGCTGCTTTTCCCTAGAAACTCCGTCAGTTCTAGTTTCTGTTTCATGTACTCTAACTAGTTAATAATATTCTTGGATGTCTTTAGTCACCTTTCCTTATTCTTTATCTCAGTGTAGGGGGGTTTTTTGTGCTTATACCCACGCAAACCCCACTGCCCTGCTCTCTCCCTGCTGTGCAAATGACAAACAGCTCTATTTACGTTAGTACCGGCGTGTTAGTCACAAAAAAACGTGTGTGATGATTTGTGTAGCCTGAAATACAAGGTCGCCCCACTGCGTTAGGCAGTTAAGAATTTTTCTTTGTAGGAAGCGTTTGCTTCTGGTATTAGTGCAGGATTAAGGTGCTTTAGCTCGTTCTTTGCCTGGCTCTCGTTAGCATTATTCATTCTGGCATGAAACATCTGCTGTTCAGAAAAAGGATGCCGCTTCGGGAGTGCGAACGCAAGGTTGAGAGGAACATCCGAAACGATTGTTTGCAAAGCACCAGTCTTTGATACGCTACAGGACAACAGCTTCATACTCAAACTGTCCCTAAACGGTTCTTTCTAACCCCGTCTCACGGCGGAGCGCAGCACGGTGAGGATGTTGTTCGCTGTCTTGCAGGCGGACGATCAGCGGCAGCATCAGTGGCAGCGCCAGCAGCTACAGCGGCTCCAGTTCCCGATCTAGGTCCTTGTCTCGGTCTCTCTCCAGATCTCATTCCAGATCGTCGTCTGCCTCCGTCTCCCACTCCCCGTCTGGATCCAGGAAATCCAGGTACGGCCTCGGCCCTTCATAACAACTGTTGAACAAGGAGAAAATGATAACCATTCTTAACTGCTGTCACTTCTCACAGCTCAAACTTTCTCGAACTTCAAGTATCAGAAGCTGTAGGTAACCAGGACCTGAAGCCAGATTGTTTGTGTGTGCTGTTACGAATCCCGAGTCCTGAATCGTGACAGTAGCGCAGTGTTCTTAGTGTCCTTGTGGCTTATCCAAGGAAATAATCTGTCATGCGTGCCAAACTGCCCATTTTTACCTAAATTATGGCCAAGACATCTCCCTATGGCCAGGGTGATCCCACATCCTGCTTTATTTGCAAGGCGACGGTTTCGAGCTACAGAGCTTTGCTCTTAACCTCTGCTGCCTCTGGTTTCCAAATGTCCTTAGGGAAGATGCTTGGCCTGCCAGGAGAGGGAGGTCAGAAAATGCCTAAAAGGCCCAGCTAATGGTATTTTCCCTTCGCTGGCGAAGTTGCGTGGCCAGTTCCCTTTGTGTTTAGCCCCAAGTGAATAGTTATGTGGCTGTTAGTCTGTGGGATTTGTAAACAGCTAACTCCCTCCAGTAATGAATCTTGAAGTAACCCCCTTTCGAGTCCCTAGTTCTGCTTTTTGGCATCTGTTCACATACCTGAATCCCTGAAAGCTCACAGGCAGCCTTGAAACACCAAGTTTCCCTGTGCTACCAATTTCAAAGCCGACCAGTCGTGTAAAAACTCGTGGATTAAGTAGGCCTTGGCTCTGACCAGCGGTAGTTCGCATGTCTGAACTCTGTGAAACTCCAAGGTTCAACATCCGCATTATTTTATGGAAATACAAACTTGTTTACTACATGCTTGTCACATTCATCAGATCGGGCAGGGGTGATGCAAGAGGTTCGGAGAGCGCTTGGGCACGCTGGCTCTGCGCTGCCCTGCCGCACGGGGCCGGAGAGGAGCGGACGGGGAAAACCTAATGCAGGCCTTGCTCGTGTGGCACCAGGGCCATGCTTTCCGGTTTTATGAGCAAATGTAGAGGAGGAGGGATAGGAAGTATAGCCCGTACCCAAACCAGACTTGCTGCCATGACCTTGTAGCCAGGAGCTTTCCTGGAGAAGGTGCTTCTGGCTCATCCAGTCATCATTGCAGCAGTCAATGAGACTTCTCAAAACTCATCTCTGTCAGCACACCAGCGACTTTGCAGCTCGTTCCAGGGCTTCTCCGTGCTGCAGCTGCCGCAGCCCGTTCAGCTGCACGCAAGCCAGCTGCCAGCGAGCGAGCTTGGACCTTGCCGGCAGGGCAGCGGCTGGCGCGCAGGAGTCGGCGTGGCCTGCAGAACCTGCTGGAGAGGCTGCCTGAATGTTCACGTAGTTATCGTGCGCCCGGTCCCGCGTGGTGGGGGCTGCGATGCCAGACGGTTCCCAGCTAGCTGGGAATTTCGGAGCTGCTTCGGTGGTGGCGTGCCCCTGACGGGAAGTCTGGTGCGCAGCCCTATGTTTTTGTCTGATACATTTCTAAGTAGAAAGTCTCCTTTAAATGAATGTAATGATTGCCTGACGTTCCTAATGTTGTGAATCCATTAGGAGATGCCTATCTTATAGGCACTGTTAGAAGATAAGCTGTCTCATAGCCGTCTTCCCTGTCATTATCAGTCGTGACAGTGTGTGCATCCTCAAAACAAGTAGCTGGACTCCTCTGCGCCCCGTGGGCTGTAGGACTCCAGGGCTTTTAAAGCTTCTATGAGTGAATGTGTGCCAAACAAGAAAAACATTGCCAGGGAACCCTTGACCTGAGCCGTAACGCTGACCTGTGCGTGGTAGCGCACACCCTGTTTTCACTTTTTGTTTACCTGCGGAAGTAGTGACCGATCTACATGTTGCCTTAATCCTGTTTAGAAATAAACAGTACTTTTCTACGCTCGCATCTAACGCGTTGGGGATTTTTCGTGTTGTCTGCACCCCGGGAGACACAGCCTTTATCTCTTCCTGCTTGCTGCCTGCCTTAGCCGCTTTCTGACATCCCAGCCACGCAGGGCAATTGAAACAAAGGCGCCTGTCTCCTGGCTGCCTGGTTCTTGTTGCATTCCTGACTGTAACGGGCTGTTGGCTCTTTCCAGGTCCCTGAGCGTGAGCAGCGTTTCTTCTGTCTCTAGTGCCTCCTCTAGCAGCAGCTCCGTACGCAGTGCCGACTCCGAAGACATGTACGCGGACTTGGCCAGTCCTGTTTCCTCGGCCAGCTCCCGATCCCCGACCCCAGCGCAGCAGAAGAAAGGTAGAGGTACCTGGTTTGGTATTTTCTTTTCCAAAGGGTCCTGGGAAGAGAAAAGGGGGAACGGAGATCTGCGTGTGGCTTGCTTGGTGATACTGTGGGGGCTCCAGGAAGATTGTTGAGCAGAGGCAAACACTTGTGGCTGTGTAGGGTGGAGGAGCCCAGAGGCTTCACCTGAGGAGGGTGAGGCCGTGGAGGAGGAAGGCTGCGGAGCAAACTTACATTCACACCCTTCTGTCCATGTGTCCCTGGCTGTGAAGATGCCTTTTCCTGCCTGGGAGTTCTGCCTCATGCCTCCTCTCTCACCTTGTTCTCTTTCACCCTCGCGAGGTGATGCTGAGTCTTTTGGGGAACTCCAGTATCGTGTTGCTCTTCCTCTGTTCTTCTAGACCGTAGCAGAGTTGGCGGCAAGCGCCTTTTGTTCTTTGTCCTTTATGTTAGCCTTTTGTTCCTTGTCCTTTATGTTAAGCCTCGTCTCTTTGGAAATTCTCAAATCTTTTGACCTTGGGGCCACGTGCTGTGCGAAGTGGCATGGGCTTTTTCAGTCCCTAGAGCAGCATCCTCTTGCCCTGTCCTCCAAAGGGAGGGCAGGCGAGAGGAATTGGTCGCGAGTCACTACATCTGCACTCTGGTTTCAACAGGAAAGTCAAAAAAAGAAGATAGCACTAAGGAGGAAAAGCGGAAACGGGATGTGCCCGCTCAGCTCCTGAAATCAGCCAAACCCACCCAGGGGAGCAAATCGCAGCAGCTCCTCCCGCCGCAGCAGCCCTCAGCCCCCGCGTCGCAGCAAGGGGGCTTCAGCGCTCACAAGGAGATCAAGCTGACGCTTTTGAATAAGGTGAGGGGAGGTGTGGGTGCGATACCCTCCGCGCAGGGGTTCCGAGGGGCCGATGGGACAGATACTGGGACTCGAGGCGGGCGGAAGGGGAAGCTCCGGGCTCCGTGCTGTCGGGATGAGCTCAGGCGGGTAGGTCTGCAGCTGGGATTGAAGGGCGGCAGACAGAACCAGTCTGGCAGCACACACCCTGCGGTGGCTTGAGTTTGGGACTGTGTTGGCGGCTCCCCTGGGGCACATTCCTGCTGCAGCTTCAAGGGCTCTTCACCGCTTTCTCGAAGGCTGGAGCCGAAGCGTGCCCGGCGCGGTCCCACATACGCTGAGGCCTTGCCCGCTGAAAGCATGCTTCCCGCACGCTTCCAAGCGAGCTCTCCTCCCACTGCCCGCTCTGGAGCGAAGTGCTGACAAGTCATTAACTGAGTCAGGAGGTAAAAGTGGTGGTTGCCTCGCCTCCCTGGGGTGCCCGCCACCAGCCGTGCTTTCCGCAGGGAGCCTGGCTCTCAACCCTTTATGACTGAGCCCGATGCCCCAGTTTGGTGCCTTCGGCTGAGATTGCAGTCCCAGATCGTGTGGGAGAGTTTGGCCTCGTGTGCTTTCTTGTGCCGGCGCAGGGTGTTGGCCCCAGTCACGTGGGTGGGTTCCTGTTTTTGAAGCGTTAATGATTTTTTTTTCTGACAGTCCAAATTCCCCGTTGCCATCTGAGGCCGCAGTTTTCTCTACTTCCCTGTGCTATGACGTGAGGCGCCTTTATCGAGTCTGTGAAGCATGGTCTGCGGGGAGGAGTGTGCAATTACACATAACTACCGGTTGGCATGGTCGGATCCTGGAAGTAGGCACGGCTCCGTGGCTCCTTGACGTTTGCCATCCTTGGGGCTGCTGAAAAAAGCTCTACAAAACGCTGCTGTTTCCCTGTTTCTGACAATTCTGAACGTAGCGCAGCGTTAGCCCCGGTACCAGGGGGTGTTGCTCTTTGCTCACAGGGTAGGGAGTTTACACGGTGCCACTGATGGTTGGGCCTGGAATGCACAAAGAGTTTAATAGGAGACGCTCTGGCATGAGCCAGCACATCCCGGGCACCCGCCACAGGAAATACCTCTGCCTGCTTCCCTCCCCAGAGGGAAGTGGCTGCTCAGCTCCGTTGTCTGTTCCAATTCTGTTTTAGGCAGCTGACAAAGGAAGCAGGAAGAGATACGAGCCAGCAGACAAAGACAGGCCAACCTCTCCTCCAGCCAAACGGGCGAACCTGTCACCTGACAGAGGTGAGACATCAGCCATCCCGGGGACTCCTGGCCTGGCTGGGTTCCCGCTCTGCCGCTCAAGGCGGTGCTTGAGCGACAAACGTCCCGTGACTGTCTCTGCTGCAAGTGTCCACTCACTGGAGAGGTTAACTGCAGGCATGTGTCCTTCAAAGCCTCCGAGTGTGCAGTTGCCACCAGATAACGTGGGACGGGTTAGCCATCCTCCTGCAAAACCGTGGTGGAGGTGAGACGCTCCGGTTTGTGAAGTAAGCGAGGTGAGGTCAGCCCTGGGCAGGCCAAACCTGGCCTTGCCTAGCTGTCTTGTGGCACATGTCGTGAGCAACTTGGCTCCACTATGTCTGCGTAAGTCCACTGCAAAAAAAAAAAAACCAGCCCTTGCTTTGAAGACGCGGCATGCTCATCTCCATAGGTACGTGTCCTTCCCACAGTGGCCTCCTGCTCTCTCATAATGGCATTGGTTGTGGCTGTGGAAGTGGTAGGGCTTTCCCTTAGTGGATCCTGGGGTTTTCTCTGCCTGGTGTTTCATTTAGGGCATGGTGATGGATCTTGGTGCTGGTAGCAAGGCTCGTGGCAGTGCTTAGAAAGGGCGCGCGGGCTGCCAAGGCTCCGGGATGTTGCAGTAACTGGCTTCATCACCCGTCCTGCGAAACGAAGCTATTTCCCCACTTGCTTGTGACACAATCCCGTTTGCCCCGTGTGTTTAGAAAGACAAGGGCTTTCCAAGTGTTCCGTGTGTGAACCCTCGGCTCGGAAAACCGAGCTGGCACGCTGCTTGGAGCGGGACCCACATGCCACGCTCCAGCCTCTGCTGTCGCCGCTGGAAAGCAAACAGCGGGGAGCCGTCAGCCAGAGGTGCCTGGTTTTGACGTACGAGCCGGCACACACGTGATGTTGTTTTCCCTGTTGTCTCGGCTGTAGGTGTATCTTGTTGATTCTGGCTGGCACCCAGAAAAAAACCTTCTGTGCTAATAGCCTGGTTGCATTCGACTCCTGCAAAGGTGGCGTGGAAGGGACTGGGTGAGGTTGAAGTTCACTGGGATCTAGTTCACAACCGCTGCTGGGCTGCAGAGAAAGGAACGGGCCGACCTCGCAAGCTGTGCTGATACAGATAGAGAGATGGGGGTGTAATGACAGATTTTATTTGTTGTCTGCGTGTTATAATGCGGTTTTAAGCGGTAGCAAATGGGACACAGGCCCTGAAGGCTCTTCAGTCTCACCTCCCAGTGCCAAGCGCCCCCTTGACTGAATTGGGACTGGGCAAGACGCACCCCCCGGCGTGCAGCCTGTGTTCTAGGGTCGCAGCGCAAAGCTGGTCGGCGTTTGTGCCCCGAGTCTCGCTTCCCTGTTCTGTAGCCTTGCTCCGATCGGGTCCGCAGCCTCCCTGCGCGCTGGGATAGCAGCGATTGGGAAACCCGCCACAGCACAGCTGGATAATGCTGTCGCAGGACCCCCCCGGCGGGCTTCCCTCCCGCAGCAGCTCCGTTGGGGCAGGCCATGGCGGTTCAGTCCGTGCTGAACAAACACGGGGCTGCCTGTGGATTGGGCCCAGCTGGCTCCAGAAGCGGCCGAGCTGCGCTCACCTAGCACCCAAAGCCAATACACCCCAATATCTGGCCGGCACAGAGCCGGCTCGGGTGCCGCTGTGCCCGTTGCGCACGAACCGGACGATCCGCCGGGGAATAAGGGAGCACTGACTCTCTGTGAGGGCTGGCCCTGCCCCGGAGGTTTACAGGCAAAGCACGGCCTAAATTTGTGGTGGAGGAGCCTTGTTCCAGCAGCTGGAGGGTGAGGAGAGGACCGGTGCGGCTCCCTGCAGGTGATGTTTTGTGCAGCTGACCACAGGGCACAGCCTTGGCTAGCTTTTCTGCTCCCCCTGAAGACGGGGTGCATAACAGTAGGTTCCTTTTCTGGCTGCTGCCGGACTCGGCCTTTTGCAGGCAGACTCTGGCCCGTCTGAAGGGAGAAGAGCATCCTCGTGCCACCGGAGAGGGGCGGTAGGCAGGATAAAGACCTGTTCCTCGGCCATGAGCGAGTATGTCTTACCTTTTATTCTCCCCGTAGGCTCTCGCGACAGGAAGGCGACCGGGAGACTCTCCTCACCCAAGCAAGAGCGACAGAGGGGCCAGAACCCGAAACCTTCTCCTGCACAGACAGACAGGTCAGTCCCTGCTTGTTCTCGTGGGGCTCGTGTTTCTCCAGTGGCTCAGTCCCTTCTCTCAGGGCAGCTCTGTGGCTCTCTGGCCGCAGTTTCTAGTTGTCATGGAGGCACAGCAAGAGAAAGGACGCGGAGCTCCCTGGGCAGCAGCCAGACGTGCCCAGGGGTTGGTGCAAAAGCCACCGGCTAAGCCGCTCCAACTCAGAAATAAGCAGGAGCCCGGGGGTTTTCTTGAGGTCAGTCCCAGCGAGAGGAGCCAACTGGGTTAGGTGTAAGCTCAGTCATGCCAGTGCCTCTGCCTCTCGCTAGCGCTGCGTCGCGCTCGTGAGAGCCGAAGTACCACCCCTTCATCCCGCTGCCGGTGCTCCTCGTGGCACGTGGCTCGCGTGCCCGATTCCCTTTCTTCACAGCCTTGGCTCGCTTTGCTGCTGTGAGATGTTAAAATGTGGCCCCTGCCGGAGGCTGAACGGTGACTAGCCCTGGCTTTGTGCTTCTCCATCCCCTCTGGTGACAGGTGACCAGCTCACGTCCGATATCTTGGCAGTCTGCTCCCGCTGCTGTGCTGGGAATATCCCATTGCAGAACTGGATCTGTGGCTCCAGGGGCCTTGGGCTGTGCTCCGCTCGGAGCCCTTTGGCTAAAGGGTTGTGGAGCACCTTCTGCGGTGCACCTAAAGCTTCCTCGGGCCTTGCCCGTAGCCAGCGCTGCTTTGCATTTCTCTGCTGTCACCTCTCCAGGGATCTCTGAGCAAACGGACACAGCCCTGTCCCGCACCCCTGTCCCGCACCCCTGTGTTCCTTGGCCAGCGGGCCTCCTGTCATCCCCTCTCCCCAGCCTGGGGCACGAGGGAGCCTCGATTTGTGTGTCAGAGTCTTCCCAAACCAAAACCTAGCCCCGGCTGCCACAGCCCTGTCCTCCTGCAGGCCCTCAGGTCCTGTTTTGTAGCCGAGAAGAGGAACCTCAGCCTTTCTGGGCTCGTGCTGACCACATCCTTGGTTCTTGACCCTCTTCTGCCTGCTGCTTCTGCCTCTTGCAGCTGCCAGATCCGCACCGCACGACGCAGCGGCACCGCGGCGTCCGGGCTGTCAGGATTTGAGACGGGGAGGGGTTCTCCAGGGCTGCCCTGCGCTCACGCCCGCATCCCTAGCAGGCTGCTCACCGCAGCCGGCACGGCGCTAGGGGTTGCCGTCGTGGCAGCCGTGGCGCTGAGCTCGAAGTTCGGAATTCCCCCCTGGAGCAACTGGTCTTTGACTGTTTCAGCCGGTTTTCCAACCTCAGGCCTCGCATCTTGAACCTGTTCTCTGCCGCCGCCGAGAGCGACGCTTGATGCCGAAAGGGTTTGTTCCCACCCTCTCACCGCCCTCTCCCCTCTCTCCCTGCCAGGAAACGCCAGCTCTCACCTCAGTCCAAGAGCTCCAGCAAAGTCACGAGCATACCGGGCAAAGCGTCGGAGCCGGGCGCCAAGGGGGGCAAGTCCAGCACCCTGTCGCGGCGGGAGGAGCTCCTGAAGCAGCTCAAGGCGGTGGAGGATGCCATCGCTCGCAAGCGGGCCAAAATCCCGGGGAAAGTATAGTGGGCCGCGCGCGGAGCGCTCCGCTCTGCCCCTTAGTGACTGTTCATGTTTTTATAAATAGCGTAAAAGCGGCCACTTTGGGATTTTGCAGTTCTGTCTTATTTTGGCTGCGATTCTTTTTAAAAAAAAAAAGAAAACAAAAACAAAACTCAACCCACATGAAAAAAGAAATACCACAAAAATATGGAAGATTTGTCAACGGAGACGCCCGCGATGACTTGCTCCGGCTCCGGAAGGGCGTGCGTGGCCAGCCCCTGGCTCTGCCGGCACCGGTTCCATGTAAATTATGCACAGAGGACTCCAGCCCCGTCGGATGCTCTCACTATTGCCCTCCTTTCTCCCTGCCCTCCCCTCTTTGCTAGCCTTGAGTTGTATTCTCCTAGTTAGCCCCGCTGTGTGTTGAGTGTCTTCAGCAATGCAGTTCCATATACTGTGTAACGAGAGAGCCGAAAACTGCTGTGAACTACTGCCGACATCACCACCTCCCCCTGCCCTCCCCCCCCAGGAGCAGAAATATATATATATTCTTGACTAAAGTCTGAGTGGGAAAATGACCTGTCTTTTATTTGAAGCATCGGCTCGTTCTAGGTGATTCGAAAGGAGCCCTGAAGGTGTTGGGGGGATGTCTGTCTCACGACAAGGGTCCCTTTTCCCCCCACCTTTTTTTTTTCCTTTTTTTTTTTTTTTTTGAGGGATCTCCCTGAAATAAAGTATTTTGATAACCAGTTCTTCCTTTCTCTGCTCTTCTCTGCATCCCCCGTCTTCCCACTCCCTTGCCTGGCGGGGCCCTGTCTCTCCCAGCTTTAGGCTTAGTTCATTATTCCTGGCTCTGGGAAGAGTTGCCCCATCTCTTGGGGGCCCACTGTGTCCCCTCACTGTGGGGGCCTGGGTGTCCCAGCCTGCAGCCCCCACCTTGCTCCTTGCACCCAGTGTTAAACCAGCGTGGCACTGGTGTTGGCTGTTACGGGGGGTGCTGCAGCCCGTGCTGTAGCTGGTGGGATCTGGGGGGGGTCTCTGGGCTCATCCAGACCTGTGGGGGATGAGGTACAGGGTGCCCAGACCCCAGGGATAGTGTTTGAGGTCCCCGTTCCCTGGGGATGGTGTTTGAGGTCCCTGTTCTGGGGTCCCCATTCCCTGGTGATGATGTTTAGGGTCCCTGCTCCATGGGGGTGATGTTTGGGGTCCCCATTCCCTGGGAGTGATGTTTGGGATCACTTTTCTATGGGAATGACGATGTTTAGGGTCCATGCTCCATGGGGATGATGTGTGGGGTCACTACTCCCTGGAGGTGATGTTTAGGATCCCTACTCCATGGGGATGATGTTTGGGGTCCCTCCTCCGCGGGAGTGATGTTTGGGGTCCCCGTTCCCTGGGAATGATGATTGAGGTCTCCGTTCCCCTGGGAACGGTGTTTAGGGTCCCTGCTCCGTAGGGATGATGTTTGGGGTCCCTGCTCCGTGGGGATGATGTCTGGGGTCCGAGGTCCCTGCTCCCCCCTCGCACACAGCTTCGCGAGGCTCTGTGTGCCTTGTCCTTGCCCTCCCGATGTGTGTGGCACCCCAAAAATCACCACTGAAATGGGGGTAGATCCCATCTCTTTGGTAAAAGGCTGAAGCACAGCTGTGCCTAGTCCCAGGGTCTTGCTCATGTGCCCCCACCCCCGCCCCCCCAGTGCTGTGCTTCCCGCTATACTGGGACCACTGGGCTGCTGTGGGGACAGAGCCTGAACCGGCAGCGGGAGGGGGTGAAGGGGGCTCGTGGAAGGGTGTGGGGCTCCGTATCCGTGTGTTAGATGCGGATCAGGGGAGGGGAAGGTCCACCAACCCCTCTCACCCCTGAGCCAGCTCCTCTGGACCCACCGCGCCGTTCCCGCTCTGCTCAGCACCGTCACCCCCGCTTCGAGCCGCCACGCTGCTGGGACATCCCTCGATACGGGACCAGGGAGCATCCCGGGGCGGGGGGGACCAGGACACACGGACGCAGCCCTTCAGCCCTTTCCCAGGGTTGCCCAATGTGGGATTTCTGCTCCGGCAGCCCCGGGAACGTGATGGTGATATCACCGCCAGGGTTACGCAATGGGGCCACGGCCTGGGGCACTGGGATCCCATCTCCACGGGGCGCGGGGAGGGCTGGGGCGCCGGTGGAGGGTACCTAGGGTATCCCATGGGCCGGCACCCCAGCGACCTGGCCCACACAGCCCCACGGCGCGCCGTGCCCATCACCCGGGCAGCCGGACTAATGGACGCCCCCATTCCGACGGATCTCTGCGCATCCATCTCCATCAACCCTCCCGCCCATCCCCAATTTTTGGGGAGGGAGGGTTATCAGGAACCCATTTCCCTGCTGGAACAGGCTGGGTTGAGAAGGAAGTGTGCCGGCCCGCGGGGAGGAGGAAGGCAGGAGCTGGAGTTTCCAGGTGTGTGTACATCACCTGCCCCAGCCCTATATAAAGGCGGCGGCGGCGGCGGCGCTGCCACTCGGCCTCCAGCATCCCCTGGGGAGCAAGGTACCCCCCGCATCGCCCCGCTCCCACGCCTGCGACGCCCGCCTGATGGTAACCCCAGGCCTGGGGAGGGGGCTGCGGGGGCGTGGGGTGGGACTGCGGGCTCGGGGTGACGGCGTGTGCGCGCACATCGGTGCGTGGCGGGGGCGTGTGGCGGTGCGCGCACAGCCGGAGGGCTGGGAACGCCAAGTGGGTGCTGCTCTGGGTGCGCACACGTGTGGGGGACGCGTGTGGCTGGCGCGTACGGGGGGGAGGGGGCTTGGCCGGGGGTTTGCACACGCGTGTGTGCGTGTGCTGGTACGTGGGGGGAGCATAGCGCTCCGTACGCGTGAGGGTTGGCCAGCAGCGGATGCGCACACGCGCCTGGCTCTGTGCACGCGTGTGGGCGCGCGTCTGTGCACACGGAAAGGTAGTTTGGGGGCACACACGTGCGCTGGTGATGTACATTTGCACACGTACATCCGTGCGTGCAAGCAGCGTGTGCACACACATTCCTGGCTCTGTGCACACGTGTCTGGCTGGCGTGTGCGTGTCTGTGCACACCCAAAGTAGTTTGGGGGTACACACGTGCGCTGGTGATGTACGTTTGCACATGTGTATGTCCGTGCGTGCAAGCAGCGTGTGTGCACACACACCCAGCTCTGTGTACGTGTGCATGCACACGTCTGGCTGGTGTGTGCGTGTCTGTGCACACCCAAAGTAGTTTGGGTGTTCACACGTGCGCTGGTGATGTATGTTTGCACACGTGTATGTCCGTGCGTGCAAGCAGCATGTGTGCACACACACCCAGCTCTGTGTACGTGTGTGTGCACACGTGTCTGGCTGTTGTGTGGACGTCTGTGCACACCTAAAGTAGTTTGGGGGTACACACGTGTGCTGGTGATGTACGTTTGCACACGTGTATGTCCGTGCGTGCAAGCAGCATGTGTGCACACACACTCAGCTCTGTGTACGTGTGTGTGCACACGTGTCTGGCTGGTGTGTGGACGTCTGTGCACACCTAAAGTAGTTTGGGGGTACACACGTGCGCTGGTGATGTACGTTTGCACACGTGTACGTCCGTGCGTGCAAGCAGCGTGTGTGCACACATTCCTGGCTCTGTGCACACGTCTGGCTGGTGTGTGCGTGTCTGTGCACACCTAAAGTAGTTTGGGTGCTCACACGTGCGCTGGTGATGTATGTTTGCACACGTGTACGTCCGCGCGTGCGTATGAGCTGTTACCTGTGCGTGGGGGTGTAGCTGCACGCAGGTTGGTGTGTGTATGTACACACACGTGTCTGCGCGTGCACGGATGGGCAGCGTGGAGCATGGATGTGTGTATGGATGTGCATGTGCATGCGTGTTCTGCACGTGGGCTTGTGTTCTTCACGTGTGCGTGCTGGGGCTCGTGCGTGTGTGCTGATCCCGTGTGCGCGCAGCTACACGCGTGCCGGCACTCGGGGTGTGTATACATACATGTGTACGTGCAGGCATCCTCTGCGCCTGTGGGGCCGTACACGCGTGTGCTGGTGCACATACGCACGCTACGTCTCTGGGATGGGGGTGTGCATGCGTGTGCTGGCGCTCGGTGTGCATGCACACCCGTGTGCTCCTGCTCTGGGTGCTGGTGCACGTGTGGGTGTGCGCTCACGCTTTCGGGGTGAGGGTGCAGGCACGCGTGTCGGTGGCTCTGCACGTCAAAGCCCTCCAGGACCGGGGGGGGGGCTGTGAGCTCACCCCTAAGGGACTCTGGGGGGGGGGGGGGTCTGTGGGTCCCTGTTCTGGGCTCTGTCCCCAGGAAGGCAGAGGGTGGGTGCTGGAGCAGGGTGTGGGGTGCTGGGGCAGGGTTTGGGATGCTGGGACAGGGTTTGGGGTGCCTGGGCAGGGTTTGGGGTGTCAGGGCAGGGTGCAGGGTGCCAGATCAGGGTTTGGGGCCGAGGCAGGGTTTAGGGTGCTGGGACAGGGTTTGGGGTGCCGGGGCAGGGTTTAAGGTGCCGGGGCAGGGTTTGGGATGCCGGGGCAGGTTTTAGGGTGTCAGGGCAGGGTTTAGGGTGCCAGAGCAGGGTTTGGGGTGCCAGGTCAGGGTTTGGGATGCTGGGACAGGGTTTGGGGTGTCAGAACAGGGTTTGGGATATCAGGACAGGGTTTGGGGTGTCAGGGCAGGGTTTGGGATGCCGGGACAGGGTTTGGGGTGCCAGGACAGGGTTTGGGGTGTCAGGGCAGGGTTTGGGGTGCTGGGACAGGGTTTGGGGTGTCAGGGCAGGGTTTAGGGTGCCGGGGAAGGATTTGGGGTGCCAGGACAGGGTTTGGGGTGCCAGGACAGGGGTGCCATGTGTGTGCCCCGCTCTGACCCGCTCGCTCTCTCCGCAGGGCTGGCTCGGTGCCCTGGTGCTGCTGGGTGCCCTGGCCCTGTGCCGCGGCCTGCGCCGCCCCGGCAGCCCCCCGCACCAGCCCCACGTCCACTGCTACAGCACGGGCGAGCTGCGGGACGGCGAGGCCCCCGCGCAGCTCCTGGGCCGCAGCCTGCGCTGGGACCACCACGTGCCGGTGCAACTGGTGCCGCAGCTGGAGCGCTTGGAGGTCTCCAGCCACCGCCGCCACCGCCGCCACCGCGACCGCGGCTGCCCCACGCTACAGCTCCGCACCGGCCTCCGCAGCGAGCCCAACGAGCGCTCCATCTCCCCTTGGCGCTACCGGTGAGTGCCCTGGCTTGGGACCCCCCAGCCCCATGCTGGCTGTCGCACCGTGCCTCAGTTTCCCCGAGCATCCCTGTTGCCTGCCCGGAAGGGGGTTGATCCCAGCGCGGGGTTGACTTGGGAAGGGGGTACAGGGGAAGAGGATCTCTGACCGTGTCCCCCCGCCGCCCCGCAGCATCGATGAGGATGAGAACCGCTACCCACGCAAGCTGGCCTTCGCCGAGTGCCTCTGCAACGGCTGCGTGGACGTCAAGACGGGGCGGGAGACCACGTCCCTCAACTCGGTAGCCATCCACCAGACCATGATGGTCCTGCGGCGCAAGCCCTGCCCGCGCCCTGCCAGCCCTGGCCTCGTCACCTTCGAGGTGGACTACATCAGGGTACCGGTGGGCTGCACCTGCGTCCTGCCCCGCACCGGGCGCTGAGCACCCTCCCCCCCCCCCCGCCGCCCTGCTCCCGTGGAGCCCCCGTAGCGTGACCGTGTCACCGCATTTCCCACCCTCCCGCTCCCCCCACACACAACCCGTGCTTGTTTTAGAGCACCCACCCGGCTCCCTGCCCCCATCCCGCAGCCGGGTGTCCCCCCACACCCCCCTCCCCTTGTTATTTATGTTATTTATGAGCCTTGCTGCTGGGGGACTTTTTTTAACCCCTATTTATTGCTGACACACCCCCGCCCCGTCCCCCTGCAAAGGCTGCGACTCGGGGTCCAGCATCACCCCACGCTGCCCGTGGACCCTGCCGGCGCTGTCAGGGGGGGCTCGCTGGTTATTTATTCCCCCCACAGAGCTATTTATTGTCCTCTCCGTAAGTGCTATTTAATTCCAGCAGCCTCCAAATAAAGGCCGATCCCCGGGCACGGTCCCTGCTCTGCTCCCAGCCAGGGCGGTGGGGATGTTGGCACGGTGGGGGGAGCAAAGGGGGTGAGGATGGGGGGGGGCACGCCCATGGGTGACCCGTGGAGGGGATGCTCAGCTGTGGGGCATCCCCCAGCGCGGTGGGCGAAGCACCAGTACGCCCAGTACGGCAGGGTAGGACAAACTGGGAAGCGATGTGGACGGTGGGTGGGCGGGGGGGGGGGTGTCCCAGACCCCCAGCCTGGGAAGCGGGGGGCTGAGCACAGCACCCACAGCTTTCCCATGGGCACCCATGTCCCACGGGCCCAGCGCCACCTGCTGGGGCCACCCCACGCGCCCTGCCAGCACCCATGGGTGCCCTGGGGGGGGTGCACCCCTCGCCTGACCAGGGTTCACGCAGGAGGGGAAGTGGGGGGCGCCCCAGAGCAGCTGATGCCCGAGGTGGGGGTCAAGGGCTCGCCACCACCATAGCGCAGGGACGTGGCTGTCCCTCGTCCCCCGTGTCACACCCAGATGCCCTCCAGCACCCACAAAGTGGGGAGGGAAATGCTGCCCCCCCACCCCCCGCCAGGGGTGACAAGAGCCTTTGGGGGCTCACAGGGCACACGCTGTGCAGGTCCCCCTGGCTTCACCCCACCACTGGGGGCACAGCAGCGTGGGGGCCACCCCCCCGTCGCATGTCCCCCAGGGATATCCCCCTGTCCCCCCTCCCCAACAAGAGATAGAGCCCTGCAGCAGCTGCACGCCCCCCACCCCAGCTTCGGGTTTGCCCATAACTGGGCTGTTTGTCCTTAAACCCCAAACCCAGCGCCAGCAGCCGGAGCGCCCCCCCACCCCCCACCCCGGGAAGGGGGAAAAGGCAGGGAAAGGTGCTTTTCCCACTTTTTATTGCAACAGCAACCGCAGAAGTGACAAAAAAACCAGCGAGAGCCGGTGCAGGGAGCAGAGCTGCCCGGTCCCTGTCCCCGTCCCCAGGGGTCTGGGGACCCCTCAGGGAGCTGGGGATTCCCCAGAGAGCTGGGGTTCCCCAGGGATTTGGGGATCCCCCAGGGAACTAGGGACTGCTTAGAGCTGGGGAGCCCCTGAGAGCCCCCTGGGGGGCTGAGCACCCCCAGGAATCTGGGGATCCCCAGGAGCTGGGGATGCCTCAGGCAGCTGAGCACCCTCAGGAATTTGGGGATTACACGGGAACGTGGGAGTCCTGAGAGGGAGCTGAGCATCCCCAGGGATTTGGGGGTCCCTCAGGGAACTGGTGACACCCAGGGATTTGGGGATCCCCAGGAGCTGGGGATGCCTCAGGCAGCTGAGCACGCTCAGGAATCTGGGGATTACACGGGAACGTGGGAGTCCTGAGAGCCGGAGACTCCACAGGGAGCTGAGCATCCCCAGGGATTTGGGGATCCCTCAGGGAACTGCTGACACCCAGAGATTTGGGGATCCCCAGGAGCTGGGACCCGCCCCGAGGAGCTGAGTGTCCCTGGGGATTTGAGGATCCCCAGGAGCCGGGCACCCCGTTTTCCCCCCGCGAGGGGCCGGGATGCAGCTGGGAAGCAGGAGCACGAGCGGTGCAGCAGCAGCAGGAGGGCACCCCCTCCCCACCCCGTTACTCAGCCTCGACGGGGATGGGGTTCACCTGCCCCCCCACCTCTGCCGGCTGCTTCTTGCGGGCATCGACGGGGGGCCGGGGCGGGGGGTTGCTGGGGGGCTGCTTGATGGTGTCCCCCACGTGCGGCCGCTCCCGGGGCTTCTGCTCAATGGGTCTCCACTCCTCCCCGCGCACCGCTGCCTGCAAAGCCATGGGGGCTGTCAGGGGGCCCCTCCCCGTTCCAGACAGACCCCCCAGCCCCCCCCCAAACTCCCCCCACCCCAAACCCGCTCGACACTCACCAGCAGGTAGATGCCACTGGCGATGCCCAGGCAGACGGTGCCCAGGATGGTGGAGAGGAGGAAACCAGCGGGGACAGCCAGGCTGTGAGAGGGATTGGGGGGTCAGGGGGCGCCCAAGGAGGGGGCTGCACCCCAGCCCTGACCCCACACCCCACTTACGCAGCGTGCAGGATGGCTCGGATATAGTAATTCCTCGTGAGGGGCCCAAACACCTTCACCACTGCCGTCATGTACTTCTGGCCACTGCAGAGCAAGGCTGGGGGGGTCAGAGGGGGTGTCCCCCCTTTGGGGGAGCCCGAGGAACCCCCATCCCCACGCTGTCCCTGCGCAGGGCACCCCAGGGAGCCCACCGGTGGGATCCAGCCCTGCTCCCACCCCACCGCGGTGCCATATCCCTGTATGTGGGGTGGCACAAGGACCCCCAATCCAGGGGTGAGGCCTGGGTGGGGGACACACCCCTCCCCCCCCCCCCCCCACTTACCACCTCTCCATGGTGGAGCCCTTTTTCCGCTTGCTCCTGGGGTACTCGAGCAGGCAGACCAAGACGCCTGCCACGCTGCTGGGGGGTCAAGGAAAGGGGTGCTCGGGGGCAGGGTCAGTCCTTAGACACAGCCCTCACCCTAAAACAGGGCTGTTTGGGGCAGGGAAAGAGTGATTTGGGCCCAGACTTGGGGGAGGGTGATGTGTCCCCGCTCCCACCCATGCCTCCCACCCCCCGGCATCCTCTGGGCAAGGATACATGGCGTAGGCTGCGAAGTACCAGCCCTTGAACTGCCCCGCCACGGCCACGATCCCACCCGTCAGCATGACTGCGGGGACAGAGGGGGGCTGGTGGGGTCCCTGCCTGGGACACAGCCCCCCAGACCCGGGATTCGGCTGCCCAGACCTGGGATACAACCCCTAACCCAGGATACAGCCCCCCAAACCTGGGATAGGGCCCCCCCAAACCCAGCATACGGCCCCCCCAAAACCTGGGATACAACCCCAAACCCAGGATACAGCCCCCCAAGCCAGGATACAGTCCCCCAAACCTGGGATACAGCCCCCCAAACCCGGGATACAACCCCCAAACCCGGGATACAACCCCTAACCCAGGATACAGCCCCCCAAACCTGGGATACGGCCCCCCCAAACCCAGGATACAACCCCTAACCCAGGATACAGCCCCCCAAACCTGGGATACAAACTCCCAGCCTGGGATACGACCCCCCCAAACCCAGGATACGGCCCCCCAAACCTGGGATACAACCCCCAAACCCAGCATATGGCCCCCCAAACCTGGGATACAAACCCCCAACCTGGGATATGCCCCCCCCAAACCCAGGATACAACCCCCCCAAGCCAGGATACAGCCCCCCAAACCTGGGATATGGCCCCCCAAACCCGGGATACGACCCCCAAACCTGGGATACAACCCCTAACCCAGGATACGGCCCCCCAAACCTGGGATATGGCCCCCCAAACCCGGGATACAACCCCCAAACCTGGGATACAAACCCCCAACCCAGCATACGGCCCCCCAAACCCAGGATATGGCCCCCCAAGCCAGGATATAGCCCCCCCAAACCCAGGATACAGCCCCCCCAAACCTGGGATATGGCCCTCCAAACCAGGGATATGGCCCCCCCAAACCTGGTATACAAACCCCCAACCCCGTATGTGGCCACCCCCAAACTCGGGATACAATCCCCCAAGCTGGGGTACAGCCCCCCCAGACCTGGGATACAAACCCCCAACCTGGGATATGCCCCCCCAAACCCGGCATACAACCTCCCCAACCCAGGATACAGCCCCCCTAAAGCCCGGGTTTATGGCCCCGGGGACCCCAATTTGCAGGGTGCCAGGGAGATGCTGTGTGTGGGACCCCATGGATTCAGGGAATGGGAACTGGGGGGCTGCAGGCTGGAGCTGGGGGGCGCCTGGGGAAGGGGTTTGGCTCGGTGGGTTCACGCCTCCACCCACGAGGTTTACTCCCCCACTGGCTGTCCTGCGTGGGCAGGACATTTGGGGAGGGGGGGAGGGGGAGAAGGGACTTCCCGGCCGTCCCGGCGCCTCCCGCTTGCGCCACCCCGGAAGCCCCCGGCGCCCCCGGCTCGGCGGGACCCGGCACCCCCCCCGGGGGCTGCATCTCCCCCTGAGCAGGGCTGTGCCTGCAGCCCACCCCGGGGCTCAGATCCCCCCGAAACCCCCCGGAACCGGGCCAGCGAGCCGCTCGCCATCCCCCCTCCCCACCACCGGGCGCTCACTTCCTCCAGCCGCGGGCTGTGCCCGGGGGACACCCACAGCCGCTGGAGAGGGGGGTCCCCTGCGCAGGGAGGGGGCACACAGGACCCTCTGCAGCACCCAGGTCCCCAGCGCCCACCCAGCGTCCGCACCGCCTTCCCCTGCGCCCCCATCCCCTGCATCCCCCCGGGTCCCCTCCCGCCTCTCCGGTGTGTGACCCCCCCCCAACTCACTGAGCCCGGCCGCCAGTGCCTGCTCGTTAGCCCACATGGCCCACTCGATCTGCCCCATGGCTCGGCTCGGCTCGGCTCGGCCCGGTTCGACCCGACGCGGAAGAAGGATGCGGCGCTGCGATGTACCCGAGCCCCCCGCCCCGCCCCTTTCGCACGAGGCCACGCCCTTACCCATAGACCACGCCCCCACGGGGACACCCCCACCCACACACACACTTCAAGCTGGGGACCCCCCGCGGCACAGGGGCCGTGCGGGGACAGGACCAGCCCCACACACGGGGGAACACGTTGGGGGGCCAGGATGGGTCCCAGCAGGGACAACTGGGGGGACAGGGGCCATGTGGGGGGGACAAGGGTGTCGCAGAGGGACAGGACCAGCCCCTGCAGGGTCATCTGGGGGCTGGGGGGGGCAGGATCAGTCCTGCGAGGGACATGGCAGGGACAGGGGATGGGCAGGGGGGCAGGACCAGCCCCACAGGGGACACAGGGGGGACGCAAGAGTCGTGTAGGGGGACAGGATCAGTCCCAGCAGGGACATTTGGGGTGTCAGGATGAGTCCCAGCAAGCCCTGGCACGGACACTAGAAGGAAACAGTCCTGTCTCCTGCCCCCCCACCCTAAAGCCGGAGGTGCCCCCCCGCACCCCCCACAGAGCCCATACACCCCAGAACAGCACTGCAGCTGGAAAACCTTTATTTCCTTACAAAACAGTAAAAACCAGCGCCGGGGGTCACATCCCGTCACGGCCGGCCCTGGCAGCGTCACCGGGGCAGCCCGTCCGCTCCCAGGAGGTGCTGGCTGGGGTCATCCACAGGCAGAGGGCCGGGACCGGGCTGTGGGCCGAGAGACAGGTTAGGGGCAGCGGGGGCCAGATCCTGGCACCAGGGAGCCCTGCTGCCTGCGGGGACCCCCCCCCTTCAGGGCTGTGGGGCAGCTCTGGGCCCTACAGACCCAAAAGGCCACCACACGGGTCACACTGGTGGGAATATGTCTAGGGAGGGGGTCCTGCACACCCCTGGGGACAAGGACGGGGACTCATGCACATCCCTGGGGATAGGGATAGGGTCCTGTGCACCCCTGGGGACGGGAATGGGGTCCCACACGTACCCCTGGGGATGGCGATAGGGTCCTGTGCACCCCTGGGGACGGGAATGGGGTCCCACATGCACCCCTCGGGGCAGGGATAGGGTCCTGTGCACCCTTGGGGACAGGAATGGGGTCCCACACGCACCCCTGGGGATGGGGATAGGGTCCTGTGCACCCCCCTGGGGATGGGGATAGGGTCCCACACACCCCCCTGGGGAGGGGGATAGGGTCCCACACACCCCCCTGGGGATGGGGATAGGGTCCTGTGCACCCCTGGGGATGGGGATAGGGTCCCACACGCACCCCTGAAGATAGGGATAGGGTCCTGTGCACCCCTGGGGATGGGGATAGGGTCCCACACACCCCTGGGGAGGGGGATAGGGTCCCACACACGCCCCTGGGGATGGGGATAGGGTCCCACACACCCCTGGGGAGGGGGATAGGGTCCCACACACGCCCCTGGGGATGGGGATAGGGTCCCACACACCCCTGGGGAGGGGGATAGGGTCCCACACACCCCCCTGGGGATGGGAATGGGATCGGGGTCCCAAACACCCCCCTGGGGATGGGGTCCAACACACACATCTGAGGATGGGAACAGAACCTCACCGCAGAGGCCAGGCAGAAGGGTCCCCCTGCCCCACGGCCCCCTCCCAAAGACCCCCCAGCCCCGTACCTTGGTGTGCAGGATGTACCGCACGGCCCCCGGCACCGGCTCCGTCACCACGGCCGCAAGCAGCTCCTCCGGCAGAGAGGCCGAGCCGACGGGCAGCCCCCGCACGAACCTGCGGCAGGGCTGAGAGCTCAGTCCCAAGCCCCCACCCCCCGACCATCCAACTTCCCCCTCCCCCAACCCCAGTAAGAAATGGGATTGCCCTTACTGGTCCCCGTTGGTGGCGGGGGGGAAGCTGCGCCTCACCACCTCCACGAACTCGGCCACGGTGTCGGCCAGCGTGAAGACGACGGCGTTGGGGCCGGCGTCAAAGGTGTAGGCTACCTGCGGCGAGAAGGGGGGGCGAGCAACGGTCAGGGACCACGGCACCGCAGCCAACCGGGAGCCCCGCGGGGCCGGTCGGTACCTTGGTGCGTCCGTGGTGGGCGTTGAAGCGGTGTGCCAGGGAGATGATGTGGCGGGAGAGGTCGTTGAGGTAGAAGATGGGAGGGAAGGTGTCGAGGCAGGTGGCGTGGAACTGGTTGCTGTCCTGCATGGCGAGCCGCCCGAAGCCCTCGAAGTCCCGCTCCCGGATGTACCGTATCATCTGCGCCAGGCGCTCCGGCACCACCACCTCCGCCCGGTGCTGCCGCGGCAAGCGGGTCACGGTCACCCCGATTCGGGGAACCCCATGGCACCGTGACCAAAGGGTCGCGGCATCAAGGCTTAGCTTGGGTGGCATTGCGGGTGCGGCCCCCTACCCACCCTCCTTGACGCCCCGGCACAGAGAAATGCCTCCCTCCAAGGGAAACGGTACCCACGCCCCCCCGTACCTTCAGCAAGGGGCTGGTGTCCACGCTGGTCTGCATCCCCGCCGTGCTGCCCACCTGCTTCTTCTCCCCACTGACCTGGGGAGGGGCACAGATGGTGGGACGTGACCCCCCTCCCTGAGCCCCCAGACCCACCGAGGGGGATGCCCTGAGCCCTAGGGTGTGCACCCACAGGGTTGGGGCCCTCCCAGCACCCTCCCCCCAAATCCCATCCCACCGGAGGGGTGATGGTTACAGCCGTGCCCCCCCTCCCCGTTCCCAGTCCCTCACCACCAGGACGAGGACCCTGAGCTCCGGCCAGTGCGTTTCGGGGGCCACTTGGTGGGCGAGGCTGTCCCTGCCATCCGGCCGCTCGCCCCGCTGCCACTGCACGAAGCCCCCCAACATGCTGCGGCAGGCGCTGCCCGAGCCACGCCGTGCCACCTCCGACAGCTCGCCCTCCACGCCGTACAGCCGCGCCAGCGTCGACACTGCAGGGACGGGACAGGGTCAGGGTGGGGGTGAAGACCCCTGCCAACCCCCTCTGCCGGTGCCCACCGTGTCCCCGCTCACCCACCCAGGCAGGCGTAGCCGGCGGCGGAGGACGCCAAGCCGGCGGCGGTGGGGAAGTTGTTCTCGGAGGCGATGTGGATTTTGTAGGAGAGGTTGAGCGGGGCCGCGTCCTCGGCGCTGCCGCCCCGGCGTTTACGGGCCAGGCGCCGCACTGCGAGGGGACAAGGAGCCAGACGGGGGGGATGGCCTTGACCCCGCCTGGCCCCTGGGGGAGCCTGGGTTTGGGGGGACACTCACCTTCCCGCAGGCAGGCCTGCAGCCGGGGGTGCCCCACGTCGGCCTCCTCCCCGTTCAGCCACAGCCGGTCCTCCGCGAAGTCCCGGCTGGCAGCGGCCGTGGTGGTGGTCTTCAGCTGCCGGGGAGACGGGGTAAGCGCGGTGGGTGGGGGGCTCAGCACCCTCCGTGCACGGGCTGAGGGGCAGAGGGGGAGGCAGAAGGGGGCCTGACTCTGCCCCTGACCCCACACCAACCTGGTCCTGGTGCAGGGTCACGCTCAGGGAGGAGTTGATGGGCAGGATCAGGTCGTTGTCCCGCTTGCCCCCTGCGAGAGACAGCATAGCACGGTATGGCACGGCATGGCACGGCACAGCTTGTCGTAGGCTGGCTTGGCACCCTACAGCATGGCACGGCACGGCATGGGATGGGATGGCACGGCACAGCTTGGCACGGCACAGCTTGTCGTAGGCTGGCTTGGCACCCTACGGCACAGCACAGCTTGGCATGGCACGGCTTGTCATATGCTGGCTTGGCACCCTACAGCATGGCACAGCATGGCACAGCACGACATGGCATGGCACAGCTTGGCACAGCACAGCTTGGCATGGCACTGCTTGTCGTAGGCTGGCTTGGCACCCTACAGCATGGCACAGTATGGCCCGGCCCGGCCCGGCCGGGCACGGCTCGGCTCGGCTCGGCTCGGCTCGGCTCGGCTCGGCTCGGCTCGGCTCGGCTCGGCTCGGCCCGCCACGGTACAGCTTGTCGTAGGCTGGCTTGGCACCCTACGGCACGGCACAGCTTGGCCCGGCCCGGCCCGGCCCATTACGGCACCTTCGCTCACTCCCACGCCCGGGCAGGTGCCAAACCCGTCCCCGCCCCCGGGGGTCTCCGCCCGGCCCGGCCCCCGTCGCTACGCCCGGGGGTGGCATCCCGGGGGCTCCCCAGGCCCGAGGCGGGGTCCCGGCGCCAGGGCCAGCCGCCCCCCGCCCCCCGGCACTCACAGTACTTGATGACGGCGATGTTGACGGGGGCCGTGCAGGTGACCACGGCAAGCGCCCGCTCCTCCGCCATCGCGCCGCCGCCGCCTCCGCCGGGCCGCTCCCGGCAAGGTACGCGTGGCCTCAAGCCCCGCCCCCGCACCACCCACGTGGCCGTCGCCTGTGCTGGGTTCCCGCCTGGTCATTGGTAGGTGCCGCAGCGCCCGGCACCCGGCGCCCAATAGCAGCAATCGGACCACGGAGCCGCCCCGCCCCTCTCCGCCCCCCTTGAGGGAACTGGCAGGGGCATGCGACGGCGCCATCTTTGAGTCGGGAAAAAGCGGCGCATGCGCTGTTGCGGACCGGGGGGGCGGGACCCAGGCGCTGGTCTCGACGCCCCCAGTACCCTCCAGTGCTCCCAGTGGTCCCCAACACCTCCGTGCTCCAGTGTTAGCCCAGTGCTCCCCGTGCCCTCAGCATCCCCAGTATCCCCAATGCACCAGTCCGCCCAGTTACCCCAGCACTGCCCCAGTGTCCCCAGTGCCCCCCAAACCCCTGTACCCCCACGCCCAGTACTCCCAATATCCCCAGTACTCCCCAGGTGCTCCTAGAGCCTTCAGGCCCTCCAGTATCCCAGTGTCCGCAGTGCTCCCAGTGCCTTTGCAGCCCCCAGTTTGCCCAGTACCCCAATATCCCAGTACTCCCAGTCCCGCCCTGCAGTGCTTGAAGCGGCCCCAGAGTCCCCAGTGCCCCCCAGCCCAGTGCTCCCAGCACACCAGGGGCTGGGAGCCACCCCTAGCTCCCCGGGTGGCCCCATCGCACCCCCACGGGCAGCCCCCCCGCCGTGTGTGTGTCCCCTGGGGTATTTTTATCCTCCGGTCACCCACTCGCAGTGGAAAACATCCCACAGGTCCGGGGGCCGGGGGGGCCGGTGGCGGGAGACCGTGGTGCTGGTGGGCACAGCCCCGCTCCCACAGGGTCACCACTGCCGGGGGGGTGCACGGGTCCCACCCCAAGTAAACACCCAGGGGGACGAGGAGGGCAGCATCCCCCCACCCCTTTAGACAGCGGGGGGCTCTGGGGACCCCTTTTGTGGCAGGGGGAGGGTCCCTGGCTGTGCCCCCGCAGGTATTTATAAGCATTTTCCATGGGCAGGAGGGGAGGGGCCGGCACGGGGCTATTTTGGGGTGTGGGATTCTTTCCCCCCGCCGCCGGCGCAGGTGCGGGGCCCGATTTAGCCGGGCAGAGCCGTGAATAGCAACGGGGTGCACGTGGCGGCTTCCTCTGGCACCCACCCAAACCGTCCCCAGCGCCCCAGGGTGACACCAGCGGGGACGGGGCCGTCCCCCCCACTGTGGGGATGGTGCCCAGCCCCCCGCGGTGGGGATGGTTCCACTGACATCACCCTGGGTGACCATGGGGATGCTCAGGGCCACTTGCAGGGTGTCCTTGTCCCCACCGTCTCTGCCATCCCAGCCCCACTTGGCCAGGCTGGATCCCAGCACGGCACTGGGGCCATGCAGCCCTGAGCCCAAAAGGCCACCGGGTCCCCTTTTTGGGGCACGATGCCAGCCAGGGGTCCTGCCCCATCCCTCTACAGTGTTGTCCCCGTTGTCTGGGCAGGGAGCTGCTGGGATTCAGGAGCGGGAGGAGGATGCTCTCCAAAACACACAGCGGGGCTGGCAGCCAGATTCCGGCCGGATCCTGCCCCAGGGCTGGTGGGACACAGGGCCAGCCGAGCAGGGACAGCCCCAGCAGCGACGAGGGACACTTTCTCTGCTCACACCAGCTCTGCTTTTAATGTCTCCTGCGATGTACGGGGTAAAGAATCCTCCCCCAGTGCCTGAGAGTGGCAGGGAACAGGCCAGGCACTGTGTCCCCCAGAGCCCCCAGGGAGCAGCTGGGGGGCTTGGGGACCTGCTCCAAAATTCCAGGCACTCTTTCCTGCTCTTGTGTCCCTTCTCAGGGTGTGAGAGGGGCTCGCTGCCCTCCCCAGTGTGGCTGCGTGGGGGGGGGGGGGGCTCAGGATGCCCCGCAGCAACCCCCCTCCTCGTGCCGGGCCAGCAGCGACATGCGGGAGAAGGTCCTGGAGCAGAGGTGGCACCGGTACTTCTTGACGTCCGAGTGGGTCTGGAGGTGGGCACGGAGGTTGGAGCGGTCAGCGAAGGCTCGGCCGCAGTGAGGGCAGGCGTAGGGCTTCTCCCCTGCGGGACACGCACTCAGGGCACCCCCGTACCCCAGCTTCTCCCTCTGCCCTGTCCTCTCCTGTGCTGCTCTATCACCTTTCCCCATGCCTCCCACTGACCCCCAGCGCTTCCCAGATGTCCCTGAAACCCAGCGGTGCCTTCCCGGTGGGCGGTATCACAGTGGGACGTACCATGGGGTCCCCCACAGGACTCGGGGTGCGTGCCAGCACCCCAGCCACCCCCGGCGCCAGGATCCCCGGCCGTGCCCACCCCGGGCAGGTTCCTCCCGGAGCTCAAGCGCTGCCAGGTCTAGACAAATGCCAATTTTACACCCATCATCCCCAAAAAGCAGAGGTGCCGACGGGGCCAGCAGCAGCGGGGGTGTCCCCATCCCTACCTGTGTGGGTGCGGATGTGTCCCTGGAGCAGCCAGGGCCGGGAGAAGGCTTTGCCGCAGAGGCAGCACAGGCAGGGCAGGGTGTGCGTGCGGGTGTGCATCTTCAGGGCACCCGGGCTGGCGTACGCCCGGGCGCAGTGTGGGCAGCTGAAGTGCCGAGGGGGCAGGTAGAGGGTCTGGGTGTCCTTCAGAGGGGTGCCCGTCGGGGTGGGGAGAGCCTCGGCATCGGGGAGCAGCGGGAGGGAGATGCGAGCGAGGAGGCGGCCGTGGTCCCGCAGGCAGGGGGGAGCTGGGGGTGCGGGGGGCTGGTGGCAACTGGGAGGGAGCAGCACCTCACAGGCACACAAGCCGTTGAGGTCTGTGGGAGAGGGGAGAAGGGGGGTTAAGGGATGAGGGGTGGCAGCTGGGATGCCCACCCGGTCCCCAGAGCCCCCTGGGGGTCACGCACTCGGAGGGGGCCCATTTCCACCAGGTCCCCTCTCTGCTCCCATCCCAGCACACGGCGGAACAGACGCAACCTCTGCAAAACAAAGCAAAAACAGTCCTTCCTCCCAAAAAAGGGGAGTCACAGACACCCCAACACCTGCTGGAGCCCAGCTTGTGCCCAGGTGCTGGTTCATCTGGGGCTAGACCCCAAAATCTGGCCATCTCCTGGGGGAGGATGACCGGGGGGGGGCAGACACTGTGCTGGCAAGCCCCCACTGACCTGCTCCCACCCTCATCCCAGCCGGGACCCCCTGCTCATTGCCGGGCACGGGGGGGCAGCAGGAGCTGGGGGTTCCAGGGGGTCCCGGGGTGCCCTGGGCAAGCCTGGGGAGCCTTACCGGGTGCGGGGGTGTCGAGCTGGCCGTAGCTGGGGAGGCGGGTGCTGGAGGGCTTCTTCACCAGGAAGGAGCGAGGCATGGCCGGCCGGTAGGGTGACCCTGTGCTGCGTCCTCACACTGTGTCCCCGGGGGTGGCCCCGGGGGGCTTATTAGCATGGGCAGCTCCCGGGGGAGCCCCCGGGGCCAACCGCCGGCCGAGGGCTGGCCTTGGCTGCCACCACATCCCGCTGCAGGTGCAAGGGACACGGCGTTGGGGACAGCCCTGGCACCGCCACCCCGCAGGATCGATCCCCCGGGGAGGGGGACACGGGTGCATCCCGAGCCAGAGCGGATGGCTGCGCAGAGCCAGCCGCTGTCCCTGGGGAACCCCGACACCCCACGGGGGCTCGGAGCCAGGACACGTCCCAGGGACACCCGCTGCGCTCCCCTGGCCAGCACCCAGCAGGGCTTTGGGACAGCGCCTGGTGCCAAGCGTCCTCCCTCCGGGTGCCAGGGCCCGGCGCGGCTGCTGGCGGTGACACACAGAGCCAGGGGGGTGCAGGGGGATCCCCCCCTCCCCAAGCAACACGCCAGCCCCCAGTAGGTTTGGCAAGACTTGGACAGCAGATTGTGAAGTTGATCTGGGGGAAGATAAGGGCCGGGGGTGGGGGCCCAGGGTGACGAAATGGCATTGCCAAAGGCGGCGGTGGCACCGCTGCCGTTAACGGGAGGAGCCCTGCGTTTTGAGCAGCCCACGTAAGCCAGGGTGGGGGACACCCACCCCCAGCCACGTCCCGCACCCCAGGGCCGCGGCAGAGACCACGCAGGGAGGCCGCCCGTGGATGAAACTGCCTTTATTGAGAAAAATGGTTCGCTACAAATACCTCATCTGTTTTATTCTTCTTCAAAAAAAACAGTACGTCTCGTTAAAAGTTCTAGTTATGCAAAAAAGTGGCGGGTAACACACAGGCGAACGCGGCCGGTGGGAGCCCTGGCACTGCCCGGCTGGCAGCGGGTAGAGCCGGGCCCGACGCCGTGGGAAGCGGGCAGAGGCAGGAGCTGCCCGCGCAGCCCGGGCCTTAAAGTGCTTCACAAAAGCAGCTGTCGCTGCCCCTGCTCTGGCGCTGCGGGGCAAAAAGGAAGAGGAAGAGGAAGGAGACGGAGAGGTTAATAGCGCTGTCCCAGAGGCAGGGAGCTCTGATGGAGGCTGCTCCAGGTCCCAGCTGAGGACTGGACAAGGAAACCCTCCTGCATCCCTTTTGGGAGATGCCAGAGCTCTCCACCCCACCAGGGACACCCCGGGGCTGGGTAGGTGCCAGCAGTGGCGTGCTGGTAAGGGAAGACCCCATCCCTCCTCACCAGTCTGGCTTGGAGGATTGCAGAGCAGCTCCAGCCCTTTCCCTGCCCTTTCCCAGGAGAGCAGATGGTCCCTGCACGCTCCTCGCAGGGCTGCACGGCCCCAAAAAACACCGAGTACTATTTAAAACCTAAGTAAAAAACAAGACAGTATTGCTAGAGCAGAGCTGGAGCCGGAGCCAGGTCCTGGATAACCACAAAGGGCACTTCTCGGAGCAGGGACACGCAGAGGGATTGCTCTTCCACACCTTCTCTCCGCAAACCCTTGCCGGAGGGCGGCACGGCACGTCCGCGGGCCTCGCGAATCATCACTTCCCCGCGGTTCCTTCTCCGGGAGCCTTGGGGCCGATCGCGGCGCTGGGGTGACCCCGAAGGGTGGCAGGGTCCCAGCACAAAGCTCCTCTCCTCCAGCACTAGTGACCACCCCTCGGATGGGACGGGACTTGTGCTGCGCAGGGGACCACGCTGGGGCTGGCAGAGGAGATCTGCCTTCCACCCTCTCCCAGCAAACTCCACCAGCAGCAGGCGGGGCAGAAAGGACGGGAACAGGTCACCGGGGTGCTCTGGAGCATCTCTCAGCTCAACATCTGCCCAGCTGTGCCCTATTCCCAGGGAGAGACCTGGGAAAGGGAGATGAAATTCCCTATTTCAGGGAGATGAGACGCTCAACGCTGGGGACGGGATCCTGCACGGGCAGACGTCCCTCCCGCACATCCATCGCCCAGACACGAGCCAGCTGCTCCGTGTTGTGTGCCAGCGTGGCACAACTAACCGCCTGCTCCTCCCACAGACGGATAACCCCCACCCCAGGCCACATCCAGCACGGCCACAGCGCTCTGCCCGCACGGGCGAAGCCAGCCCGAGCCCGACCGACGCGTCGCGGAGAGGGTCGGCAGCTCGGCGCGCGCGGGCGGCCGGGCAGCTGTTGGAGAAGGCGAGCGGTGCTGCTGCTCGCCGAAAAGGCAGCCCGGCAAACCGCTCGGCGCGCCGCCCCTCCAGCCGCCGAGGTGCTGCTCTGTCCCGCATCACCACCTGCCTGCGGAGAAACGCGCCGTCAGGGGAAGGACAAAGCCCAGAAGCAACGGCAGAGGAGACTGGCGGGCTTCCCACGGCTCCCGCCGTGCCCGGGGTCCGGCTCCCGCCTCCCGTCCGATTTCAAATCCACGGCATGTTCGTTTGCTCAGGGTGGGTTTTTTTTTTAAAAATATACTTTCTTAATAATATTCCATAAAAATACTTGTCCCCGGCGACGGATATTGCAGTGTGAAGAGTAACAGCTTCCGTTCCCGCTCTATAAAACGTGGAAAAGGCATCAGGCCGATTCAGGTAGAAAAACGCAAGACCCCGGTATCACAAGAGCCGGTACAAAACGAGGAAGGTGAAGGTTTCACTGGACGCCGGGCGCCGTCCCCGCGGACCCCTCCCAGCCCACGGCCACCACGGGGCACACGAGGGCAACCGTCACGCCCCAGGCAGCAGCAGGCGAAGGAGGTGGCGAACGGGGAACGGACGTCTCTGGAAATAGCCTCGGGGAGGCTAAAAAACAAAGCTGCTCCGTGTGTTTTCTTCCTTTCCCAGAAGGACGTGGACGATTGCAGTTTCAAACCAGGGCATTTCTCCATAAAACGCATCGTAGTTTTACGTACCTACTCAATTCGCAACAGAGAGCATGAAGACAAATGGTGCCAAAAAGCATCTACTAATCAATAGATCTGGAAACAGGTACGCACTCCGTACACGGATGTGAAACGCCTAACCGAGGAACCATCCCAGCAGAGGCGCCGACTCCGCTCTCCTCCCGGCAGCGGATGCCTCCGCTCGCTCACCGGTCCAGCACGACACTAGAGACTCCACCTTCTTCAACAAGGTGGGATTTGCCCAGAGGTGAGGGAAGAGAGGCGGCAGAGGGTCTCCGGGGTGGGGCTGGGGCGGGGGGGCTGACGAGCTCCGTGCCTCCCCGTCGGGAAGGCCGAGTGTGCAAAAGGAGACAGGGCGTGAGGGGAGTCCAAACCGATGCTCTGCGGTCACAGCCTCAGTTCTCGGAGAGCGACAGCGCCAGCGCGGCCTGCAGCGCCGCCTCCTCGTCGATGTTATAGTCCTAAAAACAAGGGAGGGGGCAGTCAGGAGAGGGGGTGCAGCCAGGCCACGCAGTCTCCATCCAGCGTGGCCAGCCATGGCAAGGAGCCCCTCACGCTCCTTTTCACTCCCCCAGCCGGGGCTGCGAGCCTCCAACTCCTCTGGCACGCAGATCCCAGGAACACCACGCTTTTTGGGGTGTCCTCTGCGCCCGCGGTCCCTCTCCTGCCTGGAATCTGTTGTCAGTCCTGCTCTTAGACCCGGCAGCACCAAAACATCCCCACGTGAGAAGCCGTGGGCAAAGGATGAGGCTTTCTAGCCCTGGGCTTCTCCCAGGTTTGGCTTGATGCAACGCAGCCATCGCTCCCCAAGTGGGAATAGTTCCCTGTGCGTAGCTGGAGGTTCCCTTCCCTGAAAACCAGCGTCCCTGCAGTAAGAGCAGGATGCTAACAAGACCTCCCCCAGCAGCCAGACCCCCCAAAGCTGGGCTGCTTCCCTCCCACCACCTGTGAAGCTTCAAATGTTTGTGTTACACTTCCTCAGGGAAGAGTTTAATGGAGCACACGGAGAACAACTCGTTTTCCCAGAGAGCGGCTTCCCTCTCCTCCTTCAGAGGGGTTTTCCTGGTGTCTCTGACAACCACCACCTCGAACAGCCCCCAGGGCAGGCGGGGAGCCCAGCCCCACACCCGTGGGGGTCTCTTGAGTGGGGCTACGCGTGTGCCACGTGCCTCCTGCCAAGCCGAAAGGAGAATCCGTGCCCTTCCCCTCCGGAGGAGCTGCACAGCGGGACGGGCTGCTCCTGGCACGGGAAGGGAAGGGCCAGTTTGACGTCCCAGCTGCTCACGCAGGAAAGGTGACCCCGCTCCGAGGAAGGGCCGTACTCACCACGAAGGTGTCGTAGGAGAACTTGTGCCTGTGGAGGAGGTGCTGGAGGAAGTTGGCGCTCTTGTAGCTGGGGTCCCCCCAGGGCATGGCTGAGCAGACCGGGCACACCTGCGGCAGGCAGGGACGGAGGGGAACAGTGACTTGGCACAAACCCTTCCGCCTCCGTCTCCCTCCCCGGGGCGGTTGGTGCAGCCCCAACACGAGGAAGAGGGGAGTAGCGGTCCCCCCCTTCTCTGACAGAGGGTGATCTGCAGAGGATGTGGTAAACAGGGGGACCCCAGCCCCTCCTTGGTGCACAGAGCCTCTGGCACACGGCCCAGGCTGCTTTTAGCCCGTTGCTAAGTCACAAGCGCCTCTGAGATGGTGCCAGAGCTGCAAATTCCCTGCCTCGGTCAACCCAGCGGGGACAGGGGGAGGAAATACTGCACCACCCAGGTTGCAGGCACCGGGGGACGGAGGCGGCGCGTTCCAGAGAGCTTCTAGCAAAACAAACAGAGGCAGGTCCCCACTTCCCATCAAAGGGATTTAAACCAAACGAAACGAGCTGGAAATGCAGCTGTACTTCACGCACAGCAGCAGCTCTGCACGCCGGTGGCCCGGGATGCAGCGTCGGTTAGGGTGTGTTTGGATTTCCACGAGTTACTCCACATAAAATCAGCCCGTCCCAGCGCCCCGGCGTCGCTCACCACTTTGTTGGGGTCGTTGCGGTGGTTCTCCATGCAGTGCTTCACCAGCTCCTGCTGGTCCAGGTTCCGGGCCCCGCAGTACGGACACACAAACGTCGAGCGATTGGGAATATTGCTAGAGAGAGAGCAAGGATAAGTTCAGATCCCCTGGGAAAGGACTGGGTGGATTCCTTCCAAACTAACCCAGCCACCCCCTGCTTGGCTTTGTGCCACCCACCCAGTGGAAACCAGCCCAGCCCATTCCCACTCCAGCCTGAACCACCCTGCTTTGGTTGGTCCTTCCTCCCACGCCAGCTCTGAAACGCGGGACAGTGCAGGGGCTGCAGGTGCCAGGAGGGAAAAAAGTGCTGATGTTTCTCCCTCCGACTGCCCAGGGGAAAGTAAAACACGTGCTCACATTTTAGGGCTTGTAAGGGATTGGAGTGCCAGTGCGCTGCAAGGAGGGACGTGTTTCCGCGCCCGACGCGTGGCGGTACCTGGGGATAGGCTGGGACGTGGGGACAACGGGAACGAACTTGGGGCAGTTGGCCATCTGCTCCTGCACCTTCGCGCAGGACGAGACGTGAGAGCGCATTTTGGCGAGGGTCACCTGGAGAAAAACGTGAGAAGAAACGTTCCCAGAGGCTGCGACACCTTCCGGCTGGAGACTCGGCCACAGCTCGGGAGAGACGTTTGGGCCGTCAGAGCCAACGCTGAGCTGTGAGGGATGGCCCACAGCAGCGTGGAAACGCTGCAACGGCCCGTCCTTCCCCGCCAGACAGACGCTGGGGCTGGATGCTCGCTGCACGGGTCCCCAGAGGTCACGCCCAGGCCGCACTGCCGTAGCGCTAGCTCCGCTGACCTTTGCAGAAGAGGAACTGGTGACAAGCAGAAGCCCCAAACTGCTCTGAGACCGTAGGGGATCGTCCCTGGGCCGCAGCCAGCGAGTTACAAGAAGACCCCCGAAGTTAACGGAAGCCAGAAAGCGCGTCAGCAGAGACGCACCGTGAATCGCGGCCTTACAGCCGGGCCCCAACGCGTCCCAGACCAGACCGCTCCGGGCCACGCGGCCGGTTCAGCCTTCCCCACGCTGGGATCGCGGCACCTTAAGCAAGACCTAAATCCTTACCCTCGTTAGGGGCAGCAGCAGAGCTGGTTTGCCTCAGCCTCTCCCATATTGCAGGAAAACCTCAGCCTGCTTTCGAAGGTCCCCAGTGTCTAATAATAGCTCCAGTCTGCTGACAAAGGCAGCGAGGAGAGAGCGCCTTCATCACCGCTTGCCTGGCTCACGGCAGCAGCCGTGACACACAGGGGACACGGCAGTTTGGGGACCCTGCAAACCCAACTGTGGAAAGGATGCGACCTCCCTCCATCCCCCGGCAGTGGGATCAGCAGCCCAACGAAGCCGTGCCGGCGCAGGACGGGGACACACGGCCTTCCCCCGTGGGCTTTACCTTCTTGCTGCAGCCTCTGCAGGGAGCTTTGTAGGATGAAAGCTGTTTCTCCACGCTGGCAGCTTTTTCCACCTTCTTGGGATCGAAGGGCATGCGGCAGAGTGGGCAGAGCGGGGATGGCACTTGGAGGCAGGGCTGCAGGCACTCCCCGCAAAACCTGGGGGCACAGAGAGCAGCGTCAAGTGGTCCGGCAGGGGCCCAGCCCAGGAGGAGCAGGACCCCAGCCCCAAGGCACAACCGCTCGCAGGGACCCCTGCACACCCCAGGCTGCAGGGCAGCCCCAAAATTCAGGGATCGGCATCCCCACTGGGAGGAACTGGACAGAACTGGGAGCTTGGGAGATGGTGGGGGGAGGCCAGGCAGACGCCAAGCCCCAAAGGAGCTGCCTGCACGTGCAGCCGGGGCACAGACAACATCGCTGCTCCGAGAGCAGCGGCCGGGAGCGGATTTGAACGGAGCCAAACAAAAAACGATGCCGAGCATCCAGGCCACGCAGGAATAAAGCCAGCGGGCGCGTTAGGGCTTGGCTCACCTCCTTTCAAGGTCCTTACACCTGCAAGAGCGCGGGTGAGAAATCGGGACAGGCAGGAAGGCACCCCCGGGCAGGAGGCAAACCGGCTCAGGCCCCACAAAGTCAACTGTCACAGCCTCCCCGTCCCCTCCCCCGCCCTGCCTGCCCCGCTGGGAGTCGGCACACGAGGGGCAAAATCATGGTGCCCCCAACCCCAAACGAGCTGGTGGAGGTGAAGAGCAAGACTGCGCCGGGGCACCAAAGCCTCAACGGGAGACCAAGGTGTCCCAGAAACCGGCTGTGAAAGGGGACCGAGGTGTCACCAAAACGCTGTGGGGACAAGCAGACCCCAGTGCCCTGGGCAGCCTCTTCCCAAGGGCCAGGGCACAGCACCCATGGGTGGCCCAAAGGCGGGGAAGGGGGTGTCGAGGCAGGATTTCCATCCAGGTGAGACCCCAGCCGGCACTGCGGGGGGAGATCCTGGGGGCAGGAAGCAGTTTGGGTGCAGAGGGACAAGGGGGCTGGGTTTGGGGGGGTCAGAGGGGGAAGCACCCTTGGGTGCACCCCATGCCGGGTCCGGGCTGGGGAATACAGCAGCACCCAGCTCTCTGGTGCTGGTGGAGCAGCTGGCGGTGGGATGGGGGCTCCGGTACCGAGCTGGGAGCCCCCAGAGTGGGCAGGGGATTAGGAGTATCGGTACCGGGCTGTGGAGAGGGTATGGGATGGAGGGTCCCGGTACTGGGCTGAAGGAGAGATGGGGTGCCGGTACCAGGCTGAGGTGCCGGGATGGGGGTGCCGGTACCAGGCTGAGGTGCCGGTACCGGCTGGAATCACAGGGCAGAGAGCCAGGAGAGGTCCCAGTGCAAGGGGAGCGCCCAGCGAGCGCGGCGGCCCGGCCCCGGGGGCTGGGACGGGCCGGGGGTCCCCGCCGCCCCCGCCCCGAGCCCCGGCTCACGTGTGGCCGCAGCCCGCGATGCCGACGGCGCGGTGGAAGACCTCCAGGCAAATGGGGCAGCTGAACTGCGCCTCCAGCGCCTCGGTGGCGGGACCGGCGGGGGGCGGCGGCTGGGGGGACCCTCCCGGGGCCTGGGGCCGCTGCGCCGCCGCCACCAGGAAGCTCCGGAACATGGCGGCGGCCGTGGCGGCGAGGGGGCTGCGCTCTGACGTCACCGCGCGCTCTACGTCATCGCTGAGCGCCGGGAGCGAAGCTGGGACGGGGACCGAACCGGGCCGCCATGTGCGAGGCGGCGGGGGACGATGGAGGGTGCGGAGCGGACGCGGCACCGGAACGGCGCCGCCGCGCCCCGGCACACAGGTGGGAGCACGGCCCGGGAGCTGGGCTGGCCCCCCGGGGCCCTCCCGGTGCTGCCCCCGGTACTGTCCCGTTATCCCGCCGATACTCCCCGATACTGTCCCCGCTTGTCACCCCCGGTATTCCTCCGGTACCTCCCGGTGTTGCCTGCAGTACCCCCCGGTACTACGCCCGGGGCTGCCCGGTGACCGCCCGTGTCCCCGCAGCTACCCCCGGCCCTGCGTGAAGTGCGGGCAGGGCTCTGCCGCGCTCGTCATCCGCCTCGGGGATGCCTTCTGCCGGTGAGGGACCGGGACGGGATGGGGACTGCCGTCGGGGGACGTCGGGGACCGGGGACATCAGCATCGGGCTTGGGGACATCGGGCCTTGGAGATACTGGGACTCGGGGACATCGGGGATCAGGGGCATTAGGGCTCCGGGACATCTGGGCTTGGGGACATTGGGGCTTGGAGATGCTGGGACGTGGGGACATCAGGGCTTGGGGACATGGGGACACTGGGACTTGGGGACAGGGCTTGGGGACGTTTGGGATTGGGGGCATTAGGGCTCCGGGACATCTGGGCTTGGGGACATTGGGGCTTGGAGATGCTGGGACGTGGGGACATCAGGGCTTGGGGACATGGGGACACTGGGACTTGGGGACAGGGCTTGGGGACGTTTGGGATTGGGGGCATTAGGGCTCCGGGACATCTGGGCTTGGGGACATTGGGGCTTGGAGATGCTGGGACGTGGGGACATCAGGGCTTGGGGACATGGGGACACTGGGACTTGGGGACAGGGCTTGGGGACGTTTGGGATTGGGGGCATTAGGGCTCCGGGACATCGGGACTTGGGGACATTGGGGCTTGGAGATGCTGGGACGTGGGGACATCAGGGCTTGGGGACATGGGGACACTGGGACTTGGGGACAGGGCTTGGGGACATTTGGGATTGGGGGCATTAGGGCTCCGGGACATCGGGACTTGGGGACATTGGGGCTTGGAGATGCTGGGACGTGGGCACATCAGGGCTTGGGGACATGGGGACATTGGGACTTGGGGACAGGACTTGGGGACAGGACTTGGGGATGTTTGAGATTGGGGACAGGGCTCGGGGACATTTGGGCTTGGGGACATTGGGACTTGGGAACAGCAGGGCTCGGGTAATCGGTGCTTAGAGACAGCAGGGCTTGGGGACAGCAGGGCTCGGGAATATCGGGGCTTGGGGACAGCTGGGACTGGGGACATTGGGGCCTGGGAACAGCAGGGCTTGGAGACAGGACACTTGGGGACACAAAAGCACAGGAATATCGCGGGAGACATCAGGTCTCAGCGACATCGGGTGTTGAGGACATCAAGGCTTGGAGACAGGGGGCTTGGGGACGTGGGGGCTTCGGGCCGTGGGACCTGCCGTGGCTCAGGGCCGTGTCCCCGCAGCGGCTGCTTCCGTGAGTACTTCGTGCACAAGTTCCGTGCGATGCTGGGCAAGAACCGTGTCATCTTCCCGGGAGAGAAGGTATGTGGGGGGTCATGGGTAGGGGGGGACACCCAGGCAGCAGCCCCGGAGCTGGTGACCGTCCCTCATGTCCCCACAGGTGCTGCTGGCGCTGTCGGGGGGGCCGGGGTCTAGTGCCATGCTCCGGCAGGTGCAGGAGGTGAGAGTGGGGACAGTGGGGAGCTCTGGGAGGGGCACGGTTCACCCACCCCCCTCACCCTGCACCTCTACCAGGGGCTCAGCCGGGAGACGGCCAAGAGGCTCCGCTTCGTCCCCGGCCTCATCTACATTGACGGTAAGGATTGGCGTCCCCCCTCCCCCAGTTGGCTGCCCGCTCCCTGCCCTGCTGCCCCTTCCCAGCCCCACCCTGGCCCCGCTCCCAGCGCAGGGTCCATCTGTACCGCGCCGGGGCTGGGGGCTGCCCCCAAGCCCAGCGAGGCTGTGGCACCCGGGGGTAGGTGCCCCCTCCTCACCGTGGCGGCGCTGCCCACCTGCCTTGCAGAGGGAGCGGTGCGCGGGCAGAGCGCGGCACAGCGGGAGCAGAGCCTGATCCGTATGGAGTCCCTGCTGCAGGCCACTGGCTTCCCCTACCACTTGGCCCACCTGGAACAGGTATGGAGGCGACGGGGGGGACACGCCTGGCGTCCCCCAGCCTCCCCTTGGTACCTCTCTCTGCCCCGCAGGCGCTGGAGCTCCCCGCATCCATCCTGCGGCCAGGGCCGGAGGGGTCCGTCAAGTCCGGCTCCTCCTACAAGGAGGCGGTGGAGGGCTTCATCCAGCAGCAGCGGGACGATGGGGACGGTGGCACCTCGCTTCCCAACCTCGGCACCCAGGTGGGGGACACGCCTGCCCTCCGCCTGCCCGCCGCCGCTCGCACCCAGGAGCTGCTGCAGCTCTTCGAGGCAGTGGAGACAGCGACGGCGCGAGAGGAGCTGCTGCAGATGCTGCGGTGAGGGGACGATCCTGCGCGGCGCTGGCACGGAGCATGGTGTGGGAGCCCTGAGCCGATGTCACCTTGTCCCCCAGGACCCACCTCATCCTGCAGACGGCCCGGACCAGGGGCTACTCCAAAGTGATGACGGGCGAGAGCTGCACCCGCGTGGCCGTCAAACTGCTCACCAACCTGGCGCTGGGTCGCGGCGCCTTCCTCGCCGTCGACACGGTGAGCAGCCCGCCGGCGACCCGGCCCCAAGCTGGGGGTGGCTGTCGTCACCTGGAGGGGTGACAGGATTCTGGGAGGGGGTTTGTGGCTTGGTGGCGGCGCGGTCCCTCGGTAGCCACGCACCCGCAGGGCTTCGTGGACGGTCGCCACGGCGACGTGATGGTGGTGCGTCCCATGCGGGACTACGTGGCCAAGGAGATCGCCTTCTACAACCACTTCTTCGACGTCCCCACCGTCATCGCGCCACCCCTCCCCACCAAGGTAAGGACATCTGTCCCCCGTGGGGGTGATCCTGAGCTCCGTGTCCCCACGGCAGGGATGGGACCCCCGCGTCCCACCCCTGCCCTCGCTCCCCCAGCGCCGGGAGAAGCCCAGCATCCACCGCCTGATGGAGCGCTTCCTCTTGGGGCTGCAGGAGGATTTCCCCTCCACCATCAGCACCGTCTACCGGTATTGGCGTCCCCTGTGTGGGGGCACCCCGGGGGTGACAGGGGGGTTGGGGGCAAGCGGTCTGTGCCTGCTTACCCCCCCTCGATGTTGGCTGCAGGACGGGTGAGAAGCTGAGCCCAGCTCCGGCCAAGGCAGACAGCGAGTCCCAGCGCTGCCTGCTCTGCCTGTGCGCCCTGGACATCGCCGGGGGTGAGTAGGGGGGCTTGGGGGGTTATGGGGGGCAGCCGTGCACCCCCTAATCACATCCTGCCATCCTGCAGAGGAGGAGTTGGCCCTGGAGCCCACGCTGATCAGGGAGGAGCCAGAGGGGAACGGGTGAGCATGTGGGCAGGGGAGATGCTGTGCCAGTACCGCGGGTGCCGTGTGGCACTGGGGCCACCGCACCGGCCCCACTGAGGGTCCCTGCGCCCCCCCCAGGGCTGAGAGCAGAGCTGCCTTCATCCCGCTGCTGTGCTACAGCTGCCGCCTCACCTTTAAGGAACTGGTAAGGCTTTTGGGGTGCAACGGGGAGGCTCTCCTCAGGGACAGGGGTCCCCACCGCCACAGCCCCTCTCTTGCAGGGTCCCCTCGCCACACTGCCGCCCTATGTGCGTGCTGAGGCCCAGCGCAGGATCCGCAGGTAGAGGGGGTGGAGGGTCCCCTCCTGCCAACTCAGCCCCCGACGCCGTGTCTGTCTGTCCATCCATGCTGTGTCCCTCCCTCGCAGAGCAGAGATGAAGCAGCAGAGCCAGGAGGTCGCGCTGGAGGACAAGGAGCCCGGCAAGAGCTGAAGGGGCTGGGGACAGTGGGGGACACAGACCTCCATCCCTCTGGGGCACCGATGGGGCAGGGTGCCCCCCTCCCAGGGATGCCCCATGGTGAAGAAGCAGAGCCCCTGAGGCTCCCTGGCCCCCAGACAGCTGCTTTTACACCCCATTTTCATTACAGCCAGGGTGCCAGGGAGAGCCCCCAGCCCCCATTTGGCAGGAGCCAAGGGGTGCTGGTACCCCCAGGGTAGCAGGCTCCCTGTCCCATCCTGCCCCCTCCCCACCCACCCCAGCTGCACATCAGCCGGGGACGCCTCAGCTTTGTTTTATTAGATATCTGTATAAATAAACCATTTGAATTAATAAAAAAAACAAAACCAAAGTCACAAGAAGTGTCTAGAGTCCAGCTGGGGCTGCCAGCCCCCCTCCCCGGCTGGGGGGGCTGTGCCCCAGGGCCCCCCATCCTGCAGCTTGGGGGGCTATTGCTTTTGAGTTCAACCTGGTTCTGGAGCAGGGCTGGGGAGAGCGGGGAGGGGGCGCGGGCCGGCTCCTGACACACACCCCCCCCCGACACCTCTCTGCAGCAAGGGGTGCCCGGTGGGTTGGGGGGGGGCCGTGTCCTTCTCCCCGCTCCAGGAAGGCACGACGTGGTCTCCGCAGATCGGACGGCTTCAAAGCAACGTCGGAAAAACATCCTCCCTAAAAGCGAGCGCTGACAGCCCTGCATCCCACTGCCTCCCCCCCGGCAGGATACGGCCCCCGCTTGCGGGGTTGGTTAAGGCATCGGCGGTGATGTCCCCGGGAGAGAGCTGGGGGGGGCGGTATGCCCAGAGCCCCTTCCCCCTACTCCTTCTCCCGTGTCCACTTGATCATGGTCTCAGGGGAACGGTAGAGGAAGATGAGCTTGGCGTAGAGCTCTTCCTCCAGCTCCAGCTCGCCCGTCTCCCGCACCAGGAAGATGTCCTGGCAGAGCTTCAGGATGCGATCCACGCACGGCAGCTCCTCGAACATGATGGAGTGCGAGATCTCGCTGAAGAAACCCCGCACGAACTTCCCGATCACCAGCACGATGGAGACGTACAGCCCCATGATCCTGCCAGGGAGCCGGGGTTGGGGGGGCGGCGTGTGAGCATCCTGTATCCCACACGCCGCTTCGTACCCCTTTCGGGGGTACAGCCGGGCGGGCAGTGCCCCCCTCCCCCCCCGCACACCCCCCCCCGCTCCACGTACCCGTAGCCAGCCAAGAAGCCCAGGCTGGGGGGGCTGACTTTATCGTTGAAGATGACCATGGGGAGGATGTTGCCGTCGCGGGGGGGGGCATCCTTCAGCCGTATCACCCACCACTCCAAGAAGCTGTCGCCCCCTCGGCCGGCACCCACGCGCTCCCGTTTCAGCTGCACCTCCACATCCAGGTAGCTGTCCTCCCCATCTGTTGGGGAGGGGGCACCGTCAGGGGCACAGCACGGCCACCGCTGTGCCCCCAACCCCAATTTTTTTTTGCTGGGGTGGGGGGACACTCACCTGGCAGCAGCTGCTTGACGGGGTTGGCTTCAGGGCCGTTGGGAGCCCGGATGTATTTGGGGAAGAGTTTGGGCACTTGCCTGCAAGACAGTGGGGGGTGAGCACCATCCCAATGAGTATGAGAGTGGGGGTCCAGCCCCCGTCCCCTCCCCTGGGACACTCACACAGGGGTGTCACGGGTGCCCTGCAGCAGCTGGGCCAGCTCCAGGCGTTGGGGCGCGCCGGGCTGCAGGTCGGTGGTGTGTTTGTCGAAGGTGTGCTCCACCGTCCCCCCCTTGCCCAGGTCCCTGCGGGCAGAGCAGGCAGCAGAGGCTGAGCAAGGGGGTGCGAGCAGGGCTGCGCCCCCTCCCTCACCGTGCCAGCGGTACCTCTGGAAGGTCCAGGTGAGGCGGAGGGTGATGTCGGAGGAGCCGTTCTGCAGCTCCCGACGCATCTGCTCCCGGCTGGGGGGGCTGATGCTCCAGAGCGAGCCCGAGCTGCCCTCGATGCGGGCCGTCACGATGTCCTCGTAGCCGTACAGCGTGATGAACTGCATAGCCACCTAGCACCGGGGTGGGAGGTGGGGGGCGGCACACGGCTCAGCCCCCACCCAAGGACACCCTAGGGCACCCCCCGGCTCTGCCAGCCCCACAGCGGGATGGAGACGGGGGTGGATTTGGGAAGGGGGGGATTTACCGGCTGCCTCTCAAACTGGTTGGTGAGGGCTTCGTAGTCCTGGGGGGTGAAGGGCTGGATGGATTGCTGCTGGGCGCTCATGGTGAACAGCGGCTGGGGAGGGGATGGGGGGCCATCAGCCGGGCAGGGGACCCCAGCATCTGAGGTGGACACACCAGTATCCCCCCCACAGCATCCTCACCTCATATCCCCCCAGCTTGAGGGTGACGGTGACATCGATGGGGTGGTTGACAACACCCACCACGGAGCGCACCAACGACATGAAGAGCAGCGGGAACCAGATGATGGCCACAAGGAAGAGGATGATGAGCCCCCCCATGCCGTACTTCACGATCTTCTTCTTCTTCTGCCCCTTGGGCTGGGGGTATTTCTGGGTGGGGGGAGACAGCACAGTGCCAGGTGGGCTTGGGGGGACCCCAAGAAACACAGGGGGGATCCTTCTCAGCACGGTGAGGACGTACCTTCTCCGTCTCACGGCTGCACTTGATGATGAAGATGTTGGCGTAGATGTCCTCCACACACATCCAGTTGGAGAGGGACAGCGTGGTGTCCGTCCAGACCCAGTCCATGACGGCCCGCAGCTCCACCAGGAAGGGCACGAGGCGAAACCTGGGGGGCACACGGGGAGAGGGGGCTGGTACGGCACCCTCCAGGTGCCTGGGGGACCATGTGGCCCCGTGCCGTACCCCTGGAAGAGGAAGAGGTTGAGGTGGTTGTATTTCTTGGTGAGGAAGTTGCCCAGGATGCGGGTGGGGTAGCCGCAGCGGATCTGGTAGGCTGAGAGCGAGAAGTAGATGCACTTCACGAAGTACCACAGCTGGGCCACCGTGTTGAGGCTGAACAACCTGCGGGAGGGAGCTGTCACCCCTCTGGCCACCTCTCCGGCCACCACGCGGGCTTGGGGACACGAAAGTGCCGCCCTAGAACCACGCTGTGCCCTTGGGGCCATCCTGGGGGGATGCTGGGTACCTTTCGGTGACAGCTGGCAGGATGAAGAACATCCAGAGATGGATGCTGAAGACCAGGATGACCTGGAAGACGAGCTTGCCCAGCACGGTCTTGCGGAGGTAGAGCGCGCGGTCGATGACCATGGTGGTGAACTGGATGAGCAGCATGACCAGGAAGGCCTCAGGCACTTGGTCATCCGACAGCGAGGAGGTGATGTCAGCTGCCGCCGAGTGTTTCTGGGGGGACGCAGGAGAGGTCAGGGTACGGCCCAGCCTGACCCCATGGTGCAAACCGACCGGGTGGGAATCCTCTGCTCACCCCAAAAGCCCAGAAGCCGAAGATGATGATGATGAAGTCAACCACGTCGGCCAGGAACATGAAGGCATAGACGTCGGTGGCCGCCCGGTGCTGGGTGTGCAGGATGTCCCGGAAGAACTGGCGCACCGGCTGGTACATGTTCTGTGCCCTGAAGGGGGGGGACAGCGGGGTCGGGGGGGGATGGATCGAGGGGCTGCACCCCACCGCTCCCACCCCAACCAGCACTGCAGGGCACTCACATGGTGAGGAAGAAGAGTTTGACCCGGAGCCCAAATGCCTTCAGCTTCTTCTGAGCGTGGCTCTCTTTTGCCTCCTCCTCCTCCTCCTCCTCTCCCTCCTCTTCCTCCTCCTCCTCCTCCCCGTCCTCTGCGGGTGAGGCACAGTGTGAGTGACAGCCCAGGGTCCTGTGGGGCTGCATCCCTCCAGAGGATGCCAGCCTTTGCCCCTCGATGGGGCACGAGGGATGGAAACTGTCACTCACCTTCCTCCAGATCCGCCTCGGGTTGCTTCTTCCCCTGCTGCCTCTTCCTCCTGAAGCGGAGCTGCGTGGCCTTGGCCCCCTCCTCCTGCCCCACGGCATTGCCTTCCGGCTCCGGCCCTGCGGCTGGGCCTGGTGTCCCTGGCTCTGCCAGCACCTCCATCCCTTCCTCACCCGCTGGCAGCCGCAGGGATGCTGCTTCCTCCCGCCTCTCCTCCTCCTCCTCCTCCTCCGCCCGTTCTGCCTTCTTCTTGGGGAAGGGGTCCTCCTCGTGGTCCCATAACCCATAGGACTGGGGAGGAGCACAGTCATGGGAATGGGGTCCCTGATACGATCCTTACCCCCGACCCCACAGCATCGGCTCCTGTAACACCCCAGGAACCCAACCAGAAACGGGTGCCTTGGGTGGCAACCAAGGCAGAGCCACCAAGCACCCTCTGGGTGCTTTCCACCCCCCCCCCTCAGCCCTGGGGAGCACTTCCATCTCCTGGGAACACCCACCCAGGCTATGCCCGTGGTGGTGCCCGCACCCTGGGGCTCACCAGCAGCAGGGAGCGATGGAAGAAGAGCGCCAGGAGCTGGATGAGGTCATACTTGATGTAGCGGTCCGTCTTCTCCAAGCCCAGGATGCGGGGTGGGAAGAAGGGCTTGCCCTCATTGCGCACCAGCATGGCATAGCCATTCCAGGGGAAGAACCCGAACTGGAAGAGGTATTTCACCACCACCATCACCTGCAGGGATACTGGGGGTCAGTGGGAGGCAGCCGGGGCCTGGAGGGCATCGTCCCCTCCCCGGCCAACCCCCTGCCCACCTCGGTGAAGATGATGGCTGTCATCCAGAAGCGCTTGCTGGGCCGGGGGATGGAGAGCATGGCCCAGAGGAAGACAAGGATGGGCAGGAAGAGGGAGATGACGGAAGCAGTCACCATGTTGTTGAGGATGATGATGAAGTAGCAGAGCAGCTCGGAGTGGGCGGCCACGCAGCGGTACCCGGCCAGCAGCAGCTTCAGGAACCGGTTGTGGGACTGATAAAACTGCTCTGACTCTTCCAGCTCGGGGAAGCACAGCTGCCTGTGGGGTGTAGGAAAGGTGAGCCAGCCCTGCCACCCCCCCAGCCCCAGCCCCACCACCCCAACATCCCCCTACCTGCTCAGGAGGAGCTCACTGGCTGTCCGGCTCCGGTTCTGCGGCAGGGCCAGGAGCTCCTGAGACCCAGCCACGTCCTCCCGGGACCCCCAGGTCGTCACCTGCTCCTGGCTGACGGTGGGCAGGGGGCATCCCGACGTAGCGGGGGCGGCTCCTCGGTGCCCACTGGGAATGGCACAGGGACAGGGGTGAACCCCCTGTCCACCGGTCCCTTCCCATGGCGCTGCCAGCTGCCCCCTCAGGGGGTATCTATGCACCTGCCTGGAAGCGACGCCGTTTTGGGGGTCCCCAGCCTGCCATGAGCTCAGTTCCTCGGGGGGCTCCTCCGGTGGCAGGTAGAGCTCATCCAGGACTCCGCGGTGCACGTCCTCTCCCTGCAGCGGGCAGGGGGTCAGTGCCACCGCAGGGCTGCCACCCCTGCCATACCCCTATGTCCCCCTCCCTGGGCTCACCGTGGCCAGCCGGCGCGTGAGGACGTATCTCTCGAGGCGCAGGACGGTGGACATGTCGGCGTGCTCCCGGGTGCAGGCGTCCAGCCACTGCGTCAGTCCGTCCACCATGGCCTGGCACAGCACCCACAGGAACCGCAGGGTGTTCAGCGCCCGCTGCACCACGTTGCCCCGCTCTGCCCGGGCAAGGAAAGGGGTAGTAGGTCACTTCACGCCCACTTGGTCCATCCCAGCATCCGTCCCCCTGCGCTGCGGTCCTGCCGTCCACCTACCTGAGCCTTCCTCCTCTTCCTCCTGGCCTTCAACCTCTTCGGGCACCTCCAAATCCTCCTCCCTCCCTCTGCTGTCCCCTGAAATAGTCAGATTCCCCCAGGAAGGGGTAGCACACTCTCGGTGGGGGATAGACATCATTTCTGGCCCCACCCTGGGGCTCTCCCATTCATCACCCCATCCCCTATCCCCCCCATCCAGCTTAAAAACCACAAAGCAGAGCTGCGTGGCTTGGGCTCAACCCCATCGCAGCCATCAGAGAGTCCACACACCACGACCCTGCTGAGGTCATGCCCCCATTACGAGATGCCAACAGCAGACAGGGCAAACAGTGAGCACGGGGCAGGGCTGTGTCCCCTCCCTGCACACCTCCAGCCCCATTTTGGGGTGAGCCAGACCCACCTGCAGCGGCCTCGGCACTGGGTGTCTCCGGCTGCTCCTGCTCCTGTTGCCGCAGTGCCGTCCTGGTGTTGGTCACCCAGGCCTGGTAGGCGAGCTGGAGGGGGGTGGAGAGGGGTCATCAGCACCTCATGGGCATCGTAAGACCCCTCCGCAGCCCCCCAGCCTTGCTCACCTGGAAGGCACTCTGCCTGCCCGGCCGCGGCTCCTCCGGCACCGCTGCCTCCTCCTCTTCCTCGCTGTCTGACTCGAAGAGGAAGTATTCCCCCGAATGCAGCACTGCCGGGGTGGCACAGGGTGTCACAGCACGGCCGGTGCCATGGCACGGGGTGTCACGGCACGGCCGGTGCCTGGTGTCATGGCACGGCCAGTGCCCGGTGTCACGGCACAGGGTGTCACGGCACGGCCGGTGCCCAGGCTGGCTCTGCTGCCACGTCCCCAGAGTGCTCTGCCTGGCACAGCACTGCCGGCACAGTGCCGAGGACACATGTGGGGATCCCCGCTGGGGACAACTCTCACGTCCCCCAAGCGGGGTCCCTCTGGTGCCAGCGTTTGGAGGTGACCAACGCCGGTAACTCCAAACCTGGCACTCCCAATCCAACACCCCCGTTAGTGTTGGGAAGCGGAGAAGCCCTGGTTAGTGCCCTGCGGCCCCGCGTGGGAACAGGGGACATGCAGGGGGTCACCTTGCCGAAAGCACCGTCACCGCTGCTCCCCGCGGGTGTTAGCGGTCCCTGGCGGAGGGACCTTGCCGAGGGGCTGCGCCCCGTTATGGCCCCCGTGCTGGGGCAGTACCTGCGGCGTGGTCTAACCATGGCCGCCACCACCGCTCCCTCTGCCGGGAAGGGTCCGCCGGGCTGCCGGGCGCTGTGGAATGGCAGATGGGGGAGCTGAGCACGGCCACGCTCAGTGCACCCACCCCCGGGGTGGGGGAGAGCCGGGTGGGGACAGGGAGGGGTTCACCGCAGCGCTCCGTGAGGCTCCACCGGGACAGGCATCAGCGATGGATTGCGGTCACCCTGCTGTGCCCGGAGAGGGGTGGGGGGCTGGGGGGGATGGAGAGGCACCCCCCTGATTCTCACCTGGCCTGGCCTCATCCTGCCCCTCGCCGGTGTTGCTGGGCAGCCGCTCCTGGTGGTACTTCTCCTGCTTGGCACGGATCCGCTCCATCCTGCAAAGCGGAGGCTGCTGCGGAGCCTGCCCCTAACCACCCCCCAGGGGTACCCCACCCTCACAGTGGTGCCCCAAGGTGCTGACGGCTACAGGAGTGGGGGTCCCCAGGTGCCCCCCAAAACCCACTCACTGCCGCTTCAGCTGGGCCAGCGACTTCTTCTCGGCTTGCCGGTGGGAGCGCATGCTCTTCAGGATGCTGGCCTTGAACAGCGCGACACCCCTGCGGCGACAGGGACGGTGGGTGAGTGCCAGCACCCCGGCACTCACAGGGGACCCGCTGGGACCCCAGCCCCACCTGGAGGCCTGCAGGGCAGAGGCCTGGAGGTCCAGCATGACGTGCAAGAAGTAGTAGCTGAGGAAGACGCGGCGTTGGAGCAGGAGGAAGAAGAAGCAGATGCTGTCCCAGATGATGCCCGCCTCCTCCACGGGCAGCGAGCAGTCCTGGTCCTTGCCCATCTCCTTGGCTGGCAGGCAGAGATGTAGGCAGGTCAGGTAGCAGCCCAAACCCGCGCCCCCAAGCCTCACAGCTCGAGGAGGGCAGCCCTCAGACTCCCCACCCAGCCCAGCACTCACGGTCGTAGTAGCCCTTGACGGTGCAGACCAGGCTGAAGAGCTGGATCACCCAGCAGAAGTTGCTCTGCATCTGCTGCACGAAGACGCAGGAGAGGAGCTGCGGGGAGAGAGGACAGAGCCCGGGCTCGGTGAGAGGGGGATGGTGCTGCCCCCCGTTCCCTCCCAGGGGGATGCCCAGGGGGTGGGTGTCCCTGGGGTGTTGCACAGCCAGGGTCGGGGCCCGGCAACCCTCACCGACAGCATGTTTTTGGAGATGATGACGGTGATGTTGTAGAGGATGAGGCAGTCCCAGAGCACGAGGCGTGTCCGCGCCGGCTTGCGCAGCATGGCGGTGCCGAAGAGGAGGAGGTAGAAGCAGGCCAGCAGGTAGCCGAGGCCGAAGAGGCTGATGCGGGTGGCCCCGGTGATGAAGACCACCACCAGGACGAACCAGAAAAGGTAGCGGAAGACCACCACCTTCGCCATATCCAGGTACGACCTGTGGGATGGAGCGCTCAGAGCCGGGTCCTCGCCCCCTCCCAGTGCCCGTGCTTGGCACCACCTGGGTTTGGGGGTGCAGCGAGGTACTACCCCAAACCCCAACCAAACCAGCATGGTCCCAGTCAGCCCTATCTTGGGTGTCCTGTCCCAGTCTATGTGGTCCCAGTGCTCATGGGGGTCCTGCACCATGAACAGAGATGCCCTGGACCTCCGCATCTCCTTCCACCATGGCCTTAGGGTGCTCCTGTCCCAGCGTGGGGGTACCATCCTAGTGACAGGGGGTCCCGTTCCAGCCATGGAGGGGGTCCTGAACTAGTCCAGCATCGGAAGGAAGGCTTCCTGGCCTGAACGGGTCCCCATGTTTGTGGGCTACCATCCTAGGGGGTCCCAGCCCAGTATATCTGACTGCCCGGGGGTCCCATTCTGTCCATAATCTAAGGGGTCCAGCCTAGGGAGGGGTCCCATCCCAGGGAAGGGTTCCATCCACAGCCCACGGCAGGGGTCCCGTCCCCACGCCCCCAGGTACCCCAGCTCATCCCAGCCGCAGGCTGCGGCGCCGTGCGGCAACGGCGGGCACCCACCGGCAGTGGATGAAGTTGGGCGTGGGGTTGTGGGGGTCCTGCTCCAGGTCGAGCTGGTCGGCGTTCTCACCGGCCGCCCGCAGCCACTCTTCGGTGCGCTCGGCCTCGAACACCCGCCACTGCTGGGCAGCGCACAGCAGCAGCACGAAGTCATCTGCGGGCACATGGCTCAGCACAGGGGGGCTCTGGTTAGCCCACACCCCCTCCCCAGAATTGGACGTGGCACACACCAAGCCCCTCTCCCAAGGGTGACCAGATAGACCCCACCCCTCCTGCCTGCCCTCCCACCTCCCCTCTGCTCAGCTACTTGGGGGCAGGATGGGACCCCCCCCCAATGGCAGGTGCCCCACCGGGCTGCCATAGGGCGACAGGGCACCCCGTGGGCAGGGGGCTGCCAGGGGTGGGGGCGAAGACGGTACTCACTGATGAGGTTGGTGGACTTGGGGGCCACAAAGAAGTCAGGCAGGTAGAGCCACTTGATGAGCGCCGAGTTCATGGGGAGACTCTGGCTCCAGCGCCACGGATAGTCTGGGGGGCAGTGGGCACGCTCGATGCCAACCCCACCCCAGCCCCTTACCCAGGGCAGGCAGCTTCTCCACGCACACACCTCCACCCCCCTGACCCCCCGCAAAGGACCGGCGCCCCCTCACGCCCCCTGGCCCTTACCCACGCAGAGGGCGGGCGGCATGCCCACGCACAGCAGGTACTGGTAGAGGAGGAAGACGACGAGGAAGAGGCAGTATTTGGGCCAGAGGCGGGCGATGGCTGCCCGCCGGCGCCTCGTCAGGATGACAACCAGCCAGCAGCCGTGCAGGATCACCATGAAGTTCATCCTCTGCCCGATCACGTTCACCGTCATCAGGAAGCAGATCTGGGGGGGAGCGTGGGGGGGACGCAGAGGCTCAGCCCCGCGGTGCCGCAAGCGGTGGGACCTCCCTGCGGCACCCGCTCCTCACCTCCAAGCCAAATTTGTAGTAGAAGTAGTTGAGGAAGTATTTGGCACAGCTGCCGAGGCCGTGGTCGAGGTGCTCACGGGAGATGTCCTCGAAGATGGTCTCGGTGACGGGGGGCACCAGCTGGTGCTGCTTGCGGTGGTACTCCTGCCGCCGGTACACCACCGCCTCGAACACCAGCAGCAGCAGCACCAGGAGGTGGTTCTGGGGAGGCGAGGGGGTGCTCAGGACCACGTCACGCCACTGACCATCCCCCCGCAACGTGGTCCCCACAGATGGGGTGTCCCCCGTGCCCACCTGGATGTAGCCCAGGTTGGGGTAGCCCTTGCGGATGCCGAACCAATTGGCAGGGTCCACGGGGCTGCGGTACAGCGTGGAGTTACCCAGCTCCTCCGGGCTCAGGTTGGTGCCGTTGAGTTGGGGCTGCAAAGGGGAGCACCGCGGGGTGTCAGCACCCTTCGCCCCTGCTGCCAGACCCCACCTCCAGCCACGGACACCCCCCCCAGAACACGACTGCCCAGGTACCTGGGTGCAGTTGCTGGAATATTCGTGCGGGTCGACAATCTTGAGCTGGTAGAGCATCTTGCAGACGATGATGATGCAGGTCCAGACGGTGGAGAGGCAGGAGGCCATGTGGCGGAAGCGGCAGTAGGGCATGGCGAAGGCCCACAGCAGCACCAGCAAGAAGTTCATCAACGATACCTGGAGCATTGGCCACGTCAGCACCCCGGGGTGACCAGCTGAGCCCCCTCCCCACCCCAAACCCTAGGGTCCTGGGGCTGGTACCTCCTGCAGGGCCACCCATACGGTGTAGAGAGCCACCAGCTTCAGGACATGGAGCTCCAGTAAGCGCCCCACGAAGACCTGCCCGCGGGTCAGTGTGTCCGAGAAGGTCCAGCCCAGCACGATCAGGCGCTCCAGCACCAGCCCCCATTTGGTGGGCACTGTGGGGACATGGACCGTCACAGACAGCCACCATGACTCAGGGGATATCCCCAATCCACTCCTACAACCTCCCGCGCTTGCAGGACCTCCCTGTCCATCCCATCCCATACTCTGAGAATGCCCTAACCCGTCCCTGCAGTCCCCCAGCCCCTTCCTGGCTTGGAGGATGCTCCAATCGATCCCTGCATCCCACCCACCCCATTCTGGCTCGATGTACACCCCAAACCATCCTTATACCCTCCCAGACTTGAAGGACACCCCAATCCATCCCTGCATCCTCCAAGTCCTGGCTTGGAGGATGCCCCAACCCATCCCTGTACCCTCTCACACACGTAGGACACCCCAAATTCATTTCCCTACCCTCCCAGATCCTTCCTGGCTTGGAAAACACCCCACTCTATCCCACCCCATGCCAGTACCCTGTGACGCCGTCTCAGAGTCTCCCGTCTCAGTGCTCTCAGCAGCGACTGCATCCCGCAGCAGCCGGCTCCCGTGAAGCTCCTCAGGCCTGTGGAGAGGAGAGTTCAGCAGAGGGATGGGGGGCTCGGGGTGCAGGGGTGGGGGTCACCGCAGCATGGGGCCCTACCTGGGGATGTGGCAGGGTGATGGAGTGGCAGAGGGGACGTGCTCCAGGTCGGTGATGTGCATGAACGGACGGTGGAAGTAATGGAGCTGCAGGATGCAGGCCAGGAGGAAGAAGCCCGGGATGAGGGTGCTGGAGAAGAGCTCGGAGACGCTGAACTGCTCCAGGCCCAGGTCACCCAGCCTGGGGAGGGAGGGGAGGGTTAGTGCGAGGCCGCATCCATCCCACTCTGCACAGGCATCAAGCCAGCATTCAACCCCACCTCCCCCCGTGCCTCAGTTTCCCCACGTGCAATGCACCCTTTGCCACGCCCTGGTACCACCACGGGGCTGGCGGTGGCAGGGACCCCACAGCAGGTCGGGGACCACTCACTGCTCGTTGGTGAGACCCGTCAGGTTCCTCCAGTACATGGGGAAGTCCTCAAACTGGAAGGTGTAGACGGCGATGAGCACCAGCATGGTGTACGCCACCACCAGCCACCAAAAGCCCTTCAGCACCTTGCGCCACAGGCTGTAGTACACCTGCGGGGACAGGGACGTCAGCGGGGCCACGACGGGGACGGAGATGGGGACAGCGAGGGGCCCCCAGACACCCCCCCTTACCTGGAAAAGGGTGAGGCAGAGGAGGAAGAGGAACATGTAGACGATCTTGTAGACGACGAGGCGCCCGGCGAAGCTCACCACGATGAACATCCCGGCGCAGACGCAGATCCAGTATTTGGCGTAGAAATCCCGCACCAGGACCCCCAGCGCCTTCAGCACGTCCCGCTGGCGGCTGGGCTCTGCGAGGCGGGCAGGGGGCTGAAGGCGTGTGTCCCCTCCCTCCCCGGCAGCTGCCTGCCTAAGGGTACCGCACCCCGGGGCTCAGCCCAGCGCAGGGTCCCGCAGGGTGGGTGACACCTGGTGTCCTCACCTGTGTCCGAGACGGACACCTCCAGGAGGGGGGTGGTCGGGCACCTCCTCGTTAGCAGCTTCTCCTTAACGAACTGCCGCAGCAGCAGCCAGAAGGTGAGGGTGAGCAGGAGCTGCGGGGACAAGGCGATGAGCAGGGATAACTGGGTACCAGCGGGGTCAAGGGATGGGGACAGCAGCCTTACCTTAGCCCCCAGGTCCAAGCAGGGGTATTTGGGGTGCACCAGCCCCAGTTGCTCGAGGCTCATGAAGCCGACGCGGGTGGGCAGCTCGGGGGCCAGATCCATGCCCCAGACGTACTGCAGGCTGCAGAGCGCGATGCCGTAGAGGAGGAGGAAGGGCGAGCAGATCATGGCGAAGTGGTGCCGGCTCCGCACCGTCCAGATGAGGCATGCCCAGAGCAGCAGCACGAAGGTCAGCCAGCTGTGGTACATGATGCTCCACACCTACAGGCAGGCAGGATGTGGCCGCTCGCCTGGGAACAGCCCCCGGAGGTGCCCCCTACGAGCAAGTGTCCCCCCCATCCCCTCACCATCATGGCGATGAGGGCGCAGACGTAGCTCTGCTTCATGACGACGTGGCCCAGGGCGTGCAGGGGCAGGCGATCCGTTGGGCGCCTCCTGCCTGGCCATGGGGAGGGGGACTGTGAGTGGCCCCCCCAGGACACAAGCAGGGCTTGGGGAGGGGGAGGTGATGGGGACAGGCTTACCCGGCTGCGGCGAGTTGCCTATGACATGGATGGTGCAGTTCTCGGTGCCACTGCCCGGCTTCCCGGTGCTGGGGGACAGCATGGGCTGGTGGGGGGCAGAGAGGGCTCAGAGCCCACTCTGGCACTCCACACACAGTCCCTCCCCACAGCTCAGGCTTCGTTTGGGGGGCACCACCCCCTCAACCCACCTTGGTGTCCTCAGCCACGCCATCAGTATCCTTGGGCCAGCTCTCCATCTCCACCAGCTCCCTCTCCGGGCACCTCGCCGGTGGCTGTGCCGGCACCGCGGTTCTCTGCGAGGGGCAGGAGCCAGCTCAGAGCCCCCCACCGCAGCCGCCGGGCGAGCAGGATCACGCCCCGTCCCTCTGTCCAGGCACGCCCCTGCACCCACCGCCTCCCCTCCACCCCTAGGGCTGGGCAGCGAGAGCAGCAGGGCACGTCGGGCATCGGCATGGGGTCCGGCTCAGCCCCGCAGCCCCTCACCCTGGCATCCAGCCGGCGCAGCTTCACCAGGGTGACCATGGTGTAGTAGAGCAGGAGCAGGATGCCGGGGTTGGCGTAGACGGGCCATGGGTGTCCAGTGTGGAGCACCAGGGCGTTGGGCCGGGAGCAGTTGCGGTACAAGATGATGTCCTTGAAGCCGAACACCCTGCATGGACAAAGTGGACAACGTTACCCCCAAACTGGGACCCCCACCACGAGCCAGAGTCCCGTCCCGGTGCTGGCACGGCACACGGCTAACCAGGCAGCAGGATGGGGGCCAAAGCACCAGGCTGGCCACTCAACCAGGACCCACAGCACAGCTCCCGCCCCAGGGACTCACCGTGCCCAGATGGTGGGGGGCGGGAAGACCCCCTGGACAAAGGGTGCCTGGTAGGCATAGAGGCAGATGAGGTGGCCACCGGCGTAGACGCCGGCGAGGACGCAGAGGGTGTCAAAAGCCAGGCGGCTGGCGGGGAGGTGGCAGGCCCACCACGTGCACAGCCCCACAAAGAGCAGGTAGTAGACGCTGGAGGAGGCGGAGGGCAGGATGATCCCTGGGGAGCATCGCCCCACGGGCGGTCAGTGCACAGCCGAGCATCCTCCACCCACGCACCGCCGGCCGAGCATCCCGTCCAGCAGCAGAGCCGCTGCAACCCCCCACCCCGAGCTCACCACATGCCCCCCCCCATGTCCCGTACCCACCAGCCAAGGCCAGCAGCAGGATGGCCAGGCCCTTCCCGGCCGCCCAGAGCAGCCAGTGAGCCGTCACCCGCAGCCTGGCACTCAGCGGCGTGTCCGTGTCGCCCGTGCTGACGTGTCGCTCCACATCCTCCGCTTCCCCCTGCCAGGCGAGGAGAGCGCAGCGTGAGCCCCGTGGCACAACCCTCGGCAGCCCGCCGGCTCCAGGCTGCGCCTGACCGTGCCTCAGTTTCCCCGCTCGACGGAGAGCACGGGTGGACGGCCAGGCGGGCGCGCAGCCCGGCACCTGGCTGTGTTTATTTCATCAACCGCCTTTCGGAGGCGTTTTTCCAAGCGGCTATTTTTCTTGGCGCTGGCGCCCGGGTTCCCAGCACTGAGCTTTTTTCCAGGCTGCCTCCCGCGCCGGCCCCGCGCTCACAGCAAAGGCATTTGCGTCGGCCGGTGCTCCGGTTACAGCCCGGCCACGGATGGAACCGGGCAGCCGAGTGCCCGCCACAACAGCCCAGAGCAGTGGGGAGCACCCCAAAAAGGGGCTCAGCCCCAAGGGATGTTTGCTGAGGGGGTGGGTGCCACAGGTTTGGGGTTGTGTCTGCCTGGGTGACCCCGGTGCCGTGAGCACGGCGTCCTGGTGCCCCGCTGGCACTGCTGGGCTGGCACGGCATGGCACGGCATGGCACGGCACCCAGCCCGCCGGTGAGCTCAAGCAGGGTGCCAGCACCCCATGACTGCCCACCCCACTGCCTTTCCTGAGCTCAGGGGTTTTGGGGCAGCGGTACCAGCTGGAGCGTGGGAGTGCGGGCACCGCGCCCTCCCCACCACCGGGCCGCCCCGCATCAAGCGGTGCCGTGGGGCTGGGCTGTTTGCTGGGATCCCTATGGCAACGTGGGAGCAAACACGGGCACTCCTCCGCGGCTGAGTCACCACAGCCCGAACAAGGTGCCGGGATGATGACCCAGGCCTCCACCACTCGGCTGAGTGGCCGAAACTGCCCCAACCTGGGTCCCCAGCCACGTCCCTTTGTCAAGCGCCCGTGTCGCAGACCGTCCTCCCTGGGGAGGGGACCGGGACAGGCCATCATGCCCCGGGAAGGCTGGCAGGGGCTTGGTGGGACGTGCTGGGGGGGATGCTGCCGACGGCTCTCACCCGCTCAAGGGGCTCCAGGGACTCTGGTCTCCGGCCACGGGTGGCAGCGCTGGCCTTGGGGACGAGGCGGCGGCACAGGCACAGGCAGAGGGACGAGACCAGCAGGATGCCAACATCGGGCGCCACGAGACGCACCGAGTTGGGGATGTCGCTTAAGTCCAGCCTGTGGGGGGAAAGAGAGGGGCAGGGGAGCGCTCAGAGGGGTGTCCTCCCCAGCTGCTAGCCCCCAGCCCCACACCGTAGGGGTAGCCTTACCTGGTGACCCCGATGTGCCGGGCGAGGACCTCCCAGGTGCTGCCTGCAGGGAATCAAGGAGGTGCTGAGTTTGGGGCAGACCCCATGGGCTCCGAGCCCGCCTGGAGCAGACAGCTTCTCCATGGGGAGAACACCCCACATCCATGAGGAGCCAGGAGGGGGGTCTGTGCCCACTGCAGCAGCCACTGAACGGGCACCCTGGCATGGCACAGCATGTCCCTGGTGCTGGGCACATGACTAGGATGAAACAGACCCATGGCAACCCCCCAGCACCCCGCAGGATGGGATCCCAGCACCTGCATGTCACCAGCATGGGGGTCCAGCCCCAGGGCACAGTGGGGAGGGGGTAAAGCCTGGGAAAGCAGAGATGTAGAGTGGTGAGGGCAGGCTACCCCGGTGCCCTGTACTCACAGCTGGGCCCCAGCAGCTGGTCCAGGATGGGCAGCGTGTACAGGCATATCTGGAAAACGAAGTGGGCGAGGAGGAAGAGGATGCTGGTCCCCAGCAAAGCTTTGAGGAGGCGGCCAGTGTGACCTGCGAGACATGGGCAACCCATTACCCAGCACCCAAGGTGGCCCCGGGGTGTGCCATCATCCCCAGCGGGCACTCAGCACCCTTGGGAAGAGCTGGGAAGGGGTGCATTGCATCCGTGCCCAGAGATGCCAGGGGTCTGTCCCAGGAACAGGGTCCCACCAGGACCTTGCCTGTCTCAGCGCACACCCAGCACAGCACAAGAGCACCCTTTCTACTGCATTACTGGGGAAACTGAGGCACAGGCCATGCAGGGCCCCAGGGCCACACTCCCTCCCCTTTCCCCTGCAGCACCCTCTCACCCAGCTGGAACGGAGTGCTTCCCAGCCCCGCTGAACAAGGACCGGCACCAGGATGCAGCTCCCCATCCCGATCCCCAGTGAACGTCCCACGGGGGTGGCTGTGGACAGGTGCCAGGGTGTCCCCCACACCATGAGCCCCGTCAGACCTTCCACCAGCTGCAGCCGTGCCCCATCCCACCCGGCTCCCCGGGCCGTGAGCCCGTTTTCCTGGTGACAGGACAGGCAGCGAGCCCACCGCAGCTGCACGCCGGTTGGAGGGGGGGCGGCCCTGGGCCAGAAACGCTCCCTCCGCTTGTTTTTTCCTGTAAATCCACGCGGATGCTCTCGACTCTGGAGCCGTGCGATCCCATGAAATATTCAGAGGGCAGAGCTTTTATCCACAGCCGTGCCAGGCGCTGCCGGCTTGTGTTCCAGCACGGCTCAGCCTGGCACTGAGGGCACGGAGCCAAGCAGGGCTACAGGCACCCACTGCCCACTGTGGGGGGACATGTCCCATGCACCCGCCATGGGGGATACATCCCTGCACCCCCCATTCATGCCCACTGCAGGGGACGTGCCCGGGCAGGGCAGAGGGGATGCTCGTGGCACATCCCTGCCCACCCGTCGGGCACGGCCCAGCCCTGAGGTTTCTGGTTAATAAGGCTGGGGCTCAAAACTGGGTATTTTGGAGCTGGAGGGCTATTAATAGCCACGCCGGGCTATAATTAACGGAGCGAGGCTGCTATGCGGAGCCACGCTGCCCGACCAGGGTGAAACCGCAGGGGAAGGAGGGCAGGTACCCGCTGCCCACCCCACTGCCCACCATGCCCTGCCCGGTCCCCGCACCCCAGGCTGAGCCTCTTACCTCCGGCAGGGCGCTGGGTGGGCCCCGGGAACCAGGGCAGGAGCAGCAGGAAGAGCAGGTACACCAGGGAGAGGACGTTGAAGCGGAAGAGGCAGGCTGGGGGCAGAGGTACGGGCAGGGTTAGTGCCGGGGATGGAGCGTGGGGAGGGCGCTGCACCCCACCAGGCTCCCGGCTGTACCCTCCCGCTGCAGGGATCCCCAAGGATGGCACCCTGACCTGCACAGTGAGGGACACCCCGAAATGAGGGGTAGTCCCAGACAGGGGCTCAAGCCCCCCAGCAATGCTGGAGGGTGCGAGGGACCAGGGACAGGAGCCCGGGCGAGGTCAGTCCCAGTGACCCGCACGGATGGCACGGGGAGGGGGGACACAGCAGAGGTCCCCAGAGTGTGGGGTGACAGGGCAAGAGAGAGCGTGAGAGCAAGGGGTGAAACCTGCCGCACTTCCACACCGCTCCCACAAAACCATGCAGAGGTTTGCAGGGACCCCATGGCCAAGCTGGAACCCCTACCCATGGCCACCCTGGGGGCTGGCACAGCCCCCCACCTGTGCCCAGCCCTGCTCTGGGCACGCCACCAGCTCACCACCTTCCCCCTCGCTTATTTTTAGCCCTAAAATTACAGCTTGTTTGCAGGCGTGAAACCGGCAGAGGAGCTGCGCAGGGAGCGGGGCCGAGCCTGTGCCCCTCGGAGCTGCCGCTGGCGGGGACCCCATGGCAGGGACATCCCGGGGCACCGCGGCTGGGGACACAGCGTTCCCGTCGGTTTGCGCGCGTACACCGGCTGAGCGGTGACGGACACCGGCACATGCACCAGCGCCGGCTGGCGCCACCCGTGGGACAGCCCTGCGGCCGCCCAGCCACGAGGCCACGGTGATGGGTACAGCCACCAGCAAAACACCCACCAAGCTGGTGCCTGGCGTAGAGGAAGGCTGTGCTGCACGGCAGCTTCACTTTTTGAACTGTGCCCTCACTCTACATGCTCCCAGGGCATCCCACCATCCCCTCTCCGGCAAATCAGAGGGATGTATCCCTGCGCTGGGGTAGAGGGGACCCCTCTGGGGCAGCTCAGGGAGGGGACAGCACAAGGACCCAGTGCCCAGGACCTCGGTTCTGCGTGGCCAAGGAAAGGATGTGTTTCCCTTGGCACCCCAGTTGGGAATGGGGCAAGGCAGCGGGGCCAAACAGGCAGCCCCTGGCCCTGTGGGGCTGGGGGGGTGACCCGGGTGTGAGGGGATGTGCTCAGCCCCACCAGCCCGGCACAGCCCTTCCTGTGTTTATGAGGTTTCAGTGGGACAGCACATCCTGGGGTGAGGGACAGCTTGGCAGGGTGGGCTAAAGCACCCATCAGGGCTAAAGCCAGTCCGAGGCCCCACAGCAGATACCTCTCCCAACCGGGGAGCGCAGGCAGCCCCCCAAGCACGTGTTGGGGGCAGAGGGAGCCCAGGGTGGGAGGACTGGGACCACTGTCCCACCAACCGCCTCTCCACGGTGACCCCAGGATGCGTCACCTCCCCGCACGCCGCCGAGGGTTGCTGGCTAAGTTTCGGCAACCCATGATCTCATGGAGCAAATATTCCCCTTCCCGCGCCAGCGGCGACGGGGCCGAGGAGCCTTCCCGGCGCGGGGGCGAGCCGCGGCTCCAGCTTAAGTGGGAGCCAGCCAGCACCCCCAACCTTGGCGACCGGCACACCCCCATCACAGCACCAACCCCGCTGCCCATCCCCACCCCCTTTGGGTGAACCAGCCCCAGCCATGGCCACGCTGAGGGTGCTGGTGGCATGGAGGGGACACCGTGCCGGAGCCCCGCTGGCATTGCCTGCGCTGGGCGCTGTGGGGATTGTGGGGAGACCCACAGTCACCGCTGGGCACTGGGGACCACCCGCACCTGGAGCGACAGGATGACCCAAGGTATGTTATGCCACCAGCACCAGCCCCCCAGGACCAGGAATGTCACTCCCAGGTCAGCATGGAGCAGGTATTCCATTTTGGGATCACCTAACGCATCGGGAAGGGCTGGCAGCATCTGCCTGCAAATGCAGAGCACCCTGCTGCACCCCAGGGCCGAGCCAGCACCCACAGGACCCTCTGGCCCCGGCTTGAGGGATCACTGGGAAAGCTCCCGCCAGGGCTCACCGCAGCCCCGGCTTCAACCAGCTTTTAAGGGATGGAGGTTGAAAAAGGGTGGAGAGAGGATGCTGACGGCGTGCGGGGCAGAGTTCAGCCCGGTTGCGGAGCACCCACGGTGCCCGGCTTTGCACCCACGCCTCCCTGGTGGGGCTGGCTGCACTGGGGCGTGCCGTGCCTGGGATACGTAGGTGCTCCGGAGGAAAACCAGTTCCCTGCCATGCTGACAGGGGGGAAAGTGAGGAGAAAAACCAGTTTGGTGGGAAGAGAAACTGTGAAACCCGCCCTCCTGCACCCATGGTCCCTATGAGGAACCGGGTGGGTGGGTGCCACAGTGCTGCACCCACCATCCCCCTCCCCGTGCAAGCAGCACCCATCACCCATGCTCTCTCGCCTCTGCACGGACAGGACAGGATCAGGCCCGTGCTCAGCATCACCCCCATGCCCTCCCCAGCAAGGTTATCCCAGATCCGCATGCCACACACCCCCCTTGCCCGTGACCCCGGGGAGAAGGGAGCAGCCAGCCCAGCTCCCAGCGGGTTCACTGCCACCGCGGCAGCCAGCAGCGCTTGAAATATTAACCATGTTAATGTGCCAGGAGCAGGATAAATCACAGTGCCTGGGAGCTGGGTGAGATGCACCGGGCTTCCTTCCCACTCATCTCCCCCATGGGAGGGGAAGGGGGTCAGCCAGGGACCCCAGGACCCACCAGCGAGAGTGGGGGCACCCAGGGAAAGCCAGTACCGAGGGCTCTTCCATTGCAGTCGGGCTGGGGAAGAGCGGGATGCCAGGGAAGAGCGGGAAGGTCGGCTGTGGGAGAGCATTAGGGTCTGGCACAGCCCCCTCCCAAACCAGGGGCCATGCTGCACCCAGCCAGCTCTCCGGGATAGACCCACACCCAACTGCACGGGGAAAGGGGGTTCCCCAGACCCCACCGGTGACGGGGAAGCCCCATGCACCAGCCCTGCAGCACCACACGCCCCGTGCCCATACACCGATTGGCACTGGTGCAGGCGCCAGCTCCGCGGGGACCTGCGGCCGCTCAGGATTAATTAGCCAAGCTCTTTAATTCCCGGCCTGCCCTGCTATTTTCACATGGGCCCGTTACCTGCTCCCGGAGCCAGGCAGCTCTGCCAAGCTGCTTCCCTGCGGCTGGGTCCTGCCTCCCTGCTAACCAGCCCCAACTGGGATCCCCCAGGGCCAGGGGGACCCAAACCAGACCCGCTGGCTGCAAAGCTGATGGACCCTGGCCACAGAGGCTCTCCCCATCCCAAAAACCCAGTCAGCCCCAAAGCAGCGAGCCCCTGGGCCAGCAGAGCCAGCCACCAGCACGTTCCCAGCTCTTCTTTCCGGGAAGAGGGAGCAGCCTCGTCGGTTCACCCGCCATATCCTGTTTTTGTGGAAAATTAATCCCGCTCCTGCCAGCGCCGAGGCAGCAGCCGGCCCTACTCCCTGGGGATGCCACGGGAGCTGCCCCAGGAGGGCACCGGGCCGGGTGCCAGGGGGTGCCACGGCTGCCAGCCTGGGAAACCCCAGCGACTCAAGCAACGGGACAGGGAAAGGCAGCGGTTTTGGGGACGGGCGCTCGCTGCCATCCCAGTGCCTGGGGACACCGGCACCCACAGCCCCTGCTGCAGCCCCTACACCGGGCACACGCCAGGATAGCACAGCCCATGCCAAGGGGCTACAGCAGCCCTTGGGGCCCCCCAGACCCACGGTTTCAGCACTGGGATGCTCACGCACGTCTCCCGCTGGCACACCCGCCCATGCACGAGGACCCATGCTCTCATCACATGAGGACATGCCCGGATCCACCATTTCCCACGCCACAGCTCAGGGCTGTGACGGTATCTGCCATATGGCAGCACCAAAAGCATCCCCCCCCCCCCACCCCGCCCCAATGGGCACCCCAGGGCTCTGCTGCAACCGGGGTGTGGAGGAGACAAAGGGTTAAATCCAGCCCTGACTTTTCAAACAGGAGCGAGAAAGCCCCTCCAAACCCCACTGAGACCCAGAGCTGCTCCCAGCCAAGGGCAGCGGGGTGAGCCCCAGGGGCAGTGTGGGGACCTGCTGCACCCCAGGGCCCCCCCAGCATCACCCACCTCAATGGGGCCGTGCGGGAGCTTTGCAAAAGGCTCAAATCTGGGGGACGGGCACCCCGGCACGGCCGCAGCCGGCCCTGCGCCTCCCATCCCCCTGTGTTCCCGGGGAGGAAACGGGAGCTATTGCTCTTGGAGACAGCCCTGGCTTTTCTTTTTTTTTCTTTTTTCAATTCTTCTTTTTTTTTTTTTCCCCTCCTCTTTTTTATTTCCCTTCATTTTATAAAAAGCACCTGACCGCAGGAGGCAGCCGGCCGCAGCCCACGCGCCTGCCCAGCACCCAGCTGGGTACCGGCCCCCTGCGGCACCCAGCGCTGGCCAGGACCCCCCAGGGATCCCCCATCACCTCCTGGCCAAGCAGGAGGGGACGTGTCGTCACCTCACCCAGGGTCAGACCCTCCGGGTTGGGGGGCACCGCAGCTGCGGGGTGGGGGGCTGCCACCCTCACCCATTGCTGAGCCGTGCTGGGGCTGGGAGCCAGCACAGCCAAGACTATCACCCAGCCCGGGGGTCCCAGTGCAGAGCTGCCTGGTCCCCCCCACCCGTTCATGTGCTCTGGGGTTGCCCCCCCCCCAGCTCCGGCAGGCTGTGCCCCCCCACCAGCTCTGTGCACCCCAATATCCTCGCCAGGCAGGACAAAGCCAAGGCAATTCCCTGCGTTGGGCAGGGATATGGATATATCGCAGCTGGGGGCTGCACCGGGGGGGTGTCCGTGCCTGTGCCAGCCCGTGGGAAGCTGGGGGGCTGCCCCGAGATGCGCGTGGGGCCCAGCTCCTGCACCTCCACCCGCTCCGAGCTGGCTGGGAGCTGCGAGCAAACATCCTCCGGACGTTTGGGAAGAGCCGGGGAAGGAAGGGCCGCAGGCGGGTCGTGCTCCAGGGCTCTTCCTCCAACCCGTGGTGCAGCAGGGTAAGCCACATCCCCCCCGCACCTCAGTTTCCCCTCGGTGCAGATGCAAGGCCACAAGGACCCCACCAAAACACCTGCACGGCTATTCTGACACACGGCCGGAGCAGCAGGAAGCCACTCTCCCAGGACACCCCCGCCCAAGCGGGACCCCAAATTTAAACAAGCCACCTACGAGCTCACCACTGGGGTAACGCCACCGGAGACGGCAGCTCCCCGGCACGGCATCCCGTGCCGGAGCAGCGTGAGCGGGCAAACGAGCCCAGCACGATTTGGGGCCAAATCGGCACAACTGGGGTACAAGAGCCCCAGGAGAGAGGCCGCGCCCAAGAGGCCACGTGTCGCCCAGCGCACCCATGGGATGCGCCCGGCGGCTCCTGGGCCCCGGAGCGGTGGCTACCATCCCACCGGCCGGGGTGGCCTTGTGCAAGCGGTGCCCGGCCACCTTCCCTTCCCAGCCTCGTCGGTAGGCAGGGTTATAATTATCCTCTGCACATCCTGCGCGATGCACTGAGTCACTCCTCGCGCAAAATGGAGCAAATAAAAGAGAAGCTTTTTCAACAGTCACCGACTTCCTCTGCCAACGAGGCTCGCCCCGCGCCGGCGGCACAGCCGGCACCCCGCAACGCCGCCGGGATGGGCCGCTCGGCTGGACGTGGCTCGGGGTTGGGCGCACGTCCCTCTCCCTCTCTCTCTCTCCAGGTGATGCTACCCCAAAAAGTCATGCCGCTGGTTCCCCCCGGCTTGCGGACCCCCCCCCGGGTGGCCGGACCCTCTCCGTGCCGGGGCACAAGGAGCCCGTTGAACAATCCTGTTTATGGAGAGGTTTTTCCTTTGCGTCTGCGTAAAGGTAAACGGAGCGTCCCCGAACACGCTCCCCCGAGCAGCCGGGGTTCAAAGAGCCAATTCTTGTCCTGCGCGTCCCAGGACACGGGTATTTTCCAGGCCGGTAGCCAGACGGTTGCCGCGGTGGGTGGTGGATCTGCCGTCAAAGGCCAGCGTTGCTTAGAGCGGGGCCGGGAGCAGCTCGGGAGCCACGGCCCTGCGGAAGCTGCTACAGCCGGGCTGGGTGCCCGCTCCCTGCCATGGCACCGGGACTGGACGTGGGGCACCGGGACTGGACATGGAGCTGGGATGGGTGCCAGCTACCCCCTCAACCCGATGAGCACTGCCCATCCCACCTGCCCTCCGAGCATCACCGGGAGGTGGGCTATCCCAGCACCCTCTTCCCACCCCCCCCCCAAACTTTGCAAGAGGTAGAGGGGTGACACAGCGATGTCCGAGTCGGGACGGTGTCACCTGGGTGCCCACCGGCTGTGCCCGGGGAGGGGGTGGGCGACACGCACACCCCAAACGGTGCCCCCACGCCCGTCCCAGACAAGTTGCGGCGTCCCCCGAGGGCGCGTGGGGCTGGGGGGGGGGGGGGGGGGGGGGGGGGAGGAGGTACGGGACGTGCAGGGTGGTTCCCCGTGGGGCTGGGGAGGGGGGAAACACAACACCCACCAGCCATCCCACCCGCCTCCCCAGGGTCTGACAGCGGCTCCTCGCGGAGTGGGGAGCACCGTGCCCCCCCGGGGACACGCGTGGGGGACACAACTCACCCCAACACACACCCCCCCCCTCCCCTAAAAAACCCCCCTCCCCAGCGCGGCCGCACTTACCGGCGAGCAGGGCGAGCGGCAGCAGCAGCCAGTACAGCCCCGCGCACAGCGCCCGCCGCTCCATCCCTTCAGGCAGCGGCTGCGGGCCGGCCCATGCCCCGCCGAGCCGAGCCGAGCCGTTCCGCCCCGCCGGGGCTGGGCAGGCCCCGCTGGCCCGTCCCGGAGCGCAGCGAAAAGGACGCGCTTTCCCCCGCCCCGCTCCCACCGTCTTTATAAGCGGCACCGCCCGCCCCCCTCGGCGGGCTGGCCCGGCACGGCACGGCCCGGCCCGGCTGAGCTCTGCCCGGCCCGGCCCGGCCCGGCACGCCCCGCCTAGCGTCGCCCGCCGGCACTGCAGTCCCGGCACTGCTGTCACGAGTTGGCCGGTCTCAGCCCCGACGGCAGCCCGGGAGCGGTGGCCGGGGAGGGGGCGAGCCCGGATCCCGCAGATCCCAAAGGGCATTCGCGGCAGGGGCGGGGGACTCTATCTAAAGAAATAACGTAAATAAAAAGCTGATGTGTTTCCTGTTTGCTTCGTTATTCAGAAAAAAGACCCGGAGCTAATTGAGGCGGAGCGGTCCGCTCAGGCCCAGGGCTCGGTAACGGCCCAGCCGGGGCAGCGGCGACCGCAGGCACGCTCACCCGGGAGCAGCCGTGCTTCCCTGGGAGCTGGGTCCTGTGTCCCGGGCGCTGGGCACACCGTCCCGTATCCCTGGAGCCGGTTGTCCCGATGGTGGGAGCTGGGTGCCTCGCTGGGTGCTGCCCTGGCTGCCAGTCCCTAACAGGAACCATCAGCCCATGAAATTCTCCGCATTCCTTGGCTTCCCGGCGTTTGTTTTCCGGACAGAGTTAATAAACTGGCATCCAGCTGGCACACTGCCGACCCCCTCCCCACCTCGGCAGGCACCGTTCTCATCCCAGAGCTCTTCCCCCCGTCCCAGCCTGGACCCCAGATGTGCCAAAGCCCCAGCCATCCGGACACCGCTGCCCATGCCGTAGCCCCCGAACCACAGGCAGGACGGGCCTGAGGGCTCCCAAACACGTGTGTCCGGATGAGTTTTCCTGGGCAGAGCCCCTTATGGGAGCTGGGATGGGCTGTGGGTACCTAAACTGCCTCCGAGCATCCTCAGAGTAGGGACTCAGCCCAACAACCTTGACCCTCGTTGCTGGACCTGGAGTTCCAGCCATGTCCGTGACACCCAGAAACCGAAGTCACCGCTGCAAAAAGCTCCAGGGTGCACCCCCCTATCCAGAAAAGGATGGCTCACGGCACCCACGCCTGCATCTCGCTCCCAGCCTGGCCCCAAGCACCCATTGCACCGCAGCCGGCAACGGGGCTGGGAACGGAGACGGTGGAAGTAAATGGGCACCGGGAACGGCACCCCAGAGCCCTGCCTCGCGCCGCCGAATCCGGCCCCGAGTGGCCCCGCTCCACTTTGCCGGCCTGGCTCAGGCTTTAAGAGGGATGCTGGAGAACGGCGCGGCCCCGTAATGTGCTGCGGGCACGGCCTGAGTGCCCGGCAAGGTGTTTTATGGGCGAGCGAGCTTCTCCCCGCATCCGGGCAGCGCCATTAGCGCGCAGCCACGCTGCGGGGCAGGGGGATGCTGGGGCAGGGGGTGCTGCATGGAGCCCCTTCATCCCACGGCTGTGCCATGCCGGAGCGCGGGGCCACTGCCCAGAACCGTGGATGTGGGGATGGCAGCACCCCTCGAGGGACACCCCCCCCCAGCCACCGCAGAGGTCTTGCTGGGAACTGAGCTTGGCTCCACGCGAGCCAGGAAGGAGCAGCTTCCGGCCCTGGGAAGGGTGGATAAGGGGGGTGACCAGCAGCCCACTGGCTGACCAGGGCCAGTGCCATTTCAGGCAGCTTGCCCCACTGCTGCCCCCCCTGCCCAGGGACCCCCAACTTGCAGCCCCACGCACCCTACCAGGCGGGCCAGGCTGCCACCATCCATCAGGCAGGGGCTCACGCTGCACCAGCCGCCACCCCCCAAACCGGGCAGCACCTCCCGGAACGGGCCTGTTGCCCCGCAGCCGCGCAGCCCCCTCCCACGTGGAGCACTGCTATGAGGGGACGCGACCCCTTTAAGAGCCTCGTGGCGCCAATTCGGTCCCACGTGACCCTTCCCGGCCGCCCCGGTGGGCGGAGCTGCCGCCGCGCGCGTTCCCGCCAAGCGCGGGGGCTTTGGAGCGCAGGTACCGGCATCGCCACCGGTACCGGCACCGCCATGGCCCAGCTCCGCCTCACCGACTTCTTCGGCCGCACGAAGGCGGCTATCGGAGCCCCGGCCAAGCGCGGCGGCCACCCCAAGGCCGCCCTCGCCGGTTCCCCGGTGCCCCGGGAGGAGGAGGAGGAGGAGGAGGGTGTCCCGGCGGGGCTGAGCGCCCAGCCGCTGCCCGGTTCCCCGCACACCCCGGCCCGCGGCGCCTTCCCGGCCGTGCGGGGGCTGGCGGGCAGGAAGCGGAGCCGCCGAGAGATGGAAACGGAGCCGCCGGCGGCCGCGGCTCGGCCCGAGGAACCGCGCGGGAAGGCGGCGCGGAAGAGGCTGGAGCTGCACCGGGATGCGGAGCCGGGGCCGCCGGCCGCGGTAGGGAGATGCTGGGGGCGGGGGGGTGCGCCTCTCCTTCTCCGGGATGCGGCTCTGAAACGGGGTGGGGGGGGTGTCGAGGGTGGCGTGTAAAACCGGGACACCGTCCCACGGGGCAGACCCTGCGAGGCCTTGACCCCCTCCCCCCCGGTGTAGCCCCCACCCAGGGCTTGTCCCCTGCCCCATGTGCTTCCCTCCCCAGTACAAGGCCGGAGGGGAGGGGGGGCGGTGTGCGCAGCGGGGAGGGTCTCCTGGCGATGTGGGAGGGGTCCCAGCGCATCGTCCGAGCCTTCAGCCTCTAACACCCTCCCCCTCTCTCTCGCAGCCCCCCATCCCCTCGCTGCCGGCTACTGCTCGACCCCCGACGCCAACCTCGCTGGACCTCGCAGCGGCCCCCCCGGCCAGCATCACCCCGGGCCGGGGGCAGGATGGGGGAGCACAGCCCGGCACAGCCCCCCCCGGGACATCCCAAAGCCTGCAGCGGGTACGGGACAAGCCCGCTCCGATCTTCGGTGTTTCTTCCCGGTGTGTGACCCTGCCCTGACCGTGTGTCCCCCCTCTGACCCCCCCAGGAGGATCTGGCCGGGCTGCGGTGCCGGTTGCAGAGGATGAAGGCGCTGGCCCAGCTCACCCAGTTGCCACCCGTCGCCCCCGAGGCCAGCACCGACCTGCGGAGCCGTTTGGAACGGGCACAGCAACTGGAGCTGCGGATCCGTGAGAAGAAAGCGGGAAGCGGAGCCACGCCGGGAGCACGGCCATCCGGGGACACCGCGGCGGCAGCTCCTGCGGCACAGGATGGGTGAGGAGCGGGTTTGGGGATGCAGCCCCAGGTTTTTCCAGTGACTCCAGCCTTGCAGGGGGTCTTCCCGCCGCCGTGAGCGGGGTGTGGGGGCGCTGGCTGGCCCCGCTGCGTGCAGAGGGCTTCTCTGAGTGCGGTCCACGCCGTGAGCATCGGGACACGGAGGGTGGGTGATGTGACTTGGGTACCGCACCGATTGCTCAGAGAAGAGTTTGGGGATGGGGGGTGTAGAGGGGTCTTCCCTAACCAGGGTGGGCACGCGGCTCCTAGGCTTTGACGTCAGCGATTTTGGCAGTGAGACCCCCGTCCTGTCGGGTCTCTGGCCCCGGCTGCAGCCTCGGGGCCATCCCAGCGCTATGCTCACCATGCCCCGGGGCGACCCTGACCCCCGTCCTTACCCCGCAGCGAGAAGCTCCCCGCGTACCAGCGGTTCCACGCCCTCGCGCAGGACCTGCCCCCGGGGCTCACGCTGCCCTACAAGTTCAAGGTGCTGGCGGAGATGTTCCGCAGCGTGGACACCATCGCCGGGATGCTCTTCAACCGCGCCGAGACCGTCACCTTCGCCAAGGTCAAGCAGGGGGTGCGGGACATGATGCGCAGGTAAGCGGGCAGCGGCGGGCAGCCCGTGCTGGCCTTGCCGAGCCCTTCTGGGGGTCCCAGCTGAAGCTGTCGGGGCCGATGAGCCGGTGTCAGCCCTTGGGGATCCCGACCTTCCTGGATGGTGTTGCAGGCAGTTTGAGGAGCGGCATGTGGGGCAGATCAAGGCGGTATATCCCACCTCGTACAGGCTGCGCCAGGAGAAGAACATCCCCACCTTTGGCAGCGGTGTGAAGAAGTCTGACTACCAGCTCACGCTGGAGCCGGTGGTGGGGGAGGGTACGTATGGCCTGGGGGGGTCCCAGGGGTTGGGGTATGCTCAGACCTGGGTAGGATCCTCAGGGATGCTCTCTGAGGGATAATTGACACATGAGGGCCTGAGCATGTGGGAAGCAGAAAACCCTCTTGGGATGAGTGGGAGGATGATAGGGCAGCGATTCCCACGGCGGGGCTCCGATCCTGTCCTTCCCGAGGTTTGGGCCCTGTGGCGGCGTTGCCGAGGTGCTGCGGGTGACTCGTGCCAATCCTTGCAGAGGAGAAAGTGGACGGCCGCCCGCACTTGTCGGCGTCGCGCTTGCTGGAGCGCAGGAAGGAGTTCCACCGCAACCTGGTGAACATCGTCAAGCAGCACCACAAGGTGAGCCCCCTCCCCCGGCACCCTCCGCTTCTGAGGTCGCTATCCAGAGAAGCGGGTGGAAGGAGTGGGCTGGAGGATGTCACTGGTTCCTGTGGGATGCTCTTGGTGGGCAGGTGTGGGTGGGGAGGATGGCAGCTGGAATATCTCCTGGCTCCGAATTTCCTCCGAGCCGGCTGTCCTGTGTTGCCAAGCCGTGCTGGGAGCGTGGGGCAGTGGCTCGCAGGTACCGTGATGCAGCTCTCTCTCCCCTCTCCAGGCATTCCTGGCTGCCCTCAGCCCTCCCATAGTGGTGCCGGAGGAGAAGCTGACCCGCTGGCATCCCCGCTTCAACGTGGACGAGGTGCCGGACATCAGCCCGGCGGAGCTGCCGCGGCCGCCCCAGGAGGACAGGCTCACCACGGCGCAGGAGGTGCTGAGCACGGCTCGGGGAATGCTGAGCCCCAAGGTGAGCGGGGTCTGGCTCTGCGGTTAGCCAGCCTCAGACCCATCTGGGTACCGGATAGGGGTCGGGAATTGCAGAGCCACAGGACTAGGATGCAGGCAGGTGGGAGCGCGAGCCTGGCTGTTCGCGCTGCCGGTTGTGGTGTGGGAATGGTTTCAGGCTGGAGGAGCCGTCAGCACCGATTTTTGGGGCTGGAGAGGAGGGGAAGCGCACCCCAAGCCGTCCTCCGTGCAGGCAGGGATGGGTGGCGGCGGGGGCGGTCGGAGGGGAAACTTCTCCTTCCTCCAGCGTTAGCAGCTCCCAGCTGTAACCCCATTCCGCCTCCTTCTCCTTCCACATGAGCAGATGGAAAAAGCTCTTGCCAACCTGGCCTTACGCACCGCTGAAGCCGATGCGGGGGAACCGGTGGTTTCCAAAGCACTGTCCCCTGCCAGCACCTCCAGTGCTTTGAAAGGGGTGTCCCAGGCGCTGCTCGAGCGGGTGAGTAATTCGGTCCTGGCCGTAGCATCGGTGCCGGGAGGGGGGGTGGGGATGACCTGCCCGTGTCTCACCCATCTCCTCCGCTCCCCAAGATCCGGGCGAAGGAGGCGCAGAAGCTGCGGGCGCTGATGACGCGGGACCGGCGGCAGGAGGAGCGGCTCGCCATGCTGGAGCGGCTGCCGGCCATGGCCCGCATCCTGCGCAACGTCTTCGTGGCCGAGAAGAAGCAGGCGCTGACCATGGAGGTGGCTTGTGCCCGCCTGGCTGACAGCTACGACGCGCAGATGCCTCCTGGTAGGAAAGATGGGGGGGGTGTGGTCTCCTCGCTGGCGTGGGAGGGTCTCTGGAGGAGGAAGGGGCTGGGGGAGCTGAGCTCTGACCCGGTGGCTGCCGCTCCTTCTTGCAGGCGAGATGGAGAAACACTTGCGCCTCTTGGCAGAGCTGCTGCCCGACTGGGTGGGGATCCACGCCATCAGGACGGACACCTACATCAAACTGGACAAAGGGAAGGACCTTGGCCTCATCACGGAGCGGCTCACCAAGGCGGCCAAGGAGGCAGAAACCCTCTGAGCCCTCCGAGGGTCGAGGCTGCCCCCCATACAATCGCTAAACGTAGCAAATTCCGACTGCGTTGTGGGGGCTGACGGGACGCTCATCCTCAGGGATGTCCGAGAAGTAGCAAGATGCCTTAATTTAACTAATTCCTGTGCCAGGGTCCGTGAGGACCGTGGCTCCCCTAACCCTCAGGCTGAGGGCGGGCAGCCCTGCGTCCTGGGGTGACGATGCAAGCGGTGACAGAGGAGCTTAGGAACCTCTTCTTGGCTTTGCTGCCTTCTCCTGAAGGTTTGAGGCAGGTTTCTCCTGGAAGTTTGGTGCAGGAGGTTTATTCCATTAACTGGGCCCTGGGTGGGGGTGGAGGCAGGGTTGAGGGGGTGACAGGCAGGAAGGAGCGAGAGAAGAAGTCACAAACGTTGATGTTTTTGGAGCACCGGGCCTCGTTCTGTTTTTAAGGGAAGGAAAAACGCGTCTCCGGCGCTCGCTGGAAACAACTACAGGACTTTGTCAAAACATATTTGTATTAAATGTTTTAAATACAGCCAACTTGCGTTTAACCCGGCGCGCTCCCTCCGCGAGCTGCCCTTCCGCGCCGCGTTAGCGCCGCGGGTTCTCCGCGGCAATTGGCGCCGGCCGGCACGCGCAGGGAAGGGCTGGGTTCGTCATCCAGCTCCTGGAAGAAGGACTTAGTGGAAAAAGTGAGCGTGGGTTGGTAGGGAACTGAATGCAGCTTTTGTAAATGGGGACCGCGGAGCAGCCCCTGCGGGGACAGGAGCAGGCAGGGCTGGGGGTGGGCGCAGGGGGTGTTTGTTTTTCCCTGGGGGAAAGCCCGGGCCACCCGGCTGAAGCGGCTTGGGAAGAGGGACAAGGAGGGTGCAGGGCTGGGGGGGAGGTAGGAGCTGCCCCTGCCCCCAGCGCTGGTTTGGGCACACCTCGCACCGCTTCCTGCGCCCAACAGGGCTGGGTTTAGCGTGGGATTAGCGACTGGCACAGGAAGGTGACTGTCCTTCGTCCCTCTGGGTGGGGGGCCATGCTGGCCTGAGGGAGCAGGCACCTCCTCCTCCTCTTCCCGGACCCCGCTTGCCACTGTGCGGGCCAGTTGGCCAGCACTGCTGGCAGGAGGTAGCCCTGTTTCCAGGGAGGAGGGTTTAAGCCTGGCCCGGAGGCCGAAGGGATGCGTAGGGCTGGGATGCGAGGCTGGGCCCTTGGCCGCGCTGAATGGAGCTGGATTCGGCAGCCTGGCAGGCACACGCGTGCCCCGGGGGAGCTCGGTGAACTCCCGTTCCACTGCCTGCGACAAAAACCTTCCTCCTGCCTGGAAGCCACCCCTGCAGCCCTCGTCTCTACGAGCAATTACATCAACGGTTGCTCGCAGCCCGGCCAACGTGAAGGCACCGTCCCCGCGTTCCCTGATGTCACCCCTTGGCCCCGCGCGCAGCCAGCGCTGGCACCGGCAGGGCTTACGCTCGCTCCCACAGCGTGCAGCTGCTTTCCACGGCTCTTTGGGGTGGAACTGATTTTTTTTCCCCTTCTCTAGCTTGCAGCAGGGGACCCTCTGCTTGTGCCAAGTCTGCGTGCGAGGTGCTGCCTCCCTTGGCTCTGCGTAGGGGCTGGCTGTGAAAACAAGTGCCCTGGGGTAGGTTTGTCCCAGGGGAATGGTTTCTCAGCACAAACCGAGCAGCCACTGAAGTGGCTTTTCAGGAAACTGATAAAAATAGCCGTAATAGCTCTTACAAGTGCAAGGGCAGGGTGTGCGGCATCCCTGCGCAGTGGATGGGCTTGGTCTACGCTCCCACCGGCACTGGGCACGTCCAGTGCAACCCAGCAGGACCTCCCTGGGTCCCCCCCTCCAGCCAGACGTTGGTGCCAGGCACGGAGAAAAGGTACCTGAACTGCCGAGTCCTGGCAAATGATTCCTTGTGAGCGTTTGGAGTGGCAAGGGGGAGCTCACACCACAGCCTGGGTTTGGAGGGAGACACGAGAGTGATTAACAGCTCCAGCTGCTGCAAGAATTAGCTGTTGCAGCCCAGAAGCCAACCCTATCCTGGGCTGTATCAGAAGTGTGGCCAGCAGGGCAAGGGAGGGGATTCTCCCCCTCTGCTCTGCTCTCGTGAGACCCCACCTGCAGTGCTGTGTCCAGCTGTGGAGCCCTCAGCATGAGGGATATAGACTGGCTGGAATGAGTCCAGAGGAGGCCACGAAGACGCTCCGAGGGCTGGAGCCCCTCTGCCATGGGGACAGGCTGGGAGAGTTGGGCTCCGAGGAGACCTTATAGCACCTTCCAGTACCTGAAAGGGGCTACGAGGAAGCTCGGGGGGGGGGGGGGGCTTTTTACAAGGGCAGGGAGTGACAGGACAAGGGGTAACGGGTTTAAACTGAAAGAGGGGAGATTTAGATTGGACATCAGGAAGAAATTCTTCCTGCAGAGGGTGGGGGGGCCCTGGGACAGGTTGCCCAGAGAAGCTGTGGATGCCCCATCCCTGGGAGTGTCCAAGGCCAGGCTGGATGAGGCGTGGAGCAACCTGGGCTAGTGGAGGGTGTCCCTGCCCATGGCAGGGGGTGGAACTAGACGACCATCCAACCCAAACTATTCTGTGGTTCTATGAACAACAGCTCTGAGAGAGTTTAGAAAAAATAAAAACAAGCCAACATTTATTTCCCCAGTGAGTTCCTCCCGTTAGGACACAGACACAGTCCCCAGTGTTTTCAGGCATGCAAAGGTGTTGGCACACAGGGTTTTAGCTACTCCTGTGACCAAACTGAACCACGCTACAGGGAGCAGCCCCAAACCTAACATCATCCATCACAACCTGGGTGAAACCACTACCGCTTGCCTGCAAGCCTGACACCTTTTCCTTCCTTCCTGTGGCCTGACAATAAACACACTGACAAGGACAGGCTCCAAGCTGGCATCGTCCTTTTAGTGCCCTGATGCCCCGAGGACACGGGAGGGGAGTCAGCAGCACAGGGATTTGTGCTAAACACAAGCAGCTGGAGCTGCAGGCTTTGGTAGGTGCTAGCAGTGCTGGGCAGAAGGCAGGCAAACCACCCCGAGCACATGCCCAGCCCCCTTCCCCACTGTCACCCAGCTGTGTGCTGCTGCTCACGATGTAGGGTGCTCCTAGTTCTGCAAAATCCACTGCTAAGAACCAGCCTGGACAGAGGGAAGGCAGAGGGCTTCCTACAACAGAGACCGTCAGCCTCAAGGGCAGGAGACCACGAGCCAAGCTGCAAGCTGACCCAGTGTTGGAGCTCACCTACGCCCAGCAACCTCCGCTGCATCGGCAGCGCCCTGATTTCAGAGCACAGGGCTGGGCAGGCGCTTAATTCTCCTTAACAAGCACTACCTTCATCTAAGAGCAAGCTGTTCTGGAGCGAGCGACAGCAGAGAGCAACCAGATCACCCTCTGAGGTCGAGTACGGAGGGGTTTAGCCCTTAGACAAAAAACCGCTTTTTGCCCATCTTCTGTGTTTCTTTGGCAAACTAAACGGGTTCCTAGGAGGTGGACCTGGCATGGCTCAGTGGAAAAGAAAGGCTCCCTAAGCTATCAGACCTCTCCTGCCTCAGCAGCAGTATAGTTGCTTTGGTCTCCTAAAATATTTAGGGAAGCTGCATCCTGGTCTCCATCCCCAGAAACAATCAGGCCGTTCCTTCTTCCCAAAAGGAAGAACTCCAACAAGGATCCTTGTGCTTGACACACCTTAACCTGTGGCTTGGAAAATAAATAGGACTCAGGGTTGTATAGCATCTAGCCAGGATGAAAACTGTAGGTTCCCCGCCCCCCGCCCACCCCCTTGCGAATCAAGAGTTGCTTACTAAAGTCCCAAACTTGCTCAGGGCGTGTTCCCTTCTCCCCACTCCTCCTCAGTCATACTGCAGCAGAGAGTAGAAAGGGATGGAGTTGAGCTTTTCCGCCCCTTTCAGGAGTTTTAACTCTATGATCACCAGGCACTCCAGGACCTCGGCCTGCAGCCTCTTGATCAGCTCGCAGGCTGCACGCATGGTACCTGCACGACACAGAGGTGGAGCAGAAACATCGTCACTCGAGGAGCAGTGCCCCTCAAACCCCACAGCTGCTCCCCACGCACACACACGGAGGGGTTACACGTGCTCTAACACCGTCTCCTTCTCACCTCCGGTTGCAAGCAAGTCATCCACAATAACTACTTTTTGTCCCGGTTCCACGGCGTCACTCTGGATTTCAAGTTCAGCCTGCGGGGTGGAAAGAGCAGCTTCATTTTAGTCCTGTCTTACAGAGAAACGCTTCGCCGACTGCTAACGCGTGGTGGAATGCCGACAAGTCTTCAGCGAGATCGACCTTAACACTCAGCACCTAAAATCCCAAAAAACCCCACATCGTCCAGCTCCAGAGGAGTGCCACGGAAATATATAGCGGGTTAGGTGATTGCTGGGCCAAGATCCTGAACATTCATCAAGTGAGTTACAGCCCCATCGTGAAACCTTATCCTGAAGGAGTTCTCCAGTGGGGAAAATGCACTGGGCTGGAGCGTTTTGCCTTGACAGATCCCAACGGACACACGCACATCCTGTGTCAGATGAACTCGTCCCATGTTGGCCCAAAGAGCCCTCATAAATAACGCCGAGGTTTGGCGTTTCTGCCGCTGGTCCCTGGCTGCCGTTAGTGACCGGCGGTAGCGTGTTAGGAGGCTTACACCTCCGCTTTTTAATCAGAGAGGCTGCGGTGTTACGAGGGGAGCACTCCGTTTTGAAGCCATGCAATAAAGGCATTTACTTATAGCACTTACTGGAAGAGAGGGAAACACACTCCGCGCTCATGCCCCTGCCAAGGAAAGCAATTTAGCACCAAGTCTTATCATCCCCTCCCCCCCCAACCAAAAAAATCACAGCGCGGCTCACCGACACAAACCGTGTCCCCGTGGCTCCGGGAGGGAGACACATGCCATGCCGGGGGCATGGTGATGCTCAGCGCCGCTCCTGAAGCTTGTGCTGTGCCGCTCTGCCCCTGGCATCTGCACTGGCTGGGAAACCCAGCTTGGGGACCGTCCTTGCTGCTTTTATCACCCCAGCCCCAAGCTCACACCCTTAGCCCTGCATCAACCAGCCTGGAAACCCGCTTGTCCTCCCCAGGTATTACCTTGCCATACTCAAGGGCATAGGAGACCGACTCGGTTGGACCAGGAAGCTTCCCCTTTTTCCGTATGAGCACGAAGCCGATCCCCAGTCTCTGGGCCAGCGGGGGGCCTATGAGGAAGCCACGGGAGTCCAGGCCTGGGGGGAGCAGAGCAGCACAAAAACTCGGAACAAAGCCATCCGACTGGGAGTGTCTTTGCACGACACCCCAGGTTTATCCTCCTGTGTTCAGGGGATGCATCTAGAAGCAGTTTGCTCTTACAGCCATTTCTGTGGGTTAGAAACATAGAGCATCCTCCTGCATTGCCTGTGTTCACCAAAAAATGCTGCTGACGGGCTTCAGGGCGTCACATCATGGAATCAGACTGGTTTGGGTTGGAAGGGACCTTAAAGCCCACCCAGTCCCACCCCCTGCCATGGGCAGGGACACCCTCCACTAGCCCAGGTTGCTCCAAGCCTCATCCAGCCTGGCCTTGGACACTGCCAGGGATGGGGCAGCCACAGCTTCTCTGGGCAACCTGTCCCAGTGCCTCCCCACCCTCTGCGGGAAGAATTCCTTCCTGATGCACGATCTAAATCCTCCCTCTTTCAGTCTAAACCTGTTACCCCTTATCCTGTCACTCCCTGCCCTTGGAAAACGCCCCCCCAGGCACTGGTAGGTGCTCTAAGGTCTCCCCGGAGCCTTCTCTTCTCCAGCCTGAAGACCCCCAACTCCCCCAGCCTGTTCCCAAGGCAGAGGGGCTCCAGCCCTCGGAGCATCTCTGTGGCCTCCTCTGGTTGCTCCACCAGGTCAATTCCCCCCATCAGCCCACTTTGCCTCCCCTCCAGCTCTCCTCAGAGATAAGCTCAGCTGAGCCCCGCTATCAGCTGGGCCACACAGCCAGGGACTTTGCACCACGGAGGGACAGACTTCGGTTATCGTGGGGCACTTGGACCACGTTTAGCCTAAACTCCCTGAACCTTGGGCTATCGCCCAGCCCAAGCACCGCCTTCCTAGGCACTTCTCCCAGCCTCTTTCGTACGTGCGCTGCAACGCGTTATCACCCAAGGGCTGTTTCTGTTGGCTTGAAACGGCCCCCCGAGAAGGAAAACACGCTGGAGCAGGGTCTGCCCGCCGTGGGGACCGCGCGAGGCCCTGCGGGCATGGCGCAGCAGGCTCTCGGTACTCCCTCAAGGATTCTTTTTTTAACGATGAAAGCAATCAATTACGAAATTGGCACCGAAACATCATCAGATGGCGCCTGCCGCGTGCAAAACCAGTATTTCAGGAAACTACAGGAGCAGGTTAAGGGTATAACCCGTCCTGGTGTTACCGAGCGGTCGAGGTCAACACTGGGGTGATGACAATGTCCGAGGGCGACGGGGTGTGCCGCCCCCCCGAGCAGAGGAGCGTCCCCACGCCTCCCGCCCCGGCAGCCCGAGGATGTTCCAACCGACTCACCTGCGATGAAGTCGATTTTGGGGAAAGATGCCCTCAAATGATCTTCCAGGAGGTCAATCAAAGTCCTGAAAGCTGCAGGATCCTTCAGCAAGGGGCTGATATCGCTGCAAAGAGAGGGAGAGCGCGTTAGCTACCTCTGCTCCGGCTCCCGGGAGCGCACCCACCGCGGGGGGGGGCGGCGGGTCCCGCCTGGTGCTGCCGGGGGCGGGCAAGGGGCAGGATGGGCCGCGAGGGGAGAGCTGGCAGCGAGCCCCCGACCCTGCCCCGGGCCCCACCCCGGCCCCATCCTCATCCCCGTCCTCACCGGAAGAGGACGCCGGGCACCGGGAAGTCGGGGAAGTGCCGCACCCGGTCCCGCACCCGCCGCAGCCGCTCGTCGCTCATGGCGGCCCCGCTCTGCGCAGGCGCCCTGCGGCTCCCGGAGGGCGGGGGCGGGCCCGCGCTGGTCGGTGTGCGGGGAGCTGCTACCCTGGAGCTCCGGCAGCCCGGGGCACGGGGCACCGGTTCTGCCCGTGCATGGAGCTCTGGCATCCCGGAGGTCTGGTACCCAGGTCGTGGAGCACCGCTTCTCCCGGTGCATGGAGCTCCGGTATCCCGGAGGTCTGGTACCTCGGGGCACGGCGTACTGGTTCCCCCAGTGCCTGGAACCCCCTTTCACAGAGCCCCAACCCCCTGGTGCCTGGAGCTCTGGTACCACGGGGCACAGTGCACCAGTTCCCCTGGGGCATAGAGGTCTGGTACCCGGGGGCACGGAGCATCATTACTCCGGTGCATGGAGCTCTGGCATCCCCCTGCACGGAGTCCAAATCCCCCCGTGCATGGAGCTCTGGCACCCTGGGGCACAGAGACCCAATCCCCTCGGTGCATAGAGCTCCCACATCCCAGCACACGGAGCCCCAATCTCCCTGTGCACTGAGCTCTGAAGCCCAAATCCCTCCATGCACCGAGCTCTGGCACCCTGGGGCACAGAGACCCAATCCCCTCGGTGCATAGAGCTCCCACATCCCAGCACATGGAGCCCCAGTCCCCCTGAGCACTGAGCTCTGGAGCCCCAATCCCGCCGTGCACCGAGCTCTGGCACCCTGGGGCACAGAGACCCAATCCCCTCGGTGCATAGAGCTCCCACATCCCAGCACACGGAGCCCCAATCCCCCTGTGCACTGAGCTCTGGAGCCCCAATCCCCCCAGTGCATGGAGCTCTGGCACCCTGGGGCACAAAGATCTAATCCCCTCAGTGCATAGAGCTCCCACATCCCAGCGCACAGAGCCCCAATCCCCTGGTGCACAGAGCCCCAGCACTCCCCCGGTGCATGGAGCTCTGGTATCCCAACACACAGAGCCCTGATATCCCTAGTCCAGGGAGTCCTGCTACCCTGCAGCATGGAGCTCCGGTATCCCCAGTGCACAGCTCCCCAGCACCTCGATGCACCCTGACCTCTGCAGTGCACAGAGCCCCAGCTCCCCCTCAAAAGAGTGCTCTGGTACCTGCAGTGTGTGGAGCCCTATTTCCCTATGGCATGGAGCTCTGGGACCCTGCCTTGCCCTCGACAGCTTGGGAAAAAGGGTTCCATGCCCAGGGGGAACACTTCCATCGTCCTTCACCCCTGTCCAGCGCCTCGCATAGATTGCAAACTTGTTAGGACTTATTTCCTGCTTTTCTGTCTCTTGTGAGCCCCTGGAATCACATTTTCTGTTTGTTAAAACCGTTGGTTTGGCTTAAACCCATGGGGGATGATAACAGAGTCGGCCTGAGCGCCCTCGGTCCCGGACAAACAGCTCAGCAGCTATTGGTGTCACCCTTTCCTGCGGCAGGTCAGGGCACCCACACAGCTCCTATCTCCCACCGCCTGATGGGCCAATAGCCGTTTGCCCACGGAAAATCCATTGCAGGCAGGAGACGGTCCTGCTGAATGAGCACACACCTCCTGACGTTAGCAAACAGGACTTGGATGGGCTCCAAACGCTGCTGGGTACAACCCGCCGGGGAAAGCAAAGGCAGTTGCAGCACGCAACGCCGCCGGCCGAGCTCAGTGCCTGCTGCTGATAGCTGCGGCGGGGACAGCTTGGCTCCACACCCTCCCGGCAGCCGTTAGGGCCTGTCTGCCAGGCGTGTGCCAGCGTGCCAGCACCTATCCAGGTGATTCTGCAGTGATTCGATGTGGGCTTGGGTGGTCAGGGCTGCAGCAACCTGGTAACGAAGGCAGAGCTGCTTTTTCCTACTCTTGCCCGATGGCTCCGTGGGTCCTCCCTGCTGCGAGCAGCGGCTCTCGCACAGCCGACAGCAGGGGAAGCTGGTCTCCTCTCCAGCTTCGCCGTGACGGGCTCATATAGGCACAGCACGACTCACGAGACACCCGATTCTGCCCACATCCCAGCATCCGACACGTGCTGTGTTCTTACGTAGCTCCCAGTGCTCGCAGCAAACCCTCGGGAACCGTTTGCCGCACACGGAATCCTCCGCTGCTCTGTTTTCTTCTGAATTCATCTACGGAGAGCAGAAGAGGCCTGTTTAATGGATGTCTGCCTGAGGTGCCAACAAGCCGCAGGCCAGCGCGAAGGTTGCTCCCTCTCGTTAAGCTCCCTGCTCCCAGAGACAGCCTGCACAGGGTCCGCGTGCCCCCTTTCACCCCCATTCCCTTCCAGAGTAAGATTTTCCCTGAAGTCAGATTATCTCTTTGGCACCAGAAAAATCCTTTCTAGCAGCTGTTCCAGCGAAGCAAACGCGGACGAAGCACGTAGGCTTCCACTGGAACAGGGGCTTCGCAACACCCTCGCTCCCTCAGAACAACTGGAATGGTCTCTCTTTTGTAACCTTACCAACCACGATACCGGACAACGAGCTATTCCAGCAACTCCTCTTCTTCCTGGCGGATGGAAGCGATGGAATTTATCTGCCTACCCACGGAAATAAGCAGGAGCTGGGAAAGGGCTCTTGCAGCCTGCCTGCAGTGCCAACACACGGCATCCCTGCCTGCTGCCTCTCACTAGCGGAGGGTCCCTAAGTTGGGGTCTTCATCACGCTCTACTTGTTTGTGATCCCCCTACACAATCACCACCCTTACTAGCAGAAGACACCCCCACATTTTTCTCGAGGCTCCCAGGCCCCTCACACCAACCGACCCTCAGAAAACCAGCGGCTCTCACCAGGACGAGCTCCCGGGGCTCCCACCGGTCCCTTTGCATCCAGCAGCAGGGTGAAGAAGCAGCTGGGGGGGATCTCTCCTCCTCGGATACGGGATTAGGCCTTTCAGACACCATCAGTTCTGCCAGGAAGAGCACAAAGGTTACACCAAACAGGACTTCCAATGATTCAGCTGCCAGAAACCACACCACAGGCCAGCTCAGGTTCAAAAACCAACATTTCTCAGACCTCTGTCAGAACTTCACCTCATTAATCCTCCGTTTCAAAGGGTATGAATTGCACCTACCAGTACAGACTGGTTTTTAACATCCAAAGTACACTAGTTTTCCCCGTAATTGTTCAACCTTTCAAACAACAGTGCTGACTCCTACTGCAGTTTCCATCCGAAAAGAACTTTCCTAGGCCCAATTTCCAAATGTGATGTCAAAGGACTCTGGCTCTGGAATATCACCGGGGAGGTGTCTCAACATCCGCTTGCGGCTCGGAGAGGTTTAGGGCTGTCCTGGGCCTGGCAGAGGACTCACCACCTCGGGTCTGGACCCCGCAGAGGGTACTGTAGCAGGGGGACACTGGCTTTGCCTCTCTTTCGGACACAGAGGTAACCAGTGATTTAGAAATATTGGAGAGATGTTAGTAGCTGGTGAGCATAGAAACCAGGGGTATAAAAGCTTGAGAGCTAGCTCTAATCAGCTTAAGCAGGCAATTAGAAGAGCTGTGCTGAGTAGGGAAGTTTCTGTTCCGTTAAGGATTTTAAAAACTTCAGTGTGAAGTGGAACAAAATGCCCAAAATTTCGACACACCCCACAAGGGGAAACGAGAACTAAAATTTCCTTTCAAATCCGCTGGAACGTTTCAATTTCAGCTTTAGAAACGCGTGCACTTTAAACCCATTTTTTTAAAAAACCAAATTCGAAATATCTTATTTCAACAGCAGAAGAATGCAGTTTCCCAGCCAGCTCCCTGGGCTCAGGACCGAAGCATCCGTACTGAACAACGAGCGAGCTTCGTGTCTCTCCCCCCCCAAAAAGAGGCGAAAGCATTGAGAACCAGCTCTGCTCTTCCACAGCATCCTGGTCTGCACGGAGCCGAACCCAGCACCTCCCGCCCGCTGCAGCGGGCCGGATCAGGCCTTTGGAGAAGACACAAAAACCCCCTCTTTCTCGGGGATTTTGAGCCTGAAACTAACGGATTTGGCACGCATTCCTGACTGCTGGCGAAGGGGCTGATGGGCTCTTCAGCCCCTATCCCTTTCAGATGGGAACCGTGCTACCAACCTACATGCCGCCCGGAAGGGTATGGAGTGACTCCACGAGGGACAAAGGCATAGGGAGCTGCCAGACTGGCTCTCTCAAAAAGTTGGATGGCAGAGGGGTTTTTTCACTCCTAAGAGACCACAGGCTTTTGGCTCAGGATCCACCTTTCTTTAGGATTTATATAATCCGAACTAGACTTCGAGCAACAACAAAACTCAAAACGGTGGAAGAGGATATAAAGAAAACAGGCAAAATAGAGTCTTTTCTCAGTGTTTAAAATAGCCAGAACCTAAAAAGAACCTAAAACGGGATTTCAGTTCTTCCCTTACAACCGTTCTTAAAAAATAACAGTTTAATTCAAGAGGCAGCGCCGTGTCGCCTTCTGATAACATAAGGAAAAACATCAAATACTACCAGAAAACAAAAGCAAAAGTCTGTCTCCAAGTATTATAACTGTTAAGAGAAATGGAAAAGGAGCCACTCAAACAGCAAAACAGTTCTTTGCATACTGCACAAGCAGAGTAACTCTTAAGAGAGTAAAAGTGAATGTAGTTTGTGAAGTTTCCCAGTGCTGAGGACGACAGCAAGATCCCCGGGGAGAGTTTTTCTCGTCTGGCCGTGCTGACGAGGCTGCTGGCAGCTCTGCGGACAATAAACTGCCTCCCCCTCCAAACCCCAAGTCGAACCCAGCTCACCTTCCAAAGGCCTTGCTTCAGCCGCTGAAATTATTTCACATGGTGACTGCAAAGGTATCTTCACCGGGAAAAAAAAAAAGGAGTATTCTCCAACCTTCGGGAGACCCTCACCCTCGCTTTGGGTGAAACCAGGAGGCTTTCGGCAGGTGTCTGCCCGGTTCGGGAAAGGCTCAACCCGACAGGTCCCGAGAACTGTGCCAGCTTCCACCCGGCAGCGAGCATCCCAAGGCAACAGCCTCCTGCTCGGCGATACTGGTTCCAGTTTCTTGGGTAAAAGCCCAGCGTCATCCTCAGCCCTTGCCTGAAAACGCAGTCCCCAGACACCGCGCAAGGTTTTATTAGCAAGTACGTGGGTACTGCTCGCTCTCGCTCCCTTCCGAACTTGCCCACTTCTAATGCCGTGCTCCTCGGCTGCCCATTTCGAATGCCGAGGCACGTTATCTTCCATCGCTGCACTCAATACCGTTCGCAGGACGTTAACCTTGGCTCTAAGTGTTCGGAATTGATCTTCTGCTTTCCAGTTCCACTGTTCAGATCCCCAAATTGTTGGTCCGCAGAGACTAATTTGCCACCGAAATAATCCATTTGTCGCCGCAGGATTTTAAATCAAGGCTCCATTTTTGCAGCCATAGACTGTAAATGCAGTAGGACCCTTCCCCCCCCCCCGATTATTAGCTACATCAATTTCAGAAGCTTCTCTGCGTGGAGGGTCGGATGATAACACAGCCTCAGGGGCAGAGCAGGGAGACTCGAGAGGCTCAGCTAATTGGAAATTAAAGGCAAGAAAGAAATTCCTTGGACTGTTAGCCCAAGCAGATCTTAAGCTTTTAGCAGCTGTATTTAAATCTAAAGAAAGGAACATCACATAGAAGCAGTCTTAGGCAGACATCATCTTGCCTTTAGCTTTTACGTCTTGCAGCTTGAGAAAGGAAGCCACCAACAAACCAGCTCCACTGCTGCAGACCCCAGTCCGGCCAGTAAACCCCACACACGACCCCAGGGTGGTCCCCCCGGCCGCCCCTGCAAAGCCAAACTGGGCAGCTATCGCACGGACCCAGATCAGAGGCTCGGGATAATTATTAGGGGCGGACGGGGTAACGCATGCCGGCGGCTCTGCGATCCTCGGTGTGCATCGGCGTTTTCGAGCTGCCCACACTAACGCTGCACGCTGGAAATGCTCGTCCCTCCGGCCGCGACGGTGGACGCAACCGCAGGCCACGTACGCCCCTGGTCCCCGCACCAGCCTCAGAGGCTGTGTGGGCTGGGAAATTGATCCACGTTAAAAATAATACAGGGAAAACAAAACAAGCTATTTTTAACCCAAGCCAGTCCCACGATCTGCGAGACGTGTCCCAGAGCAAGGTGTTATTCGGTGCTTTCCCAGGGGCACACAAATGAATCTGATGATGCGTTTCAGATAAATTAGTTTATTTTTCTTCATTAGTTCTTCATCTCACAACATTAAAATCTGTACATCTTTGGGAAAGGCATTGATTTAACATTCTTCCTGGCTTATTCAGCTGTAAAACTACGATTCTTACTTAAATTTAAAGCAGTAGCTTCTTCAAGCTGCTTCACATTAAGCTCTGATCTTTCGTAACAAATGGACATGCGGGTAATTAACAGTTATCAAGTGACTTCACTTAGAGCAGCCAGCTTTCCAGTGCAAAGTTGACAACCAGGATCTATGCTCTGAGAGACTATTTCAATGAGGAACGAGGACTTTGTGTGCTGGGGAGCCAGGCAAGCAGGGGAAAAGCACTAACTTCCAAACCGCAAGCTGCGAAAGGGTAAAGAACGAAGCGGCGACGCTCACAAGGCGCGCGCTGCAAACGCTAAGAAGCGAGAAACGTGTCTGGGCGAGCGCTCAGGCGATGAGCTGCGATCCTGCGAGGTGATCTGTTCATAAGCTGCACGTAGAAAGACAAAGCGCCGCTCCGATTTGCAGCAGACACGTTCGTAACCACTGGAGAGCTGACAGGGATTTTCAGGGCCTTGCAGTGACTGACTCCCTCCTCTGGTGGTATCTCTGTCTGCTGGTAATGGTGAACCGCAGGGCTCTGAGCGCTTCTGGGTGACAGAAACACTGAAGCAGAGGTGGAGAGCGCCCAGAAAACGGGGAGTTACTGGTTTTGCCCGGTGTCCTGTGCTGACGGACACCGCGAGTCCTCCGGCCGGTCCTTCTCACAGAGCATCGCTGAAGAACAGCCCCACCAGAATCCCTCCAGCCTTGAGCTACCCACACCATGTCAAAACAAGGAGAAATGTTATGGAGGAACTGGAAATGCCCTGATATGCTGGAAGCACAATTAGCAACGTCGTAAGGCAGCCAAGACATTTGGACGCTAAACAAAAGCCATCTGCGGAGGCACAGAGGGATTCAGAGGCTCTGCCGGCCGGCGGGACGTTGCTGGGGTTCTGGCAGGTGGAGCCGTACCAGCGGACTCAAGCGCCGTTGTCGTTACAGTCTTAGAGGATTAACCAGCTTCATGAGATATACAGTCGGAATTACTGTGGAGGGGGATTACAGGTAGCACCAGCCACAGGAACAGGGAGAATGAGAGCGCTTGGGGTTCCAGGGAGGGTGGGAACAAGCCCGTAGCAGGCAGTAGCACAGCAGTTCGCCCAGAAGCGGGGCTCTCAGCCCACCCCAAGCCAGCCCCAAGCTTTCCTTGGGAAGAAGTAGGGCTGTTTACCAGTACAGAGCACCTCGATTTTTCCCGAGACAGCGCAGTGCCACGCGGCGAGGGCACTGTGTAGTGTATAGAACACCGGAGGGGCGGAAGCGGAGCTGTCGGTGGTACAAACAGCACGGTCGGGGTTGTTGCTAGCTACTCCCCTCAAGCCCCGGAGTAACCTTGCTCGGTTTTGTTGGAGACACATTTATTAGCGACAGCGAAGGGCGTGAAACGGGCTCGAAAGCAATGCGAGATCGTGCGAAGGATCGGCATTTACCACCGACTCTGTTTAGAGAAGTGCTACACCCAGGCTGTGGAAAGTTTGCACAAGGAGAATTCCTCGGGGAGCGCAGGCTGGAAACAGGGTCAAGAGTTAACATCTGATGTAAACGGGCATTTCGGAGCCCGCAGTTGGCTGGGCCCAGATCGTGAGACTAGACGTGTGACTTAAACCATATTTGGACCCAGATTTTTGGAAATTAAGAAAACCCCTTAAATGAACCACTGACACCGCCCCCTCCCCCGCTCCCTAGGAATATCCTGCACACTATCAGTAAGGCAATCCTTGCACAAACACCACCTTCACATTTCTGTCTCCCGTTACCTAGGGAACGTTTGCAGCTACAGATGGAAGGAATGCAAGGGTGTTCTCCTCCCTGGAGCCAGCCCCTTGGTCGGGAAGAGGAGGGAGCACTTGTTTGCACCCAGCGATGCACAGCAGGGGCCCGGGCCATGCAGCTGCACCTAGTACTCGCCAGATTAGGAAGAAAGGAAAACCGGGTTGGTGTCCAAAGAGTTCACAACAGAAATCAAATGTTAAAACAACAAGTTACAGGCAAATAAAACACAGGCAGTTTGGGCAGGCTTTTCTGGTGGGTGTAAGTTTCCTGAACAGCCCCCCCATGGCTCCTGTTGGGGCATTCGAATAAGCAGTGATTGGAGAGAGCTGGTTGGGCAGCAGAAGCAAGAGGAATGGTGCATCCACGGCATTTCTGAGGTGATGGCAGAGTTGTGGCTGTCCAGAGAGCTTTTACAGCTGAAAGAGCCTTCACTGAGAAGTTACCATTTACGGAAACAACTAAACCAACAGAAGAATACAGACTAAACCCTGAGCACTGGCAATATAAACACCGTCCCTTTTGGAAGAGCGAATGATGATATCATACGTACATCACACCCTTCCTGTGTAAACAGGAGTGCCAACGTGAGAAGTCATGCACTGTAGATCGTACGTCCGGCTGGTTGGAGCTTTTCTGTGTAGTTCTTGAGGGCTGCAGAGATCAATGAGGCCAAAAGCACTTCTTGGGATCAGACTTGGGTGGTGTCAGGCACTTCCCAAGCTTCTCACAGCCCGGAGGAGACCAGTTCTATTAAAAAACGAACAAGAAAAAAATACAGAAAAATGAGCCATACCTAGGATCTGCGAAGCCCTGCACTCTAACCAGCCCCTTTTGACTTCACAAAGATGCTCTCGTGTCCTTCTTGAAAAATGAAACCCCTCCTGCAGCTGCTGCTCCTGGGCTCCTCAACGTCCTGACTCCAAACACTATTCAAAAAGAGCTTTGGGAATGACCACAAATCCTTTTGCAGCAGATGATGATTCCCTCTTCTGGGATACAGTGCTCTCTCCTGGACGGATGCAGTCTGCTGACCTTCCTCTCTTTCCTGCAGTAGCGTGGAGCAACCAGACCATGGGGTTTTGGTGACACCTCCAATTTTCCTGGGATCCAGAAAAGAGTTCCCGTTCTTTGCACTAAGATATCCATGCACCTTCTTGAGGAAGCAAGCAAAAAGCAACAGGAGGCCAAGGGTGTGAGAGAAAAGAATGCCTGTATATTATCGAGCATTTTGACGGCTGAATTCAAGAACAGATGGAGTAGGAGGCATTTAGGAATCAAGGACTCCAGTGCATGCAGACCAAAACTATTCACCTCCCTCGAGGTGAAGAACTACCTTTCTCCAGCATGAGCACAACAGAGAAACAACGTCAGCAAGGAACCCACAGCAAAGCTCAGCTCCCAAAGGGGTTAACAGAGGAAGGAATTTGGATAAAAACTTTTTCCGTTTCACAGGGTTTTCTCATTTAAAATTTGGGACTGCGGTAAGGTGAGTGACAGGTTACAATTCCCATCCTGCCTTTGCACTCATTCTCTGTCCCTCTCTCCATCCCTGGGAGACTCCCGCTGTCGCCTGTTAAAGGCCAGTTCAGCTCCGACCTATTGCCTTAATTTTATTTATTTTTATCCTTTGAGTCACTTATGTTTTCTTGGAATTAAATTCCTGTAGAGTAAAAGAAAAACAACCCCAGATAAAATGCCAGAGGAGGTTTCTATTCCATACGGCTGACAACAGATGGCAGTGAGACACCAGCTATCCCTGCAGAAGGAGCAGCCCACAGAAGCTTTGGCGGAAGGCACCGCACGAAGGGCTCCAGGGGGTTTAGGAACAACCAATGCTGTTTCCTAAATCTCTTTAGGAAAGGCTGGGTGGAGAATGGATCAAGAGCAGCCCTAAGGAGAAGGACTTGGGGGTACTGGTAGATGAAAAGCTGAACATGAGCCGGCCATGGGCGCTGGCAGCCCAGAAACCAACCCTATCCTGGGCTGGATCCAGAGCAGTGTGGCCAGCAGGGCAAGGGAGGGGATTCTCCCCCTCTGCTCTGCCCTTGTGAGACCCCACCTGCAGTGCTGTGTCCAGCTGTGGAGCCCTCAGCATGAGGGATATAGACTGGCTGGAATGAGTCCAGAGGAGGCCACGGAGATGCTCCGAGGGCTGGAGCCCCTCGGCCATGGGGACAGGCTGGGAGAGTTGGGGGTGTTCAGCCTGGAGGAGAGAAGGCTCCGGGGAGACTTTACAGCACCTTCCAGTACCTGAAAGGGGCTACAGGGAAGCTGGGGGGGCTTTTTACAAGGGCAGGGAGTGACAGGACAAGGGGTAACGGGTTTAAACTGAAAGCAGGGAGATTTAGACAAGATGTAAGGAAGAAATTCTTCCCGGAGAGGGTGCGGAGGCACTGGGACAGGTTGCCCAGAGAAGCTGTGGCTGCCCCATCCCTGGGAGTGTCCAAGGCCAGGCTGGATGAGGCTTGGAGCAACCTGGGCTAGTGGAGGGTGTCCCTGCCCATGGCAGGGGGGGTTGGAACTAGATGGTTTTTAAGATCCCTCCAACCCAAACCTTTCTGTGATTCTATGATTATGTCATAGAATCCTTTAGGTTGGAAAAGACCTTTAAGATCATCAAGTCCAACGTCAATCCCCAGAGTGCAGTAGCTACAAAATTATCCATTTGCTTTGCTCATGGGTAAGTAAAGAGAAGTCTTCTCCTCCGTCCCAGAAAGGATATTAAATACCCATATCAAATAATAGGTGACAGAATTCAGAAGATAGTGTTAGGCATAATATTAGTAAGTGATACTTACTTCCCAGCATCCTTCAAAGACAGATTTAGGGCCCAATCAACCCCAGCAATATTATCACCCAGAAAGCTTTGGTTACCTTCGTTTCTGGTCCCAAAAGGCAATAATTTTGTGCCTGTTTATTTTAGTTTTGTGACCATGTAATTAGCCTGTTAGGAATTTACACAGAACAGCAAACTCATGGTGTTGCCTGCTGGGAGTTGAACATTTCTCCGGAGCGGAGAATACTCCCCAGCCCAGTGGGGAGGGCTTTCTGCCTCAGACAGCCTGAATGATCTGTTTTGGGCTTGGCCAAGCACTGGAGCAGTCATCAGCTGCCTCTGCTTATAGACTAGGTAGGCATAAGCGGACTTGTCCAAGCCCTGGACATTGCCATAGCCAAAGCAGAAGTGGCAGCCCATGGTCTGCAAACCTTCTACCCAACCGAGAGAGAAGGAGGCATGCTCAGGGAGAAAACTGACTCTCAGTAGCCCCAAGGAGAAGGCTGGGGTACAGGACCAAGAATGCGACCTCCAGGCCAGCACCTTTTCCATTATGCAACCCAAAGACACCGGGTGTTGACAAACAGGGATACCAGATGTTGTCGCAGCACCTAAACACATCGCACCAGGGTAAGCTGCAGAACAGCCGAGTACGGCTGCAGTGTACGAACCAGTTTTGGAGCTGGAATCAGCACAGAAGAAATGCCTTTCCAGTGAAGGTCTCTGTCAGCAGCCAGGCACTGGGGAGAGTGCCTGAACCCAAAAGGTCCCAGAGGAGCACAGAACAGTGTTTATTAAGGGAAAAGTTGAATAATGAAAGAAAACAACACAGAAACAATGGTGCTTCAAATCTTTTTCCTACTTAACATCCAAAAATAAACAGATGTGAGAGAGCTAAAAAAGATCTTTGCCTTCTTACTAAGGAGACACGGCTCCACATTTTGTACTTTCCTGTCTGGCTGGTTAGATCCTAAGCAGCAGGTACTGACTGTCTGTTTCACAAGATTATTTCAGCATCAGAAAGATTTTAGCTGTTACTATTTTGTGTCAGTCTACAGAAACATCCCCTTAGATTACACACACTCTTGTCATCTGACAACTTTGCCTCCTAACAAACCACCCAGTTCCTTTTCCAGGTTCTCAACAAACCAAGCAGCGTTAGACAGAAAAGCCAAATGTTAAGTTTCCAACACGATTTGAAACAGAAAACAGAATTGAAAAAGTTTGCCATGTTTCAAACCATAAAGACTTTGGGAAAGTCAGGCATGGGTGGAAGTGGAGGAAACCGAGCAAGACCAAATATACCCTCACACACCCCTGAAAAAAAGCCACTGCCCCAGTCCCACTGCTTAAAACACAGAGGACTTTTCTGATTTGTGGAAAGGAGAAGAAAGATCTACAGCTACAGAGTTTATCACAGCATTTCGGTAAATTATCCCAACTCGCTTGGTACGGACCTTCCTATGCCACTGCATTCCACAGGTAACAAACGGCCCTCTCCTCTGTGGAACAGCCAGACAGTCCTTCCAACAGGCGAGCGTGCATCTCTCCTCCATCCCTTCCCAGCAGTAGGTGACATTTTTAAGCTTTTACATGTATTTTAAGCTAAGGGTTCTCAAAATTGTCCATGCTTTAACCACTCACCATGACGGCCCTGTCGCACACGTTAAGCTGTGGCTCCCCTGGCACCATGGTTGCTCTGTGTCGCTGGACGACGAGTGATATTCGCTCCATAGCCCTTTGGTATTCATCGCTGGCAAAACTAGAACGTGGGAAAAATACAGAGGGTATTAGTGAGGCTTCATACACGGCATCATTACAGCGTCCACGCCACCAAGCTAGGTCAGAAGGCTTTTCCTGGGCTGTAGCAAAGGAGAACAGCACGTCAACATACAGTTGACACTAATTGCCCGCAGGTCCGTAGGGGAACGAAACATCTGGGCTGACAGAGCCCAGCCTGGCTGGACCTGGAGGCTGCGGGTCTGAGATGCGCTGCTTAGGGCAGCCAGGGTGGCAGATGGCTTGCCCTGCCCAGCAAAGCGGCACGTGGCACCCGGCAGATCATCTCTCAGCATGGGGCTTCAGCTTTCCAACCCGCTGGTCCCGGTGGCCCCAAACGCGTCGCTTCGGAGTCAGGCACACGGGCTTCAAGCTCGTGTTCATTCCCAAGGGGGGACCTCGTTGGCAAAGGGGGCACGTACGCAGAAGGGTGCTTCTGGGGTTGTCCTCAAGCTGTGCCTTAAACAAACGCCAAGGGAGGCTTCCCAGACACAGGACGAACACCTTGCCAGATGCGTCAGCACACACACGAGTTGGCCGAGGCAATCCTTCCAGCGTGTCACCCAGCTCTCCGCGCGTCCGTCCTCCGCTCTTTCAAGTACTTTGCTGTAACACGTGCATCACGCAGAGGCACTTATCGCAGGGGAACAAAGGTAGTGTCAACACGCTGGTTTTTTCAAGAGTGTTCTCAAGCGAAGGGTTTCACACACAACCGCTGGCTAGTAAATCTTCCCATCACCAACATGAACTAATATGATACAAACAGGAAGATGGAGCAGAAGAATAGAAGCGACTTGTCCAAGACAAGAATACCTCCTCTATTTTGCAACATCCACCCTGGGTTTCTGCCCCATCTACATTCTTCCATTAGAGCTTTATTAGTCCAAGCTGGGACCCATCTGTCATGCTCCAAGCCCTCATAGAGGGTTATAAATTACCAGATTTTTATCCACCCGATTACTCCAGTAGGTACTTGTTTAAGTGGTTCAGAGTGTACTTCACTAATACTTCAAGTATTTCAAAAATGGAGGATTACTACTCCATGATCTCATTTTGTCCATCACGTTAAGAGTCACTTAAAAACCAGAGCTCGGCAAGTTGCTTCTGAAGATAAAAGAAACAATGCAGCTTGGTCCTGACCTCGGGCTCCCTTTGCTTACAGTCCAAGCTGGCCACCAGCCCCACACTCCAGCTAATTTCCTTCTTTGAAAAACAATCACATTTCGAAGCCCAGCAATGTGCCAACAGTTTCCAGTAAACCCTATAAATATCACATCTCGGCAACCATCCAGAGAGAAGCTGATTGTGGGGATGGGCCTGAGCTTTGCTGATAGAGAACCGGAAGGGAATACGAAACGACGAGCTCGAGCAAACCAAGCTGTTGCTCTCACACCCACCTAGCTGTATCCCGGCGGAGAGGCTATCCCCGTGATCTCCATGGACCACCCTGAAATTCAGCTGATTCTCGCAAAGCTCCCCAATTTGCTTGCTCCTCTTCCCCACTCATCCCACCTCGGCTCTCACAGCGGCCAGCTGCTTACACCTGCGCTGCCCCAACCGCTGAAAACAGAGGGACGGGCAGAAGCTTGGGAGCTGCCAAAGACCCATCTGTGACTCACGCCCCGATGAGGACACTCGAGGAGGCAAACGCGTGGCTCAGCCAGCGTTGCATCCCGGTGGCACAACGGCCTTTCGGTTTGGCGAGGTTTTTTATCTGGAAGCCCTCTGGTCGTATTTCAAGCAGATTCAAGGATTGTCAGCCCGGCAGCGTGCTTGGAAAAAAAAACAACAAACCAGAACAGGTTTTAAAAAAGGAGGCAGCGGGGGTTTAAAGCTAACCCGTGTTGACACGCAGAGGACAGCGAGCACGGGAGAGCCTGCACACGGAGAGAAAAGGCCGCGGAGGCAAACACAGCGAGGGAGGGTGCCTCAAACCCCAGGCGAGTACCAGGGATGCGCACGGCTTGCTGGACACCCGAGCCGGAGACTGGATGGAACGGGGGAGCCAGAAACATCCTAAAGCCTACGTAACTCTAGTGATGGAAACGGAGATGAGACGCAGTTTCAGTGTTTTAGACGTCTAAGGCACCTATTGTGCCGGGATTTGAAAGCTCTTCCAAACCCAAGCTAATCACACTTTATTAAGATCCTCACATTAAGGATTAATATGAATTAATACATGTTTTAATCAAACGTTAGAGTCTAACAGGTACTCTAGATATCAAATCATTTAACGCCTCCTACTGCTGCTCCTGTAACTACCCAATGTGGTTATTCCTGTCACATACTTGTGTCACCTCCCCAGCATTTAAGATCTTCTTTTGGAAGTGGACCCACAGGATAAAACGTTGCTGCTAACTAATTAAGCTCCACAGCATCTTTGCAAATATTTAAGTGCTAAAGAGAGAGCCCAATTTCATCCCTCGAAATGGCTTTTCATACATAGGATTCCAAATTAGCTCTAATCTGGACAGACCAGTGGAAAACACAGCTGTGGTCTGGCTGAAAGATAAACAATATGTTGTCATGACTGCTGCTTTTTGCTCCAAATACGCCAATCCCGGTGCAGTGAAAAAAACCCATCTTTTTCGTGGTAATCTTCACTACTGCATTTATCCACAGCATTGTTGCTCATTAGCAACCTGAGACCTGTGAATGCTGCAGTCTAACAAAGTAGGCTTGAGTCATTTAAATCATCTTTTTGCTTTAATTCCCATGTTCAGGAGACTCCTGGCTTTTTCAGCTAGCTCAGCAGTGACGGGAAATCTTGGCCTAACCTCAGCTCCCGGTGATTTTGAACTGCTCTCCCCTGCAGCTTCTACACTTTTAGATTATTTCAGCATTTAGCATGGGCTGAATGACTTCCCCAAAGCGTGATAGAAACGGCTTGGCACATATAAAAGACGCTCTTCTCACACAAGTACAAAGCTGGCTAAAGCTAAAGAAGACGGATAGATTATGCCCCAAGTCATAGCACTAACCTATAAACCTTGTCTCAGTAGGGCTTAACATGCTCTTAAGCTGGCTAAACCTGTTGACACTAGCTTAAAACAGATCCGATTGCAGCTGTCTTCCTTGTGTTGAAGTACAGGATGGTGACGGACCCCGGGTGCTGTAAGGTGTCATTCAATACTGGGAGATCATCACAGATCATCTTCAGATGCCTCAGTTAAACTATCTTCCTCACCCAGACGTCTGTCGAGTCTCGGTGCATAGCAGGGGACTGCAACGCCTGCGGGACGGCACCAGCCCCGGGGCTGGAACTGGAGTCACAGGAGGCAAAGCCGTGCTGGTGGTGGGGTTGGTTTTCCTGAATTGGTCCCTTGGGAGATTCTCATTCCTCACTCTGGTGAGCTCAGGTTTTGCCCAGACAAACCTGTTTCGGGCACCGTGGCCCAATATCCATGCAGTGATTTGTGAAGTGTTTACTGGCTGCAGACGGGGCGGGGGGGGGAGTTAAAACTGTCTCCAGCTCTACACAAGAAGTGCATTTTGAGGCAAAATCTGCAAGAGAAGCGTGCCTTTAATCTGTATGTAAGATGGGGATAATTAGCCCACGGCAATCAGCCTGAGTTGTTAACGAAGCTGGGAACCTCTCTCCCCCTGTCGTTTCCCTGAATGCAGGACTGGGCTGCGAGGGCAGGGTTTGCCACATCCTCTGTTCCAAAAAGAAAGGGTATTACCTACACAGGTGTTTGGGCATCACTGTCTGCATGAAGATCCAGGCCTCGCTGCCTCCGGGGCATGCTGCGTTTCGTATTCTGGTTCAACAACCCTGCGGAAGGAGAGCTGGGAATAGCACTAGAAGAATGAGAGGGTGAGCAGGTGGCGTTGTGAGGAGTTTGCTAAAACAGATCCCCCAGCGTACACGAAATTATTCCACGCTCAGAATGAGGGAACGGAGTGGACAAAGTCCAGGGTCATTACATTAATTGACACTTTGCCTCCGGGAAGTCTCTGGAGATGCAATCAGGGCTGGATTGCGAGCGCGGGGTCCCAGGCACAGGTGTGGCCTGTGCTTCCTTCATTTAGCGTAATTGCGCCTTGGCAATCTGTTCCCATCTCCAAACGACTCCAGCGTAACCTGCTCCGCTATTAACCCCAGCGTGCCCTACGCCGAAATGCAGGTTTGGAAGAAGGAGGGTTTGTCGCCCACGCTGCCGTCGGTGCTAGAGCTTTGGCTTAGTCTTTCACCTGCAGGTCTGCCAGCATCCCGAGCTGAAACGAGGAGAGGGCGAACCTCTGCCGTCATAAACACACCCTCAAATCGATGCGAACCAGAGCACGTTAAAGAGCATTTTCAGCATTTTTTAAAACCTAGACCCTGATATTTTATACCTCCCGCTGATGATTCATACAGGCACAGTGCCGTATGTCTATCCAGGGAGCGACAGGACCGTTATTAGTGAGAGGAACGTAAGAAAACGGGGGTTACAGTGCACTTCATAGACACCCGAGCACCGGCTCTTAACAGCGGCTTTCAGATTTATAGCACGTTACCAGATGCACATGGAGTTATGGGAAAAGCATAAAACTTGGCTAACGTTTTGTATATTTTTCTTCCTTCTCCGCTGGAATTATTTTAATTAAAAACAATATTTTTAATTGCGAAATACACCCAGATTCAGGTAATTTGATTTTATCTGTTATCAGTGCTGTGAGGCTGCTCAGCACTGTAGTATCCAAGTCTTGATCTTGTCCTATTATTCACTCTTCCTCAGTTCCTCTCTTCTATTATCGAGTTTATCTGCGGTTTAAAGTCTGCACCATCCACGAGGAAGCCAACAGGTTTGGGGCTCTGCTACCGAAACGTGGCAACTTGCAATTACTGGAAACATCCGCAGGGCCAAAGGAAAACAAAAAAGGAATCAAACAGAAGAACTCTGGGCTGCTCATACCCCAATTCTAGTCCAGCAGCATCTGCGAGGCCCCAGATAGAAATACCCCATGGGGGGCTTGTGGCCAGTGAGCCACGTGAATACCTGGAGTACTGATGATGCCTCTCACTTGTGTGGATTCTCCAGTCGTGTCCGCAGCTTTCCTTGCAGCAAGATGTGATCCCGCTGATCCTCTGCCTGGTCCCTCATTTTTACGGAGGTTATAAGTCCCTGACTTCAAGAATCCAGTCTTTTTGCTGGATTTCATCGTGAGAGACAACAGCATTCAAATGGCCGAGGGGATAGAGGCAGAGCGACTACGTAAAGCCATAGTCTCTGCGTGAACAGGCGACAGAAAATAATGATTGTCCATCTGATCCTCCTAGTAGTTGCTTCAGCGGTATTTCTGAATCGGAATTTAAGCAACGTGTACTTCAGGCTACTCTCTGAGGCTGTAGCACTGCCTGGACCGGTCTCTGAAGATGCCCATGTCAAACCACAGCTCGGATCGAGAGGAGTTTGCCTCCATCCTTGGTCCCCAGGCTAGCGACTCTCCTCCGCAGACGCATTTTTCTCCAGCCCTCTCCCCTCCGAAGCTGGCTCCATGCTGGCTGTCACGCCGGACTTGCACGCTTCTGGCCACCTTTGTGCACCCAGCACCTGCGTGGCTGAGGCTGGGTGTTTTTTACTGGCATTGCCGAGGCTCTTCATCCGCAGCTCTCCAGTCTCCATAGTTTTAGTTCTCGGGTGGCAGCAGCTAACGTGCCCCTGCCATGTGGCTAGTGCCACTTCCTTCTTTGTCAAGAAGATGAGGAGCCAGCATCTCCCCTGGGCAAGATTCTGTCTGTTATACACATTTTATCCCCCGTTTTGCACCGTCTCTCTTTTCCCCATGGAGAGGTTTCTGCCCTGATCAGCAAGGTGAGACTGGCAGCTTTTCTATCAGATCCTTTCCCCTTTAGCTTCCCTTCAGGAGCTTCTTCCCTTCTTTTCTGGCTCCATAACCAGTGCAATTACCTCTCTGATGATTTCCTGGGTTTTCCATCTGCTCAAAATAGGCACTTGTGAGCTCTCTTGTTAATTAATGTGTTCTAAAATCATTATGTTCATCAACCAAGCCTTATCACTTCCATTTTTTTCCATAACAGTAAAATCTGTTGCCCTGAGTAAAACACAGGTATTTTAACATTCAAGTTTTAGTGAACTCTGTTTCGAACAGAGGCTGATTGCTCAAAGCAGAACTCACTACTAACCTGGAGTATCAACAAGGCGTGAGCACGCTGTACTGAGTTGTTATTAAGGCTTTGCACCTCTGGCTCAAAATGACAAAATTGCAGAGATTTCTGTTAAAAATTCTTTCTGCAGCTTTGGTGTCTGACTCAAAACACTCTCCCTGCTTCAGTCTGCACTGGGTATTTTGTTAACTGTATTTTAAGCTGTGCCAGCTTTCGCTACATGTTATTACCTGTGTTCTTCCTGACTGAATATGAAGAGTTTTAGTAAAGGCGTGTGTAAACAGTAATCTGTGACTTGGGTAATAAAACTGACAAGTGTCTGTAAAGATGTGACCAACAGGTAATTTCACTGAACTCGTCACATACAGTTTGAATGGAGAAACAAGTTCCTTATGTGGGACTTTGAGACACACAATGTCCCAAACATAACAGAATTTAGTACAGAAAAAGACCTGCCAGACCTCGTAGTTCTGCCTTCTGATAAATTTGGTAACAAAGGCACCCCGCAGTTTGGGTATTTTTATACAAAGCAAACCCCCCAGGAATCGCATCTAGGGAAGATACAAAATACTGCTTACACTTAGAGAAATGCTTTGTGTGCTGCCTAACACAGTCTTATTATATTTGAAAGTTGAGAGCTATAAAAAAAGAGATATCTTCTATCCCACAGCCTACACAGATCCAGCCAATCTGACGGATGACAAAAGACACGAACGGTTTACTTCTCACTGCGCAAGGACTAGACAACAAGGTAGCTCTTACTTAGGTACATGCAGTTTCATTATCATTTTTGGCAACCAAAAGATAGATTATTTACCAGTAACCACTCTTCTTTGAAATATATTGCCCATATATACCCTGGTGTTGCAGGTGTTCTTATTGCAAGCACCTCTCCAGACGCCAGTTTTGCCTCGTCAGTACCTGCAGTACCTCATCCTGCAGCCACATAAACGTCGAGCTTGGCCTACGGTGCTGAGCTTCGCTCAACACTAACACCCCAGAATCCTGCAGCTCTCCGGAGGTGACTCCTCTTTCTGGAAAAAAGGGGAATAAGAGCTTGGCAGTGAACGTATCTGGTGCTAGTGCTGAGCGTGTCAGTCCGGAAGGTCAACTGCGGGACATGGATCTTGCTCCATCCAGCTCACCGATGCGATGATGTAAATGTGCCATCGTTTGGGCAAGCTCAGGCAGTGGGAGAACTCCTAACGGGCATGTGGCACTACCATGAATCCCTGCTAACAAAATGCAAAGTCTGTGAGGCTCTTGGATCGCTGGGGTGAACTCTCAGTCCAGAGTGGGAAACATCAGGAATTACCTTTCAAGGCAGAGGGGGCAAACACAACTGTGTCCCTTTGGCAGAAGCTGGGGTGCAGGAGGTGGTCCAGCCAAAACCAGAGGGGCAATAGCAGGCAGGAACAGTCCCAAGCCTGTTGGGAGGGTCTGTTCCTAGTCAGACACGCGGAGGGACGCATCGCAGCCCGATACGAAGGGGAGCCTAAGCGCAGGGTGCCATATGGCTCAGAACTGCCAGACGTGTCCTCAACATGATGACAGGACCTGCCTGTAATTGCCTGACCAGTTTTTCCACTGCATGAAAAGCACCCCTGTGGGAGATAAGCTTTTGCTGATACTGTTTCCCAGCAGGCTCCAGGAAATCCAGTGGACTGTGTCAGGAAGAGGAAAGACTTGTCCTGCTTCACCACAAAACCCAGGGAACTGAAAATTTCGCAAGCTGTCTCCAGATCTTCAAGGACTTGCATCTTCAGTGACCCCTTCAGCAGCTGGTTCTCCAACAAAGCCTGAAAAGGCTAATCCCCCTGTTCTGAGATGAACCGAAATCGGAGCCTCGAAGAAGGCGCAGTGCGCGCAGTGCCACGACCCAAAGACGTTTTGGCCAAGACCGCCTGAACAGAAGCACCCTGCGAGTCAGGAGTGTGGCCGCAGTGGACTGAGCTGGCTGATGTGTAGGACGCCCTGGCTCTGAGATCCCCCGGGATCCTAGAGCCCAAACATATAAGCAGTGAATCTCTCTGCAGGTGGCTGTGATGAGCAGCCACGAAACCTCATACTGGTGGTTTTGCGTGTGACCCTGCTCCAAAGAAATGCAAATCACGAGATACGAGGGATAATAAACATCATTTTAGGGAGAAGAAAAGGCTGCGCTAAAATAAGGAATAAGCGAAATGAAAAAAATGAGGAAAAGCAGGCAGAGAGAGCAGGGCATGGGTGTGCCACGCTGTTCCTTCACAGCAGCAGAAAAACTAGTCAAATCCAGTACAGATTTAACACAGCAAAGCGGTAAAAGTAAATTACATAGAAGAGGGAAAGGTACCAATAAAACAGGGGTGCAAAGCAGATTTTTCTAGATGCTCTGGCAACAAAACGACCCACCAAAAGAGCCAAGCTGGTGAAAGAGCTATACCATAATACGCTCTGTTCCTCCAGGGCTGCGGGAGGGTGAACAGAGGAGCGCAGCCAACGCGGGCCGCGAGCAGACGCACACCTCGGGCTGCTGCACCGGCAATACACCCAGCGTGTACAGACAGACAGATGCACGCTTGGAGGAGAACGCGGGGTTCCCTTCTGAGAAACATTAGTGTCGGGACTCCCAACAGGCTGTCTGCCAAAGGGCATAATTAAGCTAAATAAAAATACACACCAGTAACAGCCCCACAAATGAGGATAATTTAATTACCACATTCGATAAAGGAGATCCACTTCCCATGAGTTTTCTATTGTGACCAGAGAGGAGACAATAGCAACAGAACATGCTGCAGAAAGGAAGATTCGTTTACTAAAAAGAGGCTTTCTATTAGGGTCTGCATATTAAAAAACATCACAGCTTTCCATAATCATGTCATAATCTCGCCATAAAATTCAATCAAAGCAACAGCTTGTGAGCGTCCAAAAAAAAATCAATGGAACCCGTATGAGAAATGATTGCAGATGTAACACTGGAATTTAGTGCAGTGCTCGACCCATGGTGATGGCAAGGAGCATCTAAATAACAGGGAAGCAGGTGTCTTGCAAACAGCTCTTAGGGAAGAGCTCCTCTCCCTCAAATGCAGAGGAAACACTAACAGTAGGCAAACTACAGTTCGCTTAATACCACCCAATTGTTTGATTTTTGGAAAAAGAGGTCATTTCTACTCACTCATCTTCCTAGAACGCAATAGCCGTTAAACCGAACAGGGCATAGGCTCATCTGGAATCCCAACCCAGTAGTGTAGTTTCACTGGGCTGAACGTAAAAATCCAAAGAGCTGCAGATTTGCTGTACTCATTAGCGCTGAGACGCAATAGGAAGCCAGGGCTGACGTGCTGGGCTTCTGAAGGGCTTTATACACTGCGTAAGGCACCTCCAGGGTGCTCGTCTGTTAAGCGAGAGAGAAGTGAAAATATTTTTCCTCCCCTTCTCTCCCTAGTGAAAACACTTAGTGGACAGCACAGGCTCAGTTCTTTCGAAAGTAATGGAGCGAGTGAATCCACTCAATTATTTAAAACAGTTGAGTAATTGCAGTCCTGTCAGCTCAGGAAACATCTCTCTGTTAAAGCTGCTGCACTAACCCATTTCTGTGCAGGCGGTCACAGCAGCACTGGTTTTCTCTTTAGTTATTTCCACCTTCTCCGAGTTGCAGCCACTGGTGACGGATGAGGCTGCATGGCCCCGTTTGAGGCCAGTTTTGCCGCAGGGTAAAACTCAGTCAGTAGAAGGAAGGAGGGAGGGAGGTGGGGACACCTTGGGAGCTTTTTTGGAGGTGGCAGGTTTATGTGTGGGCTGTGCTGGCTGATGACTACATAAATCCTTACGGAAATCTCCCAGGGTATGGTGTGTGCTGGAGATAAATATTACAATAGTAGGCTTATAGGAAAATGGATTCAGACAGCCAGGAGAGTCCAAGGATGGAATAGGATTGGGCAGAAAGTCCTCTTGCTAAAGACCCTCTGGAGAAGCTCCTTTAGCACAGATTCCAACCCACAGATTCCAATGCACAGAGGAAAAAACACTGCAGAGATCAATAGACACCCCTTCCCTAGCCCCAAATCACACAGAGAATCACAGCTCCAGCGCACACATTCCCCACCACCGCCGCTGTATCCCACGGCGGCCCTGGACTCAGTCCTGTCCTGCCCCAAGGCGTGCATTTTGCCTCCTCACTCAGGGGTTGTAGGACACAGAACAAGCGCAACCAGAGTGACGAGTCGAGCCAGGGACATGGGCACATCCCTCTCACCTGACCATTTGAAAATGAAGGTTTGTCCTTTTCTTTTTATTCCTCTCACCAGCAATGGCTTTCTGGGACAATTTTCAAGCAGATTGCAAGAAACAGCTACTAAGGCAAATGAATTCTATAAAGCACACGCTGAGAGTTTTCACACCTTCGTTAACTGGCTCACCTTAATGGGTACTTCTCGCCAGGGTCCCTCCCCAGGTGGAAGAGCAGCGGCAGGGTAGTGTGCTCCTCCTGTGTATGTGTTGTCACTCCAGAGACATTCTGCCCGGGACAGAAATCAATGCCCTGCAGTGAAAAGGAAAGAGGTCATCAAGGGTGAAGCAGGGGAGGGAGCAAAATTTTAGCTGATGCCACTTTCTTCGGCACCTTGTTCCAATGTAACCACAAACCCCAGAATTATTTTAAACCCAGAGTCCACTTCAGTTTTCAAAAATGGATTTGACGGGGTGAATTAAGGTGACAACGTGGGCACTGCGATGATAGAGAAGCTGAAGCAGAACTTACATCCTTGCCTTATAAAAAAGTAATCTCTATAAAATATTCATTAAAATGAAATGGCAAAACAGAAGACAAAGAGGTAAAACCATTTAATCATAAAAATCCTGCATGTGGAAAGTATCTTCTCTCTTTGGTTTCTACAGCTTTGAAACATGCAGAGAGGAGAGGATCACTTGGCAGTTCTCTCTGACCAAAAAGCAACAGTCCCAGCGAATTCATGGGGCATCACCGTGAGCAGCAGTGGGAACCTGCTAGCCTTCCTGAAACCTCAGCTTGCCAGCACCTGAAAACAGACCTGAGGGCTCTGTTTCTCTGAAAAATTAAGCAAATGTTGTCCATTCTAAAGAAACGTGTGCATCTGTTGATCTGACTCATAGCAAGCTGGTATTGAGGCACTCACCTGGGAATGACAGTGGGGCTGAAAGAACCATATGAGCTCTGGAGACAGTCCTGTCACTAACATTCAAGTCTACAGGGTCACAAGTTGGGATTTTCCCAGCAGCGGATATGAAGGGCAGAAGTACCGGCCCACTCCCTTTCCTAGTAGCAATGGGTTAAAGTGCTTGCTGGCCACCGAGCCACCCGCTCACGAGTCCAGAGCGGCGAGCTTTCTGCATCCACCCTTGCCAGGCTGCGTCTCCTGAAATCCAGCTGGTTATTAGCCAGGTGTCGAGCTCCCTAATTCCCCAGAGCCTGGCCTGCGGTCTTGAGGGCTAGCAGAACCCATTTAAGCCCTGGGAATAGCAAAAACCGCCAAGCACTAATTTCACTGAACGGCAAATAAAGCAGGGGGCCCCACAGACCAGCAAGGGCTACCACCAAATGGACTTGTTAAAGCTCAGTTTTACAATTCCAGCCAACACGCTGCGCTCCTTACAATACCTCAGAATGCACCGAGACACGGACAGAGACATGGAGAGAAGGTAAATGGGAATATTTCAATGGAGGTGGGAAAGCAGCTGTAGCATTTGCTTATAAAACAAACTGAAAGGGCTCTCTACAGATGTTGGTAGGATTTGATTGGCAAACAATTTTCTAAAAATATCCCGTGTTTTTAATGGACAGCTGGTCAGTGGAGCAGTTAATATTCTGCTTTTCAATAAAGCAAGAAGTTTAGAAGCCCATGAAATCCCATTTATCTGCACAGAGCTATAGATTCCTGAGTCACTGACTGGAAAAATAAGAGAGTTGCTTGATAGGTTGTAGTGGCCTACCAATAATGGACTTTAAATGGATACAAAAATGATTGACCTTTCCACCTCGTGACACTGCAGGCCTCTGAAACACACGGTGAAAAATAGATTATTTCTTCCCCCCCGCCAAAAGGAACAGTTAATGAAAAGGTATCAAAGCCTACATAACATCCAAATTATAATTTGGATGCAAATCAAACAAGCAATTTAATTAAGAGCCTGCTAATTGGTACAATGCTCTTCGTCTGCAAATGCTTTAGTTCGAAAGAAGATTTTAGTCTCTTGGGTATTTGTTTACACATTGCTCTGTTTACATTTTATCTTTTGTTTCCAGAATACAGCCCAGGCTACCTCTCCCAAAGACTCCCAGGAAAGAAAGTGCTGTGACAGCTTGCCCGATGCCACAACCCAAAAGCTATCCGTCTTCCTAATCTAAGCACTCAATGCCCTCTTCAAAAGTTAATCTACAGGGGGAAAAAATAGAATAAATACATTAAAATAATGAAATCAAGCATACAGTTTTACCACATTGATAAATAACTCTCGTAGATGGCTGAAACCGCCCTTTAAATTTCTAAGGTCTTTCAACTTTATGTCCACAAATAAAATTGGCTATTAATATTTTCATGTACTCTGTGACTGCCAACTATTCAACCTACAGAGAAAGCTTAAAATATTTTCTACCTGCTCATCAACAAATGAGCAAAAAATAAGAGGTAAAATTATATCCTCACACTCCTGATGGAGGCATTGTCCCGCATCGGAGTAAGCAATACACTACAGGTACAGCTAGAGGAGCCGAGTCTTGACAGAAAAGAACATTTAACTTATCATCCACAACTCTGTCTCATTCTGTTTTGTAAGTCAAAGAATTTTCAGTTCTCAGGATGAAGAGAGAAAAAATCAGCTGTACCAGCCAACTGAATGTTGGGATCCCCGAGTCTGGATTGGTTTTATTTTATGGAGCAAACCCAGTGTAAATTAAATCTGCTTGAGATTTGAGAAGTATTTAAGGAGGAGACAATCCGCACTCTGGAGCATCTGGACAATGCCTCTGGTTGCTTGGAAAGGGTGCAAATTTGGTCACGTGTGGTACTGGGAGCTGGGGCAGAGGGATGTGCCAGAACTCCTTGTGTCTCGGATGGGAGAGAAGGAGCTGCCCTCCAATTCTGCTATCCCAAGAGGGACAACAGGCCTGGGGAGGAAGGGCACTCTCCTAGATGAGAATTTTAAAGCTTGTCACCATTTGGGGTCATTTCTTGCTCTTCATTAAACTAAACTTTGGGGTTTTTTTCTTGTAAAAGCCTGAGCTGAGAACATGCCCCATGGACCCAAAGACTTTAACAATAAATACAAATGTGCCAGGTTCTCAGCTGGAGCAACAGCCACAACATTCCACGGGCTGCGGCGGAGCTCTCCCCGTTTACACTGACAGGGACCGGCTTCAGCTCTCCGGCACTGCCAATAGACGGCAATTTCACCCAAAATCAAGCTGGGTTATGTGGGAGAAAAGCAAAGAGGATATGCCTGCCCTGTCCTGCAGGATAACAAACCCCAAATCAACTAAACCCTTCATCTGCTCTTACTTCCTTGAAGCTATTTATTTGGCAGACTGTTAATAACAATATGCAATGGAACAATAGCCGGTTAAAGCACGTGCCTAGTATTTAACTCTGCACGCTGCCCAAAGTAATGTGCATGCTTACAGGTAACACTGATCAAAGCAGAAAGGTCACTCCCTGTGTTTAAGCAAATCCTTGGATCTTTTCTCCTCAATTATAAAGGCATGAAAGCCAAACCAGAAGGTCCTACCTAGGGCGCATCAGCTCCGTACCTTCTGCAGGAGCCCATAAAAGAGCGTCAGACGGCGACCAGGAACAGCTCAGCGCCTGCACCTGGCCCCTTACACAGGCGCAGCGTTTCGCACCGCTGCGCAGACCTGTTTGCTGTAGGAGAAATTCCAGCAATCCTTTAATAAAACAACACCCAAACATTTCCTTCGCATCAGGTAAAGCGTTCGCTGAGCACGTCTTTCTGCCCTTCTCCCCAGCAATCACGTAACCGGGGTTGTTTTTCCGTTCCTAAGATCCAGCGGCTATTGGTTGCGCAGCTTACGCTTTAATTTCCAGAGCAAATGGACCACAGATGCTGTGTCAATATAGACATGAGACAAATACAGCCGGTTGCCAGTTTGGGCTCTCCGCCAAGTGATGGAATCACCACTTGTGTTAACGTAAGCCCTCCGGCAATTCGTCACCCTGGCGCTATCCCAGATCCTTCCGACTTGACAAGCGGCTGCAGATTTTGATAGCAGCGCAGCAAATCTGGGGGTTGTGTCCTGGTCATGTCTCCTCATCCCCCCCCCATAAAACCCAGAGCAGCAAAACTGTATTAATACTGGAAGGAGGAAGGAACGGCGGTTAATTAAAGCCGGGGACGTTGTTTCTTTTGCTGTTTGCCACGGCACGGGTAAGCGGCTGTTCTCACTCCTCTGGCAATTCCCAGCGAAAGCCTTCCAACCTGGAGCTCTGAATGACCAGACACCTCAAAGTGTGACTGCCAAGCTTCAACCCTGTTGAACAAAAATTGTTTCTAATGTGTTAACTGTCTGGAAGAGCCCCCAGAAGATGGGCAGATCAGCAAGCCTCCAGCGGCTTTCAAGCAGAAGCGATCAATGGCTAGCTCATATGCTCAGAGGACCACAATCAAATGCCATTATTTGTGAGGTTCTACTTGACTTCACATCCCCCTTGCAAAAAAAAAAAAAAAAAAAAAAAAAAAAGGGCTTTATCGATCCCTTCGGTTGAGGAGAAGGGCAATCAGACAGACTGCAGCAGGAATAACCCCTTTGGCATTTTACATTAAAACAATAGGGTCTTCTGGCAGGCACCTACTCCAGTCATTTAAAGACACAGGAGCTCCTGTGGAAAATCACTGAAGACTACTAACAAGATACTAAGCTGACGGCAGAAAGGTTGATGTTATCAGCCACTCTCCGATGCACCAAAGGGCGCTTTCCACATTTTTTCTTAATTGTTTTTTCCCCTTCTTGCACCACTGCTCTTGGTGCAAGAACTGTTCCCTGCTGGATAGTCTTTGTGGCAGGCAGGGAGAAGGACATTTCCTTTTTCCTGCTAGCTCAGACTCCTGCCTCCTTTCCATAGCATTAAATAAGGCAATTCCCGAAGGACTTGCTGGCTATTCAGAAAAATCCATAGAGAATATCCATTTTTTCCCCTTTCAGACCTCTCCTTCCAAACAAGGAAGATGGAATGTACCTCTCCATTCAATCCAGTGGATAAAATAACTCGTAACAATGCAGCCTCTGAGTGACTGTATTTTAGGAATGGGAAGCTGTGCACCCACCATCATGGCTGTGAGCACCAGTAGCAATAAAACAGGATTCTCATGCATCGTCATACACTTTGCAATCCAGTTCAAACTTGGTAATGAACATTCATGATTTACAGGCTAGAAGGATGGATCACAAGAGCAACAAGAACAGCATTTTATAGGAGACTTCCAGTAAGAGTCCTGCTATGCCACACACAAGAGGGAGCTCCCTCAGGTTTATCCTGCTCCAGCACACAACACGTGGCTGTGTTCATCACTGCTGAATTTTGCTACAAGAAGCAAGGTGGACAGTGATGGTGGAAGAACTTATGCTCCGATATCCACCAGTCATAGACTCACAGGATGGTTTGGGTTGGAAGGGACCTTGAAGCCCACTCGGTCCCACCCCCCTGCCATGGGCAGGGACACCCTCCACTAGCCCAGGTTGCTCCAAGCCTCATCCAGCCTGGCCTTGGACACTTCCAGGGATGGGGCTTCCACAGCTTCCCTGGGCAACCTGTCCCAGAGCCTCCCCACCCTCTGCGGGAAGAATTTCTTCCTGATGTCCAGTCTACATCTCCCCTCTTTCAATTTAAAGCCATTACCCTTGAGCAGCAGGGACTCAGGTCTTGTGCAGATTTCTCTCCCTCTACCAAACCATCTAAAAATCTTTACTATTTAAAAATATAAACATATTTTTCAAGGAAAGTTTCCTTTCATCTAACTCAGTCCCATTTATCACTTTTTGAATGTCAGACATGTCAAACTAAACATGAGCCATCTATATGAAACGAGACGGAAGCCAGGAAAACAGACCCAAATAAGCATCCTATGCAACCTAAAGGAAAAACGTCCCACAGACCGCTTCCTCTGACTTGCTTCTGTTGAGTGAGCCTTCCCCTTATGCTTTCAAGAGCCTAACCATTCAAGAACGCAAGTTGTCTGAGTAATCAAGTCAAGCCAGCGGAAAAGACAGCATCAAGGTATCCTCCAGCACTGAGAAAGACTACACGAGTTTATGAGAGGGGTTGGACTAGACAAACATTTGTGGGCTAAAAACCAAATAAACAAGCAAAGAAAAGAACAGACCAGCACACTTCATCTTTGTGAAAGATGACAAATTTTAATCCCAGGCCGTAAGGCAGAGGCTGCAGACCAGTACGGGCATGTTAATGTCATGGGAGTCTGAGACGACTGTAAACCTGTGTGCTGCTTGCATGGGATCTTTCCAGTGTAAATATTCCAAGTGCCACACGGAGAGAAGCATTCATATCCCTGTTATGCTTTCCTAGGCTTTGCTTTCTGTCAGCTGCTTCTCTCTGGTACATTTTTATTTGTACATCCATACTTTATTAGGTAACTAACTTATACCGCATTCAAACACACAGCTTTCCAGGTTAGAGGCCAAAATGGCACACATTCCTTCTAGATAATCCTGAAAGACGTGGTAGTCCTGAACAGACCCGGGACATGCACCCATTTCACATTTTCCAGTATCAAGATGAAAATGTGGTTCTGGCTGCTTTAATGGTATAATCTCGTCTGAAAGTCAAACAAAAATGCACAAAGCGTGGATGAAAAACAGTGCAAGTTTTCTGTACTGATGCTTTCCCCCACTGTCAATTAACAAGGGAATTTTGAAAGCGAGAAAAGGTTTGGCTAAAATGTGCCATGTATCCGTCAAAAACAATGAGATACCCAACTACCCATAAAACAAACCTCTTTACAAATTTGAGGACAGCTGTTTTGACACATCTGGCCAACAAAGACCTCATTCAAACGGATGACATACCAACCAGATGCATTTGTTTACTCCAGGTCTGAGTTTGGACCTTCACACATTGTTTCATATTTGAAAGTCTCATTAATCATCGCATTGGAGTCACAATAAGGTAAGGACCTGTGCTGAAGATCATACAATTAACAAGGCCTCATTAGCTGAAGTTCTACTGGGATGGCAAATCAAGCTTCTCGAACAGCAAACCTGCCAACAGCCAGAATTCCTAATGCCACAGACGTGCATGCATTTAAATGTGTTTTCCAAACGAAATGAGCAAACAAAATGGCCTTTTTGATTCTGGCAGCGTAACTTTGTTCCAAAATCAATATAGCTGAGGACACCAGCCACCGAAAAAAGCGACTGTATCGTTAAGGTGAGATTATAAACCTCCTAAAACAGGACTCAGAACTGTGGAACCGTTCTGCGTTCTGATTTATTTCTATTTTTAAACTTGCAAGGCTTGTAATTAATGGCATGAGGACATGAAGAGAATTGGAACAAATTTCAGCCTCAGCTTCCTCCGCGTGTTGTTAATGGCTAGTCTGTCCACTAATGTGCTGCAATTTTACCCACATCAACCACATGTGATACAAGCTGCAGGAAAGCAAGTGAATTTTTAATCATCTCTCTGATGTACAGTATAATTGCTGACTTTTATCAGACAGTAGTTAAACAAAGGCTTAGAAAGAAATAAATATTCCTTAATTGCACAACTGCCATTGCTCACAGTAGGAGAGCCTTTGAAATGAGTAACTGGTCCCCATTATCACAGCTACACACATACCCAGGCGTGTACAAATAAGTTGAGATCGACGTAGACATTTATTTATTTCCCAGCTAGGTATGTAAGCATCTGCATGTGCTTATATTGCAATGGAGAGCACACATCCACGTGTGACATTATCTTCCAGGCACACGGGAGAAGCATGCCTCTAAGCCCATTCCTATGCACACACAGCTCCCAGTCCCTCTCACACAGGGAAAATCCTCCACACCGTGCCACACGGGATATATGGGTTTTACTCACCTACTAACCTAGACAAACACATTATCTCATTTTAGCTGTGTAGAATTAGCATCGAGACAGAGCGTGCGATGCATTTCTGGAGCCAACTTTCCCCTTCCTTCTTACTGGGTGTAAAACAGAAACTTTGGCTCCTGGAGCGTTGCAGCCTTAAGAAGACAAATGCACATATTTACAGCCCTGAATGTAAATGACTCCCTCGGAGCTGACGTTTTCTTCTACCCCCAGGACATCCCAATGAAAGAAACCATGCACTTTTATATCCACAAATGTCATCAGCACTTATTTCTGCACCTGTGATGCCTTGAGGACCCACCATAAGTTTAAAAAAAAAACAACAAACAATCTCTCCTCAATACCAGCCTGCTGTCAGAACTGCTGAGAGCTGTGCCATAATGCATTTAGTTCATGTCTAAAGGTATAATCAGCAAGGCACATGTGTGAACCTGCCATTCAAGGAATGCCCCAGAGTTTAGTACTCAAGACAGAGGCAAGAAAGATACAAAAAAAGAATAATAATAGTGCTTAACATCCAATCGTGAGAAGATCAGCCAGGAAATTACAAAAGCTGTGCCTGTTTGGTAAATAAAATGTAAAACATCTTAGAGTGCGATACAGGCTCGCCTAAGTGCTGATAATAGATTAAACACTTGTACTCCACTGTTTTCAACTGCTGTTCTTTCCACTGGGTGGTTCCTCTGGCTTTCCTTTCCCTGTCAAGAAAAAAAACCCCCAAAAACCAAACAACAAACCCATCCCTATTCTACTGAAACAGTTCAGGGCACCAGGCATTTTGTACTAGATACTGTGAGATACGTGATCAATTCGGCATCGGACTCCAAACTGTAAAGGTGCACACAAAAGCTCAGAATTCAGCAGGGAAAGAAGCTTAATGAAGGGCCATTAAGTGCTGATGAAAGGCATCATTTCTCAGAACGACTCAGACTTCGCTCATCTTCCTCTGCTTGTCTCCCACTTCAGCAGAGGGGTGCTGCGACACCACTCCCTTTAGATTTTGCAGCAGATCTGGCAGCTAAGAGGCTGTGACTAAAATGCTGGCTTGCACAGAGACATTCCCCAATTTAAAACTCTGCTTTAAAGGACCGTTTTTCCCCAGGAGAACAAGCGAGACCAGGGTGGAGGTTGGTGTCCCGTTACCTTGCTGTACTCCTCCCAGGAGTTGCTCCAGGTCCAGTAGTGAGCCTTGTAAAGCCCGACTCTCACCGCCATCATCTCGTTGCCACGATAATAGAATATGGGCCTGAGAAGGAGAGCAAAGCCGCATGAGAAACGTCAACACAACGGGCCCGGGCAGCCACCTGATAAGGGAGACAAACACTTTAATGGCATCTGACTTCCGATTCGGCTATCAGTCTGAAACAGGCTGCCTCCAAAGAGTCTCCACCGCAAGGTTTTCAATTAACATTTTTTAAAGTGTTCGTCAAGTTGAGAGCTCGCACAGCGCAAGAACGAAACGTTATACAGCTTGGCTGCCAGTGATCGTTAATCCTCGAACTCTCAGACCCTGTTATTTCCTACAGAACGTACCGATTTAAACACCCAGTGTCTCAGGCGTGGCGTGTGCGCGCGAGGGAACCGGGGACTCGCAGACCCCGCGATGCTCGGTCTCCTCGTAGGGCAGCCCCAAGCGGTGTGCCACGTTAGCGTCACACGGACAGGGCGGCCAGGGAGGACACCAGATGCTGGGCTGTTCTGGATGCCACCTCGGAAAAACTCCATACAGAAAAAAACTGGCAGCCAGATATGCTTTAACTCCTGCACTTCTTTCCCAAAATCTCCCTTTTCATCATCTAAACACCAAAAACTGCGTGGGTTTGGTTTTTTTTTTTTCCTGGAGGTTTTCCTGATTAAAAATATGTTTGAGAAATGCACTTTACTCAGAGCATTTGGTTTGCATCTGGGTACATGCACTACCCTTTCCCTGGCCATCCCAACCCTAACCATTCTATGAGTCTATGTTCCTGTTGGTTTTCCCAATAACACGCTGCTTTTTTTTTTTTTTGGAGGGAACAGTACGGAATTGTACTGAAACGGACTATCTGCAGGAGAGAGGTTTGATTTGTTGGTGCAGCTCATCACACAAGGACATCAGACTTAGTCAGCTCTTCTCTCCAGTTGTTTCAGGCTGCTGACAGGACGAGATCCTGAAGCCATTTATCATTATCAGTAGGGTATATACATCTTTGTCTTTCATTCAGAGGTGCCACTCGGCAAAAAACTACTCGCTCCCGTGATGCCACCTTGAAAAAACAATCCCTAAATGCGAGATAAGGTTGAAATCTCCACATCGGAAAGTCAGGAGTGGCCTTAGATCTCTGATTTTAAAACCATAGCTTCCCTTGCAGGTTCCTTGCACAAACAATGAGCCCTTCTCCTTTGTCACCAGGAACGGTCGGCGGACAAAGGGGAAACGCTGCTGGCAGCAGCGCCCACTCCTGCACCCTGAACGCACCTGAAGCGCCTGGGAAATAAAGGCAGCTAGGGAGATCTGCCAAAGTGCAGAACCTGATCTAAACCAGTCCCATTAGCAAAGTGAAAAACCCCCAAATAGGCTACTCTCCTTTTTCCTCGCCATGACACCCACTATTTGACAAGCTATTTATTACGTACCCTTTTGACTGGAGGTGTAGGAGTTAGGTACTTGCTTTTTAAAAAAATATTAAAATGCCCATCTTTGAAAGAGGATTACAGCTTGTTCCAAAATTCTGTTATTATCCATTTCTTTTTTTTCCCCATTCACTTTTCCCTTTTTAAGCTTAACAGACAACTGCATCTCCTGGAAGGGTTTTGGGGGCTGTGGAAACTGTGACCTGGGCAGGTCTGGGAGAACAACAAAAAAAAGGAGTAAAGAGAAAAAGAAGATGGAAAAATGAAGCGGAAAAAGCCAGGATGCACCTTGAGTGACTGCTACTGTAACACAAAGAGCACCAGTTCCACGGGGTGGGTGACTGCAGTGAAATTCTTCTTTAAAAGAGCAAAGCATCTTTACGGACTTCCAGAGGTAAGGATGGGACAGGCTGTGCTTGAGGGATGTGTAACGCCTCACGTCAGCCACCGGCTGGGCTCTCGGGTAGTACTGTACACACGCTTCCAGTGTTAACGGGCACAAAGGCAGTTTTACGGAACAAAGCCTTACGTGGAACACAGAAGTCAAATACGTTTTCTGTGTGTATGTTTCCTCACGGAGAAAGGCTATGTTTGTGTTCAGATTTCCCAGGCTGCCAAATTCCTCATCAAAATCACGACAAGACCTCTCTTGACCTCCAATCCTTCCAATGAGGGCGCCAAGGATATTTGCTGGCGGATCATAGTGCCTGTACCCATCAGCTGACAGCACAAAGATCCCAGGTCTTTCACCCAAATCCATTCTTCCAAAAGCATCCGCAGAAACAGGACCTTGGGAGGAGGTGGGCTTCCAGTTCACCCGCGGCAGCCCAGCCTTTACCTCCAACCCCGGGCAAGCTCGGCTGTAAAGACCCAGCATACTCTTGGATGTTTTTCCAGTAATAAATAATGTATTAGCCCTACCCAGGCCACAGTTCTCAGGCTTTTATCTGCCCTATTGCCATATGTTGTCCCAGGGATCCCTGCTAACCCCCTGACATTTTCATCTGTCCCCAGACTCCACTTTATGGCAACATGCCACATGTCAGGAAATCCCACCTCTGCAAGCACCACCAGAGAACTAGCAAAAAGCTCTGGTGCTGCCCTATCTCACCGAGCAGCGGGTAAAGATGCATCAATTCAGTTTACAAAAATATATCTGTATGCTTGTTTTATACAATAACCCAAAATTTGGCATCATTTCAGTTTGGAGGCGAGGGTCAGTGCTCTGGGCTCGTAACTAACCTGTCAATTAGCTTGCCCTGCAAGATGGCAGGTAAAAGGTCAATGCCGTCAATCTGCCTGTCACTGGGAGGCTGCAGTCCCGCCAGGGAGAGCCCGGTGCTGAAGAGATCCATCACGTTGCCCAGCTGATGGCTGACCTGAAAAATCAAGAGGAATGCATTTGCAAAAAGACCTTCAGTAAAAGCCAAACCAAAAGACGCTGGTGTCCACCAAAGCTTCCCGAACCTCCTCCTCTGCTAAGCATCTTTGGAGAGTATCTCCCTCGACAGGGCTGCAGTCACCAGCAAAACTCCCATTCGAATAATAAAGGAGAGGATCCATATTTTTCAACTCCGGGGGAGCATTTACACTTTGATTCATTTTTTCATTTTCCTCTCTTCTCACTTCTACGTATCCACATTACAGGAGCGTGTTTTCGTGGAGCTCAACTTAATTTAGCAAATTCCAGATCATTTGTGGATTGAAAAATCAGCACTTAAAATAAGAAAAAAAAAGAAACCCTTGATTTGTTCTCACCAGGTCATCTCTGGAGTCCAGAATACCCTGAGAGAGTTCCCAGAAAGCACAGGGATAGATGGATAATAACAAAGAGAGCTCGATGACTTCATCTGCAAACCATTTCCAACAATTCAAGAACTGTAAAGTTGCGGTATTTTTAGTATATATTTTTAACAAGGGAGAAAAACATCTGGCTTTGGCTCCAATGGAGATGTGCAAGCTTCCCCCCAACCCTTGCTTTTTTTTTTTTCTTTAATAGGCAGCCATACTTATCTCTCTAGTCTTAATTATTTATATTTTAAAAACCTAAAAAGCCTGTTCTGACCGATTCTGAATCTTTGCTCCCACCCCGCTTGTGGTGTGCTACAGTTCTCTGCTGTAGGACGTTTACTTAGCCAGCGACACGCTTAAACTGAAGCACAGACATTCAAATCAAGACCAAGACTGTTTTGCACCAGGATGCACCAGCACAAGATGCGACGTGAAAAGGGCCTTTTCAGCCGTCCCACTTGCTGGGGGATAAGAAGCCATCTGATACAAGCCCACATCTGTAAGTGGGGAAGCACTTTCTGACTGGAATCCAAGTCCTAGCAGCGAATGTCAGCGTGAACATTACAATGCTGAGACTATCAAAGACTTTTTATCTCTGAATCCTCATTCTACGCACAAACAGACCTCCAGCCTGTAAGATGACACTAATTATTTAAATACAACATCAAATGATAACATGATAAATTAATTTTTGTGAGATGCTGGCTCTAGAAAAAAAGAAACAAACTGAAAGGAAAATGCTGTTTTGGCTGGGACACGAAGGCTTTTATTAAGAGACTGGGCTGAAAAAAATGAACAGTTAAAGGAAGAATTAACAAGTTAAAAAAAAAAGAAACTGGAGAAAGCAACATGCGGGGGACTGATTACAAGCTTAACGTCACAATATCACATTACTTGATTACAGTAATTTCAAATTTTAATGGCTTTCATTCATCAAAAGGTGTTGGCAGGAACACACAACATTAAAGCTGCATGCAAGAACGCTTCCCCAACTCTTTAAAAGAAATCAAAGTGCAAAACCCTGAGCACAGGAGGAAGCCTGACCATGGGAACCCTTGCCCAGGAAAGCAGTTGGATCAGTCAACCAAGATCAACAGACCTGGCGGAAGGTCTCAGGCATTTGAGGTTAAGCCTCATCCATGGGCACTGCTGCAGAGGTCGTGCTCAGCCTGTCCTTGTGGGCAGTGACAGAGATGAGCCCACAAATCCCTCCCTAAAAGCAGAGGAATACATGAAGCTCCCTTTCTGCATGGAGAAAAGGATGGGGATCTTCATACACAACGTCAGAGAAGGAAACAGAACTGAACCCTGCTTCTTGCTCTCCCTGGGCCATTTGGGAAATGTGGAGCGCTGGGCTGAACCAAAGGTGGCTGTGTTGTCCATGAGATCAACTGTGGCAGAGTGGTGCGTGCGCCTTGGCCTGTCCCCTTGCACAGGCTCTTCTCTGGTCTCAGATGTGCACCCAGAAAAGACTGACATTAAAAAAAACAGTGTACACATGCTCAAACCCCCCCCCCTCCCCAACCAAACCCTCCGCTCACACCTTACAGAGCTGGAGAGCCTCGTGAGCCACTGGTGCTGGGAACGCTGTGCTCCCTCTGAAGTCAAAGGGCTCAGCGTCTCAGCAAAGATGCTCAGTCCCTCGTAGGCTCATCTGCCGGCTAATTTACCCCGAGCGTGCCTTCGGAGAGCTGCGGGGTCAGCAGAACACCATCTGCAGAGCTCGGAGATCTGGCACACGCCTGGTCCCTGACAACGGCTACGTCAGGAGCAGGCGGGCAAACTGGCGCCTGAGACCTTTCTGCAATTAGACCTCTCACAATTTATAAGGCAAATCCAAAAGTCACTTTTCTTGTTGTCGCTCCACTCCCTCGCCTCAATCTTCTGATAACAGGCAGCAAGAGGCAATCGCTGGCCTGAGACTCGTGTCTCCAATATCACCTAATTTATACATCGCGTCGTGACAATCCTGTGGGGCCACCATGGTCTTCTTGTACCGGCCCTTATTAACCATAACCAGATGTAGATGACTCTCTTTAATCATCCAATTACGTTTCTGGTCTCAGACAACATTTTGCCGTGAAGCAGAGAAAACTTCTTAAGGAAATTAAATGCCCATGCCACAGCCACTTGGATTTATCTGTGCTCTGCAGCACCACATTGAAGAAGAGGAGGAAAAAAAAATAAAAAAAGGTTAATATTTATATAAAACTTTGAAGTATTTTCAGAGAAAAATAAAAAAATTACCATTTTCTCCTGTCAACAGTGCTCTTTCATTCTAGTTGCCTTTCCCATATTTTTTTTTTTTTTAAAGAAAAATCCAGAGAGGGCAACAGCCCAGAGAAAATAAATAGTATATAAAAAAAAGCACGAGATCAGATACTGCTCGTATCAGTGAGAAACAGCCGGTATTATGCACGTAAGAACGGATTTTTCTCCCCCTTCTTCCCCCCCTTTCTTTTTAATAAACTCTCAGTATACACATAACGTCTTTAAGAAAATGAAATCCTTTTGCTGTGGGCCACGTCGCTAGAAGAAATAGTCACCACCGCCGTTATCAGTGCTTTCAAGCTTTAACTCTGAATCAAAGGCGACAATTAATAAAGTCGCCCCCGCCAGGAATGGAAAAGGAGGAAAGCTAAATATTTGAAACTGGGTGAACAAATGTCAGGGTGTTTTTAAATAAAATCCTTTTACAGTTATCACAGCGAGCAGACCTGATATCCCTGTCTAATTCAATTTCAATTTGCGCCCCATGGGAGATAGTGAAGAAAAGGTTGCAATGCTGTCTTTGGGTTGATATGTTCTTTTCTCCTTCAGGAAGCAGGCACGAGAGAGGAAGGGGAGGAGGGTGAGGGAAGAGAGGAGGAGGATTCAAATACCAGCGGAATATGAATTTTTTTTTTTTCTTTCCAGCTGGATCCTTCCAGAAGGCAGATGTGATGCGGGGAATGTTGAAATGCTGATTTCTTGTGAATTCACCTGGAAAACGTAGCCGAGGAGGAAACTGCAGAAAGGCTGTTTTTGTGTGAATAAATATTCCTGATGGGGGACCAGAATTAACTGAATGTTGATGCCAAGAGCAACACACGCTCCTGAGGCATCCCTCTTGCCCAAAAAAACTGCAAATCAGCCAACTGCACCAATTATCCTAACCGATATTGATATCCTGTCAAGCGCTCACAATCCTGTCACCTAACTTCTTTTGTTTAAATAAGGAGGTACTCCTCTATTTAAGCACACAAACGTACTCTTTCATAGAAACAAAAAACCTCAACCCTCTATTATCAACGAGATTTTTAATAAACTGTCAGATCCCATCGGTGGGACTAGCCTTCCACCCAGTAACTGTATTTCACTGGCCCTTTTTTTTTGGGTGCAGCTGTGCCAGCTCAAACAGCCGCCAGCCCTCCGCTTGCTCCTCAAAACATCCACGGCTGGAAAAGAACCACCGTTGCACTGGGAGCAACCCCAGCGCTGGAAGGAGGAGTTTGCCCTTCAGTTTGGTGCTTGGCAATCCTGAGAAGCTTTTTGCTTCCACCTCGGTTCAGGGCTCCCAAGCTTTTGTTTCCTTCAAGTCTTTTGAAAACAAAGAGCAATGAGAGACTCTGAAGCAGTTTTCCCACATTTTACAGCTACTCAGACTACGCTGACTAGTTTAAACTGGCAGTCAAGAAGATGCTGAAGCTACAGAGTCTGTAAGACGGAGAAAAGAAGCCAAAAATGTACTAGCAAACACGTGTCTCTTCACTGTTGATGTCAGTGAAGGAGGCAGTCACGAAGCAGTAACTACAGGCGCCCCACAGCCCAACGTAGGGTCAGCTGTATTACACAGAAGCAATGCCAAACCTCTCACCTGCGGTCAGTGCTGCTGTGGGTACCAGTGCTGGAGCCTCGGTGGCAAGAATACAAGCAGAAGAGACATATGAGTAGCTATCACATGTTTACTTATCAGTAGCATCCTGTAGGGGTTCAATGCCGAGCAAAGCAGCACCTCCTGGGGACAGGGTTCATCCAAGAGTTCATTTGGGAGTGGAACACCTGCATGTGCAGGAATTTGGCAGGCAGGGCTGTGAATTGGAGCTCAGGATAGGATGGATTTAAAGTTAAGCACGTGCTTAAGTGCCAAGAATGATATCAGCAGTGGCGGAGGAGGGGATTTTCGGGCGGATACCTGCCCCAATAAGCCTTAAGCACACTCTGAGCATGCACAGGCTCATGACGGTACGGCGTCGGTCAGCCCGGCCACCTATGCAAACACGTTAACGGCACAGCAAGTGCTTCCTCGAGCGGGAAGCCATGCATCACGCCAGGCCACCGAGAAGGTTTTGCACCACATAAAGCTTCACCGCTGCACTACATGCAAAAGACTACCTGTGAGAGGGGTACCAGCCAGCTCCAGTTAGAAAATAAGCAGGCACAAGGCTTTCTCTACTCATGTTCTTAATTATCCTCAGCGTTACTACAATGGAAAGAATTTTTAAATTTGGTATTTACTTGTCCCCATTTATAATGCATGTTTACTTTTAGCACATTATTCAGTTTGGCCATGGAAAACAAAACAGTCAGCTTCAGTTTCATGTTCTCGTACGCTAGCCCAAGGCTGTTGTACTTGGCTTGTAAAGGCTTTATGGAAATGTTTAAATTTAAACAAAAAGACTGTTTTCATTTCAAATTTAAAAAAAATAATAGAACACCCCTAGTAGGTTTTGTGAAATCTTTAAAAATTATGAAACCAAACTAGCCTCCTGCCCTCAGCTGCAGAGCTAAGCTATGTGATGGCTTCCTCCTAAACGTAAACGATAAATTATCGTTATCCTGACTCAATTAAACCACTGAAAAGGAATGCAACTTCGAGAAATGTTTTATTTATGAATAGTTTGCAGTCTTAAGCACAGTGCCCAGTTAATGAAGTATCACTTTCTTCAGGGATGAGAGATGCTCACAAAGGGGAGGAAATCTGTATTATTTACTGTGAACCCTGCCTGCAGAAGAATTGATTGCATCTTTCTTTAATGAGAACAGGGACAGAGAGGCTGGTAGTGCCACTGGAGGATTATTTTGAAGTGATCATATCTGAATTTGTGTACAGGCAGTAAAAAGCAGTAGTCTTGGTCTCTAGACCTCCCCGAGTGAAACTTTTATCAAACACCAAAGCAAGAGCCGTGAGGCATCAAATTGCTTGACACTTCGGGGCGAAGAGGGTGTGTGTGGGCAACACACCCCTGCTCCAGCCTGGGACGCCCATGTGTCTGTATTCTCCAACTTGTTCAAACAGATAAGCCACTAAAAATACTGTAGGACAAGAGTAAAGGCTTTAAATAGAGCAGGAAGACAAAAAGACCAGAGCACTCGATGCTCACAGACAGGTCGCACACACTCTAGAGGCAAATTTGCAATAATGAACGAGAACAGGATCCTTCTCTCGGGGCAGCGTTCAGTTCCTTACTTAGACAAGCGCCTGGACTGACGCTGTTGGCCATGTTAGAAGTCTGAACCAAAGCCCACTGAACCCAGCAACAACCACTCTGTTCACTTAATTTCAAACCGACTAGAATGGTTAAAAGCAGCTACTCACCCCTCCTGCAGGTATATGTCCGGGCCACCAAGCAATAGCTGGCTCTCTCATGCCACCCTCAAAGGTGGTTTGTTTGCCACACAGAAAGCGACCATTGCTTCCTCCTAGAGAGACAAAAGCCACCATAAACCCCACGAAATGCCAATATCTTATTTCAGAGGGACACTGTCAACTAGGAAATGTTTAGGCTACTTTTAAAATGAATTTTCATTTCTGTACAAATGCTTCTTCAAATAAGATGTCCAGAGTTGTTCGGGCTTTTTTTGTTGGTGGTGGTTTGTTTGTTCTGTTGTTTGTTTTTTTAAAAATATCCGTTTGTGATGAAATTTTAGGAGTGTCTTTTCAGCACAGGGAGAAAGTGACCGTTAAACACAACTTGCTATCAACCAGAGGGGAAAAAAACAACAAATAAAAAACCAGAAAATACTTCACTGGCATGTTCCCTCCTTCTAAAGATGTTAACTGCTGTTTGTAACTAATATTACAATAATATAATAATAATCCTTTTAAAGTACCAGAGCAGTATTAGATGCAGATATAAAAGTGAGAAAAAATAAACATGCATTCCCTGAAGGTTCACTCTCAGAGACAGCAAGTAGTTTGCAGGAATGTCTGCGTTTTTAACCCAGCCTTGCAGCGAAGCTTGCTGACGAACAAACAGGGAGGTCTCGTGTCTGATTCCAGGTCACACAAAGTCAAACACGGTGGTTCAGCTGAAACCAGAACTCAGGATACTCCCTGCTCTGTGGTCCAATAACCACGAGACAGCCTGCCTCCAAATAGAAGATAGTGGGTTATAAAATCAATTTGCGAAGACTCTGTTTGAGAGAAACAATCGTTTAAACAAAAGAAAACTTGTGAAGTAACAAAAATAGTTTTTCTTCTTGTTATTTTTCATGAGAGCAAAATGAGGGACTCTTGAACCCTCTGTAAATACTCAGAAAGCTCAAATATGTAATTGGCAGATGGACAGTAAACACCCTGCTAAGTTATTATGCCTGCTCCTAAATAAATTAAAAAATATTCACCCCCTGACAGTGGAGCACAAAGTGGAAATGCACACAGGGGAAGGGCCACACTGGGTGAGCCCAAAAGGCCATTTAGACAAGGACACTTCCCCCCACAGTGACCAGGAGTAATGAATATAAGCTAATTGTAAACCTAAATGCTCTGCATTTTGAGCCTTCTCCTAACTGCATAAAGGAAAACCCCAGGAACAGGTCTCTTCCCTGCCCAGACACGAAGGTCTAAACCTGAATTTCCCAACCCCAGCCCAGGTTTTGTTCATCTGAGACTCACCTTGTTTAGGAGCTGAAATGAGAGCAGCCCCATTATCAGAGGTGAAAAACACAAAGGTGTTCTCACTGATGCCCAGCTTCTGAAGATGGTTTAGGATTTTTCCAATGCTATCATCAATTTCTCGCACAGCATCCCCATATCTGAGGCAGACGTAGATGCAAAACATTGAAAGAGGAAGAGTGTCATGCAGCATAATGCACTGCAATCAGCCACAACGCTTTTAGTGGACGTAACTTACACCTGTGATGCAGAAATCCTTCTCTTATGCATCAGGTACCATAATAAAAGTTTTCTGCTGTCACCGCAAAACCCGTGCCTCCTACCTGGAGACGTCTCTTGGGCATTAAGAGTCAGAGTTTGTTCAGACCCGAGTCTGTTCAGGCGTTCACTTCGCCACAGGCTTGAAGCTAATAACGTAGTTTTGCTTACGGGTGCTGGTTTGAAACTGCATGCTCGGAAGCAAGGCTCACGATATCTACAGAGCTCTTTGCCTCCTGTAAATTGGGCTTTTCATGCACGCTTTTCTACGTGCTGGTCTGATTTATAGGCTTTTAAAACAGGCACTAATCATGCAAAAGCCTTCCAAAATATCGTCCGTGCCGCACAGAGCGCTTCATTACTCACACAACTGGCAAAGGAGCTCAGAGTCCCCTTTCTCCCCCATTTTAGTCACATGATCTTAATTTCAGATGATAGCGACATTACTAAAGAACAATCCAAGCGAAGTCCTCACTAACTAATATATTTCAGCACACACACTTTTGAGAAATGGTCTGTCTACTTGGATTTAATAAACACTCCTTAGGTCTTCCGTTTCCGCAGCGTGAGTTATTAATGAAACAAACCCCAACAAAACCCAATACCTGCAAACCCAAGACTTACAGTCCCCTCTGACTAGTGCCCAGGAAACGTTTGGAGGCATAAACAGGAGCGTGGGTAGCATCAATTGCCCAGTATAAAAAGAACGGCTGCTGGCTGGCCTGCTGCTTGCTAATAAAATCGAGAGCTTCCTGTAAACAACAATAAAAATTAACGGAATCGTCATCTGCCATCTAAATCTCTCCAAAAAAAGAAGCATAATGTCACTGCAGCTTAGAAACCAGCATTTAAAAATAGACAGTACCTGCAGGTAGATCTGAGTCAAGTTGGCTTCACCGGTCTTCAGATCAATTTTGAAATCTTCATAATATCTTAAGAAAAAATGAATCAGAGCGAAAAAATAGTCAATCCTAAGGAATACACAACATAACAAGGCTTTTCTCTCCCCCTGCCACCTCATTTACCACACAAGCAGGTCACTTGCTACTCAGGAAATTCTCTTCAGATATTAAAAAGAATGTCACCATATTCCTTCTTCTGGGAGAAAGCAGTGAAAAGGCTAGATCCGAATTAATGACTGCAAGATTTGGACAAACCTGAGCCACCGAATTTGCACTATTAAGCTATTAGAATAGGGGTAGTACGCTCAAAGATCTTATGCCGCTGCTCCTTCCGCAGAGAGCTGTTTGCTGTGCGCGTAAAACTTGCAGAAGTACGCAACTTCCATTGAAGCAGAGCGTTCCTGAAACCAGGACGTGGGCTGCTTTGAACGTGTTACGTTAGACGTATCTTTAGACAGCAATTCAACAAAACAGGGGTGGGGGGCAGCCCTCAGGAGAATAACAGCAAGTGAAATAAGATGATACCAGGCACAGAAGTGAATGGACAGGAATGGCACAGGCTGCAGGCTTGGAGCGTAGAACGGTGTTACACAAACAGACAAAAGGTTATTACAAACAGGAACAGAAGGAATAAAGAGGTCTTTCAGTACAGCGTGGAACCAGCTTCCAAGAGAAGTAGCGGAGTGAAATCATCACAGGAAGCCTTTAGGGCACGACAGGACAAGCAAACATCTCCGGGAGCGAGGCAGTCTGCAGCAGTCACATCCCCAGATGATCCACGTGCAGCTTGGCCTTGGTACTCAGACCTTTATCAATACCCGAACGTCCAGCTCCATATTTAACGAGCTTCAGCTTTAGATTTAGATGGTAAGGTAGAGATGAGGAAGAAAGGATTCCTACAAAAAGCAGTTTAGGAGTGTAGAATGAAGTTTAGCAGTCAGCTACCCAGCTGAGTCTCTGAGGGGCACGGATACCATGGGTGGTCTGTATTGTCTCAGCTTTAACTGGGAAAGTCGGAGTGCCACAATCACAACTGGGAAGCAGGAGGCACTGCCCAGGCAACAGTGCTCGAGTGCCCTTCACTGCCAGCATTGCCTTCAAAACCTCTTCTTCTCCCAAGAAGCAGCTTCCTCCCCTAGATGGATTCACATACGCCTGGACAGTTAATCTATACCTTCCTGTTTCTGCCTGCCTTTGTGTGTTTTCCCACAAGGCTTTCCCTCAGTTCTGTCCAAAGGAAAACACCACCCAGGCCTTGTAAGGCTGGATATTGCCTATCCCCAGGCTAGAGGGAAAGTCCTGTTCAAAAGTATGAGGGCACAGCAAGAGATGAGACCCTGGCACGGCCGTTGTAGAGTCCAGAAATACAAATGGGTTTAGAAAAGCGACAAGACTAGTTCATGGAAGTTAAGTCAGCGGCTATTAAAAATCTGGAAGCAATCTTCAGCCTAGGAAGGTGGACAACGACACGAGAGAAGGACCATTCCATGTATTTGTTTTCTTACTTCCTGAAAGCGTTTACTACCCATCCTACCGAGTCTGTAAGTCCGATCCCGAAGTTTGCTACGCTAGCACCTATCTTCCAGCACTGTAATGTCAGCTGGGAAAGCAAAGAAAATCACATCACCAGGCAAGTAGCTGAATTACCTGCCAATCATTTCCCAGTCCCTGTACACAGGGATATTGGGGAGCGCTCTGTTATCAAAAGGTCCAAAATGGCAGTTTGGGGATCCAAACCATTCATCAAAGCCATGTTTCAGGGGGTGGAACTGGGGCCTGTGACCCAGATGCCTAGGAACCAAAGAAACAGATGAGTTAAAATTCTGCCGCAAAGAAGCAAATAATCATCTCATCAGAATGGCATGCAAGAAAACAATCCTTGCCGAAGAAAAACTTCAAGCATTTTAATCAAATAAATGACTGCAGAGCATTGTCTTGATCTTTCTCGTACTTGTTGCAAGCACGTCCATGCGGACTCACTCCAGTGCTTACACATATCCCATTTTAGTCTCCTGTCCAATCTTTGTTTTCCATCATTTCCTTCCATTGGTGTCTTCTCTCATGCCATCTGTGCTGATGGACTACCCTGCCCAAAGACACTGCAAAGATGCATGTAAGGTTTTACTTCAGGGTTCTGATCTGTGACGAGTCACTTTTATACCACTAAGCTGTAAAAACACAAGGTAAAGCTCGTGAAACGTACCATTATAGCTGCATTTCCTTTATGGAGTACTCACGCTGCCAAAATGGTACAGGGAGACCTGAATGTAAATGAGAATGAGTTCTTTATGTTCACATAAACCACTTTTAGCTACTCCTGATGACAGCTCCAGTCTACTATGCAGCTGGAAAATTCTCCATCCTTAACTTCAAGAGGAAGCTCCTCTCTAATCTCCAACTCCTATACTTCAAATTCTCCATTCCCTTCACTTTAACTATCTTGAATATACAGAATTCAAGGCCAGGCTGGATGGGGCTTGGAGCAACCTGGTCTAGTGGAGGGTGTCCCTGCCCACAGCAGGGGGGTTGGAACCGGATGATCATTAAGGTCCCTTCCAACCCAAACCATTCTATGATTCTATGAATTCCCATCCTCTCCCAGTCCCTAAAGGAGATCGTTGTAGCTTAATGTTTATTTAATCATTCCAGCTTCCACTCACAAGCCCGTATCTGCAACCTGTCCACTTTGTGTCATCACCCTCCGCACACATTCTGAACAAATAAGGGGCATAAAATGCATTACCTGAAGCAAAATGATCCACAGTGTTATTCTGAGCTATTCCAAAATGAGTTATAACAGAAAATAATCACCATTCCAGCTATGATCGTATCTTGGTGATGTAATTAAACCTGCAAGTCTGACCTGCAAGATTCTACCCCTTCCTCACTCATCTACAAGATAATACAAAGCTATTCTTGGCTGTTTCTGCAGGGGACGTGAAAAAACGTCCTTTCTACTCTATGGAAGTCCTACTAGAACACACAGAGGAAGAGACTTGAAAAGGGTATCAATTAATTACTGAGATGCAGATCATTCTCTCCCTCTCACCAGACAAAAAGTAGAGATATTTAATGAAATGCAAAAAGTTCTAAAACAATCATGGAAAAAGACTGGCAAACACACAACTAAACCCTGGAACTTACTGTCACAGGACATCCTGAAAAGTTTTTAAAAGGGATGTTGGAAGAATATAAAAATTTTCTTCTGGAAAAATTAAAAACCTTTCAAAGCCCTACAATTCTACGCGTGGCTGAGATGAGTTGCCAATTAAACTACTTCACTTTGCATGTCTTGACCCCTTTTTGGGAAGCAGGTGATGTGCACAAATGATGGAGACCGCTACGGTACGGTACCATTCCCTAGTCCTGCCCAGGATAAGAGCTCTTGGGTGCACAGCGCTAGCGCACTGCACGTTCACATTTAATCTGCTTCTTGCTAGCAGCTGCAAGTCCTTCCAGATTTGCTGTTTTCCAAACAACTGCCTGGAACCAATCTGTATTTGCGTTGTTTATTTCTTTTCCCTGGGTGTATGAATTTACATTTATTAGCACTGAACTGCATCTTATTGCGCTCAGCCCACTGATCCGATTCTTCACAGCCACTCTGCTCTTTGGATCTGTGGTAATAAATAATTCACTGTCTCAGGTTAGTTTGCTTTCTTTCCAACTGCAGCAGCACCGCTGACTCCGACCACAGTTCTTCTCTAACTTAATGAAACTGCTAAATAAAGTGTATCCTATTACTTTCCTAAACAGCATCCCCCTGACACTGCTCCTGTCCGAAGTCTCTTCATTAACAATTACTCCAAGCAGTAGTGGTGTCTGTGTAATTTTGAACTTGCTATTTATGCATTTATTTACTACAGCACTGTTCCAGACTGTGAATCAACTGCTCAGAGATCCCCAGGCCCCACGGGATTCCATTACAGCCCACAGGCGCCTTTGAAATTTGAATGTTACAAATTCACCGGTTTCAACTATTGCACTGGTAATTCCACCGTGCTGGCTTGATCCAAATGCCTTTTGGGATTTTCGCTTCCAATTCTTTGCAGACATTGCAAAACGTTGGGTTTTTTTCACAAGTTCTTCTGTAGCCTCTACAAAGATTATCCTGTGCTTCCATGAAAAGCCATAAAGTCAAAGGACAATATTGACAGAGCATTGGATCAGCCCTGTCGGACTTTTAAAACGCCCGGTATCAACCACCTGGATCAAGTCTGTGCTTATCCACCCTGACCTTCTACACTTGACGAGCAATCTTCAGCCCTGGAGATGTCAGTATCTCTATTTCTACACACCCCAAAAAGAGAAGCTGTCACAATTTAGACTATTAACAAAAAAACCCCAACGTATAGCAGGGGCCAAAGGTAAAAAGCACACAGGCAAGTTCCAACCGAACATCCTGGTGGTTTCTTGGTTCAATTAAGTAGCGTGATACGTGGATGAAAGCACAAAGAGGTTTGTACCTGATCTAGCTGAGAGTATCCCTGCCCACGGCAGGGGGTTGGAACTAGGTGATCCTTAAGGTCCCTTCCAACCCAAACCAGTCTGTGATAAGCATATACACACACAAAACCCCCTTCAACTCTTTGTATAAAGATATATATGTACGTACGTGTCATGATAACACTCAGTTCAGAAACTGATCACAGCAGGGGGAAGATCCACCACAGATTTCAAAACTCAGACATCCGAGCTTCAAAACAGGGTGGTTTTTTTCCTGCAGTTATGGTTTTCCTGCTGCTTCTTCCCAAGACACACACAAGCGTACTGAAATCTCAAAGCAAGAGATCTTAATACAAGTTTACCATTTGCCAATGATCTTATTGGTGTAGCCAGCTTTCTTCAGCAATTCCGGCAGCAGTAATTCCGAATCTGGGATTCCTCCTACTATATCCTGTGGCGTGTATGCTGCATAAAACAAACAAATAAACAATTTTTTCCTAGTCTTACAAGTACTAGAGCAAACAGCTCATGGCTACCTGTCATTAGAATCACCGTTACTGGAACATAAACACGTGGGAACGGCTCAAAGCTGCACCAGGGGAGGTTTAGACTGGACATTAGGAAGCATTTCTTTACAAAGAGGATGGCCACACCCTGCAAACAGGCTCCCTAGAGAGGTGGTCAACGCCCCAAGCCTGTCAGTGTTTAGGAGGCATTTGGACAATGCCCTTAATAACATGCTTTAAATTGGTCAGCCCTGAAGCGGTCAGGCAGTTGGACCAGACCGTCACTGTAGGTCCCTCATCTAGTCTAAATAGCAATCAGTTTGAAGTCCCAGCAATATGACGCTTTGGAAGTCCTCCTGGGCCACGAGATGAAGAGAACAAGGTGATTCGTGGAGATGAAAGGGAGCTCGCCACCCACTCACACACCACGGCCAGTAAACTAAGGGAGCTGCCATCACATAATCGAGGCAAGACCCCTGAAAGCAGGGGGTCTTCATAAAGAAAGCAAGTGCTTTAGGAGCACTGGAGTTGCCTTCACTCTTGCAAATTTGCTTTGTGTTTTCTAAAATGAAGGCATTTTTTCCCTAAATCCAAGGATCGATAAACTAGCTCAGACTGCAAGAACTGAAGGAAATTATGAGTCTCCCACAGTTCTCCGGTCCTTGAGAATCCAAGGTGTGACTTTGGTTCGGATGGAGGCAGGCAAGCACGCTTGCTGATACAGTGTGTATCAGCACATAGTTGCCGATTCTTGCCCAAGCACGCACGGTCTCAGGTGGTGTCTGTCACGCTGGAACCGTCGACAGGAACCAAAACCAACCCAGGGATGTTACAGAACTGGTTACGAACTGGTAATCTTCCCTACAAGCACCACGGGCACAACGGTGCTACAAAACTGCCAGGGCTGAAAGGGTTAGAAAAGTGGCTGCTGAATAAAAGTGTAAGCGGCCTGCTCTTTACTCTGGGTGTTAACGTACACCCCACGTGACTTTCTTTCACCAGACACCAATTAGACCGCCCAGAGGAAACACTTCTTGGCCAGCAGAAGCAAATGGATCAACCCCCCTTGTTTATGTCTCTTCATTTGAGGAGGTTTTCTGCTTGATGAGGATGAAGTAATAAATTTCACACTTATTAGCAGCAGTTAACGTGGTAAACTTTTTGTGCCACTCTGGAAGATCACCGAGCCAAGCCTTTGTTCAGAGCAGAACTTCCTACAAAGCACAGAGGGAAATCAAGAGAGGAAGGCAGATCAGGAATGAAGCCCATACCGTTTCTGGCATGTGCATTCGTGGTGTAAAAACCATTCCTCACTGGGAGACGGCCCGTCAACAGTGCTGCCCTTGCTGCAAGTAACAACAAAAAATGGTTTATTCTGCATGCATTCTCTGCTTAATATTATCACATTAAGGCCAAGGACAGTGCACTGACTGAAGCGTATCAGTGCCCTTCGGCCACAGCTACCTACTAAGCACTCTCACATTAGAACAAGCAGCAACTCCCCGCTCCAGTGTGCCATGGAGATAGCCAGGTACCAACACGACACCGTTGGAGTTATTCCGGGACAAACCTGACTGAAATTTGGCCCCTCTGTTAAATTATCCACTGCTGAAGAGTAATTATTTCCAATAGCCAATGTAGCAGCCCTTCTATCTCAGTAATTCTAGGAATACCTGACGTATATACGTAAAAGGAAATCACAACACAAACTGATTACGTGCTTAAGGCTATGTTTTTACGCTTTCTTGAATAAAAGTAACATAACAGTGAAGAAAGTGTCCAGTTTTGACAATAAAAGTCAGGTCCTGACTGCAGGAAACATTCAAACAGATGTTTAAATTTAAGCATATGGAGTACCACCGGTGGACCTGGGAAGATTTCAGCATATTTTAGATGCCTTTACTGTGCAAGGACCGTCATCAGCACACTGACACATTATAGCTGAAATGAAAGCCCAAAGAAATAGCTCTTGTGCCTCATCCTTGTTGAAGTTTTTGGCTGCCAACCAGGCCTGAGGAAAAAAAAAAAGGGAAAAAAACCCCACCCCAGAAAAAACCACAACAAGGACAAATATATCTGCACCTCCCAGACCCAAACGTTTCTTTTATCTCTTGTCCCTTCCCCAGAAATCTTGCAAGGCACCAGGGTCAAAAGCAGGACACAACCTGCTGCCATTCCTTGCATGAAAGTTTCACCAAAGCCAATGGAATCAGGTAAACTATGTTCAGCAACAATTTAGAGACTGCTTTGTCTGTTTATCCCCAAATTAGAAAGATTTAAAAAAATGCAGTGACTGAGGCTAGAATACTAAAGCAGAATGCTTTAAAAAAAATGCTTTAGCTAGATTGATCTCATCACTAAAACACTGCTTGGTATGAACGGAAGATTGTACGTTTTCCAATCAAAACGTAAATAAAAAGGGAGCAAAATGCAAGATCAAAGCACCAAATCGAAACTCTGCCCCCAGGGTAATCACTGGTTTGGTTGCTAGTTCGTGTCAGATGCTGGCAAACGTCCCAGTCTTCTCAGAAGGTGGCACGCTTACACGCTAGTTTAAAACTCAAGTTTACTTACATGGAGAACAGAGGGGGTTGGCAGTATAAAAATCCAGGAAAAGCATCCCTTCTGAAGCCATCTGGTCTAAGTTAGGAGTCTCCTTAGAAGGCTCTCCGAAAGCTCCCAGATCACCCCAACCCATCTGTAAAAGAGAACACACCAAAAGATGTAAAAGTACTTTCACTCTTCCACAACGACGCTTCTGGGCCCACATCACACTTTTATTGTACCCCTTTGCTTCTCCATCTTTACAGCACTCCTCTCCTTATTGAGGGAGTACTTCGCAGACGTGATAAAAATGATCTTCCCCGACCCGTGAGGCGCTTTTCACTGGTGAATGGGACACCAAGGCACTCACGAGATTAAACGACGTGCTAGCAGAACTGGGTAACGCCCTCCCTTTTATTCCAGTGCCCGAAGACTGGCAAGCGCGCGCATACAGGAGAGGAAGAGGAAGTTACACGTGATATGCTCAGTGTTGTACAGCTGCAAAGCTGACCCTTCAGTCCCTGGCTATGTGGCTTTGTGGTGGACCACTGACCTCAGGACTCCACCTCAGCCTGCCGAATCTATCCGTCTGTGTATGGGCAGCTAGAAACGCAAGGGAAAGGTCTAAACTCTAAATCAGCGCTGCAGGAAAAGAGAGAAAGTGTTTATTTTAAAAGCAAGCTCTGGAGAGAATCCAGCCAGAGGCATCATATGTCACTCTGCTTATTTGCAAGACATTGGTTTCACCCTGCGTGTTCCTCCCGGTTCCAAGGGGTCACGCGGCCAGGAGAACGGTAAAATTACCATCGCGTTGTTTATGTTCACTGCTGAAAACTATTACTGGTAATAACACAAATAAAAGTGACTTCAAACAGAAGGTTCTAGAAGGGAACAACTTAATGAGCAATTAGGCACAGTGGTACGCTTTAAAAAAGGCAATAGCTTGCTTTAATACAGATGCGTATCAGGTGAGCGACGGATACGGAGGGCGTAACGTGTCGAGATCTTCAGCAAACCATCTGTCTGGTCCCACTTGAGAGTCTAACATTTACACTGCGGCGGAGCAGTTTGGGAAGGAAAACGGTTGGAGAGCTGCAGAGCCGGCTGTTGAGGTTTGAGCGAGGAGCAATTACACGGTACCACCTAACACTAGGACGGGGAATTAAAATGGGTTCAACGGGATCACCCACGAGTTCTTGATCTTCCAGTATCTTTATCATCAAGAAAGAAAGAAAAAAATAGTATCACGCTGCTCTAATTCACACAGAGTGACGGTCACAGAAGTTACTGAAGGATCAAAGGAAAAGGACCATGGAGATGTATTTTTAATGAATAGCATATTAAATAGATACTTCACAGAAGCTCCAGCCGGGATCTGTGCCTCATCATGTCTCACGCCGTACCAACGCTCCTAGGGTGGGATAATCACTGTCCCAAGGAGCTTTCATCTTGAAAATTACAAATGCCAGCTTGGGGGGAAATATTCCTGAATGGAAAATTGAGATGGACTGCCAGAGGCTCAACTGGACAGAAGAACCAGGCTTACAAGGTAATTATCTCATATAGGAGTGTAGAAACACTATGAAATCAACAGCGAGACAGTCACGTTGAATTGGCAGAAGGGACCCAAACAGAGCTTGCCCACCCTTCGAGTCACACATCCACCCTTACTAGCTTTTCGAGTAACTTAAACCAGCACAGAGCGCGTTTCTACTGCAAACACGCCTGAAAGACGACATGAAAATATCAGCAGAGAAGCAAAACAGGAAGATGGCAGCACCCTAAACGTGCTGGAAATTAATATATCTGTATATTCTACAGATATATCTGTATATTCTATAGATATATCTAGATATCAGGAACATGTTCTTCCCGCAGAGGGTGGGGAGCACTGGGACAGGTTGCCCAGAGAAGCTGTGGCTGCCCCATCCCTGGGAGTGCCCAAGGCCAGGCTGAATGAGGCTTGGAGCACCCTGGGCGAGTGGAGGGTGTCCCTGCCCATGGCAGGGGGGTTGGGACTGGGTGGGTTTTAAGGTCCCTTCCAACCCAAACCGTTCCATGAGTTTACAATTCTGTATCTCCTTACCTATGTGGCTAAGAGCACTACAGGGTGCAAAAAGACGTGTAGTTGGAAAGTGTGATTATTCCTGCTCTTTAATGACTTATTAACCCTCCCCTCTCCAGTTCAGAGAAGAAAATTTAGAATTAGTTTTCTCCTTGTTTAGTCTTTAGGGAGTCAAGTTTTGGTTTCTAAAACATCTCCTGAAACACGAGTTTCTCTGTTTACACTGTAGCTGTGCCTTATTCAGTGCTACCACCACCACATCCATCGCTAGTATTCAAAGATATCACCACGATTATTTCTGTAGGCTACAAAACCCGAGCCTTAACTTCAGAACAATTATACCACCATTTGAAAATCACCAAAACACCCTGTTTTGCAACATTTACCAGCCAGTGGAATCCTTTGCCAAGGACTACAGAGTTAATTGCTCATTAGGAATGGACTGGTAGATAAGATGTAGGTGTGTAAGCACCAATTCCAAACGGTTTGAATACAAGCTTGACTTAAGAGATCTGAGAAATCTCCCTTGTTTTCAGCAGGACACCCACACGCCAGGAATAACAAGAGGTTTGCGTGCACTGTCTCTAGCGCAGGTCACCTGGGGCAGCTCTGCCCCAAAGGAGGGCAGGGCCAGGATATGCCGGGCCCTAACCTTCCCTTCAATTCTTCATCGCTTTTCACACAAAATCTGGAGAAGACTCGAGAAAGAAAGCAGCTGAGCACGGTGGCTTTCAGAGCAAGTACTTACAAACTTACTCAAACATTCCTGCTTATTCCAGACTTTTCCAGATCATCACATCAAGCTGCACCTGAATCACTGTGCTCCAACCCCGACCTCTGACCGTGAACCACGGAACAGACCCTGTTCACGTGCTGCCCCACGGGAGCAAAGGGACCGAGGGAGTCATCAGCACATGGCTGAACACGGAGGTCTGGAAGGGGTGATGTGTCAGCCTGGAAACCCTGAGACCTCGGGGGGATCACACACGCCCCAGGGAGAGCTCTGCTCCACAGGAGTCCATGAGACAGCTCTAGGGAGCACAAAGAAGCAAATACATGCTCAAGACACGCTCTCCATGGGCGAAATCAGCCCTTGGTGTGCACTCAGGAGGACGTCCAGAAAGAGTGATTGCCTTATGCTCATGGGGAACCACATGGATGAAGCCCCTATTTAAAGGCCTCTGTCTCAGCACTAGGAGAGCTTTGGAGCCAGCCCATGTGCCACAACGCTCCTGCGAGCTCAGGGACCACCACAGCGCCTCTGACACGCTGCGCACGCACCCCCAGCTGCCCAAGCATCAGCAGAACGTCTCTGCCAGCAGCCCTGCCCGTGAGGCACTGGTGCCCAAACCATGCCGTGCCCAAACCATGCCGTGCCCAGCACCCCCTCGCCAGTGCCTGGGAGAGAGTGGGCCACCACGGGAGCCCCTCCACCAGCCCCACGAGCCTGCCTCGCCATGAGGGCCCCGCTCTCACGCCAGGGACGAGCCCCCACACCCTGTAACAAGCACGCTAGGGAGCTGAAGCGCCGAATTCCCTCAGCCACACCGACCCCTTCCCAGGAACCCAAGCCCCTCTCTGGGGACAGGTCCCAGGGACCCGAGCACCTCGCTGGGGACACGTACCCGGCCCGCTTCTTGGTTACAAACAGGCGCCCCTCCCCGCTGACCAGCGTCCCCTCCCTCCACCCTAATGGTCCCCTCAGTGCCCCCCCCCCCCCCAAATGACTTCCTCCCAGTGACACGGGCCCCTGCGTCCCCTCCACGGACAAGTGTCCCGTCCCCCGGGGGTCCCCGGTCCCACTCACGTCGTCCATGAGGAGGAAGAGGAGATTGGGGGGCGCGGAGGCCGCGACGGGGCTCAGGGCCCAGCACAGGCAGAGGGGCAGCAGCACCGCCCTCGCCATGGCAACCGCCGCCTCGCTCGGGCGCCCACCGCGCGTCACGTGAGCGCCGCCCGCCTCACGTGACGCGCGGGTGGGACGGGGCGGAGACAAGATGGCGGTGTGCATCGCCGTGATCGCCAAGGAGGTGGGGCGGCGGTGAGGGGAGCGGCGCCGGGCCTCGGGGTTGTGGCGCCTGAGAGGGGCCGTGGGGGCCTGGGGCAGCGCCAGTGCGGGGCCAGGTGGGGCCGTGGGCCTTGAGTGGGGCCACGGGGCCGGTGTGGGGCAATGGGGCCTGAGCAGGAGCGGGGAGGGGAGCAGGACTGGGGCTGTGGGGCAGGGTCTCAGGTTGCGAGGCCTGAGTGGGGAGTGCGGCAAAGCCTTGGTGGATATGGCAAGCGCAGGGACAGTGCAGGGGTGTCACGCAGCGAGCCGCTGCCTGGGGAGGGGTCTTCCTCAGAAAGCGCTGGGGACGGGCTCTGCTGGGGCGAGGGGAGGGGTCAGAGCAGGGGGACCTGAGCCTTGTGCAGTGTCCGAGCAGATAATTCTCCAGGAGAATTATCTGCTCGGACACTGCACAAGGCTCAGGTGTGCGGAGACAGATCTGCACCACCAGCGCCGCAGAGGGTGGAGGGGGGGCTGTGCTGTGACGGCTGCGAGTGTAAAATGGTTAAAGTCGCCGCCTTCACGCAGCAGCGATTCTTGGGGCGAAAGCACAGTGTCACTTACACGGCAGAGGAGCTGGTCCTAGGCAGCGTAACTTGTTCTCCTTCCTCAGAACTATCCCCTGTACATCCGGAGCGTTCCAACCGAAAACGAGCTGAAGTTCCACTACACCGTGCACACTTCCCTCGACGTGGTGGATGAAAAGATCTCTGCGATGGGCAAGGCCCTTGTAGACCAGCGGGAACTGTACCTAGGGCTCCTCTACCCCACGGAAGACTACAAGGTGTATCTTTCAAATGCCTTTTGCCCCACCAGCATGTATCTATAGGATCTTTCTTGCGAGGGGCTCCGTGGGAAACCTCTCTTCCTACTCGGTGCCATGTTCAAGACATCAGCAGAAAACATACAGGCCCTTTTGTCACGTAGAGGTTCACGTCTGGGGCTTGGTCAGTTCAGCAGCTGCTTTTGTTGCCCAACCAGCTGGTGAAAAACTTTAGCTTACGTGAGGGAGTGCAACGTGTGAGTAGTGTCTGGTGCAGCTAGACTTCACCGTTCAGAAACTGGGTGTTTTATTCCCTGCTTAGCTAAAGCAGGCAACTGTGACTAGAACAAAGCTCAGGCTCTTTAGTAACACCAGTGAAAGTAGCAGGAGTGTGAAGGTGTCTCTGATCAAGTACTTAAATCCCAGGCACGGTCTGCTTTCTGTAAAATCTGTACTCCACGGCCAGCGCTGCCTCAGTGTTTTTAAGCCACAGAACTGACCTTTTGAATTTTCTTTAGCTGTGTCTCTGAGTCCAGCAGGTGGAAATAATCAGCAGACCTGATTTCTGGGTTTTCATAAACTAGGTGTTAATTTTTGGAGTCTCAGGTCCGTCACGCTGGCTGATACAAGAAATTCTCCAGGTTTGTGGTCTCCCAAACAAGAATAACTAAGGTGGCTGCGTCATCCAAACGGTTCTTGAGAGAAACCCTCACCAAAATAGCTAGTGGGAGGCTGCTTCCGAAGCTGCGAGGCATGCCTTACTGGCCAGTGTGACAGCAAGCTTGGCCTGGGGTTATCACAAGTGGGAGAGGTCAGGTGGGACGGGGATACAGTTCTCGCAACCTAGCGCCTGCCTTGCCTCATCTGATCCTAGTTATGCGCCGGGCACAGCAAGAACACGGTGTTTCCTCTCGACTTGTTTCTTTGAGCGTGTCCCAGCCTTGGTTTAGTTGCTTTGCCAGGCTCCGATTTGTCAGAAGCACGCGCCTTAACAGCTGCACAGATACGGCTACGTGACAAATTCCAAGGTGAAGTTTGTTATGGTGGTGGATTCTTCAAACACAGCACTTCGAGACAATGAGATCCGCAGCGTAAGTGCAGGAAATCAGAGCACAACCTGCCACATCAGTGTTTTTTTGCTACTTCCGCTTATTCATAAAGTGCTGAGAAGCAAAAAAACCCCAACCAAATAAAAAAATTAAACTACAATCCCTTTTCAGATGTTCCGAAAGCTGCATAATTCATATACGGATATAATGTGTAACCCTTTTTATAACCCCGGGGACCGTATCCATTCCAGGTAAGTCACCTGATCGTACTGATCCTTGTCACCTTCCTGGAACTTGCAGTGTAGCTGTGATGTAACAGGACCAAAAGCGTCACCCCTGTGGTTGAGCAGTTGAGATGTGCACGCTCTAACTGCCTAAATGGAGAACAGCTCTGTTGTCTTTGGCCTGCTGGTGCACGACACAAACCCCTGACGGTCTCAGCAGCAGTTACAGAGCTCCCCCACCTCAGAACTGGGGTTAAAACGTTGGCTCAATCCTCATTCCTGGGGAGAAGAGCGTTACCTGTTTCACAGGTAAATATAAACAGGAACAGAGCAGGTTAATCTGAACAACTGTACGTACCCAGGGCTCATTGCATAAGGACAGATGGGCATCCAGCATGGGCAATTCCCGACACACGAGGCCCGCTGCCCCCCATGTCTCACCTGGAATCTCACAGGGAATGCTAATAATGTTGAGTTCCTATTGCCTAGGGAAGAACAACTTCTTTTACACTTTGCTGAGGCATGTCTAGAGCCAGGATGAGACCTGTCCTTACTTCAGCTTCATTAAAATGCATTATTTACTCAACAGAGCACGCTGTAGTTAAAGGAGAAGCCCATGTATTCAGCTTAGGGAAAGCCAGCTCATTACCCAGTAAGAGGCATTGTTAGCCATTGGTTTTGTTACAAGATCTTCTTTGCAGAACCACCCGCTTCCTCTTACATTCTGTGTTCCTTTCCTTCTCTAGGGCTTTTGATAACATGGTGAACTCCATGATGATGCAGGTGTGCTGAAGCCCTGCCCCTTCTCATCTGAGTGTTGAGGACATGTACAGGAGCGTGCCTGCAGCGTGATGTATATATTTCTTTGTTCTGTGTAATATTTTAAATTTATTCTGTGTAAAATAAACGTGACACCTGCAAGATCATGCACTTCTACTCTACTAAACCTGGGTCTAGCCCATAAGTTGCTGTTCAGCTTCATGCCTTCAGGTAACACGTGAGAGCCAGCTCTTCCTTTGGGAAGGTCAGCTGTGCCAGGCAGGTTTGTTCCCTGCAGAAACACGTGCCCCTGTGCCTCTCAGATGTTCCTGCAGAAACCAGGCTTTGTGTAAAAACAGCAGTTCCTGCTGTGCTTGTGATTAGAGCAAGCACAGCTGCACAAGAGACAGCTAAGAGATGGTTATTAGGGTCAACCTAGATTTCAGTTGGCTGAGAGGCACAGATAGCAGCTCTTCCTCAGAAGTACTGGTGCTTCAGAGCAGTTCCTCTGAAGCAGGAGCAGCACATCCACAACAGCAGTCCTCTCGCTCTTTGCCAGCCCTGCCCAGGACTGTTCATCCCGACGGGAACATCACAAGCAATGCTGAATTCAAACAGACCTGGGCTCCTTGTCCTGCTTTTTCCTTGGCTGGGAGCACTCAGATCTGTATGCACTCGCTCTGTTAGTTCTCAGAAAGAGGAAACCGCAGGTCAGGTGAAGTCTCCAGGTTTTTCCACAACCCCAGCCACTGTCCCTGTACTTGAGAAAGCTCTGGCAGAGAGCAAACTGCTCTCAAAGCATCACCTTGAACCTGATCGAGCCCTGCACTGCTCTTGGAAGGTCTTTGGGTGACTCACTGTTTGCTGTTATCACTCTGCTCCTCGTTCAGCCAGGCCAGGCCCACATAACAGCAATTCTAAGCCCAGGTCAGGGAGCACAGGTAGCACAGCTGGGATAAATCCACACCAAGAGGTTAAGACATCAGGGTTGCACAGCTGCCTAGCTCATCCCAAACTAATCTCTATTAGCATCTCCTTCCCCCCTGCAGCTCCCTGCTGTTCTATTTAAACACTACCAAATCAACAGTAGGTATTTCTATAGGAGAAAAAATACAAGCTAGACTAGAAGAGCATCCCAGCTTCTTAATCGCTCGCACCACACCAGGCTGTGCAGCTACAGCAAGTTCAGCAGGGGTAAGACAGGCATAATGGGCCCTGAGCAGCTACTCAGCGCTTTTCACACGCCTCTACTCCAAGCCTGTCCTGCCCCACAGGCAGCTGTCTATGCTTCAAGCATGTAATCGGTTAAAAATACATAAAACATAGCTAAAAATACAAAAAAAATAACCTCATGGCTCTAAAGGAGACAAGAAACCTGGAGAAAGCCAGGAGAAAGTTCAGCATGGAGTCAGCTCACAGCCCCCGCAGCCTTGCTGCAGATAAAGTTCACACAGCAGGATCATTTATTTTAAAAATAAGTGACTTTTACAATACTTTCTCAAACAGAACTTAAGTACATTTAATCAACAACAACCTGTCAGGTAACGGGAGGTGAAAGCGTTCAGGCCTCTCCCACCATCCGAACAGGGCACAGCCGTACGCTGCTGCTACAAAACGTTTTCGTATTAAAAAAAAAGGTCTTCACTCAGAATTTCATCTTCTACAAGCTAGTCCAAACACCCCAAAGAAGTTTTGATTAAAAATTAAGTCTCGAGAATTTATAAAGCTACTAAATGGAAAGTTTAAAGCCCCACAAAAAGCCAGTTTTACAGTCTAAGCCCTAAGGGTAGTTCGGTCAAGGCCAGCCCCAGCAGCACAGTCCACGCAGCAAAATCAACACAACAGGAAGAGTTAAGGCCCCCCAGCTTAAAAAAAATAATATTGAGATCTTAAGGGGGGGAGGAAACCAAAAAATGGGTGGGATTTTTACCCTGGCAATGCCCCCTGAGCTGTGAAAAGCTGCTTTAGGAGTCAGTCGCATCTGTTGCATCTGGGCTAGGAGGAATCCTAACCAAGGATCCCGAAAGATTAGCCTGGGAATTACATAATAAAACCGATTTCGAGGTAGAACTTGACACGGGAACGCTGTCCGCTGGGGTCGCAGCCTGCCTCGTGTAGCACACGGTTGTTCCTTTGAAATGAGCCGTTTCAGAGCTCACGAACTGCAGGCGAGCGGGAAGGGGAAGCGCCAGGCAGCGCTTGTTCCCCCACACCCAGCTCCTGTGGTGCGCTCCGGTCACGACCCTCTGGGTGCAGTCGGGCTCACACCATCCCCAAAGGGGGATCCAGCGCAGGAACGGGGATGGGAGTAAAGAGGAAGATCAGACCACATCTGCAACAGCGGAGATGATACCGCTGCTGCGAGAAATCAGGTGAAATGAGCTGGCAGCACCCCTTGATCCCCGTGGCTTTGGAATAAAAGCAGGAGGAGGGAAGAGGGGGTGGTTGACTTCTGAGATGAAAGGGGGAAAGGGTTTTGTGACACCACCACGGAGATACAGAAGCTTCCAGAGAAACAGCGAGGGATGCCTTTTCCCTGGTTGGTAGATGTACAACAGCAGCAGCGGAGTAAAAACCAGACCTGAAACGCATCGTTAGGTTCCATCCTCTTCCCAAGAGCAAGGTCAGAAATCCGCGAGGCTGATGGAGCTAAGGAAAAGCACCCCTGCAGTGAGACCTGGAGCTCCAACCCAAGACTCTTGCCCACTGATCTGAAGAAGAAAACAGTCCTTGGAAAGATCTTTAGGAACTTCTTAAGGGCAATATCCAGCCCCTGGAGAAAGAGCCAGTAAAGCTGAGGGTCACAGGCCGAGCAGGACAGGTCCGCCCTTGCGGTGTGGGTGGAGGGCAGGTGGACAGGCAAAAGCCAACCCTGGTTTACACCAAACCCCCCCAGTACAGCCCTTTGCTATGGGATGAGGATGAGACCTGACGGTCTGGGAAATCTCTTCCCTTCCTAGGACAGGGTGTTCTCTGGAATGAGACTGTTCTCGATGAAAAGGCAATCCCCTGAGCAAAGCTAAGGTGAGCCCCCCTCCTGGGACACGGGCAGGGAGCTGGCCGATGTGCGGGTGGAGCGAATCCGGTCTTCCCTCCTGCAGCCCAGCACTCCAGCTGCTTCACCAGTAATCCTCATGGCCAGGAAAATGGCATTTAAAAATTAATCTTTGTTTGGTTTGGGTAGGCGTATTTTTAAATCTTTCCAATCCCATCTCCTCCTTTCAGTCTCGTCGGCGTCACCAGGGCAGTCCAGTCCTTTCTAGTACGGAAAATACCAAGGCAGCAGCCTTTGCCGGCCCCTAAACAAGAACAAAACCAGCATCCTAAAGCACCGGGGCATTGCTCAGCTGAGACATCAGCTGTGCCATAAAGCAGCTACCTGCTCCTCCACCCCTCCAAGAGCTGGGAGAGCTCCAGCCAGAGCCCTTCTCCATCTTCCTGTCCACGCCAGGTACAAAGCCGAGAAGCTGAGCACAGCCGGCGCAAGGAGCAGCTATCCCCATCCTGGGGATCCCCTGCTCCACAGGGATCTTGTTCCAAAAACGCAAGGAGCACCCCCCAGACCCAGCCGCTCACCTGTATGTCCTCCCTCGCACCCTGGGGTGTTGCCCTCCATAGTAGCCTCCCCGCTGGGCCAGCCCTCCCCGGGCTTGGAAGCGGCCCCGGTAGCCCCCGCGGTCAGTGGTGCTGATGCCTGGCATGTTGGTCCTCTTGGGCAGCACCTGGGAAGGCAGGGGCAGCTCAGCCGGGGTTCGGCACAGCCCCACGCATTTGGGGCTGGGCTGGATGGATGCACCACCCCGGGGCCTCATCCAGCTCTTGCCTTAATGATGCGGCCTCTGAACACACTCTCATCCAGCTCCACCGCAGCCTTCACGGAGCTCTTCTCCTCAAATTCAATGTAGGCATACCTGCAAGAGGATGGAGTGAGCAGAGCTCCAGGGACACCCCGCTGCACCCAAAGGCTGGGGAGCACAGGGCAGCACCCCCCACCGCACCCCAGCCCCCGCGCACAGCGCTGACCCTTTGGGATGCCCTGAGAACTTGTCGCAGAGGATGGTCACTCGGTTGATGTGCCCGCAGCAGTTGAAGTGAGACTCCAGCTCCTCTGCCGTGCCCCCGTAGTCCACCTGCAACAACAGTCCCGGCCCCTCCAGCCAGCTTCCCCCAGCTGGTGGGTGTGCATTCCACACCACCACATGAGGCACCATGCCCAGCTGACCCCACTCACATCTTGCCACCACGGCCTCACCACCTCCTCAGGCTCAGGAGACCCTTCCAGCTGAACGTTCCAGCCTGGATACCCAAATCCAAGAGACAGCCCCACCCTCAGCTTTGAGGGAACAAGCAGTGCTGCACAACCCACAGCTTCCAGCGGGGTATTTTGGGGAGCTGAGACATGCAACAGATTAGCTGCACGTGGCTGAGGATCACGGGGAGATGCTGAGCCACATTCCCAGTCTGGGCTGGGCAGAGGAGAAGCATTTGGAATGGGACCAGCCAGCTTTTGGTGAGGGGCAGATGGGCCCCCGTGCTAGGGATCTTGGACATACGTCCAGCTGGGCAAGGAGCAGCGAGGTGGGTGCTGCTCCAGGGTCTCCCACTTACGTTGCCCACGTAGATGGATCGCCGGTCAACCTCCATCTTCTCCTCAGGCGTCTTTGGGAAGAGACCTGCGGACACAAGGGGTCGTGCTGGATGGAGCCGCAGGAGCCCCCTACCAGAGGGATGTCTGTCCACACAGGTCTGCTCCCAGCACGGCTGCCACCAAGCTGCAAAGCTCCCTGGGTCCCCGGTCATGTCTGGGCATACCCAAATCCCCACACTGCTGCCATCCCCTCTGTCCCCTTGCCCTGTTTCTTCACAAAACAACCCCAAAATACCGGTGTGACTGCTTTACTGAGGTTGTTGGTACGAAACTCAACTACTTAACTGAATTAAATTGAATTTACTGCATCTTGGCCTGCACAGGTAAGTGGATACAACCGGCATCTGGGACCCCATCCCTCACCCACCTCATGTGTCCAAGTCCCAGGCTGCCAGGAGAGACCGAGCCACTTGCTCTGGCTCCGACTGCCACCCTATACCCCAGAGGTGTCCCGGGCGGGGGGGACAGCAGCTCCCAGGGACAGCCCATACCTGCCTCCGAGCTCACGATGAGGCGGCTCTCAGCTTCCAGCTGCAACTCCTTCAGCCTCTCATCCTCTTTCTCCATCTCCCGCACTCTGGCTTTGATGGCCTCCAGCTCCTGGAACCCAAACCAAGATTTGTGTGAGCCACAGACAGAGCAGGGACCCCCACAAACCCCGCTCCCCACCCTGGGCCGGGGCATTGCACTGCTGCACAGCACGCCCTTCCACCAGCAGCACCCTCCAGGCTGGGGACAAGGGCGCATCCCAGAAAAGGGGAGTTCAGCTCCCAGCTCCACTGGGGAGAAAAACCAGGGAAGTCTTTCCTCACCCGTGCTTGCTTGCGAAGCAGCGTGGGCTGCAGCAGAGGAGCCCCAGCAGCACCGGAGCTGCCAAAGGGAAGGGGAGATTTAAGCTGGTGACAAACAGGAGCCACTGAGCCACACAGACACCTCAGCAGCGAAAGCTGAGCAGCAGGAGAACAACAACTCCATTTCCAGCTTCTCAGCTCAGGGATTTTTAACATCAGGGGCCCAAAATTATTCTAAATTTTTGGAAGTACTGGAAGAGAGGTGGAGAAAGTTTCCCATTTCCTTAGAGAAGCAGGGAAAAAGGATTCCACGCTCAGCCAGGCAAGCACTCACTGGGTCAAGCACAGCCAGCTCCTCCGCGCTGTCCCCTTCCAGGTGGCTCAGGTCCGAGTCATCACCTGCAGCCTTCTGCAGAGCTGCCATCTTTGTCACGTCCCAGGACGACTCCACTGCTGCCGGGGACGGGGAGTCCTGCCACCAGATCCCTGAAGTGTCCAGGAAGAGAGGCCTGGGGGAAACAGGAGCAAAACACATCTAACAAACAACAGAACCTAAAGCAGAACGCCAGCCAGGCGAAGGTGTAAGGGTGCTTCCAGCAGAAAGACGAAGGTGCCACCAAAGCAGTTCACAGGAAGGCTTGCAGCAAGACCCCAGAACCGCAGGAGCGAGGGCTACCAAAAGGTCTCCACTCTGAGCCACCTCCCAGCTCTGGGGGCTGCAGAGGGGACCTGGAAACGGCTTCCCATTGGTTGATAAAACCGGGCACAAGCATCACAGCCAGCTGGCAGGGAAGGGGGCACGGAGGGGGAGGCAGGGCCAGCCCCAGCAGCACCCCCAGGCTGCACGGGGTGTGCTGCAGGGAGCCCTACCTCCCCTCAAACAAAGCCAAACCCAGCAACCCCCCAGCCCCGCTCCCGGCTCGAGCCCACGGAGGGCCAAACTCCCCCACCCCTGCGCTGGAAGCAGCCCCTGCTCCAGCCACCCACCCCCATCGCCCCCGACCCACATTGCCCGGCCCCCGAACATGCTAACGCTGCCTCCGCGGAGCCGGCGGCAATCACCGGAGCGGCGCCACGTGCGAACCTCCCGCCACCACATGCGCCTCTCGCGCCGGCGCGCCACTTTCATACATCAGGGGCCAATCAGGGCAGGGTCACCGCCCCCGCCCAGCCGCCACGGGGCGGGGCCTGCCGGCGCGCCCGGCACCGCCGGGATTCTGGGATCGCCGGTTCGAGCCCCGCGGGTGGCAGCGGGCTCCCGTGTGCAACTGGGGTGACATACGTGCACACACACACACGTGTTTGGGGCTGCCCCCCCCAGTCCTCCTTGTCCACCGACCCCGCTGGTGGAGCGCAGCCAGCTTAACTCAGAGCCGGACACGGGGCAGCGACCGACCGCGAGGCTGTAACGAACCCCCCCGGGATTGGGGGTGCAGGGTGCTGCCGGGAGTGGGGGGTGAGGGCACCCAGCACAAGTCCAGGCTACGGAGCCTCTGTTTGATATTAAATTGTCTTTATTACACAGATACAGAGTTAAGAACAGACATAACCTGAATCATAAAGTTTACATCTTTCACAGGTCAAACATACAGTACACTTAGAGAAAGCGGGAAACAGCAAGGGGGGGGGACAGCATGCCGAAGGAAAGTCCTACCACATCATCTCTCTGGGCTGGTCCCCAAAACCCACGCGGCGGGGCAGGGCAGGCTGCCACCATCTCCACCTGGCCCTGGCCTCTGGTTTCCAGCCCCTGCGGGACCCCCATGCCCCAGCATCTCCGTCCGCAGGGCTGGCAGGGTAACGCGGGCAGCGCTCGGGGAACGGGGCCAGGGAACTGGACCAGGGAATTGGTGCTGCCCGCGCAGCCGTGAGAGAGAGGGACGGCGGCACGATACCTCCCTCCCGGGGCCGTGGCGTTCGGTGGCATCGGAGGAGCCCTCGGGGCTGCCACTGCAGCAGGGGTATCCCAGCACTGTGCCTGGGAACAAGGTGACAACTTGTCTCTGACCTCAAACCCATCGGGATCCAGAGGGGTACCCCAAGGAGAAGGGGGGACCCTTGCAGGCCCCAGAGGAGGATGAGGAGAGGCTGCGGGGCCGTTCTGGGGGGTTGTGGCAGTGATGGAGCAAAGCCCAGGCAGGTGTGGGACCCTCGCTCCAGGGTGCCCAGCCTCACCGGGACACGGCACTTTGGTTTCAGCTGGGATTTCAGGTTGGGAATGTGAGGGAGGAGCTGGAGAGACCCCCACCTGCCAGGGATGGGGCCCCGGAGCTATGCTCGGCACCGGGGGAAAGCCACACCTCTCCTGCCCACCCCCTCCAGCCTGGTGCCGCACCATGGGCTCTGCCTCCCTGTGGGGACCGGGACCTCAGGCAGGCTGTCCCCACGTCCCCAACACCGTCCCCCAGCCACGATAGGGGTGACGAAACCCAAGAAGGGGAGCTGCGGGCAGCCATGGGGACCCCACCTGGCAGAAGGCTACACCGGGCCACCCCTACACCTCGTGTCCCCCAACTGCCGCACAGCCACCGTGTACCCCCGGACCAGGCTGCATGGGCACCGTGCGGCTCACCCGTCTGCCATCTCCCAGATGCCACAAAGCCACCTTGGCCTTGGGTACGGCATGGGGCACACTTCCCCTGCCCCCCACCTGCACGCCCCAACACCGTTTTGGAGCAAAACCCCACAGAAGCGCCCGTCGCCCCAGCCTGCATCTCCCCGGTCGCCTCCACATCCGCATCACTCCGGCCCCCGCGGCCGCACCGCCGCCGCCGTCCTCCCCGCATCACGAATTTTTGGGAAATAATACACTTTAAAGCTGTCATTCTGGTTTGGACGTCCGCTAAGCGCCGCGCCGCCCGTCCCCTCCCTCCCTCCCTCCCTCCCTCGGCTTTTGGTTTCAATGCAAGGTTCTGTAGGGTATTTTTATTATTATTTAAAAAAAAGAAAAAAGAAGAAAATAAAAGTTAAAAAAAAAAAAAAAAAGGCGCAAAACAGAAGGGAGCGGAAACGAGAGCAGACCCAGTGGAAATGCTCTCATCCACGGTTTCCCGGCGAGGCGGAGGTAGAGAGGCAGAGCCCCAACACAGAGCGGGGCCGGGGGCACGTGGGGACACGCGGGGAGGCGGGAAGGGACGGGATGGACACCCGGGAGAGCAGGCGGCCCCGCAGCAGGTGCATCTGCAATACTCTTATATATTACCTCTTCTCAGGAAACGTAAGAAAAATAGACAATATTACATATGTCACACCATAAATAAAGTGAACAGTCACTCGAGGGGCCCCCGGCAAAGCTCCCAGCCCTCTGGGTGCACAGAAACCTCCCGGGAGAGGGGGATGCACTGAGGTCTGGGGGTGCGCAGAACCCGCCCAGGGGGATGCACCGAGGTCTGGGGGTGCACAGAACCCCCCTAGGGGGATGCACTGAGGTCTGGGCGTGCACAAAGCTGCAGCAAAGCTCAGTGCTGGTGGCACGGGGCCGGTAACGTCGGCCCGGGGATGCCCCACGCACCGAGAGCTCTGCTGCGGCGCGGCACAGCCCCTGGGTGCCTGGTAACGCAACCGACCCGGCCCCAAGCCCTTCCCTCCTCTTCCTCCCCTACAGAAAACACACAGGATGGTTTTTGCAAATGCGGAAAAACTACAGCTCCTATCGAGCACACGACTTCGCCTCCGGCCAGCCTCGCTCCCCCACGCCACAGCCTCCAGCGCGTTCTCATCATCTTTTATTTGGCAAATGTCTCTTATTATTATCACTATCGTCATTATTATTATTATAATTAATTTTTTTGGACCTCTGCAAAACACTATTTACATTCACATTAGCGTACAGCACTCCTGCCCCGCGTGGGGCTTCCCTCCTCGGAGCCGGGGGACGTTTCCGTATTGCACTCCCGTCCTCTGCGCTTTGTACAATGATGCGAGAAATACAAAATAATCGACATCGTCCGTGGCTGCCTCCCTGGCCGGGGAAGGAGGTGGTGCTCGCTTTCCTTTCCTTTTTCCACTTAAAAAAAAAAATCCTTGCAAAATAAATCCGACATGGGGTGCGAGAGCAGCCCGGCAGCGAGGGGCTGGGAGGGGTGTCCAGCCACAGCGGCCCCCGACGGCTTCGGGAAGGGAGAAACCCAAAAATCTGTCTTTTAATCTCTTTTTTTTAATTCTCTTTTGTTTCCGGGGCGGCGGTGGGCAGAGGTAGAGATGTGCCGGCTCCGGCTGCGCCCACCCAGGCGGTTCTCAGCCACCATCTCCCCCTTCCACGCCTGAGGGGGGCTTGCTTCTGTTAAAAAAACCACCTTTTTTTTTGCTTTTTTTTGTTTTTTGCTTTATTTTAATAGAAACCTTTAAAGCCCTGGGGGCGCGTCCGTCCATCCTTGCGGGGAAGGGAAAGGAAGCGACAACAGAACGAAACGAACTTTGGCAGTGGAGAGATGTTTGGATATTCCTTGGTTTTGGATTTCCTTTGGAGCAGAGGTGAGTCTGGTCTGTTCTTGGCTAGCTAGCAAGGTAGTTACAGGTGAGCGTCCGTCACGCGGCTTGACTTGGCGTCGTCTGGTTTTTGGATTTTTCTTTTATTTTTCTTTTTTTTTTTCTTTTTTACAATTTCTTACTTAAAGCCAAAGAGTCCGACGTTTTCTTTTTTATTTTCTTTATTTTTTTTTACAAAAAAAAAAAAAAAAAAAAGGAAGAGAGAGATGAAGAAAAGAAGTTTCTTTCCTCCTGCAAGCGAGCCTCTCGGCAGCGCCGACGTGGGCCAGGGCCGGGCCAGCCTCTCCCCGCGTCACTGCGTAGTGAAGCTGCAGCCAAATCCCTCATCCAGAAAGAGGAAAAAAGGGGGGGGAAAAAACAACCCAAAAAACCAACAGCAACAACAAAAAAAACCCCAAACCCCGAACCATAGTCCCCCAACTGATAGAAAACCAACCAAAAAAAGCCAAAACAAAGACCGAAGAGAGAACAGAGAAGACCGGTATTTGCCTTAACTCCACTTAAAGCCCAGTTTGAGGATCCGTGAGGATTATTTGTGAGAGCTAGAGAGGTCGTTTCGGAGGTCACATGAGTCAGGTAGCTGAGGAAATTGCATTGAGTGCAGTCCGTGTCTTTTGGAGAGCGGCGGTAGCAGCGGCGGCGGTGGCAGTCTGGGAGCGGCTCAGCGGGACGCGCTCTCCATCGGAGCCGGGGTGGCCGGTGTGCCAGCGCGGGAAGCGGCCGCCGAACCCGTCTCGCTGGGGCTGCTGGCGATGGTGGCCACCCCGTCGGGTTGGCACGGGCCCGGTGGCAGCCCCACACCAGCAGCGGGGGCGGTGGGGGCTGGCAGCCCTTGCAGAGTCTGCCCGCAGACGTGGTGGTGCTTCTCCCAATCCTTGTGCTGGCAGAAGGAGCCGCAGTAGCGGGCCGTGTTGCAGCCGCTGCAGGTCTCGCTCGCTTTGCGCCCGCAGTTCCAGCAGCTCTGCGGGGATGCGAAGTCAAACCTCAGCCCCAGATCGGGCACCCCTACCCCAGACTGTGCACCCCCATCCTAGACTGTTTTCCCCTATCTTGGGCCACATCCCCCTATCCTGGACCATACATCCTCATCCTGGACCCTGCACATCATCCCGGACCATGCACATCATCCCGGACCATGCACCTGCATCCTGGACTGTGCACCCCACCCTGGAACATGCATCCCCATCCCAGACTGTGCTCCCCACATCCTGGAGCATGCATCCCTATCCCAGACTGTGCTCCTCCCATCTTGGACTGTACAGCCCATCCCGGACCATGCACCCATATCCCAGATCTTGCACGTCATCCTGGACCATGCACCTCCATCCCAGACCGTGCTTTCCCATCCTGGACCATGGACTGCTGTCCTGGACTGTGCCCCTCCATCCTGGACCCTACCTCCCCATCCCAGACCATGCACGTTATCCTGGCCTGTGCATCCCCATCCCAGACTGTGCTCCCTCCACCCTGGACCATGCGAGACCACCCCCAGCTCGGTGCAAGAAACCCCCTCTTCCCATCCCATGGTGTTGCCGCAGCCCCCGCCCCCGGCTTGCACGCACAGACGCCGCAAACTTGGTTGCAAAAAGAGCAAGTTCCAAACGTCCGTGTGTCTACCGACCCCGTGCCCCCCCGGCTCGCCTCTGCCAGCCCCCACCTCGCTCGAGTCCTCCTGCTGATTGATGACGGTCAGGGCATCCTCTGAAGCCTGGCGCTTGGCCTCAGCCAGGGCCCGCTCCATCTTGGCTCGCTCCGTCGTTATCAGCTCGTGGGCTTTCCGCTCGGCGTCCGACACGGCCTTCTGCAGCTCGGACATGGCCTGGCGCTTCACCTCGTTCACAGCTTCTTCTGGAAGGAAGGCGGACACGCGTGGCACGGGGCACGCGGGCACCCCAGCTCCATCCCCACCACCCCGCAGCAGTGCCGTGGGAGGGCTGCCATCATCCACCCCGCGCCCAAATCCCACCTAGACCCCCGCCGGCACCTCGACGCGGGGAGGGGGCAGAGACCTTGCGTGCTCAGTACGCCGATGGGTGCCGGTGCCCACCCCCACACTCACCAGCCTTCCTCCAGATCTCCTCCGGCATGTACCCGGAGAGGGGCCGCGGGGCGAACTCCCGGTGAGCATCTGTGAAGGAGGGGGGGGACATGACGTTAGGAGGCGCCGTTCCCTTCGAAAGCACCCGCCGGCAGCACCGGAACCCCGGGAGAATGACACAGGCACCCCAGAGAGGGGCGTGGGCACCCCTGGAGAGGGGCGCAGCCCCCCCGAACACACCCCACAGCCCTGGGGGTCAATACCTAACTGGGGTGCCTCGGAGGTGGAGGAGCTGTTGTGGGGGCGGGCGGAGGGTGGGCTGCCTTTCTTCATGTCCTCGGCATCGCTGTAGCGCCGGATCCAGTGGTTGAGCTCCTCGCGGTCGGCCTCCTGGCACCGCCGCAGCACCGTCAGCGACCGGCGCGTCTTCTCCACCATGTCCATGATGCAGTTCAGCAGCTGCGGGGGGAGGGGGGGTGTCAGGGGGGGCAATGTCAGGGTGGGGGAGTACTGGGTGGGGGGGATTCGGGCTATATGCTCCGGCTGCGGGGAGCAGAGGGAGCGCGGTAGGAGAGCCATCGGGTGGCACATGGTGGGGATGGAGAGCAACGCGGTGGGGGGCGAAACGCGCACGCCAAGCCCTGTGGGAGCATCGTGGAGGGGGGGGCACTACGTACGTTGTTGAGGTGTTTCCACTCCTCCGCCCACTCCCGATCGGTGAGCCGGTGGTCGATCACCTCCTCCTGCCGTGCCCCGTGCACCGCTGCAAGACAAGCGCAGGGCGGGGGGTCAGCCCCCCGCAGCACCCCTCTCCCTGGGAGGAGAGCTCCGCAGCCGGGGATGCCGGCACTCACCGGCGGGCCGCTGGCGCTCGCGGAGCTCCCGGGGGTCGGGGTGACGGTAAGCGTCGCGGTAGTGATGCGCCATGGCCATGTCCTCCAGGCGGTAGTGCTGGGGCAAGGGGGGGGCGGCGGGGGGGTGCCCCAGCCCATTGGGCGGGTGGCTCAGCCCGTTGCTGGGGCTGTACCGCTGCGCGGGGCTCATGGTGCAGGGCCGCTTGCTGAGGTGCTCGGGGTGCAGAGGGTCTCGGTCCAAACCGTTCTCTTTGGTCCTGGGGGGAGGAAAGGAGGTTGGTCCACGCTGGACACCGGCGCCCACTGCCCCAGGGAAGGGTGACAGGGATGTGCCCTCCAAAAAATACCTGTCGGGCGTCCTCCTCTTGCCGCTCTCGCCCACCTCCAGGAGCAGCTCGGAGGAGTCAATGGGAGAGGAGGCGTTGGCGTCCAGCAGCAGCTGCTCATGCTGGGCCAGGTACTGGGCTGGGGTCTGCTTGGCCATGCGGGCGCAGTGCAGCAGCTCCCGCTGCAGCAGCGGCAGGTTGGCCTGTGAGGGGAGCGAGAGTCCAGTCCACGGCCCCACACAACCCCCCTGGATGGCACCCAGCTGGCTCGGAGCCTGGCCACCCCAGCGCAGCCCCCCTGCCAGTGCAGCACGGCTTTGCCCCCACGGGCAGGTGTGGGGCAGGGAGCAACCTTCACTTTGGGGTCTGTCTCAGCTTCCTTACGACCCCACTGCAGCGTGGCCAGGCCAGCTGGGCTGCCGGGGGGACACACATTGCACCCCACAGTGTCCAGCCATGTGCTGGCATGGACACAGCTTACACCAAGCCCCACCGCACACAGAACATCCTCCCCACTGTCCCCACAGCGCTTGTCCTTGGCACCTGAACCTCCAGCCCGCCTGGCACCCACAGGGGCACAAGAACCGGCTGTGAGCTCCCCACCCACCCATCGTGACCCCCCCAGCATCCTAGGAGAGGCAGAGCAGCAGGAATTAAGCAGCAGAACCCCCCTTTCTGCCCGGGCGTTCTGGCTGCCAGCTCTGGTTTTCTCGTTAGGCAGCTGGTCCGCAGCCAACCCTCCATCTGTCCGACACGTTAGCGCTCGGGCCGGAGATGCACGCCGCGGCGAGCAGGGCCGGACCCTCCCCTTCCCCAGCCCGGGGGGAACAACCCCACAAAAACAAGCAAGCCCACGAGTCTGGGAAGCATGCCGAGCCCGGCTGGTTGCAGTTAGGAGAATGAGAAACATCTGGAGCCGGCGGTGGGAACAGCTGGGAGTGGGGTGCCAGGGCTGCCGGCGCAGACGCCGCACGCTTGGCCGCGGGACAGCGGGGTCGGCTCCCAGCGTGCTCCGAGCCACGGGGCCACCGGGACCCCGTGAGCCATGCAGCCAAGGATGTGCCGTCACCCTGCTCCTGCGGACCCCCTGCTCGTCTGCAAACCTGGGGAGGGGTGCGAGGGGGGCTCTGGGGTCCCCCCACGGCTCAGCCCGGCTGCGTTTTGGCTCCTGCCTTCTCTTGCCAGGAGCAAAGCGCTCCGGCAGCTTTGCAGGCAGATTCCTGCGGTGAGCATGGACCTCCGCTCCGGGGGGGCAGCTGGGGATGCAGAGGTGGAAAAGGGGCTTTTTTTTTGCACTTTTTCATTATTCCTCTGCTAATGAGGGGCAGGCGAGGCCGGGCTTGAACATCTGCCGGCAACGCCGGTGCTGCCAGGCGTGCCAGCGGTCGGCGATTCCCTCTGGAGCGGGGTGACAGTGCAGAGTCAGCGAGAAATTAAAAGGCAGATTAAAAAAAAAGGGGATTTTTAATGAATTGCAAATGGTTTCCAGCTGGGCCGAACCCCTCGCTTTATTGCAAACAGCCTCGGCCTCGTGTGACTCCACACGTGCAAGGAGCTGGGCACGTGGGGGGGGGACACACGTGCCTGGGGGGACACGGGCAGCCCCACAGGCAGCTGCCAGCCCTGACCCCAAAGCCACCCCCCAAGCCCTGCTTTGCCGGCGATGCTGGCTCCGGCGCCGACATCCCCGCGGCATTCTCACCTTGAGGAAGGGGATGACAAAGGGTCTCAGCGGGAAGTTGGTGGCTTCCTGGAGCTTGGCGTGAAACTCCTCGATGGTGAGCGTGGAGTTCTGCGGGGACAAGCCCGGGCTCAGCGTCACCGGCCCACGGTCCCTGCCTCCCCCCGCAACCCGGGGAGGATGCTTTGTTGTTTTTTCCCCATTCCTACTCCTCTGCTGGCTTTGCCAGGCTTGAGGGAAAACCACACTCCAGGGAAAACCATGCTGGAGGCTTTGCTGGCAAAGCCTGCACCGTGCTGTGCAGATCCCAGGGGATGCCAGAAAAGCAGCCCTCGTTTTTCCAGGATTTAGGTTAATCCAGCACCGACAGGACCCTCTTTTATTCCGCCTTTAGCACCATCTCCATCCCAAAAGGCTCCCCGGATGGGTCATCACCCCACCAGCCCCAGGGCCGACCCCGTGCCCAAGCAGACGTACCACGAGCCCCAGGACGAGGGTGCGCACCCGCTCCCCGATCTCGGGGGAGATGTCGTTGCCGAACTGCTGCAGCGTGGTGAGGAAGCGCTTGAGCTTGGAGAGCTGGCGGGCGCCGCAGGCCGGTGGGAGCTGGTGGGTGGAGAGGGAGGCGGTGGAGGAGGTGGCTGGCCCGTTGCTGAATCCGTTGGGGGTGGACGGGGCCCCATTGATGGCGGTCGGCGAGTGGCTGCTCCCGTTCATCACTGCGGGGAGAGAGGGGATGGAAGCTCAGACGGGGTGACCACGTGCTGGCACCACGGGGATAAGACTGGCATGGGGAGATCGGAGCATCCTCTTGGAGCCCCTGGGAGGCTTTGGGATGCTGCTGCATCCCTGGGGCCACATCCTGGACCAGTGCCTGGCGCTGCAGGAGGCAGATGAGGGCTGCAGGGAGGGATGGGACGCAGTGTGGACCCCAGCGGAGCGAGGGCCTGATCCTTCTCCTTGACAGTCAGGCAGCCAAGAGAAAGGACTCCATCCTGCCCTTCTGGGAGCTGCTCAGCACCTCCAGGGAGAAGCCACGAGCCATTTCCCACGGAGTCCAGCCTGGCCTGCAGCACACCCCTGGCCCAGCCGCCCAGGTGGGGAGAAGAGCAGCTGCCCAGAGCACCCCATGCCAGGGGGCCCAGGGGGGTACATCTGGGGGTGCCAGCCCCCTGCGCGGTGGGACAGCTCTCTCCTGCACCAGCCCTCTGCACAGACCGCACGAGCGCAGAGACCTTCCCGTGGCCATCACAGGCGACAGCACGCCTCACCCCGACTCCCGACCCGGTACCCGGGCATGCACCGCGCCTCTCCCCGCGGCGTGCCGGGCCGCCGGCTCCTGGGATCGCACTCACCTTGCGGTGCCTGCGCCTGCCCTGCCTGCTTTGGCAGGCTCCTGCTCGCTCTACGGCCGGGCAGCACCAGCCGCCCGCTAAAGAGGTGCCGAAAATAACCCAGCGGCCACAACTGCTTTTATTCCCGCGACAGGTGCGTTACTAAGTTAGACACCACACATGTCCCTCGGCCGGGATGGGGACGGGGTTCGCATCCCCGTGACCCACTGGGGTAGGGCGAGGGGCTGGCATGGGGGAGCGCACCCTGTCCAAGCTCCCTGGGGCGGCACCGTGCCCCCTGTGGGACCCTGTACATCCCGGGGGGGGGGGGGGGGTGTGGGCTGTGGCTCGGGTCTCTCATGAGAGCGGATGTTTCATTTTACTTACAAAGACAGACCATCGACCATTTCAAGCAACCATGAAAACGGCCGCGAGGCAGAAACGTCGGAGGGCCAGCGTCTCGATCTGCAAGCAAAATAAAACACGCTATGATGAGAGAGCAGAGGGGGCAGCTCTCGGCCGGGGGGGTCCCTGTAGGCAACGCTCCTTGATGGCAGGGGCACACGTGCCTTGGGCAAAGTTGCCCGGACCCAGGCGTGCCAGGGATGGAGCAGGGTTCCTGCATCCCGATGCAGCCAGAAGGAGGGCTCGGGGGATGCTCGGCTGTCTAACACGGTCCCAGCATTTCGGGAACACCCCTGCACAGCCCCAGCGCATGGGGAGGTTTTGCAACATTTCCCCGAGACCAAGAACAACCGAAACACCGTCGCGCGCCGGGCCGAGCCACGGTGGAGAGGCAACCTGCACCCCTGGCCCCACATCCTGCACGGAGCCGAGCCCAGGGTACCACATCTGCTGCCGGGCTCGGATTGAAAAGCAGAACCCCTCAGAGCACAGCCAAACACAAGCCAATATCTAATTATCTGGCCGTGAAGGTGGCAGGACCATGGCAGCGAGCAGCATCTGTCGGGGGGCTGCAGCTCAGGGGGCTGTTTTGGAGGCGGTTTCATCCCCACTGGGGTTTCTAAGCAAGAAGCAGCTACAAGCAAACCCTCCATGCATGCAGCCTGGCAGAGCCGGAGTGATCACTCACTATGGCCACTGCTGCTCCTGCTGGGGGACCAGACTTGGCCTCTGCCCCCCTGGATCCTGCCGTGCGTGTGCCTTCTCCAGCCACGTGCTGGGACAGTGACACTGAGACAGGGACCGAACCCTGGTGTGAGCCCTGAAGGTGTGCAATGAGCCCCCATGCCACTGGGGCAACCAGTGCGGTGGGGGTCCCTCAGTTCAACGATGCTACAGAGACTGAGGACTCAGACCCTGAGTCCCCACCGAGTCCTCTGATGCCACGCCATGGCATGGGCAGGGCAAGGACATCCTGGCCACCACAACTGGCCATGATGCTCCCCTGCCACCGCCGGTTGCCACACACAGTTGGGTCCCCACATGTCCAGGACCCCAACGGAGCCAGCTCTGACCCACGGGGAGTCCCCTGGACCCCAGCATCCTCCAGCCATCTCTCTGCAGGCGAGACCGCCCGGGGCCACATGCTGCTCTGTGCCACTGTTCAGAGAGCACGATGTCCCCATCCCCAAGCACCTCGCAGGGCACTACTGGCGATGGGCAGTGCCATGGTGCTCCCCACAGGCACATGCATGACCTGGGGCTCTGGGCACACAGCCCAAACCCTTTCTCCAGCACACAGACGGGTAATGCCACCCCACGGCGCGGCTAGCAGTGTGCAGACATCTGAGGATGCTGCTGGTTCTGCATGCAGCGTATGACCCGGAGGCGAAGGCAGCTGGGACGCCTCTCTGCCTGGCACCCTGTCCCCGCCAGCAGCCCAGTACTCACTGGTGTTTGGTGTGAAGGAGGGGTGGCGCGTGGCTCCCTGCGCGACGGCCGGTGGTGGCGGAGGCATGCTGGGCGGCGTGGACCTGGACTGCGTCTTCACGTCGGCCGGTGAGTCGGGCATGGTGGCGGTCCGCCTCTCCACGTTATCTGCGGGGAGAGGGCACGAGGTGGTGAGTGGGGTGTGCCAGGCGGCGCCACACTTCCCTTCCGAACAGGGGGGAGGTTAGAGGAGACCCTGGGGACCTGGGGCTGGCCTAGGCATCTCCCCTCCCTGGTGCAGGGTGGCAGCAACCCTCAGCCCAGGCAGAGTTTGGGCAGCGGGGACGGTGCCTGATGCCCTCAGGATGGTGGGGCTTGAGACCCTGCCCTGTCCGCAGCACCCCGTACCCACACCAGGCACAGGACTCCATCCCCACCAACCCTGCAACGCCAGCTCTGCCCCACACATGGGGCACAACCCAGCACAAGAACAGCGTGTGTGTCCCTGCAAAGCCATCGCTCTCATGTCCCAGTGGTACCTGCCCACATCCCGGGAATCCCCGGCTGCCCGCTAATGCCTTGCTGTCCCTGGCAGCTATGTAATCCCAGGCAGGGGTCGCGCAACAGCAGTAAATCATGGGCTCATTACAGCCAGTGCTTGATGGCACCAGTGGTGGCAGGACCCAGGCACCCACCAGTGGCTGCCCTCCCACAGCCCCGGGGAGCCGTGTCAGGCACCAGATCCTGCAAACCGGGGAGCACGGGGCTCCTCCTGCCATCGCCACGCTGGGCTCCCCGCCAGGCATCACCACCGCATGCCTGCAACCCCAAATAACACCCGGCAGCGGCATCCCCGGGGGAAGCGTGCCAGCACCGTCCCCTCCAGACAGCAGCACCGCCCCGGTGCAAGGTTTCGGCCCTGCGGCTGCCGCACCGGGTGGTGATGGGTGGCCGCAAGTGCGGGCAGCTGCGGTGGTCCATCAGTGCCCCCGAGCCCGCGCTGCCGCCACCGCCGGCCCCAGCCAAAGAAGGAAGCGGCCGCTGCGGCCAGCCCCCAGCCCTGCGCCCAGCCGGGGTCCCCACTGTGCCCCGGCACGCTACCCGCCGGGCACGGCTGATAAACACTAATCTAATATGCATGCTTAATCCGCTGCAACTGCTGCGAGATTAATTGAACCCTGTGAGAGCACATTGTCCGGGCTAAATAAAACCGGGGCCTCATCCCGAGCAAGATGCTATCGGAGCTCGCGCCGCAGACGATGCCGCACATGGAGGACCAGGGAGCTGGGAGAGCCGGCAGAGAGAGCCAAAGTCCCGGGCAATCACCACCACGGTCCTATGGCATCCACCCGGATGGCTCCGGCACCATGGGAGCATCCCCACGCTGGGAGTTTGAGCCTCCTGGGGTGCACCATGATCCTGCAGATGCCTGGATCTGCGTGCTCTGGTTTCCCTTTCCTTGCTCCCTTCTCCCATTCCAGCCTCCAGAGAAACCTCAAGACCAAGCAGCACCCCTCCTTGGAAAACAACTATTTACAGGGCCTGCCAAAATAAATGGGACATTTTGAAAAAACACCTTTTATTCTCCTTTTCATGGAAACACCCATCTCTGGCCAAGGCTTCTCCAGCCTTTCCCCATCAATCAGGGGGACAGGATCCAGCCCCAATGGCAGCAGACGAGTGTGCACGGAGCGTGACCTGGACTGGGTGGCTGCATCTGCGCAGCCGGAGGGCCTTGACCCACCGGGTGCCCACGCCATCCTTCCCGGGCTCGGCATCACCCGGGCATCACCCACCACCCAGCTTGGCAAAGCATGACCTGCATCGCCTGGGTCACCCCCTTACCCTTTTTGCCCCTTCCGAGCCCGGGGTTTGCACCGCAGGCTGCTGGCTGGCATCGCACACCAGGCGCGGCGCAGCGAGGCATTGCAACACGTCTGCAACGCTGCAACCGCCAACGTGCTCGGCCCGAGGCCCCGGCTCTCTACCCAACGGCCACTGGGTGCTGGGGACAAGCCACAGCAGCGTGGGGATGGCGTGGCAGCTTGCCTGGGTAAGTGCACCTGCACCAGCTGCCTGCACGGCTCCCAGCACGGAGGGACTGTGCCGGCGGGTTTGGCTCTGCCGTTGCATCCAGGGAGGGAGGAGGCTGCAGGCTCCAAGATGTTCATCCCAGCCTGCATCCCTGGCACAGTCCCTGCCTGCAACCATGCTCCCATCTGCACCCCTGGCATCGGTCCTGTCTGCATCCCCATCCCTCCCTGCATCCCCGCCACTATCCCTGTCTGCATCCCCAGCACCATCCCCACCCGCTTCCATGCTCCCAGCTGCATCCCTGGCACCATCCCTGCCTGCATCCCCGTCCCCCTCGCCATCCCGATTCCGTACGCATGCCCACGCCGAGGGGAAAACACAGACACACTCATTCTGGCACCAACACAGCTTTTCCACAGCTTCCCATCGGGAGGAAAGTTTCCACAAAGCTGAGCAAACACCCGGGGAAATGGGGCCTGGCTGTGTTTTCTCTCGTCTTTTCCTTTTTTTTTTTCCCTCTAAGTCATAAATTTTCCCCGAGGTGTTTGCAACCCAAACACTGCCGCACGGGCACGGGGACAAGGGACAACCCCACACCAACCCAACGGGATTTCTCAGTGCCCGAGCCCAGGAATGCTCCAAACAAACAGAGCCCAGGATGCCCACAGGATCCAGCTGTGGCATAACCCAGGCCTTTTGCAGGATGGGACGAGTTCCGTGGCAGGAGAAAGGGGTTTTGGGGTGCACAGTACGGCCTCCCGGCCGCACCTCCAAAAATTAACTCCCCAACACGACCCAAACTCCACTGGAATTCTTTTTTTCTTTCTTTTTTTTCCCCTTTCTTCGGGGTAATTTGTCCCAGCCGCTCGGGGCTGTGTCTGTTTTCCTCCATCTGGTTTCCATTAGGCCTGTGCAGCCCAGATGAATAAGTAATAATATAAAAATAAAAGGATTAGTATTTTCTCTGTGGCTGGCGGGAGCGGGCGTCCCCCACCCTGCCTCCTGGGGCCAGCGGATGCCGGACCCCACACACCCCTGGAGCAACCCCGAGCCCTCCATTTGTCACACCAGAGGAGTTGACCCCCGGCACACCAGCCTGGGGACGGTTCCCGCTGGGGTGACACGCCAGCATGGCCGCTACTGGCTGGTAAACCCCGGCTTCGCCCCGGCTTGCCCATGGCACCCAGCCCCGTGCAGCCCAGCAGGAGTTGGGGTTTGTGACCCCGCTGGGTGCCAGCAACCCCCAAATTGCTCTCCCTGGCTTGTGCATCGGGTGGAAGCTGCGGGAGAGCCTGTGAGCTGGTCCCCTGCCTCCTACTGGTGCTGGGGCAAGGGTCTGCCTGGCTGTGTGCTCCCCAGCAGGCAGCGCTGGGGGCTGGAAAGCACCAACACATGGCACCATGCAACCGGTGCCACCAACACACAGCACCGTGCATGCAGGTGGGCACCAACACATGGCACCGTGCAGCCATGGACACTGGCAGGCACCAGCGCACGGCATCACACAGCCGTGCACACCAGTGGGCACCAATGTGCCACCAAGCACGCCGGTGGGCACCGAGACGTGGCCTCCTGCAGCCACACGTGCCAGCAGGCACCCCTGCGTGGCACCCTGCCGCCTGGGGTCTGAGGGATGGGGCCCAACAGCCAGCTCATCCTTGTGTTCACTGTTTCCCATGGCCCCAGGGAGCCTGTCCCATGGCTGCGCCCCAGTCCAGGGTACCTGTCCTCTCTGGGCAGCGAGCAGTCCCTGCTCTCTGCAGCCTTGGAAGCAGCTGGGAATGGGGATGTGCCAGCCCCCAGGGCGAGCCCAATGACTGCAGAGCACTCAGGCTGGCTGCTCTCCTCTCCATCTTCCAAAGGATGGAAAGGGCAGGGAGCTGCCCTGGCTGTGGCCATCGGAAAGCTCCAGCTTCCTGCAGCCCTTCCCTCCCAGGCTCGACAAAGCTTCCCAGACAAGGAAGGGGTTAAAAGGGAATTAAAAGACCAGCATCCTTCATGCTCTCCAAATGGCCACAAATGAAATCCAGATGCTGAAGGCGACGTCTCCTGAAGCCAGGCTGCCTCTGAAACAAAGGCAAGCATTCCTGCTCCTCAGCTGCTGCTGCCACGGGGGCCAAGAACAACTCCCCGATAAGATGGCGAGGGACCGAACCGCCCCAGCTGGAGCATGTTAGGGAAGCGCATGGCGCCGGCAGCCAGGCAATAGCCCCGGCCACGGGCACGAGCCCGGCAGAGGTGGTGGGAGGTGCAGGACACAGTCATCTCCCCCCTCCCCTGCACCCATCCTGATCCCCTCCCTGGGAATGCAGTGATGATGGGTTAGGTGACAGCAGGCAGCTTGGAGGTGGCTTGTCCCCAATCACACATGGAGGGGGAGAAAGCAGGACAGCGCCTGCGGGACGCTGAAGGGATGCTGCCGGCCGCCTCGCAAGGATGCTCGTGCTGCTCTGCTCCTCCAGGCGAGGCGATGGTGGCAGCCTGGCCCAGCCTGGGTGACCCTGCCATGCCAACCAGCCCACGAATTTGGGCATTGCCCCTGTGGTTTAGTTTGGCTGCTCCGCTGAGTGGGACCTGCCATCCTTTCCCCCTCCACGGCCACCCTTTGCACCGGTCGGCGAGCCCTGCCCTCCTCGCCTTGCCCATGGGATGGGTCCCGGAACGGGTCCCATGCTGCCAGCCCAGGCTGGGCAGCTCCCCAGCCACCCAATTCCCGAGGTAAAGCGGGTTTCAGCCTGCTCAACCACATCCTGGTTCGCTTTGCTTTCCCCACAGCCCCCATCCTGTGAGCCGCCCCCAGCCTCACCCCCTGCACCGGTGGTGCCAGCATCCCGGGAACGTGCGGCGCTGCCGGGGGATGCACCACAGGCAACGCTCCTCGCTCTGCTCCGGGGCTGTGGCTGTTGGTGAGGACCCTGGCGCCTGGTCCCCTTCCACCTCCCTCGGTGTGGCACTGACAGCACAGCTCCCCGTGGGCCATCAGCACCCGGGGCCAGGCTCCCCCATGCACCCCGAACCCAACAAAACCCCATTTCTCAAGCCACAACCAGCTGGCCAGGGACCCCAAACCCACCGCCTCGGCTCCACACAGGCAGTGCCAGCCGGCTCCCCCGAGCTGGCGTGGCCTGGGAGGATGGAGATGGGTTTGCTTTTCCTCAAAACAACAAAAAATAAGCCAAAAAAAAAAAAAAAGCAGCGCCCTCTCTGTTTTACAAGCCTTCATTTGCTATTGTTTATGTAAACAGGTAAATTGTTTCGTATCTCAATTAAAAACATCTGCCACATAAATGAATACCAATTAACTCATCCTGTTTTTAATTACTCTGTTAATTACACACAGGCAGCAAAAAGGATGGCAGGGGAATAGGGAAAGCATGCTTACAACCCCCCCTTCCCACCTTGCTCTTGGCAAGGATCCGAAACGTGCCCAGATAATGATGGATTAAGGTGGCTGGTGAAAACCGTGGCTCGTGGCCAGCTCCGGCGCGGAGGCTCCCTCCCGGCCCAGTGGGGTGCCACCGGGGCACCTCGCAGGGGTATTTCCCAGCATCCTCCCGAGAGGTGCCGTGCCGCCCGGTTTCGGAAACCCCGGGCCCCGCGGGATGCGCCAACGCCACCTGCGTCATCCCCCGTGCTGTCGGCGGTGACGGCACAGCCCGGCTGGTTTTCCCACCGCCGGACCCATGTTTGCTCTCAACACGTGTCCCAGGGGAGAGAAACCTTGGGATGGCGAAGCGCTCAGGAAGGGTGGGAGGATGGAGGAGGCTCGGTGGGAGCAGCATCCTCATGGAGCGGGTGGCTCCTTGATCCCACCACGGGGCAACACTTCCGCACGGGCACGGCAGCACAGGGCGGATGCCGTCCTACAGCCGGGCAAACGACGATTGCTGAGGGACCCCGGGTGCCATCAGCCCCTCACCCCTCCCCAGCTGCGGGAAGCTTTCCAAGCGAGCAGATGGGGCAGGGGAGCGGCGGCAGCGAGGAGGAGAGCAGAAAAGACTATTTTCTCACGCTACATATTTTACAAGTCGAACATTTTGTGCGTTTCAGCCTTGCCTGTGAAAGCGGCTCAGGCTCAGCCCTGGGACTCCACGCCGGAGCCTGTGAGTCAACAGCGACTGGCGGCGACGTGGCCGGCCGGCACAGAGAGGGGCCGGGCAGCGGGGTCTCCCCCTGCAGAGGGTCTGGCTGGGGGGGTTCCTCTGACCTGGTACTGGAGGAGCAGCAGGATGGCCAACAACCCAGGCCAAGCCCCCCAGCGTGGGCACAGCGTTGGCTGTGGTTGCTGCCCGTAGTGTTGCACCCCGGTGCCGCCACTGAGCCACGCCACTGGCAGCGCCCGGGGGAGGTGCACATGCATGTCCCCGCTGCTCCCCGGTTGCCCTACGCTCCTGGAAATTAAATATACTGGCTAAACACCGCGAGTAACCGGAGAGCTGTGCGGCACAGCTGGAAGCACGCTGGCAGCATGGGGCTGGGGCTGACCCCCCCAGCAGCACCGGCTGGAGATGCCCCCTGCCCAGGAAACATCCACATCTCGCCTGCAAACCACCTCCCCAGTGCAAGGGCTGTGGGTGCATCACCGTGGGTCCGCACCCGAGGGGTGACCCATCTACCAACGCATGGCCAAAGGGGCTCCCCAAAACCAGCCTGACCCCCCAGGGGCCTGCCCCAGACACAGAGACGATGACTCTTTGAGGGTAGACAGAGGTCCAGACTAAAATACTCCAAATTGCAATTTTTACAGCCACCCCAGCCACATGCACGGGGACACTTGTCCCCAAAGGTGGCCTTGATGGCTGGAGTGGGGACAAGTGGCACAAGCAGTCAGGAGACTCGGGGCATTCTGGAGGCAGAGCGCAGCTGGAGAAGGGAAAACATCCCCCTCCACATGCCAGCACCGGCCGGGAGCTCCCTGCAAGGTCCCTGCAGCGTGGGAACGCCGAGGCGCCGCCAGGTCCCCAGGGACCCTGGGTTGGATCCTGCCCTGCAGTAGCCGGGACGGTAACGGCGCCGAGGGGGTGCCAAATCCAGCCGTGCATCCCCACAGCCTCTGGGCTGCTGTGCTGCTGACTCTTTGTCTGTTTTTTAACCACGGGCTCCATTTCAAGGCGATTTTGCCCATGTGAGATTGAATCAAACAACAGAGGAAAAAAATATTAATGAGAATTTTGCAAAATAAACAGGAAATCCCTTGGATGTTTTCTGGAAACGCTGGTCAGCATCTTCCAAAGGAAAGCTGTGGGCTTGTCAAGGTGGGGTTGCCCCAGGGGAGCCTGAGCGTGCTGGGAGGGACGGCAGAAAACAAGCTTCAGGAAATCTAAAAATAAACCCCCAACCGGGCAATGGCACTAACGCCAGCGGCATCCGGGCAGGGGGGCTGTTCTCTGGGCCACCAGCCTGGTCTCACCCCGCACTGGCCACCAGGAAGCTCGCAAGGACTGGTCCCAGCTTGGCGAGCCCCGTTGTCCCCAGTGGGGCAGCTAAATCCAGCTCCCGCCCGTGGTCCAGCTCGGAAAGCACCGGCCCGGGTGCATCCCGCCCGCATCCCCTCTACCCCAGCAGCAGCGTTTAAGCCCAGTTTTGCACTGAGCCCAGCGCTGCAACCCACGGGCTGCTCCTGCTCCCTCCCCAGGGCCTGGACAGTCCCGTTTGCAGGATCAGGCCCGGATCTGCCCAAAACCTTGTGCACACTGTGCCACGCTGAAGCAGCGTTGGTGCCGGGGGTGGGGGCTGGTGTGTCGCGCCCCCAGCACTACCAGCGCTCCCGCACGGCTCACCAGCAGCCCTGTGCTCCCCGGCCAGCTCACCAGCAACCGACTGACCTCCATTAAGAGACGTAATCACAGGTATTTATGGGGTGCCTCTCCTCCCTGGGGGTCCAGCAGCACCTCCCAGGGCAGGGGATGCCGCACGGCCGCAGGCAGAGAGCCGAGCTGCCTGTAGATCGCACCACGGGTTTAAGCTGTCTGCGGGGAGCGAGCGGAGCAGAGACCCCATTTCCACGGCAAAGCCGGGTGGCAGACAGCCATGCCGCCCGGATCCTGCCGGGGGGTTTCCACGCCTGCAAACATCAGTGACTGAGAAGCCAAAATTCAGGGAGGGGATGTGGGGGACATCAGCAGAGACCTTCCAGCCCTGGATCCCCCGCGGGACCTTCCAGAGCCCCCTCCCCAGCATGCTGCCTGCGGGCAGCCCACCTCAGCGTGCCCGTGGGGCTGCTTCCGAGTCCGGCTGTGCCGGGTGCGCCACAAAAGCGGGCAGAGGCTGGGGGGGCTGCTCAACCATCCCAACCCAAAGAGGGGCTGAGCACCGGACTATTTTTCCACGTTGCACGCTGGAAGTTCCCGATGTAAGAGGCAAATCCTGCACCCACACGAGGCCTCACCACTCCCCTGCCCGAAGCTGGCACCCACCCCACGCCGGCCCCCAGTGCCATGGGAGAACAGCCTCTCCCCGCCACACACCTTGGCTTTTCCTCCCTACAAGCCAACATCTGCAGTCACACGTTTTGCAAACAAAACACGCCCGACATCTGGCCTTTCCCGGGTAAAACCTTACCTGCCAGCGCAGGCACCGACCTGCTGGGCCTGCCGGGAAGCAGCAGGCAGGGAAAATCCCCCTTCCACAGCCAAATTCATCTCCGTTGCCTCCCCAGCCACAGCAAAAAGCAACGCTCCCAACTTCTCCCTGCGTGGAAACGTGCCACGCGGGGACCTGCCTTACCCGCCTCCACGGATGCGAAAGCCCACCCCGAGCGGCAGCTCGGCCCCGGGGGGCTCCTCACCCCAGGACCGGGGGCACTGGGGCTGTCAGCATCCTCCCCGGCTGCTGCTCCACGTTTGCCGTGGGGTTTTGGGACGGTTCCCCCACATCTCCGTGCCCCGTACCATAGCAAAGCTCACCCCGCCGCGGTGCCGAGCAGACGGACGTTTGCCGAGTGTCTTCAATGGCTCGACAAAGGAGCGGAGAATTAGTATTCCTTTTAATTAAAGGCAGGAAAAAAAATCTCTTTGTTCCTGAACAGAGAGAAAACAACAGAGAGAAGAGCGCAAAAGCTCTAAGCTAGAGACGAGACCATCGCTTGGATTCAAAGACACTGTCACCGTGCACGTGACCTCAAATTAAAAAACCAAAATGAAACCCGGCAGCAGCTCCTCTCCGAAAGCGAAGGAAAGTTGCAAAGTTTTTCTTGGCTAACAGGGGGAAAAGAAAGGGAAAAAAAATCCAACAAAAGGTGTGTTTAAACCAGAGAAACGCTCTGCAGTATCCGAAGGCACCATCCAGCGGCGAGGGCTGCGTGGGGGAGTGATGGGGAGAACTGATGGAGCTCGAGCCCAGCGTGGCGGAGGAGCCACGGAGGAGCCACGGAGGAGCGCGGTGCCAGCCTCGCTCCATCGCTCCGCCGGCAGCAGACCCTTACCGAAACCAGGCCGCCGCCAACGGAGCTGGACGGTGGTCACCGGCTGCAAGGAGCAGGAGCAGGGCAGAGAGCTGGAGGCTCCCAAGGCAGCCTTCAATCCCAAATCCACATCCAATAAAACCGTTCGCTGGCATTACGCGAGGACACGGCGCGTGTCCCCGTCGCAGACCCACGTCCTCGCGTGTCAACACTGAATTACGCTGCCGTGGCTGTAACTTCACAAACCAGCCCTGGGGTTTTCCTCCCAAAAAACTCTCCCGAGTGGATCAGCCACGAAACGCGGCTCCGTCTCAAAACCAGTGGCGGTCAGAGTGGGATGTGGAGCCGGCGGGATGGCGGTCCGAGGAGATGGGATGCAGGGATGAAAACGACTTCTCCCGCCAGGCAGAAGTCGGGACCCACGACCAGGGAGGGTTTGCTGCGGTGAGGGTTGGGGGGGCACAAACTCGGGTGGGTTCCCGGGGATGCCCCACACCGCCCCGGCTCACGGAAAGCAGCTGGCGGGTACGGGGAGGGGAGCGGCAGCGGTGAGGGGTCCGCGTCCCACCGCCCCTGCCTGGGAGTGGGGCCCACGGCGGCGGCAGACAGCTCCTGCCCGGTGCCCGCTCGCCTCGGCTGTGCCCCCGCTCGCCCTGCCCCGCTCCGCCGCCGCGGCGCATCCCGGGGACGGCCAGGCACGGAGCCGGAGAGACAGCGGCGGCGGGGACGGCGCTGGCTCAGGCACCGGGCGCATCCCCGACGCCGGGAGCATCCCCGACAGCTGCGCACCGGAGGCATCCTCCGATTCCTGCGCACCGGGCGCATCCCCGATTCCTGCGCACCGGGCGCATCCCCAAGCCGTCTCTGCCGGGAGTCTCTCCGGGCACCGGGAGTCTCCCCGTCCCCGTTCCCGACCGCGGACGGCACTTACCGTCCTGAGGTGTGGCGGAGGCGTGAGTTAAGTCCCAAGGCAGGGGCCGGCAGGAGCGGGCAGAGCCGGTAGCGGCCCCCGGCGGCGGCGGCCCCGGCCCCGTTAAGGCCGGCACGGGCGGAGCGCAGCCCCGCGGCGGCGGCTGCCCCGGGCACCTGCCCGCCGCCGCTCGCCGCGCCCGGGGCCGCCGGGGGCCGCCAGCCCGGGGGTCGGGGCGCTTCCCCCACCCCCCCCCACCTACCCCCCGGTGGGGGGGCACCGGAGAAACAGGGGAGGGCGGGGGCGGAGAAGCCGGTAAAATCCGCGGGGTCGGTTCACCCCCTTCGCGCTTCCCGGCGGCTCATCCTCCGGCGCCGCGTCGCGGCCATGGGGCGTCCGCGGCCGCGCTCCGTGCCGGGCCGGGCCGCCTGCAGCGCCCGCCGCCGCCGCTGCCGCCGCGCCGCCCGCCCGCCCCGGAGTGAGCGCCGCCCGCCCGCGCCGCTGCCTTAGACGGAGCCTCCACCGTGCCCGGCAGGGGGCGCCCCGCCGCCGCCGCCACGGGAGCGGGGGGCCCCCGGGGTGCGCGGCCGGGGGAGGAGGGACCGGGATGCACCGGGCGGGGGGGCTGCGCGGCACCGGGGGTGGCTGCACGGGGACACGGGGATGCACGGCACCGGGGGGGAGGATGCACGGCACCGGTTGGGGGGATGCACGGCACCGGGGATGTGTGCACGGGGCTGCACGGCATCGAGTGGGGGGATGCACGGCACCGGGGGGGAGTGCACGGGGCTTCGGGAGCTGTTTGCGTGGGGTCAGGGGAATGGAAGGGGATGGGGCCAGGGCTTGTCTGGGGCCATGGGAACAGTCAAGGGGCTGCAGCGGGGTGGGGGGGTTTACAAGGGGCTGGGGGGCTGCAGGGGGCTGCTCTCTTTCCCGCTGCGGAGGACTAAGGGCTGGGGTTGCAATAGCAGCAACGACACACAGCCCTCAGTGGTTCACATGCCAACCCATCCTGGCCTTGGGGTACCCCCCCATCCCGCTTGGCCTTGGCCCTAGGGCAGCTGCCTGGCACGGGGAGGGGGGGACCCCTTCCCCTACAGCGCCGCACAGCAGCATTTGCAATGCTGCCTGCCCACACTGGGCCCCCTTCCTTCGTGCACCGTGCCAGCTGAGGGGGAGCATTAAAAAAATCCCCCCTCTCAAGTCCTACTACGATGTTGTCGCTTGCTCGTGCGCAGGGTAACGCAAGCCCTGCTGATCTCCCTCTTTGCGTAATTACTCTGCTCGGCAGCTGCCTTCCCTCTGCTGCGCCGAGCCTTTGCCGCCCCGTATGGTTGTTGTCGTCCTCGCCCGCTTCCCAGGGCTGGGGACCGCAGCAGCCCTGCCAGGCAATGGGTCACTGCTGCGCGGCTGTTGCACAACCGCTATTGGGGTGTTGCGGGGGCACTGCGGCTGCAGAACGGCCGCACAGCTGCTGCGCGTGGCCTTGGCGTGACCGATGCACCGTCACCGCGGGGGCACAGCACGGCTGCTGCGTGACCACCGTGTGACCGTTGCACCGACGCTAAACGACCCCTGCATGGGCGCTGCACAGCCAAGCTCCCCCCGCGTCACCCCACAGATGGGGTCGCAGCAGGACAGTGCTGCAGCACACCGACCCAGCCCCCTTCACCCCGCTCTTGGCCATCCTGATCTCCAGCTCTGTTTTTGCAGCCCTGGTTCCCACAGGGAGGCCCAGGAGGTGAGGGGGGGCCTTGCCCCGCTGTTGGAGCTCCCCTTGTGCTGGGGGAGCATGAAGGTCTTGACAGCTCTTGTACCTACACCGGTCGACCTTCCTCAAGGAGCGTCCTGTGTGTGAGCATCATGGTCCCACTGGCACGGCCCCACTGGCAAAAACCCACGAGAAGCAGAGGAAAATCCGCCCCCACACACAGCTGCATGCCTGCCCCGCTGCCCTCCCCTCTCTGGCTTTGCATAGGCGGCACCGCCTGGCACATGCAAATGCTGGCAGCGTGTGCGCGTTTTGGACACGGGGTGCACCACGCAGTCTCCCGCCGGTACGCACCGTCGAGGCATCGCGGAGCACCAACCATCACCGAGGTGGCCCGAAAGCGCCCCCAGGGCAGAGTCCCAGCTTTCTGGGGTCCCAGCCCAGGGTTCCTCTGGGCTCTGGTTGCTCGCTGGGAGAGCAGGGACCTGACCACGGGGATGACCACGCTCTCAGCCCAACTGGCTGTCCCACGCATCCACCCCGACGCGGTGCGAGCCATCGAATGCACTGCAAAACCCGCCTGCGACACCCCGGCTGGTGCTGTGCCGCCATCCCAGCCGTGACCAAATCCACCCCCACCGACCTACCAACACCCTGCCCACACGGGGACCAGCCAGGAAAACCCGCAGCCTCTCCATCTCCTGCTTAATTTGGGATGCAGGTGAAGGATGCTCTCAAACACCTGGCACCAGCCAAGGTGGCAGAGCCGAGGCCAAGCCGGGTGGCCGTGAGCCCGCAGGGTCTTTGTAACGAAGACGGATGAAGCCAGGCACAGCCACCCTGCTGTGCCCACCACGGCACTGCAGCCTGCATGGGACAGCGTAGGCAGGAGGGAGCCACGCCACGTCCCCCCCCGGCAGCGTTTGGGTGGCGGGGTCTGCTTCGTTTCCATTCCGCGTGCGCAAGCCTGTAATTTTGGTCTATTGAAGTCATAATTCACTACTGTGAAAATAAACATTTGTGTTAGCTCGCTTTATTGGGTGGGCCTCGTCTGAATGTTAATAATTCCCTGCCAGCGTGCTTGCATGTGGCCTCGGCCACCGGGACAAAGCCCGGGCACCCTCGACCTTGCCTGTGCTCATGGCCATGCCCGCAGCTACCTCCCTGCAAGCCTGCAGCAGGGTCTCACCATCCTTCACACGCCATCCTGGGGATCCCTGGATCCCGACAGGGATGAGATGAGAAATGCCTCTTAGCACTAAGCTGGGGGTTAGGAGGGAGCTGCCACAGGATAAAGTTAACATAAAGGTAATACTTTGAGTCCAGCACCTGCCCTGGGCCCCCCTGACCCCTGCCTGTCTGGGGTTTTGTTTTGTGGGTGCTCCCACCTGCAGCGGGGATGCCCCAGCACCCGCCCTGTGCCATAGCTAAGCTGGGGCAGGCAGGAGGAGGCCTGGGCCATCCCCATGGCTGTCCCCATCCCTGTCCCTGCTCAGCAGCTAGCCGGGGCTGGGGGGTGGCCCCAGGGGGCCCCAGGGCTCCCCAGGTTTCTGGGTGCTGAGTGCAGGGGGCTGGTGCTTCCCCTCTGCATTTGCATCCTCCCAGCCTTTATCTTTCCCCCAGTCTCTGTATTGCTGCAATTACAGACACTTTAAAACACAATGATCTGGCTGTTAGCGTGATGGATGACAGAACCTTTCTTTCTGGTTTAAATCATTGCCGAGAGTGAGCAAACTTCCCCAGGTTAACCCCTTCATGCCCCCCACACCCAGCTCCTTGTCCAGCCTGGGCTGGTGCTGCCATGAGCCCCACGGCCAAGCATCCACCACACGTGTGGGTCCCACAGATGGGGAGGGAGGAAGGGGTCCGGCATCCCTGGCATCCATGCTGGTGGAGAGGCATCTCCCATCCCTCAGCCCCCCAGGCACACAGGTCTGACGCAGCGCAGTGGGGTAGATGTTGGGACCAGCCCCACTTTGGCAGAGGCGGCAGCCTCACTCGGCTGCGGTGGGAAAGCAACGGCCCGGATTGGAGATAAGCGCCTGCCAGGGCTCGATAGCCTGCCTGGATCTGTCCCAGCCCAGGGCCATCCATCCCCCAGCAAATCTGGAGCCGGAGCAGGATGGGGCCCCGCTGGGTCCCTACCCAGCAGAGAGGGTGGAAACTTCTGTAATGAGTTGTGTCGGTCACGCCGGTGCGTGATTGATGGCGCAGTGTGCAACAGCCCGGCACGGGGATTAGGTGCACGTTACGGCAATTAGTGCTCCCTTTGTTTTGAGGAGCTGGCATCTCCTGCCTTGTGCCCGCCACTGCCTGTCCTCCCCGCTCCCACCAGCGCCACCCCCACGGGTGTCTCGGTCCCACGGGAGGATGTCGGTACCATCAGCCATCATTCCCGCTCACCAGTGCTTGTCGATGCATGGGGAGGAGGGATGTGCACTGGGATAGGCTGCAGTGTGGTGGTCTGGGGAGCTGCCCCAGGCAAAGGATATCCTTGAGGCATGGCCCAGGTGTAAGGGGGGGGCCACTGGGCCCTGGCATGGCACAAGCCAGCAGATAAGGTGCTGGCTGAGGGCAAATGAGGGCAAGTAGCACCAACTCTTACAGGAAATGGTCACCACCATGTGCCATCTGGGCCCCGTATCTGCCCCTGCACGTGACCCCTGCCTACTATGGGGGCCGTGCATGTGGGCTGGGGGCAGCACGGTGGGTGCCGCCAGCTCACGCTACCACCAGGGTGGCCTAAGCCGTGTGCCTCACTCAGCCCAAAGTGTGGGGTCTCTTTTCCCACCCTGTGGGTGCCCAATCATTTGCTTCTCTCCCTGTAGCTCTCACTCAGCCCCTCACCCTCATCCCGCCGTCACCACGTTGACCCCCACCTCTCCCAAGCTCCTGTAGTCCGTATACTTGCTCAGCCCCATCACTTCCCAGCGTGCCTGGAAGAGCTGATTGCTATTCAGGCTGCGTCCCCCCCTTCGCAAGCCTGAGGCTTTTTAAAAAAGCCCACGGTGTTGGCTTATCACACCTTCCCCCTCGCCGCGCTGGTGAGTCAGCGGCACACGGCACAGCCGGGAGCTGCGGCAGACCTGCCACGCCACGGGCAGCACCCGTGGGCACCCACAGCCCCTCCGCCACGCCGGGACGGGAATCCCGCCACGGCACGGCTCTCCTGGGAAAGGCTTGTCTGGAGGCGAAGGCACCGAGCCGTGCCGGCGCTCAGCCCCTGGCATGCCACAGGTTTCCTGTGTCACCCCACCGAGTCTGTCTGTCCGTCTGGCTTTCTCGATGTCTATCTGCTCCCTCCTGGGGAGCAAAGCATCCCTGGGAACCTCTCTGCAGTCCTCACTAGATGTGGCCGTGCCAGCCCGGCACAGCGCCGAGCAGAGCATGGGGCTGGGTGCTCATGAGCAGCTGCAGCGATGCAAAGCCCCACGACGCTGTCGGGGTCCCCGTTTTGCACGGGGACCTGTTCGCTCGGAACATCCCTGATGCCACGCTTGGGGCAGGGAGCTACCGGGCTGGGAAGGGTCCATGTGGCCACGGACGGTGCCATTGCCCTGGCTGCGCGCACGGATGTGGTGGTCTGAATCTCAGTGTCGAAATCCATCCCGGAGTGAGGGCTGAGAGCCAGGCTGCAGCCCCCGGCATTCCTCCCTTGGCATTTTGTTTGCAGCAGGAGCCCCGGCTGGCACTGGTTTTCCCTGCGCGTTAATTTATCAGGGAATGTGTGGGGGAGATAAGGGTCTGGTGGGGAGCCAGCAGCCAGGGAAGACGGCTCGCCCGCCCGCCGGCTATCGCCCGCCGCAGCTGCATCCGCCGCGGTGACATCTGCTCGGCAGGAAGTGCCGCTCGCCAGCCCTTCTGAAGAAAGGGGGTTCGTTTGTGCCTGGCTTCCCTCCTTGCCCACTTGTGGGGGTCACCGGCCTTGTGGCCACCCACCGCAGCCGCCCCGGCTCCTCGCTTCCTCAGCCGAGGTCTGGAAGGAGCAGCCCCTCGGCTGTCACCGCTGGGAAGCAGACCCAGGGGTTTTGTGGCTTTTGCACAACTTCCATGAACATTAAAAGCAAAAAATAAAAATCCCGTTTTCCTGGCTGACAGATTCGTTCCTGCTCCGTGGCATTCAAAGGGAAGCCGGCCCTTACTGCTTATCATCCCCGCTCGCCCTGCGCCACAGGCTCCGAAAAAATCACCGGCTTGGCTTAAACACCAGGAGACTCCGGGATACAGCACCATTCCTCTGGGTGCTTTAAGGTTTCAGCGCTGCCAGGGGACAAATTTCCAGCTTTTCTTTGCTGTATGGAGTCTGGAAAGTATTGTAATTTTGAAGGGGAAACTGCCACGTGCTGCCTTGCCTCTGGGAGCTGGTGCTTTGGGGTGCACAGAGACATTGCTGGCACCCCCCTGTGAGCAGCATCTGTTGGCAAGTCCTGCCAGCCTCATCCTTGGCCAGCGGGAATTCACCAGGAGATGGTGAGCAAAATCCCTCGAGCTGCCCTGGTGAGCACAGCAAGCTGGGAGGGCCACACACCCCTCAGAGCATCCCTACAGCTCCTCCGGTCCCTTGCCTGGGGAGCTCCCCTCTCCGTGGCACTGCTTCCCTTTGCAGGGCTGGGCAGGGGGAACGGCGGTGCTGAGCCTCCATCAGAGCCCCATCCTTGGGGTCTGGCTCCTAACATCACCTGGGGTATCTGAGACCTCCATGCTGTGCCAAGGTCTGGGGAGACAGGAGCATCCCTCGGCCCCGCCATGGCGCCACGGCCACCCTCCCTGCCCGTCACCCAGCAGGCGGCCCTGGTGGGGTTAACAGGGGGTTCACACTCCCCTTGTCCTGCCCAAACCACGGGGTATCTGGTTCTTGCCAGCCCTCCCCATCCCACAGGCTGCAACTGCCCGCACAGGGCTCTTTAATGATGGGAATTTAATTAGCTTGCATTGCACTTCTAACACCTCAGGTCCCTGCAAAAATCAATAGGAGCACGAGGGAGGCAGTGCACGTGGCTCAGCCCCGGAGCAAAGCCCTGGGGCTACTTTCGGAACCAGCCCAAGGCCAAAATGCCTGCACACGGGGCTAGTGGAGGTCGGTGCCGACCTGCGCCATGCTGTGCCGTGGGGAGCCGCAGCTTTGCGGCAGGGAGATCTGGGATTCGTTACAAGGTCCAGATGCGCCGTGCCGGTGGGGGATGTTGCGGCTGTCTCTGGCCACCTGCATCGTTTCCAAGTTCCCAGGCTAAAAGCAGGGCTCGTTATCAAGAGCAAAAAATGTGCCACCTCTGTTGTATTTCATTTCCCTTTCTCCACCTCTTCCCTGCTCGCTGTGCTTCGGAGATAACAGCTCTCCGCGCCGAAGCCGGAGTGCGGGGCAGGCAACGGCCTCACCAGCCCTATCGCTGCCTCGCCGGCCGCAAGGAAATCAGGAAGTTTGCAGAGATATTTGGCCAACAAAATAAACATTTCTCCTGCCAAGAGCCTAACCGGCAGCTCAGCAAGCCCGCAGCAATCTGCACGGCTCCCCTCGCCAACGGTGCGCCCGCACGGCCCCCGGCACCTTATCGGCGCGTGCCCCTCGCCTGGGATGCGCCCAACGGTGCTGCGAGTGGCAGGTCTGGGGACAGGGACCGCAGTACAGCTCCCACCCATGGTGAACCGGTGTGGTACAATGGGTGCAGCACCCAGGGTGCACCCCAAATCCTGTCCGTGAGCCCATCCTCACCATGTTACCATGGGGTGGGTACCAGGGCCAGGCAGTGGGGCAGGGAGCTGCAGCCGGAGCGCAGTGCCGGCAGGGAGAGGAGTGGGCGAGGGGAAGCGAGGCAGAGGGCCAGTATTGTTCACTCGGGGCAGACAAACCCCGGTGACTCAGCCAGCAGCTCCTTTCCTGCCCGTGCTGGGCACAGGCCCAGCAGGAACCCCTTCGCCCCCCACCGAGATGCTGCAGCCCCTCAGCCGAGGCCGGGCTGTGGGGTGCCTCTCGCTCTGTGGGCGGCTGTGCCAGTGCTGGGGGGGATGCTCCGTCTCCGCAGAGGATGCTGCCTTGCTGCAAGCGAGCAGAAGCACCTGGAGAGCCCAGGGGGTTGGATCCTGACCCCGGTGACACAAACCTGCCCGGCTGCTGCAGGGAGCGAGCATGGGAACACATTGCCGAGCCACATGTGAGCCGCTGACCAGAGAATGCATGAAACCACCCAGAAAACAGAGGATTTAAACCCTGTAAATAAAACCTGAGCGTGGCTGATTACTCCTTATGGAAAGGTTAATTGTGGAGCTGGCTCCAAATGGGTCCTTGTGCCGGCGAGCCCACCCTGGCCCCTGGTGCTGCGGGCTTGGCCATGTCCTGGCTCCCTGCTCCCACCAGCTGGTCTCCATGGGGATGGACCGGTGGGCACCTGCCACATGCCACCCTTGGGGACCACATGCCTGCCCAAGGCCACCCACGGCATGGCACCCAGTGTGGCCACAGCCACCCCCCGCCCCCCTCCCACCACAGCCTTACCTTGGCTGGTCCTGCCTTCTGCCCTGGCCCAGGAGGGGTGGCCGTCCAGCTTGGGGGGTCCCCTGGACATCCCAAGGGATGGGTGTCAGCACCGCGGTGCCGCCAGCCTCGCAGGAGCCGGCGCAGCCAGCCTGCTCACACGTGTGGGTGCAGGAGCCGTGCCGGGAGGGAGATGCTGAGCACACCGGTGGGGCACGGGTCCTGCCCTGCCACGAGGACCCTTCATGAGGTGCCAGGGGCCGGGGTGGCAACAGAGCAGTGTCCCATGGTGAGGGGGAAGCGAACAGCTGCCAGGCAGCGATAATGGGGCGGGTGGGGGGAGGCCGGGCAGCTGCAGCCCTGTCCTTCCCCAACAGGAACCATCTGCGACCAAGCCCTTGTCGGTCTTCCCTATCAGCCATTCTGGTCTGACTTCCAACAACTTCCCCCACGCCGGCTTCACTTCCTCACTGCGAGGGACAGGCGCGGTGGAGCTCGGCACAGGCAGCACGGGGCAGCAGGACCAGTATGGCGCTGCACGGCGTGGCACAGGCGGCGTGAGGCAGCCCAGCACGGCATGACCGGCACGACGCAGCACGGGGAGGCGCGTTGCAGCACGGTGCAACCGGCACAGCGTAGCTGGTGCAACTCGAGGGTGGCTGTGGCACAGCATGGTGCAACCCGGCACAGCGTGGTGCAATCCCAGCACAGCGTGGTGCAACCCCACGCAGCATGCTGCAGCCTGGCACAGCACGGTACAACCCCACGCAGCGTGCTGCAGCCTGGCACAGCGTGGTGCAACCCCACGCAGCGTGCTGCAGCCTGGCACAGCGTGGTGCAACCCCACGCAGCGTGCTGCAGCCTGGCACAGTGCGGTACAACCCTGGCACAGCATGGTGCAACCTGGCACAGCATGGCCACTGCAGCGTAGCTCACCATGGCCAGCACGGTGCAGCTCAGCACAACCAGCACGCTGCAACACAGAGGGTTCGCTCCCCTCGCTGCAGCCCGCTGACACCTTTGCCTGGGGTCAGCCACGGGGATGAGGATGTCCCCTGACAGCCACGGGGATGGGGATTATCCCTGGCGGCTGCTGAAGTTCAGCATCAGCGCCATGCGCGAGCCAGGCAGACTGCCTGCACCAGGGCTGCTCCGCACTTGGGATAACCCCCGCGGTGGGTACGGCGACCCCCTTTGCAATCCATCCCCGCACCCTCAGGCCAGCCGTCTCTGCATCGGGGTCCCCGACAGCCACCAGCGAGAGAAACAACTTGTTAGAAACCCGAAAGGCGGCTCCTGGATGCAGGTGGGAGGGAGGAAACGTGTCCTAAAAATACAGCAGCGCCTGCACGGTCCCTGAAGGTGGCTGAGCAGATGGCGTGTCTCGGCGGCCACCTGGGCTCCCACAGATGGTACCCGGGGCTCCCCGCTTTGTGCCTCCAGCCTAGGGCTCCTGGGGAAGGGGATGGTGGGGTGTAAGTGGGCAGCAGGGTCCCAGACTATGGGGGTGCTGTGGGGGCACAGGCTGCGGGACAGAGCGGGTGAAGTGGGTGTCACCGGCAGGGTTTGCAGCATCTCTGCCCTTTGGGTGCAGCCCTGAGCACCGGGAGATGATGAGAGTGGGCTGGGTGCTGCGGGGGGACCAGGGGAAGCCCCAGCACAGGGCTGATGCGCCGGGTGAAAGGCCCACAGGGCTACAAACCACAACCCCAACCCAGCCGGGATGGAGTGCACCCAGCCAGGGCTGCGTGCTCGAGGGGAGATGCTGCAGCTGACCCCAACAAGCCTCTGCCCTGGACCCACATCCTGCATCCCGGTGATACTGGGGGTCCCATCCTACCCGCCCTGGAGAACCCTGCGCCCCACCACCGAGGGCAGCCTGGCCGCAGGGACCGAGGGCTAGCAGAGGTTTGGGCTGTATAGGACTGCGGGCTCCCGGCTGCCTGTCCCACTGGGATTTCATGTTCTCACCTCTTCCCCTTTTACTTCTGGCAGGACAGGCAGGCGCAGGCCCAGGTGGGCTCAGCGTCATCAGCTCAGGGCTTTGCCAGTCTGCGGCGAGGGTCAGGCTTGCGTACAATGAGAGATAGAAAGCTCACAGGTGATTAAATGGCAGTGGCTGCTCCTGGGGAGTGTCCTGCGGCAGAGAGTCAAAACCAGAGAGTTTCAGGGCCGGCCAGGAAAATCCCACCCAGCTGCGGCCCCGTGTCCCCCATGTCACCTGCGACCCGAGGGTTTTCTCCGCAGGCAAACAGGCAGCACCTGCCTGGGCAGCTGCAGCCACCTTGCCCCAGTGGCACCGGAGCACGGGGAATGCCCCATCGTGGGGGGACCCCCTGGGGTCTGCCTCAGCATGGGGGGAACCCCTGGGGGCACAGGGTTTGGCTTAGCATGGAGGGAACCCCTGGGGTCCCGGGTTCTGCCCTGGCATGGGGGGAACCCCTTAGGGCACAGGGTCTGACCTGGCATATGGGGACCCCCTGGGGTCTGCCTCAGCATGGGGGGAACCCCAGAGGTCCTGGGGTCTGCCTCAGTGTGGGGGTAACCCCTGGGGTCCCGGGGTCTGCCCCAGCACAATGTGACCCCCCCCAGCCACCCTCCGGGCATTCTGCCAGCGCACCCAGCCAGACTCTGAGTCAGAACCGCACACTTGCTGCAGAGCAGAAACTTCCCCCCCCGGTAAAGGAGAAGCTCCCACCACCCCCACACTCAGGGCAAGAGGGCAGCAGGAAGGCAGAAACCCTGGGGGGGGCACAGCCGGGACCCCGCCGCGGCACCCGCCACCCACCGCCCCGTGCCCGGGAATGCCCCGCGTGCTGCCCGTGCCCACGCACCCCGCTGCCTTCCCCTTTCCGTCTGAGAGCGATGCGGCCACCCCAGGGGGGGTGTGGGGAGGGGAAACCCGAGGTGAAAGGAAACCACAGCAATAACCCGTGAGCAAAACACCAGCAGCAGCTGCCGGAACCCAAAAAAGGAGCCTCGAAAAGTGGGTGCTGCTTTTTGAGCTGGGGGGAGCACGGCTCTGGCTGCCTGCGAGTGTGTGGCTGGGATAGGGCCTTTGTACAGGGGGGTAACAGGTTTCAGCTGGAAGAGGGGAGATTTACATTGGACATCAGGAAAAACTCTTCCCGCAGAGGGTGGGGGGCACTGGGACAGGTTGCCCAGAGAAGCTGTGGCTGCCCCATCCCTGGCAGTGTCCAAGGCCAGGCTGGATGAGGCTTGGAGCAACCTGGGCTAGTGGAGGGTGTCCCTGCCCATGGCAGGGGATGGGACTGGGTGGGCTTTAAGGTCCCTTCCCACCCAAACCATTCCATGATTCTATGATTTTCTGCCCAAATCTGCCTCTTCCACCCCAGGGAAATGCGGATGCGGGAGCAAAGGCAGGAGCTGGGGACGGGAAGGGGAGCTGTGGGCCGAGCCGCCGAGAGTTCACATGAAACACAAAGATGAATTCTTTAAGGGAAAGAAAAAAAAAAGGAAAAAAAAGAAATCAAAGGGATGTGGAGAAGGAGATAAGAGGGAAGACAGAGCAGGGAGACGGAGGGAGAGGAGAGGACGCGGGCAGAGGGAGGCAGGAGGCGCGGGCGGAGGCGAAGCTGGGGGCCGGGGGGGGCTGTCTGGCGCGGTCCCTATCGCCCCTCTCCATCGCGGTAGCCTAACCTCAAGTAGTTTTTCACTGAGATTGGAGTGATCAGGTAGGGCTGCCCTGGCAGGCGGCTGCGGGGCTGCGAATAAGCACCTGCTTATCTCTGCCCAGCGGCTGTGCGAGGCTGCAGATTGCGGGGGGACTGGGGGGGGGACGGGGAGCTGCCTGCCGGCTGCGATTTCCATATCAGCGCCCTGCAGCCGCCTGCACCGCATAAACACAACAGCCCCACGGACAAAAGGTTAATTATCAATTTTCAGAAAGGGAGAGAGAGGGGAGGGGGAGAGAGGAGCAGAACGGGCCGCTGCCAGCAGCGGGGATGCGCTGACGGCCCCGGTCGGGTGCTGGGCGCTGTGCCCTGGGGCACAGCATCCCTGAGCATCCCTGGGGGCTGGGCTGACACCCCTGAGGATTTGAGGTGGGGGGGACAAGGGATGTGGGTTGGAGATAGGGATGGGGATGGGGATGAAGATGGGGATGGGGACAGGGAGAGGGAGGGGGATGGAGAAAGGGATGGGGACAGGGACGGGGACCGGGATGAAGGTGGGGATGGGAACAAGGATGGGGATGGGGATTGGGATGGAGATGGGGATGGGAATGAAGATGGGGTTGGGGACAGGGATGGGGATGGGGACAGGCACAGGGATTGGGATGCAGATGGGGATGGGTCTGTGCATATACAGGGGCACTGGGACTGAGGGGAAAAGGCGAAAGGGCCTCTCACAGCCTCCCTGGCTCAGCCCTGGCTGGGCAGGGGCAGGGCTGGAGGAAGGTACGTCCTCCTCCTCCTCATGGTCACGCAAGTCCTTGCCAGCTCCGCTCCCCACATCCGTATTCATTCAGCACCTTCCTCCTCTTATCGGAGTGGCTGCGGGTTCCCAGCTCGGGGAGAGATGAGGGGGGAAGAGGTGCCCTGATGGCCCCAGCCCTGCGGGAAGGGAGAGGTGGGTGGTGGCTTCCCCCCTGCTTTTAGGTTATACTGGATGAAGCCACCAGGGACCCTCATGAGCTCTTAATCCCTGTGCCTGGGGTCAGGGCTTGCCCCTCACTCCTGCCGCTCAGGAGCAGGCTGTTAAATGGGACCGGGGGTGCCGGTGTTGCCCACCGGCAACACCGGGTTGTTGTACACCCCACGCTCGCTCGGGTGCTATGGGGCTGGGAAACTCCTCTCCCCCCACAGCCATCCCTGCACTGGGATGGTTTTCCCATCCTGCAGCATGGTCTTACACTGAGCACACCCCAGGCATGGACCACGGCCCCACCTGTGCCTGCAATGCTCCTGGCTCACCCAGGGAGATGTGGCACCCAAGAGTGTGGCACAGGGTGGCAGCCGCCACGCTGCCAGGAAGCCTCGAGCCCACACGTTGCCAGATTTAGCCACCGACACGCTCCTAAAAATAGTTGGGAGACGGGAGGCTGGTGAGCAGCATCTGCTGCGACGGGGAACGGGCAGGGAGCTCGGGCTCCTGTCCCATGGGGCTGGGTTGCACAGGGCTGGGATGCATGGGGCTGGGGTGTATGGGGCTGGGGTGTATGGGGTCAGGGTGCACAGGGCTGGGGTGCACGGGGCTGGGGTGTATGGGGTCAGGGTGCACAGGGCTGGGTTGCACGGGGCTGGGATGCATGGGGCTGGGGTGTATGGGGTCAGGGTGCACAGGGCTGGGGTGCACGGGGCTGGGGTGTAGGGGGTCAGGGTGCACAGGGCTGGGGTGCACGAGGCCAGGATGCATGGGGCTGGGGTGCATGGGGCTGGGGTGCACGGGGCTGGGGTGCACCGGGCTGGGGATGCACGGGGCTGGGGTGCATGGGGCTGGGGTGTATGGGGCCAGGGTGCACGGGGCTGGGGTGCATGGGGCTGGGGTGCACGGGGCTGGGGTGCACAGGGCTGGGGATGCATGGGGCTGGGGTGCATGGGGCTGGGGTGTATGGGGTCAGGGTGCACAGGGCTGGGGTGCACAGGACTGGCCCCTGAACCCCAGGTTTGGCTGCAGCAGTGCTTGTATGCACCGGCGTGGGAGTCATCCCTGTGACAGCCCGATGCCAGGGGCAGGAGGATACTGGGATGGTGATGAGGTGCTCTCAGGGTTGTGGTGATCCTAATAAACTGGGGAATTAGATGTGTTGCCATGGCTAAGAACTGGGGGGGGTTAATATTTAGCACTTAGGCAGGGGTTAGTGTGCTCAGGGCTTTGCAGCTCTCGCCCGATGGGTGCTGGCAGGACCCCAGAGGGGCGAGAAGCTGGGCTTTGCTGGGGGATTTGGGGTCAGAAGTGGGGAACAAAGCTGGGGCTTGGGGAACCACGGTGCCTGGCAGTGACTACTGGGGTTTCTGGAGTACTTCCAACCTGCCCCACACCCCAAGAGGGGTCTTCAGCTGGCAAAACATGCTAAAAATACCAGGTTAAGATACTGGGGAATGCAGGTGGCATGTGAGCATCCCAGACTAGGGCAGCCAGCCCCCCCCCTTCGCCCCATCCCCCCCCCCCCCCAGCTAACCCCAGCCCAAAATACTAACCCGGGGCCCATCTGGTGTCCAACTGATGAGCACAGATGTGTTTGGGATTTCCGAGCCGGCTGGCAGCCGTTCAGACCTGTCGCAAGCTGCACCTGCTGCAGGATATTTTCCCTTCTGGATTTAATTCCCCCTCCTCCCCCCAGCAGCCCCAGGCACCCCCCAGGGCTGTGTGGGAAGCGGGAGACCCCCCCCTGCAAGTGCCGACCCTCCTGCCCTGCCATAAATATGGATGTGGAAGCAGGAGAGGGCTGAATTAAATGCACAAGCCGGATGCTGGCATGGGGGAGAGGTGCCCAAATCTCAGCCCCTCACAGATAAATATCTGGGGGGGCAGATGTCACAGCTGTTCTCCCACAGGGTGGATGTCACCACCTCCAAGGACTTTTAGGAGAGCCGAAGGGGACATCTCGGTGAGCAGACTTGGCTGGCCACCGCTGCAGAGACCCGAGACTCTCGCTGCAGGCAATGAGCCCAAGCGATGCTCTCGGACTTGGAAACTCGCCAGAGCATTACCCAGCCCCCCCCAAACTCCCCCCTCCCCAAATTAACGTGCCATTATTATTTTTTAACAAGGCTCTCCCCGATCAGATGTTGACCCCCGTGATGATCGCGCAGCCTGCGGAGGGAATAAACAGCAAATCCCCTTTTAAATGAAGGCCTCGCGGAGGGATTAGGAGCAAAGGGGTGGCCTCTCTCCCCCCCCAGTCCTAGGGGCTGCCTGTGCAGATATGCGGGGCAGGAGGAGGCCTCGTCTGTCCGTCTGGCCCGTCTGAAGTGGTCCTGTGCGATAGGGAGTGATTAGGATTAGACACATCCAGGATGAGAGTTTTTTCACCAGATAGAGATGATAATGGGACCCATGGGGAGGATTACGGTCCTGTCTCTCCAAGAGAGCTGCCATCTGCGTATCCGTCTCCTGACGTGTCTGGTCCCCCGATGTGCCCCGCCGGACTCTCCCTCATCCATGCTGGGTCCTGGGATGGCAGCACTGACCCACTGCAGCCAGCGGGGCTGGATCTCACACCCCATCCCCATGAGGGATGGGAGCAAGGGTTCATGGTCATTTGGGATGGGAGATGTGCTGTCCTGCACATGACCCCAGCACCCAGCATCCCTGTTGGATGCTCAGTCTGCCTGCACATCCCTCAGGCACTCAGTATCCTTCTGCATCCTCAGGGTATCCAGCATCCCTGCATCCCTGGGGTATTCAAGCATCCTCCTGCATCCCTGGGGCACCCCGCATCCCTGAATCCCTAGGGTATCCAGCATCCCTGCATGTCCCCGGGTTTCTCTGGCATCCCTGGGCCACCCAGCATTCCTGAGTTGCTCAAGCTTATCGCCAGGGCACCCAGCATCCCTGCATGTCCCTGGGGCGTTCAGCATTCCTCTGCATCCCCCGGGCATCTCCAGAGCTGTGCTGTGGCCATTGCCTCCCTGAGGATTGGGGAGACGTTCTCAGATCCTGCCCTAAAAGCATCCCAGGGTCCTGAGCGCTGCAAATCAAAGCCGGTGGCATGGATGGGGGGCTGGGGGAGTGACATCTCACAGCGCTGGGGCTGCTAAGGGTCGCACGTGGGAAAGTCAGGCCGGGAACTGGGAGGAAGACAGGGAAAAAATGTTTTATTGGGTCAATAAAAAGAGAAAAAAAGGTCTAGGAAAGTTGTAGTTTGTATGTATTTAAGGATTAAGCCACACAGTCGCTATTTTCCCTTCTGAAATGGACATGGCTCTCTTGTTTTGGCTCAGAGGCACATGGACAGGGCTGGAGGGGTCCCCTGCCCATGGAGCAGCGCCTAAGGAGCGGTGCCCAGCTGTGGCTGTGCCTGGGAACACCATCCCTATGGCTGTGCCAGCTCCGTGGCACGATGCCAGTCAGGATGGCAGGGATTTGCTGCCCACAGCATCCTCCTTCGGGCACCAAGTTGGGCTCAGCCAACGCTGGCACCCCTCCTTGGCGTGTCATTGGGGCTATCTCCTAGTTTGGGGTCACCTCGCATCCGGAATGCTGGCCGGGGGACAAGGGCGACATATCCCTGCGACAGTGTGGCAAGAGGCTCATCTCCCTGGAGTTTCCCATCCCCAGAGGGAGACGAGCGCTGCCTTCCCGGCCGCTGCCGGGGAGATAGCGGTGAGAACCGGCCCGTTCCCATTGCTCGGCATCGCCGCTCCGCGCCAGCAGCATATTTCCCTGTTGAAGTCAGAGCCACCCGGCAAAACACCCGGCTCCTGGCAAGCAGCAATCGCACAAACATTTCCTATTTGGGATGTACGCATCCCGGCTGCGATGCCGTCCCTGGGGTGGCACGGGCCGAGTGCACACGCGTGTGCGTGGCCGGAAGAGCCCCGCTGAAGGTTGGAGCTGCTGCGCCGTCATTACGGAGAGAGTGGCATGTTGAAGTTTGGATAAAACCTTAATTGAAGTCTTGGCTGCTGTTAATTATATTAAAGGCAGAGTGAGCAATGGGCTTTTTATTAGTTAATGAGGATTTTCATTTTCCAGCAGAGCAGCCCTTTGATGTTTCCAGGACTAATGGCTGTTAAATTCAACTTGTTTGCTTTGTCGGTGACGGGGGGAGCTGAAGCTGCTCCAGCCACGATGCTGCGGTGGCCAGCAAACAGTGACGGGGAGCCACCAGCAGCCACGGGCCACTGCGGGGAGAGGACAAGGATGTACACGGCAGGAGCTGACGCTTGTCCTGTTCCCGACATGGATTTTTATGGACTATCTTTAAAACCTGTGGCAGGCTGCATCCCTCCTCCTGTGATTAGCATTTATTATGCTTATCCCGCATTCATTACCAGCGGAGCCGAGAGCCTACACCCCGTCTGAAATCATTTACCAATTTCTTTGCATCCTTTTTCCCACTCTTGGAGGGGAAGGGCTGTACAAACGGTTTGCCGTGGATATTCAGAGCCCGGGATCGGGGAGGCGATGCCACCCGTGCCGGTCCCGCGCCCCAGCCACGTGGCCGTGCGGCTGCTCCCCAGCCCGATGATTTGTAGCTCTAATCAAGACAGAGCGTACTTTGAATTTCAAATGCTGGCAGGGAAGAGCCAGGCAGGAATCTGGGTTTTGGGGAATATTCAGGAAGAAAACAAGCTTGGCCCCAACCCCTGGCACAGCCGGTGTGGGGTGCCGGTGTGGGGTGCCAGTGTGGGACCCCTCTGCCCCATGGCATTCAAGTGGGCTCTACCACCCTGGCACCGTCCCGGGAAACCCAGCACTGATTTAAGCCTTTTAGGGGTTCGGGTGCGCCCCGTGCTGTCCCACGGTGCGGCTGGGGCTGTGCCAATGGGACAGGATGGGGTGGGATAGCGGGGTCAGTCCCGGGTGCTCCACGACATCGGTGGCAGCGGGGATGGGACCCTCCGCAGCAGCATTGCAAGGGCAGTGAGATGCTCATGGGGCTTGGGGGTGACACCAGCTGCTGACCCACCCTTAAGACTGGGGACCTGTGGGGCGGTTTTCCCCTCAGACCCTGCGTATGGCAGCTCATCTGCACGCTGTGTGCGGCCCCTGCAGGGCAGGAGGGAGGGGTGGGAGGGGGCACTTCCCCAGTAATTGCCCCTTGTCCTTCCCCGTCACGCTGCATGGGGGGAGCCGAGGGGGGGGACAACAGCTTAAGCTATCAATGGTCCTGCCTTGATGGGAATAAAATATGCACTGAAAGACATGAAAATGGAGTAAATAAAAGAGATAAAAATGGAACGATCAAGCCAGCAACTTCTCCTCCTCTGATTAAAAAGAGGGAGCGGGGAGGGGGGAGAGGGGATGCGCTGAGCCCTTGAAGAGGCAGCTGCTGCCGCAGCCGCAGCCCTGATAAAGGGGCTGAGGCAGCCTGTTTGGGAGAGATAAAGTGAAGTCCCAGCGTTTACTGTCCTCAATCCAAGCCTTACCATCAATATTAATACAGCCTGACAAACTGGCGTTTAAGATAGAATAAATATAGACTGGTGCCGCTATTACCTAGACCTTATTAATCTGCTTGGAGGCATTTAAATGCCGTTAAAAATATGGAGTTTACTCGCCGGCACTTCAATAGCTTTACAATCCATCAGTGTTTTGTTTTCCGCCCTCCTCCTCCCCTTGCCAAGGCGTTGTCTGCGGGTGCCCACCGACCTGCGATGCGCCGGGCAGGGACCGGGGACCACGGCGGGGAGCGACAAGGCAGGAGCTTTGCTGCTGGATGATGGTGGTGGCTGGCAGATGGTCCGGGAGCATCAGGGCATGGAGGTGCAAACCCATCAGAGCCGGTGAACGGAGCATCCCAAGGCTTGTGTGCATGGATGATGGAAATTTGCCCGCATGCTCCTCGCTGGGAGAAACTCAGGGGTCCCACATCCCGAGTGATGCTGGTTTCCCAGAGGCAGCAGCCGAAGCCCCAGAGCAAAGAAGCAGCCCTCCCCAGAGCCCTAATTAGCCATGGGCTCATCGGCAAGATGGGGAGGGAGACTCCTTCGGCAGCCGATCCCCGTCCTGCCTGCTCTGTGCTTGCACTGGCCCCTGGACCCACGGTGTGGGTGCTGGGTTGCCACATGCCGTGGCACCCGCGTGCTCCTGCCCTGCCAGCTTCATGCTGGAGACACTGCATGGTGACACCACAACAAGGTACCCGGAGTGCTCAGCAGGTGCCCAGCACCCCTCCTTGGGCCATCCTGTTGGCTCAGCACCCACAGGGTGGTAGGGACAGCCCAGCACAGGGCAGGAACGGTGAGTGCCAGGCACATGGTGAGGGCACCTTGGTATGGGGATGGATCCATGGGTGCAATGCACGTGGCAGGGTCATCATGGCATGGGACAGGACCCATGGGTGCTGGCTGTATTGCAGGGCCACCCTAGTATAGGGCAGGACTCACGGGTGCTGGGTGCATGACAGGGGTACCCTGGTATGGGGCAGGACCCATGGGTGCCGGGCGCATGGCAGGGGCACCCTGGTGTGGGGCCCCGTGCAAGGCGTCGGGCACAGATGGAGCGAGAGGGCGAGCGTGCGGGGCAGCGTGCGGAGTGAGCGGGCGGCTGGGAGCGGCGCTCATTAGACGTGTATTATTCATCGGCAGCTTCTGTCGCCTGCCATCTGTTCCCGGCTGCGAGTGGGGCGGGCGGCAGCAGCCTAACAGGGCTGACACGGCCCCACTCCTGCTGTCACACCTGGGCCGGCGGCTGGGTGGGCCGTGGGATGTCCCTGCTGCCCCCCAGGATGATGCTCTGTGGGGTGGGTGGGTGCCTTGTGCTGTGCCGTGGGACATTCTGTGGGAAGGGGTCCCTCTGCGGTGGCTGGCCCCCCATTTCTGCCAGCTCTGCTCCTCTATAGCCTGCCTCATCAGGCTGGTTCTCTGCCTGTTTTCTTGGTGTGGGAGGAAGATTAGGCTCCTGCCACCCCCCAGGGCTTATGCACGACCCCAAAGGGCAACCCCCTCCTCCAGCCCCTGGGTCTGATCCTGCTCCCCGCCTCACTGCAGGCTGAGTTGGAGCGGAGCCCTGGCACCTCGATTTTTATAGCTGTAATTAATTGCAGTAGCACGGGGCCTGGGGGGTTTGTACCCCCTGGTCGTGCCATCAGTCCCATGGCCTGTGATGTGCTTGGTGCTGAACTCTGGGCAGGATTGGGCCCATTCCCATCATAGAGGCAGCTCTGAGGTGAGCCCAAACCCAGGGATGGGCTGTGCATCCGTGCCCAGAGCAGGATGGAGGCTTTTCCTCCTCGGAGCACAGCAGCCGAGCACGCCCTGCACCCCAAGCAGCACCTTCACCCCCCCATCATTTAATTAAAGCACTTGGTGAACTACGTAATGAGCGCGTGGCATCCCTGCGGGCTCTCCAGTGAGCTGCCTGTGCTGGAGGTGAAGTCCCAGCATGGGGGACATGCATCACCCTCCCCCCTGACCTCTCCCCAGTGCCTGCCCTGTTTCTGCCCCTCGACTGCATCCCGCAGCTCACACGGGAGGACGGGAGCACTCGCTGGGCCAGGAGCTTGCTGCTCTAAATTGATAATTGCCAGGTTTTAATTACTCGGCAGCCAAATGACCTTTTGCATCTGCCAGTGAGGCCATGAAACGTCTCCCTGAGTGGGAGCAGACATTCAGCGGAGGAGAGGAGGGGGCTGCCATGGCCACTGGCTTCACGCACACCCGTGGGTGATGGGCACAAGGAGGGGCACAGCATGCTGGAGGCTGAGTGTGGGGACCCCCGGACCTCACACGTCCCCCAGTGCTCCCCTCCTGTTGCAGGCAGGACACCGAGGAGCAAAGAGCTGTATCCAGAGTCTGTTGCACAGCGTGGGGGAATGCAGCTGGAGATGCCAGGATGAAAATAGGACTGAGGTGTCCTGGGGCAGGGACACTTCCTCGGCCCTGAGGTGAACTGGGTAGCTCTTCCGATGGGAAGAAGCATCCCTGGGGCAGAGCTGGTACCCTGAACTCCAGCACAGGGTGCAGCAGGTTGCCTTGCACATGTAGGATCCCTGCCACCCCTTCACCCTCCCAGGCTGCCCTCAGAGCAGCCTCATCCCTCCTCTTTCCCTTTTCTCCTAGAAATAAAACTAGCCTTTAGCAAGGCAAATCAACCGGCAGCTCCCTGAGCCGCGGCTCGGTGGAGGCTGGGGCCAGCCGCAGCCCCCAGAGCCCCCGACCCCCCAAAGCAGGTACAGCCCCTGCCTGCCCCACGCTGCCTGCACCTCACTCCGCGTGCTCCTGCCCGCTGCCAGCCTTTGCCTCTCCCTCCCGCGGAAAGGAGCCCTTCTCCTGGCGATAATTACTGCGAAGTTCAGTGCCGAGAGACGGGGGGAGGGATGTATTAAAATGCATGTGCACAGCTTGGGCCTTGCAGCAGATGTTGGCATAATTAGAGAGGAAAAAATTATGAAATTAATTTGTGGTTCAATGTAAATTTTGGCGCTGGGGGTGGGGGGAAGCGCGGTCCCGCTCACCTCCTGCACGCTGCTGCCGGCGCACGCTCCCTCGCTCGCTCATGTGCACGGGCACGCACCGACTGCTGTCAGGACCGAGCCGCTGAGGGCCCATGGGAGCACCCAGCCTGGAGAGGAGGGTAGGAGGATGGGTGATGCCTGACCTTAGAGGTGCTGGAGTTTGGCAGTGCTGCCTCCCGGCTCCATCACATTGGGGTGTAGGGAGATAGACCCCCAGCCCAAGGTAGCCATGCCCCAGGGAGGAGCAGCAATGGGGCAGGACATGAACAATTGGCCCCTGGCAGTGGGGACATGCTGGTCTCGGGGTGAGGTGCAGCCCTGCGAGGTGGCAGCCAGAGCCCCTGGGGTTCCCCGGCTGTTTCTCTGTGAATGAGGATGCTAAAAGAGGAAATTTGGAGAGAAAAAGTAAAAAGCAGAGCCCAGCGATGGCCATGGGTTGGTATTTCTGTTGGCTCCCACAAATAGCACATTCACTAATACGTGTCCCAGCCGGCTTGGAGGGCCCCTCCCCATAGTGGGGACAGGGTTGAGCTGTGCAAGGACGGTCCTCGAAGGCGTGGTGGTGGCATTCCCCTGCTAGAGCAGGCCATCAGGAGCAGCCAGACAAAGCCTCGTTTTCCCCCCTCGGTTTTTCCCATCTCCTCTTCCTTTGGGAGCTGGAGAGGAATTAATATTGGTCACCTCCCCCATCCGCCCCCAGCCCCTGGGGAGGGGGCTCAGGTTAATGCGCCCATTGACAGGCAGCATCCTCCGGTTACGGTTGCTCGGCGCCGCGATGCGCCGTTGCTTGTTTTGCCGTTCACGGTGCGTGATGGATAGTCTGTCTCAGGGCGGGTGCGACCCTGACACCCAGGGAATCGGGGTCAGCCCCGCGGGGTCACGGGGTGACAGGGGGCTTTGCGTTGTGCTTTGCATCCCCACTGCTTGCAGTTTGCATTAAATTGGGGGGGGCTCTGAATTTGTGCTGTGGAAGGAGAGGGGAAGCTGCAGGAGGCTGCTCCTGAATGTGGGAATGAGGCAGCCCTGGGGCTCGGGAAATCTGCTGCCAGACTGAGAACCCCTAAAAAGCTCAATGTGCCCCCAAAGCACAGCCGCAAGCCAGAACGGAGGGCAAGCTGCAGCCCCCAGCACCCAAGCACCAGCAGGGAGCCTGCCCTGCCCGGCTCCGCGGTTCCGGCTTCCTTGGTCAGCCCAAAGCACTGGGACCCCAGGGGGGGGCACAGGCAGCCCCCGCAGGTGCTGGGCCCTGGCTGTGACCCGCCGGTCCCCTCCCTCCTCTTCCTCTGAGCCACTTTCCCAGAGTTGGGCCGGCAGGCTGGCAGTTGTTCCTGCATCCCAGTTAATCAGTGCAAGGAGTGGAGGTGCATCGTTACCACGATGAGCGAAGGGCGGCTCTCGTGGCCCTCACTGGGCATCATGAGGGTGCTCTGGGCATCACTAGTGGGGAGAAGCAACGTGGGGAGAGCCTGACAGCGACCCTCCGCATCCCCTCGTCCCCAACTCCGCCTGTTTGCCTCCTCCCGCAGCGCTGAGACGAGCGGATGCGACAGCCGGGCGTGGGCACCCCGGGCACAGGCTCGTCCTGGTGCCCGCGTGCTCCTGGTGTGACTCCATCTGGTCCCATCTGCTCCCGCCCGGGCTCGGCAGGACCAAATGTGGGTCGTGGCGAGCACGGGTGACACACTGCGGTGCGGACGGGGAGCAGCTGATCCCCCCCAAGGCTGCGCGGGGACGCACCCCCGGCCGGGATTACCCAGCTGCTGCCAAGCTGGCACAAGGGCCCTCTCCTCCGAAAGGTTTCCTTCCAGGGGATTACGGATAATGCATCTGGAGCAGCACTCGCTCATCCAGGTTTGTGATTTATCTGAAAATCAAATTCCAGTAATCTCGCCTGCCATCTGGCCCCTGCGGACACGCGGCTGGCCCTGGCCTCAGGCGGGAGGCAGCTGGGCGGGTCGGGGTGTGGGGCTTCACGTCCCCCCTGCCCCAGGCATGGTCCCAGAGGCGCCGTGGGGAGGGCCGGGTGGGCTGCATCCCCTAGGGTGGCATGGGGCACGCTGGGCAGAAGATGCCCAGGGGAGCCTTTTTGGGATGGTGAAAGGTGCCAGGATGCGGGCAGGACCCCGGGAGCTCAGCCCCTCTCAGGGATTCTCCAATGTCCCTGTGTCCCCAGTCTTCATGGATGACAGGATGCGGGCAGGACCCCAGGACCTCAGCCCCTCCCAGGGATTCTCCAATGTCCCTGTGTCCCCAGTCCTCATGGATGACAGGATGTGGGCAGGACCCCAGGAGCTCAGCCCCTCCCAGGGATTCTCCAATGTCCCTGTGTCCCCAGTCTTCATGGATGACAGGATGCGGGCAGGACCCCAGGACCTCAGCCTCTCCCAGGGATTCTCCGATGTCCCTGTGTCCCAAGCCTTCATGGATGCCAGGATGTGGGCAGGACCCCAGGAGCTCAGCCCCTCCCAGGGATTCTTTGTTGCCCCTGTGTCCCTACACATCTATGGATGCAAGGATGCAGGCAGGACCTGGACACCTCAGCCCCTTTGCAGGGATGCTTTGATGTCTCCCTGTCCCCACACATCTGTGGATGCCAGGATTCAGGCAGGACCTGGGAAGCTCAGCCCCGTGCAGGGACAGCACATGAGGAGGTGATGGGGAGGAGGTGGGGACCAGGAGCTCTCAGGGCTCTGCCCAGGGGATGTGCTGGCAGCCAGGATGTCCCAGACCCCAGCAGCGAAGGCAGAAGGTGGCAGGATCCATCCTTTTCCCTGGCAGGGAGGCCGCAGGCAGCAGAGACGCGCGGGGGGCCGGGGTCTTGGTGCTCCCCTCCCCACCCTTCATTCCCAGCTCATTAAGGCTCTCCCATTATTCTGACATTTGTGCGCGTCACGTACCGGGAAGAAGTAATTTACTTAGAAGAAATTAAAAGTTCATTTTAATTGAGCGCACACTGCAGTATGCAAATGTGGGGCGCATTATGTACACTGATGCAGAGACAAAGGCTGTAATCAGCTGTTAACCCCCTGCGAGCCGGCCTCACGTGCCGTGGCAGCACCGGCAGCGCTCCGGCCACGCCGGGGACCCCATACCCACACGCGGGGTGTCCCTGGCACTGTGAACGGCTGCGGGATAAAGCCCTCGAGCATCATTCCGCACCGGTTCGGATGCAGGAGGCAGACAGGGATGACAGTGTTGGAGGTTGTCCCCCAAAATGGGTTGGGATGGCTCCAAGCTAGAGAGACAGGGGAACTCCAGGGGTGATTTAGCCCTTCTGGGAAGCCTGGATGAGATGAGGATGGAGGTACAAAGCCTGGATGAGATGAGGATGCACGTCCAAAGGCCAAAATATGGCTCGTCGCATCTGTGACCACCCCCAAATCCAGCTAACGCTGGATTTGAGGGTGGTCGCAGATGCGACGAGCCCACAAAATTTACAGCATCCTGTTGCCCAGGAGTTCCTCAGCTGGGTTTTGGTTTTCTTTTTTACACTTTTCTCCTTTATTTTTTTAAAATTTCTTTTACTACCTGTCAGACCTGAGATTTTTTAATGGCAGTGCAAATGGAACTGGCTCGCAGATGCGAGATGACAGCCCGCTGTAGGAGACAGACAAATTACCTCCAACCTCGGCTCAAGACGCCCACAGACTCCCAAACAAAGGCAGACAGCAGTAGGGGGGGAGGGTAGCTAGTTGTCGGTGCTCAGCGAGGCACCCATGGGTACCCTGTGGGTTTGGGCATCCTATGCACACCGATGCTGTGAGCCCGTTGCAAAGGACTGTTGAGGATGGCACACGTGAGCGTCTGAAGTCATATTACTGGGGGGGTGATGCTAAAAAGCAAAGGGGATGTGGGAACAGAGCTGTCCCCTTAGAGGAGACACATCGAGGGTGATGGGGTGCACTTTGCATGGATCCAGGAGGGGCGATGCTCTCGGGGATCCCCATGTCTCCCTGGGCTGTGCCTGTCACCCCACTGGCTGTGCCAAGGGTGGCAGGGACAGACCCAGGATGGGACTTTGGCACCTGGAAAGGGGGTGACAATGACACTTTTCACCCCAAGGCCACATGGGAAGGAGGGCTGGGGTGCTCCCTGCGGCTTGCACCTCTGCCTCGGCCACGCTTCCCCTGCCCTGTGCTCCCAGGAGCAGCCAGAGCTGCAGCCCCAGTGCCCCCAGTTAGCTCCCAGTAACAAAGGCAGCCAGGGTGGTCTGGGTGGCCACGGCGCCAGGAGCAGGATTTAATTGCTGCCGTGTAACCTTTGTGTCCCATCCCACGTGCCGGCCGGGCGCCTGGCTCGGCAGCTCCAGATGGCACCCGGGAAAGAGTTAAGTCCGCTGTGATCAACAGCAAGAAGCAAGTGGTAAACAATTTTTCTCTCCCTCTGCTAAATTAATATGCAAATTCCCCCTCCCGCCCCCCGCTCTTGCTTCGAAATTAGCGAGGTAGAATGCTTGGGCTAATTATGCATTCAAACGAGCAGGCTTCGTTAATGTGGCACTAAGAGGAGCCTGAAAATGATTGTGAGACGATGAAATTGAAATTGGAGCACGGCACTTCTAATGCATCTGGAGTCACTCTTGCGTGCCCCGGCAGATGTAACCTGGCAGTGACCGGCAGCCCCTGCTGCCCTGCCCGTGCCCGGGCACCCGCAGCACCCGCAGACCCCACAGCACCCACAGCTCCCACAGCACCCACAACGCCTTCCCACCGCTTCTCCCCTCCTGCTCCAAAAACAACCGGGTTATAAGAGTTTCTGGCCCAGGGATGGAGAAGTGGGATGGCCACACGCTGCAGAGCCAAGCCTTATGTACCCAGAGCTCCCAGTTTGGGGTGGGGATGGAGCAGCCGCCCCGGAGCACCCCCAGGATGTGGGGCAGAGGGGTCAGGGTCAGGGCTGACGGTGCTGCAGGTGAGCAGAGCAGCTCCTGGCACAGCATGGGTCCATGCAGGTCCCTCTGAGTGATGCCACTGTCAGCATCCCACACTGTTGTGGTCCGGAGCGTGGCTGGGAGCATGTTTCTCCTCCCCAGGATGAATCCCGGCCCCTGAGGCAAGCAACAGGGCCTGAGTGTGTTTGGTAAAGCTCCATGCGTACCGGTGCTTGGATAGATAAGCCTCTGGATGAATACACTTCCTCCTTCACCTGGACACGCTTCTGGGGATGCCAAAACCCGATGGCTGCAGAGAGTCACAGGGGGGTCCCATCCCCATCGCCATGTCCCAGCAGCTTTGGTGCCAGGATCCCAGGAAGGACCAGACCAGCGGCACATCCAAATCCATCACATGGTGTGGCACATGTCACGGCCAGGCACAACCCCAGGACTGTCCCACGACAGGGCTGGGTGGCACGGTGGCATCCAGGGCCAGGCTGGGGGTTGCTCCATCCCGTGTAGCCTCATCTCCTGAGGAAGGCATCTCCCATGGGGCTGGGGATCTGCAGAGGCAAACCAGGAGAAAAGACTGAGGGTGACAAGACAAATAGGGAGATGTTTTACACTGGGCAATGTTTTGTGCTTGGGATGAGAGGCTGCAGGCTGCGATGGATACACAGGATGATGAGGAATTCACGGGGAAAACGTCTTGGGGTGTCACCAGCCCCAATCTCCGCTGAGCTGACTGCTCAAGGCTGTCTGCAACCCTGACCCAGCAGCCGAACCGACCCCCCCACAGGCAGCAGAGATGGCTGCTGGTGTTAAATATTCATCAGAGGCGTGGATTTTACTGGAACCGTCCATTAAGAGGTAATGCACAATCTGCAGCGTGCTCCCAGTAGCCGGGGCACACCGTGGTGGGCAGCAGGGCGGAAGGCGGTGGGGAAGGAAGACGGATGCTCCGGAGGAGGCTGCAAAGCTGTAAGCCAGATACACTGTTAGTAATCAGTGAGGACCTACAGACGTTAGGCACTCAACCACTGGGAATAAATACAAGGAACAGATAGACAGGGAGATGTGTTGTCCCCCAGAAAGGAGGGGAAGAATCGAGGAGCAGCAGGGGTGCAGACCCTGGCGGACACAGTCCCTTGGAGTAGGTGGGATATAATGGTACAGTTGGTCCAGAGGGATGCTGAGCACCCTAGAAGGGTGTCAAGCATCCCAGAGGGACGCTGAGTGCTCCTGAGGACCCACCTTCTCAGAGGAGGCCACCGAGCTCAGGGCAAGCAGCCTCCCCCATCGTGTGCCCGGGCAGGGCTAGGGCGAAGGCAGCCCATGGGCTGTGCCCGGCTCTGCTCCACAGCATGCCTCAGGGTCGGGGTTGGCATGCGGAGGGGGTTGTTTTCCCCCTCTCTCCAGTAATTTTTCCCTCTGACTATGATGCATAGCGGTGCTAATTCGGCACGTTGCCATTAATTCCAGCACAGCTGCCGCTCTCTCCCTCAAGGCATTTCGCTAATACTCAGCTTCAGAGCCTCTCAGCAAATTAACATCATTTGTTCTGCAGAACATGTTTTATTTCTACACTACATGCATAGCTTATTACTCCACCAGAAACTCGGGGTGTGCGGGGAGGCAGCGCCGGTGGGTACGGCCCTCCAGAGCAAGCCTTGCTCCATGCCTCGCCATCCCCATCCCCGGATGGGAGCAGGGACGGCGTGGCTGGAGCTGGAGCTGCAGGTGTTTTCTCCTGGCACCGGGATGCTCTAGTGTTGTCGGTGCAGCCCAGGCTGGTGACGTGAGGTGGGATGGCGGCAGAGTGCTGGATCAATCCCTGGATGACATCTCCGGCCTGATGCCGTGCCTCAGTGCACAGGGATGCTCCCACGGTTATGGACACATACGGGACATGGTGACAAGGGGTCCTGGGAGCCAGAACTTGAGGGTTGGGTGCTCAGCACCCAGATCAGGGAGTCTCAGAGGTCTCTTTGGCAGATACATGTCCCCCTGTCCGCAGCTGATGCAGCAAACCTGCGACCCAGCACCTTCCCGCTGCCCCCCAAGGCCACCCCATGCCCCATCTTCCCACCTAGAGTTATTGCTCTGGCTGTAATAGTCTCTGGGTGAGGGGAAAGAAGGGGCAGGCGTGCTGGACCCCCACGGGCTCACTAAGCAGGTGGCTGTGAGCAAAGAGACCCTGATTTCCAGCCCCCCTGGCTGCAAGGCCAGACTGGGGCTTGCAGAATGTGATGCCAAGGGGCCCTGGGACCCCTCCCCATGATGGCTGAGCCAGTGGGGTAGCTCAGACCCTCTGGCAGCAATGCTGGGATAGAGCAAACCACATCCCACATGACCCTTGGTGCTGAGCCCCCCAGGAGATGCCAGGGCCAGCGGCAATGGGTGGGAGCCAGGCAGGGTGTCCCAAGCCAGGCAGGGTGTCATGCCTGCCACCCAAAAAACCACACCACACACCCTCCCGGTGATAATATCAGCTCTTTTGCTTTGATTAAGGTTATTTAAGCTTTTTACTGAAACATAAAACCTGATTGTTTGCATAAACAACCTAATTGGATTACAGTGCACAGCATCGCTAATGCTGCGGGCTGGCTGCGAGCCGGCGGCAGCACCGGGGCTGCGCCGACAGACAGGGCTTCCGCCTCCGTCACTCCCGGGGCAGTTTTGGCAGCAGGTTGGGTGAGACACCTCCGTGCACCCACCTGACACCCCTCTGAGCCACGGATGGACCCGCTAGGTGATGGCCACGTGGGGACAACGGTGTCCCCAGCACGTGGCCCTGGCTTTGCCCTTGGTGACATCTCGCCTGTGAGGCAAGAGAGGACGAAGCTCCATCTTCGGCTCTGCCTGCGGTGGGAGGAAGAGGAAGGAGGAGCGAGGTGCCAAGCGGGAAGCAGGGGGCGCGGAGCCCCGAGCGGATGGCTTTGCAGGAATGCTGCCTGCATGGCGTTTCCATGGCTGGGAGCTGCAGAAGGCTTTCATGGCAAAAGGCGGAGAGGCTCCATGAATATTTCATTAGGAAAGCAATGTGGTGTGCTGCAGAGAACATCTGGCTGGAGTCCCTGGAGACCCCTGCCTTGTGCAGGAAGCAGGAACTGTGAAATACGGAGGAAAACGAGGGAGAGGGGGAGACAGAGGGAGCATCCCGTGGCATGGGGAGCATTCCTGCCCCTCCAGGCCCTGCGATGGTCAGCATGAAGCAGGCACAGGGCTTTGTCCTCCCATGAACAGCAGCCCTGGGAGGTTTGCATGAGGCGGCGGGGCTGTGGCAGTGCCATCCGGCTGCTGGAGGGACGTTTTCTGATCCTTCAAGGGATGTTTTAGGCTGCAGCACAGGCTGTCCCTCGCAAGCAGAGCGCTGTTGTTAATCCCAATATCCAACGCAGGAATGGACAGAGCTGCTCCTCCAGCTTGGAGTTGCAATGCACGGGCAGACTGGGGGGTGGCCAGGAGCAGACAGCTCGGTCAGCAATGCTTGAGCATGGGATGGGATGGGGTGGGATAGAATAGGATGGGATGGGATGGCACGGGATGGGATGGCTCTTCCTGCCTCTCTTCACATCCCTCCCAGGGAGATGCTGATGCTTCAAGCTGGTTGCTGCAGCATCCTTGAGGCTGAGCCCCTGCCCCGGCTCCTGCAGGTGATGAGTGCTGGGGGCTGAGGACCCTGTGGGAGGTTTGTCCTGGTGGTGTTGGTGCAGAGGGGACATCCCTGAGCACAGGGGTGCTGCTGGGAACAGCCCGAGTCCTTCAGGGGTGCAAAGCGGCAGGCAGGAGTCGGGGTGGTGCAGTGGCTTGGCATTGCCAACACTCTGTTTCCCTTCAGTGCCAGCTCTTTCCCAGGTTTGGTGCTTGGGGGCCCATCTGGAGCCCTTTGCCATCGCGTGGGTGCTGGTGGAGCTGTGAAGCCACGGCATTACCGGCACACCGACATCCACTGCTGGCTCCGATGTTGCTCCTGCACCACGGGGCAGGCAGCACGCTCATCGACCCGGAGCAGCACGTGGCAGCATCAGTGCTGCCAGACAGAAGTTCTGCCCTGCACCCCTCAGCCCACTCCCCAAAGCTCCCCACACCCACTCACCCCCCCAAACCCACATGCAGCCCCAACCCCTGCAGCCAGCACCCTGTGGCTGTGACCCCTGCTTCCTGGCACCTCGTCCCGTGCCCTTCAATCCTCCCCTTCCCTCCTCCTCTTCCCCAGCATGGCGGTGGGTGCGGAGGGCTCTCTGCCCACCCTCCTTTCCCCCCTTCTCGTTCAGCCACCCCACTCCCTTGTCCCAACTTGCCTCTGCCACAGCCCCGCTGTGGGAGCAGGGAATGTTTCCCGCGTGCCAGCCCTGCCAATGGCAGGACTTCGGCTCACACCCTCCCCAGCGTCCCACGCAGCTCCCGGCACCACCGCCGTCCGCAGACAAAGCCCAACCAGACAAAGCCCTCAGCCTCCCTCGCCGGCCCCGGCTGTGCGGCCAGGGAATGGCAAATCCTTTTTGCAGCCACCATCCGAGCCCGGCCAACATACGGAGCCTTTGCCTGCCCGTACCAGGCAGCGACTGCGGGCAGCGAAGGGCTGGCAGCGCCGCCAGGCAGGCCACGGGCCGGAGACTGGCGGGATGGCCAGGGAGGCCGCGGGCAGCCGGCACAGGGCTGAACCAGCCAGGATGCACAGCCCCAGCAGCAGACACATGCACACACACACAGAGCCTTTAAAATGAAGGCAAATACCTCTCTCTTCTCCGGCTCCATCATCCGCTACCCATTCTGTTCAGCTACGCTGTGCCTCTGCCACGCTGCCCGTCCTCCATGTGTCTCGCGCCGGGATGGGCATCCAGACCCTCCTCTCTGCCGCCGGCGGGTTTTGGCCCTGCGCTGCCTGCTGGCGTTTTGGCAGCCTCACCGCTCCAGCGATGGCATGTGTCCATTATTTTTTTTTTCTCTCTCTCTCCTTTATACAATCCGTGCTCCCCAGCCTTCTCCGCCGGTGTCTCCGGAGCCGCCTGCGGTGCCAGCTCACAGGGAAATTGGCAGCGAGCGCGGCGCAGGGATCCTCCCGCAGCTGACGGAGCCCTGCCAGGCGCAGGCAGCCCTTCTGCCAGCCACCAGCCTTGGCATGGGGGCCGGGGGGCCGTGGGGGGCTGCTGGCGCTTGGCAGCCCTTCCCCGGCACCGCACGCCCCAGCCGCCGCTGCAGCTCCGCTGCCAAAAGCCAAATGAGGGGGAGGAAAAGGAGAAAACAGCAGAGAAAGGAGTTGGCTTCGTCGTGCCCGGCGGTGGAGGACATGCTGGGGGCCCCTTCCCTTCGCCATGGCTGGCTGCACGATGTCCTTGTCCCTCGGCGCAGGGTGTGGGAGCCTGGTTGTGGTGTGGGCATCATGTGGGGTGGCTCAGCCCCATCTGTCCCCGCTCGTGTCCCCAGCCCGGCCACGAGAGCCCGTCGGCAAGCGCTGACGCAGCCCAGCTCGGCGATGCTGCATGGCGAGCACGGCTCCCGCAGACACACCTCTTACCCAGCATCCGTCTGCCACGTAGGGGGGCCTAGGAATTTGGGAAAGGGAGAGCGGAGGAGGGACTTCTGGTGATGTGTGAGTGGTTTTGGGGTGTCCACCAGCCACATGCTGCTCTACACAGCCATCTTGGCCTCATGCAACACCATGTCCCCACCCTGTGCCAAAATCCTGACCCCGGCGGTGCAGCTGTGCCGTGGCTCCATCCTGGCCAGCCATCGGCATTGCAGCCATCCTGCCACTCTGGTTTCTCTCCCCCAGATTCCTGATCTTGGTATCTTTTTGAAGGGAGAAGTGGGAGCATGGCTTGATCATCCACTGTAGCTCAGGTGCTCCCGGTGCCGATACCCCAGGAGGGTCCCTCAGGCCAAGGGACATTGGTGGGGACAGCTGGGCAGGAGACAGGTTGCCAGCCCAGAGCCAGCCCAGTGCCCAGCTTGGCTTCACCCAAAATATGTTGTTTACAGAGAACCACATTTATCAAGAGCTGCAGGGGTTCTGGGGCTGCCCCGCTGCCCTTTCCCCAGCCCCACGGCACAGCCCGATGGGACAGAGCACCGGCAGTGCCAGCCAAGGCGCCGGCACACAGGGACACTCCTGCCATCGCTATTGAGCAGGTTTATCCCCCCCCCGATGTTGTGTGTGTTTAATGGGGTTGGCAGCAGACACCCTTCTATGGGGCAGGATGGGACCATGCGAGTCACGCCAGCCCCATCCCAGTGTCCCCATGTGGTGACACATCCCAGTCCGAGGGCCGCTGGCTGGGGATGCAGCAGCTCCTGAGATAGCAGTGAGGGTCCATGCTATCAGAAGAGCCCCAGGAGCCATCCCAGCCGTCCCCTGGCCTCCCCGTGTCACACGTGCGCCTGCCATTTCCTCAAATAAGCAGCTAATCTCCATCAATCATAATTTTGCACAATTATCATAATAGGGCCATTTTGCACTTATCCTCGCCACGTGACGCAGGAGGCACTTACGGCTCCACTTCACGCCGAGCGTCTCTGAGCTGCTCCCATCCCCCGGGAGTCCCGATGGAAACCACGGGCAGCCGCGTTCTCCGTGAGCTCCTGGGGACAGACCCGTCCCCTGCCGCTCCAGCGCGGGCAGTGGCTCCGGCAGCGGATGCTCGTGCCGGTTGGGATGCAGGTGCAAGGGGATGGTAATGGGACCCTGTCCCCTGGCTCCTGTCGTCCCACCGCAGCAGCAGCAGCACAGGGGTTAAACCCCAAAACTGGGACAGTTAATCTGGGTTCTCCCACCATATGGCCGTGCCGGTCGGTCTCCCTGCACCGCGGCAGCCTCCTGGTTGTGCCGTTCCATGTGGTGTGTGTTGGAGGGCACGGCCGGCAGCCCCGACTCTGACCCTCCGCCAGCCGGCGGGGAGCAGATTAGGGGGGCCGGGAGGTGATGAGGCACGAGGGCTGCGGGTGGGAGATTAGGTGCCGGCAGATGGATGGAGATCAAACGTTTCACTCCACCTTGTTTACTGCTCCCTCGTCGGTGGCGGTGGGGGACCCCGGCATGGGCTCTGACTCTGTCCCCCCCTTGGGCTGGGGTGGGACAGGGCTGGAGACATGGTGCCCGTGGCCTTGGAGTGTCCCAGGAAGGACGGATGGGCTCCCCCCACGCTGTGCTCCATCCTCACTCCAAGCAGGGCCTGGTACTCCCACCCCAACCCAGCATGGAGCACGGTGTTGGAGCTGCCGGCAGCTCCAGCGCTTGCCCCGAGCATCAGGCTCCCGTAACCCACGGCGTTTGCCATGTTTACACCACCGTAGTAATTACTTTCCCTCTTTTTTTTTTTTTTTTAATAAATACGGATGTTGCCACAAGTAAACTCCAGTGTAATAAAAGCTTTCTGCTGGATCCGTAATTAATCAGCAAGCTGTGTAAGGCGGGGGGAGTGGGAGCAAGCGGAAAACCCTCCTGCCGGCATGGGCTGCGGGGCTCACACCCAGCTGGGAGGAAGGCGAGGAACCGTGGTGGCAGCCTGGGGACATCCCGCTGCCCTGGGGACCACTGCAGCAGCCCCCTGAGTCAGTGGGGGTCAGTGGGCAGACAAGGCTGTCGTGCACCTGGGTCTCAGCTTTTGCTGCTCCCTGACAGCCGCAGGAACTGGGTGTTTTGCTCCCAGCTGTGGTGGCAGCACATCTGGACCGGACCCCTCCTGCCACCCCAATATGGAGGACGGGGCTGGGCACGTGGCGTCTTTCCCTGCACAGCCAAACGCTGCCACTGGGCATGAGCCATAACCCACTCCCCCAGCACTGGCCAGGGCTGGTTCAGCATCCCCGGGGAGCATCTCCCCTGCTCCCAACCCCCAGGAGCAGCGTGTGGCCCTGGCAGCCCATGGGATGGACGGTGGTGGCTGGGTCCTGCTCGCAGCCAGGTCTGAGCATCGTCTCTGGGGACGTGGCCGACTCCAGATGGCCGATGGGCACCAGGTGCCGGGGACAGAGTGGCAGAGGGTGGCTCAGGGTGGACATCTGCTGTGCACGCAGCCAGCTGGCCCGGCAGCCCGCCACGGTCGGGGGGAGCACAGCCCCATCACCCCCGCCAGGGCAGGGGTCCCTGCACAACCCAGAGGGGTCAGTTGCAGAGGAGAATCCAGCCTGGCACACGATCCGTGGCTATCACAGCTTGTCCCCACCCCATGCACGCTGTCCCTGCCAGCCCCTGGACCACTGCAGGGATGATGGCACCCCGCTGTCATCAGAGACCCTTCTGCGGGCCCCGGGGGGGGTTAATCCCTGCAGCCTGCGGGGACCTGGAGAGGTCGGTGACAGATGGCAAATGCGAAAAGGAGAATGAAAGTGGCGGTGACAGGGCCGGGGCTCGCGGTGGCGGGAGCCGAGTACATCCGCAGGGCAGCATGTGGGCACGGGGCATGCCGAACCCTCCGGCGGGGAGGTGGGTGCCAGCTGGTGCTGGGGGTGCACAACGGGGATCCGTGCAACAGCCGTGCAATGGGGAGGGGTGCCATGGGAGGGGGAGCCGTGCACTGGGGAGCCATGCAACGGAGGGAAACGGGGAGCTGTGCAACGGGGAGTCGTGCGATGGGGGGCCGTGCAACGGGGAGCTGTGCAACGGGGAGCTGTGCAACGGGGAGTCGTGCAATGGGGGGCCGTGCGATGGGGAGCTGTGCAATGGGGAGAGAGCCGTGCAATGGGGAGAGAGCCATGCAATGGGGAACTGTGCAACGGGGAGCTGTGCAATGTGGGAGGGAACCATGGAATGGGAAGTGTGCAATGGGGAGAGAGCTGTGCAATGGGGAGCTGTGCATTGGGAAGTCGTGCAACAGGGAGCTGTGCAACGGGGAGCTGTGCAACGAGAAGGGAACCGTGCAATGAGGAGGGAACCGTGCAACGAGGAGGGAGCCGTGCAACGTGGAGCCGTGCCACGAGGAGCCGTGCAACGGGGAGGCGTGCAACCGGGAGGCGTGCAATGGGGAGACGTGCAGCAGGGCTGGCGGGTGCACACCCCAAGGCGGCCAGGCTCTGCCCAAGGTTGGGCTCCTGTCCCCGCTTCCGCTCCCAGCCCTGCTGCGCCTGGCTGGGCTGCGGCCGCCGGCCCCGGGTGGAAACACACCTGAGGGAGGTGGGTGGGGGGTCGCCCCGGCTGCCCGGCTTCATGCACCGCTGCGCAGAGCCGGAAAAACAAGGCTCCAGAGGCGGAGCGGGCGGTGGGGTCTGGGAGGGGACAGTGCCAGTACACGTGCCACCGGGGAAGGGCTGGTACATGACGGCCTGCATGGCACGAGGGCCATGTGCCTCCATGCAAGGGGCTGCGGCGTTGCCCCTGCCGTGGCTGAGCCGGCAGCATCCTGGTGCCGAATCCGGCAGGGCCGTGTGGGGAGTCCGGCCCATCCCACCACGGCAGCACCCCTGTGTCCATCACCCATGGGTGCCTCTGGCTGTGTGCCAGGCCTTGCCTGTGAGCTGCTGGGAGAGTCCCACATGTCTCCCATTGCTACAGCAGCAAATGTACCATCACGGTGACACTGTGTGACTCTGGAGTGTCTGTGTGTCCCTGGGGGTTTCTGTGTGACCCTGGGATGTCTGTGTGACCCTGGGATGTCTGTGTGTCCCTGGGGGTGTCTGTGTGTCCCTATGCGTCCCCTGGACTTGTGTCTCCCCCACAGAAGACCCCATGGGTCCAGGCTCTGCTCGGGGGCCCAGGCCATTGCTCAGCCATGCCAAAATCCAGCAGATCATCATGTGGGCCCTGGCACTCCCGGACAGGGCTGCAGCTCCATGATGTCATGGACACCTGCCATGACGTCAGAGGATGCTGTTGTGACACCACAGTGGGATGCTGTGACATCAGAGGATGCCATGGTGACACTGCAGGGGGATGCAGTGAGGTCAGAGGATGCCATGGTGACACCGCAGGGGGATGCAGTGAGGTCAGAGGCACACTGTGACATCAGCGGAGGACGCCCGCGGCGAGCCCCGCCCCCAGGGGGCGTTTTGGGGCCAAATCCCCATAAAACGGGTGCGGGGCAGGGGTAGGAACCTTGGGCCCCGGAACGCGCGGATCGCGGTGCTGCCTTTCCGCCGGAACCCGTTCGCGGGCGGACCGGTCCCCCGGTGCGCGGTGCCGCCGCCAGGTGAGGCCCTGCTGGGGCTGCGGGGAGGGGGCGGCAGGGCCTGGGCTTGGGCCGGGACCGACCGGCGTCGGCATCGGCATGTCCCCTGGCCCGGGGCGAGCCGGCCGGTGCCCATGGGCCCGGCTGCCCTCCCGTGCGGGACCTGTGGCCGGGGCGCGTTGGCGCCGGGCGTGGGGGGCCGGGGTCGCCACCCGGTGCCGCGATTAACAGCGGCGTTAATTAAAATGTAATTAAGCATCCCTTCCCGTCAGGCTGCGCTGGAGCGGCGCCTGGGGCCAGCGGTGGGGCTCGGCTGTGACGCCGGGCCCCGGCGGGGTCTGCCACCGGCCCTTGGCTCCTGGGACCCGAAGGGGTGCGGGTGCGTTGGACGCGTGGAGGTGGGGTGCCGTGTCTCGGTGCCGTGTCTCGGTGCCGTTGATCTTCGCCTTCCGTAGCTTGGGAATCACGGGGTGAGGGGTTTTCCAGCTGCCCTGGATGTCAGTAGGGTGAGGGGCAGAGAGCTGGGAATCCTGGCTGGGATGAAAGAAGACCCCATCCGTGCAGGGTGTGGGGTCTCCAGCCCTCCAGCCTCACCGCTTCCAGCCCATGCCAGGAGCTGGTGGGAGCTTCCCTGGTCGCTTTCCTTTCTTATTTCAGCCTTAGGAGGATGGAGGTTGAACCTTCTCCTCCAAGGCAGCAAGCACTCACCCTCTGCCCAAGGCCCCCAGTGACAAACTTCGCATCCAGGCATGCTGTGCCGGAGTTTGTGTTCCCAGTTACCCCTGAGCAATGGGCAGGGTGAAGGAAACAGCCCCTGGTGTTGCTTTGCCCTGTACCAAGCATCCACACACACAGTCGACGCTACGTCTCTGAAGCCCATAACGGCACGGGCCTGGCTGAAGATGCTGCTATTTGTTGTCCCATTAAATTTGGGCTGGTGCTGGGGAGAAAAAGGGGATAATGCAATTTTTTTTTTAATTTTTTTTGGAAGCAGCTGTTCTGAAGCAGCAGCTAACACCTGCTCCGGAGTCGTGCGAGGAACAGCGAGGATGCCAAGCGCGCTTAGCTGCGTCGACCCGGAGCACGGCGTGATCCTGGCAAACGATGGCTTCCAATTAATGCCCCTCTTAACTTCTGGGGCGTTATCATCTCGCCAGCGAGCCAGCCTCGGGCACAGGTTAGGGGAAGGTGATCTGGTTCAGGTTACGGGTGGTGTTCTCTCTTTATTTTAGTCTCTACAGAGAAATGGAAAGATGTCACGCGAGCTTTGTCATGACCTGTTTTGGTTTTTTCCATCCCGATGGTATCTGTGCACATGGTTACCACACTGGGTTTAAAGCCTCTCCACCCCCCACCCCCCCCAGATGTTTCCGTACTAAATCACAAGTTTCTTTTGCAGAAGCAGAAATTGAGGTTGCTATGCAAAAGAAAATACATGCAAAGCCAATGTCTGGCTGGAGAAACGCGCTGAAGGTGGATGGGAGAGGCTGCAGGGCTCGCAGCTATGGCTGTGCCAAAATAAACGCTTGCTGCCGTCCGCGGGTGCTGCCCGTGGACGTGTCTGTACAGCCTGGGCTGGGTTAAGCCGTGTTCGGCTCTTCCCTGAGTAGTTGCCAGTTCTCTGGATCCTTTTTGTTTCAGCTCCTCCCCATGGTGGGAAGCTGAGCTGGGAGACTGTTTCAGTTGAGCCATTCCACCAATACGTATTTATAATTAAAAAATTGTTTTTAAAAAGTTAATAATAATAATGATGATTAAAAGAAGTGATTATTGCCAGCATCAAGGCAGTGTCACGTACACTCTTACAGAGTGAGAAGTTGTCATCCTTTGGCCGCCTCTTCTTGTCGTAGTATCTCTCTGGGGATACTGCAGTGGTGGTGTTTAATAGCAGCCGTTGGATAGGCCGTGCGGCAAAGTCCTTTTTCTTCTGCCACAGCCCTGTCCTTTCCTCTCTGCTCCCCTGTTGGCATTGATGATGGTCTGTGTATGGAGGGCGTGCTTGTTCTCGCTGGACTTCCAGCCAGAGCTCCTGACTCTGTGCAGAGGGACAGTCAGGATTCTTCTGAGGCATCTCAGTCCTCTCAACTTACCACTTCTTCCTCTCCCAACCTCCCCTGCAAAGTGTTCCCATAGTCCCTGAGGCTCCTGTCTCCCCATCACACCCTTCTGGGTTTTGCACTCTGCATTAACTTTTTCCCTGATGCTTCTCTGAGATGACCCAGGCAGTGTCCCATACCACTACGCAGACTTTTCCCTTTGAAAGGGAGGGGATGAGGAAAAGAAGGAGGAAGAGCAAACTTTGGCAATTTCTTACCAGTCGCCACAAAAGCTTTTTTGCTAACATTTCCCGTGAGTGGATGGGTTGATGTCATCGCGCTGTCTAAGCACAAAGACAGAATACACGACGTTTGTGCCAGCCTGTGATCTTGCTGCAAAGCCTTTAATGGTGTTGGTACGCTTCCCTGTTCCTTTTTGGAGATCTTTTTTAGCTCTGTTGAAACGCCCCTGTGTGTCATGTCACCGCTGTGGTGGAGCGACCGGGCCAGGATGCTGGTTGGGCTGGGCTCAGGCCACGCTCTGGCTGCCCAGTGCTCTGCCCGGCTCTGGGTCCTGCCAGCTTGGTATTTTCAGGAATAATAAACCCCCAGGTCAGCATCTGCAGGGGCTGTGCTTCCCTGCTGCTGTTTGCTGGGAAAACCAGCTGCTCGGCGCTGGGAGGGCTCCTGCTGCCTGTGGCTCTTCGGGAGCCGTTAACCACTCGGTCTGTCACGTAAGAAAGCTTTTTGTGTGGCAGCGGTGTTTGTGGTGGATGACCTGCCGGGTGCGAGGGTTTGGGCACTTTCCTGTACTTTGATGGGCTACTCCTTGAGGGAAAACTCTCCCAGGAAACTCCCCTCCACTGGGCTAAGGAGGGAGGCTTGGATCCGTGTCTGTCTGCGTGCTGCCTAACTGGAAGCGCAGAGCAAGGCAATGGCTTACCAAAGCAGTGGGAACTGCAGATTGGGAGCTAGGTACTGCTGTAATTTAATTTCTTCAAATGCTGGTCCCACTGAGGTAGAGTGGCAGCTCAAGTAGCCACTGCTTAGTGTCCTAATATTTCATAATCTAAGTTAGACTGGGTTTTTGGGATGCAGAGGCTGCGTAGGGTCTCTGTCTCCTGTTCCATCCGGGCAGGGCCTCGCACACTGGGGATGCAGCAATCTGAAGCATAAACATTAATAATACAGTGGGTATTATTCAAATGAAGGCTGCCACTTTTCCTTTGTGGGAATAAACCCCTGGGTAATCACTGCACATACTTATCTGTTCCTATAATTGCTTTCTGCAGAATCACTTCAAAACAAGCGCTGCTGGCAGGATGCTGGGCTCCCTGCTCTTCCCCCAAGTGAGACGGCCCCTTCGATGCCTCGCCCGGGACGTGCACCGTTGCAGATGGGAGTTGCGTGGGCAGAAGAGGGCTGGCTGTCCCCATGGGGGTCTGCAAACCACATGGGCAACCTACAGCAGTGACGTTACCCCTGTCTTCACTAGGGCTTTGGCTTTCGGCGATAAAATCGCCCTCGTTGACCAGAACGGTGAGCACACTTACAGGGACCTTCTCAGCCAGAGTCTACGCTTGTCCCAGGAGATCTGTAGGGCTCTGGGGTGCTCCAGCAGGGACCTGAAAGAAGAGAGGATCTCGTTTTTGTGCCCCAATGATGCCTCGTATGTGGTGGCCCAATGGGCTTCCTGGATGAGTGGGGGCATAGCAGTGCCCCTTTACAAGAAACACCCCGTGCAGGAGCTGGAGTACGTGATTGAGGATTCGCAGAGCGCTCTGGTTATCGCAGCGGAGGAGTATGTGGGGAAAATAGCCCCTAGCGCTGAGAAGCTGGGAGTCCCGCTTCTGCCGCTTCCTAGGCTTCACAGTGATGGATCCACAAGTCACACAGCGGTACAAGAGGGTCCCTTGGCAACCTGCTCATCATGGAAAGACAGAGGAGCCATGATAATCTACACTAGTGGGACGACGGGAAGACCGAAAGGTGTCCTGAGCACCCACGGGAACGTGCAGGCTGTGGTGAGTGCTGCTTTCCCTCTGCAAAGCTCGTGCCAAGTTAGAGGTCTTGGCCTTCAGAGGTGATTTGGGGTTGCAGATCCGAAGCACAACGTGCCTTCCCACAACCTAATTCCTGTACAGAGCTGTGAGGCTGTATCTTGGAAGTCCTCAACGCTTTTAAGGTGAACACACACGGCTTAGAAGCGTTTGAGGCCCTAAATCCACCTTTTTGGTGTTGCTGTGCTGCAGCCGCAGCCCTGGAGCGGATGGACTCTTCCCCTTGCTTTCCTGGAAAGCAGGAGGGATGAAACCTGTTGTAAAAAGGCTGCTTTCTTTGCAGTTTGCGTTTCTTCACTGTGAGTAGGAAAGAATCTTTGCCCCTAATTGGAATATGCCTTAGCCCAGCCCAGTGCTGTGTGAAGTCTGTGCATTATTCAGCTATATATCCCCAAGGCAAAAAATCCATTAGCTCTCTGAGCCAAAAGGAATTAAAAGTTTGAATGAGCCTGCTGACTACCTCACCAGTTGGTTATCGCTGCCTGCAACCGATAGACTCATGCCATTAGGGAAAAAGGGCAGGGAATACATCGTGCCTTACGGACGCCTCCGAGAGCTTACTGTTGTTCGGGGCGCTCGGATACTGCGGTGTTGGGAGTGGTGTGAAAGCCTTGACGGATGGAGCCAGGGCTTGGCTATATTGGGCAAAGAATCTCTTCCATTACAAATATGCTGCTCATTTGGGAGGAGGCCTGAGCAGCCACCAGCTTTGCTCTCTTGCAGAAAGCCCAAAATGTGCTCCCTGCCCTGTGGAAGAGGGTTGTGAATGACATGGCTAAATTCCATTGCTCAAATTGTTCTTATTTTTTTTTTAATTTATTTTTTAGATGACTGGAAATAAGATTTCCAGTTGCTGACACTGGACTCCGAAGGGCACTGTTCACCCAGAAGCCTGAGGTCTAACGCTTTAGATAATTATCCCTTCATAACAGTATTTTAGAAGCTTGTTACACTAATAATTTTTAGTAACGTGAAACCTATTTTCTGTTTACCAGACTGATTTTCTGCTCCTACTGACTATCCCTTACAGGTCCTAAAAGCCCAATGTCATCAGTGTCCAAACTGTGTCAAGAGAATTCTGGGAAAATTAGTTTTTTGATTCCTATTTCTGCCAACCCTGCCTGTGCAGCACCAGGCTGATAATTTAAGTCCTACTTAAAATCACTGTTGCATATTTATTTCTCAGTAATGAGGAAGCACTTTGCAGATGTATACGAGGACACGCAAAGGCAAGATGCAGGAGGTGTTCCTCTTGTGTCGTGGTGGGAATTTTGCTCCTGCTGACCCTAAAGGAAAGGTTTCTGTGCCCAGGTGTTGTGCCAGGAGGTCTGGGATTTCTGCTCCAGCCGTGCCCAGGGGGTCTAGGGCCTGGATTCCTCAGGCTTTCCAAGCAGTGGGAGTCTTTCCTCTTGCCCTAATTCCAGGTTGTATGTTTTCTTCTGCAGACCACAGGGCTGGTTGAGAAATGGGAGTGGAAGAAGGAAGACGTTATTCTGCACGTGCTGCCTTTACACCATGTCCATGGGGTGATCAATAAGCTCCTCTGTCCTCTCTGGGTGGGAGCGACATGCATCATGTTACCCGAATTCAGCGCACAGATGGTAAGCCCGGGGGGATTGCGCGTTGTCTTTGAATTTCAGCAGCAAGACCCAATGCGTTGTAATTAGAGCAACTTTGGAAATCGGTTCTTACAGAATTCCAGCCTCTTCAGCCGCTGGCGGCATGCGGCTCCCAAACTGTCCGTTACAAGACGCTTTCAGTTGGACACTCGGTCTGGGGTTAACGTGCTCTTCTGGAAGCTACAACTTGTTTAAGCGTGATGTTGTAATGCTACACTGCCTGTCCTCCTGATGGTGAGGGTCTGTGGTTGTGGGCCTTTCTAAGTACCCACTATGAGCATCTGAACCCAGAATAAGGGTTTTCTGGTACCAGAAAAGGTGGAAATACTGGATTTTTCTCTTGCATGTGAGCGGTGTGCTGCCTGTTGGATTTTTAGTAGCTTGTTTTTTCCCTTCCAAACCAATGTTCTTGGTGTTTTGTATTACATTCCATGACAGAGCACAGATTTTAGAGTGTTTTGCAGCCAGGTAAGAGAAATACCGGTACTCATCACTTGCATGGAAACGTTCCTCTGCAGAGAAACAAGTGTTAACAGATCTGTTGGTTTAGACTCAGTGACACGAGAGGGAGTTTGCAAATCGAGAGCTTCTTGCAGGAGAGGTGTCAGGAGGGAAACCTCCCTCGAATGCAGTAGAGACACGTTTATAGTGTTGTTTTCTAGCCAAGGCAGGAAACGCCAGTCCCAACGCTCTGCTTCTCTTTTGTTCCTTGCCGCGGTGACAGACAGCCGACTTAGAGAGGATGAAAAGGGACTAGAAAGAGGGCGACCAACAGTACGGTGGAACAGTTTCTAGTTACCTGCCTCTGGGATCCAGCTCTGCTCATCTGCATCTCGGTGTTGCAGGTGGTGAGAGACGTTGGGGTCTGCAGTGTCACTGTTAAGGGAGCAATTGGGTTGCAGGTGCCGGTGCCACCTCGTAGCAGAAAGGGGACGTGCGTTGTTGGTACAGAGCTCCTGTGGAAAGCAAAAGAGCCTGTCAAGCCTGTGCTTTGTAGCTAAACAGGCTCCTTTACCTGTTTGTATTTATTCATATGCTGGGTGGCCTTGTGACACTGAAAGGACAAAGTTCAAAAGTGTGGGGTGCATCCAGGAGCCTTTGACTGTGCTGCTGTCAGGTGAGGGTGAGCCGGGGCTCCGACCCAGGCGGCTGCAGGACCGTGTGATTCTTCGCTGCTTATTTCTGCTTCTTGGAGAAGCAACCACAGAAAATGCATGCTTCCTTTCTTGTTGAAAGATGGCACTGACACCTGAACAGCCAGTTGCTGCCTGAGCACTGGTCCTGCCGGGGGAGGGGAAAAATAATCCCAGAATCCCGGAGGAGCAGCTCAGAGTTTGCATTTCCAGGGTAAATGGGTAGGATGCTGTGGTAAATGAAGGCAGAAAGATGCTCTGGCACCTGTAGGCAGTCCTGTTTCCTCAATCAAATCGTCTTCCTCCATGTTCAAGGTGTCACTCCAAAAGCTCAGGGTGCAGCAGGGACGCATGACCCACCAAAACCGGGTCTCGGAGCGTGCCCACCCATGGGGATGCTGGCAAGGTGGCAAAAGAGCAAGCTGGCAGCCAAGAATCAAAGCCGAGCCCTCTGGAGGGCGCGTTTCTCCGCGTCCTGTGCCACCCGTGATTGATTGTCCCTTATCCCCGTGCGTTTCCCTCTGTTCTCTCCCGACATCCGCGAATCGATGAGCTGACGCTGAAGGATGGGTGCGGGGGGAGCTGAACACCCCACCTGCCTTCTCTGATCAAAGCTGTCCCCCCGACGTGACATCCAAGGGCAAGCGGGGACAGCGCTGGAGGGCATCTGCTTGACCCGGGAGCTTGAACTTGGGCAGGGAGGTCGGCGTGGCAAGCGTGCCTGCCGCAGCGAGCGCCGTTCCGAGGGCTCTCGGGTGCAGTCGGGCTCGGAAGGATGTCGTTTGCTTTCCTATTTTGTGGTTTGGTTTTTTTTATTATTCCCTTTATTTTTCTGAGGGCCTCCCCTGGGAGCTGAAAGTGGTTTGATCGACACTACAAAGCAGGCACATGAGGGTAAATAAGGCTTTCTTGTGGAGTTTAATGCAAGCTGCCTTTCAGTTCCAGTCTATTTTCACCAGCTGTTTACAAAATGCCCTTTGCTACGAAAATCAGCTTTCAGAAAAGCAGCAGAGTTTCAGTGGAGGATTTTTGAAAAAAGGAGCCCGAGTTTTGCTGCGTGGGGTTGGTTTTTTTTTTTTTTTCCCTTTGCTGCACCTTGAGAAAGCAACCAATTATAGTGTGATATAAAGAAACTCGAATGGCAGCTAAAACACTTGACAGGCTGATCAAAACAAGGCTAGGAACTTACTCTCAACCTGCTGCAGACATATTTAGCCTTGAGTGATACTGGCAAAGGTTCAAGGGAAACCGCAGCAGCATGCCCAACGTGTGTTTGGTTTCTAATCACTAACGCTTCATTATACAAAATAAATACTTTATTATTACAGTGTTTATTAAATTACATAATTTGCGGTGTGCCTTATAGCCGTGGATGCAGATGCCAGTCTGGTTTCGGTGGCGGTAATACTGCTCTTTTCTTTTTTCCTTAGTTAGAAGACATTTCAAGCCCCGGAGCAAGGCTTGCTTGTCATTCCCTGCAGTGCACTGTTAGGAGGTGGCATCTTTCAGACCCTTCTGTCTGGTTTTGGTAGCTTGCCAAGGAAAGGTTAAAAATCGAGACTGTGGAGTAACCCCAGTGTCCTGACCAACAGCCGCTCTTGTAGTAAAACAGCAGCCGATGTCCGCGGCTGCGTGCAAGCCACTGCTGAGGCCACAAGGGCTCATTAAAGAGTATCGGGATGCCTCAAGCGTGAAAGTTGCTGCATAAAATCAGGTTCTTTTTATTAAATGAGGACATCCATTACTCTGCACTAGCTACTGTACATGTTATAATTCACTTTATAGCACCATCTGTTAAGACTGTCTCGCTTAAGCTTTTTGCAGCATCTTTTTATTGTAAGTTATTAAAAAATACGGCTGCATCTATTAATCATTTATTAATAAAGGGTTTATAAATGGACCCTTAATTTCCAGCACTGCAGTCCACCGGTACATGATGTTCCAGGTCCTCTGGTGCGTGTATTCCGTGCGGTGTGGTGTGTCTCCATGGGGAGACCTTCTCTGGCTGCTGCCTGGGAACTGTGGGAGTGAAATCCAGTGCTCAGGGTGCTTCTGGTGCTTGGGAAGGACAGCACTGACTTGGGGGCCGGGGGGGAGACTGTGGCTTGGAGAACAGCAGTGAGCCTGAAAGTACATTCCTGCCAGTGGCTGTGTGGGGCAAGGAGGGCTGTGATGGTTTTTCCCAAGGGTGAGAACTCAGGGGCGGCAGAAATCTTTAGAGCCTGAGCGAGCTGCAGCTTAAGCATCCCTATAGGATCTTCCCATAACTTGCTTCCAAGCTGAGTTTGCTTCTCCAGCTGTGCTGTTCCTGTTTGCAGGCAGCCAGCATTTCTCAGCTGCTTCTGAACCCACTTGAAATACCTGCTTTTTTTCTTATGTAGGAGTAGGAATGTTAAAGATGCTGGTTTTGTATAGTTTTAGTGCCAACGGTAGCCAGAGGAGAAGAAATTAATGCCTCTGCTTAAGGAAGGAGCACAAGGTGAGCCTTCTCCTTACTGGGCGTCAGAGAAAGTCCATGATCAAGTGCTTTTTGAAGGCCTCTGGGTATCAGGCTTTGCACCAAGCAGATAAAGCATCCATTCCCCAGCGACTCCCTCTCTCCATCTCCCTTCCCCGCATCGATTTGGTGGCGGCTGCTGAGGCTGAGCACACCCTGTGCCATGACTCGATGGAAACGTCAGTAAGTCTGGAGAGACAGACCCAGGGGAAGCCAGGCATCCTCTGTGCCAGCACTCTTCCCATGACAGTCACGCGTTGACGGCCCCATTCCGGATCAGGACCTGGCTGTGCCAGACACCCTGTGGGCAGGAGCCTTTCAGAGCGAGTTGTGAGGTCAGTGCATGCTTTGCAGGGTCCTTGGCTGAGGCATTCAGCCAATGTGGGTCCACTCTGAGTCTGAATGATGGGGACGGCTTGTCTTTGCCTTGGACCACCTCTGATCTTGCCTTAAGGGAAAGATGTTCTAATAGCAAAAGGCTCCCTGTCAGCTCTTTGCATTGATAAACGTGAGATCGGATCCCGGGAGGTCTTTCAGCCTTAAGTGCAGGAGAGGAAATAAAAGTATTCAAAAACATGAAGGAAATAAACTTGCTGTGATGAGTGATGGGGGCTGCTTATTGAAATCTCGACTCCCCGTGACCTCATTGTGGTGTGCGCTGCCCGCTTGGCTCTGCCGGGCAGGTTGTGCGCTGCCTGCGGAATGACAACACTGTCTGTGCCCTGCAACCGCTTCCGTGATAAATATGCCAAGATGCAGATTTATTGCCCTAAAGTTCCAAAAGGAGCTGCTGTTTCGGTTGCAGCGTTACCGCTTGTCTGGCTTAAGGTGTCTCCGAGGGTCAAGTCCTCTAAAAATCGGACCCGGTTTTACAATGTCACACTCAAAGCCATCAAAACTGCATTTCATTTGGACCCTTCTTCCTAGGCGTTTGTCCTGATGGGAATGATGAGTGCCCAAAGCTAGTGTGTGATGTGGGACTAACTCCCCCTTGTGCTGTCACCCGCGGCAGCTTTTTCCCTGTGATGGGAGGGTGCCGCAGACCTGGTGCTTGTTGAGTTTGCTCCAGGGTCGCTGGTTCACCCTGCAGCGAGCCTTCCTCCTGCAGACTCTGTTTGTCCTTGCTGCTGCTGTCATCTGTGAACCAAGCGAGGCTGGGCACCGCTACCTTCGCTGGGCTGTGCAGGAGGATCCAGGCCTCCGGGAAGGAGAAGCCCGCGCCGCAGCGAGCCTCTCCCCTGGGTCTGTCGCTTCTGCAAACATCACTCTGGGCAGCTCTTCTGGGTTATTTTTAAAAGAAAAGCAAATCCAAGCAGAGGAGTCTGGTCTCCGATAACCAAGCGCGGCTACGAGGCTGCTCATAGAGTGCTGGGGATTGTGTCTCCCATCCAGTTTCAGCTGGAGAAAGGCAATTGTCTTTTCATCTGTTAATGGGAGGCTTCAGAGGAGTAATTTTATTTCAGACTCGAAGAGGAGTCAGCGGAGGGAGGAGCAGGTCAGTAGTGAATGGATTATGTTTGATCACTTCTCGCAGACCTGGCTTTAAAAAGTTAGAGTTTCTCTTCCCGTCTCCCCAGATCTGCCGTCTGTCCTCAGCATCTGTTACGGAGTAATGCCTTTTGATGTGTGTGGGGAAATATAAAAAATGGAACCAGAGCCTGTCATATTTACTTATATTACCAGGTCCCAGGGAAAGCACTTGCTCCATTCAGACTGCCTACAGAATAGGAAAGGTTTAAAAGCCTCAGCTTGGAATGCAGAGGGGCCATCAAACTGCACTGATGAATAAATGATTAAAACCAGAGCCATGCAGAGCGCAAACAGTTTGGGGTTATAACAAACACGAGGCGAAGCCACCGAGGGCCCGATTTCCCTTTGAAGAGAAGAATGTTTCTCTCTCGGCATATTGCTCACGAAGCATCCGTGGCTCGATCCTTACCAGCGCTCCCTGTGACGCTCTCCCAGCTCGTGGTGTGCCCATCTGCCTTTCTCGGGGGTAAACCGGGGTGGGATGCGGGTGCGTGGCCCTGCCATCCCTTCGGTGCTTCCGTAGAGTTATGGGAGCTTTCTGGCCTCGGCGGGGTCTCGCCAAGTGAGGAGTAGCTTCGGCTGCAGCCCAGTTGCTGCCTGTTGCTTTCGCAGACGCTGAAAATTGCCGGCAGCCCGTTTCCTCGCCGGTGGCGCTACCCGCGCGGCAGCGATCGATGCGAAACGCGAACCCGTCTCCCCGAACAAAAGGGAAGTAAAGGGATGATTTAACCTTGCATTAGGGGTATTGTTACTTTTTGAAAAGGTTTAAAAAAATTCAATAACAGCTGAAAACGATACAATAATTTTATAGAAGAGAGGAGCTGTTGTGTCTGTCGATAGAGGCAGCAGCACGGGCTGTCTATTATCTGTTTGTGGTCTGATGGGAAAATCCATGCTGATACCCGCTTCCTTTTCAGCTTTTAGACATTTTTGCCTGCGTCTCTTCTGGCTAGTTTCGGAATTCCCGTATCAGGCAAAGTTTTGCGAGATTTAACATACAAATAGGCGTTGCCACCTTCTGTTCTTGTGGGTTTTTGCATTCGAAGGTGCCCAGATGTTGGTACATTTGGTGTTTTCTGTCTAGTTTACGGCGTTGCACATCTCCCTCTGAAGGTGAGGCTTCCATAAAGGGAAAAAAAGCAAGTGTCTTTTCTCCTCTGTGTTTGCTTCTCTTGCTTCAGGTGATCCTAGCAGGTCTGGAGGCTGGTTGGGAAGGTTGCTGTATGGAAGGACCATCTCTAAATTCTTCCTGCAGAGGGCGGTGGGGCACTGGGACAGGTTGCCCAGCGAAGCTGTGGATGCCCCATCCCTGGCAGTGTCCAAGGCCAGGCTGGATGAGGCTTGGAGCAACCTGGGCTAGTGGAGGGTGTCCCTGCCCATGGCAAGGGGGTTGGGACTGGGTGATCTTTAAGATCCCTTCCAACCCCAACCATTCTATGATCCAGTGATTCCTCCATCCTACTCACCATCGTGCCATCTGTGTGCTGGAAGGAGTACAAGGGCACGCTTGTACAGCTGTGTCTCACTGGGCTTGTTTTGTACCCACTGATAGAATTTTCTTCTTTTTTTAATTTACTGATGGAAAAATCCCACTGGCCAGCCCATGGAATTGCCAGGATATGCTTTTGTGCAGTAGGAGGGGAAGAAAATCGGGAATGTCAGGCTGACTGGAAGGCTTTTGGGAACAGAAGGTCTCCCACTTCTTTGCTGGTTGGGGCAGCCCTGTCCTGTAAGCCTGCCCTGGGCTTCCCCTGCCGTTATGGCTGACAGGAAGCTGTTCCCACTCCTGCTTTCTTGCAGTTAGAAACTTTTTGTTTCTAGCCCCCTTTTATCTTAAAAGGAATCTTTGTCCGTCTCCTCAACATCTTCCATTGGAAGACTGCTGCTTCCCTTGTGCCTGGTGAGCACTCGGTGCAAAGTCCGGCAGCCCTGGCACGTGGTGCTGTGTTTGCCTCCAGAATCCGTGGCTTTTTTGAAAACATTTGGAGTCCTGGAGTGTCAGGTGAACAAAATAAGATGAAATGATGGGCTGCCGATACCCTGTCCACGGGTAATTGATGTGGTGACGGTGACACATGGGATAACGGAGGGGGAGATTGATTGTGCTGCTCTTAGGCTTGACAGTGTCGGAGGATGCCGCGCGCTGGGAAGGGAACGCTGGCCTCTTGCTACGAGCCTGTCCAAGCCCTGGGATTGATTGATTAGTCCCAGGTAACGAGGCTTTCCCAGATCCTTCTCTCAAACCGTGAAGTTATAGTTATAAAACTGAAATAGCTGTTACAGCTGGCTGGGCAGCGACGAGCCCTCCGGACAGCTTGGGGTCTGCGGGGGGCTGGGGGCTGCCAGCTCCGTACCACGGCTCGCTGCTTAGTACCGTTAAAACACAGGGGTAGGATCCAGATTTGGCTGAGCAGGAACAGAGCAGGTGGAGATGTTTGGCTGTCAGCAGATCACCCCGGCAGCTGGGGGAACAAATCCAAAGGCAGCTGCTTATCTTCAGGAAGGGGCTGTTGCTGGGGCGAGTTGGACTGACACAGAAAAAGCTGCTGGAGTGGCTGTAGGGAGGATTTTATCTAGGGCAGGAGGTGAGCAGGCTGGTGAGGACAGAGGATTCTGGGGTGCGGGAGAGCTCTGCTGTGTTTTGGAGTGATAATTTTGGGTTTTTTTTCAAACCCAAATCCATGTGAAAATAACTCTGCTGCGTGGCCAGACTGGAAGTCTGCCTGCACTCCCCACAGCTGCTCTGTACTTGTGAAGGCAGGAAAAACCCACACAGCAAGGATAGAACAGCCCCGAGCATCTGTCTCCAAGTCTTTCGGCACTGTCCCGATCCCTGCTCGCCATCGCCCGTCTCTCCCTGCCCAAGGCTCTTGGGAGCACTGGGCTGGAGAGCTGGTCTGTGCATTCAGCCCCTGGCTTGGGAGAGATCCTTCTCCATGCTGCTGCCTCCAGTGGGAAAGATATTGAGGGGTTGAAGAGAAAAAGATCTTTGGGGAAGGAGGCTGGGAGGAGTGTGGTAGGGGTCAGATCCTCCTAAATGTGACTTTGCCTATTCCGGCTTCTTTCAGGGGTTGTGCTGGTAGGTGGGCTTTCTGCAAGGGTGTGCAATGTTCCCTCTCCAGGCACATAACCCATCAGTCTGGGAAAATCATGTTCCTCCTCAGCTTTCTGTGGTGCCAAGGGGATCTTGCAGCGCTCATGTCCCAGCTCCCGAGGTGTCCAGCGGGTTTCCACCTGGTGCATTTATCTCGCCCCATCAAGGACCATCTCCGGGCTGGGATGTGCGTGAACTCCCCCTGTTCGGTGGGACGGTGCCTTTGTTGCCCATGTCCTGCTCTATGAACAATAACAGTGTGATGGAGGTGGGGTGTTGGTTTTTTTAAGAGCTGATTGTTCTGAAGCAGTGGAGTGAGAGACGCGGGGGGAGGCGGCACCGGCGCAGCCGAGTAGAAAATAATGAAATAGAGCCCGAGCAAGCGGGACGGAGGGGAAGGGGGCAGAGTGACAGCATGAAGGAGAATCGCTTGTTCACCTTCAATCAATTCCTGCTTTCCCTGGCCGTGGCACACGCCGGTGTGCAGCTGAGCGTGCGTGGGCAGGGAGGGGAGAGGCGGCGCGCCTTGTCAGGACCTGTTAGGAAATACATTTGTCAACCACGGGGCAGGGACCGGAGCGAAAGGGAAGGAGGCGGCCGTCACCGTAGCCCTTTATTTATTGATGGCTTTGGATTGTTCCCTGTCTTGGGAAGAGCTTACCTAGAGGGGGAAGAGTGGTAAGGTGTGGAAGGAAAGGGCTCAGTGTTTATGGCTTACCCGATGCTAACTGCTCCCAAGTGGGGCTGCTCAGCCAGGGCAGCAGCCAGGGGAAATGTAGTCTTCATGCACCCCCTCAGCAGAGCCGGCTCCGGGAACTTGCCCCCATTCCCACAGGTTAGCAGGAGGTGCAGCTGAAGAACATCTGTCCCACAGGGACCGTTCCTCTCGGGAAGAGCATGGTTGGTGTACTGGCCCTCCTGGCTAGCTGCTGTCTCTTGGCTGCAGCTGCTTGACCTCTGGTTTCTGATGGCTGATCTGAGCTCGCTGGGGCACGTCTCTGCGCCCACTCACCAGAAAACAACCATTCCCATTGCAGTGGAGGCTCGCTTCCAGTTCAAGTGCTTGATATCTCTCTTCCCAGCCCTACCATCCGTCTTAAAAGCATTTTTCTCCCTCAAAGGTTTCGAGTCTGTGGGCTCCTCCCTGTGTGTTGTGTTCTTTGGATGGGACTTAGTGTCTTTCCAAGGAAGAGCTCCCATGCTTTGAAAAACTTCGTGTGGCCTCTGAAGAGCTGTTCATGGTAAGGGAGTTAACGGATTCTGCCACAAGCTTGTGTCTTCATGAGCAGATTCTTGGCTGTAACATGATGGTACTAAAAAAAATGCCATTTCCATCATCCTGTGCTCACTGAGAGTGAAAGCGGGTGGGTGATCCACTGGTGGGATGAAAGGGAGTCAAATATTGTGCTTTTGAGCAATAAGGGGCGTGATGAGGATTGGGAGCTGTTGTTCTGCACCTGGATGAGGTGCACACAACAGACTCCGGTTGTTTGTGTTGGGAAGCCTTAGATAGCAGAGGTTTATGACCAGGCCAGGGTGATTTTGCTTTGGACAAGCGTGTTCCACTCCTGTCCCTCAGTTTCCCTTTGCACCCTACAAAGGAACAGTGGCAGGGCTCGCTGCCCTGTGAAGTGTTTGCAGAACACTCACTTGTGAACCTCTTTGGAGTTGCTGACGAGTTTATCACGACAGCAGTGGCAACCGCTTCCCTCTCCACTTTATACTGAGGTGTATTTTTATATGTGTATGTTCCCTTACTTTCTAGGTTTGGAAGAAGTTGCTAAGCTCCCAAGCTCCCCGTATCAGTGTCTTCATGGCAGTGCCCACTATCTATGCCAAGCTGATAGAGCATTATGACAAGCATTTCTCTCAGCCGCAAGTCCAGGATTTTGTGCGTGCCTTTTGCAGGGAGAACATCAGGTAGGTGAGCGATGTCCCTCTGGGCAAGGGCTGCTGCTGGCTGGCTGTCTCCACAGCGGATCTGCCGAGGTTTCTTTTCAGCATCACCTCTTTGCAGTGCTGGTTGTTGTGCTTTAGCGTCTCTTTGACAAGAACCATGGTGACATTATTTAATTATGAGCCACTCTTGCATGGTAAAGCCAGAAGGGGTCTGTGTGCTCGTTAGATGTATCACCCTACATAACACAGGACTAAGGACTTTGTCCTGCAACCCAAGTTTGTTGCAGTATCTCTCTTAGGAGGCCATCCCACCTTAAAACCAACAGAGAATCTTCTACATTTGAGAAACCCCCTTGGTAGCAGCTAAAAGGCTTCTGGGTCTTCTGTCTGAAGTTTTTCCATGGAATAGGCTTTATGTAGCGCAGTGTTCCCTGGAGCAAAGGTGATAGTGGATGTTTTCTTATATGGGTTTTCCTTGTGCAGGTTAATGGTGTCTGGCTCAGCAGCCCTGCCTGTGCCTGTCCTGGAGAAGTGGAAGAGAATCACTGGGCACACCTTGCTGGAGAGGTATGGGATGACTGAGATTGGGATGGCGCTTTCTAACCCTTTGCATGGAGTCCGTGTCCCAGGTAGGAGTCTCCAGAGGGTGCATGCTGTTGGGAAGCGTTTGGCTGTGTTCTTGGGTTTTCTCATCACGGAGAATATGAGTATTAATCGCCATTTGTCGGGATTGAGGAGCAGGCTACGGTAGGAACAATGATGCTGGTAGGGGAATTGGCACTGGGAAGCCAGGAGGGAGCACGGCTGTGTGGGAAGTGACTGGTGGGTTTCTCTAGGATAACTGGCCACGATGGGGTGGCAAAGCTGTGTGTGTAGAGCTCACAGTGGTGCATGTTGATCTGACCAACCAGGCTGGTTCTGTCCAGGAGGCAGAGTCCGTATCGATGCCTTATTGTGTCCAAAGTCTTAGTTCAAGCACTGTGATGGGACTGCACCATGCTCTGTGAAACTGTATTCGTGTGTGGTGTTGATACAGGGTTCCTCACGCAGCACTTCACGTCCAACCGAGTGGTACAGCCCATTTAAAATAGAATGTCTGCTCACTCCTATTTTAGTTTCTTGACTCTTCAAGAATTAGAAATTGTCACACCTCGTTGTACACTCTGGTTCTGTTCCCTCCTTGTCTTTCCTCACTGCTCTTAGCTATGCTTTGTGACTCCTCTCAATATCTGTACTTTATGTAACCTAGAAATAAATCGATCTGAAACGTTAAAAATATAAAATGTCCCCACCCTCCCTTTGGTTAAAAACGTGGCCATCTGTCTGCCGAGCAACCCAGCCCCCACCACTGTGCCACCTTCTCCTCCTGCACACGTGGCACTGTATGCATCGCCTTGGGTTCTTGGGGAAGTGATGTTATACCGGGGGGGTGGTGCCCTGGACGTGGTGGCTTCCCACAGTACCCTTGTCCCGTAGGATGCAGAAGCTGTGCCCCAGAAGGGATGGCACAGGGAGAGGAGAAGCCACAGCTCTCCAGCGATGGCTCCTCAACCTGCGAACAGCTCGGAGACAGTGCAAAATGCAAACTAGAGTCTCCTTTTGCGGAGGAACTGTCATTCCCCCGGCACAACACTGCCATTGTTCCCTTCTCCCAGAAACCCCGTCCCTGCGGGCAGGAGAGGGAAGCAGGCAGGGAAACGAGATTCCCATCTGCCTGAGCTCAAGCTCTCCAGGAGCCCCACGCTGCAGGGTGATGGTGCAGAAATCACTTCAGTGTCCCTGTGGCCTGGTTGTATTTGCTTTTTGTTCATCTTCAGGATGAGTGGAGGTTCTAGAATATTCCCAGGAGGCCAAAAGAGAAAGGAAATAAGACTAAGTAACATGGGCGAGACAGATGTTGGCACCCAGAAGGGCAGCTCCTACTCCAGAGCTGGGTGTCTGAGCTCGGGGCAGGGTCTCTGAGGGTGCCAGGGTCTGCAGGGGACCTGGGGACAAATCCTCTTGTGCAGCTGGGGATAAAGGCCAGCTGATCGTCACTCCAGCCGCCATCCAGGGGCTCGCTGCAGCCCCGAGAGGGGAGAGAAGCATCTCAAAGGTGCGCATCAGTGAGAGTCCTTACAGAAAGGCGGCTATAATTGAATAGGCTTGATTAATTTATTCCAGGAAGTGTCAGTTGGGAAGCAGATGGGTGAAGCTGAGGCATAATTTACTGAAGCTGTGAAAAAGCTTTTGGTATAGTATCCCATTAGAGACTGGGATATAAGGTCACCAGGTACCACCGTGCGAGAGAGTCAACTGAGAAGTGCAGCCATGGGCTGGGAACAGAGGCTGGGCAGGAGGAGGGGTGAGGTGGCCACCGGAAAGCCCTCAGACAGCACCCATGTTGCTGGGACAGATGCTAGGCAGCGGTGACCACAGCAATCAGAGAACAGCCAAGCGTGGCACTACATCCCTCAGGTAAATCCAGGGATTCTCACCCAGGGCATTTCTCTTGGAGTGGAAGCAGCACGCATCCTCCGCTGCTTCATGAGCCCCTGCCTCTGAGGAGGGGTCCTGGGGCTTCCCTCGCCCGTTTCCACCTACTGGTGGCTGGGGAAGGGTCGAGTCCCAGGCGCCTGCCTGTCCTGCCCGTGCCACCACCGGTGTCTCTGGCAGCGTGGCACAGCTGTCCGCCTGCAGCATGGGTCTGAAGGGGCAGGGGGGCTTTAATTTCCAGAAGAAGAAAAGATGAAAGATTGGAAAGATAAATGTTTGCTTGTATATGGTTAAAACCCTGCTTAAAATGCCTCTGTTTTCACCAGCTCTCATTCTAATCCCCCCGGTGCTGTTACTGTGAAGGGAGATGAATAATTCATGGACGGAGAATGCCTCACTGGGCCTAATCACCACTTTAATTGGAGGTTTAGATCAGAGGCGGCTAATAGCTCCTACAGCGGGGACTCCGTGTATTGTTGACAGTGAGATCGTTGAGTGCCTTATCGTTGGCCTGTTTCAATTCTCCCAGGACACCACCGCGCATAACAGCACCGAGGTCCCCAGATACCGAAGGACACAGACCGCAGGGCCAATTAAATTTATCTGGGAAGAGCTGACAACTTTTTTAAACAGAGGAGAACCGGTGAAAGAATAATAGTGTCACTCCTTCCTGACTGCAGCCCGGCTGATGCCGGCGGAGCTGACACCGCGGGCACGTTGCCAGCATTGCTTAACATCCAGGAGCCCGCAAATTGGAGAGAGCTGGGAGGGAGCGAGCGGGGAAGGAGCAGGTTTTTCTCCCCAGTTTCCCTTCGGGATTATGGCTGGGGACAAGAAGAAGCCAGCGCTGAGTGTTGACCCCCTTTCTGATCACTACCAGTTCTGGTCTCCGTGCAGCCGGAAGCTCCGGTGCGGTTCCTTTGGGAACTGGCTCAACCTCCTGCTGACCTGTTGGAGTCGGTACGGCGTGTGTCTTGACACGGTGGATGGGCCTGAGAAGCTCTAGTCATTGTCTTTGCACAGATTTTATTAATGCTGTCAGGTTCGTGTAGCTCCCGTAAATGTTGCGAGCATTTGCAGCCTGTACAGATGTTGATTTCCAAGTTTGTCATTTTTCCTAAATACCAGAAAGCTTTTTCCAGACTGAATATAAGGAAACAGCTTTCCACAAGGGACTGATTTTACGTGTTGGTTTTACTTTAGCCAAGTAGGACATAAATTGGCGGAGCTGTATTCGTGATGGTGATGTGAAACACTGCATGGCAAACACGTTGCCTTCTCTCTGTCTTCAGATTTGTTCGACAGTGCTGAGCTCTTTGGTATTTCATTCTCAAAGACTGAGACTAGAAATGGGCACTGATCGTTGAGTCCTGCTGCCTGGGAATCAGTCCGTTACGTTTCCGCGCTGGGGTCAGTATCTGGCATCCAGGGCAGAAGCATCTTCCAGGAAGACATCCCTCTGATCCTGGTTTGAAAGCTTCCAGAGATAGCAAGTCTGTGAGAGCCCGAGGCAGTTCATCCCACTGGTTACTGCGCCCTCCACGAGCTTTGCAAGACTGGCCTTGCAGTGTCATCCCGCCGTCCCTTGCCATGTCTCGCGGGCAGGTTGGGCTGCTTGCACAAGGCATGAGAACATTCCCACGGGACCCTTAGAAGGTGGCTTCAGCAAGCTGAGCGTGCAAACACGTGGGGTGTTTTCAATGACTTGTCACTTGCTTTGAGTCCTCCTGGAGTGTACCAGGTACCCGACTGTTTAAAATACATAAATCCTTCCACGTGGCACCTCAGGGCACTTCGGGTGACTTCTCCTGGCACATGCTTCTGCCTCCTTGCTCTGCTGCAGTCCTGTCTCCGACTCCTGGTGGTGTCTGGCCGTGCGATGAGAGCAGCCCAAGCCACGGTAAGGAAAGGACCTGTCCGTGTGTTGGCTGACCTGAATGCCAGGGGGAATTTCAAGCTGAACAGACACGCACCACAGAACTGCCACGTCGTTTTCTGTTTATTCCTTGCCAGATTTACTAATTGTTCGGGTAGTTTCGCTGCAATAGAATCTCACTCCCTCATAGCCCATCTGCTCTTAGCTGATCCTGCAGGGATGCCATAAATCTGGGCTACGACGACATATCTATTTCCATGGCAACTGACCAATGTAGCAAACAAAATCATGATGTCACAGATATCAGATCTCCAGAGAATTAGACCAGGAGACGGAAAATGCCACTTGAACCCAAATGTCTGAAATACAGGTGACAAGGGGAGGATGGCCACTGAGCTGCAGGTCCTGCACACCCTGCTCTAAGGACTTTCCAGTGTCAAGCAGAGCTGGAAAACATCACCAACTGGAGGCTTTCCAGGGGAAAAACTGATCATCTCTTAAAATACAGAGTATGCTTACTGGTTTAAGCTCAGTCCTGTCCAGTCCTCCTGAGCCACAGGTTGCTGTGTGCTGATGTCCCTCCCCCTGCTCACGGAACGAACGTCACGGGCATCATCTTGCCACGAGAGCTGTCTCGTGCCGTGAGATGCAGAGCAAAACCTGCTGAGCCAGCAGATGCCCAGGACCCCTGGTTGCTGCTGAGCCTGGAGCCCCCCATCACACAGAGGTGACAGGAACAAAGCTGCCCTGTGCTTTCAGATGCTCACCAAGAAGAGCATGCATTAAACTGGGGGAGTGGGAATGCTGTGGGCTGCGAGCTCTGGGTTGCAGGACCATCTTGGAGCTTAGCAGCGGTCGTTCGTGATACTCTGTCAGATTCCCTGGCTTTGAAAATGGAAACCTGGGGGAGAACGGTGTGGTTTTGATCTCTGCTTTTCTCCTATGATGTTTTATGTACAGTGTATTGATGTCTCGTAAAACTGAGATAATCCCTCGCAATTCTCACACGGTTAAGCCCTTGCCTCCTCTGTCAGGCCCAGGCTATAGAGAAGCAGTGAGCCACTGCACTCATCATTGTGCTCTTTCTTTTCATATCTTTGTATAGGTTTCACGGTGCTTTTTTTTTTTTCCTGTTTTAAAGACAGCTTCATTACTGAGCTACGAAGCTGTGCTGATGTCTTCAAAGACTGGCCAAGAGAGACTGTTCAGGGCTGGAGACACATTTGTTTTCCTAGGCATTTCCAACACTGCCTGCTCAGCGAACAACGCCGTATTGCGCCGCAGCAACATTTGCATGCAGACATACGATGTGATCGAAGCCTTCCTGAAGGGTAACCCCCTGCTAGGAAGTTCTTTAGTGCCAGCACAGTCTGCAGATGCCATTGATAGACGAGCAGCTGCTCTTTTGCATCCTTGATTTTGTTGTTTCCCAGAGTCTGTCCACTGTTTCAATCTTGTTTCCCTTCCTAGGTTCCGTGGGCACCCCGCTCCCCGGGGTGGAAGTGCGCATTGCCACTGAGACCTTGAAGAACGGAGGTCGTTCCTACACCATCCATGCTCAGGGAGATGAAGACACCACACAGGTAGTGCCCAGCCACGTTCTCTGCTTCACTTTGTCTCTTGACTTCAGGTTCTCTCCTCCCCAGCCCCTTGAAACTGCAAGGATTGAGGCTTGCACTGCTATTATTCCCAGGAACTCAGTGGAGTTCCTATTTAAAGTTTTCTCTTCCTTTTTATGGGTTACTATAGCCATGGTGCTTTATGGGCCGTGCAAGCCTTGTCCTTGCTGCATAGATGGACAACACCTGAGAGAGAACACCCCCTGTGTGGGTGTGGGGGGGTGAAGGCTGTAGTATAAGGTCTGTGAGCTATGGTATAAGATGATATTGTGTCTGCTGAGGCCGTTGATGCCCCAGAGAAGGTGATGAGTTAAGCAGTGCCTGGCCTTCAAAGCCAGGACAAAAGGCTGGAGTCTGCTGCAGAAGGTAAGAACAATGGAATTCAGATGGACCCTACTCTGTTCTGAAGAGTCACTAAATATCTGCAGCCTGGAGGAGAGGATGAGAGATTTCTCACCCTAGAAATAGGGTCTGTGTTTATTTCAGTGGGTTTGATCAGGGGTTTAGTGGTGAGAATTGGAAGGGCAGGACTGGTGGCCTTGGTTTCCATGATAGTCCAGCTCCATGCTGAGCTGCAATTGCCAAGTGATATCTGCACCAGCAGTCTGGCATCTCAGATGTTGGATATCATGGAATCACAGAATGGTTGGGGTTGGAAGGGACCTTGGAGACCACCTAGTCTTACCCCCCTGCCATGGGCGGGGACACCCTCCACTAGCCCAGGTTGCTCCAAGCCTCATCCAGCCTGGCCTTGGACACTGCCAGGGATGGGGCATCCACAGCTTCTCTGGGCAACCTGTCCCAGTGCCCCCCACCCTCTCCGTGCGGAATTTCTTCCTGATGTCCAATCTAAATCTTCCATTTTCTCATTACCCCTTGTCCTATCACTCCCTGACCTTTTAAAAAGTCCCCCCCCCAGCTTCCTTGTACCCTTGATGGTGAAGTGGTTGGGTCCCTTTCCCCATTGGGAAAGGGGTTGGGGTGCTCTGTGTTCCCTGCTGCATTAGGAGCCCAAGGCTCAGGGCGTCCTGCAGCCTCAGCCCCTTTCTCTCCCCACAGTAGCGGCTATCCAGGGTCTGCATTCCTGCCACATCTCCGTTGTGGGTGCAGGTCACGTCGCCTCCGGCAGATCAATAGCCAGGTGATGTACGGGCTCGGCTGAGCAGATAGATGCTCTGTGTGCGAGAGAAATTACGCCAGGAGTCGTGTGCTCTGTGTGGGTGGGAGACAGGCAGGCATGAGATTCAACCTGAAATACGTGGCTTCGCTCGCTCCTCTGGGGAAATAGCTTCTCATCTAGCCACGTACATGCCAAGCAGGTTGTGTTCTGTGTTCTGATGCTGTAACGGAGCGCAGGATCCCACCCCAGATGTGCATAACGAGACCAGGGGAGAGCTGAGAGGGACCACTCTGGCCAGGGATTGTGGCTTTTATTAAAGAAGAATGGTTTGCTGCTCTTCGCTCTGTGTCCCTGCGGTGGCATGGCTGGGCGGGGCAAAACTGGAGACCTGGGGCCGCTGCTCCGGTGCAGCACGTAGAAAGCCACGTCCTGTTTTCAGCAATTCTTTGGATAAGTGTTATTTTTCATGGTTTTGTCCCCCCATCCTGGAGCTAGATCTTGGTCTTTTTTTTTTTTTTCCCCACTTGTGTGGAACTGAGACATGAAATATCACATGTCTATTTTAATAATGATCCTATAATGCTTTTTTTACCCTAAGGGATCCCTAGGTGCTTTACAAATTAGGTCTCAGACACAAGAATCCCCAAAGTGCAGCTACTTCCAGGATGAAATGTGGACGTTTTTCTTCTGAATTATGAGAGGAAAAAATATGTAATGATTTTATTTTTTTTTTTCCTGCCCAATACTCCTTCCCTTTCCTCCTGGCTGCATTGAGCGACTGCAGAAGGAGAGCCCTGATGACCTGTGTCTGGTGCTGGAAGCCCACTCCCCCCCCAGGGCTTCAGAGGGCTGAGACTCACATAACTCATCTCTTTTCTCTGGTTTCAGGCTGCTTGCGTTTATATTTGGGGCAGAAGAATTGCCCTTTTAGCCCAGTCATTTCTCACATACACCCTTCAGCCCGCAGTGTGGGCGGCTGAGGTCCGTACTGACATCTCACGGTGCTCCCAGGAGCTCCCACCAGCGCTGGCGTTGTCCCCCGCCCCCCCTTGCTGGTGGCTGGCTTTCCATCAGGCTTTCCCTTGGGGTTTTCTTTAATGTTCTGGTGAATTCTCAAGACATCAGCCAGGGTGGGTGTGGGGAGGTGGTAAGAGTTTGCTTCTGGGCATCGGCTGGTGGGTCGGTCCCTCTCTGAAAGGCTGTCCCCATGTCACCCACCTTGCCCCTTGTCCCAGCTTAACTGGGAGTTTCTTCAGGCTGAAGGGAGAGAAATGGTCCCACCTGCTTCGGGCCACCCTGGGGGACAGTGGCTGGCTGGGTACCTCCGGGACATCCACAGCACTTCCAGGAGCAGAGCGGAGCAGGCTCCCTCTGTCCCTGGGGCTGTCGGAAGGGCTGTGGCGAGGCGGGAAAAGCAGTCCCTGCTCTCAGTGTGTCTCGTTGCAGACAGACGCGTGGAGATGCCAGGAGTTTGGTTTCCCTATGGGCTGGGTATGGAGCGTGACTTTTCGCAGCGTGGCCGCGCTGGCGGGCGGGTGGCAGCCGCGGTGGCACACCTCTTCTCCTGGTGACGGTGTCATTTAACTGCTTCACACCTGCGGTCGCAGGCAGAAAGCCTCATCTGCTGCCTGCGCCTGCCCCGAGATGCTGCTGCTGGCGCGCTGTGTGCATCATGCTTGGTTAATAATTTATGTCAGAAGAGAGTACGTCAGTGGAATTTATTTAAAACGAGGAGGATCTGACAGTCCGAGTGCTCATCACGCTTCACCAGTCAAAGAAAGGCCTGGCTTTGTTTAAAATCAGCTCCTTCACGGCGGAGGGGCTGTGCGTGGGATGAGAAGACCCAGTCAGTGTCCCTGTGCCCTGGACAGACCTGGCACGGCCTTTTCCTTGCCTCTTATGAGAAGGGATAAACAAATCCTTCTTCACCTCCCTTGCAGGAGGGCTCTGAGGCTCACAGCGTGTTGGTTGAGGGCTGGGAGTTTGGTGGTGCGAACTTGGCAAAGGGGAAGGGGTCCTGCTGGAGGGACAGTGGGACTGGTGGCAGGTGGCACGCAGCCCTCCCAGCGCCCGCTCTGCCCGGGTTTGATACGAGTGTCCCTAGCCCCATCCCTGCTCCAGGCATTTCTGTCTGGTTTGGCATCGACACTATGAAAAATTATCAAATACCGTGTAATGGATTGCTGGAAATAAACACCTCCCGGCAGCGGGGTCAGCACGGGGAACACCAGCCGTCTGCTTCAGGCCAGGGACCTCTCTCCGTACACGGAAAGCACATCTGTGCCCCTGCACAGATAATAATGAAACTGCCAAGACGGAGCCGGTCCTGGCCGTGGCGGGGACATGGGGCTGTGTCGTGGGGTGGCCGTGCCCAGCAGCTCGGAGAGCTAAGGGTGAGCAGGGTGGTGCGGATCTGGTGGGATGCTGAGCATCCCGGTAGGAATTGGGCTCCCAGCCGTCTCTTCTCAGCAGCCTCTCGGCTCCTGCGAGCAGGTGATCTTGGTGCCGGGGGTTAGGCGCATTGTCAGGGCAATCTGCGAGGCGTTCACACCTCGGCTCCGCTGTGCAGAAACCCTCCTGGCTGCCAGCGGAAAGAGCGCCTGCCTTTGCCAAGGAAATTATTTGCTTAGCTCTACGGAGCCTCGCGAGGTCACCGCCTTCCCCGCTCACGTTGGACTGAGGTTTCTGCCTTCTGCTCCCTCTCGACAACAGAAGACAGCAGCCTTTTGCCGAGCTGTCTCTTCCCTGCTAACACCATCTCCCCCGTCAGGACCCGGGGCGTCGCGCTGATTCCTTTCACGTCGTCGCCCTTTGGACACGTTTGCGTGTCCCGGCGCAGCGCGATGCGCGCGGGAGCTCGGTGGCGGTGGCAGAGGAAGGCGCGGGGGTGGTGGGAGCGGGGAGGTGAGGAGCGTTTCTGCTTCGCCATCCGGTAACTGCCTGAGCTTGCAGCAGGGGACTGCTGTAATGTGCAAAGCTGGTTTCTGGCACACCCTGAAGATCAATAATCTACTTAGCTGAAAGTTTGCTGGATCTCTGTCCTTCCCTTTATTTTCTCCCTTCCCTTGATTAGAGAGCTGGATTCCTTTCATGCACGTGTTCCAGCCCTCCGATCTCCTTGTAGCTCTCAGCAGCCTTGTGCTCCGTGGCATCCAGTTTGCTCAGGTTTTCTGGCCGGCTCTTGAGCTGCTTCCTTGCTGACTGTTGCTGCGCCTTGGGCTGTGAGCCGGTTTGCAGAGCTGCGTGCATCCAGGCCGTTGGCCGTGCCCTGCACCGCTTTCTCCCTTGCCCTGTGCACTGCCCAGGCTTGGCTTTACGTTTCCCCTTGGGTGATAGGCAGAAGGATGAAGCTGCATCATCGCTGCCAACGCCCAAACGAGGTCCCCTGCAGAGTTGCGGTGGCTCCAGACTGGGTGCCTGCACCCTGACACAGCGTGCCCTCACCTCCTCCCTGCGCAGGAGCGTGGTCCCCTGGAGGGATGCTGTCCTTGAAGCGCTCCTCCTTGGATACATCCCTGTGGAGCAGAGCTGTGGATGTCAGGGGACAGCAGCAGCTTTTCCTGCTTTGAGCCGTCCCAGCTATTGCTCCTGCAGCCGCTCACATCCGAATCTGTTCCTGAACACTTTACCTGCGGTAAGCCGCTGCCTGTTGCGCTTATCTGATCCCAAAGGATCAGGCCCTTTACCCAAAGGATGTTGGTGCAGGGGAAGCTGTCAGCGCTCCTCCTTACCTGTGGCCCCAGATGCTTTTTCTCCTGGTCTTTCTCCCCCTTAACTTTTTGGCAGCCCATGGATCTCCCTCTCCCCGAGCCTGGCTCCGGCGCACAGGAAAGGGTTACAGCTCCCCAGCGCTGAACGTTTCAGTTTGCTTTGTTCAGTGCAATGCATATTTCATATGTTTAGCTTCCCAGCTGGCAGAGGCCTGGAAACCCTGCGAGCTGCTGGGTATTGTCTCTCTCCTTCTTTATTTGTTTGTTTGTTGGTTAGTAGGTTTTTTGGGTTGTCATTTTTGTTGGATTCTTTTCTCTTTTCCCTTTTCCAAATTGCTTGCTCGCACGCAAGCCAAACCCCAGTCCCTGACAATAGGGGTCTATCAATAGATAAATGGTTTCACAGCTGTATCTAGCGCAGTTCTCTAGCCAGGGCTTTTATGGCGAGTAATTTTCGCGTGATGAGGCTGCGAAGGGAGCCGTGCGGGACGTATGGGTTGCAGGAGCTGGCAGCAGGAGGATGCTGCAGCCATGGGCTTTTCTCCCCCCTCCAAGGTTGTAATTATCTCATTGTTTATCCATATGCAAGCTGTCGTCCTGGATGGGAACCGGCTCGGCTGCGGCCATCCCTCCCAAAAGCCACCAGCATCTCCTGGCCCCTCCTCCCTGTGCCCCCCTGCGTCTCTGCCATCTGCTAGCAGCTTGCTGCTGGTTGCCAGCACCTCCGCAGGGCTGCGGGTGCTGGGGGCAGCTGGCTCCATCACCTTTTGTTAGGGCCGGAGGTCTTGGCTGTCAATGCCCCTGTAGAGGGGCCCAGGAGAGGCTTCACCTCGTTCATGTTCTCTCTGGAGAACCGGTGGGGGTGTGTTTGATCACTGCTGAGCTGCCAGCATTGCCTTGGAGGCTTTTTCCAAGGTCCGGGCAGCCCGTGGCTGCTGCCCGTGGAGGGGGTGCTATGGATTGGGGGGTGGTGCTGGCGACTTGGCACCTCTCTGGGCCAGGTCCCGTGTTGCACATGCGCCTCTTGCGTGTTGTCTCCTCATCTCATCCATCCAGGTATTTTGAAATGTCTGGCGGGAGTGTACCTGGCTCTTCTCCTGCGTGTGGCTCCTAGAGATAGGCACGTGCCAGCCCTGACTGGCATTCCTGAAAATGAACAGGTATGGACATGCTGGTGGGGACATGACGGCCTGGCCCAGCGCGTCCTGTCTCTGGCTGTCCCAGGCAGCCACCCCATCCTGTTCCTTCCTATCCTGATCAGACCTCAGCCTGAAACAGTTTGTTCTTTGTCCTCAGTGCTCCTGCACTTCCAGAACATCTCTCCTCCCAGTGGTACAATTTTTCATCTGTTTTCTTCTCCCTGCTGCATCCCACCCTCGTGTGCTGGTACCTCCTGTGCGTCTCTTGATGGTGAACCTTACCTCCAGCATCCCAGTTCCATCTCCCATCAGCAGCATGCTGCCGTAGGCGCAGGATGTGCCGTATGGTGCCGAAGCCTCGTAGGATGCCTTCGTCAGGGCAGCACGTGGCTGATTCAGCGTTGAACTGTTACCTGGGACTTGGGATGATGGAATTCAAGTTGAGCTATGGAGAGCCGAAGGCTGACTGATGAGGTTGGCTAGCTGGTGAAGCTGGCTGGCTACTGGAGGGACTAGCGGGATGCTTTGGGTTTCATCTCCTCTGCCTGGGTCTTTGCCAACCTCACGAACCTTGGCCTCAACGCAGTGATCTCTCCCGTCAGTAGCCACCTCCCAGGCAGGCAGCATGGGGAGTACGTTGTTGAAGGCAGCCTGGATTAGGTCTTCTGCTTTTCTTCTATCTGGAACATCAGCTCTCGGGTTTTCTGGCACAATTCACCTTTGGTAAACCCTGCTGCATTATTTCCCACTTTCCATTTGTCTCGGCTTCTTCCAAAAACTCCTTCCAAAGCCCTCACAGCATCAGACACTGCAGTGGTGTATATTCCAGGGGTGATTACCATGTTCCTCTCATCTCCTCAGTATCCTAGTTTGTGTCCTGCCCAAGGATTTCAAGTTTCACCCCTTGGTTGCTCAGGCTGCTTTCATTACTTGTATAAACATTTTAGCTGCTTCTCATTGATCACATCCAGTTTCGGAGTCAGCTCGGGCAGACGTTGCATTCTCATATGTATTTATATCGCCTTCCTTCTTTGTGACTGGCCTCTGATTTTATTTTTTTTTTTTTAATTTGTGGCTATAACTGAATTTTACTTCTTCCTGGTGGAGGCACAGATTATGTTAGCATCGTGTCCCCTTGTTTCTCAGCTGATATCTTTTCTTATCACACGAGCAGCCTTGGTCCCAGACCATTTCCGTTCGTATTCAAATTGAATCCATCTCTCAAGAAGAACCTTCTTTCCTCGAGTATTTCCTTTGTTTGACCTTTGCCATAACACCCTCGAGATCTCTATTAATCTCTTTATTATCATTTTATGCTTTCATTCCCCCTTGTAGGGATAGGAAGACTTGGGATATGTCCTTGGTCCCCTTCACCATGCTGGCAGCCTTGGTACTCCCAACACGATGACTAAGTGGTGGGTGGGTTCCTCTCTGGTCCCATCATGGCTGGTTTGGGTCTTCAACCTTGCTCTGGATCTTTGCCTGTCCCAGGAGAGCCCGGGAGACTGGAATGTTCATGTTTGGTGTTGCGAGGCATGGGATGAAACCGGGTCTGCTGCCTGCACAGTCGCTGCTGCTCGTTTCTACTTGATTTTTGCAGCTTCACACCCGGGTCCTTCAGAGTTGTGAGTTCATCCCACGTGCTTACAACTCACCTCCTCCCGTGACGCACTTGTTGGACCGCATCGGGTCGAGGAGGCTGTTGCTGCTGTAGCATGCCTCGGAGGTGTTCACCGAAGAGCCCTGGACATGGTGGGTTGACGCTGAAGCGCAGAGGCCAGATGAAAAAGGGACAGTCTCTGCCCCAGAGCGCTTCCAGGCAAAGGGAGGAGGCACAGCTCGCCGCGGGATGGCTCAGCACAAGGAAGCGATTAGAGGTTCTCGGGCGGCGTGATCGTCTGTAGTCCCAACACATCACAGCCTCGCTGACCTCGGCTTTTAAGTGAGCCTTATGAAAAACGAACCGAAGGTGAGCCACTAATTGAATCCTTGCCTGGTCCTCTGCCTGCCCCCGAGCACAAAATCGGAGCGGGCGTTGCGAGGGCATGTCAGGAACCTTCCTCTAATGAAGAGAGCTGAGGGAGTGGGAAGATGTGCTGACATCTCGCCTCGTTTATTATCTTCTGAAGCCTGCAAACAAGAGGGATGAGAACAGCAGTGTGGAGAGCTGTTGGCGTTTCTGGAATAGTGTTACACATCTAATTTATGGTGTTAATATAGATCAAGAAGTTTGGGGTCCGTGGAACAACTGCGAGGAGGACTGACCTTTCCCAAACTTGGGTTGTTTTCTGTGGTTCTTTTGGGATCATCTGGAGTTAATCAGCCTGGTAACTCTTAAAAATCAGTATTGCCTAAAAATATATACAGTCACTTTTGTTTTCAGAGGAGCAGCATTTGCTGTAAGTAGAGGGTTGGGTTTTTTGAAAATAAGTTTCAGTGTTCCAGCTCCACTGTGCACCAGCCTTGCTTTTAAATTTATAACCCTCCAAAATGAAAAGTAAATTGATTGTGTTATTCCCAGCCCTTTTATAAAAGTTAACATTGCAAAAACAGATGTGAAATGCGACCTCGTAGATTACAGTCTGGGCTTGGGGTTTTTTGGTTGGGTTTTTTTTTTTTATTTTTTTTCTCTTTTCTCTGTGCTGTGTCCCCAAGGAACAGAAATCTGCCTTTTTCCAGCAGGAAAATTGTTCTGTGTCTAAATTGCCTCCTGCTTGCCTTCTGCAGGATGCTGTAGGACACGGAACTCAGAGGAACGATAACGCTTTTACAAAAACACCCAGCTTAGCAGGGAATTTTTAATTATGAATGTGCATGAGAGTTCAGATTGCCTAGGAATTTGGTAATGTTCTAGCAAGCCTCACACCTCTAGGACATCCATTCAAATACAGCCCATGGAAACAGTGGTTAGAAGATGGATTATTGGTCTCCAGCTTCCTTTTAGGAGGCAGGGGAGCATGTCCTCATCTCCCTTGTCACCCACCATGCCAGTCCTGGATGTAGCATGATCCCCCGCTCTGGAAAAGCAGGGTCTGGGCAAAGCCTGGAGCTCCCCTGGTTTCTCCGGGTCGGTGGGGGCTGAGCTGTCAGACAGCGCGTTGTGGCAAGGCTTTGGTATTTCGCAGCGCTCTCCGTGCCACCGGAATGCTGAAGGGGTGGGTGAATTGTCTCACGAGGGACAGGGAGCATGTCTGAAGGTGCTGGCGGCAGGTAAGCTGCTGCGGCAGCGTGGGATGAGCCTGGCAGGGCATCCGTGCCCCCAGCTCGACCCTGGGTTGCAGGAGGGAGGTGGGGCGGTTCTTCAGGCTTTGTTATATTATTTTTCATGCTCTGATATGTTAAAAAAAAAAAACCAAAAAACAAACAGAAAAAAGTTACTGCTCTGCAAGAACTGCTAAAAGGGCTCCATCACTTCCATAAACCTCACACATATAAATGATTGTCTTCTATTAGTCACTTAAAAGGCTAGGTTGCTTAATTATTTTGATCACAGTAATCACTTATTTACAGGGTGGGGAAGAATGCCAAGCACTTCCAAGCTGAGCAGCGCATCAGGGCTGTGGTAGAGCAGACGGGGCTGCAGAAACGTTTCCTTCCTCCCACAGATGTAAATGCTTTTGCATTTCTTGGTTGCATCAGTGATGGTGCCTGGGCTGTGCATGCCTCTCTCCTGCTCTGGCAGCAGTGAAGAGCAGAGCCCAGAGTGATGGGAGCTGCAGGAGCGGGGCTGGCTGCAGGGAACTTCTTCATGGAGCAGGGACTGCGGAGGAGTCAGAAAGCAGGCTGTGGCTGGGTAGGAGGGTGGAACAGGGAGTGGGGATCCAAGGATAATAGTGTAAGTAGGGAAGAGTGAAAGGAAAACCATATGCAGGGCCAGAAGAGCCCCTTGTGCTGCCCTTCTTGCTCCACTTCACCCCATCCAGGTAAACCACTCGTGCAAATGTGCTGCCTTGCACTTCTGTGGTGCAAGGGTTGCAAGATCCCTGGAAAGGTCCCTCCTGGGAGAAGACGCTCTGATCTGCAGCCTCTGAGCCTTCGGTACTGACCCAGGAAAGAGGTTCAGGTTATTATTTTTTGAGGGGCAGGGGAAAGGGAGGGTCTGAAAGAGTGGAGATACAGATTGGACATCAGGAAGAAATTCCTTCCGGAGAGGGTGGTGAGGCACTGGACAGGTTGCCCAGAGAAGCTGTGGCTGCCCCATCCCTGGGAGTGTCCAAGGCCAGGCTGGATGAGGCTTGGAGCAACCTGGGCTAGTGGAGGGTGTCCCTGCCCATGGCAGGGGGTGGGACTGGATTGTCTGTGAGGTCCCTTCTAATCCAGACCATTCCGTGAGTCTATGATGGAAGTGGAGTGTGTCCCACTGAAACCTACTCCCAGTCTCCTGCTGCTGCTTGTGACCTGAAGAAGGTGTTTGGGTTGTTTTTTTCCTAAAAGCTTGTCTGCCTTCCTGCTGATTCTATCATCCCAATAACAAGTTATTACCTCCCTTTACAACCTCGCCTTCCAGCTTTCACTCTGTGTTTTCCACATGTTTCTGCTTAGGAATCCGCAGTGCCTCCCCCGCTACCCAGCGAAAGACACGCTGCTCTGAGCCTACCTCCATAAAAGCCCCTAATTCCATTAAAGCCCATTACAAGCTCCTCTCCCGCAGTTCCCGGAGGAGCGCGGGGCAGCGCATATCAGAGACCGCAAGAAAACAAATGGCCACTTTGAACAAATTCCGGGGCTGCTTGCCAAGCGGGGATTCCCAGCTATTTACAAACCGCCCTCGCTTCCTCCTCGTAAAAAGGTAAAATGGAAGCAGGGAAAATATGCATTTTATAATCACCCAGATTTAGTCCTTCAAAGGATTTATTACAACCTTTTATTTTCATGCGTGGAAAATGTAATCTTATCGAGTATGCCGGCTGGCCCGGCTCGACTCGCCGCATCGGTTTTACAGCGGAAAGCTATCAAACAGCAACCTTCGGGGCCACGCCGTGCCTGGGTGTTAAAGTTGCTCGAATGCATTAAGGCAGTTGAAAAGTGCATTAAAATACGGCGCTAGGAGAGGAGGAGATCTGTGCAATTAGCGATCTGATGCTTTTCAGCAGCTGCTTGCGACCTTGATCCGGTGTATCGACAGCGGGTGCCACTGAGAGGTGATGGGGGGAGGAAGCAAACGCACTAGCCACGCTGTTACCACCAAGAAATCCCGCTTTCAGAGGGTCAGCAGCCAGCTAGCTTGGTGGATGTGGGGTTTTTGCAGGGATGAGATGCAGGATGTTGTAGGAGATAAGTGCCTTGGACCCTGAATTTTAACTTACACTGTTCGCAAGTGGCAGAAGCTGCTGGCGCTGGGGTGGTTTTGCGTCCCCTCTGCTACGCCGGGGGAGCAGTGCCGGTGACATTCGGAGTTCAGCAAGCAAAATCCTATTAAGATAACGTCACGGCCTTTCTGTTTTACTGTTTGCAAGCCAGCCATAACATCATTAAATTACACAACAGGGAGGTGCCTGCTGCCAAGGAGCTCTGCTCGAGATAAGATGTGGGTTGAGCCGCTGCCAAAATTTGAGTTGATATGACAAGAAATTTGGAGCTGGTTCAGGGCTTCGTTCACACAAGGCGTCGCAGCGTGCAGGTAAACACTGTGCGGGGTTGGTCCCTGGGGCAGCTTTGCTGCTCTCACCTGGGGCACGACACGGGTTGTGCAGGTCGGGCGGTTCCCGGCACTCCAGCGCCTGCACAGGGCAGGGCTCAGGCGGGTGAGCTGGGGCTGAAGGCATTTGTAGGAGCCAGATTTACAGCCGTTCTTGTGTTCAGCACCAACAAATAGAAGACAGAATCTGGCAGGATCTGTAGATGAAGCTCAGGCAGATGCTTGCAGGTCCTCGCTGTCCTTACCTCCACTGCCCCAGCCCTTTTTGGGGGGAATTGGAGGCAGGCTGGCAGCCAAAGGGATTGATTTTGGAGGCTTACCCTGGTAATGAAAACACCTGTAGTGTGAGGACAGTTTCAATAGTCGGTTATCCATAGCTGAGATGGGGTGAATGGGATCCAGCGGTGTTTGCAAGGAGGTAAGGGAGGTGGAATTACTCCCTGGGAGGAGAGGTGGCTAGCAGAGTTGTCAGGGCTCTGTTAATCGATGGGCAGAGCTGGAACCAGGGACAATGAGGTGATCAGGGAAGTTGTTTTGTGATGCCATGGCTGGATGGGCAAGAAGAGGAGTGAGAAGAAATAGCCACAGCGTAAAAGTACGTGCAGCCCCTATAGCCACACTGAAAGCTGGCGTGCATCACCTGCTGCGTCCTGCCACGCTCACCGACACAGACTCTTGCCCTGTTGCTGCTGCAGGTACACAGGTTTGGTCCTGGTTCCTCTGCGACCTCGGGTTTTTCTGTGCTGTCCTGCTTGTGGATAGTCTGATCCTCAGGCTCCCTTTTGCAGATCCCCAGCGAGAACCCATCCAGCACTATCCTCACCTTGCCATCGCTCAGCCAAACTCCTGTCATCAGCATTAACGACCTTTTTCTCCTGCAGCATCTCCCAGGCAGGGGAGATGATGCACAGCCAGGGCTTGGGGCTCAGCACAGCGCATGACGCAGGGGAATTTCCGTGATTCTGTAGAAGTGCCTGGGCTGTATGTGCAGCCCTGCGTCACCCCATCCTCCAAGACATCAGGAAGAAATGACTTAAAACAAAAATTGTGCCTTAAAAACAGCTTTCGAAGCATTTTCCATTAGAGAAGCTTTGTTTCCATCAAAGGCTGCACAAAGACACAAAGCCTCCCCTGCTCTGGGATTCTGCCTGCCGCTCCAGTTCTGCTATTACCGCTTTCCCTCGCGGCTGCCTTTCTGGCACTGCTGAGTTTCGGGGTCCCAGATGTATCTCCTCGATGTTACAGCAGCTCAGGTACAAAGTCGCTCGGAGTTCCCATTACCGGGATGTTCTCTGCGAAGGGATGGAGCAGCGTGCACAAGCATATCCCGCAGCGACCTTCCGTCCCACGAGCAGTGCCGCGTTCGTGCCTCTCCAGTGCCTCATCCCCTAGCCTGCCTGCATCCTTGTAATTACAGAGCGATGGATGTGCAGGAGAGATGAGATACCGTGCCGTGTCGGGCAAGTCTGTGACCTTCCTGCGATTCTCCGGTTTCCGTAACAGCAGGATATTTGTTTTGTTGCCGTAGAAAACCTGCCCGTGCAGGTTCGCAGGGTACCGAGTTGTCACCACAGCCGTTGCCTTGCAGTGAGCCTGAGAGCAGCCGTGTGTCCCTGAGAACAAATCAGATGGTGTTTCCTGCCACCTCCTCGGGGGAAAAAAAAAAACGTGTTAGATATTGACAGTTTTGGAAAGCGAAGTTTTCTGTCTATCAACAAAGCAGACAGCAGCATGGCACAGTCACGGGAGCACATCGTCCCCTCGTGCCTCGTGGTGGCCGCCCTCCCGACTGCATCGCCCGGCTGCGGCGGGCAGGAGGATGGTCCTCATCCCCGAGGACACTGCAAAGCTAGTGTGTCTAGGGTGAGTGGTGGTTGTGCCTTCAGCATCAGACCCCGGGATGCGATCTCCCAGCTGCTGTGGGACAGCGATCTATGCTTCCCTTCCCCAGGGAGGGCAGGGCTTCGCTGGTGCCAGCCCAGCGACAGGCTGCGGCAAGTGCCAAGCGGTGCAGCTGGAGGCCCGTGTCCCCTGCAGCTGCTCTTTCAGTGGCTGAGGCATCCACTCACCCTTTCAGCTTGCTGCTGTTGCTGTGGGATACACGGGCCTGGAGGGCAGCAGCGCTCAGGGGACAGGACATGGAGGTGTCAGGGATGCATGGGTCTTTGAGGACACAGCTTTCATCCATCCCCAAGATCCTCTGCCACGGGGAAGGGCAGTCTTGCCAAAGGGAGATGGGAGACGGGCTCCCTGAGCGGGTGGGTGCCCTGATCGAGGTGCCTGGAGTCTGCAAAGCATGACACAGTCTTTGATGATGGGCCCCCCCCACCCCAGCATCCCACTCCTCAGACTGTGTTGAGGCTCTGGGAGCAGCGAGTAGGGATGGGAGGGTTGTTTCCCAAATAATTTCCTGGGGAAGAACCTGACCCTGGCAGAGGCTGATGGGCGCTGCAGTGGGAGCAGGGTGCAGATAGCTCTTGTGAAGCCAATTTGCATCAGGTTGCCCAGGGTTCTGAGGAGAACATCCCTTTCCCAAAAGTATTTCTTGGCCAGCTTTGTGCATGCAACACCTCTCCTCCCCTTTCCTCATCTTTGCCAGGAGCTGGAAGGCGCCAGGATTGTGGTCAGGATGTGGAAGGCTGCCTGGATTGTGGTTCCAGGATGGCAGTTCTTGGTTTTATGGCAGTTATATGAAATATGACTATCCTATATCTATATATCAGAGCTTTTGAATATGGAAGGTACCTAGGTGAGCCCTACTGCCTGAGAAGGGGGGTCAGGCAGGCAGGCTGCATCAGAGGTTGGTAAAGGTTGGGGGGGCACACGGCTTGGGTCCTGCTTGTCCCCCACTGCACAGTGTAGCAAGCCACGGTGCTGGGGAACAGGCAGCCGAGGCGATGGGGATGACTGCTCGCTGCTGCTCCATGGGACGTGCTCACTGTGTGCTTCTCCTAGGTGACGCCAGGTCTGGAGGGGCAAGAAGGGGAGCTGCTCGTGAAGGGACCCTCCGTCTTCCGCGAGTACTGGAACAGACCCAGAGAAACAGCAGATGCCTTCACGCCCGATGGCTGGTTCAAAACAGGTACCACGGTGGCTTGTGGAAATGCAAAGGAAATGTTTCTTTTCCGGGGCTTTTCAGGATTTGCCTTTCCCTTTCCACTAAGAGAAATGTTTCTGAAACATGAAATGGGAATACGTCTGGCATTTGCTTCTTTCAAACCAAATTTCACCAGAAGATAATACGCTAATAATAATAATAATGCCCATTGCAGGTGGGTCCTGTGTGCGCCTTGGTGGGTTTTATCAAATATCTGCAAACAGAAAACAGATCCTGTTATCCTGTGATAGCAGTGGATGCCGGCAGGACCGTCCCTACCTGAAGCTGCTGTGACTGGGAGGGCAAGTTCTCAGAGGAGAACTCTTATGGGTAATCCTGCCCATCGTGTGGGATAACACATTCAAGAGGTTACCAGGCTGAAGGCCTTTCCCAAATGGGAAAGGCTATGACTAGGCCATGAATACGTTATGTGCTTCAAACGATGCTGTGCGCGTGGTGTGGCGAGCGGTCCGAGACCTCGCTCAGAGGTTCCTGTCCCCCTGCGCCGTTCTGCGGTCTAGATTAAACACTAAACCGGCCACAGGGTGGGCTGGCAGGCTCTGGTCCCGTTTGGGAGATGGTTGGGAGCGGGATAAGTACAGGCAGCACATTTGTCTACCTGCGCCGAGCCCAACCGCCGATTCATCGTGCAAGTGCGGAAGGGCGGAATGGCTCGTTCCTGCCTAATAACATACGCGCAGCTCTGATTTTCCCGTTCCTCTCCTTTACTGTGTGTTAGCTGTGCCGTCGAGTCAGGAGTCAGGCTGGATTTCTGATGCCTTCTGTGTAATCTTATTTATTTACGGATCTTGAAGAAGCTGTGATTTATTGTTACTGTTATCCCGAAGCAGATGTGGCACTGCCCTGCCGGCGGTGTCACCGCGGGTCCCCATCCCGGGTGGGTACCGCGGGCTGGGACTGGGGCATCGTCAGGCGACGTGCAGGGCAATCAGCTTTAAAAAAATTTTTTTTTGGAGTCAACGCTCCTGATGAATATTTCAGATGCAAAGGAATAGCATGCATTAATTATTGCAAAGAGATGTCTTTAGGAGAAAATGATTTTGAAATTCAGTTTAATTTCATTGTAATGTGCTGCAAACAGGAAGGGAGTATGTGTGTTTAATTGGCTCTCGGGGGTAAGGCCGGGAAGATGGCATGCCTTTGTCACAGGCCATTAGTGATACAGACTGCATAATGAGAGAGTACAATCAGCTCACAGCTGCCGGCTCCTACGGGGAGAGAATGATATTAAATAGAAATCAGTATAAATTAAACTTAACCCTTTCGCTAGCTGAGCAAACCTCAGAGCTAGAAGTAACGAAGGAGGAGCGGAGACAGGCGTAGGGGGGCGTTGGGCTGGGTCAGCCCCCCCAGCAGCAGACCCCTGGCCAAGCTGCCTCCCCGATGACCCCCACAGCTACCCCAGGAGGACAGCAGGGTTTAACTCTCTTCCCCGTCCCATTCTCCCACTCTGTGCCCCCCTTTCATTTCGTTCCTCTCCTGACCGCTTGCTCAGTCTCTCGCGGATGTTGGGATGATGGGGATGGTTTTTTCCCATGCCTCGTTCAGCCGTGAGCGAGACCCGTTGCCCCTTGCTCGCCCTGCCTGTCCCCGCAGCGGTGACAGCCTTCAGAACTCACTAGGAGGGGGAAAACATCCCCGTGGTGCTAAAAACCCACTTCAGAGTCCCGAGGAGGTTGTGTCCCATCAAAGCGGGTGGGAACCTGGGGGTGTATTACCTGCACTGAACAGAGGTGTTTAACTTTGGAGTGGGGACCATACCAGCAGAATCCAAAAAAAGGCAAAGCCTGGCCGCTGCCAGGCTATATTCTGCTCTATGGATCCTCAGAGTTTACACACGCGAGTCACCGGAGCTCGATCCCTCCTTTGGTTTGGTGATCGGAGCTAACCTGGAACTGCTGCACGCGTGGGCTGACGGCCAGTTCCCCTCCAGACCTGCCCCCAGGGTGAGGGGTGATGCTTGAACCTTGCAAGCCACCCACTGAAGTGGTCCATCAGGTGCTCTTCTGGGCTCACGAAGGGTCTGGAGTTAGCCTTCGGCACCGGCATCTGCTCTCCTACTAAATGGCTTGGTCTTCAAGGAAATTCTTCCCGCAGAGGGTGGGGAGGCACTGGGGCAGGTTGCCCAGAGGAGCTGTGGCTGCCCCATCCCTGGAAGTGTCCAAGGCCAGGCTGGATGAGGCTTGGAGCACCCTGGGCTAGTGGAGGGTGTCCCTGCCCATGGCAGGGGGTGGAATTGGGTGGGCTTTCAGGTCCTTTCCAACCCAAACCGGTCTGTGATTCTACAGAAACCTGGACCATCTATGGGACATCACTCTCAGATCAGGGCTCTGCAGGGAAGAGTTCCTCTCTTAGAACACAGACAGTCATATCTTTTCAACTCCACGGGATTTCCCAAACCAGCACTTGCTTGACTGTCTGGCTTTGTTTTGGGAAATGTGTACAGCTTACTCAGGCCATGGCATAACGTGCTTTTTCTTCACTTTACAAACTGGGCCCAGGTGAGACTCCCGCTAGTCTTGCGGTGAGGCTAATACAGATAACCAGTCACTCCTTTCTGGTCTTGGCAAGAGGCTGATTTTAAATAGTAATTTGCATCATTCTCCATGCAATCTCTTACATGGCTTTGCACTACACTGAAGTTGTCTGAAGAAAAGATTGTTTGACATTTTCTTCCATTAAAAATGAATTTATTGCCGCTAAAAATAACTATCTCAACAGTCACGAGGGCGAGTATTGTCAGGAGGTTTCATATTTGACAAATATCTTGCTGAGGTTGCTGGTTGAACTGTTTTTCTCTGGTCCCGCTAAGACTCATTTTTAAGAATCAATTTGCTTTAGGGACCTTCTTTCAACAGGGTTTGATATTTGATTAGTATTTGGTGTTAGGTAGCAGTGAGAAGTGGTGGTGTCTCGCTAATGGTGAGAAGTACTGGTTGGCTCACACTGCTCTGCTGTGGAAAAGGAGAATGACAATGCAGTGATTTACTAGAAAGCAGAGTTTTGCAGCCAAAAATTAGTCGGAAGTGCAAAGGAGTGGAAGTTCCAGAGCAGAGGCTGAGCCCAGGAAAACGCCCCTTGCAAAACAAAGCGCACACTTGCCTTGTGCGCGTTTGAAGTCTTTTCTGGCTGCAGGTCGTTTATTTTTCCCAGTATTTCAGGCCAGCTCTCTGGGTTTGGATGCTCCTCCTGTAAATTGAGTTACTGTGGGGATTTTTCAGAAAGTATAGGAACCAAAAAAGAGTCAGCACTTAATGGCAGCAGTCATTTTCCTTTCTGACTGACAGCTCCTTTATTAAAATCCCCTTTTCTCCCATGAAACTGCCTTCCCCCAGAAAACATGTTGAGCACGGGGGATGCTCATTCCCTCCAGGGCAGGAGGCAGAAAGTGCAGGCACAGTGCAGACGTGGCACTGTCTCCGCAGCATGCTCCTGCAGCTCCCCGCTCTGTTTCTAGGGAAATCTCGGAAAGACTAGGCATTTAGGGCAACGACTGCAAACCTGTGTTTCCTCCCGCCGGGACGAGAGGCAGGCACGGCGTGTGCTCCGGTTAGGGAAGGAGCGTGTACGTCGGTGTGTGTTACAGGGGAAAAAAGGCCGAGAAAAGGGCGTGATGCTGCAGTGACTGTTTGATGAATTTAAGATCGTGGCTCGTTTGAGAAGCGTCTGAGCTCGGGGTGTCGCGTAGGTGATTTACTGGTGCTCCCATCCTCTTTATTCCCTCCGATTCACGCCGTTGTCTGCCTCCCTCTCCGCCTCTCGTTTCCATCCGAGTGAATTTGATTATTTTTATTGTATTAACGCTGTTGACAGAGCTGCTTAGATCAAAGTCCCCTCCAGCCATTTCCAGGGAGACTGCTGGGTATCCACCTGCTGTCATACATCCAAGCGGCACCGAGCCCTCGGAGACCCAGACAGACCCAAAGGAAAAATGCCTACGGCTGCCTGTCTCCTGTCAGTGCGATACCTTCCCGGCTGCCCCACGAGGTGAGAGGCAATCTCCGGGCGCGCTCACGTGCCGCGGAGCAGGAAGGATGGAAGAAAGAAATAAGGAAGGAAGACATTTTTTACAATATGAGGGCGGTGAGGCAGTGGCACAGGTTGCCCAGAGAAGGTGTGGATGCCCCATCCCTGGAAACGTTCAAGGTCTAGCGGAACAGGGCTCTGAGCAACCTGATCTCGTTGAAGGTGTGCCTGCCAGTGGCAGGGGGTTGGACTAGGTGACCTTTAAATGTCCTTTCCAACTTAAACCATTCTACGAGCAATCGCTGAGCAAACCCTGGGAGCTGGAGGAAAGCTGCAGAAAACACCAGCTTCCCTGGTCATCCCATTCCCTGAGCTTTTTCCATCCGTCCCAGCCTCGCGATGCTCGTGTCACTCAGGCTGCGGCACTGTCAGAACGCGTTATCTCTGCCCAGGAGGCAGCAGTCATCGGGCAGCGAATGGCTTTGGTGTCGTGGGGAAGAGGATGGAGGGGTTGGGAGCGTGAAGGAGTTGCCCAGCGCCGTGTCCGGGCGCTGCCCGTTTGCCTGTGTGTTTTCCTGCCTGCGCAGGGTATTCTCTGGAGGAATCTGGCAGTACAGTGGTGTGCACAGGGGGAGTGATACGATCAGAAAGCAGACTTCTCCCCGAGGGAAGGCCAGCTTCCATTCACATTTGCCCATACATCCAGAAAATTAGAATCTGGTGTATTCAGGGAGATTTATTTTCAATTACAGGTTAAGGCTGAGACATGAAATAGCACCGGGTTTGAAAGCAGTGCATAAATCCTGCAAGAAATCCATGTATCTCAGCTCCATATAATAAGATTTTATTGATTGCTATATTGTATCTGTCAGAATAAAACTCTCTTAATGCATGCATCAGGATGGAGAAGATAGAAAGCTTGTTGGTAGTAGAATCTGATTCAAGAATCAATGCGCTTTGATTAATATGTCATTAAGAAAGTAAGAGTTATTTAACTTGTTTGATGCACATTTCAAAATGACGACTCATGCCTTTTAAGTTTATTTCTTTAAGCTGCATTTAAAAAAAAAACAACCAACCTTGTAGCTGTTTTTCATGTTGCTAAGTCCTGGTTTAACACCGGATTTTTGCTAGTTCCTTTTACGTGGGTCACAACCCCCCCCCAACTCCCATTAACAGTAATTCCTATGGCCCAAAAGACTTCCCCCATGCCATTGTCAAAGGCTTTAGAAGGGAGCACGGAGTGGACCTGCTATCCCTATTCCTTCTGGATGTTCAGCAGTACAAGAGGGGGGGAAGGAAAAACAAGAGAAAAAGGAAAATTAATCTAGAATAAGACATCATCAGGAGAAATGAGAGGCATCCATCAGTTCACAGAATCACAGAATGGTTTGGGTTGGTTGGAAGGGACCTTAAAAACCATCTAGATCCACCCCACTGCCTTGGCTTAGCTGGGAGCATCCTACCCAACACTGCAGTTCCCAGGTTGCTCTGGGGACGGGACCTGCCCCTGCAGCAATCAGGAATCTCCAGTCGAGGGAATAAGCCCAGTGACACACTCAGGCTGGTTTCAGGGACCTCCTCGTGTCCATCTGTCCTTGTCACGCTGAGCTCCCTGGTCTGGACAGCTCTGCTGGCACCAGCTCCAGATCCTTGCTGTTCCCAGCCCAGGCTCCTTGGACATTTCCACCCCACCACTTCTGATGGAAAAGGCAAGGCTGCCTGCAGTTTTCCAGCACAGAGATATCTGGCATTTGTAGGAAATGCCCTGGGCAGGTCAGCCTTGGCCAGACACCACCCATTCCTCCTCTGGGGCTGATCTCCAAGGAGAAGGGGCAGGAGAAGCAGTGAGTGCGATGCACACCCCATCCCTCTGGCATAGGCTTTCTCCCTGGCACTCGCCTGTCCCCGGAGACAAGCAGGTTGTTCCCCTGCCAGGGGAATTGCTTACATTCGTGGGTGTAGTGCTGACACCTGAAACAGAAAATACTTTAGCCTGATCAAGGCAGATTATAAATAGAAACGCATCTAATTAGCATCCTAATCTGCAGGTTTTCTGTTTGTTTGCGGTGTCTTTGCTAGTCACAAATCCAGTTCGTGCAAACGCTGCTTTTACAGAAACGATTCCTTAATTGTAACGCGTTGCAGATGATGTGACCGACTGGATTGGAAAGCCCGCCGTATGAAGCCTTGGCTCCCTCCAAGGAGCTGCTTGTTGACTCTGCTGTAGCTTAAACTTGTGAGTCGGGCAGGATGGCACCGCTCGCTGCGTCCTTTGGTAGCGGCTCAGAACTTGGGCCCACGTTCCTACAAATGAAAGGACACCCCAAAACCGGCCAAGCGTGCCCCAAATGTGTAAAGCTTCCTTTATAATCTCAAAACGTTCCTTAGGCACACAAACTTTTAACACTGTGGAGAGAGAATTCCCTTTTTCTGCTTCCTGCCTCGGTATTTATTCTTTCTCCGAGTGGAGACGGTATTGCCAGGTTTTCCCGACGGCTGGAAGTCTTAGGGTCATACGGACGCAGTGAAACAAACCCTGTGTTTCCTTGACTGCTCGCGAGGCTGATGTTTTCAGCAGTTCAGAGAGTGGCTTGGGATTTTCGTAGCTGTAAATGACAGCAGCTTTTGGCACAGTTTGTTTACTCTCTACAAAGCTCTGCTCTAGTTGTATCAAACATCCTGGATGCCAACCCTTTACATCTTTGAAAACCTCTGCTACCTCGAGTCCAGTTGTCAGAGGCGTGAGCAATTGCACTCCGGCTGAGCCAGTGGGAACAGCAGGCACCCGCATCTCCAAATTCCAGGCTGTTCCCTCTCAGTCTCCATTCGCTTTTACCTTCCAGGCTGTGCTACGGCAGCGCTGCTCTTGCAGCCTGAAGGGAGAGGGGCTCGTTCAGGCTCTGACAGTCGGGAGAGACTCTTCCCTTCCCATCCCAGGGATTAATGCCAGGAGTCCTGTCCGCAGCTTCAGCTGGGTTATGGTGTAGAGATGTCAAGCTGAGCTCTGCAAGCCTGCCAGAAGATCTAGGAGGAGGATGACAAGCCGGCAAGTGGGTTAAGAGGGAACATGCAGGACTGAGCTCGGAATGCGGTAAAGAAATGGGCTAAACAATCGTCTTTCTCATGGTTCTTGGCAGAGCCTGTTGGATCATTGGCACCGCTTTCTTTCCAGTGGCTACTTACTGCTATATAAATAGATGTCTCCTTCAGTGCAAGATTAAAAACCCCGTAGGGAAAGGCCGGTATCAAATGAGCCGAGTGTGATCCCTGGGCAGTTGTGCAGAGGACAGGACCAGTGGCCCATCGCAGGCACTGCCAGAGCTTGGATACGGCTGGAACGGACCCCAGGGATCTTCACTGGCCCGTGCACATGGTTTGGGCACTGGGTTGTGTCCTTACTGTCACTGATTGCCCCGTGACCCCGGGGCTTTGGAAAGGAAGGCTGAACGCTGCAGAGAGCTGTCTACAGCCGTGTCTGTGGGGGTGGATTTACTGTACCCCAGCAGAGAGCATCAGGGTGTGAAAGGTAATGATTAAGACTGAATGTTGACGCGATCGCCCAAAATCCCAACAGCATTCAGCTTTGCAGACGCCAGCCTGGCAGCTCGCTGCTCCAAACGGGAGTTGTGATCTCTGTACAGACTGTTTGTGCTGCGCTCTTCGGGTCCTTGCCAAGCCAAGCCTGCTGCTGCCTGGCCTCATCCTGTTCCAGCTGCCGTGCCCAGCTCTTGGGATGGAGGGTTCACCCTGGCAACCATCTGGCAGGGGTTAAACCCGCTAGTTTGCCCACTCTGAGCTTTTGTAGGAGCAGAGGCTGGGGGGAGTCGAGGCAGAGAGCTGGAGTGGCTCGGCAGGGACGCTCGAGCGTTGCGCTGCGGGTTTTGCCTGCGATGGTCCTGGGGGTCCGTTTCCCAGCTGCTGCACGCACTCATTGTCTCTGGGGGGAGCTTCTTTGCACGGCGTCTCGCACCAGGAGCTTTCGTAAAGCAGCACGTGGGTGGAAAAGGCTGCTTGGCAGGCCGTGGGGATGCCGGTTCTTCAAGCTTGGGTGGTGACGGGGATTGTCTTCAGTCCTGACACTTGCCTGTCACCAGAGATGCCCGTTCGAATTTGTTGAAAATAGACCTTCCTTCCACCTTTGACCATCTATTGTTTTTCTGCCTTATTTTGTGTCCTCAGCTTTCCCTTCCTCCTCGTTGGCTGGGTTTCCCATTGCTTGAGGCGCTCTGCTCATCCCCACTCAATCTGTTTAGCTTGCTGAACAGTTTTTGGTGTTGGATTTACGTAGCCCAGCACAGCCATAAGCGGAGCAGGGCCTGGGAATAGCCCAAATTCATCCCAACTCATGGGACAAGACAGGGAACCAGTGGCCTGATTGCCTTCCTTCCTCAGACCAGGAAAGCGAGGGATGGCTTTTGGCAGACGTGGTCCAAGCCCAGGCGCCATGGTGAGGTTTGCGTTGGGTGTTTTGTTGGGCTGGTAATAGTGCTCAGGGAAGAGCTGGATGTCTCTGGCTTCGGGAGGCTCTGGCACACACTCCGTGCGCTGGGACAGATAGCAGCCGAGGATGTGACTGCTCCAGGCTCTTTACTTTCAACAAGAGTCATCCCTCTGGGTTTCGCTCAAGACAATTGAGAACATATTTACTTACGGCTAATGGTATTATGCTGTAAGCAAAAACAGAGGCTTCTGTATATTTAAGCAAACAATTTAAGGCAGATATCTTGCCTCATATCCCACCGCTGCCTCTTAGTCAACAACCTCCCATCCTTATCTCTGCTTTATTTAATAATTCGTCTCACCAGAGACGGGGGACAGGTCATGGCACGGAAAAGAGGAGGTAGTGCTCTCTGTAGCTAAGGTGTAATGGATCCCTCAGCTGTTCCTCAGAGGGCAGAAGCCAAAGCAGAGGGGTTTCGTCTAATGTTTTTATTATTGCAGTTATTATTTTTAGCCGTGCACGCATGGTTACCACGCTCTTCAAAGATTCGCCAGCTGAGTGGCAGCGGCGTTCAGCTGGGTTGCCACACCTTGGAGCATTTACTTATTTATTAGACTTTGAGTTTTCTTTTTCATCTTCTTGTCTGCAGAGATTTCTATAAATATTTAAATGCTAATGTGAAAAGAGGGGGAAAAAAAAAAAGAATGTTTTTCATTTTTTACATACTTACCCATTTTCTTTTCTGGCTTGTCCTCTGGGCAAACCCATCTGCAGTAATTCTGGCGGTAAGCGGCAGGGGGGCTCCCTCCACCCAGCCCACTTGTGTCATACCAGTCACCCATGAGTCCCTGCTAATGAAGAGTGAACCTACAAAGTCGTGGCTGCCTGGCTCGCGGAGATGTTCAGAGGTTTGGCTGGTTGATCTGCTGTTTTCCATTAGAGGAGCCGGATGTGCAGCAGCCCTGGGCTGGGGGAGCTTCATCTGCTGCCTCTCCTTCAGGTCTGTGATGTGCTGAAGGGTTGGAGAGGCTCCTGGTCATGCTGAGCTACCTGCCCACCCAGAAATGAGGTCCAGCACCTCTGCCAAGGGCATGCAGGAGCCAGGATGCTGCCAGACCCTGCCGGGAGCTGATTTTCTGTTCATCCGTTCGGTGCTGTGCTCTCCTGGCTGAAAGCTGGTGCCCAGGACTTTGCTGACATATGTCATGGAAGGGGATCTGATGCCAACCCAGTCCAAGGCTGGAGCAGGGACCGTATGCAGCAGTCCCTGAGGCCTGGAAACAATAGTGTTTGTGTTGTATTTGCTAGCCAAAACATGCTGGCCATTTGGGCACGCTGAGAATCCCATCTTGCAGGGGGGTGAGAGGGGGTTTTGGGGTTTGGAGAGGATGTGGTGGATGATGGTTTCCAAGCTCCCCTAATGTGTCTGTAGATGAAGCTGAAGCTGCTAGCTCTGTTCATCTGTGGGGTTTAGAGAGCTGCTGACACCACTGCCAGCCCTAAACCAGCCCTTTGCGTTCACCCAGAGGGAGCAGCCATCAGAAATGCTCCTGCTGTGTCCTTCAGCCTTAACTTTGTCTGCAGAACCCACAGCTCTGGGCTTTGGTACACGACCAAGAGCCCAGCTCGTACTTCACTGGTGCAGTCTTATAGCTGGGGTTATAGCCTATTTTCATGCAAATTGGATTGAAAATAACCTACATCTTTCCTGTCCTGTAGTTTCCTGTGCTTTTGTTGCTTCGGAACATCGATTCTTTAAAACCACAGTGAGTAGAAGATGCATCCTTGGGTGCATGAAGGCATGGTGCAGCAGAACTCAGTGTCACAAGAGGTTAATCTGCCTAAACACTGCCCTGCCTTCTGTCCCGTGCTAGGCAGAGCACTCGGATCGAGCAGGGTGCCCCAGGAGAAACGTCCTCTTGAGAGCAGAGCCCGGTTTGGCATGAGCTCACTTGCAGCAGTCCAGTCAGGGTTGCAGAGCAGAGCATGGACGGGGGGGATTTGTACTGGAGAGGTTTTGGGATGGTGAAGGGCAAGGCAAGCCATGAGGGTACAGCACGGTGTCAGCGAGCATCATCCTGGCTCCTCACCCTGTGGCCTGACAGCTACAATAAACTTGTGGAGCCTTTAAAAAATACAGCTGTGAGGGGAAGGTATCACTGATTTATCAGTGAGACGGGGGGTAGCTGCACTTCTCCTCTGTCCGGCAGCAAGTCCCCGACTCCCCCTGTTCCCTAGCTGGAAGCAGAGTGGGGCAGATCACCGCTCAGGATGGCTGGGTTGAAGTCACACTTGTCTTTTCCGCAGCTTTTGCCTCCCAGGTACCTGGAGATGCTGCCAGCATTCCCATCCCCGCTCCGTCTCCCGCTCCGCCGGCGCAGCCACACAGCGTGGGGAGGAGTGCCTTATTAGCACAGCTCTTTGTGAGATGCCCTTGAGTGATATATATATTTTTTCCAGGTGTAAATGCCAGGGGAGGCTGTACCGGTGCTTCACATTCTTTCATCTCGGCAGGGTTTTGCCCTTTCTCCCAGCGTGGCTCTGACAGCAGGCTCAGTGCCGCTGCCTGTGGAATACAAACAAACTTCCCCGTTGCAGAGCATGACAGGAATTCATTCCAGGCTGTTTATTTTTTTTTATTTTCTGCATTTCTTTTTTCTGCGTCCTGGATGCTCCAGGGGTCTCTGGAGAAGTTTTCAGAGGGGGGAGTCGGTTGCTTAACCCCCTTTTCTCCTGGGAGCAGGCGGCTTGCAGCAGACTCAAAGCCCTCACAGATGGGGAGGACAAAGCAGCTCAAAGCTGCGATGCAATTCCCATCCCCTGACCAAGTCGGGGGAGAGGAACCGACACACGGGGACGCCTGCATCCCTGCATCTCTTAGTAGGAGCCATTCGGGCAGTTGGAGGGTCTGTTGCCCGCTTGCTGAGCGCACAGCGCCTGCCATTAGTGCTAATGGGAGTTAGGCACGCGCACGGAGAGGCAAGGATGCCCCTGAGCTACAAATCTACTTGGCAATTTTATTATGTAAATAAATGGTGCTTGCACATACACCTGCTGCTGCTGCTGCTCGTGGTGATGTTCATGGCAAGATACGTAAACAAACAGCGATTCCATTCTAATAGATTTATTTCCTTTCTCGTGAGCCATTAAATTACCTCCAGATTTCACGCAGGTAGAAATCTGTAACGGCGTCGAAATCTTGCTCTGCCTCGGTGGACGGTGGCCTGCAAAGCGTGGCAGCCACCTATTAAGCTCAAAGAGCGTTTTGGGGGGAGGCACGGGAGCAACCGGTATCATTCTCGGTGTCTTGGGATGTCCGCACATCCCTCCAGCGGTCCCACTGCTGCCGTTTGCGGGGAAGGCAACGGCGAATCTCCCCGTGGGGAGTGAGCTCAGTGGCTGCGCAGCCCATGACTGGAGGGCGAGGGTCCTCGTGCAGACCCCTCGGGGCAGCTCCTCCATCTGACCAAAGTGAAGGGACCCCTGAGGAGACTCTGGGATGGGAAACCCATCACCTCCCCGCAGAGCATCAGCCCTGGGGCTCGCCCGGCTCTCTGGCACCGTGTGCCGGACGATGGGACCTGCACGGAGAGCAGCCAGCTCCTCTCCGCGCTGACCCGCCTGTTCGCAGGAACGTCTCTGGGCTGCAGTGCCGAGCCGCTCTCCGCTCTCTGGCTCTGCTGGAAGGTTTTGGCAGCAAGACGTGTAGCAGACAGATGGAGCTGCTGCCAGCGAGCGCGTTGAGCTGCCGGTGCCACGATAGCTGCTGGTTCGAGAAGCGCGGTGCCGGCACAGAGCCGGTGCCAGTGGCTTTGCCAGGCAGGGCTGGGTCGCTGGGAAGGGCTCTTGCACTGCAGCACCCGAGCACCCAGGAGCCCTGGAAGGTGCTGGGGAGGGGAGATGGCTTCCTCGTGAATAACTGGTGCGTTATTAATATGCATGTGTTTTTTGAAGAAGTTTCAAACTCTCCCCCTCAGGAGCCTTTGATGCTTTATTAATGATTGCGGCGCACACCAGACCCTCGGTACACCGCAACGGGAGCGATGCCTCGGCGCAGCCCCTGCAGAAACAGCCCATTTATTGTTGGTCATTGTCTTTCGTGAGCCCAGAGAAGGCATTTTGCTGGTCCAAGTGACCAGGTGAGGGGAGATGGGCTTGAGTAGCCCCAAAGAGCCACACCATTGCCGTGACGGGCTGCGGAGGCAGCAGCAAGCCGGTCTTTGGGAGCTCGGCAGGTCTCGCCGTCGCGGTCTGCACAGAGTGGAAAAGGTGTGCGAGGGCAGAATTCCAAGATGCCAACTTTATGCCCTGGCTCGGGATGAACAGGAACGTTCTCAGGTACCTTGTAACTCAAAAGAGGATCCAAGAACCTGTGGAAGGGGTAGGATCGGGGCTTGGCTGTGGTTAGCTTTGATGCCGGGAGGCTGACAGAGGAGCCCAGGGTTTTCCTGCCGCGTTTTCCTGCTGAAGCGGTCGGGGATGCGAGGCAGCAGCGGGGGAGCAGAGGAGGGATGGAGTAAGCCCCTGGAAAGCAGGCCAGTTTCAGAGAACGTGTGCTGAAGTGCAGGAGTGGATGGGGTGGCGAGCCTCCGGCAGCCCAGGCAGGCAACCTGCGTGAGCTGTGACACACACTGCTGCACAACCAGCCTCTGCGAAGGAGCCAAAATCCAGAATTTCAGAAGTGCTAATTACTGTTAATTAGCTACAATTTGTGTTCATAACCTTTGTTCTTAGCCAAGATTGACAAACACTGCTCTTAGCCGGCAGTGACAAACATTATTCATTCCCACGCAATAAATCAAACTAAAGTTGCTTCTGTTATTTCACCTATCATGTAGCATTTCATTAAATAGATATGGGCACATACATCATTGTTGCTGAGGCTGTGTCAATCCCTTTCAGGAGCAAGGCAGCCTCTAATCCATCCCGGCAGGGCAGTGTGCTGTGGAGAGGCTCCGGATTACCGTGTGCCAGGTTAGCATCTTGCTGAGCATCCGTCAGGCTTTGGTGACTCCTCGGCCGGTTGCACACCCGCTGTTCGACCTGGGAGCTGCTCACACAAGTGCTGTTGTTGCTCCTAAAGGGAGATGTGGCTTGGAGAGATTGGATTCCTGAGCTGGGGGATGACCTGCAACCGTCTGCAAGGTCCTTGTTGGAGGAAGCGTGCTTCTGCAGGGCTGGTGCTGGGCTTTCCGTCAGCTCCAGCATGGAAAGAGCAGCAGCCGAGGGGCTGTCGGTGCCAGGCTTGGGCTCAGAGGAGGGTGAGGAGTTGTGCTTGCACTGTGCACTGGAAAGGTGCTCTGTTTGCTGCTGGTCTCTGCTGGGCTGGAGAGCGTATTCTCTTTCACAATGGGCAGAGATAAAGGAGAAGGTGTGACATTAGAATGAGCCTGGAGCTTCAAAGAGTAGCAAAATGCTGGCTCTAGAGTATTTCTGGGCACACGCAGCTCTCGTAGCACTGAGGAACCTATCACCAGCGCCAAACAGCAGCTACTGCTCTGGCGTGGGGCTCTGTGCCGGTGGGCATGGGGGTGCTGGGCAGGGCAGAGGTGGGAGCTTTCTACTGGGCCTCTGCCAATCCTTCCAGGCCAGCCTGGAGTGGGAGCTCCCAGTCCTTGCACCCCAGGGTCCTGCACCCGGACCTGGGCACCCCAGGGTTCAGCTTTGCCACGGCATCTTCTTACCTTGTACCTCGCGCCTCTGGCTGCTCCAGGGCTTTCTGGTTGGGCTGCCGGGTCCAAGGGGCTAACGGGAGCAGCTCTGGCTTGCCCGTGCGGCACCAGGCGTTCAGTGCCCTCCATCTCCCAGCGCTCCGTAAATAAATTCCCCTAGTCCATCCTAGCACACTGTATCAATCTTGTTTAATAGACTGGAAAGCTTATTGCATGGCAGCAGGTCGCAGGGAGTGTCGAGGTGATGGATTGCGCCTTCCCGGAGTCGAGCGTCGTTGATGTATAATGAAATATTTATGATTTATTCCAGCTAATAAACTGGAGTGAAGTGTGTGATGTATGTGAGCAGATGGGGGATCTATTGATGCGGTTTTCATTGCGTGGGGGTTGGGAAAGGTTTATGTCCGTAACGGAGACGTAGCGCAGAGCCTCTCGGCCCGTCAAGGTGGGCGCTTGGCCGCGGGGAGGGCAGATGATCTAACTCCTATAGGCGGCCTTCAGCACTTGCCTTCTAATCGTTTGTCCGCCCCACGTCTCCTCCTGCGGCTTTTCTCAAGCACAGGAGCCTCTGCCAGCGGGAAGGAACTATTTCTTTGAGCACTGGGCTCAGGGCTGGGGAGCTTGTGCCCAGAGGGATGGAAGGAGCGGCTGTGCCACGCTCCGCAGCTTCCCAGTCCCGCTGTGTCTGCCTTACCTACAAAAAAACACATTTCCATGGGTTTAGGAGACCAGTGGGACACTGAACTGCCCTGAAAAGAGCGGGGAAACCTGAGACCTGTGAAAAGAAGTGCTTGTCCGTGTGAGGTGCGATGGGCACATGGAGCTCGAGGCTTCAGGATGCTCCCAAAGCCAAAAGCTTGGTGTTCGGAGCAGGAAGGAGCCGTTCTGGGGTCTGGTGCTGGGCTGTGTGTGACAGCCCAGACGGACACAGTCTGCAGGCAGGAGCCTGATCCTGGCCAGCTTTTCGGGAAGAGCTGTGCCTGTAGGCAGGTGGAGCTGTGGTCCCACAGCTGCCTTGGGTGGGCAGGATGGCCATCACAAGCCCCGTCTCGTTCAGCAGCGCGTGCTGGTTAACCCTGGCCTGGGAACTGAGACTCGCTCCCAGAAAGCCCCATTCAGGCAAAGGGGGTTTGAGCCCCCAGATCTTTGCTCTGCTCCCCGAACCGGTGAGCCTATCGGGATCAGGGCTCAGGCTCTTCACCACCTGCCCAGGCTGTTGAATCGATTCTGCCTGGAAAACAAATCATTGTCTTAGTCGCGGACGTGTGTCTCTGCCAGAGGGTGAGCTCTGCTTCAGCCTGGGATGGACCAGGAGCATCAACAACCATTTTAGGGAAGCAGGAGGCAGGTAAGAGTTAATCCCAGGGTAGAGCAGAGATGGATGCACAACCTCCTGCCCACTGCTCTGCAGTGTGAGCAGCCAGCGAGGCCTTCACATCCCGACGCTGTCCTGCCAGATGTTCCCGTTTCTGCCTAATTAGCCTCTGGATCAGCGTGCTTTGAGATCCTCAGCTGAAAGGCACCGGAGAAGGGCAAAGACTGATTATTCTGGCTGCTTCCCTGCAAGCTTCCCGGGAGGCTGCCAGCTGGGAGCCTGCCGGTCCCCCCCGACACGCTCCTTTGGTGAGAGTGGCAATTCTCCAGGTACAGGCGGTGCAGGGAGTGCAGGGGAATGCAGGAGGGCAACTGCCCACTGTCTCGTATCTCGGGAAATGAAGGAACGTCGAGCTGACAGCAGGGGATTCTTCCTGGAGTTTGGGGGGAATAAAAAAGCTTAAAGGCTCCCGAAAGAGCAGGTGTCGAGCCCAGCAGGAGCGGAACATCAGCAGCATCGCAGCAGGGCCAGGAGCTGGCTGCAGCCAGCAGCACGGAGCGGGGAGCAGCAGGGCAGGGGGCCCCAGGCTCTGGTTTGGGTGGAGAGCAGCACCCCTCTCCCCCCAACACCCCCTGAGAGCCCGACAGAAGCTGGATGGGGCTGTTTTTCTGATTTCTCACGGTGGTTATGGGGCTGGCCTGGCCCCTGCAACAGCAGGGCTGGTGCTGAGCTGGACTGGGGGCACGGCATGGGGCAGGGTCCGTGCTGTGGGAGGGGAGCGTGACCGATCACAAGCTTTCTCAGGGACTGGCTGGGGTCTGTGGGGCACACCGTGGGTCTGAGGGAGGTTTGCTGGCAGCACTGGAGGCCCATCCCCAGAGGAACAGCCACACAGGTCGCTTCCATGTCCCTGTAGGTCAATGTCTCCTGGAAAAGTGGGCTTGAGAAGTCCTCGCTCTCCAGCCCAGCTCTGAGGAGTGCTGGGATGAGCTCTGCATGAAGCAGTTGGAAGCTGAGACCTAATTTGCAAAATCTGGAATGATTCGCTAACAGTAAAAAGTCTAATTAATATTAGGAAGTGCTCCAACCGCATTCTGCTGCTGGCAGGGGAGAGCCCACCAGCCTCCCCCGTGTCGCTCTGGCCCCGGAGGCCCGGCTTGTCTCCCCGGGCTCTTCACCTTCATGTTTTCCCGCAGGCACTTCCGAAACGTGGAAAAGCCACTCCAACAGCCAGGAAACTGTTAAGCGAGCAGCTCCAGCCTGCTGGGTCAGCAAGCACTTTCCACCGAGAGCAAATCACTTAGCTGGTACCGTGGGGTGGGCGAAGGTGGCACTCGAAGCCCAGCCTTGCCTGAGAGCACCGTTTACCGGGACAAGGGCTGTGCCCCATGCAGGGAGATGTTTCACAGCGTCTGATCATGACTCTGGAGCTCCCTGTGAGAGCATTAGCTGCCACCGTGGCAGGAGGGTAAAAATAATCCACTTTTGTTTTTCTTCTTAACAAAATAGATTCCCTTTCGAAGGGATGTTTTGCTGTTTCACGGTATTTTGCTGCTGTGCGGCACTTGGTCTGTGAAAGCACCGTTTAATTGTGAACAGGAGTGGCAGGGTCGGCTCGGCGTGCCAGTTTTGGGCCGGCGGAGCCGCGGCTGAAGCTCACCCGTTGCCACGCAGCCGAGGCTGTCGTTGCTGCAAAGCTGGGCCACACGTGTTACCGAACGATCTTTCCTGCCGACATCCTTCCAGGCATCCAAGCGACCTCTGTCCCCGGTGAGCAGGGAGGTTGTGTTGGCACTGGCTGTGTCCAGGGTGGGATTCTCCTGGGGGGCAGCCTCTCCTCAGCACCCATATGCAGGACTGAGATTTTTGCTTAATGAAGCCGATGGGCCAGACCCGTTAGGAGGGCAGCACGATCCCCATTCGTTGGGTTTTTCCAGCAGATCCTAAGACAGTCCCGGCTCTGCGTGTAGACCGGGCTAAAGTCCCCGTTCCTCCTGACCTACCTGAAAACTCTCATTTTTTCCTGCTCTCTGACAGCTTCCCCAAGCTGCTCAGCATTCCGTTTCTCCAGCCAAAGCATTCCCTTCGTCAACAGTTGGTTCAAATGTTTGCTCGTGGCACCTTGGATGTCGAAACGTTGCAGTGTTTGCCAGGAACAAGCTGACCCGTGAGCGAGGGTGTTGGCACCGGAGCTCCCGGGAGGGTTTGCTCCTGTAGCTCTGCTTTTGGGAGCAAAGAGGCTGTTGTTCGGCACGTCCTGGGAGAGCGGCTGTTAGTCACCAGGAGATCTCTCTGCTCTGCGAAGGAGGGGCCCAGACTGAAGGCTGTAGTGCTGCGCAGAGTCACAAGGGCCTTTTTATCTTTGCAACAAGTATTTTGCAACTTGGAGAACCTCATTGCAGAGATCTCTGGGGTTTCAGTTTGGAAATAGGGTCTCCATTGCAGCTTGACTGCTTTTTAGAGTTCGTTTGGGCAAGGCGTCTACGGTCCAGCGGCCGTTGCCAAGTAACTATCTATAGACAACCCTTCCCTCTCAACAGATCTTACCGAAAAGCCTCATTTTTAAAACAAAGGCAACCTGGAAAAGGTCTTTTATGCCTTTCTTTCAGTGCCTGATGGTTCATGGCATGGTTCATGCCAGACTGTGGTCTCCACGGGCTGAGCCGCGGGTCAGCACAGCGTGGTACCCGCTGAGCCCGCAGATCTTTAAGGTCCCTTCCAACCCAAACTATTCTATGATTAAATATATATATATATATATATATAATCGTCTGAAACTCTGGCAAAGTGCAGCCCACCCCCAGCTCCGCCAGCGCGGGAGCCTGTTCAGTATGCAGCTCAGCAGAGCCTTTAACATTTCGCGGAACAGATGCCCACTGAGCATCTTGAAACAAATCCAAAGGTAGCGGTGACGGCTGCTGTCAGGGAAACAATAATCCCATGGCCTCGCCAGCATCAGCTGCGCCGCAGCCCCGGAGCTGAGCCACGTGCGACGGAGGCTTCTGCCGCTGCCTGCTTTGTCTGATGAAAGGAGCCCGGTCGGAGGTGGCCCGGGCAAGCAGAGGTGGAGATGCAGTGTCAGAGACCGTAATCTTCTCATCAGCCAAAATCTCCCTCCCTGCACAGCTGGTTGCAAGGAAGGAAATACTGTTTGTAGCTCCGTGCTGCGGGAAGCATCTGAGCACGGGCACGACTGTCCTTACCTTGGTGTTGTGTGCTGACGGGGCTGGGTGGGCTCGTGCACCATCGGGCACCACGCCGGGAGCCCGGGGAGGAGGGCACAACCCTTGCCACGGACCCTCGGCGCAGTGCCAGGTTTGGAAACGATGCTCTTAGCAGTGTCTAACAGCAGCGTGTTGGGGGGAGTCATTAAGCAAATGACAGCATCCTTTAAACTAGTCTTAGTGGCCCAGGAAATCCCGTCTGTCCTGGGAGGCAGCGAGGGCTTTGCTGCGCTGGTTGTGCCAGCTCACACGCCGTCTCGATGTGCTCGGCTGGGAGCAGATGGCGCGGGGCAGAGGGTAATGTGGCTGTCCTCGGTGGCCGACGGTCCCCCGGAGCGTGCTCCCTCCTGTCAGCGCGGGAAGTGACAGCGAGACCCTGATGCTTGGTTTACGGGGGCTGGGGGGGAGACAGGGAAATTACAGAGCTCGTCCCAGAAGATCACAATCATAATGCTAACCACCCGCCGTGCTGCCGGGGCTGGAGGATGCGCGTGAGCGGTACCACGGTGCTTGGAGGGAGCACAGGGATGGAAGGTGAGCGGCGAGGTGGGGGTCTCCCATCTGAAATGGCTCTTCTCCTGTGTGGGGAACATCTGGGAGGGTGACAGCTCGGGCAGCACAGCTCCTCCAAAGAGCACGTCTTGCAGCTGGCAGCATCGTCTCCGAGCACAGGGCAGGGGTGTGAGCAGACTCTGCCCTGCTCCTGCCAGAGCCGGGGAGGCAGGGACGGCGGTGCCGGGATGCTGGCGATGGCTGCGCCGGGATGCTCATGCCGGGTAGCCATCAGCCAGCCTGGCTCCAGCTGCTGCCCAGCTGAGCCAGCCAGGCACGGTGCCCAGCCAAACAAGCCTGCTCTAGCACCCGGCCAAATGAGCCTGTTCCAGCACCCGGCCAAACAAGTCTGCTCCAGCACCCGGCCAAACAAGTCTGCTCCAGCACCCGGCCTAACAAGCCTGCTCCAGCACCTGGCCAAATGAGTCTGTTCCAGCACCTGGCCAAACGAGCCTGCTCCAGCACCCGGCCAAATGAGCCTGTTCCAGCACCCGGCCTAACAAGTCTGCTCCAGCGCCCACTCGCATCCCCTCAGCATGGGTTGCAAGTCCGGGATGGGCATTCCACATGCCCTCAAATCCCACTGGCTGTACGCAAAGTACAGAGACTTCCCTTGCTGGAAAAGGGATCTGAGGCCAGGCAACGGCCCCGTTCTGCCAGGGCCCTGTGCAGGGGGGAACGGGAGCGGGGCAGACATGAGACCCCGGTGGCAGGCTCTGCCCTGGCAGTTTGCTTTGCAAACGGGCTCCAGGGAAATCAGCTGTGACTGACACCTCCTAGATAGACTCAAGGGCACTCAGGGATGTGAATTCCATCCTTGCTCAAGGAGAGATAAGGGGAGCGAGTCCCGTAGAGCCCTTCAGCTTTCACACTGGGAAACCTTGGTGCAGGGAAATCTCCCTCCTCCAGGTCTGCCTCATGGACCCAACCATCCCACAGCCCTGTCCCTGGGACCGTTCTCCCTATGAAAACACAGATGTGGCAGCTTTCACGTGCTTAAATCCTGAGGAGCAACGTGGGAACTGCGTGTCATTGAACAAGGTCTGAATTCCCTCTCCTCTCCCTGTCTTCTCCGTACGAATCAGCAGCTCCTCGTCTCCCTGCCGAAAGCTCGTGGCTCTCTGGTCCCCCAGTGCCACATTTTAATTAATGTTCACTCTCCAGTCCTGTGTCAGTCACACATGCCACGGCGATACCGGGCGCAGAAGGTAGTTTGTCACAGCAGTCATGAATTCCTTTCAACCCAAACACCCAGAGAACCCCTATTTAAAACTCTCCCACAACTTTCAAATATTCCAGACAGCCTTCAACATCCAGGAGAGTGCCAAGAGGCAGGCAGGCGAGTACAGGAACAATTAATCATTCCCTGCCTTGAACTGAGCGAGGGGAGCTGCTCGGGATTTCGGCACGTGCCAGCTGAGCCGGGACACGGCTCTTTTGGGGAGCAGCCTGAATTTCAGCCCTGATTCTGATATTTCATTGCCCTGACACCATGAATCCCTGGGTGGTCGCTGCTGGGGGTGAGCTGGAAACGGGGGGTTGCCCAGCCACAGGAGCTGGCGGACGTGTGCGGTGGTAACTGGGATGTGAGGTGTGCTGGGAGTGCTTCCGAGCAGCGCTGGGGCCGGGGAGGACAGAAGGAGTGCTGGGAAGGAGGGGAGCGAGGCGGAGGTGGTGTTCAGTGACGTGAGTGGCGGGATGTGCTCACCTTTGCTGGGGTGACACGAGTCCCCCGAAGAAGAGGGGACCTCATCCCCAAAGGAGAGGACTGGCGTCCACGCGGTCCTTGGCAGTGGAGAGGCTTTCCCTAGGACACCCAGCAAAGCCCCCAGGTCTCGACCCATCCCAGAGCTCACGTGCTCTGTGTGCAGCTCTCGCCCAAAGCAGAGGTTCGGCAGGTCCTCCGGGCTCAGCAGGATCTTGGCGCAGGGATGCTGGGGTTTGGGACCCTCGGCTGTCCTCGTCACCCAGATCTGGGACACGTGCCTGGACAGAGGGCAAGGAGAGTGAGCTTGGGAACTCTGGCATCACCAGTTCACCTCACATTGTTGGAAGCTGCTTTCTCCCCGCTGCCAATCTCCGTGCTGGGGCTTTCCAGCCAGCAGCAACACGAGGTCTGTGAGCAACGCCGCAGCGGGGAGCGGGCCGGGTGTGCGGCCACAACGGCAGCCTGTATCATTAAGGAGAGGATGGAGCCTTGACGTGCCAGGCTGGGGAGAGCTAAGGGTCCCCCCGTGGTGCTGCCATCAAGGCTCTGAAATGGAAATGCGAGGTCCCCAGCCCCCCCACCTTCGCCCACCGGTTGGCAAAGGCTCTATTAGCAGGATGTGAGTAATCAAGTAGCTATCAAAGCACACCAGCTTGTTAAGCATTTAGCCAGGTTGTGCTGACATGACCTCTCTCCCCTCAATCTTCCCAGCCTCAGCACGAGCACCTAATTACCGGATCACACCTGCCACACGCCTCCTCCCCCCGTGGAAAGGACCAGTCCGACCCAACATGTTGCTTGGGACAGCCTCTTCCCCATATCACCCACCACACTTTATCTATTAGTAGCAGACAGGCAGGGGTGGGGGCAGCCCCCCATGAGCAGTAGTGTTAACAGCTGGGAGTCCCCCCAAGCGAGGGCTGCTCCAGGGGCTGGTGGCTGCAGTCGGGGCATGGATACAGCATTGGAGGTGCTAGGAAAGACCCATCGTGGCTTTGGGAGGCGGGTGTCTCATCACTGGCATAGGAGGAAGAGGAGGCTGGGGATTATATGATGGCAGCTGAGCAGCCCCAGTGGTGGCAGAGGGCCCAGGGGCATCACATCCTACCGGGACAGGACATACGAGGTCTTTGGGATGGGTCATTGCCAGGGAGATGAGGAAGAGGCTGAGCCAGAGTCTGCTTGTCTTGTGGTCCATGTTGTGAGTGAGCTGGGGAACATATCATAGAACCATCAACTCCTTTAGGTTGGAAAAGGCCTTCGAGATCAAGTCCAACCGTTAACCCAGCACTGCCAAGTCCACCACTAAACCATGTCCCTAAATACCTTGTCCACACGTCTCTGAAATCCCTCCAGGGATGGCGGCTCCACCACCTCCCTGGGCAGCCCGTTCCAACCCCTGACAGCCCTTTCCGGGAAGAAATTGTTCCTAATATCCAATGTAAACCTCCCCAGCACAACTTGAGGCAGTTTCCTCATGTACTATAACTTGGGAGAAGAGACCAACCCCCCCATCTCTGCACCCTCCTTTCAGGGAGCTGTAGAGAGCGATAAGGTCTCCCCTCAGCCTCCCCTTCTCCAGGCTAACCGGATCCCACTTTGCCTTCCAGGAGACACGGCAGCGTACAAGGACGGTGTTTACTGGATCAAGGGCCGCACCTCGGTAGACATCATCAAAAACGGGGGGTTCAAAATCAGCGCTCTGGAGGTGGAACGTCATCTGCTCGCGCACCCGCACATCACTGGTACGCTGCTCTTCCCGGGTCCCCGTGCCGGGGAGGGAGCCTGGCTTGGGGTGTGGACACGAGGCTGCCGGAGGGCTCATGCCTGGAGGCTGCTTCCCAGCCTTCCCAGCAGCGGGGCTGGGTCTGAGCGGAGAGCAGGCTGCATTTAAAGCCCGCTGGCACTCGTCTCCCAGGGCTGACGCCGTGAAGCCTGCGGCTGCGTGCTCGCCTCTGGTTTTTGGAATGATGCTGGAATTAAATACGTGCTGCCCTCACGCGTGACCCTGTACGAGGGGATGGTGTGTACCCCCCAGCCCCACACCGCTCTCTGTTCCTCCCTGTTCACTGTATATACCTCAAACTGTGGGGCTTCCTGCCTTTTCCTCGGTGAAAAGCTCTGTTCTTAGAAACTCCATCAGCACCCAAGTCCTGCTGTTCTCCTGTACTAACATCCCATGGCATCTTCCCTGCACACCACTGCTGCCACCAGTGCCAAAACCCTCTTCTACCCCACCCCTCACCCCAGAAATTGCTCAGGCCGAGTCCTCTGCTCCCTCCGCAGACGTGGCCGTGATCGGCCCTCCGGACATGGTCTGGGGCCAGCGGGTCAGTGCTGTCGTCCAGCTGCGCAAGGGCAAGATGCTCTCCGTGAAGGACCTGAAGGACTGGGCCAGGTAAGACGCCGCGGGGCAGCGCGGGGCGAGTGGCACAGCACAGGGGAGCAGGCTCAACCCCCGCAGCCCCCTCTTCAGGGACGTGTCAGCGGAGGGGTGGCCGGCAGCAATGTGCTTCGGGCTCTGGGGGTGGAGAAAGGACCAAAGCTCCAACTGGGAGGTCACCAAGCATGCAAGATGATGGGAATAAATGGGCTTCTCACCCCAAAAGTGCCTTTGATAAACGACCTGCTCTTACCCCGCAGCCCCGAGCCCAGCTGCTGGCAGAAAGCGCCCAGGCAGGGGAAGCTTCATGTTTTCTCAGCAGCAAAACCACTCACTCAGCTTTTCCCCGGTGCTGTTGCAATTGCTCCTCATTTGCCTTCCTACTTGCTGGAATCCAGTCCCAGTTAACCCCAGAGACCTCTCCCGTGAGTGTTTGGGGAGTGATCGGTGCCGTTCTGGAGAGCACGGCTGTGGCCATCCTGCGAGGTTTCAACCTGGAAACCTGCTCCTCGTTCAAATCGGTCGGAGAACGGCCAGTGCCGAGGTTTCGGGCATGGGAGGGTGAGCAGGGGGGAGCCAGGAAGCGGAATCACCAGGTTCATCGCTAATATTCCATTAGCAAAATATTTAATAGCAGATTCTTTTTTTCCCTGGCAAACTCCCTCCTTGGGGCTGCGGATATTTTTGGCGAGGCTGGTGCTATTTTGTAAGCGGCAGGAGCACTTGTTTCATCCGGGGCTGCGCAGCAGCCAATTAAAGATTTCCCCTGGATCTGCAAAAATCACAGTTGGGGGACTGCGATTTAGCAAATGCGAGGAAGATGCTAGCTGCCCGGCTGCTGCTCTGATTAAACCCTTACGTAGGGAGGGGGGAAGAAAAGCAAACAAAGAAACTGAACCCACACGGGTGGCTGCTGGGGCAGAAGGAGCTGGGGGTCCTTGCTGGTGGTGCTTCGGCGCTGTACGCGCGTGTTAACCCTCTGGCTGCTGGTCACCTGGGACTCCTGCTCCTCTCAGAGCCGGCAGCTCCTGCTTGGGTTTGCTGGTGTGCTCCTGCACACGGAGATGCCCCTTCCCGGCCAGGCTCAGCCTGTCCAGGTCGGTACAGGCTCTGGTCCTCCGGGGTTCTCCATTCTGGGACCCGTCGTGGCCTCTGCAAGGGGCAGGAGCGATGGAGAGCAGGGAAGGGAGCTCTTCGCCATGCCGCACGGTGGCTGCTCATCCCTGCACCTCCTGCCAGGGACGTGGGTGACCCCGGCAGATCCCGTCACCCACCACCCACGGCTGCGCCCCCCTTGTCCCCACACCTATCGCCATCCCCAGCTCCACGGGCAGCCACGATGCTGTTCTCCCCACGCAGAGAAGGGTGGGAGCCCTTGGAACAAAACCCCTGGAGGGTCGCAGGGACTGGCTGCCCGCCCAGGCTCCGGCGCGGGCTCCAGGCTCCAGCTCCCCCCCCTGCCCGCCTCCCCCTCTCGCCCTGTCTCTCCCCTTTATTTTTTATGTCACTTACGTTCGCTTGGCCCTTTTTCTCGCACTCCCTGGCAGGAGACACATGTCCCTCTTCAGAGTGATTCATTTTGCGGCTTTCGCCTCCGATCGTGCTTCGCGGCGACAGGCGCCATCCCGAGTTAGAGGCATCCATATGGCAAGGGGTGCTGGTGGCGGGCTGGGGGGAGGGGGACCGGGCGGCGGTTGAAGGGCTCAGCAGACTTGGCATCTTGCGTTAGAGTCAGGGCCAGGACGCTGCCGGAGCTGGGCATGGCCCCAGGTTGGTGACACACGAGCAGCAGAAGGAGGAGAGCCCCCCCGCCGCGCTCTGCAAAGGGCACGGGGATGACGCTCGCCGCTCACGCTCCCTCCCGCAGCAGGGAGATCCCCCGTGGGCCAGAGCACGTGGCTGGCAAGTCACGCACCTGGGGAGGTGGCCCACCCGCGGTCTTGGTCCTTGGGGGCTGGCACCAGGATACGCAGAGGTCCAGCATCCATCACACCGCTGCGCTGCTTCCCTGTGCCATCTCTAACGGGCAGGATGGATGAGCCTGCATCCTGGGCTTTGCCTCCAGTTTGCTTGCTGAAGGCTCTCCGTGCCCCCTCTCCAGGGTGGGTGGGTGTTTTGGGGTGCGGCGCAGGCAGTGCCCTCGCCGACAGGGCTGGATGCGGCAGGCAGAGCCGGGTACCGGTACCGTGGTCCATGTTACCCCCAAACACAGCACACGATGATCCAGGGTTCGAGCAGGAGCAAACCAGGGCCAGGGATGAGCTGTGAGGTGGGGCCAAAGCCATCCAGGAGATGGGTAAGGATAGGGCTGGAGACACGCTCAGCACCCCCGAGGGGTCCCCTCCGGGGACGAGCTGCTGCAACACAGGGCTGAGATCCCTGCAGAGCCAGGCTGGGAGCAGGCACCCCACAGCACAGCTCAGGAGGGGCTAGGAGCACAGGGCTGAGCCTAAATAGGCTCCTGGTGTGTGGGTGGGGGCAGCAGGTGGGGCTGCTTGGGGCTGTTAGGGCTGTGGGTGCCTCAGGACAGCTCATCCTCTGCAGCCCCTTCTTCTGCAGCGCAGAATCGTGTCACAGGCTCCAGCGGATGGTGTGGCGGGGTCTGCTGGAAGCGCTGCTCCGCGGGCCGTAACGGGCTGTGCTTCCGCGTTGCAGGGACACCATGGCGCCGTACGCCATCCCCACCGAGCTGATCGTGGTGGAGGAGATCCCACGCAATCAGATGGGAAAAGTCAACAAGAAGGAGCTTCTGCAGCGCTTTTACCCAGCCTAGAGCACGGCCTCGGGGCAGGACCAGGCACCCTGGGGGGGCTTCATCCTCCGCCGCCCGTTCCCTGGAGCTCTCCCTGCCACGGCGCTGACGAGGTACCGGCGGTGATTAGCTGTGGCAGGTCTGGGCTCGCTGCTCCGTGAATAAAGTCTCATAGAAGCAGGATTCATCCTGCACGGATGCTACCTTCCTTGTGCAGGAGCTGTTTGCAGGGGGCTCAGGCCAGTCCTGGGTGTAGAAGCGAAGCGTGGGGGGTGTCCCAGGCCGGGACTGCCCCCCACGCTAGTGCTGGCAGCCGGCACTCGCTGGCCAAAATTGCTCTGGTTTAGCCCCCAGGTAGGTGGGGGGAGGCAGATGAATGGCAGACAGGCCAAACACCTCCGCAGCCCTCCCGAGCTGGCCCCATCAGCAGCTGCTCGGGGACAGACAGACCCCCTGGCCCTCGGTGGGGCTCAGCCCGTGATGCCAGCCCACCGGAACCACCCTGCCGGGCTGGGATGGGCTCCCCGGCTCCCCTGCCTTGCCTTGGTCTGCCTCTGGCTGCTCATCCCCGTTCCCGTTCCAGCTCTGCCTCAGGCCACGTGCAACTCGTCTCCAGATGAAATTACTCTTTGGATTAAACTCCTGTCTTCGGCCAGCTGCGGGGATTCCTGGCAATTCTGCCTCCTCTCCGCCCTTTCCCACGGACTCGGTGACTTTCCGCATAGTTTGGTTTAGAGGGAGGGAGAGTCTGAGAGAGCGAGTGGGTTCCCTCGGCGGTGGGATCCCGCTCCCCGTGGGATGCCCCATAAGCTGTGAATCGGTACCATCCACCCCCCTGCTCCGCCAAGCGCCGACCCCCATTTTCCAGCAGAACTGAAGGATAAATACAAAATCGCGAGCAAACGGCGGCTGCGGGGCGCGCGGGGAGATGGGGGGGAACACCGTGGCCGGGCGGGTGACGGAGATGGGCTCCGTTTTCGGACGGGGTGGAGCGCACAACGTGGCCACAGCACGGCGAGGGGTGCTGGCCACGGGGGGCACGCGGTGCGGTGTGGGGAGAGGGCAGAGCCGAGCCGCGTGTGGAAGCGCCGGGGAGCAGATGCAGCGCGAATTACGCGGCACGCGCGCTCCCGTGTCCGTGCGCGTGCCGACGCCGGCGTCCGCGTCTCAAGGTCAGCGCTTTCCCCGGGGGCAAGGCGGGGTCGATAAACCCTACCTTTGTAAACGGAATTTGTCCCTGTTCATCCATGAGCTGCCGGCCGCCCGGCAGCAGGCGACGGGGATCCGTAATGCCAGAGGGGACGGTGGCTGTGCCCTGCATCCCCGTCCAGCGGGTCCACCCCCAGCGCAGGGACTGTGCGCTGAGGAGGCAGCGTGGCAGCGGGATGCTGGTCCGGTCCTGTCCGGTGCCGAGGGGGAGCCCCAGATTTCCCTGCCAGCCGATGGGACCCTGGGAGCACCAGGAGGGGCAAGAGGAACGGGGAGCACAAGTAATTACATCCAATACCGTTCTGGGGGTCAGTGGAGCCCCCAGCATCGGGGAGGAGGGTCAGGGAACATGGAGAGGACATGGAGGGGACAGCTGGCAGGCACGTGGCGCTGGGCAGAGGGAGCAGGGATGGGTCAGGTACAGAAGAGCGGATGGGAAAGGGGACATGGTCGGGTATGGGGACAGGTTTCCTCCGCTGCAGCCCCTCCATCCCACCCCGCCTGCACGGACAGGTCCAGCCGTGTGCCCACTCTGTCCATCCCCACACCCTGCCCACGGCAGCATCTCCCAGGGCAGTGCCAGCACCTGGATTTCGGTACCTCAGAAGGGGTTGGGACAAGGCCCCCCCCAGGGTCACACAGAGCTCACGCCGGTTCCGGCGCACGGCACGGCCCCCGGCTTACCCCCGCGCCGCCGCAGAGCCGAGCACCGTCAGCTCTCGCTGGTCTGCGGGAGGGACCGAGCGGATCCTTTGTTAAAACATCAACGATGCAGTAAATTTTTTAACTTACCAAATAGATCAATATCAAATTATCATGTCTCACGTTCATAACTCTTAAGCAAGCAACAATGGAGAGAGACAAGGTCACTGGAGAATAAATAGCAGCAAAAGCTCTTAATGATCTATCATTCTCGACAACCCCAGGCACCCAGCACCAGCCCGGTGACAAGATCATTAATAAAACTCTGCGGGAGCGCTATCGATTGCTTTGATGGATGATCACAGGTAGCAAATACTGTAAAACACCTGGTTGTCACACACTCAAATGAGTAGTTTGACTCGCACCTCGGCACGGGGACCCGGCTGCGACTCCGCCGGGTTTTCTCCTCGGTGGCGGCTTTCGCAGGGAGGGTGGTCAGCGCCGCCGCCTTCGGGTGCCGGTGGCTGCGGCCTTCCCCCCAGTTTGGGGCTGCCCACCGTGCTGGCCCCCCGTGGCTCCCACCTCTGCGCCCGCACTGCTGTTCGTCCCTACAGATGGGGGCTGTTAATTAAAAGGCTCATTAAAGAACCTGGTTATGGCGCCCCAAAGCTCCGGCTGGGAGCTGCACCGGCTCGAGGTGGGTTTGGGTGACCTGGTGCCACTGGATGACCCTGGAGCTCCATCCCCTCGCCGCTGGATGCAGCCCCATGTCACGGACACAGCCCAGGCACCGGGGACGGACGGGCGTCCCCAAGGCCATGAGCTCAGCCCCCCCTCACGCTGCATCCTTCTGGGGCGCGCGGGGGCCGCGTTTCGCTTGCGAGCCACGTCCGCGTCGACGGTCTGATCGTATGTACACAACCATTCAATTACCCCGTCGTGGCTAACGGCTATTAAGCCATCAATCTCCTTCATTAAGCCCTGCCAGGCCCGGCCCCGGCATCGCGCAATAAAACCATCACAACAACAGCCACCACCCAAAGCAGCCTCTTCGGTGCGTCCCCGGAACGCCGGCCCCACCACCCGTGCCGGCCGGCCCGCAGCGTCCTCCTGCCCGCCGCCCACCCTGGGGCACCGTGTGGGGTGTCCCCAGGGAGCTGGGGGCTGCCTGCACCTCCGTGCCCACCCCCCCAGCCCCGGGCTCGGTACGCCGGGCCCCGCTCTCGTGCTTTATAGCTGACATTATCTTTAACTGCCGTATAAAACGTGAAGCTCCGCTGGCTTTTACGGCTGCGGCGCCGGCGTTCGGCACCTCGCTGCTCTGCGCTCCCCCGCTGCTCGCTCTCCTCATCACTGGGCACGGCGGGGAGGGGGCACTGCCCACACACCCCCCTGTCCCTGCACAGGGGCCACGGCTGGTCCCATTGCACCCACACTGGGGACACGACTGGTCCCATCACCCACAGTGGGGCTGCAACTGGTCCCATTGCACCCACACTGGGGACACGACTGGTCCCATCACCCACAGTGGGGCTGCAACTGGTCCCATTGCACCCACACTGGGGACACGAGTGGTCCCATCACCCACAGTGGGGCTGCAACTGGTCCCATTGCACCCACACTTGGGACACGACTGGTCCCAACGCCAGCAGGGCTTGTACTGGAATGGGTAGATTGGAGGGGGTCAGCTGCAGGGGGGGGACCTGGCCCTGGGTCCATCCTTCCCCTGTGGCCCCCAAAAGAGGGTGACCCCTTCTCCAACCCGGCAGGGCAAGGGGGGGACGTAGCCCTGGACTGCACTGTTTGGGCCCAGCCTCCGTGGGACCCCAGTTTGCAGGGGGAGAGGGGCAGGGGGTGGCGGTGGAGGGCCGGAGGTTGGGCGTACGGGGGGTCCCAACGCCGCGCCGCAGCCAAGGCCACGCCACAGGCACCAGGCAGCTCCCGCGGCCGGCAGCACCGGCACCAGGCCCTGGCTCGGTGTCAGAGCGGGTCACGTCAGCCAGCCCACGCCACGGTGCCAGTGGCAGGGAACATCTGCTCGGCTGCCACGGCGAGTCAGGGGTGGGGGCTGCTGCCAGGACCCCCGGCCAGTGCCACCGGGGCAGCTCCTCGCCGTGACACTGATGCAGCGTGGCAGGGCGAGCAGGGCGGACGGATGGGATCGGACAGATGGACCGGGAAAGGGAGCGCTGCTGCTCATGCCAGGGCCAAGCCACGGGCCAGCATGCCCCACGCTCACCCGTGTCCCCTCCCGCTGTCCCTGGGGACACCGACAGCCCTGCCACCCTTGCTCAGCGTCTGGGGACGGGCAGGGGACATCCTGCATCCCACCTCCTGCATCCCGCGGCCCTTTTCCTTGTGCCTTATCCCTGTGCCGGTGCCCGCACCGGGAGGGCACCGAGGACCCTTTTGGGGGGTGCTGGCCGGGCTGGGGTCGCCGCATCTGCCCAGTGGGGACGTGGCGAAGCCACCAGTGTCGCCAAACCGCCACCTCAGCCCCTGCCGGGACAGGGCTTGCTCCTGGCGTGGGGGGGGCGGGATGAGGAGCTTCCCCGGGCCCCCTCCGCCCAGCCCGGGGGGCGGCGGCTTCCCAGCCCTGCTGCAGCCGGCATCCCCGGGACCCCCGCTCCCCGCTGCGGCACCCCGGCCAGCGGGACCGCCGGTGTCGGGCCGGTGACCGGGGCGATGCTGCCACCTGGTGCCGCGGCCTCGCGGCGCCGCAGGGACCGGCACCGGGGTTCGGGGGTAGCACCGGGACGGGCTCAGCACCGGGACCGGCTCGGGGCGGGGGGGTCGAGGGCAGCACCGGGGTCGGCCCCGGGGGCCGGGGGACATCGCCGAGGGGTCAGTGTGCGGCGGGGCCGGGGGCCCACCGGGGGCTCCATGAGCAGCCCGGGGCAGCTCCGCCCCGCGGGTCCCGCCGGGGCCGGGCCGGGGCGCTGCCGTCCCTTCTCGCGAGCCCGCCCCGGCCCCGGCCCCGCCGCCAGCGCGAGCGGCACCGGCACCGGGCGCGGCCGGGGGCGCGCGGCGGGCTCGCCTCGACGGGGGGCGGCGGAGTGGGGCAGGCAGAACCGGTCCCGGTGCTGGTCCTGATCCCGGTGCTGGTCTCGGTCCCGGTCCTGGTGCCGGTGATGCTCCCGGTGCCGCTCCCGGTGCCGGTGGGGGCCCAGCCGCGGCGGGTGCGGCGGGGCCGGGTCTCTCCCTCCCCGTCGCGGCATCCCCCCGAGTCGCGCCCGGCGACAGCTGCCGCGTTCCCACCCGCCCTGCCCCGGGGTGGGGGGGCACCGCGCACCCCCAGCCCCCGACCCCCGGCAGCGCGGACACCCCCCGCTCCCCTCCCCCTCCCTCCCGCTCCCCTCCGCATCCCCCCCGGGCCCTCCCCGTCGGGCGGGCGGCGGGCAGGGGGTGCCGGCTCCGGGCCGGGGGGGCGGCGGGACAGCTGCCCGGCCCGGGGGGGCCCTGGGCAGCACATGTGCTGTCACTCAGCCAGCCCCGCGGTTATTTTAGCTCGGGGCCGGCGGCCGGACTGCGCCCCGCTCCGCCATGGGCCCCCCGCTCCTCCTCGCCTGCCTGCTCGCCCCGCTCTGCGCTCGGGTAAGGGGCGCGGGGGGCTGGGGGGGGATAAAGGGGGATGGGGACCCCCCCGCTGCACCCCCCGGGAGGGCCAGCTGGGATGGAAGGGCCTGGATGCTGATCCGGGGGACAGCCGGATCCCAGACCCCGCGGGGGGACATCCCTGGGGGTGGCGGGGATGGGGGTGGCGGGGGGCTCGGTGCCCCTCTTGGGGCATTTCCCACCCCACAGATGGTGGCGGCGGGGGGCGGGGGGGGGGAGGGCTTGCGGCTCCGGCACACTGCCTGCGTGTGTGGACCGGGAGATGGAATTTGGGGGAGGGTTTGGCACTCAGAAACATCCTGCTCCCCCCTTGCCCACCCCAGCTGCGGCCCCAGACCCCCCTGCACCCCCCCGTCCGTGCCTGTTCCCCCAGCGCCCCTCACCACGGCCTCAGGCCTGAGCCCCATGGGGCTGTTGGGGTTCTGGCTTGGCCCCACGGCCGGGTGCTCGGAGCAGGGGAAGGAAAGGGGGCATGTAGGGCAGCCCCCCACCCAGCAACAGCACCCCCGTCTCCCCCCACCACCCTCCCCATGCACCCCCAAGCTCCAGCAGCCTCCCGGGGAAGGGGGGAGGGGTATTTTCTGGGGAGGGCAGCTGGGGGCCGCAGGACGTGTACTGCCCATGGCGGGACAGGCATGCAGCCCCCTCCTCTGCACAGCCCCACACCATCCCCAGGGACCCCCAGCACAGCCATCCCCACCCCCCTGTGCCCCCCACCCCTGGCAGGGAGCACACGCATGGAGCTGCCCCCCCCCGGGACAGCGGATGGGTGCAGGTGTGGGTGGGTGCAGCCGGATGGGTGACGGGGGGGCAAGGCCTGATGCTGCCCAGATGTGCCCCCTCCCCGGGGAGCACGCACTGTCCCCCGGGTCCGGGATGAGGGTGAGCCCTGAGGAATGTGGTCCAGAGCCAGGGGGCGGGGGGGCTGCTGCATGCACCCCCCTGCCCTGCAGCCCCACAGCTCCCTGCCCCTTCCGACCTCCGGTTTCCAGCCCTCACACCTCCCCACAGCTCCGGACCCCTGTGCCACCCCCCCACCCCCCAATTCCCTGACCCTCCATCCCAGATGCTCAGGGCCCTTAAACCCATCCTAGCCCCCACAGCTCCCTGACCCCCATTGCAGCCCCCCCCCCCAACTCCTGCTCCCCCAGTGTCCATTCCTAATCCCCCCCCAGCTTCATTCCAGCCCCCACAGCTCCCTGTTTCCCCACCCCCAGGACCACCCAGGCAGTCCAAGCCCACGTCTGGTGGGCTGGGGCCACGCCAGGCGCTGCCAGCCTGGGGTAACCCCTTCATCCCCACCGTGGGGCCGTGCCGGGGGTACCACCGGGGTCATCTGTGGGGCACCCCTTCCCCACAGGACGCCCAGGGCACCACCGACATCAAGCTCCTGGGGAGCCTCTCCGCTCCCCCAGACCCAACCCCATCAGGGGGGCACCGTGTCCGGGTATTGCACCCCACCCCAGAGGTTTTGGGGTCACCGGCAGCACCGTCTGCCCCCCACCCCCCCCGCAGGGTGCCAGCCCAGCCCCGTCGGGTGCTGCAGCCCCGGGCAGCCCCCAGGCCTGGCGGCAGCACGAGGGTCCGCGGCGGGTGAAGAGGGCCTGGGTGATCCCCCCCATCAGCGTCTCGGAGAACCACAAGCGCATCCCCCACCTCCTGGTGCAGGTAGGCAGGGAGACCCCTCACCCTCTCTTCCAGGGATGGGGGGCACCCTGGGAAGGGGACATGGCATGGGGGGGGGGAAACTCCAGGCAGAGGGGGACCCCAGGGTGGGGACAGACCCCCCAGCCCACCCGTCCTGCTTCCCCCGGGGCAGATCAAGTCGGACAAGCAGCAGCCCGGGGGGGTGATCTACAGCATCAAGGGGCCGGGGGTGGACGAGGAGCCCCTGGGCATCTTCTCCATCGACAAGTTCACCGGGAAGGTCTTCCTCAACGCCATGCTGGACCGGGAGGAGAATGACCGCTTCCGGGTAAGGATGCTGCCCAGCCGCCCGCAGCCCCCCCCGCCGCCCCCCCCCCAGCCGGGTCCTGACCCACCCGCTCTGCGCCCGCAGCTGAAAGCCTTCGCGCTGGACCTGGGCGGTGTGACGCTGGAGGATCCCACCGACCTGGAGATCATCGTAGTGGACCAGAACGACAACCGGCCGCTCTTCCGGCAGGATGTCTTCACGGGGCGCGTGGTGGAGGGCGCTGAGCCAGGTGGGTCCAGCCGGGGGGGCCGGGGGTGGGGGTGTTATCCCCCCACACGCCGGCACCCACCGGGGTGATGCTCCCGCGGGCGCAGGGACCTGCGTGATGACGGCGGACGCCACCGACGCCGACGACCCCGACACGGACAACGCGGCGCTGCGGTATTCCATCCTGGAGCAGGGCACCGCCGGCATGTTCAGCATCAATGCCACCACCGGCGAGATCTGCACCGCGCGGCCCGGCCTCGACCGCGAGGTGGGGGGCACGGGCGGCACCGGGGTGGGGGCAGCTGGTGAAACCACAGCTCCAGCCGTGAGCAGACCCAGGCGTGGGCACAGAGCGGGTGGCCAGCACCTGGGGGACCTCTGGGTTCCCTGGAGGGGCTCAGCACCGGCACCCCCCTTCCTTCCCCGCAGACGGTGGGGGTGTACAACCTGACGGTGCAGGCAGCCGACATGTCCGGCGACGGGCTCACCACCACGGCCACGGCCGTCATCTACCTGGACGACATCAACGACAACCCTCCCGAGTTCACCAAGGAGGAGGTAGCAGCCAGGGCGGGATGGGGGGGACGCGTGGGGTGGGATCCAGCCCCCTCCCCTTGTGCAGCATCATCCCAGGGGGCAGACACCAGCCCCCCGCTGCTGCCCCCACAGTTCTCCATGGAGGTGGAGGAGCAGGCGGCCGGCGTGGAGGTGGGCAAGCTCTTCGTGCACGACAAGGACCTGGCGGGCTCGCCCAACTGGCTGGCCAAATTCGCCATCCTGGAGGGTGACCCCCAGGGCGCCTTCGCCATCCGCACCGACCCCCACACCAACGACGGCGTGCTCTCCGTGGCCAAGGTGGGCGCGGGGAAGGGGGGCCGGGGGGGTGTCTCGTGGCTCAGCTGACCCGTGGCTCCCCCGTCTTGGCAGCCCTTGGACCACGAGGAACGGGACCGCTTCGAGCTGACGGTGTCGGTGCAGAACGAGCAGGCGCTGGAGCCTGCGGCCCCCCCCAGCCCCCGGGCGCTGGCCACCGTGCGGGTGCGGGTGCGGGACGTGAACGAGGCGCCCGTCTTCCGTGAAAACCCGCGGCAGGTCAGCGTGTTGGAGGGGACCCCCCCGGGTACCCCCATCGCCACCTTCACCGCCAGCGACCCCGACACCCGCCAGCTCCAGACCCTCACGTGAGTCCTGAGCGATGGGTTCCGGCACCCGGACCCCCTCCGGCATCGCCTCCCGGCACCCGCCGCCTTTGGGCACACGCTGGGGGTGTTTTGGGGGGGGTGTCACCGTGCCCACACACCCCCCCGCCCCCACAGCTACGCGCTGCTGTACGACCCGGCGGACTGGCTGCAGCTGGACCCCCACGCCGGCACCCTCCGCACCAAGCGGGAGCTGCTGCACCCCTCCGCTTTCATGCAGGGGGGCTGGTACATCGCCCTGCTCCTCGCTCGCGACGATGGTGAGCGGCCCCCAGTGCCGCCACCCCCCGCCCCAATCCCCTGCCGTCCCCCCGTGACCCCTCTGCTCTGTGCCCCCAGCCGACCCCCCGCTCTCGGCCACCGGTACCCTCTCCATCGAGATCCTGGAGGTGAACGACCACGCGCCCCTGCTGCAGCCCCCGGCCGGGGTGGTCTGCGGGCGGCCGGGCCGCGGGGGGAGCCTGCTGCTGGGGGCCACGGATGACGACCGACCCCCCCACGGTGCCCCCTTCCACTTCCAGCTCAGCCCCCAGCACCCCCAGCTCGCCCGCAACTGGACCATCACCCGCTTCAATGGTGAGGGTTGGCTGGCTGGGGGGTGGGGGGGGATGGCTGCTGCATGGGGGGGTCCCTGCTCACCCCCCTGCCCATGCCCCTCCCGCAGTGACCCACGCGGTGCTGGCCGTGTTGGTGGAGCTGCCCGAGGGGTCCTACTCGCTCCCGCTGCTGCTCCGGGACTCGGGGACCCCCCCGCGGGAGGGGCAGCAGCTGCTGAACCTCTCGGTGTGCCGCTGCGGCCGGGAGGGCACCTGCGAGGACAGTGTCCTGGCCACCGCCACCGCCGGGGCCGGCGTCACCCTCGGGGCCCTCATGGTCATCCTCGGCAGCAGCATCCTCCTCCTGCGTGAGTGAGACCCCCCCAGCCCCCCGTCTCCTCCATCCTGCCCCTCCACCGGCACCCCAGCCCCGTGCCAGTCCCCACCACCCCCCACACCCCAGCAGCACGTCCTGTCACGTCATCCATCACCCCCCCCAGCCCTGGACACCCCATCCAGTCCCAACCCATGGCCCCCAGCCCCCCACCCCAGCCCTGGACACCCCATCCAGTCCCAACCCATGGCCCTCAGCCCCCCATCCCAGTACTGGTCACTCCATCCGGTCCCTACCCATGGCCCCCACCCCAGCCCTGGACACCCCATCCAGTCCATGGCCCCCACTCCCCCACCCCAGCCCTGGACAACCCATCTGGTCCCTACCCATGGCCCCCAGCCCCCCACCCAAGCCCCAGACACCCCATCCAGTTCCAACCCATGGCCCCCAGCCCCCCACCCCAGTACTGGTCACTCCATCCGGTCCCTACCCACGGCCCCCAGCCCCCCACCCCAGCCCTGGCCACCCCATCCAGGCCCTACCCACGGCCCCCAGCCCCCCACCCCAGCAACCCCTTCTGACCCCTACCACGACCCCTCCAATCACTTCTCTCATCACCCCATCCCCCCCAGCCCCAAATCCCTACCTTGCATCCCCATCCCCCCCTCCCAGCCCCACCAACTGCACCCCGACCCAACCAGCACCCCCGGCCCCGAGCCCACCCGCGCTGTGCCCGCAGTGCTGGCGGGGCTGGGGGCTGCGGGGGCCCGCGGGCGCCGGCGGGCTCTGCGCGAGGGGCTGCTGCAGTGCGCGCGGGACGACGCCCGCGACAACATCCTCAACTACGATGAGCAGGGAGGGGGCGAGGAGGACCAGGTGAGCGGGACCCAGGACGGGGAGGATGGGGTGCCCACCCCCGGAACACCCCCCCCTTGACCCCCTCCCGTCCCCGCAGGACGCGTACGACATCAACCAGCTCCGGCACCCCGAGCTCTTCCCGCCCAGGGCCAAGCCGCCGGTGCGCAGGGACGCCCCGCACGGCTCCGCCGGCCCCCCGGCCCCCCGCAAGCTGCCCAGCGCCCCCTCCGACATCGAGGACTTCATCAACGAGGTGAGCACGGGGCCCGGAGCCCCCATCCCTCGTCCCCCACTGGACCCCAACCCCAGTGGGGCTGATGGGTCCCCCCCCGCCGTCGCCGCCAGGGGCTGGGGGTGGCCGACAGCGACCCCAGCGTGCCCCCCTACGACACGGCCCTCATCTACGACTACGAGGGCTCGGGCTCCGTCGCCAGCCCCCTCAGCTCCATCGTCTCCAGCCTGACGGACGAGGACCAGGACTACGACTACCTGAGCGAGTGGGGGCCGCGGTTCCGGCGTCTGGCCGACCTCTACGGGCAGTAGCAGGGATGGGGGCGGGGGAGCAGCGAGGAGGGGGCTTGCACACGCGTGTGCACGGGATGCACGAGTGAGGCGTCTTCGCATATGGACACGCACAAGCTGCAGGGGCCTTGCACACCTGTGTGCACCAGGTGCCGTGTGTGAGGGCCTTGCACACGTGCACCAGGTGCCGTGTGTGAGGGCCTTGCACACACGTGTGCACCAGGTGCTGTGTGTGAGGGCCTTGCACACACGTGTGCACCAGGTGCCGTGTGTGAGGGCCTTGCACACACGTGTGCACCAGGCACCAAGATGCAGGGGCTTTGCACACGAGGGAATTGCACACACATGTGCACCAGGTACCCAGGTTAAAGGGCTTTGCACATGTGTGTGCACCAGGTACCATGTGCAAGGATCTTGCACACACATGTGCACCAGAAACCCAGGTGCAGGGGCCTTGCACACATGTGTGCACCAGAAACCCAGATGCAGGGGCTTTGCACACGCGTGTGCACCAGGTACCCAGGTTAAAGGGCTTTGCACATGCGCGTGCACCAGGTACCACTTGCAAGAACCTTGCACACACGTGTGCACCAGGTACTCAGATGCAGGGGCCTTGCACACGCGCGTGCACCAGGTACCACTTGCAAGGACCTCGCACACGCGTGTGCACCAGGTACCCAGATGCAGTGGCTTTGCACACGTGTGCACAAGGTACCCAGACATGAGGGCCTTGCACACGCGTGTGCACCAGGTACCCAGGTTAAAGGGCTTTGCACACGCGTGTGCACCGAGGGAGAGCTCGGCGCAGGGGGTTGCACGCCCGCAGCGCCCGCGCCCAGCAAACCGCAGCAGGCAGAGTCCGAGCGCGCGGGCAGCCCCTGGGGGGGGCCACGCGCCGGGGAGGGACCCTGCAGATCCCGGCGGGGGGGTGAGGGGTCCCCTGGTTCCCCCCTAATAAAGGCCCCGGCGAAGGGGGGCGGTGGCAGGGCGCCGTGCGGGGCCCCCAACCGCCCCAGCTCCCGTACAAACAAGGCACTTTTATTGACAGCCCGCGAGCGCTCGCCACGACCCCCCCGGGGGGGCATCACCCCCGCCCCAGGGCTCCCAGCACAGCTCCTCCTGGGGCAGGATCCGGCCCCGCCGTGGGGTGGGTGCGCTGGCAACCCCCCCCCAACCCAGCCATCACGCACGTCCCGGGTGCACCCCGCAAGCACCCACGGATGGGGGTCCCGGTGCTCCCTGGGGGCACTGCGCCCAGCCCCCCCCAACAGCAAGGAGATCCTGGAGGGGGGGGCACAGCTATGTCTCACGGGGGGTGGGCGGCGAGCCCAGCATCCTCTTGGTGGAGGCGGCGAGGCGGGAGTAGTCGTGGGGGATGCCGCGGGGGGCAAGCAGGGGGAGGTGGTCCTCGCGGGGGGGCCGGTGGAAGAGGGGGGGTCGGCGCTGGCTCTCGCCGTCCTGCAGGGACTGGGGCAGGCCGCGGCCCTGGCTCTCGGGCAGCAGCATGATGCTGAGCACGGCCAGGATGGCGAAGGAGGCGAACACGACGTGGTGCAGGAAGAACCCGCGGCTGTTGGGGACGGCGGCCAGGGGGGCGGCCGCCTTGCCCACGAAGCTGGCCCCCATCACGAGGCCCAGCCCGGCGCCCCTGCGCGTGGGGGAAAACCACGCTCAGAGGGGGCCGGGGGCCGCGGGTGTCCCCTCCGCCCTACCCCAGCCACCCCCCCCCACCCCCTTACCTGACCACGGTGGGGAGGACCTCGCTGGCGAAGAAGATGCTGAGCGTGGTGACGGCGTGGGAGGCGGTGATGCCCACCACCGACAGGGTCAGGACGATGAGGTCCAGCAGGTCTGATGGAGGGGGTCAAGCACCATCGGGGGGTCACACCCTGCATGCTCATCCACACCCCCCCCAGGCATCCTGTTCCCACCCGCAGCCCTGGGGGGCTGCAGCCCTGGCCTTACACTGGGTGAGGGCCAGCAGCAGGAGGGAGGAGATGCCGGTGAGGACGGTGCAGAGCAGGAGGACGGCGCGGCGCCCGAAGCGCTCGGCCGTCACGCAGACGAAGAGGCAGGCGGCCGTCTCGGTGCCCACCAGCACGAAGTAGGAGGAGAAGAAGTGGGGCAGGTGGGGTGCCAGGTTGCGGGTGAAGCAGTGGCGGATGCCGGAGCCGATGAATCTGCGGGAGAGCGGGGTCAGGGCGTTGCGAGCGGGACCCCCTCTCACACAATACCAACACCACCCCGCCCGCTCACGCCGTGAAGCCGAGGATGACGCCGTTCTTCCAGATGACCCTGGTGCCGAAGATCTCGCAGACGGTGTGGTACTGGGGCTGCGGGGACCCCTCAGACAGGGACTCCAGCTCTGCCGGGACAGGGGACCCGGGTTAGAACCGGCACCGTCCCACCGCCTCCGGCACTGTGGCTTCGGGGAGGGGGCCGGGCGGCAGCATCGCCCTCGGCAGCCCCTGCCACACACCCGCGAGGAGACTTTCCTGGTGGCAGGAGCCATCGTCGGGGCCGGAGTCGCTGCTTTCGGCCAGCGCCTGCAGGATCTTCCTGGCCTGCTCCGGTTGCCGCGTGGCCAGCAGCCAGCGTGGCGACTCCAGCAGTAGTGCCGGGCACCTGGGGCACAACCGCCGGTGTCACGGGGCTCCCCAGGGGCCTGGCCTGCCGCCAGCACTGACCCCCCTTCCCGGCTCCGAAGCGACGCTGCCCAGAAACCCTCAACCTCAAACCTGAGCAAACATTTACCCAGGGCGGGGGGGTCCCCGCGCCCCAGCTGGAGAGCCCCCGGCCAGCCTTTCATCCCCACCGCGGCCACGGGCGGGGTGCCAGGCACTCCCCGGGCACGGCTCGGTGCCAGCCGCGGGGCACGGCTCACCCCCACCGCGGGCGGCAGCCCCCTTCCCTGCGCACGCAGCCCACCCCCTCCAGCCAAGGGTGCGGGGGGTCCTTACCACCAGCAAGCGGCCAGCAGGGCCAGGATCATGGTGACGGCACCCTGCAGCACCCGCCAGTCCCGGCACAGCACGGCCAGTCCCGGCAGCAGCACCTCCCCGGCGATCCAGAAGAATCCGGCCACCATCGTCACCCCCAGCCGGTGCGGGGGGTCGCACAGCTCCAGGCCTGGCAAAGACGGGGGGGGGGGGGGCAAGGGGCGCACGGTGGGTGTCGCAGCCTGCATCCCAGAGCATCCCGCGTCCCAGAGTGCCCTCGGCGCCGGCACACTCACGTGCCACGTAGAGGGAGAGGAAGGCCGCTGCCAGCGCCGCGCCGAAGAGCAGCCGTGCCACCAGGACCATGAGGTAGTCCACGGCCAGCGCCACGCCGAGGCCCAGCGGCACGGTCAGCACCAGGGACGCCACGAAGGCTGGGCGGCGGCCGAACCTGCCGGGGCACGGACCATGAGCGGGACTGGGCAGGGTGACCCCCCCTGCCGGGGTGGGGGGCACACACGCACCCTGGGGACCCCCGGTTACCTGTCACAGGCCAGGCCGGCGGCCGCGCTGCCCAGTGCCCAGCCCAGCAGGTGCGTGGTCTGCTCCAGGGGCACCTTCCAGCGTGAGCCGCACACCAGGTCCCACTGTGGGCCGGGGGGGGCACGGCAGGGGGACATGAGCGTGGGGGGCCTCAGCAGACACCCCCCATGCTGCCTGCAGGGCTGGATGGGGTCACGATCCCCAGGGGCTGCTGGGGGGGGGGGGCTCTGGCCAGTCCCCCAGCCCGCAAGCATTAATGTGGGGCCAGGCGTGATGGGACAGTGCTGGTGGCCCTTAGACCCATGACCCCCCCACCAGCACTCCTGCCCCCAAGGGCTCCCCCCAGCCACACGCAGAGCCCCTCCGCAGGGGTCTCCCACCATCTCCCTCCCCCAGGAGGACGTTTCTCTCTTCCTTAGGATCCCTGGTGTCCCCCCCCCCAAGCAAACGTCTTCCTGGTGCCTCACCCCCACCCCCCATCCAGGGCTTTTCTGAGGACCCCTCTCCCACCTTCTCCCCCCTCCCGAGGACCCCTCTCCCTTCCCCGGCATCCCTGGTCCTCCCCCAGCAAACGTTTTCCTGGTGCCCCCATCCAGGGCTTTTCTGAGGACCCCTCTCCCACCTTCTCCCAGCCCATGACCCCTCTCCCACCTTCTCCCAGCCCATGACCCCTCTCCCACCTTCTCCCTTCCCCCCGAGGACCCCTCTCCCTTCCCTAGCATCCCTGCTCCCCCACCCGGCAAACTCCCTCCCGGTGCCCCCCCGCACACCCCGGGCTCTCCCGTGGGACCCCTTGCCGGTGTCCCCAGCTTGCCCCCACCCCCCCGGACCTGGGTGACGAGGTTGGAGCGGAGGCCGGCGGCGGGCAGCGCGTAGTGCCAGCCGCGGGTGCAGGGCCCGGTGCCGTTGGGGCGGGCGGCGTGGCGGTACCGGTAGAGCTGGCAGGGGCTCCAGCGGCCGCGGAGGCGCGGCACGGCGGCGCGGAGCAGCGCGGGACCCGCCAGGCGGCGCAGCGGCGGCGGCAGCAGCGCGGGGTCGGGCCGGCAGCGGTGGGGGGGCGGCGCGCCCAGCGCCCACCCCAGCGCCCACCCCAACGCCAGCGCTAAGCAAGGAACCCACCCCCCCGCCGCACGACGGCCCCGCGGCCGCGACCCCCCCGCCGCCGCCGCCGCCGCCATCACACCGACACCGCGCCGGGCGCTCGGGCTCGGCGAGGGCAGGTGTGGGCGGCACCGGCACGGGCACGCCCCAGCACGGCCCGGATTGGACCCCCCCCTCACACACACACCGGGCTCTACCCTCCCTAAGCTCCGGGTCAGCCCCAGGCGGTTCAGCCCCCCAGGTCCTGTTCACCCTCAGCCCCGGTTCGGGTCCCCCCCAGCTCGGTTCGCTCCCCCCCAGCCCGGTTCACCCCACTCCCAGCCCTGTTCAGCTGCCCCCACCCCGATTCACTTCCCCCAAGTCCCGGTTCAGTCGCCCCCAAGTCCGGTTGGCGCCCCCCCAGACCCGGTTTGGCCACCCCAGCCCCCATTCGACACCCCCCAGCCCGGTTTGTCCCTCCCCAAACCCCAGGTCAGCCCCCCCCAGCCCAGTTTGCTCCCCCCCAGTCCCCGTTCGGTGCCCCCCGGCCTCTGTTCTGGTCCCCCCAGCCCGGTTCGTGCCCCTCTCCATGGTGCTGCTCCGGGCACTGGGGGACCTCCAGGTCCAGTTGGTGCCGAGGGTCCCAGGGGTGCAGCCAGGACCCCCGGGTCCCCCCCAGATGCACCCAGGTCCTCCTAAACCCCGAAGGGGGCCAGTGGGATCTGCCCCCACCCCCCAGGAAAGGAACGGGTCAGAGCCCATGGGAAGAGCCGACCAGCCGGGCTGCAGCCGAGCTTGTCCCGCTTCTTCCGAAACCCATTCCCAAGCGGATCTCAGGGGCCAAGAGCACCAGCACGTTACGGACCCGGCAGCTTTGCCGCCGCTCGGCCCACGCTCCGGCACCGCGAGCCGGTGGGATCGGGGGGCACCGGCACCCACGTACGTGCCCAAGAGGAGAACTTACCCCGGCAAACCCCGCCGGCGCTGGGGCTGGAGTGCGGGGCTCCCCTCGCTTCACACGGCTAATTAAAGATTAATTTACGGTTACCCAACAAAATCAAGAGCAGGGCTGGGAATTAGTTAAAAAACAAGCGTTGTGGCCCCTTCCTCGTGCTGTCAAACGGAGCCCCCGACGCCCCGTTTCGTCCCCACGGAGCAGCAGCCCCCCACGCGTGCACTGGCCGCCCACCCCAGGCCGATGACCCCGGGAAGGATGGAAGAACAAGCCGTCTCCGGCCGGGGCGCCCATCCTGCTCTGCCCAGTGAGCCCCGGCTGCTGGACCAACAGCGGGCTGCGGTGCCAAGGTGGGAGCTGGGGGTGGGCAGGGGAAGGTGGGACCCCCCCCAGGGCTCTCATGAGGACACCTGGGCTGAGCAAGAGCCTGCCCTGCAGGGGCCAACGGGGCTGAGTTCCGCACGTCCCTCCGGACCAGGAGAGGAGCCGGATGGCATTCCTAACCTCTCCACCTCCAAAAGCAGCGGCGGAGACACTGCACCAGGTGAGCCTGAAGAGGGACAACAGAACCAGGAACCGACAGCGGGGGTCCGTGGGGGCCAGCCCCTCACCCGGCCGCGCGGCGCGGGCAGCGGGGCTTCCCTTCCCGCCTGCTGGGAAAGGTCGGGCAGCGGGCGCAAGGCACGGAGGTCCGGGAAGAGGTACTTGACTCTCTCTCCAGCCACGGCCCTGCGAGCCGGTGCTCGAGGATCTACTTCCCCAACCGCATTAAGGCTGGGTTACGGCTCCGAGAGCCGCACGTCCAGTGGATCCGCACGGATGAGGCCGTGGCATGGGCACACAAGCCCCTGGGCTCCAGCTTGCCCCCGCAGCGCCATCCCAGCTGCCAGGGAGCCAACTCCCTGCTTGCCCTGCCAGCAACCAGGCTCTCGATCCAGAAGGAGCGAGCACGGACGCCCCAGCAGAGCAACCTGCAACCCTGGGGCAGCGCCGGGCTCCACCCGTCCCTCTCCCGCGCTCTGGAGCCCGCGGGTCCGTACACACGCGGGTTACGTACCCTACACAGGGTCCGTAAAACTCACCGTCCCCAAGCGTCACCGTCACATCCCTGCGGGCACTTGGCACAGCACGGGGTGCCCCCCCTTCTCCACGGTCCGCTCCGGCCGCAGGGTCGGCACCGCTGGGGTTTCCGATTCCACCGGGGGAAGAACGAGCCGGTCGGCATCCGGAGATCCCTGCGGCAGGCACTGTCCGGCTTCCAAGAGACGCCGCACGACGCCCCGGCAGGGAAGGCGCTGCCGGGGGTGAACTGTGCGTACAAAGGTAATTTTAATTAATTTATTTATTTCTTTACACATAACTGAAAGTGATGTTACAGTACATAAGTTATTTACAACTGTGCAGTAATGTGTTGCAAAATAAATTATCTAGAAGGCAGCAAAAGTACATTGTTAATGTATATAAAAACTGTACAGCATTTATGGGATACAATTTTTCTTTATATGAGTATTGGCTCTGTAGTGTTTTCAAGTTATGTTCTCAGAAAGAGAAACGAAATGCCCAAGATTAAAGGAAAAAAAAAAATATATATATATATAAACCACATGGATTTTACTCCATTAAAAACACAGTTGGCAAAGTCCTTTCCTCCGCGTCACCGTTTCCCCGCCCGCCGCTGGGCCGTGCCGCCCCGGCGCACGGGCGCGCAGGCGGCTCCCCTCCTCCGCTCTCCCGAGCCGCGGGGTGCCCACGGGGCGCACCCCGGAGCCGTCCACACCTCCAGAGCCGCGTCCGCCCAACTTGGACGCTGTCTTTTTTGTTTCTAATTGTTTTTCTTCGCCTTTTTTTTTTGTGTGTGTGTGTGTGTTTTTGTTGGTTTTTTTTTTTTAAAGTTTTTTTCTTTTTTTTTTTTTTTTTTAGACATACCCAGGATGGAACGAGAAACTCAAAACACCCCCCCTCCCTCCCCCCATGGTTTCCTACTGCAGCTTCTCCGAGAGGAGACCCGCGACGGGTGGAAAACAAGAGAGCTGGAAATCACGGTGTTCACAAGTACATGAATCAACGTGGTTGCTGGCCCCGCTCAGCAGCTTCTGCAACACGCAAACGGTGTCCTTGGCCTCCTCCCTCCGCGCCTCTGCCAGTCTCTCGGCCGGTGAGCGCTCGCTGCCCGCGCAGACCGGCTGCCTCCCTGCCGCAGCAGCCGGTTGGGAAAGGAGATGCGCCCCGGCCCGCTGCCCGGCGGAGCTGCCGGCAGTCCGGAAGCGAGGGACGCGTCGTGTGAAGAAAGTGCAATTATTTTTTCTTATCGTTTTTGTTTTCTGCCGATAGCTGCTTCCTCCTCCTCTGACCAGGGATTCATCAGCAAGCGGTTAAGGGTGAATGTGAGCTCGACCGCCCGACCTCGGAGGGCCCCCGTCCGTGCCAGTTTTCAGCGACGTCTCCTGGTTTTGAACTGTCATGCCGGCAAGAGCACAAAGTCATCGTTCACGTCGACCATTGGCACATAGAACGAGGGCACCTCGTTCACGCAGAGGGATTTGTGCCCCGCGGGGTCCAGCTCCTGCACCTTCAGCTGCCACTCCATCCTCTGCACCGCGTTCAAGGCAGCGGCTTCGTGTTGCTGTCGCATGAGCAGGCACGTCTGGATCGGGGAAAGAAAACCGAGCGGAGATGAGGGAGGAGCAGGAGAGGGCAGGAGAGGCTCCTGCTGCCCGTCCCACCCGGCAAGGGCAGCGCTCCTGCAGCCGTGGCGGCGGGCGAAGGAGCAAACGGAGCAGGGGATGCGCCCTCGCAGGAAGGAAACCTGGACTTGGGGCGTCTGCCGAGCCCAATTCCGGCAGGAGCAAACCTGAAAGGGCCTTGTGGGGTAGAACGTCAGCACTCCAGAGCACCGACCCCGCCGGTGACAGCCTCGGAGCAGGGCCCCGCTCCCTCCGTGGGAGATGCCACCTCCCTCCGTGCCACCAACTGAAGGCGCAGTTGTCCCCGCTCCCTGCCACGCCAGCGTTTGCCACCCAGAGCTCCGGAGCACGCTGCGAATCACCGCGCGAGCTCCCGCCACCTCAAGGATCGCCGTCAGTTCTGAGCTTGCCGTAGCACGTGCGGGTTTATCCGACCGAGAAGGCTTCAGCCCGTACGGCACGAAGCAGAGTCACAGCCCGCCCTGAGCAAGACCCTAGCTCCCTTCCCCCTTCCTAGAAGCAGGAGAGGCAACTGCGCTCCTCGAGCCCCCGCAGAGGCTCCCACCTCTCCCCTGTGCCGCGCGCAGAAGGGTCACGCTGCCAAGATCACCTCGGGACACCCGCTCCCGGCACGGTTTTGGCAACAGCAAAGGCAGCTTCCAGGCTCCGGCAGCAGCGGGGACGCCTCTCGGGGAAACTCTCCGGGCGGGAAGACCCGGTGCCGCCCACGCGCCGCGGCGGCAGCCCGGAGCACCGGGGCGCCCGCGCCTCTCACCTTCATTCGGTCGTACTTGTCATCCACGTCTTGCAACCAGGAAATGAACTGTCGCGCGTTGAAACGGTCCCTGACCGATTTGTTTTCGTCTCCCTAAGGAAAAGACGGCAAAAGGGAATCACGCGGCTGGTGGGGTTTTTTTGCTTTAAGCAGTCACAGCTCTAACGGGCCACGCTCAAACCCCTCTCAGGGCGCACACGAGTCAGAAACAAGGAGCTGCCTGCAGGGAGGGAGAACAGAGCACGCTGCTCCCAGCTGCTCCCGCAGCCCTTTGCCGGGGGCTCCAGCCGCAGACGGAGGCGCGCACACGCGTGTGTGTGCGTGCACGCGCACCCCATCTTTGCTTTCTTTGCAGAGAACCCGTCCGTGCCAGCCCGTCGCAGCACCCGCACCTCTCCATCTCCTTCAACTCGAGATCGTAACGTCTTCGCTGCAGAAGCACAGACACTTGGCTGGGGAACGCCGAGGGATAAATCAAGGCTCCTGGATCAATACAGCAGGTCGCTGATACGTTCCAGGATCCCGTCCCTGCACGGGATGCCTCCTGCAATGCAGCAGCGTGCTTCCCCCAGCAGCCAGGCTGGCGGCAGCTGCGGTGCGTGGGCTGCAGAGGGTGCGGGGGGGGGGGGGATGGCTCGGGACCGCCGCAGCCGCACGGCCGCCGGCTGCAGACACCGGACACCGTTCCCCCTTCTCCGGCACAGAACAAGGTGAAATCGAAGGAAGCAAGGATCTTTTCTTGTGGGCTGTGAGACAGAGTCTGGCTCTTTCAAAGCCACTAGTCAGACACAAATCAATGTAATGGCTCCCTGCCCTTCCTTCTACAGGAAAAGACATCCCAGAGCGTAGCAAAATAAACCTTCCAGTGCCGATGATCCTGATCAAGAAGAGCAGAGGGTGCCGGGACTCACGGATAACCATGAGCCGTCTCTGCTCCTAATGAGACACGATGCTCCCCGTATCCCCGTGTTGCTGCATGTATTTCCTTCCCCTGCACGCACGTGGGGTATCCCAGGACATGTAACTCAAGAAACCGAGTCAGGTTAGGCAACCTGGGCACAGGATGGGGAGGGCTCCTGCATCCCGAACTGTGTGCCGCAGCGGGCAACAGGGACCTGAGCTGGAAGAGCTTAGTAACTCCTGCCTGCATCCCTCCCGCCATCCCGAAAAGCCCCTCGGGGTCTCGCACAGCACCTCCAGGATGCTTCTTCCCCACCACACCAGGCACTGACCTGATTTTCTAGAGGCATGTTGTAGACCTCAGAGTCCAGCAGCATGGTGCAGGCACTGAAGGGCACCGCCTGGTTGGCGATCGTCCGTGCTGCCCGACAATGAACTCTCAGAATCTCCTGCTCGCAGGAGACGATGAGCTTCTCCTGAGGAAGAGCAAACGAAGCAGTGAGCGTGGCAGCCTCCGTCTCCCCGGCTGAGGAAATTCGGGATCTCTTCCCCAGGAGGAGTTTACCCGGCACGCTCTCTTACCCGCTCTATGCTGTGCTGGAGCCGCAGCTTCCCCCGGACGGCTTCCTGCTGCTTGAAGAGCTCCTTCAGAGGCTCTGCGAGCGACGGCGGCGGGGCGATCTGCGGGCAGACGACAGCGGGGGGTTAGAGCCAGCCCGTGGGGGCTGCCTGTGCTCCCCCTGCCACGCAGGGCCCTGCCCAGGGCAGCTGAAACGCACTGAGGCCGAGGGCTCGGTACCACCCGGCTGGGTGCTGCAGGGAGCTCGCCGGAGGAGAAACAGGGTGCTGAGAGACAAGCTAAGCCAAAATCACTCCCGGTGCTGCCAGGGCAGTTTGTAAAGAGGCCTGAGCATGTCTGACCAAGGGGATGATGCTGCTGGAGCGACACTGCCGGGACCAGCCAAGTCTGATCCGTCCCACGCTCTCCCGGGGAGCACCGTGCTCCCGGAGCACAGCCCAGGCTGTGGAACAGCGGAGCCGGTGGCCCTGGGCTAATCTAGGAAGGAACAAGCAGATGGGAACAGGGGCTACGAGCGCCGCGGCGCTGGGGTGCGTGTTAACTCACGGAACCAGTAACTCGTGCGCAGGCCACGCCGCAGCACCCCCGCACCTGCGGCAGGGAACGAAGGCTGACGTGGCGGTCGTATCGACCCTTCTCCTCCACGCTGGATCCTGGATTTACCGCCTGCAGCGCTAAGTTTACCGATCCATTTGCACCAGCCAGTCCACTGGTGCAGCGCAGCGGCGAAACACAGATCCCGCTGCCGAGGAGCGTGCGCTACCGGCACGCGGAACGTCGGTGCTTGGGAAAACCAAGGCTGGAGTTACGAGCCACCTTTTTCCTACATTATCCCACTGCTATTACTGCTCCTAAGGGCAGTTTTGCCTGTGCTTGCCAGGGAGAGGACGGTCCCCGATGCTGCGGTTTAAAGGGCAAAGGTGACTCACCACTGGAATATGGAGCTTGCTCAGAGGTTTGCCATCCAACAGGTAGGAGCCCGTGTAGGTGACGTACTCGGCGTAGCACTGCGGGGCTTGGGGAGTGATGTAGCAGAGGATTTTCCGCTTCTCTTCGATCTTTTTCCTGATCTGGAGGTACTCGAAGTAGGGGTTGGACCTGTCGCTGTGGTACGGTTCAATGTCGTCCAGTTTTATAGCATCGACGATAGCTGCCAGGGTTTGCTGTATCATCTCCCTCGTCTGCTGGGTGGACGTGTTGATCTGCTGCTGCAGCTGCTGGTTGGAGCGCTGGAACCGGCGCTTGCGTGGGTGCTGGGCCTGGGAATCGTCCTCCTCCGTAACGCGGCCTTTGGCACGGGTGGCAGGCGCGGAAACGGGTGCGAATTCCTTCTCCGAAGAGGCGGCGTTCTGCTTGTTTTGGTTGGCGAGCATCTGAGCCCGGTTCCTGGTAATCCGCTGAGGAATCTCTTCTATTTTGGGCGGTTTGGGAGCTTCTGCTACTGGTTTTTGTACCGGTTCAACGATTTCTGCTTGAGCGTTGCCCGGAGGTGCATCCGCCTGGGAGGGAGGGACCTGGCTCCCACTGCGTGCCGCGGCACCCTCCTGCGGCACGCTGCCCTCGGTGGTGCCCACGGGCGGGGGAGCGGGCTGGGAGCTGCCCTCTGCCCCCCCACCGCTGGACGACAGGTCCTCCTGCACAGCCTCCACCTCTTTGCTCTCCGCCTGAGCGGACTCGGATGGGGCCTGTTGGAAAACCTGCGCTTCCGAGTCCTCCGCTCCTTTCTCCTCGGCCACGTTCAGCGCTTCTGAGGTGGCTTCTTGCGCGGTCGCTTCCAACTTCTGCTCCTCCGCCTGCGGCTCCGGCTCCGCGGGCAGGACGGCAGCCGCCTGGCTGGCCGGCGGCTCCTCCGGCTCTCCGGACGCTATAACCGACGCGTTGGCTTTAATGATGCCGGCGCTCGTTTCCGAAGGCGCTGCCGGGCTTTCTTCTACCACTACTGCCTCGGGCATCTCCGCCTCTGCCACATCCTTCGGCTGGAGCGGCAGCTCGGGTAGCGAGAAGGGGCCGAGGTCCAGGTCATCTTCTGCGTTGGTGAAGGGATCGGGCCACGTCACCGCCTCCTCCGCATTCGCCGGCGCGGCGTTACCGTTTTCCACGTAGCTGTTTTCCGGCACGCTAACCGCTTCTGCCTGAGGTTCTGCTGGCATGCAGGGGGGCTCGGGAGGTATCTCGGGTGCTTCTTCTGCAAGAGGTTTGCAGTTAGTGAAGAACGTGTCTAACCTGGTAGGGGACATGTACGGCGCCTGCTCTTCCGCGGTGGCGATTTCCCCCGGAACGGCTTCCTCGGCATCCTCCTTGACTTCATCGAGCCCCGGTTCAGACACCGACAGAGGGTAGGATATGGGAGAAACGGGGTAGGAAGTGTCGGTGGGAATGAAGGCTACCGGTGTAGGGTGAATCGGCTCTAGGGAACAGAGCGGAGGTTTAGGGGAGTCGGAAAACCTCTGGGGAGATTTCATGAGAAGCTCTGAGCCCATGGACCAGCTGACGGAGTGCTCTGCCGGGTTGCCCATCAGGCTGGGAGGTATGGCGGCGTCAGGGTTTCTGGAAGGAGGGTTATCCCAGTCTATATTGTTTTGTTCCGGCATACCCGAACTGAAATGGTTCTCTTCGATCGGCGGTAGGTAGGTAGACTCTGGTGGCAGAATGGAGGCAGTGGCCTGCTGCTCCTCCGTGGTGTCCAAGGGCATGCCGAGGTCAGGCGGAAGAGCGCTTTCTACCGAAGGAGCCAGCAATTCATCTCTGTGCGAAGGGGAGGATTTTGCTTGTAAACCGGAAAAGACGCTTTCGGGCGACTGGGCGACGCCGCTGACGGCTCCGGGCGCGCAGTGCAGAGCCTCCACCTTGGGCGAGGAAACCCCGTAGTCTGGCGAGTAATACCCGGGAGATAAACACTGGAACTTCTCAGCGGGAACAGAAGGAAGGGGAACTTTCTCCTCCATTAAATGCTGCACCGGAGAGTCATAATTTGATGTCGCCGGGACGCTTTGCTGTCTGAAAAATTTATCCCCGACGCTGAATTCTTCTTCGGGTGCCCTCCTGATATCAACCGAGATGGAACGATACAGGTTCGTGGAGGGTATGGTTCGAGTCGGGGTCTGACTGGGGTTCTCGGGGAGCCCACTGGAAACATTGGCGTATCTGTCGAAGAAGGACGGAGAACAGGCGTTCATGGACATGGTGGACACGGGCAGCGAGTGCTGTGAGTCCGCGCACTCGAACATCAGGTCCGTGTAGTCTTCGTTGCTGCACGAAGGAGTCCTGGGCGTCTGCATCACCTCCTCGTAGCTCGGACACGAGACGACGGATGCCGGGGTCGGGACACCCGTCGGCCGGTTCTGATCCGGCCTGGGAGATGCCGGGAGGATCTCCTTCAGCTGAGGACCCGTTATCCAGTCCTTCGAGTCTGAGCCAACAGCAGGCTGCGCCTTGTTTTCCGGTGACAGTATAGGCGTGAGCGGACCCAGTTCTTTAAGTTTCTTGTCCTTGAGTTGAGTATCCAGCGTTAACGGCTTCTTTGTCGCCAGGTCCAGGCTCCTCTTGCGCACATCTTCCGAGCTTTTAAGTTTGTCCTTCAATTTGGGATCTCCGGACCTGTGTCTCATCTTCTCCATTTGCTTCATTCTCTCTTTGTGCCTCTTGTGGCGCTCCTCGATTTCCAGGTCCTTCTGGCTCAGCATCCTCTCGAAGCTGGTCATCATCAAATCGCCATCTCCCAGAAGCTTCTCCCTCGGCCTGGCATCCTTCTTGCCGCTGTCTTTAGAAAGGGTTATTTTTTCATTCCCATTGCTTATTTTTATCGACTCGGCTTTGTCTTTCTCTTGGTTCTCCTTGAGCTTCTCCTTCAGTTTGGTCTCACCGAATTTGAGGTTGTCCTCCTTTGACTTGTCTTTAAAGGCGGTAACTTGAGGGCTGTCCTTGTCTTTAAGCGCTGACTTTGGCTCGTCTTTGTGGTGTTTGAAGAAACCATCTGCATGTTTGTCTCTGTGCTTCTCCTTTTCCTCCTTCCATTTTTCCTTGTGTTTATCTCGCTTCTTTTTCTCTTTAACTGCGCTGATGGCGCTGGAACCGTAAGCCTTTTCTTTATCCGCCTTCTTTGACAGCTCCCTTTCGGAATCATTTTTATCTTTCTTTTCAGAAAACAGGTAATCGATGTTTTTCTCCGGCTCCTCATCGGGCTCTGCCTTCATGTTGTAGGAAGAGCCAAAAGCCTCCCCATCCACGGAGAAATCTTTGTCGTAATGAGTGGAATCCTTTCTGCTACTGGAGTCCTTGAATTCTTCTGTTTTTTCCTTTTTCTCCGTCTTCTCCTTCTTTGCTTTTTCCTTCTCGTGACTCTTCTTGGACGAGGATGAGGAATGTCTGTGCCTCTCCTTCTCCTTGAGTTTGTCCTGCAAGCAGGGTAAAGGGAGAGAGTCCTTAAACTTTTCCTCGGCGGCGTCGGTGAGAGAGAGGTTAGAAGACTCAAAGAGGCTGGTGAGCCCCGGATCCTGTCCCCTGTCCGTGAAGCTGTCAGAGGAGATCTCACTGATCTTGTCGTTGGAGTCATCTCTGTAGTCATTCAGAGCCTCCTCCTCCAATTTTTCCAGCAGGCTCTTCTCCGACTCCCCTCCTTTTGAAGACTTTTTCTCTTTGGAATGCTCTTTATCCGGCTTCTCCTTATGCTTGCTTTTCACCTTGTCATCACTGGCATGTTTCTTTTCAGCCTTTTCTGGGAGCTTCTGCTTGTTTTTCTTCTCCTGAGTGGAATCTACGGACGTCCTGTCTTTCCTCTCCTTGTACTTCTCCGTAGAGTCTTTATCTTTCTTCTCTTTGTGTTTTTCAAAGGAACTCTTCTCCTTCTTCTCTTTTCCCCCTTCCGATGTTCCTTTGTCCTTTTTCTTCTCCTTGGAGTCCTTATCTTTCTGCTTCTCTCCGGAATGCTGCCGGTCGGAGGAGTACTTGCGGTGCTTGTCGGGGTACGGCTCCTTCTCGGCAGCCGCGCCGTCGTCCTTCTCCTGCAGACTGTCCAGCCGGTGCAGTTCGCTGCCAGCGGAGTCGCTGACTTTGAACCCGCCCAAGCTGTAATCGACCCTCTCGTCTTCGCTTTCGTCCGTGAAGATGTCCGCGATGCTGTACCAGCTCTTCTCCTTGCCTTTCTTCTCATCCTTTTTCTCAGAGAAGTCCTCTCGATCCGCAGAGAAGCTCTTCTCCTTCTTCTCCTTAACCTGGTCGAAAGAACTCTTCCTTTCCTTGTCCTTGCTGTGCAGGTCTTTGTACTTCTCTTTAGTTTCTTTTTTCTCTTTGAAACTCTTGTCCAGTTCTTTGTCTTTCAGGATTTTCTCAGGAGCAGCTTTTTCATTTTTCTCCTTGTCGCCTTCTTTGGATTTTTCCTTGTATTTTTCTGGCTTCACTTTTTCTTTTTTTTCCTTATCGGGAGCATCCTTCCTCTCCTTCTCCTTCCCAGAATGGTGCCTCTCCCAGCTCTCCAGGGTCTTGCCGCTGAACTCGGGGTCAGACTTATCCTTGAAGAACGCTTCACAGCCGTATTCTTTAAAGTCATCTCGATAGGGCTCCTCCTGCTTCGCTTTGGTGTCTTTCCGATCCTTAGAGCCGTCGGAGGAATCCTTCCTGTCTTTGTTGGTTTCACCGGTGTCTTTTTCCTTCCTCTCCTTGACGCTCTCTGCGGAATCCTTCCTCTTCTTATCCTTTTCGGGCAAGTAACTGGGGGTAACTTTGTGTCTGTCCGTTTGGTCCTTTTTCTTCTCGGAGCTTTTGTCCACGTAGTCCCTCTCCTTCTTCTTCAAGAAAGTGTCCTTTTCGTTACGTTTCTCGTTGTATTCCTTCTTCTCTTTCGTTTTGTTTTCCTTTTTCTTGTCCTTAATTTCCTCTTTCACAGGTTCTATGATGAGTTTTGCCACAGTGTCGTTTTTAATCTCCCTGAAATCTGTCACTGGAGAATCCCAGCTATCTTCACCTTTGAAATCGAAGGATGAATCAGAAGACAAGTCTGAAAACCACCTCTCCTGCTGATCATCCGAAAGGCTGAACTTGGTGTCCTCGCTTTCGGGAAACTGGTTTTTGTTATTAAACTCATCGAAGCCGGACTCATCCCTGTAAAGTTTTTCTTTTTTGCATTTTTCTTTCTCTTCCTTGAAGGACTTTTCTTTCTCTAGTTTAGCAGCCTTCTCCTCCTTCAGCTCATTCTTCTTTTCAGATTTTGACTGCTTGTCCTTTGACTTCTTCTTTCTCTCCTCCTTGTGTATTCTCGGCTTCTCCTCCTTGGGAGACTTCTCCTTTACGGGTTTCTCCTTCTCGGATTTACCTAATCCTTCTCTGAAGGATTTGCTCATGTCTTTGCTACCATCTTTGACTTTTCTTAATGATTTCTCCTCTTTCGAGGATTTTCCAGTCTCATCTTTAAACAACCATTCCTTCTCCTCCGCTTTACCCTTGGGGAGCTTTTCCTCCTTCTTTCCGTGTTCTCGCTCGTGCTTTAACACTTTCAACTTGTTTTCGACCGGATTTTCAGTCTCTACTATCAAGCCTTTCTCAGGCTTTTGTTTCGAGTCCTCAAACTCAAAAGAAAACGTTTTGATTATTTTAATGTCTTGGCTGATGGGACACTGCCCCTTCTCCTTGTTTTTATGTTTGTGTTTTGTTTTATGCTTTTTAACAACCTTCCCCTCTTTGTCCAGCTTTGGAATTGCTCCATCCACATTGGTATGGAATGAATTCTTTTTCTCAGAAACAGTGTTGTGTGGCGTGTTTTTCTTTTTGTGCTCTGGTTTCTTCCTGACTGGCTTTAGCGACTCTAAGCTCGAGTCCTCGGACGAGTAGTCTGACTCGCTCGTCAGCCTCGTCCGGGTGGAGTCCGATAAGGAACTGACATCTGACCAAGCTGGAGAAGATATGGTTTTCCAATTGTCCGTCCTCCAGTGCTTGGAGTGCTGTTCCGTGAGACTGGGATTATGTTTCTGGGATGCTAAACTCCCGTGAGAAGAGGTCGATGAGGCAGACAGAGAGTTAAACAAGGAGGATTCCTTTAGCACTAGCCTGGAGTCCTTTACACAGCTAGAGCTCTGGAGAGAGTCTCTATCATCCTCCTCACTCTCCACGTTTTCACTCTCTGATTCAGAGGAACAAAATTTGTCATTTTTTTTGCCAAACCGAACCTCTTTGCTTTTTGTCTCCTTCTTCCGCTTCTTTTTTACTTTGCTTTTCTCCTTCTGCGCCTTCGTGCTGGCGGGCTCCCGAATCTTGCTGCTGGGCAAGATGGAGTGGGTCGATAGCCGCAGCTTCTCGCCCGTCCCCACAGCAACGCTGGTCTCCTCCTCGTCCGAGCTGTCCGACAGGATGCGGTGGGCAGCTTTCTTTGGTGTAATTGTGTTATTTTTAGTATAAGTTTTCACTTCCATTTTGGGTATGGAAATGAAACTGTTTGCTTTAGTCTCTTTTCTGTAATCCTTTTTCAGCAAATGTTTGTCGTCGACTGGCGGGACCCGGTCCTGCTCATCGTCCTCATCAAATTCGTACTCATCCTTCACCGGGGTGATGGTTTTGGGGGGCTCCTGGGCCTTGGGCTTGTGCTTCAAACCCTTCTCAAACTCTGAGTCTGTGTTATTGCCATCAACAGAGCTGGAGGGAGCGAAGGACGGGGCATCCTCCTCTTCCGAGGTCTCTGCAGAGAGAGAAGAACAACGCGTTAAGGGCTGCGAGGGGCGTGGGGGAGGGAACACCAACAGTCTGCTGCAGACGGGAACCCCTGCGAACGGCCCTGCCGCCCCCTTCGCCTCACCCAGCCTCTGCTGGGTTTGCAGCTGAAGCTCGAAACGCCAGGCTGGGAGAGCTTTTCGAAAGGGATAGCTACATCCAGCCTTCAGCCTGCACGGGGTGCCCCGCAGAACAACATCCAGGGCCCCCTCCCAAGAGAAAAATCTGTCTAAGGGGGTTACGGCTGCAAACAGCGCAGGGCAAGACTCCCCGCAGGACTGAATTCATCAGCCCTAATTAAAACCTGCAGCGCGTCCCACCCGGCACAGCTGCAACGGTGGCACTTGCAGGACGGGGGACAGCCCGGGAGCACAACCCAAAGCATCAGCACGGGTACGGCCGCGCGCCGTGCCCCCCGACCCGAGTGGGATGGGAACAACCTCCTCCTCTCGACGCACGAGCTGGAATACGACCCACGTTTTAAAGGTAAGACATCCATTTACCTGCAATTGGCTTCCAATCCTACATCTCGACTGCACCGGGCAAGTGATCTCAACGTAGGCTTCCAGGGCAAACAGCTAGAGCTCCCGGAGCTAAAGGCTGGTAGTTATCTTGTCTGACTTTGGGTTACAGCTACAGACGGGCTCCTGACCGTGGCAGCAGCGTGCAGATATTCTGACAAGAGTCTAACTTCACTGTCCTCTTAACGTCTCTGTATCAACAGACAGCTGCAGGCCACAAACATCACTCCCACGCGCACACAAAGGTCAATCTCACCTGTCGAGCTCTCTTCGCTGGAGGGGTACGTGGTCTTTCCCAGGAGCAGATTCACCATGGTGGGGGAATTAGCTACTTTCAAAGGCGTCTCGCCCTTCCTGTTGCTTTGATGAGGATTCCCTCCGTAATGTAACAACAATTTCACCACCTGAAAACAGAAAACAAGGCTTGAAAGACGCTTGTGATGTCGATTCCAGGCTTTTTACACACTTTTCCTACCTCGCTAAAACGGGGGGTGTCCTCAAAGCAGTGTGCCCTCAGGACATACCCTGCGGTACTAACAGCCATCAGTAAGAAAGGAGGCAAAACCCAGCAACACGAACCAGTTTGGGCAGGGAAGAAGGGAGCAGAACAAGACACAGAGCCATGTTCCCTCCCCTAGTCCAGAAGAACAAGAACAAACTAGCCCCTGCGCAGGGGAGCACCGAGTACAAGGCTCCACAGCAGCGGGGCAGGGAAATTCTTGCCCACTACCCGGCTGTCAGCAGCAAATGGTACTAAAATAACCAGAAACTCTGCATCTGCACAACTGGCTGCTTGAAGCACAAGGCAGTAAAAATCCTTAAAAAACAGAGCCATGAAAACCAGCAAAACCCGACCTTGAAGTGCCCGTTATTCGCCGCGTCGTGCAGGGGGGTGTCGTCATCCAACCCCTTCGTGTTGACTTCGGCGCCCGCAGCGAGCAACTGCTTCGCCACATCGTAGTAACCCCGGTTGCACGCCTCATGCAACGCCGTCCAGCCTGCAAGCAGAAGGACACTCAGAACACGGACATCACCTTTCAGGGGGGAGATGAGAGACACGTGACGAGCCACCTCCCACCCCAGTGTGCCAAGGGGGCTGTGGCTCTGATGGCCAAGACGGTCTCGTTTGCCCAGCTCCCCGCGGCACAGCAGGGAGAAACCTGCAGCTCTGCTTTGCTACGCCAACCGGGCAGCAGTGGAGTGAATCCCTCTTCTCCCTCTGGCCACGCAACGTGCTACAGACGGGTCATCCGCCCGCACCGACGCAGCCCCGGGAGGTGGAAAGGCAAAGTCTCGTGTCGGCAATTGAGAGGATTGCGGACGGCGTGTGGAAGGCAGGTCTCAAATCCTGCCCCCTTCCAGCTCCTCTGTAAGGAAAACACAGCCGCCCAGCTCAGGATCGGGCTCTGAACAGCAGACATGGCTCTGAAACAGCCCCCACACAGCCCTCACAAATATTTTCGGTGTGCTCTCCAAAGCAAGCAGCGGTGCCGCTGCAAAACAGCCCCCTGGCTCGGGGAGAAACCAAACAGCAGGTCTCCACAGTAACCGCGGCTCTAGTTCTCCAACAAACCTCTGAAGAACACAGAACAAAATATTTTATCACGTTGAAACAGACTGTTTTTAAGCAGAAACTGTTTTGAAGTCTCCCAGCAGATGTGCGTGGCTCCTTGGGTATTTTGCTGATAGCGTCGTGGGAGCTCATTCCGTTACCTTCGCTCGGAGCACGAAGAAGGGGGCACCCGCGCCCAGAATTAATCACAACCGATAGTTCGGTTTAGCGCTGGCATTAATCATACAGGAGGAGGAACAGGCAGATCTATTTATAGCCCCAAAATCGTGTGAAGAGAGCAGCAAGGAGCAAGGTCAAGCTCTCGGATGTGCTGGAAGAAGGCTGCCTCGTGCTAACTCGGCGCTGGCACGGGTGTGCACGAACGGCATCGTTTCTTAGGTTTTAAGGAAAAAAAAGAGCCTAAAGAGCCCACCTCCCTTTGCAAATTCCCCTCCAGGCTTCCCAGACGGCACCCACGGGGGAGGGCACGAGGAAACAGAGCAGAGGGTCCCGGTCGCAGTTTCCATGCGTGGAGACACGGCAGCCCCGGGGGATCACTACGGATCAAACCCCCAGCCCGGTACCATCGCCCCGAGCAGGAGCATGTTCAGGGCAGGCAGGACACCCTGGGAATTCAGCTCCCAAACTCCAACAAGGGAACTGATGCTTCTTGGGGGTTCGCTATTTTGACAAATCCGTAGTAGTTAAAGGACAAGTTTTTTAAAGGACAGCAAGACTTCCCTCCCAAAGGGGCAAAATCGTTATTTTTGGTTAATCCCCTCTTCACAAGGAGCAAAGCCATGTTATAAAGAAACCGCTTCCTCTGGTGGGAGCCGTGCTGGGAGGTGGGAAAAGGCTGGGGTCTGTGGGCTGCCCGGCCGGTACGGTTACCTGCAAAGTCTTTCACATTGACATCTGCACCCTCGATAATGAGCTCCTTGATGCGCCGGGCATCTCCTCGGATGGCAGCTCGATGCAGCCGAGTCTCTCCTCGCTCGTTTCTCTTATTTACTTTATCTTTGGTTTTGGAGGCAGAGTTAGGAGTTCCCTTCTGACAAACTGTAGACTGAGAGGGATGCTTTGGTGTTGTGTCAACTGCAGGGAGGAGAGAGAAGAGAGTCAAGAGCCGAGATTCAAAGGAAGCCCACAGCCCTTAGAGGGAGCTCTTGGAACGCGTTTCATCTCGCCTCTCCCCAAAATGCTCACCACAAGGCACCCAGAGCCTCTGAAGTGAAGACAGAGGGAAGCCTGTGCGCGTAATGCAGATTTTAACTGCAGGCTGCCAAAGCCCACTGGAGAGAACTGCAGACCTTGTAGGCGATCCCATGATTTAGGAGCAGACAGTGCAGCTCCTTACCCTAAAACCTCATTTTCCAAGGGAAGCGGCCTTTTCCCATGAGGCCTGACAGCCCTGGGAGGAGACTGCGGATTTCCTGGGACAACATCCGAACGCTCTGAACACAGCTCTCTGCCCTTTTTTTTTCCTCCCCAGGTAAGGGCAATATAAGCAGCTAGGTTGTTAAGAACAACAGAAGACGTGGCTAAAAGCTGCCAGGTTTGCGTGTAGGACGCGGATGCGCGCAAACAGGTAGCACGGCGCCTCTAAAAACCGTGAGGGGGGTCACGCGTGCAACAGATAAAAATTACCGAAATACAAAATCCGTGGTAAACACATTCCAGCTGCTCCGCATCTCGAGTTACAGCTGCAGCGGTTACACGTCTTGTCCCTCTCCACGAGAAGAAACATTACCAAACCCGCAGGGTGGTATTTTAACTTTATTCACAATATTCCTTCACTGAGTCAGCCTGAGATGCCAGTGGGAAATGCCAAGCTCTGACGTGGAGGAGGCTCCCGTGGAACCGAAGCTGTGCTTAAGCAGCCTGGGCCGGCTCAGCGGTAGCCTGGGCCGACTCAGCGGTAGCCTGGATTCGGCCCGTGGGACATCTGCTACTGCCTTACACTGGAAGAAGGAAGGGCAGCCGCAGGCATGTCCGAACGCCGGTGGCAGCCTGTGCCTGGAGTCCCTTGCAAAGCCCCGTGGGAGTGTGTGTCCCGCTGCCCCGCTCCACCTGAGAGAGCAGGGGGACCCCAAGGAGGAGCACACCGGCCTTCCCTGCACCGCGCCAGAGCTGGCAGCTCGTCTCGACAAGGAGCTACCCCGGGCTGGGCGCTGAGGAGTCCAGGTACTCGCACCCGCCCGCCCACACCTCCGAGCAGAACCTCTCCCCGGACCTCACCTGGGCTGTTTGCAGACTCTTCCGCTGTCATCTGCATAAGGAGAGCGACTTGCTGGCGCTCGGAGAGCGGGTAGCCTGCCCGGATCCCCGAAAGGCCCATTCCGAAGAGCAAGCCGGGCTTTCTGGTGGCAGGCTCCTTTTTAATCCTCTTCCGCTCTGGACCCTGCTTTTCTGTGGTGCAAGGAGACACAGAAACACAAGCCCTGAACGTCGCTGTAACCAAAACCCGCGTTCGTTTCTCAGCAAAGCTCTCCAGCTCCATTTCCACACGGGAATGAGACGTTCCATTAAAAAGCCGGCGGTGAAGGACGCATCCCGGGGTACCCGGGGCTCACGCCGCCGCGGTCGCAGCTGGGACACGCACCGCTTCTTCTGCCCAGCAGCACGGGCCTGACGCGGAGCAGCAGCCACATCTCCTCCACTGCAGCTTCTCCTGAGTCCCTTCGCCCCCCACCATCACACAGCAGCACAAGAGGGAGGGAGCGGGCCCGTGGGGCCGCTGCCGGTACTGTACCTTCCGTCTTGCTTCTAGGAGCCTCCATTTCATGCCATGGTGCTTCCAGGAGCGTACGCAGCCTTACACCACCACAGCATGGACTGAACTGGAGGCATCTAAAAGCATCAACAGAGAGTGCTAACAAGATACAGGCTGACAGCTCGGAAACGATGCCATCTCACCCCCTCATCGTCACCAAACCCAAGGATGGGCACGCTGCTCCGGCGAGCGCCGGGCTGGCCCAGAGCACCCACCTGCACTCCGGCCGACGGCTGCTCGGCCACATCTACTCCTGCAGCCCTCTCAAAAACTCCCAAACGAACAGGAGCGGAGGGAGAAAGCCCCGCAGACGGCTCGTCATCTCCCAAATCCCAGCCTGACACTCGGGTCTCCGAAAATCACCCAGCTACAAAGGCAGCTCCTGTGGAGGGGCTGAGCGCAACCCCAGCTACAGCCGGTGTTTGCTGCTGGAGGACCAGACACAACCCCAGCCTCTCCCTGCACCTCCAGCCTCGCTCCCAGCGACCCACACAACAGTCCGGCTGGAAACTGGTGAGAACTGGAGCCTGCTGAGTGTTGTGCAACTTGCTGCCGCTCGGCCCAGCTCGCACACCTCGCCTCTGCGGGCAGCCTGGCCCTACCGCTTTTTTAAACCATTCTTCCCGTTCTCTTTATCCGAGTACTGATCCTTTTCCCATGCCCGGAGTTAGCAGCCCTGTGCTGGTTTGCTTTCCTGCCCGGTGAAAGCACAGATCCCGCTCTCCAGCGGGTCACGCCGGAGTCCCGCTGCAGGGGTGCGTTCGGCGAGCAAAGTTTCAAGGTGGCAGTTGAGGAAACCAGAATTAAGGTTCCTTTCACGGAGCCAGCCACGCAAGAGAGACAGGACAGCCACCCGCAGAGCGGCACAGCGAGCCCGTGCCAGCAGCCAGGCTGCATCCCTCCTTCCAGGCAACTGTCCTCGGCCCACAGGGAAGCCCAGGGAAGAGGGGGCGCGTGCGAGCGGCAAGCCCAGCTCTGTCAACCTATCCCTGAGCACCGACACGGTTTGTTTGCGGCCAGGCGAACCGCAGGGCTCCCGCTGCGCGCGGAGGGCCGGGAACCACGCTCTTCGCAGCCCCAGGGAGCGGTCGAACGCGGCGGCGGGCGAGCAGCTCCTTGCCCTGGCGTCGCATGCTCCGACGGCAGATCGAATCGAGGTCGGTTTGACGCTGCTGGAGGAACCCTGAGCAGTAAAACGTCCCCCGCTGCACCCCTGACAGAACGAAAAGACTGCGTGCAGACCGTGCACAACCTCCCGCGTGAACAGGAGCTCTGTTCTCCAACCGGTCGCGCTCGCTTCGAGAGAGCAAATCCAAATCTTCCTAACGACCAGGAGGTTTGCCTCGCACAGCCCCCGGGTCCTGCCGGGCTCAGCCCCAGCAGGGACCGGTACCCGCCAGGATGCTGCCAGAGGACACAGAGGGATCGAGGGGGTTATTTATCACAGCAAATACCTGCTCCCCCCGAAGGGGAACACCAACCTGGGGCACTTCCACGTGGGCTGCCTACGCTGCCCGTTGGTACGCCAAGCCTTCCAGCGAGGCACCGCAGGCAAGGGCTCCCGTCTGCACTGAAGTTTGGCTCTAAACACGCTTGTTACTTTGCTGAAGGTATTTTGAGAATCCCGGAAAGCATTACAGGGGTGATACCAGGAGATCTGCGAACAAGTAAATGTCTGATAACGCTCACTAAGAAACAAGGCTTCAACTCCCAGCAGCCGGGAGGGGGAAACCCCCACCAAGTGACCACCCAGTGTCCTGCCGGGGCTGGATTTTGGCTGGGATAGAGTTAACTTTCTTCACAGTAGCCTAGTCTGGGTCTGTGTTTTGGATTTGTGCTGAGAAGAATGTGGATAACACCGATGTTTTAGTTGTTGCCAAGTAATGCTTACATTAAACCAAGGACGCCTGTGGTTTCTGGTGCTGCCCTGGAGGGGACACAGCCAGGCCAGCTGACCCAAACTGCCCAGAGGGACGTTCATGCCAGGAGGCATCACGCTCAGTACAGAAGCTGAGGGGAGTTGGCGGGGGGATCGCTGCTCAGGGACTGGCTATCGGTCACCGGGTGACGAGTGATGGTTGTGCTGCGCATCACTTAGTTTTGTATATTCCTTTATCAGTAATATTATTATTTCCTCTCCCTTTGCTGCCCTATTAAACTGTTTCTATCTCAACCCATGGGTTTTTTTTTCAGTTTTCTCCCCCATCCCACCCTGAGGGTGAGATGAGCGAGCAGCTGCGTGGTGCTTGGTCACCGTCTGGGGCAGAACCACAACACTACCCGGTCCCCAGCTCCGATGCCCTGAAACTGGGAGTCAAAAGCGTGTGGGAGATGTAGAAGATTTGCAGAGGATCACATCGACGCAACCTTCATGGACTACTGGACTAGCTGCATCCAGTCTCTTCCCTACCATCCCTCCGTGCGAGGGGAGGGTCTGGCAGCCTGAGGAAAGGCAAATCCTACAACCTGCAACCTCTAACCCAGCTCTGCTCATCCAGGCGTGTTTGTCATTTCGCCAGATCCAATGTGGGTCACCAGCACGCAGCCGTCAGCAGGACAGAGCCTGCTTTGCCCCCGCGCAAAGTCCAGCAGCTCAGGCGAAACCGCCAACCGACGGCGGCTTTAAACCCAACCATCGGACTTTGTGCCGGAGCACAGGTTTCCTCCCTCATTCACCAAACCGCCAGCGGAGTAAAAGTCTCCGGCAGAGGAGGGCAGCAGCGTGTGGGGACGGCTCCACTGCTCCAGCTCGCTGGATGCCGCTTGCATCTCCCGTACTCTTGACCAGCAGGCAGCTCCGAAAACCTTCTCCCTGCACCACGCACAAAGGTGCCATCCTCTGCTGCTCTCCCGCTGCTAAAGGTCTCATGCAGAGCAGACGATCCCCATCAACCCCCTGCACCTGGGATGCTGCATGGTTAAGAGATAACAGCTCCGTGCTAGGGAACCTCTCCAACCAGACAGCACGGGTCACCCCTGTCAGTGTACGAGCCCTGGAAACACGTCTGTGAGTGGAAGGAGAATCCTGGTCTGATTCTCCAAAGCCACATTTCGGTCACCCTGGCAGATGTCACTGAGCTGGAAGATAAAATCAGATCACAGGAAAGTGGATAGATTTTTAATGGTTTAAAATAAATTCATCTCAATGTGCTTACGGTAAGAAAACAACTGAGCCCGGGCAGTTCCAGGAGCCACGTCCCACCAGGCACGCTCGCCCCGAGCGCAGGGACGCCTCAGCCGCACACACAGCGCTTCCCTGCTCCTCCTTCGGCTCCGGAGCCACTGCTGTTGGAAGCAGGCTTGTTAAACCCCGTTCGGCCAGGCCTGGCGTCTCCGTGCGCCAGGCAGCCCCCGGCCGCATCCAGCCGTGCCGCAAAACCGGGCACGAAGACGCTTGAGGGGGTCACACCTCGGCCGGTGCCACCGGGCAGCGTCTCTGAAGCACAGGCGATGCAGAGGGCTGCTCCGTGCGTACGGAGCCGCAATTAGAACGGGAACGCTTTCATTAATATTACTCGGCTGCTGCGGGTTGTCAGCGTGAGCCTGTGATTTGCAAAAATTGATTACCGAGTTCAACCGAAAACCCCTAAACTCCTATTAATTCTGCAGTTGCAGAAATTTCCTCCTCCACAGAACATTTAACATTAAAAAGCATGTGATCAACAAGATAAAAATAAATTGGAAAGCGACCGCCGCGTTCTCGCTCGCCGTGGTGAGACAGCCGAGGACCCGGGCTCGCGCGTGTGTCCCTGCGGGACGGCGGCACCGTCCGGCACCGCACAGGTCCCTGGAGCTGGAGGACCGCATCCAATCCCGCTGACGTGCTGGGTGCCTCCTTCTCCCAGCGGTAAAGGGATTTTCTCCCC